>OY728160.1:785585850-790585850 GCA_963277665.1 Viscum album
GTGAGAATGTGTTTCATGGAAATATTGTACCCATAGATCATGTATTTTGCAATCAATTCCTTGTGCGAGAGAAGACATGGGAGAGTAAAGCATATATGAGGGCTCAATGACTAGATTTTTTTTATTATAATATTATTCATTCTTGTGAGTACATCAATAGGATGACCTGTTATAAGGTGTAGATATTGTAAGATCTCTTCCTTTTATGGAGTTGTCTGAGGCTTGAATTTAGGAACTTTTTTCAGTGTTGTACCATTAGATTGGGTTTTAAAGTGGAGAATTATTGGGAGAATATAATGAAAAATAGAAGAAAAGGTGGTTGTGCATAGTTGGTGCATGGTTAAAGATATCCATGAACCCAAACTAGGAAACCATTCATCCCCAGACAGTGAGGGTTCGCATGGATGGTGCACAATTTTACCAATCGTGCACCTTGAAATGAGAAACTGTGAATTCTAAAAATAGATGTCCCATGGTTGGTTCATAGTTACATAAAACGTTGATACCCTACATATTGGACCATTTTTTGTGATTTAAATTAAATTAAAATTATTTTTGACGTTTCAAGAACCCCTGAATCATCCCCCATTCAACCCAAACGTTGAACAACATGATTTTTTATTATTTCATTGTATTATAGTGGTACTCTTAGGTCGTCTTACCTCCATTTTCCAGGATTAGATCATTAAATAAATGTTCTACTCCTCTCTCAATAAGTTGATCTCATCCCGATTCATTCATTTTCATCCCCACTTCATACATTGTTGTATTAAAGTAATTTATGCATTTTTTTTAGATCAATAACTATTTGGGGGGATCATTATCTAATAATATATATCTAGATCTACTTCATCATGATTTTTATTTCCTTAATGAAAATTTAGGGTTATGTGAAATTTACCTTATTCTAAAAAGTTATGCTACTCAATTTCAGATGTCTTCATAGGGTGATCATTCATCACCAAATTGAGACATGTGTCATAATAATTAATTCCCATAGTTTTTTTTGATATGTGTATACAAGTTTTAGGATTTCTATTGTTATTTATCAATTCAAACTTTATATTGATTTAGTTAAATAGGGAAATTATTTAATTGGACTTTCTGATTGAATTGATAATTACTTTAGGAATTATTAATGAGTTTATGAGGATGTCCTTATAGATAATTAATTGGAAAATTAATTTTTAGATTTAGATATTTGTGAATTGAGTTAATTAATAGTAGATTAATTATGAGATATTGCTACCATGAATTGACATAATAAATAATAGATTAGTTATGAGATATTGATTCTATTAGTTGAGATAATTAATGGAAAATTATTTATAGTATATTAGGTTAACTTCTTTGGGATAATTAATTTTAGAATTAATTATATAATATTGATATGTTTTAATTGAGAAATTAATTAATTAATTAATTAATGACTTGGACGTTCATAATTAGTTGTGTAATTAGTTAAGGGTATTTGTTTGATAAACTAATTCTTCAATTTGTAATCAATTATTTGTTGAATAATTAATCTATTAATTAATTATGCATTATAGAATTGGAACATGGTCATTAGATTGAGATGTATAGATGGTAACATTGGAATTATACATATGTGTAATGGAATAAAAACATAATCATTCTATAAAGAAGTATTAATGGAAACATGGTCAATATACATATGAGTAAATTAATGGGAACATTATCATTCCATAAAAATGTATGAATTTAAATATAATCATATTAATTATGATTTTTGATATTGATAACATGGGAATGTATGTGATAATTTTAGAGAATTCAAATAATATTACTCTGAGATATGGACACAGATGCTAATTGTTCAGGATCTGACATGATTCAAAGAAGGTATTTCTATATATTACCATATTATAATAAATTAGGATCCAACATAATCTTTATCTGGTATTAAGATATGATATTACCTTGAAACACTTCGAGTTCCTCCTTGTGATAATGTAGACATAGTGGTACGAGTAACCTTAGGACCCCTAGAGTTTATGTTGATAAAAAATGATTATATATAATTTTATTATTATTTAATTATATATTTAGATTTTTGTCTTTATATAAATTCCTACAATATTTCATGGATTTTTTAGAGGTAATTGGGGGTGGCCCACTCAGTCATTATCACACCCTATTTAGGCTTCCTACTCGATACCCAAATAGAATCTATTACAGTAGAACATGTTAACAATGATAGACCTATGATAAATGGATGATTTGGGGATAGAGCTTAGATGAGGGAACTAGACATGGTTTTTAACCCACTTGGGAGTTATTTGGGTCCTTATGTTTAGTTTAATATTAGACACATGTCACTCATGTAAGCATGACATGTTTTTTATTTTAGTTGGATATTGTATTTCTTAGTTTGTTTCTCTTGAGGTATTGGTATTTTATTTTGGCTATTTATGATTCCTCCATTTTTTAATAAATAATTTGGTTATTAATCTGATAAATGAGGATCGAGACTCCCCGTGATTTACATATCTGACCCACACAACCAGTCATCACCCTCTAGTGTACAAGGAGGATTGAAATAGGTCATGTCACTGACTAGATTGGGGAACTGATATGTGGCACCCGAGTCAAATTGTTACAATTATAAATTCATAAATTTTTTTCTCCATTTTAATTTTTAATGGAATGATATATAAAATTATATGTAATTATTTAATATATAATATTTTATTTAAATATTTTTTAAAACTATTTTATTATATAGTTTGGAATATCATATTCTTGGAATAAAGGCATGGTTGTAACTAAAAAATTGTTATTAATGGAATAAAATATGTGTATATGTCTGGAATTGATGATTTAAAGATGTTTTTGTGGAATTGGTAAATTATATGAATTTCATGTTTGTTTTCCTTAACGGATCATTTTCACTTTACGTAGTAAATTCTTTTATTTGAAAAATCATTAATGAACCCATTGTGTATGATTTTCCTTGAGAAATGGTATTGGGTGGAAATTATTATAGGCATTGAAAACTGTTCTATTCTCATCGAGATAACTTGGGGGTGAGGTTGAGACATAGAATTTATATTCTGTGAGGTGTTAAATGTTCCTGTTGATGTTGATTTTGATATACGTTGTGATCCTTAGTGATTGTTATATTAGTCAACTCTAATGATTTTTCATTGAAATCATATGAAGCTTAAAGTGGTCGAATTGATTTGTGATATTGTAATGATGAATTTCACCAAATCTAGAATATTTGCAATACCTCATGATTTTATGACATATTTCTCTTAAAATAAATTTATTTTCTTTGTTATCTTTCATTGCACAATCCCTGAGATTAAATGAAGATCAATATAAAATATTATAAATATTATTAAAATACGGCCTTTAGAATGTATATTTTAAACTAGTTGTAATTATTATAACAACCACATTGTGAAAAATATAATGGTTTTTTTTAAATAATGTATATGTTAATATTAAATCATCATTAATAAGTTATTCAATTTAATTAGAAACATTTTATACAGTAAAAATATGATTTCATTAGAAAACATTTTATAAATGAAAAATGTAATTAATTTATTCGATTATATATAACAATTATCCCTTAAAATATTTTTAGAAATATGAAATTTAATATTATTTTAGGGGAATTATTTGTATTTTTATTGAAAAATTAAACTATTTTGAGAAGAGAAGAAAATTAAGATTTTATAAAGAAAATTTTAATTACATTTCATTTATTTAAAACATAACATTAGATAATATGATGGTATTAAACTTTTATTTTTGTAATAAAAATTAATCAAGACATTACATTTGAATCAATATTATATTTTCATCTAAATACATTATAACACTTAAACAGAATTTTAAAAAACTATTCATCATCGTGATTTATAGGGTTTAAAATTTTTTTATACAAATAATCAAAATTGGATTTTCTAATATTTTTTATAATTTTTATATTAGAATATTTTTTTTGATTCCACTATCATATTTTTCACTGAAAATAATATCATTTCAACAAATAATCAATTACCACAGTAAGAGATTAAACAATTTTAAAGGCTTAAATCTTAAATTATAATAGTTTATATGACCGAAAAACATTTCAAAATCATATTTTATAAAAAAATACATTTCATATTATTTAAATATTTAATTTTTATTCATTTCTATCTTTTTGAATTTAGTAAGATAGTAATATATTTTAATCTTTTGAAATATTCCATGTATGTCATCTCCATTCCATATAGATGGAAACCACCTCTAATCAATTAAACCCACTTGAAGGACCTCATATATGGTCCAATAATTAGAAAAAATATATTTTGAATCCCCAAACATCATATATGAAATGTTTTAATTATAATGACATTCTAATAATGATTTTGGTATAATCATATGGATGTTTTCTATAGAAGATATATAATTATGAATCGAGATCATTCACTTTAAATATTTCATCAACCTTTACTAAACTAGTTTAATATTTGTAATATAATGAATATAGAATCAAAATTATACTTATATGTTATAAATATGATGAAAGACCCATTTTTACCTCACATCTATGAAAATGGAAATGAAAGTAATACCCATCCCACCATATGGACAACTGCCTCCAATATGATTCCTTTTCCATTACCATAATTCATGGTATTTTATAAATAATTATTTAATATATATAGATATTTTATTTATTAAATAATTCTTTTTCTAAACATACATGATCTTTTGACCTTGTTACATTATAATCTGTTTGAAAACAAAAATGTCACCCTTTCGTATGTGTATAGTACCACCTCCATTTTATCAATGTGATATATTTTTAATATAAGTTTTATTTAGATATAAATAATGATATATCTAATGAATATATATTATGAAATTTATATCATAATTATATTTTAATGACTAATTTTGTTCCTTTCATTTATTCCAATTACCAAAATATGATAACATCACTCATATGTACATATAGACTATTATCTCTTAAAAGAGGTGTAATTAATTTTTCCTCACCGATATATAAGAACAATAATAAAATAATATATAATGATTATGTATTCTAAAAAAATAATTATTATTATTTAATTGAAAATAAGTCTCTATCCATGGTCTAGGCACCATAACCATTAAATTGAACCATGCATGCAAAATAACACCATTTTCACCCGAATGAATATTCTAATAAAAAATTATAATAAAAGGATAGTGATAAATTATAAAGGAAAGATAAATAGTGAATTATATATTAATATGTTTCTAGAAAACATTAATAATACATTTATATTTATAAATTAGGATATGTGTACTTGTATTAATAATTACACCACTTCATGTAAGGGTCCTTCATCTCACTATTATATTTTTTAAACATATTCCCTATTGGACACCTATTTCATTGGTATGGTGAATATACATTCCATAATAAAATTTTATGATTATTATATTAAAAATTATAGATATGTAAAAATCCATAAAATGATATATCTTTCAGGAATTTTCATTGGAATATTATATAGGCTTTAAGGGTTCATTTGAAAATATAATTTCATTCAAGAATATCTATGATAAGTTTACATGGAGGAAAATATTATTGATCTATTATGTTAAAACACCATATTTTTTATAATGTAGTTATTTGAGTAATTTTTAATTATTAGTACCATATTCATGACTTTCTTAATTAAAACAATAATGATTTTTTAACAAAATTCTGAAACATATAACTATTATTATCAACTATAATTTTTAACTTTTACATCATAAAGGGATTTTATCACCATTATTAAAATTAAATTAATTGAATATTATATAAAAATTTTCTTTTTTTATTTTAAATTTAATTTACATTATCAATAATCCATGTATCATTAGTTCTAAATTTATCAAATGAAAAATATATTATCTTATCTTTTCAAGTAAATGACCAAATGACAAATTAAAAAAACTCATTTAAATCCTCATATTTTATATATTTAAATTCTTCCCTGGGGATATGATCCAATGATTCCTTCGTTATTCTTTTTTAGACGGTCTATTTTTATGTTTTTGAGGTACTTTTGAAACCCATTTAGTTTTCACGGGATATTCAATGATGATATGAGGAATGTTTTATTATTATATGGAATGAAAACATATTGTATTTATTATGTGATATGTGGGTCCATAATTATATAAAACTAGAATAATTTGGGTCAATATAGATATATTCCATGATATAATTAATGGAAATGGGTTATTTTTAACAGCAAACAATGGGAAATAGGTAGGGGGCCTCATCCACATTAAAATGGGAATGAGGTGGGGATGGATAATCTATTATGATATGATGGTAAAGATAATTTAACATCAAATATGACATGGATTCTGTTCAAATGATTGTGTAACACTATTATAAAATTATTATATTATTAACTCATAGATCATGTTTTAAATTTTTATTATTCTACAATCTCCTGACATACAATATTTTATATCAAGAGTCATTATGATGATTTTTGAGTTTTTTGTATGATTGAACATTGATTAACACATGTTTTCAAAAATGAATTCCTATGAAATGAGTTGATATAATCATGGATTAAATCTACCATAATTAATATTCTATGAATTTTATTGAACCTATTCTTATGTTTTACTTAATCCATAGTTTATGAAGAAGGTTACCCATTATAATTAGTCATGTAGAGTAAATTGTGTAAAAAATTTCATTTTGAGATGTGGAATTTTGTAATTATATAAGATGATTTTGTATATAATATCAAATTTCAATAAAAATTTACTCTTCCTAGGCATGTTCATTAGAGAGATATATTTAATATTTATTAAAAATATATTATATCTATATATTTTTTTCTTCATAAATATATATTTTATTAGAGAAATGTTTTATTATTTTTTGATATTAATATTTGTGGAATATTTGTATATAAATTACGGAAAAAAATCAAATAAAAGTGATATAGGATAAAATATATTTGTTATTTGTTTATAATAATGTATCCTTATTTATGGAATTTAAGGAAGAATTTTCAGGATAATTTGACTGCTTAGTTTAATTATTGAAAATGATAATTAAACAATGAATTTTGGTTTTATTAAGTATTTGGGGCCCAAAGGAATTATCAAAAAAATTAATGTGGTGGAAAATGAAATGATTGTCCACCTAAAAATAGATATTCTTGGCAGCTAGTATAGATAATATTATTTCAATAATAATGAATCATTCTAACCAAATGAATAGTGATTGACTTCGAAAATATCAATAAATGGAAGAAAATAATATCAAATAATTCAGGGTGAAACATCCACCTACATTTAGTGGGTATTCTAATCTAGTATTATGTTTATGATGGATTCATACCACTTAGAAAATATTTTATGTAATCTAGTTCTTATATTATGAATAATTAGTTTTAGATGTTGATTATTTGAAATAAATAGAAAATAATTAGCTGAATATTTTTAATAATATGAGGTATATTGATGGGATTTTATCTACCAAATGGTATTATATTAAGATGATATTATTCAATATGTATTTATATTGTAATATCTGTATTAATATTGAGGATTAAATTCGTGAGTTTAGGCTAAATGATTGTGAAACCATTAGTATTTATACCCAAAAATTTAAAAGTCAATCATGGTTTTATTATTATTTAATCATCAAACCTAAATGAAAATTCTATTGATTATTTGGGGGCATAACACTAATTATCTAATGTTAATTAGATATAAATGGATTCAATAACTATGAAGAAATAATTAATCATTCACTCAATATAGAAATTGAAATATGATATTCCCAAAACTCCCATAGTTTTGATAGGTAATTGAAGATGTCGGCTCATGTAAACTTAAGATAATAAAATGGAGTTGAGAAAATAAATTTATCTACATGCCATGATTATGGGTTAAGCAACATTAAGGTTTCATGAATTTAACTGGTATGTACTTTAAATGTGGACGAGATGGTCATAATTCCCATGGATATTAAAAGACAATAAAGTGACTATTCTTCCTAATAGAATAATGGACGAATCCATATAATGACCCTCCCATAGTAAAAGGGGTTAAATACATAGACTATTGGAGTTATCCTAAAGAATACAAGAATTTTATGGTTAGTGACGATGATCATGGTCAACAAACTTTTAAGGATAAATAAACTAAAAAATATCATGATATCACAACATACAACTTGGGTTTTGAGAATAAAAGAGTGAAAGTTACAGTTATCACAGAATCTAGAATAGATATTTTTATATAACATTTTTTCTCTTCAGCATTTTTTATATCAAAATTCATTTCTAGGCAATCTCATTACCACCTCCATGAATAGTTTTATAGTAAACAGAGAATGTTATTTTTAGTATGATGATTGTATCTTAAGCATATAACTCTTATCTAATAGTATTATGTGGGAATTTTTATCCTGTAATTCATTTTATTGTCTCTAATATTGAATATGATCTGACTTTTTAATTGGATTATCGTTCATTCTGTAGAAGACATGTCAATTTATTGTGATGAGAAGTGATGTTTGAAGATTAACATAAACCTGTAGTCACCATTCAATGATAGGATTAATATAAAAATAAAATGAATGATATATCCTTTATATAGGTCTTACATACTATTAATGAGAGGTATTTATCTCAAACGGATGGGGGAGAAACATACAATAAATGATATTAATATTTTTTATGATATTGATGATTTTTTTTCTGGAATAATTTCATATTAATTCACCAAATCACTATATTGAGTTATCAATATAAATCATATGTGATGATAATCCTATTTAATATATTATTAATACAATGTCCCCAATTATGTTATGGGAATTGAATAAGAGACTTCGAGGGAATATTTATAATTGAATCTATTCCCTACTGAATCACCTATTTTAAAACTAATATAATATTTATGAATAATTATGGGTCAATGAAACTTTTTTTATTATCATGAACATAAAAAGGTGAATATGAGGGGAAAAATCATCCACCTCATATTAGTGACCTGATTGACCAGTATCTAGGAGACCAATGAATTTTATATATTTTCCATCATTATGGTTCATATCAACTGAGAGAAAAAAGTAAGAAATTCCAAATATAACCTTATGTACAATGTTTTGGAATTATTAATTTATATGGATTCCATTTGGAATTAAAAATTATATTGTTATATATATGTTTTAAGAATGATATTCTTCATAGATCAGAATAATAAATTTGTATTAGTATTTATAGATGATATTTATATATATTAAAGAGTATGGAATAACATGATATTCATTTGATAATTTTTTTACTATCATGAATAATGAGTAGTTTTATTTTAATGTTATCAACTGTTAATTTTGGATTTAGAATTTTTAATTTCTATAAAATATATTCTCATCTGAGGCAATATCATTTTATCTTTTAATGAATGAATTTAATGAAAAATTTTCTATAAAAACCATGGTAACTATGATATATATTTTTAATGGGTTCGATGGATACTACCAAAAATTTTAAAGATATTTTAACTACTATCAAATTCTATCACCAACCAGAATATGAATGGACTTATGTTTTTTGGGTAAATAGAATTGAATATAATTTTGAGGATATAATGAAAATTATGTTCCTTGAAAATAATGTCACACTACCATAAAATGGAGAAGGTTTCATGATCTATTGAGATTCAATAAAAATTGGGAATGGTATTCATCTTAATACATAATGATATGGTGATAAATTATGCCTCATTTCAATTCAAATTTCCTCATAAAATAAACATGTGTTATGATGTGGAGATGGTAATAGTAATTTCTTCAATATATATATATAGTAATTATCATTATGTTGAAAGATGTGATATATTTATTGACCATCAAATTATAATGTTTTTATTCACATAGAAAGAGTTGAATATATCTCAGAGAATATGGTACGAGCTGATTTAAATTTATGAATACTCAAAACATTTCCTCTCGAGAAAAAAAGATATGATGGTTGATGCTATGATTAAGAGTGATGAAGAAATTTTTTTTCCATGAAGAGGATTGGTAGATAAATATAATTTACGTATGGATGTTGAAAAAATGTTTAAGGGGGGAATATTATTTATTTATCTGATGAATGATTGACCATCCATCCATATAAGTTTTAAAGTGAAAAAATATGGATGAGGAACTATAGAAATGTTGAGAAATGTTCCAATGAACAACCTAATTTTAATGAAATTATAATGTTTTGGAGCTGAATATTTTTCCCACAAATAACAAACATGAAGATGGATCTATTGGATGTAGTTTATAATGCATTATTTTATATTCATCATAGAAATATGAATATGCAAAGTGATATAATATTATTTTACTTGTTGGATAAAAAAAGAATATTATATAATATATATCCCAATTATTGGTATCTATGTATGTTGAGGTTGTTATATAGAAGTCTAATATGATGTACAATGATATCCATACCATAATGGAAATGTGAAAAAAAATATAAGATTTTAAATATTAGACACCTAGAAACATCTAATTGATATAAAATTCATCGTTTTATTATGGAACATCGTACAATGTGTAAGAATTCCATTTCTATGAGTTATGATTTCTCATTTTTTCAGATTAATAAAATATAAATTAATTAAGTTGTTATATATAATTTAATACCACTCTTTTGTGATATCTAATCAGGATCCAATGTATACCAAAAAATTATGTATATGTCTTTAGTAGGATCTAGACCCAAAATTAATTATCAGTACTATATATATACTCTAGTTGTTTGATAGTCTAAGAGGACAATTAAAAATGTTGTTAGAATATTGATATCATTCATTACATATTCCATTGGTGGTTGTGATCAACTACTTCCATTGGTGTTATTTTCATAAAAAAATAACAACAATATAGAGATTAACATGTATCCTCATGAATCACTCTATGTGAGTATTTTTGAAAGAGAAATATGTTGTGATAAAGATAAAGAAATAGTGTTATTTTTACCTGATATATCTATGGAACTAGAATCCAAGGATATATTATTTCAGTAGAAAAATAGAAAATCATAGACACATAAAAAACATTATTATGATTATTATTTATTATATATACACTTTGATGATTCTGATAAGTTATTATGGTGAAGATATACATGAAATATTTTTATGAGAATTTTATTGTTTTTAACGTTACACCTGATGTATATTTCCCCCATATAATTTCATGATTGTATTAGGATAGATACTTATATATGGGAACATCAAATAAATATCTCTCAGGTCCATAATGTGTTTTACGAATCTCTCTTGAGGATTTCTAAATATCATATCACATGGTTACTTAACATATATATCATACAACTAGTGAATTTTTTTAATATATGAATTATATAAAGTATTAATGATAGAATGTCTTGAGAAATAAGACCAATTGCATGATCAATGTTTATTAATAAAACCATATATTTGGGTATGTCATGTGGGAACCAAATTAAGTGTTGAGGGATATGTATAGTGACCCAAGAATGACAAAAAATATCTATTTCATCATTTTAGATGAATATTCAGTAAATTACAGAAAAACATGATCATGGACAGTAATAATTTAGTGTCCCTGAGATCATGGAATAAAAATTTTCTATCCTTGTGAAGGATCTTCAATAACTCCTATAAAGATATCCAGTTTTAGCACTTCTACTTAAAACCGTTATTCATTACATGAGGTAAGGAACCATAAAAAGGGGTGACATTAGAATCTTAGTAAGGGTAAAAAAGAGGGAAATCTAATAATAAACATGAACATTGGGGTATGAAAACATGATCATAACATTAGGAGATCATACCCTCTATATCAAAGATCATAAACTTGAGTTTTCAGATAAATCATGGCAGCTCATAAGAAATGAATCATAAACATCTTTGGACATGAAATCATACGGAGGAATAAGAATGAAGATTTTTGGAATACATATAATAATAGATAATTTTAATTCAAATCTACTTATAAATACCTTTATTACATGTTAGGTTTGGGCTATAACATGTGTACCTACAATGGGCTGGGGATGAAATCCCATGCCCCTTATTACTTTAATGCTTGGACTAAAATCGATGTACCATCTTATTTCTGGGCTTGGTCAAGAAATCAGTTACATTAAATTTTTTAGTATTGGGTTACAACCCATATCACTCTTTTTTTATGTCTTGTGCAACAACCCGTGTTCCCTCTTTCTTTTAGTCTTGGGATATAACCAATGTACGTTATTAATTTTGGGCATGTGATAAAACGCGTGTACACTCTTTATTTAATGCTTTGGATATAACCCATGTGCCTTTTATGCACATATAATACACGTATTTACCCAATTCATTATAGGGAGTTATTCGTCCCACCCATATCATAATAAAATCATTCAGACATGTGCCACAAGATAATAAAACTTTTATCATATTATGACAAAAAATGATATAGGTTTTAAAAAAATAAATAATAATCCACAAAATATAATTGGCATCACTTACAGTTCATCCAATACTATCATATGAAAACACATACGTTTCATAATCAATTTATGAATTAATAACCCATGAAAATGAGTACTTTTCAAAAGCATTGAAACCATTGAAGTGAAACATAGATCTTAAATAACAATCCATAAAAACATAAACCACTCAAGAAATAATTATGAATTGAACCATTTGATAATTTCCTAAAAGGGAATAAGTAACATCAAGATATTTTATCGTAGATGGAAAATAACTATGAAAGATGTGTTTGGAATAAATTCAAAAGGTAAATATCATTTTTTGAAATGGCACTTTAGAAAACCATTTGAAAAAAAATCCTTAAAAACATAATAAAATTGTTGATATCCTTTTGAAAACCAATTCATTGAAGATATATTTTAAAAAAATTATTAAAATTATACATTAAACATAAAAAGAAATCTTAAAATGAGTAACGGTGGATAAATAAAATTTTTTCATATGAGGTAATAAGAAAAATCCACTTGCATAGTAAAAAGATAGAAATTTGTCTCAAATGGGAAGAAACAAGACGATTCCTTTGAAAAAATTGGTAAAAGACAAAAAAGTGATAAAATTCTATTTAATTATAAAAGGATATTTTCATAATATTCTCAGAAACCCTTTTTTAGAAATCATGGTTCTAAAAGAACACATACTTATGACTAAAATTAGGGTAGAATTGGTATTTCTTAAAAAAAATTATATATATATTATATACAAAAGAGTATAAAATTCGTTCAATAACATGACTATATTATGAATATCAAGAAGATAAGAAAATGAATGAAATTTCTTGATAGATTTATCATATGGTATACATAAAAAAATCATTAATATAAAAAATCTCTAAAAGTGATGATATTATTTCAATAAACTCGTATACCTTCGTAACATGGGATGATACCCTCACTATAAGATAAAGGAAATTAAACGAATCATAAAATATTAAGAAAAGTAGAAGAATTTTGATATAATATGAAAATTAGATATATATATATATATATCTATCTCTCTCTCTCGAAAAGGAATTTATGTTAATATCGTAATATGGGTCTCAATATATTCAAATTGATCTAGAACTATTTTACAAATTGGGTAACATTTGAATCATTATCCACATGAATGAAATGTCATCTAATATATATGTGAACAACTACAAATTTATGTCTATGACACATAGAAAAAATTTCATGGAATATCATTGACAGCAAAAAATAATAATTTATAACACATAGCATGTATCTCATAGAATGAAAAATTGAGACGAAATTCGCTTACCATCGGTCTTGAATCTCAACATTCTCATTCAAACAACCTCTAAATTAGGTATCTCTTTTTGGATTGTGCCCAAAGGCTTCCATGAATGTTAATATTCCCAAGGGAAGGCTTCTAAAGGGGAATAAATGATATCATCGAAGTGGATTTGTTGGGGATTTCCTGAACATAAGTGTGTTGAGAGGTATGAGGATGTGGGAGAGGCGGTAGTCCTTTATAGGGAATGAAATGGACTCAATTAGATTTTTTAATGAATTTTATGCGTATAAAAGTTATTACCTAAAAAAGTCATACCAAAAAAACATAAATTATTAATATATGGTTCATGAACAACAAATTTCTAGCCAATTGTTTTTTTGGATCTGTGGCTATGTCATTTGGGCCAAAAATATTGAGGTTTTGTCCATAATTAATCATAGTATAACATTAATCACTATGATTATTTTTAATCAATTTTACTAATATTTTTATTCAAAATTTGAGATCACATTATTATACATTAAATATTATACTAATGAAAATTTGGTATGTTAATATTTTATATTCAAATCACAGAATTGAAAAAATATGATTAATTATTAACCCACAGATGTTATGAATTAACATGTTTTTAATGTAGAAAATGGTTCAAAAGACTGTTAAGATCTAAAAAAAAATATGATATAAAATTGATTCGGATGAAATAAATTGTATCAATAGATATAACATTTATCTAATGTGAACGTAAAATAAATTATAATAACAGTATTACTTAATAACTAATTAATAAAAAACTGCAATTTTTAACAAAAAAGTAGTAATATTCACTATTCATAAAAATGATGTTACTCAAAATAATAACAAAATATCAACATAGGCTATTTTAGATGTTCTAAATTCAAAAATTAATTTTATTTATTAAAATTAAAATTTTAAATTTGTCTGAAATTAAATTTTTGTTTCATAGAATGACATTAAAAGGTTTTCATTTGAGCATATTGTATTTTTGAACATAAAATGACATTACCAAAAATCATGTATTCCATTATCAAAATGTATTATTTATATAATTTTTTTTCATATTTTTAAAATTTATTTACAAATATTCCTATAACTATGATTTACATCTAGGTTATAATTTTATTATTTAAATATTTATAGAAAAAGTGGTTTTATACAAACTCAAGGATTCATGCATCGTACACCAAGTCAGTGTTGTGTGAAACACACAAAAATTCAGAAACCAAGTAATTATTGTAATTTATGTAATCCATGTTGATGAAGTGTGTAGAATATGCCAATTTAGTTCTATGTGAATGGAATGTTTTTATTTTGGCTATGATGGGCATAAATGAAAATTTGTTTATTAGGGTATAATATATCTATAACAATAATAATATTTCCTTTTATAGTCAATCATTATAAATTTAATTTATAATTAATTTGTTACCTGTTAATTCATATTCTTCAAAACATATATTTCATAAATGTGTTCAAACCATTAACAACCTCTAATTTTGTATAAATTATTTATTTGTTATGTTAAATAATCATATTTTAATAATATTATATTGTATGGGAAACGATTGTCATGTGTGTTACACAAGTCGTTGATGAGATTCATTATTGTCTATAATTTTAGGTAACCTCATTGTTCCATTCAGAGTAACCTAATATTTAAGTGGCCTATAGTGAATATCAACTCGGCATTTCATATAGCATAAGCCAAAAATAGTTCTTTAATATAAAATAACCTATTTTTAGTGTTTATTGAAATAAAAAATATCAATAAGATTAAATTAATTTGAAAAAAAATAATTCACAGCATTATAGAGAATTACATTCTACGCCTTTTAAAATGAATCCCCCACCCCGAAATTTCTCTGAGTTATAAAATGTTTAATACAAGAATGATTCATTCAAAGAAACCCACATTGAAAACATTAATGCTAAAACTTCAATTAAAATGGGAAAGTTAAAAGCATACTGGTAACCCAAAGTTACTTGTATCTAGGTTTCCACATAGTTGAATATAGGTTGACAGTGAATATTGGACATTGTGGAAAATGTTAATTATTTATAGGTAGCGATTGGGGTCATAAATCAAAAAAAGTGAATGATCAAAGAAAAGAAAATATCCTCAATGTCAAAAATCTATGATGATTTAAAAGGCCGTCTATTCCAAATAAATTAATTTATTAGAACAACTCTTTTAATCATTATCCTATACTAGAATAAGTCTTATTTTAACCACGAGTAAAAGAAACATACATACTTGATATGTATATATAAACCAAATTTCATTAATTATTTATGATTTTATCAAAATATATCTCATCCATTACTTAATGAGTTGGATGTACATAAAAAAATTATTGACAAACGTGCTACAATACACTTTTAGTAGATCTCAAGGAACATAAAATAATGAACATTATAATAATTTTTCTCTAACTCTTCATCAAAATTAGTATGGTTAACACATTATTCTATAAAAACAAATGTATTGGTACATCATTAATTTTTATTCAACCAAAACAATTAGACATTATCTAAGAAATCTCATTGGCCAGTGGTAGGTGTGAAACCTTTATCATCCATCAGTCAAGGTTTGAACTGACACAATATTTCTAAACATGATGGGTTTTCACCCGACATTGATGATGTCATTTTGTAAAACCAAAATAATATAATTACCAAAAAATATGATGGAAATTTTTGAAATAAGGCTAATCACTATATACCCTTTGAACCATTGTTTTCAATACAATCTCTATACATAAGTAAAATTTCAATACATAAATACTTCCTCCATTACCCAAACTCTCAACGAACTATATCCTCTTACATGGTGAGTCTGAGTGTTGGTTGAGGTACATACTGGTAATCATGTTCCTTATGAGGTTAACATCATTCAATCCAGTGATCATCTCACATGACTTATCATTTTAATGTCACCCATCACATTAAAGATTAATCTAGTTTTTTCTAGTTCCCTCCATTAACAAGAACCAGAATCATAATGTGAGTATTACATATCATAGAAGAAAACAAAAATGTCATGAAAATATATACTGATGAGATTTTCATGTAATAAAACCCTATTTAATATAAGAGTCCCTAGGTTCATCTGAGGTTATTCATAGACATCTTATATCTAAATATTTAGTGATGGTTAATTAATTGTTTTTGAATTTCAATAGCATATATCCTTGGAGTTTCAAACATGGTGTGCATCAAAGCCTATTTTCTTGTACCAAATTACTCCGAGTCAGGCCCAGAATATCTTTTCTGATTTTTTACCCGATGGAACATCTACGCTATAGCCACATCCACATATAGTATTCAAATCAGTATGTGTTTCTAGGAAACCACTTTATCATTTAACAAAATTTGATTACATTTTCCTAAACGTTAACTCATCTTTATATGTATCCATTGATACAAACCTAGTGAAATACATTGAAATATACCAAGAAATTTCAATGTTTATTTCTAATAATAGTTTACAATGGTTCACTTCCCATTTACTTGACACTAAATATAGTATCCCAGGCTTGAGATACATGTGTATTACATCATTTTAGATGAATATTAAGAACATTACATAAAATAGAAGCTCGAGGACCATAATATTTTAGTGTAATTGGAATCAAGGAAAATAAATATTCAATCCGAGTGAAATATATTTAACATCACCCTTATAGATATCAACCTGTATCCATTCTACATAAACCCATTGTTCATATCATGGGGAACGAAAACATAAAAATGGGTCAGCTCATCTTCTACGTAAGGGAATAAAGGGGGGAATGTAAGTATAAACCTGAAGATAGTGGGAATAGAAAATGATCATAACATTGGGATATCAAACTGTCACATAAGAGATCATAAACCTTGGTAATATTATAATACAAGAATGATTATAATACATGAATCATAAGCATCATGAGCCCTGGAATTGTATAAAGGACTAAGAAATAAGACATGTAACATACATATAATAATAGAAAATATTATTTCAAAGCAACATACCAAGACCTATATATCCTGTTAGGCTTGGGATACAACCTGTGTACCGGCTGCAGGCTTGGGCTGAAAACCCATGTTCACTATCACTTTTAGTCATAGGCAACAACCCATATACCATCATGTTTTTTGGATGGGGATATAACCCATGTTCCCTATTTCTTTTATTCTTGTGATAAAAATCATATACCTTATTGGTTTAAGGATTCGACTATATATGTGTACCATATAACTTTTAGGGTTGGGCTATAACCCATGCACCTTCATTTTTTGGGCATAGGCTACAACCTGTTTACTCTATTTCGTTATGGCTTTAGATACAACCCATGTACCTTTTGATATGATATTCAACATATCATTACCTAATGAATTGGATGTAGATATAGGTCCTACCCATATAGAAATAAAATGACTCATCCATGTTATAAAAGATAATAATCCTTTAATCATATCATGGTCGATAAAAAGTTATATGTTTTATACACATAAAATCAGATCCAACGAATTCTATTTCATGTCATTAATGTTTCATCGCATCTTAACCTATGAAAAGATATAGGTTTCATCATCACTTCATGAATTCATATCCCATAAAAACGTGTGTTTCAAAAGCATAGAACCTATGGAAGTGAAATGATTTCATTAAAGATCATTCCATTCAATCATAAAACACTTATAACAAAATTATGAATAGAAAATATACATCTTCTGCATGAACGATATGAGTAACATAAAAAAGATGTTATATTAGATGGAAAACAATTGAAAGGATATGTTTGAAAATATTTCATGTGGTATATATAATTTCTTCTTTGGAAAAGGATCTTTAAAGCATAATAACTTTTTGATACCAATTTATATAAAAATTTAATCGGAATCTTTAAAATCAGTAGAAAACCATTTCATAGATCATATATTTTAAAAAAAATCAAAATAATTATCGATTAAACATGACATAATAATTAAATTTATTGGAAGGGAATAAATTAGTACATGTCATACGATGTTAAAAGAAGATTATTTTTCACATTAAAAGGGATAGAAAATTACCTCTTTTAGAAGGAGACAAGATGACTCCATTAAAAAAATTAGTAAAAGAAAAAATTGTCAGAATATGTTTTAATTATCATAGTATATGTGTTGTATGTTATTTTAAACCATATTTAGAAAACAAGGTTTTTGGAGAACACTAATTTTCGACCGAACAGAGTGTAAATTTTGGTTTTCTTTATATCTATTTCATATATATCTTATGTACCAAAGAGTAGAAAAATTGTATGAATACATAATTATATAAATAAATATAGAGGATAATAAAATTAACTAATTTTATGATATATTTATCGTAATATTTCATCCATGATGTAATATGTAACGCCCCGACCCCAGCTACCCAGAGTCGGTGCATTATTACATAACATTGGCATGATCACAAGAAAGATCAAATCATGAAAGGCCGATTGGTTTCGTAGCCTTGGAATCACTAGATATAATCATAAAGTTTTACATTACATTTCAAAGTGAAAAACTACTACAAAAACAAAGACTTCATATACACACTATTAACCCCTCATAATATCCCTGCAAGTCATTCATAATTTACTTCTTCACTACCTGGGAAAAATAAAACATACAAAAGGGGTGAGCTCAAATGCCCAGTAAGGATAACAATATAGCGTAACATTCAAAATAAGCATAAACATTTAAGGAAATGAATTACTAAAACAAAAGCCTTTTAAAATTGAACTTCAACATAGTATGGAAAAAGTAAAATGATATAATGCCATTTAATTATTCACATGGATATTCTACTAATCGAATAATCACCTGCAAAAATCAATAACCATTTTCATAATGGTGGAATGCATAATGCCAGACTGTCATAACCACATAGTCAAGGCCTCGTGCCAAGACTACAAATAAGATTTTGTCAAGGCCTTGTGCCAAGACACTAGTTTGTCTCATGAGACCTACCGATGCATCGAGGAGCTATAGCGGGCTCCACCCGTCACTTATTAAGTCCAATGCATTCCCATATGAAAAGGTTTAAACATAACATAAACATTCGTATTAAAACTAGCATACGAAATGTCAATAATTTCACCATAAACTATGAATGGTATAAAAATAGCACATCCATAGTCAAACATATCACAAAACCTTCAATACAATATAGAAGTTTTGTATCATAATAAATCAACTTCAAATAATCTTAAAATCCATCAAAGGATGTTGACATAGATGAAATCAAAATTCTTTTTTAAAGAAATATCTCCTTTTATTTTGAAATCATTTAAGATCCATATAAAATAAAACATTTTATTTGAAAATATTCTTATAATCTTGTAAGGAAAGCTTTGAAGATTTTATAACGGCGTAAAATAACCGCACCCGCCGTAAAACATTCTTATCTTAATTCTATCGAAAAGGTTAAAAAGCACCTTGTTTGGAAAACGACAGAAAGATTCACTTATAAACCTCTTATAAAAAGTCAAACAAGGGTATAAATGACTTTAACCCATATTATTTTAAATATTTAAAATGTTTTGAAATACATTTTGAAGAAACATGGACGTGGATGATAACGAGATCCCAATAGATTATTACGTATAAACAACCTCGGATAATGAAGAGATTGTGAAATAACCCTTACCTTGTACTTTTCCTTTGTTGGGGTAGGTTAACCTCCTGTATAATAGTGAAATAATTGTTACTAAATTATATAAGAATCATATACATTAATATGATATCATATATGATCTTTTAATACTGATTTGATAATAATATCGTAAAATTATCGTCATTTCGGGTGTTAACTTACTCATTTTCTTTTATATGTTTTGTTACATAAGCCATGTTTGTAAAGGATAAGTTGTATATTATTCAAATCCAGAATGGTATCAAGTCTATAAACATCGTTTTTAAATCATCAAATGATAATTATACTTGAATGGATACGATGGAAAATGAATCTCATCGCGTTCGTGGAGACGGTAGTCCGTACGTACGCACGAACGCTACTTCCATTTAATTTTTATTTTAAAAGAATAGAATACCAATGATACATAGGTATATTACTATTCCAGTATAATATAATATTTTATAAATGTTACTTAAGTTCATTAACACCATCCTTTATACGTTCCATGTGTGGTATGAACGAGTCATATCATTTTAAGGGGGCGGTAGTCCGCACTTCCTCAAATGAAATTATCGTATGTATATACAACATGAAACAAATAATGGTATGAAATAAAATGGAATTACAGAAGCTTATATATAAAATATATATCATTAATATCATATTTAATTACCGTGCCATCATAATGGCCACCATGAGAGGCGGTAAGATGTATTTGAACAATCATCGTTTCGTGAGGCGTTAGTTTTCCATCCACAGAAACATTATGTTCATCATCCATTAGATGGAGTTGTGTGTATGTGTAGTTTGAATCCTTCTTATAACAACATCCTAGTATATTGAGGATACTGGTGTTGTTACAAAAGAAAGGAAATAAAAAGATTTTGGGGGTTGAAGAAGCAAAATAAATGAAAATAATTTAAGAGAAAACGTTACCTTTAATTTAGGTAACTCACTTTGGTTAGAACCAAAGGACTTGTTGAAATGCTTTCTGCCTAAGGGGAAGCTTCAAGGAGGAGGAGAGGGATGTGGGGAGCTTAGTTGGGCAGATTTTGGACGAGCCAAGTGGCTTGAGAGGTGTGAGGAATGAGTAGAAGTGGTCTCCTTTTATAAGGGAGAGGAGGGGCTCTTTAGGAAAGAGTGAAAGTATTACTTAATAATATAATTATATTCGGTTTATAATGGTCCAAAAATCATTGAGGTCGAAGATAAGATGACTCATATTCTAAATAACATCAACCAATAAGAATTGGACAGGTTTTAGATAATATGTTAATCATTATAATATTATTTATTTCAATGATTTATTAATGAGGTAAACATTACATCATTATTGTGTCATTAATAATTTAACTTGTTTGATGTCTAAAAATTATAAATAAAATATCATCATGTAGGAAATCTTTTTATCTTTCTAATGAATATTTATAATCGAAAATCCAACATGTATAACCCTATGTAAAAATTGTTCTTCTAAAAGATGTAATCTTATGCCATTTTTATTTTTATTTTAACTTTATTAATATAATGTGTCCCTACCACATACAAGTGGCTCCAAGGGGTCCCCAAATTGACCCAAGGATTCCCATGGTCGGGTATGTGTCCACCAATAAGGTTAGGACACGTTTTAGGGTAATTTTGTATTATTATAATATTATTTTTTAACCCTTATTTACCGGATTTACCCTTTAACCATAGTAAATAAAATATTTACCACAGTAACTATTCAAAATGTCTAAAAATAAAAGTTACCTATTTACACAATTTGAACATCCTGATTCCAAATATGGAATCCATTTTCCTAAATTCAAAACACAGAAGTGGCAGAAATTAATTTAAAATTAATTCCCGCTGTCAAAACAAAAAGCGTGTTTTTAAGAGATAATAACTATAAAAAGATTGACACTTGTTTATGTTCGGTTTAATTGTAAAATTATGTCCAATGACCAACATTATATTAAATGGTAAAAATATATTCTAAATATACTTTAAAACCACTCAAATTCACAAGTTATCACTATTAATTATTTTGATTAAAAAAGTTGTTTTTAATTAAAATTTAGTAATTTTCACTATTCATCAAAATATAAAAGTTATCCGAAAAGTACCAAAATTTCACCCTAGGATAATTTCAATATTCCGAATCCAAAAATGAAGTCCATTTTGAAATATAAAATATATATGATTTCAAAAAGTAGGTATTACTATTCACAACGGCTAGTTTAATTAGTTGTGGTGTGTGTTAGAACTCGAGGTTGTGTACAACACACGCTATCGATTATTCGAAGGGAAACGTACCGTGGAAGTTTGGGGTGTTACATTCTCCCCTCCTTAAAATAATTGCGTCCTCGCAATTTCTAGGGTATTACTGCATAAAAAGACTTGGGTGGTTCTTCATCATAAGTTCCTCGGGTTCCCACGTTGCCTCTTCCATCTTATGGTTTCTCCACAAAACTTTTACCAGACGTGTCGTCCGGTTTCTCAGCACTTGTTCTCTCGTATCAAGAATCTTGACGGGCTCTTCGCAATAAGAAAGATCGGGATCTAGTTCTAATTCCTCATAGGTGAGTACATGTGTCAGATCAGGCATGTATTTCCTCAATAGAGATACGTGGAACACATCGTGAACTTTGGAGAGACTTGGCGGCATTGCCAATCGGTAAGCTACAACCCCAATTCGTTCTAAGATTTCGAAAGGTCCGATGTACCTGGGACTCAATTTACCTTTCTTTCCAAAACGTATGACTCCCTTCCATGGAGATACCTTTAGGAAAACATGATCACCGACTTGAAATTCCAAATCCTTCCTTCGATTATCGGCATAGCTCTTCTGCCTACTTTGAGCTGCTTTGATGTGATTTTGGATTACTTTCACCTTTTCCACCGTTTCCTCCACCAGTTCTGGGCCTACAAGTTTTCTTTCACCAACGTCATCCCAACAGGTTGGTGTACGACATCTCTTTCCGTATAACGCTTCATATGGTGCCATCTGTATACTCGAATGGAAGCTATTGTTATAGAAAATTCTACCAGTGGTAAATATTGATCCCACATACCCTGAAAGTCAAGTGAGCAAGATCTCAACATGTCTTCTAAGGTTTGAATAGTCCGTTCTGATTGTCCATCTGTCTGAGGGTGGTAAGCAGTGCTCAAATGAAGTTCAGTATCCAGGGATTTCTGAAGACTTTTCCAAAATCTTGAAGTAAAACGGGGATCACGATCAGAAACAATCGATAGGGGTACTCCATGAAGTCTCACAACTTCATTAATGTATAGTCTTTCTAGACGTTCCAGGGGTAGATCTTCTCTTATAGCAAGAAAATGTGCTGACTTGGTAAGACGATCAACAATAACCCATATTGCATCGTTCCTTCTAGGTGTCTTTGGTAGCCCCATGACAAAGTCCATCGTAATATTGTCCCATTTCCACTCCGGTATGGGAAGAGGTTGCATGACTCCTCCAGGCTGTTGCCTTCCAGCATTCACTTGTTGACAAACCATACATCTTGACATAAAATCAGCAATCTCCCTCTTCATGTTGTCCCACCAAAAATGTTCCTTCAAATCTCTATACATTTTGGTGCTCCCAGGGTGTATAGAGAAATTGGAACTATGAGCATCATCCAGCAATTCCCTTTTTAGATCAGGTAAATCGGGAACACAAAGTCTCTTCCCGAATTTCAAAATTCCATCTTCATACACAAAGTCTCTCAATCTCCCATCATTCACAGCTTTAATCTTCTTCTGAAATTCTTCATCATTGGTCTGAGAACTCTAAATCCTTTCTAGTAAAGATGGTTTGGCAACCATTTGAAAAAGCATTGATGTTTCACCTTCCCTGGTTATTCCCATGTCCATCTTCACTAGATCCATGAAAATTGGATCCCTTTCAATTCTCATATTGTTCAAAACTCCATGGTCTTTTCTACTCAAAGCATCTGCCACCTTGTTTTCCTTCCCCGAGTGGTAGTGTATCGTACAATCATAGTCCTTGAGTAATTCAAGCCATCTCCTTTGCCTCATGTTGAGTTCTTTTTGTGAGAAAATATACTTCAAACTCTTGTGATCAGTATAAATCTCACATTTTTCACCATAGAGGTAGTGCCTCCATATCTTCAAAGCAAATATCACAGCTGCTAACTCAAGATCATGAGTAGGATAGTTTTGTTCATGAATTTTCAACTGTCATGATGCATAGGCAATAACTCTATCATTCTGCATAAGGACACAACCAAGTCCTTTCTTAGATACATCACTATAAATAACGAACCCATCATTCCCCGATGGTAGAGTCAATATATGAGCATTGACTAATATTCTCTTCAGTTCTTCGAAACATTCTTCACACTCTTTTGTCCAAACAAATTTAACCCCTTTACGTGTGAGCTTCGTTAATGGGTTAGCCAATCGGGCAAAATTCTGGACGAAACGTCGATAATAACCTGCCAAACCAATAAAACTGCGTACCTCAGTTATACTCGTAGGTGCTGGCCATTCTTGGATTGCCTTGGTCTTAGAAGGATCAACAGAGATTCCATCTTTTGAGACAATATGGCCAAGAAAAGAAATCTCCTGAAGCCAGAATTCACAGTTGCTAAACTTCCCATATAATTCATGCCTCCTTAGAGTCTTCAAGATAATGCGCAATTGATTTTCATGATCGTCGTAGGTTTTGGAGTATACCAAGATATCATCAATAAATACCACCACAAATTCATCGAGATACTCCTTGAAAACACTATTCATCAGATCCATGAATACAGAGGGTGCATTAGTCAATCCAAACGGCATTACAGTAAACTCGTAATGCCCGTACCTGGTTCGAAATGCTGTCTTCGGAATGTCTTCCTTCTTTACACACAACTAATGGTATCCAGATCGAAGGTCAATCTTTGAAAAGTATTGAGCTCCATGCAGTTGGTCAAATAAATCATCAATACGAGGTAGGGGATACTTGTTCTTTATCGTTATAGCATTGATCTCCCTGTAGTCAATACATAACCTCATAGATCCATCTTTCTTTTTAACAAAAAGAACAGGGGCTCCCCATGGAGAAACACTAGGGCGAATAAATCCCTTATTACTCAATTCCTCTAGTTGTTTCTTTAATTCGACTAACTCTACAGTGGCCATTCTATAAGGGGTCTTCGATATAGGCCTTGATCCAGGAATCAAATCAATGGAAAACTCAACTTCTCGTTCTGGAGGATGTCCAGGTAAATCTTCCGGAAATACATCTATAAATTCTTTCACAACAGGTACATCCTCTATTTGAACATTCCTTTCCTCACCGACAGTTATTTCATTCTCTTCCTCCCCAATAATTGAATTAAGTTGAGCTACTGGGGGTGGATCTAAATAAGAATTAGGTGGTGACGATTCTGCTCTAAAAATAAGGTGCTCCTTATCATTATCATCAAGAATCGTAACCTCTTTCTTCTTACAATAAATCTTCGCATCATAGTCCGAAAGCCAGTCCATACCAAGGATTATATCAAACTCAATCATAGGTATGATGATGAAATCAGCAGATAAAGAAAATTTATGTGCTCTAATGGGGACTGATTCACAAAACTTTGTTGCAACGATACTTCCCTTAAGAGTTTTAACTGACAACTCCCTTATTAAATCAAATTGGAAATATCTAATTTTCTTAGAAAACTGGGAAGATATGAAACAATGCGATGATCCAGAATCAAATAATGCATTTGCTAAACTTGAGGAAACCATTAAATTACCTGCCACCACGTCTTTCGGAGCTTCTACCTCAGCAATAGTGATAGCATAAGCCTGGCCTTGATCCCTTGGCCTTTTCTGAGGTAAGTTCTCCTGACGCTTAGGACATGCATTTGTATAATTCCCCATCTCCCTGCAATTATAGCACTGAACGTTGGTAGCTTCCTTCTTCCCCTTGCATTCATGAGCTTGGTGGCCTTTTTCACCACACTTGTAACAGACTCCCATTCCCTTCAAGCAAGTACCAGGATGTTCTTTCCCGCATTTACCACAAGATGGATATTCAACCTTTCCCTTCTTCCCCTTATTTCCATTCCCAGATTGATCAGCAGGTCTCTTCTTCTCTTGCTTTGCTTTAAAGTCATAAGACTTAGAGAATTCCTTTTCGGTCTTGATAGCACATGAGACAATGTCTTCGTACGATGAAAAGGATTGTGAGACTAATGCTTGACGGAGAAATGGATTTAACCCATCAAAGAAACGAACAATTTTACTTCTTGGGTTGCGAATATAATCTCCAGCATACCTTGCTAACCTTGTAAAGTTAGCCTCATACTTTGTGACATTCTCATCTTCCTTTTGTCTCAGACTCAGAAATTGTCTTTCCATATATGCTCGATGGTCGCGAGGAAAGTATTTTTCTAAAAACAGATCTTTGAACTCCCTCCATTCCATATTTGATACTTCATCATCTTCCTTCATATTCTGAATCAATTACCACCATTGATCAGCATCTCCAGTGAGGCGGTAAACTGCCATGATAACTTTTTCCCTTTCATTGCTCCCCAAAGCCTGAAATATTTTCTCTAGGGAAAATATCCATTGCTCAGCTACTAAGGGATTTGTATTCCCATTGAACGTTGGTGGTTGTTGCCTCATGAATCGATCTAACATTGATCCTCCACGTTGCGGATCAGGGTGCTCCATACGGGTAAGGTTATTATTCATAACCTGAGTAAGTTGTCCCAGTATGGTGATTAGCTGATCAGCACCAGTTGCATCACCAGCCCCACTATAATTATTTTGAGCAGGAGGGCAATCCCTACATGGAGTGTGTGCATTGATACGGTTTCCATTTCTTCCACTAGGCGCCATTTCTAAACAATGGCATAAACTAGATCAATTTATGAATCAAAATACATAATCCATACTTATAAAACACTTAACATAAATTTAACTATTTATGGATATAATCCATAATCATAAGAATGTTTTCTTTGAGGATGTATATACTAATAATCCCTTCAAAATTAATTGTAAAGAAAATGAGAGTTATCCTAAGCATATCCCCCAGGAGTGTCGTAACCAAGAGTGCAGCAAGGCCCGTTGTCGTGCACCAGTTCCCGTCCGAGTCTAGCTCAAAGCGGTGTTTTCGGGTTTTACCCCTAGGTACATCTGTGCCAGAGCCGCCTCTACCTTCTCGTATCCAGACAGGGATGTATTGCTTGGAAAACTCACAAAATCTCTACAATACCAAAATTCTAGGAAGTTCTTCTATACTAATCCTCAAAGTTCATCTTAGGTCTACGTGCTCTAATCAGAGTTTATCTAAATCTAGCTTCCAAGGTTTGTACTAAACTTCTCTGATACCAACTGTAATGCCCCGACCCCAGCTACCCAGAGTCGGTGCATTATTACATAACATTGGCATGATCACAAGAAAGATCAAATCCCGAAAGACCGATTGGTTTAGTAGCCTTGGAAACACTAGATATAATCATAAAGTTTTACATTACATTTCAAAGTGAAAAACTACTACAACAACAAAGTCTTCATATCTACACTATTAACCCCTCATAATATCCCTGCAAGTCATTCATAATTTCCTTCTTCACTACCTGGGAAAAATAAAACATAGAAAAGGGGTGAGCTCAAATGCCCAGTAAGGATAAAAATATAGCGGAACATTCAAAATAAGCATAAACAATTAAGGCAATGAATTACTAAAACAAAAGCCTTTTAAAATTGAACTTCAACATAGTATGGCAAAAGTAAAATGAAATAATGCCATTTACTTATTCACATGGATATTCTACTAATCGAATAATCACATGCAAAAATCAATAACCATTTTCATAATGTTGGAATGCATAATGCCAGACTGTCATAACCACATAGTCAAGGCCTCGTGCCAAGACTACAAATAAGATTTTGTCAAGGCCTTGTGCCAAGACACTAGTTTGTCTCATGAGACCTACCGATGCATCGAGGAGCTATAGCGGGCTCCACCCGTCACTTATTAAGTCCAATGCATTCCCATATGAAAAGGTTTAAACATAACATAAACATTCGTATTAAAACTAGCAAACGAAATGTCAATAATTTCACCATAAACTATGAATGGTATAAAAATAGCACATCCATAGTCAAACATATCACAAAACCTTCAATACAATATAGAAGTTTTGTATCATAATAAATCAACTTCAAATAATCTTAAAATCCATCAAAGGATGTTGACATAGATGAAATCAAAATTCTTTTTTAAAGAAATATCTCCTTTTATTTTGAAATCATTTAAGATCCATATAAAATAAAACATTTTCTTTGAAAATATTCTTATAAGCTTGTAAGGAAAGCTTTGAAGATTTTATAACGGCGTAAAATAACCGCACCCGCCGTAAAACATTCTTATCTTAATTCTGTCGAAAAGGTTAAAAAGCACCTTGTTTGAAAAACGACGGAAAGATTCACTTATAAACCTCTTATAAAAAGTCAAACAAGGGTATACATGACTTTAACCCATATTCTTTTAAATATTTAAAATGTTTTGAAATACATTTTGAAGAAACATGGACGTCGATGATAACGAGATCCCAGTAGATTATTACGTATAAACAACCTCGGATAATGAAGAGATTGTGAAATAACCCTTACCTTGTACTTTTCCTTTGTTGGGGTAGGTTAACCTCCTGTATAATAGTGAAATAATTGTTACTAAATTATACAAGAATCATATACATTAATATGATATCATATATGATCTTTTAATACTGATTTGATAATAATATCTTAAAATTATCGTCGTTTCGGGTGTTAACTTACTCATTTTCTTTTATATGTTTTGTTACATAAGCCATGTTTATAAAGGATAAGTTGTATATTATTCAAATCCAAAATGGTATCAAGTCTTTAAACATCATTCTTAAATCATCAAATGATAATTATACTTGAATGGATACGATGGAAAATGAATCTCATCGCGTTCGTGGAGACGGTAGTCCGTACGTACGCACAAACGCTACTTCCATTTAATTTTTATTTTAAAAGAATAGAATACCAATGATACATAGGTATATTACTATTCCAGTATAATATAATATTTTATACATGTTACTTATGTTCATTAACACCATCCTTTATACGTTCCATGTGTGGTATGAACGAGTCATATCATTTTAAGGGGGCGGTAGTCCGCACTTCCTCAAATGAAATTATCGTATGTATATACAACATGAAACGAATAATGGTATGAAATAAAATGGAATTAAAGAAGCTTATATATAAAATATATATCATTAATATCATATTTAATTACAGTGCCATCATAATGGCCACCATGAGAGGCCGTAAGATGTATTTGAACAATCATCGTTTCGTGAGGCGTTAGTTTTCCATCCACAGAAACATTATGTTCATCATCCATTAGATGGAGTTGTGTGTATGTGTAGTTTGAATCCTTCTTATAACAACATCCTAGTATATTGAGGATACTGGTGTTGTTACAAAAGAAAGGAAATAAAAAGAGTTTGGGGGTTGAAGAAGCAAAATAAATGAAAATAATTTAAGAGAAAACGTTACCTTTAATTTAGGTAACTCACTTTGGTTAGAACCAAAGGACTTGTTGAAATGCTTTCTGCCTAAGGGGAAGCTTCAAGGAGGAGGAGAGGGATGTGGGGAGCTTAGTTGGGCAGATTTTGGACGAGCCAAGTGGCTTGAGAGGTGTGAGGAATGAGTAGAAGTGGTCTCCTTTTATAAGGGAGAGGAGGGGCTCTTTAGGAAAGAGTGAAAGTATTACTTTATAATATAATTATATTCGGTTTATAATGGTCCAAAAATCATTGAGGTCGAAGATAAGATGACTCATATTCTAAATAACATCAACCAATAAGAATTGGACAGGTTTTAGATAATATTTTAATCATTATAATATTATTTATTTCAATGATTTATTAATGAGGTAAACATTGCATCATTATTGTGTCATTAATAATTTAACTTATTTGATGTCTAAAAATTATAAATAAAATATCATCATGTAGGAAATCTTTTTATATTTCTAATGAATATTTATAATCGAAAATCCAACATGTATAACCCTATGTAAAAATTGTTCTTCTAAAAGATGTAAGCTTATGCCATTTTTATTTTTATTTTAACTTTATTAATATAATGTGTCCCTACCACATACAAGTGGCTCCAAGGGGTCCCCAAATTGACCCAAGGATGCCCATGGTCGGGTATTTGTCCACCAATAAGGTTAGGACACGTTTTAGGGTAATTTTGTATTATTATAATATTATTTTTTAACCCTTATTTACCGGATTTACCCTTTAACCATGGTAAATAAAATATTTACCACAGTAACTATTCAAAATGTCTAAAAATAAAAGTTACCTATTTACACAATTTGAACATCCTGATTCCAAATATGGAATCCATTTTCCTAAATTCAAAACACAGAAGTGGCAGAAATTAATTTAAAATTAATTCCCGCTGTCAAAACAAAAAGCGTGTTTTTATGAGATAATAACTATAAAAAGATTGACACTTGTTTATGTTCGGTTTAATTGTAAAATTATGTCCAATGACCAACATTATATTAAATGGTAAAAATATATTCTAAATATACTTTAAAACCACTCAAATTCACAATTTATCACTATTAATTATTTTGATTAAAAAAGTTGTTTTTAATTAAAATTTAGTAATTTTCACTATTCATCAAAATATAAAATTTATCCGAAAAGTACCAAAATTTCACCCTAGGCTAATTTCAATATTCCGAATCCAAAAATGAAGTCCATTTTGAAATATAAAATATATATGATTTCAAAAAGTAGCTATTACTATTCAAAACAGCTAGTTTAATTAGTTGTGGTGTGTGTTAGAACTCGAGGTTGCATACAACACACGCTATCGATTATTCGAAGGGAAACGTACCGTGGAAGTTTGGGGTGTTACATAATAAACATAAAAATATCAAAAAGAAATGAGATTGTTTCACCAAAATCATATAACATGGTAACTTGGGGTCATATTCTCCATGTAAAAAAGGAAATTAAATGAATTTTAAAAAATAATGAAATGTAGGAGATTAATGATATAACATATAAAATGTATGTATATACAATTGGAAATAGAATTTAGGTATATAAAAAACATGGGTCACAGAGATGGACAATTGGGACAAAGCTTTTTTACTGATTTGATACCTTTTCAATATTAAACCACATGAAAGATATACCATAAAATAGATGTGTAAACATACATAAATTTAATTAAAAGATTTATATAATGCACTCATGGGCAGTATATACCCAAGATAAAAGGATATAATGGAGAATATAGACTGATTCTCACATAAATAAAATGTGAGATGAGATCCTCTTACGTTATTCCTTAACACTTTTCATACATGTTCAAACCACCTCAAAATTTGGTAACTCTATCAATTTCATGCCAAAATAATTCCTTAGATTTCCTTCTGATCGAAGAAATGCTTTTAAGTGGAAGTGAGGATTTTTGGGAATTGTATTTTGAAGGGAATGACCAATATTAATAAGTTTGAGTGGTTTGAGGATGTGAGGGAGGAGGTGGCCTTTTATACAGAAGAAAAAGGACTCACATTACATTTAATAAATCATGTAAGCTGTACACATGTTATTACATCACAAAAATTATATCAATTCAAAATCAATAAATAAAAATGGTGTATAGCCGAATAATATCTATTTATTTGGATTTAGACAAGTTTCTACGTAATTTGGCCCCCTATGATTGAGGATTAATCTCAAAATATTCTTAATATGACCATAAACGTTGTGATTATTTATAATCACTATAAAAATATTTTTTGGTCATAAAATTAGATAATATTATTAGACTCAAAATATTTAACTGATTACAATTTTGTATGTTTGTTTTTTGAAATTCAAATCTCAGTAGAAGGAAAATTATGATTAATTCAAATCTTGCTGAGTTGATGAAATAAATTTTTTTAATATAGAATAATGATAATAGGTTTGTTAGTATTTTATATTAAATATAAAAGATTAATTTATTCTAATGATGCTAATTTTATTTATAGAAGTATTATTTAGATAAATTTACCTTATTGAATTTTAAGAAAATCATTTAACATTAATAATTAATTAAATAAAAAATCCTTTTTTAACTAAAAATCTGTATTTTTTCACAATGCGTCCAAAAAATGATGTTTCTCAGACAAATCCTAAAAATATACCCAGGGCTATTTTTTATGTTCTAAATTAAATAATGATGTATCTTTTATCAATTTAAAATTTTAAATGCATCTAAAATTAATTTTTTAAATTTCACAGAAGGACAATAAAAGCAGTTCTTCTAAAAAAACATTACTTTTAAAAGTAAAATATATTTACCAAAAATAATATATTTCCAATATCATCATTTGTAGTTTATATTAAAAAAATTATAAATTATTTTAAAAGTATATCTTTACTATTCATATATCTATTATTAATAGCTATGTTATAATTGTCTAATTAAAATAAAATTATAAAAAAATATTTTTCTTTGAAACATATTGTTGTGTGAATTGTACGCAAGTCATAGTTTCATGTAAAGAATGCCGAGTTGTATGCCATATTAGTGTTACATGTAACACAATACAAATAGTGTTGTGTGTAATGTATTCCATGTGGGATCCATGTTAAATGAATTTTTATGTTTTTTCATTTCTATGCATAAAAGAAAATTTAGTTTATTTCGGTAAAATATAATTGTGACCATAATAAAATTTCCGTTTATATTCAATCAGTTTTCATATTCATTTATAATCAGAAGACTCAGAAGAAAGAAAATACTACTCCCAAAAGAATTTTATTAATAAAAAAGTAAAAACATCAAATAGGGGAGACATGGGGTCAGAAAAGACATGTTTACACATCACCACACACATCAACATCAACCAAATCATATCAGAAAGTTAGTGCCACAATGGACCATAACGGAAAATCCTCTTCAATCACACGCTTGGAAAACACATCTGCAACCTTGTTTGCCTCTCTGTAAACATGAGTAACAACCAATGAAATCCCCTCCACAAGTTTGAGTCAATCATACCAAGCAGAAAGCAGCCTCCAAGGGACATTCCTTGAACGATTTCTAAGAATATCAACTACCAAGGATAAATCAGACTCAATCCATATGGCCAGCCAACCATGAAAAGAATCATACAGAACAACATTAATCATAGCCCACAATTCCTTCTCAATCGCCAAGCCAGTTCATAAGAAGTGATAGAAATATCCTTTAACAAAGCCTCTATACGTGCAAAAAAATCGACCACAACCCGAAGGCCCCAGTGCACCTGATGTCGCCCCATCCACATTCACTTTGAGACACCAGGAGATCGACAGGATCCACTATATATATTCATCATAACTAGCTTCTTACATATGCCAGAAACACAAAATGTTCGCAATATGAACAGATCTGAAACATCATTCCTCGTGAAACATTTTCGAGCACGTGAAGCAGAAATAACATAAAAATGAATCTCCCAAATACCAAAAGAACATGGTATAATTTTATTTTCAAAGACAATAGCATTTCAGGCTGTCCAGATAAAGGAAACCAATGATGAATCTTCATAGAGAAGAAGTGGTTTCACCTGAGAGCTGCAGTCAGCTTGATATATAGAATCCATAAGTAGACCAAAACTCCATAAATTCAGATGGAATACAATGACCCCCCTACAAATACTCCCATAAACTAGATAAAGATAAACAAGATATTAATAAATGATCAATCGTTTCATCTCCAGCAAGGCAACAAAAGAAAACATGTGCAAGAGATAACCCAACTCGTTGTAATATGCATTGCAAGGGTAGTATGCACTTCCAAATCCTCCACATAAGAAAATACTGAAGCAGTAGAATAAAATAAGAGTGAAACATAATTAGACAATAAGGAATTAATAAACTCTCACACATGATTCTATAATATTCCTTAGAAATGGAACATGATAACCAGATAGTACTCCAGCAATTCCGAGACGAGTTTTGACAAACCACCCATTTAAAAGATTGTGAGAGACTGAAATAATCATGCTTAATTGATGGAAATATCAAGGAAGGTACATAAAGAGAGTACCCATTTAGCCACTTGGAAAAAAATATATTGCACAAAAACTCCATGGAGAAATCATTGGATGTTAAGAGTGACCAAGTAAACATTTTAATGACAGATTCATTAATGCGCTTAAGATCTTTAATCCCCATGCCACCCATATCAATAGGAAGGATACAATCACTCCAGGAAATTGTGACAAGAATCCTCTCATAGATTGAGCCAGTCCAAATTAAATTCCAAATCAGCCTTTGCAAATATTTAAGAATAATTCTAGGCCATATGTATAAGGATAAAACATAGACACACATTGTAGTGATCATAGAGTTATCAAGATAGACACACCCTACCTAGGACATTGATTTACCATTCTAGGTATCCATATGATTGAGAATACTGAGTTAGATGTTGTCTAAAGGACACCTTTTAATAGCACACCAGGAAAGGGGAACCCCAAGATAAGTAAAATGCAAAACCCCTCTTTTAACCCCAAGCTTCCGGACAACTCTGTTTTGCTTAGAAATAATTATCCCTTCCCCAAAAAACATAAAGGATTTCTCCCAACTGATAACCTGACAAAAAAACATCCTCAAAATGCTCAAAAGACATTTTAATGTAATGGATAGTAACTCTGTCAGCCTTACTAAACCAACATAATATCATCCACATAGAAAAGATGTGAAGGAGACAAGATACCTCTGCCAACTATCATTTTCTTATACAATCTAGCATGCACAAGATCCAAAAGACATGTACTCATATAATCTTCAGTAATATGAAAAAGAATACCAGATAAGGGATCAACCTCCCTAACTCCCATGGAGAAGTAAAGGAACCTCTAGGAGAGCCATTTACAAGAACAAATAACAAATAACTCTTAAGAATGCATCTAATCAAATTGATACATCCATTGGAGAAACCATGCATTCTTAAAACCAAAAAAATGATACTCCATTTCATCATATCAAAAGCCTTCGAAATATTAACCTTCCGATCCATATTCCCATACTTCACCTTTTTCCTCATAACATTATCAAATTCAGATTTCATATACAGACAATTTTGAATGTTTCTTCGAGGCACAAACAAAAATTGATTTGTAGAAATAAACTCCTTATAAATACTTCCCAATCTATTCTCTAGGATTTTGCTGATAACTTTTGGAATATTACTTCCAATAGGAACAGGCCAGAAATCCTGAATATCAAGAGCATTATCCATTTTAGGAATCAGAGAAAAAATGATAGAATTGGTACCAAAAGGGAAATAATAATGATATAAGAAATCCCTGACCGCATTGAAAAACACCATGAAAATAATATCCGAATAATCCATGAAAACCCTATTTGAAAAATCATCATGCCCTGAAACACTATCAACATTCATAGAAAACACCACCCTCTTAATTTCTTCTTCAGAGGGAATATTAGTGAGAATATCATTTAGAGAGGCATCAACCGAAGGAGAAATATTTCTGAACATTCGATGTGAATTATCATGCCCTGAATCGGTGTTTATATTTTCAAAATGACTACAATCAGCATCTAAAATATCATTTTCTGAATTGAAAAGAACACCATCAACCATGAGATCACTCATGCCATACTTCATCTTTTTTTCCCTGTGTAATCAATGAAACAATATTTAATTTCTATCCCAATCTTTCAACCACCTGACATTATATTGTGCCCAATATATACATTCCTTTAAAGCCAGAATCTCATTAAATTTAGACAGATGAATCAGCTCATCCCTAGATATCAGATCCTGTCCCTCATTAAGACTTGGACAATACAAGAGACTATCCTCTATACTTTGAATATCCTTATCAAGACATGAAAAATATTTCTTACTCAAATCATTGATCTTTGACTTCACAGGCTTCAATTTAATAATAATTATATAAAAGGGACTTCAAATAACGGTGGTGGCCCAAGCCTCAATGACAACCTACCTACAACCCTGAATGGATAACAGGGCATTATTAAACCTGAAGGGTAAAGGAGAAGATCTCAAGCTGTGGTGACACAAATCCATTAAAAGATGATTGTGATCAGAGTTAACACTTGTAAGAGTTATACCCGAAATTGAAAAGTCACGATTTCCCCCATTAACATTACAAAAGAACCTATCAATACTACTGGAATGAATCACATTTAAGGTATATCTTCACCAGTTAAAATAAGCCCCCATAAATGGAGTCTCAATCAGGTTACAAGAATCAATACAGGACGAGAATTCCGAAGTAGCCAGCCTGTTAAAGAAATTTCATGTCTTATCCTTAGGTCGAAGAACCGAGTTAAAACTACCAATAATAACACAATTTTGCTTCATTCCAATAGGAATATTTTTTAGAGATGACCATAGATTACGTTTCCCAATATACTGATTCAAAGCATAAACAAAGGTAATAGACATACCATATAAACTTATCTCGACAAAGAGAGTGATTGATTGTTGATCATAAAAGGTAGATTCCAAGGAGACTCTATCATGTTTCAAAACCCAGAGGGACTCTGAAGAGTTCTAAGTAGCATTATTGGAAGCCAATGAATATCCAAGGGTTGACCATTTGAAGGCTTTCTATTTACAAAAGGACATACTAGGATCAAAAATTCAAATGTGAATAGGCTTGTTGGACATAATGAAAAGCCTAAGGGTTGTGACTATGGTAGAATTCCCAAGCCATTGAAAATTCCAGAAGAGAATCTTCATGGGAGGGAGGATTTGGACTTGGTGTTAGGCCCACCATCCCACTGCACATGCTCTAATTTAACCTGATTCTTTCCTCTATTCTTCTTCCCCTTACTATCTTTATGGGAAGAATTAGCTGGAATATCATGTGAACTAATGATGGGGATTGAATCATTCAAGGGTTGATATTGTCCCTCACTAAAAGAATCCTTCTTATCATCAGACCAGAAAAAACCACTCAAATGTGTAAATTTATTTAACAAACCAAGTGGATCTTGACATGGTTGTAGCACAGGATTTCACGCATCATTAGACAAAGGAACCCAAGAAAAGGACCCATCAGCACTTTTATCACCACTCTAATCACTTTCCACAATATCTGACACAATTTTAGAGCCAGCCTGCACCTATTCCTGCATTCCAGCTGATAGAACAACCTCAATATTCTGTCTAGAAAATTCAGCATCCTCAACATATACAGTTATAGGTACAGCCAGCAATGAACCCTACACAGCAGGGTTAATAGGACGACCAAGAATTTTATAAGGAATTTTCAAAGAGACTTGAGAAGGATCAAGACCAATGCCTTTCAGAGAACACTGGGGGACAACCACTGTACCTGCATGCAAGGACAATGCCTGACCCTACACACCCTGAGAAAATGTAACATCAACAACCAGAGAATTTTCACGAGGATCATCCGGACTAACAGCATGATAAAACACATGCTGAGCCTATAAATAAGCCTGAGCAGCATCCACAATAACATATGAATCCATATTCTTAGACACCTGCACAGAATCATGAGGAACCTCAAAAGAATCAGACTGCACATACAAGGGAACCTAATCAGATCCATCACCGGTACCCTGTACAGAGTCTTGAGGGACATTAATATTAACTGAAGAGGCCATCGGGTGGCCCTAAGCTGCCACTTGAATAGCAGGCTCTTCAGCACCTACCTAGACAGAACCTTGTGAATTCTGATGAGCAAGAGGACTAGCACTGATTACTGGAGCCCGCACCGGCCCCTACTGAACGGACATACGAGAAACCCAATTGTTTATGGAAGTAGTCATCATAGAATTGGGATTACTCGGCCTAGAAATAGGATCAGAGGTCATAACCTGTGCCTGTCCCTCCCTATAGAAATAATTCTAATGACCCTTCAAATTACACAGCCCCCAAACCTTACTCCTATTACAATCACCTTCCATGTGACCAAAGAAGTGGCATATGAGGCAGAACATATTTTGTCTTACATAATGTATCTTAAAATTGAAGCGATCATCCCTCGTAGTGAGAACAACCTCTTCCACCAGCATTGATGCCGTGTCCACTTCTACCAGAACTCTCACAAAGTGACCGAACATTGGATCGTCAATGTGATTATCCATCCTGATGGGTTTGCCAACCGAGGATGCAATATCCAATATAATAATGGGATTCCAATAAGGACAATTTATATTATGGATATGAATCCAAATCTAGGCATGAGTATCCTTGACATTCTCAGGGTCGAAATTCCAAACCCACTCTAGAATTCGAAGAACACCAGGCTTCAATGACATGGACCCAAAGCTCCATGACATCCGTTTAGCTAACTGGGATGAGAAATAACATAATAATAACCACGGACCATTGAGATCATCCTTCAATTATAAAACCCCAAAACCGTCGAGAGTCATTGAGACATATCATTGAATTTCCATAAAGAACATCCCATCGGAAGAACTACCTGATCAATAATCGAGCAATGGAAAATGTGGAATCACTTCTCAACTACAATCTAATCTGCAGCAACATGGGAAATGTGTCCTTTTTTGATGATTCTCCCAGGTGGAGGACAATCACATTCCCGAAACTTACCATCTGACTTCACCACATCCGCAATGTGTCCTTTATTGTATTGTAAACCTCGGCCTTGCATGTTACTCCTGCCATTTCAGGGAAAGTCATTGTTGCACATAATAGAATATAAGCTCGATTTTCTATGTAATGTAAGATAAAATTTATATTTTTTTTAAATTTATGATTAACATGATGTATCATATAACGCAATCCAATCATTGTTCTTCAAAATAAAATAAATTATTTTCAGCATTTTCTAAAATTAAAAATAGCAATGAGATTATATTAATTCAGAAATATAAGTCAAATAATATCATTGTGTTTCAAAAATTGTACCCCATTTATTCTCTTTGAGATATGAATTTTTTTGAGGAAATTAATACAATGGAAAATAATATAACACTTAGATATATTATGATATATTTTTCATTATGTAAAATTATTCTATTTGATAGCTTTCATTAAGTAGAACAACAACTGTAAATGAACTACCACTTACTAATAGAATTATTATTATAATTATGTGGCCTATATAACCTATCTTTTTAGTTTTATTTATTTATAAGAATGAAGACATAATCAAAAATATGTTAAAATGTTTTTAAATATCAAATGAATTGATTAGTTCAAAAAAAAGTGATCAATTTTCAATAAATTCCATTTATTCATCAAATGATTTATTTTTTTATTTTTTTAAAATTTACTAATGAATATTACAAATATCTTCTAACAAATTTGGAAATTAATTTTTCATGATATCATAATTTCAAAATAATCTTCGGGTGAATGTTTTATATTTTTATGGTGATGCTAATATATGATTGAATTGAATAATATACATTTTTTATAAAAACTATTATTTCATATCAGGTATAAAAACCCCATTCTATTTTAGATAGATTTTTAAAATATAAATAGTTATTTTTTATTATAATTGTTCTAATTTTGTTCTTTGGAATCAACATAACCATATTTTTTCTATAAAACAATTTTAATTCCTAAAATCAATTTTTTTATAAAATCATCTTCTTCAATTTTTTCATCATTATTTAAAACTAATTTCAACCACACACACACACACACACAGATATATATATATAAATATATATTGAATTTCATAAAATGGAATAAATATTTTGAATAAAAATTTCAAAATTTAGTAATCTTACAACATTCATTTACATTCATTTTGAATAGTGACTTTTGTTAAAAAAATCAGAAAACATGGTATGAGTTACGAAGGGTTAAATGAATTAATAGGAAATTTATAATGGTTAAATTATCTAAATAATTTTCAATCATATTTTATCTTCATATTTCGACCTTATATATTCTCATATTCTATTAATTGTCATTGTAAATCTATTTATCGTGATTAAGATTCAAATATATTTTAATCATTTGAAAATTTAAAGTGTGTCCTCTATCTAAAATATAATGCATCCCCCATATACACAACTAGCCACACCTTATTAAAATCATAGATAATTAAACAAATAAATAAATAATTTAATAACAATACTCCCCATTTCATATCATTCTTTTATTGGTCATAATGACATCTTAAAAAGGAATTACATATAAACCAAATGATGTTGTTTGATGAAGATGTATAGTTCCTAACCATTAAATTTAAATTTCACTTCTTCATATACTATAATATATAATTTTTTATCCATAATATCCTAATGATTCCAACATAATCAAAATATTTAGATATTATTATAACTACTTCAGAACCCTTTTCCATCTTGTTTTTATCAAATGGGAATTGAATGTATCCTTGGTGCGCACATAGGGACCACTGCCTTTATGTGGGGATTTGATTCACTTAAAATCACCATTATTCATCATTCAACATTATGATGGATATAATATATCAATAAATCATAAAATGTAATAATATCATGAGTCACATTGTTACTTTACATGGGACATGTTTGAGGTGTGACAAAAAAGGCACCCAATTGATAGATCTGAAAAATAAAAAACCATATAGCATAAAAATGAATATAAATATTATCGTTATAAAGAATAAATTTTTTAATTATATCCATTTTTTCCTATTGGTTTTGAAACTGCAAAAAATAGTTTACCATAAGGGTCAGTTTAGAGGCACTATGTAAACCACCATAGAAATGTACATAACTGCATGAAGCCTGGTTCGGGATCCATAATGGAAAGGATGATGTAGAAATCATGTATCACATTAATGTAATTTTAGGGAAATGAACAAACTAGTTATGTACCAAATAAAAATTGATATATCAAATTATATTTCGAAATAGTGAATTTCCAAGACATCACATAGACACATACAAACATATTTAATATATATACATTTTTGTTGGAACCTTAACCATTGAAATAAGAAATAATATTGAATGTTATATTATTATATGATTTTTCAATCATATATATAAAATTAAGATAAAAATCTATAAAATATTATAAAATATCTATCATGGAGAAATTCCAAATTTTATATGAAACTGGGAAGGACATGTGTCCTTGAAAATAAAAAAATAACCAAATTGAATATTGGAAAACTCGGAATTTAAAATATCATATTTTTTAAAGATAAACCCATTTATGATTTTTTCTCATTATGCATAATTTAAATTTTTTCTCATATAAATTAATAATATAGGAGAGATTGTCACCTTATCAATACAATGTTGAGTTTGGTCACTAAAACATGAGGGAAAAAGTATGCTTCACCTATGAAGTATTACAAAATGAATAGAATAGATTATTTAATTATTTCTTTTAATAAACAATATTCATATTAATTATAGAGGTTGAGAAGGGGTTCTTAAATTTTCTTATCAAAAGGATTACACATACTATTAACTAATGATGGGCTGGATCAATATTGTGGACAAGATTTACTTAAAAGGGAAGTGGAAATATAAATATGTGATTAAGGGAGGATCCATGTAGGTTTTATAAAGAACAATACATGTGGTTATTTTAATTAAATTTATGGTTATCTCGAAAATGTCCAATTCCTCCACATTTTTTCAGTAATTTAGCATTTATCTTAAATATATAGTGGACCACTAGAAAATCAATGACCATTATATGTCTAGTTTTATGACACCAAGAGTATATTTTATATTCATATTCTAAAATAGAGGCTACTACCCCCTATCACCACTTTTATATTAATGTTTTCAGACCCTTAAAATTCCATAATTAATTTATTTATTGATTAATCTATTAAAAATGAATGAAAATACCTAAGAATAGTTATCATTATATCCTTCCTTACACTTATTTCTGGATTCATATATTCATTATATCTATTTGATCCTCCAATAGATTTTTCATCCTTCACTAAACATCCACCCTTATCTTCTATCATCACATATCTATATCCTAGACCTACCATGTCCTACATTTCCTTCCATTCCAATTTAAGGATATTGAGAACACTTTTATTGAAATCATTTTTTTCTATTTCTCAAAAAACATTCTGAAAAAATTCAACAATGACTTTATAATATTGTACATACGAATATAATTCCATCAAAAAGACCAAAAATTCTTTAGGTTATTAAATAACCATGTTGAGTTGATCATAGGAATAGAAATATAATTCATCTTATCCATTTTTCATGTTGAAAATGCCTCTGAATCGATAAACGACTAATACCTATATTTTTTTACATAGATAAATTTAGGATTTATGTAATATTGAATGAACTTATTATATCATGTAAAATATGGAACTTAGGCTCTCTATATATAAATATTATGAAAGAGATAACTAAAAAGTATTAATAATTCTTATTATAATAATCAAAATTTCAGTTGAGTGTATTTTTAATGAAGTTGGAGTTTTTATGTGATTTAAGTCAATATGTTGAAAAATATTTTTCTATTAAAGGTGGTTTATGAATAACACAATGATATTTATTAAGGCTATGGTTTATGTCAATATTATGATGAATTCCTTGATTTATATGATAGTTGATGGGTTAACCAATTATTCTAAATAATGATGTTGATGATGTATTAAGAAATTCAATGGATTCATTAAATGACATTAAATATCAAGATTGGATAATTCAAAAATATTAAATGTATAAATGTGAAATATTCTATTATAGTTAAAAAAATGTGTCAATTATATTAATAGAATTTTCATTATATATATCATTTCAATAGGATCTTTTCGTAATGATTATCAATTATTATTCATTTGAAAAAATGATGTTTTGGAATAAATCTATCTTTTATAAACATTGTTGACTTGTCATCATTTGAATTGATAGTTATAGAAGTTAACATAGAGGTTTGTGATATGTTAACATTATTTCATGAGGTGAATAATATGAAATCCTTGAAAAGTGTTATTTATTTTATAGGACAAATATTAATGATATTTATGTATATAACATTCAAAAATATAAGGCCACATATAATGTGATTTTTTAGTATATTTAATTTAATGATGAATTATTAGTCTCTGTTGCTAATATTTAGAAAAAATATGGAAACATAGGTTGAAGAATTAGTAAAATAGTATATATTTTGGTATTGAAAAAATATGACCAACCATAGGCCATCCATGTATCACATAAAAAAATATATGGTCACCAAAATGGTTAAACATGTGGTATAAAATTAATATTTATATCCAAGAGTTAGAGGAATTTAATATTGGAAAATCATAAATCCCATAGAGTGAGAATGAGTGAGTCAAGGTTGACATTGAGCATGCATAGGGGTTCTAATGGTCCACAACAAGATGACACGAACAACAACGTAGGTGTGTGAGGTGCGTGTATGGGAGCGAAACATGTGCTGCTCTTTATGTATAAAAGAATAAATAGACATATATATGGGAGATCTTAACATGGTGACTGTTCAATGAGGGATATAAATGAATGTGGGTAATATTCTACCAAAAAATTATTATGAAATTTTCATCAATCATTAAATATACTAAATCCATATTTTTCCCTATCCATTTATATAATATTAGAAATATAAATTCCAATGATTTTCTAGTGGAATGATATTTATTCATTCTATGACATCAAGAAATCCAATGGAGAATTTTATTTCCCTTTGATGGAATTATTTTTTTGAACACGATTTCCACATCATGTAAATACATTACTATGATAAAAATGATGTCCAAACTAAGAAGGAAAAATGAAAAAAAAATGATGAATATGGAAATTTAATTTTATAAGAGCATGTTGTTATCACATTATAGTGTTTCATATGATCTTCATCATATTCACATCTTTACTTCATCATATATGTGGATACACATTTTTTCTTATGAAAAAAAATTAATCTTCAAACTAAATTCAAAAAATACAAAACGATTCAAATAATTTAAAATATTTGATGATAAATACATTTTTTGGAAGATCAGAAATCATCATTTACCTGAAATTTCAATTTGGATGAGAAATAGTGGAATAATCATCTATAACTTTTAGGGTCTGTATCCAAGGATAGGTATCTGTTGTTCACAACATTTGGAGCTCCTATATTTGAGAATTAAATAATGAACCTCGGGTAAATTCTACTATTATAATGGAACAATAAGAGTCATTATTAAATCATTAAAATGAAAATGTTTCCATTATCATGTTTTGAAATAATTTTGTGATCCCATAGGTACAGGATTTGTGTTAATCATCAATTTATTTTGTGATGAAATTTATTCTTCAACCTAGTGGATATAACCTCAATATGTTGCATGATGGATAAATAATAATAATAATCCATGTCCAGATATCATTACACAAATAATCCAATATTTTTGTGTAATTCTCATACACAAAGAACATTAAATAGTGGTAAGAGAAACAATGAGGTAGTGAATGGGATTGGGTTTCATGTATAGTGAAGTAATGTTTTGAGACATGAATGAAAGAAGATAAAACATGAGGCCATAAGATATTTCATGTACACAGGAATGAAATAAGTGAACACAATATCAACATAGATAGATAATTAAATATTGAAAAATATCAAATAAAATGATATATCAATATATGGTTATATGCTACGTTCAAAAAGAATTAGAATACCCATTAAATTTAAATGCATGAAATGATATACATAATTTATGTAATATTTCATGTGAATTGATAATTTTGATATATAGGGAGAAGAAAATGTTCAATATCATGAAGACAATCTTGTTGTTGAATATGATATTGTAGTGATAAATAATATAAATTATAATTTTTACTAATTCAAGGGAATATTGGGATTACATGAATTCTGTGTATTGATTATATTCAGTTGAAATCAATGTTTTCCACTAAGACCAGTCTCTCAACATAATATAAAAAACATTTAGATGTCAATATATATAATTTGATAACAATAAAGTGTACATAAGGAAAATAGTGATTCATAAAAATATTTCATTGCGCTGACTAGAAAATGATAAAGGCCAATATAAACAAATACATTATATGTAATATGCAGTTTAATACCTATTAACATGAGGTTTCTAAATATTTTTAAATAAATGGTGCTACCAGTATGTATAATGCTATTTTTTCTTTATAGAGTGTATAAATTACCAGTCTAACATTGTGTGCATTCTAATAGACTTATGATCAATATAATTAATAGTTATATAGAAAACCATGAAAGATATTACATAGGGAACACTTTGGGATTATGTATATGATGAAGTTAGTATTAAGGTACGAGTGTTCGTGGAAATTGTGGAGTTAATGTAGTTAGATAAGAATATATGAAAATTTGATAAACGTTTTTTTTATTATATTGTAATTATTTTCTTATAGAACATCATACACAATCTCTTGACTAAACAATGTTTAGACATTGTTGGTGGGGGCCTAGTGAGTTATAATAACACCCTATTTCGGATGCCTGATTGGTACCCAAATAAATTAAATTGTTTCAGGACTAGATATGGGAATTATCCCTATAATATGTGGCTTATTTTGGATGGATATTTGATGAGGGAACCTAACATATTTCAGAACCCACATCAGGATTCATAGTTTCTTAATTTGTTCAGTTATATGTTAGACACAAAAACTTATTCATTCAAATAATGTTTTCCCTTTGAGTTGAGTATTGTATTTTATGTTAGGATATATCAGGAAATGAGTATTTTGTTGGTTGTATATTATTTATATTTTGTTTATTTATTTCTGTTGGGTTTTAATTCATATAAATAAGGGTATAATCTCCCCATGAATGACACTTCATACCCTCTCTTCAAGTCTGCATGTTCTAGCATACTCAGGGTTGTATTTTCATTATTATATTTTCTATTATAGGTGGATATAATTTCACCATGGGTGATAGGCTTGTTTTATGATGTGATTATTATTTTTTAGAATTTTTGAGTATTTATTCATTGCCTATAATTTCACGAGAGTGGAGTTGGCATGCATTATTCTAGAAACTAGGGTTATTGTGACATGCATCATTTTCGGCACACACGAGATAATGATTTATGACTAAGTTATTAAACATGAATTTTTTTCCTTTTTTGGAGATTAAAATGAAAAAACAGTGGAAAATATTAATTTAATGGGATTTTAAAATGATACAAAATTGTAATTATTGGGAGTCTAAATGAGGAACTTGATTATGGTAGTGTGTTAACCATGGAAACCAAATCGTAGTAGTAGGATGGTTATGTGTAGTGACAGTGCCTCAGTATTGACAGTGTAGAGAGGTGGGGGAAAGGAATATATGTGATTATTTCCAGATATATAATGTTGTAAGGTTGAGTTATGATACCTGATATGTTTTTTGGATTTTTAGAGACTATGACTCCACAACGCTTGATTAGGGGATGACTGGGGGGAATGCATATGCATGACTTACTAGTTAAGGAACATGAGGCACCTATAATGACAAATAAAGATGAAGTGGAGTAGTTTTGGGAGAACATCAATTGCTTCATTAATTCAGGGAATGGATTCAAGGACGAGTACTGATAAGTATATATTAGATAACAAGGTTGTTTCAGTGGCATAACCCACTAACTTTTACTCAAGAGGGTGGAACAAAGGGTGATTAATTCTAGGTTGAGTCTATAGAGATAGTAAATTTCCATTTAGGGACTCCAGCTAATAGGAGGATCATGTTGGGTACTTAAATGTTACAGGGATCAGTGAAGCACTCATGGGACATTCACGCATTAACTAGACTGAATATCTATATATTGTGGATTGAATTATTATAGAGGTTCTTATAGAAAATTTATCTAGAGACACTGATATAAGATAATGCAACTAATTTCTTGCATCCTACCTAGGGAAGCATGTCAGTGATGGATTTTCATGGACACTTCAGAGATCTGTAATTCTTTTACCCAACCTTAGCAGGAGATGAGGTAGCTAGAAAAATAATAATTTTTGGATGTGTTTATGTGTGAGATTACATCCAATGTGAATATCATCAGGATGAAATTTTTTGGGTAATGGGGGATCAGGATCTCATAGTTAATGGTAAACTGATGGATGCGTCTAGTAGTGGAAAATTAGTTGCTACTATACGATCATGAAGTGTGACTTAGAAGATAAGGAAATGTCATTGGGAAAACTATAGAATGAAAAATGGAAATTAGATTACACATACAGAAGTGTCGGTTGGATATGACTATTCTAGGGTGATCAATAATTATTGTGGTAGGCAAGTACATTAACATCAACAATATTTCTGACCACTATTATAGTGTCTATCATGTAGAAATATATAACATCAATAGAATGAAGATGTTTTTCTAGAATTGAATTTTTATGATATTTCTGAAAAACCATAATATTAATTTTTTATTAATTTTTTTTATTCAGAGTGAAGATGAATCATTATTTAAAACATTATTGACAATTGTTCGGGTTAATTTGCAGTTTTTGGACCCAATGAAATCATTTTGATTTTTAAAATTATATCATCTGTAAAAAGGAATCAAAATCCATAGAGATGTTATAAAACATATATTACATTCTCTTTTAACCATTTATATGATTTAATGAATAGAATAGATTATTATAATAGAAATTGAGGACCTTCCATCCTTAAAAGTGATAAATTAACACATCTTGGATATTGATTTTATTTATAAAATAAAAGAAAGGTACAATAGAGATGATGAATGATTATACCATTATCATGAATACATTATAGTGCCTTTAAGTTACATTACTCATCATATCATTTTTATGAATGGATGTGAGGAAGAAAATTGGGAAGAATGGAACATTAAAATGACAGGAATGGTGAGAGATCCCTTACAAAAATTCTGAAGCTTAGCGATGTCGCATAAAATTTCATAAAGTATATTTATTAGTGAAAATGGGTGCTGTCAACCTTCTTACATAATAATTTCATTAAGGGGGATATGTAATGTCATATCCCCATATAATCAAATTGAAATTAAAAATAATAACATAAAAAAGAATGCTTGAAAAAGAGAAGGGTGGTAGATTCTCTTACCTTTAATGTAACACCTAATACATGAATGTTGGTACCTTGGAATCTTGTGGAATCCTTGGGATGAAATCTAGGGAGGTAAAAATAAGATAAAATCATGGATGATGTGTTTGGATTGAAATTAAATAAAGGAATTAGTGGTTATTTATAATAAATGAGATGTATTTTTTTTATTAATTTCGAAGGACACCTCATTAGTGGGCCTTGAAAAACCATGGTCTTTCCCAAGGTATTTTCCCATGTTATTATCCACATGGGATTCCTCATATAATATTTTACTATATACAAGATACCACAATTTTATTTTAATTATTTCATAATTTTGATGTCATTAAATAAACTGAAAACACGAAATTGTATTTTTACAATTCACAAAATTGAAAGTATTTTATAAAAATTCAAAAAAAAATCACCGCAACCATTTTTTGACTTGTGGAATTCAAAAATAAAAACCATTTTTTGAAAAAAAACATTTTAAATTTTGTAAAATTAATTTTTAAATAATGTTATATTTTATACAATAAACAACTTTAAAACTACATTTTGTTTTATAATACATTTATAAATTAATCAGGGTCCCTTAAAAATATTCAATAATAATAAGAATATAATTTAACTATTTATTATTAAATTTTTGAAAATATATTTCTATTTTAGTTTATTATATTATTCATAAAATTTTATTTAAAATATTTATGACTTATAAAAATATCCATACTTATACAATGATCATTTTTTCACTTATTCGATGCTTAAATTGTATTTATACACTAATGGTAGATGTTTCTATTTTTTGTTAAATTTACTCTTCATTACTATTCATAAAAGTGTGTTACTATTCGTAGGGGTATGATATGATTCATAAAAAAATATGTTTCTCTTATCGAACTCAAAATATGCTAACAAAAACAACTATATATGTCAATTTATAGAAATTCAAATCGAAGGGTTTGAAAAATTAGGTTTACTGGCTAGGTTATAGCAATGTGGTGTTTTTTTGAGACTTAGTGGTTTAGGAATTGAATATTTAATTTATGTGAAGATTATTGGGGTGTTAGTGTTTTGATAAGTATATTTCATTATTATAAACATTACTAAAACCTTAGTTTGATATAATAATTTAAATCTCCCTAAAATGTACAATTATTCCATGAAAAATAAAATTTTTCAAATTCTTCATATTTTAAAAATATTAAATCCAAACAGAAAGGGTGGTAAAAAATATATATTTATTCATCCTTAGGTGATGGTACTACAGTATTGGTCATGTTACTATTCAATAGGATATGTTTTTATTCATCAGTGTATATTAATATTCACCAAAAATGCAATTTGATCCTATCAAACACCAAATATCATACTGATGACAACCCTGTATGTCAGTTTTTTGAAATAAAAAAGCACAGAGCAGGAAATATTTTTTTGACCATCTAGGTTATATCAATGTGGTGTTTTTTAGAGACTCATTGATTCATGCATTAAATTTTTTTATAAATAATTTGGGTGTTACATTATTCCACCTTCAATAGAATTGCATCCTTTCAATTTAAAATTCATCATGGAAAATTAATGATTGATAGTTGAAAATCAAATTATGGGAAACTAATATTGAATAGTGGATTACAAACCTATTCTATTAATAAGGGTTAAATTTAAATGTATATTTTATTACAAATCTATGAATTTGAATTTGATAACATTAGTATGAAGTCAAAATATGGAAATAGAATAATAATCTAACTATTATGTTCTGATGGAACATGATAGATAACATGTTCATATGAATGTTGATTGACACAAAAACATTAACAACAATTATGAAAAGTTTAATTGATATCATTAAATTTTTTGATAATAGGACATTATTTATTTTTACCATTTTTCTATAGTATAATAATTATTCCACTATAAAATTTTATAATATACAAAAACAAATCATTTGATTTCCCCTTGAACAATCTATATATCATCACATTAAACAGTTTTTTCCCTATAGCAACATAATACATCAATATATAAAATCTTATACAATGATCATCATAAACCATTCATAAATTGTTAAACATTCCATAATGATTCAATAATTTAAATTGACAGTCTCTTAATTTCCAAGATGAACTTTTCATTATCCCCTAATCTACATTATTTATCTCTAAACATTTAGATACTAAACACATGAATTACTTCATCATGTATCCTCTTAAATTATAGTAATAACATAATTATCACAAAACCATTTTGAAAACAAGTATGATTCCATATTTATTAAGTATGATACATGTTATTGGATTTATTCCTCAAATCTAAAAGTATTTTTAAAATCCATCGATGATAGCATAAACCACTTGTTCACAAGTGAATAATCAGTTCCATGGTAGTATTTACTTATCCAAATTAATCTTTTCAACATCATTATGTCAACATCAGAAATGTATTTTGGGATGTCATTCAATAAAAAATCTGATTTACAAAAATATTAACATTTCAGAAAATATATTTTCATGGTACTATTCAACTTATGGTTTCAAATCCTTAATGAAAAAGTTTTATAGTAAAATCCTCCTATGTTACATAATTATTATACTAGTAAATTCCAAAACAAATATTCAATTGACATGATTCTTGACTGGGCATATTAATCATTTAACTTTTTCTGTGGTGGTATCTTAACGTGATCATTAACTAGTAACATCATTTGGGGAATATTCATTTGATGCTTGGGACATACATTAATATAGTGTCCCAACTTCTTGCGGTAGAAGCATTGTACGTTGTAACCAATTTGTTACCCTTGTAATCATGAACATGGTGTACTTTTTCTCTATAGTTATAACATACTCCCATTCCATTCATTCATGTACAAAGGTGATTCTTTCTAGAATTATCACATGCGGGAAAAATCTTTTTCCCTTATTCACTTTATCCATTTTTTCATTGATACCATCTTCTTATTTTTCTACCCATTAAAGAATATGATTCAGATAATTCATTATAATCCTTATAAACATATTATACTATTTTATCATATGAAGATCATATAAGGGAGACTATCATTCTTCAATATTATGTCTTCAGACCATGAGATATATGATCTCTCATGCAATTTTCATCAAGTACATTGGTGAAGTACTCATTCCATCTGCTATGTGACATTTCGAATCAATTAAATATACAATATTACATTATAAAATTAAGAACTGTATATTACTCATAACATGTAATAACACATATCATAAATTTATTCATCATAAATCCATGAACTATATACATTGGTTACCAAAGAATCATAAATACGTCATAATAGTATATATGAAAAATGTGAAGAATCAAACACATATCCCTTGATAGATTCAAACTAGGTTCGTAGTAAGGCCCATTTTCATGTACCAAGATACCCAGCATCAAGCCCAAACTTCCTAGATGGAGTTGTTACTCCTTGGTACATCTGTTCCAAAAACAAGATCCAGTTCTAGTATCCAGACAAAGAATAATTGGATAGAAAGAACCACAAAATATATTCCATGCATAAATTATAGGATGTTTATCTATGTTTATCCTTAATGTATATATTATATTTTTGTTCACTAATCTACATTTTCTAAATCTTGTTTCAAAATTTTCTACTAATCTTCGTTTGATAACAAATGTAATTCATCAACCCGGGATTCTTAGAGAGGGTGAATTACTTCTTTAAATTTGAATTATTACAAGAACTTTTTATCCTAATGGGATGAATAGTTATGTAGTTTTGGAAAACTAGATACAAACATATGTTCAAGACTGGATCTTGAAAGAAAAATACAATATAGAAATTCTTTTTAAAACATCCATATATACTAGGTTATCCCTAAATGTCATCCATAATATACCTCTTCATGTCTTGGGAAAATTAATCATAAGAAGGTGGATAGATCAAAATCATAGTATTTGTGAACCATAAAGTCGAAGATATCATAAACGTAAATATAAGGCATATTGAACAACTGAAAACATAATCCTTTAAAAATAACCTTGAACACATTAATGCAGGAATAAGAGACGAATAAATAAATCCATAATAAAACATAATCATTGGTATTATACTGGTCTAATAACCACATGAGCTATCAATTACTAGTTTCAATTCAAGGAGATGAATATTGTGTGTCATCATAAAAATATTGTCAGTTCCTCATTCTAAGAACATAAATAACCATACTATCAAGGCCTTGTGTCATGAGTCTAGTCAGTCTCATGAGACCCACCAATGCACTGAGGGGCTATACTGGTACCAACCCGACACATAATAAGTCAAATTAATTATTTATATAAAATGGGATAAACACTTAAAACATATAAATTCTTATTGAAACCATCATATGAAATTTATATAACTATTCCCAAACATTAAACATAAATGTTAACCATTCAGATTAAATTTTTGAATGGTTTTAACATAGAACATCAACATTGAATCTAATAATAACACATTCAATTAAATATTCTATATGATATAATAATATATTATTCCTAAAAATACATAATAATCAACAATATTATTGAAATAGATGAAGATACCCTTATAAAATCATTGACTAATTCTTGAAATAAATACTCTATTAATTTGAAAAGAAGATTTCATTGGATAAAATTATTCTATAAAGAATAAACTAAAGTAAGATAGTATTTTCATAATAAAATTAGTGGTTTTAGAATGATATTTCTTCCAAAAATAAATTATTTTTTTACCTTGAAAATAGGTTAGAACTTGAGATATTTTGTTGAATTGGGATTCTATTGCGGGAATGGTTTATGAACGAACATTTGAAAAAAATATATAAATCCCCATAAAAGAAAATAGGATTTTGGGTGGCACACACATATTGAACATTGACACAGAAATTATGTAAAGTACATATAAATAAAAATATAATTTAATTGACGTATATAGATAACAAGTGTAACCTGATTGAAAATAGAGGGTTGGGTAGAAACCATTACCACTTTGTAACCAATTGAATCTTGTTCCCTAGAATTAATAATCTTAAAATGATAAATTGAAGATCATTAAAATTAATAGATTAATTAAATGGTAATAAATTGGAAATATATACACCATACATAAAAAATTATGGTGAATAATGAATATCCCACATAAATGGAAGTGAGACAATAAAACCCTTACCTTATGTCTGATGGTGTCCTTCACATTATCTTAAGGTTTAATATAAAAAAATTAGATTATTTAATTAATATATATAGAACCTATTATTTGTGTAATTTATTTATTTTATCCTTTTTATGTTCATTCATGGCATTCATTATGGGTTTATGTGGTTTAATTTTATTATTCGGGAGAGTATTTTCCTTAGTATTCATGACCAGTTTTCTTATATACAAGTACAGATAATCATATAAGATGAAAATGGTTGTCTAGAATAGAAGTTATATTTTATTTTTATCAAAATGATCATTATATGGTAATAAAATTTATTAGGTTAGTGGGTGTGAAGTTGAATCATTATATAAAACCTTAATAATAATTGTTTTGGGTTAATTGGTAGTTTTCGATCACAACAAAGTCATTTTGATTTGTAAATTAATATCATGGGTAAAAAATGATTACAGATCATTGAATAAGTTATAATACATATATTCTAGTATTTTGAAACCATTTATAGGTATTAATGACTATTATTGAATATGGTATTCGAAATTGAAATCTTGTCCTCCTTGAATATGATAAATTAACAAATCACTGATGGGATATTCATTAATAGTATAATAGAAGGGTAAATTAGAGATGATGATGAATTATTAAATTATAATAAATAAATAATATTAAATTTATATAATTGTAGTTATCATAAAATTTGGATGAATTTAGCTGAGAAATCAAATAGAATATAATGAAACCCAAAAAAGAGAGATTTTGAGAAATCACATATGAAAATTCATCTGCCTAATGATGTCACATAAAATTCTGAAGTGTTAAAAGGAGATAAAAATGGGTCTATTTCCATTAATACATAGCATGGATAGTATGGGGAATAAAAAATTACATTTCCCAACATAATATAATTTAAATTATATAAAGAATAGCACAAAAAAGTGTTCATGATAAAGATAAGGGTTGTATATTCCCTTCCTTTGTTGAGTAACTCATATAACATGATGTTTGGGACCATGGGTGATTGGGGACACATTGAAATGATTCATAGAGGGGTAAAAGTACCATATCATCTAGGATGAATAATTTGGAATGAATGAAAACGAAGGGATGGGTGGGTATTTATAGTTAAAGAAACAGAGTTTTTTATTAAATTTAAACGACACCTCATTAGTGGTATTTGACAAATCTTGGACTATCCCATGGTTTTGTCCACATGGGACACCACATATCAAATTTTATTACTCATGGGTCGACTTTAATAATTAAAAAATTATTACATCAATAATATTTAATTGAACATTCCACAACTCAAAACTATATTTTTACAATTAATGAAAAAATAAAATATTTTATAAAATTATAAAAAAAATTTGTGTAACCTAATATCAAAATTGTGAATTAAAAAATAAAATCCATTTTATCATAATAATTTTATAAATATTTAAATGTTTTCTTTTATTAGTGAAAATAATTTTTTTATTAAAAATAATAGTAGACATAAAATACATAGTAAAATTTTTCAGACATAAAAAAAATAAAATTATTGTATGATTTGTAATTAAATAAGTGTGTTTTTATAAGGATATTTAATTATTATAAACATGAATAAATCCAAAGTTGATATAATAATTAAAACCTATCTGAAATATTTAATTTTAATGTAAGTAATTAATTTTACAAATTCTTCAAATTTAAAAAACAATAAACTCAGAAGAGAACTAATAGAACACCAAATTTATTTATAATTTCTAATGTGATGTTACTAATTCATTTGTCATATTAATATTCATATGCGTATGTTAATATACATAGTGGTATGTTACTATGCATAAGGGTAGGTAACTATTCGTAAAAAATGTAAGCTTATCCTATCAGAATCAATATATCTTACTAATCACAACCATGTATGTTAGTTTTCCGAAATACAAATCATGATGGTGAAAAAATTATGCTTACTATCTCAGTTATAAAAAAATTGGTGTTTTGTAGAGAATCAATCATTCATGAATTTAATTTATTTATAAAACCTTTGGTTGTTGCATTTTTGAACATAAATAATGTTTTATTGTGGTTATAAAATAAATATTAGTTAAATTATATATATATTATTCAAATTTATGTCCCTGGAGTAATTTTAAAATTAACTGTTGATATTAAATCTTTTTTAACCTTTGAAGATTTTCTATTTAAAAGCACACATCCTTTTAACATCATCAGGATAAATTTATATTAAACTTTTTGACTTATGTCAATGAAATTATCAAAAAAAATTCCATATTTATAATCATGATTTTTTTATACTTTATAATCTGTTCAGATTACATTTTAACCACAACGAATAGTAAAAATAGTAAAACAATTTATTCCCCACAGTTACGGTAATCATTGGTTTGATGAGGGTTTAACTAAAAAACAAGATAAAAATAATCAAAAACATGACCAACAAACATTTTATGCCCAATTATCATCCTTAGGTCATACAATAACTAGAATTTACCATTTTATACCCTTCGTGCATGTCACACCTCGAATTTTTGGTTAATTTTAATTTTATTATTTCTTAGTTTTGGGGTCTCACACTGAGTTTTGGGTTGAGTCATGATTTAAATTTAATGATTTTTGATGATGTTGGTGGTTTTCAAACTGATTCATGAGCACCACATGGTTAATGGTAACCATGTGGTCGCCCTAGTACTTGCGCAAGTAACCAAGTGGTCTAGAATAAGGTGTACAGTTTGCACATGGGTTATTAAGCCATGCGGCGAGTGCGCAGTTGCTTACTATTCATAAAAAGGTAAATAAAAAGGATTATATGTTTAAATTGTATTAATAATAACATTATTTTTTAACTAAACATAGTAATATTACTAAGGTGTTATTATTTTCCATTTATCAGTTTTTATTATTATTATCCTTAAAATTATTATTATTGTATTAAAGATATTTTTATAATTGTTATTATTATTATTATTATTGTTGTTGTTTTATATTATTGTTTTTTATGTTATTATTATTATTATTTATAAATATTGTTATTTATATTATTATTATTATTCGTTTTAATATTATAATTGTTGTTATTTTATCAGAAAAAAACATAACCATAATTCTACATGAATCACGCGCCCCCCATTGGTACCCCTATTTTCCGGAAACCCAAACCCCCTACTCACGTGGTTTCCGTTAAACCTGAACCCCGTTATCCAAAATTCCTATGGATAATTATTGTTATTTTATGTTATCCAAACCCCATCATTTCATGTTTTCATTGGGGCATTTGGATAATGATTTTAGGTGTGCACTCAGTCCATAGAAGGTTGTTATTCCCTCCACAGAAGCGGCAAGGCTCTCACACAACATTGAGGTAGGTGATTTCCGAATTTTTCCTTTCTGGCACAGCTCATGACACATGCGTGTTCTAAATAATTTTCGAAATATCTTTTACACCTCCATAAATATAGTACATAGATTGTTGCAATGTTTTTGTGTTAGTTAAAATTGTTTAGAATTATATTGAAATAAGTCTTGAATTATGTGTTGGTGATTCTATGTATAAATGTTATTCGATGAACCCGTTTTTTATGTTTAATTAATTTATCATGTTCTTTTAATTAATTCAGTTTCTCATAATTGTGTTTATTTAATAAAATATTTTACCTGTAATTAATTTAGAGTGTTTTCTGAATAATTAATTTTTTGAGATATTAGTTTTTAAAGGAAATTAGTTTTATCCAATATTTGTAAAATGTTTATAAAAAATGTTGTGTTTCTGATAGAAAACCATCTTTATCTATTTAATGAATTTTCATGTATTAGGAAATTTTTTTATTCAACTATGCAAGTTGTGCATGTTGTGTTCTGGTATGGTGTTGGTGTGTGATTAATTCTCAAAGGGGTTTTTAAGTGGGGGTTTAGCATGTAAAGCCTTTTGATACCTTTTTGAAATTGTTTTATCAAATTTTTAAATGGATTATAAAATCATATCGACGGTGCGAAATATATTTGGAGACTTTTTTTGCTGTGTATTTTGGATTGGTTTAAAAGTGAATGGTAATTTTTTGAAAATGATTCTTTCCTTCTAAATGGACATTGGTTCTTTTTGTGGTTTTTAAAATGTCTTGAAATGAATCTTTTGAGAATATGACCGTTTGACATTGGAAATGAAAAAGTGGTTTTTTGTGATATTTTGGATAATGTTTTGTGCTATATAAAAACAATGGTCTGTTTGGAAACACCTGTGTTTTCAAAGAAGTGATTAAACAGTATAAGTAACGCGGCGACCCGTCTGGTACCTCCAACATAAATAATGATATTTTTGTAAATTTTAAAATGAAAAATATTATTTCGCATTTTCATTTTGAGTTTGAAACGTTTTACTAAAAATTAATTAATGATTTTGGTCATAAAGGTCATTTTGGCTCTTCTGAATTATGGGTGGAGTTGTGTTAACGGTTAGAGTAGTTTGTTTTTGGAAATATTGTCTTTCAGGTTGGAACTTTAAATGTTTTAGATTAATTATTTCAAAATGGATGTGTAGTGATGGCCCATTTGGAACTTTCATCTAAAATGTAATGTTTGTGTGGACCCTTTGAAATGATGATGTATTGATTATTGTATGCATATTTAACAACATTAGTATTTCTAGAAAAGGCTTCAAATGATTTTAATGATTTCCATGGTATGAAAGCCTATTTGGTACATTGTTAAAGTGAGATGACTGAATGTGTATATGAGTCACTCTTGTATAGTGTAACCCTTTATGTGTGAACATATAATAAGCGTCCATTTTGGGGGAAGGCAAGTGTGGTGCGATGAGTCACGCGTGCGAGGGCCTTCCTACAAACACAATATTATTATAACTACCAAGGGTTATTGGGTGTCTTTTATATGATTGAGTGAGGATTGCTGATCAATGCTAATTAGACGGGTTGGTACCCCCTGGATGTTGTTAGGCCATGCGGGCTTTTCCACTAGATAGGTAAGTTTATGGAGGGTAGATGGTTATAGACCTTGGAGCATCACCATACACTGGTAGGTGGTTCAGAAACTAAGTACATCTAGGTGTCTTATATCGATGTATAGGATCATCCATGGTTACAGAATTGTTTACATTTCTTGTTTACATTCTATTTCACTAGTTTATAATTAGTTTTCAAATTTTACTTGTTTTACATTGGCCTAGATTTGGTACATTATATTGGGGATTTTGTTTTTAAAATGAAAAATGATTTTTGAAATGGTATGTAGAATTTTTTGGATTTTAAATGGGCAAAACACATTGCTTACATTAAAATATGAAAACCAAACTTTTATATTTTTTTCAAACATCTTTTAATAGACTGATTAGTGAAAAGGAGACATGGTATTGCGTGGATTATTTTGGCATCCCTACTGATCATCTCAGTTCTCACGCCTATCATATTCTTTCATGTACAGGTTCAGTTCTTTTTTAGGTTCTTGGTTCAACTACTCAGTGTTGGAGGAGGTTTGAGTCTTAGTTAGGAGGTGACATAGAAGGTCACTGTGAGGTATGTCCAGTTTTATTTTATTTATGATGCTAGTTGTTATTTTTATTGTCATTTTTTTGTCTTTTTGTGTTATATTCTTAGGCCAAATCATTCCCAAGGGTTAGGTTTTAATGCCCGAGAGTAGTTTCCTGCCCGTGGGGATCTGGAATGCCCTTTGGGCCTTTTGGAAGACTTACTCGGGTGACCGGTTCAGGGTCGACCTCGGTTGGTTCATGACAAAATGGTATCACAGGGAAGGTTTTGTTACATGGGGCATTCGTTCATATAAGATTAGGATTTTTGGATCTCAAGAGGTAGGTACGGGAATTATATCATCATTCCTCGCCCGATCCAAACCTCGAGTCTCTAGGGGTAGTCTAGTAATTTCTTCATTTTCTCATTTTGGTTCGTTTTAGATTGATGGATGACTGTGGAGGGAAGCCGATGTTACATTGTGATTTTACATGGAGTGGTGACCCATGTGGTGTCTAAGTTCCTCCAAGTTGTTAGCACTTACATGGGTCATGTCCCACTACCACATCGCCAGGTTAAGCATAACTACTAGTCGTTCATTCTGGTAGTTTGATGCATGCTGAGTGTTGTTTTGGTTCTGATTGGAGTAAGTTCTTTTTTGAAAAATAAAAATGGTGTATGAAATAAGAATGATTATAACCACCACGGGTTCATGGGTGTCAGGTACTTAATATATAGAATATATTTTTATATCCACCATGGGTTCATGGGTGCCTTTTAGATAATCGATTCATGATTGCTGATCAATCTCAATTACACGGGTTGGTACCCCATGGATATGTTGTTAGGCCAGGCGGGCTTCACCACTGGATTGGTCAGTTTAGGGCGGTCATTTGGTTATAGACTTAGGAGCTTCATCATACGTAGGTAGGTGTTTCTTAGACATAGTACGTCTAGGAGGATTCTATGGATGTTTAGGATCACCCATCGTTACTGGATTATTTACATTTCTAGTTTACATTCCATTTCACTAGTTTATTATTTGTTTTCAAATTTTACTTGTTTTACTCTGGCCTAGTTTTGGTACATTCTGTTATGGATTTTTTTAAATGACAAATGATTTTGGAAATGGTATGTAGAGTGTGTTTTATTTTAAATGGAAAAATGAATTTTTTACATTAGAATGTGAAAACCCTAATTTTATATTTGTTTTTTCAAACTTGTGTTAATGGATTGATTTGGTAAAGGAGATGTAGGATTCATCAGTTTATTTTGGTATCCCTTCTTATCATGTCAGTGCTTAAGCCTATCTTATTCATTTAGGTGCATGTTCAGTTGTTGTTCAGCTTCTTGGTTCAACTAGTCAATTATGGAGTAGGGTTGAGTCTTAGTTGGGTTGCGACCTAGAAAGTCACAATTAGTTGTGTCAAAATTTATTTTCTTTCCACTGCTAGTTTTAATTTTTATCTTCAGCTTTTTATCTATATACATTTTTTTCCTGGTCCAAATCATTCTCAATGGGTATGTTTTGATTCCCGACAATGGTTACCGGCTCATGGGGATTAGGAATGCCCTTTCAGACATGTTGCAGACCAACTTGTTTGACCGGTTCAGGGTCGACCTGGGTTGGATCATGACTATGCATGTGAAAAATATTGCTACACATTCTCATGTAAAAAATCTACAATTTTGAAACTCACTTCACTTATAAAATTCCACACATTCTTCTTTTCTCTTGACACTTCCAAAACCTAATGGTTCTTCTAATAGAAATAAAATAAAATCATTACATCCGTTATCTTATCATAGATTGATTTTTTGGTCATAAATTCAACATATTGTGTCTTTTTCTACAGAAAAACAACTTTTTTCCAATGTAGAGTATCTTGCAATGTGTATTAAGTAATTCAAGACATAATGTTATGTATTTATGTGTCATTAATTAAATCTATGTGAAATATTCATTTTTCACCACCTCATTATTTTATATAGTTTATACAATCCCCTCAAATTAATTTTACAATATTTCTTCAAACAAATTTTGGAATTTGATATCTATATGTTGATATATCATTCCAGTTTTTTATAGTTCAAATGTTACCAAAGCCATAAAGAATTTTTATATCAATTTTACTTCGTTGATTTATTATTTTTCTTATTCACCTATCATATTTGATGATGTTTACATATAGACAATATTAAATGTAATAACATAACATTATTTATTATCATGATATTTATGTTTCATTTAATGTTATACATTTTTGGGGTATTTAATTGAATTTTACCAATGTGGTGAGGTATTTATTGTATAATCTCAACATTAATTATGATTATTCTATATCATTATTCCATGAATGATATATTATTTTCCATATCTTAAGAAAAATATGTATTTTCTTCTCTACTTGATATTTATGATCATTATATTTTGTCATTAATTTTCATATCCTTTCACTATAATTATATTAAAAGTTAATTCTTAGAAATTTTTTCTTTATTTAAATCTTTCTTCAATGATCATTTCACATTCAGGTCCATATTTTTTTAAAAAAATTGAATTATAATTTTTAATATTACTATATGCATTTTGAAAATCATTTTTACACTTATTAAACTTTTTCAAATGGTTTTAAATTATTATTTATGTAATTTTCAAAATATGACTATTTGTCTTTCACTAAACATGTGAAAAGAATTTTTTTTTAATGTTGACAGTGTGAAAAAAATTTCTTAGCTATCATAGACATTATTTTTATTTAATATTCCTATATAAGAATTGCTATTTTTTACAATGGAAATAATTTTCAAAATAATTTAATAATTAAACTTTTATGAAATATTATTTTCCTCAAAATAATTTTCATGTGATCTTTCAAAATCATTTTCCTTCCATGGTGATATCATTTGTTGGTACATATTCATCATAAGAGATGTTACCCATGTATAACTATATAATTCTATCACTATATGGTTTACGTTTTTGATGATAATATTTTGTTGATTTTTTTTCTACCAATGGTTAAACAATGAAAACAAGTCCTATGAAACCAAATTATTTTTCTATATGTTATGATTCAATCAAATGAGGAAATAATTTGGAATATTTTTTATTATACACTGATTATGTGATGATTAAATGTTTATAAAACATGTTTTTTCATGGGTTTGTGATATGATGATTGTTTTATGATCTTGTGGAGTACACATGTATTATTTCCATTATGTGATAGGGGTTACGTTATAACCAAAGAAAATAGTTATGTTATATCCCATACAGTTTGATATTATATATCCCTCTAATACATTGGGCATTTATTAATGTAATATGAACAAAAAGTGTGCACGAGATGTTATTTAATACCAAAATAAGGTACACAAGAGGTTATCCAAAGCCTGAAAGAGGGTATATGGGATGTAATTCCAATCCTTAAATAGGGTACGTGGGAGGTTATCCCATACCAAAAAGAGGGCACATGATAGGAAATCCCAATCTTACAAGTCATACAATAGTGGTTATCCCAACTCAAACATGATAGGAATGTCCTAGAGGGTATCCTAGTAAATAAATTCTGAAATATTATGTATAATATAAAAATCAATGTTAATGAAAATGTCCCAATCTCATGGATCATTTCATTGATACCATTATGATTCATGTATTGTGATACTACCATTATTTAATCCATTAATCTTGATTATGTTACGAGTTATTCACAGTATGGTTTTGATATATTATTCTCATATTTTCATTTACTTTGGAACATGGTACAATTAAATATCCCTTATTTACCTTTAGTGAAAATATTATATTACCAATTATTATATCCATTACATAGGACATGAAAAGTGTCTTTCTGTATAACATATCCATTGAGGGTTCTAATTATGCATATCATAGCGTGAGACAGTATATCTCACATGTACACTAGTTGATTATGTGCGCATCTTTTTTAAGGAACTATAATTACATGATTGTGTCTTGGATAGTTAGGATATGTATTAAATATTAATAAATTTGGATGTAATTTTTTTTTCAGAGATGTTTTGTTCTTTATATTTGTTATCAGGGAAATATTTAGTTATCCATTGAAAACTAGGATGATATTAAATTATTGATATACCTAAGGATATGTATGTGGAAAAGTATGAGGTTGAGTCATAATATATGAAAATGTCATAGAATATTTGTAAATGATATATATAGTTGTTTCCAAACAGTTAAATACTTTAATATATACTTCTACTTGATGTGTCTATATAATAGAAATACATATAGGTAATAACGTCAAAACATTTTCCTTGCGATGGATTTGATTATCACATGGTTCCCGTAAACGGGTCTTGCTAGACACCTAGAGTGACAGTCCTTGGAGATATGATTTGGAAATTAATGAACTCTCTTTAAAACATCCTTATTAATTTAAATATGGAGAAGGAAAACCCTATTTTTATACTTTGGTTTAATAGATTGAAAAGATTGCGTGATGACTTTGTAATCATATTAATGAAAATTATTAAATATTTGTGTTTTTAAATTTAATAGTGTTTATCCGACTTTTTATTTTGGTTTTATTCAATGGTATGAACCTAAAGGAAGAATACTAATACTGAGTAAAATGGATAATGAAATTATTTCATTCTTAAGTAGTCCAATGTTATGGGTGTTGGGATAAGAATTCTACTTTCATTTCCCAAAAAACATTTTCAATCATTGAATCATGATGAACTCAAAATCATTAATAAGAGGGAAAAATAATCTTTTTACCTTCATAATGAATCATTAACTCACTTTTAATTCATCTATTGATTCATTAGTTTCTCATAAATTGATAAATACCACGGAAATGTAATCTTACATTATCTTGTATTAAGAGTATTAAATATTCATTTTGGATGTCTATAATATGGAAGTATAAGTAGATCAATTTGGGGAAATATTAAGAATACAATTCAAAGGTATGTAATTAATTATAGGGAATGTGAAGAGTTTAAAAAGTGATTTTTCATTATGTGCATCCCTAATATTTTATGAATAGTGATGGAGAATGAATTTCTCGATCTCAAATAGAATGATTGTGATTCCATCGGTACCATCAAGGATAATTTTGCAGGACTTTCATGGTTTTATTTTTATTTAATCATCAATCTATAAAAAAAATGTTCTTTTCATTAGATGCTTAAGACTATGTATTTTAATGGAGAAATATTTAAGAGGTGATATGTGATTTGAAAAATTAATTTCATATTCATTAAATGTATAAATATTAATTGAATAATCCAACCATTTATATGGACTTTATAATGAAAATAAACGGATCCTGTAGAGAAATTTATTAAATAACATGGTGGAATGAAATTTCATACACCTGTATTCAATAAATTTTTTGAATAATATCTCATGTGAATGCGTTGATGGTATGAGAGATTATTGAATGATTGGCATGCCCAACCATTACGAAAAAAAGAATTTATAACTTATTCAAGGAGGCCTATCATTGAAAGGAATACATAATTGGAACTCAACATAATGTTCCACCAACACACCATCGTTTCATAATAAAGGAGTGTTGGAATTATGTGAATTAATTCCACAGTCCAAGTACTAATGTCGATGATAGGAAAAAACATCAATTGAAAATATAAAAATTAAATGCTTATGCAATCACAATGGGTGGATTGAATCATGATTAGTAGGGTGTATCATTCCCCCTCAATAGTTGTGAATTTCACATTTGATTTATAATGAATGATCCTAATAAAATTTCTATTATTCTTCCATTATAAAAGATTCTTGTGATTTGAGATTTGAATAACTCTGTCTAAATGGATTTTTTTTGAAATAAAATTTGATATTATATCAGTAAAATGATGATCCCATTATTCTAATTAATTATCATTTTGTATATGATAAGATATTTTATTACGAATAAATGATTAATTAAATTTTGGAACTGGATATTTATCAATGTAATATTGACATATGATTTCAAGATACCATAATTGTTGAATGAGTTTAATGTTGATCATAATTTTAAAATAATTTACTCCTCATTTGAGGTCTTCAATAATGGGAGTTTAACAAGATTACTGATATTTTAAGATTAAATTATGGCCATAAACCATATTTTATTTATATATAGTTTTCTGAAATAAATATATGGGGAGGAACATATTTACAATTTTAGGATATATGACTAAAGGTGCAGATAACATTTTGGATTTACTATATCTATAATGTTGAGGTAGTTATGGGTTATAGTCGATCACCTTAGGATGTCATCAAACACCATTTGTTTTGGAGATTATTTCTCTATGTATCCAAAATCCATTATATAAATTAAAAAAATTTATGGATACATGATGTAAAACATTCAATTATATCTAATTGGGTGGTAATTTTAACCTCAATATTTTAGTGATGTATTCGCCAATATCATGATAAAGTGTTTAATGTTTGAACTTCGTATCAAACACATAAAAAATTTCGTCCAAAATATAAAATTATTACAATAGAGGATATATTAATGTCATGTTTGACGGATTTAAATTGTTCCTGAATAAAACTTTTTACTCTAGATGAACTTTCATATAACAATATGATATCTTTGATAATATGGAATGTTGCTTCTAAGAATATCTATGTAATGAAATCTATAACTATTATGTACAAGAATTGTGTTACAAAAAGAAAGCTATAATAACTATATTTAGTTCATAAATTGTCATATAATGGTATTTACATTAATAAACACTAACAAAATCGCAATGATGATTGAAATTTTACCAAAATAATCATCAATGCGATCTATGATTTTCTGTTTGGGAGATGGGGTTTATATGAATTTCTCAATGGATGAATGAATGGAAAAATAATCCATAAGTATATGGGTACCATTGAAATTATTTATCATATTATGAAAATATATTATCATTATGATGTTCTATTGAAACCATTGCATGTCCGAAATTATTACTTGTAACTATTCTGAGGTAGTACATATATGATTCATTACATATACATAACTCATAGGTCCTACCACTATAGAAAGATCAGTCTTATGAGGATTAAAAACTAATGAATATAGACAATATATAAGATGTTCTAATTGAAAATACCTCTCCCATAGTCAATATTTTGGGTACGAATCACCAGATTGAAGAATATATGTGGAATCTTTAAGAAATTATGAGGCATAGGTATCAAAAAAAAATTATATTAGAGGGAAGTATTTTGTGGGAGAATTTCATTTTATGTGGGAAGAATGTGACACCCCAAGGTTTTATATATTATAAATATTTTAATGAATTTAAATTAATTTATATATTTTCTAACATAAAACACTAATTTTAGCTGTCACGAAAAAATACATTGAGTTTATCTTAAATTATACTCTAGACTGGGTATTAAAAAATATTAATATATTGTTAATATAATTATTTAAATAATAATTTTATTACCTAGATATTAAAAATAGTGATGTGAGTTGTAAATAAATTTTAGTAATATTGTGTATTTTTTTAATATATAAATAAAATATAATGATAAAAAATACTCAATTTGTAGAATATCCAAAATATGTATAGAATATACTGTTATAAAAAAATTATTTTCATTCTATTATTTAACAAATAACAAATGTATCTTCAACCAAATTTAGGTAATATATATGAACAAATAAAATAATTCTTTTAAATATAATGGCCCAAATTATCTAATACACAAATTTTTATAATTATTCAAAAATAAAAAATATTCAATGAATAGTTAGAAGTACATGATTTTATAATACTTTTAAATTTAATTTTATTATATAAAAAAATAAAAATAGTTTTAATATGTTTATAAAAGTAAATTTATTTAAATAATATATATATTTATTATATATTGTTCGTTATAAAAAATTTAATATTGAATTATGATATAAAATTATTTTTCAATTTTTTATCATATCCTCTTTCAAATCCATCATTCTTTTAACCTCTATAGGATTAGTATTCAATTAATTTTTCCCAATAATGAGAATTGAAATAATAATATTGATTAAATATTTTAAATTATATAACTTTCAGTATCATAAAAATTAAATGTAAATTTTTTACCATAATGATAAGTAAAAACACTACAAAGTATTTACAACAACCAAGGTAAAAATGGGTTTTCATTAGGGATAAACTACGAAGATAAGGGATAAAAAATACCCAAAACATTTACCACATCCATTTTTTGGGCATATATAAAATCAAATCCCATATTGTGCTACAAATTTCCCATTTTTGTACACAATTTATTGTGTAAAAATTGGGTAATTGTTTTTAAAACAACTAAAAGAGCGCCACCCAGGTCAATTAAAAAAGGCCACCCCTTTCATTACCTATTTATAAATCCAAACCCAAATGGTTTTTCCAAGATAGAAGAAAATCACATCCATATATCCCACCTGTCATCATAGATATATTGATTGTACTTTTTATTACTTGACAATTTCATTATTTTAATGATAAAAAATATATCAACTATACATTAAAGGATCTAAATGTGTAGTATCTTTCCAAAATTATGATCATACATCACATATATATGATTAAAAAATATTTTTTTATTAAGAATTTTTCATTATACTTATATAAACAAATTCTCTTCTTAGAAAACTTAGTCACCTCTCTATATACATAAATGAAAGGGGTCTACTAAAAGCCATGTTATATTATGAATATGGGACATGAATAAATATAGCTTGGATGATAATAATTATTATCATTATTAATAGGGGTCATTTTGAATGAAATCATGGAATATTCCAGTGTTTAAAAATAATATATCTTGTAATGGTGGTCAAATACTAGATATTAATGTGAAAAAATCTCAAATCCTATTCACACATAACATTTGTGCAAAATCATAACATAATAATTTTGAATGAACCTATAAATGTTTTCCTAAATAATTCACCTTATATCATGAGATGCATCACATTAACCAATGTATTGGATGGATAAAAAAAATTGTCCCACCCATCACATAATAATATTTACAAAATGAAACATGTCCCATATATCATTTGACAACCATAGTCATGAAATATCCCATGGAATGGAATGACTTTCATATAGATTACAAAAATAATATATTCAGGAATAAAATTTTAGCATTCGAAATGAAAATTGGAGATCATTCTATGGAATATTCTATCTGTTTTAATTTGAATAGGAATGGAAAATGAGGATTTGATGATTTTTTATGAAAATAAATCATTTTGAAAAAACATTGTATTTGGAATTAAAATCATGATAGAAAACACATTTTAAACAAAAATAAAATGGATAATCATTTAAATTATAATTAATGAATATTAATTAAATATACATGGTTAAATATATCTGAAAGAAGAAAACCACAAAGGAAGGGTGTCTGTTTCAAGAATTTCCTTTCCTAAATTCACACATTATTTCATCTCTATTCTGACATCATAATTACTAATACATGATTTTTTAAATAAAATTTCAACAAATGAATTATGATTATTTCTTAATCTATTTATCTATTTTAATTATTTTTCTATTTAATAATAATATTTGTTAATTTTTTTTGTTTCGATATTATGTATTCATTAATTTTTTAGGTTTTTTATTTCACTAATTTTGTTCAAAGTAGTTCTACATGATTAGAATTGTTTAATTAAAATTGTAATTAATGTAATTAAATACTTATATATTATATATAATTCATTATATCTATCCATGAATATGGTTATATGTTTTTTACATGACAATTTCTACATTATTTGTTAACCAACATTTGTTGGGTCTTTGTTAGGAGATTGAGAAAGGGATGTTAAAATTTTATATATATATCATAAATATAATACTTACAAATAGGTTGAAATCATTAAATAATTTTATATTAATTCTGAAATAATCTTATAAGGTTTGTTTTCCAATGGGGTGGTGAAAAAAAAGAATGAAAATAATAAAAAATCTAAATTGATCAAAACTTATTAAATCCTCAATATAATATCTCTTTAAGGAAACTAAAGATCCCTTCACCCATAGAGATGGATTACTCCATAAAATACATAGGTATTATATATTGATTGATTTTTAATACATGGCCAAAATAATGGATTTTTTTATTGAGGGATATGTAGTTCTCCATGGGGATGGATATGGGTAATATGTATTTAAAGATATTTGATTTCCCATAGTGTGTTAGGCATCCCCACATGTTTCATATAGTGGATCAAGTACATAAACATTTTTCCCATTACTATACCCTAATATATAAAAATTTTTAACTCAATTATAGGGATATATAGTTATCGTATCTGCTATTTCATATTGATATCAACAAATGTGTGTTTTAAAATATCTTAAAACATTTATGAGATAATACTCACATATCCTGTGAAACATAAATGTGTATTATAAAAATTCATCATTTTATTAAGGAATAACAATTGAAAACTATAATATTTTATAAAAAATAACATCTTCATTCTAATATCCCATTATGTGATAGAATACAGTCAGCATAATTGGATTAATTAAATTGACAAATCATAATTAACATGAACGGATTTTGTGCTACATCAAATTTTTATTAGAAGGTCTCTAGAGACTTCTTTGATAAAAATACCCTTAACATTTTGAAATAAATTATTTAATGTATATATATATAATATTAATGAAAAATTTAATTTGAGAGGAATCATGGATGGTTGTAAACTAATCCTGAAAAATTTCCTTATCATTATTTATGTATGTTCCCATCATTCTATGTAATCCAGAAAAAGTATATAATTCTCACGTTCTGTAAAAGATCCTAAACTGATAAAGGTTTGAAATTTACCCTGAAAAATAATTATTTATTGTAAAAATTGGAAAAAATGATTTTTTTCAAAATCAATAGATAATAGTCGAAATATTTATTTAAAACATTTTAGAAAATATATATTTGGTTTAAAAAAATTTCTAGTCGAATAGGTGATATACTGAATGATTTAAATACAAAAATTTGAAACCATATTGATTTACAAATAATTGAAATTGGTAAATAAAATTAAAAAAATAATGAATATAAATATTAAAATAAAAAATACTGGATTTTATAAGATATGTATCATATAATTTTATAAATGGAAAATCAATTACATACGATCCCTAGTAAAATGAGATTGTGACACAATCCCATACCTCAAGTACCATCTTTATTAATGTCTTTTTAGACCTCAAATATAATAAACATGTATTTAATATTATAAAATTATATAATATTAATCATATATATCTTACCACCTATGATTTATGTATAACATATTAACACTAATTTTTTAAATATTGTTTTTAAAATCATTGTTCCCAATTATATCACCTCCATTTCATATGCTTCTATAAGTTATAATGTCAAATACATTATTATTTTACAGTTTGAAAATCATATAATAAATTTTAATCATGATTTAAATCTTATAAATATATATATTCATTTTATATATTCATTAAATATATAGTTTTATATTTTCAATATAGAGATTCAAAACTGAATTAACGTTTTCTGAATGATGGTAGGTCGTAGAAATGCGTGCACCCTCATTTCATATTTCAATGTATCAAAAAAGGTGAAAAATAATTAACCACTAAAAATCATTATCAGATTCTATATATATCAAATATATTAATTAAATATATATATATATATATATTAATATCTATTAAATAAGTAAATGAATCGCAATGTTTCATGAAGGTGGTAGTCTACACCTACGCACGAGCAATATGATCCATTTATAATGGGTGTGAAAGTAATAAATATGATCTGAAATTATAAAAAAATAATAATTATAAGGCCCTATCCTTAAACATTATATAATCTTGAAAATAAGTTAATAATTCACAATATGGATCTTTTTAGGATTACTGTTTAAGATAATTAGGCCATAACTATTATATTACATCTAAAAAATTACAATGTAGACACTTTTACTCAATCAAAATTTATTTAAAATAAAAATAAAAATATCCTTAAATAAAAAAAATTATTTTATTTATATAAATATTCTTTAATACTTTATTTCACATACCCTTCATTATAAACTAGACAAATAAATTTCAAAACGTGGGATTAGCGTAAAAACATAGTAAGGGTTACAATATAGTGAAAGAAAACACTAGTCCATCAATACATACCAATCCTAGAAGTCATACTTTTCAATAATAAATTATAATATATTTTACATAACATACTAAATAATAAGATTTATAAATAAAACATATAAATCATAAATCATAAAAGTATCATGTGGCATCGATATCATACAAACATTGCAGCTTCTACAACTACATAGGGAGTTGCATTTTGAATACCCCTCACAATATCTTCCCTAAATCACTTAGGTGATCATTAATGTTTAACTCCATCACGTAACCCAATGCACTGGAGAGCTTTCATTGTCTTAGACACCCTATGTTTTTCCTGGAACCACCCATATACTTAAAAATCCAAAAACCCATAACATAATCATACACATAACACAAGCATATAGGAAATATTAAATTTCCATATTGCAATCATAATATATCATTTCAATATATTGACCTAATCAATAAATTATCAAAACCATTTTCAATACTAAAATTGGTAAAAATATTATATGGCATTTATTTTCCTTTTAAATACATTACTTCTTGTTAAAGAAGCCAAATATCAAATAATACTCGTGGCGGTGGAAAAGCCGTTGTCACCGCGTAAGTTAAAAAGATGAATTCCTTTTATCATTTAGTAAAATTATTCCTATAAAAATATTTATTTTAAATTTTCTTAAAATGAAATGGTCATTATACACCGTATAAAATAATGTCATGTATAAATTAAAATATGCATCAATCAAAGAAGATTGAGACAAAGTCTATTACATAGTGTCTGAATTGTCTCGTTCATTATTTATTTCCCTGTATAATAAAAATAAGTTATTTTATAGTTGATTCAGAATTATTTTCATGTTTATTATTCCTTTAATATTTCTTATTACCACATTATAAAAATTACTTATTTATTTAAATTAATATCATTCATTTTGTCGATATTGGGAACTTGAGTCGAAAATGAACTCGTTATAATTACAAATTGTCCATGAGGCCAAAATTACATTACCTCCATAATTGTATAGAATTTTTAAATATCAAATATATCATATTTATATGGTATATATGAATTTATAATATTCCATAACATTTGGAGATATGAAATTATATGCACAATTCCTAGAGATGGTAAGTCGTATGTACGAATGAACTCTACTTTCATTTCTATTTCATATTTTAATGAAATGAAAACATAATAATACATAGGTTTATTATAATTAAATTATAATATAATATGATATATAATTAAATTAATTTTATTTAATATATCTTTTATACGTTCCATGAATGGAATGAACAACTCATATCACATTGAGGGGGCGCTATTCCGCACTTCCTCAAATGAAATTATCATATTTATACAACATAAAAAGCATAAAGGTATTTACTAAATGAGAATTTAAGAAGAATGGAGATATAATTAATATCATATATATCACATAAAATTATAAATCAATCATAATTTCCACTATAAGAGGTTGTAGAAGAATATTAAATTGTCATCATTTCGTGAGGCTGTAGTTCCTCATCCACAGAAATAGTATGTTCAATACAATTAGATGAAGGTGTATGTAAGTGTATTTATAGTACATATAATAAAACAACCAAGTATAATGTTGATATAGGTTATGTTATGTAATCAAATTATATGAAGAGAATAGGGAGTGAATATGTAAAATAAAAGAAGAGAACTTGAGAGAAGACGTTCCCTCAAAATTGGGTAACTCCCTTAGTTTTGAACTAAAATGTCATATTGAAGTGCCTTATGCATAAGGTAAGGATTTTATGAGGAAGATAATGATGTTGGGAGCTTATTTGGTTAGAGTTTGTAGGATACATGGGGCATTAGTGGAGTTATTAAATGTGTTGGGTGAAGGTATTTTATAAGAGGGAGGATGAAATATTTAGAAGAGTCTAGAAATATTATTTTATTTCAATTCGATTTTCTATTTTGAAGGCTCAAAAGTTAGTTAAGTAGAATATAAGATGAGGATGGATATAAATCATCCAAACGAATAGGTTTTAGAAAATTTTAGGTCATAAAATTAACCTTCTCTTTTTAGTTTAACCCTCAGTTAACTCATTTAATTTTTACCCTGTCTTCTTTTATATTCACTTTATATGGATAACATATTGACTATAAAATGAAAAACGAACCTCAAGTGGATCATTATTAATTTATTTAACATTAAATATGGTATTTGGAAAACTAATATATTTTTAAGATTATTATATCATTTAATAAAATAATATTTTATTTAAAAACCCATTTATGTCAATTTTGAATCTATTTCGTAATTGATTTTAGTTAAAGGTATAAAAACATGATTTGTTCGAATAAAATTATTTAATAAACATATATCATGTAATATAATTCCATTAGATTATTGTAATGAATAAAAATTTTCAAAACAATTTTTTTTAACATATATAATATAATTTATTTAAATCATTCATTAACAAGGTAATCAATACATCATCAATGTGTCATATATAAATTTATTTATTTAATGTCTCAAACTTATAAATAAAATAAAATCATGTAGGAAAAAAATTTGTCTTTTAATGAATATTTACAGTAAAATAGATATAAAATATATAACCCCACATTAAAATTGTTTTAGTAAAAATACTCACGTTTATGATATTTTAATGTTTACTATAAATTAAATTTTATTAATGTCATTATCTTACCCATGTAGATTTCAAAGGACAAACGTTTCACCCAAGGATTTTTTTGGTCAAAAAAGACTCATAAAATAAGGTTAGGCCAAAGGTTAAGGTGATTTTATAATAATATAGTATTACTATTACCCTGATTACCATATTTTCCTTTAACCGCGAGAAAAAATTAAAAAATTTACTATTCAAAAGAAAATTTTGGATTCTATTAGTCAAAATTTTTCACCATGATTACAACCATGTATGACATATTTTTAAAATTCATTTCACAAAAGAGTTAAAAATAATTTCAATTGAAGGAGTCTGTTTTTAACTATTAGGATGTACTTTTCACTATTCCTCAAAAATTGAATGTTTTCAATAAAAGTACCAAAAATTCACCATAATTAATTTTGATATTATAAATTAAAAATGATATATATTTTACCAAATTAAGTACATAAAATTTTCATTAATTAATTTATTATTAATTCCTGCTGTCAAAACCAGAATGAGTGTTTTTAAAAATTGAGAACTACCAAAAAATTAGTATGTGTTTGTGTCCAATTTAAAAGTGAAATTACATCGAACGAAAAAAATTTGATTAAATAATAAAAATACAATCAAATAAAATTTCATAACCAATTAAAAGGACAACATAATAATGTAATATAATTATATGAAAAGACAGTTTGGACGTAAAATGTAGTATTTTTCACTATTAATTAAAAAATGTACATTATCTTAAAAATACCAAAATTTTACCCAAAGTAAAAAAAATCGCTATTCTATATGAGATGTTTTTTTTAAAATGGAACATACGCAATTAATGGAAACTATATTTAAAAAGAGTTCTCTATCAAAAGGACATAAATTGACCATTTAAGGAATACAAGAGTATTTCATGCATAAAATCATATTCATTATTATTTTAAGCCTCTAAAATTTAGTGTGTAAATGTAAATACATTTAACAATCATTTGTAATCATAATGTATTTATTTTTGTTCATTCATAGAAATACAAATACTATGTGTCAAATACCATTTAAAATAATAATATCATTATATTATTTTTCGGTATTAGTCAAAGTTGTGTGAAACATTAGATTTCAAAGAAACCCATTATTGCGTGTTATGTAATCTATCTAACAATTAGTATACTTTAACATAAAATTAATATGTTACACAAAAGTACTAATTGATATGGAAAATTATTATTCTATAAATACCTATGTCATTATAACCCTCCCCCTTTTGGAAATTTCATCCTCACAATTTTAAAATTGTGCTTGGAAACATCATTGAAATTTCCATATTGAAAAAAGATTCTATAAGACTATCAATTTAAAAGAAATATAGATAAGTAAAAAGGTCACCAGAGATAACCCATACTCAGGTTCCATATAGGAAAACAAGTATATGGATGAGAAAACAATCAATTATTTTCTAATGGAGAGTGGAATATAACATGATTATGTTAAAGTTAACCACAAGAAAGTCACAAAATTCTGATGGGATAAATAAAATTTGATTCCCCAGTAGGAAAAGTAAACAAAGAATATATTTGTTTTAAGATCCTTTTCATAATGTAGAGTAATTTATTTATTAGCTTGACTATGATCATAAGGAAACATACTTATTATCATGTAGACTTTAATCCCTTACTAAATTTTCTACCACATTCTCTTCTTTTCTCCAAATGATGAGTATTCAAGTTGACTTGGTCATATCAAAAGTGCTAAAATCATACTCTAGAGAATCAAATAATACAAAAAAATGAACTATATATTTACCTTATCTTTAGACATTAACCAAAACCACAATGGTTAGTACGAGAGAAGATAATCCCAAACAAGATAATAATTTATAAAATGAAATACTTCTCTTAATCTCCAAAAATCGAAAAACAATACCCAATATTCCACAAAGACCATTCAATAAACCATTGTAATTAAAACTTTATAATGTAATCCAAACCATGATTGAATCCCAAAACTTAAAAAGATTTAATCACATTGTCTTCCACAATAAATCTTAACATTTATCTCTAAATAACATTGACTACTATTAAATTATCATACTAATGTGTAATTAAACTAATCAGAAATTCTCTATGATAGGATATTAATTTCCATAAATATCCCAAAGCACTATATGTCATCAATTGAAACATAGATTCTTCAAAAATAAAATTACAACAATTACTCCACAAATGTGATCCCAAAGTATTCTATATTCCGTATGTATATAGTGTTCCCAAAAGAAATAATGTCTTAAAAAATAACATTTATCACCTAATAACTATATGATTTTCTTATACTATGAATATCCATTTGTGAAAACAAATGTTCCAAAAATCATCTTATTCTGGATCCATAAAATCATTATATTAAAAAAGAATAATTCATACTAACTTGGGATTTCACGTAGTCTAGTGGTAGAAGATAAATCCCAATCAGACATTGGTTGTGGCTTCGGTTCCCATAGCTTTGTCCGAAGTGATGGGGTTTCACACAGTCTATGTGTTTTCATTTTTCAAAAAGAATATAATTTTATAGAATTCCCAAAAATTAGAAAACTTTATCAGAAATAACTGTAACATATTTTAACCCCAAATGTTATCCCATACCTCACATTTTCATCCCAAAAATTAATTATGTGTAATTGCCTCAAATTCAAAGATCATATAGACCCAAAGGTATCTTTTTAATAATATCCACAAAAGACAGGTTCTTTATTCCTTGAATAACATTTTCCCATATCAATATATAGGGTTATATGTACTAGAAAAATTCTCCCAATTTAATCCTATCATTAATACATTTAAATATATCAACATACATATATCCAACACAAATAATTAATTCCTAAAATGTAGATATCTTAATCATATGGAATTCTTAATGATCCTTTATCCCTGTTTTTTCATCTTATTCTTTTCTATTTATTTCCTATAAATAAAATCACACATATTTTAATATGATTTCAGTAATGTCAAAACATGAACTATGAAATAATCCATTCCTATCATATCTCATTTTTAGTTTCCACATCTTCGATTTGAATGAAATCAGGAATTGGTAAACATATATTTGTATGATCCTGCTGATCTCAATCCCAAAACATCTTCATTGGACATCTATTTGTATAATGACCATCTGCACCACAATTAAAACATTCAATTGATCCTTCAAAAAGAACATCTTACCCTTTACTTGAGTCAACCAGATGCTTCCATTTTCCATGGATGGTTATTGATTTATAACCTTCATTACCACATTTAAAACATCATCATGTCCCATTGATGAATTTTCCTAGGTGTTTATTTCCATATCCATGACACATAGGTTTTTTAATATACAAACCTTTATAATTATTTCCTGAACTTCTATATGGATACGTTTCTTTCATATAATATTCCTTAGAAAAATCACCAATGTTCAATTGATATATCATGACTCTAGATAGTTGGTAATGAATAACCACAATAGTTATCAATGTATCTCCCATTTCATTCGATTTCTCATTCATAAAACCACCACAGTTTCCTTCACATCCATTATTACTTTAGTTCCTTCTACATCCAACCATTTACTAAATCCAAAAATGTATATGTGATTATATCACAAAAATTATTATATATTATCTTATTATGGGGGTAAAAACTAAGATATAATTATTCATGTTTTCTTAAACTCATTTAATTTTTGTGAAATTACTATTATTCTTTCTAATATGATAACCATTATGGTTATGTCACTTATGCATAAATAACACCTTAACCTCTAAGGTTATCTAAAATTAAATTTGATAGAAACTATATGTAAATTTCATTAAACATTACATAATATTGAATTATTTTAATAATACACATTTATGATATTTTTAGGTTTAGAGTTTTAGGGAATTAGGTCATAATTGATACATTACATATCAGAAATTACATTTTAGACACTTCTACTATATCCAATTTTATTTCTAAAAAATTAAACTCCATAAATAAAAAAATGTTTATTTTCATGATAAAAATATTCTATAATACTTAATTTCTCTTACTCTTCCTTATACCCTGTGGAATTTATTTTTCAAAAACATGGGATGTGCATAAAAAGATCAGCAAGGGTTATAAAATAAAGAAAGAAAACATTAGTCAGTCAATAAATACAAAAAATGAAATCATTATTTTCAGTCATAAAACATAATATATATAACATAACTCACCAAATCGTAATATTTATGAATAAAACATAGAAATCATAAATCATAATGGTAACTTTTTTCATCCATATCAAAATTATATTGTAGCTTCAATAGTTACCTAAGGAATTTCATTTTGAATACCCATCCTAATAAATTTTTTAATTCTATTAGTTAAAACATTAAAATTTACTTCTATCATGTTAGAAAAATAATAACAGATATATCTCAGGATCACCCACCCTTGTTTTATCACATGAACACCCTTACACGTAAACAATTCCCAATAACCATAACACAATCATATACATAACATAATCATAAAGGAAAGATAAAATTTAAACATTTCAATCACAATATATCATTTAAATATATTTTCATACAATATCTATTATCAAAACCAATTTAAATAACAAAATATGAAAAAACTGTATATGGTATTTAGTTTACATTTAAAACATTACAGCTTGTTAAGGAATCCAAATGTCAAATAATGCTCGGGGCGGTGGAATCGTCATTGTCACCAGGTACATTAAAATGTTTTTTTTTCATTTAGTAAAACCATTACAATAAAAAGATTCCATTTTAATTAAATTATAATTCAATTTGTTTTATACAACATATAAAATATTGTCGTGTATAAATCAAAATATGCCATAATGAAAGAAGATTGAGACAAAGTCCCTTACCTTTTGTCTGAATTATCATGTTCATTTTTTATCTTCCTAAATAATCATAAAAAATTTATTTTATACATGATTTAGAAAAATTTTCAGGTTTATTATTACTTTTTTATAAAATATTAAAACATTATCAACATTACATAATTATTTATGTTAATATCATATGTTTGGTCGATATTGGGTACATAGTCTAAAATGAACTTGTTATAATTAAAAATTGTCCATGAGGTCAAAATTACATTATCTCAAGAAATGTATTCAGGATATAAATATAAAATATAAAATATATGTCCAGTGTATATGTATTTTTAAAAGTCCATTACATTTAGAGATAAGAAACGAAATGCACCGTTCATGGAGACGGTAAGCCCTACGTACGCATGAACGTTACATTCATTTCTAATTCATATTTTAATGAAAGGAGAACAAAATGATATAGATGTATATTATAATTATATTATAATATCATATTATATATAAGTTACATAATTTCATTAACCCTATCATTTATACATTCCTTGTATAGAATTAACAAGGCATATCACTTTTAGACGGTGGTAGTCCGCACTTCGTCAAATGAGATTATCATATTTCTTCAAAATGAAAAACATAAAGGTATGTTCTAGATGAGACTAACAGATGAATATATATAAAATAAATATCATATATATCATATAAAATTATAGTTCCATCATAATTACCACCATAATGGGTTGTAGGAGAAGATTGAACAGTCATCATTTCTTGAGGCAGTAGTTCTTCGTCTATAGAAGGATTATGTTCAATACCCATTAGATGAAGGTCTGTGTAAGTGTTATCCAAATACATTTCAAAAAAATCCTAGTATAATGAGGATAATTATGTTGTTATTTAATCAAATAATAATAATAAAATAGGGAGTAAAAAATTGAAATAAAATAAGAGATCTTGAGGGAAGATGTTATCTCTAAACGACGTAACTCCCTTTGGTTTGAACAAAGAAGATTTCTTAAAGTGCCTTATGCATAATGTAATGCTTCTAGGAGGAAGAGATGGATTTTTGGTTATTATTTGGGAATATTTTGGATAATCCATAGGGTGTTATAAGAGAGATAAAATGGGTTGGGTGAATCCCTTTATTAGAGGGAGACAGTACTATTTAGAAGAGTCTAGAAATATTATTTTATTATAATTTCATTTTCAGATTATAATTGATAAAATATATGTTAATTATAAGATAATATGATTATGTAGATAAATCCACTCTACCAATAGGTTTTATAAATATTTATGTCATAAAATTAAATGTATCTTTTAGCTTCAACCCTTAGTTAACTAATTAAACTTTTACTAGGTCTTCCAGTATATTAATATTATATGCTTGGAATACATACTCTAAAATGCCAACCGAACCTCATGTGGATAATTAATGATTATTTTAAAATTATATATGTCATTTTTTTGAATCTTATATTTTTAATATTATTATATCATTTAATAAAATATTTTTTTAAAAAAAAACTCATTTATATCAATTTTGACTCTATTTAGTAATTGATTTTTTTTAAAGTGATAACAAATTTATTCATTCAAAAAAAATTATTCAAATCAAATATAATCGGTCATAGATATCCATAAAATCATTGTATGTAATAGAAAATTTAAAATACATTTATTTTAATATTTATAATATATTTTATTTAAATATTTCATTAACAAGCTAACCAATACATCATCATTGTGTCATAAATTAATTATTTATTTAATTTAAAGAAATTATAAATAAAATATCATGATATAGGAAATATTTTTATCCTTATAATGAAAATATATAATTAAATATATGAATTATATAACACCAATTTAATATTGTTTATTAAAAAGATTCATGTTGAGGATATTTTTATTTTAACTATAAATAAAAAGTTATTAATGTCATTATCATACCCATGTGGCTTTATAAGGCCAAACATTACACCCAAGGATTTTCTAAGTCATAAATACACATAGAATAAGTTTAGGACAAGTGTTAATGTAATTTTATTTTATTATATTATCATTTTTACCTTTAATTACCCTATTTTTCATGAACTTTGACAAAACAATTACAAAAGTTATAATTCACCAAAAAAATTATTTTGATCTTATTAGACCAAATTTTTAATCATGAATACAACCATGTATTTTTAATATTATAAATTCAATTATCATAATTGGTAAAAATACATTTGAATGAAAAAATCGTTTTTTACTACTATGTAGTATTTTTCATTATTCATAAAAAATCAAATGTTTTCCAAAAAATACCCAAAATTCATCCTAAGCTATTTCTGATATTATGAATTCTAAAATGATGTATATTTTACCAAATTAAAAACATATGGTTTTCATTAATAAATTTTAAATCAAGTCCAACTGTCAAAATAAGAAAGTGTGTTTTTTATAACTAAAAACTACCAAAATATTGACAAAGGTTTATGTATAATATAAATTTGAATGTAATTACAATGAAAAATAGTGGATTAAATGATAAAAATATAATATAATAATATTTCAAAACAATTAAATGGATAATATAATAATATAAATAAATTACATGAAAAGGTAACTTTGACTTAAAATGATGTATTCTTCACTATTCATTAAAAATGAACATTATGAGAAAAAGACCAAAAAAATACACCAAGTAAATTTTGATATCACAAATCTAAATAAGAAGTATATTTTGTCAAATTGAACATATAAAAGTGATAAAACTAAATTTATAAAGGTTTCTCTATCCAAAAGAGTTAAATCGACATTTTAATGAATATTATAGTATTTCAGGCTTAAAATCAGAATAATTATTATCATAAGCCTGAAAATTTATTTGATAAATGTTATGACATTTAAAAATATTCTGTAATCATAATTTAGTTAGTTATTTTCATTACCAGCAATACAACACCAATGTTTTAACTAACATTTAATATAATAAAATAATTATATTATTTTTTGGTATAACTTGACGTTGTGTGAAACCTAAGATTTCAAAGAAACTCATTCTTGCGGGTGGAGTAGTCTATGGAACAAAGTTTCATCTTTAACATATGATTAATATATTTCTCACAAGTACTAATAGATATGAAAAATTATTATTCTATGCATAAAATCATCGTTATAATAATAATATCCTAAATATAATATCAAAACATTAAATGTGTCATAATTATCATGGATGAAAGATGATGATTAAAAATGAACTATATTTTTACATGGGGGTGGTAGTAAACACAAAACCATCAGTTAGAAAAAAACAATTCTCATTTGATGGAATATTTGATAGATAATTGTTGATCAATAATAATAATATATATAGTGTATTTATGATTCTAAAATTATTATTTATTTTGATGAATAATAAAGACATATATGTAGTAGAATAAGAAATAATTTTAAAAGGGTGGGGTAAGAATATTTTCTCATAATTGGTAGGCCTCATTTAGATCCCTTATTATAGAGTCTTAGAATGGTATTTTAATTTGATTAGAAATTCTAATTAATGTCTTGGGGAGTTCAAAAGAGAAATTTTATGGTTTTGGTCATTCCATATGGCTCAATGATCTGTAAATAAAAATAAGAATATGTGTAATTTTATATATGAGGTAGAGTACATTCATGGAATTACATAAAATATTAAAATATAATTAATTTATTTTGGAGGAATAATGCTTCCAAATATCCATATTTAATTCAAGAGAGTGAAATTATTTTTTTACCATTTTCTTAAAATAATATAAAGGTAATAATTATAGAATAATGTCACTATGAATCCATATTTTATAAAAATTTATGTAAATTGATGAAATACATTCATCAAATATTGTAACAAAATTATATATAAAAATTTTAATTCCTTGTCAAATTATTCTCTCCCTTTTTATTAGTTTGACCCTTACCAACATGAATTTTTTTTATTAAGGTTACAATTCATAATTGTCAAAAATAAAATAGTGATATTTTCTAAATATGTACCTCTTTATTAACTATATTGGAATAATTATTTATATTTTAATTCATAAATGTTGTTGAAATTAATTTTACAATTTTTGAGGAAAACAACAAAAAAAGAATTTGTAGTTACTGAAAAATTGAACCAAAATTATAAATTAATTAAATTACATGCCACGTAAAAATATTTATGTTAATATTAAAAAATTTATTTTATATATTATAATTTTTTCATAAAAATAATAAATAAATTGAGATAATACTATTTTATTTAACTAAAATGTTCAAAAGAAATCGATAATTAAAAAATTCACACAAATTAACAATTAAAAGATTTCAATTTCATTTTTAACCCTCTAATAATGAAAAATATATCTTATATATATTTTAAAAAATAAAATTATAATATTCTATATTCATAACATCTAATCCAATAGTGATGTGATAACTACCACAATAAATAATAACATTTTAAAAGAATAACATGATTCTTATAAAAATTGATTTTTTTGTTAAAAAAGATATTAAAGAAATTAAAATTATTTTTAGATAACTATATCATAAAATATTGTGGTTTTATATCCCAAAAAATGAATATTGAAGTGTTTTGGAAACAATATTCCCAATTCTAGTTTATTTTACACAGTCGATGATGTGCCAAATGATTCTTATATTCAAATCATCCTTTACATCTGCATTCAATAATAGATATTTATGTGAATATGTTTTTTTGAATTTGGAGATTAAGAGGATATCATAATAAATAAATTTTATGTCACAAATGTGTGTTCCCAAAAACTGTTTAGGTTGAATCATTTATTTTACACATTAAGGAGTGTTTGGAGAAAAATAATGATCCTATCCGACAGAAAATCCTCACTTCATAAATGGAAATAATTTAGAACATGAATCAGGGGAAAACCCCCTAAAAGGGATAATGAAATTGAAAAAACTAGTTTGTGTATGATATTATCGACATTCATACAACACACTAACTTCCCAAGAACGTGATATTTAAAAAAATTAAGAATCAAAACCTTGTCCATAATTAAATAATAGTTTTTGAGTTCAACTAATTTTTCATCAATTTTTTGTGAGGAAAATATAATATCATAAAAAAATTGAGGATTAATATATTTCCTTACCAAAATATTATTTCAACTATTCATGAAATGAATATAATGGTTCCTAAGGGAGTGGATAAGTAAATTATTTCTGGTGGTTCATTCCTGAACCAATCCAAATTAATTGGATTTAAGATTAGCCAAAATACATTGAAGAATATATGGTTAGCTGATGAAGATAGTCTATAATAATGTTTTTTCCCTGGGGGAAATCCATCTAGAAAAATATATTTCCTAGCTCATAGATTTCCTCCAATATATATTGTCATGGTTAAGTATTAAAATAATGAAAATAGATCTTTTCCAATGGTTAATGTAGTTGAATAAGTGATAATAGCTTATGAAGAAAATACAGAATAATATATTGTTGTAAATATTTCAATGGTTTCAGATGTTTTAGTAGAATTTTATCATATATGATAATCAGTAGTAACTCTAAAGGGGGAAAACATATATGTGTTTTATCTTTAGAGAAATCATGATTGACTCTAAAAATTATGAGAGATACGATCTTGTTTTGATATATCTCTCCATTTTTTGAGATATCAGGATCACCTGTATTTTATTCTATACCTCCATGAGATGATTCAAATCAGGATATTCCTTTATTTAATTATGAAATATCTACTCCATGAAATGGTGATCGCAATGTTAATGGTGATGATAATATACTTAAGTAATAAGGTTATTCAATTTTAATATTATACAATGTTCCAGAGTGAATTAGGTAAAATTTCATATTCACCTGTTAATGGGTAACACGGAATTACTGATCCCTCTAATAATCTCTTGTAACTTTTTTGTAACAACCCATGTACTTAAAAAAAATATTTTTTAATTCAGGAATTATATATTTAAATGCATTATAAATGTACAAGTAAGGGAGTGAAATTTATAGAAATTTTCTAATCTATAAAAATAGAATATTAACCTCACCTAGAAACGTATATATAGAATTTTGATATCTTGTTTTCAAATATATGATATATTTATTTCATGGGATTAGAAAATAAATGTTTTAAAAATGGGAAATTAGGTGTCGTTATTTCTATAAATGAACCATTTTTATTTACAATTTAATAAATAATATAATAATTTTAAAGATAATTTATTCTCATAAAACTTATTAAAAATATTATAATTTTGTTTTCATATGATTATAATCTTACTTTATGAGACATTACATAATTTTTCATTGTGTTATAAAACAAGTTCTAATTTTAATATCAGTATTTTTGAAGAAATGAATATATTAACTAAAAATTAAATTTCACTTATTTAGAAAAAAAATCATAAAATTGAGTTCATTTTTTAATTATAAACACTGAAATATGTTTAGGATAATATTTTCTCTAAAGCATTAGAATTTTATGAAAGGGAAATATAAAATTATATGTTGTTTAACAGATTTATGAATTATTGATTCATGGTTTATTTATGTCTCATGTCAGATGAAAATAAAAAATTATCATTAATTATATTAATATATTTAGTGATAAGGTTTAATATATTCATCATCTTGAAGAAAAATAATAAAATATTGAAAATTATTTTAGAAAACACCCCTCTAATCCAATATAAATACCACCCCTCACCACCACTTCTCCATACACCTCCAAAACCATTTAACTTATTTAATATCTACTCAATTCCATAAAAAACCTTCTTCCCACGTCTAAGTCCTTATTTTCCCACCAGAAGGCTAAAAACATGTTCCTTAATTATTTTTTTATGGAGAAGTTGTTTAAGCGGTAAAATCCACTTGTTTTTTTCCTTTAAAATAATTTTATAATTTTTCTTTTTTCTTATTACCTCTTCACCACTCCTCATCCAAGTGACAATATAACTCTAGTTTCTTATATATTATATAATTTTACTACATTAATGTAATATCCATTATCAAATATCTCCTCTTCTACTCTTATTCTAAAAAATATAAAGCATCGTTTCTGATGTGTCCATTTATTGTCATCATGAATGATGTCTTTTTATTTCCATTCACTTACTTAATGGATGGTGATAAAACGATGATTATGGTTAAATAATATTTTAATATACTTATTATAAGTTATATAATTTTTGGAAACAAATATATAAACAAAATATTAAATAACATGAAATATTTTCATCCAGGTCATAAAAACTACAAAAATAAATTAAATAATTTTCATTGAAGTTATATATAATTAACCATCAACAAATAAGAATACAAAATTATATATGGTGTCCTTTAAAATTATAGAATCATATTAAAAAAACTTATTTCTATTTCTATAGTTTTCCTTCCTTTAGATGGGAATCCCTATAATGAACCAAACTTGGAAACCAAGAAATAAACACACTCCAAACAAAAAAATAAGAATTTTTTTTTCAAAAAATGGGCATACATATGTTATAAAATGATCATATAAGATATTATAAATATTAATTAAGTCATTTAATAAATTAATAAAACTCTTTTAAAACATTATGTTAGAGGGTTGAACACATTTAAATGAATTAAATCCCAACATATATGGACATTTATTTTCAAATCCACTTTTAATTTGTACGTATACAAAATAAAAAATGAATGCTTTTTTAATTCTTGTATTCATTTTTATGATTCCATTATTTTTCATGGGGATTATTTCAATTGAATGTGGGACCTATATATCCCTTAAATGAATTGGGTATGAATATGTTGGATGGTGATGGTAATGGTTATTCTTAGTGTATCTGTGTTGGACAACGTGAGGTAGCCATGAGGATTATATCATAAGGTACCTGTAATGGTTACATTGAATAGTATCCTGGAGTGCTAAAAAATTATCGTATATGTTAGGTTTATAATCTTTTTTATATAATTACCCAAATTATTTTTATGGAATTATCGATGTTTTCAATGAATTATGGAAATTATTTATTTTAACAACGTATAGTATACATTATGGGTGTGAAGTATTTCTTTTTGAAAATGATATATTCATGGACTAGAACTTTATATCCATATCTTAATGTCCCATACTAAGAATTTATTTCGCATGCCACGTTCTTATTATTTTATAGGTTTAAGGATGGGTATGAATAAAGAAGAAGTCAAGATGAATTTTTTGATTATTTTTTATAAAAATATTTCATGTTTTATTAAAAACAATTTTATTTGGAAAGAAATGGATGTTAATTTAGTAGTATCTATATTATAATATTTTGTGTTGGCCTATATGGCTTATTTCTAAATTCTCCAAAACATTAAACCAAAAAATCATTTGGGAATGTATGAAAGTTAGATCTAAATGAATTTCCAAGATTAGGTATTGTTTAAGATCGAGACATTGAAGTTGATATCAGGTCATGGTATAGATAAAATTAGGGTTTTGGATTATGTTAATATAATAACATAAAATCATTTTTACCTTATTTTTATGTTGAGATTATATAGATTTTAAGTATTACTATCTCTCTTCGTATATGAAATGTCTATTCAAAATGGTTTTCCACCATAGAAACAAGAAAGTAAATGTAGGAATGAATCTAGAGGATGTTATATTTTTTCACCTACAATCAGGAATAGTAGGAATTAGAACATAGAAATTTGTGATTGTAATGTCTCATTTTATGTAGGCTATAACTGGTATTAGAATCCATGCAAGAGAAAAACTGAAGCGACCAAAAGGAAACATGACTATAGTGGAACATTTTATGATTTAATACTCTCATTCATTCATCAGATCTTAAAGACTAATAGTTTTGGAAGGATGTATTAAATACATTGAATTTTTTTTCGAGTTCATAGTGTGTCTATATAATAAAATAGTTATTAATTATTTTTTCATTTTGTAGGAGAAGCCAACTCGTAGAGGTCAATATTCAAGAATATCAAAGATAGAGAGGATATTGATGCATTACAATGGGATAGATTTAAGAATCTATTACCTGAAAAATAATTTCCTATGGTGGATCGATATAGTGTGGAAAAGAAATTATAGGAATTAATGCAAAAGGATGAATATTTAGTGTCTTCCTATGATGCTATCACAACTCAATCAGAAGTGTATGATCCAAATCATACTCAATATATTGATAATCAAATAAATAAATTTTAGTCAGTATTAAACCCAATATATCAAATGTAATTTACCTCCAATTAATTAAATTGTTTTGATAAACATGTCTAGTGTGTTGTAAGGGTATAAATGGAGTTTACTAATTATCATTTTTACATTGAAAAATGAAAAAAGTTATATATTGAAGGAAATGGGTAATGATCAATCAATAAAATATAAAATATATAAAATCTAGTTTATATCATGGGGAAAGTTTGGTAAAAATAACCCTGGGGAATTACATAACAATTCCATCAAGTGTTTTTGATGTTGTATGTTTTGAAATATGGCCCAAGAATGAAATTAAATATATATTAATTTTAATTATGATAAGATAACAATAAAGTGTTTCAAATGAGGATAGATGTTTAATTTTTCAAATTTCCTACCCTTTGAAGGATCATTATGATGAACCACTGACATATTATATGTAGAAATATGTAATGAACACCATTTTGAAAATTTCAGAATTTATTGGGCATTCCAATGAACTCGTATCAGGTACATTTTTTTACTCTGATTTTTATAATGCCCTGTTTCACACAGAATTAATACATTCATTTATTAATAAATTTTTTAGTAAATTTAAAATTTCACCTTATGAAATAAATTGTGAACATATAGTTAAAACACTAGTGGAATGTTATAAAAAAAAGTAATTACCAACATATTTATATATTTTTAGAGGAAATAAATTACCTGAAAACAGTGTTGTACATTCATTAATGACAGTTGATGTAATTATGAATATGGATTGGATTACTTTTGATCATAATAATAACGATTTTAGTGCTAAAGAAGTTTTTTTTAGAAATATTTTTCTTTTTTATATAAGAATGATGCCATACAATTTATAACATACGATGAAGCTGAGAAAATAATAATTGAGTAAAATACAATTTATCTTATATATACTCATTAAATCAAAGAAAACTATTCATATTAATGATGTGATGGTGGTAAATAAATAAATTTTTTCCGCCATGTGTCTCCATGTGTAATACAGAATCATTAAGTTGAATTTGTCATTCAATTAGTTCTTGATACTAATCCATTTTTGAAACCCTTGTATATAATATATAATTTGGATTTTATTGAATTGAAAATTATATTTCATGATTTTGTTGATAAATGACTCATTCACCTCATCACTTCACTGTGGGGTGATCTTTTATTATTTGTTAGAAATAATGTTTGTTACAAGAGGCTTTTGTGGACTACATAGATTTAAATAACATTACTATTTGAAAATGTGTCAACTGCCTCATATTGGTGAATTTTATGTTTATCTCCAGCTATATCATTATTTATACAATATTGACAGGACATCCGGATACCATAATCAATAGTTGAAGGAGGATATCATTCCAAAAATAGTGTTTTGAATCATATATGGGATTTATGAGTTACTTGTTATGGAGTTTGGCTAGAAAACCCCCCTTCTGTATTTTTTTATCAGATGAATAGAATCCCCCATGAATATTTGGAAACTTTTTCTTGGTTTTCGTATTAATGATACATAGGTTTATTAAAAATATTATAAGGATCATGAAAAAATATAAGTATTATTACTAAAGCACTTAATAATAAAAAGGCATTTTATATATTTATAAATTATATTGTTTGGTTGTAATAGATATATATTCTTGGGGAAATTGTAAATAAGGATGATATAATAATTGATGTCACTAAAATAAATGTTTTTGATGAATGACCAAGAAATAAAATTGATACTTAGATTTGTTGTTGTCAATGATTATAATGTTTTCAAGGATATGTTTTTATATAATAATTCATGGTTATGTATCCCACTATCTATGTTAGCACAAAAGGGGATAATTTTAATAGGATAAAAGACTACGATGTTTGTTTTCTGGAAATGAATATAATATTGGTGAATACACTATATTTAGATATGCCTTCTTGAAATGGATTGATTACCATAAAAATCGATGCATAATTAAAGGTTTTTGGCCAAATTATAAGGAATAATGACTAGTTAATTTATTCTTCAAGAAGATAAGTGAAGCCTCATGAGTTACATTATCCAGCACAAGATCCTGTATTAATATTGTGGTTTCCACATTAATTTTTTTGAGGAAAAATTTATTTTTAGCCAAATGTGAAATATATAATAAAAATAACTTTTTTGAATATATATTTACTCATATAAAATTGAACATGTGGTTGAGAAGATGGAAGGAAATGATAACGTATTATGACTGCAATCACAATTAGAATCATGGAAAAGAATAAAATGTGGCAGATTATATGTGTAAAATAACATGGATTATTAACCATGTCATGTTTGGAAAATTACAACATGATAAATGATTTGATTAATTTTTTCTTCGAGTCTGATGGTGTACAAGATTCCATTGTTCTGTTTTATGTGTTTGTGCAATCTTTTATCCCATAAAAAATCAATTAATCCTAGATGTAAATTATAGAGTTATATAAAAAGGTAAAATTTGTCAAGGAATGAATTTTGGATGAATTTAATATTGATAAAGATTAGATATTCATATTTTGAAAGATATTATGTGTTCCTTTTGATTCCTAGGTTATGAATAAATTATTATGTGGATCTCATAGTTCTCAATTTTCAGTTCATCCTGGAATTACTATAATGTAAAGAGTCTTTCAAATGTATTACTCATGGGAATGATTGAAAATATATATTATTTATTTTACAAAAAAAATGTTTTTCTTTTTAATAGTTTAATGTAGTGTGAAAACTATAATATGGGATGATTCTTCATTTTCTAGTTTTGGAGTTGAAATGGGAAAATATATCAACAATTTTTTTTGTGGGATGACCAATGACTTCTTGATTTTACAATATTATTTGGGTTACTATTGACCAGATTACTAAATATACAATGTTATTTTCCATTCAAGAAAATCTTTCTCAATATCAACATTATTGAATGTACATCAATGAAATTGTGAGGTTACATAGATTTCCTCTATCATTTGTATCAAAAAATTATTCTAGGTTCATGACTAACTTTCAAAAAGGCCTACATAAGACGTTATGAACTGAATTAATTTTCAACACAACGTTTATTCCTCAACTTAATTAATAGACTGAATGATAAATTTAGTCATTAAAATATATTTTATGTACATGATCAATGTTTTACCACAGAAGCTGATATCATAATCTTTCTTTAGATATGTATTCTTATAATGTCAAATTTTGATTATAGTATACAATTGGACCATTTTGATGCATTATTTTGAAATTAGTGTCGAAATCTATCATTTTGGGATGGAGTCAGGGAAAGGAACTTTATTGGACATTAGTTATTTATGGATGTGACTAATAAGGTTAGGATAATTCAACAACCCATGGGGAAAACACCAATTAGGAAGATACATAATGGAGATACGAGTAGGAAAGACATTTCTTTTAAGGAATGTGATTATGTTTTCCATAAAATTTCTCATCAGAAAGGTGTTATGTGTTTTTATAAGAAAGGTATTATAGGTCCATGGTTCCTAGGAAATTTCCAAATACTATATGATGTTGGACCTGTTTCCTCCCATGTATCGTTGCCTTAGAATTTGTCTTAGGTACACAAAGTTTTTCTTCAATTGAGGTTCAGAATGTGTCTTCTAGATTATTCCCATTTGTTTATCCCATATATTTTTTAGCTGGAATAGAACATCTCTTACGTAGAAAATCATTTTCCTTTTTTTAGTGTAGATAGAGAGTATTAAGGAATAGATTAATTCCCCTAGTTATGATTTTTCAATGATAAATCTTATGGTTTATAAAGAAAATTGGGAATCTAAAAATTCTTTGGGGAAAATATATCCTCATTATTGTAATAAGTTAAAAAAAATTTATGGATGAAATTTATTGAAGTTGTGGGGATTTAACAACCCAAGTACTTGAAAAAATGATTTTTTTTCATTGTAAAATTAAATAGTTTAATTCATTATAAATGTTTAATGAAAATATTTATACTCTAGACATTTAAGAATCTATACAAATAGAATGGAAACCTCACTTATTAATGTATAAATAATTTTTAGGCATCTTATGAATGAAAATATTATATATTTATTTTATAGCATATGTAAATTAATGTTTCAAAAATAATAAATTGAGTGTTTTTTATTAAAAAGTATATATTTTAATTTTTATAATTAATATGGTAAAATTATCAAAACAAATATTATCATAAAATGTATTTTAAAATATTTTTGTTGAATTATTATCATAATATAATTATATGATACATTAAAAAATTTTCAAAGTTTCATAAAATTAGAAATAAATTTTAAAGCAGTTTTTTTATATTTGATCATTTTAATTAAAAATTTAATTTATTATATTAAGAAATATATTTTCATAAAATAGTGTTGAATTATGAACTAAAAATATAGATAAATTATTTTTATAATTTTAAATTATTTTTCTAAATGTGTTAGATTTTTGGTGAATAATGAAATACGAAAATTTTCCAAAATAGAAAAAATCATGAATTATTGAGTCATTGATGATGTAAGGCTTATATAATTCCAAAATCCAAAACACTCCTTTATTATATTAATATATTTATTAACGAGGATACAATTATTCATTCTCACGAGTCAAAATAATAAACTAATTCATATAATAATAAAAAATCCTTCTCATCAACTATAAATACCAACCATCACCACCTTTTCTCCTCACACATCCAAAACGTTTTATCTTGTTAAATTTATTTATTATTCATCTCTCAGGCCTCTACCCCATGTCCAGGACCTATAAGTCTAACTAATAGGTCATATCAAAGTTTCTTTAAAATGGTTTTGAAGGAGAATAATTTCAGGAGGTAAAATATGATTTTTTGACTACTGTTTTCCTTATTTTTTAGATATAACATATTTCATCTTCGAAATTGAAATTTTCCACAAGTTGTTGAGTAACCATATTTTTTAAACATACAGACTACAACCTATGACTTTTTAAAAGATATATCTCAAATAGTAATCTATCAAATACATAAAGACTCAATTGACTGCTTTCAGAAATATATATAGACTAAATGTGGAAAATAACCAAATTGAACTCATGATAAATTCATCAACTATAGTTGTATAATATTAATAAATATAGAAATATCATAGAGAACCCACATGACCAATAATTATTTCATAGAACGGCCAAAACTCTTAGGATTTGAAAAAGGATCTAATCAACCGCATGATATGTTTAATGAAATCATAACAACTGCACCACATGGGATTTGGTCGAATTAATTACCAGTCAAAAAAACATTGAATATATATCACTAACTATTTAACCAAAAAATTGAATAATAATGTGAATTAATGTTCATTTTTATGTGATTGTATGGTTTTTTATGTTGAAAATATTAAAAGACATTGTGTGACCGCACAATGTAATCCATGATAATATAACATTGAGATTTTTAAAATATATTGAATTGATCATGAGTCTTTCCATGACTATAGGATGAGTTCATAAATCTATGTGAAAAAATAGATTTTTTTTAATGTGTGGAAGAAATTTTTTAGAATCCATCCTATAAAATATAATTTTATGATGTATTGGAATCATTGTGATTTCAAATAATCAACCATACAACCTTATGAAGGAATCAATATTCGAAACTCCCTATGTATTAGACCTTCCTTGTAGAAGATTAAATGGAATACATAAAGTGATTGTGTCTAATAATTTGAATTATATTATAATATAATATTTTCACACAAATATATATACTAAATTAAAAGTGATATTTGAAGAATTTAAGTTTGAAATATTATTTCCTAAGAAATAGGATTCATATTGATGTGTTCTGAGTAAATCATTTTGTAGGACAATTTCATTTTATTGACTAATGTGGAAAGAGGAAAAAATAAATCAACACATGTGAAATTTTGGAGAACAACATTGAATTTGAATGACATTAAATTTATAATTTTTCATTAAAATTCATTTAATATATCGGAGAACATCATCCCATATTTATATATCATCAAAAATACTATAGAATACATTCTAAAGAGAAACAAAATCTTTAGAACAACTAAGAAAAAATATTTATCTACATTGAATTATTTATCCTCAATTTTATATCTAGTTTACTATATTTTATATTTGTGATTAAAATTTTTAAATATCAATTAGAACACAATATCTTTTTACTCATTAGATATTAATATACAATCACTCATATAATTTATTCATATTTTACTCCCAAAAATGTCGTGGAAGTGGTAGTACATATCCTGAAACGACCATTGTTATGTTTTATGAAACACGTAGTCAATGGTATGAACCAACTAATTTATTAACAAATGTTTTTGGTAGGTTTTGACTTAAAAGTATAATGAATTAGGTCACATCATGTGACTATACCACTAAATTTTTTTTATATGTTTTATTGTATACAATGTTCCATTTTAAACTATTTTTGGACTCTAGTTTTTAATACAATACCATGATAGTTTGTTTTTATAGGTGATATAAATTTTGTTTGATATAGGTAAATATATATAAAATTATTACAAGAATATAAATAATATTTTGAATGAGATGTTATAACAATTTATATTGGTTATTTAACTGAATTAAAATATATATTACTATAGTATTAATTAACTACTGTATTATTTAAACTGGGGGATTGTATTTAATTTTTTTAAAATATAAATTTTAATTTGAAAGACAATTAATCATTTTGAGTTTTCCACTAAAAAGAATATTTTAATTATGTAATGTTATAGTAAATGTATAAGTTATATGATATATTCATTTGATGATAAAGATTCACATCTCAACCATACAATATTTTAGACAGTAATACTAATTTAGTTGCAACTGAATAAACGTTTGTTAAAATGTGAATCATTAATTGAAATAATTAAATATAAGTCTATGACATCATGTTCTATTTAAGATAAAAAAATATATATAAACATGTTGTTGAATATTTTTATTTCATCAATTATTTTGGTAATCTCACTTTTGATTGTATTTTCTTTAATGGGATTAGTTTATAACAATCGTTAGCGAGTTTCCTATTATAAATGATATATGTTTTCATATAGTAATTGATTTCTAACAACAATGTTGTGGTCTTTATAAGATATAAATATTTTTATATTTTATATAATATTGAAAGTGGGATTATAGGGATAGGAAGAGAATGTATTCAATGAAGGAAAACTATACATTATTGTTGGTTTGTTGTTCAACAATTCTGTGGTTTTAAAGACATAGATACCTTGAATATGGTTTTTAGATCTACCAAAAATATTGTTTTAAATGTGGGGTATTGTACTATAATTTTATATATTATTTCATTTTTAAATAAATAAATCTTTCTTTATAAACATACATATTTTTTTCATATCGAATTTTTTTAGAACATTTTCATTTTTTGATCAATGTGTTTTTATGAAATACAAAATGAATTTCCATTTTACAAGTTGTTTTAGCTAGACAGTATTAGAAACATATAAAACATAAAAATTGATTTTAACGAAATATTTTCTGTATTTTTATGAAAATAAATTTCTTAATCATGATAATTCTTATTTTTTGGGAAAACTGTATGTTGATAAAACTAAAATTCACCCCACCAAAAATATTCTATCTTCATTTTCTATCTGATACCACAAAAATAACAACAATGATATAGATATATTTATTGATTAAATAAAATAGGGTGATTATTTCATTCCTATTGGTGACTAGTTGTGGAAATGAAATAATAATCTGTTTCAAAATAATAATAATAACTGTAAAACTCAATAATTATTAACTTAAATTTCTACATCAACATGGATATGATAAAATAAGAAAATTTTCAATTAGGTTATAATTTTATAATATAGTAACTAGAATATATCATCACAATTTCGGCAATAAAGGATACTTTTTATTACATGAGCATGATTTTGGGAGTTAATTCTCCCTCATAATCCATGTAAATTTATTTAATCATTTTACCCTTTCACAAAATTCTATTTTTCAATATCATTGCAATATAGAAAGGATCTCATTATTCAAGAGGATTGAGTGATTTAATTTTATTTTTCTTAGGTGGGAAGAATGGGGGAGAGAATATTTTAATTTTTTTGTAATTTTTCTAATAAATTTAATCCCTAATAATGATGACTCCATAAATATTAGAAAAACCTCAAAACGTAATGCAATAATGTGTAAGCTGAGGTAATATCTATAATCGGTGAACAATTGAAATTGTATTTATCATTATATAGATAGTTTTAGAGATATCAAAAACATCATTCTATATTATGGTTCGATATTAAGATAACTTCAACATTTGAAGAATATTGTGATATTTTTTAAGATAGTTATTTAATGAGTTTAGATTGTGATTTCATGTTTTATTTATTTATAAATTTTTCATATATTTTTGAGAGTATTATTAGAGTTTAGTAATAATTAATGGAATTAAAAATATATGTGAAAAAATTTCATTCATATTTATGGGAGTAATAATGTCTGATGGTTGTGTTAAAATGGAACATGAGGTGACAAAAGATGAATAATCGTTTCTAGATTCATGGTTTTATGAAATCCGAGAGGGTGGCCATGAATAATTAAAATATAGGAATATTATAATATTATTTTTTCATGGTATATGATAAAAATTGAAATTATAGTAGTTATCATGCTTCTAGGATATCTATCAGTGGAGTTGAGTTTTATCCAAATTGTATTGTAATAAAATAATTGCGGATGATAGGATTGTGAGTAGAGAAAACCCTCATATTCCAAATATAGTTGGAATATTTCCAAAAAGAATGTTTTTCTATTTTAATTGATGATCATTATGTCATATCAATCTTGGACATTGTTGTTGTGTTTGGTGTATATTTGTTTGAAGTAGAAAAATATCCATGTAGAGTGGGAATTAATGATATGACTAATTATGGATTTAAAATGTAGTATTGAATAGATAAAAAAAAATTCTAATCGTTAATATTATTTGGTGAATAAAATTATAAAATATTGTTTCATTTCTCTAGGATAAGAATTTTGAATCAAGATATATGCATTCATACCATTTATTTAATAACATTTTCAAAAATAAATATGTGATTGAGTTTATGATAAATATTGTATACATGTTGCAATATATATAGGAATATATAGAGGATTTAAAATATTTATTTGATAGCAAACTAATGTGAAGATATTATATGGAATTTTATTCCATGAACATATTCCAACTACTAACCTGTATTCCTCTTTTTAATAAGATAAGATTATAAATAAAAAGATTATAAAAATGGGCCAACAATAATTACTTATGTAATAAAAATATTTAGAGATCTATGTAAATATATTTTTTAATGAGAATTATATATCCCAATGTCATGTTATTTTGATTGTATGATATTATGAACTAATTTTTTTTATAAATAGTTATATTTTAAATATTTTTTTGGTTTTTTTATATTGATACCTCATAAGGACTACTATCTCTCACCAAGGTTCTCTCACAATTAAAATAAAGTCTCCAACCTACTCATCTATTGTTGTAGACATAAGACACTAGTGAAATTATGAACCATTATCTTTAGTTTTGATACCACCTATAGTGAAATATTATTTTTATACAGAGAAATTGAATCTTTTTGTATGAATATTCAATAAATTAAGCAAACACAAACTGTGGGTCTATAATTATTTATTTCCCTTAGAATATTTATTCACAATCATCTAAATTTTGTGAGAGACCTCCAATGTCTGCCAACTTGTACTCTTCACTCATAATAAATGGGGATCTCAAGTGAAAAATTAATGTTTATAAGGGATATTTGTATGAATAATATGAAAAAAAGGAATGAGAACATGAAAATTAAATTTGAGAACTATAAAATGCATATTAAATATTGTAATTGAGTGTCAAGGAAAAATGAATTTTTTCTCATAATACAGGAATAATATGGTAATAAAATAACATAATCCATGATATTGTAACATTATCATAATTAATAGACTACCTTCATGCACATAAGAATGGAATATAATTTTAATATTTCTCAAGTTTCATTTTCAAGGCAATTATAATAGACTGAGTTCACTTCCTAGCCAATAATTATAGTCACAGTGCATTATAAATAACATCATAGTAGACCAAGTCCATTTCTAAACATGGTTTACTTTCTATTCCAATCCTATCTATATCATGAGGGATAAATCATTACCCAATTCATTAAATGGAGATATATGTTCAACCCATCACATAATGTAGATTATATTTATGTTTTCTAAAATATACAAAATCATTCATCATATCATAACCCATTAAATAAATTTTTTTTAAAAAAATTTCATAACATAACTTGAAAAAACATATAGGTCATATAATCAATTCTTCATTTCATACAACAATGAATCATAGAAAAAAATTAACTTTAGTTATAATCTTAAGAATGTATAACATAGGAATATTAATGGGTTTCAAAAACATCATTCATTATAAAAATAAAAAATTCATAGAAATAATAATAATTTTATCCTTAGAACATGTGCTCGATAAGTCATAGGTTATATAATTGTTTATTATATTGGATGGAAAATGTTTTTTATTGATCATTTATTACAGTTCTTGTGGAAAATATCATATTCTCCTTGAAACAAAACTTTCTAAATAAGAAAATATTTTAAAATATTTTTATTTTAAATTAAAATTAAAACAAATAATGGAATCATAAAATAATATAATTTCCATGGAATTTATATGTTTTTTCATGACGGACATGTTAAACCAATTATTTATTTCATATTATTGGTAAAATAAAAAAACTAATTGTAGGAAAAAAGAAATTAATACCTCTTCTAATAAATTTTTTTTAATGTAAATAATGTGTGAAAATTATTTTAAAAAATATAGGATAATAATAAAAACATATTTTAAAACATTTTTATAAAACATGGATTTGATGAAAATATATTTATCTTTGTAAAAGATTAATAACATCGGGTTTTTTGAAAAAAAAAATTTAAATTTTTTGAATTAATAAATTTTTTAAAATGGAATAGTTATATAAAAATATCATAAATAAATTGTGTATATGAAAATTATTGAGTTTATTTAGATTTTAATGATATTATTTTATCATTTGATACGTAATCATAAACAATCATGCTAAACGATGAGATTGTAACATAAAATCCTTACAACAATGTTATAATTGTATCATAATAACCATGAAATAATATCATAGAATGGATCATAAAATATAACTATGATAACAAAATTCCCTAGGACACATTTAAATGGGTCTTTATATACACATAGTATAGGGATATAAATTAATAACATCACATTCTTCTCAAGGAATGAAAATTGAGAAAAATACTTTACAGTATTAAAAACATTTGAACTATAATCCAAATTAAATGAAGATAATAAAATGGATATATAAATATAAAAATTCAAGAGATATCATATATTACATTCATGTTTGTTCTATACATCGCATAATATTAATTTTAAGTGAATATGACATGTGTCTCACCAATCTAACAAGTGAGACGAGGATCACACACCTTATGTCTTGACATCATTCATACAAATTCAAAACAAAAATATAATAAATAAATTTTAACTATATATCTATTAAATAACTATAAAAATATATATATCACTGCATATATGATTTATTTATAACCGTTTATTACTCTGTTATTAACAGTTTACTATTAAAGCCATGTTTCCGGAAATAACTACATTGTTATTCATGTAAGTTTCGATTTATTATATTTTTCCACATCCTTTTATAATGAATTTTTCATATTTATAATTTTTACCATGATATTAATATCATATATATTCATTCTTAATGTTTTTATAACAATCTAATAAATTTATTGATAATAATGTAATACATTATTCATGGAGATGATAGGTTGTACATAATCATTAACGTTGTTCCCATTTTCTTGATGAATTTAATAAAAGAAATAAATATGATAAATTAACATTATAGAATCATTATTATTAAATATATATCACATTTTTTCATTAATTACGTCATTATATCCTTATAGGTAAAGTGTGAACAAGTCACATCGCTTTGTGATGTGTCAGTCCGTTGTACACACGAGTGACAATACCATATTTCCAAAAAAACTATATATCAAGAATTTATGTGTCATAAAATAACTAAAAATAATTATAATATAGTAAATATAAAATATAAATAATAAATCCATCATTACATACTACCCTAATATATGGAAATGGAAAATAATTACATCTGTTCAGTATGCGATAGACTATAGTACTTATAAAATATAATTTTATAAAGCATTCAATTTAAGTTGAGGTGGTCATAGGTTTTGAACATACTATACCAAAATATATGTGTATGTAATATAATAAGTTAATAATGTAATAATTTTTATAATAATTTTAAGGGAATAATGGATGAAATAAAATAAAAACCCTCATTGATGAATTTTACCTCTTCTTCGAGTATCCTCCTTAAGTTTTCACCAAATGCTTTATTAGGATGTATTTATATCCATATTAATGATTCTAAGATTATATAAACTAATTATGAAAGTTATTTATTTATTAATTGGTCTATCTAAAAGGAATTTAGAGTGTGAAGAGGTGAGTTGATGTGAGTCCTTATATAAGTAAGGTGAGTGGAACAAATGTAATTTTTTTAAAATAAATAATTCTTCCCTTGTTTTATTCATTTCAAAACGATCCAGAAATAGTTTATTATAGACCCAAAATGGTATAATGAATATATATGGCATGGAAAATTGTGTTTTATATGGTTTTAGGTATTTTTAAGCCTTATCATTTTAGATTATCTCCATAGTAAACCCATTTTTACCTTAACCTCGGTAACTATATTTTAATGATATTAAAATTCATCATTATAGAAAAATAAGTTAAAATAAGTATATCATATAAATATTTAAGAATCAAAATAAATAAAAATTTGTACATATTTGCATCCAGATTATTGGAATATTTTAATTTAAAAATAATCATGCAGTCATGATGAAAATGCGTGTTTTAAAAGAGAAAATCTTAAATTATATACATATTTTTTATATAATATATAATATAAATTCTAATAAAATTAACTACCCTGGATTATAATTAATATATTTGAAATAAGTTTACATTAAACCATATACTTAATCTTTGTAAGAAACAAGAATGAAAATTTAATTTTCAATTAAAATTTATTATTGTTTTTTACGATTTATCAAATAATTAATACTCTTTGAAATTACTCAAAATGAAATGTAAAATAATTTTGAAATTATGTTTTAAAAAATAATTTTAATTTTCAAAATAAAAAATCTATAATTAAAAAAACATAAATTTAAAACAAAACCCGTTGACATGACGAAATTTTGGCTTTCAAGTCATATATATTTTTTTTCAAAAAATTGATTTTATATTTAATTTATATACACTAATTATCATTTTATAAATATTGATTAATATTACTTGAAATAAAATATATAAATTTCATTTAAAAAATTACCATTTGGAATTATTATTTTTATTTAAAATGGATAAGCATTATGCACTTTAAAACAATTTTCAAGAAAACATTTTTAACATAAAAATAATCTTATACTAACATCCAATATAAATTTTATTCAATATAATTAAGTAGATTAAATATAAGTAAGGAATAATTCTGTCACATTAAAAAATAATTGGGCTTTTATACAACATAATTTATTTAAATGAAAATATTGTTTTATAAAAACTTATATTTTTCACTATTCACTAAAAATTAATTATATTCCAAAAAATAGAAAAATTTCACCATATGTAAATTTCAATATGATTATTTAATAAAAAAAATTACGTTAACTAAATAAATTTACCTCAATATCCAAAAATTAATTATAGAATTTTTTATCCTAAATATCAATAAAATTAATTTTTTTATGAACATATATTTTTCAGGAATATAATTACATTTAAAAAATTTTATTAATTATTTTAAAATAATTTGTGAATAATTTTTTAGTGAGATATTAATATTTATAATTAATAATATAGTTAATACTATAAATAAATTTCTATTTAAAGGCTATGTTTTGACAATTATATAATACATTATCCTTCACTGATGCTCGATGTCACGTGGCATGCATGCTATAAAAACATGATGATGCGTCAAACGAATGCTAAAGTAGTAGTTCTATATAATAAAATTTTTACCTAGATTTGAATGAATGTAAAATTATCCAAATGATCATCTTTATTGGAAAAAATATATTTCACAACAGCACAGCGTGTTACAGTTTAACCCCTTAAAATGAATTTCTCCCTTGAAATTAATCAACTGTATTCCAAAAACTAAGGATACTTCTACCGCATTTCATTATCAGGTTTCCACGTTACTTCTTCAAGACATTGGTTTCACAGAATAATCATTTACCAGGAGATAAGTATTGTTTCTTGGAATGTTCTCTATTCGATCCAGAATCTCTAACTATCATTCCTCATAAGAAATAACATGTTCCATTAGTATGTCCTCTCAGTTCAGTAAATGTGATGGATTAGGTTGTTAAATTCTCATCAGTGTTACATGGAACACATAATTAACATAAGGGATGATTAGTATATACTTAAAATGTTATACTACCATCTAGATATGATCAATTATTTTAAGGTGATGGACACATCTAGGTAATAGTTTTCTCATCATTTATTCATGGATAAATTCATAGAATGAAATTTCACTAGCATCAAATTATAGATCACTTCAATGATTATTTGTATAAAATTTAATTCAACATTGTGTAGTCTGTATATGTTTCTGAATTCCATCAAACTTCTCTTATCTCTCCTCTTGTATCTCAGATCCTAATATATTTCTATTTGAAACATCATTCATATTCCTAAAAATGTATTTATAAGAATCCATAAATTTTCTAAAGTGAATGTTATTGTTGTTTGGAAACTCTATTATATGAATGTGTCATCTTAACCACCATTGGAATAAATATAATAAGATCTTATGATATTATATATGGCATGAATTTTTATCTCAAACTGAAAAACATTATAATGTTTCTACACAATGTTGAAACTGAAATCCCTATGATAGTATTATTGAATACTTCACCAAACCAATGAGGTAAACTCCAGATTCCAATCAAATATAATTGAATGTGGTATATCAGAAAACATTATAAATTCATTTATGTATACACTTTATGTAATATACCAAGAGTATATACTATAATATAGATGAAATATTATGATTGACTACATCTCAAGTACCATTATTCCCTTTAGATGTTTTGGGGTGTCCTGCAAAAAAACCCATGGTTATGACTTCTTATTATATTTCTAGTAAGGATATTGGTCATAGATTCTTTTTAGACCTTTATATCATTTCCATGAATGTCTTACTTATAAGAAATCATGATAAATATGAATCAAAATATCTCATTATTGTATCCCACCATAATTAGTCATCCACTTAATGTAGTGGCAGACATTATACCATTTTCATCCTTTGGTTGTTGGATCAAGAACTCTGGAATTAACGAATGCAACAAGTTGTGTCCCAACTTCTTGGTTATCCTTTTTCCAAAAATATATTAATAAAAGGTTATAAATTTTAAATAATCTATTATTATTATAACATAAAATATACAACTAAATCATTATGATTCAAATATCTTCAATCATATGTCTACAAAAAGGAATTACTCTTCAATAAAATAAATTTTTATTTCAATAAATGTTCCTAATATATCTGTTATCCGGATAAACCCCCATCACATAAAACCTCATTATGGGTGTCTAAGACATTGATCATTTGATCTTCCATAAATATAAAAAACTATGAAGGAATCCATATCCCATAAATATAATAATACATAGAGACACATATTATTTCAAAGATAACATAATCTATAGATGATTAATAATTCATAAAACACAAATACCATTAGGAGAATTTATTTTAAACAAAATCCTTGAATAAAAATACATTATTATTAGAATACATCAACATCAATTATTGTCCAAGAATTTTTCCTTCTTTATTCTAGAATTTAATATTTTGATCAAATCATGGATTTGAATAATTCACATATTCATCACATATAGTACATTTACATGCTCAAAATTTATTCACTCTATAACCTTCTTTAACTCACAAATAAAATCTTCCACTCGTTTTGAGATATTCTTCTATGTTATTCTTCCCACATTCTTGATATGGACGAAGTTGAATATTCATTACTATTTTTTCATTACCATATGAACCTTCATAAAATTTAATATCCATATTATTTGACACTATATTAGTATCACCAGTGTTCACATTGTTAATCATATATTGTGATAGTTGATTAGGATTAATCATAATATCTATCTCTCAAGTCATTATACAAATTTGTTTCTCATTGTCAAAAAAATTTCCCTCAAATTCTTTATTAACATGGTTCCTTCTTGTTCCAGTCATTGAATAAAATTTATTTAATAGAATTATAATTGCACTAATATCACACTAAGTCTAATTTAAAAACATATTTTAGTTTATAAATAATTATAACTAAAATAACTGTTATCAATTAAATCTAAATACTAATTTTAATTTTCATATAGAACATAACATTTAAAAAGTTCTCAAAAATTTAAAATAATATAATTTTGAAATTATTATTTAAAAATTTACATTTATATTTTTCATATATTGTTTCTAAAAGAGGAAAATGTTTTTTAAAAATCCCCCTCATACGTGACGAAACTCTGGGTTTCAAAGTAATGTATTTTTTTAAGCACAATATGATTTATATTATGTCTCTGAATACTTATAATATTTTTTAATATCAATTAAATATTTTTTATATATAGTCATTAATTTTCATGTCAATCATTTCTCAGTGGATATTATTTTAATTAATCAAAATGGTGATACATTATGCACAGAATAACAGATTATATTAAAATCCATGCATTTGAATTGAAAAACAATATTATACAAAAAACCTTATAAATCATATTCAATTTTTTTAATTATATTAAATATAACTAAATAATATATGTATATATATGTTACTATAACAAATAAATGGGAATTTAAATTAGTTAATTTATTAAAATGAAATTTTATTATAAAAAAATTTCTATTTTATTTTTTAAAATTAATATATAATATTTATATAAAATAATAAAAATTCATAAATATTAATTTTTATATGATTATTAAAAAAATTATCATAATTTTATCAAATACATTCTTTAAAATGTCTAAAATTAAATTATAATTTTTTTCATAATGATAAATATCAATTATTTTTTATAAAAACCAATTTTCAAAGTATATAATTACATTATTGACAAGTAATAAATTCTTGACTAAATATATATTTATTTATATTAATATTTATATTGATTACGAAATTTATATTTTAACACCATAACATTCTTATGTATCAACATTGTATTGGAAAATAAATTTGACATCCATCACTAAGCGCATAAGGGAATATAATATCCTTAACCCATATAATAAAAAATTAAACCACTATATAGATACGAATGCATATGATACTGAGTTATAATGTGTCACACACAACAACGTGTTTCTATAATGTCTAGTTATATACAAGATAGTGTTTTACAGAAAAATAATATATTATTAAAATATTATTGCTTAATATAATAGTATATAAACTATTTTTTAAATAGGAGGTTATGAATAATATTATCTAATATATTAAAAAAATAATTCTTAAAAAATACTTTATTAATTCATTAGTTAAAAATTAATTAGAAATTTATATTAGAACAAATTGAATATAAAGGTAATGTTTTTAAAGAAAATTATTTTTATGTCCAGAGAGCTGTTTTATCATAATAAATGAGATTAATTACAATTATTGATTTATTTTAATGAAAAATATATGTTATAAATTCAATGAAATATTTTTACATTTATCCAATATATTTTATAAACATAAAATAACTACATACCCAATATTTCAAATAAAACCGTATATTTTTATAAAGGCAGTTTTATCACCAATTAATAGTAAACATATTTAAAATAATGTTTTGAAACATTTATTAGTATTACTAAAAAAATAAACATAGTTTTTTATATGTAAACATCAAAATTATAATAGGGTTATTTTTTATTCTTCTATGATGTTTCATTTTTTGATGAATAGTAGAAAATACTGAATTTTTATTGGAAGCATTTTTTTATATAATTTAATTATTAGGTTTAATTATATTTTTAAAAGTTTTAAAATTTAATTAGATAATATTTGTATCTATTAATCTAATTTAGTTCAGTAGAATAAATTTCACTTTTAAATTTGATATAAAAACACATGTATCTTTAAAACATGTTTACATTAAAACCAAGCATCATTATCCATTTATGTAATTAATTTCATATACATGTTTTACACTTAAATGATTTTAATTAAGAAAAATTGATTCTATATTTTGAATTAGTATAATTTTTTATTTCAAACTATTCTACCCAATTTTGACAAAAAATAATGGTGATTGTAATTAATATTAATTATAATGATTAAGAGAATAATTTATTTAACAATAGACTAAACCACAAACATAAGATCCAAAATAACCTATAATATTTTGTAAAATACACTGTATTTACTTATTTCTTACCCCATCCTTCCTTGGAGTGATTTTTTCTTTTTTGGAGAAACATTCAATGGAAAAATATTGGCTTGAATTCCATTACAAAAAATACAAGATTGTCGCTCCCTCTCTATTATAAAAATGAACTCAACCCTCTAACTTCCTAAAACCTATCAAGATGCACTGGATCCACCAATATAAGTATAATATATCCCCAAAAACCATCTATTAATCCTAGTATCCTTCATTTTATTATAACAAAATCAATGGAATCCCTTTGTGGGAAACCAAAAGGAGTTACCCAATGAAGATGTAATAACATTACTCTATTTTTTTAGTATTATTTCCATCTTCCACCTAATAAACACTCTTTATTCTTCAATTATATAACAAAACAATATCCTTAATATAAATTTTTTTATGTTATGTTTCCTACATAAACTTACACAAAAATACATCTTTGGGGAAACAAACATACCATTTATGTGCATGGTGAACTACAACATCATGAAATGATGATTGTGTATTCTTCATTTACCCCTTCTCATGGTGAAAATTTTGATGGAAATTATAAATATATATGATTAATATGATATATATGGTATTTATAATGTCATTGTTTCCTGTAGTTTTTATTCAGAGCATACCTTTAGGTTTTCCGTTTTGTGTAAATATGATATCATCATTTGTGGGATTGTGGACTACTTCTTCAAAAAGTAGATGTGATTAATTCAAAAAAATACATGGAATTTATACAGGATGGTTTTCACAAAAAAATATGATAAATAAATAAATTTATATGATATAAATAAAGTAATAAACTTTTTGGATATGTATTATTTTTAATTTTCATTATTATCCATTAACACACTTAAAAAGTTATAGGGTCATATATTGATGTGTATACTACCAAATCCTACACAAAATTTAATTTTTTTACATTACTATAATTATATATGTATATATATATGTATATCTAATAATATTTTATGGTTTTTATGATATAATAATTATTATGGAATGCTTAATGTTATAGACCTTAATTCCATAATGATCATTGAAAAATTGGAATGTTAATCACTCATACATTTGGTCTACTGTCTTCATGATTTCAACATTGGTTAAATTTTTATAAAATTTTATAATTATTGGTTTTAAAAGTATAATTTATGTATAAATATGATTTTAAATTCTTGATTTGTATTCCAGATATGTTATACAATGAACCCTATAATCACAATTGAACAACCAAAGTAATTTTTCCTCTCCTCTAGTTATTCATAGTCTTTTTCCAGTATTAGTACCATTTTTCACACATTATATCTAACGACCCGTCCTCAGGGCCCGTGTCGTGACTACCCCAAGCCCACCTTCCATAGGCCAGGGGCTGGCGACTAGAACTAAGGCTTAAATACCGATAAAAAAGGAAGGTCATTACATTATAAAGTAAACAAACAACATAGAGTATGCAAGCTGAAGAAAACACCAAGTAAGCTGGGTACAAAAGTAAGTGCTGGAAGGTAATGGGCCTGAATACAAACCAAACTGAAAGTAAAGTACAACTCAAAAGAAAGTACAACAGCTGAAATGTAAAGCAGCAACACCGAGCCGTCCATGGGAAATCCCACGTGAAGGGTGGGTACAGATAGTCTCCTCAACTCCTCGGGTCTAGTCGTCCGCTCCGTGTACGTCCCGCACAGTGGTCCACCTCCAGGTACTGACTCGCTCCACAAGCCTCAACCACAATCAGCGTTGTCCGTCTTCCACATCCAAAAAATGTAGTGCGGGAATATCCCTTTCAGGGGTGAGTAAACGCTACTGAGTCGGGACCCCGAGACCCCAAAAGGTCTCCCAGAATCCACGAAGGATAAACCACAATGGAAAGTTAGAATCACGAAGTAACAACCAACCCTACTTTGGTATATTCCCTTACATATATCTAATTCACCAATTCTAGTTCGGCTCAAACTTCTGAGCCCATGTTTGATCTAGTCCACACAAGAAATCACCATCCAATCCATACAGGATAACCCATCCCAATCCACACAGGATAGGAAAACAATTATATCGAAGATAATGATTGAAAGTCAAGACTCATCTCACACAGTTATACTCTTCGTAATGTGATAGAGATGATTAGATGTAGCCACTGATTCATCTAACCTGTTAGACCCATATTGGATACAAGACCAGCTAGGCTGTCGGACCCACAAAAAATACAAGACCAGTTACTCTGCCTGACCCACGTAGGATACAAGTACAGAGTCAGATAATGTCGGACCCTTGTAGGATACAAGAACAGTAGTCACGTACATCCGGACCTACACATGTTACCGGAACAGTAGTCATCACCGTCAAACCCACGGAGGATTCGAGTATGGTCTTTGTCGCTGCCAAACCCATGGAGGATCCCAGTACAGTCGCCATCGTCGTCGCAGTCGCAGCCAGCTCTAGGGTTCCCGCACACATCATGCTCGATTCCGGGAGGGTCCGCTCTACGAGCCAAGGGGGTCGATACATCAACATACACGTAGTCCGAAGTTGATGTATCCCAATGTTCCGTCCCACGTCATAGGGGAAAACAAAGCAAAAAGTGCCCATGTCATGCCAATCGAGACAACCAAGCCATTTTCCAAAGTACACTGCATGTAGGTAAGCAATACACATCGTGTCATCAGACACTCGGTACTGCCCATGTGAAACCGCCCGTATCATGGAACTGGTCTTGTAAAAAGGTAAGTACACAGTGTGTGGTATAGTTACACACCGTGTCTTCAGTCCACGGGTACTGTCTGTGTACCACATCCCGTGTCAAAGGGATGCTCCTATAAAAAAGTAAGTATACGGCGTGTGGTATGGCGACACACCATGTCCAAAATTCTGGGGTCATATCTGTGTACACTAGTCATTCCTAGACATGTGGTGGAGTACCTGCCGATGTACTCCACCCCATGTCTGTGTATTCCTCAAATACACGCCGAGTCATCATGAAGCTTCTTCCACCAAGGTGAAGGTATTACACACTGTGCCATGTGGCCGTGTGGCTCTGCTCGTGTCTATGTATCTCCCGGATTACACGCTGATAATTTGGAAGCTTCTTCTACCATCCCAAGAAGATAATACATGTCGTGCCTCGGGGCCGTGTATTTCTGTCTATGTCCGTGTATTTCCCTTGAATACACGCCATGTCCATCGAAGTATCCTCTGTCAAACTGTGTGGACAGTACACGCCGTGTTACGGGTGTCACACGTCGTGTGTCACTTCTCCTGATGTATGTTACTTCTACCACGGAACGCTTGTACTACATGGAGTGTGCATTGGAGGTACACGCAATGTATTCTGGAATTTTCCAGAATCGATGCCTCTAGCCAAAACACCTCCCAAGGCATCCGTACATTGTCTCGATGATCTGTTTGCAACAAAACTCCCATTCCTAGGTTTTCCTGATCTTCAGAGTCCGTTTCCGATGGTTTCGGGACTCCGATCGTCTCCAAAAACATGCCTTGATTATGCGCTCAAGAACGGTCAGAGAACACCATACAACAAGAACAGCAGAGGAATCGGCCCGTGTTAGTTTGGTCAGGTTCCTTCTGCATTAGTTTGATAGCCAAAGGTTTTAGAGAGAAACATCAACATGGAAGGAAATCCATTATTTCTCAATTCAAATCACACACCTACCGCGAAGATGTTTTTTCGAAGGAGGACCATCGCAAGAAAACTACATCGTGGGGGTGGTTTTGATGATGGTGTAGGCGAGCATCGAAGAAGAGGATGACGTCTCACACCTGCTACATAGAAAGTAAGGATCGGCCCGCCGTCTCTCCTTGGGGCTCCGACGTTCTTCGCGTTCTCCAACAAGAAGTTGAAGACTCCTCATGATTTTGAGTATACTCTCCCAATTCTTCTCACACAACAACCCCCAAATAAAATAAGGTTCACCCTTATTTTATTAATTCCAAGTCATGAATTCCAAAATAATTCAAAATTCAACTCTTCATTAAATTCATTGAATAACTAAATCAAATAATTTATTAATAGAGTTATCTTTCAATTTAAGAGGGAGAGAGGAGAGTTACACATTAATGCTAGAGGGGGTATTTAATGGGGTGTTAGGAAATTTAAGGAGGTGGTGGATCATGTGGGCCCCACCCCAACATCCTCACAACTTCCTTTTTCCCAACACTTAAACCACTTATGGTAAAATAAAATTATAATTGTAAAACAACTATAATTTTATTCTTCACATTTCTTAACAACTCCTGCCAAGAAAACGAACCTTCGGAAAAAGTGTTCCTAAGCAATTACCAGTGCTGAGGTTTCATCGGTTCCCTCAGTTTTCGATTCCGAGTACCGATTCAAAAGATAAAAAAACATGCTCATTTGTTCACTGAACGTACCTGAGATAAACTTCGGAAATTGATTCCGAGAACATCAGGCCTCGAAATTAGGTACCGTCAGAAACTGCATACTCATAAAATCCCAGAGAAATTAGGAAAAAAATTACTTCAAATTTATAGGTCTTTAAATTACTACCACCTCAGGGAATTACATCCCCATAAAGATAAATCACAAACTAGGGGAACAAATGAGGATACTGAGCATGCATGTGAGCCTCCTGCTCCCAAGTGCTCTACTAGAGGTTCTAGTGCTGCCACCTGATGCACACTACAGGAATTGACCACCCACGTAGGACTCGCTCTTGTCGATCCTCGATCTCCACGAGGACCTCTTCACAAGTCACACCTTCATCAATGTCCATCTCCCAATGGTCGATGATATGTGTTGGGTCATGCACTTATCTCCTCAGCTATGATACGTGGAAGACGTCGTGCACCCGATGCAACTATGGTGGTAAAGCCAGGCGATAAGCCACCTCACTTGTCCAGCTGAGAACCTGGAATGGTCCGATGAAGCGTGGAGATAGCTTTCTACCCTGGACAAATCTACGTAATCCATATCGAGGTGAGACCCGCAAGAAAATGTGTTCTCCATCCTCGAACTCAAGTGATCTCTGCATCCTATCACCATAAGACTTCTGTCGGCTCTGAGCCGTCCTCATCCACTCCTGGATGACCTGGACCTTTTCTGTCATGGCGTGGACCATATCCGGTCCCACAAGTGCTGTGTAACACCCCAAGATTTCATAGTGTGTTATTTCTTCAAAATAATTCAATAACTTGCACTACACGCAACACCGAGTTCAATCACACCATGACTTACAAAAAAAATACATTCAAAAGAAGTTATGAATAGTATTATCTAAATTTTAAACTTTATATAATCCTTATAATTTTAGAATACATATTATGAGTTTCTTAGATATAATGCAAGAACAAATTCATTTTCAGTATTTCACTTTTATCAACTTTTAATAATGAACCCTTTTTAAATACAATATTTTACACTTTTTGACTAAATGGGGACATAAAAAATTTAAAATTAAACATCCCAAGCTTCCACGGTACACTTTCTTTGAATAATACAGTAGAGTGTGTTGTACGCAACCTTGAGTTTTAACACACACCACAACCAATCAAACTAGCCGTTATGAATAGTAATACCTACTTTTTAAAATTATATATATTTTATATTTCAAAATGGACTTCATTTTTGGATTCGGAATATCTAATTTAGCCTAAGGTGAAATTTTGGTACTTTTCAGATAACTTTCATATTTTGATGAATAGTGAAAATTACTAAATTTTAATTAAAAACAACTTTTTTAATAAAAATAATTAATAGTGATAAATTATGAATTTTAGTAGTTTTAAAGTATATTTAGAATATATTTTTACCATTTAATATAATGTTGGTCATTGAACATAATTTTACAATTAAACCGAACATAAACAAGTGTCAATCTTTTGATAGTTATTATCTCTTAAAAACACGCTTTTTGTTTTGACAGCGGGAATTAATTTTAAAATAATTTCTGCCACTTCTGTGTTTTGAATTTAGGAAAATGGATTCCATATTTGGAATCAGGATGTTCAAATTGTGTAAATAGGTAACTTTTATTTTTAGACATTTTGAATAATTACTGCGGTAAATATTTTATTTACCATGGTTAAGGGTAAATCCGGTAAATAAGGGTTAAAAAATAATATTATAATAATACTAAATTACCCTAAAACGTGTCTTAACCCTATTGGTTGATACATGGTCGACCATGGGAATCTTTGGGTCGATTTTGGGACCCCATGGATCCACTTGTAAGTGATAATGACACTTTATTTTAATTAAGTTAAAATGAATACAAAAATGACACAAGCATATATCTTTTAGAAAAACAATTGTTACATAGGGTTATATATGTTGGATTTTATATTATAAATATTAATTAGAAAGATAAAAATATTTCTTACATAATGATATTTTATTTATAATTTTTAGACATTAAATAATTTATTTTATTTCTGACACAATGATGATGCAGTAATTACTATAATAGTGAAAAATTAAAATAATTGATATTATAAATACCCAAATAAATATATTATGAAACTTTTAATGAATTAAACTAATTTTCTAGGATAATATGATACATTAGGATTGATTTAATTGACTTTGTTCGAAGTAATCAATCTGTTATGATTTTCACAAAAATCAACTATTGAATAGTGTCAAAATTGACATAAAAGAGTTCTTAAAACAAATATTTTATTATTAATTAATATTAAATTCATAAAAATATATGGTTCGGCCAAGAGACTTATATCATGATAGGTTCATCATTAATGGACCATTTGGGGGTCTCTTGGATGTATATTGTAAGTTTATTAACCATATTATATAAAAATACAAAGAGACATTGTAAAAGTGAAACTAATTAACTTAGAGTTAATACTTAAAGATAAGGTTAATATAAGTACCCCAACCAGTCTAAATTCTATTGGTTGAGTTGTTTTAGACCCACCCCCACCTTAACCTTTGAATAATAAACTTTGGATCCATTTGAAACTTATTATGAATTTATTATAAATTAATATTTCTAGCTTTTCCAAAGGTGCCCCTCACCCCTCTTATAAAAGGGCACTCCTCCTTATCATTTCTTCACACCTTCCAAGCCTTTAGGTTCGGCCAAACTCTGCCAAAATACTCTCCCAACATCCCTCACTACAACATAGAGGCCTTAGTTTGATCAGAAAGCCAACCTAAGGAGCCCTTTTGATCAAATCACAAGGAAGAACCCTAAGAAGAGGTAATGATTTCACCACCCTTTTTCCAAGTTCCTTCTTCTTCCACTTCTTCTTACTTTGTTGTTACCATTATAAAATAATAAATCCAGTATCATATATATACTGTGATGTTATTATAAATATGTTACAGCCATATTCAGTATTCTATCCACCCTTTGAATAACATGTCACCATACGTGCGTACGTACGGCTTACCGTCTCCACGTCGTGGTGTAATCGTTATTCAATATATTATTATTTGGATGGGTATAATAATGATGTGTAACTCATGTAAATAATAAATATAACATGTTATTGATTCTTTATATATGATACAACATTCATTTATATATTATTTTAATATCAAAAGAATGATATTGTCGCTCGTGCGTACGTACGGACTACCGTCTCCACGAACGCGATGAGATTCATTCTCCATCATATCCATTCAAGTATAATTATCATTTTCTGATTTAAAAATGATGTTTAAAGACTTGATATCATTCTGGATATGAATAATATACAACCTATCCATTACAAACATGGCTTACGTAATAAAACATATAAAAGAAAACGAGTAAGTTAACACCCGAAACAACGATAATACTAAGACATTATTAACAAAGAAAAGGTAAAAGATCATATATGATATGATATTAATATATATGATTCTTGTATAATTTAATAAAAAGTATTTCAATATTATACAGGAGGTTAACCTACCCCAACCAAGTAAAAGTACAAGGTAAGGGATTTTCTTATCTCACGTTCAATTCCGTGAGATTTCCATTATTCGCCACTAAATTATTGAAAGTGGTGTATTGTTTACTGGAATTTGATATATATTATCATGATTATCTTTATATTCATGTTATTCTGTAAATAATTAGGTGGTTATTAACTTTTTTCCATACGACTCAGCTGATTAATGTGGTAAGGGGTTTTCGTCTCACTCTTTACGTCCGTGAGATTCATGCCATATTTCCACTATTATCTTTTGTGTGGTGTATGTACTACCCATAATTGTATTCTTTGTGTAATAAAATTTACCTTATGTGTATTTACATTTTCATTGTATGATACCTCTTTCATGGGTTGTATGTTTCATAAGTTACCAAATTGAGAAGGGTTTACTCCACAATCTCTTTAATATCCGAGGTTGTCTTTACATAAGTATCTACAGGGACATATTTACTATCCATGTCCATATTTCATAAAAGAGTTTTCAAAGGGAATATTTCTAAGGGAACTTTTACTAAATCATCATTTTAAATGTTTTAAATATTTATTCTTCTAAATCATCCTCATTTATGTCCACGTTTTCAAAATGGTTATAAGGATTTATTTATATGAAAATGAATGTTTTAAAAGTGTTAATTCCATTCATAAGTTTCAAAGTGTTATGGGACACTTTGATTCAAAAATGTATTTAAATGCCTTACCTTCTAAATTGTGTAACATTAAAATGTTTTCATGAAAAAGGGATATTTCTCTCAATAATTTTTTAAAAAAAAACATTTTCATCTATGTCAGCATCCTTTGATGGATTTTTAGATTATTTGAAGTTGATTTATTATGATTTAAAAACATCCATATTGGAATGAAGTTTTGTGATATGTTTGACTGTAGATGTGTCATTTATATAGAATTCATGGTTTATGAGTAAAGTATTGACATTTCGTATGCTAGTTCCAATAAAAATGTTTATGTTATATTTCAACCTTTACTTAATATGAATGTGTTGGACAAGTATGTTCCAGGTTGGGGACTGGTTAAAGTAAGCCGTCCAGGTTGGGGACTGGTAAAAGTAAGCCCTCAAGGTTAGGGACTGGTAAAAGTAAGCCCTCCGGTTTGGACTCCGGTTATTAGAGGCACTCCGGGTTGGTGTTCGGTTATTAGAGGTACTCCGGGTTGGTGTCCGGTTATTAGAGGCAATCCGGGTTGGGTTCCGGTTACAGTTAGCCCCAAGGTCTTGGGACGAGGCCTTGATAAAGAAATTAATGTTTGGCATTATGAATTCCATCATTATGAGAGTGGTTATTGATTTTTCATGTGATTATTCGATTAGTAGAATATCCATGTGAATAAGTAAATGGCATTATTTCATTTTACTTTTGCCATACTATGTTGAAGTTCAAGTTTAAAAGGCTTTTGTTTTAGTAATGCATTGCCTTAAATGTTTATGCTTATTTTGAATGTTCCGCTATATTGTTATCCTTACTGGGCATTTGAGCTCAACCCTTTTCTATGTTTTATTTTCCCCAGGATGTGAAGAAGTAAGTTATGAATGACCTGCAGGGAAATTATGAGGGGATAATAGTTTGGACTGTGGAGACATTATGTTGTTGTAGTAGTTTTTCATTTTATGATGTAATGTAAAACTTATGAATATATCTAGTGTTTCCAGGGCTACTAAACCAATCGGTCTTTCGAGATTTGATCTTTCTTGTGATCATGCCAATGTTATGTAATAATGCACCGACTCTGGGTAACTAGGGTCGGGGCGTTACAGTTGGTATCAGAGGAAGTTTAGTACAAACCTTGGAAGCTATATTTAGATAAACTCTGATTAGAGAACGTAGACCTAATATGAAATTTGAGGATTAGTATAGAAGAACTTCCTAGAATTTTGGTATTGTAGAGATTTTGTGAGTTTTCCGAGAAATACATCCATGTCTGGATACGAGCAGGTAGAGGCGGCTCTGGCACAGATGTACCTAGGGGTAAAACCCGAAAACACCGCTTTGAGCTGGACTCGGACGGGAACTGGTGCACGACAACGGGCCTTGCTGCAGTCTTGGTTACGACACTCCCGGGGGATATGCTTAGGATAACTCTCATTTTCTTTACAAATCATTTTGAAAGGATTATGAGTATATACTTCCTCAAAGAAAACATTCTTATGATTATGGATTATATACATAAATAGTTCAATTTATGTTAAGTGTTTTATAAGTATGGGATTATGTATTTTGATTCATAAACTGATCTAGTGTATGCCATTGTTTAGAAATGGCGCCCAGTAGAATGAATGAGAACTCCAGAAATGCACATGATCCAAAGAGAAGGAAGGATCGTATCTTTCATGGTCTTAAGCTAGAATTTATAAGAGAAATAGTCTCCCATGTATTATCATCATATGAAGAAATAATATCATGTGTTGATAAGATAAGTAAAGAATTTACTGAGTCCTATGGCTTTGAAGGGAAGCAAGAGAAGTAAAGGATGGAAGAGTGAAAGATGGATAAAGGTAAGAGTGAAAAGAAGAATTTTCCCATATGTGGTAACTTTGGAAAGAAACACCCTGGAACTTGCCTGAAAGGAATGGGAGTTTGTTATAAGTGTGGAGGAAAAGGGCACAAAGTACGTGACTGCAAGGGTAAGAAAATGGTTTCAAATGTACAATGCTTCATTTGCAAGGAGTTTGGACACTACGTGAACCTATGTCCCAGTCATCAGACTATGCCGCAAATGATGCTATTGGATAATAATCAAGTTATGATACTACCACAGATGAAGAGGAATGATTAGAGTTCTTATGTTGATTATGTCAATTGAGTGTTGTATCAACAATGTACTTGTTATAATAATTATGGAGTATATAAGGATTGTACTGCAGTACAATTTCATTAAGGACTTGAGATTGTGAGGAACAAAGAAAAGTGACTCAATAGAAGGTTAAATTTTTGGAAAATATATGGTTGAGAGAAAGATAAACCATAATATGGTTCTTATACTGAGGTAGTGATTTTAGAATAATACATGATTGATTTGGATAAATTATATTGGATATTCTTGACTACCTTGAAGCTGATTAATGATTTGTCTATTCCATCATTGTTAGGGTTTAAAACATTTTTGGATTGATGAAGTAAATCCATCATTCTATATGGGATAAGGGAGCATGAATGTAATCAACAAAGATTATGGTAAATCAGGATGTGTCAGTGTATTAAAAGAATACATGATGAAGGTATTCATATGCTATTACGGGGTAACAAGGATCTACATTATGTTTACCTTCCTTATAAATGTTGGACTGTGAGTTTGGACAGAAGTATTTTGGATAGTTCTAGTTTGGATTATTTTGGATTGCCATAAAAGGACAACCCGGAGGTCGGGCGGCAACCCGTCGCGTCCGGCAAGGCTGTGAGACTTGAACCCGCAACCGAAGGGCGACAAGGGTGTATCACCTACCACTGGCCCACGAGATGTCCTGGATTAAATAATGTAGTTTTTATTAAAAGATATTGTAGATGAATTATAAATTCGTTTATTTTGAAACCCTATACGAATAGTGTAAATAGAATTTTTTTTACATTCTATTATCTTTTAGAGTGAAAGATGAGTTTGTGGTAGAAATTTATTAATGGATAAAACTCTAATTATAAAGTAAGTATATCTCCTTATGATCTTAGCCAATCGCATAAATAAATTCCTCAATATTAATAAAAGCAACTTAGAACAAAAATGTTTTCCTAGATGGTACCTTAAATCATCACTAATTTATGGCTTTGGGATTGTTGGCCTTTTCATAGCCATGTTCTCTACCACTCTCCATCAGATAATTAATGGTTAGATTTTTCTTCCATATCCATATTTTCCTACATGGAACCCTACTATGTGTTTTTTTCGGTAATCTTCATACATTCGACTCTTTATTTTAAATAGAGGCCTCATTAATTCATTTTTGGATGTGGGATTTCAACTAAGATATTTTGAAACGTCAAAAATGTGTTATCCTAATACCCTATGTTTTGTTGAACCGATGGTATTTCAAATCATCATAGATTGATGAGTTTAAGGACCTCAATTTTATACTTGTTTGTGATTGATGACCTCAATCACTACCTATAAATATTTACGTTTTTCTTCCAATTATATGTCTCTAATTTCCACCAATGTTCTCCTAATCGAGATCATAATTTGATGGTGACCCTTTCATTTCTCATTTCCTCATATTAAGACTAAATTTTAGTAACCCAATTTCCGATGTGGGTTTTCCCCCAAATATATTTTCTATTTTCAGCCTTTTATTTTCGAAGAACAATTTCAAATTGCGAGGACGAAATTTATTGAAGGAGGGGAGAATGTAACACCCCAAGATTTCATAGTGTGTTATTTCTTCAAAATAATTCAATAACTTGCACTACACGCAACACCGAGTTCAATCACACCATGACTTACAAAAAAATCCATTCAAAAGAGGTTATGAATAGTATTATCTAAATTTTAAACTTTATATAATCCTTATAATTTTAGAATACATATTATGAGTTTCTTAGATATAATGCAAGAACAAATTCATTTTCAGTATTTCACTTTTATCAACTTTTAATAGTGAACCCTTATTAAATATAATATTTTAAACTTTTTGACTAAATGGGGACATCAAAAATTTAAAATTAAACATCCCAAGATTCCACGGTACACTTTCTTTGAATAATACAGTAGCCTGTTTTGTACGCAACCTTGAGTTTTAACACACACCACAACCAATCAAACTAGCCGTTATGAATAGTAATACCTAATTTTTAAAATTATATATATTTTATATTTCAAAATGGACTTCATTTTTGGATTCAGAATATCTAATTTAGCCTAAGGTGAAATTTTGGTACTTTTCGGATAACTTTCATATTTTGATGAATAGTGAAAATTACTAAATTTAAATAAAAAACAACTTTTTTATTCAAAATAATTAATAGTGATAAATTATGAATTTTAGTAGTTTTAAAGTATATTTAGAATATATTTTTACCATTTAATATAATGTTGGTCATTGGACATAATTTTACAATTAAACCGAACATAAACAAATGTCAATCTTTTGATAGTTATTATCTCTTAAAAACACGCTTTTTGTTTTGACAGCGGGAATTAATTTTAAATTAATTTCTGCCACTTATGTGTTTTGAATTTAGGAAAATAGATTCCATATTTGGAATCAGGATGTTCAAATTGTGTAAATAGGTCACTTTTATTTTTAGACATTTTGAATAATTACTGCGGTAAATATTTTATTTACCATGGTTATGGGTAAATCCGGTAAATAAGGGTTAAAAAATAATATTATAATAATACTAAATTACCCTAAAACGTGTCTTAACCCTATTGGTTGATACGTGGTCGACCATGGGAATCTTTGGGTCGATTTTGGGACCCCATGGATCCACTTTTAAGTGATAATGACACTTTATTTTAATTAAGTTAAAATGAATACAAAAATGACACAAGCATATATCTTTTAGCAAAACAATTGTTACATAGGGTTATATATGTTAGATTTTAGATTATAAATATTCATTAGAAAGATAAAAAGATTTCCTACATAATTATAGTTTATTTATAATTTTTAGACATTAAATAATTTATTTTATTTATGACACAATGATGATGCAGTAATTACTATAATAGTGAAAAATTATAATAATTGATATTATAAATACCCAAATAAATATAATATGAAACTTTTAATGAATTAAACTAATTTTCTAGGATAATATGATATATTAGGATTGATTTAATTGATTTTTTTCGAAGTAATAAATCTGTTATGAGTTTCACAAAAATCAACTATTGAATAGTGTCAAAATTGACATATAAGAGTTCTTAAAACAAATATTATATTATTAATTGATATTAAATTCATAAAAATCTACGTTTCGGCCAAGAGACTTATATAATGATAGGTGAATCATTAATGGACCATTTGGGGGTCTCTTGGATGTATATAGTAAGTTTATTAACCATATTATATAAAAATACAAAGAGACATTGTAAAAGTGAAACTAATTAACTTAGAGTAAATACTTAAAGATAAGGTTAATATAAGTACCCCAACCTGTCTGAATTATATTGGTTGAGTTTTTTTCGACCCACCCCCACCTATAACTTTGAATAGTCAACTTTGGAGCCATTGGAAACCGATTATGAATTTATTATAAATTAATATTTCTAGCTTTTCCAAAGGTCCCCCTCACCCCTCTTATAAAAGGGCACTCCTCCTTATCATTTCTTCACACCTTCCAAGCCTTTTGGTTCGGCCAAACTCTGCCCAAATACTCTCCCAACTTCCCTCACTACAACCTAGATGCATTAGTTTGATCAGAAAGCCAACCTAAGGATCCATTTTGATCAAATCACAAGGAAGAACCCGAAGAAGAGGTAATGATTTCACCACCCTTTTTCCAAGTTCCTTCTTCTTCCACTTCTTCTTACTTTGTTGTTACCATTATAAAATAATAAATCCAGTATCATATATATACTGTGATGTTATTATAAATATGGTACAACCATATTCAGTATTCTATCCACCCTTTGAATAACATGTCACCATACGTGCGTACGTACGGCTTACCGTCTCCACGTCGTGGTGTAATCGTTATTCAATATATTATTATTTGGATGGGTATAATAATGATGTGTAACTCATGTAAATAATAAATATAACATTTTAGTGATTCTGTATATATGATATACCATTCATTTATATATTATTTTAATATCAAAAGAATGATATTGTCGCTCGTGCGTACGTACGGACTACCGTCTCCACGAACGCGATTAGATTCATTCTCCATCATATTCATTCAAGTATAATTATCATTTGCTGATTTAAAAAAGCTTTTTAAGGACTTGATATCATTATGTATATGAATAATATACAACCTATCCATTACAAACATGGCTTACGTAATAAAACATATAAAAGAAAACGAGTAAGTTAACACCCGAAACAACGATAACACTAAGACATTATTAACAAAGAAAAGTTAAAAGATCATATATGATATGATATTAATATATATGATCCTTGTATAATTTAATAACAATTATTTCAATATTATACAGGAGGTTAACCTACCCCAACCATGTAAAAGTACAAGGTAAGTGATTTTCATATCTCACATTCAATTCCGTGAGATTTCCATTATTCGCCACTAAATTATTGAAAGTGGTGTATTGTTTACTGGAATTTGATATATATTATCATGAATATCTTTATATTCATGTTATTATGTAAATAATTTGGTGGTTATTAACTTTTGGCCATACGACTCAGCTGATTAACGTGGTAAGGGGTTTTCATCTCACTCTTTATTTCCGTGAGATTCATGCCATATTTCCACTATTATCTTTTGTGTGGTGTATGTACTGCCCATAATTGTATTCTTTGTGTAATACACATTACCTTATGTGTATTTACATTTTCATTGTATGATACCTCTTTCATGGGTTGTATGTTTCATAAGTTACCAAATTGATAAGGGTTTACTTCACAATCTCTTTAATATCTGAGGTTGTCTTTACATAAGTATCTACAGGGACATATTTACTATCCATGTCCATATTTCATTAAAGAGTTTTCAAAGGGAATATTTCTAAGGGAACTTTTACTAAAACATCATTTTAAATGTTTTAAATATTTATTCATCTAAATCATCCTCATTTATGTCCACGTTTTCAAAATGGTTTGTAAGGATTTATTTATATGAAAATGAATGTTTTAAAAGTGTTCATTCCATTCAAAAGTTTCAAAGTGGTATGGGACAATTTGATTCAAAAATTTATTTAAATTCCTTACCTTCTAAATTGTGTAACATTAAAAAATTTTCATGAAAAAGGGATATTTCTCTCAATAATTTTTAAAAAAACATTTTCATCTATGTCAACATCCTTTGATGGATTTTTAGATTATTTGAAGTTGATTTAATATGATTTAAAAACTTCCATATTGTAATGAAGTTTTGTGATATGTTTGACTGTAGATGTGTCATTTATATAGAATTCATGGTTTATGAGTAAAGTATTGACATTTCGTATGCTAGTTCCAATAAGAATGTTTATGTTATATTTCAACCTTTACTTAATATGAATGTGTTGGACAAGTATGTTCCAGGTTGGGGACTGGTTAAAGTAAGCCCTCCAGGTTGGGGACTGGTAAAAGTAAGCTCTCCAGGTTAGGGAATTGTAAAAGTAAGCCCTCTGGTTTGGTCTCCCGTTTTTAGAGGCACTCCGGGTTGGTGTCCGGTTATTAGTGTCACTCCGGGTTGGTGTCCGGTTATTAGAGGCACTCCGGGTTGGTGTCCGGTTATTAGAGGCACTCCGGGTTGGGTTCCGGTTACAGTTATCCCCAAGGTCTTGGGACGAGGCCTTGACAAAGAAATTAATGTTTGGCATTATGCATTCCATCATTATGAGAGTGGTTATTGATTTTTCATGTGATTATTCGATTATTAGAATATCCATGTGAATAAGTAAATGGAATTATTTCATTTTACTTTTGTCATACTATGTTGATGTTCAAGTTTAAAAGGCTTTTGTTTTAGTAATGCATTGCCTTAAATGTTTATGCTTATTTTGAATGTTCCGCTATATTGTTATCCTTACTGGGCATTTGAGCTCAACCCTTTTCTATGTTTTATTTTCCCCAAGATGTGAAGAAGTAAGTTATGAATGACCTGCAGGGATATTATGAGGGGATAATAGTGTGGACTGTGGAGACATTATGTTGTTGTAGTAGTTTTTCATTTTATGATGTAATGTAAAACTTATGAATATGTCTAGTGTTTCCAAGGCTACTAAACCAATCGGTCTTTCGAGATTTTATCTTTCTTGTGATCATGCCAATGTTATGTAATAATGCACCGACTCTGGGTAACTAGGGACAGGGCGTTACATGTTGACTCCCAAGGGTCTGTCCAGCATAGTGGTGACCTACAAGGTCTGCCATACAATGCCTCGTATGGTGTAATCCTGATGGTGGAGTGCTAGCTGTTGTTGTTCACAAACTCCACCAAGGGTAGGTGATCCTACCTCCTGCGACCAAAGTCGATGAAAAATGCAGGGGAGCATGTCATCGAGAGTCAGAATGGTCCTCTCTATCTGTCCATCCGTCTGAGGGTGAATGGCGGTGCTTAGATGTAGTTGTGTCTCGAATGCCTCCTGCAACACCTTCCAAAGCTGGGATGTAAAACGAGCATCTCTATCGGAGATGATAGATGATGAAACAATATGAAGTCATACAATCTCTTGAACGTAGAGGAATCCAGAGCTCTCCACTAATCTCTGCTCTCTGATGAGTAAGAAGTGGGCCGACTTGGAGATTCGGTCGAAAATCACCCAAATGGAGTCGTGACCATTGGAAGTACGTGGTAGTCCAGTCACAAAATCCATAGATATACCATCCCACTTCCACTCCGCGACCTCCAAGGGTTGTACCAAGCATGCTGGTACCTGGTGCTCCGCCTTCACCTACTGGTAGGTGAGGCATCAAGAAACGAACTCTACTACAGCCTTCTTCATACCCGACCACCTGTGCTATCGTCTGAGATCCTAGTACATCTTCGCTACCCCAGGATGTACCGCTAAAGGTGAAGTGTAGACTCTCTCAGCACCTCCTCATGTAGTGCAGCTGGTACCATGGTACATCCTCTAAAAAGGATGAGGTGCTCTCCTCATGTAGAGAATCCATCAGGTGCCACTCCTGAAGATATCTGTGCATGCTGTGTCTCGTAGTCAACATCCCCACATTGTTCCTCTCCGACCCACTAATTTATTAGAGGTGTGACTGTGAGCGACTGAAGAAAGGATTCCCCATCGCTATCCATGAAGTGTATCAGGAATGCAGCTAGCTGCTCTGTCGCCTCTCCAAGTATCTGAATGCCAGTCCTCCTACTGAGAGCATTGGCTACTACGTTCCCCTTTCCAGGAGTATAGACTATCTCAAAGTCATATCCCTAGAAGAAATCAAGACATCGCCACTGTTTCAGGTTTAGGTCCTTCTGCGAGAAGATTTACCTGAAACTCTGGTGGTCAGAATAGAATGAAAAGTGCTCGTCCATCAGATAGTACCACCACATCTTCAGGGCGTAGTCCAATACTACTAACTCCAGTTCACAGGTAGCGTAGTTCTCCTCATGTTGCTTCAACTGTCGTGATCTATAGGCGATCACTGCCCGCTCCAGCATTAGGACACACCCGTGTCTGTTCCCTGATGCATCGCAGTAGACTACATACCCTACTCCCTCCCCTGGTAGCCTCAAGATAGGTGCTCTGGTCAATCTCTATCTCAGCTTTTGGAAGCTCTGCTAACATCTGTCTGACCACACGAAGGGTTTCCCCTTCTACTTCAAAGCTGAAAGTGGTGACAAAACTCTGGAGAAGTCTAGTACAAACCTCCGGTTTTATCCAGCCAGTCCTAGGAAACTCCGCACATCTGTGACGATCCTGGGTGGCACCCAAGCTAACACTGCTTCAATATTCATAGGATCCACCACAACTCCCGCATCAGAGATGACGTGTCCCAAGATGTGGACCTCACGTATCCAAAACTGACACTTCGAGAGCTTACCATAAAGCTGGTGCTCACGTAGTGTGTCCAGTACAACCCACAACTGATAGGCGTGCTCCTCCTGAGTAGTCGAGTATATCAATATGTCGTCGATGAAGACCACCACAAATCGATCGAGGTAAGGCTAGAAGATCCTGTTCATGAGACTTGTGGACACTTATGGAGCAATTTTTATGCCGAAAGACATAACTAGGAACTCATAATGGCCATACCGACATCTGAAGGCCGTCTTTTCCACATCCTCGTCTCGAACTCTGAGATGATGATAGCCTGACATGAGGTCTATCTTCGAGAACCACTATGCTCCCTTGAGCTAATCGTAGAGGTCGTCAATCCTCGATAGCGGACACTTGTTCCTCATGGTCATCTGGTTCAGGCGATGGTAATCGACACACAGTCCAAAGATCTCGTCCACTTTCTTAGTGAACAAAATCGGGGTAGCCCAGGGTGAAACACTGGGTCGGATGAATCCCTTTCACTGTAAGTCCTCCAGCTGTACCTGTACCTCTCGAAGCTCAGTGGGAGCCATCTGATATGATGGAGGGGATATCAGTGTTGTCCCAGTGTACATGTCAATATAAAAGACTACCTCTCTGGGTGGAGGTTGTCCTGAATCTTTTTTAGGAAAAACATCTTCATACTGATCCACCACTACAGGAAAACTCAGACTCTGCACATCCACTTCTCCTAGGATGAGGCTAGCCAATTGATGAGTGATTGGATGTCCCCTCCTCTGCGTGAGTCCATCCTGCGCTGTTAAGGATCCCTTCTCGCCGATCAAGGTGAACCTACTATCATTAGTGCAGACACACCGCACCTTGCGCCCAATACAGTCGATCTGAGCATGGACTGTAGAAAACCAATCCATGCCCAAGATGATGGCGTAAGGCCTCTACACCGCTACAAGAAGATCACAGCTGAATCTCTTGCCTCCTAGAGTAATCTCACACTTCCGGTACTAGTGCGTAATCGTCGAGTCTACTCCGGTAGGAGTCTATAGCCATAAGGATCGAGCCAACGGCTCTGTCGGAATCTCCGAGCTCCGAACAAGGGCAGCGACAATGAAATAATGACTCGCACTTGTCTATAAAAACTGCCGAAAGGGTGGAGTAGACACAAATAGTACCTCGAATAATCTCTGGTGCGCCGTGGTCATTGGCCTTCGCAGCCTGAAGCTGATCCTACCTCTGTCTGCCATCTCCCTATCGTCGGGGTGGAACTCCTGGTGGTGGTGGTGGGGGTAGAGCCTCAAACCGTCACCCACCACCTACTGCTCGGCCAGCTCCTCTACCTCATCTGCCTAATCCCGGCGGACCACCACGGTTGAACCTCTGCCTCTACCTCGGTGGTCTCTTAACTGTCTGCTGCTCGTCTGCATGACGGGTCGGGCAGTCACAAGCCATGTGGCCCTACCTGCCCCATGCATAGCACAGTCTGCTCCTCGTATGACTTGCTATGTGCCGTGTGCCCCGCACCAGGAGTCAGTGTCCTAAGGTCGTCCTCCTGATGTTCTGGTCCACTTGGACCCCTGAGTCATCTGTCGACTTCCAGCTACAAAAGACTCAGCTACATGCTACCATGCGGTAGGTCTCGCTGCTGGTGTAGGATCATCAAGAAAGCTCTCTAAGAGAATGGCTCGCTCTAGTACTCCAGCCTGCGTCAGAATGCTGAGGGAGATCATCGATGCCATGATCTCATTCCTTAGTACCAGCTCGATGGTCCGAGCATGGAAGATTGGGTCTCGTACCATGTCTTTGGAATGGCGCAAGAGATAGGTAAACCTCATCGAGCACTGGGCTACCGTCATGCTGCCCTGCCGCTGCTGCAGAAACTCTTGAATGCGCACCACACGGAGGGTGGCTGGAACGAAATATGAGCGGAAGAGGCTCTCGAAGTCTGTATAAAGGAAATATTTCACGTCGTGTACTAGGAGAATCAGGCTCCTCCATCTGCCTACTGACGCATGCAGGAGACTCGCTGCAAGGATCACCATGAGGTCAGCTGGTGTCCATACTAACATGAAAACTTGAACAACAGCCTCCAGCCAATCCTCGGCTACCTGAGGGTCCATCTCCCTGTGGAACCTGTGAGGTCTCTGATGGTAAAACTCGTGCATTTCACTAAGGAGACGTGCACTCTCAGCAGCTGGGGATGGTGGCATCGGTGGCTCGGCGGGTAGAGGTACAACTGGTGTCTCCGCAGTAATAGGGCCCTGCACCGAGGCCTCGTCGCTCGATGGGCTGTCATCTCATACAAAGCTCTGAACCCTAGCTGGGTGCCGTTGTGGGGCCATCCTGAAAAGAGACAGTTGTGCCACGATCAAAACAGAATACCTGGTGAGCTGACACAAAGTAATCACAATGAAAACTTTTGAAACACACATGCAATCAATGTTTTCGTGCACTAAGTCGGAAATCAGAAGTCAGGGTCCTGGTGTATGGATACGTCGGCCACAACACCAACACTGGAATCCCTGGACTGATAAACACACTCAATAACCTTAACACTATTGCTTCACATAGAAGAAATATCAGAGTCCTGAGTTCTACGGTAGAACCGAACTCCTCTGATACCAATATGTCACGACCCTTCCTCGGGGCCCATTCCGTGACTACCCCAAGCCTGTATTCCATAGGCCAGGGGATGGAGACTAGCACCATGGCATAAATCCTGATAAAAAGTGAAGGAATCTATTTAAAAAGTAAACAAACACCATAGAGTATACATGCTGAAGTAAACACTAAGTAATCTGGGTACAAAAGTTAGTGCTGGAAAGTAAATGGGCCAGAATACAAACCCAACTGAAAGTAAACTACAACTGAAAAGAATGTACAACAGCTGAAAAGAAAAGAAAAAATGCCAAGCCATCCACTGGAAATCCCACCTTATGGGTGGTTACAGATAGTGTCCTCAGCTCTTCGGGTCCAGTTGTCCGCTTCGTGTACGTCCCGCCCAGTGGTCCACCTCCAGGTACTGACTCGCTCACAATCCTCAACCACGATCAGCGTTGTCCATCATCTGCATCCAACACAATGTAGTATGGGCATAGCCCATGCCAGGGTGAGTAAACGCTACTCATTAGGGACCCCGGGACCCCCGAAGGTCTCCCAAAATCCATGAAGGATAATCCAAAATGGAAAGTTACAATCATGAAGTAACAACCAACCCTACTTAGTTATATGCCCATACATATACCAAAGTCATCAATTCGGGTTCCGCTCCAACTTCCGAGCCCAAGATTGATCTAGTCTACACAGGAAAGAACTATCCAATCCACACAGGATAACACAACCCAATCCACATTAGATAGAAAAAAAATCATATTGAATATAATGATTGAATGTCAAGAGTCAGCTCACATAGGTATACTCTTCATAAGGTGATAGAGATGAGAAGATGTAGCCACTGATTCATTTAAGCTATCGGACCCACATATGATACAAGACCACTTAAGCTGTCAGAACCACAAAGGATACAAGACCAGCTACTCTGCCGGACCCACAAAGGATACAAGTATAGAGTCAAATACTTCTAGACCCACATAGGATACAAGAACAATAGTCATGTACTGCTGGACCCACATAGGATACAAGAATAGTAGTCATCGTCGTTGAACACACGGAGGATTCCAGTATGGTTGTTGTCGCTTCTGAACCCACGAAGGATCCCAGTATAGTCTCCATCGTCATCATAGTCGCAGCCAGCTCTAGGGTTCCTGCACACAGCAAGATCGATTCAAGGAGGATCTGCTCCACGAGCCAAGGGTTTCGATACATCAACTGACACATAGTTCGATGTTGATGTATCCCAAATTTCCGTCCCACGTCATAGGGGAAAACAAAGAAAAAAGTTCCGAAGTCATGGAGATCAAGACAAACACACCATTTTCCAAAGTACAAGGTGTGTAGGTAATCAACACATGTCGGGTCATCAGACACTAGGTACTGCCCGTGTGAAATGGCCCGTTCCATGGAACTGGTCATGTAAAAAGGTAATTACACGGTGTGTGGTATTGTGACACGCCATTTCTTCAGTCCATGGGTATTGTCCGTGTACCACAGCCCGTGTCAAAGGGATGCTCATGTAAAAAGGTAAGTACACGGTGTGTGGTATGGCTACAAGACTTGTCCAAACTTTTGGGGTCGGCTCCGTGTGCACTGGCCAGGCCTGGCCGTGCGGTGGAGTACCTGCCCGTGCACTCCACCCCGTGTCCGTGTATTCCTGGAATACATTCTGAGTCATCACAAATATGCTTATTCCAAGGTGAAGTTAGTACATTCCATGCCTCGTGGCCGTGTGGTTCTGCATGTGTCTGTGTATTTCTCAGATTACACACCGAGCCTCTGGAAGCAACTTCTGCCATCCCAGAAAGATAATACAAGCTGTGCCTCGTGGCTGTGTATTTCTGTCCTTGTTCATGTATTTACCTTGAATACACACCGTGTCCATCGATGTCTTTTATGTCAAATTGTGTGGACAGTACACGCCGTGTGACCGGTGTCACACGTCGTGTGTCACTTCTACTGATGTCTGTTACTTCTGCCACCGAACTCTTGTACTACATGGCGTGTGCTTTGGAGGACACACCGTGTATTCTGGAATTTTCCAGAATCGACGCCTCATGCTAGAACGCCTCCCAAGGTGTCCGTACATTATGACGATTATCCGTTTGCAACAAAACTCATGTTCTTATGTTTTCCCGGTGTTCTGAGGCTGTTTCCGATGGTTTCGGAACTCCGATCGGCTCCGAAAACTTGCCTTGATTCTCCTCTCAAGATTGGTCAGAGAACACCATACAAAAAGAACGGCGGAAGAATCGGACTGTGTTAGTTTGGTCTGGTTCCTTCCTCATTAGTTTGATAGCAAAAGGGTTTAGAGAGAAACATCAACATGGATGGAAAACCATTATTTCTCAATTCAATGCACACCCCTAACTCTAAGAAGTTTATTGACCAAGGACCATCACGGGAATACGATGTCGTCGGGGTGATTTGGATGACGACGTTGGTGGGCGTCGAAGAAGAGGATGACGTCTCACACCAGCTGCAGAGAAAGGTAGGATCGGCACGCTGTATCTATTTAGTGCTCCGACGTTATTCGTGTTCTCCAACAAGAAGATGAAGACTCCTCAATATCTTCAGTATCCTCTCCCAATTCTTCTCACACAACAACCCCCAAATAAAATATGTTTCACCCTTATTTTATTAATCCCAAGCCATGACTTCTAAAATAATTCAAATTTAACTCTTAATTAAATACATTGAATAACTTAATAAAATAATTTAATGACAGAGTTGAATTGTAATTTAAGAGGGAGAGAGGAGAGTTAAACATTAATGATAGAGGGGTTTTTAATGGGGTTTTAGGAAATTCAAGGAGGTGGGGGCTTGTGTGGGCCCCACCCCAACATCCTCACAACTTCTTTTTTCTTAACACTTAAACCACTTGTGATAAAATAAAAATATAATTGTAAAACAACTATAATTTTATTCTTCACATTTTTTAAGAACTCCTCCCGAGCAAGGGAACCTTTAGAAAAGGTGTCACTAAGCAATTACCGGTGCTGCAGTTTCATCAGTGCCTTCAGATTTCGATTCCAAGCATTGGTTCAAAAGTTAGAAAAACCCGCTCGTTCATTCGCTGAATGTACCCGAGCTATAATTCAGAAATTGATTCCGGGAACACAGGGCCTTGGAATCATGTGCCGTTAGAAACTGCAATCTCATAAAATCCCAAAGAAAATAAGAAACAATTTCCTTGAAATATACAGGTCATTACATTATAAATCAAATATATATATAAAATATTTTTAGGAAAATAAAACTTCATACCCTCATTAGTCATAGAACAAATATTCTTCTATGAACAATATTTTCAAATACTATTTTTAACATTTTAAAAATATTAATTGATGAATTTATTACCCTTTATTGTTTTACAAATTTATTCAAAGGAATACCCATGTCAAATTTCAAACAAAGATGTTTTTATTCCTTTTAATCATTAAAATAGAATGTTCTTTTTACCATAGGAAGCTTGTATGAATTTACCTTTAGTCACATAATTATAGATTCCTTTGATTTCATGAAATTATACATTATAAATAAAATGTTTCTAAAAGTTATTTTCAATGAAAATATTTTTCAATTTTTTAAAAAACAAATTTTACATAAATATGTTTTTTGGAGATATTTTTATATTATATCTATTTATTAATTACATAAACAACTTTTTATATGAAAATTAGGATATGTAGTATTTATACCATACTTATTTGTCCTATCGATGGTTTATGAATAATTTTTTATGGATTGTATTAACATGTTCATCCTTGATTCCTTTTTATTTGGACCAATAGGGGCATATATACCCTGAGAGAGGGGGGGTGTGAATCAGGGTATTGATAATCTTTTTCAAAACTCTTCCTGCCGCCACTGGATCTTGAACTCTTTATTACAAGGGTCACTTTGTTTGTACTTGTGTGTTTATTATGATCACTTATTTTCATCTTTATCTGATGATGATGATTCTTTAAATGCAATGCACGAAAGTAAGCAGGAAGACACAGAAATTTTTACTTGGATCACCGTCACTGGGCTACGTCCAAGGAGCATACACCAACAAGTTTCCAGTCATACCAAATTCCACTATTATTCACTAGATGTGGATACAATGGTTCGAGAACATTCACTCTGTCCTAGGATCACTACCTTTACAAGTTTTAGGGACATCTCACTGCATTCCCAAGGGTCACTCATTATTTCTCTCTCTCTGGCTCACTACCGGTGGGGAGGATCACATTCATCCAATTCCTTTGCTCACTACTTCGGAATGGATCCACTCACAGTTTATAGACTTGTAGGTCTCTTCATTATCTCTAATGAATGCATCCTCTGTTGTTTATAGATTCTCTATTGAAGTCCAACATTCACCCATAGATGAATTTCTATTTGCAGCGAAAGTATTGGGAAAGCATCCAACTTCTACACAGCCCGAAAACACTGGTGGATATAAACCTTACTTGGCATGCAGGTCTAACCCGGCGCACAAGTCTCGGCGCGCAAGTCAAAACTGGCGTGCAAGTCCACCTCAGACACTTGCACGAAAAAAGCTTCATTAACTCCAAACTTGCGTGATGCACTTCCCTTTATGCCCAAACCAATATTGGCATCAACAATCAACAATCTCCCTTCTTAAAATCTGGAGTGCAATTCCTACTTGCGCTACACACCACCACTTGCATGACGAGAGCTATGATTTTTCAATGTGTTGAACTCCGTTAAAACTGAGGAGCAGTGGTCTGATATTTATTGGCATTTTGGACACGATGCATGACGGTGCGCAGGTCTCCCCTTGACATGCAAGTTTTGGCATGCATGTCTCTTCTCCTGCAAGTCAGTTAGGCGGCCCACTTATAAACTTGCACGGACCATTTTACTTTTCCATATTTTGATGTTCTGATCTTGAAAAACAACAGGTCCTCACGTTCACAAGCATCCAAGGCATCATCGCACATGTCTCTTCAAGGCGTGCAAGTCACCTACGCGACATCACCAATATCTATGCGACCCTAATATATTTTCCATGTTTTGATGATCTGATCTTGAAAAACATATGTCACGCATGTTTCCAGGCCATTAAGTACACGTCACAGAAGTCTCTTTTCCAAAACAACATTTCTCCTTTCGTTGATTTTCAAGCCCAAAAATTTCACAAACACTGGAAAACGACACCACCTTGTATCTGTTCTTTTTGTACCGCCTCCAGATCATCCATTCCTTTGTCGATGTTCTTGAATAAAACATGGATCATTGGCCACAACTCTTGAACTCGACATTCCACCGTGAAATCCCCTTTGTCAACAAATTTTGAAGTCATTGTTTTTCTTTGTAAACAATCACCACACAGATGTCCACTTTGTCTACAAACACAATCACCTAAAAAATGCTTCAATTATAACTTGAGGGATTTTTTCCCAACACTTTTATTCCCATAAAATATTAAATGTTATATTATCATTTGACATTGAATTTCCACTAAATATCCATATTATTTTTCATGGATGTGACTATTTCATGAATTGTATAGCATTCTTTATATGGTTTTTTTTTTAATTTTATTTTATTACATTGTAAAATATATATTAATCCAAATACTTTATTTAATATGGATATTTGATAATGAATACATTTCATTTATTAAAGAAATTACTTAATATAAGGAATTCTTTGGAAATGTTGTGGTGGGTGGGTCCATGATGTTATATATATTCTAGATGCATTTAATGTTTATCATAAGACTAATAACCCTCAAAAATTAAATGTGTTTAAACCTATAGATTTAAATTGTCTGCAATATTGATCTTTATAATATATTTTTTATTGTGCCTATGACATGACGCTCAATAATTGATCATTTCCATCATTTTTATTTAGTTTCTATTATCATAATAATTTCACTCTAAAAATTTTTCTGGATGAACATCCTTATCTGTTTCATTGTTAAATGGTATGAGTGTGCAGTTATTTAACACCATATAATTATTATTCTCAATGATATATTATTTGTTCCACTATACTTTACCTTTTTCTAGAATTTTATATCATCATTACTTTTTTTATTTACCCATAAATCCAGTAAGTCAACTATGTATGAAATGCATGGATATAATAGTTCAATTAATTTTATATTCAAAATAAATTTTTTGTAACTTGTGTATTAATTTTTAATACAATTATATAATATATATATTATTCATCAAGACAAATATACTCTTTGGTCCATCGGGTTTTGATTCCTTGTAATTGTAAAAATATAATGGTAGTAGAAACTAGCCCCATGCTTTCTGGGTTCAAGTCACTATATTTGGATTCAAATAATTGTTTAGTATTATTTTTTGGGAATTAGATTTTGATATATATTTATTATATTAAATAAACATAAGGAATAATTTTCAGAATAAAATATAATAACTCCCCATATTTTTAAAGTAGTGAGGATGTGGGTCTTCCTAGAAATACATCCATATCTAGATAACATAGGTGGATGTGGTTCTTAAACATATGTAACTACAAGTAACAACTCTAAAAAGGTGATTTGGACCAGACAATGTGTATCCTGATACATAACAATGAGCCTTACTACATAACTAGTTTGACACTCCTATGGTTCATTCTTAGGATAATTCACATTTTCATTACAGACCGTTTTGAATCATTTTAAAAACAAATAACCTAGGATAAAAAATGGTGTTTTATATTGAATATAATGTGTCATGATTTAGATATCTTACAAATTATTCAACATTATTCAATTACAATTTTTAATCACAGTATATCGTGTAGTTTTAGTTATGGGCTGGTACACAAAAGAGTAATGATATCATTGATAAAGAAAGAAAATGTGGTGAAAATTAACAACAAAATGAGGTGTTGATAATTTCAAAATATATCATGTTTATTGTTAATCAATTTTGAAAAAATATGATTTACAACTTATTCTTTAACGAACTCTCAAAATCACCAAATAAGAGAACAATTGAGTTTTCATATAGATCAGGTTATGGTGACCATAGAAAAAAGAAGGATTGATTTTCCTCGTGTGATAAATGTGGAAGGAGTAACCTAATAATTTGTCTTAATAGAATGATTAAATTCTATATTATTTGGAATAAAGTACACAATTTAAATGAATTTCTATGTACAAATGAATTATCAAATGTTTGGAAATAAAACTCTTCCTAAGAAAACCTTTATTTTATATTTCCTTACATGTTGGGAAACACGTAATTACATGACTACATACCCTATTTTTTGTAATTTTTTTAGAATTACATGTAATTTTTTTATAAATAAACTGGATTATTTCCACACCAGCTGCTAGGACGACATTAGATTCTGAGACATGGATTTCCCTGAATAGTACTTCAAAAAATGATTTATTTTTAATAGTGTGTGTGAGAGGTATTTATAAAAAAGTGGTAGAAATTATAAATGGGTTCTAGGATCATAAATCACATGGAACTGTTACCTTCATTTAAGTTTGTTTACCCTAGGTGCGATATATGTTTAGTCGGTGCGAGTCTCTAGTGAGAAAATATGAAAATGGAATAATAGTTAATAACATAATAATGTAAAATTGTTTTATTGTTCAAATCCATATAACTCATGAATGGTGAATTGTATTGAAAATACGATACCATATTTGATCTCATGAGGTCTTTATTTCCATAGGGAGACAATAACATGGGCATGTATGGTCCAATAGTGGAAATTATTTTTTGGTCATAATAAATATAATTAACTAGAGTTATTTTTCATCAAATCCTTATAAGTCATGAATGGTAACATCGAATGAAAATATAATACCACTGGTCATATAGTGATGGAGTACATTCCTTATGTAGAGCCTAACATCATCCGGTGCAGCTTGACTGTGAACAATGACATTTGGGATGTAACCATAAATGATATAATTTAAATAAAATGAATTATTTTATTTTTGAATCATTATAACTCAGAAATGGTAACTCTAATTTAAAATCCAACACCACCATTTATTTCTTAATGATATTTTCTCCTTATAAAATACCTAACCATGATTGGCGTGGATTGAGGGTAAAAGTTCATTTTCTACGATTTTAAGGAAAAATAAAATAATCATAAAAGGATTATATATTTTGAAATTATTTTGCTGCAACGTAGAGATGATCATTATGTTTCATTCCATAAATGAAACCAAAAAACCATGCTGCAACGTAATTTAATATAAATTCTATTTTATAAATGAAACGACATAACAATGGTGATTCAACGTAACAGAAACATTACAACACATTTTTCCTATTCAATGGGACAATAAGAATTAGATATTAGTGCTTGATATTGAAAATCTCTATGAATCTCTACAGGATATACATTGATGGATGATTAAAGAAAATAACATATAACATTGCGAACTCCCCATCCTAATTGATATATCTCGCCCTTGATGACAGATAGGGAATTTACGTTGATAGATCTCCTTCAGCGATGAATCATTCATTCGATAGAACTCACACTCTTAGTTGGGTTTTATATTATTCTATGTTATTAAATTCCCATTTTCTTCTTACTAAATGTATAATTGCAGGTAAATAAAATAAAAAATTTAATCACAGATCAATATTCTTGGTTGGACTTGGAATTTGAATGCAAGAATTTATGGGAAGACAATTCACGTTTTGATTATCCACTGTTAAACCTCATAACATGGAATAACCACCCCGACACAAACAAAGGTGGTGGTCCGTCCTTTATTTTTTATTTGTGTGTTCTTATACTCAACAAATTTATCCATTACTTATGTAGTTATTACAACCGTGTTCCCTAATAGATTGTAGTTGTGAGTCAACTATGGAAGGAGGCAGAGGGAGACAGTAGAATTGGGTGAATGACCACCAGCATGGGAGATGGTTGTGGTAGAAGGAGATTCACGAATAATCCGGTTATGATGGTGATAGATTTACTGGACCAAGAGTCTCATGGAGGGGGTAATGTAAACCACCTAGAAAGCCAATGGTGGTGGCATGTGGCGACAGGCAGAGGCGGCGAAGGCCGCAACTATTAAAGGGAGTGTTTCTGATCGGGAATGAGATCAAATGGAGTGTCCTGCATGGGAGGTCGTAGTGTGCATTGGGATGAGGTACTTGATATACCACATTCGGAGGGAGGTGGAAAACCATAAAAACTATTATACTGAGTGAACCCAGACGCCAATGTGCGCCGGACTGGACTTAAGTTGGCCTACCGAGGTAGGCTAGGCTGATGTAGTAAATTGGTCCATAAGGTGGCCCTAGTGGGATAAGAGTCAGCCCCAAATGCGATCTAGGATAGATAGGAAACTATGATTTTATGTTTCCTAGTTAGATATAAACTAGTGTGACTAAGTCAAATTGGGTTGAAGAATGTTGATAGGGTCTCTAGTCGACACATCTTGTTGGATCCATGGCCGAATTGGGGCATGTCTAGCAGGGCCCAATAGCCTTAGCGATAGGGCCATTTTGAATGGGTTCAGGTTTGATGAAATGGTTTGGGTGATGCAGGACCACCCGATGGGTTCCTCGGGTCGGTCTGACCATGTTAGACCACGACGGGACGTAACTGTTCCCAGTTTAGGAAAAAACCAAAATCATTCAGATTAGTTGTCTAATTGATGCTCCGTATGTGAGATTGGTACCCATGTGATGAGACGGTCCTTTGGGTATACAATAAGTTAATTTTTTTCAGTATATGTATGACTGATTACATGAGAATTGGTTTCTCCTAGAATCATGCATGCTGGATAACATGAATATTATGGCTAGATGGGACTTGACAGATATGAAGAGAGAGACCTCGGTGGGCCATTAAATGATAGGACCTCTATGGTCAAGTAGTAGAGCAGACATCGGTGGTCTAGTGGCATAGCAGGCCTCAGTGGTTCAATATACGGGAAATCCTCAGTAGTCTAGTATCAAATCATACATTAGTGGTTTATTATATGATTCAACCTAGTTGGTCCAATAGCCAAGTGTACCTTAAGGATCTAGTAGCATAAAGGTCATTAGTAAGGTAGTGGATGAGCAGAACTCAGTGATCTATTTCCTGAGCAGACATTAATGGTCAAATAGTAGAGAGGACCTCAATCTTATAGTAGCTGAGAGAACATCAATGACTCATCAGGGATGAGACCCTTAGTAATATAATATGATTCATCTTTGCGACTGATATTATTATTTTCCATACCTTGAGATGTACCTAGTGTGAGATATCTTTTCATGGTGGTCTTTTTTTGTGGTATTTCATTGTGGTCATGCTTTGTTGTCTTTCCTTTATGGTTTGAGGTCACATCTGAGTATTGTGTTTTTAACCTCGGCATGGGCTTCACCAACACATTCCATGTCCCATGCAAATGATTGATGCTTCGGCGAAGACATTAATGATCCCAGACTAGGTTGTACTCAATGAGATGGGACATATATGTGTACCTCTACAGCTACATGTATCTACCCTTCACCTACCTATTAGGTGGGGTTTCGACCGGACGAACTGTTGCAGTGGTACTTTGCATTGTGGTTTTGGGCCTATATTTTGGCCCCTTTTTAATTTCAGATTTTATTGTAATCTTAGAAATTATCCAAGTGACAAATATGGTTTACATAGTGTTTACATTACGTAGTTTTATTTTCATGTGTCTGTACTGTTTTAAAGTAAAATTCACTTCCTTTTGGGATATGGGTACTCCATGTTAGTTTCCATCCCTTAACATATTGGAGGTGGGATTGTGTAATCACAATAGGGGGCTTGGGGGACGGGTCCTGACAAAGTGGTATCAAAGGAGTTAGGTTCTACTAGAAGAACTATGAGTTAGGAAATATTTATGGGGAAAAAGTGTTATGCATCTCGACATCAGATTCCAGGTCATGGTGTCCATTATTGGTGCAACGACCGAGGTATCCATACACCAATATCTAGAATTACTATTTCTGATTCAGTATATGAAAAAAAATTGTTACATGCATATTTAGATGTATTCTCATGATCTTTATGAGTCACAGTAAGCTCACCTATTATAATCTATTAATAGTGATTTATCTTGATACTCTTTAAGATGCCTCCATATAGACAGCCATCCATGATTTGTTTGCATGACCCTGAGGATGGAACAATGAGCGTTGAGGCTTTTTTACAAGGAATGATGCCTGATATGGTTCCTTTGGGTGGTGAAACAGTGATACCACATCCCATTAGTTAGTACTTACTGTTGGCACTACCTATATAGGTCACACGTAGGCTCAGTGCCTTACATGAGATATAGTGATAGAGAACCCTCTGGTTTTGGGGTGATCCTGACTCATGGGTAGCTAAGGACTATCTTGAGGGGGTGATTGAGTTTTACATGTAGTTAGGGAATTATTAGATTAGATGGACGTCCAGGAACTCATCTATCTACATGACTTAATAGAGTGATGTAAGGGTTTAGATTTCCCAATAATTCAATGAGGTGACTATTCCATCATCAGATATTGAGAATCTCTCGCAGAGAAGGGCCTCATTACCTAAAATCTAAGGTAAATGCATTCCTATGAGATTCTACATATTCGAGAGTACGACATGTTGTGAGGTGAGTATTCGTCGAGGTATACTAACCATTCCAAGTACTCGTTTAATACATTGTGATAGCTGCTTCAGGGATCGAACATCTAAGCATGATGTGTTTACCGACATCAGAGCTATAACAATTCCTCTATCCATTCATAATTATTCTAGGGTGATAAAGATAACCTTTGTGGTTGAAAGTCCTTTGGCTGAGTAGATACAGACAGTGGATGTTAGTAGTGGGAAAGAAGGAGGCTAACATCAGTCTCAAGGACATGGATATGTGAGACGCTCTGAGAAGAGGAACCAAGATTCAGGATCTATAGATCAAGGCTCAGAGGGTGAGTCCATTCGGGCTAGAAAGATGTAATGGTTTTCAAAAGACATCATGGGACACTTGATATAAATTGTCTAACCCATCGTGCTGATAGTGAAATGTTGGATGGGCCACTGGGGCATAGATAGTGATTGGAATAGATTAATCATCAAGGAAAAATATTTGGCAGATGAGTTTGGAGTGTATAAAAAGGTGGTATTCATTTTGACCAGTTATAGCCACCACCCCAATGTGGTCCACACCAGGCCCAGGGAGAAAGATGTAAGGGGAAGGGGTAGTTTCATGCGGCTACCATACTCATGTGGTAGTGGATGTTTTGAGTATTCATTTCCCAACATTAGTGGACGAGTATGAGGAAATATACCCAAAATATTTTTACATGATTACCTCCCCACACGGAGATGGGATTCTATTTCATTATACTACCTGAGATGGAACCTACATTATCATCAGTATATCAAATGTATTTCATTGAGCATCACAATATGAGGGTGTAGGTGAGAGGATTATAGTGGAAAGGCTTAGTAAGACCCTGTTTTCTAGGTCATATGTGGATTATTGAACCTTTTAACATAGAGGCCATAAAGAATGAGTACCCACTACCAAATGGCTGATGAACTGATCGATCAGTTGAAATGGGATGCCTTTCTACTAGATGGAAAGGTGCCCTTAGGATTTCTAGCAATTTAGAAAGAGTTTGACAAGTGACCCAATATTGACATGGAAATGGTTGCCTTTTCACTGAATATATTATTTCACTACCTTATGGGTGAATGATTCATCCTCTACACAAAAAACAAGAGTATCAAGTATATATTTTATCACAAGGATATGAATCTAAGACAACAGTGTTTGATAGAGTTCCTCCAAGACTATGACATCAAGATAGTCTATAATCATTGGATGTGGAATGTGGGTGAAGAAGCTATCATATGGATATAGAGTTCTTAGCTGCTGAAATAGGTTTCAGAGTAGCTTCTCTCTATTGATATATCCTTCAGGGATAGAGTAGAGATAGCTTTTCATTAGTTGATGGTAGTATCCTATTAACTATTATAGAGAGATAGGGAGGTTCAACTTTGTGAAGCAAACAAGGAGACTACATGTACCTAGATCACCATAGGGAATTCCCATAATGGGTATTAAAATGGTTGGAATCATGTAATCATTTCTAGGGGCACACCACCGTACATGTGGTGTTGTGTGAGAAGGTGTTGAGGGAGTTCCATACATTCCCTTTGGTGGTGCTTCTATGTGTCATGAAGATTTACCAGGATCTATAATGTCATTACTGGTTTTTAAGGATGAAAAAGGTCGTGGCAGAGTTTGCATCGAGATACCTCAATTGTCAGCAAGTGAATGTTGAGAACCAGGTTCTGGCATGTTTTACACAACCCCTCGAGGAACCAGAGAGTATTTTTGATGGTATATAAATGGAATTCAGGATTTTCTTACCAAATATGTCCTAAGGGAATGATTCCATCTGGGTGACCATAGAATGACTCACGATGTTGGCCCACATCCTATCCATTTGAGAGAAGGGTTAAATAGAGAGCATGGAATGCCTCTATGTGCAAGAGATATATTGACTCCCTGGAGTCCCATTAACAATAGTCTCGTATGGGGATGTACAATTTACATATGAGTTGTTGAAGGAATTATAGGAGGTGTTTGGGACTTAGCTATGCTTGAGCGCATCCTTTCACCAACAGAATGATTGTTAGAAAGATCACACCATAACGACCATGGATGAAATTCCTCGTGCTTCCATTATTGATTTCCGTTGAAGTTGGGAGGATCACCTACTACTGGTGGAGTCTGTGTAGAACAACAATGAAAACTCCACCATCAGTAAGGAACTATTCAAGGCATTATATGGATAACCATGAAGGTCACTGTTATGTTGGAAAGTCTCATACGAGTCAACACTAAATGGTCAAGAGATGGTACATGATACCATTGATAAGGTACATCTCATCCGAGAGAAGATGAAGACTGAAAAGGGTTGATAGAAGTCCTGTGTTGAAAGGTAATGGAGATCCATGTATTTTGAATATGGTGACTAGGTATTCATAGAGAAATCTCTTAGAAAAGGGATACAAATATTTGGCTGGGGTGGTATGTTATCATTGAAATTCGTCACAAATTTCCAGATATTACGTATTGTTGGCGACGTAGTGAAGAACATGGTTCTACCACCACATTTAGAGAGGGTGCACGACATCTTCTGTATACCCCAACTGAGGAGACATGTATATGACCCTTCTCACTTCCTTGACCTCATCATGTTGGTGATTGACGATAGGGTGATATTCGCGTTGTTCTTGGGGGATATAGTGGATTGACATGAGTGGATCCTTCATGTATGGTTTCTTCCTATGGTCCATGTTCATTCACTATATGAGAATTTCCAAGATAGCACAGGGGAGTGGGAGGCTCAAATTAATTCTCAGTACCCCCATTTGGTTATTTATTTCTTGTTATAGCTTATGATAGAGTGAATACATAAAGGTGTGGGTAATGTAATATCATATAATTCATTGTAATATTTTTTTAAATGAAATTGGATTATTTCGATACAATGCATTAAGATGGTGGGTGATTTCGTGGCCCTTAGTTCTTGGAATCATCTGTCGAAAAAGTTCTTATTAAATTGTGGATGAGTGCATTTTTACTGAAAAAGTGGATTTACTCTTAAATAGGTTCCTGGATTAGAAATATGAGGGTACAATTTTTTTTATACCAGTGGGTTTACCCTAGGTACGACTTATGTTTAGTCGGCACAGGTCTCCTGTGTGGAAACTCAAAAATAGAATTATCGTACATTAAAATTTTAAATAAAAGTATTTAATTTTTCCAAACATTATATCTACAAAAAAGTGAATCGGATTGAAACTCAAAGACCATCATTGGGCTCGTGATGGTGTTCTTTCCTTAGGAAAAGCATAACATTGGCCTACGAAGGCCAATTGTTAAATATAATTTTTTGTCGTAAATAAAATAAAAAAATAATGTTATTTTATTTTCAAATCCACATAACTAATGAATGGAATAACTAATTTAAAATATGAGACCATTATTGAGATCATGAGAGCATTATTTCTATAGTATGTGCCTAAAATCAACTAGTGTGGCCTGAGTCTAAATGATTATATTTAGGACATAACTATAAATAAACAAATTTTCATAAAATAAATTATTTTATTTTATAATCCTCATAACTCACAAAATGTAACTTGGATTTAAAATCCAAGGTCACTATTTAGTTATTAAAGAGATATTCTCCTTACGAACGACCTAATGTGGACTAGTGCGAGTTGTGTGTAGAGGTAAATTTTTATCATTTTATGGAAAAATAAAAAAAAACTAAAATTTTTAGTTTATTCAAAATAATTTCATTCTAATGCAGTGAAGAGTTGATGTTTTCATTCCATAAATGAAACCTCTTAATGAAAATGCAACACAATGTAACATAATCCTTGTTTCATAAATGAAACCGCCTAACATAGGTGACTCAGCGTAATAGAAATATTATAATCCATTTTCCCCATTTAATTTGATAACTAGAATTGGTGATCAGAGATATATCATGAAAATCACTATGAATCTCTGTAAGATCTCCATTGACGAATGAAGAACTAAAATAATCAACAACATTGAGCACTCCCCCTACACATTGAGAGATGTCTTCGTTGATGACGGATTGTGGAATCTCATGGATGGATCACCTTCAATGAAGAAGACTTCCTCCGAATGATCATATTCTAAATGTTGGGGTTTATTATATTCTATGTGATTATATTCCCCCATTATTCATGCTGAATGACAATTGATGGTAAATACAGTAAAGCATTTGTGGGTGGATCGGTCATGTTTGCGGGACATGGGAATTTTCATATAGGAATTTATAGGAATTGGAATCGCATTTTGATAATCCTTTGAAAAACCTCCTAACAAGAAAAATCACACTGACAATAACCAAGGTCATGATCTATCCATTGTGTGTTCATTGAGTGTTCTTCTACTCCTCCCATTTATCCATTCTTCATAACATGATGACAACCATGGTCCCAGAATGACTACAACAGTGGATCAACCTGGGCATGGGGCTGAGGGAGACAATGTTTTTGGGTGAATGACTGATGGCATGGGAGATAGAGGTGGAGAAGGGAGAGTTGCTACCAAATAGGTCATGGTTGAAATGGAAGTCAATACAAGGAGGGTCGTAAAGGTACCAAGGGCCACCATCTTGAATGCATTTGGAGATGGCCTACTCCAGCAGCCGCAGTTTAAAGTTGGTGCACCCAGGTAGTGCATTGAGACAATGAATGGTGGAGGTGTCGGTCAGGTGACATGTCAAAGGGTGCAGCTCGGTGGGGAATGTCGTGTAATGCATGGGCACATATTCCATGATAGGCTGCATCCAGAGGTATGTGGCCGACATTAGCTGGCATCCATGCTGCATGATCCCAGATAGTAGTGGGCATCCGACTGGACCCAAGATGGCCCTGACGACACAGTCTGATCCGGTTTAGTAAATCGGGCCACTAGGTAGCTTGGGTTGGAGAACAACCTTCCCACCAAAGAAGGTCATCTAGGATAAGAAATTGGGCCACTTTGGGGACCTGTGGGAAATAATTCCATCAGACTATGTCATAGAGTGTCGGAGAATGTGGACCGGGTCACTGGGCGACCCCGTGGGTTGGACCGACATCCAAACTAGGCTGGGTCCATCATGGACCACAAGGCGAGCCCAAACAGAGTTGGCCCAAGCCAAACCATGTTGAGTCAGGTCGCCCGAAATGGGTCGGATCATGTGGGACCCCTTGGCCGGGTTGTTTGGTTGGGTCAACCATGTCATACCTACCTCGGACACAACCCACCCATCTTTACTAAAACACAAAAATATTTCAGTCTAGGAATCTGATTGACGTGTTGTCTACGGCCTTTGGGCCATTTCGACGATACAATCCTTGGAGTATAGTCTAATTGTGTTTTTGTGGAGGTTGAGGTATGAACAATTAATTGAGGTGTTTGTTCTCCCAAAATCAAGTGTAATTCAGAACGAGAATCGAATGTTAGGCTGCGACATAAAGTATATGATGATCAGGGCCTCGGTGGTCTAGTAGCGGAGTTGAACATGGTGGTCTAGTAGCTAATCAGAACTCTTTTGTCTGGGAGTAGCATGGACCTCCGTGGTGTAGTAGTCGATCCTACATTAATGGTCCAACAGCTGAGCAGACCCTAGTGGTACCGGAGCCGATCAGACCTCAGTGGTCAAGCAGCAGAGCTGACCATTGTGGTCCAACACCCGATCTGACCTTACTGGTCCTGGATCCAAGAGGACCTCAATGTTCTTGAAGCATAGATGACATCAGTGGTCCAACTGCCAAATGGAACTCATTAGTCCAGCAGCCGATCACACCATAGTGGTCTAGTAGTCGACGGGAACTCAATTGTCCAGCAGCTGAGCGATCCTCAGCGACTCATCAGGGATAAGTCCCTCAATAATACAATTAGATTCATTATTATGACTAATAATCATACATTATATTGCATGATTTATACCATGTGTGAGTTCTATTTTATTTTTGGTCTGGATTTGTGGTTGTAATTTTTTTCGTTCTTTTTTGTCTTTCAGTTGTGGTTTGGGGTCCCTACTAATAATTTTATTACTCACCCCTACTTGGTCATATCCTGCATGTGTTGTTTCCCGTGTAGGTGATTGACGCTTCGATGGATACCTTGATTGTCTGGGACTAGGTGGTTCTTATGGATATAAAAAGGATGAGAATTATTCAATGGATATAGGTATCACCCATCAGAATCCCTTTAGGTGGGTTCTCGAGCATACAGATCGTGGTAGATGTGTTTTCCATTATGGTTTTGGGATTTTATTCTGTCCCCTTTGTAATTTTAGTTTTTACTATACGCTTAGTAATTTATTCAATGAAAATGGTTGTTTACATTATCCATACATTCAAAAGTTTGATCATTGTGCGTGTGTATAGTTTTAAAAGAAAATCTCTTCCCTTTTTGGGATATGCCTACTCGGTGCTGGTCTTCAAACCCTGGCCTATGGAAGAAGGGCATAGTGTAGTCACGACATAGTCCCTAGGGGACAGATCATGAAAATTATAAGGGGTAAAACCTAGACCATGGAATGAACAATTTTAAAATAAATAGATGATGAATTTTTGTATTGTGGTTGTATTGAAAAAAATAGTTAAAAGACTTTTTTATTTATTAAACCTATTTCAAGGATTTATTCCATATTTATCTTTGAAATTATGTTAATTTGTTCATAGTAAAGGACAACAGGTAATCCATTTGACAACAAATCATGTATTTTATGGTTGTGGGTATTAAAATCATGAAGGATGGAATATAAGTATTATACACCAACTAATGACCTACATAATGTTTTGATAATATATAATTGATTTTAGTTAAACAATTTAACGATTAAATATTAATGATGACATAGTAGTGTTTCTTTTTTAGGTTTATAGATTAATGTCTTAACCATATTATTTATTTTATATAAATATTTTCTAATATAATGACTTGTTTTATGGCTATTATGATCATTTAAAAACCCATATTTCTATACAAAAGGATGGTGTTTCATTCAAGGATAACAGTTTCATATAGTATGGGTTAAATTGAAATGGGATTTACGTGAATCAAAAATATAAAATTGTTTTTATGAACATAAAATGTATCCAGATAACAAATTTATTTATATTCATAGGTAGTAATGTAATTAATCGACATTAGGCAAATGATAAAGAACTTGTTGTCCGAATACCATAATATCTTTAAACATATGGTCATCAAAATCATCACAGATTTATCAATTTTTGGCCCTCAACAATATATGGATCATTCAACCACTTTATATTGATTACCTAAACCACTGTCTATAATTATATATTCACTTCCTCCATCAATGTATCTCTAAATTCAAATAATTTTTTCTTACTAGGATACGTAGTTATATGTTACTCTATGAAACCTTTGTACACCCATTATCTCCTTTATTGAGGATTTCTTATGAACACTTCTCACAATGTGGGATATAAAAATAGGAAATATCAAACAATCCCTTTCTATGAATTACATTAACTTTTTTGGGTGCAATAAATTTAATGTGGGGTGAATGTAACTTCCAAAAATTATAATTTAAAAGCATTTTTTTGAAAGAGTGTACTAAACACAACACCAAGTGACTTAAAGAATATAATATAATGACATATTGTAAATTAAATTAACCTATTATATAAATTGTAATGATTGTAATATTTCATTAGCACATGCACACACAAAAATGTGTTTCTTTATTGACTTGTGTTACACAATATAATATCTTTTACTGAACAAAAATATGTTATTAAAATATTGTTATTTTATATAATAGGACATAACCTAGATATTAAATTATAATTTATTAATATTATTATCTATCTTATGAAAATAAAATTTTAAAAAATTTAAATATGAATTCATATGTTACCATTTAAATATAAATAAATATTAGAAACAATTTATGATAAAGGGAATTTTTTATAGAAAAATGTTTTTATGCCCAGAAATCTGTTTTAACATAAAAAATTAAAATAACAATAATTAGTGAATTATATTAATGAAATATATACGATATATATTGAGTAAAATATTTTTATATCCATCCATTATATTTGATGTGCGTAATATTAAAACAAACCCAATATTTCATATTAAGACCATTATTATTAAAATAATACTTTTTACACCATATAAGGTAGAACCTATTTTAAATACTATTCTTGAATCATTAATAAATATTATATACCAAAATAAACTTAATTTTCTAAATACAATCTTCATAATTACGTTTTGGTGAGTTTTTTGTACTTTTTTTTGAATATTCATTTTTTATAAATAGTTAAATATTCGGAATTTGAACAATAATGGATATTCATATAATTTATTAATAGGGTAAAATTATATTTTTGATTAGATTTATTGTTTTTATAGATAATGTTTTTATTATTTACTCTATTTTAGTTCACTTTAATTAATTTCACTTTGATATTGGATATAAAAACATATTAATATTTTGAACATTTTTACTTTAAAGTCGCACTTTGTAGTCTCGTCTAAGAGAATAATTTCATATTAATTTCTTCCACTTATTTTAGTGTAATTTGGAAAAATGTATTACATACTGGTAATAATAAAAATTTCTTTTATTAATAATTTACACATAGTTTTGAACCAAATATTAGTGAATGTAAATAAAATTAATAAAAATAATTTTGAGGAAAATTAGATTAATAAAGCAATAAACCGTAATCTTAAGAGAAAAAATGACCTAGAAACTTGTAAATAATACATTGGATATTATTATTTTCACTGTATTATCAATTTGACCATATTTATCCTATTATTGGAAACAATTTCAACATTAATACTAAATATAGAATTCACTTTCAAAAAAATTAAAAGAGTGCCACTCCTCTGATATATACAATTATACATCCCTCTATCTTCCTCACACCACCCATTCCAATTATTATTGACTAATTTATTTATATATAGATCCAAAAATTCCCTATTATCATCATATAATCTTGTATTGTTTTATAATTCCATCTATTTATTCCCTTTGGTGAAAACTAAATGGAGTTAACTAAAAAAATATGTAACATCATTCCTCACACTGGTAAGTATTATTTCTATATTCCTACACAAAAAATATCCTTATTATAAGATTAAATAAAAACGTAATTATAATAAATATAATGATATTTTTATGTTAATGGTTGGAGATACATTTAAAAAAATATACAACTATTGGGTAATGAACATATCATCTATCTGTACAATGAACAATAGCCTCAAGAAATAATGATTGTTCATTGTTACTTTAAAAAATAATGTTTTGTGAATTAAGATGTTCATGTTATTAATATTATATATATAGATATATCATATATATAATTAATTTAATATTTTTAATTTTTATATAAACATAACTATATCTTTCGTTATTCTGTATATTTAATTAAATCATTTCTGGATGTGTGGATATCCACCACCCAAAATCATTGAGATTAGATGACACGATACATGGGTTGAAAAAAGAATAGACAAATTAAAAATATTTTAACTAAAAACATATTTTTTTATTTATTAAAAATTACTTTTCTTTAAATATAATATTTTTCATTTTCTTTATTACCCTTTCACACACTGAAAAGTGATAATGTCATTTGTGAAACTCTGTACTAAAACTTCTTTAACACGACCTGATTCCTTTTAAATCATAATAGTAATATATATAATTATATATTATTAAATAAACTGTTAAATATGATATAGTTATCATTATATAATTATTAATGATATTTACCTACTTTACATAATGATCATTGAAAAATGGAAATGTTACATTTCCATATGAATGACCTTCCATCTCCATCATTGTAATATTTGTTATTTTTTTATATCTTTATATATTTATTATTTTATAAATTAAAATAAAAATATATATTTGATAATTATATCAGGAATATTATTCTGATGATGTTATATTTGTTTCCCTTTGACCAAAGATTACCTACCAATGTTTTTTTGGACAGACAAACTAAATTTGGAAAATACACCCGAAGTAAACACAACAGTTTATATAGTTGAATGAAACATGTTAATAAATGAAATAAATTTTGTTTTTATCATTTAATTTTTATAGGAATGTAAATAATTGATATTATTTTATTATTCACAAATAAAAATACTGACCAAACAGGTCGGATAAAAGGCAGGGGATTTTCATTTCACAATTTGTATATGTATGACAAATGACATATTCAGTTATAAATTTTTGTGTGTGGTGTGACTAATTAAAATTTTGAAATATTATATTTTTAATCCTCTTATATTCATTTTATATAAAACATTAGTTTAATATAGTCTTATAGGAGGCATATGATTTCAAATGAATCAAAGTGGAATGGTTCACTTTGGATTGTTAAAAGATAGTTTTCATTAATTATAATTTTAATGTTATTTCATTTACATTATACAATATAATATTAATTTGGATTAATAAAACAATAAATTTTTCACTTATATGGATAATATTGACTGTATATCCATTACTACTACAATTTTTCCACTATTTTGTACTATAAATGATTTATTTCATTTGTTAAGTAAATAAAACATCATTTTCAATTTAGTTGGACAACATATTTTCATATAAAAACATATTTTATAAAAGCATTTCTATAAAATATTTCTAATCATTTTAAAATTAATTATTTATATCATTAATACTCGTTTTATCTTTTACCAGTTTTTCAATGGAATCTTCATCTTGATTTTGAGGAATATATTTCTCCACAATTTTTAACAATGAAAAATAATGTTACATTTAACAAGTAAAAAAAGCATAAATTTACCCACATTAATTTAATTGATGGTTCATTATAAATCATGAAAATTATCATTTTAAATAATATCTTTTCAAATACTACTTTCAATGAAACTTCCATTAAAAATTTTCAAAATAAAAGGGTATTTTCCTCATCAATTTTTTAAAAGGCTATTTTTGTACAATTTTTATTCTTAAAAAACACTAAATTTTTACTCTTAATGGATTTTATTGTATTGATACCATACATATTTATCCTATGGATGGTTAATGATTGATTTTTTCAAATTTATTATTTTCCTTCATTTCATTGATTCATTTTAGACCCCTTGATATATTTGATTTCCTGTTATCATTTTCCATTGAATTGCACCTAAAAAACAATTTCATTTTCCATGGATATGATTATTTCCTAAACCATATACCATTTATGATATTCTTTTTACCATGAATTGTATTTTATTATTTAGTTAAATATTGAACAATCTATATCCTTTATTCAATAAAAATTTCTAAAAAGTAATATTGTTTTTTAATTCAATGGATTGCATAAAATGTGGAATTATTTTTAAATTCTGTGAATGGTGGTGACCAGAACTGATATATCCCATTAAGGAATCAATGGGTTCTCATGGGAAAAATATTTTATTAAATATAAATTGACATTGACCAAATTTTTTAAACATTTTTTAGAATGGATCCTGATAGTAGAGGTTATTTTTTTTATGAGACATGACATCCAATAAATATTGTTTGCATTAATTTTGATTAAATATTAATTATCCATGCTATTGTCACTATGAAAAAGTGTATGGATACAGTCTCTTCTGTAATTTTATATTACTTGGTACCTTTTTCATTCCATAATTATTACTCGCATTGAGTCATTATTGGTTCTTCTATACTTTAACCTTACCGAGTATTTGTCCTCACCCTTATATTTTTTCCTTTCCCCGGGAATCCCAAAAGAATATAATGAAAGATATATAGTGATATGAATGATGTAATAATGTTATCCTAAAAAATATGTTGTAATTACTATTTTAATTTGTAATAGAATACTTTTATATGAATTTGGTAAATAATGACTACAAAACCCTTTGGTCCATAGGAATTTTTTTACTTGTAATCATTATTATGTAATGCTAGTGGGAACAAACATCGTAATATCTGGGGTATGGTCACAATATATAAGTATATTTCATATGTATAAAATATTATCCATACATTTCTACATAACATCTTTGGTATGGTCACTACAGTACTGCTATAGTGACCTACTACAATGCTGCAACAGTGCCCTGCTATAGTAAATCAGGAATTCTCCCCTGCCCAGATTTGATCCTGGGTCTTTTGGATGCCAAGCAGGAGCCTGAACCACTATGATTTATTTATAAATAAATACACATTAGAAAAAAAATTCAATAAGAAATAGTAGTCAGATTATATATTTTATATAATATATAATTTAATTCATAAATATGAATAAGTGGTAGGATTTCAGGAATTTTAGTAGGCATTTTCTTATAAAAAATGTGTCCTTATTCATCATCATACATTATTGTGTAAATAAAAATGGATTGAGTGAACATAAGCAATAAAATCATGATTAATAGAGTCTGAGAATTCTATTCTATTGATTTAACATTCTATAAATTTATATGTACATGTATTTCATACATTTTAGAATAAGATATATAAAATCCATGAAATAAATATGGTTAATATTTTCTACTAAAATAACCATATGAATAGTTAACTACCGATATATGAATTTAATGACCTAGACCATAGTATCCAAAAGTCAGTGTTTACACTGTTTCATGGAACTATATACACAGATTCTCATATCATATGAATGGAAGACATAAAGGTATTTTTAAACTAACATACATACATAAATCTCACATTATAAGTGAAAATATAATACACAACATAGTATTTTCTATGATTACACTGTTTTTCACTTTAGTATATCACTATGCATCATTCATATAACACTTAATGGAACTATGGGAAATGGAAATAGAAGAATTTTGTAAGATCATATTCTTCGTAATGATATGCATACATTGTTATCTGTCCTGAATAAATAATTAATAATCTATATATCATTGGAAATAATGGACAACACATACCATTTAATCATTAACGCAAACATTAATAATAATATGATATGAATAAATTAATATCCAATAATTACATAGAAATAATAAATTTAACATAGAAAATTCAGTTGATATATTAACTAATTTAACAATCACATGGACTTAAATAATTAATATCGTGATGATGTATATCACAATGTGGTATATCATTAATATATCACTGGGTCCTTTTTCCAATACATCATACATAAATGGATAAGGCCTAGGCCAAATATCCATGAATGATGATCTCATGAGATATACAGATTTTTTTAGGGGATATAGAAAGCCCCACCAATCACTTACTTGGTCCAATGAATTCTCATTACGAATGGATTCAATCACAGTCAACATTAAAATTCAAATTGGAAAACAAATAAAATAAATGTTAATAATTATCAAATCAATAAAAAAATCATATTCCATCTTCAGTATTGTGAGGAATGATATAATAAAAGTACATCCCTAATTAAACTATTCATTAAACATATATAAAATTAAAAATTATTGTATCATTTGAGTATATCCTTGGTATAATAATAAACAATATTTGTTGATGTTTATGAATGTATATTAGAATCATCAATACAAAATTTCATATTGAAAATAACCATTTTACAATGAAATAAATTATTCATTGAGGAAATAGTTTTCAAAATATAATTTAAAATTTTAGTTGAATATAATATTTTTTTCATTTAAAATAATTTTCAATTTGATGATTTTTTAAGACAGAGTGTAATATTGTGCATAACATATAATTTGGAACGACAATCATTTCCCACTATTGAAAAAAGTAGATAAATTCTTATTTCATATAACAAAAAAATGATTCATCTATAATTATTCTATAAAAACTAATAATTGTATAGTAGAGAGTTATAAAATCATGTTTATAATACTAAAAACACTAACATAATTTAAAAAAAATAGATATTGAAAAGAATATTTTTCACACGATAGATAAATAATGATAGTTATTAATAAAAATACATTATCTATTATTTTAATTACTGATGAGTATTAAGTAGTAATATTTCTTAAGGATTTCATGAATAAAAATATTAGAAAGAAATATTTTTTTGGATATTAATACAAAATAATTCCACCAATGATGGCTTAAATCTAAACAAAGCGGAAAAATGACATGAGTATGAAATAAAATATTACTATATTTTTTATTTCCATCATAAGTGTTTGAAACTCATATATAATTAATATATAATTATTATAAATATATTCTAGTACCATATTATTATAAATTATTTACCTGTATTCTTTTATCTCAAAATTACTAACACTTCATTTTTAATAAAATTTTTCTCAGTGATAACAACTTTGATTTTCATATATGTATTAGTTTATTATCTTTAGTCCTTATACATAGATTTTTGTATAATTATATCCATAATTTGAAATATTGTATATTTATATCATATATATTGAATATATAATTATTTAAAATAATCAATAAATGTTATAGATGGCTAATTGAGTTACACCACTCAGGGCGACCATGTGACGTACGTACGCATGGACGATGTATTAATTTTTTTTTTCAAATATGTATGAAAAGAAATATAAAATATAAATTCCCCTTATATAATCATTATTATGTTATATAAATCATATATTATCATTAATATCTTTCTAATAACCTTCTTTTTTTTAAAATGAATAAACAATCGCATCGCTTTGTGAGGCAGTAGTCCATACGTACGGAAGATTGATGTTATAATTTTCATATAAATAAAATGAATGGAAGTTTTACATGATATTTTTATAAATAAGTATATTTATATCATAAATATAAAATATATTCATTAAATCTATCACTATATCCACCCGTGATAAGTAGATATTGAAAAAAATTACATCAGTTGGCAATATGGTAGGCCTCCATATACACAATTGATAATTTCATTACCCATTTTATTATGTAGGAAATTGATATATCATATTCAATTAACATTATAATTTTTTAGTATATGTTATCTAATAGTTTTATTATTTTTTAAATTTTGAAAAATATATTTGGAATTTTGAAGAACAAATAATACTTAATGGCTCGTCAATGAATGATACCTCTTATTTGGATGAGGACATTAAGTTTTCTAAAAAAACATTCTTAGAGAAGTTATATAATAAAACAACTAATCTAGGAAATGAATATAGATGTATGTAAATTATTTTTTAAAATATCTTTTTGAAAAAATAAATTTTGATTTGTGAATAGGTGATGATATGGGGTGAGTTTATAAAAGTGGCGGAGAGGAAACACTTTAATTTATTTGTATAAAAAATATAAACTCAGGTATTATACATCCATGTGGATCCAAAATGGTTCATTCTAAAACCATATATAAATTATGTCCACAATATATAATTAAAAATGTAATTGAAAAAAAAAATTGACATCAATCCCTTGTCAATTTATATTTACTCCTGATAAAACATTAATATCGATAACGTTGTTAACAAATTTTAAAAATTTTAAAAAATAATTAAGAGAAAAAAAATTATGTATAAATTATTAAATATTATTGATAATGATAATTAAAACTATTTAATTTATTTTAAAAAATTTGATTCACATATTTGTTAGAAATGAATTTAAAATTAACCCCACAAATGCTAGGAAAACATTGTTTTCCTATGAAAATATTACTTCCATATAATTCTTTTATATCAAAATTTATCATATAATTAGCATTAATGATATAAATTTGATTAATTATAATATATATTAACTAATATTTTGAATTTAAATATATTAAAATTAAATTCAAATATGTACCTTCATTAAATGAAAATATTGATTTTAATAACATTTAGTATATTCAATTTTTATAAAAAAATTAATTCATTTCATAGATTTATCATAAATAAACCCAAATATAATTTCAAATATACAGTTTAATAATTATTTTATTTTGTAAATTAAATTTCATAAAATTTTTAAATTATAATTATTACATGAGTAAACAAAACACGAAGAAATATAATTTTAGAAAAAATATAGATTTTATGAAAAAATAATTTTTTATTTAAATTTTGATTATTTTTAATCAATTGAAATCTAATAATATTATGTAAAATTTCATAAACCATAATAATTTTATAATTTATTTAGTATTATTCCCATATGACCATTTTATGGAACGGTTGTTACAATATACTAGTTTACATTTCATTTATTATTGTGGTCGCATGTATCATAAGTTATCAAAATTATCAAATTTAAAATTAAATATAATTTAATGAATTAGGGTTTTCACTCATCCCACCTAAAAAATCATCTTCCATGTTTCAATAATTTGACCTCATAAAATGAATTGGATAGATCTATATCATAACATCTTCATGTTCCCATTTCATCTTAGATATATAATTATTTCACAAAAGTACCATTAGTAAAAGAGTTATCTTGTTCCACAACATATGTTCCATAATTTACTTACATTGGATAGGATATTTAATGTATGAATAATAAAGTTCCAATTGTATTTCTTAATAGGTTAGAACATGTAATGGGTTTTCCATGTAATTTATTAAAAAACATATATAGAACACATCATATACATTAGAGAGATTTGGTGGCTATTCCATGAATTATTCCATTGCTCCAATTCCTTCTAGAATTTCAAAATGTACAATGTTCTTGGGGAATTGTTTCGGATTCCTACCGTAATATATAAAAAACATCCCTTGAGATATATTGAATAATTCATTCTCTTAAACTTTACTTTCTAAATCATTCCTCAGATTATCAGTAGATATCATTTTTATAAAATGAGATACATTAATCTTGTTTTTCATAGTCATTATGTTTTCTATTGACTCCTCCCCATGTACTTAGATTAAAAGTTTCATTTCACCAACTCCAATTACAATAATTATGCATGTGAATTTTATTAATATATATTTCATCATGTATCTCCATTTGAATACATGAATGGAAGCTATAGTTATAGGAAAACTCCACAAATGGAAAATATTTATCCCTCACACCTTCAATGTATTGAAAGAATGACATCACCATGTCTTCTAGTGTTGAATGTTCATTTTGGATTATTAAATTGTTTTAGGGTGATAAGTGGTGCTCATATGAATCTCAGTATCATGACCCTTCATATGTGTTCTCTATAATAATAATTCAATGTGTGGATCAAGATCAGACACCATATAAAGTGATGTTCCATGTTGTCTTAAAACCTCATTAATATAGATTACTGTGAAGAACATGGGGGGTAAATATTCTCTTTAAAAATTTAAATTTTTATATTTGGTATATTTTTCAATAATAACCCATATCTATCATTGTTTTTATGAGTCATTATTATAGTAATTCATAATTCCAGAGTATTTTCATCCCATTTCCACATATAAATATGTTAAAGTATCATAAATCCCCTAGGATGATGTATTCATGACATCCACTTTTGGTGAAAACAATATTCACACATAATCATAAATTTTCCAATTCATATTGTCCCACAAAAAGTGCCCCAACATGAAACTATACATAATTATATCACCAGTGTGTATATATAAATTTGACCCATGAGTAAAACATATAAACTATCTTTACAAATCATTTACATATAGAAAACATATCCTCTTTCCAAATTTCGGAACACCATATTAAAAAATGAAGACCTCCAATTTTCCATCATCAAAATCTTAAATCATATTTTTAAAATTTTATTCATCTAAAAAAGAACATTTTACTATTCCTTTAAAAACCCAAATACAAAAAAAAATATTTTTTCTCTATTGAATTAAATATTCAAATGTATTGTAAATTTATAATAAAATAATTGATATTTAATGAAACTAAATCCTTTATTTTAATGGAATAGTAACATGACCATTGGAATAGTAAAATGACAATTAAGAATAGTAATTTGACCAATTGAATAATATACTCACCTACAAAAGTATAAATAATATTTGTGAATATTATATGTATAATCATGATATATTTAGGTCATGTAATAAGTATATAAATTTTTTGAAAATGTGTAATTAAGTGTTGTATTTATTGTTACTTATATATATATAATCTAAATTTTAAAATTATTTTAATGATTTAAAAAAAATATTTTCATAATTTATTATATTATTGTTTTATAGATATATGATATCTTTTTGAGACTTTTATTAATTTTCCAATGTGTTAAAATTTTAGGTATAAATTTAAAATTCATATTTGTTGAATAAATGATGATTCTAATTAAAAATTAAATTCATTATATTTTGAAAATTATTTTACAAAAATGGAGTTCAGTTTTGAAATCTACACCTTATAAATTGGTTAGCGTTTATATTTTTTATTTTCCTAAAAAAATTAATTTTTGGTTAATAGTATAATATGATAATTTATGGAATATATACAGTATAATAAAAATACACTACTCCAAAAATAATTACTGATGTTATCAAAATAATCTATAACATCCCTTAATTATTTTAATTTTTTTATTATTCTCAAGCAATTAATAAGCATGATAAAAAAATAATAATCTATGAATAAAATATTCAAAACAATCTCCCGTCACCCACTGCAGATACCACCTCTCACCCCCTCTTCTTCTCTTATCTCTAAAAACATTGATAATTGTAGACATTTTTCTAATTATTCATCTCAAGACTCTTCCCCACATCAAATACCTTCTCATCTCACCAAAAGCCCAAAACCTAGGGACATAAAGAGGATCTCAATGATACTAGATCAATTTGAATAGTCCTCAATCATTTTCATTTATTTTATTTCCTTTTTCTCTTCTTTTCTTATACTCTATTTACAAAGATATTAAATTTGAAATTAAAATTAAATTATATTATATATGTATTAGCTTTATGATTTTAAGTAAAAATGTCTCCTCAAACTTCTTGTCCTCTCCCTTTTAGTTTAAAAATAAAATCATTTCTCATTATGTGTTAAATTACCAACATCATGGAAGATGTGATTTTAGTATCCATTACCCCCATAAATGAAGATAATAAATCCATTAATATAGTTAGATCATATTTTATTATAAATATTTTATGTTATATTATGTTTTGGATCTAGTTTTTTTTGCACTATTTAGAAAACAAATGTTGATTATAATGATATAAATTCACCGAAATAATCTAACAATCATCTTTAATGATTTATAAAAGAATTAATCCTCTTACTTTACAACATAAATTATATATAAGAATATTTAATATTCTATATGTTCATCAATATCATATAATTTCAATTGTTTTGTTTTTATCTTGTCCAATAAAAAAATATATAATAAACCAACCATGGAAACCGTGAAATAAATGCACCCAAAACAATGAAAATATCAAACTATTATTAATAAAATGAATAAAAGATGTTATGATAATATCATATAAGTTATAAAAAAATTGGATATGGTTATGTAATATATTAATAACACAACTTCAACCATTATAAAAGAGGTTGTAACAGATTTTATATAACACAAACCTGATGTAAGTTAATTGTTAACTAAATTCCCACTTTATTAAGTTAACCTTCTACATCATTAATTATGTGGTACTAAAATTGTTTTTGTAGTGATTTTTTTAAATTAAATTTTATTATGTGGATTTATTGTGTGTACACATATTCCATTCATCCTCTTACTTATAAATTCAATTATATGGTGTTTGTAAGGGACTTCCCTATTAATATTCACTTCAAAACATCTATTTTTATAATATTCTAAAGGGATGTTTTCATAAAAGTATTATTATTTTATGCTTTTTTTATTTTTCTTGGGAATTTCTTATGACGAACTGTGTGACCTATATCTCCCTCTAATTCATTGATAATGTATCTGCTAGAGGTCAATTTTATCGTTACTCCATGTGTAACTCCAATGGTTACACCTTACGATATTTGTGAGGGTTAGATTGTATGGTAGTTGTGAGGGTTTGAAATTTTATGGAAGCTGAAATGGTTAAATATAATATTTATTTAATTCCCCGAGATAGGATTATGGTATTATTTATCTTTTCTATGTTTAATGAAAATATCCTATTTTCATAATGTAACGTTATGGAACATATTGGGTGAAAATTTTGACTTTGTTAGAATGATTTAATATGTTAATAAGTATTCATGTACTGAATGTTTCTCCCCGTATTTTTATATCCCCTGCTATGATGTTTTGGCTCATCCTATGTTTTTAAATGTTTGTTCACAGTATATAAGGATCTGTATGGTATATTTGGAAGTCAAGTTAAATTTTATGATGATTTTTGAATGAAATCTTCTTTTATTTTAAAATATTTATATTTTTTAAGAAATGGATACTTTTTTAGTTTTACCCACTCTTTATAATTGTGATTTGTTATGGATTTAATGCATCCTAAATGTCCCAAACACTAGACTTGAAATGATCTTCATTGGGAAATAAATATCATTTTTGATTAAAACATATGATTATGTAATGTATTAATGATGTGTTCTTATAATTGGTATCATATTATGGATTATATTACCTTAGGAATTATAATGATGTTAATAGAATATCATAAATGATTTTTTTCTATGCATCATTTGAAATGATATTACATATGAAGATTACCATATTTATTCATCTAAGATATGTTTTTTCAGAATGGTTTTCCACAGATACAACATGGAATCTAACTGAATAAGGAATATAGATGATGATTTCTTTCAAAATCCACCACCCGGAGTGGATAGAATCAGAACCATGAAGTTTGTAATAGTAATTGATCAGATTTAACATGAAATCAGTGGCATTGGAATCAATTCAAGAGAACATATAACTCTATAATAATTGAACATAATAATATTGTAACATTTTTTGAGGCAACACCATCTTACATTTAGTTTATCATCTAACCTAATAGTTGATGAATGATCGATTAAATCCCTTGAAAAGATATTTATTTTAAAAGGGTGTTGAGGTAATAAAAAGTATATACATTCCATTTATCAACTTGAAAGTGATACTGAACAGTGGTGGTCAATAGTAATGAATATTAAGGACAGTGATGATATTGACTCCCCAGATTGGGATGAATTTAAAACTATTTTAAATGAAAAATATTTTCCAAAGCTGTTTCGACCTAGTTTGTATAGTCAATTCCTTTAATTAAAACAAATAGAGGAGTATTAAATGGTTGTGTATGATAAACATTCACTTTATAGGAAATATACTTTCCAAATCTTATTGGGGATCATGATAGAAAAATAAATCATTTTTACTCAGGAATGAACGCACACATAATAAATGGCATTGGCCTCCCATGAATCCAGATGTTATGATAAACTTGTATGAGGTAATGAGTGGGTAGAAATAGTGTTTTATGGTGGTAAATTATACAATGAAAACATGAAAAATAAGTGGTCCATATAGAATTTGATAAGTAAAAATCAATCATATAAATATGATGGTAAAAATGTCTAGTTTCTAGTTTTTGAAATATGAGTTAAAAATAACCATTGGGAATATCTTAACACAATTGTGGAGTGCTTTAACATCGGCGTTATTGGACATATAGCGTGATATTATAATGAAAATTATATAAATATTAATTTTTATAAGTATCCAATAATGTGTTTTAAATGTGGTGAGGTGTGTAATTATGAAAACACATTCCATAAGAAATTTCTATATGATGGAATGAATCCAGGTTATAAGAAGAAAGTTGAAGTGAGATCTTTTACAACAACATTTTCAGATTTCTGGTCATCTAATGAAGTTATATTATGTACATTTTTTGTTTGCTCAGACACTACTAGTGTCTGGTTTGATACATGGTATACACATTCCATTATTTATGTGAAATTTTATATTAAATAGAATGTATTTCCTTAATAAACAATACCAAATCATATAGTTAAAACACCAAGGAGAAATGTTACATCGAAATGGAATTATAATAAGCATTATTTTTTGTATTAGTAAAGACATTACCTATAATCCTAGTTTTTTCTTATTAAGTAGAGTTTGGTGTTGTTCTGGTTATGGATTCGTTTTTGGTTTATCATGCTATGATTGTTAAATAGATAAAAATATTTTTTAGAAACATTAATTTGTTTAAAATAATGTGTCTATATAATTTATAAAATATCATGAATATGGGAAATAGTTAAAAGAATGAAATGAAATTTATCTTACTTATATTGTTGAAATCAAGGGGATTGTACCGATTAATAATGTGACAGTGGTAAGGGAACACTTAGATGTTTTTGGTGATGATTTTCTAGGTGTCATACATGATCAGGACGTTTAACTTACTGTTTACAAGGTTTCTAATTTAATGCCAATTTCAAAAACCCATTTTCTAATGGCTTAAGGGGATCTTCTTGAATTGAAAAATCATTTTCATGAGTTTCATGATAAAGGATTCAATCTTCACTACACTTTGTTAATGGGTTCTCCCTTTTTTTGTACAAAATAAACACAGTTCCATGAGACTATCCATTTAGTATTCATATTTTAATAACATTACTATTGAGAATAATTATCCATTTCCATGTATCATTAATTTTTTTGATTATATCTAGGGATCATAGTATATATTACTTATTGACATAAGATATGTGTACCATCAGCTAAAGGTGATGAAAGATGACATCCCAAAAGCAAGTTTTTAACTAGATACATGAATTATGATTATGTTGTTATGACATTTGGTCTGAAAAAATCTGCTATTGTATTTATAGATCTTATTAATAGAATAATTTGTGACTATTTATAAGATTATTTTTGTTGTTTTTATTGATGTTATTTTTTCTATTGAATAATTAATGAGAATCTATATAAAAATATAATTATTTTATTTAAAAATCTCAAAGAAAATAAGTTATATGGAAAGTATGGAAAATTCTATTTTTTGTTTCAAAAAATTTAAATTTTTGGGCACATTATAAATAAAGGTGGAATAAAATTCAATCATGTAAAACAAAAAGTGGTTGAATAATGGAAAATACTTAAAAATGTTACAATGATTAATAGTTTTCTTGGTTCATAAGATTATAATAGAATATTTTATAAAATATATCATAGTTATCTATCCTAGAAACTATGTTAAAATGAAAACGGGTTAATTATAATTTTTACTAGAATAGTGTGATGTTTTATAAGAACTGAAGAAGTGGTTGTTGAATCCTACATTTTTGGAACAACCCTCAAGAAATTGAGAATTTTTCATATACATTGATGCTTCACTGATGGGACATGGATGTGTTCTTATAATGAATTATATGTTATTTTATTATGATTCATGAAAACTAAAAACTCATCAGTTAAATTATCCAAAAAAAATTTTGAATTTGAATCTATGGTTTTCTATGTGAATATTTAGAGTAATCATTTTTATAGAGCCAAATATGAAGTATATAATGACCCAAAAAGTCTGACATGTTAATTCACATAGATGGAATTAAACATGAGGCAGATAAGTGTAATTGAACTGGAAATGGATTATTTTTTAATTAATTACTATATATAATGGAATAAAAAAGTTGTGGATTCCATGAGTCAAAACAAACATGCTACGTAATACGTGTTACATTTTTAAGATGACTGAATTATTAATGATTTCATGAATATGTTTTGGGAAGCTAATGGTGTAGGAAATTAATCTATTTGGTTTTAGGTGTCAATCCAATCATCTCTATCAAGCAGAATTAAACATGTGTAGAAGGATGACCATGAGTTCGTAAAAATGGTAGAATTGGTTCAATGGGATAAATTCCCTAAATATATCATTAATAATGATTTTATTTTAATATTTTGAAAAATATTATGTCTTCCTTGGGATTCATAGTTTAAGATATAGTAGATAATTGAAGTTCAAAGTTCTCTATTTAATGTTCATCTTAGCTGTACTAGGATGTACAGATTCCTTCCGAAGTATTAATGATGGGATGGAGTGAAAAAAGATATTTCATATTTTATAGTTAAAGGTTTGACATGAAAATATATTAAAGAAGATAGTCAACTAGAAAAGTGGATACATCAGCCTTGTCCAGTCCCAAAGTGGAAATGTGGAAATATATCCCTGGGCATAATGGTGGTAATACAAAAAAATCAAGGCAATAATAATATTTGGGTTATTATTGATCAGGTAACAAAATCTACACATTAACATCATATTAGAGATGTGATGTCTTTGGATCAGATTTCTAGACTATAAGTCAATGAAATTATAAGCTTTTATGGAGTTAATATTTCAATTGTATCTGACTGTGATACCAGATTCACTTATATCATTAGGAAAGGCCTTTCGATGTCATTTGGAATTGAATTAAATTTCTGAACATCCTTTAATCCCCAATCTGATGGACATACTATTTGAACAATTCATACGTTGGTGGATATGGGTCACGCCTTTTCAATGGACTACTTTGAAATTGTGGATTTTAATCATTCTTTTTTGGATTTTTCCTATAATGACAGTTTCATTCTAGTATACAGATAGTAACTTATGAGGTATTATAGGGAATGTGGTTTTGAACTCTAGATTTTTTGTTTTACATTAAAGAATGGAATTTTATGAGATCAAAATTAGTAGAGGATGTGAAAAAATGTGATGATGATCTAGAAAAACATGAAAACGGTTTAGAGAAAATAGAAAATATATGCATAAAATAAGAGGAATGACCTACCATTCGAGGGAGATGATCTGGTTTTCCATAAAATCACACATTTGAAATATTTTATGTTTTTTAATAATGAAAGTTAATTCCCTAGCTTATTTGACCTTATAAAATGCTAGATAAAGTTAGACCAGTCACCTACGACGTAGACATTCCTCCGAGATTATCTAATGTACACAAATTTTTTATGTTTTTAGGTTGAGAAGGTATGGTCCATATTCATCTCATTTTGCGAGCCCAAAAGTAGTTCTGCTGGAAAAGAACCATTCAAATAAATAGATACTTCTTCATATTCTTGATCATAAAGAGAATGTATTGTAGAATATGGTAGTCTAGAAGGTTATGTTATTGTGTAGAAATGTCGTGGTTTAAAAATCAACATGGGAATTTGAAATATTATTAGGGAAATGAATCCTCACTTTTTGAATAAGTGAATAAAAATTTCAAGAATGAAATTTCCTGAAAGTGGAGTGAATGTAACATCCAGGTAATTAAATAAATTTCATTATAGAATGTAATTTTTAAATTCATTATAAATTTATAATTAAATAATTGTTACTTAATGATATTAAGTAATTTACACTCTTGGAATTATAAATTGAGATTAGGAATAGTAACATGATAATTAGGAATAGTAATTCTGACCATTGAATTGTAAACTCACCTATGAGTTTATAAATAACATTTATGTATCTTATAAATATAATCATAAAATATATGTATCATGGAGTATGTTAATAAATATTTTGGAAATTATTATTTAAGTGTTGGTATATTTGAAAGTCATAAATATTTAATTTAAATTTCATAATAAATTTAAATATTTCAAAGAAACACTATTTTCATAAAAATGATTCATAAATTATTATATTGTTGTGTTATTATTGTATGATAATTTTATGAGACTTTAATCAATTTTCCAACATGTTATAAAATTATTTATTATTTATAAATTGGTATTTCCCAAATGAAATATGATTTTAACTAAAATTTAAATTACTGAAATATAGAAAATAATTTCAAAATTGGAATTCAGTTATGAATTATACACATTGAAGAAATATTTGGGTTATTTTTTTGGGATTTTTCGAAAATAGTTTATTCTTTTTGAGAATAGTACAATATAGTAATTTACGATATATATATACACTATAATAAAAATTAAATATTTTGATCATAATAAATGATGTAAGAATAATAATATCAAACATCTTTTTATTATTTTAATATAATTATTCATAATTCACATATTATTGACTATCATAATTGAAAACAATAAACTAATGAATAAAAAATTTAAAAAAATAAACCTTCTTCCTCTATAAATACCACACCTCACCCCCACTTCTCCTCACAACTGTCATGAATTTATAATAGTACATATTTAGAAAAATATTCTTCTCAATCATCTTATAAAATATTCAAAAAAAACTCTGTTATACAATATATAATTTAATTACATCATATTTATTTTAAAATGCATCCTCATACTTCTTCTCCTCTCCCTTTTATTCAAAAAAACATCGTTTGTGATTTGTCAAACAAACAATATCTTGAATGAGGTGTTTTAAATTTCCATTACAGCCTTCTAGGATGGTAATAAAAACATTAATAACGTTAAATAATACCATATTATAAAATTATATGTTATATTATGTTATTTTATTAGTTTTTATTCATAATTAGTTAAACAATAGTGGTTTGTAATGACAAAAATTCACTAAGATTAAATAATTATCATCACTACTAATTTATCTAATGATTCATCCTCATAAAATATTACCGAATTGATATATAATACAATTTCATATTTTATATTTTCATAAATATCATTTAACTTCGATTTTGTTGTTTTTTCATCTCTTACTATAAAATGCAAAATAAAACATCCATGAAATATAAATGCACCTAGAATAATGAAAATTATCACATATTACTAATAAATGGTTTATAATATGTTATTATAATATCATTTAAATAATTTTAAATATTATTATGGTTCAATAATAAATTAAAAACACTATTTGAACAACTATACAAGAGTTTTTAAAACATTTGATTTATGAAAAACCTAAGTTAATGGAATTCTTAACCAAATTTCCTTTTTTGGGGTTAATGATCTACTTCATTAATTATGATGTAAAAATCATATTTGTGAAATTAATTTTTTTTATTTTATTTGTATCTAAAATGTCTACACATATTTCAATAGTTATAATAATTCTCACATTCATTATATTGTATTTTTAAGGGAATTATCATTCAATGTTTTTTTCAAAATTCAATTTTTATAAAATTCAAAAAGGTTGCTATTATGAAACTGTTCTTATTTTATGATTATGTTATGTATAATGGAAATTTATTTTGATGAAGAGTGGGACCTATATTTCTATTCAATGCATTGGGTATGTTAAAGTGGGAGTTTTACCATATTGTTAATCCTACGGTAACTACAATGGTAACACTATAATGTAGTCATGATGGTTATATTTTAAGGTAATCATGAGGGTTACAAATCATATGGTACACATGATGGTTAAAAATATTAAGTAAGTGAGTCCCGATATTATATTTATTTTATTATTTGTTATTTCTTTGTTTTTTAGAAATATCATGTTTTTACAAAGTTATTATAGGATAATTATTGGGTTGTAAGTACATTTTTGTGAGAATGATTTCATATGATTATATGTATTCATGAACTAAAGGTTTCTACCATAATTTTTATATCCCATAATTAGATATTGGGGAACATCCCAATTTTTTAAATATTTTTCAATTGTTATAGGTATATGTATGAGAAATAATGAATTAGTGTTAAATGTAACAAATATTTTTTTGAATGAAATCATTTTATATTTAAAAAAATTATATTTTTGAAAAAATGGTTACAATTTTAGTATTATCCACTCTGTATAATTACATGATGTTATGTATTTTTTATGTCTTAATTATCTAAAAATATAATCTTTAAAAGATCATTAATTTGAATGAAGGTAGTTTTTTTTTCTAAAACCAAATATTTTTCACTCTTTTAGGGATGTGTCCTTATAATTCAAAACAAATAGAGTTGAGAAATTATATGAAAAAACGAGTGAATTTTTTTGTTACACAACAATTTAAATATCCTTCATGAAGAAAATACATGAAAATAGGATTCTTATAAATCCTAATTTTTGTAAAGACTCTTTGTTTATTTATGATGAACATAGTGTTCGCCATATTATCTTTCCTTAGGTGGTGGTGAATTGAGAAATCATTGTCGTTGAGTAGCTCAACCTATCTCATTTGTCTCATCTGTAGTTATTTATATAAAAAATTATATTTTTCAAAACTCATATGATATATATATATCATGAAAATTCATCATTGATATATGGCCTCCATGTGTTCAAATCAAATTTTATTTCTAATAACTCATGAAAATTGGTTTGATATTTTTTTTCACAAATCATTACTAATATTTATACATAGGAAATAACATAATTAATCAATATAAGAAAATAACGAAGTACCTTATTTGTTGTATCCATATATATTGAAAACCCTCATTTTCCATTAGTAGTATATGAATCAAATCATTCACCAATACCCTCTTCATTAATTCAAATAATTCATTACATTTATCTATCTATACAAATATAACCCCTCTAAGAGTAATATAGGCTAAAAAAATTTCCAATTGAGATTTATTTTAACAGCTCACAAATTGTCACCTATAAAATCAATTAAACTAAATACCATTGACATGATTGTTTCTATATCCCATTCTTGGAATACCATTTTATCCATATTAAATAGTAATATTACATCAATTGGTAAATTATGGCCAATAAATAATCATTCAATTGCCAAAATTTCTACATTATTAATTTACCATATAATGAATTTCTTCTAATTGTCTCAATAATAATACTCAATTTATTTTCATTTTACTCATATCTCTTATAGTATATATATATATATATATATATATATAATCAATATATATCCCAAAATTGCAAGATATACCTGTTATTATTTGTTTATTAGATCCATTAGAAAGATGGTTCATTAGTAAATCCATCTGAAATTATAGTGAACTATTAGTGTACATACCTTGGTCTGGAATTTTTCTTTATATTCACATCCATACTTATAATTGATAGTTATCAAATGGAATTTCAATTATTATGAAATTATTTAACTCTATGAAGATGATCGAATATTTCATCAGTGTAAGGTATAGGAGAGTTACTATTTATTTGAGTAGAATTGATTAATCTAAGATAAATGCATACATTCATAGATCCATATTTATCCTAATTGAAAATAATATGCTATCCCAAGAAGAAACACAAGGGTGTAAAAATCCAACATCAATAAAAATCACCCAGTTGTCTCGTTAATAAAACTAATTCCCCCAAGGTCATACTATATGGTGTATTTGATATATTTTATTAATCAGGTACTAGATCAATGGAATATTAAACATAATTATCTAGGGGATGTCTATGTGATTAATTAGTAAATACATCAATTTATTTATCTAAAATATCTATAGCCTCATTTCGATGAATAGCATTGGAAAATATATATTGTGTTTCCTCTTATTATCCAAGAATATCATTCAAAATACATACTAAGTGAGATCTATACATGACTCATATGATGAAGTATCCCATAAAAAGATAATAAATTCCATATTTTCTACATGAATTGTAGAAACATTATTTTTTATATAAATTTTTTTACTATAATTTGATAGCTAGTGAATACCAATGATTATATAAAAATCAACATTATAAATAAAAATTAACTTAAAAACTTGGGATTATCTGTATTTTATAAGTGATATGACTTAATCATCCTTGTTGATGTGAGAAATCCTCTTTGTTTCTTAATAGAAAACGCACTCATTATGGTACTAGAGAAATATCAAACATTTAGGAAAAGTGGGTGATATAAATGAGTTTAAATATCCACAATGAAATTGAGAATTATAATTCTTTTGGATATTAATAATGTATCTAACAAATTAACATTATGAACATCGATAATTAATTTTGGTATCACGTAGGAATATAATTTTTATTTAGAATGAATTTTTAATACATACCTTATCACATTGATTTATTATTTAAATAGTGTCCCATTTCATTAAAATTCATGAATTTTACATTGGTAGCTACCTTCTTAACTTTGTAATCATGAACATGGTAGAATTTCTCTCCATAATTTATGAAAACTCAGATTTCATGAATGTATGTTGCAATGTGTTTCATTAGAGATTCATTTCAAGATGGAAATTATCTCTTGGACTTTATTCTTTTTAACTAATTTCCACATCCTTCGTGATCAAAATTATTTATTATATATTACTTCCCTTTTTTTCACACATTATTGAAAATTCTCCTTCTTTCAGGATAACACATAATACTACATACTTTTGTAATGAGAATATTATTGACACTATAACTCTATAGAGGAATGTCTTAATCCCATTAAATAAATAGATAATTTTTCTCTTGGGATTACATATATAGTATATGGATTATTTTACTATCCTTAAAAGAATTTCTACATACATAATAACATTTTCATCTCGCTTTTTACGCAGACTCTAGAATCGTATCATGATATAAACTCATTAATCATGAGGAAAATAATTTTCTATAATGATTAAATTAATAAATTTCCACACCATAATTTATATTTAATCTTCATCCATAGTTTTCAGAAACAAATACCATCATTGATCTACATGGCAATGAAATTAGAACGTTACATGATAACCATATCCCATTAATTAATTCCCAATGAAAGAAATATATTGTCTATGGAACTTATCCCATGATAAACAAAAATGGATTCCAATTTCTATTGAAAGATGTGGGTTTCTGTTGTGTGGATCAGTCTGACATTATTACACAACATTTTTGATATATTATTTATCTATAAGATAAAGTATACATACCATTACAAGATTTATTATCCATAAAATATTTATAATCATTTTATATTTTGTAGATGAACCATCTCCATCTTCAATATCGTCATAGGTGGCAAATTAATATATAAAATTTGGGTATTTATACGGTTCTCATTCAATCTTCTAGGAATATTTCTAGAAATATCATACAAAATATTATAATATAAAAATATGAAAATAATTTTGAATCTTAAAACTAGGAAATTTATAGAATAGTTTGAAAAAATTTATTCATAGATTATTTTATAATCATAATAATGGTTTCATTGGGACAATATTAAAAACAAAAAAAAATTATAAATTATATATAATATATTCTAAATTTTTTTTGAATTAGCATAAGTATAACCACAGGATTATCAAACCAGGTACGATGTATGACATGTTCTTACGCTCTATTTGTTGATCGAGTAATCTACCAATGTCATCTTTTTGGATTTGTTAAACCAATGTAAAAGTAATCAAAATCCACACCCACCAGTAACATCTTAATAAGGAAGAATTACCCGGAAATAAAAATAATATCTACCTTACCAAAATAGTATTATGTCACGCTATAGTTATAATTATCCTAAATTAAAGTCGTAAGTTTATGTTCTATAATAAATATTTTTCTTAATCTAGTTCTCATGTTTCATATAAATTTTCCACTAATGTCAAATATAATAATCATAACCCAATACTCCAATATTAATTGTTTAGTTTTTTTTAACATAAAATAAGTTACAATGAATTTTATATTAAAGGACTGAAGAGAATATTATTCATTATAAACTTGTTAAATACATGAATAGTTAATCATAATTGAAAAAAAACATATTATTTTATTATACTAATACATTAATCCCACTAAATTATCCACACAATTCACGCATATTACACATCAAAAAATCATGGAGGAAATGAATCATAATAATAGGGCAAGCTCAAATTCTCTGGTAGGATATGTATATATAATATTATATTAATAAGAAATGATTAATTATCAATAAGAAAAAAATACATAACTAAAAAAATTCAATTTCATCAATTTCATCAACATGATTATAAATATAGAAGGAAAAAATAATGACATAATAAGGCCACATAAAAAGTTACAATAATTTGGAATAATAAATGGATATCCTAAGAAATTGAATAATTATAATGAAATGAATAACTACTATTATAATGTGAGTATTAGTTATGTCATAAATCATAATTATACTATTATGCCCTTTTTCTATGACATATTAATTAAATGTGTAAGTAATTAGATAAATATATATCTAGTCTGTTTCATTTGACCTTCTGGTCATTAGTTGGGTATATTGGGTCAATCCAATCACTTACTATGTTTAATGCATACCTCATATGAATGTTTCAAAATAGAATCACAATAATCATTCATATTAAAATACTAAAATTCTAAATGTAAATAATTTTCCTAATTAATAATCATCATCTTAATAATTCTTGGTTAGTACTGATATTGGAATCATACTGGTACATCCCAAGTCCAACTAATTAGAATAAAACTAGGGAAATAATATGTATACTATAATTAGTGAATATTATCATCATAATATTGAAAAATATGATTTTTTTCATAGTTGTAAAAACATTAGAATGTCTATGGGAAAATTACTTCTTAATAATCCAATTTCACAATGAAATCACTTATTCAAGTCTGATACATTACCACAATTTTAAATAAAATTTCATTTAAAATAATCTTTTTAGCCCATAAATGAATTATAAAATATTTTTACACTCATTAAAAAGGGAATTTTCACACATAGATTAGAAATTAAAAAAAATTATATTCATATTGTTCAAAATACTAATAATGATACATTGTTGGGAAAATAGAAAGTATATTATATTCAAAATAATATTTAATATGTAAATAATGGTTATAAATTTATTTCATATACATTTTTATAAGGATAATAACTTTCCAACTAATATTTTAATAAAACATGTTTATGGAAATAAATGCTTTTTTTATCAAATAGAGAATTAAACTCATTTTTAAAAAAATAAAATCAATAATTCCATGTATTAAGGGGTGGAAATGTAAAAGTAGCATTAAAATTTAATGAATAGATAAAAATAATTTATATGTATTGTTTTATGATATTAATAAACAATATTTCCCCCAAAGGGAGACATAAACAAAGTCAATCTTGCACTATGATGAGATTCTAAAAAAACCCTTTCCTTACGTTTGATTTTGTATCATATGTGTATAATACTATAATGTAATAAAAATATTCAGTTATTATAAATATATTATAGAATCATAATATATATATATATATATATTTATTTATTACAATATCTAGGTTACATGTAATCTTTTATCACTGTATTATTAACAATTCCTCATTAAAATTAATGTTCTAGGAAATAATTCGTCATTTTTCACTTATATCATACTTCAATACATTATATAATCATACAATGATTATGATTCCATTGAATATAATATAATAATAATTAAATATAAAAATATATATTCATTATATATTCATTTTTTATAATTTAAAAAATTTTGGGATAGAAAAATGAGTCACATAATTCATGGAGATGATATATCGTTTTACACATGAACTCATTTTCATTTGTTAAGGGATAGTATAAAATAAATTTGAAGAAAAGTATTCCTCGCCGTGATAATTTTAATATTATATAGATCATATTTTTTCTACAATTCAATCTTTATAACAATCCATTACAAGGATAAAATAACAAATCACATCTCTTTTTGGGGGTTTCCAGTCCTCACAGACACAAGAAGGATGTTATTATTTTCCAAATGATTGGAATGTAATGATGGTAGATGTTTTTTTAATAATTACAGAATTATATTTATATTCAATAAATTTTATATATAAGTAATAAAACAATCATTATATCCTCAAATTAGCAGTTGTGTTGGAAATTTTTTTAGATCAGTCCATGAGGTTTTAGTCTTCAATACATAGGATCTATTGTTTCCCCTCCCATTTTATGGAACTATAGATGTATATTTTTTATTACATTAATATAATCAAATCTCATTATATGGTATAAATCCTTGTAATCAATTAATAGTTGTTTTAGATTATTTCAAGGAGGGGGAAGAAGAAAAAAATAGAAATTTTATTTTAAGAACGACACCTCTTATTTTGACAACCTCTTTGGTTGGCCCCAAAATCCATCCTAGAACTGTTTTATGATCAGTGGATAAAATCAATGAAATGGTGAGGGATGCAAATAAAATATTAAGTATCTATTTTACAAACAAAATGGATTTTTACGAGTAAAATGTAGGGGATACAGGTTCTGTTTTATAAGTGTAGGAGAAGATACAATTATAATTGTTTAAAATAAAAATATATACAAAAATTTTAAACAACAAAATAATCTCCAAAATATATCCTTATCGATCCTTATATGAGATAATTTATATTTTTTCTAGAAAATAGTAATTTTAAATGTTTTCATGTCATTTTAAATATAATAATTTTATATTAACACCCTAGTAAATAGGTATTAACCATAACCATAGTAACAAATTTTTAATTTGTTTACTATTTAATATGAAAAAAATATTTTTATGAAATTAAAAAATAATATTAATTATTATTATTAAAATTATTTAATAAATTCAATCACATTTTATTTAATGAAGTGGAATAATTTTTATAAAATTAAACCAATAGACTTGAAGAAAAAAGTTATTTTCCAAAATAATCCCTTATGTTTAAAAGGTTTTCATTAAAAAACTAAATATATAACTGATTTTCATTACATTATTTAGATTATTAATAATATAATTGAACTAATTTTACTTTTAATAAATTTATACAGAAAAAAATATATTTTTAAATTATTTAAACAAAAACATATTTTTAATAAAAATTTCAATTTTCAAAATTCATAAAAAATTTATATTTTCCTGGAATTCAAAAACATTTATGCTAGGATTATTATTACATGATGATTTCACAAATAGTTTTCATTTTATAAAATTGTTATTATTAAATATGTGAAAATATATTTTAATTTAAATTTTGGAAAATATATTGAAACATATCATTAGAAATAAATAGTATTTTTGTAAGATGTTCCATCTTTTCAAATTATTATAACTGTATTTATAATCAATTAAACAATAATAAAATTATTTATGCATGTTTAATGAATATAATTTCCATAACTTTGGATGATTATTCATACCCAAAAATTTAATTCCACGATTATACATGTATACTCTTTTATAGTTCATTTAGACTTGGAGTTTCTTGAACTATACTAAAATAATGATATTGATATAAAAATGAAATATATTTTAAAGACACTATGTATTATAGTTTAATATTGAAATCTAATGTCCTTAAAATTATTGATAATATTAGAGTCAATAAATTCTATATTAAAAATGTTGTTTTGAAATAGTTATGAAAAATATAGAAACATATCTTAAAAAGTTGGAATGGTGGAATTTCCAAAAATGTATTCAGATTTTAGATATTTTAATTCAATATAAGACATATTAATACTTCATAATATTCAAGGCCTTTATTAAATCATTCATCCCATTAAATGGGTCATTCGGATCGTACAACTCCTAGATTTTATAACACTTATTATAATTCATCATGATTTATAATTTCAAAATATATCAATTATATAAGTCATATATACATTGGAAGTGTCTATGTAAACATCTTAGAAATTATTTTGTACAATGTAACGATCTCATAGAACATCATAATTATCCAATACCACAACATAATGATCATCTTAAATTTCTTTGGTATTAATATAATCTTTATAATGAACAATACTTTATATTTTTATAGATCAAGCTTTGAATTATAATGATCAATATTTTCTTTGAAAGGAAGAACATTTACTTCATTAAGACCAATATCCCTATTATTTGTTTTAATATAGAGGTCATTAGGAAGAAAAATTTATCAGAATCAAATATATCCAAAACAATATTTATTTTCCAATAATTCATACATTTTTACAAAACAATCATGATTATATAATATAAATATCTAGATTTTGTGGAATTCATAGGGATTCATTCTTAATATGATTTATTGAACAAATAATAAGAGAAACTAAGAATAATAATATCTTGCTGAAAAAATATTAATTTTTTAATAAATAACATAAAATTAGATCAAATTATATTTATTAGAGAGTCATACATGGGGGTTTACAGGTTTCAAAACATATGATATATTTATATATAATGGATCAACATCACATTTTCTATCAATACTCATCTTTTTAAATAGTACAATTTCCAAAACATTTAAGCATGATCTTATATAAATTAAGGAATAAATAAAAATATATATAATACATATATAAAAAGGAGTTGGAGTGAAATTTGATGATATTGTAATACCACCCCCCCCCCCCCCTTTATATAAAAGAAATTATATAATAGTTGGTATAACAGATTAGAATGACAATATTGAATTATATGGCATGGTTTATTAAGAAGAATTATAGATTCTATGAAAAACATATTGAAATTGTAAGGGTGGATTGGTATCCTCTTGAACATATCTATGCATAATAGTATACCTTGTATTATTTATCTTTACTAGTAATATATGATCCTTCAAATTCAAAATTCATTTTCTATAATATGTATATGTGGAAAAGAATATTAATATAACATCAAATGTCAATGATCTAGATAAAGTAATAGAATCTAATCAAGAAATAGTTGAACATTTCATTGCATTCTCATGATAGGATCTGGGTGATACAAAAAGATCTCAACATTTCACCAATGTAGTATGAAATCTATATTTAAAATTATGGATATGATATTTTAGGTCCCTTACCTCAAAATTTTTTTTACTGCACATACCCAGATTTTTACCATTTTATTCTATAAAAAGTAAATTAAACGAATACACATTAAATATTTTATATCCTTGAATACTTTTTAACTAACTAATTCTTCGTTTTATTAAAAAGTCACTAATAAATCCATTTAAAATATATAAATCACCTTTATATTTAATATAAAATAAAGTAGAATAATAATATTGAGCATACTAATCATCATACATAACAATATGTACTTGAATATCTGAATATATTATGAAATATTCGATTCATTTGACATCTCAACAATCTCTTATATATTTAATATACATTATAAATCATAAATTATAGCTTTGATAATATCAACCAGCACATGAATTAGTTATCCTTTAGTCAAAAAAAGTTTTTGTATAAACTATATCATTAATTTTTGTGTCCATTCCACAAATGGTGTAGCGTAATTATCTATTTTTTATAACGGAATTTCTTTTACAGCATTATTTAAATCAAAAAACTCTAATATAACATGTATTCTAGTTTACCCCTATATATGGGTAGTGATCATAGCATCCTCACAAGCTAAAACTTCTTATACATTCTTCTTTTATGTAAACATGTTATTTATGGAAGCATTTCTAGAACATTTAATGAATTCTAGTTGATAATTTTAAAACACATATATAACATCCCAAGTAAATAAAAAACATGAAAATTTTTATATTTATTAATATTTTTTAATTCAATATTTATTATTCTTTAATGGGGATGCTATGTTTGATGGTGTACCTGATACACAACATCAGGTTTCTTTGAAATCTTACCTTGCACACTAATAAAAAAATATTATTATTTTAAATGGTAGTTAACACCAAGCCACTATATTGGTAGGAATGTATAGAACTAACAAAAATATTATTATACATGTTTGTTGAATATTTTTACATTTATCCAATAAAATTTAGATGCTTAAAATGTGAATGAATATAAGCATAAATACTCTAATATTTTTTTAAAAGGTTGATTGGTAGACTTTTAATGGAAAACCCTCTTTAAATGTAGTTTTGTTCATTTTTATATGTTATATTTGACAAAATAAAAGTATTATTTAGATTCAGGATATCATAATTTACATTGGGTAATGTTTTGGTATTTTCGGATAAAGATATCTTTTTAATGAACAGTGAAAAATATTGTCTTTTAATTCAAAACTACATTTTAATATAATTTATTTATATGGTTATATTATCTTTTTAATTTGTTATATTGTGTAATTATAATTTTTTTTACCATTTAATGCAATGTTGGACATTGGAAATATTTTCACTTTGAAATTTCACATAAACAAGTGTCAATCTTTTGATAGTTATTATTTCATAAAAACACGCTTTTTGTTTTGATAGCGGGTATTAATATTAAATTGATTTATGAATCTTCTGTGTATTGAATTTAGAAAAATATATTACATATTTGGAAGTAGTAGGCCCAAATTGTGTAAATAGTTATCTTTTATTTTCAGTCATTTTAATGATTTACTTCAGTAAATGTTTTATTTACCATCATTAAATGGTAAATATAATAAATAGGGGTTAAATATAACATTATAATAATAATAAATTACCCCAAATGTGTCCAAATACTATTTTATGTTACATATATGACCATTGGCATCCTTGGGTCTAATTTGGGACCCCATGGAGCCACATGGGTGTTATAATTACACGTTATATTAATTAATTTAAAATACAGACAAAAATTACAAAAAAAAATATATTTTTGTAAATAAATTTTTACATGATGTTATATAATTTATATCTTCGACTATAAAAATTCATTGGAAAGATTTTGGACATCAAATAAATTAAATTATTTATGAATAAAATGATGCATTATTTAACTAATTAGTTAATGATTTAAAAAAAGATTATAAATATTAAATCAATATCCAAAACCTCTCCAATTCTTATTTAATGAATTTATTTCTACCATGAGTAATCCTAACTTCGTCTTTAATGATTATTTTACCTTTTAAACCGAATATTATTTTAAAATTAAATAATTGTTTCCAACCTTCCTAAAGAGCCCCTCCTCTCCATTATAAAAATCCCCCACTTCTTACCCATTTCCCACATTTCTCAAGCCTTTGGCTCATACAACCTCTTCTCCAATAATCTCCCAAGATCCCTCTCTTCATCCTATAAGCCTTAAATTAGGAAGTATTCACTTCAATATGCCATTTTGGTTCAAACTAATGGGACTTACCCAAATTTAAAGGTAACATCTTCTCTTATGTGCTTTTGTTTAATTTTACTTCAACAACCCATAAAATAATTTGATTCCTTTATTTTATAACAAAACCAGTATCCTAAATATACTAGGATGTTGTTATTAGAGAGATTATAACTACAATTACACACACCTCCATCTAATAGGTGAAGAATATATTGTTTCTGTGTATGGCATACTAACGCCTCATGAAGCAATGATTGTTCAAATATCTCTTACCGCCTCCCATGGAGGCCATTATGATGGAACTATATTTATATATGATATATATTATGTTTTTGTTTTATTTATTCTTCTGTAATTTTTATTTACAAAAATACATTTATACTTTCCAATATGTGTAAACACAATAATTTAGTTTGAAAAAATGTGGACTACCACCGCCTCAAGGTGATATGATTCGTTCAGTACATACATGGAATGTATAAAGATAGAGTTAATAAAATTATATAATATATATATCATATTATATTATACTGTAATTATAATATACCTATGTATCATTATGTTTTTATTCCATTAAATATTAAATAGAAATGAAAGTAGTGTTCATGCATACGCACGGCTTACCGTCTCCATGAACGGTAAATTTCATTTCTTATCTCCAAATATTATGTACTATTATATATATATATATATACTTTGTATATATAACATAAATGATATCTAAATCATTAATATCATTCTTTATATTATGGATTTTGACCACATGGAGAAATTTTAATTATAACAAGTTATTTTTTAACTCAAATTCCAAACATCGAAAAATGTCCTATATGAACTCGTATATTTAACAACCAATTATTTCAAGTTAATAAGTGATATAAAAGTAATAATAAACATTAAAAAGGCTTTTATGCCAGTATAGAATAATTATTTTTGTTATTTAGGAAGAAAAAGGTTCAAATTAGTCATGTCAGACATAGGGTAAGGGATTTCATATCTCACTTTTAATTCCGTGAGATTTCAATTGTTCACCACTTATTTACTGCATGTGTTGTATTTTGTACTGAAATTTGATATATATTATCATGAATCTATTTATATTCATGGTATTATATGATTAATTTGGTGGTTATTAAGTTTTCCTCATACGACTCGGTTGATTACAAAGTGGTAAGGATTTTTCATCTCACTTTTTATTCCCCTGTGATTCATGCTATATTTTCCACTATTTCCTTTTGTGTGGTGCATTTAATTCCCATGATTTTATTATTTATGTAATATTCATTAATTTATGGGTATTTACATATTCATTATGTGATCTTCCTTTGATGGGGTGTATTTTTCGTAATTTACCAAATCTGTGAGGGAACCTTTCACCCTCCTATTTTTAAAAGACTTGTTTTTGTTATATCTTTCAATATACATGTTATTATGTTGTAGTATATTCTTCTATATCTTTATTGATCTAAATTTTAGTACCAAATGATGTGATATTATTTTTTTCCCATCAACTTATTTTTTGAATTTTAAAGTGACGTTGTTAAGATGTTGAATTTCTATAAGAGATCTTCTCAACCCAATTTCAATTTTTGGGTTAAACATCTACTTCTTGATTATGACGTGCTACGAATATGTGTGAAAACCTCTGATTTTTTTACACTTAATATCCACATATATTGGGTATATTTATATTTGTCACACATAATTATGTAATTGATTTATCTTTAATCTAAGGGTACATTCTTTTTAAGGGACTTCATCTCAATCTCCATTCATTGAGCCATATTTTGTTTTATTCTCAACATTCTTTTATACGGTGTATAAATACCATTGAAATTTAATTTCATTCAAAGAGAATCTTTTCCTAGGAGGAATTTTACTAAATGCAAAAAAACAATTCTTCTTTTTATCGTAAGCAGTGATAATGACCTTTTTCACCGCTGTAAGTATTATTTGATCATTGGATTCCTTAACAATCCATAATGTTTTTAAAAGTAAAATAAATATTATATATTATTTTAACATATTTTGGTATTGAAAATGGTTTTGATAATGGACTTGTTATGCCAAATATATTAAAATGAAATATTGTGATTAAAATGTGGAAATGTTATCTTTTATTTATTTTTGTATTATTTGTTATGAATATGTTATGGTTCTTGGTAATTGTTTTTTCATACAAGTGGTTTCATGATAAACCTAGGGAATGTGAGTCTGAGATAGCTCTCCAATGCAATGGTTAATGTGATAGAGGTAAATATGAATGTTTCTTCTAAAAGATTTAAGGAATATACAGTGATGGATATTCGAAATGTAACTCCCACTGTATCTGTGATGGCTACATTGTATGTTCGATATGGATTCCACAAGTAACCTTTATGATTTATGATTTCTATGTGTTATTCATAAATCATATTATTTCATGAGGAATGTTATGATTGAAAAGTATGTTTTCATTTTTTTCTATTTATTGATGGGCTAATGTTTTCATTCCTATTTTTATATCCCTTAATGAGATTTTTATGATCATCCCATGTTTTTGAAATGTTTTCCATAGGACTAAAATATGAATAAGGGTCAATGATGGGATCGAGGAAATGTCATGTTGTCTAAAACATGTAACTAGACATGACTCTTATTTTAATGTGTTGTTTTATGAAAAAATGTATACTGAGTAGAATTTTCTACAAGTAACATTCATGTTTTTATGTAAATGTTATGACCTAATTCTCTTAAACTCTATACCTGAAAAGATCATCAATGGGAATTATCAATTTAATTCTAGATTTTGTAATGTTTTTGGATGTTTCATTATAGTTGGTATCCGAGAAATGTTAAGATAACATTAGAGATTAGGAGTTCTTGTTTGACTCATTATTAGTCTCTATGTCTACTCTTCAAGTTAAATCCTTATTTATGAAACTTTTTCAGATCAAGTAATATCTATTACAAATGAATGGATGAGGATCTCAAATGACATTCCAATCTCTTCTTGATGAATTACTTGATATAATTATTGAAATTCCATTTTCGGTGGATTGTGAAACTTTTTCTAACATACAAATCACTTGAAAGTAATTGTTTGACATATCAAACACCTCCATTATTCCTCATTACCATTGTGGATCAAGGGTTGTATTTAAACACAACATATTTTCAAAATATTCTCATATTATCAAGAAAGTTAAATATTATCATGGCGTTTACAAATAATTTACCTTGACACATGATTTTAAAGCATATTATGATTTTGAAAAAGTTATTGAAGAAGGAGACCCTAGCACAACCTATTTATATTTTCCTTTACAATATAGTATCTCAGCACATACTTATGTCATTTTAAAAGGACTATTAGTTTAACGTTTACACTAAAATTCGGTCTGACTATTTTATAGAAATAATGATTATTAGATGTTTTGAGATGGTATGTCCTCCATGATAATTTTCTAAAACTATTTTTCTGTGAAAACCCATATGACCCAAGTTTTACATGTGTATTTGGGTAAGGGAAGCAAATGATATTGAAGGATATCTAAATCTTTGTTTCTATGCATGGACCTTCTATCTATGTGAACGAGATAACAATGAAACAATGTGGACATCATGATCAAGGTATGATATTATTTATTCTGGGGATCATTTCATTTTATAATATATTGGTGAAATTAAAAAATGAAAATATATATAAGACATCACTAATTAAGATGTAGGGATCATAATGATTTGGGATGAAAATGAGAGGTACATGGAAACCATTGTGGTTAAAACGTTTTAGGGTTATTTTTGAGTTTTATAAAAATGACAACACACAGACTGTGTGACCACACATCGCGTTGAAAAAAGCTACGGGAATCGAACCCCCCAACCAATGTGCGTTTGAGATTTATTGCCTACCACTAGACAACATGTAGTCCCTGGTTAATATGACTTATTATTTTTAGTTAAATGATTTTATTAATCAAGAATAAGTTTATTTGGGATCTTATGATTTATCAAATGGATATCATTAGTATAAAAAAATGATATTATGATTATGTGATAAATGTGATTTTGGATGACGTTCTCTGTTTTGGGAACACTATATGCTTAATATAAAAAGAATACTATGGGACTAATTTTGTGGAGAAATCGATGAAATTTTATTTAGGAAGAATATATATTTTTATTGTGTACATATAGAGATTTGGGTAATTTATGGAAATGACTACCCTATCATAGAGAATATGGTATTTGGTTAATTATGCTTTAGTATGAGACTTTAAGAGTAGTCTATGTTTTGGGAGTCAACTGTTAAGGTTTACTGTGGAAGACTATGGGATTAAATCCTTCTGGTTTTTGGGTTTCAATCAATGATTGGATTATTGTAAATAATTTTAAGGACAATTATGTATTGAATGGTCTTTCATGAACATTGGGTACTTTTTGATAAATTTTGGAGATTAAGAGTAGTATTTATTTTATAAAGGATTTTATTTTTTGGGGATTATATGATCTCATACTAACCATTTTGGATTTAGTTGATGTATAAAGGGACAGAAAATAAATCATTCTTCTTTATTGTATGATGTGATTATCTAGAAGTTTCTTCATGTGCTTTTGATGTGACCATATATTTTTTAATAATCTTTGTTTGGAGAAAATATTAGTTTTTGGTATAAATTTATTAAAGGATGAAACACTACGTCAAGGTATGTATATTTTCTTAAGAACTTATTCTATGTAGTAAATTAATTCCTAATATTATGAAAAGAAACTTAAAATGAAAACGTTGTCAGTTTATGTTTCCTACTAGGTTATCAAAGACCACTTAACACTTAACATGTTTTTTATTTTCTGGGGGTTAACTTTCTCTTCATCATGTTTTGTATCACTCTCCATCAGAACTTGATGGTTTGTTTTATCTTCTATATCCATATTTTCTAACATGTATTCCTAGTATAGTTTATCACAGGTATTGTTTTTGTTTCATTTTCATTCTTTTAAATTGATAGTGTTACTGACTCTATTCCGATGTGGGAATTTTAATGATGTTTCTAAGCCCAGTATTAAAATTGCGAGGACGCAATTCCGAAAAGGGGGGAATGATATAACCTCCCATGTAAATAAAGAATATTAAATTTTTCATATTTTTTAGTATTTGTGATATAAATATTAATTCTTCTCAAAAGGGGGCTCTATGTTCGATGGCATACCCGATACACAACAATGGGTTTCATTTAAATCCAACATTACTAAATAAAATTATAAAATTATTATTTTAAATGGATGTTAAATGTAACACCCCAAACTTCCACGGTACGTTTCCCTTCGAATAATCGATAGCGTGTGTTGTACGCAACCTCGAGTTCTAACACACACCACAACTAATTAAACTAGCCGTTGTGAATAGTAATACCTACTTTTTGAAATCATATATATTTTATATTTCAAAATGGACTTCATTTTTGGATTCGGAATATTGAAATTAGCCTAGGGTGAAATTTTGGTACTTTTCGGATAACTTTTATATTTTGATGAATAGTGAAAATTACTAAATTTTAATTAAAAACAACTTTTTTAATCAAAATAATTAATAGTGATAAATTGTGAATTTGAGTGGTTTTAAAGTATATTTAGAATATATTCTTACCATTTAATATAATGTTGGTCATTGGACATAATTTTACAATTAAACCGAACATAAACAAGTGTCAATCTTTTTATAGTCATTATCTCTTAAAAACACGCTTTTTGTTTTGACAGCGGGAATTAATTTTAAATTAATTTCTGCCACTTCTGTGTTTTGAATTTAGGAAAATGGATTCCATATTTGGAATCAGGATGTTCAAATTGTTTAAATAGGTAACTTTTATTTTTAGACATTTTGAATAGTTACTGTGGTAAATATTTTATTTACCATGGTTAAAGGGTAAATCCGGTAAATAAGGGTTAAAAAATAATATTATAATAATACAAAATTACCCTAAAACGTGTCCTAACCTTATTGGTGGACACATACCCGACCATGGTCATCCTTGGGTCAATTTGGGGACCCCTTGGAGCCACTTGTATGTGGTAGGGACACATTATATTAATAAAGTTAAAATAAAAATAAAAATGGCATAAGCTTACATATTTTAGAAGAACAATTTTTACATAGGGGTATACATGTTGGATTTTCGATTATAAATATTCATTAGAACTCTAAAAAGATTTCCTAAATGATGATATTTTATTTATAATTTTTAGACATCAAATAATTTAAATTATTAATGACACAATAATGATGCAATGTTTACCTCATTAATAAATCATTGAAATAAATAATATTATAATGATTAAAATATTATCTAAAACCTGTCCAATTCTTATTGGTTGATGTTATTTAGAATATGAGTCATCTTATCTTCGACCTCAATGATTTTTGGACCATTATAAACCGAATATAATTATATTATAAATTAATACTTTCACTCTTTCCTAAAGAGCCCCTCCTCTCCCTTATGAAAGGAGACCACTTCTACTCATTCCTCACACCTCTCAAGACACTTGGCTCGTCCAAACTCTGCCCAAATAAGCTCCCCACATCCCTCTCCTCCTCCTTGAAGCTTCCCCTTAGGCAGAAAGCATTGCAACAAGTCCTTTGGTTCTAACCAAAGTGAGTTACCTAAATTAAAGGTAACGTTTTCTCTTAAATTATTTTCATTTATTTTGCTTCTTCAACCCCCAAACTCTTTTTATTTCCTTTCTTTTGTAACAACACCAGTATCCTCAATATACTAGGATGTTGTTATAAGAAGGATTCAAACTACACATACACACAACTCCATCTAATGGATGATGAACATAATGTTTCTGTGGATGGCAAACTAACGCCTCACGAAACGATGATTGTTCAAATACATCTTACCGCCTCTTATGGTGGCCATTATGATGGCACTGTAATTAAATATGATATTAATGATATATATTTTATATATATGCTTCTGTAATTCCATTGTATTTCATACCATTATTCGTTTCATGTTGTATATACATACGATAATTTCATTTGAGGAAGTGCGGACTACCGCCCCCTTAAAATGATATGACTCGTTCATACCACACATGGAACGTATAAAGGATGGTGTTAATGAACTTAAGTAACATGTATACAATATTATATTATACTGGAATAGTAATATACCTATGTATCATTGGTATTCGATTCTTTTAAAATAAAAATTAAATGGAAGTAGTGTTCGTGCGTACGTACGGACTACCGTCTCCACGAACGCGATGAGATTCATTTTCCATCGTATCCATTCAAGTATAATTATCATTTGATGATTTAAAAATGATGTTTAAAGACTTGATACCATTCTGTATTTGAATAATATACAACTTATCCTTTACAAACATGGCTTATGTAACAAAACATATAAAAGAAAATGAGTAAGTTAACACCCGAAACGACGATAATTTTAAGATATTATTATCAAATCAGTATTAAAAGATCATATATGATATCATATTAATGTATATGATTCTTGTACAATTTAGTAACAATTATTTCACTATTATACAGGAGGTTAACCTACCCCAACCAAGGAAAAGTACAAGGTAAGGGTTATTTCACAATTTCTTCATTATCCGAGGTTGTTTATACGTAATAATCTACTGGGATATCTTTATCATCCACATCCATGTTTCTTAAAAATGTATTTCAAAACATTTTTACTATTTACAAGAATATGGGTTAAAGTCATTTATACCCTTGTTTGACTTTTTATAAGAGGTTTATAAAGGAATCTTTCCTTCGTTTTCAAAACAAGGTCCTTTTTAACCTTTTCGACAGAATTGAGGTAAGAATGTTTTTTTTAACTTATACGGCGGGTGCGGTTATTTTCCGCCGTTATAAAATCGTCGAAGCTTCCCATACAAGCTTATAAGAATATTTTCAAAGAAAATGTTTTATTTTATATGGATCTTAAATGATTTCAAAATAAAAGGAGATACTTCTTTAAAAAGAATTTTGATTTCATCTATGTCAACATCCTTTGATGGATTTTAAGATTATTTGAAGTTGATTTATTATGATACAAAACTTCTATATTGTATTGAAGGTTTTGTGATATGTTTGACTGTGGATGTGGTATTTTTATACCATTCATAGTTTATGGTGAAATTATTGACATTTCGTAAGCTAGTTCTAATACGAATGTTTATGTTATGTTTAAACCTTTTCATATGGGAATGCATTGGACTTAATAAGTGACGGGTGGAGCCCGCTATAGCTCCTCGATGCATCGGTAGGTCTCATGAGAAAAACTAGTGTCTTGGCACAAGGCCTTGAAAAAATCTTATTTGTAGTCTTGGCACGAGGCCTTGACTATGTGGTTATGACAGTCTGGCATTATGCATTCCAACATTATGAAAATGGTTATTGATTTTTGCATGTGATTATTCGATTAGTAGAATATCCATGTGAATAAGTAAATGGCATTATTTCATTTTACTTTTGCCATACTATGTTGAAGTTCAATTTTAAAAGGCTTTTGTTTTAGTAATTCATTGCCTTAAATGTTTATGCTTATTTTGAATGTTTCGCTATATTGTTATCCTTACTGGGCATTTGAGCTCACCCCTTTTCTATGTTTTATTTTTCCCAGGTAGTGAAGAAGTAAATTATGAATGACTTGCAGGGATATTATGAGGGGTTAATAGTGTGGATATTAAGACTTTGTTGTTGTTGTAGTTTTTCACTTTGAAATGTAATGTAAAACTTTATGATTATATCTAGTGTTTCCAAGGCTACTAAACCAATCGGTCTTTCGGGATTTGATCTTTCTTGTGATCATGCCAATGTTATGTAATAATGCACCGACTCTGGGTGGCTGGGGTCGGGGCGTTACAGTTGGTATCAGAGGAAGTTTAGTACAAACCTTGGAAGCTAGATTTAGATAAACTCTGATTAGAGCACGTAGACCTAAGATGAACTTTGAGGATTAGTATAGAAGAACTTCCTAGAATTTTGGTATTGTAGAGATTTTGTGAGTTTTCCAACCAATACATCCCTGTCTGGATATGAGCAGGTAGAGGCGGCTCTGGCACAGATGCACTTAGGGGTAAAACCCGAAAACACCGCTTTGAGCTAGACTCGGACGGGAACTGGTGCACGACAACGGGCCTTGCTGCACTCTTGGTTACGACACTCCCAGGGGATATGCTTAGGATAACTCTCATTTTCTTTACAAATCATTTTGAAGGGATTATGAGTATATACATTCTCAAAGAAAACATTCTTATGATTATGGATTATATCCATAAATAGTTCAATTTATGTTAAGTGTTTTATAAGTATGGATTATGTATTTTGATTCATAAATTGATCTAGTTTATGCCATTGTTTAGAAATGGCGCCTAGTGGAAGAAATGGAAACCGTATCAATGCACGCACTCCATGTAGGGATTTCCCTCTTGCTCAAGATAATTATAGTGGGGCTGGTGATGCAACTGGTGCTGATCAGCTAATCACCATACTGGGACAACTTACTCAGGTTATGAATAATAACCTTACCCGTATGGAGCACCCTGATTCGCAACGTAGAGGATCAATGTTAGATCGATTCATGAGGCAACAACCACCAACGTTCAATGGGAATACGAATCCCTTAGTAGCTGAGAAATGGATATTTTCCCTAGAGAAAATATTTCAGGCTTTGGGGAGCAATGAAAGGGAAAAAGTTATCATGGCAGTTTACCGCCTCACTGGAGATGCTGATCAATGGTGGTCATTGATTCAGAACATGAAGGAAGATGATGAAGTATCAAATATGGAATGGAGGGAGTTCAAAGATCTGTTTTTAGAAAAATACTTTCCTCGCGACCATCGAGCAGATTTGGAAAGACAATTTCTGAGTCTGAGACAAAAGGAGGATTAGAATGTCACAAAGTATGAGGCTTACTTTACAAGGTTAGCAAGGTATGCTGGAGATTATATTCGCAACCCAAGAAGTAAGATTGATCGTTTATTTGATGGGTTAAAACCATTTCTCCGTCAAGCATTAGTCTCACAATCCTTTTCATCGTACGAAGACATTGTCTCATGTGCTATCAAGACCGAAAAGGAATTCTCTAAGTCTTATGACTTTAAAGCAAAGCAAGAGAAGAAGAGACCTGCTGATCAATCTAGGAATGGAAATAAGGGGAATAAGGGAAAGGTTGAATATCCATCTTGTGGTAAATGCGGGAAGAAACATCCTGGTACTTGCTTGAAGGGAATGGGAGTCTGTTACAAGTGTGGTGAAAAAGGCCACCAAGCTCATGATTGCAAGGGGAAGAAGGAAGCTACCAACGTTCAGTGCTATAATTGCAGGGAGATGGGGCATTATGCAAATGCATGTCCTAAGCGTCAGGAGAACTTACCTCATAAAAGGCCAAGGGATCAAGGCCAGGCTTATGCTATCACTATTGCTGAGGTAGAAGCTCCGAAAGACGTGGTGGCAGGTAATTTAATGGTTTCCTCAAGTTTAGAAAATGCATTATTTGATTCTGGATCATCGCATTGTTTCATATCTTCCCAGTTTGCTAAGAAAATTAGATATTTCCAATTTGATTTAATAAGGGAGTTGTCAGTTAAAACTCCTAAGGGAAGTATCGTTGCAAGAAAGTTTTGTGAATTAGTCCCCATTAGATCACATAAATTATCTTTATCTGCTGATTTCATCGTCATGCCTATGATTGAGTTTGATATAATCCTCGGTATGGACTGGCTTTCGGACTATGATGCGAAGATTTATTGTAAGAAGAAAGAGGTTACGATTCTTGATGATAATGATAAGGAGCACCTTATTTTTAGAGCAGAATCGTCACCACCTAATTCTTATTTAGATCCACCCCCAGTAGCTCAACTTAATTCAATTATTGGGGAGGAAGAGAATGAAATAACTGTCAGTGAGGAAAGGAATGTTCAAATAGAGGATGTACCTGTTGTGAAAGAATTTGTAGATGTATTTCCGGAAGATTTACCTGGACATCCTCCAGAACGAGAAGTTGAGTTTTACATTGATTTGATTCCTGGATCAAGGCCTATATCGAAGACCCCTTATAGAATGGCCACTGTAGAGTTAGTCGAATTAAAGAAACAACTAGAGGAATTGAGTAATAAGGGATTTATTCGCCCTAGTGTTTCTCCATGGGGAGCCCCTGTTCTTTTTGTTAAAAAGAAAGATGGATCTATGAGGTTATGTATTGACTACAGGGAGATCAATGCTATAACGATAAAGAACAAGTATCCCCTACCTCGTATTGATGATTTATTTGACCAACTGCATGGAGCTCAATACTTTTCAAAGATTGACCTTCGATCTGGATACCATCAGTTGTGTGTAAAGAAGGAAGACATTCCGAAGACAGCATTTCGAACCAGGTACGGGCATTACGAGTTTACTGTAATGCCGTTTGGATTGACTAATGCACCCTCTGTATTCATGGATTTGATGAATAGAGTTTTCAATGAGTATCTCGATGAATTTGTGGTGGTATTTATTGATGATATCTTGGTATACTCCAAAACCTACGACGATCATGAAAATCACTTGCGCATTATCTTGAAGACTCTGAGGAGGCATGAATTATATGGGAAGTTTAGCAAGTGTGAATTCTGGCTTCAGGAGATTTCTTTTCTTGGCCATATTGTCTCAAAAGATGGAATCTATGTTGATCCTTCTAAGACCAAGGCAATCCAAGAATGGCCAGCACCTACGAGTATAACTGAGGTACGCAGTTTTATTGGTTTGGCAGGTTATTATCGACGTTTCGTCCAGAATTTTGCCCGATTGGCTAACCCATTAACGAAGCTCACACGTAAAGGGGTTAAATTTGTTTGGACAAAAGAGTGTGAAGAATGTTTCGAAGAACTGAAGAGAAGATTAGTCAATGCTCCTATATTGACTCTACAATCGGGGAATGATGGGTTCGTTATTTATAGTGATGCATCGAAGAAAGGACTTGGCTGTGTCCTTATGCAGAATGATAGAGTTATTGCCTATGCATCACGACAGTTGAAAATTCATGAACAAAACTATCCTACTCATGATCTTGAGTTAGCAGCTGTGATCTTTTCTTTGAAGATATGGAGGCACTACCTCTATGGTGAAAATGTGAGATTTATACTGATCACAAGAGTTTGAAGTATATTTTCTCACAAAAAGAACTCAACATGAGGCAAAGGAGATGGCTTGAATTACTCAAGGACTATGATTGTATGATACACTACCACCCGGGGAAGGCAAACAAGGTGGCAGATGCTTTGAGTAGAAAAGACCATGGAGTTTTGAACAATATGAGAATTGAAAGGGATCCAATTTTCATGGATCTAGTGAAGATGGACATGGGAATAACCAGGGAAGGTGAAACATCAATGATTTTTCAAATGGTTGCCAAACCATCTTTACTAGAAAGGATTAAGAGTTCTCAGACCAATGATGAAGAATTTCAGAAGAATATTAAAGCTGTGAATGATGGGAGATTGAGAGACATTGTGTATGAAGATGGAATTTTGAAATTCGGGAAGAGACTTTGTGTTCCCGATTTACCTGATCTAAAAAGGGAATTGCTGGATGATGCTCATAGTTCCAATTTCTCTATACACCCTGGGAGCACCAAAATGTATAGAGATTTGAAGGAACATTTTTGGTGGGACAACATGAAGAGGGAGATTGCTGATTTTGTGTCAAGATGTATGGTTTGTCAACAAGTGAAAGCTGGAAGGCAACAGCCTGGAGGAGTCATGCAACCTCTTCCCATACTGGAGTGGAAGTGGGACAATATTACGATGGACTTTGTCATGGGGCTACCAAAGACTCCTAGAAGGAACGATGCAATATGGGTTATTGTTGATCGTCTTACCAAGTCAGCACATTTTCTTGCTATAAGAGAAGATCTACCCCTGGAACGTCTAGCAAGACTATACATTAATGAAGTTGTGAGACTTCATGGAGTACCCCTATCGATTGTTTCTGATCGTGATCCGAGTTTTACTTCAAGATTTTGGAAAAGTCTTCAGAAATCCCTGGATACTGAACTTCATTTGAGCACTGCTTACCACCCTCAGACAGATGGACAATCAGAACAGACTATTCAAACCTTAGAAGACATGTTGAGATCTTGCTCACTTGACTTTCAGGGTATGTGGGATCAATATTTACCACTGGTAGAATTTTCCTATAACAATAGCATCCATTCGAGTATACAGATGGCACCATATGAAGCGTTATACGGAAAGAGATGTCGTACACCAACCTGTTGGGATGACGTTGGTGAAAGAAAATTTGTAGGCCCAGAACTGGTGGAGGAAACGGTGGAAAAGGTGAAAGTAATCCAAAATCACATCAAAGCAGCTCAAAGTAGGCAGAAGAGCTATGCCGATAATCGAAGGAAGGATTTGGAATTTCGATTCGGTGATCATGTTTTCCTAAAGGTATCTCCATGGAAGGGAGTCATACGTTTTGGAAAGAAAGGTAAATTGAGTCCCAGGTACATCGGACCTTTCGAAATCGTAGAACGAATTGGGGTTGTAGCTTACCGATTAGAAATGCCGCCAAGTCTCTCCAAAGTTCACGATGTGTTCCACGTATCTCTATTGAGGAAATACATGCCTGATCCGACGCATGTACTCACCTATGAGGAATTAGAACTGGAACCCGATCTGTCTTATTGCGAAGAGCCCGTCAAGATTCTTGATACGAGAGAACAAGTGCTGAGAAACCGGACGACGCGTCTGGTAAAAGTTTTGTGGAGAAACCATAACATGGAAGAGGCAACGTGGGAACCCGAGGATCTTATGATGAAGAACCACCCGAGTCTTTTTATGCAGTAATACCCTAGAAATTGCGAGGACGCAATTATTTGAAGGAGGGGAGAATGTAACACCCCAAACTTCCACGGTACGTTTCCCTTCGAATAATCGATAGCGTGTGTTGTACGCAACCTCGAGTTCTAACACACACCACAACTAATTAAACTAGCCGTTGTGAATAGTAATACCTACTTTTTGAAATCATATATATTTTATATTTCAAAATGGACTTCATTTTTGGATTTGGAATATTGAAATTAGCCTAGGGTGAAATTTTGGTACTTTTCGGATAACTTTTATATTTTGATGAATCGTGAAAATTACTAAATTTTAATTAAAAACAACTTTTTTAATCAAAATAATTAATAGTGATAAATTGTGAATTTGAGTGGTTTTAAAGTATATCTAGAATATATTTTTACCATTTAATATAATGTTGGTCATTGGACATAATTTTACAATTAAACCGAACATAAACAATTGTCAATCTTTTTATAGTTATTATCTCTTAAAAACACGCTTTTTGTTTTGACAGCGGGAATTAATTTTAAATTAATTTCTGCCACTTCTGTGTTTTGAATTTAGGAAAATGGATTCCATATTTGGAATCAGGATGTTCCAATTGTGTAAATAGGTAACTTTTATTTTTTGACATTTTGAATAGTTAATGTGGTAAATATTTTATTTACCATGGTTAAAGGGTAAATCCGGTAAATAAGGTTTAAAAAATAATATTATAATAATACAAAATTACCCTAAAACGTGTCCTAACCTTATTTTTGGACACATACCCGACCATGGGCATCCTTGGGTCAATTTGGGGACCCCTTGGAGCCACTTTTATGTGGTAGGGACACATTATATTAATAAAGTTAAAATAAAAATAAAAATGGCATAAGCTTACATCTTTTAGAAGAACAATTTTTACATAGGGTTATACATGTTGGATTTTCGATTATAAATATTCATTAGAAAGCTACAACGATTTCCTACATGAGGATATTTTATTTATAATTTTTAGACATCAAATAAGTTAAATTATTAATGACACAATAATGATGCAATGTTTACCTCATTAATAAATCATTGAAATAAATAATATTATAATGATTAAAATATTATCTAAAACCTGTTCAATTCTTATTGGTTGATGTTATTTAGAATATGAGTCATCTTATCTTCGACCTCAATGATTTTTGGACCATTATAAACCGAATATAATTATATTATAAAGTAATACTTTCACTCTTTCCTAAAGAGCCCCTCCTCTCCCTTATAAAAGGAGACCACTTCTACTCATTCCTCGCACCTCTCAAGCCACTTGGCTCGTCCAAACTCTGCCCAACTAAGCTCCCGACATCCCTCTCCTCCTCCTTGAAGCTTCCCCTTAGGCAGAAAGCATTTCAACAAGTCCTTTGGTTCTAACCAAAGTGAGTTACCTAAATTAAAGGTAACGTTTTCTCTTAAATTATTTTCATTTATTTTGCTTCTTCAACCCCCAAACTCTTTTTATTTCCATTCTTTTGTAACAACACCAGTATCCTCAATATACTAGGATGTTGTTATAAGAAGGATTCAAACTACACATACACACAACTCCATCTAATGGATGATGAACATAATGTTTCTGTGGATGGCAAACTAACGCCTCACGAAACGATGATTGTTCAAATACATCTTACCGCCTCTTATGGTGGACATTATGATGGCACTGTAATTAAATATGATATTAATGATATATATTTTATATATAAGCTTCTGTAATTCCATTTTATTTCATACCATTATTCGTTTCATGTTGTATATACATACGATAATTTCATTTGAGGAAGTGCGGACTACCGCCCCCTTAAAATGATATGACTCGTTCATACCACACATGGAACATATAAAGGATGGTGTTAATGAACATAAGTAACATGTATAAAATATTATATTATACTGGAATAGTAATATACCTATGTATCATTGGTATTCGATTCTTTTAAAATAAAAATTAAATGGAAGTAGCGTTCGTGCGTACGTACGGACTACCGTCTCCACGAACGCGATGAGATTCATTTTCCATCGTATCCATTCAAGTATAATTATCATTTGATGATTTAAAAATGATGTTCAAAGACTTTATACCATTCTGGATTTGAATAATATACAACTTATCCTTTACAAACATGGCTTATGTAACAAAACATATAAAAGAAAATGAGTAAGTTAACACCCGAAACGACGATAATTTTAAGATATTATTATCAAATCAGTATTAAAAGATCATATATGATATCATATTAATGTATATGATTCTTGTATAATTTAGTAACAATTATTTCACTATTATACAGGAGGTTAACCTACCCCAACCAAGGAAAAGTACAAGGTAAGGGTTATTTCACAATCTCTTCATTATCCGAGGTTGTTTATACGTAATAATCTACTGGGATATCTTTATCATCTACATCCATGTTTCATAAAAATGTATTTCAAAACATTTTTACTATTTACAAGAATATGGGTTAAAGTCATTTATACCCTTGTTTGACTTTTTATAAGAGGTTTATAAATGAATCTTTCCGTCGTTTTCAAAACAAGGTCCATTTTAACCTTTTCGACAGAATTGAGGTAAGAATGTTTTTTTTAACTTATACGGCGGGTGCGGTTATTTTCTGCCGTTATAAAATCGTCGAAGCTTCCCATACAAGCTTATAAGAATATTTTCAAAGAAAATGTTTTATTTTATATGGATCTTAAATGATTTCAAAATAAAAGTAGATACTTCTTTAAAAAGAATTTTGATTTCATCTATGTCAACATCCTTTGATGGATTTTAAGATTATTTGAAGTTGATTTATTATGATACAAAACTTCTATATTGTATTGAAGGTTTTGTGATATGTTTGACTGTGGATGTGCTATTTTTATACCATTCATAGTTTATGGTGAAATTATTGACATTTAGTATGCTAGTTCTAATACGAATGTTTATGTTATGTTTAAACCTTTTCATATGGGAATGCATTGGACTTAATAAGTGACGGGTGGAGCCCGCTATAGCTCCTTGATGCATCGGTAGGTCTCATGAGACAAACTAGTGTCTTGGCACAAGGCCTTGACAAAATCTTATTTGTAGTCTTGGCACGAGGCCTTGACTATGTGGTTATGGCAGTCTGGCATTATGCATTCCATCATTATGAAAATGGTTATTGATTTTTGCATGTGATTATTCGATTAGTAGAATATCCATGTGAATAAGTAAATGGCATTATTTCATTTTACTTTTGCCATACTATGTTGAAGTTCAATTTTAAAAGGCTTTTGTTTTGGTAATTCATTGCCTTAAATGTTTATGCTTATTTTGAATGTTCCGCTATATTGTTATCCTTACTGGGCATTTGAGCTCACCCCTTTTCTATGTTTTATTTTTCCCAGGTAGTGAAGAAGTAAATTATGAATGACTTTCAGGGATATTATGAGGGGTTAATAGTGTGGATATGAAGACTTTGTTGTTGTAGTAGTTTTTCACTTTAAAATGTAATGTAAAACTTAATGATTATATCTAGTGTTTCCAAGGCTACTAAACCAATCGGTCTTTCGGGATTTGATCTTTCTTGTGATCATTCCAATGTTATGTAATAATGCACCGACTCTGGGTAGCTGGGGTCGGGGCGTTACATTAAATCCTAGCCAATTTATTGGAAGTAATTAATAGAACTAACTAAAAAATTATTATAATTTTTTTGAATATTTTTACATTTATCCAATAATGTTAGAGGCTTAAAATGTGAATGAATCTAAGCATAAATACTGTTATATTTTTTAAAAGGTCGATTTACCGCCTTTTGATGGTGTACCCTCCTCAAATCATGTTTTGGTTGTTTTTTTATGTTCCATTTGAAAAAATAATATTCTTCTATATATTTTGGACATCAAAATTTAATTTGGGTAAATTGTTGTTATTTTTCAGATAAAGAACATTTTTTAATGAACAATGAAAAATAATATATTTTAATTCAAAATTATGTTTTAATCTAATTTATTTATATGGTTAGATTATCGTTTTAATTGTTTATAAAGTTTAATTAGAAATTTTTTTACCTGTTAATCCAATTTTGGACATTGGAATTAATTTCACTTGGAAATTGAACATAAACAAGTGTCAATCTTTTGATAGTTATTATATCTTAAAAACTCGCTTTTTATTTTGACAAAGGGAATTATTTTTAAATTATTTTTTGAAACATCTGTATATTGAATTTGGAAAAATGTATTCCATATTGTGAATAATTAGGTCAAAATTTTGTAAATAGGTAACTTTTATTTTTAGACATTTATATATTTACATCCGTAAATATTTTATTTACCATGATTAAATGGTAAATATAAACAATATTGGAAAAATATAATATTATAATAATATCAAATTACTCTAACATCTGTCCTATTCCTATATAATGATACATATCTGACCATGTCCATCCTTGGGTCAAATTTGGGACCCCATGGAGCCACATGATAGTAATAACGACATATTTTATTAATTAACTTAAAGTAAAGAGAAAATGACATAAACAAATATATTTTTGTAAATTGTTTTTTACATAGGGGTATATAAGTTATCGTTTTTTCTATAAATATTTTTGGAAAGATAAAAGGATATATTACATAATTGTATTTTTTTTATAATTTTTTTACACCAGATAAATTAAATTATTTTTGACACAATAATGATGATGTATTTACCTCATTAATTAATGATTTTAATAAATAAGATTATAAATATTAAAAAAATATACAAAACCTGTCCAATTTTTATTTGATAATTTTATTTAGACCATTAGTCTTCTAATGTTGTACTTTAACGTTTTTTTGACCTTTGTAAACCAAATATTAGTTTAATGTAAAATAATTGCTTCAAACTTTCCTAATGAGCCCCTCCTCTCCCATATAAAAATTCATCACTTCCTACCCCTTTACCACACTTCTCAATCCTTTGTCTCATACATAATATACTCCAATAAGCTCTCTAGATCCATATATTCATCCTATATGCCTTACATTAGGCATAAATCACATCAATAAACCCTTTTGGTTCAAACTAAAAAAGTTACCCAATTTAAAGTTAACGTCTTCTCTTATGTTATTATTTGTTTTATTTTACATCTCCAACCAATAACCATTTTTTAATTTATTTTATAAAAAGTATAGTATCATAAATATTCTAGGATGTTTTTTGAGAAGTATTATAACTACACTTACACACATATCCATCTATTGGGTGAAGAACATACTGTTCCTGTGGATGGAAAACTAACGCCTCATGAAGCGATGATTGTTCAAATATCTCATATCGCCTCTCATGGTGGCCATTATGATGGAACTGAATTTATATTTGATATATATTATGTTTTTTTCTCCATATTATTCTTTAATTTTTATTTACAAACATACCTTTATCCTTTCCAATTTGTGTCAACAAGATAATTTAATTTGAGGAAGTGCGGACTACCGCCTTCTCAAGGTGATATGACTCGTTCATGACATACATGGAATATATAAATATAAATTTAATGAAATTATCTAACATATATATCATATGATATTATAATGGAATTATAATATACCTATGTATCATCATGTTTCATTCCATTAAATATTAAATTGAAATGAAAGTACCTTTCATGTATTTGTACGGCTTACCGGCTCAATGAATGGTGCATTTCATTTCTTATCTCCAAATGTTATGTAAAATATATATATATATAGACAAGATATATATAATATATATGATATATAAATCATTAATATAATTATAGAGATAATTATGTATTATCCACATGAAAAAATTGTAATTATAACAAGTTCATTTTAAACTCAAATTCTGAGCATCGACAAAATGTCCGATATGAACTCAAATAATTTATTTACTGTTATTTCTAGGTAATAAGTGATATAAAATTTATAAAATAAATTAAAATGGTTATTATTCAATTAGAAATTAACTTATGTTTATTATTCAGGAAGAATGAGGAACATACAAGTCAAGCTGGACACGAGGCAGGGGATTTCTTATCTCACTTTTAATTCCGTGAGATTTCCATTGTTCAACACAGATTTATTGCATGTGGTGTATTGTGTACTGAAATTTGATATATATTATCTTGATTATATTTCTATTAATTTTATTCTGTGAATAATTTGGTTGTTGTTAACTTTTTCTCATACGACTTGATTGATTACAATGTGGTAAGGATTTTTCATCTCTCTTTTTATTCCCTTGAGATTAATGCAATATTAGCCGCTATTTCCTTTTTTGTGGAGGATGTACTACCCATGATTGTATTATTTGTGTATTATAATATAATTAATGGGTATTTACATATTCATTGTGTTATCTTTCATTCATTGGGTGTATGATTCGTAAGTTACCAAATCTGTAAAGGAACCTTTCACCGTCATCTTTTTAAAAGACTTATTTTTGTTACGTCTTTCATATTAGATCTTATTATGTTGGGATATGTTCTTATATATCCTTATCGATGATGATTTTATTTCTATGTTATGATATGGCCTTTTCTCTCTCATCAACTTATTTTTTGATTTTTAAATTGACATCATTAGGCTATCAAATTTTTGTAAGAAAACTTCTTAACCAAATTTCAATTTTTGGGATAAACAACTACTTCATGATTATATCGTACTATGAATATGTGTGAATAACCTATGATTATTTTACACTTAATATCAACTTATATTGGATGTATTTATATTTTTCAGACATAATTATGAAAGTGATTTATCTTTAGTCTAAGGATACCATCTTTATAAGGGACTTCGTCACAATCTCCTTTCATCGAGGCATATTTGGTTTTATTGTGAACATTCTTTTATACAGCATATAAATAATTATGAATGTTAATTGCATTCAAAGGTAATATTTTAATACGATGAATTTCACTAAACGACAAAAAAAATAATGTTTCCATTTAAAATAAGCGGCGACAATGACCTTTTCCACCGCCGTGAGTATTATTTGATCTTTGGCTTCCATAATAAGACGTAATGTTTTTAAAATGAAAATAAATACCTTAGAATCTTTTTACGTATCTTGGTATTGAGTATGGTTTTGATAATGGATTTTAATGTAAAATATTTTAAAATTATATATTGTGATTAAAATGTTGAAATGTTATCTTTCCATTATTTTTGTTTTATGTGTTATGAATTTGTTATGGTTCTAGGAAATTATTTATGCATATGGCTGGTTCTATGATAAACATATGGTGTGTGAGCCCGAGACAGCTTTCTAATGTATTGGGTAATGTGGCAGAGGTAAACATGAATGTTTCTCTTTATAGATTGAAGGAATATACTGTGATGGGTATTCCAAATGTGACTCACTATGTAGTCGTGATAGCTACAATGTAAGTTTGAAATGGATTCCCCAAGTTATGTTTATGATTTATGATTTCTTTGTGTTATTATTAAATCATATGATGTCATGAGTTATGTTATGATTGAAAAGTATGGTTTCATTCTGTTGTATTTATTGATGATATAATGTTTTCATTCCTTATTTTATATCCCTCACAGAGATTTTTTTGCTCAACCCATTTTTTTGAAATGTTTTCCACATAAAAAAATGATGAATAAGGGTCACAGATGGTATCAAAGAAAAATTCATGCTATCTAAATCATGGAACTAGACATTACCCATTTTTTGAAGTGTTTTTATTTTATGGAAAAAATGGATACTGGGTAGAATTGTCTATAAGTAATATTAATGTTGTTATGTAAATTTTATGACCTAATTCTCTAAAACTCTAAACCTGAAATGATCCAAAATGGGAATTATCCATTTAATTCAACATTATGTAATGTTTAAGGACGTGTCCTTAAAGTTGGTATCAGAGAATGGTTTAGAAAACTTTAGGTATTAATATTTTTTTATTGACACATGGTTAGTCTATATGTCTATGATTTATATTAAATCCTTATTTTTGAAACTTTTTCAGATCAAGGAATGTATGTTACCAATGAATGATGAAGGTTCTCAAATGACATTCCCATATTTTTTGATAAATTAATTTAAATAATTATTTCAATGTCTTCTTTGGATGATTGTGAAACTTTTCTAACATACAACTCATTTGCAAGAAATTGTCTAAGATATCAAACACCTCCTCTATACCTCGTTATCATTGTGGATCATGGTTAGTATTTAAACAAATAATATTTTCACAATATTCTCATATTTTCAACAAAGATAAATATTATCAAGTCATTTAAAAATATTTTACCCTATCACAATATTTTGTAGCATATTATGACTTTGAAAAAGGTTCTAAAGAAGGAGACCCTTGTACAAACTATTTATCTTTTCATTTACAATATAGTCTCTCAGGACATACTTATGGTATTTTAAAAGGACTATTAATTGAAATTTTACACTCAAATTTTTTCTGAAAATTCTATATAAATCATGTTTCATCAGATATTTTGAAATTATATGTCATGCATGATTATTTTCCAAAACATATTTTTAGTGAACACCCATATGACCCATGTTGTAAAAGATGTATTTGGATGATGGAAGCAAATGATTTTGAGGGATCTCTAAATCATTGTTGTAATGCATGGAAATTATACCTATGTGAACAACATAACAATGGAACCAAGTGGAAAACATGATCATGGTATGATATTCTTTATTTTTGGAGTCGGTTCATTTTATCATATGATGGTGAAATTAAAAAAATGACAATATATATAAGAATTCATGAATTAAGAGGTGGAGATCATAATTATTTGGGATAAAAATGGTAGGTATTAGGATACCATTGAGGTTAAAACACGATAGAGTTATGTTTGATTTTTAAAAAAAGGACAACACGTAGACCGTGTGACCACCCATTGCGTCAGACAAAGCTGCGGGAATCGAACCCACAACCAAAGAGCGATTGAGATTTATCGCCTACTACTAGACTATGTGAGGTCCCTGGTTAATATGACTTATTATTTTTAGTTATATTATACTATTGATCAAGATTAAGTTGATTTGGGATCTTATTTTTTATCAAATGGATACACTTAGTATGTTAAAATGATTTTGTTATTAAGTGATAAAAGTGAATTTGGAAGACATTCTCGCTTTTTGGAACACTATACGCATAAGAAAAATAGAATACTATGGGATTACATTTGTGGATTAATGGTTGAAATTTTATTTTTTAATAATATCTCTTTTTATTGTTTGCATATACTGATATGGTTAATTTATGGAAATGATTACCCAATCATAGAGAATATGTTATTTGGTTAATCATGCTTCAGTATGAGACTTTACGAGTCGTCTATGTTTTTGGAGATTACTGTTAAGATTTACTATGGAGGACTATTGGATTAAATCCTTTTGAGATATGGGATTCAATCATAGTTTGGATTATTTTGAATAAGGTTAACGACAATTATGTATTTAATTGTATTTCTTGAACTTTGGGTACTTTTTGTTGAATTTTGAAGATTAAGAGTATAATTTTTTTTGGATTATATTTTTTGGATATTATATAATCTCGTACAAACCATTTTGGTTTTATTTGATGTATAAAGGAATAAGAAATATATATTTCTTCTTTTTTGGATGATGAGATTTTATAGAACTTGATTCTTGTGCTTTTGATGTGACCATGTCGTTTTGAATAATCTTTGTTTGGCGAGATGATTAGTTTTTGGTAGAAACATATTAAAGGCTGAAACTCTACTTGAAGGTATGTATATTATCTTATTTTCTTATTCTATGTAGTAAATTAATTTCTAAAATTACGAAAAAGAACTTACAATAAAAACATTGTTACTCTACGTTTCCTACTAGGTTATCAAAGACAACTTAACATATCACAAGTTTGTTATTTTCTGGTGGTTAACATTTTTCTCATCATGATTCTTATCACTCTCCATTATAAATTGATGGTTTTTTTCTCTTCCATATCCATTTCTTCCTACATGGAATTTTATTATAGGTTATCTTAGGTAACAATTGTTTTTCTTTGTCATTCTCTTAATGTGATTGTTTTACTGGCTCTTTTCCGAAGTGGAACTTTTAATGTAGTTTCCAACCCCAGTTTTAAAATTGTGAAAATGAAATTCCCAAAAGGGGGGTAGGATGTAACATCCCAGATAAATAAAGAACATGAATACTTTCATATTTATTAGTATTTTTGAGTTAAATATTAATTCATCTTTAAATGGGATTCTATGTTCAACGGTGTACCCAATAGGCAATAATGGGATTCTTTGAAATCTTAGGTTGCACACTAGAAATATAATGTTATTATTTTAAATTTTATTTATTTCCAAGAAATTGTATTGGAGGTAATGAAGAGAAATAAATATAATATTATTATACATTTTTTATTAATATTTTCACATTTATCCAATAAAAGTTAGAGGCTTAAAATGTGAATGAATCTAATCATAAATACTCTTATATTCATTACATGTTCGATTTAACACCTTTTGATGGAGAACCCTCATTAAATATAGTTTTCGTCATATTTATATGTTATATTTGACAAAATAACATTCTTCTTTAGATTCGGGACATCAAAATTTACTTTTTGTAAATATTTGGTAGTTTTTTGATAATGATCATTTTTAATGAATACTGAAAAATACTAAATTTTAATTCCAAACTACGTTATAATCTAATAGTTTATATGCGTAGATTATCTTTTTAAATAGTTCTATAGTGTAATTAGAATAAATATTTACCTTTTCATCCAATTTTCGACATTGGAAGTAATTTCACTTTGAAATCGGACATAAAGCAGTGTTAATCTTTTGATAGTTATAATTCTTTAAAAACACGCTTTTTGTTTTGACAATGGGAATTTATTTTAAATTAATTTATGCCACTTCTGTGTATTGAATTTAGAAAAATGGATTCCATATCTAGAATCTGTAGGTCCAAATTTTTTAAATAGGTAACTTTTATTTTTAGACATTTTAAATATTTACTTCTATAAATATTTTATTTACTATAATTAGAGGGTAAATATAATAATTATGGGTAAAATATAATATTATAATAATCTTAAATTATCATAACATGTGTCCTAATCCTATTGGCTATAACATATTAAACCATGTGCATCCATGGGTCTAATTTAAGACCCCATGGAGCCACATGGGTGTAATAATGACTCTTTATATTAATTAATTTAACATAAAGAAAAAAATGACACAAAAAAATATATTTTCGTAAATCAATTTTTATATGGGGTTATATAAGTTATCATTTCGACTATAAATATAAATTATAAATATAAAAAAATTTAATACATCATGGTATTTTTTTATAATTTTAGGACATCAAATAAAATAAATTATTTATGACACAATAATGATGCGGTATTTAGCTCATTAATTAATGATTTAAATAAATAAGATTATAAATATTAAAAAAATCCATAACTAGTACATTTTATATTTGATGATTTTATTTCAACAATGAGTCATCTTTACTTCGACTTTAACAATTTATTGACCTTTTTAATCTGAAGATGAGTTTAAAATAAAAAAATTGTTTCAAACATTCCTAAATAGCCCCTCCACTCCCTTATAAGAGGCCCTCACTTCCTACCCATTTCTCACACATCTCAAACCATTGTCTTATACAAAATCTTCTCCAACAAGCTCTCAAAATCACTATATTCATCCTAAAAGACTTACCTTTGTAGGAATGTATTTCAAGAAACCATTTTGGTTCAAACAAGTGGGAGTAACCCGATTTAAAGGTAATGTCTTCTCTTAAGTTCTTCTGTATTATTTTACTTCTTCAACCCATAAATTCATTTTATTCCTTTATTTTATAAAAACACCATTATAATCAATATATTAGGATGTTTTAATGAAAATTATTATAACTACACTTACACACACATCCATCTAATGGATGAAGAACATATTGTTTCTGTGGATGGAAAACCAACGCCTCACGAAGCAATTAATGTTCAAATATCTCCATCCGCCTCTCATGGTGGCCATTATGATGAAACTGTTCATATATATGATATATATTATATTTTTTTCTTTATGAATCTATAATTTTTATTTACAGACATACCTTTATACTTTCCAATATGTGTAAACACGAGAATTTCATTTGAGGATGTGCGGAATACCGCCCCCTCACGGTGATATGATTCGTTCATGACATGCATAGAACATATAAAGATGTAGTTAATGAAATTATATAACATATATATCATATCATATTATAATGGAATTATAATATTACTATTTATCATTATTATTTTATACAATTAGATATTAAATATAAATGAAAGTAACGTTAATTCATACGTACAACTTACCATCTCCATAAATGATGCACTTCATTTAATATCTACAAATGTTATGTAAAATTATATATATATATATATAAACAATAGATATAGATATAATATATGATATATAAATCATTAATATCATTCTGGAGATAATGGAGTTTTGACCACATGGACAAATTGTAATTATGACAACATCATTTTTAACTCAAATTCCGAACATCGACAAAATGTCTGATATGAACTCAAATAATTAACTAACTATTATTGCAATGTAATAAGTGATATAAAATTGATAATAAAAAATAAAAAGTTTATAATTTAATTAGAAATTAACTTATGATTATTATTCTATAAGAACAAGGAACATACGAATCAAGTTGGACATGAGTTAAGGGATTTCATATCTCACTTATAATTCCGTGAGATTTAAATTGTTCACCACTTATTTATTGCATGTGGTGTATTTTGTTCTGGCATTAGATATATATTATCATGAATATATTTATATTGATGGTATTATATGATTCATTTTTTTCTTATTAACCTTTTCTCATACAAATCGATTGATTACAACATGGTAAGGATTTTTTGTCTCACTTTTTATTGTCATGAGATTCATGATATATTAGCCACTATTTCTTATTGTGTGGTGTATATAGTGCCCATGATTGTATTATTTTTGAAATATAATTTTTTTTATTGGTATTTACATATTCATTGTATAATATTTCTTTCATTTGGTTTATGTTTCAAAAGTTACCATATCGGTAAGGGAACCTTTCACCCTCCTCTTTTCAAAAGACTTATTTTTGATATGTATTTTAATTTACATATTATTATGTTGGAATATTTTTTTATATGTCCTTATTGATGTAAATTTTATGTCCATGTAATGAGATATCATTTTCAATATCATCAAATTATTTACTGAATTTTAATGTGACGTCGTTAGGTTGTGGAATTTCTGTAAGAAAACATCATAACTGAATTTAAATTTTTGGGTTAAACATCTACTTATTGATTATGACGTGCTATGAATATGGGTTAATAACCTCTGATTCTATTACACTTAAAATCCACTTATATTGGTTGTATTTATATTGGTCACACATAATTATGTAATTAATTTATCTTTAAACTAAGGATACCATCTTTATAAGGGACTTCATCTCAATCTCCATTAATTGAGGAATATTTTTTATTCTCAACATTATTTTATATGGTATGTTAATAACTTTTAATTTTCATTTAATTCAATGGGAATCCTTTCCTACAAGGTTTATTACTATACAACTAAAAATAAATCTTCTTTTTAACGTAAGCGATGACAGTGACCATTTCTGCCACCATGAGTATTATTTGATCTTGGCCTTCCGTAACAAGGCGTAATGTTTATAAAAGGAAAGTAAATACCATATACAATTTTTACATATTTTGATATTGAAAATGGTTTTGATAATTTATTTTTATGTCAAATATTTTTAAATGATATATTGTGATTAAAATGAGGAAATGTTCTATTTCCATTTTTTTGTTTTATGTGTTATGAATATGTTATGATTCTTGGGAATAGTTTATGCATATGGGTGGTTCCGTGATAAACCTAGGGTGGGTGTGCCCAAGATAGATCTTCAATGAATTGGGTAACATGATATAGGTAAACATTAATGTTTCTCCTAAGATATTTATGTAATATACTATGATAGGTATTACAAATGTGACTCCCTATGTAGATGTGATAGCTATAATGTAAGTTTGATATGGATTCCACAAGTTACCTTTATGATTGATGATTTCTGTATGTTATTCATAAATCATATGATTTAATGAGGTATATTATGATTGAAAATTATGGTTTCATTATTTTTTATTTATTAATGGGATAATGTTTTCATTCCTTATTTTATATCTCTGGCTGAGCATTTTTGGATCATCCCATGTTTTTGAAATTTTTCCCACCTGAAATAAAGATGAATAAGGGTCAAGGATGGGATCAAAGAAAATTCATGCTGTCTAAAACATGGACCTAGGCATGAATATTTTTTTCAAGAGTTTTTATTTCATGAAAAAAGGATACTGAGTATAATTGTATACATGTATTTTTCATGTTGTTATGAAAATTTTATGACCACATTCTCTAAAACTCCAAACCTGAAAAGATCCTCAATGGGAATTATCTATTTAATTCGAGATTATGTAATGATTATGGATAAGTCCTTATAGTTGAATTTAGAGGAAGGATTGGAAAACTTAAGGGATTATGAGTTTTTGGTTGATACATGGTTAGCCTCTATGTTTAATCATTAAGTTAAATCCTTATTTTTGAATCTTTTTCAGATCAAGGAATGTCTATTACAAATGAAAGGAGGAGGATCTCAAATGACATTCTTATCTCTTCCTAATGAATTTATTGCAATAATTATTACAAAGTCGTGTCCGAATGGTTGTGAAACATTATCTATCATACATCTCACATGCAAGAAATTGTTTGAGATATCAAACAACTCCACTATACCTCGTTATCATCGTGGATCATGGGTTGTATTTAAACAAATAATATTTTCACAATATTCTCATATTTTCCTGAAAGGTAAATATTATCATGGAATTTACAAATATTTTACCTTATCATAATATGATGAAGCATTTTATGATTTTGAAAAAGGTTCTGAAGAAGGAGACACTTGCGTAACCTATTTATATTTTCATTTACAATATAGTTTCTCATCACATACTTTTGGTGTTTTAAAAGGACCATTAATGGAAATTTTACACTCAAATTCGGTCTGACTATTTTATAGAAATCATGTTTTATCCGATGTTTTGAAATTATATCTCATGCATGATTATTTTCTAAAATTATATTTCTGTGAGCACCCATATTACTCAAGTTGTAAAAGGTGTATTTGGATAAAGAACGAAAATGATTCTGAAGGATCTATGAATCATTGTTGCAATGCATGGACCTTGTACCTACGTTAACAAGATAATAATGAAACCAATTGGAAGCCATGATCATGGTATGATGTTCTTTATTCTGGGGATCATTTTATTTTATCATATGATATTGAAATTATAAAAATTAAAATATATATAAGAAATCATGAATTACAAGGTGGATATCATAATGATTTGGGATAAAAAATGAGACATATTAGGAAACCATTGAAGTTAAAACCTGATAGTGTTATTTTAGAGTTTTATAAAAAGGACAACATGAAGACCATGTGACCACCCGTCGCATTGTAAAAAGTTGTGGGAATCGAATCCACAACTAAAGAACGATTGAGATTTATCGCCTACAACTAGACTATGTGAAGTCCTTAATTAATATGACTTATTTTTTTGTTAAATGATTTTATTGATAAATAATATTTTGATTTGGGATATTATGGTTTATCAAATGGATATCCATTATATAATAAAATGATTTGTTGATTATGTGATAAAAGTGATTTTTGAAGACTTTATCTATTTTGGGAACTATATATGCTAAAGAAAAATATAATCCTATGGGATTAAATTTGTGGTGTAATGGTTGAAATTATATTTTTGATGAATATTTTTTTATGTATATATAGTTATTTGGGTAATTTATGGGAATGATTATCCTATCATAGAAAATATGTGATTTGGTTAATTATGCTTCAATAGGAGACTTTAATACTAGTATATATTTTTGGAGATAAATGTTAAGATTTTACTGTGGAAGACTTTGGGATTAAATCCTACTATCTATTGGGATTAAATCTTAGTTTGTATTTTTTTGATGAATTTGAAGCAAAATTATGTATTGAATGGTCTTTCTCGGACATTGGGTACATTTTTGTTGAATTTTGAAGATCAAGAGTAGTATTTTCATATAAAGTATTATCTTTTTTAGATATTATACGATCTCTTAATAATCATTTGGTTTTAGTTGATATCTATAGGAAAAGGAAATATATAAATCTTATTTTTTGGATGATGTGATTCTATAGAAGTTGATTCTTGTGCTTTTGATGTGACCAAGAATTTTTGAATTATCTTTTTTTGGCGAAAAGATTAGTTTTTGGTAGAAAATTATTAAAGGCTGAAACTCTAATTGAAGGTAATTACATTATCATATTTTACTATTATATGTATTAAATTAATTCCTAAAATTATTAGAAGGAACTTACAACAAAAATGTTTTCAGTCTATGTTTCCTAATGGGTTATCAAAGACCGCATAACATATCACATGTTTGTGATTTTCTAGTGGTTAACATTATTCTCATCATGTTTCCTACGACTCTCCATCACAAATTACTGGTTTGTTTTCTCTTCCATATCCATTTATTCTTATATGTAATCCTAGTATAGGTTATATCATATAAAAATTGTGTTTCATTTTATTTCTTTTAATGTGATAGTTATACTAGCTCTTTTCCGATGTGGAACTTTTAATGAAGTTTCCAACACTAGTTTTAAAATTGCGAGAACAAAATTTCCAGAAGGGGGGATGTCACAACCCGTCCTCGGGGCCCGTGCCGTGACTACCCCAAGCCCGCCTTCCATAGGCCAGGGGCTGGCGACTAGCACCAAAGGTGTAAAATCCTGATAACTGGGAAGGCATTGCCTTTATAAAAGAAAACAAGCACCACAAAGTACAAGCGGAAGTAAAACACTAAGTACAAAAAGAAGTGCTGAAAAGTAAAAAGGGGCCAGAAATACAAGCCCAACTGTAAAGTACAACTCGAAAGGGAAAACAGCGATTGAAAAGTAAAGCTGCTATGCCGAGTTGTCCACTGGAAATCCCACCTGAAGGGTGGGTACAGATAGCTCCCCTGCTCCTCGGGTCCCGTTGTCCGCTCCGAGTATGTCCCGCCCAGTGGTCCACCTCCGGGTACCGGCTCGTCGTATAGTCCACCTCCAGGTACCGTCCAGTCCTCGAACACTCGGCCTCTGTCAGTACTGGCCGTCGTCTGCAACCAACACAACGAGGTGCGAGCATAGCCCGTGCAGGGGTGAGTATAACGATACTCAGTACGGACCCCGAGACCCTCAAGGTCTCGCTAAAACCAACAAGGATAACCACAAGAAGATCTCAACAGATAAACTCTACTTAGGTATATGCCCATACATATATCTAAGTTATCAAGTAACCCATCTCAATCATGAGGAAACACAAGGATCATGAGATCAACGGATAACCACTACCCAGGTATATGCCCATACATATACCTAAGTTATCAAGTAACCCATCTCAATCATGAGGAAACACAAAGGTCAAAAGACTCAGCTCAAACCAGGATTTTCATTATCGAAACCGTAACTACTGAGGAGCTCCGTCTCTAGAGTGTACAGTGGTCCTGTCACGACTCCGAGGTACTGCTCACTAACCTAAGACTGTTGAGGTACTCCTCCTGTCGAGTACTGCGGGTTTGCGGCCAACTACCGGGCGCTCCGTCCGCTGAGGGTCTGTCGCCAAATACCGGGCGCTCACCCAAATAGCCTACTGAGGTACTCCTCCTGTCGAGTACCGCGGGTTTGCTGCCAACTACCAGGCGCTCCGTCCGCCGTGGGTCTGCCGCCAAATACCGGGCGCTCCGTCCACTGGGCTAGTCGAATCACTCCAAGTCGAGTCGGTCAAGCAGTCGTCAGGTCTCAGTCGGCTACACGGTCTCCGTACTCTGCACGATCGTCTCCGGGAGGGTCCGCTCCACGAGCTACTGGTCGATACTCCAAGTATCACAAATTCCCACAAAGAATTATCTCAAAAGACCGTCTCGTCACAGGGGTCTCAACGCAACAGACGGCGCGTCGATCGGACGCCCGGTCTGTGAGTTATTAGCCTTTTCGTCCCAGGGGCCCGGTTGGTTTCGTGTGCGAACCAATCCCGGTCGTATCACAACTGTACCCTGAACTCCCATAGGGTATACTCAAAGGGAACGTTACTCAACGTAATCACAAACGCCGCTGACGGTTCGTCAAACGGATGTCCTGTCTGAAAGATATCAGCTTTCCCGTTCCAGGGGCCTGGTTGGATTTCGGGTGCGATCCAACCCGGCCACTATTAACTGTATCCAAAACTCGGGCGAAGGATGCCAAAAGTTCCATATCGTCAACAGGAAATCAACGCAACAGACGGTGCGTCGATCGGACGCCCGGACTGAGAGTTATTGGCATTTTCGTCTCCGGGGCCCGGTTGGTTTTTAAGGCAAATCCAACCCGACCGTACTCCACCTGCGTCCCAACCTCGGGCGGAGTATGCCAAAAGATCCGTCTCACTAAGAGAAACACAACATGGCTGACGGCACGTCAATCGGACGTCCGTAGCTCAAGATATGAGTGTTTCCGCTCCGAAGGCCCGGTTGGTTCCGTGAACGAACCAACCCGGCCGAACTCAAAGTAATCCGAAACCTTGAGTGAGATATACCGAAACGACCTTCTCGATCCAAGGATCTTGTTGCCGCAGACGGTTCGTCAATCGGAGGTCCAAGGCTCAAGTTATGGCCAAAAGACCGGAACTGGTTCGAAACGGTGGGGTCCGGGTCCGGGCCGACCCGGCCCGACCCCCCCCCCCCCTGGGTCGGCCCGGCCGGCGGTGGCCGCGGCGGCCCGGAGCCGCACGGTGGCCGAACGCGGGGGGGGGGGGGGGGGCAAAGCCCCCCGCTGATTGGGAAGGCGGCGCGGCCTTTGTGCCGCGCCTTTTTGCAAGAAAACGCCCCCCCCCCCCCCCACGTGGGGGCCGGCTTGAATTAAAACCGGGGGGCTGCTGCCCCCACCCCCCTCCCTTCAAGGAAACCGCCCCCTCATAATGAGGGGGGTTTTATGCGCTGGTCGGGGGATTAATTCCCCCGGTTTAACGTCATCCGGCCGGCCAGCTGGCCCGCCGGTTTTCTCCAACGGGACCGGAAAATTCCGGTCCCCTCTTCGGCTTCTGACGCCGGCGGCCCGGCCGCCGGTCTTCTCATCCCACCGCGGCCCGGAACCGGCTGCGGTCTCCTCGTCCCGCCGCGGCCCGGAACCGGCCGCGGTGTTCGTCGTCCGGTGCGGTGCGACGGCACCGTGCCCCTTCGCCGTGCCTTGATTCCTTTCAACGCGGCGCGACGACGTCGCGTTCTTGAAGATTCTTCCTCGGTGTGGCGCGACGGCGCCGCGCAAAATAATTGCACGATTATCCGCGTGGTGCGACGGCACCACGCCACTTTGCTTCCACCCGCAAGAAATACAACAAGAACGATGGAGGGGGGTTCGGCCGTGTTCGTGTGGTCCGGCCCCCTCACGTTAAAATAATAACTCAACTTAAAATATTCAAATTCCTCACGTTAGTCATGCAAACCATGAGCAAGAATAGAATAATTAAACAATAAATAACAACCCCTACCTCGGGTATAGGTTCAAACATTTGACAACGTCCGCGGAAGTCAACGTCGCGGAGATCGGGCGTCGCGGTCGTCGTTCGTCAATTCCGTTGACGAAGAGATGTGTCTGATGTGATACGTCGTTGGCGAAACCTCTTATGTCGACGAAGGGGATCCGAGGAGGAAGCGGCGTTCCCTCTCGTTGACACGGAAGACGAAGAAGAGCGGAGCGGCGTTCTTCGTCGGAACTTGAGCGTTCTTCGTCAAGTTGAGCGTTCTTCGTGTTCTTCGTCAGAGTTGAAGAAGAAGAAGAAAATCTCCCAAAAGCTCTCAAGGTGGCCAATGCTATTAACCAAAATAAAATAACCTTAAGCCTTATTTTATTTACACAACTAATCATTTGAATTTCAAAAGATAAGAAACGAACCATTAATTCGTAGAATTAATTCAACGAAAGAAAAAGATCATTTAAATGGTCTGTTAAGATTTCAAGAAACGCGTCAGTTGACTTTCATTAAGACGGGTTTTCACGGGTGCGTTTATTAGCGGAAAGAAACGGCAGGGCTCGTGCGGGCCCCACCTCACAAATATCCTACCAAGGGGGTAGGATATTTCTGGATAGCATCCTATCCAGTTCAACTCAGTTCAAGCCGCCTTTAAGTGGCTTCAAGCGGCTTCCTAGTGGCTTAAGCGAAATAAAATAAAGGTCTCGCAAAATTATTTTATTTCTTAACTTTAAGCCCGAAAATTAAAAACCACACCCGAGAAAACGCAACTCCGGAAGAGGCGTTTCTAAGTGAATACCAGCGCTGCGATTTCATCGGTGCCCTGAGAATTCGATTCCAGGCACCGGTTCAAAAGTTAGAAAAACCCGCTCGTCCGTTCACTGAACGTACCCGAGCCAAAACTTCGGAAAATGATTTCGGGTACACCGGGCCTCGGAATCAGGTGCCTTCAGAAACTGCGTTCTTGTAAAATTCCAAAGCAAATTAAGAAAAAAGTTTCCTTCAAATTTACGGGTCTTTACATTACTCCCACCACAGGGCTTTACGTCCCTGTAAAGCTTCACCACAAACTTAGGGAAATAAAGCGGTACTGAGCACGCATCTGAGCCTTCCGCTCCCATGTGTTCACCTGGAGGTTCCCGCGCTGCCAAAGAAAGTGCACAAGAGGAATCGACCATCCTCCTAGGATCCGCTCCTGTCGATCCTCGATCCCCACAGGAACCTCCGTATAAGACACTCATCGCCACCGTCTAGCTCCTCATGGTCGATGATATGCGAAGGGGGGTCAAGCACGTATCTCCTCAGTTGGGATACGTGGAAAACGTCGTGCACCTAGTGCAACTAAAGTGGATGGGCCAAGCGGTAAACCACCTCGCCTACCCAGGTGAGGACCTAGAAAGGTCCGTTGAACCTCGGAGATAACTTTCCTCCCAGGCCACATCTCCGTAAACCTCGTCGAGATGAGTCCCGTAAGAAGACGTGGTCGTCATCCTCGAACTCCAAAGGTCTCCATTTCTGTTAGAACTGAAACTCAAAATGACTGCTGCTATGAGGGTAAGGTTGACCGACTCAAGAGTGATCGGTCGCACCCCCCCTGTGCAAGAGTTACCCTGCACTGCCTGGGGTTTCCTTTTTCGCCGACCAAGGAAAACCCATCCCAACGTTTGCCTAAAACCGTCAATTTGAGTATGAACAGTTATTGCCCATTCTATACTCAAACTAACGTCGTAAGGCCTCGACGCTTCCACCAAGAGATTCCAACCATAACTCTCGCCTCGAGGTTCTGACCACACCGTCGGCGTAAGTGTGATTATCGAGTCTCCTCCCAAGGTATCTCCAGACGTGAGGGTCAAGTCCACGGCTTACCGGAAACTCTAGGTCTGGAACAAGATTTGTGGAAGCGAGGAATGATTCATATCGACGTCTGTTACTACAGCAGCTAGTAGTGGACATAGACTGTCCCTTGAATCATTTCTAGAGCCATTGGGTCACACTCCTTGACCGCATGCAGCCGCACTCTTCCTCCTCCCTCCAGCTCCCTGAGCCTGGCGGGAATAACTAAGGCGGGTGGTTGTAGCATGTTAGGATGTACACCACCTCATGCTGCTCTCCTAGATTTGCCTCCACGTCAGCCGCTTCGAAGGCTTATCTCTCCTTTAAGCTTCCTCTTCTTGAAACATTTAACACGCCCGAGTCTCTAAGACTGGCACTGGTTTCCTGTTTCTTACTGCACTGTGCAGTCTTCATCCGCTCCTGGATGAACTGCACCTCCTTTGCATATGATCTGGAAGAGCTGCTAAAATTTCTCCTTTGCCGAAAAGAGAAACCTGGTCTCATCCCCTCTCTAGATGAACCACGCCCATTGCCTAATACAGTCAATCCTGGCATGGAGGATGCATTCATGCCATGGATGACGTCGTATGGCCTTGACGTAACTACTAAGAGATCCAACTGTCAATCTCGCCTCCAAGGGTCGAGTCACACTGTCGGCATCAGTGTGAGGTCACTGGGTCTCCTCCAGTTGAAATCTCGAAAGTGAGGGTCAAGTCAACAGTTTAACCAGGACCACTCAGTAACATCACAAAAGAGGACAGGAAGGCAAACATCACAAGATAAGTGTCTTTATTTTATTGCAGCTCATGGTACAAAGACCCAAAAACAACATCAACATGGAACTAGAAGTACAAGAGACGTCTCCACTAGTTCCGCTCCTGTCCACCTGCTCCAGGATCTCTACTGCCTTGTCCACTGCTCTACTGTTTCTCAAGCATTCATCGCTGCCTCTGCCTCGGTGGCTCCTCAAAAGCCTATGGATCAACTGTACGAGGAGTCGGACAGTCACGTGCCAGGTGACCCTTTCCGCGGCATGAGTAACACAGTCTGCTTCTGGAACGCCTGGCTCTGTTCCCTCTCCGGGTGCCCCGCACCACCGGTCCTAAAACCCGAGATCGCCCAACTGCTGGTCTGGTCCTCCTAGACCTCTACATCATCTGTCTACTGCCCACAGATGACTTGGCTTCTGATCGAAAAACACGCGGCAAAGTCAGCAGCTCCTGAACACGCTCGGGGTGTAGAGCTACTGGCACAAACTCCACCCTGAAGAAGGTCTCGAAGTCTTCCCATGTGAAAGCCATCCCATCGCAAAACTGGAACATGTGGCTCCACCACCTGCCTGCTGCTGCCTGAAGAAGGCTGGCAGCAAAGGTCACCATGAAGTCTGATGGCGTCCCCACTAGCCTGAAGACTCCCACCACAGCCTCCAGCCAATCCTCAGCCGCCTGCGGGTCTGTCTCTCCCCCGAACCTGGGTGGCCTCTGGCGCTGGAACTCATGCAGTGCGCGCAAGTAGCGGGCATCACCTACTGCTGGGGCTGGTGGCATCGGTGGCCCAACGTATGGTAGTACCGCTGGTGCCTCCGCTGGTGCCTCAACTGCAAGAGGGCCCTGTACCGAAGCCTCGTCATTCGACATGCTGTCAGCACGCACATCCCTCTGGGCTCTAACTGGTCGTCCGAGAAAAGGCATCCTGAAAGAAACAACGTAACACGGTCAAACGATTATACCTGGTGAGCTAACCTGGTTTGAGATGTTTTAAGGGGAAAAACCTTTGAAACACACACGCAATCAGTGTTTCCGTGCACAAAGTCGGAAATCAGTTGTCAGGGTCCTGGTGTATGGATACGTCGGCCGCCCGCACCAACACTGGACTCCCTGAACTGAAAACCACAATCGGTACCCTTAACACTATTGCTTCACAGAAAGAAAGATCAGAGTATGCGGTAGAACCGACCACCTCTGATACCAATTTGTCACAACCCGTTCTCGGGGCCCGTGTCGTGACTACCCCAAGCCCGCCTTCCATAGGCCAGGGGCTGGCGACTAGCACCAAAGGCGTAAAATCCCGATAACTGGGAAGGCATTGCCTTTATAAAAGAAAACAAGCACCACAGAGTACAAGCGGTAGTAAAACACTAAGTACAAAAAGAAGTGCTGAAAAGTAAAGAGGGGCCGGAAATACAAGCCCAACTGTAAAGTACAACTCGAAAGGGAAAACAGCGACTCAAAAGTAAAGCTGCTACGCCGAGTTGTCCACTGGAAATCCCACCTGAAGGGTGGGTACAGATAGCTCCTCTGCTCCTCAGGTCCCGCTGTCCGCTCCGAGTATGTCCCGCCCAGTGGTCCACCTCTGGGTACCGCCTCGTCGTATAGTCCACCTCCAGGTACCGTCCAGTCCTCGAACACTCGGCCTCTGTCAGTACTGGCCGTCGTCTGCAACCAACACAATGAGGTGCGGGCATAGCCCGTGCAGGGGTGAGTATAACGATACTCAGTAGGGACCCCGAGACCCTCAAGGTCTCACTAAAACCAACAAGGATAACCACAAGAAGATCTCAACAGATAAACTCTACTTAGGTATATGCCCATACATATACCTAAGTTATCAAGTAACCCATCTCAATCATGAGGAAACACAAGGATCATGAGATCAACGGATAACCACTACCGAGGTATATGCCCATACATATACCTAAGTTATCAAGTAACCCATCTCAATCATGAGGAAACACAAAGGTCAAAAGTCTCAGCTCAAACCAGGATTTTCATTATCGAAACTGTAACTACTGAGGAGCTCCGTCTCTAGAGTGTACAGTGGTCCTGTCACGACTCCGAGGTACTGCTCACTAACCTAAGACTGATGAGGTACTCCTCCTGTCGAGTACTGCGGGTTTGCGGCCAACTACCGGGCGCTCCGTCCGCTGAGGGTCTGTCGCCAAATACCGGGCGCTCACCCAAATAGCCTACTGAGGTACTCCTCCTGTCGAGTACCGCGGGTTTGCTGCCAACTACCAGGTGCTCCGTCCGCTGTGGGTCTGCCGCCAAATACCGGGCGCTCCGACCACTGGGCTAGTCGACTCACTCCATGTCGAGTCGGTCAAGCAGTCGTCAGGTCTCAGTCGGCTACACGGTCTCCGTACTCTGCACGCTCGTATCCGGGAGGGTCCGCTCCACGAGCTACTGGTCGATACTCCAAGTATCACAAAGTCCCACAAAGAAGTATCTCAAAAGACCGTCTCGTCACAGGGGTCTCAATGCAACAGACGGCGCGTCGATCGGACGCCCGGTCTGTGAGTTATTAGCCTTTTCGTCCTAGGGGCCCGGTTGGTTTCGTGTGCAAACCAATCCCAGCCGTATCACAACTGTACCCTGAACTCACATAGGGTATACTAAAAGGGACCGTTACTTAACGTAATCACCAACGCCGCTGACGGTTCGTCAAACGGACGTCCTGTCTGAAAGATATCAGCTTTCCCGTTCCAGGGGCCTAGTTGGATTTCGGGTGCGATCCAACCCGGCCACTATTAACTGTATCCAAAACTCAGGCGAAGGATGCCAAAAGTTCCATATCGCCAACAGGAAATCAACGCAACAGACGGTGCGTCGATCGAACGCCCGGTCTGAGAGTCATTGGCATTTTCGTCTCCGGGGCCCGGTTGGTTTTTAAGTCAAATCCAACCCGACCATACTCCACCTACATCCAAACATTGGGAGGAGTATGCCAAAATATCCTTCTCACTAAGAGAAACACAACACGGCTGACGGCACGTCAATCGGACGTCCGTAGCTCAAGATATGAGCGTTTCCGCTCCGAAGGCCCGGTTGGTTCCGTGAACGAACCAACCCGGCCGAACTCAAAGTAATCCTAAACCTTGAGTGCGATACACCGAAACGACCAACTCGATCCAAGGATCGCGTTTCCACAGACGGTTCGTCAATCGGAGGTCCGAGGCTCACGTTATGGCCAAAAGACCGGAACTGGTTCGAAACGGGGGGGTCCGGGTCCGGGCCGACCCGGCCCGACCCCCCCCCCCCCTGGGTCGGCCCGGCCGGCGCGGCGGCCCCGGTGGCCCGGCGCCGCACGGTGGCTGAACGCGGGGGGGGGGGGGAAGCCCCCCGCTGATTGGGAAGGCAGCGCGGCCTTTGTGCCGCGCCTTTTTGCAAGAAAACGGCCCCCCCACGTGGGGGCCGGCTTGAATTAAAACCGGGGCCTGCTGCCCCCCCTCCCTTCAAGGAAACCGCCCCCCTCATAATGAGGGGGGGTTTATGCGCCGGCCGGGGGATTAATTCCCCCGGTTTAACGTCATCCGGCCGGCCAGCTGGCCGGCCGGTTTTCTCCAACGGGACCGGAAATTCCGGTCCCCTCTTCGGCTTCCGACGCCGGCGGCCCGGCCGCCGGTCTTCTCATCCCACCGCGGCCCGGAACCGGCCGCGGTCTCCTCGTCCCGTCGCGGCCCGAAACCGGCCGCGGTGTTCGTCGTCCTGCGCGGTGCGATGGCACCGCGCCCCTTCACCGTGCCTTGATTCCTTTCAACGCGGCGCGACGGCGTCGCGTTCTTGAAGATTCTTCCTCGGCGTGGCGCGACGGCGCCGCGCAAAATAATTTCACGATTATCCGCGTTGTGCGACGGCACCACGCCACTTTGCTTCCACCTGCAAGAAATACAACAAGAACGATGGAGTGGGGTTCGGCCGTGTTCGTGTGGTCCGGCCCCCTCACGTTAAAATAATAACTCAACTTAAAATATTCAAATTCCTCACGTTAGTCATGCGAACCATGAGCAAGAATAGAATAATTAAACAATAAATAACAACCCCTACCTCGGGTATAGGTTCGAAGATTTGACAACGTCCGCGGATGTCAACGTCGCGGAGATCGGGCGTCGCGGTCGTCGTTCGTCAATTCCGTTGACGAAGAGATGTGTCCGATGTGATACGTCGTTGGCGAAACCTCTTATGTCGACGAAGGGGATCCGAGGAGGAAGCGGCGTTCCCTCTCGTTGACACGGAAGACGAAGAAGAGCGGAGCGGCGTTCTTCGTCGGAACTTGAGCGTTCTTCGTCAAGTTGAGCGTTCTTCGTGTTCTTCGTCAGAGTTGAAGAAGAAGAAGAAAATCTCCCAAAAGCTCTCAAGGTGGCCAAAGCTATTAACCAAAATAAAATAACCTTAAGCCTTATTTTATTTACACAACTAACCATTTGAATTTCAAAAGATAAGAAACGAACCATTAATTCGTAGAATTAATTCAACGAAAGAAACAGCTCATTTAAATGGTCTGTTAAGATTTTAAGAAACGCGTCAGTTGACTTTCATTAAGACGGGTTTTCACGGGTGCGTTTCTTAGCGGAAAGAAACAACAGGGCTCGTGCGGGCCCCACCTCACAAATATCCTGCCAAGGGGGTAGGATATTTCTGGATAGCATCCTATCCAGTTCAACTCAGTTCAAGCCGCCTTTAAGTGGCTTCAAGTGGCTTCCTAGTGGCTTAAGCGAAATAAAATAAAGTTGTTGCAAAATTATTTTATTTCTTAACTTTAAGCCCGAAAATTAAAAACCACACCCGAGCAAACGCAACTCCGAAAGAGGCGTTTCTAAGCGAATACCAGCGCTACAATTTCATCGGTGCCCTCAGAATTCGATTCCGGGCACCGGTTCAAAAGTTAGAAAAACCCGCTCGTCCGTTCATTGAACGTACCCGAGCCAAAACTTCGGAAAATGATTCCGAGCACACCGGGCCTCGGAATCAGGTGCCGTCAGAAACTGCGTTCTTGTAAAATTCCAAAGAAAATTAAGAAAAAAATTTCCTTGAAATTTACGGGTCTTTACAGGGGAAGGATGTGACATCCCATGTACGTAATAAACATTAAAATTTTCATATTTATTAATATTTTTTGAATTAAATATTAATTCTTCTTTAAAGGGGGTTCTTTGTTCAATGGCGTACCCGGTACACAATAATGGATTTCTTCGAAATATTACATTGCACACTAATAATATAATTTTTTTTAAATGGTTGTTAACACATGTCATTGTATTGGTCGGAATGAAGAGAACTAACTACAATATTATTATACATGTTTGTTTAATATTTGTACATTTATCTAATAAAAGTTAGAGGCATAAAATGTCAATGATTATAAGAATAAAAACACTTATATTATTTAAAAGGTCTATTTAATGCCTTTTTATGGATAAACCTCAATAAATATAGTTTTAATCATTTTTATATGTTTTATTTGAAAAAACAACATTATTCTTTAGATTCGGGACATCAAAATATACTTTTGGCAAAAAAAAAATTTGATAATGATCATTATTAATGATTACTAAAAAATACTGTATTTTAATTCAAAACTACATTTTAATATAATTTATTTATATGGTTAAATTATCTTTTTAAATGGTTATAACGTGTAATTAGAATAAATTTTTACCAGTTAATCTAATTTTTGAAATTGGAATTAAATTTATTTTGAAATTGGATATAAACAACTGTCAATCTTTTTGTGAGTTATAATTTCTTAAAAACATGCATTTTATTTTGACAACAAGAATTAATTTTAAATTAATTTCTTCCACTTCAGTGTATTGAATTTAGAAAAATGGATTCCATATATAGAATCAGAATGTCCATATTCTATAAATAGGTAACTTTTATTTGTAGTCTTTTTAAATATTTACCTTAGTAAATATTTTATTTACCATAAATAGAGGGTAAATATAATAAATTAGGAAAAAATATAATATTATAATAATATTAAGTTATCATAACAAGTTTACTAATCATATTACTTAATACATATCTGACCACGAGCATCCATACATCGAATTTAGGACCCCATGGAGCCACATGAGGGTAATAATGACACTTTATATTAAATTATTTCAAGTAAAGACAAAAATGACATAAACAAATATATTATAGTTAATCAATTTTTACATGAGGTTATATAAGTTATAAATTTTACTATATATATTCATTGGAAATCTAAAATTATTTCATACATCATTAATTTTTTTATAATTTTTGTACATCAAATAAATTAAATTATTTATGACACAATAATGATGTAGTATTTACCTAATTAATTAATGATTTAAATAAATAAGATTATAAATATTAAAACATTATCCATAATAGGTCCAATTATTATTTGATGATTTTATTTCTAACATGAGTCATATTATATTTTACTTTAATGATTTTTTGACCTTTTGAAACTGAATATGAGTTTGAAATAAAATAATTATTTCAACCATTCCTAAAGAGCCCCTCCTCTACCTTATAAGAAGCCCTCACTTCCTACCAATTTCTCACACTTCTCAAGAAATTGTCTTATACAAACACTTATGAAATAATCTCTCAAGATACCTCTCTTAAACCTAAATTCCTTACCTTAGGTAGAAATCGTTTCGAGAAATCCATTTGGTTCAAACCAAAGGGAGTAACCCAATTTAATGGTAACGTCTTCTCTTAAGTTCTTTTGTTTTATTTTACTTCTCCCGCCCCTAAACACTTTTTATACCATTATTTTATAACAAAACATGTATCCTAAATATAATAGGATGTTTTTATGAAAATTATTATAGCTACACATACACACACCTCCATCTAATGGGTGAAGAACATACGGTTTTTGTGCATGTAAAACTAACACCTCACGAAGCGATGATTGTTCAAATATCTTATACCACCTCTCATGGTGGACATTATAATGAAACTATATTTATATATGATATATATTACGTTTTTGTTTTTTTATGCTTCTATAATTATTATTTACAAACACACCTTTATGCTTTCAAATATGTGTAAACACGATAATTTCATTTAAGGAAGTGTAGACTACTGCCCCTCACGTTGATATGATTCATTCATGACATAAATGGATCATATAAAGATAGATTTAATGAAATTATGTAACATATATATCATATTATATTATATTGGAATTATAATATACCTATGTATCATTTATTTTTTATTCTATTAAATATTAAATAGAAATGAATGTAGCGTTAATGCATATGTACGGATTTTCGTCTCCATGAACGGTGCATTTCATTTCATATCTCAAAATGTTATGTAAAATTATATTTATATATATAATATATGATATCTATATCATTAATATAATTCTGGAGATAATGGAGTTTTGACCACATGTAAAAATTGTAATGATGACAAGTTCATTATTAACTCAAATTCTGAACATCAACAAAATGTCTGATATGAACTCAAATAATTAACTAACTATTATCACAAGGTAATAAGTGATATAAAAGTAATAATAAAAAATAAAAAGGTTATAAAGAAAGTATAAATTATCTTACGTTTATTATTCTGGATGAACAAGGAACATACGAGTCAATTTGGACACAAGGTAAAGGAATTCAAATCTCAGTTTTAATTCCGTGTGATTTCCATTGTTCACCACTTGTTTATTTCATGTGGAGTATTTTGTTCTGAAATATGATATATATTATCATTATTATATTTATATTAATGTTATTTTGTGATTCATTTTGTTTTTATTAACTTTTTCTCATAATAATAGATTTATTACAATGTGGTAAGGATTTTTCATCTCACTTTTTATTACCGTGAGATTTACGATATATTAGCCACTATTTCCTATTGTGTGGTGGATGTACTTCCCATTATTGTATTATTTATGGAATATAATTTAATTTATGGGTATTTACATATTCATTTTGTAATATTTCTTTAATTGGGTGTAATTTTAGTATGTTCCCAAATCGGTAAGGGAACCTTCCACCCTCCTCTTTTCAAAATACTTATTTTTCTTATGTATTTTAATTTAAATCTTATAATGTTGGGATATTTTCTTAATTATCCTTATTGACTTAAATTATATGTCCATGTGATGAGATATCATTTTCAATCTCATCAACTTATTTTCTGATTTTTAGAGTGACGTTCTTAGGCTGTCGAATTTCTGTAAGAAAACTTCTTAACCAAACATCAATTTTTGGGTTAAACATCTACTTCTTTATTATGTTGTGATATGAATATATTCTAATAACCTATGATTATTTTACACTTAATATCCACTTATATTTGGTGTATTTATATATGTCACACATAATAATGAAATTTATTTATCCTTAATTTAAGGATACTGTATTTATAAGGGAATTCATCTCAATTTCATTTCATGGAGGCATATTTTGTTCTATTCTAAACATTAATTTATACGGTGAATAAATATCGTTGAATTTTAATTTCCATCAAGGGGAATATTTCCATATGAGGATTTTTACAAAATGAAAAAAAATAATGTTACTTTTTAACATAAGAGATGAAAATGACCTTTTCTGCCACTATGAGTATTATTTGATCCCTGCCTTCCTTAACAAGCCGTAATGTTTTTAAACGTAAAATAAATAACATAAAATATTTTTACATATTTTGGAATTGAAAATGGTTTTGATAATGTATTTTTTATGTCAAATATTTTTAAATGATATGTTGTGATTAAAATGTGGAAATGTATCTTTCAAAATTTTATTGTTTTATGTGTTATGAAGATTTTATGGTCCTTGGGAATTGTTTATGAATATGGGTGGTTCCATGATAATCCTTGGGCGGGTGAGCCCAAGATAGCTCTTTAATGCATTGGGTAACGTGAAGGAGGTAAACATTAATGTTTCTTCTAAGAGATTTAAGGAATATACTATAATGGGTATTCCAAATGTGACTCCATATGTTGTTGTGATAGCTACAATGTAAGTTTGAAATGGATTCCACATGTTACCTTTATGATTTATGAATTATGTGTGTTATTCATAAATCATATGAATTAATGACATATGTTATGATTAAAAAGTATGGTTTCATTATTTTGTATTTTTTGATGGGTTAATGTTCTCATTCCTTATTTTATATCTCTTACTGAGATTTTTAGGCTCATGCCATGTTTTTGAAATGTTTTCCACCTAACATAAAGATGAATAAGGGCCAAGGATGGGATCAAGGAAAATTCATGTTGTCTAAAACATGGAACTAGACATGAATCATTTTTTCAAGAGTTATTATTTTATGAAAAAAGGATTATGAGTAGAAAAGTATACATGTAATATTCATGTTGTTATGTAAATGTTATGACCTAATTATCTAAAAAACTAAACCTGAACAGATCCTCAATGGTAATTATCCATTTAATTCAAGACTATGTGATGTTTAAGGATGGGTTCGTATAGTTGATTTAAGTGGAATTTTTAGTCAACTTTAGGGATTATGAGTTTTTTCTTGATACATGGTTAGTCTCAATCTCTACTCTTCATGTTAAATCCTTATTTTTGAAACTTTTTCAGATCATGGAATGTCTATTACAAATGAAAGGATAAGGATCTCAAATTAAATTATTATCTCTTCCTTGGAAATTCTTGCAATAATTATTGCAAAGTCATGTTCGAGTGATTATGAATCGTTATCTAACTTACAACTCACTTGCAAGGAATTGTTTGAGATATCAAACACATCCACTATACATCATTATCATCGTGGATCATGGGTTGTATTTAAAAATAATATTATTATCACAATATTCTCATATTTTCAGGAAAGGTAAATTTAATCAAGGAATTTACAAATATTTACCTTATCACAATATTTTTAAGGATATTATGATTGTACAAATGGTGTTGAAGAAAGAGAAACTTGTGAAACCTATTTATATTTTCTTTTAAAATATATCCTCTCAGCACATACTTATTGTATTTTAAAATGATCGTTAATTGATATTTTTTACTCAAATTCGGTCCGACTATTTTTTAGAAATCATGTTTTATCCGATGTTTTGAAATTATATGTCATCCATGATTATTTCCCAAAACTATATTTTTGTGAACACCCATATGACTCAAGTTGTACAAGTTGTATTTGTATGAAGGAATCAAATGATTTTGAAGGATCTCTAAATCATGGTTAAAATGCATGGACCTTCTACCTACGTGAACAAGATAACAATGAAACCAAGTGGAAGCCACGATCATGGTTTGATGTTCTTTATTCTAAGGATCATTTCATTTTATCGTATGATGGTGAAATTAAAAAGATGACAATATATATATATATATGAAATCACGAATTATGAGGTGGAGATCATAATGATTTAGGATAAAAATGAGAGGAATTTGGAAACCATTGAGGTTAAAACCTGATAGGGTTATGTTTGAGTTTTATAAAAATGATAACATGCAGACCATGTGACCACATGTCGTGTCGAACAAAGCTATGGGAATCGAACCCATAACCAAGGAGCAATTGGGATTTATCGCCTACCATTAGACTACATGAATTCCCATGTTATTATGACATATTGTTTTTAGTTAAATGATTTTGTTGATAAAGAATAAGTTTATTTTGGATCTTATGCTTTATCAAATGGATATCCTTAGTATAATAAAATGATTTCGTGATTATGTGATAAAAGTGATTTTGGAAGAAGTTCTCTCTTTTGTGAACTCTATATGCTTAATAAAAATAGAATACTACGAGATTAAATTAGTGGAGTAGTGGCTGAAATTGTATTTTTGATAAATATATTTTTTTATTGTGTATATATAGAGATTTGGGTTATTTATGGTAATGATTAACCTATCATAGAAAATATGTGATTTGGTTAATTATGCTTCAGTATGAGACTTTAAGAGTTTTCTATGTTTTCAAAGTTAAATGATAAAATTTACTATGGAAGACTATGGGATTAAATCATTCTATGTTTTGGGTTTCAATCTCAGTTTGGATTATTTTGATGAATTTTAAGGAAAATTATGTATTGAATGGTCTTTCTCAAACATTGGGTACATTTTGTTGAATTTTGGATATTTAGAGTAGTATTTTTTATATAGGATTATCTTTTTTGCGTAATATATGATCTTTTACTAACCATTTTGTTTTTATTTTATGTCTAATTACAAGGGAAATGTATAGTTCTTCTTTTCTGAATGATTTGATTCTCTAGAAGTTGATTCTTGAGCTTTGGATGTGACCAAGCCTTTTTAAATGAACATTGTTTGGCGAAAATATTTGTTTTGGTAGAAACTTATTAAAGGCTGAAAATATACTTGAAGGTAAGAATATTTTTATATGTTCTTATTATATGTAGTAAAGGAATTCCTAAAATTATGAAAAGGTAATTAAAACAAAAACGTTGAAAGTTTACGTTTCCTACTAGGTTATCAAAAACCGCTTAACACATCACATGTTTGTGATTTTATAGTGGTAAACATTCTCCTCATCATATTTTCTATCACTCTCCATTAGAACTTGATGGTTTGTTTTCTCTTCCATATCCATGTTTTCCAACATGGAATCCTATTATAGGATATCTCAGGTAACGTTTGTGTTTCTTTTTTTTCATTTAAAGTGATATTATTACTAAATGTTTTCTGATGTGGGAATTTTAATGACGTTTCCAATCCCTGTTTTAAAAATTGCGAGGTTGAAATACCCAAAAGGGGGTGAAGGATGTGACATCCGATATAAATAAGGAATGTGAAATTTTTCATATTTATTAATATTTGTGAATTAAATATTAATTATTCATTATGGGGGACTCTATGTTCTATGGCGTACCTGATACACAACAATGGGTATCATTGAAATCTTACATTTCACACTTATAATATAATATTTCTATTTTAAGATCTATTTAATGCATAGAAATTATATTAGAAGGAATGAATAAAACTATCTACAATATGATTATACATGTTTTTTTAATATTATTACATTTATCCAATAAAAGATATAGGCTTAAAATGTGAATTTATCTAAGCATAAATAATCTAATATTCTATAAATGGACGATTTTTCGCATTATGATGGAGAACCCTCCTTAAATCTAGTTTTGATCATTTTTATATGTTCTATTTGACAAAATAAAATTATTATTTACATTTGGGACATCAAAATATAATTTGTGTAATTTTGTTTTCTGATAAAGATCATTTTTAATGAATGGTGAATAATATAGTATTTTAATTCAAAACTAAATTTTAATCTAATTAATTTATATGGTTATATTATCTATTTAATTCATTGTAAAGTTTAATTAGAATATATTTTTATGAGTTAATCCAATATTGGAAATTTGAATTAATTTCACTTTGAAATTTGACATAAACAAATGTCAATCTTTTGATAGTTATTATTTCTTAAAAACAGGATTTTTGTTTTGACTGCGGTAATAAATTTTAAATTATTTTATGCCACTTCTGTGTATTGAATTTTGACAAATGGATTCCATATTAGGAATCATTAGGTCCTAATTGTATAAATTTGTAACTTTTATTTTTATATATTTTAAATGTTTACTTTAGTTGATATTTTATTTACAATGATTAAAGGGTAAATATAATAAATAAGGGTAAAATATAATATTATAATAATAATAAATTACCCTAACATGTGTCCTAATCCTTTTGGCTGATACATATCCGACTATGGGAATCCTTGGGTCAAATTGGGGACCCCATGAAGCCACATAGGAGTAATAATGACACTCTATATTAATTAATTTAAAGTAATGAAAAATTGACATGATAAAATATATTTTAGTAAATAAATTTTTACGTTGGGTTATATAAGATACCTTTTCGACTATAAAAATTCAGAGATAATCTAAAATGATTTCCTATATCATAGTATTTTTTATAATTTTTGGATATCAAATAAATTAAATTATTTATGACACAATAATGATGCAGTATTTACCTCATTAATTAATGATTTAAATAAATATGATTATAAATATTAAAACAATATCCAAAACCTGACCAATTATTATTTTATGATTTTATTTCGACCATGAGTCATCTTAACTTTGACTATAAATATTTTTTGACCTTTTGAAACCGATGATGTGTTTAAAATATAATAATTATTTCATACTTTCATAAATAGGCACTCCTCTCCCTTAAAAAAAGCCTTCACATCCTACCCATTTCTCACAATTCTCAAGACCATGGCTCATATATACTATACTAAAATATGCTCCCAAGATCCCTCTCTTAATCCTAGAATCATTACCTTAGGCCGAAAGCACATAAAGAAACCCTTTTAGTCCAAACCAAAGGAAGTTACCCTATTTAATGGTAATGTCTTCTCTTGTGTTATTTTGTTTTATTTTATTTCCCCAACTCCTAAACTCTTTTTATTAATTTATTTTATAACAACAGTAGTATCCTAAATATATGAGGTTGTTTTTTTGAGAAGTATTATAACTACACTTACACACACCTCCATATAATGGATGAAGAACATACTGTTTCTGTGGATGACAAACTAATGTCTTACGATGTGGTCATTGTTCCTATATCTTCTACCGCCTCTCATGGTGTGCATTATGATGAAACTGTATTTATATGTGTTATTTAGTATCTTTTTTTTTCTTTATTCTTCTGTAATTTTTATTTACAAACATATCTATATGCTTTTCAATATATGTAATCATGATAATTTCATTTGAGGAAGTGCGGACTACCGACCCCTCAAGGTGATATGAATCATTCATGACATACATGGAACGTATAGATATGGAGTTAATGAAATTATGTAACATACATATCATATGATATTATATATTATGTATAATATTACTATGTATCATTACCTTATAATTCCATTAAATATTACATATAAATGAAAGTATCGTTCATGCATTGGTACGGCTTACCGTTTCCATGAATGGTTCATTTCTTTTCTTATCTCGAAATGTTATGTACAATTATAAATAAATATATATATATATATGCACTAGATATATATAATATATATGATATATAAATCATTAATGTCATTCTGGAGATAATGGAGTTTTGACCACATGGAAAAATTATAATTATAACAAGTTCATTTTTAACTCCAATTCCAAACATCGACAAAATTTTGGATATGAAATGAAATAAGTAAATAAATGTTATTTCAAGGTAATAAGTGATATAAAATTAAAAATAAACATTAAAAATGTTATGAACCAAGTTTAAATTAACTTAAGTTTATTATTCCTGAAGAACAAGGAACATACGAGTTCAGTTGTACATGAGGTAAGGGATTTCTTATCTCACTTTTAATTTCATGAGATTTTCATTATTCAGCACTTATTTATTGCATGTGATGTATTTTGTTCTGATATTTGATATATATTATCAGGATTATATTTTTATTCATGGTATTATGTGATTCATTTGGTGTTTATTTCCTTTTTCTCATACGAATGGATGGATTACAACATGGTAAGGATTTTTCATCTCACTTTTTATTCCCATGATATTAATGCTATATTAGCCACAGTGTCCTTTTTTGTGGTGGATGTACTTCCCATGAATGCATTTTTTGTTTAATATACTTCAATTTATGGGTATTTACATATTCATTGTGTGATATTTCTTTCATGGGGTGTATGTTTCGTAAGTTACCAAATCATTAAGGGAACCTTCCATCCTCCTCTTTTTAAAATAATTATTTTGGTTATGTCTTTTAATTTACATCTTATTGTGTCGGGATATGTTATTATATATACTTATTGATGTAAATTTTATGTCTACAAAATGAGATATCCTTTTATCTCTCATAAACTTAATTTCTGAATTTTAATGTGACGTAGTTAGGCAGTCGAATTTATGTAAGAAAACTTCTTAACCAAATTTCAATTTTTGAGTTAAACATCTACTTCTTGATTATGTCGTGATATTAATATGTGTGAATAAACCCTAATATTTATAGACATAATATCCACTTATATTGGGTGTATTTATATTTTTCACTCAAAATTATTTAAATGAATTATCCTTAATCTAAGGATATCGTCTTTATAAGTTACTTCGTCTCAATATCTGTTCACTGAGGCTTATTTTGTATTGTTCTCAACATTATTTTATATGGTGTATAAATACTTTTGACATTAAATTTCATAAAAATGGGATATTTTCCGACAAGGTGTTTTACTAAATATCAAAAAAATAATGTTTCTTTTTAACGTAAACAGTGACGACGACCTTTTCCGCCGTCGTGAGTATAATTTGGTCTTTGGTTTCCTTAACAAGTCGTAATGTTTTTAAATGGAAAATAAATACCATATACTCCTTTTACGTATTTTTGTATTGAAAATAGTATTGATAATGGATAGGTTATTTCAAGTATTTCTAAATGATATATTGTGAATAAAATGTTGAAATATTATCATTCCTTTGTTTTTTATGTGTTATGAATATGTTATGGTTTGGGGAATTGTTTATGCATATAAGTGGTTCCATGATTAACCTAGCGTGGGTGAACCCAAGATAGCTCTCCAATGCATTGGGTAATGTGACAGAGGAAAATGTGAATATTTCTCCTATGAGATTTAATAATATACTATGATGGGTATTCCAAATGTGACTCCCTTTGTAGCCATGATATCTACAATGTAAGTTTGATATGGATTACAAATGTTAACTTTGTGATTTATTATTTCTATGTTTTATTCATAAATCTTATGATTTTATGAGGTATGTTATGACTGAAAAGTATGGTTTTATTGTTTTGTATTTTTTGATGGGATAATATTTTCATTCATTATTTTATATCCTTTACTATTCTTTTTATGCTCATACCATGTTTTTGAAATTTTTTACACAGGACATAATGATGAATTAGTGTAATGGTTGGAATCAAGGAAAAGTCATTATGTCAAAAACATGGAACCAGACATGACCCTTTTTTCAAGAGTTTTTTTATAAAAAAATGGATTCTGAGTATAATTTCTTACAAATAATATTCATGTTGTTATGTAAATGCTATGACCTAATTATATAATACTCTAATCCTTAAAAGATCCTCAATGTGAATTATCCTTTTAATTCAAGATTATATAATGTTTAAGGAAGAGTCCTTATAATATAATTGTGTTGATGTTCGATAGAATCCATCTCATTAAAATGTATATAATTAATATCATATAAGTGTGTTAGTAACCTACTTCAAGTATAAACAGTAATATTATTCTTCAACATCTAATATAAACGATACATTTAACAAATCATTTATATAAAAAAATTCAAATTCTGATTCTTCAAAATAATATATAGTATGTAAATATCATTGAAAATAATATTCATAAACTATCCAAATATCAAAAAGATTTATTAATAGATAATAAATATTAAAACCTTCTTCTTATGTCATAAGTTCTTCTTGAGGATCTTCATCACATCACACATCCAAGAAAAATAATCATTTTATCCTAAGAACAAAAAATCAAAACCTTACAACATCATACTAAATAAAAACATTCCACCGAGTGGAAAATGAAAATTTTCGTCTATCAAATAATATAATATTGAGATATATTTTCTATTGATTTTTTTCTAATAATCAATATTCCTTCCCCCATATCAATCATTATACAATCTAAATAAATATTTTTATCAGATAACGGGTATTTTTTGAGAACTCAAATTTTGATCTCTAATAGAAATCATTGTCTCAAAACTATTATATAATAACTCAAGAGGGGTGGTCAATTTTTTTTAATTTCATGATAGTTTAAAATAATAATATACATAATATTCTAATAATGTACTTTATATTACACTTGAATGTATTGAAATGTTAAAAAATGAACTGCATAAGACAAAAATATATTAATGTTGTTTATTCTACAATAACCTATCATATTCTTCTCAACTAACACCCAATGCGAGTTTAGTTAATTTTACCTTAATTTATTTCATAGGGATTGAAAAAATATGTACATTCTAATAAAACCTGTATCAAATTATTCAAGATATCTCTTTACATACTTACATTTTTGTATTCATATAATATTTATCACATAGAGTGTCACTTCAAAACTGAAAAGAATAATGTGGAAATTAATTCATATTTTCATGTACATTTATGCTTCATAAATAACATGGTTATAGAATATCACCCATATATAATTTTTTTCGTTCAAATTAAATCATTGGTAGAAATTATTCAAATTTCATAAGTTTATTATCATAATCATACACAATAGTAATATCCTTCTTCATTTTCAGGATAAAAATAAATGAATTGTGCAAAAAAATGAATAACATCATGGTATATATTGAGTTTGAAAAATATTTTCTATTTATTATTGCATATAAATATCTATAAATAAATTTATCTCTAGGTGGTAAAAATTATATATAACTCCAAAATAAATCTAATTAAAACTCTCCATAAAATAATAATAAGAAGATGTAACCAATAAAGAATTGATAGTAATATTCATTTTTAAAATAAATTCATTAATCTATTTAGAATTGGTAAGGACTTATTAAAATATAAACTACTCCAACATTAGTAAATCCCAAGAAACCTTCTTCTTAAAATAAGAAACTATAAAATCTCATAAATTTTATTAAAATTTTAAATTATTTAGTTTATTTAGAGCCATTATAATTCCTCATATGATTCAATCACTTTTTCAAATGTTTCATCCCTTTGTAAGATTTCTCCAAATCATAATGTCCCAGGATTTTGAAATACTTTTATACAATCCATATTAGTGATCATTTAAATATACATCAATTCCATAATTCCTATAAAATTCATAAGTGTATTTAAGAAAATTGTAAGGGTCGTTTGGAGGTTAATAAAGACCCTCAAGAACCATGTAAGGATCAAATAGAACAATGTTACTCTTATCCTAAATATAAAAAAATATCAATGTCTACATTATAATAATTGGTACCATAAATTCATAAATATAATTCCTAAATTTTATGAAAAAATATCCACATCATAATGATGAATGTAACCATCATAAGGATCTATATTGGCTCTAAATCGATAAATAGTTAATCAAAATATAAAACCTCTAGAATTTTTGGACTAATCCGATGCATTAGATATTTTCACTCAAAATAGAATAATAATCAATATAAAAGATAGTTTTTTTGCATCCATGACAATATATATAATTTCACTACTAGATGAAATTTTTTTAAATCAGAATATGATTAACATTGAATAATAATCTAATAATGGAAGACATTATTTTTATATTAATAAGTAAAATTTAATTTAGTAAATAAATATTCATTAGAAAAAAATATATAATGGATTTTCTATAAAAAAATATGATAGATATAAATATTAGTACAATAACAATATATTATAATTAAGAATAGATGGAAAACATTTATTTCTAGTTTATTTATTCACTATATATTGAATATAAATTTTTCTTATTCATAAGATTAGTTAATATTATAAAATAATTTTTTTTTATTTTTATATGAATATTAAAATGAATATATTTTTATATGTTTAGTGTGTATAAAATTTAATGTACTTTGTCAAATGAATATATATTAATCAATTATATTTATATTTTATTGGATAATATATACCATGTTTACTATTCCAATGAAAATAACAAATTTTATTTATTATAATTTAAAAACTTATTAATATATATATTTAGGAATTGTTAAAATGTTAAATAGATGAAATGATATATAAAAATATTAGTATTATTATTTCTGATTTTCTGTATCTAATAGAATAAGTTAAATAGTATTGTTCATTTGGAAAAAAATAGGGAGAAGTATATAATCTAAAAATATGATTTTTATCATGTAGATATTTTATGTACAAGTAATAAATTACTTAAATCTCTCTTAATCCCTAGAGAAAATTCTCATATTCTCATATATCATGATTATAAAGGAAACAAAGTTATACTTGTTGTTATAAAATTGAATTTTCTTAACAACTTTATTCCTCAAATCTAGAAGCCATGAGATATAATGAATAATTTCAAGTTTCAGGAATCCTTTTTGGGGACATCAACAACGATCCTCAATTTGATTTTATATTATAGTAATAATAAGAAAAATAGGATATTAGAATGTTAATTAAAAATCGTATCACAAGAGAGGAAAATTTATAATTATTATAATTATTAATTTATTTTACAAGACATATCTATGAAATTCCAAAATTAATTCGTCATGATATAGTATAAATCCATTTATGTTAATATTAAACTCCAACTATATATCCATCTATTCATTCAAGTGTGCCTAAAAATTTTCCAATGGTATATGAGCTGTCAAATTTTGATTTATGATTATATATATATATAATATTTTATTGATTTTATGCATTGGGTTATTATTTTTATTGTTCCTTTATTCATTCAGAGTACATTTTCTATATATCATGAATATATGAAATTATATGGCTATGAACTAGCCTACACTGCATGATGAAAACATGAAGAACCCATCCATTGTTTCTAGGTGCATGGCATGATTACATGACATGTAGTGGATGTGTACAAATTTTAATGGGGTTTTATATTCAATAGAACACATCAAACTATTAAGGAATTTTTTTAGGGTAAATACACAACATCATTTGACAATATTTATTAAAATCATGTTTTTTACAAGGTTGATAAGAAATAGATGTCAAGTAAACTTGATTAATTTATTTTTAACCCCACACATTGTACATGGATTATATATCATGATGCTTTATTTATGTCAATACTTGGTTTAATTAAATGACACATACTGACTCATTGCTTGATATATGATAAAACATGGAAAATAGGGTATGATGCTAAATTACACACCATATTACATGATTCATTTCAGAAAATATACATTATATGTGGTTACTCTCATCTCATGCGGGTCCAAAAGCAGTTTCATTAAACACCATGTATTGATTTGATGAACATGATGTCTAATGTCTAGTTAAACATTATGTGTTACATGTGGGTATCTGACATTGAACTCCCCTTACCACTATTTCATTTTCATTAGTCACACATTCCCTAATGAATACACAGTTTATCCATGAAAAATTCTCTTTTTGAATATAACAAAATGATATAAGAAATTATATGTCATATGGGGAACAATAAATGACGTATAAAATAGGCAACATGTGCAAATGATGTGTTATGTGTCATAAATTGTAAAGTATGAATTTAAAACCAATAATGATATTTTATTATACATAGGTAAACATGATAATGTTCATTATAATTACAAATCATGTACTAATACAATTTTAATATAAAGCTATTTTAATTCAATATATTTAATAATACTTAATATGGTTTATCATATATCTCAAGGCCCACAAGATGGACATAATTTATGAAAAATAATTAACCAATTAATTTTTTAGTTATTTATTATTTCATGTATATTTATTATAAAATAAATTATTTTAAATTAATGTAAGGATTAATATAAGATATTGTTTTTACATCTTTACAATGATCATGATCTTTGACCTACCTATGTATATAATGAATTTATTTTTTTACCATAATTATTATTTTTATGTTATATAATTTGAAAATTATTTTGAAATTAAATAATATTTTGGATTAATCAATCCTCCCTCAATTATTACATATGGGCATACATATCCATGTAATATTTTAATCCAATATATACAACATTATCGCTCGCTTTTATATGAGTGTACATTTATAAATAGATAATATACATGATATTTGGGATGGATCATGATCCTAAATAAGATAAATCCAATCCATGAGATATATAGGTTATTGGTGGATATAAAAACTCAAACCAAATAGTGGACCATGGAGTCATTTTTAGAATTTTTTATGTATTATCACTTCCTAATAAACCAACAATTTTATAATGTCGATGATATTAAAACATTTTTATTTTTTTATCATTAAAATGAAATTTTTTATAAATAAATTACATGGTTTATTTAATTTTTTTAGACTTGTTCACATAATATAAATAAATTAACAATAATTCTAAGATAAGTATATAATAATGTGTAAAAAATTCTATTTTTATGAAATGTAGTTCATTATTTATTAAATGTATCCTGTAATGTAATTATTAAGAATATAAAGGATAAAATATAATATCTTATACATTCATATTTAATGCATAGAGTATTTTTTTAGGCAGGGTTTTTATTTTTGTTGTATTTAGATGAAATTAGAAGTTATTAGAAGATAAAAAAAGAATATTTTTGATTGATACATTGATCCTATAATGACTTAGGCTTCATATATTTTATATTTAATAATCTTTTATGAATATTTATTACATTACAAAAAAAATACATGCCCATAGACCATAATAGTTTAATTATTTAGAAGTGTGGAAACAAACTATTCCATTTGGCTGAATGATCATTAAAATCACCAATAATTATCTCCACCTTAAGTACATCTACCTAAAACCTCTCTAAATAACATGGGAAAAGATACATAAAACTGGGTGATCTAAAATGCTCAGTAATGGTTAATAAGGGAGATACATAAGAATAATTATTAGAATAAGGGTATAGGGAACTTGAACATGAAACTAAAAGATCACACACAACATATTAGAGATTATATAGATGAATAATAGTATAATTCATGGTTGTTCAAAAGAAATTAATCATAAGTAAGTTAGGACATAGTAAATGAAACAATTATATATGAATAAAACATATAAATATGGTAGACACAAAAGAGTATAATATAATTTCCATATTAGCAACATAATTGCTACTAAGACCATCTTTGTGGAAAAAGTCCTTTACTAATACGACTTCAAACCCCATTACACGATGTATTAATTAACAAAATTCACTTACCATTCCTTCCCAATAATACTGATCCTAGTTGATTTATCATTCCGTTACTATAATACTGAACATAGTTCATTTCTTATTCCATCCATCTGTATCTCATGATATATTAATCTTTACCCAATGAATTGAATGGTGATGTTAGTCCCAACCATTTTATAATGTGATAAAATATACATGTTGCCCAAGATCTATTAAAATCATATAATTACCCACAAATTGAATCGAGTGTTCTAAATATGTAATCATATTATAACATGTGGAAGATAATACAGGTTTCATATTCATTTGATCAAAATCCAAACCCAGGAAAAATAAACGTATTTCATAAACCCATAACACGTGAAATAAAAATGGGTTTAATAAGGAAAATATGATTAATAATAACCCATCCATAAAACAATTAATAATGAAAATTTTAGATCATTTCCTAGAAGTTAAGGAGTAACCTCAACAGATCACATCTTATATAATTTTTTTTAAAAAAATCATTCATACACATTTCATGAGGAATTTAACCCAACTTATTTGAAATGGATTTTTAATACATAAAACCATTTGAAATTACATTCCGACAAAATACAGTAAGAGTTATAAAGAATAGTTGAAATCCTTTTGAATATCATTTTCCTTGAAAAATTATAAAATAATCCTCAATGCATTTAAAAAACATTTTTCATTAATAAATAATTGATAACAATACAATAAATCTTGAAAAAAAATTAGAAAAAATTTCATTCAAAATACATTGAAAAAATACAATGAAATATTGAAAGTATTTTCAGAATCTCTTTTTTACATGAAAGTTTATGAAATATGCTTAAAAACATTTTGAAATCAATTTTATTGAAATACATTGAAAACATATGATGAAATCTTGAAAAAAATTTAAAACATATTTTACATAAACAGTTATGAAAGGAGATAGACAATGTTTTTTGAACACATTTTCTGGAAATTATATTGATTCATATAATTAAATCCTCAACACATTTTGAAAACATTTCTTTACATTAAATCTTATTAAATAATATGGAAAATGATTTGAAAACCATTTTCCTGGAAAATAATTTTAATGAAATTCTTAAAAATAATCATTTAAATGTATATATATTTAATCATTAATGAATTAATTTTGGGTACATTTATACATGTTCCACTAGTTAAAAAGAACATTCTTTTTGCATAGTAAAATGTTAGAGAAATGACTCAATCAAAAAGACACAAGAGGGATCCATTTTAAAACATTGATAAAATTAAAAAATGTTAAAATATTATTTTATTTGTCATTGTATATTAGAATACTATTATTTGGAACCATTTTTTTAGAAAACATGATATTGAGAGAGCACAAATTTTGGTCCAAAGTAAGTTTAATGTCAAGATTTATTAAAATAAATTTGTTAACTGTATTATGAACAAAAGAGTAGAAAAAATGGCACCGAATCTTGATTATATTATTATTATCCATATAATAATAAAACTGTTGAATGTTTTACATATATTAATTATAATACTTCCTTATGGAAAGGGTAAACAAAAACAATATGAAAAGGTGATGATATTGTTTCAATAAAATATTATCTCTTGGTATATTTGGATTATATTATACATGTATGAAATGGAAATTACCAGATTCCTATAACATCATGAATATTATTGGATTCATGATATAAAATGTTAAATTGAAATATCTATACACCATTAAATAGAATTTATATTCACATCGAAACATGAACATCAAAGAAAGAAACTTGATAGAAAACTATTTTTTCGATTTGGTATGTTTGAAACAAATACACCATGAAATAACAATCATATAAATGGGTATGAAAATTACAATAAATATATGTATAAAAATCATTGAATAAATCAATGGTTAGTATAAAAACCACAGAAAAGGTATGTGTGGTGAATAAAAATTATCTCATAGAAATATTAAGTGAGATGAAATCATGTTACGTTGTATCTTGACTCTTGTCATACTCATTAAAACAACCTTTTTAATAAATATATATTTATTATAAATATTTTAAAGAACAACATTTTTATATATAAATCCATATATATATTTTGTGACATTATATTTCCCTATTGTTAACAATCATTATTAAGGTTTAACATTTGGTTATATTTTTTTTGTTCTTATAAATATAGCGTGATCTTCAGAATGTACATCATCGTATAGATATAATTTATATATAGTATATGTGTGTCATTGTAATATATAGATTATAAATGTATGAAATGGAATACACCGTTTATGGAGACGGTAAGCCGAATGTCCATATGAATGGTGTTTACGTTTTTAATATCTTATTTAAAAAGAATCTAACAGAAATAAATGAATATATATAAAAATATTATAATTAATGAAAGATTACAATGTTATATATATAAACACATCTTTAATAAAACCCATGCAATGTGTGAATGAATCACTTCGCATTGAGGGGGTGGTAGTCCACACATCCTCAAACGAAATTATCATATTTACACCCAAGGAAATGTAAAAGTGGTGTGTGTTGTAAAAAGAAATATAGAATATTAATGAAATTATATATATATATTATATAACATTTATAAACAAATTTTTGATAATAATTTTTACTCTGTGATGTGGTAAAAAAAAATTGAACAATCAACATTTAGTGAGGTCTTAGTTTGTCGTAATCAAAAATAGTATTTTTGATACCCATTGTATTAAGGTGTATGTAAGGGCATTTTTAACCCATAGAAAAATAACATCATAGTATATTGAGGAAATTTTTATTTCCATTTATGGAATAAATATAGTTTAGGGGATGGAAAATAAAAATAAAAAAAGGATCTTGCGAGAAGGTGTTACCTCTTAATCGGGTAACTCCTTTTGGTTTATGCCAAATGTATTCCTTGGATATCTGTATGTCCAAGGGTAGGATTATAATAGTATAAGAATGATTTTTGGAATTACATTTTTTGGAGAATAGCCTATATTAAGAGGTTTGAGAGGTTTGAGTAAGAGGGAAATGTGGTGGCCTTTTATTTGGAAGGAAAAGGGATCACATGGAATTTTTTAAAACATGATAGTTCTACACAAGTTCATACCGAAAAAAATTTATAAAACCCATAAAAAATAAAAAATATACAATAAATGGACTAAATATGACCATAAAGGGTTTTTGTGAATGTGGCTTGGTTATTCGGGCCGCTAAGGTTAATGTTTAGTCAAAAATTATGCTTAATTTGACTTTATTGTTGTAATTAATTCTAATCACTTTTACTATTTCTTTTTCTTAAAAATTAGCATGATATAAATAGAGATAAAACATTAATCATATTACAATGTTTTATGTTAATTTTTTGAAATTAAATTCATATAATCGAAAAAATTATGATTAATCCTAATCCATCATATGTGACAAAATAAAAATATTTTAATATAGAAAAATGTTCAAATATTTGTTAGCCTTTTATATTAAATAACAATTTTAAATTTATTGTAAAGACATAAACTCTATTAATATATATATAATAGATCTAATTTTATCAGAATACAAAATAAAATTAAAACATAACATTAATAATCATTGAAGCACAAAGTATGTTATTAACAAAAATGAATTATCATTCATTGGATTATGCTCCATTAATTATCACCATGCTTCCAAAATGAACTAGGTGGAGATGGTTGCTGCCTCCACCCCTCCCTCATCGGTGGGGGAGGTCTTCCTCACTGGATAATCCTCCATCATTTATCCCATTTTCTAATTCTGATTACCTTCAAACATTCCCTGAAATTTCTATTAGCCCTAATGTCCGAGACCTTAGTAATGAATTCACCCAACTAACACTATCCACATCAAAATTTACTAATGCAATAGATTTCAAATGTTATACCCTTGTTTTTTAATACAGTTCATGGGAATCATTGATTGACACCTTTTATATATTTATTTTTGGATATTGGTGGATTTAGGAATGGGTGGTTTTTGGTCTACATAAAATATAACATATCATGATTCATTTGTCATCGTATTTAAATCTAATAACAGTGTGGTATGGGAATCACCTATCATCAAAAGGATTCCACTTCCATATTTTTAGAGGTCATTTCAATCATTATATGAAGCTGGAGGCCCTGACAATAGATTTTTTATGAAATTTTTCTGAATCTCACTCTTCCCATTCTAAACACTTATGTTATTTGAATTCTGGGGAACTACATCTGTCATTATATTTTCTAAGATTCAAAAACTAGTTCAATATGTCATATGATTTTTCATTGTATTTTTTTGAACTACACATTTCAAAACCTCTTGTTTAATGGGATCAGAACAAGTTAAGACATGAATATAAGTGGAATAAACTCGTAGGGTTTGAGTCCTGGATGCATTTCTACTTAGTGTTCTTATACCTCGTGAATATAATCCCTTTATTCAAGCAAGGAATAACGAAACTACAAGAGGTAATGCATCTACTACTGGTGAAAATCTATTTCCCCCAATTTCATATAGGGTTACTCATGATCATATTTTTCCTATAGATGAGGATTTTCTTGGAATAGAAGAAGGTCGGCGACGTTTAGGGGAGGCTATAGATGTCTCTTCTGGTTCTGGGCATCCATGTGATGTAGTCAAGGCTTCTAGGAATGCATCAAAGGATACACATCCTAACCCAAATATATATGATATTTTTTATTGACTAACACATGATTTTGCTGTTTCTAGCTCTTATATTGTTATTCATGTTGTGCCTTTGTGTGATTGTGTGGAGTAACAGTTAAACGATTCCAATAAAATCTGTAATGCATTGGTAGGTATTTTTAGGGTCATCAAAAATTATGGTTTTGTTTTGGAGGAAGAGGTTGGTCCTAAGGAGAAGGAGGTCTACTTGGATGCAGATATGGTTATGCATCTATTTTCAGCAAATATATTTTATGATGTTTTAGTGAGTTAGGAAGATGATGATTTTCAAGAAATGGGTGAGGACACTTCTATTAATCTCCAATTCATTTTTCGTGGATTTTTATAACCATGATGTTTATAAATTCTAGTCCAGGTCCAATTGTCTATACAATCTTATTTAGAGAAGGTTATGTCTATATTCTTTATTAGTAACTCTCAAAACTAGTTTTAGTTATAGGGGAAGAAGAGTGTCATTCTTTGAAGGGTGGAAAAGAGGTAGAGGCAACCCATGATGAGTAACCCGTTATGGGTTTGGAGGATCCCCCCAGAAGATATGGATTCTACTTCGGAATCCCCTATTAATTCAATGATAGTTGACATTGTAGGGGAAAATCTTAGATCAACTTAATGGAAGGGTAAGAACACGTTCTTATATTTAGGAGGTTTTATTATGAACACCTAGAATATGGGAGAAAAAAACACTACTCTAACAATCCTTGTACTCTTTTTACTATGTCCTCAACTAAAGGTTAGGAAATATGACGATTTCCAATATTATATACAACACCTTCATGATCAAGTACTCCACCAAGCTTGTGGAGGTAGACTTATCTAAGGAGTTTGAATCTCATGTTGGATATTCAAATTCCAATAATCTAGTGACTAAAATAATCGAGACATATGTTCCCACCATCAACATAGGTTGAAAAAAGATGTTGGTTTGTGATGATAGATAACCCAAAACATTTACAATGAATAATTATAAAATATGAATCTAGACGTCCATAATATGCAATAGGAGTTTTATGGGTATGGTGGGAGGTATATCATGCTCAACATTAACATGGATATGTGTACTTGGATACTGAGACAACTATGCTTATCGGATCGTGGATTTGACGAAAAAAATATTTCTATGAATGATATCTTTTGTGATAGGGAGAATTTGGCACTAAATATTTAAGACCTCCTCCAAGATAATCTGGATGGGAAGGATAAAACCCTACAATGGGGACTACATAATGGTATGGTTTTTGAACATCTTATACTGAAATTCAATGATTCTGATATGACTTAGGCTGTTAGTGGTTTTTTTGATTGTGTCCTTGAGTAGTTTACAAAATTTCCATTAAAAGTTCATTTTCTTAATAAGAAAATTTATTTTGGTACAATATATTTCACTATTCATCAAAAAATGGATTTTCTCAAAAAAATCTTAGAAATCACCCTAAGATAATTTCATAATTCTGAATCCACAAATTAATTTTATTTTTTGAAATTAATTTTATATATGTTCCTAAAATTAATTATTTGGTTGTCTAAAAAGGATATTAAAAAGAATTTATTTGTGAAAATTGTATTTTTAATCATAAATACACTATACAAAAAATTATATTTTTTATAAGGAATTTTATTTCATTATATATAATCATTATAAAATTATTTTAATATTATTTATTAGTACTAATATTTTTATGCTTTAGTGGTTAGGTTATAAAAATATCATTTAAATAATTATTAAAATTAATCTTTTTTTCATATAAACTCGGAATTTCTTATAATGTCATCCATGTCAGAGGTGAGTGTAGTACATTTCATGTCATTGTTGCATGTAGCACAAGCCATGTCAGTGTTTCATGTAGTGAAATGCATGTTTGATTCATATGAAAGAAATTTTTAGAATTTATGTTTATATATATATATATATATATATCTACATTCACCTAAATGAAAAATATAGAAATGATAAATTAAATCGGAAAAAAATATTTCACAAAATCTTTGGTGTCATATTATACCCCAAATAAAATGAATTTATTCCTAGAAATCTGTCTCGGATATCATAAGTTCAATGCATGAAAGTTCATTTCATAAAAACCCACATAATAAAAATGATTCCAAATACATCCATAAAAAATAAAAAGTTGAAAGTATAAGGGTTACCCAATGTAAAATATAACGAGTTCAACACATTGGAGAACATAGTTTGGGAGTGAATAATGGACATAGATGAAGATTATAAATACTTATTAGGAGTGATTAAGGTAATAAACCACAATCCATTGAATGATTAATAAAAGTTAAGTGCCTCAAAGTTATATATATATATATATATACAGTGATTTAAAAGGACATCTATTTAAACAATTAAGGTATTATTGAATAACATTTTTTTATATTTAAACTAATGTTGAGTAAATGTCTTGTCGTCCAATAATATAAATAAATATACTTAATAGATGTATTTCTTATAAAAAATTATAACTTTTGTTGTGCTTTTATCAATTTAAAATTCTTTCGTTAAATCAAGAAACTGATGTCCAGAAATTAACATTAATGACTGATGTGATAAAATACACTTGTAGGAGATCTTATTGCCCATATTAGAAGGAAAACTACAGCCATTTATCTCTAAATATTCTTGAAAATAAACATGGATAATACATTAATCTATAAACATAAAAAGTAACACTATTATTTCATCATAAAAAATAATTAATCAAAAATAATTATACATAACCAGTACGTCAGATATGCATGTTGTAGGCATGAAGCCCATATCATGGTTCAGTCAAGGGTTCACAATACTAGAAATGTATATATTTTTTATGGCCCATTTGTGATGGGGTTCTGTAGAAACACACATTTTTTAGAAAAGTGAGTCACAAATATACATTTTTCGGTGGTCCATCACAAAACAACAAGATGAAATGGGTTTATATCCCCTCGTTAATAGTTTTCTTGAGGGTTTAAAAAATCATATTTCAATGATCCATCACAAAAGGGCCCATTGAAAATAGTTTTTTAAAAAATAAATAATAAAAATAATAAATTAATATTAGAAAATAATAATAATACTAGAAATATTAATATTATAAATAATGTTAATATATTAATTATAATAATAAAATAATATTAATAATAATGAAATAATAATAGTAATATTAGAAAAATAAAACAAATTATAAATAATAAAATAAAATTATTTTTAATATTATTATTTTTATAATTTATATTAATTAAATAATAATATTAATAATAGTAAATTAATAAAATCATCATTATTTTTTTTAAATTTAAAAATCATAATAATAACAAAATAATAAAAAATAATGAATAAAAAATTAATAAAAATTAAAAAATGTGATAAAATAATAAAAATCTAAATAAATAAAAAATTATGAAATATTCATAAAAATATGAAAATCGGAAAATATGGAATTTTAAATGGTTAATATTATAGAAAATTTTACATTTAATGGTTTTATCATAAAAAATAATCATGTCACTGATGGGGAGGGTCTTTTGGATCTATTGATGGAGATGGATTATGGAACTCCATCCCAAAACAATGAGTCAGATGTTAGATGTACTCCTTGCCATAGTGTCACTACTACCATCAACACACATCCTATTGCAGATGATGTTGCTATCGACAGTGTTCTTCCTACTACTTTTTCTTCCAATAAAACATATCCTTCACCTCCGTAATCATAATATCTATAAGCTAACGCTAATCTTATAGATACTCAAGGTAATTTGCAATAGATGTTGATCAGACTCCAGGACCTCCACTTGAGTTGGGCGTCAACATCATAGTTGTGGCATAATAACTCCCAAGCGTCAATCATGAGCTGCTACCAACAACCCATTGTTTCTTGAAGGCATACTGGGTTTCTTGTATTCATGCATCCTCAACAAATTTGTGGGTACTTGTCTGATCATTAATATCTACCTGACTCTCATTCCGTTTCAGAGACATCACAACCTCATATGACTCCTTCTATTTCAATTTAATATTGAAATATTTTAAATTTTATTTGATTTTAATTTTGAAACATAAAAAAATTATACCAAATATAACCTGATGCTAGTGATCACCTCTAATATCTCTATGGATTGGATCGTTAAACATCCTCCTATAAACATCAAACACTTTAACATCGGGTTATTCAAGAGACAATGTTAACATAAAATAAACTTTTTACATTTAAAGTGATCAAAATTATTTAAAAACAATAATAAAAATATTTTCCATATATGTACTAAATATTAGACTAACATCTCGATGTTTCATCTTCTTTCACCCCCGATTATGTCGACCTACTAATTATCACCCATAAAAATGACAACCCAACCGGTGTGAATGTAACACATCCCAACCTGATATGAAATGTTATCAGGTAAGGGGGTAAAAAGACATATCAAACTCTTTCATTCCGATATTCATCAGTGATTTCCATCTTAAATTGTGAAGAAACTAATATAAACACTGACACATAAACCCCGCTACTACCTTCCAAATAGTGTCCCACATTCTCTCTTCGATGGGATACCATAAACCCTACAACTAATTAATAATATCTTATTATTAATTTTATATGTTTCAAAATAAATATGATTTATTTATATACCAAACAACGATCAAACATACAATGACCAACATAAAAGGCAATCTAATATCATTGGACTCATGCTTCAAAATAATTATTGTTAATATAGTGCTCCCTTATCAAACAACTATATTTGAAAAGACGTGGAAAAGTAAAAATAATATATAAATTAGTATATACATTAATGGATGATATCTAACTTAAATAAAAAAGGTAAACATACCTCTGCATGTGTGGATCTAAGCCCAGCCATGTACATCGCTTGGGGATATGGTCAGAAATCCTCTATCATGTAAGACCAAGCCCCCTCTATGTACTCCTTAAACTGGTAGCAATATGAGGGTTAGATGATCCAGCAGCTTGCTCCACCAAAGGTTTATCAACCTCCTTCAAAAGAAAAAATAGATCCTCATCCATATGAAACACGATATGACTACTTTTTCATACATTTTAAAACAACTACTATATATAGATATATATTATATAATATTATAATCATCATTTCATTTTTTTCAATGTTAATCTTCATCCTCATCTTCACATTGGACGATATCAATGTCTTCATATTCCTCTTTATCATCAATAATTTCTTTATATATTTCTCTTTCATCAGTTATTGTCATTTCAAATTCATTTCAAACATTATTAACATCATCATCACCATAAACCCTGAACTATGGGGTCCCTACATCAATATCCATGTCCCCTATTGAATATGATGCACTTAGAGAAACCGCTTGAAAATCATCAATTCATTCCACTTCAGTAGATCCATATTCAGATTGAGTAAACAGATTTTCATGGCATTTATTTTTTATTATGCTCCTCCAATCACCCAACTCTCTTGAAATTTCACTATAATATGAATAATATTTTTCACATTCTAAATAAGTATATAAAAATGGATAATTTCCTTCAAAAATACTTTTATATTTATCATCAAAAATTATATGGGTCAGATGAACATGAAATCGTCCCTTTGTATCAAACAACTATCATTTAAACATCATTTTTTAATTCTGTCCCAGATAAGACAATACAATAATTTCATCCAACATTCCATAAAAGTCAACATCATTTTATGTATGATGAAATCATCTCATGAAAACACCACAATTAATTGTTTTTATTCCCCATATTCACGTGAATTATATTGAAAACCATTCAACAAATTTTTATTATAAGTGTTAAAGATTTTGGATGGTGAGTTACTCAATACAAATAATCAATTTTCAATTTTATTTAGAAATTTCAGATTCATGGATGTTTGTCAAATAGATTAACAATATAACAAGAAAGAAAATTATATGTTAAACCATAAATAATTAATTTTCTATGTTTTTTAAATGAGAAGGAAAATTTATTTTTCGGATGTTCTATAAAAGTTGATGCAATAATTAGTTGAAGTTATTTCTTAATATTCATAAAATATCACCTACAAAAATATTATTAATTTACTATATCATTTATTTTATAAAAAGTTACGGAATCACCCATAGTAAAATTGGTGTCATTTCATCATAGTTGACCATATCATATGTATGAGGTCTATTATATTCATAATTAGAAAGAAATCGTTCATGGACTCCACTGAATCTGGGTTCAGGATGATTAAAAGATGATAAATGATTTGAAATTTTATCATCAACATTTCCCACATTACATCACATTCTATTGTATTATGATGTATATTAGGAATTAAAATAATGAGAGATGGAAAAATAAATTAACGCTTGAAATTAATCATCTACAATTGAACATCCATCTAATGTTTTATTATGTACTATTTTCTTCAATTTATTCATGAATCTCTCCAATTGGTACATCTATAGGAACAATATGTGACCTACAAAATTTTCATAATTAGGAAAATAAAATCTCATATGTTCTATTGAGTCAATGAAAATTAGTTGGATGTTTTTTCTAGTTTACATAATATTAAAACAACATCTTCTTACAGTCGTCATCATACATTGTATTCTATTTCCAATGAAAAAATTTCATGGAAAAATATGATATGTTTGTTATCATATCCCAAATCATATAATTCAACCAAACCCTTAATGTAATTTTTATAAGACTTTCCATTATAACATGACAGTCCGGACTTTTTAATACGGTAATGATACCATTTATAACACTTCTTCCAAAATTAGAAGCAAAACCATATAGAATTCACAATTCAACAATCCACTAAAAAATAATAATATATTTTTTTGGACAATGTAAAATCTTATTTTTGATTCATTAACTTCTAGGATATGAAATTTTAAATAAGTTCAAGTTATTGTTGCCTATAACTTATGGAAATATCTAATCATGCCTTTACACTATCTTTTATCATACCCAGTTTATCAAAAACTATATGAAATAAATTATGCACAAATTTCATTTCCATTTTCAGTACATCCATCATGTGATAGACCAATGAATATGAAAGATATGTAGGATCCCAAAAATTCATTCATTTTATCCAATCACAATCTTTCATAAAGCCATCAATTTTATGTTACATTATTCGTGATCTGATTGAGGTGAGAGGTAATAAAGAGACCACTAATATTAAATATGTTACTGAGTTCATTTTTGGAGACCCATATCTTTCTATTAATCCTTTTTTAAAATGATATTATTTCTTCAAAAAGACTGATCAGTTGGAAAATATTTGTGACAATAGCCAAAAAATAAGGTTTTTTCATTGAAGAGAATAAACACTTTGATGTCTCTCATACAGTATAAACATGATTTTGGACCATGTGTACTCCAGAAATATAACATGGAATATGATGAGAAGTCTCTAAATGTCAATTTCAATGAATCATTTAGTTGGAAATTTTGTATCATGACAACATCACATATACTGACACCATTACACCATAATGAGTTTAACTCATCAATAAAAGGATTCAAATAAATATCAATATTAATTATCATATTTTTTGGAAATAATTATGTAAAAAAGATATATAGATTATTTATCATCATCAATGGAGGTCAATTGTACAATGTTATAATGACAAGAAAACATGAATACTGACTACCAAAAGAAAAAAATGGGAATCCACCATTTGCAGAAATTCTCAATTGGAGGTTTCATGATTTTAAAGAAAATGATAGATCCACATTTTAAAAACATTTTCATGAATCTCCATTAGTGTAATGATATAATCCTTTTTGATTTGAAATATTGGTTTTTTCCTAGTACATTAATGTCTCGATGTTTTAAGACATAAATAAATTGTAAAACATGGGTGTTTGAGTGAAAAATCTCAACTATTTTACAGTGATCAATCCACACTTACTTAGTTGATACTTTTTATACCTTAATTTCCCATATGTAGGAAAACTATCCAATATATCATTTTCAAAATTATTTAAAATGTAATCATTTGAATATTAATAAATCTTCTTATAACAAAGAACCAAATAATTAACCATCCTCTTACTCTCATAGAAATTTGTATGTAACACATTTCATTCATGTAATATTTTTTAACAAAATCTTATATATAATAAAAGAATCCCTTTGAAATTTCATTATTTTATTTAATATCAATAAATATTGCAACAACTTTAAATATTCTTATCTTGTATCTCGGACATAATTCATCATTAGTGAAACTCAACATCTCATAAAATTGAAATTTTTTTATTCTTAGGAGTTATGTAAATATCATTTTATGTTTTTGTTTATTGAAATGATAAAAAAGACACATAATGTACTAAATTATTAAATTATGATGGATCCAGAACCAAATTATTAGTGTCTTTTATGGAACTTCATTTAATATGTTGATACAAAAAAGAAAAATCTGGTAGAAAACCAAAATTCTAGATATTACTCCTAGTATTTCTAAATGTGTCAAATGTCCCCAGAGAAAATTTCATACAAGGAAACATTATTTCCATTTTGAAACAAATTCAATTTTTGATGATTGAAATGATATAAAAGGTTTAACATCATAAATATGTATCTGATTTAAACCAAAACCATTTACATTCCTACACTGATTTCTCTAAGATTAATTATCTAATTATGATTGTTTTCAAAATCGTTTTTCAATATGTCAATGAAAAATATAAAATAATTAGATTCTAGAATAATTTGATATATGAAAACACTATAAAAATTGAGAAGAAAATTAAATTCATTTTTCTATCTATTTTTAAAAAAATTATTATTTCATATTTATTTGTAAAATTTGTTTTAAAATTTATACTAATATACAATAATTTATTATAATTTATACTAATTAACACTAATTATTTTTAATTAAATATATTATATATTAATTTTAATTTATTAATTTCGGCATAGTTTTTAGTGGGTTGGATGCAACATATTTTCCATATAGCTCATCTCATTGCAACATTATCTGACTAAAAGAAATATGTAAAATATACTTTGATGAATGTATATCTATTTTTGTAATCATTATAATGAAGAGGATGGAGGCCATGTCTGGTTTCTCTTAGTTGTTACTTATACGAAAATGGATATATGTATGTTTGAGGATATATTTCATAGTGATTTTAGTGAGATCACCTTCTATGGTGATTAGTCGGTGGAAAAAATAACGACCACCAATCTAGATGAAGTTGTGCCAATTTATTACTAATTATTACTCAATTATAAACTTTTCCAATTCAATCAATTTATTATAATTGTTTATAATTATTCTATTTATTTTTAATTATTTTAAATTTTAAATTTATTCATTTATGTAGTTATTTTTTATTAATTATTTATAAATATTATTATTTATTTCTCATTAGTACAATTTATTTATAATTATTACTAATAATTACTAATTATTATAAATAATTTCTAATTATGACTAATTATGTCAAATTATAACTAATAAATTATAATTATTACTAATTTTTTATAATTATGACTATTTTTTATTAATTTTGACTAATTGTGACTAACTATGAAAAATTATCACTAATTAGGACTAATTTTTACTAATTTTTACAATTTATTACTAATTATAAATAGTTATTTTTATTTATTACTAATTATTACTAATTATTAAACGTTATTAATAATCATAAAAATTTATTTCTAATTATTAATTTTTTTACTAATTATTAAAATTTATTAGAAATTATTAATATTTATTTAAAATTATTCTAATTTATTAAAATATATTTATTATTATTACAAATTATTATTAGTTGTTACAATTTGTTAAAATTTATTACTAATTATTACAATTTAATACTAATTATTAATTATTATTAGAATTTATTAATAATTATTAATACTTATTAGTAGTTATCACTAATTATTACAAATTATTACTAATTATTACAACTAAATAAATAATTATTTCAATTTATTTCAATTTATTACCATTTATAATAATTAATTACAATTTATAACTAGTAATTACAATTTATTACAAACTATTACAATTCCTTAAAATTTATTTCTAATTATTACAATTTATTAAAATTTATTACAATTTAGTACAATTTATTACTAGTTTATTAGAATTTTTTGTTAAATATGACTAATGACTACTAATTCTGTCTAATAATGACTAATTATTTTTAATTAAGACTAATTGAGAAAAATTATTACTAAAATATTACTAATTATTTACTAATATATTACTATTTGTTGAAATTTATTACTAATTATTTATAATTATTACTAATTATTTTAAATTTTTAATAATTATTACTAATTATTACAAATTATTAATAATTATTAATAAATATAAAATTTTATTACAAATTATTTAACTTTGTTGCTAATTATTACAAATCAATTCTAATTACCATTAATTATTACATATTAATAATGTTTGTTACTAATTATTACAATTTATTACTAATTAGCACTACCTATTAATAATTATTATAATTTATTACTAATTTTTACAAATTATTTTAATTTATTATTAAGTATTACTAATTTTAACTAATTATTATATTTTATAATAATTTATAACTAATTATTTCAATTTATTACTAATTATTAAAATTTATTAGTAATTATTACAAACTATTTCATGTTATTACTAATTCTTACTTGTTATTACTAATAATTTATAATTACTATTTATTACTTATTATTACAATTTCTTACTAATTTCTACAATTTCATAATAATTATTAATAATTATTTCCAATTATTTCAAATTTTTACAAATTTTTACAATTTTTTGTAATTATTGAATGTTATTACAGATTATTAAAATTTATTACAGCTTATTATAATTTATTACTAATTATTTCCATTTATTTATAATTATTACAATTTATTACCAATTATTACATTTTATTAATAATTATTACAATTAATTACTAATTATTACAATTTATTAATAATTATTACAATTTATTACTAATTTTTACTAATTATTAGTCATTATTAGTAATTATTACTAACTATTGCTAATTTTTTCAAAATATTAGTAATTAATAATAAATATAACTAATTATTACTAATAAAACTAATTATTACTAATTATTTCAAATTATTAATAATTATTCCTAATTAGTTTAAATTATTCCTAATAAATCATTTTTATGATTTATTTTTACAAAATATTAAATTTTTTATTAAGTTTTATGATTTATTACTAATTACCGTTAATTATTACTTAGTACCACTAATTATTACTAATTTCATTTAGTTAATTATAATTATTTCTAATTATCACCAATTCTTACTACTAGTTAACGACATTATATGCCCATCAAAAATAGCCATCTCCAGGTTTGGCACACAACTCATTTCAAAACATGTTGTGATGTGTACCCCCTCCCCATCACCAATAATTTTTATTTGTGATGCGTAGATAGCCCTGTTTCAAACACCCCATCACAAATATCAATTTTTCTAATAGTGTCATGACCCGCGGCCTTTTTGGACTTGATTGGCTGTCACCCGACATACATTATTCTGTTTTCTAAATCGAAAATAATATAATTTCCAGAATAAATATTATTCACATCCTTGAAATAAGTTTAATCGCTAAATAGATTTTTATCAAATATTTTCAATACAATCTCAATACATAAATACTTTTGATAAATATTAACTTAAACATTTCATTAATGGTAAACCTTATCACCCTTTCAAAAGATAAAAATCAAAGGATTCATAAATAGAGTCATGAAATCAGCTTAACATTGATCCCCAATATATCACAAAGTACCACTTGTTTGTCATATTCCAAACATGTGAATACCCTTATCGTATATTCCCTTGAAACATTGTAATAACTTTAATTACCATAAATTTTTTTCAAACACATGAATGATTCATTATTCCAAATTATATTGGTTATATGTCATAAATCCAATAATGCTTTAAACTTCTTCAATGATCACACAACCAATCTATCAACAAGTCCTTACATAGTTCCATGGTAATTAGTACGGTCCAGTTTACTTATTCATAATAGCATTATCTTATCATGAAGAACACATTAGGTGTTACCTTCCGTTAGTCAAAATATCACTTTTTCATTAAATCACGTCACTAGTCCACCATGAACATTCAAAATTATCATAGAAATACTTAAATAAAATCATAAGTTGAACAATCCTTGAATATTTCATCATTCATATAATTTTATTTTTGAATCAAAATACAAAAAAAAAAAGATTCTTCCACTTCATCCTTATTCCATTAACAATGCTACCACATCATATTACAAAATACTACCTTCCTTTCACAGTTCATGTGTAGTTCCATCATCATCAGGAATATAACCATTACAGGTAGAATGACACAGGTTACCTACTAGAGTATTTATCTTGGGACATTGAGTTCCATAATGACCCTTTACTCCACACTTAAAACAATTAACCACACAAGATTTCATAGGTTGGCCAATATTCTCATCCATTAGGAGAACTAAATTCTTCATATTTAACTTACAATAACTTTCGTGGATTCCCATTATTTGACAATCCAAAAATCATATTGTTCCTCTTCTATTTTCACTTATTTTATTCTTTCAGCATTTTTGACATAAAAGAAACTTAATCTTCATTACTCATTGATCTCTGTTACCCAAACACTCGGTGAAGTCCTTCTTTCTCTTCCTTTGTGAGTTTAATATTGTGTTAGGTACACATTATTCATCATGTTCTATGAAAACTGCATAGGCTTAAAGACACCATCGTTCACTCTATTGATCATTCAACTTGACTACTCATCCTCAAATCATCCATCACATTCAAAAACAATCATGTTCCTTCTAGCTCACACTATTTAGTAAAACTAGAAGTATATTGTGATCATTTTTTATCATATCATAAAACTACATAGTCATTAAAATACATACTTATAGTATTTTTAAATCCTGAAACCTTTGTTAATATACTATAACATATGTCCATTATAGGTTATTACCAAAAGTTAGTGTTGAAACATTTTTTTATAGTAGTTACCCTAGATATATTTGTTCTAGATCCACAACTGCTGGTAATATCTAGATAGGGATGTATTTCATGGATACCATTCACTCTAACCTTTACCAAAATTCAATTACATTTTTTTATATGTTTACTCATGCTTATACATATCCATGTAGACATACCATGAAATATTCCTAGAAGTATAACATGTGATCTCAAAATGGTTTTTTCAAACTAATTTCTAATATTTCAGTGAATCTTTCTTTTCATACAAATTATAGTGACCCAAGATTAACAAAAATTAATATTACATGATTTCAGATCGATTTTCAGTACTTAAAACAAATACATTCTCGAGGACTGTAATAGTTAAGAGTATTTGTAATTCTGGAAACAAAATCATCAATCCCACTGAAATATCTTCAAAATCTCTCATAAAGAGATTCACCTTTAGTACTTCTAACTAATACAATTATCAATATGCCGGTGAAGGAAACATAAAAAGGGGATAGCTCAAATACTCAGTAAGGTTAATTATGGGATATATTTAAGCATAATTATGAGAATAATGGTATGAGAACAGTGTCATGAAACTTGAAGATCATACACAGCAGATAAAATTTCATATTCATGATTCATGGAATAAATCATGGATATTCATAATAAATGAATGAAAATGAATATAATAACATAAGTTATTAAATCAAAGAATGAAATTGTTGATGATGCATAAGAATTTAATATGATTTCCGTAATATCCAAGGCATTGCTGCTGAGACCATATTAATGGAATAAGGACTTCACTGAAATGGGTTCACAGCCCATTCCATCCATATATTACTAAACTGGGTATACTCCCAATTATATCCCTATAATAGTAAACCGAGTTGATTTCACATTCAAACCATATAATACTAAACATAGTTCATATCTCATTCCTTCCAGGTATATCATAGAATATAGATATCATTACACAATGAATTATAGGGAGGTATATGACCCACACATATGATAATGGAATCATATATACATGTGAAATAATATCATAAAAAATAATATCATTTCCCAATAAAGGAGATGAGTATTATAAGAACATAATCATATGATAACCTTTGGAAAAAGATATAGGCTTTACAAATTTTTTCGTGAAAATAAATAGAAATGATGGAGACACATATTTCATAAAAATGTAACTCATGAAAGGGAACCTATTTTTATAATGTGTGTGAAATTTAGAATAAACCATTCATTGAAACAATATTAATGGATCTTTTAGATCATTTCCTTGAAGGGCCTGACTAACATCAGATGATATAATCTTAGATGGAAGATAATTTACAAATTTTGTTAATGAAATTATCAATTTTCAATTGCAAAGTGATTTTTAATACATCAAAATACCTATAATCATTTTCTTATAAAATACCAAAAAACAAATAATGATGATTTGAAATTATTTTGAAAAACTTTTCCATAGAAATCTTATAAAATAATAATCATGGAATTTGAAAATCACCATTATTTGAAAACACTATGAAAACATTAAAAAAAATTGTTGGAAATTTTTTGAAAACCATTTCATTAAAATTAATTTTAAAACCTATAGGGAAATATTGAAGACGTTATGAAAAAAAATTGATTCATAAAACATTGAAAACATACTATGAAACCATGACAATTCTTTGAGAAGATTATTTAAATATAAACATATTGAAGAATATTGTAAGCATTTTAAAACACATTTTTTAAAATATGTTGAAAACATACAACAAATATTATAAATATTCTATAAAACATTTTTACTTGAAATTTTTTGAAATAATATTGAAGAAATTTTGAATACCATTTTTTTAAATATACTTTAGAATAATTTAATGAAATCTTGAAAAAAGTTTCAATATATTTTTTACTGCAAAAATATGAATGAATCATAAAATGTATTTTTTTCGTTAATAAAATTTAAAAGTATTATATTAAAAAAAACTATAAAATATAAAAAAATAACTGGTCAATGAAAAGATGGTGGGTAAATCTGTACATGACATGCGACATAAAAAAGATTGTTTCTTTTTCATGATAAAAAGGCTAGAGAAATGCCTCTTTCGAAAAGAGAGAAGACGTTTCCTTTAAAAAAAATTGGAAAAATAAAAATATGGTAAATATGTGTTTTAATCATAAAAGGATATTAGAATAATATTCTCGGAAACCCTTATTTGAAAACATTCTTATGAAAGAACGCCAATTTCAGACTAAAGAGATGGTAATATCTGTATTTCAAGAAAATGATTTATTTACAATATTAGTCTTTAAAGAGTAGAAAATTAGAACCAATACATGATTATATTTTGAATATATAGAGGATAATACATTCCACTAATGTTGTTTATATATGGATCTTAATATTTTATCAAATAATGCATAAACATAAATAATCTCAAAAAGAGATTAGATGGTTTTATCAATCTCATATTAATTGTTATCTTCAGATCATACTCTCCATGTAAAAAATGAAATTACATTAATAATAAAACATATTTAAATTTAGTATATTCATTATATAACATTTAAATTTTTTATATAATCCTTTAAAAATAATTTAGGTGTATAACAAAACTCGATTCTCAAAGAAGACATATTGAAAAACCAATTTTACTGAGTTGTTATCTTTTGAATATTAAACCCCATAAATTAAAGATCATATAATTGTTATGTAAATATCCATAAATTTATTTGTAATAAAAATTCAATAAATCCTTTGGATTTATACACATGAAAAATATAATGGGAGGTTAATAAAGCATGTATCTTAATGAAATAAAATGTGAGATGAAATCCCTTTACATTGAAACAATACTCTCGACATACTCAATCAAACAACCTGAATTATAAATAGAAAATTTTTAAGATTATTTTATAGGTTAATATAGTTATATATAATAACATATATGGTCTAATAATTACCTTATATTACCCACTTGTTCACAATCAAATGTTAAGGTTTCACATCAGGTAATATTAATTTTGTCCATTGCACGTGTCATAAATTTTTATTTAATTGTTCCTTATACAAATATCATGACTTATAGAATATAAATTATGATATAAATATAATTTCTTTTCACTATATATGTTTTATAATAATTTATAGAATATATATGTCGGAAATGGAATACATCATTCATTGAGATAGTAAGTCATACATATGTATGGACACTATTTCTTTTTTTATTGTCATATTGATCTAAAGAATGTAAAAGAAAAGTATATATATATTATTATTATTATTATTATAGTTTCATTATAATTTTATAAATAATATATATTTTCATTAAACCCATACATAATACATTCCATGTAGTGTGTGGACGAAACAGATTTCTTCGTGGTGGCTGTAGTCCACGGTTCCTCAAAAATATATATCATATTAACACTAAATAGAATGAAAAAATATCTGTTTTCAAATAAATATGGAATAATAATGAAATAATAATTATAAATTAAAACCTATATAAATATATTCCCCATCTTAATGTCAAACAAGAGAGGCGGTCAAGGAATGATGAACAATCATCATCTAGTGAGGTGGTAGTTCGAGGTACATGTAAACATAATGTTCATTACACAGTAGATGGATGTGTGTGTAATTATACGTTGAAACAATAGTGTTAAAACACCTAGTATATTTTTGAAACTGGTGTTGTTATAAAATAATGGAATGATGATGGTGGAAGTGGTGTATAAGAATAATAAAATAAATGATCTTGAGAGAAGGTGTTGCCTATTAATGATGTATCTTATTTTGGTATTTTCTAAGAGGATTCATTATATTTAATTCATTCCAACAGAACGCCTCAAGGAGGGTGGTAAGGATATTGGGAATTGTATTGGGAAGATATTGGAAAATCATAAGAGGTTTTAGGTGTTTTAATAAGATAGAAAATTGGCATGTGTTTATAGGGGAGGAAACTAAGTCACTTGGAATTTTGGAAAACATGTTCTTTGTGAATATTTTCTTATCTAAAAATTTCATAAAAACCAACGAACATCCCAAAAAATGTTTTTTGGAATATATATTTCTATAAATTTTGTTTTGGAAAAGTTTCAAGATTATTGGGTCCCCTAATATCATGGTTTTGTCCCTAATTAAACATAATTTGACGTTAATTGCTGGGATTAATTTTAATAACTTTTAGAAATATTTTTGGTCAAAAAGAAACTTCATATAATTATAATCAATATATTATATACATTTCAATATTTTATTTTCATTTTTTTAAAACGATATAAAATAATAGAAAAGGTTATTATTAATGGATATAAAGTAGATGGAACTAGGTAATAAGGTTTTAATGTAAACAAATATTGAAGTGTTTGTTAATTTTTCAAATTCAATTTCAAATTGTAATTGATTATAATTACCTAAATTTTATTAATAGATTTATAACTGATATAATTTATCCTTAAAATAATTTAATTAATAATTTAACATTAATAATTATTTAAACGAAATGTCAATTATTAACAAAAATGATTCATTTTTCATAATTATTCAAAAAATGATGTTTCTCATAAAAAAATCCAAAAAATCACCTTAAAATAATTTTGACGATTTTAATTCAAAAATGGGATTTAAATTATCAAATTAAATTTCAATATGTGTCTAAAATTACATTTTCTTTTCTACATAGAATGAAATAAAAAGAAGGTCATTTTAGAAAATATTATTTTTAAACATTTCAACACCTAGCCCAAAATTATATATTTCAGTATCAATATGTTTTATTTATATAAAAGAAATGTAAAAAATTAATGGTATTTAATACTCTTCGTATTATGGAAATTTAGTTTCTAGGTTATAAATAACTCATTGAAATAATTATAAAAATGAAATTATGTTTTTAAGTAACTATTTATTGCATTTAATTTACCACAAGTCGTTGTTTCGCGTAGAGTTTTCCAAGTTAGTGTTGTGTGTAGCTCAAGACCAGTTAGTGTTTCTTGTATTTCACGACATGTTGTCTCTATTAGTAATTCATTTTTGACATACTATTTTAATATATATATATATATATATATATATTTCTAGTGTCACATGAAATCAGAAATTTATTAAAGATACATTATTTAAAAAAATATTTCAAAAATTCTACGGATTTACAACCCCCCCCCCCCATTTAAAATATTAATTGATAAAATCCTTATAATCAAATTTTGTAGAATAAATGTATAGTTCATTGCACTGAGATGACACATGTCATTGTATATCCAATTATCATGTAATTATAAATGAATGTTTTCGAATGGAATAACAAAATTATCATCAATATAATTTTCCATGATTGAGTAGTGTAATTTAAAAATAAATTTTCATAAAATTTTAGTGTATTATATAGTTAATAGAGATTAAAATAAATGATTTCATGGAGATATCAGTTAATGTAGTTGGTATGAATAAATACCGCCTAAATAAATTAGAATAATGGGAAAAAATCATGTGTTCAGTTTATGATAAGAAAAATATATATCATATTTACATGAATTACCATGTAACTATATTTTATTAATCCAATTGTCTTGCGGAAGAATTTTTTGTAAAATATTGGGATACTTATATAAATCATTGATCATGGTATAACTAATAATGCAGATTATGTATTAAACAATTATATTGAATGGTATATATGATGGAGTATATCACATTGGGTTCAAGATATTTATTATTAATCATCAATAAAATAAATATAATAAAAGGATAAAACTCCAAATAGAGGTACTGAAACATGAACAAGGTACAATTCAATGAGTAACTGATAATTTATGTGTGTCCCCTACTTATGAAAACCCACACCAGAAATACAATCTATTTGAGGATTTTTTTTATAGAAAATAACACTTATTGTGTCCTAAAAATTGTATTCCTATTTTTTTATGGAGTTTAGATACATTTCACATTAACATAATACATTGACACAAAAAATTATTTAAAACCTCAAAACATAGACTTTTATTCCACAGATCCTCTAATACACCATGGGATAACCAGGGATTTTACAAATGTCATGGCTGGAAAATAAATAACATTAAGTGAATAAATATATAATATTATAAGATATATAGGAAATTTAAGGAAATAGATATATAAATGTATCATACAATGGGTGACAATAATAATTTTTATCAATGAATTGTGATATAACAAGATAGAATAAATTAAGTATGGGAATATGGAAACTAAAATACTTAACAACATAAACATATGTCCTAGATATCTACAAATACTCTACCACATAGTAGGATTTAGATAACCTCCCATGAAACGTACATGTAGTATCATGACATTAAAGCATTCCCAAATTAATTTAAGGGTTTTATAATTCCATTCTCACCATCCATATTCATATCATGTACATGAATATGTGCACTAAATAGATCTTACAACATACATATGGCTTTTATGACTTTAAAACCCATGGTTTATGATTTTGGATAAATAAATTGTACTGTGAAATCAATTAAGGATATGTAAATGTCAGTGAATTAACATGATTGGAAATCTGGATGGGTATTCACTACACAATGGTTTAGCATGAAAAATCATAGGATACTTTCTTCAGCATAATAGAGTCACATGAAGAATCATGAATGTGTAAATTGAGGGATACAATAGGTATATAATAACATATCATTCACAAATATAGTTATATGAATGTTTAAAAACAAATCCCAACATGATAAATTTGAAATAAAACTATATGATGACAATATGGTTCTTTAATAAAGGGGATAAAGGATGAATCCCTTACCTTGAGAGGGAACTAATAAATTCATTAGGGGACATTAATAAGAGTTTAGGGGAGCTCCAGCTGGGATCTAGATATTTAAATTTAGAATAAATTAAATCTAAATGGGTTTATAGGGTAGTGTATTGGAAGCTATCTGGGTATATAATGAAATATATAGTAGGCTTATTAATATTTGAACATATGTTTTGGAGTCCAAAAAATTACTAAAAATATATATATGATGGTTTTTCTAGGGATTCATCAAAAAATGAGTGGCTTATATTATTATATATGGATATAAAATTATCTCTTTAATATAATACCGTAGGTGATGTGGAAATGAGTCATGATTATAATGAATTTATTTTAAAAAGTAATATTAAATTATATGATTTGAATGACTAATTAATTGTTTATGAAATTAGTAAATTAAAATAAAAACACATTATTTTAAAGGGGAAACATAATTTTGGAAGTAGATACTTTTGATAAAATTAAAAAAATCACTTTTTAAATTTAATGTTTTCATAATAAATAAAGTATAAATATACCACATTTAATATTTTCCCAAAAATATCACTACCTCCATAAATTATGTGAAATCCAACATCATATAATTTCGATATGAGTATTTAAAACATAATATACATTTTATCAAAAAAATTACAAATCTGAGAATTTTCAATTTTAAATAAAAAAACCAATTTATTGAAAAATAGTGTCCTTTTTTATAGTAATGTTTTTTAAAGCCTTATAGAAATTAACATATACATTGTAAAGTTTTATTATCATTTATATATGATAAATATTTTTTAAAAGATTATTTTATAAACATGAAATTCCTTTAAATAAAATTGAATTCATAAAACTATGTGTCTTTATCAAAACTATATATTTATCAAAAATACTATATTTTTTTCACAACATCAAAATATAATATTTGAAAAATTATTTTTTAATAATATATACCAAAAATATCCATTTATGTTATAGTTACACCACCGATCATAAATAAATTTATTGAAGGTAAAAGTAGTAACATAGTAATGACACGAGGTGCAGTTAATTTGTAGCCACATAGAATCTGGTGATTAAAAATGATGGAAAAAATAGAATCCAAGTCCTCATCCAAGTGAGTGATAGTAGCTCCTCAGATCCATTAGTTTGCATTATAGTTGAAACATAATGGTATCTTATCTAGTCCCACTCTTACATTATGGTTTTTTCATCATAGTTTAACATTATCTCAATGGTAATCAATTTTCCATGTTTGTGATGTCCATTATCTAAATATTGAAGGAGTATGAGTAGTAAATATTATGAAATAGTTATCAGTATCCAATGAATACTATGAGAATAATTTTATATAAAAAAGATGTACTTGTGAAATTTTTCATAAAATCCACGAGTTTCCAATATCTTCATACATGGAGAATGTGATAATTTCAGTTCACGAAATATTGGATTATTATTTAATGCATTTCCACTCTTTGGGACATAAGACTCCCACTCAATACATTCTGTGTGACTGAATAACACAACCTTCATTGAAAACTGATTTTTCAGACTTGATGTTGAAATAGTTGAAAAAATATTTATAAATATCATATATAACAATTGAAAGATGGAAAACATGTTATATTACACTATAACTTTTTCATCATGATCATAAACATGCATCCCCCAAAATATAGATCATCAGGTCTGCAACCATCATCATCATCAATTCACAGCTACAATCCACTAATTCAAAGTTGTATGAATTACTCTTAGTAATAATTCTTGGTTACCTTCCACATCTATAAAATATATCATTTAGATGGATCCTCTCTCACAAATAGTTTCAATCATGAGATGTTTTTTGGATTTGGTATAAGGAAGGGTCATCGTAAATTTCTAGGGAGTTTATCTCCCAATAATTACACAATAGTTGGGATTCATACGGTATGTTCCTATTGGAAAATTTCATCACCCCTTCTGTCTACATCTATTGGATTTTATCATAATCCTTATTATAGTTATATTTATTTTCATCATGTAATAGATATGTTATCAATAGTTATTATTCATAATTGTATTTTAATTAGTAATTACTATAACTATTGAAAATTTACAATGTATATCATGTGTTTTATAAAACTGAATTACATCATAAGTAAATGATTCCATAAGAATGGAATAAAATATGCGTCATCCCAATCTTCCCCTTCATAAATTATGTCTATAGAATTTTTATTTTGTACAATAAATTTTACGGGGGTGACTTTATTTCATCCCCTTATATTGGTACCATGTCACTTCATTAATCATGTGGTTCCAACACAAAACATTATCCATGTGAGTTTTCATGATTTACAAAACTTTTACTCTATGATATGATATCATCAATAACTAATCCTTATATGAAATATCATTTTCCAGTTGTACCGCATTTGGATATCATACATATGATTGGTCTAAAATATACTTCTTAAAGAGGGATATAGTGAACACATAACACACTTGAGATTGGATAGGTGGTATTTCTAGTCAATATTCTACATCTATAATGCAATCAAGGATCTAAAAGGTCTAATTTAGCTAGTACATAGATTTCACATTTCCACAAACCTCATGAATTTCATCCATGGTGATATATGAAGGAAACCATATCTCTAACATACAACACTAAGTCTTATATATGATTGTATACATAGATTTTTTGTCAAATAATTTTTAATTTAAAATCATGTTTAATTGTCTCATCCTTCTCCATCACTCTTGGAAATGTTTAGGTTCTATCAGAATATGTTCCTCCACATCATCAGATCATGTTGGATTAACGCACATCATCACTTATAGAGATTTTTAAGTGTCCATTTAGATTCTATAATGTAATTTGTTTAATATGATATCTCCAATAGGGGATGTTATTGATCCAAAAATTAGTGGGAATCCTATTAAAATGATCTCAGGATATCCTCTAGAGTTTGAATGGTTTATTAAACTGACAACTATATAAGGATTATTAGAAAAGATAATGTTTATCTCTATATCTAGCAGTTTCTAAAGGATTATATAAACCCTAAAAGAAAACATGTTATCTCAATTAGACTCAATAATGAGTGGAACTACATGAAGTTTTACCATTTCCCTTGTATATATGTTGTTGAGTTGGTCAAAAAATAACTCATCCTTGATTGAATTAAAATGTGGAGACCTTATAAGGAGATCAACTACCACCATGTTAGTGATTTTACTTTTTAGTGTTAAGTGGTTACAATTTATTAAATAAGGAGTTATATTTTCCAATTTCCATACTGGTATGTGAATGGTTACATCATAAACTTTTTATTTTTTTCCACAATAACATATTGGAATATTAGGAATTGAGATATAAACATTATAATATCCCTCTTCAGGTTATCCCACCAGTAGTTATGCCTCAAAATCTCTACATATTTGTTATTCCTATATAAATAGAGAAGGATTGGATATGTTCTTTACCAAGAATCTTCATCTATAGTTCAAATTTTTATAGGACACATATTTAGGTTTCAAACATTATTACTCAATCTCTAGAAGAGTTGAACTCTAAAATATTCACTACCCTATTATTTAATAAGACATCATCATTTTATGAATCCTTTATCATTTTATGATTATATGGTTAAGTTTATTTGTGAATGATATTATGGAGATAATTTTATTATTCCCAAATATATCATTTTTAGTTTGAATAATATTTTATCCCATTTAATGAAAATCAAGGATAGGGTTATGTGATCCTTTATTATAGGAGAATTTTTCACCTTGTATAGTTTCCAATGATGTTAATGGATTAAACAGTCATAATCCTAATCATCAATCACCAATATTATTGGATAATTTTGATATCCTTTAATATGAATATATAATTGATTGTTTTATCTTCCTTATATAATTCAGACTTCTCCCCATGTAGATAATTCCAGAAAATATAATTTTTGGGATCACTACAACCAATTCTAGATTATGATTTCTAATTTTCTTCTCCTGGATATTTAGGTTATTGGTAGAAATGGGTATTAAATTATTATGATTCATGAGTACACAACCCAATCCATTTTTGGAAACATCATTACAAATCAAGGTTCCTTACATAATTTTGTTTATTGTGATCATAGATTTAGTTAATAGTATCTAATTTATGACGTTAAATCTCTCAAAACATTTATCATTCAAGAAAAATATGACTTCTTTAAGAGTTATCCATGGTTTGAGTTTATTAAAATCAAGATATGCTTCTCAAAAAATGATGATAGTACCCACTTAAACCCCTAAATAATTATTTTATGTTTTATATATTATCCTTATAAATCATTCAATTACCTCTGTTTTTAAAGGATTTATAGACATATTGTTTCATGTGATGATATTCCCCTAGAATGAGAAATTCATTATAATAAAATCATATTTGTAATACACTACATATTAATTTTCCTTCATCAAATTTTGCTTTATCACATTGAAATAATCATGATGTTCCTACTTACTTTTATATTACATTATAATATCATATATATAGAACTAAATTTATTTTGATCAACTATAAATAAAATTCATCATGTCCATGAATATTTTTGGAGCATTAGTGAGTGAACATGCTTTCACTATGAACTCTTATTTCTTATACATTTTACAAAAAACACATATTGGGGATGTCATCCTCCTTCACCATTACATTGTAATATCCTAACCGATTATTCAACTTTGATAAGTATTTGGGTCCACATACCATATGAAAAAGTAAAAAATATATAGTAAATGATACTTATTCATTATCATGATCATATTAAGGATAGGATAATTAACGTATAGGTGAATTTACCCACACTTATTTGTAAAAAAAGTACATATTTACCCCATGGTGAAGAAAATGGGAACATAGAGCCTTTATCTATGGTCCCCATTAATTTTTTCTTCATCTCATGAATCTCAAAAAATAGACAATATTTGGATTCATGGATATTTGAAAATATATAGATATGAGTTTGATTGATAACTGAACCTCTCAACTATGGGAGAAAACATTAAATTATTTTTGAAACACATTAGTGAATTACCTTAGAGTGTGCATGTCTTCATGGATAATCATTTACATAGAATTAATTAATTGGGAAATAAATGTGTTCCCATAAGGGAATAATATCCATACTTGTGGAGTTGATTCTGAAGTTGATTTTTCCTCCTCCATACAATATTTTTGAATTATAGGGCACTTCCACATATTGTAATAGTGGAGTGGTACCTGCTGGTTTTACCCCTCTCACTCCATGTGAACTCGTATTGGCTCGATTCCCATCAAACACAGAAATTATGAGTATTATGACTAGGGAATTAAAATTCAATTCTGAGTTTGGTAATGTGGAACACAACTGGGTTTGGGCAGTACCCCCACTAGTAGTCGGCCTTTGCAACCCACATTTTAGTGCAAGTGCCTCATCCAGGTTAGTGTGGACTAGACAAGTGCATCCATGTGACTCGAGTTCAAATCTTGGTGGAGAGATAATAAATGGGTACTGTAGTAGTACTAAAGAAGGCACTATATTTCATATTGTAGTATATAATATTTGGTACTATAGTATTCAAAACTATTCATACATTTGGGATTTTAGGCCACAAGTTTGGTCTTTGTGTTCATGAAGTCCTTCTAGAAACCCAATCCCTTTAAGAGAGTAAGGATTTTGGGTCATCTTAAGGCCTTTGGTCCACCTCAAAGAATTAAAGACCGCTAAAATTATGGTTAATAGACTAGGAAGACTCTCTAAAGAATAGAATCCATATAAGGATTCAAGGTTGGTTTATTCACCCGAGAAGAATTAACTGGATTTTGATGATAGAGAGGGTATGTCATTGCTATTAGGACCAGCCTATACATTCATGGGAACCCTAGCCGAAAATCCATTTGTAAGTGGAGAGAAGACATCACAATGCAGAAGCTGGGGAGGAGCAGTTCCAAGTATTTATAGACTAGATTTTTCTTTTAGACCTATTAGTTATGTAATAATTATTCCTACAGTCATTTTAAGGCTTTCCCACATCCCATTAAAGGGTTATTATCAAAAGTGAATAAAAAGAAGGCCTTTGAGCCATTCAGAGTAAGAGAGGTTGAATGGTGATATAGATGGTTATTTCATTCTCATTTCCATATATGTTGTCTCTATAAGACGAAAACTAGTCCATCCCAAAAATATCATGGAATATTTATAATATGTTTAAAATAATTTTTTCTAGAAAATTAACACTAGTAATTTGGATATTATACAAGTTATATTATTGGGATATACTAGTTATCTCATTTCACATCTTCATTAGTAACGTGAAATCCATATTTTTAGGTGGTGTCTGAATAGCCTAGAGAATTGTCGATCTCCAAACCCAAATATCCTAGGGAATCGTCGATCTCTATTACAACTTTGAGGTAAAATTAAACAATTTATATATAGATTTCAATGACCCAAGTGTCTAAGGGCCTTAGTATACTCAACCTTGAACAGAAAAATGTATTCAACGTTAATGTTGGAGATAGTGATAATGTGGAAGGCTTATCACGAATGTATTGTGAAATTTAACAGAAAAATGGAGTGTGTGGGGAAAATATTAAATGAAAACAATTTTATGGAAATTAATTCTAATAAATCACTTCAATAACATCCAAAAGAATCAATTTTTTTACTAACAAGCACCATGTATTATTCTTCCCTCTATATGGTGAACTGTAAGTGTAAACATCTTCTACTAATTGCATTGAATTAGGAAGAATATAATCTCAATGGAGGTGATAAATTGTTCCATTATTAATGGATTATAGGATATATATAATGTTTAAATAGTCTCTTATACATATGTCTCAATTATAACATTCCCTTACTTATGTTGATTTGGTTGTTTCACCTTGTTTGGGTTTCTATTCAAGTCATGATTCTGTTTTGAAAGTATATTCCAGAAAATTTCTACTCATGTCCTTATTAGGATTGAAATATCATTTTGAAAGTCATAACATTTAGGAAAATATTGGTTATTTACTTGGTTCCTCTAATTTCCAGACATAGACTTGAATAAAGGGAAAATTTAGAATGATAATTTTTAAACTATTAAGCATATAAATGTGGATATGATGAATATAGATGGGATAACTCATAAAACATTTATCTTCTATCACAAATGAATATCTAGGTTTAAAGCTATAATATTCATTATAAATTTCCTAATATATAATAATATAGTAATTTTGGTTCTATTATGGTGTTTTATAATGAGATTTTGTAATTACCAAATCGTATCACCTTGGAGTATCAACCCAGTTGTGCAGTATAGTTTATTATTTCATAGCATGTGATGATTTATTCTATATAAATGTTTTCATTATTAGGTTATTAACACTATATAAATCTATTTTAGAGATATATCTACTTATAATATGTAGAAAAATATGTATTTTCTCAAAAAACAAACTCTAAACATTAACTAAATATATGGATGATTTTATATTTTTAGTATTATCCATTTGGTTTTGACCACAATTTTCTAATCATAATCCAAATAATAACTATAATTTCCATTAATACCTACCATGGAAACCCATATAATTAATAAAATATTTTTCATAATTTGTTATATATTATAACTCTTAGTTCATCATTTAATTTTTATGGTGTTATTTTATTTGTAAATTATTTTATTACCACATTAAAATGATACATTGATTCACTAAAATTTTAAAATACTACAAAACATGCCATAATATTCCATTGATAATATAATTAAATATTGGATAACGTATGTAAATAAATAAAAATGGTGTGAGAAATAATTTACAATAAATGAATTAACAAAGGGAGTCATAAGGTAGAGTTTTTCATGTGATCAAAGATGTTTATCAATGTTACATAAGAGGGGTGATAATGATAAACCTTATCTGTATAGAAGGATATAATGAGATACTATAATTGCACCATGTGAATGTGGAAACAACCTCAAACATGAAATTATATGAATAAGTCAAGTATATCCCCCAAGAAATCATAACATACTATTCACAGGATAACCACATGTGCTCTATACATGGCTTCTCAAGTGATAAAAACATTACCCATTACTCTATAGGGAAGCATAATTTCAGGATCACCCATCACATTTTTATTATATTTAATCATTAGTGTTCCACATGGAACATACATTATAAAGATGTATTTTTTTCATTTTAAACCCTATATACTGAAGTATAGGTACAAACATTGAGTTAAAAAATCACAGAAGTATAGGTATATCTAGGTGAATACCCCTAAATCAAAATTTGTATGGGGGTTACCTAAACCAATTTTTTTCAATGAAAAATTTAGGATAATTTCATATACATAACAAGGGTAATGAAGATTCAAGGATGTATTAAATGAGATATACCACAAGGACCCTTATCTCTATTCAATCATCAAAACATTTATAGGGTTTTCTATAAATATATCCCATCATTAATAAATAGAAAAAAATTCATTATAATAAGGATTTTCATGAATAAATTGGATAAGGTAATTATCCCTTTATATAAGAGGGGGCTTCTATGTGTATGGGGGAGCTTTATTAGAGAATGGGGGAACGTATGAACGATATTTAGATTAAAGGGTCGATTAATTTGTTTTTACAAGGTTTTTTAGTTTAATGGAATGGGATGTTGGGCCAGTTTATAAGGGAATAGAGAGGAAATTTCAATATAAATTTATAAACATTTTTTAGACTTTATGTGATAAATTAAAAAAAATAACCATAACATGTATTTTTTCTATGTATACTAACATATATGAGTGTTTTTCATAATTTATTAATGTTTTGAAACTAAATCATTTAAATGAAAAAAATATTAAGTGGAACTATATCACATTTACAAATTATTGAATTTAAAAAATTATAATATAATCTAGGTTTTGGAGGATTCAATGTATATGTATAAATTTAATCTGATAACATAAAAATATTATTTTAAATTTAAAACAAATTGTTTTTTTGGATTCTCGTTATAGTATTTGTTATATCAGTAATGGACACTTCTGATGTTAGAAGACTAACTATATAATTATAAATTATTTAATTTTTTCCCAAAAAATATACTATCTCAAAAATTAATAAATATTTTCATATTGGATATTTAAAAAGTGATAATTTCTAAAATAATATTAATTTAATCAGATTATTTCAATAAATATGTGAATTCGTATTATTAAATAAAAATTACCAATTTATTGAAAATTAATTAATTTTTTACTAGCTCTTTTCAGAACCTCATAAATAATATAATTATCATCATAAAATTATATTATGATAATTTAATAAATAAAAACAAATAAGAAAATTTTATTCAATAATTTTTTCTGAAAAATATTTAATTGATTCTGATGTGATTTTTTATTGATACTATATATTACCCAAAAATAAAAATGTTTTCTCATCCCATCAGAATCTATTTATTTTACCAACTAAATATTTATGTATTTATACTTCATTAGAAAAAATAGGAAATATAATAATTAATTTATTAAAGGAAAATTAATATAACATACTTGTAGGGTTTATATACATAACCACTAGTAGAGCCTTTGTTTTACATTAAGAGTATGTGTGATGGTGAAACTTTATTAGGGTGGTTCAGTTAATATGGTTTCATATGTGAACTCAATGGGCATGAAATTCCGCCATAAATTGGATTTATTATGATTCAGTTGTTGAATATCAACATTTTATTTATACGTTATAAATACTAGTTATGTTATCTCCCTCATAAGCTTAGTTAAAAGGAATTCATATAGTATGATCATTAGGGTCGAGGTCATCACTCCACCCATTTATGTATTTTTGATTTTTTACTACTTTAATATGATATTATTAACATTCACTGTAAAAAACGATATTAGAAACTTTTATAATTCTTAATGGCCATTTAAATCGAACAAAATAAATGTTTAAAGATAGAAAATATCATTCATTTTTTTCAATATTCATATTACAATAAATTGAAAAATATTCATTCAAAAAATGGTAAAATATTTTTGTGTTACACAATATCTACCGATCCTTATAAGGAGGTAAGTGAGGATGACTGGGGTGATATATAGAGAAAAAAGAGGATGATTACATTGGGTTTTAATTTCCCTTGTTATTATCCATTTTTAATTAAATTCAGAATCTTTATAAAGACATATATTCATATAAATTGATGTATCATATCAATGACTATTATCCGGAGAAAGAACAATAAGAGTTGTATGAAATATCAAAATCACTCTTCAAAGTAATGGTAGGGGAAGGATTCCCCATAAAAAAAATATATTTAACATGATTTTACACATTGGGAATTTATTGTATTTATATTCAATCTACAGGATAAGTAGTCGAATTAGAACATCTTATCTTCTATTTTAAAAATATTCTCAACACCAATGGATAATTTCAACATGAGTTATATAGATAAGTCACACATAGATATATATAATTTTCAGGATAAAGTGGACACGTACATGATGAAATATAACTATTCAATTTTTATTTTGAATAGACATAATTACATATCGAAATGTACCAAGATATGATCTGAGCTTATGTCACCTTTGAAACAACCTTCAAAAAGATAAAAGATTTATTAGGTTTCCATGGGGTGTTATATTTTTTATTTTCGTTTTATAAATAAGGTCCATAAGTATATTAAATTTTCATCAGTGAAGAATAAATGGAATCTTTCATGTATATAATTTTATAAAATGTAATATAACAATTTTTAATAATTGAAAATCAAATACAACATGTGGTTACCACATTTCTATAAAAATAAAATAACCAGATAGATTACAAAATAATACTAAATTTTTATTGGGTCATTAAGTTTCAAATGATGTGATATTAAATATGGGTTCTATATGAGAATATTCTCTCACATTTATTATTACAATGGATAATGTTTTATTGAAATATTATTTTCTACCTAGTGTAACCAAAATCAAAATTCTATTCTATACTTATACATTGATTGATTAATTTTCATGTTTTTAAGTAAATAGTTTTAATGTTATAATTAAATGATTTGGTACGGTATAATGAATATCAACAATAGTTTTTAATTATTTAATTTTAAAACTAAATTCTTTTATAGTGATAATAATTCTAATTTTTTTGAATTTTATTACACCCAGTTTTGGAATATTCAAATTGGACATCTGTACAAAGAATATTGTTATATAAAGAAGTGTTTCAAGATCATTTTAAGTAAAACCCATCAATATATATCATGAATTTCATCATAGTAAAAATGAAAAGTATCATATTTGTGAGAAAGGGTGTAAAAACTTAAATATTATATAATTAAATCAAACATACATGTGTATACCATTTCTTGTAATTAATAGAGGATAATGAAAATAATTCATTTCTTTTAAATTTTATGTGTGTCATCTAATGGGGGAATCACGTAGTGTAAATCATGGTGTGAATGTATGTATGTAATGTAAATACACTTCTATACTCTGGGTGATATATATGTTATAATTTGAAGCATAAACCCTATATCATTTTCCATCAACAGAGAAAAGAATAATACCATATTATTTAGGCTATGGGATGAAATTAGTTTGTATAATACACATTTTTACGGATGAAATGTATTTTAATTGTACAATTCTAGAAATATGATTAAATCATGATGACTAAATTGAATATTAATATGATATCCTAGAGAGGAAATAGAGTTTTATCTTTATAGATCCTGAAATTGAAAATATTATTTTGATATACATTTGGAATATCTAATATTGGAGCACATCTCTAAATATAATATAGTAGAAATGATAAACATTGTAGAAGTTCATGATCATGATATAGAAGAGTTGGAATAGTAAGAAAAATATCATATCTTCATGTGGATGACGTTATTAGTGAGACACATGTTCTTCAGAAATGTACTATAAAGGTTAAAAACTATAGGGATATAGTTTTATGTTCACTAAGTATTGAAAAACAATTGAGAATAAAAATAATTTATACTTAAATCAAGATAGATAGAAGCTAATAATTTTCCTGGTGGAATGTTTCTTTGAATTCTAAAATTGATTATATATAAGAAAATCATGTTTGTGTCCTAGATGGTACAATTATTTTTCTATATAATTTAATGTAAAAGAGTATTCATAGGTAAACTGTACCAAACTAGTATAGAATTTGATTATAACATTTCAAATGTCATTATGATAAATGTACATTTGAATTAAAATCTCCATATTAACATTCTGTAAATTTAAAAGATGAAAAATACATTTCAAGATTGGTATCCTCAGTAAAATACATATATAGGACTGATATATCATATAAATGAGATTTTATGTGATGATTAAATATATTAAAAATAATTTAAGGTTTTAATAAAAAAAATTATGTATTGAAACAATCCATAGTTGGTCAAATTTCTTTTGATGGAATTATAATAGAATTTTGTTTTGTGAATATTAAAAGATATACATTTATCTATAATAATTTTAGGTTTAATTCTTGTAAATAATCCAACCCTTATAGCCTATATTCTATAGTTACATTATTAAATTTTCATATTATATAAGGAATCAATTCCCAAATGGCCGAAAAATTCATAATTTTTGAAAGAATAGATATATACTTTAATAATACATTACACATGAAAATAAAAAATAAAAAATATATATTTCTTTACAATATTCATTATTCTTAGAGATTATCCCAATATTCTAATCATAATAAAAATCTTGGAATCATATGGAAAATAATACATAAGAATTAATTGATATCAAATGATCTGTAAGAAAAATCATAAAATGTATGATATAGGGGAAAAATAAGCATACACATTAAGGAAATGTGAATAACTAAAACACATTCCATTTAAACAAAATCATGAGAATAATATGGAAAGAATAAATGATTATCAAATAATTCCATATAATTAATCACATGTATATTATTATTGTAGAATAATCACATCAAATATAAATAACTAATTTCATAATGAGTGAATGCATAATTTCAAGCATCATAAATATAATGTTAAGGATTAAGTAAATTCATCATACATAAAGTGTTAAGGCCTCACCAAACACCCAAACTAACATTTCTCACGATATCTACTGATGCATCAAGGGGATATAGTGTGACCCTACCATCCGATAATAATTACAATTCATTCCTCGTAAGAATCCAATGAGTCATAAAAATCATTTACATTCATATTGAACAACTAGCTTAGGAAATATGAATAATTTTACCATAAACCATGAATGGTATCAATATTTCATATCCACAGTCAAACTGAACATAAACCATTAAATAATGTATGGATTATGGTATAATATGAGATCAATGTAAATTAATCAATATTTCTAATGAATGATTTTGACAAAGATGATGATAATGCAAAAAACCATAACGAATATTTTTGAGTGAAATACACATTTTTAAATTGAAGTAATTTATTAAAAAAGATGTAATATTACAGAAGAAAACAATTTCATTAAAAATAACCCTATAAATGTGTAAATAATAATTCAAAATGATACATCATCATGAATTTATATAAATATTTTCATACAACAAAAGATAAATAAAAAATTCCTTCCATGTTTTTTTCAACAAAGTCTTAAAGTATAATATTTTCAAAAAAATATTCATTTAAAATCAACTTATAAAATATAGATTAATGGTAATATGATTTTAAATTTTTTTAGGATTATAAGAAGAATAATAATTATTTTTTATTAAACATTCACTTGGAATAAATGTATTTTCCATTGGAGATTTAAATAGAAAAAATCTTAATTAAGGATGAGATTGTGAATTAAACGGTTACATAAGGTCTGATTTGAACAATACGTGTCAAAATATATTGTTGGATGGTTTTAAGATATTATGAACTTATAATATAATCATAATAATTTATATAATAAAACACATGATGACATTATAAGTTTCTAAAAATCATTTATTAATAATATTTTATTCATTTCACTGTTTCATGTGAAAATTGTATTATTTTCGCAATTTTTTTCCCATTAATATCTGATCTCTTAAACATAAAATATAGTCTGATAATATAAGATATGATATCAGGGTCATAAATATAATAATTATTAATTATATAAATTCTTATTATAATAATTTAATGGTTATCATGGAAAAGTAATCACAACACATCGTGGTGACAGTAGGCCATATGCACGGATGTGTGACAATATCATTCCCATAATGATGAATAGGTAAGAATGTTTATATTATATTATTTTCCAGAATCAATATTATTATTATATATATTTAAATAATCGATTATTTAAATCATTATACACATCCATGATAAGTGGTTAAAAAAAATTATTACACCACGACCTAGAGACAGTAAGCCATGCGTACGCATGCACAATGCATTTTCTTCATATATGGATATGAGGTTGAGTATATTTTTTACATATTCATAGTAAAATAAAACAATATATAATATAATTGATTTATTACTTTATAATTTAATCAAAAAATTAATAGGAAGTGAAATAATAATTTAACATTAATGTGTTTGTAAAAATGATAACTTCATTTTTTGGCAGATATCCCTTGTTTCTCTTTTTAATATATCATGGTTTTCACTTTTTTAAAGACCATGATCATATGAAAATCTATAAGGAGGATGGGATAAAAGTGGGTCAGGTTTGGTTGAACTAGAATGTTTAATGTGGTATAAATATGTGAACTATGAGGTTCCCTTTTAAAATTCAGGTGAAGGGAACATTTCAAAGCCCACAAAATATTCATTTAATTGAAATTAGTTATCAATTTATGATCATTATAATGTGTTTTATTTAAAATATAAGAGTATCATTGGTCTAAAATATGAAATAAAATAATTTTTATACATGTTTATCTCACTTTCATGGACTTATCATTTGGTTTTATCTTTTATTCAATCTATTTAACTCTTACTTTGAAAACACTAATTAGTACTATTTTCGGGTCAGTTTTGTTACTATAAAATAAAAAAATACCATAAATAAATCTTTTATAACATTTTATAAATTATATAATTCAGTTTTATAAATTTTAAATTCTTATTATTTTTATTTTATTTGATAAAAATGTATTTATTTTAATATATTAATATTGTTAATTTTTCTATTATTCATTACATTGACATTTACAAAAAATAAAACCAATATATCTATAATACAACTATTTTAACAAATCAATAAGATGCTAATGTTATCAATAAAATTATTTTATGAAATTAATTATCTTTAATATTATTTATTATTAGTTTTTTTAATAATTTATTAGTTATTCACATTAATTAAACCATTACTGCATCATCATTAAACAAGTCATTAAGGTGACAATGTTTTCCATTTAAATTATAAAAACAATTATATTGATTAACATATCATTTAATATTTAAAATGACTATTTATAGTCAATGTTATGATATCAATAACAACAAAGTAAAAATTTAATACTTATTAAAACATGATTATGATATATTTGACTTTTCATGAAATAATATAAAATAAATGGATTAAATTCATATTACTGGAACCAAGAATCCATAAAAAATGACCAAGGATGATTTTGGAGGACACTCACTCATCCAATAAAAAAAGTTCATGTTGTAAAAAATTTTATAATATTTATAATATTATTTTAACTCTTAATTTTCAGATTTACCTTTAAATGATGAAATTAAAATTATTATGTCATCTATTAATATGGTTCTAAAATAAAAGTTTCATATTGAAACGCATTTTACCATATTAAATACATAATAATTTTTTGTAATTTAAAAATATATTATTGGGTAAATTTGTTTTAAAATTAATCTAGTTGATGAGGTGAGAAAATTGATTTTTAATGGGAAAACAAGCGAATGCATGCAATGTTTTTAGATCAATATTAAATATTAAAAGTATTAAAACGAAAATAATTGAATTAATTGATTTATTATTTACTATATTTTACGTTATAAAAATATAAAATATAATTAATCAGTATAAATTATATAGAAGAAGTGGTATTTTTTAATTAAAATTTTGTATTTTCACTCTTCATAAAAAATGAATTTGATCATAAAAAAAATTCAATATTTTTTGTTTATATTTATATTCAAAAAAAGCCTTGTATTTTTCCAACATAATTTATAAATGTTACTACTATTAGTATTAATACAAGTGCACCATTAAAAGGCAGAAAACCCATCATTATAAAATCATAACATTTTAATGTGTAAAAAAGGACATGTAATTATCTTATGCATATAATATATATTGGATGAATTTAAAGAAATTAAATTAAATATATAATATATAATTTTTATACTTTTTGTTAATATTATTAATTACTTCCAATTTAACAGCCACAATATAATAGTAATGATAAAATAATGAAATTTTATTCTATATTATTGTTTATTTATTGTTATTGTTTTGGGAAATATAAACTATCAATGAAATTAAATTTAATTAAAAAGATAAATATCATGAATCCTTGGGGGAAAAATTATCTAATCCATTAAAACAAATTAACTACATATATTTAAATTGATCTTCAAAAATAAATGGTTGATGCAATAAATTTATTTTCTCCGAAACCAACCTCAGAAATAGGGTTAACCAAAAACCCTCTTAACCAGAGGGAATATAAAATCAGAATGTCACCAAAAAATTAGAAATTATAAAATGAAAAAAATTATAGAAATTTAAAACATGGACATTGAATATAAATCTAACTATCATGTTCTTCTAGACAATGATAGAGAACATGGTCATGCGAAATTTATCCATCACATAACCATGAATTAGTGATAAGTTTAAATAGAATTTATTTATTGGAAATAACAATATCCTTTTCATTTAAATGTATTTTTCGTAGAGATCATGGATCATTTTCTATATATATATAAATTGACAAACATGATGGCAGGAGTTTCATCCTTTTAAAATTTCAACCACTAAACTATAATTCAATTAATAATATTATAAAATTAGAAATATGTTTTTTATTTTTATCACGTAGGGTTCAAAAAATAAATGCATACTTTATTCGTCATACTTCTTAAATAAATAAATCTGTGTTATACTATGTAGATAATCACATAGTTAGAGGAATTTGACACATCCTTATTAACAATCATTTTTAGTTTCTAGTCTTGTGGCCTTTCCAGATGTGATGGGTTATCGGCCGACATGTCGGTATTCCTTTTGCAAAGACTATGTTATTAAAATACATATGACTTAAAAAACCTTAATTTCTTCCAAATTCATTAAATGTTTTATCCTTAATGGTTATATAATAAATTTCATTTTTTATTCTCATATTGCATCATTATTTCATTGATTCACTGGTAAACTAGTGTTGAATTAAATTGTAATGTTATCCCATAATTACAGGAATTGAATATCCAAAAACAAATGTATTTTATACATTAAGAAAAAAAATAAACATGTAATAAATTTTAAGATCTATAAATAGTGAAAATTCATTCCTTATATATCAGATATTTTCCAAAACCAATATAATTTGAAGATGTTATCTATCTTGAATAAACACATTAATCATAAAACATTGTCAAAATTATAACTTAAACCACTTTAAAAATGGGTAACCATTTAACCCTTTAAAAATATTACTATTCCATGGAATAACATTTCCTGGTCAATGGTATTATTCTTCACATAATCTCTTAAAGAATATGTACTATAATAAAATATGTATATATATCATGATTATTAAGAAAATAATATCCATTGAAAATAATATTATTACATAATTCTATAATCTAATCCAATGAAAATTAGTCATTTCACTTCAACTATATTAACAACATAAGATTTACCTTGACCCCTCTGTTTTTTCTGGGATATCATTCTTTGACTCTAGGGAAATTAATTTTCATAATTCTCTAGTTTATTATAATATAAGAACTATACATTAATATATTCTTTTTTTCCATAAAATTATATCCCTAAAAACTTTTTTATTAACAGATGCAACAACTCACATTCCATTTAGGCATGTATCAGGGTGTTTGTTTCCAAAATAATCACATGTGCGAAAATACTTATTTACCCTTTTCATGTTACCCATCTCTTTTTTCAATTTTATATTCTTCTCTTGATTTCACTTAAATTCATAAATCATAAATTTTTATCTCACTATATTTATATCACATGAGACTATATCATTATATGATGATAATTTAATGGTGATGGGTTCCCTATGGAAAATTAGTTTAGGTCAATCAAAAAATGGTCATTTTTACTCTATAGATTGTTCACATAATCTGTAGAATGCCTTTATAATCATGTAAATTTGGATTCATATTTAGAAACATTATAATCCTTACTTTTCCTCATAATAAATAATGGTCTCTTCATATCATCTCACTATTAATGAGGGATTTATTTCTCAATGGAAATTTACTTAAACCCCATCCATTAAATGTTTTATATTTCATCCACCTCCATCGTGTTTTGAATCAATGACAATGATTAATCTAAATCTCCCTATAGATGATATACATTTATGATAACATTGTCTCTGTTATTATTTATAAAAGAAAAAAATGTATTATCTAAATAACATACCAATTTCTAATATAAAAATTTATTTGATGTCAATTAAATTATAAATATAACATTGTTCCTCCATGTGGTGGATTAGGCTTCTCTATATGGGTAGCGTTATTACTTATAATGAAAAGAAATTTTTCCATTATATTTATATGTTTTTCATTACTATATTCACATGTATCTCTATAGTCATTATATTTCCTATGATGGTAATACCTATGAATGATATGTGTGATGAAATGGTTTCCATTATTTCAACTATGAACTATTTCAAAATAGTGTAACACTCAAGATTAGATCATAAAATTTTGGGAACGAATTTATTAAATTAAATTACATGAAATAATTAGCATAAATTAAAAACATTATCTATAGCATATCTCATAATCATGAAAATGTATTCTTTTGGATTCTAATTTATAATTTTACTCAATGTATATCACTTGGTTTTAAATTTTCAACATATTTTTTCCTATATCTATTTCCCATGGTTTTTACTGAAATTCCTCTAATGCCAACTATAAATAGCCTAACATGAGTAAACTATAAATTGTGGATAATTTATTATAGTGGAAGGTTATAAATGGAATCACATCCCAAAGTACTTTCATATTAATTATTTTCGTATAATTACAATAATACTAGAAACATAAATTTCTATTTTTGATATACAATACAATGTATTGATTCCTTTAAGAACACCATCGTTTTCTATGATTATCCATGTTTTTCAATCATGATATACTTATTGGAATCATGGGAAAATTAAAAAATGATAATTGGGTGATCTGAGATTCTCATTAAGGGTTACCATACAAGATAATATATCATTAATAAATAAGCATAGAAATTATTTCAATGTGAATAATTGAAACACAATCCGTTAAAACATAATATTAATAATACTACGGAAAGATTAAATTATAATAAAACAATAAATTATGAATAATAAAATTTATATTCCACTAATATAATAATCACATTGAATTTCAATAACTAATCTCATATTAAGGGAATTCCTAATGTTAGACATCATAATAATACTGGCAAGGATTTGGCCAAGACAGCATACATAAATGTGTGAGGCCTTGGCCAATACCAAATCCAGACATTCTAATGAGATCTATTAATGCATAAACGGTCTATAGAAGTTCCCTTTTATCACATAATAAGTACAATTAAATTTTCATATCAAATAGGTGAACCATAAACAACATAAACGTTCATATTAAATAACAAGCATTCAAAATGTGAATACATTATGAAAAACTGATGAATAGTATCAAAATATCCCATCCACATACCAAATTATCATTAAAACATTCAATAAAATATAGTATATGGTATTATATTATATCAATATCAATTAATCATAACACACAACAATGGATGTTGACGTATATTAAAGTAATCTAAAAATCTCATAATAAAAGTTCTTTAGAGAAAAACGCCTTTTAACATTGAAATCATTTATTTAAAAATCAATGAAATTATAAAAGAAATTTTTTTATTGAATTGAAACTTGTAAATATTTAATTTAATATTAAGAAAGATGAATCATGACTTTTTATAAATCCTTTCATTCATTATAATTTAAAAGAATCATTCCTCTCGTTTTTTTTAAAAAAATCCTAAAGTACCTCATTTGGAAAACGAAAAAAAATATTCATTTAAATACATTTTTAAAAACAATATTATGTGTAAGAACATTTTAAACATTAATAAGATAATATTAAAATCTTTTATGAAAATATTTTGGAAAAACATAGACATGAAAGAAAAATATTCCACATAGGGAATTTAAATAGAACCAATCTTGATTGATTAAATGATTTTCAGTTTTTAAATAACCTTGTCTATGATTTCATTAGTATATTTTTGAAATAACTATATAGCATTTTATAAAATACTATTATCTTATAACAGAGAAAAAAATAAATTTTGTGATATTATATTGGACCCCCTTGAAAATTTTGTCCATATGTTCATTAATAATATTTTATTCATTTAAGTGTTTCATCTATTAATTTTCTTGTTTCTCATGATTTTTTTCTTAAATGTATCGATTATCAGGAATATGGTATTTTATTTTCACCTCGAGAATGATATTAAGGCCATAAATAAATATTTTTTTATTATAAATATTCTTTTAACCATTCATTAATGGTTAACAAGGAATATGAATCACATCATGTGATGGAGATCGTAGGTTGTATATATGCATGAGTGATTGTATCAATCCCTTAATGGTGAAAGGGAAACGAAATGTAGGGTATATTAAAATTTCAAGAATCAAATTAATTCAATATTTATTATATATATATCTATTATTTAGTTCATCAAACACATATAAGTAAATTGGTTAATAAAACAGATATTACACCAGGGTGTGGACACGATAACTCATACTTATGCATGAAAAGTGATTTTGTTTTTTGTACGATGGATAAAAAGAGAAATATTTTTTCCCATTATCATAATTAAATATTATAATATATATTATACCGGATTTAATACTTTAAAATGGAATTACACAAGAAGAGGATCTAAAAGGGGAAATGATCTTTAATGAGTTGGTAAAAATGATTAGTTCATCATTAGAGGACATTATTTATATCTCTTGTAAAAAGATATATGATTTGAATTTTTGGAAGAAAATGACAACCATAACATGGATAAGGATGCTAATAAAAGAAATTTGTAGGTTTTTGGTTGATATGAAAATCTCAAGGTGATGTAAATAAGTGAGGGAGGAGGTTCGATATTATAATTTAGGAAATGGGTAATTTTGGGATCACTCAAAATATTAGATTAGTATAAATTAACTTTTAATCTAAAATTTGTAAAAAGTAATTTATTTGAAATATAATATGATTATGTCTTTATATCCTTTCCTAAAAATATTTTTATTTATGTTTAGGTCATATTAATATAATTATATTTTGTTTTTAACCCTAATTTAACCCTTTTAACTCTTACTGTAAATCAAGGATTTCTAATCTTTGAGGTTAATGTTGTTAATATATAACAAAAAAATTACAATAAAGAATTTGGGTTAAAAAGAAACACCATTTACAAATTAGTTAGATAAAGGTTCGATTTTTATAAATATTATATGATTTAATAAAATAGTATTTATTTTAATATGACATCAATGTCAGTTTTGACACTATTCATCACATTGACTTTAAAAAAACAAATAATATAATTTATCTTATAATAATGTATTTTAAATAATCAATAACATATAAAATTTATCTATAAAATTATTTTGGACATTTTTTATTCCATATTTTAATTATCTAAATTCTTTGTAGTCATTAATTTTTTATTCCCGTTATTTAAAATATTATTATATCATCATAATGTATGAAATTAAGGTAACTAGTTTTTTAATAAAAATTAGAAAAATATTTTTATTTATATAAAATTTTAATCTTTAAAATTACTATTTATTGTAGAAGCTATGCTCTGAATAACCACGTATACAAAATGTAATACTTATAAAAAACAAAAGTATGACATATTTGATGGTTCATCAAAACAAATATACCATGCTTAATGTTTTCCAACATGATCTAAGAGTCCATAATATAATCCCAAGTATTATTTCGGTTTAAAATAAATCAATAAAAAAATTAGGACAAGTGTTACATTAATTTTATAATATTTATCATATATCTTACACTCTTAATTTTATAATTTACCAATAACCATGGTGATTATAATTTCTATGCATTCTATTCAGAATTTAAAAAAATTGTTACTATTATCAAAATAAGAACATTATGATTCCAAATAATGAATATATTGTTAAATTTTCAAGACATATTATTATAAAAAATTAATTTATATTTCGTCTGAAAGATGTTGTGTTAAAAAAAGTATTTAATATGAAATCATGAATGATTTTGAAATGATTTTATATCTACATTATATAAAAAATTATTCCACTAACCTTATGTGAGTAAATAGATTTATTATAGATGTAAATTTATTTTAAAATATAATTTAAAGATAATTTTACATTATAGATTGTTTATATGAAAACCGTTTTTACAGTTAAGTTGTACTATGTTTCAATATTCATCGAAAAAATAGAACAAATAAGTATAATAAAACTAATTAAACCTATATAAATATTTATAATTTGATGTCAAAATTGTTTTATATTTTATTAAATAATATTTATTAAAATTCCGATATTTATTTTTTTAATAAGGTCACTACTAAAAGGATGCAGAATTTCCATTAAAAAATATTTCATTTTAATACATAAAATTGGATTTCTTATTATAGTATACAAATTAAATAATTTGGATAATCTCCATACATTTTATCAAAAATAGAATATATATATTTCATTTTTTGGATAATAGTATTCATCACCATTAAATTTAATGGTTATGTAATAATGGTCATGTAAACATAATGATATTTAATTTTATATCATTTCTTGTTCATGTTTGGTGTTGTCTGAAATTTAAGTTATCAAAGAACCTAAATTCATTCAAGAAGAGTAATATCATAAAATTAGTGGGTATTTCAATTTTTTTGTTTTCCTATTGATATATGTTGATGCTACAATATATAATTTAAATGATATACTATTCTTAATGTCAATTATGAACTGATTTATCAAATTCTCTTTCAGGATAGAGTTATGTGAAGTAAACTATATTCTTGTGATCAAGATATATAAAGATAAATATAAGAGGCCAGTTAGAATATATGAATGTACATATGTCAATAAAGATTAAATAATATATATTTTTGAGCAATCATATAGAGGATTGTATCCAATTACATATAGAATACATCTCTTTGAAAAAATGAAAACTCAAACATAAGGTCTGAGGGAAATAGTGAGTAGAAAACTTTATGCTTTAAAAAATTGATCTGACATTATTTCTATGCTATGTAACAATATTTACTTTTTCGATTCCTTTATAATGGTAGGAACATAACATATAGACCAATGAAAGGAAAATTGGTTAGCATTCATCAATGTCACAATGTATCTTATGAGTACAAAAGATATGTTTTATGTTCTTAAAATAAACGATGAACTAAATTTACAAGTATAATAATTATTTATATTCCAACAAAATCATAATGATCTAAAATAAAAATCAAACCATTTAGTTTACCTCAATGAAATATCTATGAGTTGGATGTATTATAAGAGTCAAGTGTTGTAACACCCGAGACTTTTATGTTATATAAATCATCAAAGGAATATTTTTCTACACAACACTTGCTTGGCTTGCTTTACACGCAATCGTGACCTTCCTCGATAGCTTGTGTCGTACGCAATACCGAGTTTTACTAAAAAAAAATATGCTATTAAAACTAGCCGTTATGAATAGTAATAACCACTTTTTGAAATTTTATAAATTTTATTTTTCAAAATGGACTTCATTTTTGGACTCAGAATATCGAAATTAGCCTAGGGTGAAATTTTGGTATTTTTCTGAAAACTTTCAATTTTTGATGAATAGTGAAACCACTAAGTGGTAGGTTAAAAACTGAATTTTGCATAAAACTTAATTTTACCGCTTCTGTGAATGGAATTTCAGAAATCCGAGAGACACGGTTAATATCAAGGACTAAAATGTGGTTCAATGCGATGAAAATAATTTTTTGGTGAATAGTAACTTTTTACTATTTTTACCGCGGTTAATAGTAAATAGGGTAACTAAGGGTAAATATGATATTAATATTACCCTAACACATGTCCTAATTCTATTGGACAAGTGTAATTCGACCAAAAACAAACTTAGGAATAAAATATGACCATTTAGGCCCACTTGGATTAGATTAGGACATTTATTATTAATTTATTTAAAGAAGGGTTAAAATAGTTAAAATCAATGTTTAATAAGTAAATCATTTTTAATATAGGGTTATACATAAGATAAATTCGATTGTAAATATTCATTAGAAAGCTAAAACGATTTCCTACATGATGGTATTTTATTTGTAATTTTTAGACATCAAATAATTTAATTTATTTATGACACAAAGATGATGCAGTAATTATCTTATTAATGAAATATTGACAAAATTGATAATATAAATACCAAAATAAATGAAATTTGAGACTTTTTATGAATTCCACTAATTTTATAGGTTACTATGATATATTAGTATTGATTTAATCAACTTGGTTCGAACATATAATTCTGTTATGACTTTCACAAAAATCATATATCAAATAGTGTCAAAATTGACACAAAATTGTTTTTAAATCAAATATTATATTATTAATTGTTATTTTATTCCTAAAAATCTAAGGTTCGGCCAAATGACTTAGATAATGATATATATATTAATAATAAACAATTTGGGGTTCGTTTGGCATGTTATAGTAAGTGTATTAACCATATAGTGAAAGAAAACAAAAAGACACGGTAAAAGTTAAATTAATTAACTTAGAGTTAAATCTAATTGATAAGGTTAAAATAATACCCTAAACTTGTCTAAATCCTATTGGTTGATATGATTTCGACCCATACCCACTTTAGCTTCGAAATAAGACCCTTTGGAACCATTATAAACCGATTTTGACTTTAATATAAAATAATATTTTGAGATATTCCTAAGGTGCCCCTCTCCTCCCTTATAAAAGGGCACCTCCTCCCCCTCCTCCTCACACCAATTTGAGCACTCAAGCTCGGCCAACCCCTGCCATTTTCCCTTCTCCACTTCCCTAGAATAATCCTAGAGGTCCTGGTCTTCTCCAAAGACCAATCTTAGTTCCTTAAGTGGAGGATTCAAAAAGGCGTTCCAAAGAAGAGGTAATATCCATTACCGATCTTTTCAATTTCTTTCTTCTTCAACTTCTTCTTCTTTAGTTGTTTCATGATAAAGTAATAACATCAGTATTACTTACATACTGATATGTTATTATAAATATGAAACAACCCTAATTCACCCTCTATCCATCCTACGGAAAAATGAAATCACCGCGCGTGCGTACGTATGGAATACCGTCTCCACGCCGTGGTGTAATCTATTTTCCACCATCACCTTACAAGGATGGGTATAATGGTGTAATCAGTAACTATATATGATTATTATTAAGTAATATTGATACTGAAATAATATATATATATACTCCAATACAATTCCACGATCATAGGAACGATATCATCACTCGTGCGTACGTACGGAATACCGTCTCCACGATGTGATGCGACTCGTTCTACATGATCTTCATTTCATAATGATTATATAAATGAATTGAATGAATGAATATGGTATATAATACACTAATACCATTCTGGAAATGAATTATCTATAACCTAAAGATAAGAATAAGAATTTATTCGACAAAACACGCATAAGAACAAAAAGTTATAAAGACCCGAGTAACAAGTAACAATGAAATATTACTAACAAGAAGCTAATAATATGACCATATATGATCTCATATCAATATTTATGATTCTGGAATAAGTCAATAACATTATTTAAACCACTATACAGGAGCTTCGGACACGAACAAAGCAAATCGGACCTAAGGTAAGGGAAATATCACAATCTCATTTTTATCCGAGATTGTTTATTCGTAAGTATTTACTGGGGTGTATTTTATCATCCACATCCATGTTCCCTAAATATGTAATATTGTTTCCATCCACTTGAAATAGTTTAAATCCAATTTTACCCTTAGGTGAGTTTTTAGTAAAGAATATGAAAGGAATCTTTTGTCGTTTTTCCGTACGAGGTACTTTTTGACTTTTCCGACAAAAGTACGAAGAATGTTTTTTTAACTTATACGGCATGAATGGATTTTTAAAACATTACTTCAAAGAAGCTTCCTTTACAAGTTTTCAAGTTAATTTTTAATCAACTTCTTTTATTTTAAAGTTGTATGACATGTTATGAAAGGAAAAATGTTTTTGAAGAAGAAAGGATATTTTCCTCAAGAATTCAATTCAAGTGTTTTATCAAAATTATTTTCCATCTAAGATAATAAAGGGTTCTGTTTCTATCCATATTTTTACATTGGTTTGACTATGTTGTGATGGAATTATGTTTATGAATTCCTTTATCATATATGAATTGATTTATGATGTCATGATGTTTCAAGAATCCCATTTTTGTTATATGTGTTATGCGATGATGTATGTTTTATGTTTATGTGGCACACATAAGAAAGGATTCATTATAAGATGGGTGGGACCTATATCTCCCTCCAATGCATTGGGTAATGATTTTATATCTCATGAGATAGACATGGCTGGAACGAAAGGTTATTTCGGTTCAGTGATACAGGACTGAAACGAGGAGTGAACTCGGTTCAGAAAGGGACTTTGTCCACTAAGATAGTCTTGGCAATGAGTCATGACTAACAAGAAATGATTTTCCATGATTATGTGTGCATGCCACAAAGATTCAAGTTTTATGTTATGATTATGGGGATCTCATTTTCACTTCTATGATTTATTCCATGTTAAGATATTATGATCTCTTTTGCAGGTTTTAATTTTCAAAAAGATATGATATGATTTTTATTTCCTTTATTTGCCCTTGCTGAGCATTTGAGCTCACCCTTTTATGTTTTCTTTTCCCCAGGCCAGGAAGATGGATATTAAGTAGAATATGCTAAAAGGACCCTAGATATGATGAAATAAACGGGAGACACTGTAGAAGATTTATGAACCAGTTGTTTATGTTTCCCAGTTTCTAAAGACACTATACCTATACGGTCCTTTGTGGTTTTGTCATATGTTGTAATAAGTGTGATTCAATTTTGAAGTATTAACAATGTATGTAAAGTGTGGGTCGTTATAGTTGGTATCAGAGGAAAGGTATAGTCAACCTTTGGAAACTAGGATGTGAAAGCCTTAGTAAGAACCCTAAGGATAAGTCTAAGCATAGAACACAATCTTAGAAATGGCCATGAATAACCTAGGATAAGACCATAAGCATGAAAATTTTATTCTTGAATTATGTGGTTTCCTATTATAATTAGTGTTGCTCACACTATTCTTCTTGGTTTTAGTCAATGGCTGGAACCCGAAGGAACCGTGTTAATGCGGAATGCGATGGGCAATGCAATGATTGTCCCCCTGAGCAACCAAACGATATGGGAGCTGGAATGCAAAATCTTGTAGCCATGCTCACACAACTTTCTCAAGCTATGAATCATGCAGGATTTCCAAACGAACAAAGGAGGGAGCAACATTCTGTTGAATCCTTCATGAGGCAGCGTCCACCATCTTTCAGCGGGTCTACTGATCCATTAGTTGCTGAACAATGGATTAGTACTACTGAAAAGATATTTTCAGTTCTTCAATGTTCTGAGCATGATAAAGTCATCCTAGCAGTGTATCGTTTGGAAGGAGATGCTGATCAATGGTGGAATCTTGTTAAGAATACAAGGCAAAGGGATGAAATTGAGTCTATGGAATGGGACGAGTTCAAGAACTTATTTTTCAATAAGTACTTCCCTCGTATTCTCCGAACAAAGATGGAGAAAGAGTTCCTTGAACTGAAGCAAAGGGATGATGAATCTGTTGGTACCTATGAAGCAAATTTTACCAGACTTGCAAGGTACGCTTCTGGTATTATTATCCAACCTGAGAGTAAGATCGATCGATTCTTTAGTGTCTTAAAACCAAGTCTTCGAAGGGCGTTAGCCATAAGGGACTTCAATAGCTACGAGGAAATCGTTCGATGTGCTCTCAAAGTCGAGATGGAGATTGGAGTAACCCATTAGTCACATGGGTTTGATAAGAAGAGGAAGATGGAATTCAAAGAAAAATCTAAAGAGCACATGGAAAAGAAGATGAACTTTCCCTTATGCTCAATGTGTGGAATGAAACATGGAGGGAGTTGTCTTAAAGGGACAAGTAAATGTTTTAAATGTGGAAAGGAAGGTCATCGGGCATTTGAATGCCGTGATAATGGGAAGAAGATGTCTAATGATGCAAACAAAGGAAGGGATACACAGAATGAACCTGCTACACTTCAATGTTTCAAGTGCAAGGAGATGGGGCATTATGCCAATCAATGCCCAAATCCAAGGGTTGATGATGATGGTCGACGTCAACAAACTCTTAAGGCTAAAGAAAAAGGAAAGTCACATGCAATTTCTATCAGCGATGTGGAGTACGATAACGATGTGGTGAAAGGTACACTTACCATCCACTCTAAAGTAGCAAATGTTTTATTTGATTCTGGATCCACCCACTCTTTTATTTCTGAAAAATTTTCTAAGGTTATCACCGTATTACCTCAACAATTAGATGTTGAGTTAGCTGTGACAACACCTAATGGCACATCAATCGCATCAGAAGTTTATAATTCTTCTCCGATCGAAGTTTGTGGGAAAGTGCTTCCTGCAAATCTTGTGATCCTTCCTTTAGTGGAATTTGATGTGATTCTTGGCATGGATTGGCTTTCTCTACATGGAGCTCATATCAATTGCCAAAGAAGGGAAGTCACATTTCATATTCCAGATCAACCTACGATCGTCTATCAATGCAAGGATGAACATAACCTTCCAGTGGAAATTTCTTCCATCTTATGGGTATTGATTCCACTAAATGAAGGTTATTTATCTCAAATAGTTGGTGAGAAACTCATGATTAAGAATATGCCCATTGTACGGGAGTTTGATGATGTCTTTCCGGAGGAATTACCGGGTCTTCCACCAAATCGTGAAGTTGAGTTTTCAATAGAACTCGTACCGGGTGCTTTGCCTATTTCAAAGACACCTTATAGAATGGCCCCAATTGAGTTGCAGGAATTGAAGAAGCAACTCCAAGAGAATCTTGATAAGGGATTCATACGCCCTAGTGCGTCACCTTGGGGAGCACCTGTTCTATTTGTTAAGAAGAAAGATGGATCAATGAGACTCTGCATTGATTATAGAGAACTTAACAAGATCACTATCAAGAACAAATATCCTCTCCCACGCATTGATGACTTATTTGACCAACTACGCGGAGCTCAATACTTTTCCAAGATTGATCTTCGTTCAGGGTATCATCAATTAAGGGTCAAAAGGGAGGATATACCAAAGACGGCTTTCCGTACAAGGTATGGACACTATGAATTTATAGTGATGCCATTTGGTCTTACTAATGCCCCTGCTATCTTCATGGATCTAATGAAGAGAGTCTTTAGAGACTATCTTGATCAATTTGTGGTAGTCTTTATAGACGATATTCTTGTCTATTCAAAGAGCAAGGAAGAGCATGAAGATCACTTGAGAATTATATTGAAGACCCTGAGAAAGGAGAAGCTTTATGCCAAATTTACCAAGTGTGAATTTTGGCTTAAAAAAGTTGCATTTTTGGGTCATATAATCTCAAAAGAGGGGATATCTGTGGATCCAGCAAAAACAGAGGTTATTGAAAGATGGTCAAGACCAACAACAGTAACTGAGATCCGAAGTTTTCTTGGTTTGGCTGGATATTATCGACGTTTTGTAAAAGATTTTTCACGATTATCTAATCCACTCACCAAGTTGACTCGGAAAGGAGTTAAGTTTGTCTGGACAGAGGAATGTGAAGAGAATTTCAAGGAGTTGAAAAGAAGGTAATCCAGTGCACCTGTGCTCACACTGCCTTGTAGTGGAGAAAGGTTTGTGATCTATAGTGATGCATCCAAGAAGGGATTGGGGTGTGTTCTTATGCAAAATGATATGGTGATAGCTTATGCCTCACGACAGTTGAAAATCCATGAGCAAAATTACCCAACACATGATTTGGAGTTGGCTGCGGTAATATTTGCATTAAAGATTTGGAGGCATTACCTTTATGGTGAAAGGTGTGATATTTACACTGATCATAAAAGTTTAAAGTATATTTTCACACAAAAGGAGCTGAATATGCGCCAAAGAAGATGGTTGGAGCTGATTAAGGATTATGACTGCTCAATCCATTACCACCCTGGGAAAGCAAACAAGGTGGCAGATGCATTAAGTCGACAAGACCATGCTAGTTTATCCATGATGAGGATCACAAAAGATCAAATATTTATGGATTTACAAAGGATGGATCTTGGAATTATAATGGAAGGGGAAAAATCTTATCTTTCTCAAATGAATGTTCAACCATCTATACATGTGAAGATTAAAGAGGCACAGAAAGAAGATGCCGAGTTACAAAAGAAGGTGAGAAATGTTCCTGAATTCAACCTTGATTGTGATGGGATAATAAAGTTCAGGAATCGGGTTTGTGTTCCTCCCATCCCCGAATTAAAGAAGGAGCTGCTGGATGAGGCTCATAGTTCTTCATTCTCTATTCATCCTGGAAGCACGAAGATGTATAGGGACCTGAAAGAGTACTTCTGGTGGGATGGCATGAAAAGAGATGTTGCTGAATATGTCTCTCGATGCTTGGTTTGTCAACAAGTTAAGGCTGAGAGACAGAAGTCTAAGGGGATGTTACAACCATTACCCATACCCGAATGGAAATGGGAAAACATCACTATGGACTTTGTCACAGGACTTCCTAAAACATCCAAAGGCAATAATGCTATCTGGGTCATAGTTGATCGTCTTACAAAGTCTGCACACTTCATTGATATTAGAGAGGATTTCTCTCTAGATCAGCTTGCCAGGATATATGTAAAGGAAGTGGTAAGATTGCATGGAGTACCACTTTCTATTATATCTGATCGAGATCCGAGATTTACCTCGAAGTTCTGGCGAAGTCTTCAGCATACTCTGGATACAGAGTTGAGTTTCAGCACTGCTTATCATCCCCAGACAGACGGTCAGTCTGAGAGAACAATTCAAACCCTAGAAGATATGTTGAGAGCTTGCTCTATGGATTTCAAAGGAGGTTGGGATCAACACCTAACTTTGGTGGAATTTTCTTATAATAATAGCTTTCACTCCAGTATTCAGATGGCTCCTTATGAAGCTCTCTATGGAAAGAAATGCAGGACTCCAACTTGCTGGGATGAAGTTGGGGAAAGAAAGCTATTAGGACCTGATCTCGTTGATGAAATGGCAGAAAAGGTCAGATCTATTCAACAACACATAAGAGCAGCTCAGAGTCGACAGAAAAGTTATGCCGACAACCGAAGAAAAGACCTAGAGTTTGAAGTGGGTGATAAAGTGTTCTTACGAATATCTCTCTGGAAGAGGGTTATGAGATTTGGAAAGAAGGGGAAGTTGAGCCCTAGATACATCGGTCCTTTTGAAATACTGGATCGTGTTGGGAAGGTAGCTTACCGATTGGCGCTTCCACCGAATCTCTCTCAAGTTCACGATGTGTTCCATGTATCTCCCCTGAGAAAGTACATACCAGATCCTTCACATGTACTCAGCTCAGAAGTTGTACCGCTGGAGCAAGATCTTTCTTATGAAGAACAGCCGATAGAGATTCTGGATCGTAGCGAAAAAGTCCTACGAAACAAGACCACTTGCTTGGTAAAAGTTTTATGGAGAAACCACCAACTTGAAGAAGCTACATGGGAGCTTGAGGATATGATGAGGGAGAAGTATCCTCATCTGTTTGTTGCAAAGTGACGAATTTCGATGGCGAAATTCTTTTTAAGGGGGGTAGAATGTAACACCCGAGACTTTTATGTTATATAAATCATCAAAGGAATCTTTTTCTACACAACACTTGCTTGGCTTTCTTTACACGCAATCGTGACCTTCCTCGATAGCTTGCGTCGTACGCAATACCGAGTTTTACTAAACAAAAATATGCTATTAAAACTAGCCGTTATGAATAGTAATAACCACTTTTTGAAATTTTATAAATTTTATTTTTCAAAATGGACTTCATTTTTGGACTCAGAATATCGAAATTAGCCTAGGGTGAAATTTTGGTATTTTTCTGAAAACTTTCAATTTTTGATGAATAGTGAAACCACTAAGTGGTAGGTTAAAAACTGAATTTTGCATAAAACTTAATTTTACCGCTTCTGTGAATGGAATTTCAAAAATCCGAGAGACACGGTTAATATCAAGGACTAAAATGTGGTTCAATGAGATTAAAATAATGTTTTGGTGAATAGTAACTTTTTACTATTTTTACCGCGGTTAATAGTAAATAGGGTAACTAAGGGTAAATATGATATTAATATTACCCTAACACATGTCCTAATTCTATTGGACAAGTGTAATTCGACCAAAAACAAACTTAGGAATAAAATATGACCATTTAGGCCCACTTGGATTAGATTAGGACATTTATTATTAATTTATTTAAAGAAGGGTTAAAATAGTTAAAATCAAAGTTTAATAAGTAAATCATTTTTAATATAGGGTTATACATAGGATAAATTCGATTGTAAATATTCATTAGAAAGCTAAAAAGATTTCATACATGATGGTATTTTATTTGTAATTTTTAGACATCAAATAATTTAATTTATTTATGACACAAAGATGATGCAGTAATTATCTTATTAATGAAATATTGACAAAATTGATAATATAAATACCAAAATAAATGTAATTTGAGACTTTTTATGAATTCCACTAATTTTATAGGTTACTATGATATATTAGTATTGATTTAATCAACTTGGTTCGAACATATAATTCTGTTATGACTTTCACAAAAATCATATATCAAATAGTGTCAAAATTGACACAAAATAGTTTTTAAATCAAATATTATATTATTAATTGTTATTTTATTCCTAAAAATCTAAGGTTCGGCCAAATGACTTAGATAAGGATATATATATTAATAATAAACAATTTGGGGTTCGTTTGGCATGTTATAGTAAGTGTATTAACCATATAGTGAAAGAAAACAAAAAGACACGGTAAAAGTTAAATTAATTAACTTAGAGTTAAATCTAATTGATAAGGTTAAAATAATACCCTAAACTTGTCTAAATCCTATTGGTTGATAGGATTTCGACCCATCCAAACTTTAGCTTCGAAATAAGACCCTTTGGAACCATTATAAACCGATTTTGACTTTAATATAAAATAATATTTTGAGATATTCCTAAGGTGCCCCTCTCCTCCCTTATAAAAGGGCACCTCCTCCCCCTCCTCCTCACACCAATTTGAGCACTCAAGCTCGGCCAACCCCTGCCATTTTCCCTTCTCCACTTCCCTAGAATAATCCTAGAGGTCCTGGTCTTCTCCAAAGACCAATCTTAGTTCCTTAAGTGGAGGATTCAAAAAGGCGTTCCAAAGAAGAGGTAATATCCATTACCGATCTTTTCAATTTCTTTCTTCTTCAACTTCTTCTTCTTTAGTTGTTTCATGATAAAGTAATAACATCAGTATTACTTACATACTGATATGTTATTATAAATATGAAACAACCCTAATTCACCTTCTATCCATCCTACGGAAAAATGAAATCACCGCGCGTGCGTACGTACGGAATACCGTCTCCACGCCGTGGTGTAATCTATTTTCCACCATCACCTTACAAGGATGGGTATAATGGTGCAATAAGTAACTATATATGATTATTATTAAGTAATATTGATACTGAAATAATATATATATATACTCCAATACAATTCCACGATCATAGGAACGATATCATCACTCGTGCGTACGTACGGAATACTGTCTCCACGATGTGATGCGACTCGTTCTACATGATCTTCATTTCATAATGATTATATAAATGAATTGAATGAATTAATATGGTATATAATACACTAATACCATTCTGGAAATGAATTATCTATAACCTAAAGATAAGAATAAGAATTTATTCGACAAAACACGCATAAGAACAAAAAGTTATAAAGACCCGAGTAACAAGTAACAATGAAATATTACTAACAAGAAGCTAATAATATGACCATATATGATCTCATATCAATATTTATGATTCTGGAATAAGTCAATAACATTATTTAAACCATTATACAGGAGCTTCGGACACGAACAAAGCAAATCGGACCTAAGGTAAGGGAAATATCACAATCTCATTTTTATCCGAGATTGTTTATTCGTAAGTATTTACTGGGGTGTATTTTATCATCCACATCCATGTTCCCTCAATATGTAATATTGTTTCCATCCACTTGAAATAGTTTAAATCCAATTTTACCCTTAGGTGAGTTTTTAGTAAAGAATATGAAAGGAATCTTTTGTCGTTTTTCCGTACGAGGTACTTTTTGACTTTTCCGACAAAAGTACGAAGAATGTTTTTTTAACTTATACGGCATGAATGGATTTTTAAAACATTACTTCAAAGAAGCTTCCTTTACAAGTTTTCAAGTTTATTTTTAATCAACTTCTTTTATTTTAAAGTTGTATGACATGTTATGAAAGGAAAAATGTTTTTGAAGAAGAAAGGATATTTTCCTCAAGAATTCAATTCAAGTGTTTTATCAAAATTATTTTCCATCTAAGATAATAAAGGGTTCTGTTTCTATCCATATTTTTACATTGGTTTGACTATGTTGTGATGGAATTATGTTTATGAATTCCTTTATCATATATGAATTGATTTATGATGTCATGATGTTTCAAGAATCCCATTTTTGTTATATGTGTTATGCGATGATGTATGTTTTATGATTATGTGGCACACATAAGAAAGGATTCATTATAATATGGGTGGGACCTATATCTCCCTCCAATGCATTGGGTAATGATTTTATATCTCATGAGATAGACATGGCTGGAACGGAAGGTTATTTCGGTTCAGTGATACAGGACTGAAACGAGGAGTGAACTCGGTTCAGAAAGGGACTTTGTCCACTAAGATAGTCTTGGCAATGAGTCATGACTAACAAGAAATGATTTTCCATGATTATGTGTGCATGCCACAAAGATTCAAGTTTTATGTTATGATTATGGGGATCTCATTTTCACTTCTATGATTTATTCCATGTTAAGATATTATGATCTCTTTTGCAGGTTTTAATTTTCAAAAAGATATGATATGATTTTTATTTCCTTTATTTGCCCTTGCTGAGCATTTGAGCTCACCCTTTTATGTTTTCTTTTCCCCAGGCCAGGAAGATGGATATTAAGTAGAATATGCTAAAAGGACCCTAGATATGATGAAATAAATGGGAGACACTGTAGAAGATTTATGAACCAGTTGTTTATGTTTCCCAGTTTCTAAAGACACTATACCTATACGGTCCTTTGTGGTTTTGTCATATGTTGTAATAAGTGTGATTCAATTTTGAAGTATTAACAATGTATGTAAAGTGTGGGTCGTTATAAGTGTTATCTGATTCAATATAAAAATCAATGTATCTTATGACATTTAATGTTGTCAACAATGCATTATAGATAGAGATCTTGATCAAGGATCATAGTGGTCCACCTTGAAGTACATATTATATTACTTTGTGTTGTGATAATACTTCATTTTTTATTTTATCTAATGATCCTAGGTTATTTCAATGAATAACAAATATTCATTTGAAATACCACATACTGAGCAATTTTACTTAGTGGGTTAAATTGTAATCATTTACTAGTTAACAAAATATTTACACCTTTATATGGATTTTTTTAATTGGTTATGGGGTTTATTTTATAAACACGAAATATTATTTGATCAATTTTTAATTATTTTCCTTAATGATAAATTCTGGTTAAAATGGATATTTCTCATCTAATAATGTATTCATTATATGAATAGTTTAATCTGGGATCTGATGATCAAATTTGACCAGTGTGCCAAAAAAATTAATCATTATGAACACAAGTTTTATACTCTTAATAATTTATATTTCTTACATTTAATTAAATTTTATGTATTTGATATGTTTCTTTACATGAAATCCCAATATGAAATTAACCATGATATATTATAACCATTATTTTCTAAATATCAGATAGAACACTATGAATATGAATAACCACATAATGATATATATATATATAAATTATTTGATAAAAATTATTGATTAATGACTAACAAATAATCATGAAAATAACATTAAAAAATATATTAATTACATGATGTGGTTTTATGAAAAATTTAATTCTATAGTTGTTATGTATTTATATATAAATAATATGTTATTTTTATGAAATTTATATGAAATATTTGTGTAATAAATCACACATTAGTTATATAATGATCTTGAATGAAGTTGAAATCATTTGAATGTAAAAAATATTTACATTTCAAAAAAAATACGCAAAATGCATTTTCTTCTTAATAAGTTAAATATATCAATAAATATTAATAATAAAATTAAATATTTATATTTTTTTATAAATACAATATTTTTTTCATTAATCTTATAATTTTAAAATTTCATGGAATGAAAATAAATTAACTTTTGTTAATATAATAATTTTTTCCTTATTCACACTAATTATAATATAAATTACTACCCATATAAAATTTTAACTTCATAAAATTGATTCTTTATTGGGAGTAAAAATTAATTTTTTTCGTTCCAATTCATATTTATTATTTTATAAAATAAAAATTTATTAACATGGATATGGATGAAATGGATTTTACTGAGTATGAATAAGGAATAAGGGAAAAAGGACAGTAAAAAATTTCTAAATCATATTTATTGAATACATATAAACCATATCATATCAGAAAATATAATTATTATCCATTTAGTTCCACTATTAAAAATAAATAACGCTATGTTCTCTTAAATTTTTATGTAATTCTCTATCTTTTCCACCACCCACATTTAAAAGGGTCCCTTTTCTCCTCCCTTATTCAAAAAATTGATCACAATAAGTCCTCCTTAAATAAACAAAAAACCTATCTATATTACTTAAAATTTTACATAGCTGACTATTATTAACCTAATAGAATTATAAAAATTATTAAGGTTTCATAGAAAGGATGTCTCTCAAAGAATAGATGATCGTCTTACCCCACTCCATCAAAATTTACTTATTCTTATAATTCCTCAATATATGTATTTTACATCATAAAATGGAATATATGCTATCATAAATATAATATGATGTTATTATTATTACATGAAAACCAATTCAACCTTCTTTTCAAAAAATTGGAAGTGAAATTATCACTCAGGCATATATACAAACTACCACATCTGCATAGTGAAATGTCCCATTTTCCAACACTATTTGATATTGATGGATATAATTATCGACATGTTAAAAATATATTATATTTATTATATTACTATTATTCAATAATTATAAAATTTTAATTAAATTTTATACATATTTTCATTATAAAAATAAAAGGAATTCATGTGTACATACAAATAGTAATTTCTAGGAATGAATCTGTTTATTTTTCTATCATGTGCTTTTATATATGATTATTTATATTTATATATTTAATAAATATGATATTTTATAAATATTGAAAATCTATATTTTCTATAAAATGATTAACATTCCTGGAAATTAGAATCCAAATAGAAACATACATGAAAATGATGAATTTAACCCCCAAAATGATGATGATAAGGATTACATCTTAATTAATGTGAGAAAATATATTAAAATTAAAAAATATATATTGTATTATAATTATGAATATTATTCTAATATAGAAATATATTTATTTTAAATTTATTATAATTGATAATAAAATTACTTAGGATGCAATTTGTCCATGAAGTATAGATTTCTTAACACACTTTTGTTTGTGTGAAATATAGGTGATATTCAATGCTTTATTCTATTTTGTGGAAGTATATAATTCCACTCTGATATTTAATATCCTTAATATTTTTATATTAATGATATATATGGTTTCACTTGACTTTATTTCTTTATTTTTTTATGATAAAAATGATTCCAATGAGGTACAGGGTTTATGCTATAATATCATTATTTAATAGGGTTGCTCATGCTTAAATTTAAAGGGATTTTCATACAAGATATATCACTCATAAATATAATTTCTTTCTTTCTATTAAATTTCTTTTTTTATTTACTATTTTGTTTTCATTTTCTCATCTCCATTTACTCAGATGTGATAATAATTTTTTAATAAAAACTATTTGTTTCTCTGTTTATTCGAGAATATATTTCTATCAGGACAATATTACATTTAATTTTTTTGCTGAATTTGTGACTATTCCAAAATGAATGAAATGATATATTTTTTCCCGTTTATAATATATAGATTTTTAAAAATAACCTTCTATTTGTTAACAATGTACTTTTAAAAATGGTTTGAAAGGAAATTATGTTATAATTCTTATTAAATGAACTTTTTTCACACCTTCACTACTACTCTTTTCAATTATTATTCCATTAAAGGTCTCCATAGACTAATAAAAATTAAAAAGATACAAATGTTTTAAAAAAATTTATATTATAAATAAGTTAATTTGAAATGAGAATAGAATTTTCCTTTATAAATATTCATCTGATCTTTTAAGTGTATATTCATTTATGAAAAAATATATATTGTGTTTCGTTTTGATTCATTTTGGATACAATACAATGATAACATATTCATTGTTTATTTTATTTTTTGATGTTAACAACAATGAAATTTTGATTAAAATTTCTTTTTATTCAATCATTTAATATATGATGACATGATAAATATTTATAATTATCTTTCAGAATACATAATAATTTATTATTATTATATAAAATTTGGGTCTAATATTGCACTAATATCTCTTCAGGTATGATTTATGTTTTGTGTGATCAATGTATTAATGGGAGTTAATCCAAATCCCAAAATAAATTTAACTAGTTCTAAATCCAATCCAAATATTGTTGTATGACTGTTTATCCCAATACAAAATTTGGTACACTAGTGTTAAAACCAATCCTAACTTGCTATGGATATCCTGGAGGGTAGCCTTGATATTGTATTTCTTGGTTAATTATTTCGATACACCTATTATACAACAATATATGATTACACATATGACATGAAATCAGAGATTGTTATATTTGATTCTTATAGGATTCCATTATTTTCAACTACCAATGAATATTTCCTTGATTATGATGATTTAACTATAATTCCCCAACTTTAAACATTACATACTCTTAAATTAAATTAATAATTCACATTGAGGTTCTTTTCCAGTTTAGAGTTTTATAGAATAAGGTCATAACTATTAAATTACATCTCAAATATTACAATGTAGACACTTCTTCTCAATATACATATTTTTTATAAAATAATAACTCTTAAAATAAAAAAACATTTCTTTTATTGATATTAATCTTCTTTAATTCCTCCTCTCTCTTAACCTGCCTTATATCCTGTGAAAAAAATTCAAAAACATGGCATAAGCATTATAAGATCAGTAAGGGTTATTAAATAAAGAATGAAAACAATAGTCATTTAATAAATACAAATCATAAGATCTTTTAGATTCCTCATGAAGTCATAAGACTTATGAATAACACATAGAAATCATAATTCAAAATTGTGAATTTTGGCATCCATAACAAACTTATGTTGTAGCTTTCACAGTTACGTAGGGAGTTCACTTTGGAATACCCATCATAGTATATTCCCTAAATATCATAGGAGAACCATTAAATTTTACCTCTATCATGTTACCCAATGCATTGGAGAGCTATCTTGGGCGCACCTGTCCTAGGTTTATCAAGTAACAACCTATATATGTAAATAATTCCCAAGAACAATAATATATTCATAACACATAAAACAAACATAAAAGAAAGATAACCTTATTAATATTCCATAAAAATATATCGTTTAAATATATTGAAATAACCAATCCATAATCAAAACCATTTTCAATACCAAAATACATAAAATAGTATATGGTATTTATATTACTTTTAATAACATTATAGCTTGTTAAGGAAGCCAAAAACAAAATAACTCTCATAGTGGTGGAATGTTCATTGTCACCACGTACGTTAAAAAGAATCATTCCCTCTGTGGTTTAGTAACTTATACATATAATCATATTTCCTTTGAATGAAATTAAAAGTAAAGGGCATTTATATATCATATAAAATAATGTCATGTATAAATCAAAATAAGCCTCAATGAAAGGAGATTGAAACGATGTCCCTTAAATTGTGTCAAACTTGACTTTTTCATTCATTAATCTCTAGAATAATAATCTAATGTTAATTTAAAAATTATTAAGAGCCTTTTTCAGGTATATTATTCCTTTTTAATTTTACTTATTAACACATTATAAACATTACATAATCATTTATGTCAATAACTACCATTTTGTCGATATTTGGTACTTTAGTTGAAAATGATTTTCTTATAAATACAGGTTCTTCATGTGGTACAAAGTCTATTACCTACAGAATGATATTCATGAATTATATATCCTATATATAATATATATCTAGTATATATATGTATTTATAATAGTACATAACATTTGGAGATAAGATGTGAAATGCACCGTACATAGACACAGTAAGCTGTACGTACACATGAATGCTACATTAATTGATAATTTGTATTTAATGGAATGAAAATATAATGATACATAGGTATTTTATAAATCCAATATAATATAATATATAATTTTAGTAATTCCTTCCTTTATATGTTCCACATATGGCATGAACGAGTTATAACACTTTGAGGGGGAGGTAGTCCGCACATCCTCAAATAAACTTATCGCATTTAGCCATTATAGAAACCATAAAGGTATTCTATAAATGAAAAATATCAAAGCATAGAGACATATAAATATAATTTATGTCAAATATAATTATAGATACATTATAATGGACACTATGAGAGTATGTAAGAGATAATAGAACAATCATCCTTTCATGAGGCATTAGTTTGTCATCCACATAAATAGTATGTTCATATCGATTAGATGGAGGTGTGTGGAAATGTGTGGATTGAGGCATCCTCATGAAAACATCCTTGAATTTTTAAGATACTTGTTTTTTTAATTATGAATGAAATAAATAGATTTTATTTGGTTAGGGAAGGAAAATAAAAGAAAATAACTCGAGAGAAGACATTACCTTTAAATTGGGCAACTCCCTTTGGTTTGAAACAAAAAACATTCTTGAAGTCAATTCTGTATATGTTAAAGATTTTATGTGTAAGAAAGTGATGTTGGGAGCTTATTTGGGTAGAAATTGGATGAGTTAAGGGTCTTGATATGTGTGAGTAAGTGTTAGAGGTGATGGTTTTTTATAAGGGATGGTGGGGGCTCTTTTGGAATGTTTGAAAGTATTATTATTATAATAAAATTATTTTCGGTTTCAAAAGGTCAAAAACCTATTTACGTTGAATAAAAGGTGCTTATAAGTCGAAATAAAAACATCCAATAAGTAATGGATAGGTCTTGGATATTTTTTTAGTCCTTATATTTTTTATTTAAACCTTTTTTAACTTCTTTAACCATTACTATGTCCTCTTATATATTCATACTATATAGTTAATTTATTAAATATAAATTTATAAGAGGCCCAAAATAGATCATTAATGACATTTTTAACAGTATATATATCATTTGGCTGAATCATAGATATTTTGGAGTGTTTTATCATTTAATAAAATATTTACTCATTTAAAAACACATTTATTCCAATTTTAATACTATTCATATCATGACTTTTATAAAAATCCAATCCCACGTGATTCTTTCAAAAAAACATTCATAAATTCAAATTAAATAATTTATAATTATATCATAATTCGTTGATAACATAAAAAATTTCAAAATAAATTTATTTTGATATTTATAATCTTATTTATTTAAAACATTCATTAATGAGGTAATAATTATGTCATCATTGTGTCATTAAATATTTATTAATATTATGTATAAAAATTATAAATAAAATTAAATGATATAATAAATCTTTTTTTATTTCCACATAATTTTTATAGTCAAATAGTTCTCTTATATAACAACACATAAAATTGTTTTATTAAAAAGATTCATGTTTATGATATTTTTATTTTTAGTTTAAAAAAGTTATTAATGTCATTATTTTATCCAAGTGGATTTCAAAGGCCAAAATTATCACACATAGATTTTTATGGTCATTCATTACTCATCCAATAAGGTCATGAACACTTTAAGGTCATATTATATTATTATAATACTATTTTTAACATGAATTACACTATTTAACATTAACTAAGATAAAAATTTTAAAAGATACTATTCACCAAATAATTTTCATCTTATTGAACCAAATTTTAAATACTGATGACAACCACATATATCATATTTTTGAAATTAAATTCACAAAAGTGGTAAAATTTCATTTAAATGAAAAAATCGATTTTTAGCTACTATGCAGTGTTTTTTAACTATTCATCAAAAATTGAGCATTTTCAAAAAAATACAAAAAATTCACTGCAAGATAATTTTTATATTCTAAATTGAAAAATGATTTATATATTACCATATTAGAAACATAGAAGTTTCATAAATTAATTTAAAATTATTTTATGTTGTAAAAACAAGAAAGTGTGTTTTTAAGAACTAATAACTATCAAAAGATTCACATTTCTTATATCCAATTTCAATGTGAAATTACATCTAACAACCAAAATTGGATTAAATGGTCAAAATATAATCTAATTTCACTTTAAAACCATTTAAAAAGATAATCTAACCAAATAAATAAATTTGATTAAAAGGTAGTTTTGAATTAGATTACATTATAATTAACTATTCATTAAAAATGAACATTATCAGAAAAAACCAAATTTTATTCAAAAGTAAATTTTGAAGTCCTGATTCTAAATAAGATTATTATTTTGTCATGTTAAACACTTTAAAATGATAAAAACTAAATTTATAAAGGGTTCTATATCCAAACGTAATAAATCTTCCTTTTAATTAACATTTGAGTATTTATACTTAAAATTGGATTCATTCACATTTTAAGCTTCTAGATTTTATTGGATAAATGTAAAAACATTTAAAAAACATGTATAATCATATTTTCTAATGTTATATTCATTACCGCTAATACAAGTACAAGTAATTAACTACCATTTAAAATAATAATATATTATTTTTTTCAATATTACTCAGCATTGTGTGTATCATGAGATTTCGGAGAAACCCATTGTTGTGTGTCGGGTACGCCATAAAACATAGAATAACCTTTAATGTATAATTAATATTTAATTAAAAAATATTATTAAATATGAAAATATCATATTCTTTATTTATCTGGGATGTTACATCCTTCCCCCTTTGGAGAATTGCATCCTCATAGTTCTAATCACTTATCAAATATGTGGGGGTATTTATCCCTCATAACATTTTCAAATTCAAATGATTCCTCATTATTTGTATGGGTTTTCCAAAAAAAATTACCTAATTAATTACCTTTTTCAGCAACACTTACTCACTATGGATATGAATCCGGACGGGTTGTTCCTAATAAAAAAGATTTTCTTCCAACTAAACTACTTCTGGGCTCAAAACATGAGTTGAATCTAGAATATACTTTCTCAACATTGAGTCATGAAAAACATTTTGTGTCTAGGATAAAGTTGTAAGTAAAGCCATTATGTAGGAAACTGATCCAACATTCTCTAGGATTTCAAAGGGTCTAATGAACATCATTCCCAACTTTCCCTTCATTCCCAAACGCATCTGACATTTCCATGGAGAAACATTTAGAAAGACATGTTCATCATACTGAAATGAAGATCCTTCCTCTAGTTATCTACATAAATATTAAGACTTCTCTGAGCTGTTCTGTTGTGCTTCTGAATCAATTGAACTTTTTCTCTCATCCCTTCTACCAATTCTAGTCCCATATGTTTCCATTCACCTACATCATTTCAAAAAGCTGGATTTCAACACTGCATTCCATATAATGCCTCAAATCTTTCCATATTAATACTAGAATGAAAACTATTATTATATTAAAATTTAACAAAAGAAACATGTTGGTCCCAACTTCCCAGGTAATATATTGATAATTTTCGAAACATAACTTCCAATGACTGAACTGACGAGCCATATGATTGTGGATGGAAATCAATACTAAAATTTAATTCCTTACCCAACATCTTCTGAAGGCATTTCTAATTGATAGATGTAAACCTTGGATCATGATTAGATACAATGGAGAGGGGAACACCATGAAACTTGACATTCTTTTTAACATAAAACTGAGAAAGTAGATCTAGAGACAAATTATATCAAATAGTAATGAAATGAGTCAATTTACACAATTGATCAGCAATAACCCAAATTTCATTATTACCTCGATATGTATTTGGTAATCCCAAGATGAAATACATTTAAACATTATCATATTTCCACATTGGAACCGATAAAGGCTTATGTATCCCTATCAGTAACTGCTTCTCTACTTTATCCTATTGAAAATTCATACACTTCATAGTAATGTTAACAATATATCTTTCAATCCATCCCACCAGTAAAACATCCAATGATATCTATACATATTATTACTACTGGGATGAACATAAAATGGAGAATAATGATCTTCACATAAAAATTGATTCTTCAAATGTGAATCAAAAGTCACAAATAATCTCTTCTCAAATCTCAAAATACAATCACTATAAATGTTAAAATCAGGCAATATACCCATCTGGACCGACTCTACCTTTTTCTACACCTCATTGTCTTCCTTATGCACTTTCTTAATTCTGTCTGATAGAAATGATTTCTATAACACCTGAAATACAACATAGGAATATCTTACACCAACAACTTCTATTCCAACGTTCAATAAGAATTTTATCAAATGATCTTTTAAGAAATGTTTCATGGTTAATAAAGCATTACTTTTTAGTCTCAAAGAATCAGCTAATTTATTTTATATTCATGGATGGTAATGAATTATGCAATATTAATCCTTGATTAATTCCATCTATCTCCTCAATCTCATGTTCAATTCATTCTGAGGGAATATATACTTCCAAAATTTATGGTCAACATATATTTGACATTTTACTCAACACATATGATGCCTAAAATTTTCTAAAGGTAAAACAATAGCAACTAATTCGGAATAATGTGAAGGGTAATTTAACTCATGAGGTTTCAACTGACATGAAGCATAAATACTAACCTGATAATTTTGTATTAGGACACAACCAATTCCTTTAAATGAATCATCACCGTAGATAACTAACTCACCATTTCTAGAAGGTGGTGCCAAAACAGGAGCATTCACCAATATTCCTTTCAATTCATAAAAAAAGTCATCACATTGTTTTTTTGCAAAAGAACTTAAAACTTTTTTGTGTTAACATAGTTATTGGGCTAGAAAACAATGAAAATTTTTAAAAAAAACCTCAGGTAATAACCTACTAGACCAAGAAAACTATGAATATCAGTTATATTTATAAATATTGTCCATTCTTCATCAACTTTTGTAAAAAGGATCAGTTTTTATACCATTTTTTGAAAAAATGTGACAAAGGAATGAAATTTGTTGTAGCCAAAACTCACACTTTCTTAATTTCTTATAAATTTTATTTCATTTAATGTTTGTAAAAAATGTAACTGACATGAATGTTAATATTTACTTAATGATTAATCTAATATATAATTAAGAAAATCAAACACAAAAGTATTCAATAACTTATAGAAAAATATACTCATAAGATCCATGAATACAATAGGTGAATTGGTTTACCCAAAAGGCATAAATACAAATTCATAATGGCCTTATCTATTACGAAACACGGTATTCATAATGTTAGATTCCTTTAATTTTAACTGATGGTACCCTAACCTCAAGTCAAACATTAAAAATAATGATCTCCCTGGAGATGATCAAACAAATCCTCGATATGAGGAAAAGGAAACATTTTCTTAACACTTATGTTATTCAATCCTCTATAATCAATAAAAAGTCTCATAGAACCATATTTATTTTTGTCAAACAAGACATGTGAACCCCATGTTGATGTGATAGGACGATTGATACATTTATCAAATAAATCATACAATTGCTTCTTTAACTCTAAAATTTTATTTTGATCCATGATATAAGGGGGTTTTGAAATTTTCTTAGTATTAAGAACTAGGTCAACATAAAATTAATCTTCTTGATTATGTATTATACAAGGAAAATCATATGTAAAAACATCAATATACTCATTTACAACTGGAACATCATTAATCTGAACAGTTCCTTTGTTTTCAACAATATGTTCAAGGCAACATTCATTTCCATATTTTAATAGTTTCTAAACATCCTGACATGTTATCAAACATAATGGTTCATGTTTGTACACAACCTAACATTCTTTCAAAAAAACCTCTTTAGCTATGCACTTAATCTTATCTTGATAAACATAAATCCAATCCATATCCAAAAAAACAACATACTCTAATAGTGGAAAAAAATTGTTCTGCAGGTTGATTCTTTTTCATAAAAAAATTGATGGTACTTATAATTTCTTTATATCTCAAAATTTCATGTACTGTTTTTACCATTAGTTCAGGATTCATATGTTGAGATTTAATTCCCAATTTACTAGAAAAGTTATTTGAAATGAATGAATTTGTAGACCCTGAATAAAACAACACATTGGTTTAATCTGAATAATCATGTAAATCACATGATACTACTTCATTCAATATCCCAACTTCTACTAAATTAGTTACAAAGTATTTCACTGCCCCTTTCTCTGGCTTCTCACCCCCAGTTGAGTTCTTCGTTGTACATTGTTCCAACTCCAAGTTGGCACGTTTACGGGTGGTGTAGATATGGAATGATGAGGATCACACCTACCCATTTTTACATAGATATGGTCTGTCGTCGATTTTAATATTCTTTTGTCTCAAACCGTTTTATGTCTATATCCTTTAAAGAAGGTTGAATTAACTCAATAGGGTACTATTGGTCACATCGGGTGATTTCTTGAGGGTCAAGAACTCACAAAATCGGTCCTTCTTGGATATAAATTCACCGGATGGTCTCCAATGGGTTTATTTGTGAATCCAGGAATTCCCAACGTCATTAGAAACCATGATTAATGGATCTTATTTCCAATGGAATGTGCTCGTCGACGGACGATTTGGCCAACGACACTTGAGGACTCCATTGATCAAGAGGACGGGTGGCCAAGCTCACCACACCCTTCCAGGGGAGGATTTTCTCCCTTTCGAGGACTCTCTTACATATTAATTTCATGTTCATATGTTCATGAATCCATGCTTCATTCGTGAAGAGTGTTTCCATGGGCTACCATTGGATTTCAAAATCATCGTGAGCATGCATATGTATGATGCCACAAAGGTGATGCTGATATAGCCATATTGTAAGGAACTCTGGAGTTTATCATCATCCAGGGGGGATGGAAGGTGACTTGATATTGGGATCATGCCCACAAGGAGGGAATCCTATATATCCTTGGTAGAGGAATTAGAACCGACACAGTTTGAATTGTGAGGGTATTACACATTGAATATTCCCGTTAAACACACAGTATTGGGTGAACCCTTTTTGTATGGCCACCACTATTGATCTTGGGTCTTCTGGAACACATCCTATGTATCCGGATTTGATCAAGAATTAGAGTTCTTATATTTCAGTTGATTTTTGGGGCTTAACCAAGGAAGCTACCCATTGGTGGGGCATGGTTGGGGGGAACCTTTTTGGATGTTCACCCTTTTGTTCTCGGGCCTTCAGGTAGGCGTCCCACGTATCCTATTTTGATCAAGAATCATATTTCTCATAGATCAGAAGTTGTGATGATATTTTCATCCTCCCAAACCTCTAAGACCATGTGATTCATGATTGGTGTGAAAAACAAGAGGATTTGAAATATTAAAAAATGTACATGCCTCATCCCATGTTGTTGGGGGAGGTAGAGCCCGTGGTGGAATAGGATGGTGGAATAGTCGGTGAGGGTGCGGAGTGATGAACCGTTCCATGTGAAATTTTATTAATGGTCACGTGGAACTGCCTCATATGAATGGGGACATACCTTAGTGGGAGGGCCCAAAGCATGTTATGTGATGGGGAGTAGTTTTTTTCTCATCAAAGTGGGGATCAAACATAACCCCTTCTACTGATCATTGTTCCTCATTTAATGTAAAAGCAAGTAATCACCCCTAATCTCTAGAATGGAGAGGTTCACATCGGAATCCCATGTTTGATCCTCAGGTTACAGTGGGAATGTAGCCTTATAGGCATTCCCAAAGGCCACACCTTTGTTGGGAGGGACTTCGTGACTCCTCTTAGCATGGGTATGTAGGCTCAATGGGGCGCGCTGATGCTTCTGATGGGCTGATCATACGAGTCTTGTGGCATTAGAGGAGGCTTGGGCTGAGTGCTAGAGAATTGTCTAACAGAGGTATTATGGGGGATTGGATGATAATGGAGTTGTGAGGTTGGAACTGGAGGGAAAAGCACCCAAAAATATCCCATTCCACGTACTAGTTTCTCATGTACGATGGGGAAGGATCCACTTACCGTAGTGGTATGCGGGCATGAGGGCCATCCGCATAACGGTGTGGTACATGGACATGGGTATCACCAACCAGATAACCATGTGGTATGTGACTTACCATGCCTATTTGGAATACATCTACGCACCAAATGTGTAGTGGTGCCGGGTTTAGTCCATGTAGATGTATGTTATTCGAAGTTCCACATTTATGGACGATTTATGGAATTATTATTTGTGATAAATTCATTAGTGGGAAGTATTTAGTTCGTGGTTAACTAGTTGGTTTCATAATTCCATTATTAATATTAAATTCCCCATTTTTATGGTTCATGGATGGCTGTACCTACGATATAAGACATTCACGGTTTTTTCTTTATCAATGAAACCAGACATAAGCAAGAATTTAACCTCTGAGTTTCCAATAAGATTTCATCGATCATTCGTTCCTCTACCCATCTTCTCTCTTGCATCCTTATCTTTTTCTTCTTCTTTTTCTATGCTCCTTTTATAGAGAATCATAGTGATCATATCTACTATGCACACAAAACCATTTACGTAGGCCTATTGAAGCAATATTCCTACCCGTGGAAGACTCAGTGAACTAGGGATTGTGGAGAATTTGGTTCGCGATAAAGGTCTGTGGAACCCTACCTGTCATCTTAATTGGCCAACAGAGGGGTTCGCAGCATGGTACATAGATGGTTTTCCAAGAATAACTCTTTTGATTGACATGGTTCATGGTTTTCCATGTTCTCTAGCCATCGTTTCGCAGGACAGTGCTTCGAGGACCGCCACGCATACCTACTGTTTCATGATCCATCTTATTCATGTTCCTTTCCCGATGATGGTATATAGACCATTTCAAAACATGAATTCTGTCAACTTCCATCAATGAAATACAACTCAATTTGTGTTCTTTTGCCATTATAAACTCATAGAAGTTCATGATTACTTCTGCAAAGTGATTATGGGGGTATTTCTCTAGGGAGGAATTTTCCGGACCCTACAAATTACCCAATAGAAATAGTATCTGCTTTGAAGGAAACACATACTATTCTGATGTAGAAGTGGTCCTGGACTAAAATTTTTCATGGTAAAATAGGTAAACCCAGTTAGAGTGGACCACACCTATATATAGGGGCCCAAATCATTTTACTTTCACTATTCATCATGGCAAAAAGTGTTTCTGATTTCTCGGCCTCCATCACTTCCGTGTACTTTTCTCCTTATGAAAACAGCATTCATGAATTGCCCTATATGTCTTACGAGCCGATTTCCTCACAATTTCCCCATCCGCACACCACTTTTTGGTTTCCACGAAGAAGACTCTGGAAATTAAAAACATAAAATCCGGATTCCACATAGAAGAAGGCTACACAGCTAGCTTGTTCACATATGATACATGAATCATTGAACTAAAACTCATAACTATTAATACGAACATAAAAAGTAATCCTAAATTTATAAACGTAATCTTAACCAATGCCATTTTTCGTGGTTTCTACGTTCTGTAGACCGTTCTGTTCACCCGAAAATGGTTCACGATCCTACACCTCACGGTCATTCTGTGTACCATAGTTGTACATGGAGAATAGTATCCTCATAACATAGAAATAGGTAGTTTAGAATCAGTGTGTTATGTTGTATGAGGAATTCTCTATCCACATGCCGCTTTTATGAACATTATGCAAGATCCTTTTGAGTACATGTCTTATGTATTCTAACCATTTTTTTCATAGTCTTTTTCCAACAATATATTATCGGACTAACTTCTCATCGGTATCTGGATCATGCTATGGAGGTTACCATGGATTATTCTCAGGATGCTGATAATGTCAAAGCTTCTTCTGAGGAAACCATTGTTACTCCTCTTTCTTCTACTGACAAAATATCAAGGGATATGGTGGCTTCAGATGACGACAAGGCTCATGTATCTCTATTTCATAAATCCTATGTCAATATGCTCATTGTTGGTCAACAATATTATTTGGTCTCTAACATGCATCCTTCTTATGGGTTTCGACTATTCTTTGAAACAGCGATCCTGGTGCCAGACCTGATCGATCATCCCTCTAACTAGACAATTAATACTTCTCTTCAGGGGGCCTTGATCTCTTCCATGGGATGGTGTCTTTAGAGAGAGACCTCTTTTGGTCCCTTGCTTCATTATGCCCCACAAATCTTAGAAGGGGTGCAGTGGAAACCCGGTCAGATGGACTGCTATTATTAGTGCATCGTGAAGAAGGCTACAATGATTGAGCAGCATGGTTTTTCATCTTGATGGATCCTTTTCCCTGGAGGCTCATTTGGCTTGGATTAGGGGTGGCCCATTTGTGTTCTCCTGAGTTGTGATGAATTCTGAGCTGAGATACAGCTTTTGGGGATATAAGAGGCCTCCTAGGTTTCTTAGACATAAACCCATCATCCTACTACCATATTTCATATCATTTATGTAGGTTTAGTTCAGATATAAACACTCATCACTTTCTATTTGACCCACAGGGATGTTGCCATCATCCTTTTGGACATCTAGGAGATTTTGGGAGTCCCTATCGTTGAGGACATATACAATAAATTTCGCCCAATATCAACTAATTGTGATGATTAGGAAAGAAACCCACCCCCTAGCTAGGAAATTCATCATCCAAGCGAAGACTCTTTTGAAGGAAAGTGACGCCTTTCTGAAATAGGGTGTTCTATTTGATGATGGTTTTGGTGGTATTGCTGAGCATAATGGTCTCGAGCCCGATCTATGAAGACCCCAGGATTCTCCTACCGATTCCACCTGCAGGGGAGCGTGTACCTACTGGCCCATCATTGAATAGGGGGATTTTAAATATGGGGATTTGGTATCATCCATGACTTTGATCTGTTATTTCGACTAGTGGCTTTCGTGGCCATGTTACTGATCAGGTGGATTCTACCAATAAAATAATTTGGTGGAATAAGAGCCTCAACCATCTACATGGACACTCCTTTTTCTACCAATATATAAATCAATTTGGGTATCCATGTGTTGGACAAGATATATCGCTTTCTAGGCCACATCAGCAAAAGGGGATCACCCTACAGGATGGTGAGACCATTCCAAATTAATTGGGGGATCGATGGTAGCCCACATAGGGGTTATTCCTTCATCAATTCATTACCAATACCACATTTGACCAATAGACCATACTTTTAGAGCACTATCAGGGTCATGCCAGTGGATTGGGCTTTATAGGTTAAGAAATAAAAGCATAATGAATGGATTGAGAGAGACTTAATGTCTTGACTCAACATTTAAGAACATTTTTCTTACAACCCTTATGATTCCCCTACTTGTACCATTATGAAAAATGCATCAAGAGAAGTTGTCAATTGAGGTTAGTTACATTCTTGGAGAGAATTAATTTTGATTGCTCGTATTGGAGGGGAACACATATTTAAGGGCGATGCACACTAATGTTTTAGCTAGTAATTCAATTGTGTTCAAAAGTGTTTCCCTCCTTCTCTAATCAATGATATCCAGGAAAAAAATCTTATGATAGATAGCCAATTTTGTCTAATGTTCACCTGGGAGGACACCTAGTGCTGATCCATACTTCCATATTCTACAAATTTCGTGCCTTTCCATACCAACAATTATGTTGACGCCTCAGTTACATCATATCCTGATAGAAAATTGACAGACTTGGTACCCACTATGGCGACTCCCAGGGCATCTAAGAAAAAGGGAAATGGGAATAAAATGGATGTGGGTAAGAACCCTTGACCTGGAAATGTACATTGAAGGCCCCTTCACTCCCTCCCTAGGAATTTTGTGGTGGATGGGGTGATGACCTCACGAGTAGATGAACAAGATGTTGGGGTTGCTGCCCGGAGTCCATCATCCATTCCTTCATAGGCCAATTTACTAGGTGCCTATAGGTAATGGGAGCTTTTGAAATGTCATAAATATTCCAATGGTTAGTCTTATTGTGATTTATGAATACTCCACCATACTAGGGAAGTTGCCTTAAATGATATTTGTTTAGTGTCCACACTGAGTGACATTTCATTCGATGAGGATCCAGATAAGGTGGGCTGGTACCATAACGACCTCGAGACCCTTATCCACACCCAAAGTGTTCATTGTAGGAACTCGCATCAGGTGCTTTCCATGTTGCGACCTAAAACCTATAATGATGATGATGATGTTTTTGGATTACCTACTATGGCCTCCATGAAAATGGATTCTTCCTCACCCCTGTCATCTCATAAATGCTCCTCTTCTGGAGGTCCTGATCATATAGGGACACATGGGAATCTTTTATAGTTGTCAAAGCTTATGTTGCATCCTCATGTTAACCCCCAGCATTTGACATCACAAAAAAGGAGTAGTTTCTAATGTCATGGAGAGTCTGGGATGATTTGAAGGAGAGTTCCTCAAATGATGATATATCGAGACTTCTACATAGGAAATGCTTCAATCATCCAGGTTTGGGGGGAGCCCTTGCTCCTACCATAATTTCAGCTTACCAAGATCATGATGAAGTGGCTTCTCACCAGAAAAAAATGGATAAGTGCATTCATGCTCATGTGGATAGACAATGTCGGTCAGACCACCTTACATTGATGGTAGTATTCCCACGGCTGACAATAGGGGCCTTATCTACAGACTTTTTCCATAAAGTAACTTATTAAAAAATACTAATATCATCCCCCTTTACTTCCTATCTTTTCAAGAGGTTACTGGGTCTCAGGAGACTTCTTTAACCTCAACATATTCTCCAGAAGGTAATTTATCTAGGGAGTACTCTTTCTCACTGATAGGGGTGCTGTTGAAGGACCTTCTAGAGCCCTAGATCCTATGGAGCTGGTGTTTCTCAAACCATCCAAGGTGTTTCCTCCTCTAGTTCCTCTCATTGATATTATTCGGGAGCCATATCCCCAATAGTCCATTAAACATAAGTAAGCTTCTAATCTATTGAATAACATTCGAAGGGGATCACAATTAATTCTCTGCTCACCTAGTGATTGGACCAAATATCCTTGCCTTGTCGAATCATTGGTACATTTATGAAATTTGATTCAGAGCCCATACAAGATCAATCGATGATTATTCGAGCATCCATAGCCCTTATCCCCTTCAGGGTAGAGGAAGAATCACCATCAATTACAGTATATCAGAATGACGAGGTAGGGACTTTTGAGGATAACGAGGGTGTTAATGGACCCTCGAATGTGCCTGCCCTGGTCAAAGGACTTCCTCCCCATCAGTAGATTTTCATCAAGAATTCATGGGTTCATTTGATCATGATGAACTGATTTTCATGGAGAGGTACATGGTGGTCATTGTGTAATGGGCTCAGTCTAGTAACGAGGAATATGTTTTCTGGATTTTAGGACATCAAATACCATTTGGCCAATAAATCATGACCAAGAGGATCTTGTACTTAAATATTATACTATGTAAATTTTGATACTCTTCCCACTTATAGGGTCTCTGATAAAGTCACGGTCATGGAGGCTGATGTTCCGTCCCCAAAAAATCTAGAGTGGGCTATCATGATATTTTTTCCATTTCTGAGAGGCATTTGGTTTTTTGTCCCCATTATTATGAGACCAATATCCTTATGAGGAATGACTATCTGCACAAGTCTTATACTAACCAACAACTTTTAAAGCACATCTTAAAGACTGCTGCTTTGACTGGTCATAGTTCTAGGTCCTCATCATTCTCTCAAATCCATGGATCACTGCTAACGATTGTAGATGTAGCTCCACCTATTTTGGATAGTGATTCTTCATTGGGGGTGGGAGGTATTGTCATGTCCTCTTCATCCACATAATCACAACCACAATCATTGGCAATGAAGGATGTCCCTACCTTACCATATATTATGGTTAGTAGAGATGAATTTGTTGCATGGTCATACCATGCAATAGCTTCCAAACCAAGACCCTCTTTGGGGACGTTCTTTCCTGGAAACATTTCATTATCAAGGAGTGATTCCGAGACCAACTGATAATGCCAGGCTGAATTTTATCCAACTCGGAAAAAAGTGTAGAGGAACATCTGGGGATTATACTCTCAAACTCCCTTGGAAGATATTCCACAAATATTTCCACGGTTACACCGCCAATTTGTAGTTCTAGGATTATATGGATTTTAGTGTCATAGAATTTATGATATAATAAGGTATGTCATTACTACTTCGGAAGCAATAGTTGCACTTGATTCTTGACACTCTGTGGTAGAGTAAATAACTAATCTGGCAGCAAAACATCAAATCCTTATCAATAAAGCTACCACTCATGCCGGTACAATCGTGAAGATTCAAAATGAACTCACAAAGTAAGAGTCTATGATATAGCATCTTGAATGAGAAGTGGAGGAACATTGCCCGAAACTGGAACAACTCAGGTAGGAGCAGGCTCGGGCCACAGCTGTCGTTGAGGAAGGGTGATGGAAAATGTATGAGGGAGAGAGAACTAGCCTCCAAGCCATGAGAGAAGTGGAGGTGCTACGAGTTAGTGCCGAAGTCGAGACAATGAACATATTGAAGCTCTTCTAGGCTATTTAGGAATCTCACCAATCATTCATATAGCTTTCTGACTCCAATTAATGTCTCATGTAAAGGTCATATAATTTTATCATGGAGAGGTTGTAGGTTGTGGATTCCCAAAATATATGTCATGGAACATGATGGAACTAATTTACCTCTAAATTCCCCCTTTTCTTCTTTTCACATAAAGATCATTTCAATCAAATGTTAATTTTAAAACCAAGACTTTAAATAAGTGAAATAAGGTAACTAAATCGAGCTCTAATATTTTTCTTGAGAAAAGGGACTCATAGAGCGTTGTTTGATTACTGTTGAGTTGTTATGTAACACCTCACGAACATTTGTGTTTTTTATTATAACCATAATTTTTTCCTTTTCCATATGGGTATAGGGTTAGCGGGTTTAAAGTCTAAATGTGTCAATACTGACTTTGGATTTGGTACCAGATCATCTTCATTCTCTTGATTTATGCCCTTATGGATTTTAGGGCATCACAAGGCTAAGGAGGATAGTTTTTCTATATTAGGAGCTTATAAGGGAACATTAGTTTGTTTGAACTATGACCAGAGGATTCTATGGTCTTGGTTGACTGTCTTCTGAGCCAACCACATATCAAAAAAATTCTCCTTCTTGGTAGTGACTATTTTACACTCTTCTTCCTCTCTTGAGTCGAAGGAGGAAACATAATCCCCATGTGCTAGAAACAAATCCCACATGACATGTTTAGAATCCATAACCATTTGCAGGAGATATTGAAAATAATGTATTCTTGGAAGGTGTGTCTTAGTGTAAGATGATATGGACAATAATTCGGATAATCTTCGAGAACCGCTTCATTGGATCACATTGGATCTGGTAGATGGAGGAGATTATAGGTCAAGGTAGCTATGAAATAGTTGTAGACATGGTCTTATCGGAATGAAAAAATGTTATTACTTTGTTCTTCGAACTGATTTCTTTGAGCACCCTATCACTCATCTTGCAGAGGTAGGTGGTTGTTGGAATCCAGGGGGTCCCACAGGGTTCAGTGAGGGCCTCACAACTGAGACTGCTGCTGGGGGTGGATTATGTGTGACAAATTATTCTTCACCTTTTCCTATTCTTTTCCATGGGGCGGATGGGGCCACTCCAGACATTTGGTTAGTCCCTAGAAAAGAATGTTCTAATATTTGGGCAATGGAAGAGATGTCCTTAAACCCAGTGGTGTACATCATAAGTATGATTGGAGTTCTCAATTCATCATGAAGTATATCGATGCTCATAGACAGCATCTCATGTCGTGGGAGGGGCCGGTTCAGATAATATGTCATGAATTTACCCCTAGAAATGATGCCTGAGACTCTCTCACTCTCTCACTGATTGCAGTTCATGAGATCACTGACTGTTATCTAGGGCATCATAAACTGAACAAGAAGAGAAATTATCACCGGGGGTCCTCCTTGCATGTAATTGAATTATATGGTAGGCTTGTATATCATACGAAACCCGAGCCCTGCAGGGTTCATACGAAACACCTATTTTTTACGTCTTCATTATACTATGGAGTTCCCATAATGGGGTCATATTAAGAGTCATAGTGCATAAAATTATATTCTGGGTCCCCCGAGCCATTGAATACTGGGAATATAGGGTTCCTAATGTTTGGTGGTGGTGGAACTTTTCTCACCCGCTTGGGGTAGGATTGGTGCTCAGGTTGTTTCATAGCATGCCACCCATCTATGGATTCTAGTGGGGCTATTAGTAGTTCGACAGTATTTAATATCCCTTGATGCATATCTTGTGTTGAATGAGCTTGAGATAGTGTGGTGGGCACCCGAATTAGGTGTGCCAGAACATCTGGAATTTGGGGTGGATACCCAGCCAGGGGAATCAATTTTTGATTTAAAGAGGTATATTTTTGTAGCCTTCCCAATGGGGGCAAGTCATGATGTCCATCTAGGTATGGGATGAACGATAATTTAGGCTTGGATTTATTCACCGGGATGAGTGTCTATAGTACGAGAACCTATTCTAGGATCACCTTCTAACATTATGAAGAGGGAACACATTTGGAAAGATTACTCCCCTCGATGTATCTCAATAATAATTCATCTACGATCATTCATTTATTCCTTCTACTTGGTGATACTTTCTTCAAGGGTGGGGGACACACTCTCAAGGGGAGGAGGTGGCAGCTAATAGTAGAACTTGGATTTATTTTACTCTTGGTTGGAGATTTACAGGGGCGGTAATGTTGGATTGACTGAGGGGGTACCCATATTTATGGTCTCCCTCTACTTCCAGGTATGCACACCATTAGGCTCAGTGTGGAATTCCTCTAGGAGGAACCATCTTTTTCTGTGTCTTCCCCCCCTGAGTCATTTCTTGTGAGATACATGGGGTTTATGCTCAGCACTTTCACTGAGGAATACCACATTAAGGGTGGTGTACCCGGTGCCAAATGGTATGAAGGGTTCTGGTGTCTTTTATTGGACTTCCTCCATCGATTCTACGATGATCATTGGGATTCTTGAAGATGATTGACCTGAAGTGTACCCTGGTCTGACCTTATAATGCGCCTTTGTATCAGAGGGTATATTCCATGAGAAGGGGTGGAATTGGTAACTCCTTTTTCAATGGTTCTTCCTTGATAGAAGAAGACATATGTCTGTTGTGTGGGGATTTATGTTAAAAATCCACCCAACCCTGCGGGATGGGGTTTTTCTTATTCCCATGTTGTTGGGCTACTGTCTGTATTTTTTGGTCATACGGGGGGCATTTTGATTTAAAAATTTCCCTAGACTTGTGTGTATGGGTTGTTTCCATATAGTGACTGTAGCTTCCACAACAGATTCCATATAAATTTCATATACACCTATGTGGGTGTAAGTCATGTGTGGAATTTGGAATGAATAGAGTCTAGGAACATTCGAAGACATGATCACTGCTTTCTAGTTGGATTCCTTTAGGAGGGAAGCCTATTGGATGTCCCCAGTTTCCTGAATCAGATGTTTTCAATGGATTGATCTCTTCAGCGCTGATGCTTTTGAGACATACTTCAGGCCCATTTTTTTAGAATCCCATCTTTCCTTACTAACTGTTTCTTTTGACCATTTCTTATGGGTGATGAAATTGTATGATTCCATTTTCATTGGGGGATGCTATATGTGATGTGGGGTGAAGTGTAAGGCTCAATGATCTCCCAACCCTTGAATGTGAACTCCATTCTAGGTTTTTCCAATGAGGAAACACAATTTATGTAGTGCATGGTGGAAATATAGTTAATGGTCTTCCGTTTAACTTTCTGATTATGGATACCTTATGGACAAGAGGGCTTCCAAGTCGACCAGATAGAGAAGCTCTCCTATTGTGATAACATGGTTCGGGTACCCATCAAAGGGTAGAAATTGTTTCAAAGATTCCAAAGAGTTTTCTATATTTTGATGTGAATTTCATGCGTGTATTCCCCAATAAATATTCCTATTATTTCGATGTGATATGCGGTCATAGGCCAATAAATTACTAGTATATTATACCAAACTTGTTGTCTTCTCAAAAGAAACATATCATGCTATTTTTCTTCACGAGGCTCCTCTACTTGATTTGCCCAGATTGACTATATCTTCATTATTTCTCTCCCAAAAATTGAGTTGGTGGGGACCTTATCAATTTGAAAACGTCACAGGGGTAGCTCAGAATATGAGTGTGGCCTCATACCATCTTCTAGTTGAGAAATAATATCGCTCGTTATAGACGGAGTACTTCAAATGTCTGACTCCTTTACAAGAACCCTAGAAAAAGTGGGATTTCACATATTTGTTTCTTCAAGGGGGGACCTTCCTTCTAGCATGTATTTTTCATGTGAGGAGGAACTTTTCATGGTGTTCTATAATAACGAGGTCTACCATTGAAACATGATGCCTGACTGCGGGAATTTTCCCGATGGTGTCTACCCTGGGGAGGAACTTCAGGGTGGGCTATATCAAGGGGAGGACCATCTTGTTGCTCGTCTTCACTATGGGGAGGACCCTCATAGTAACTATCATCACAGGAAGGGCCTTCAAAATGACCATCCTCGTTGAAAGGACTACCATAGTGACTTGATATTTGGCTGTAGGGAGAATATTCAAAGTGTATGTCTTGGGGAGGACCTTAAAGTTGTACCAAAATAAAGGTAGTACGTTCTAATTGCTTGACTTTACTATGGGGAGGAAATTCAAAACAACTGTCATTGTGGTTGGAGGATTCTCAATGACTGTCATCATGGTGAAGACTACCATCATGACATGATTTCCAACTATAGGGATAAGCACATATTCACCATATACCTAGAGGAGGACCATCAGGGAGGATGATAGTAAGGGGGTGACGTTCATTCAATTTGATCTTCAGTTTGACGGGAGTGCTACCCTGATGCGCATCAGGTGATATTCTCTCATGATCGATCATTCGTGACCCACAAAATAAGCCCTCATGGATTCTCTTTGGAGGACCTTCATAGCTGTTATTAGTGACATCGTGAGGAGGACCATCACAACTACTACAACCACTTCCATTATTTGGTAATGGAATTACAGAGTCTTGAGATGTTGTTGATAAGTATTTTAGGATGTTGACAACCCCATATTCCAACAAAGAAGGATAAAGTTTGTGCTCTTCATTTTCTGGTTGCCTTTCGCACTTTTAATTTTTGGGAACTCTCTAGAGGATAAACGAGGCCATCATCTATTGGTAATGGACTTCATGTACGGGTACCTATCTTTTTGGGTCCCGTGATGTAATCAGAATACTCTGATGAGAATCTTGAGTTTTTGTAAGGATATATGTCTGCCCATGAGCGGCCACCACGTTGGACCAACATCCCCCAATCGGAATAGGTATTTTATCAGGATATGGTTGCCTATATGCTGAGGGAGATTGTTTTCATCCACCATGGGCTGGAGTAGGAATGCATAAATTCTCTTTAGTGATTAAAAATTTTTGTGAGTGAGTCATTCAGTTCGAGAAAATAGGTTCGTGGGCTTGATTTCTTTCCTTTTCCACTGATGAAAAGATATCTTGGCATGTTTTGAGGATAACACCTTGAATCAATGTCTAATCATCCATCATGGCCTTGATGTGCAGAGATACATCTTTTGATGGAACTATTATGAAGGTCTATTCCGATGCCAGAGCAGGAGGTTGTGCCTGCTCCTGTCCTCCATGAGTATCCAGTAGATACTGGTAGTTTTCTTATGTCGGGATAGAGGACCATGTATGTCGCCGGTTTTCTTCTCTAGTTTCCACTATATATTACTATTTGTCTTCATATTCATGTGTGTGGATTTTGATCCTCTCCATTTTTGCTGCATTTGTCTCATGAGCTTGTATGCATCCATAGGAATTTGAATATGAAAATATGTTCTTTCTAACCGATTTGGATGACGGGATTTATATGAATCAATAGGTATTTTTCCCTACATATAACATGTTGCTGCCCAATTTTGATAGCAGTATTAAAGTGCATAAACATGTGTTTGTTCCAGTGTATAGCTGGGTGCCGCCCTATTTTTATGGCGGGCTTGTTGTGAATCAGTTGTTATATTCATATGCCTGTACTTTATTGCTCCTTCAATAGGGAGGGACCGATGAGCTTTACAAGAAAATGTGTGTTCTCGTCTTATGCCACCGTATTTCTGGGGTGGGATTGAGTGGAGGGGGAAGAGTTGTTTGTCTACCCATTGCTATCTATTGCGTTAGTACGGTGGAGCAGCTCCTCGGGAACAAGGGTGATAGTGTGTCCCTGTATATATATTCCCTTCCCTTAGTGGTCAGCCTATGGGGCTCAAGTCTCCGGGACATTGGTAGGTACCCTCGACATGAGGTCCTCCTCAACAGGAGGAGTTCTGTTCATTCGGTGTCGGTAGTTACTCTCTCTAGAGGGGGCCCGTGGGTAGGGCCCCTATTCAACATGAGTGAATTGGTCAATATTGAATCCATATGCCTCACTATGCTAAGGGAGGAATACAATGTCACATTCCTCGGACAGGCTCAAAAAATGGTTTGAGATGACCACCAGGACCACCATGTACTGAGGTACTAGAAGCCTCTAAAGAGGTGGCTGGAAGACCTTCGCAGACAGAAGGGATTATCATGCGACCACCAGTGTTGGGAGAGTACCATTTTTGTGGTGCACTTTGGTCAGAATATTGTACACTTAGTGTTGAAGACGTTGGGAAGGTGAAGGGGTCCTGCTCTTCTATAAGGCCCAGGCCACCCACAAGATCACATATGTGTACATCTCCATGGATCGTGGGGATGTCATTTATATCAATGGTCACCCTATGGGAACCTACAACATATGTATGACATAAAGACCACTAAACATTTTCAAAGTATCATTTCTTTAAACCCATTCATATTTGGTGATTCATATCGTCCCCTTCCCCTTTTCTTTTACTATAGGTCGATGGAGCCTGAGTGGGGTGAGACTGCCACCTTGGTTATGGATTCACGTCGGGTTCTCCAGTTTTTTTACGCCTCTAAGGTGGAATGTGTTTCACTTACATGGGTGATCAAAATATTCCAACGTGAAGTTTCATTTTTATTTTTATCATTGTGGATAGAACCACCGCCTTGATTAAGGATTCACTTCAGGAACACTATTTTTTTCCACCTCCGAGGTGGCATGTTTATGGATGTTGAAAAAATATAATGATGAGGATCATCACCCACCCATTTTTCGATAAAGTACGACTCTTGTCCAATTTATCATTCCATTATTTTCACATGTTTAGCGTTGTTATCTTTTAAAAAATGTTATATATTCCTTGTAGGAAAATTTTGGTCACAGTTGGTGATTATTTGGGGTCAATCACTCATTAAATAAGTTATTCTCGGATATAAATTCCTCTGATGGTCTTTGATGGGTTTCTTCATGGAGACAAAAATGACCAACGACCCTAATATCCAGGATTTATGGACCTTCATACCAATGGAAGATGCTCGCCAGCTGAAGATTTGGCCATTGATAGTTGAGGACACCATTGGTTGAGATGATGGTAGGACAGGATCACCACACCCTTATCAGGAGGATTATTTCATGTTCTGGGACTCGCTTAAAAATTTAAATCTCCTTTTCATGTTCATGATCCTTGGTTGATTCTAGATGATTTTGGGCACATGATACCCTAGGGTTGCACGATCATCGTGAGCATGGGTATGATTGATTCCACAGAGGCGATGCTGACATAGACATATTGTAAGGTGCTCTAGAGTTTATCCTCATCCAAGGGCTCATAAGATGACTTGATGTCGGGATTGGGTCAACATGGAGGGTTTCTTATATATCAGTTTCTGATACCTTTGCTGGGGTGCGTGCGTCTGTCTGCTTAGGTGCGACAGGCATGGCTTTTTGTTTCCCCTCATTCCTGCATTCCAAAGGTGGGAGACAGTCTCTCCTTATTCAAGGACATCAGCTCCTTGATCAAAACCAGGATGATGGGATGTCCGTTATTTCTTCTATGGATTCCTCCTTGGAACTCGTCACCTATTCTGGGTCTCCCTCATATATTTAATATGTTGTTCATGAAACTCTTCACAGTGCCATGTTTCCATGGTCGCCGGTTAATTACACTGCTTCTGTCAAGACATTCCATGGGGTCCGGTTAGGGCAGAAACCTTCAGTTGGGGGAGTAGTCACGTTGAGACAACCCTGGCGTGTCTGGGGACTGGGGAATTGTCGTGTCTGTCTTTTTTCCCTTATTATAGGGCTTGTCAAGTGTGCGGAAGCCCAAGGCATCCCACATTGAGAGCAGGGAATCATATTCAATTGGCATGTATCTGTGGTTTTCCTCAACTTCCTGTGTTAAACACAGTGTATTCTGAAAGTCTAACGTCCAACGGAGAGGGGCCGTGCTGATCAGAACACTAGCTGGAGCGGATCAGATTGAAGATCCTCCTTGAGGGATCACTGATATTAGGGCCAACACGTTGGCGGATTCCCGAATACTGCGGTAGGGGAGCGAGGTGGCGTGATCTCACTAGGACGTGGCGGCCCAGGTAATAATCAGGATGGATGATGGGAAATTGAACAGAGTGGATGACGGATGAGATGGGACCGTCATGGAGATGACAGTAAAGATGGGCTTGATCCTTGAAGAGGCCTCCTACGTATCCATGTGGCAGGGAATCAAAGTCCACATAGTTTGGTTGGTAAGAACCGACATGAAGGGGGGTTGGAGCGACCAATGGGTTGTGGGTGTGAACCTCAGGGAGGCTTCCTACGTACCATTCCTTGACATGGATCAAATATCACGTAGTTCGGAACGTGGCGCCACTGAACTTACATCAAGAATGACCATCGCCCAGATGAATGGTGGTAGGGCTTGAACCTCAGGGAGGCTTCATACGTACCATTCCATGACATGGATCAAAGTCCTCATAGTTTGGGTTGAAAAGGGGTTGTTGAACTAACATGAAGGGATATCAGAACAACTAGGTGGTTGGATCATAATGGCTTACTACTGGATTTTGATGCAGTTTAACGTCATGCGGGATGAGGGCATGTCAGAGAAATGATGTGAAGGGGAACTTGGTCCATTGGGTGTTCAGCTTGAACCTCGTGGAGGCTTTCTACATACCATTGACATGGATCAAGGACCTTGTAGTTTGGGTGGTGTATAATACGGTTTAACGTCATACGGGATGGGGGTGAAACGATTTGAAGGAGGTCTGAATGACCGAGTGGTGGGCTTGAACCACATAGAGGCATCCTACATACCATGCCTTGACATGGATCAATGTCCTCATAGTTCCGGTGGGGTTTCATTAGCTAACCGACGTGAAAGTGAACCTGGGGGTCCACTGGTGGTAGGCTTGAACCTCATGGAGGCTTCCTACGTACAATTCCTTGACATGGATCAAAGTCTTCATAGTTCAGGTGTGCAGTTTAACGTCGTGTGAGACGAGGCATTTGGGGCTTACACTCTGAGGTGGCCCAAGGTTTTTAATGGTTAGTGCTCACTCTAAGCTCAAGGAGTCATGCTCGGTGTGAGAAATAAGAGGATGCAGTGACCTAACGATCATGTCACGAAGGATGCGTCCATGAGAAGCGAAGAGGGGATTATGCGTTAGGCAGACCATGGTGTTGTGACTTACTCCAGGATGGAGTCCCGAGGGTGACAAAGCATAGAGGGAGAGGGATTTGTGACCAAATAAAGGAGGTTCCTTATTCCCTATCATGCCCACTGCCGGCCCTGGCGGTGGGGAAGTACGGTGGTGCATGGGTGCTACCTTCCATAAGAAGGACCAAGGGAATACACTAAGACGGCAGCCCTTCCCCCGTGGACAAACGCCATGCCAAAAAGGTGGATATCATCCCATGTGATGGTTGATCCCATCCCCATGGATACCAGTGGTCATAAAGAATGTCCGAGCTGGGGGGGACCCTGCGTGCGAGGAATGGGGCCGGATCACAGTTTAACGTCATTGTTGAGGACGAGGTTCATGACATTTTAACGTCCTGCATCTCGGACAAGGTGGGTTTACTCCACACCCATAGGGTTTACATAACTGGTACCCTCTGGTACTTGTCATAGGGAAGGTACCGTCAATGCCGTGGTGAATGGGGGTCGTAGAGTGAACCATCGTGGGGTCCACGTTAGTGTGGCTATGCGAAGAAGCAATAGCTGTTAGCATGCCTATGTGAAGAAGCATTAGGCGAAGTAGCGTGGCGGGAAGTATCATCCAAGGGACTTTGAAATCACATCATGCAAACTAGAGGGTCACAAGGGAAAAGGAATTTTCAAACCGAGGGGTCCATAGGTAGGGCCTTGTAGAACTCAGTTACTCTGCGTAGTAGAGGGCACTTGAGAAGAGGGGTGCTTCATGAATTGGGGTACCATAGCCTTATCATGGGGTGGAGGTGCAAGTGGGAGGTTTTTCATGAAGTGGAAGGGTGTTCTTAGAGCACTTCCTCACAAAGATGAGGTACCTCGCGAAGCAAAGTGCCACGAAGCAGTGTGTTTTGCGATGTACGATGACTCTGCCTTGGCATGTCAATCACGTGTACAAGAGGGGTGTTTCATGAAACATTAACGCTCCTCGACTTCCTGGGTCCCCATTGGTATCCCCATCATTTGATAATTCCCTTAGGATTCACAAAAGGTGTCCCTCTCAGAATATGGGATCAAACCGAGACAAAGTAGAGGCTCTTCACGAAGAAAAAATACCTCACAGAGCTCATGGTTTGCAGAGAAAAAGGTGCTTAGTGATTCAGGAGATGAGAATCCAAAAGGTCGAATGGTCCCCCCTGGGGGCTCAGGGGGAGCCGGGTATTTATAGGCTAGAGGCTATGCGAAGCAGAGCTTAAGCGGCATGAAGAGGGGAGTTGGTTGCTCCACGGAGGGTCGCGAACGTCAGCCGGGATCGCGGAGGGGTACTGCCTCCTTTGCTTCACAGCGGGCTCGCGAACGTCAGGGGCGCTCACGGGGCATCCCTTCTCTGTTGATCTGCGGTGAGTTCATGAATTTCAGGGGCATACGTGGGGTTTCCCGCGGTTTCTGCTTCATGGCGGCTGCGTTGCTTGGGGGGGCTTATTGTCGGGGCTTCGCAGGGCAGGCCACGAGGCCTTCTTTTCTTCGTTCTTTTCATCTAATATTTTGGTGCCAAAAAATTACCCCCGTTAGACTTGGAGACGCGGAGGGATAAATGGGAAAATTCTGAGGGAAATCACCCAAATTATCATCAGTCTGTTGTGCTGGCTCTCGAAGCGGGCGCACGTGGCGGACAGGGGCCGCACATTCTGGGAGCGCCGCAAAGCTCCGTGAGGGATGGGTGTGGTGCGAAGCTCCGGGGGATGCCTCCTATAAATAGGGGGAATGACCTCTCGTTTTCCCTTTCCATTCTCTAAAACTTTGTCCTTTTTCTCTCTTGATTCAAGAATCATCGCGTCCTCCGAGTCTACTCACCTTGAATCGAGCTTCTTGGTGAACCGCGAGTCTCTTATTCCGTGATTGTGCCAAGCAAACCTCATCCTGCTAGCCGAGGCCAGGCTCCACGTCTTGGATTTGAAACCGAGCTCTGCGAACGAGCTCTGCGGATGAGCTTTGTGACCTGACCTAAATATTTACAGAGTTATGAAACCCAATGGCCCATCAAGAAGTTCCGCTAGGGGTGCTCGCATACGCTGCTCAGAGGGATGAGATGGCCAACTGTCTGGGCCTGGGGGAGCTAGTCTGAACCCACTCAGACCATAATTCTTTGATAGAACTTCTATTAGAGAACCAAAAGAACTATATTCTTTGCAAGAAGCTACCCTTGTATGGATTCTGGCTGAGGGATGATGTCTTCATTCCGGAGGCGAGTAGGGACGAACCTGCTTACTTGTTCAGAAGCACACCATGCCAACACCAATGGTTCAGGGTGGCCGATGGTCATGCGCGGGAGGACTTCACACCTGTCACCACAGACTGCCTATACAACCATCTAAACACTATTTATGGGAAATACATTACAACCAGAGATGTCCCCTCCAATGTATCTCAATATACTGGAGGCATCCCTGAGGGATTCGAAGAAAGGATGGTCTGATGAGTGGGACCTGTGCCAGGGTAGTAACTTCACAAATGATTGGGCATGAGCCTACTGGGTAGGTGCCTCATGCGAGGAGTATTGGGCCGAGCTGAGGAGAGTGGGATTGTATAAGGTGGCATGGGCCTCCCAATTCCAGATTTATCAACCGTATCAGATGATGTCGGAGATTTTGAGCAGATGGTCATCTAGGACTAACACTTTTCACCTACACCATGGGGAGGTAGGCATCAGTCTGTTGGATATCCATCAGATCTTAGGGGTCCCGATCTTGGGGGAAATGTATGATGACATCCTCCCTGTCACAAGTGCGTGGTAGGTTCCGGAGCAGATGCCACGACTGGAACTGGCACTGATGAGACTTGTCCCCAAATAGGACAAGGAAGCGGTGTGAGATGCACACTTTAAGAAGTTGTTCAAGAAGTTCCCGAACTTCCTGATGAATCAGGAGTTTCCTCCGAGGCCTCGAATATGTCCAAAGGGGCCTCAATGGGGAAAGGGGAACTCGTATTGGCTTCTCTTGGAGGATATCCAATGGGGGACCTGGGGTTTTAGTGTTAGCACTGAACAACAGCTGATAGTCATGCTGGCGGCGTTTATCACGGCCCTTATCTACTGTTGGATCCTACCGGTGAGGGATACAAACATGGGGGGTGCGGATCAGCTCATTTATTATTGTATCCATGATGGACATTGTAAGGTGGGTAAATATGGAGATTCTGATGCTCTCCAAGTTGTACAACATGCTCTGACATGTTATCGGGGGAAAGAAGCCGTCGAGGATATATGGGACCTTCCACCTTCTGTATGGTTGGATCACGGTGCACATTAGGGGGGTTTACGAGTATCCAACCCCCATCTCGCAACTGGGGTCAAACTTCCACCCATCTATATTGAATGTTGTCGGGAGCTTCCTAGTTAAACTAACCACACCGATGGTGCTAAACCGGGTGTGGAAGGTAGAAGATTTTAACATCCACCTACTTCCATTGCCAGTGAGGGTACTCACCAACGATGGTCAAGGAATGGAAGAGCATCGAGCCTATCTCCTTGCCTTTAGAGGTGGAGTTTTGGTGGCGAGGGTGGACCGCGAGCTGCTCTGTGAGCTATACACCCCTCACCTATTCACGAGGCAATTCTGTTGCCTACAACAGCTGACCCCGCAGGTCTACTAGGAGGTGCGCCACTTGGTGCACCCATGTGTAATGAGGAAATTGTGGCTCATGTTCACAGGGGAAGATGGGAAAATGTGAAATGCATTACCTCCATCCACTGTCGCCTTTTAACTGGTGAAGGAATATGCCATCAGCTGGGAGGCAGCCTATCTGGGGGAAATTCTAAAGAAGCCAACCGTTCGGGGTGGGGTCGGCAGGCCTCCCCTATCCCAAGGTCGAGGCCAGAGTGCAGAAAGGGCCTCTCGTGGTGGCGAAGCTGCCATAGTGGCGAGACCTGCACCAGCTGAGGGTGAGACAGTAGCGGTAGATCCAAGAGCAGTGGCGGATCCGATGGTCCCAAGAGAGCAGGTCCATCTAAAGGAGAGGCCATAGAGGGGTTTCTGTAGCATATCCACTCTGGCTCTGGGGAAGCGGCTGCGCCATATCAATAATCCAGAGAATGTAGTTTTCTCGATGGCCTGGGACATTTTGGATGTCACTCGACAACACCTCAGTCCGCCCGAGATGTGGGAACAGATGAACCATCTCGGGGTGAATTTACCATTTATCGGCCATGTCCGGGACGGTTTTGCGGTGTCTCCAGCAGAGGCGGAGTAATACCTAGATGAGCTGGTGGAATTTGTACATTCCATAGATGCCCGACGTAAAATGACAGACCAGGTGAGGGTACTGTTGGATCATATGGTTCCCCCACAACTGTCGGCCACTGATCTGGGGGAGCGCTTACCCCTATCGGAAGATTCAGACAAATCCTCACGGGGAGACGAGGCTGGTGGATAGATCTTGTTGGAGGAAGGAAAAGTCAACGACCAAGACTCGGATCTCGACGATTTCGTAGAGGATCTTGAGTTAACATTCCACGTTTCATCCCTCAGGGTCTATTCTAAGGACATTATGGACTTCTTTCAAACATTTAAACCATACATGAGGACTTGGTACACAAACCTCTCTCTCACCCCTCGGTGGGTGATGATGCCGGACCTTTGGAACCCGCGCCTGTGGCCGCCTCAAGTTCGTTGTCTAGTGGGGCTTGGGCACCTGAGGTGGCTCTTCTAGAATCTCCAGACCTTCTGACAATACACATAGGTTCATGCCTCAGGGGTCCCGTCAGCATCAACTATAACACCACAAGCTTCTATGATACGCTTCTCTTTGAATAATACAGTAGCATGTGTTGTACAAAACTTCAAATTCTAACACACACCACAACCAATCAAACTAGCTGTTATAAATAGTAATACCCACTTTTTGAAATTTTATAAATTTTTCTCTCAAAATGGACATAATTTTTGGATTCATAATATCGAAATTATCCTTGGGTAAAATTTTGGAACTTTTCGGATAACATTTATATTTTGATGAATAATGAAAATTACTAAATATTAGTTAAAAACAAATTTTTTAATTGAAATAATTAATTGTTATAAATTATGAATTTTAGTGGTTTTAACGTATATTTAGAATATATTTTCACCATTTAATTCAATTTTGGTCATCGGACATAAGTTCACAATTAAACTGGACATAAACAAGTGTCAATCTTTTGATGGTTACTATCTCTTAAAAACAGGATTTTTGTTTTAACATAGGAAATTAATTTTAAATTAATTTCATCTACATTTTTGTTTTGAATTTGGAAAAATGGATTCCATATTTTGAATCAAGATGTTAAAATTGTTTAAATATGTATCTTTTATTTTTAGTAATTTTGAATAATTATTTCGGTAAATATTTTATTTACCATGGTTAAAGGGTAAATCTGGTAAATAAGGGTAAACAAATAATATTAGAATAATAATAAATTACCCTAAAACGTGTCCTAACCATATTGGTTGATAAATTTATACCATGTGAATCATTGGATGGATTTTTGGACCCCATGGAGACACTTTTAAGGGATAATGACACTTTATATAAATTAAGTTAAAATAAATAACAAAATGACATAAGCATATATCTTTTAGAAAAAAAAAATTACATAGGGTTATATATTTTAGATATTTGACTATAAATATTCATTAGAAAGATAAACATATTTTATACATAATTTTATTTTTTTATAATTTTTAAACATTTAATATGTAATATTATTTATGACACAATAATGATGAATTATTTTCCTTATTAATGAAAGAATCAAATAATTTGTATAATAATTGTTAAAATTAATATAATTTAAAATTTTTAATGACATCCATGAATTTTAATGCTTAATATGATATTATAAAATTTCTAAAATTAATTTTTTTCGAATTAATAACGTTTTTAATACATTAACAAAAATCAATTATTGAATAGTGTAAAATTGACATAAAAGAGTCTTTAAAAAAATATTATATTATTAATTGATATTAAATTCCAAAAAATCTTAGGTTAGTCCATGAGACTTATATCATGATAGGTGTATCATTAATGGACCATTTGGGGTTCGCATAGATGTATATTGTATATTTATTAACTATATAATAAAAAAATACAAAGTGACAGGGTAATTTTCAAACTAATTAACTAATAATTAAAATTAAAAGATAAGGTTAATATAGTTACCCAAACCTGTCTAAAACCTATTGGTTGAGTGGTTTTCGACCAATCCACACCTTAACCTTTAAATAATTCTCTTTTGAGAAATTAGAAACCGATTTTGAATTTATTATAAAATAATATTTCTAGCTTTTCCAAAGTTGCCCCTCACACCTCTTATAAAAAGCCACTGCCCCTTCTCACTAATTCACACATTCAAAGCCTTTTTGGTCAGCCAAACCCTGCCCAAATACTCTCTAAAATTCCCTCAATTCACCCTAGTGGCCTTATTTTAGTCATAAATCCATCCAAAGTGTCCTTTTTATCAAATCAAAAGGATGAACCCGAATAAGAGGTAATCTTTTGACCACCATATTTCAAGTTCTATTCTTATTCCACTTCTTCTTTCTTTGTTATTTCCATTATTAAATAATAACTCCATTATATTATATATACTGTGATGTTATTATAAACATGGTACAATCATATTTAGTGTTCTATCCATCCTTTGAATGACATGTCAGCAAACGTGTGTACATACGGCTTACCATCTCCACATTGTGGTGTAATTGTTATTCAAAACATTATTATTTGGATGGGTATAATAATGATGTGTAATTCATGTAAATAATAAATATAACATTATAATGATTCTTTATTTATGATATACCGTCCAATTAAATATTATTTTAATATCAAAAGAATGATATTGTTGCTCGTGCTTACTTACGGACTACCATCTCCACGAACGCGATGAGATTAATTCTCCATCGTATCCATTCAAGTATAATTCTCATCTGATGATTAAAAATATTATTTAAGGACTTTATATAATTCGGTATATGAATAAGATACAACCTATCCATAACAAACACACCTTATGTAACAAAACATATAAATGGAAATGAGTAAGTTAACACCTGAAACAACGATAATACTAAGATATTATTAACAAAGAAATGTTAAAAGATCATATATGATATCATATTAATTTAAATGATTCTTGTATAATTTAATAACAATTATTTCACCATAATATATTAGGTTAACCTACCCCCAACCAAGGAAATGTACAAGGTTAGGGGTTTCTTATCTCACTTTTAATTCTATGATATTTCCATTGTTCACCACTTATTTATTGCATGTGGTGTATTGTGTACTATAATTTGATATGTTTTGTCATGATCCACTTTATATTCATGATATTATATGATCCATTTGGTGGTTATTGACTATTTTTCATATGAATCGATTGATTATAATGAGTTAAGGGTTAATTTCACAATCTCTTTATTATCCGAGGTTAGTTATTCGTAATTATCTACTGGGACATATTTATTATCCACATACATGTTTCTAAAAAATGTATTTCAAAACATTTTTTCTATTTACTAAACAATGGGTTAAAGTCATTTATACCCTTGTTTTACTTTTTATAAAATGTTTTGAAATGAATATTTCTGTCGTTTTCCAAACAAGGTACTTTATAACCTTTTCGACAAAATTAAGGGTAGAATTTTGTTTAACTTATACGGCAGGTGTGGTTATTCTCCACCGTTATTACACTTTCGAGGATTCCCTTAAAATCATATAAGTATATTTTCAAAATAGTGGTTTTCTATATAATTATATGATTTTTTAATGATTTAAAAAAAACATATTTCCCTCAAATAGTTTTGATTTCATCTATGTCAACATCCTCTGATGGATTTTAAGCTTATTTGAAGTTGATTTTTTATGATGCAGAAATTCCATATTGTATTGTAGGATTTTTGAAATGTTTGACTGTGGATGAGTTATTTTTATGTCATTCATGGTTTATGGTTAAAGTATTGACATTTCTAAGGTTAGTTTTAAAACGAATTCTTATGTTATATATCAACCTTTTATTAAGATGAATGTGTTGGACTAGTATGTTCCGGGTTGGGGACTTGTAAATGTATGCCCTCCAGGTTGGTGTTCAGTTATTAGAGGCACTCTGGGTTGGTGTCCGGTTATTAGAGGCACTCCGGGCTGGTGTCCGGTTATTAGAGGCTCTCCGGGATGGGTTCCGTTTACAGTTATCCCGTAGGTCCTGGCCCGAGACCTTAACAAAGAAATTAAAGTTAAACATTATGTGTTCCATCATTATGAAAGTGATTAGTGATATTGCATGTGATTATTTGACTAGAAGAATATCCATGTGAATAAGTAAATGTCATTATTTCATTTTATTTTTTCCATATCATGCTGAAGTTCAATTTTAAAAGGATTTTGTTTTAGTTATACATTCCCTTAAATGTTTATGCTTATGTATGAATGTTTCCTCTATATTTCTTACCCTTACTGAGCATTTGAGCTCACCCCTTTCTATGTTTTATTTTTTCCAGGATTCCAAGAAGTGTATTGTGATTGATATGCAGGGTTAAGCCAGGGGAATAATGTAATTCATAAAAATTATTTATGTTGTTTTGTATGTCTTAAAGTGGAACATAACATTAATTTATGTAATATATTCTCTAAGAATGCTAAACTAATCAGTCCTTCGGGACTTGATTTTGTATAATCACGCCAAGGTATTAAAATAATGCACCGACTCTGGGTAACTGGGGTTGGGGTGTTACAGTTGGTATGAGAGGAAGATTAGAAATAACCTTGGAAACTAGATTTAGATAAACTCTAATTAGAGCACATAGCCCTGAGATATACATTGAGGATTAGTATAGAATAACATCCTAGAATTTTGGTATTGTAGAGATTTTGTGAATTTTCTGAGCAATATATCCCTATCTGGATACGAGCAGGTAGAGGCGGCTCTGGCACAGATGTACCTAGTGGTAAAATCCGAAAACACTGCTTTGATCTAGACTCGAATGGGAACTGGTGTAGGAAAACGGGCCTTGCTGCACTCTTGGTTACGACACTCCCAGTGTATATGCTTAGGATAACTCTCATTTTCTTTACAAATCATTATGAAGGGTTTATGAGTATATAATTCCTCAAAGAAAACATTTTTATGATTATGGATTATATCCAAAAATAGTTCAATTTATGTTAAGTGTTTTATAAGTATGGAATTATATATTTTGATTCATAAAATGATCTAGTTTATGCCATTGTTTAGAAATGGAACAAAGTGGAAGAAATGGAAACCGTATCAATGCACACACTCCATGTAGGGATTGACCTCCTACTCAAGATAATTATAGTGGATCTGGTGATGCAACTGGTGCTGATCAGCTAATCACCAAACTGGGACAACTCACTCAGGTTATGAATAATAACCTTACCTGTATAGAACACCCTGATCCGCAGTGTGGAAGATCAATGTTAGATCGCTTCATGAGGAAAAAACCACCAACATTCAATGGGAGTACAAATCCCATAGTAGCTGAGAAATGGATAAATTTTCTAGAGGAAATATTTCAGGCTTTGGGGAGTAGTGAAAGGGAAAAAGATATCATGGTAGGGTACCGCCTCACTAGAGATGCTAATCAATGGTGGTCATTGATTCAAAACACGAAGGAAGATGATGATGTATCAAATATGGAATGGAGGGAGTTTAATGATCTGTTTTTAGAAAAATACATTCTTTGTGACCATCGAGCAGATATAGAAAGGAAATTTTTGAGTCTGAGACAAAAGGAGGTTAAGAATTTCGCAATGTATGAGGCTAACTTTACAAGGTTAGAAAGTTATACTGGAGATTATATATGTAAAACAAGAAGTAAGATTGATCATTTCATTGATGGGTTAAAACCATTTCTCCGTCGAGAATTAGTCCCGCAACCCTTCTCGTCATACGAAGACATTGTCTCATGTGCTATCAAGACAGAAAACAAATTCTCTAAAACTTATGACTTTAATGAAACGAAAGAGATGAAGAGATCTGCCTATCAATCTAGGAATGTAATTAAGGGGAAGAGGGAAAATTTGAATATCCATCCTATAGTAAATGTGGGATGAAACACCCTGGTACTTTCTTGAAAGGAATGGGAGTCTGTTAAAAGTGTGGTGAAAAAGGCCACCAAGCTCATGATTGAAAAGGGAAGAAAAGAACTAATAATTTTCAATGATACAACTGCAGAGAGATGGGACATTATGCAAATTAATTTCCTAAGCGTCAGGGGAACATACCTCAGAAAAGTCTATGGGATCAAGGCCAAGCTTATGTTATCACTACTACTATGGTAGAAGCTCCAAAAGACGTGGTGGCAGGTAATTTAATGGTTTCCTCAATTTTATCAAATGCTTTATTTGATTCTGGATCAATGTATTGTTTCATATCATCCCAGTTTTCTATGAAAATTAGATATTTCCAATTTGATTTAACAAGGGAGTTGTCAGTTAATACTCCTAAGGGAAGTATCATTGCAAAAACGTTTTGTGAATTAGTCCCCAATAGAGCACATAAATGAAAATTGTCCACTGATCTCATCATCATACCTATGATTGAGTTTGATATAATCCTTTCTATGGATTGGCTTTCGGACCATGATGAAAAGATTTATTATAAGAAGAAGGAGGTTACGATTATTGATGATGATGATAAGGAACACATTATCTTTAGAGTAGAATCATCACCACCAAGTTCTTATCTAGATCCACCACCAGTAGCTCAACTAAATTTAATTATTGGGGAGGAAGAGAATGAAATGACTATGGGTGAGCAAAGGAATGTTTAAATAGAGGATGTACCTATTGTGAAAGAATATGTAGATGCGTTTCCGAAAGATTTACCTGGACATCCTCCCGAATGAGAAGTTGAGTTTTCCATTGATTTTATTCCTGGATCAAGGCCTATATCGAAAACCCCTTATTGAATGTCCACTGTAGAATTAGATGAACAAAATAAACAACTAGAGTAATTGAGTAATAAGGGATTTATTCACCCTAGTGTTTCTCTATGGGGAACCCCTGTTCTTTTTGTAAAAAAGAAAGATGGATCTATGAGGTTATGTAACAACTACAGGGAGATCAATGCTATTACAATAATGAACAGGTATCCCCTACCTCGCAATGATGATTTATTTGACCAAATACATGGAGCTCAATACTTTTCAAAGATTTACCTTCAATCTAGATACCATTAGTTGTGTGTGATTAAGGAAGGCATTCTCAAGACATAATTTCAAACTAGGTACGGGCATTACGAGTTTACGGTAATGCCTTTTGGATTGACTAATTCACTCTCTATATTCATCGATCTAATGAATAGAGTTTTCATTGAATATCTCGATGAATTTGTGTTGGTATTTATTGATGATATCTTGGTATACTCCAAAATCTACGAAGATCTTGAAAATCACTTGCGCATTATCCTTAAGACACTGAGAAGAGATGAATTATATGGGATGTTTAGCAAGTGTGAATTCTGGTTTCAGGTGATTTCTTTTTTTGGCCATATTGTCTCTAAAGATAGAATCTCTGTTGATCTTCTAAGACCATGTAAATCCAAGAATTTCCTTCACCGATGAGTATAACTAAGGTACGTAGTTTTATTGGTTTAGAAGGTTATTATCGACATTTCGTCAGGAATTTTCCCGGTTGGCTAACCCATTAACAAAGCTCACATGTAAAAGGGGTTTAATTTGTTTGGACAAAAGTGTTTGTATAATGTTTCGAAGAACTGAAGAGAAGATTAGTCAATTCTCATATATTGACTCTACCATCGGGGAATGATGGGTTCGTTATTTATAATGATGCATCAAATAAAGAACTTGGTTGTGTCCTTATGTAGAATGATAGGGATGTTTCCTATGCATCACGACAGCTGAAAATTCATGAAAAAAAACTATCCTAATCACGATATCGAGTTAGAAGTTGTGATCTTTTCTTTGAAGATATAGAGACAATACCTATATGGTGAAAAATATGAGATTTATACTAATATCAAGAGGTTGAAGTATATTTTCCTACAGAAAGAACTCAACATGAGTCAAAGGAGATGGCTTGAACTAATCAAGGATTATGATTGCACGATACACTACCACCTGGGGAAGGTAAATAAGGTAGAAGATGCTTTGAGTAGAAAGGATCATGGATTTTTGAATGTGATGAGAATTGAAAGGGTTCCTATTTTCATGGATCTACTGAAAATGGATATGGGAATTACCATTGAAGGTGAAACATCGATACTTTTTCAAATGGTTGCCAAACCATATTTACTAGAAAGGATAAAGAGTTCTCCGACCGATGATGAAGAGTTTCAAAAGAAGATTAAAGCTATGAATTATGGGAGATTGAGAGACTTTGTGTATGAAGAAGGAATTTTAAAATTTGGGAAGAGACTTTGTGTTCCCAATATACTTGATCTAAAAAGGAAATTGTTGGATGATTCTCATAGTTCCAATTTCCTTATACATCATGGGAGCACTAAAATGTATAGAGGTTTGAAGGAACAATTTTTCTGGGAAAACATGAAAAGGCAGATTGCTGATTTTTTGTCAAGATGTATGGTTTTTCAACAAGTGAAAGCTGGAAGGCAACAACCTGGAGGAGTCATGAAACCACTTCCCATACCTAAGTGTAAATTGGATAATATAATGATGGACGTTTTCATGGGACTACCAAAGAATCTTATAAGGAATGATGCAATATGGGTTATTGTTGATCATCTTACCATGTCAGCACATTTTCCTGCTATAAGAGAAGATCTACCACTGGAACATCTAGAAAGACTATATATTAATTATATTGTGGGACTTCATGGAGTACCCCTATCGATTGTTTCGGATCGTGATCCCCATTTTACTTCAAGGTTCTGGAAAAGTCTTTAGAAGGCCTTGGATACCGAACATTGTTTGAGCACTGCCTACCACCCTCAAACATATGGTTAATCATAACGGACTATTCAAACCTTAGAAGAAATGTTGAGATCATGCTCACATGACTTTCAGGGTATGTGGGATCAATATTTACCTCTGGTAGAAATTTCCTATAACAATAGCTTCCATTCAAGTATTCGGATGGCACCATATGAAGCATTATATGGAAAGAGATGTCGCACACGAACCTGTTGGGATGACATTGGTGAAAGAAAACCTATAGGCTCAGAACTGGTGGAGGAAACGACTGAAAAGGTGAAGGTAATCCAAAACCACATTAAAGCAGCTTAAAGTGGGAAGAAGAGCTATGCCGATAACTGAAAGAAGGATTTGGATTTTCAGGTAGGAGAACATGTTTTTGTGAAATTATCTCCATGGAAGGGAGTTATACGTTTCGTTATGAAGGGTAAATTGAGTCCCATGTACATTGGACCTTTCGAAATTCTAGAACGAATTGGGGCTGTAGCTTACCGTTTCGCAATGCTGCCAAGTCTCTCCAATGTTCACGATGTGTTCCACGTATCACTATTGAGGAAATACATGCCTGACCCAACACATGTAATAACCTATGAGGAATTAGACCTGGATCCTAATATGTATTATTGCGAAGAGCCCATCAGGATTCCTGATACAAGATAACAAGTGCTGAGAAATTGGACTACTCGTCTGGTAAAAGTTATATGGGGAAACCATAAGATGGAAGAGGCAACGTAGTCACCTAAGGAACTTATGATGAAGAACTACCTGAGTCATTTTATGCAATAATATTCTAGAAATTTCTAGGAAGAAATTATTTCATGGAGAGGAGAATGTAACACCCCAAGCTTCCACGTTATGCTTCTCTTTTAATAATATAGTAGCATGTGTTGTACGAAACTTCGAGTTCTAACACACACCACAACCAATCAAACTAGATATTACGTATAGTAATACCAACTATTTGAAATTTGAAAAAATTTATCTCTCAAAATGGACTTCATTTTTGTATTCTTAATATCGAAATTAGCCAAGGATAAAATTCTGGCACTTTTCGGATAACATTTATATTTTGATGAATAGTGAAAATTACAAAATTTAAATTAAAAACAACTTTTTTAATCAAAATAATTAATAGTGATAAATTATTAATTGGAGTGGTTTTAAAGTATATTTAGAATATATTTTTACCATTTAATACAATTTTGGTCATTGGAAATAATTTCACAATTAAACCTGACATAAACAAGTGTCAATCTTTTGATATTTATTATGTGTTCAAAACCCACTTTTTGTTTTAACAACAGGAATTAATTTTATTTTTATTTATGCCACTTCTGTGTTTTGAATTTTGAAAAATGGATTCTGTATTTGGAATTAGGATGTCCAAATTTTTTAAATAGTTAACTTTTATTTTTAGATATTTTGAATAATTATTTCGGTAAATATTATATTTACCATGGTCAAAGGATAAATCCGGTAAATAAGGATAAAAACATAATATTATAATAATAATAAAATTCCCTAAAACGTTTACTAACCTTATTGGTGGATACATGTCTGACCATGGGAATCTTTAGGTCGATTTTGGGACCCCATGGAGCCACTTGTAAGTTATAATGACACATTATATAATTAAGTTAAAATAAATACAAAAATGACATAAGCCTATATTTTTTAGAAAAACAATAATTACATATGGTTATATATGTTGGATTTTCGACTATAAATATTCATTAAAAAGATAAAAATATTTCATACATAATGGTAGTATATTTATAATTTTTAAACATTTAATAATTAATATTATTGATGACACAATAATGATGCAGTATTTTCCTTATTAATGAAAGAATCAAATAATTGGTATTATAAATGTTAAAATTAATATAATTTTAACGTTTTGATGACATACATGAATTTTATTGCTTAATATGACATTATTGTATTTCTTAAATGAATTTTTTTTCGAATTAATAATGTTTTTATGACTTTAACAAAAATAAATTATTGAATAGTGTCAAAATTGACATAAAAGTGTTTTTAAAACAAATATTATATTATTAATTGATATTAAATTCATAAAAATATATGGTTCGGCCAAGAGGCTTATATCATGATAGGTGTATCATTAATGGACCACTTGGGGGTCGCTTGGATGTATATATTATGTATATTAACTATATAATATAAAGATACAAAGTGACATGGTAATTGTCAAACTAATTAACTAAGAGTTAATGCTAAAAGATAACGTTAATATAGTGACCCAAACCTGTATAAAACCTATTTGTTGAGTTGTTTTCGACCCATCCCCACCTTAACCTTTAAATAATCCACATTGGAGATGTAACACCCGAGACTTTTATGTTATATAAATCATCAAAGGAATCTTTTTCTACACAACACTAGCTTGGCTTGCTTTACACGAAATCGTGACCTTCCTCGTTAGCTTGCGTCGTACGCAATACCGAGTTTCACTAAACAACGATATGCTATTAAAATAAAACTAACCTTTATGAATAGTAAAAACCACTTTTTAAAATTTTATAAATTTTATTTTTCAAAATGGACTTCATTTTTGGATTTGGAATACCGAAATTAGCCTAGGGTGAAATTTTGGTATTTTTCTGAAAACTTTCAATATTTGATGAATAGTGAAACCACTAAGTGGTAGGTTAAAAACTGAATTTTGCATAAAACTTAATTTTACCGCTTCTGTGAATGGAATTTCGAAAATCCGACAGACACGGTTAATATCAAGGACTAAAATGTGGTTCAATGAGATGAAAATAATTTTTGCTGAATAGTAACTTTTTACTTTTTTTTACCACGGTTAATAGTAAATAGGGTAACTAAGGGTAAATATGATATTACTATTACCCTAACACATGTCCTAATTCTATTGGATAAGTGTAATTCGACCAAAAACAACCTTATGAATATAATATCACCATTTAGGTCCACTTGGATTAGATTATGACATTTAATATTATTTTATTTAATGAATAGTTAAAATAGTTAAAATCAAAGTTTAATAACTTAAACATTTTTAATATGGGGTTATACATAAGATAAATTCGACTATAAATATTCATTAGAAATCTAAAAAGATTTCCTACATTATGGTATTTTATTTATAATTTGTAGAAATTAAATAATTTAATTTATTTATGACACAATGATGATGCAGTAATTATCTTATTAATGAAAAATTGACATAATTGATGTTATAAACACCAAAATAAATGTAATTTGAGACTTTTTATGAATTCCACTAATTTTCTAGGTTACTATGATATATTAGTGTTGATTTAATCAACTTGGTTCGAACATATAATTCTGTTATGACTTTCACAAAAATCATATATCAAATAGTTCCAAAATTGACACAAAATAGTTTTTATATCAAATATTATATTATTAATTGTTATTTTATTTCTAAAAATCTAAGGTTCGGCCAAATGAATTAGATAAGGATATATATATTAATAATAAACAATTTGGGGTTCGTTTGGCATGTTATAGTAAGTGTATTAACCATATAGTGTAAGAAAACAAAAAGACACGGTAAAAGTTAAATTATTTAACTTAGAGTTAAATCTAATTGATAAGGTTAAAATAATAACCTAAAATTTTCTAAATCCTATTGGTTGATATTATTTCGACCCATCCCCACTTTAGTTTCTAAATATGACCCTTTGGAACCATTATAAACCGATTTTGACTTTAATATAAAATAATATTTTGAGATATTCCTAAGGTGCCCCTCTCCTCCCTTATAAAAGGGCACCTCCCCCCCCCCTCCTCCTCACACCAATTTGAGCACTCAAGCTCGGCCAAACCCTGCCATTCTCTCCTCTCCACTTCCCTAAAATAATCCTAGAGGTCCTGGTCCTCTTCAAAGACCAATCATAGTTCCCTAAGTGGAGGATTCAAAGAAGCGTTCCAAAGAAGAGGTAATATCCATTACCGATCTTTTCAATTTCTTTCTTCTTAAACTTCTTCTTCTTTAGTTGTTTCATGATAAAGTAATAACATCCGTATTACTTACATACTGATATGTTATTATAAATATTAAACAACCCTAATTCACCTTCTATCCATCCTACGGAAAAATGAAAACATCGCGCGTGCGTACGTACAGAATACCGTCTCCACGCCGTGGTGTAATCTATTTTCCACCATCACCTTACAAGGATGGGTATAATGGTGTAATGAGTAAGTATTTATGATTATTATAAATTAATATTGATACTGAAATAATATACATATACTCCAATACAATTCCATGATCATAGGAACGATATCATCACTCATGCGTACGTACGGAATACCATCTCCACGATGTGATGCGACTCGTTCTACATGATCATCATTAAATAGTAATTATATAAATGAATTGAATGAATAAATATGATATATGTTACACTAATACCATTCTGGATATAAGGTATCTATAACCTTAAAAGAATAATAAGAATTTATTCGGCAAAGCACGCATAAGAACAAAAGGCAATAAAGACCCGAGTAACAAGTAACAATGAAATATTACTAACAAGAAGCTAAGAATATGACCATATATGATATCATATCAATATGTATGATTCCGGAATAATTCAATAACATTATTTAAACCATTATACAGGAGCTTCGGACACATACAAAGCAAATTGGACCTAAGGTAAGGGAAATATCACAATCTCACTTTTATCCGAGATTGTTTTTACTTTGGTAATTACTGGGTTGTATTTTATCATCCACATCCATGTTCCCTCAATATGTAATATTATTTCCTTCCTTATACAATAGTTTATAACCAATTTTACCCTTCGGTGAGTTTTTAGTAAAATATATGAAAGGAATCTTTTGTCGTTTTTCGTACGAGGTACTTTTTGACTTTTCCGACAAAAGTACGAAGAATGTTTTTTTAACTTATACGGCATGAATGGATTTTTAAAACATTTTTTCCAAGAAGCTTCCTTTATAAATTTTCAAGTTTATTTTTAATCAAATTTGTTTAGTTTATAATTGTATGACATGTCAAGAAAATAAAAGTTTTTTTGAAGTAGAAAGGATATTTTCCTCAAAAATAGAGTTAAAATGTTTTATCAAAATTATTTTCCATATAAGATAATATAGGGTTCTATTTTTATCCCCATTATTACATTTAATTGATTATGTTTTGAGGGAATTATTTTTATGAAGTCATTTACCTTATATGATTTGTTTTATGATGTCATAATGTTTCAAGAATCCCATTTTTTTTACATGTGTTATGTGATGATGTATGATTTATGATTATGTGGCACACATGAGAAAGGATTCATTATAAGATGGGTGGGACCTATATCTCCCTCCAATGCATTGGGTAATGATTTTATATCTCATGAGATAGACATGGCTGGAACAGTAGGTTATACCGGTTCAGTGAAACAGGACTGGAACGAGGGTGACTCGGTTCAGAAAGGGACTTTGTCCACTAAGATAGTCTTGGCAAATGAGTCATGACTAACAAGAAATGATTTTCCATGATTATGTGTGCATGCCACAAAGTTTCAAGTTTTATGTTATGATTATGGGGATCTCATTTTCACTTCTATGATTTATTCCATGTTAAGATATTATGATCTCTTTTGCAGGTTATGATTTTCAAAAAGATATGATATGATTTTTATTTCCTTTATTTGCCCTTGCTGAGAATTTGAGCTCACCCTTTTATGTTTTCTTTTCCCCAGTACAGGAAGATGGATATTAAGTAGAATGTGCTAAAAGGGACCCTAGATATGATGAAATAAATGGGAGACACTGTAGAAGATTTATGAACCAGCTGTTTATGTTTCCCAGTTTCTAAAGACACTATACCTATACGGTCCTTTGTGGTTTTGTCATATGTTGTAATAAGTGTGCTTAAATTTTGATGTATTAACAATGTATGTAAATTATGGGTCGTTATAGTTGGTATCAGCGGAAAGGTATAGTCAACCTTTGGAAAATAGGATGTCAAATCCTTAGTAAGAACCCTAAGGATAAGTCTAAAGCATAGAGCACAATATTAGTGTTTTAGAAATATCCATGAATAACCCAGGATAAGACCTTAAGTGTGAAATTTTATTCTTGAATTATGTGGTTTTCCTATTATAATTAGTGTTGCTCACACTATTCTTTTTGGTTTTAGTCAATGGCTGGAACCCGAAGGAACCGTGTTAATGCGGAATGCGATGGGAAATGCAATGATTTTCCCCCTGAGCAACCAAACGATATGGGAGCTGGAATGCAAAATCTTGTAGCCATGCTCACACAACTTTCTCAAGCTATGAATCATGTAGTAATTTTAAATGAGCAAAGGAAGGAGCAACATTCTTTTGAATCCTTCATGAGGCAGCGCCCACCTTCTTTCAGTGGGTCTACTGATCCATTAGTTGCTGAACAATGGATTAGTACTACTGAAAAGATATTTTCAGTTCTTTAATGTTCTGAACATGATAAAGTCATCCTAGCAGTGTATCATTTGGAAGAGATGCTGATCAATGGTGGAATCTTATTAAGAATACTAAGCAAAGGGATGAAATTGAGTCCATGGAATGGGATGAGTTCAAGAACTTATTTTTTAATAAGTACTTCCCTCGTATTCTCCGAACAAAGATGGAGAAAGAGTTTCTTGAACTGAAGCAAAGAGATGATGAATCTGTTGGTACCTATGAAGGAAATTTTACAAGACTTGCAAGGTACACTTCTGGTATTATTATCCAACCCGAGAGTAAGATCGATCGATTATTTAGTGGCTTAAAACCAAGTCTTCTAAGGGCGTTATCCATAAGGGACTTCAATAGCTATGAGGAAATCGTTCGATGTGCTCTCAAAGTCGAGATGGAGATTGGAGTAACCCATCATTCATATGGGTTTGACAAGAAGAGGAAAATGGAATTTAAAGGAAAATCTAAAGAGCACACTGAAAAGAAGATGAGCTTTCCCTTATGCTCAAAGTGTGGAAAGAAACATGGAGGGAGTTGTCTTAAAGGGACAAGTAAATGTTTCAAATGTGGAAAGGAAGGTCATCGGGAATTTGAATGTCGCGATGATGGGAATAAGATGTCTAATGATGCAAACAAAGGAAGGGATGCACAAAATGAACCCACTACACTTCAATGTTTCAAGTGCAAAGAGATGGGGCATTATGCCAATCAATGCCCAAATCCAAGGGTTGATGATGATGGTCGACGTCAACAAACTCTTAATGCTAAAGACAAAGGAAAGTCACATGAAATTTCTATCAGCGATGTGGAGTACGATAATGATGTGGTGAAAGGTACACTTACCATCCACTCTAAAGTAGCAAATGTTTTATTCGATTCTGGATCCACCCACTCTTTTATTTCTGAAGAATTTTCTAAGGGTATCACCGTATTACCTCAACAATTAGATGTTGAGTTAGCTGTGACAACACCTAATGGCACATCAATCGCATCAAAAGTTTATAATTCTTCTCCGATCGAAGTTTGTGGGAAAGTGCTTCCTGCAAATCTTGTGATCCTTCCTATAGTGGAATTTGATGTGATTCTTGGCATGGATTGGATTTCTTTATACGGAGCTCATATCAATTGCCAAAGAAGGGAAGTCACATTTCATATTCCAGATCAATCTATGATCATCTATCAATGCAAGGATGAACATAACCTTCCAGTGGAAATTTCTTCCATTTTATGGGTATTTATTCCACTAAATGAAGGTTATTTATCTCAAATGGTTGGTGAGAAACTCGCGATTAAGAATATGCCCATCGTATGGGAGTTTGATGATGTATTTCCGGAGGAATTACCAGGTCTTCCACCAAATCGTGAAGTTGAGTTTTCAATAGAACTCGTACCGGGTGCTTTGCCTATTTCAAAGACACCTTATAGAATGGCCCCAATTTAGTTGCAGGAATTGAAGAAGCAACTCCAGGAGAATCATGATAAGGGATTCATACGCCCTAGTGCGTCACCTTGGGGAGCACCTATTCTATTTGTTAAGAAGAAAGATGGATCAATGAGACTCTGCATTGATTATCGAGAACTTAACAAGATCACTATCAAAACAAATATCCTCTCCCATGCATTGATGGCTTATTTGACCAACTACGCGGAGCTCAATACTTTTCCAAGATTGATATTCGTTCAGGGTATCATCAATTAAGGGTCAAAAGGGAGGATATACCAAAGACGGATTTCCGTACAAGGTATGGACACTATGAATTTATAGTGATGCCATTTGGACTTACTAATGCCCCTGCTATCTTTATGGATCTAATGAATAGAGTCTTTAGAGACTATCTTGATCAATTTGTGGTAGTCTTTATAGACAATATTCTTGTCTATTCAAAGAGCAAGGAAGAACATGAAGACCCTGAGAAAGGAGAAGCTTTATGCCAAATTTACCAAGTGTGAATTTTGGCTTCAAAAAGTTGCATTTTTGGGTCACATAATCTCAAAAGAGGGGATATCTGTGGATCCAGCAAAAACAAAGGTTATCGAAAGATGGTTGAGACCAACAACAGTAACTGAGATCCGAAGTTTTCTTGGTTTGGCTGGATATTATCAATGTTTTGTAAAATATTTTTCACGATTATCTAACCCACTCGCCATGTTGACTCGGAAAGGAGTTAAGTTTGTTTGGACAGAGGAATGTGAAGAGAATTTCAAGGAGTTGAAAAGAAGGTTATCCAGTGCACCTGTGCTCACACTGCCTTGTAGTGGAGAAAGGTTTGTGATCTACAGTGATGCATCCAAGAAGGGATTGGGGTGTGTTATTATGCAAAATGATATGGTGATAGCTTATGCCTCACGACAGTTGAAAATCCATGAGAAAAATTACCCAACACATGATTTGGAGTTGGCTGCGGTAATCTTTGCATTAAAGATTTGGAGGCATTACCTTTATGGTGAAAGGTGTGATATTTATAATAATCATAAAAGTTTAATGTATATTTTCACACAAAAGGAGCTGAATATGCGTCAAAGAAGATGGTTGGAGCTGATTAAGGATTATGAATTCTCAATCCATTACAACCCTATGAAAGCAAACAAGGTGGCAGATGCATTAAGTCGACAAGACCACGCTAGTTTATCCATGATGAGGATCACAAAAGATCCAATATTTATGGATTTACAAAGGATGGATCTTGGAATTATAATGGAAGGGGAAAATCTTATCTTTATCAAATGAATGTTCAACCATCTATACATGTGAAGATTAAAGAGGCACAGAAAGAAGATGTCGAGTTACAAAGGAAGGTGAGAAATGTTCCTGATTTCAACCTTGATTGTGATGGGATAATAATGTTCAGGAGTCGGGTTTGTGTTTTTCCCATCCCCGAATTAAAGAAGGAGCTACTGGATGAGGCTCATAGTTATTCATTCTCTATTCATCCTAGAAGCACGAAGATGTATAGGGACCTAAAAGAGTACTTCTGGTGGGATGGCATGAAAAGAGATGTTGCTGAATATGTCTCTCGATGCTTTCTTTGTCAACAAGTTAAAGTTGAGAGATAGAAGTCTAAGGGGATGTTACAACCATTACCCATACCCGAATGGAAATGGGAAAACATCTCTATGGACTTTGTCACAGGGCTTCCTAAAACATCCAAAGGCAATAATGCTATCTGGGTCATAGTTGATCGTCTTACAAAGTCTGCACACTTCATTGCTATTATAGAGGATTTCTCTCTAGATCAACTTGCCAGGATATATGTAAAGGAAGTGGTAAGATTGCATGGAGTACCACATTATATTATATCTGATCGGGATCCGGGATTTACCTCAAAGTTCTGGCGAAGTCTGCAGCATACTCTGGATACAGAGTTGAGTTTCAGCACTGCTTATCATCCTCAGACAGACGGTCAGTCTGAGAGAACAATTCAAACCCTAGAAGATATGTTGAGAGCTTGCTCTATGGATTTCAAAGGAGGTGGGATCAACACCTACCTTTGGTGGAATTTTCTTATAATAATAGCTTTCACTCCAATATTCAGATGGCTCCTTATGAAGCTCTCTATGGAAAGAAATGCAGGACTCCATCTTGCTGGGATGAAGTTTGGGAAAAAAAGCTATTAGGACTTGATCTCGTTGATGAAATGGAAGAAAAGGTCAGATATATTCAACAACACATAAGAGCAGCTCAGAGTCGACAGAAAAGTTATGCCGACAACCGAAGAAAAGACCTAGAGTTTGAAGTGGGTGATAAAGTGTTCTTACGAATATCTCCCTGGAAGAGGGTTATGAGATTTGGAAAGAAGGGGAAGTTGAGCCCTAGATATATCGGTCCTTTCGAAATACTGGATCATGTTGGAAAGGTAGCTTACCGATTGGCGCTTCCACCGAATCTCTCTCAAGTTCACGATGTGTTCCATGTATCTCTCCTGAGAAAGTACATACCTGATCCTTCACATGTACTCAGCTCAGAAGTTGTACCGCTGGAGCAAGATCTTTCTTATGAAGAACAACCGATAGAGATTCTGGATTGTAGCGAAAAAGTCCTACGAAACAAGACCACTCGATTGGTGAAAGTTTTATGGAGGAACCACCAACTTGAAGAAGCTACATGGGAGCTTGATGATATGATGAGGGAGAAGTATCCTCATCTGTTTGTTACAAAGTGATGAATTTCGAGGACGAAATTCTTTTTAAGGGGGATAGAATGTAACACCCGAGACTTTTATGTTATATAAATCATCAAAGGAATCTTTTTCAACACAACACTTGCTTGGCTTGCTTTACACGAAATCGTTTCCTTCCTCGTTAGCTTGCGTCGTATGCAATACCGAGTTTCACTAAACAACGATATGCTATTAAAATAAAACTAGCCGTTATGAATAGTAAAAACCACTTTTTAAAATTTTATAAATTGTATTTTTCAAAATGGACATCATTTTTGGATTCGGAATACCGAAATTAGCCTAGGGTGAAATTTTGGTATTTTTCTGAAAACTTTCAATTTTTGATGAATAGTGAAACCACTAAGTGGTAGGTTAAAAACTGAATTTTGCATAAAACTTAATTTTACCGCTTCTGTGAATGAAATTTCGAAAATCTGACAGACACGGTTAATATCAAGGACTAAAATGTGGTTCAATGAGATGAAAATAATTTTTGGTGAATAGTAACTTTTTACTTTTTTTTACCACGGTTAATAGTAAATAGGGTAACTAAGGGTAAATATGATATTACTATTACCCTAACACATGTCCTAATTCTATTGGATAAGTGTAATTCGACCAAAAACAACCTTATGAATATAATATGACCATTTAGGTCCACTTGGATTAGATTATGACATTTAATATTATTTTATTTAATGAATAGTTAAAATAGTTAAAATCAAAGTTTAATAACTAAAACATTTTTAATATGGGGTTACACATAAGATAAATTCGACTATAAATATTCCTTAGAAAGCTAAAAAGATTTCCGACATGATGGTATTTTATTTATAATTTTTAGACATTAAATAATTTAATTTATTTATGACAAAATGATGATGCAGTAATTATCTTATTAATGAAAAATTGACATAATTGATGTTATAAACACCAAAATAAATGTAATTTGAGACTTTTTATGAATTCCACTAATTTTCTAGGTTACTATGATATATTAGTGTTTATTTAATCAACTTGGTTCGAACATATGATTATGTTATGACTTTCACAAAAATCATATATCAAATAGTGCCAAAATTGACACAAAATAGTTTTTAAATCAAATATTATATTATTAATTGTTATTTTATTCCTAAAAATCTAAGGTTCGGCCAAATGATTTAGATAAAGATATATATATTAATAATAAACAATTTGGGGTTCTTTTGGCATGTTATAGTAAGTGTATTAACCATATAGTGTAAGAAAACAAAAACACACGGTAAAAGTTAAATTATTTAACTTAGAGTTAAATCTAATTGATAAGGTTAAAATAATAACCTAAACTTGTCGAAATCATACTGGTTGATAGGATTTCGACCCATCCCCACTTTAGTTTCGAAATAAGACCCTTTGGAACCATTATAAACCGATTTTGAATTTAATATAAAATAATATTTTGAGATATTCCTAAGGTGCCCCTTTCCTCCCTTATAAAAGGGCACCTCCTCCCCCTCCTCCTCACACCAATTTGAGCACTCAAGCTCGGAAAACCCCTGCCATTCTCTCCTCTCCACTTCCCTATAATAATCCTAGAGGTCCTGGTCTTCTTCAAAGACCAATCTTAGTTCCCTAAGTGGAGGATTCAATGAAGCGTTCCAAAGAAGAGGTAATATCCATTACCGATCTTTTCAATTTCTTTCTTCTTCAACTTCTTCTTCTTTAGTTGTTTCATTATAAAGTAATAAAATCAGTATTACTTACATACTGATATGTTATTATAAATATTAAACAACCCTAATTCACCTTCTATCCATCCTACGGAAACATTAAATCACCGCGCATGCGTACGTACGGAATACCGTCTCCACGCCGTGGTGTAATCTATTTTCCACCATCACCTTACAAGGATGGGTATAATGGTGTAATGAGTAACTATTTATGATTATTATAAATTAATATTGATACTGAAATAATATACATATACTCCAATACAATTCCATGATCATAGGAACGATATCATCACTCGTGCGTACGTACGGAATACCGTCTCCACGATGTGATGCGACTCGTTCTACATGATCATCATTACATAGTAATTATATAAATGAATTGAATGAATAAATATGATATATGTCAAACTAATACCATTCTGGATATAAGGTATCTATACCCTTAAAAGAATAATAAGAATTTATTCGGCAAAACACGCATAACAACAAAAGGCAATAAAGACCCGAGTAACAAGTAACAATGAAATATTACTAACAAGAAGCTAAGAATATGACCATATATGATATCATATCAATATGTATGATTCTGGAATAAGTCAATAACATTATTTAAACGATTATACAGGAGCTTCGGACACATACAAAGCAAATCGTACCTAAGGTAAGGGAAATATCACAATCTCACTTTTATCCGAGATTGTTTTTACTTTGGTAATTACTGGGGTGTATTTTATCATCCACATCCATGTTCCCTCAATATGTAATATTATTTCCTTCCTTCTAAAATAGTTTATATCCAATTTTACCCTTCGGTGAGTTTTTAGTAAAAGATATGAAAGGAATCTTTTGTCGTTTTTCGTACGAGGTACTTTTTGACTTTTCCGACAAAAGTACGAAGAATGTTTTTTTTAACTTATACGGCATGAATGGATTTTTAAAACATTTTTTCCAAGAAGCTTCTTTTATAAGTTTTCAAGTTTATTTTTAATCAACTTCGTTTAGTTTATAATTGTATGACATGTCAAGAAAAGAAATGTGTTTTTGAAGTAGAAAGGATATTTTCCTCAAGAATGGAGTTCAAATGTTTTATCAAAATTATTTTCCATCTAAGATAATATAGGGTTCTGTTTTTATCCCTATTATTACATTGAATTGATTATGTTGTGAGGGAATTATTTTTATGAAGTCATTTACATTATATGATTTGTTTTATGATGTCATGATGTTTCAAGAATCCCATTTTTGTTACATGTGTTATGTGATGATGTATGATTTATGATTATGTGGCACACATAAGAAATGATTCATTATAAGATGGGTGGGACCTATATGTCCATCCAATGCATTGGGTAAAGATTTTATATCTCATGAGATAGACATGGCTGGAACGGTAGGTTATACCGGTTCAGTGAAACAGGACTGGAACGAAGGTGACTCGGTTCAGAAAGGGACTTTGTCCACTAAGATAGTTTTGGAAAATGAGTCATGACTAACAAGAAATGATTTTCCATGATTATGTGTGCATGCCACAAAGTTTCAAGTTTTGTGTTATTATTATGGGGATCTCATTTTCACTTCTATGATTTATTCCATGTTAAGATATTATGATCTCTTTTGCAGGTTATGATTTTCAAAAAGATATGATATGATTTTTATTTCCTTTATTTTCCCTTGCTGAGCATTTGAGCTCACCCATTTATGTTTTATTTTCCCCAGGACAGAAAGATGTATATTAAGTAGAATGTGCTAAAATGGACCCTAGATATGATGAAATAAATGGGAGACACTGTAGAAGATTTATGAACCAGTTGTTTATGTTTCCCAGTTTGTAAAGACACTATACCTATACGGTCCTTTGTGGTTTTGTCATATGTTGTAATAAGTGTGCTTACATTTTTAAGTATTAACAATTTATGTAAATTATGGGTCGTTATAGGAGACCTTAGAAAAAAAATATGAATTTATTATAAAATAATATTTCTAGCTTTTCCCAAGGTGCCCTTCACCCCTCTTATAAAAATGCACTCCACCTTCTCACTATTTCACACATTCAAAGCCTTTTGGTTCGCCCAAACCCTGACCAAATACTCTTTCAACTTCTCTAAATTCATCCTATAGGCCTTACTTTGTTCATAAATCCGACCTATGGAGTCCTTTTGATCAAATCAAAAGGAAGAACCCGATGAAGAGGTATTGTTTTCACCACCCTCATTCAAGATCCTTTCTTCTTCCACATAATCTTTATTTGTAATTACCATTAAAAAATAATAACTCCATTATATTATATATACTTTAATGTTATTATAAAAATGGTACAACCATATTCAGTATTCTATCAATCCTTTGAATGACATGTCACTATACGTGTGTAGGTACGGCTTACCGTCTCCACGTCGCGGTATAATTGTTATTCAAAACATTATTATTTTGATGGGTATAATAATGATGTGTAATTAATATAAATAATAAATATAACATGATAATGATTCTGTATATATGATATAATATCCAATTAAATGTTATTTTAAAATCAAAATAATGATATTGTTGCTCGTGCGTTCGTACGGAATACCATCTCCACGAACGCGATGAAATTCATTCTCCATCATATCCATTCAAGTATAATTCTAATATTATGATTAAAAATATTGTTTAAGGACATCATATAATTATGGATATGAATAAGATACAACCAATCCATAACAAACATGGCTTATGTAACAAAACATATAAAAGAAAATTAGTATGTTAACACCCGAAACAATGATAATACTAACATATAATTAACAATGCAATGTTAAAAGATCATATATGATATTATATTAATTTAAATTATTCATGTATAATATTTAAAAAATTATTTCACCATTATACATGAGGTTAACCAACCCCCAACCAATTAAATGTACAATGTAATGGGTTTCTTATCTGACTTTTAAATCCGTGAGATTTCCATTGTTCACAACTTATTTATTGCATGTGGTGTATTGTGTTCTGCCATTTGATATGTATTATCATGATCCTCTTTAATTCCATGAGATTTCCGTGAGATTTCCATTTTTCACCACTTATTTAAGCTTATTTGAAGTTGATTTATTATGATACAAAACATCCATATTGTATTGAAGTTTTTTTGATATGTTTGACTGTAGATGAGTTATATTTATTTCATTCATGGTTTATGGTTAATGTATTGACATTTCATAAGTTAGTTTTAATACAAAAGTTTATGTTATATATCAACCTTTTATTAAGATGAATGTGATGGACTAGTATGTTTCGGGTTGGGGACCGGTAAAAGTAACCCATCCGGGTTGGTGTTTGGTTATTAGAGGCACTCTAGGTTGGTGTCCGGTTATTAGAGGCACATTGGGTAGGTGTCTGGTTATTAGAGGCACTCCGGGTTGGTTTCCGGTTATTAGAGGCACTCCGGGTTGGGTTCTGATTACAGTTAGTCCCTATGTCTTGGCATGAGGCCTTGAAAAAGAAATTAATGTTCAACATTATGCATTCCATCATTATGGAATGGGTTAGTGATATTTCATGTGATTATTCCACTAGGAGAATATCCATATGAATAAGTAAATGACATTATTTCATTTTATTTTTTCCATATTATGCTGAAGTTCATGTTTAAAAATATTTTGTTTTAGTTATACATTGCCTTAAATTATTATGCTTATTTATGAAAGATTCAGTTGTATTGCTTACCCTTACTGAGCATTTGAGCTCACACCTTTCAATGATTTATTTTTCCCAGGATTCCAAGAAGTGTATTATGATTGATATGCAGGGTCAAGCCAAGGGAATAATGGCATTCATAAAGATTATTTATGTTGTTTTGTAAGTCTTAAAATGTAATGTAACATTCATGTATGTAATATATTTTCCAAGAATAATGAACTAATCGGTCATTCGAGACTTGATTCGTTGTAATCATGCCAACGTATTAAAATAATGCACCAACTCTGGGTAATAGGGGTCGGGGAGTTACATCAAATCAGGAGCAGTACCAGGAGTTCAATCTCCGTATGTCCTCTCCACTGAATTCATTACTGTCGCATGTTGATCGTATCAACTAAAGTTCATGCCCTTCTCTGTTACATTAAGATCTTCAACTGGTATGGGCTGCCGCGTCACGATTGGTTGGGCTTTCTGGCAGCATCCCACCTAGGCTCAGGATGGCGATTGTGGAGATCGTTACCCCACCCACCCAAGCTACAGTCTCCCCTATCATTGGTGGGACCACTAGCGGGGTCATTCCTGTGTTCATTGAGGTGGGGTTAGAAGATGAGGATCTTTCGGTCAACCAATGCCCCGTCACATCTGATACAACATCGGATGTCGTGACTAATCCCACTCCAGATGTAGATCCCGCTGAAGACTTCTTGAGGGCGTACCCCCACATACGAGCCTACTAATCACGCATACTGAGATGAGACGACCTCCGATGAAGAGGACAATAAAATAGTCTACTGCCCATCGTGGATGCTGATCACGCGCTTCATCAATGAAACCCCCCAAACACTATGGCTGGATAAAATGGACAAGACTCGCTCACGATTGGGCGAACAGTGTGTTGGGGGTGTGGATTCACAATGCCGTCATATGCTCATCCGGGATCTTATGGCTGAGAAGATATTTGAGTATGATCGCGGGATCAACATGGGCTAGTAGCGGAGGAAGGCGACGAACATCAAGAAGCTCTAGGAGGCTGAAAACGAAGTCCAACAACTACAAATCTGGGAAGATGAGCACTCATCCTCTCTCAATGCACAATTTGAGCTGATCTTGCATTTAAAGGCCCATCTAACAGAGGAGGAAGAACATATGAGGCATGCTTCCAAAGTGACGGACGTCATTCAGCCTGACGTAGAGTGGGCTCGAGATGAGGCCGACGAACTGTGCCCAACTGCTGCCGAGGAGGATCGGGGGCTGAGTTAGAGGAAGCTATTCCTAGTAGCCACAAGTCAAAGGGTGGCAGAGCTATAACACTCTTTTGACGGGGTTAATCCGTCTATGGGGGGAGTTGACCCCCAGGTACTGTAATGATTACGAACCCTTAAACATACATTTGTGATTTGATTGAGTTTTTTTGAATGTCATAGCATGCACGAGTCCCATTGTTTGCACTGGTTCATTGCATCTTTACGATGTTTGCGGAACATGCATAAACGATTCCCTATGCTCACGTGGGTCTGGCCCGATGTGAGAAACAAGAGATAGTCACCTCATCGCCCCATCCAATCATAGGAGTGAAAACCAAGTGTTGGGAATTCATGGTTTTGATAACCGGTCCATATTTTTGGGAAATGGGAGAGACCTAGATGAAGATTGAATTTCTCAGAATAGAAGAATTACCGTTTTTCCAGGATTCTCTTATGCACGAATGGTGCAACTCCAGGGGCACAGAAATCAGTACGAATGGATGGGAATGTGATGTGTGAATAATGATACCCAAGATTCGGAACACTGCGGGGTGGAATGATAATGGAGGATCACTGTTGACTGTGCCAGAAATACAGAATCCATATTGCATTAGCCTGAAATGAGGAAAACAAATGGGGGCTGACCACTGACCATGTTCGCAACATGGGGCCTAACTCAAATATCATCGAGCAGTCTTTGCGAGACATTTTCCTAGGATATCAAGTGGACCATAGGTCTAGCATTCATACTGTTAGGGGGTCCCTCCAGACATGACTAGTCTTATAGAACATTGGCCCAGGACAGCAGGCAGACCATTGGTCGAGCATCCATACTATTAGGGGGTTTCTCCAGACATGAAATAGGATGATGGTACGAATAAGGGGGCATGAAAAGCGTGGAATGTGGAGTGAGGGTTTTTTCGAAAAGATTCCAACACTCTTGAGGTTATGCCATCATGGTGGAAGCACACTAGATGGATGCATCGGTTTGATCGGGGATCATTCCTTCATTCAGATAGGGCCTCTCTGGAAAGTGGGGATGTCACATCCCAAAATCATCATGGGGCATCCTGAACATGTTTAGGGTAGTGTTATAGTTGTATGGTCCACTTCAAGGGGTCAAGCCATTGGTCAAATGATGGGGAGGAATAGGACATGTGATTCCTGTGGGCTGGACCCTAGGCAAAATTCCTGGGTGTCCCTACGTATCCCATGAGGATGATAATCAAGCCACACCTAGTTCTGAAAGCATAGTTTAACATCATGTGGGATGAGAAGAAGCCTGGTTGTGCCGGTACACATCTAACCAAAACTACTAATCCCACGTGAGTCATGATCTATGTGTGAAATAAGAAGTAATGGGGGACTTTCCTGACACATGAATGGATAGGTTAGGGAGAAGGGATGCTTGGTAAATACCAGCACAATGATGCTAACCCGTACATGTAGCACACCTAGAACTGCGAAGAGATAAAGCCGAATATGTCAGAATTCCTCTTGAGCATGAGGAGGTTGAAATGTGTGAATAATGACGCTCGAGATTTGGATCACATTGATAGCAACGTGAAGATAGAGTATAACTGTTGACCATGTCGGAAACGTAGCATCCATATTGCATTAGCCTAAAATGGGGACATACAAAGTAGGGTCGACCATTTAGCATGTTTGAAACACGGGACCATGTCGCAAATGTTGTCAGAGATCCGTAGAGACGTTGGCCCGAAACGATTGCAGTGCCCTTAGGCCCAGCATCCATGGAGAGCCCTTACACCTAGCATCCATGTCATCTGAGGGTCCTTTTGGATGTGGAAGAGTATGAGGATCCAAATAGCGATCTCACGAATCTTGGTCATGGGACGAGTGGAATGTCCCCATGGAAGTCCCACACTCCGGGATCTTTTTCAATATGCATCTGAAAATGACAACGAGACATATATTATAGAGGGAGAAGAGTCCTTTCCCATTGAGAGATATTAGTTTAGGGTCGTAGAATTCGGACCATGGAAGAGACGAAACACAGGAGTCACATGACGTGCTAACTCAAATATCCGACGTGAATGGGAATTGGGGGTTCCGATCACCATGTGTTCTCAGGGGGAGGTTTTAGGTCTAGGGACCAAAAACAAGAGTTGAGCTGGGCTTGAGGAAAAATGAAAAGGTGTTCCTATATACCACATGGGTATGTGGATCAAGATGCACGTAGTTCTTGAAGATGTCTTAGTTAAAGGTCTTAGAACTCAGACCATGGATGGGTAAGGAGAAAAGGGGACACATGGTATGGTGGATACAAAACCCAATGATGAGGGAATAAGCCCCACTTTCCATGTGTTCTCTAGCGATGTGCTCGAGTCGAGGGACTAAACTCGGAAGTTAGGCTGGGCCTGCAGGGAAGTGCACGAGCACTCCTACGTATCTCATGAAGCATAGAATCAATCCATATGTAGTTATAGGAGATGAAAGGGGCGCGCAGGTCTAGACCTCGCACCAAGAGAAGCAGTATTTGATAAATCTTGTTTTTCCTTTAAGGTTAGTGGTTTTTTTGTGAAACGACATGCCTGGGGTAGCAAGCCCTGGTGTCGCCACAAGAATCAAGCTATAGTATGCATTGGAAAATGGTATGGAACATGACCAATACCCAACGTGATGTTCTCTACAATGAGGTCATCACAATGAAGTTCTGTTTTTCATTGTGAGACCTGGACAATAATGTCATAGTTTAGGGTCGTGTGATAGGACCAGGAATTCATTTTAACGTCACGTAGTGCAGACATAGCAGAGATTATTATAGGCGGGGAATGTGTATGGTGCCATGAAACATGACCGACGTGTATGGGAACATGATCCCACATCACACCGTATGCAATTTCAAGAAGGGGACCTCAGGCCGAGAGGCCTAAACAGCGGTGAGAGTAAAAGGGGCATGAGTAACTTTCTCCCAGCTAAGCTGGAATTGGAAACATGACACTTGGATGACCCATCGCATCCCATGGGGACCAGGATTGAGCTGCGCATATCCCTTAATGAAGATATTAGTTTATGGTCTTAGATCTCGGACCATGGGAGCCCCGAAGGACATCGTATTGTAGCTTTGTCCCACTGTCGTGTAGAGGTGCACAGCGGGATAGCGCCATGTGAGTCGAGATTCCACCTAGACATGACAAGGTGGAACATATGTGAATCATGCCACCAAAATTGAAGGTCTGGAGGGGCTGGCTTGACGATAGAGGATTACAACTGACTATGTTCGCAACACAGCATCCTGTCGCGTTAGCCTGAAATAGGGACAAAAATGAGCATCGACCACTGACCATGTTCGCAACACGAGATTTGTATCAATTTGGTGTCCGAAACCCTAGGGAGTGTTGGCCCATAATGGTAGGAGAGCCCTTAGGCATTGTATCCAGGCCATTTTTGGGGGTCCCTCTAGGTGTGAAAGATGATGGAAGCGTAAATGAATGGGAACACGAAGCTTGAAAAGTGGAAGGAGGATGCCCAATTTGAATCTGACACTCTTTTTCCTAGACTATATTACTCTTAACACATGGGAGAACCACCGCAAGTGGTCTAGGGACTCAACTTGTGGGTGACCAAGAGATGGCAGATTCTAGGGAGTAGGGAGGCATGGTTCCAAGAAACCATGTAGCACACCTATATATCCCCCTCATGGAGAGGGACAGGCCAAGGGGCGTAGGAGACCAAGACATTGGGAGGTCTCTAAGGGGTGGGGCTGGACCCGAAGTCTAGAAATTTGGGTGGTCCTGCATATCTCCTGAGGATGAGAATCAGGCCACACGTAGTTCTAGAAATGATCATTTTAATTTCATGTGGGACAGGGAATAGGAGGGACAATTTTTTAGAATGAGGTGTGCATGGTGCGGCCATTGAAAACCTGACATGAACGAGGAAATGGTCCCATACCACACCACACAGTCCCGTAACCAAGGTCCCGAAGGCGGGACAGATAAGACGAATTAGTATAACTCAGGCTGGACACAAATACAGAAGGTCTGGGCATTCTTACATATCCCATGAGGATGGGAATCAAGCCAAATGTAGTTATGTGATGATCATAGTTTAGGGTCTTAGAGCTCAGACCATGGGTGGATGGTAGCCATCCATGTATGCACAAACCTCGACCCGATCCCTAAGCCCACGTGAGTCAAACTCGGTGTGGGAAACAAGGGAGAAAGATCTTTATTGCAATACTTGGAATTTCCATCAAAGGGAAATCAGTGAAAAGCCTCGAAGGACACCCTTACCGCGATTATGTTCCCCTGACATGCAGATGAAAACTGAGGAATAACATCAAGAGTGTCGAAGATCTACTTGGACATGAGAACGTGGAGTAGGATGTGAATTGTGTTATTGGGATTATGGTCTTAATGGGGTTAGAATAGCGATGGAGGATAACTGTTAACCGTGGCGGAAGAACAGTATCTATATTGCGTAAGCCTAAAGTGGGAACAAAAAAAGAGAATCGACCACTGACCATGTTCGCAATGTGGGAATTGCATCAATTTGTTGTCTGAAACCCTCGAGGGCGTTGTCCCGTAACGGTAGGGGATCCTTTAATCATACTATTAATGTCATTCTTAGGGGTCCCTCTGGGCATGAAAGGTGATGAAGGCCCTGATGAAGGGGAACAAAAATCCTAAAAAGTGGGTGAGATCATGTCCGAGTAGAACCCATCATTCCAGGTGCTAAACCAAATTACCCTTAGGAATATTGATGAACCGTAAAAAATGGTCAACGAAGTGACTCGTGAGAGAGAGGTAGGCCAAGGGGACAAGGTGGGATGGATATTTCTTGGATATGGGGATGGACCCGAAGCATAGACATTTGGGTGGTCCTACGTATCCCATAAGGATGGGAATCAAGCCACATTTAGTTCTTGATGACACCAAGGGGGGAAGGATACCTTAACGAGGAAATGTACGACATGAAAAGTAACCCAATGTGAATGAGTACATTATCCCATACCACGCCTCACAGTCCCGTAAGAGAGAACCTAGGCCAGGGGCCCGATAGTTGGGCTTTGGTCACGAAGGCATGGCCTACGTGTAGTTTAACGTCTTATAGTGAGGACGAGTGTCATGGAATAGGATTCCCTAGATAGGGGAGGTGTATGGAATGATGAGTAACCTGAAGTGAATGAGGGCATAATCCCAAACCACACCGTACACTCTGGGAATGAACATGGGATAAGGGGCCCGAGAAGGCCAAAGGGCCTGAGGTTGGGCCTCGGTCAAAAGGCCTGAACAGCTTGTAGTTTAACATCTTCCAGTTAGGACGGGGGCCAGGGGCCCGGAAAGGAGCTCGTCACTTCGTGACATGGAAGAAAGAATCACTACACTTGGTGTTTGGGACATCATGGGGTGGACCTAAAGATCCAGGGTGGCTGTTGACCATGTTCGAAACATAGCGTCCCTATGGTGACCTAATATGGGAGTGACAAATGAACAATGACCACGGACCACATTCAAAATGCGGGACATGTATCGGCTTATTGCTTTGAAACACCAAGGGTGTTGGCCTGAAATGGTATGAAGAGACCTTTGGGCCTAGTATCCATACCATTTAGGGGCCCTCCCGGACAGGGAAGGTGATGGAATCCCGACCAAGGAGTGGGTACAACATAGGTGTACCTATCTACAAAAGAGGCGAACATCACCTAGGATTGGGAATGTACAGACGGATCGATGCTAGCTCGACATGAATTGGGGGAAAATTATGCACCCTTCCATATGTCTTGACCCGAGGGGAAGATTCTAGCTTTTGGGCTGGGACAAGAGAAAAAATGTCTAGGAGTTCCTACGTATCTCATGATAATGAGAATCATTCCATACATAGTTCTTTAAGCATAGTTTAAGGTCATGTAGGATGATGACACACATCTCATCTAAGGATTTGTATGGTATAGCGAGTAACCCGACGTGAATGAGGACATAATCCCACACCACACTGTACAATCCCATAAGAGAGCCTGGATCGGGGAAGGTCATGTGGCCTGAGGCTTGGCCTCAGTCAAGCAGGCCTAACCAGCTTGATGTTTATCTTCATGTAATGAGGATGAGAGAGATATTAGTTTATGGTCATATATCTTAGACCATTTTGTAGTTTATTTTCTTGCAGGATGATAAGTTGTAGTTTAACATCATGACGGACAAAGATGAATAGTTTAACGGCATGACGGACGATGATGTAGTTTAACGTCATGAAGGAGATGTTGCAATTTAAATTCATACAGGACTGGACAGTTTAAGGCCCTGTAGGACCATCGTGCAGTTCAATGTCTTGCGGGACTATCTAGTTTAAAGTCGTGTAGGACCATACAGTTTAAGGTCGTGTGAGATCGGGGTGCAGTTTAGGGTCATGCAGGACCCCGAGGCTCAAGAAAAGTATTGCTTGAGGAACATGGAATTGGTGGGAGGAGTAATGCTTTCACCACCCATGGTTACCAAGGAATAAACTTAATTGGGGTAGACCACATTAATTATGTAAGGTCCTTCCCATTTGGGATCCAACTTGGGTGGTTTCCTTTAGGGGATCATTGGTGCTCGGAGGGCCAATACCAGGTCGTCTTGCAGAAAAGAGCGAAGATGAACCTTCTAGTTGAAGGCTCTGGCTATCTTGTTCTGATACCTTTTCAGATTGTGCATGGCACATAGCCTATTCTCGTCCTGTGCTTCCAATTCATCTAGACGGATTTCGACCACCTTATTTGGTGCCTGCTGGTCATAGACTGGAGTGCATAACGATGGAAGATGGATCTCAATGGGAAGAATGGAATCAGCCCCATACACCAGGGAATATTGAGTCACCTGGTTGGAATTGCGAGTCATTGTCCGATACGGCCAGAGGGCATTGGGGAGCTTTTCCGGCCAACTTTTCTTATTCTGACCAACCATTTTCTACAAAATGTTAGAAAAGGTTTTGGTGAATGCCTCGATCTGTCCATTTTCCTGTGCATGATAGTGAGAGGTATGGTTCGAACGGATATTGTACTTGGCGTACAATTTATTCAGCTCGGCTAAACAGAAGATGGTGTCGTTATTAGTGAGGACAGTGTGAGGTACTCCAAATAGGTTGATGATATTGGAGATTATGAAGTCAACGATGGAACAAGCCTTGACCTCTTTGAGTGGAACTACCTCTGCCCACTTGGAGAAGAAATATGTAGTGGTCAGGATGAACCTACACTGGCGAGCTGTCACTGGTGGATATGGTCCCATGACATCGAGTCCCTGCATTGCAAACAACCAAGAGTACATGGTGGAGTGGAGAGGCTCCAGCAGCCGATATAAGAAGTTAGCATGAACTCGCCATGCATGTCATCTCATGGAAAACTCAATTCAATCATGGATCATAGAGGGCCAGAAGTACCCCAATCTCCAGATCTGATGGGACTGCTTTGGCCCAGCCTGGTGGGCACCACAGTAACTTGCTTGAACCTCTTGCCTGACCTGATAAATCTCGACTCCTTGAATGAAACAGAGGATAACACCATAGAAACCCATCTTATTGATGATCCGCTCAAGACTAGGTCAACTCTGGAGGGTAAATTGTTGTGTGTGGTGTCAGATTCGCTCGCTCTCAGCCCGATCATCTAGGAGGAAACCATTTTAGAGATACTTGAAAAAGGTGCCCTCCAGTTGGGAGTGTCCTGAACCACTGCATCTGAAGAACCTGGGACTCCTAAAGGGGTGGATCTGGCTGTATGATGGCTTACCCGCAGGCCGTCATCATCCTCTGGGGTGATTGGGGCGATGACTCTCTGGTGTGCCACATGTATAATCAGATCATCCTGATAGGGTTCTGCAAGTGACGTAGCTAGGCCGGCTAAAGCGTCCGCTCGAACCTTCAGTGATCGAGGGACATGAGTAAACTCTGGTCGAGAAGGGAACTGGGAAATTAGAAGGAGGGTGTACACCAATAATGGCACGATCATTGGCCTTCTGACGACATAGTTACCATTGACCTGCTTGATGACTAGTTCATAATCCTGTTTCACGTGCAAATGGGGCACATAGATCTCAAAGGACATCTCGAGGCCAGTGATGAGATCTTGATACCCTGCCACGTTTTTGGTGCAAAATTCTGACAACAGGAATGAGTATGGAAGAACGGCATGCACTGGGGTGATGAAGATGATACCCAGACCCACTCCGTTGAGCCTAGGATCATTGAGCCTCCTACCGGTGGGGCTCCGGGAGGCACCGTCGAAGTGCATCTTCCAACATGAGAAGACATGATCGACTGAGAGGATTGGCTCATCAATAAAATCTTGGTCCAGGGACTGATCCACTGAAGTTGGATGGGTTTCTAAGAAGTCATCAAATGTCTGTCCCTTAATATCCTTATGAGGCACGAACCTAATGTCAAACTGCTGGAGGATCACCGCCCACCACGCTAGTCGGCCATTCAAAATGGGGAGGTTCAGAATGTTCTTCAGTGGGTCTACCTAATAGATCAACTGTACTTCATGGTGATTCAGGAAATGTTGCAATTTCTGTATGGAAAACATTAGTTCTAGGCATCTCTTTTCGATAGGGGAGTATCTGGTCTCCGTATCGAGGAGCATGCAACTGAGGTAGTATAGGTTATTCTATGTCCCTTAATTGTTCATCTGGACAAGCAGGGCACCGAGAGACCATTCCATAGTTGTCAAATAAAGGACCAGTGGCTTTCTAGTGATGGGTGGCATAAGGACCGGAGGCTAGAGCAAATAATTCTTGATTTCCTCAAAGGCGGCCTGACAATATTTACCCCATTAATAGGCAGAGCCTTTCTTTGTGAGTTGGGAAAAGGTCTTACACATGCCATCCAGATTCGTGATGAATCAAATTATATAGGCTAAGTGGCCTTGGAGACCTCGAAGCTCCAAAATATTGGTCGGGGGAGGCATCTGGCCGATGGATTTTATCTTCTCTAGGTCGATCTCGATGCTACGGTGTCTGACATGAATGTCGAGAATCTTCCCGGAGGTGACCCCAAAGGAAAATTTAAGTGGGCTCATCTTTAGGCGGTGGGATCGGGGGAATCCAAACACTTTCTCAAGGTCCTTATGATGGTCTTGGCACTGTTGATATTTGACCACCAGATTGTCCACATAGCACTCCACCAATGTCCAGAGAATTGCCTTGAATATATGGTGCATGGCCTTCTGATAGGTGGCACCAGCATTTTTCAGGCTGAAAGGCATGACCTGGTAAATGAAAGTGCTTTGGGGATCCCAGAAGGTAGTGGAATCCATGTCTTCTGGGGCCTTCCAGATCTATTTGTACCCAGAATAACCATCCATGAAAGAGAGGGCTTGGAACCCGGCCATAACATCAATCAACAACTCTATCACTGGAATGGGAAAATCCTCCTTCGGACAACGGCGGTTGAGATCGCAGAAGTCGATACAGACTCTGATCTGTCCATTATTTTTCCTGACTGGCACAATGTTGGCTATCCACCAGGGGTAATGGAATTCCTTGATGATGTTGGCTTTGATAGGCTTGTCAACTTCGGCCTCAACCATGGAATTGTGAGAAGGGTGCATCATTCTGGGAGGTTGCTTGATCCCGTGATGGGTTTTCAGGAGGCCAAGGCGGTGGACGGTTACCTAGGTATCTAGTCCTGGAATCATGCCATAACTCCAAGTGAACACACATAGTGCTGCTTGAGGAATTCCACATACTGCTGCTGCTCCTTGACGGACAAGAAGGCACTGATCAATGTAGGTCTCAGATCTGCCTCACTACCCATGTTCACCTATACCAGTTCATCGACCGTGGTAGAGACGCCCTCTTCAATGGCGGGGGGAGCATCCTCTAGGTCCGCTTCTCCACTTGTGGAGGCATCTTCCGCGGGGGGAGTTGTATCCGAGCGATTAGACTCTGATGGGAGACTGGTTCTGGCCTGAGCGGTAGTGGTCATCACATCAGGAGACTCATGCACCACTAAGACCATAGCAATGAAGACGGTTGATCCAATCCCATCTGTTCTTTGGACCAAGGGGCCACACTTGATGACATCAAAGCAGTAGTGGCACATTTTCTTGAGCCGTTTGATTCTAGACCGGCGGAATAGACACGTATGACATACCACTGTTTCCATAATCTTGACATCTCTATACCATATAGGGGTAGGAGTTTATGGGATCACCTGAGCCAGGTTAGTGTGGGAGTACGAGGTGATTTTCTTCTATCGCTTGGACCCAGGAATATGCCTTCCCCTTGTACAAGAAATGACAATGCACCACCCCATGTTGGGGTTCGTGGCCTCCAGTCGATGGATTGAGAAGACAAAGGCGTCATCCAGACCTGCCCAGGGACCACTCGTGTTCGGGGCGGGTTCAACCTGACTTTCCAAAATCTGTTTATCTGTGCTCTTGTAGTAGTCCGCATCTAGATAACGGGTTTCACAAGAGGCGAAAGGAGACGCATATCCTTGGAGAATTCCTACTTGACCATTGAGGGAGTATTTGAAGGAATGGTGATATGACGAAGGGACCACTACATGTAGCTGGATACATGGCCTTCACATCAAAAACGTTATACGCGGTGTCTGGGGAGACGACCATGAATCCGGTACTAGAAATTAGGCCACTGAAATGGGTCTTCAAGAGGATCTTGCTGACTGAGGTTTTCTCGGTCCTATCGTATCCCTGGATTCTGAGTTCCGAGGGAGTTAAATCATCCTCAGACAATCCCAGCTTCCTAAGTGTCTGAGTCGGGATTAGGTAAATCCCAGAACCCGTGTCAACAAGACAGTGGAAGGCTTCCAGGCCACTGAACTAGCCAGTGATGTATAGTGGGAAAATGTGCCCTTATATGGGAGGGTCTCTATCCTCACCAAAAAATGAGATAACCGACTGACATTCAGAGTTCTTAATTACCTTAGCGTGGAAGGATTCTGCAGCTGCTACCTCCGTCTCGAACTAGATGGGGCTCTTTAGGTCATTAGCAAGCACCTCATGTATTTCAGACGACAGTCGGATAGCCTCAAGGATAGATAGCCTCTTTGGAATGCCGACAAGGTGCTTCAGAACATCATACTGCCTGGCCAGACACGAGCCTCTGTTTATAGGTGGTCGCTCTACAATTGGAGGGATGGTGGACCTTGTTGGCAAGACCGGCGACTAGATAGTACTAAGAACATCTCGTTGCACTATAGTCACGACCTGAAGAGTAGCTACCGAATTAGGACAAGACAACTGAGATTGGACTGTAATAGGGATAGACTGGACGCGGTACGGACGGGGTTTCTCTGCCTGATCTAGTAGCACAAACAACAATATAGGTAGATATAAGAGAACCATATGAGGAGGTCGTACGTGCTGAGCTATTCGCTGGGCGTACTGTCCAGTTTCAGTAGCGTGCACGGCATGGCTGGACGTTCCAGGTGATGCACCCCGACGAACCATGTATTCATGGATCCGCCGACATTGACGTTGACTGGGGACATTGGGGGAGGTTCTCCTGGAGTTCCCCCCCCCCCATCGGGAGTCATATAGGGATTTACCAGCTCCACGGTATTAACCAAAGCGTAGCCCGGACTGTTGCATGAAGAATCATCCACCACTAGGCAGATTCTAGGAGTGATCCCCATCTCAGGAGGCATGACGTCACGGAGTGTGCGGGATGAAAATGGCAGTGGTGGAGCATGTTGCCTCTTCTTGTGCTTCCGATGCGTGTCCTTTTGGGAAGAGGCTGCCTGAGATGACGATGCAGAAGTGCTGGTCGCATCCGCTGGAGGCTCTGGTTTATTCAGGCATGCCCGAATGATTCCGTGGGCATGTGCGATTGTTTTACAAGCCATCCAGTCGTCATACTTCTGGGATCCGCGGCTGGGAACCTGCTGCCACTCGCCTTCGTCATCGTTAACGCTTTTTGACTTCACAAAGACACCTGCCAATTGCACTAGGGCCGGGCACAACCTTTCTATGTTGTTATCGACCTGGTCTTGGATCCAGTCTTTAAACACATAGAAATGTTTGAGGTTCTACCCCAAGAACTGGTGATAGGGGCAGTAGTTGGGGAGATCGATGAGATTCGCCTCTTCCAGCCTTCTACACTCGGTTAAGTGCACAATCACCTGCTCTATGGCACTCTAGAAGTAACCGGGACCTGATTATCGTTGAACGAGTAAGTCTAGTTCCTTCTTTTCGAATAGGGTGATCTGGGAGCCTGGCCATAAAGAGGGGCCGGAGGGGCTTGCCCTGGAGGCGAATCTTAATTGTCCCGCCTAGGCAGTAGTGGTGCATTGCACGTGGGAAAGTTCTGATTCTGAAGAGGTTGCTGCTAAGCAGGAGGTTGTGCCTGAGGTGACAGGCCTATGAGAGGTTGTGGTTCCGGTGCTACTGGAAGTATTTCTAGCTGCCTGGGGGCTTCTATTTGGGCCACCATGGCGGGTTCGGCTCTGGCTTCCCTCTTTTCTGGGATCACAGGGGGCAGCGAACGTGCCTGACTAGCCTGTTTCAGAGCTTCCTCGAGGCACTGAGACATATCTAAGAAATCTAGGAACCCTCCAGGGTAGTTCTGAGTGATTAGGTAAGGAACTATTTCTTCATTAACATTCTCTATGCACATCGTCAGTAATTTCTCCTGAGTTAGTGGCATATCAAGGGATTATGTGAGCCCTTTCCATCGAGCGGTGAAGTTTGCGATTCTCTCATCAGGCGTTTGTTTGCACTTGAAGAGTTCTACGTTGCAGGTATTTTGAGTGGTGGAGGTTAACTGGTATAGGAATTACCGACGAAGATCCTCCCAGCCAGTCACTGATCCAATAGGGAGCTGGTAGTACCAGGAGAATGCAGGGCCCTCCAACATCTTCATGAAACATCAGAGCATGGTGGATTCCTTCTGTGTTGGGGTCCCTAACATGGGTACACAGTTGGAGGAATAGTGAGACAAGTGTTGTGGCGGGTCCCCTATCCCTTTAAAGGTCGAGAAAGTGGGATTCCCAATACTAGGAGGTGAAGGCATATCAACCACCCACACGGGATATGGCTTTCCATATGGTGGGACTGCCACCTGCCGTGTTTCCAACACCTCATGGCAGGAAATGAGTGCTGTTATAGGATCATTCGGGTGGGGGTCCCTATCTTGACGGGGATCCCTAACCATGAGTGTGTTGCTGGGATCTTCGACATGGTAGATGGATTCAACGGCTCGTGGAGTGACTCGAGGAATGGCCCGTGTGCAAGGTGGGGGAACCTGAGCTGGATTCCTCGTAATGCCTCGTTGTTCAGGAGGGTTTGGTGAGAAATATTGCACCCTCTTTTTGTGAGTTCCGGCTTCAGCCCTGTTCGCGGGAGTAGCATGATTGGGGTTTCCTAGAAGTACCTCACTGGGGGAAGTTTCTCCTGCCCCTGTTGCCCCGACTTACGATTACCATAGTGGAGTATTTGCTCTGTAGTGTGTTCAGCCAGGAGTTCGTCGACCAGCCTCTTCTGCTCAGTGAGCTGTTGATGTAGTGCGGCCTTCTCAGGGTCTTCTTCTATCTTCTACACTGAGAAGGATGGGTTAGAGTTCTTGATAGCTCCAACATTCCCTTTACCTTTACCGGCATTCCGACTGAGTATAAGCGACTCGGTGGGCCCAGGGAGACCTAAGAGGCTCCTCTACTAATGAGAAATCCTCCATGATGGGTCCAAAAGTGGTGGTACACCCTCTAGGGGTAAGTATCCATCATGAAACATCAGCTCATCCTCCTTGTCACCTATGTCAGCTATGTGGTCCGCAACCCTTCTTGGGGGCATGTCCTCAATGTCGCATAACGAATCAGGCTTCTATCGGATAGGACAGAAGAGGAGGGTGCCATATTGTCTCCAGCCATGGACATGCACGTCGAGGGTAGCTTCCCTGATTGTTTGGAGAAGTAACTTGAAGCTCTCAACGCTTTTTTGTTGGAGGGTTCTCTGGCAACCAGGTGACCCATGGTGCTGGGCCACGGGGAGTGCGTCCTAATCGACCAGACGACATTGCTCACCGATTTCCTCAAATTGAACTTTGCTCTTGGGGTACACCACATTACGATAACGAATAATGAAGTGCATCACCCATAGGGTTTGACGAAAGAACTCGAATTCCTCTGGGATGAGGGATTCCGGTGCACAAATTTTTGATGTTGCCGCCAGCAAGAATTTCTATGGGAAGTGATCCGCCACGAGAATGTTCTAGAAGATCATGGGCTCTGATTCTGGGTCTGGCCCCATATTTCCCCACTTGTCAATAGGAAGTGGTTGTGGAACTAGTAGCGGTACTGAGGCGGACCACCGTGATAGTAAACTGGGCGGTAGAGAATATAGCGAACGAGCCTACTGACCGCTGAATTCTGGGCCATCCTCAAAAGTGTGTGGTGACCTGACCACAATGTCACGATACGCCAGGCTTATAGCCAAATCTTCTAGTGTAGGGATAGCAGTTCCTGTTGATGGGTCAAGTTGTTTCTCAACCACCATCAGTCCCAAAAATAGCTCTTCGTGATCTATGGTCGAGTTAGAGGGCGCTTCTGGTGACGATTGTGGTGACATCATAGTTGGAACCTATGGGACTCCCAAAATTTCCTCCTCTTGGATGTACCTACGAAGATAGGCGGGAATCCGGTGGACTTCAAATTCTGGAAGGATGAGGCTAACATGCCTTGTTCCATCCCTAGTCCTAGACACAGAGGACCGAGTGGAGGGTTCCCCTACAGAGTCATATTCTACATCAGAATCTGAGAAGCAGGGCGGTTTTATCTCCATCCGGGCCTTCCCCAGATTCTTTTTTTGGTGGCGATGACCCACCCTCCTACACCTAGATGGCTCCATGGGACAAGGCCCATTTCTGACATGTAGTCGTGGGGCCACAGTGGTGTTAGGGTGGAGAGGACATCCACTCGAGACAGTAGGGGTGCAAGGGGCACGAAGAAAAATGTCGAAGGGGACATGATGAGGACCTCCATGAACAAAACCTGAGCGGGCGAAACCTCCATCCGAACCAGCGAGAGCATGTTGAGGACCTCCATTATTGGTGCAGGTGGAGCGAGGCTAACCTTCAACCCTTTGGTGTCCAGGGCGAGGAGGACCTTCACCAGCAGCAGAGAGAATGTAGGGAGGATCCCCACGCTGAAGTTGGACCGGATGGGCAGTGCCTTCACATCGACGGTCAGGGGAAAGAGGCAGAATTCCATACTTGGTGTGGTGGGCGTGGGAGAGGCTTCCGCGCCGAGTATCATTTCCGCAGGGCAAGCCTTCATTCGGGTTGGGGGTAGCACGTGACATACCTCTATGATGAGATTTGGAGCGGGGAAGGCCCGCACATTGTGGAATATTGGTATGGGTAGGACCTTCGAATGGGGTGACATCACCGTGGGTTGGTTTGCGATGATCACTACTCATGCCTGTCACCTGGGGAGTTGACCCAGGCTGCCCTTGGGGAAGTTGGTGCCTCGATCCCTGTTGGGCATAGGAGCGCCCCTGCTCAGTGTGTATAGGGACTTCATGATATATTCCAGTGGTTGCTCGAGCCATAGTATCTGTCGATGTTAACGCTCCTTGGAAGGTGTCCTCAGCTCGGGCCCTATGCTGGCGTCGGGTCAGGTGAGACAGTGCAGGTGGTGTAGATGCATATCCTACCTATTCCTTTTGAAAATTTGGGTGGAGGAATTGAAGTGGCCCGGTGGGGGAACTTTATTGGAGCCCTTGGGTCGGGACTCTGGTCGGGCGGAGCCAGACGTCACCCACCTCATCAGCATAAGGTAGGGATTCATCAAGGCGTTCTGGGGACAGGCTCCCGAAACAATTGAATGTTGGGGTGGGGAGTAGGGGCTCCCTACGCGACCCTCAAGGGTGGTGTTGATGGTTGGTCCTGGACGCCTCCAGGTTTAGGCGGGCGATATCCCGATTTGGTATTATGCCCTCCTCCACATAGCGGCATACAAGGTTGTTAGTCACCCTTCGTTGGATGATTTCCGACGGGGAGATGGGGCGATGGCGCCCCATATTCATGGATGCAGACATCATTGTGGTAGTAGTGGAGCCACGCAGAACGACTAAGTTGGTGTTTCCCCTACCCCTACGTAGGTGGGTGGGTGGTGATTGTGTTCCTGTAGCAGCAACCAAATTATTAAGAAGTAGGGAGATCAACCCATCAGCACTATGTGGAAAATAAATCGAAAACCAGTGCCCCAACGCCTTTCCGTATTTCATGGCTGGTTAGAGGGATCCATGCCAACAACGTTGCAGAACGGAATGCCCCACATTATACTACCCCAACTTCTTGTGAGCTTCATGCCTAGCTCACTAATTTATTGATGGGACCCGGAACCAGATATTTGGATCCGGTGACACATCAATCTACTGATTTCCTGAGTGCTACTAATCTCCATATTGAGGAGAATAATTTCACCTCGGGTTCACAATTTTTGTTTCTGATGCTTTCACTGGGGCGCGCACGTCCGTCCTCTTGGGTGAGACAGGCACAGCTTTTTGTTTCCCCACATTCCTACTTTCCAAATGCGGGCGACATTCGCTCCTTATTCAGGGACGTCTGCTCCTTGAATGAAATTGGGATGACGTGATATTGGTTCTTTCTTCTATGGATTCCTCCTTGGAACTCGTCACATAGTCTAGGTCTCCCTAACAGATTTAATATGTTGTTCGTGAAACTCTTCCCAGTTCCATGTTTCTATGGTCACCGATTAATTACACTGCTTCTGTCAGGACATTCCAAGGGGTCCGGTCAGGGCAACAACCTTCAGTTGTGGGAGTAGTCACGTTGAGACATCACAGGCATGTCTGGGTGCTGTGGAATTTGTGTCTCTGTATTTTTTCCCTTATTATAGTGCTTCTCGAGGGCGTGAATGCCTGAGGCATCCCACATCGAGCGCGGGGAATCATATTCCATTGTCATGTATCTTAGGTTTTCCTCAGATTCCTGTGCTTAACACGGGTTATTTTGCATGTTTAACGTCCAACGTAATTGGGTTGGACAGATCAAAACACTAGCTGGAGTGGATCATATTGAATAAAATCCTAGAGGGATCACCAATATTGGGACCAACACGTGGGCGGCTTCCCGAATACTATGGGAGGGGAGTGTGGTGGCGTGATCTCACCAGGACGTGGTGTCCTGGGTAAGAATCAGGATGGATGATGGGGAAATGAATGGAGTGGATGAGGGATGAGATGGGACCATCATGGAAATGATGGTAAAGATGGGCTTCAGCATCGAAGAGGTCTCCTACGTATCCCTATGGCAGGGAATCAAGGTCTGCATAGTTCGGTTGGTAAGAACTGACGTGAAGGGGTGTCAGAGAGACACATGGTTGGTGGGATTGAACCTCAGGGAGGCTTCCTACATACCATGCCTTGACATGGATGAAAGTCCACATAGTTCGGAATGAGGCCCCAATGAACCGACATGAAGATGGACCTTGGCCAAGATGAATGGTGGTGGGGATTGAACTCAGGGAGGCTTCCTACGTACCATACCTTGACATGGATCAAAGTCCTCCTAGTTTGGGTTGGAAAGGAGCTCTTGAACTGAAATGAAGATATTTCAGAACAACTCGGTGGTGGGATTATAACTGCTTATCGTTGGATTGGGATGCAGTTTAACGTCCTGCGGGATGAGGTTGTGTCAGAGAACTGATGTGAAAGGGGAACTTGGTCAATTGGGTGTTGGTATTGAACCTCGTGGAGGCTTCCTACGTATCATGCCTTGACATGGATCAAAGACCTCGTAGTTCGGGTGGTGCAGAATACAGTTTAACGTCATGTGGGATGGGGGTGAACCGATGTGAAGGAGGATGGAAAGACCGAGTGGTGGGCATAAACCTCATGGAGGATTCCTACGTACCATGACTTGACATGGATAAATTTCCTCGTAGTTTGGGTGGGGTTTCATCAGCGAACCGACATGAAAGTGAACCCAGGGGGTCCACTGGTGGAGGGCATTAACCTTGTGGAGGCTTCCTACATACCATGCATTGACATTGATCAAAGTTCTCATAGTTCAGGTGTGCAGTTTAACGTCATGTGAGACAGGCCATTTGGGGCTTACACTATGAGGTGCCCTAAGGTGTGTCATGATTGGTGCTCACTCTAAGCTCACAGGAGTCATGCTCGGTGTGAGAAATTAGAGGTTACAGGGACCCAAAAATCACGTCACGGAGGATGGGTTCGTGAGAAGCAAAGAGGGGATTAAACGTTAGGCAGCCCATGGTGTTAGGTATTAATCCAGGATGGAGGCGCAAGGGAAAAAAAGTGCAGAGGGATAGGGATTTGGGACCAATGAAAGGAGGTTCCTCGTTCCCGATCATTCCATCTACGGTCCATGTAGGTGGGGAAGTACAGAGGTGAATGGGTGCTACCTTCCGTAAGAGGGACCATGGGCTTACACCAAGATGTCCGACCATCCCCCGTGGATAAATGCCACCACCACAAGGAGGATATCATCCCTTATGAGGGTTGATCCCATCCCCTTGGAGAACAGTGGGCGTAATGAATGTCCGAGCCGGGGGGACCTGCGTGCGAGGCATGGGGACAAATCAAAATTTAACGTCATGTGTTGAGGATGAGGTGCTTGGCAGTTTAACATCATGCAGCTCAGACGAGGTGGGTTTACTCCTCACCCATAGGGCTTACATAACTGGTACCCTATTCTCCTTGTGTTAGGGAAGGTATTGGCAATGCCGTGGTGAAGGGGGGTCACAGAGTGAACCATCTAGAGGTCCACATTAGTTTGGCTATGCGAAGAAGCAATATCTGTTAGCATGCCTATGTGAAGCAGCATTAGGCGAAGCAGTGCTACAGGAGGTATCATCCAGGAGAATTTTAAATCACATCATGCAAACTATGAGGGTCACATGAAAAAAGGAATTTCCAAACAGAGGGGTCTATAGGCAGGGGCCTTGCGGAACTCAGTTACTCTGTATAGTAGAGGGCACTTTCGAAGAGGGGTTCTTCGCGATGTGGGGTTCCTTAGCCTTAGCATGGGGCGGAGGCGCAAGTGGGAGGTGATTCGCGACATGGAAGGGTGTTCACGGAGCAGTGCCTCGCAGTGCAGAGGTACCTCAAGAAGCAAAGTGTCATGAAGAAGTGTTCTTCGCAAAGTACAGTGGCCCTGCCTTTGTAGGTGGATCATGTGTACAAGAGGGGTGTTTCTTGAAGCATAAATGCTCTGCAACTACCCAGGTCCCCTTGGGGATCCCCTTCCTTTGTGAATGCCCTTAGGCTTTGCGAAAGTCATCTCTCTCTAGAGAGGGGATCAAAATGAGACAAAGTGGAGGCACTTTGCGAAGCAAAAATACCTCACAGAGCTCATGGTTCACAGAGAAAAAGTTTCTTCACGATTCAGGAGCTAAGAAGCTGAATGGTCGGATTTCCCCCCGGGGGGATCTGGGGGAGCCTAGTATTTATAGGCCAGAGGTGCTGCGAAGCAGAGCTTAAGAAGCACGAAGAGGTGTGTCGTTTGCTTCACGGTGGGTCGCGAACGTCAACCGGGATCGCAGAGGGGTACCACCTCCTTTGGGTCGTGGAGGGCTCGCAGACATTAGGGTCGCTCATGGGGAATCCCGCATCTGTTGATTCATGGTGGCCCTTTTCTTGGGGAGGCTCCGCATCAGGGATTCGTGGGGCAGGCTGCAGGGCCATCATTTCTTCATTCTTTTTGTCCAATATTTTGGCACCAAAAATATCCTCGAGGTAGGAATCAGAACCCACACATCTTGAATTGTGAGGGTGTCAACCATGGAATCATCCCATTTGACACAAATGATTGGGTGAACCCTATTTGGATTGGCACCCCTTTTGATCTCGGGCTTTCAGCAAGTTTCCTACGTATCCTGATTTGTCCAGGAATCATGGTTCGTGTAGTTTAGATTATGTGTGGGGAATATTCATAGTAGATTCCCATTTGAGGGGGGGGGGGGGTTAGGGTAGGGTGTACACTTTATGGATGGGCACCCTTTTGAGACCGAGCCTTCTGGTAGGCATCCTATATATCCTATTTGGATTATTTATCAGAGTTCTCATAGTTCAAAAGATGTGTTGATGTTGTAATCCTCACAATTCTCTAGGCCCACATCAGTAATTCTTGGTGTGACGAACAAGAATATTGGAATGATTCTATAATGCACATGTATCCTCCTTTGTTTGTTGGTGTGGGAATACCCATTCTGGAAGAGGCCATCATGACCGTGGTCAAGGGCACAGAGTGATGAACCATTCAATGTGAAAGGGAATTAACGTTCACGCAACCCTACCTTGTAATATTGGTTACTTAACATAGTGGGAGGTCCCCAAAGCATGTTTTGGGAAGGGTAAGAGTTTCGTTCTCATCAAAGGAGGGAGCAAAAAAAAAACCCTTTGACAGATCATTGTTCCTCATTAAATGGAAAACCAAGTGATCACCACTAATACCGAAAACTGGGAGATTCACGTCATCCACCCAAGGTTGCATCCCGGGTTGTATTGGGAAAATATCCTTACAAGATTTCCCGAACCCCACACCTTTTTCTGGAGAGCCTTCATGACTCTGCTTACCATGGGTATGTAGATTTAATGGGGTGTGATGATGCGCCTAATGGCCTGATCTTGCATGTTTGGTGGATTTGGATGAGGATTTTTCCTAGATCTGGTGAACTGGTTAGAGGTGGGATTACGCATGACTAGACATTAATGGAGGGGTGAAGTTGGAACCAGAGAGAACAACACCTAAAAACACTCCATTCTACGTACAGTTTTCACATGCCGGATGGGGGAGGCTCCACATACCACAGTGGTATGTGGGTTGGAGGGCCATCTGTTAACTGGTGTGGTATGCATGATGGTATCACCAACAACATAACGAAGAGGTACATGGCTTACCATGCCAAATTGTTTTACATCCGCGTACCGATTGGGTATGCAACACTAGGTTCAGTCCACATAGTGGTACTCTACGTGGAGTTCCATATTAATGGTGGGTCAGAGGAATTACCATTCATATGAAATTCATCCGTGAGAAGTATTTAGTTTTCAGTTTAACATTAGGGTTCTCAGATCAATTATTATTATTCAATTCACCTGTTTTATGGGGTGTGGCTGGCTGTACCTGCGGAAGAAATGGTTCATGGTTCATGATTTGCTGATGAAACAAACAGAAGTTGGAGTGAAAACTCTGAGTTTCCATCAAACTATCATCTCCCCTAATTTCTTCTATCAGTCTCCTATATTTCCTCCATCTAATTTTATTCTTATTATAATATTCTCCTTTTATTGACCATCAGAGGTATCATATCTACTACGAACATGGCACCATTTGTGGAGGCCTACTGAAGGAATTTTTTATTCCATAGAGTACATGGTTAGACATGGTTTGTGGAGACTTCAGTTCACAATAATAGTTCTTAGAACCCTTCTCTCCACTTAATCCACGAACTACGAGGTTCACAGTATGGTACAGATATGATCTTCGACACAAAACTCCTTTGGTTTACATGGTTTTGAGTTTTCCCTACTTGATGGTAATCATTTCAACGTCTGGAAGTATGCGGGACCTCCCCCATACCTATCGGTTCACGATGCAACTTCTTCGCATACCATTCCATGTGATGGTATATTGACCATTTGAAAACATTAATTCCTTCATGTTATTTCCATGAAATATAAATCAATTTGAGTTCATACAGCTTAATAAACTCATAAATGTTCTTGATTACTTCTAAATTGTGATTATGGGGGTATTTATCCTCTATAGATGAATTTTTAGGACAATTCAAACCATAATTTTCATAAGGACCCATTTCATTGCATATAAAACATTTTACTAAATCTAAATCATATTTTGATATACTAGTATCCTCATCTTTTCTAGTGTCGTTATAAGCCTTATGTTCCATTTAACCACATTAGTAGCATATAAAAAAAATTCAAAAGACATTCCATAGCATGATTTTTACCACCATTTTTACAAACTGTAAACATTATGTTTTTTACCATGAAACTTTTTTAGGAGTTATTAACATTATTCTACCACCACAAACTCTTATTATATTTGTTTTCAAAGAACACCAGATCATCAGAAAACTCTATTAACACCTTCTCCTCGTATCAAAAATGTTTTTAATATCTTTTGAACTCACAAGAAGCTATTTCCCTTTGATACATTGGATCCTATCTTGAGTAAAAATAGTTGATTTTACTATCAAGATCTTGTATGAAATTCAGATCATACATTTCCAGTTGAATGAATTTTACTTCATAATAATCCACTGATTCATCTTCCTACCTCAATTCCAAGAATTTTTTTCCCATCCTAAGATGGACCATATTAGGATAAGATTTATCAAAAAACAGAAATTTGAATTCAACCCAATCAATAACAACAATCTCATCATTATCCCTAATATGTTCTCCATCAACCGCCAAAGATCGGATTCACATTCAATATGGTAAACAATAAAACTAACATAATGATGTTATTAACACCCAATGAAATCAAAAATCATCTTTTGTGCTTTGATCCACACTTATTCTAGCAGATGGTAAGATGATCATCTAAATTATTGGGTATGTTGCGTCATAAAATGCTACACTACTAACATGTAACTCTATGGTTGATCTTGAGGATCTCATTCATTGACACCACCACCATTTATAGAATGTGTCAACTATTCCATCACTATAATAAACTGTTCATATCTGATTCCTACGATCACAGGTAGCAGATTTGGAAGGTTGTTTTCAGGTTGATGTGGTGCCATTAAAGCTGCCATGTTTCCTCCATGGAAACCCATTATGACAAGAAAAATATATTAGGTTAAGAAACATGGTAATATCTAAAAGCTATGTCATTTCAATATTAACATAAGTTAATTTATGGATATTAATTTAATAATATCTTATCTTCTAAATTTATCTAAACCGACTTCTGATATCACCTATATGGCCTCAACCATAAACATGATATAATATTGAATAAAGATAATAATTCACAATGATGATCTCTTTAGTTTTATAGATTTATAAATTAGGCCATAACGATTACATTACATCTCAAATATTACAAAGTAGACACTTCTACTCAGTATCCATTTTCTCATAAAATAAATACTCCTAAAAGAAAACAATAATTATTTTCTAGATATAAATATTCTATAATTCTTCATTTCTCTTACCATTCCTAATATCCTATGAAAAACATTTCAAAAACACGGGATGAGCATAAAATTCTCAGTAAGGATTATAAAATAATGAATGAAAACATTTGTACATCAATACATACAAAACATAAGCTCTTTAACATACCTCCTGAAATCATAATATTTATGAATAACACATAAAAATAATAAATTGCAAAGGTAACATGTGGCCTCCACAACATACATACATTGAATCTTTCACATCTATGTGGGGAGTTACATTTGGAAAACCCATCACAATATATTCCATAAATATATTATGAGAAACATTAATACTTACATCCGTCACATAACCCAATGCATTGGAGCGCTATCTCGGGCTCACCTGCCCAAGGCATATCACAGAACCACCTATATATATAATCAATTCCCAAGAACCCTTACATATTCATAACACATAAAAACACATAAAGGAAAGTCAAAATTTCCACATTTTAATCAAATTATATAATTTAAATATATTGACATAACCAATCCATTATCAAAAAATATATCAATACAAAAATACATAAATGAGTATATGGTATTTATTTTTCTTCTAAAAACAATACACCTTGTCAAGGAAGCCAAATATCCATTAACACTCATGGAGATAAAAAGGACATTGTCAAGGCATACATTAAAAAAAACATTCCCTTTGTCATTTATTAAATCATACTTTGAATAATATTCCATTTGAATGAAATGAAATGTCAAAGGGGTTTATACACCGTATAAAAGATAGTCATGTATAAATCATAATATGCCTCAATGAAAATATATTGAGATGAAGTCCCTTACCTCGTGTCTGACCTAACTAGTTCATTATTAAATCATTTGATTAATAAACTAAAGATAATTTATACATTCTTAAGAAACATTTTCATGTTTCTTAATCCTTTTATATTACTTATTTTCTTGATATAATCATTACATAATCCATTAAGTTAATATCTGTTGTTTTGTCGATATTTTGTAATCGAGTCAGAAATGAATTTCTTATAATTAGAAGTTGTTCATGTGGTAAAAATTAAATTATCTAAAAAATTATGTTAATGATATATATTTCATATATATCATATATATCCAATATATATATGTATTTATAATAGTACATAATAATCGAAGATAAGAAATGAAATGCACCATTCATTGAGAGGGTAAGTCGTACAAACACATTAACACTACTTTGATTTATATTTCATATTTAATGGAAGTAAAACATAATGATACAATTTTATATTACAATTCTAATATAATATCATATATAATTTCACTAACATCATCCTTTATATATTTCATGTATGGAATGAATGATTCATATCACTTTTAGGGGACAATAGTATGCACTTCCTCAAATGAAAATATCACATTTACCCATTATGGAATCCGTAATGGTATGATATAAATGAAAAATATATAATAATAAAAACAATATAAATATAATATATATCACTTATAAATGAAGTTCCATCATAATGGCCACTATTATAAGTAGAAGGATATAATTGAACAATCATCGTTTTGTGAGGCAATAGTTTTCCATCCACAGAAACATTATGTTCGACTCCATTATATGGAGTGGTGTGGATGTATAGTAAGTGGCCTACTCATAAACACATCCAAGTATATTTAGGATACTGGTGTTGTTATAAAATAATGGAATATTGATATTTTAAGGGTTTAGAGTATGAAAATAACAAGAAAAGATCATGGGAGAGGAAGTTACCATTAAATTGAGTAACTCCCTTTGGCTTGAACCAAAATGATTTCATAAAATACCTTATGCCTAATTTATGGTGTCATAGTGTAAGAGAGTGATTTTGAAAGCTTATCTAGGCTACTGTTGGATGCGAAAATTGGCTTGGGATGTGAGAGTAAGGGTTAGAGGTGATGGATTTTTATAAGGGGGGCTCTTTAGGAAAGTTTGAAAGTATTTTTTTATTATAAAATGATTTTAGATGTGAAAATGTCCAAAACATATTTAATTCGAAGATAAGTTTAAAATAAGTCTAAATAAAATCATCCAATAAGAATTGGATTGTTTGGGATATTTTCTAATCCTTATCTTTTTTAATTAACCCTTTGTAAATTATTTAACATTTATTGTGTCCTATTATATATTCATACTATATGGTTAAAATATTTAATATAATATTCTATGTGACCCCAAATGGACCATTAATGACATATTTAGCATTATATATGTCATTTTTATGAAATGGATATTTTTTGGGCAATTTTACAATTTAATAAAATATGAATTTATTTAAAAACTCTTTTATGCTAATTTAAATACTATACATATCATGACTTTTAAAAAAATCCAATCCAAATTTATTTTTCTGAAAAACCATCATTAATTAAATTAAAATAAGTAATAATTATCTCTTAAATTCGTGGATTATAGAAAAAGTATCAAAATAATTTTATTTTCATATTTATAATCTCATTTATTTAAGACATTCATTAATGTGGTAATCATTATATAACCACCATGCCATAAATAAATTTATGTATATGTTGTCTAAAAATTATAAAGAAAATACAATGATTTAGTAAATATTTTTACCTTTCCAAATAATATTTATAGATGAATAGATCACACATATAACCACACATAAAAATTCTTCTAATAAAAATATTCATCTTTATGATATTTTTATTTTTACATGAAAAAATTTATTAATGCCATTATTTAATCCAAGTGGTTTTAAAAGGCCTAAGGTCACACCCAAGGATTTTCTTGGTTGGAAATTACTCATCCAATAAATTTATGACATATTTTAAGGTAATAATATTTTATTATAATACTATTTTTAATTTGAATTACCTATTTACCTTTAACTACGGTTAATAAAATTAGAAATTTATTATTCACAAAAAATTATTCTCATCTTATTGAACTAAATTTTACTTACTTATAGAAACCATGTATGTTGGGATTTTAAAATTCAATTAAAAAATGTGGTAAAATTTCATTTAAATTAAAAAGTCAGTTTTTATCTTCTATGCAGGGATTTTTTTCACTTTTCATAAAAAAGTTGAACGTTTACCGAATAATACAAAAAAATAAACCAATTATTATTTTGATTTTCCAAATTCAAAAATCATTTTTATTTTACAAAATTAAAAAATATATCTTTTATTAATTAATTAAAAACTAATTTATGTTGTCGACAATAGAAAGTTTATTTTTTAGAAATAATCACAATCAAAATTTTGACATTTGTTTACACCAAATCTTATAGTAAAATTTATTTAAATGAAAAAAAATGGATTAAATGGTAAAAATATAATCTAATTACACTTTATATCAATTATAAAATATATTTTAATGATATAAATAAATTATATTAAATGGTAATTTTGAATTAAAATACAGTAATTTTCACTATTGTTTGAAAATGATCTTTATAAGAAAAATACAAATATTTCACCCAAAGTAAATTTTGATTTCCTAATACAAAAAAATTATATTTTTTGATCAAATATAACATATAAATGTAACAAAAATTGGATTTAAAAAATGAATCAACCTCGAAAGAATGTAAAACGACCTTTTAAAGAATATAAGAATATTTATGCATAAAATTTGATTCATTCATATTTTAAGCCTCTAAATTTTATTGGATAAATGTAAAAATATTTAACAAACATGTATAATCATATTGCAGTTATCACTATTCATTCTCGCAAATACAACTACAAATCATTAACTACCATTTAATATAATATTATAATATTATATTTTTTTCAGTAGGACTCAACATTGTGTGCAACATGACAGTTCGAAGAAACCCATTGTTTAGTGTCAGGAATGGATCGAACATAGCAACAAATTTAATGTTAAATTAATATTTAATTCACAAATATTAATAAATATGAAAATATCATATTATTATTTACTTAGGATGTTAAATTAATTGTTGGAATGATCTTCAAATGTAATGCTTATATTATTATACCATTGCTGTAATTTTTTTAATGAATATCATAGTTGAATTATATCTTCTATTTTTGGCATTCTTACGAATATAATGTAACCATTTTATATTTTCCCATCCATCAGGTTATCAATAATGGTTTTGTGTATGGTATAACTAGGAATAGTACTATGTGATAAGAAAATTATGTGAAATATTGAAGATGTTTTAAAAAATAATATGATTATTTATCTAGTCATAAATGATAGGTAAAATTTATGGTTTTAGGAATTTATTTATTTTATATGTTTTTAATATTCAATACAATTGATGTAATATTTGTGTATGTAATTTTTATGTCCCAATAAATTGTATTAGAGGCGGGTTTAGTTAATTTTCCCTACTGGAATTAGAGAAATTTAGTGAATCCCCTTGGGATATATCAAATTACAGGTTTATGTCATGAATTTATATTAATATAAGGATTGAGTGGTTTACTAGAATTTTCAACCCTATTTTTACATTAGAATGTGGATGTATTGGTGTTAAATATACTCATAGTGGTAAAACTCAAAATGTGGTGGATTGGGTATTAACTTAACCAGCACAGGTTCATGATGAGTAGTCATGTGACTTCTTACTTTACTAAACACACCCAATGGAGATGCATTGTTTATTTCAAATTTTATTTACAAATTAATATGATTAATGAATGCATATATTCTATGAAAAAAATTATAATACCAAATGATTTGTGAAAAAATTAATATATCATTGGTTTAGAGAAGGTTTCATAATTTTGGACATCTGAGGAATGATTTCTTGATTATATGATTGCTCACACTTGGTAAATATTCATCATAGTCTTGAAAACCATTTTGGTTTTTAGTTGGGAATTTAAGATAGTTCAATGAAGATGAGGTGGTTAAATATATTATCAAATATTTAAATATATTATTTAATATTAGTCATACAAAATCAATTATATCATGAAAAGGAAATATGACTATTAATTTGTATGCCCAATTATAATTTTTTTGAATTACATGTGAAAACTCATAATGGTGTGAATATCCCATATCAATTCCATTTTTCCTCTATTATTAATTTTTATGTGATATTACTATATATAAATACATTTATTTTCCTTTCAGTACGATTTTATGTACGTTTTTCATGTATTTCCACTCTCTATATATATAACATGCCAATTTCCCAAGAAGGGATTTCAAATTTCACAGTCTAAATGAATGTGGGATCATTTATTAGTGTCATTTCGTATACAACATTCTAATGTGTATAAATTCAATTATATAAACCTTGATTTCAATTTATAAGGGTTATTTATCTCATATGGTTGGTTATATACTTAAAATAGAGGTTATGCCTATTATACTCGATATTTTTGATGACATTACAGAAGTGTTCCATAATTTATATAAGTTATACTTCTATATATGTATGAAACTATGGGGATTAAATTTTCTTTTTGTTAATAATAAATGTACATAAACATTACTATACATTGATTCTTAGTTTCCAAACAACTTCACAACCAAGAATAAGTATGATTTACAACATATTGAATTTTTTATCAATAATGAGGAGTTCCATATTTTTTCATGGTTGAACTTATTTAATTATAATCTGAATTGTATGTCCAATTGTGAATAAATTCTATAATCGTTCCTCTATATTTGTTGTGTACACAATGAATTTAGATTCATTTCAATTATACATACCAATTCCATCTCTATATTTTTGGATATAATGAAAAGAGTCATTATGGATTACGTTGATAAATTTTTGGAATTATTTAAGGATTTTATTCACATATAATCTATGATAATGGATGAATTTTAATATCACGTGGAAATTATTTTTATGACCCTGAGAAAGGAGAAACTATTTTAAAATTTAAAAAATTGTGAATTTTAGTTATATAATGATCATTAATGGGACAAATGATATCAAGAGATGGTATATTGGTGTATCAATCTATTATAATATTTACTGAGTAATAGCCTAGACGAAAAATGGTTCTTGAGATCCTAATTTTACATAGTTTTTGAATATACTACTAATGATTATGTGACATTTTTTCACAACAATCTAATCCACTTATAATGTTTTCTGATAAGAGATCCATGTTCCAATTTATAGATGAATGTTAAACATATTTCAAGGTTCATTAATTAAGGATCATTAGTGTATATACAGAACACCGTATTATATTTGGGAGGGTTTGTGAAATATAGTGATCAATATAACAAGGTACTATGAAGAATTTCTAGGCATAGTGATATATTTATTGATTATGCCTCATGCTAATTGTTAATTCAATAAAAAAATTATGGTACATGTTTATGTAGTTATGGAAATAGTGATTCCTTCATTGATAATTTAATGTAATGATAAATATAGTGAAAGGACTAACATATAAAAGGATCATAATTTAGTGAAGCATATAGTCATGGAAAAATATATTAACATACAACATAAAATAATGTTGGGATTCATTAACACTTTCAACTAGTCAATATATTACCACCTTAGTAAAGTATACAAGGGGGTAATTATTTCACACAAAATGTTCATGCTACTATTTCAATGATGACGATATAAAAGTTATAATATTTATGGATTTTCAAACTACATACTCTAATTTTATTAGATAATATAAAAGATACTTTTTTTATCAAATTAGTGTTCATCCATCTATAAATGTCATGATTATATAGTCATATATGAAATATGTAGAACTACAAAAGAAGGTATCAAGTGTTCTTGGAGTCATCCTTGTGCATGATGGATGAATGTGGTTAATGAGAATAGTATGTGTCCCTAATATTCCAAATTTATGGATGGATTTGTTGGATGAATCACATATATTTTAATTCTCTACTCACCCTGGAAGAACAAATATGTATATACAAATTAGGTGTAATTTTTGGTTGAATAAAATAAATTGTGATATTTTTGAGTAATTTCTACAATTCTATGAATTCATATATGTTATGTCTAGAAAATGTATATGGGGATGTTTCAACCCATACAGTAGATATTATTAAATAGAAAAACATCACCATGGATTTCATCATTATATTACACATGAAATATAAAAGGAATAATGAAATTTTGGTAGTAGTCAATCGCCTTAGGAAGTCATCCCATTTAATTTATATATATATATTTTTTAATTTTACCATTATTATTTTTCCATGATATACATTTATGAAGTGTTAGTATAAACAGTGACTGATATTCTATTGTATCTGATGAATATTATTGGTTTACCTCCATGTTCAAGATAAGGCCTTCATAATGTTTCACTATTTTTTTAGTAATTCATATCATATTTAGATAGTTTGTCTGTCCAAAAAAACTACTCAATACATATAGGATATTCCTATGTATCATTCTCTAGAATTCAAAGGTAGTTTGGATAAACACCATCCATGTATCAAATTGTATAATAACAATTTCATCAAGTAATGTATATATATAGATATTTGTGAATGCCTTTGTGCAAATAAGTTAATAAATATTACATGTTGGGATGATGTTAGGGAAAAAGTCTATTGGGACCTTATCATGATAACGAAATGGTAGTGAATGTTTCATCTATTTAGAAGAACATAAAGCGATAATAGTGTGGATATAAGGGTTTTTCTAAAAACCATTAATGATATGTAAAATAAAAAGTATAATATATGGTATTAATATTAGTTTTATCATGGTAAATGGTAATGATAATTACAATTAAGTGAATATCGGGCCATATAGATTTAGGACCCTTCGAGATTTTTGACCAACAATGTGTCATTTTTATTTATCATTTCTGTAAAATAAAATAAATCTTATAATAAGAAAATTTTGGCATGAAATATACATATAATCATATATATTAGGTATTTTTTGCAACATCACTCATTTATGTTGGTAAATTATATTATTGGGGATATTTTATGCCATATCTCATAGTTTTAACCCGATTTCACAAATTTTACACATTTTAAGGTGAAAAATATTATACATGGTTGATAATATTAATGTTGAAAAAGAGACCTATTTACCAAATTTTAACATATTAATTCAAAATATTCAATCCACTTTTTGTATTCAAAAACAAAAAGTGGATGAAATTAATTTTTTATGACAATTTAAAACACCATGTAAATGATTTATTAGGAAAATATGTTCTTTATAATAAAAATTAACATGTAATAAAAGTATAATTACAATTGAAATGAAATTAGTTATATTATATCTAATGATAAACTAAACATAAATTCTAAACACAATGTCATTTTTAATCTACTTTATTTAAAAAAATTACATGCCAGTATTTCAAATATATGTATTTTTATGTTTTTACCTAAAAAATGACCATTTCAGAAAAATATCAAAGACATGATCTAATAATTTATTTTAATTATTATTTTAGAAAAGATATTAATTCAATAAAATAATAATTATTAAAAATATTATAATTTAATATTAATGTCTTCACATAAAATTCAAAAGAAACTTTTTGGAAGAAGACATATTTTTGGATCATAAAATTACATTCTAGAAAATCACGCACCGATTTATAATGCATTTATAAAAAATTTAAATTTATAAAAACAATTATAGATATTTTAAATAATATTTATTTTCCTATTTATAATTCCTATTTTATAATTAGGATATAATATATCATCATTATTTTTATGCTCTATAAATCCTGTAATAAAAACTATCAAACACATATAATTTATGTAAAGAGAATTCTATTTTAAAATATAGTGGTTTTGGAAATATAAATTTTGTTATCTTTTTTATTTTTTTGATTCATCTGTTATTCATGTATGGTATTTTTATTTTTTTTCTAATTCATTCTAATTTCAATCACTTTTTTTCTATACTACCCATATTAAATGAATATCGAATCAATTAATATACTAATAATTTATATATGATTCACTATATGATGTTCCATTATGATTTTTGTAAAATTAATTTCCCTAATGGCATGTGATTATGATTACAAATTTTAAATTTATGGATAATTTTAATAATAATTAAATATTTTGTTAATTAAAAAAATGTTTATATCCCTATAAAATCATTTAGATGTTGGTTCCCAATTTTGGAATTATTTCTTGGGAAATATTATCTTTTAATATATCCATAGATATTTTCACCTAACCATAAAATTAATTAATTAAAGTAATAAATTTATGTTTAAGGGTAGTGAGTTTTGAAAAATATCTTTCCAATTTAATATTATTTATTTTCATATGATTAATTATTGTACAATATTTAGCAAAAGTTGATGTGTGGTGTTTTTTTGAAACATTCACCTAATATCCATACAAAAATAAAAATAAATAATAAAATTATTATTAGTTATAATAATATATCAAGTCATATAGTATTAAACAATTAATATTGAATTCAATAAATTCATAAGTTAGTTGTCCTTGAAATTAGATTGTAAAGGTTATAATGTAGGTTTGTTGGAATGAAACTGGTAAATTGAAATTTTATAGAATGAAAGGTATTTTACAATCAGAAACTAATAAGATATGATTGAAATCATCATGCACTACAAATTTAATTTCAATCGATGAAAATGAGACATCATGAAATAAGAAAATTGATCTATAAAAACAATAGTCTTTTCTGATAAAACTAGAGTATATTCTAATTATTGGAGTGAAAGAAGGTGTGAAGAAATATATCTACGAAGCAATTTAATGTAGTATGAACATAGACCACGTTCCATTATTCTGTTTAAAAAATAATATTAAGGATGATATGGGATGGAAACATTAACATTATAATAGATTTTATAATATGGAGAATTTTCATAAAGTTGTTTAGGATATTTTTTTTTCACATTATGCCTTTGGGACATCTATCCTAGTATTTTGCAGTTTTAGACCATATAAATTTTCACACTCAACCATGTTAAAATGGTTATTATTTAAAAAATAAATAAAAAAAGTCTTTGATGAAATCTGGAAATGATTATCACACACACATATAGGGATTAAGTGGAATGTTTGAATCAAGAATTTATTTACGAGATAATTATCTACTATCTCCATAAATTTTTATTAGATAACATTTATATGACACTTATTTTCATATATAGTGAGGTTGACTACTTTGTGTAGTTTTTTTTCACATTACTATAATTATCTAAATTTTCATTAAATTTCCAATAATCATGAACTAGGGAATATATTCATTCAACACTTCACAAAAGGTGAATTTTACCCCATGTGAAAATAATTAGGTTTTTGGGTTGGATAAAATAGTAATAAATGATTCATTTCCACCCGTACACTAATGTTTTTATTTAAATATGTATTTTAACTAATTAAAATTATAGTAATATTTACCCACTAAATTAATTAATTTAATTTATTATATATAATACTAAAAATAAAAATAGTACTTTTGTATTGTTTTCCTAGAATTCGATGGTTATTTGAGCAGCCTAATATCAATTCTGAGCAAAAATGGTGAAAAATACACTAAATACAAAGAAAACTTGTGAAATATAATCCATATTTCTCCTAAATTTAATAACAATGATTAATAAAATTTTATCTACGTATCTCTGAACATGTTGTATAATGTTTAATACAATATACACAATCCCATGTTGTCTCTTTGATGGCCCAAATTGATGAATCCTTGTTCAAAATCTGATATTTTACAATCTTTAGCATTTATCAACAATTTAATTATTTTATAGAATTAATACTTCTAATAGTTGAAATTTTTTGGGTGGATATATTAAATATATTGGGGAACAAAATTTAGTTTTATCATAATAATGAGAAATCATTATATTATTCTAAAGGGGTGAAATAAGTGTATTTATAAAAATATTACACCAATACCACCCTTTAGATTGCCCATATATTTGAACCTTGGGACCCTCAATTTTATGTGATCTAAAGGGTTATATTTTAAAAAATTTAGATAGATATATAGTTAATATTCTCATTATATACCTTCTAGATATCCCTATAATAAAATGTTGATTTATGATTAAGGAAAAATTACATACCAAAATCCAAATCCTTTAGATAGAAAGATAAATGGTTGTGGTTATTATGATGGGGATAGAAACTTATAAATAGCCTTCTAAAATTTATTTTTTCTAAATTTATATTTTATTTTTTTTATTTTCAATTGTTATTTTATATGTATCATGACGTTTTAATAATTTTATTAAATGTTATGTTCCAATAAATGAGTCACATTTTATTTAATTACTGAATGGTTTACAATGTCATGTGTCCGACTTCTGTTGTTTCAATTTGATGACAAACTATTCTTTTACTTTCCAAAACATATTAACTCTAAATAATATTTTATATAATTTTGAAATGAATAAATGATTGAACATGAATACAAAAAATTTATGTCATGGATTAGTTCTATGGGTGTCATTTTAGAGGATTAAAGTGTCACATGGATTATGGTTAACCCTTAACCATTGAATTATACAATAAAATAAAATATAAAACATATCAAATAATGAACCTTAAATTAGGTTTATAAAATTATAAATTATAACCATCTCATATTTCTCCTAATCACTGATTTATTAAAAACAGCACATTCAATACTCAAGATACAAATTGTTTTCTTAATTGATTATAATAAAATAATATTCTTTATATTTATTTTTAAATATCTAATTAATAATTAACACATTAATTATTAAATTCTTTATTATAGATGACCTATAACCTTTAATATATTGTTCCTAATTCTTTAAAATATACTTATTTTTTATGTTTAATGAAATGCCTTCAAATTCAAAATCAAAATAAGTATCCATAATGAAAGATATGTAATACACATTAAAAAATTCACATCTAAACAAAATAATGATTTTTATGTGTGAGAGAGTTGGTTAAGAGTTATTAGAAGCTGAAGCCAATGTAATTGAGAATCCATTTGAGTTGGGATCCAAAGAACCTACTAATTTTTACATTTCATTCCAAAAATATAAATATATAGATTCTTTTAAAATAATTATTTTCTTTCAACATAAAATTATCTTGATCATTTCCTTACCATATATATTCCATAAAATGATTATAGCAGTTCCATAATATAATCTAACATTGAGAAAATCAGCAAATATTCTTAAATCAATAATTTTTATGTTCTTGATAAATATTTCTCTCTAGATAAACAAGTGGTTATACAATTAATTTTTGGAGTATTATAATAATTTCCCATTATGTCAAGATGTTTTTAGAGAAAGATATCCATGAATGGAGGTCATGAGGGAAGAACTTACAATATACATGTTATATATGTATATATGTAATTCTATATTCATATCATGGAAAATTGTTATTTGTAAATAAACATGAGATTATTAATAAAATGAATCATGAATTATTTGACTTAATAAATTGTTTATAATTATGATGATTTATGTTCTCACAAATTTATCTTATGTTGGGGTTTTTTATAGGTTATATGGAATTATATAAATGGTAATGAAAAGATTTTTTTCATATATATTAGAAAATAATATATCTCTATACAATTGATTTAAATACAACACTTTGATAAAATCATTGGCTATAGTAGTTTACATAAAATATCATTTCATAATGTTAAAGAATAGATAATTTAGAATATAATATGAATAAAATAATATGCATCTTCTATTATGATATATAGAATGAAAAAGTTATTATTTATGAAATGGTTCTCATCAGGATAATGATGATGTTTTTTAAATTAATTATTTCTTTATGGATTTATTTTCATATTGTAAAAATATATTTAATATTAGATATGATCCCCTAAATTCTATAAAAATAATGTCATAATGGGTAACATAATATGTGTGTTCAGAATCTCATTGAATTATATTAAATTTATTTATAGGAATAAAAATTTCCCAATATTGTGAAATAATATTAAATTTATTAAAATTTCACTATATAAATTCATTCAATAGATATTTTATTTTATAATGTGAGATGGATTTTATTTGTAAACTATTTATTCATGTGTTCATGTGTAACGCCCCGACCCTAATTACCTAGAGTCGGTGCATTATTACATAACATTGGCATGATCATGAGAAAGATCAAGTCTCGAAAGACCGATTAGTTTAGTAGCCTTGGAATAACTAGATACATCCATAAATTTTTACATTACATCAAAAAAAAACATCTTGTCTTCATATCCCCTCATACTATCCCTGCAGGTCATTCATAAATTACTTCTTCATAATCCTGGGAAAAATAAAACATTGAAAGGGGTGAGCTCGGATGCTCAGTAAGGATAACATTATAGAAGAAGCTTTCATAAATAAGCATAAACACTTAAGGCAATTTATAACAAAAACAAAAGCCTTTTAAATTTAAACTTCAACATAAAATGGTGAAGGTAAAATGAAATAATTCCATTTACTTACTCACATGGATATTCTACTAGTCGAATGATCACATGCAATATCAATAACCACTTTCATAATGATGGAATGCATAATGCCAGACTATCATAACCACATAGCCAAGGCCTCGTGCCAAGACTACAAATAAGATTTTGCCAAGGCCTTGTGCCAAGACACTAGTTTGTCTCATGAGACCTACCGATGCATCGAGGAGCTATAGCGGGTTCCACCAGTCACTTATTAAGTCCAATGCATTCCTTATATGAACAAGTTTAAACATAACATAAACATTCGTATTGAAACTAGCATACGAAATGTCAATACTTTTACCACAAACCTTGAATGGTATAAAAATAGCACATCCACAGTCAAACATAACTCATTCGATACAATATGGAAGATTGTATTGTATCACATTAACCTCAATCAAGAATAATGAAGGATGTTGACATAGATGAAAATAATCATCAAAACTATTTGAGAGAAATATCCCCCTTTTCTTGAAATCATTTAAAAGTCACACTATTTGTCAAAAAGCCATTTAAAAATAGATTTTTGAATCAAAGTGTCCCATACCACTTTGAAACTTTTTTAAAAGGATTTTTAATTTCTAAACTTTAATGTCCATATAAATAAATCCTTTAAACCATTTTTAAAACATGGACATTAATGAGAAAGGTTTAGATGAATAAGTCTTTAAAACATTTAAAAATGGTATTTTAGATAGAGATTCTTACCAAAAGAGACACTTGAATACAAATAATTGAGGTGATCAAAACATTGTAATATCATGAGAATAAAGGGAATCATGATATACTATGTCAAAGTACATTATATATACACCACATAAAAGTGATTTGGTGTATATCATCAAAGAAGTCTCAATGGAATGTAAATTGAGGTGAAATCTCTCATAAAGGTTGTATCCTTAGGTTAAGGATAAATCAATGACATAATTATGTGTGACAAATATAAATACACTAAATATGATTGGATATTCAGTGTAAAACAATCAAAGGACATTCACACATATTCTTGTAAAAACAATACCAACGAATTGGATGTTTAACTCAACAAATGGAGAATGAGTTAAAATTACTTTTATCAAGTTCATATCAATGACTTGAGAATTACCAATGGAGTGATTATGTGTATCAAACTTATATCCACAGGAAGGGGAGTGGAAATTATGACATAATCAAATGAATAGTGATTCCACACATAATCTTGGGGTAATATAATCAATGAAATATGTGTAAATCCAAATGAGTGGAAATTGAAATCTCAAATTCCCTTATCGATTAGGTAACTTACGAAACATACACCCATGAAAGAAGTATCATACCATGATGATGTAAATACCCATAAATTAAAGTATATTACACAATGAATACGATCATGGGCAGTACACATACACCACATGCAATAATTAAGTGGTGATCAATGGAATTCTCACGGAATTAAAAGTGAGATAAGAAAATCCCTTACTTTGTACTTTTTCCTTGGTCGATGGTAGGTTTACCTCCTGTATAATGGTGAAATAATTGTTATTGAATAATACAAGAATCATTTACTTTAATATGATATCATATATGATCTTTTAACATTGATTTGTTAATAATATCTTAGTATTAACGCCGTTTCGGGTGTTAACTTACTCATTTTCTTTTATGTGTTTTGTTACATAAGTCATGTTTGTTGTATCTTATTCATATCCAGAATGATATCAAATCCTTAAACATCATTTTTAAATCATTAAATGATAATTATACTTGAATGGATACGATGGATAATGAATCTCATCGCGTTCGTGGAGACGGTAGTCCGTACGTACGCACGAACGCTACTTCCATTTAATTTTTTTATTTTAAAAGAATCGAATCCAAATGATACATAGGTATATTACTATTCCAGTATAATATAATATTTTATATATGTTACTTAAGTTCATTAACACCATCCTTTATACGTTCCATGTGTGGTATGAACGAGTCATATCATTTTAAGGGGGCGGTAGTCCGCACTTCCTCAAATGAAATTATCGTATGTATATACGACATGAAACGAATAATGGTATGAAATAAAATGGAATTACAGAAGCTTATATATAAAATATATATCATTAATATCATATTTAATTACAGTTCCATCATAATGGCCACCATGAGAGGCGGTAAGATGTTTTTGAACAATCATCGTTTCGTGAGGCGTTAGTTTTCCATCCACAGAAACATTATGTTCATCATCCATTAGATGGAGTTGTGTGTATGTGTAGTTTGAATACTTCTTATAACAACATCCTAGTATATTGAGGATACTGGTGTTGTTACAAAAGAAGGGAAATAAAAAGAGTTTGGGGGTTGAAGAAGCAAAATAAATGAAAATAATTTAAGAGAAATCGTTACCTTTAATTTAGGTAACTCACTTTGGTTGGAACCAAAGGACTTGTTGAAATGCTTTCTGCCTAAGGGGAAGCTTCAAGGAGGAGGATAGGGATGTGGGGAGCTTAGTTGGGCAGAGTTTGGACGAGCCAAGTGGCTTGAGAGGTGTGAGGAAATGAGAAGGAGGAGTGCCCTTTTATAAGAGGGGTGAGGGGCACCTTTGGAAAAGCTAGAAATATTAATTTATAATAAATTCATATTCGGTTTCAAATGGCTCCAAAGTTGACTATTCAAAGGTTGAGGTGGGGATAGGTCGCAAAAAACTCATCCAATATAATTTAGACAGGTTTGGGTACTTATAGTAACCTTATCTTTAAGTATTAACTCTAAGTTAATTAGTTTCACTTTTACAATGTCTCTTTGTATTTTTATATAATATGGTTAATAAACTTACTATATACATCCAAAAGACCCCCAAGTGGTCCATTAATGATTAACCTATCATAATATAAGTCTCTTGGCCGAACCTTAGATTTTTATGAATTTAATATCAATTAATAATATAATATTTGTTTTAAGAACTCTTTTATGTCAATTTTGACACTATTCACTAGTTGATTTTTGTGAAACTCATAACAGATTGATTACTTCGAACAAAGTCAAATAAATCAATCCTAATATATCATATTATCCTAGAAAATTTGTTTAATTCACTAAAAGTTTCATATTATAATTATTTGGGTATTTATAGTATCAATTATGTTAATTTTTTACTATTTTAGTAATTACTGCATCATCATTGTGTCATAAATAAAATAAATTTTTTAATGTCAAAAAATTATAAATAAAATATAATTATGTATTAAATCTTTTTAGATTTCTAATGAATATTTATAATCTAAAATCCAGCATATATAACCCTATGTAACAATTGTTTTCCTAAAAGATATATGCTTGTGTCATTTTTGTATTCATTTTAACTTAATTAATATAAAGTGTCATTATCACTTACAAGTGGATCCATGGGGTCCCCAAATTGACCCAAAGATGCCCATGGTCGACCATGTATCAACCAATAGGGTTAAGATACATTTTAGGGTAATTTAGTATTATTATAATATTTTTTTTAACCCTTATTTACCGGATTTACCCTTAACCATGGTAAATAAAATATTTACCGCAGTAATTATTCAAAATGTCTAAAAATAAAAGTTACCTATTTACACAATTTGGACATCCTGATTCCAAATATGGAATCCATTTTTCTAAATTCAAAACACAGAATTGTCAGAAATTAATTTAAAATTAATTCCCGCTGTCAAAACAAAAAGCATGTTTTTAAGAGATAATAACTATCAAAAGATTGACACTTGTTTATGTTCGGTTTAATTGTAAAATTATGTCCAATGACCAACATTATATTAAATGGTAAAAATATATTCTAAATATACTTTAAAACCACTCAAATTCACAATTTATCACTATTAATTATTTTGACTAAAAAAGTTGTTTTTAATTAAAATTTAGTAATTTTCACTATTCATCAAAATATGAAAGTTATCAGAAAAGTACCAAAATTTCACCTTAGGCTAAATTCGATATTCCGAATCCAAAAATGAAGTCCATTTTGAAATATAAAATATATATAATTTCAAAAAGTAGGTATTACTATTCATAACGGCTAGTTTGATTGGTTGTGGTGTGTTAAAATCTCGAAGTTGCGTACAATGCACGTCATTGCATTATTCGAAAGGAAACATGCCGAGGAAGCTTGGGGTGTTACATTCTCCCCTCCTTCAATAAATTGTGTCCTCGCAATTTTTAAAATTTTGTTTGGGAATATAATGGAATGTCCCACATCGGAAAAAGAGTCAATAAAACTATCACTTTAAAAGAAAGAAAGAGAGGTATAAGGGTCATCCAAGATAACCCATACTAGGATTCCATGTAAGAAAACATGGATATGGATGATAAACTAAGTGTCATGTTCTGATGGAGAGGGATAGAAATCAGGATCAAGAGAAAGTTAACAATGAGAAAACCACAAACTTGTGTTGGGACAAACGACCATTAGTCTCCTAGTAGGAAAGTAAACGGACAACATTTTTTTTAAGTTACATTACATAAGGAAGAGTAATTCATTTATGATATTGACTAAGAACATTATGAGATATACTTACATTTTAAGTAGATTTTCATTCTTTAATAAATTTCCACCACTAACTCATTTTTTTTTAAACGATGAGTATTCAAGAAGACTTGGTCACACTGGAAGAGATAGAATAAACTTCTATAGAATCACATGATCCATGAAGGATAAACCATATATTTACATTGTCTTTGAAGATTAATCAAAACCAAAATGGTCAGTGAATGATCTAATGATCCCCCAAAAGGATATTCATTGAGATAAATATGCACTAATCTTAATTTCTAAAATTAAACCAACAATACCCCAAAGTTAAATAGATACCATTCAATAACCAATTGTCCTTAAAATCCTTTAATATAATCCAAACTAATATTGAAACCCAAAACATAGAAGAATTTGATTATGTAGTCTCCCATGTTAAATTGTATCTCCAAATGACATCAGATACTCTTAAAGTCACATACTCAAAAGTAATTAACCTAATCACATATTCTCTATTGTAGGTTAATCATTTCCATAAATAACCCAAATCACTATAAATCCACAATAAAAACGTAGATAAAAATCTATCATTACTCCACAAATGAAACCCCATAGTATTCTATTTTCCTTGGGCATATAGTGTTCCCAACAAAGCGAACATCTTCCAAAATAACATTTATCACTTAATCACCAAATCATTTTCCTATACCAAGGGTATTCTTTTGATATGAAATAAGAACCCAAATCAACTTATTATTGATCAATAAAATCATTTAACTAAAAAAAAGTCACACTTACCAGGGACTTCACGTAGTCCAGTGGTAGGCGATAAATCCCAATCGCACTTTGGTTGTGGGTTCGATTCCCATAGCTTTGTCCGACGCGACGGGTTGTCACACGGTCTACGTGTTGTCCTTTTTCAAAAACTATATTTTATAATATTGCCAAAATGAGATAAATTCCTCCAAATACTATATCATAAATTTAACCACAAATGTTATATCATACCTTGAATCTTCATCCCAAATTAGAATAACTTATAATTCTCTCAAACCCCAATGATCATATAAATCCAAATGGTTATTTATACCCATATCCACAAGAGAAGAGACAATTCTTCCTCAAATATCATTCTCACATGGCAAACTGCGGGGTTAAAAATACAAGAGAAAATTATTCCATAGTAAACCCATCAACAAGGAGTGCTAATACTTTTTAAACATTTCTCCAACCATTTATTCCCACATAGCTTCTTCTTTGACCAAGAAAATATCCTATAGAATAGGACATTCACTCGGGTAATGGCCAGGTCCCCTACATTTACGGCAAATGACTGTAAATGGACTCTTGGGACCATTTTTATCTTCTTCCATAGTACTCTTTATTTTTCTTCGGCAATTCTTTATTTATGTCCTTCCTTCCCGCACGTAAAAAATTTCGTTGTCCCATTGAGACACTTTCCTGGGTGTCTCTTTCCACATTTCCTGAATGATTAAAATTGAGGGTTCTTTTCTCCATGGTCTCCATTGCTGGAGCTCTTATCATTTATCACCTTTCTCTTCCTTGTTGAGTCTGGGAGTTGGTTAATATATATGTTGTTGATCATATTTTTGGAAAACTGATTTGGCTTAAAGACGATATCTTTTACGCCTATCAACATTCCATTTTGATGCTCATTGCCACCACCGTTCCCATCTTGTACATCATTCTCAAAGTCACTATGACTTCCTTGGAATCCAGCCATTGACTAAAACCATAAAGCATTGTGTGAGTAATAGTATTCGTAAAATCATTTAGAGATTAAAATGTCACCATATTCTCAATTTGAAACATATTAGGATTAACCAAGGTCATTTACTCTCATCTTATATATATATTACTTAAATTGGTTTGTAAAGAAAATGTAAATTATCCCAAGCATATCCCCCGGGAGTGTCGTAACCAAGAGTGCAGCAAGGCCCGTTGTCGTGCACCAGTTCCCGTTCGAGTCTAGCTCAAAGTGGTGTTTTCGGGTTTTACCCCTAGGTACATCTGTGCCAGAGCCACCTCTACCTGCTCGTATCCAGACAGGGATGTATTTCTCGGAAAACTCACAAAATCTCTACAATACCAAAATTCTAGGAAGTTCTTTTATACTAATCCTCAAAGTTCATCTTAGGTCTACGTGCTCTAATCAGAGTTTATCTAAATCTAGCTACCAAGGTTTGTACTAAACTTCCTCTGATACCAACTGTAACGCCCCGACCCTAATTACCTAGAGTCGGTGCATTATTACATAACATTGGCATGATCATGAGAAAGATCAAGTCTCGAAAGACCGATTAGTTTAGTAGCCTTGGAATAACTAGATACATCCATAAATTTTTACATTACATCAAAAAAAAAACATCTTGTCTTCATATCCCCTCATACTATCCCTGCAGGTCATTCATAAATTACTTCTTCATAATCCCGGGAAAAATAAAACATTGAAAGGGGTGAGCTCGGATTCTCAGTAAGGATAACATTATAGCAGAAGCTTTCATAAATAAGCATAAACACTTAAGGCAATTTATAACTAAAACAAAAGCCTTTTAAATTTAAACTTCAGCATAAAATGGCGAAGGTAAAATGAAATAATGCCATTTACTTACTCACATGGATATTCTACTAGTCGAATGATCACATGCAATATCAATAACCACTTTCATAATGATGGAATGCATAATGCCAGACTATCATAACCACATAGCCAAGGCCTCGTGCCAAGACTACAAATAAGATTTTGCCAAGGCCTTGTGCCAAGACACTAGTTTGTCTCATTAGACCTACCGATGCATCGAGGAGCTATAGCGGGCTCCACCCGTCACTTATTAAGTCCAATGCATTCCTCATATGAACAAGTTTAAACATAACATAAACATTCGTATTGAAACTAGCATACGAAATGTCAATACTTTTACCACAAACCTTGAATGGTATAAAAATAGCACATCCACAGTCAAACATAACTCATTCGATACAATATGGAAGATTGTATTGTATCACATTAACCTCAATCAAGAATAATGAAGGATGTTGACATAGATGAAAATAATCATCAAAACTATTTGAGAGAAATATCCCCCTTTTCTTCAAATCATTTAAAAGTCACACTATTTGTCAAAAAGCCATTTAAAAATAGATTTTTGAATGAAAGTGTCCCATACCACTTTGAAACTTTTTTAAAAGGATTTTTAATTTCTAAACTTTAATGTCCATATAAATAAATCCTTTAAACCATTTTTAAAACATGGACATTAATGAGAAAGGTTTAGATGAATAAGTCTTTAAAACATTTAAAAATGGTTTTTTAGTTAGAGATTCTTACCAAAAGAGACACTTGAATAAAAATAATTGAGGTGATCAAAACATTGTAATATCATGAGAATAAAGGGAATCATGATATACTATGTCAAATTACATTATATATACACCACATAAAAGTGATTTGGTGTATATCATCAAAGAAGTCTCAATGGAATGTAAATTGAGATGAAATCTCTCATAAAGGTTGTATCCTTAGGTTAAGGATAAATCAATGACATAATTATGTGTGACAAATATAAATACACTAAATATTATTGGATATTCAGTGTAAAACAATCAAAGGACATTCACACATATTCTTGTAAAAACAATACCAACGAATTGGATGTTTAACTCAACAAATGGAGAATGAGTTAAAATTACTCTTATCAAATTCATATCAATGACTTGAGAATTACCAATGGAGTGATTATGTGTATAAAACTTATATCCACAGGAAGGGGAGTGGAAATTATGACATAATCAAATGAATAGTGATTCCACACATAATCTTGGGGTAATATAATCAATGAAATATGTGTAAATCCAAATGAGTGGAAATTGAAATCTCAAATTCCCTTATCGATTAGGTAACTTACGAAACATACACCCATGAAATAAGTATCATACCATGATGATGTAAATACCCATAAATTAAAGTATATTACACAATGAATACGATCATGGGCAGTACACATACACCACATGCAATAATTAAGTGGTGATCAATGGAATTCTCACGGAATTAAAAGTGAGATAAGAAAATCCCTTACTTTGTACTTTTTCCTTGGTCGATGGTAGGTTTACCTCCTGTATAATTGTGAAATAATTGTTATTGAATAATACAAGAATCATTTACTTTAATATGATATCATATATGATCTTTTAACATTGATTTGTTAATAATATCTTAGTATTAACGCCGTTTCGGGTGTTAACTTACTCACTTTCTTTTATATGTTTTGTTACATAAGTCATGTTTGTTGTATCTTATTCATATCCAGAATGATATAAAATCCTTAAACATCATTTTTAAATCATTAAATGATAATTATACTTGAATGGATACGATGGATAATGAATCTCATCGCGTTCGTGGAGACGGTAGTCCGTACGTACGCACGAACGCTACTTCCATTTAATTTTTTTATTTTAAAAGAATCGAATCCAAATGATACATAGGTATATTACTATTCCAGTATAATATAATATTTTATATATGTTACTTATGTTCATTAACACCATCCTTTATACGTTCCATGTGTGGTATGAACGAGTCATATCATTTTAAGGGGGCGGTAGTCCGCACTTCCTCAAATGAAATTATCGTATGTATATACGACATGAAACGAATAATGGTATGAAATAAAATGGAATTACAGAAGCTTATATATAAAATATATATCATTAATATCATATTTAATTACAGTGCCATCATAATGGCCACCATGAGAGGCGGTAAGATGTTTTTGAACAATCATCGTTTCGTGAGGCGTTAGTTTGCCATCCACAGAAACATTATGTTCATCATCCATTAGATGGAGTTGTGTGTATGTGTAGTTTGAATACTTCTTATAACAACATCCTAGTATATTGAGGATACTGGTGTTGTTACAAAAGAAGGGAAATAAAAAGACTTTGGGGGTTGAAGAAGCAAAATAAATGAAAATAATTTAAGAGAAATCGTTACCTTTAATTTAGGTAACTCACTTTGGTTGGAACCAAAGGACTTGTTGAAATGCTTTCTGCCTAAGGGGAAGCTTCAAGGAGGAGGAGAGGGATGTGGGGAGCTTATTTGGGTAGAGTTTGGACGGGCCAAGTGGCTTGAGAGGTGTGAGGAAATGAGAAGGAGGAGTGCCCTTTTATAAGAGGGGTGAGGGGCACCTTTGGAAAAGCTAGAAATATTAATTTATAATAAATTCATATTCGGTTTCAAATGGCTCCAAAGTTGACTATTCAAAGGTTGAGGTGGGGATAGGTCGCAAACAACTCATCCAATAGAATTTAGACAGGTTTGGGTACTTATAGTAACCTTATCTTTAAGTATTAACTCTAAGTTAATTAGTTTCACTTTTACAATGTCTCTTTGTATTTTTATATAATATGGTTAATAAACTTACTATATACATCCAAAAGACCCCCAAGTGGTCCATTAATGATTAACCTATCATAATATAAGTCTCTTGGCCGAACCTTATATTTTTAGGAATTTAATCTCAATTAATAATATAATATTTGTTTTAAGAACTCTTTTATGTCAATTTTGACACTATTCACTAGTTGATTTTTGTGAAACTCATAACAGATTGATTACTTCGAAAAAAGTCAAATAAATCAATACTAATATATCATATTATCCTAGAAAATTTGTTTAATTCACTAAAAGTTTCATATTATAATTATTTCGGTATTTATAATATCAATTATGTTAATTTTTTACTATTTTAGTAATTACTGCATCATCATTGTGTCATAAATAAAATAAATTTTTTAATGTCAAAAAATTATAAATAAAATATAATTATTTATGAAATCTTTTTAGCTTTCTAATGAATATTTATAATCTAAAATCCAGCATATATAACCCTATGTAACAATTGTTTTTCTAAAAGATATGTGCTTGTGTCATTTTTGTATTCATTTTAACTTAATTAATATAAAGTGTCATTATCACTTACAAGTGGATCCATGGGGTCCCCAAATTGACCCAAAGATGCCCATGGTCGACCATGTATCAACCAATAGGGTTAAGACACATTTTAGGGTAATTTAGTATTATTATAATATTTTTTTTAACCCTTATTTACCGGATTTACCCTTAACCATGGTAAATAAAATATTTACCGCAGTAATTATTCAAAATGTCTAAAAATAAAAGTTACCTATTTACACAATTTGGACATCCTGATTCCAAATATGGAATCCATTTTTCTAAATTCAAAACACAGAATTGTCAGAAATTAATTTAAAATTAATTCCCGCTGTCAAAACAAAAAGCGTGTTTTTAAGAGATAATAACTATCAAAAGATTGACACTTGTTTATGTTCGGTTTAATTGTAAAATTATGTCCAATGACCAACATTATATTAAATGGTAAAAATATATTCTAAATATACTTTAAAACCACTCAAATTCACAATTTATCACTATTAATTATTTTGATTAAAAAAGTTGTTTTTAATTAAAATTTAGTAATTTTCACTATTCATCAAAATATGAAAGTTATCCGAAAAGTACCAAAATTTCACCTTAGGCTAAATTCGATATTCCGAATCCAAAAATGATGTCCATTTTGAAATATAAAATATATATAATTTCAAAAAGTAGGTATTACTATTCATAACGGCTAGTTTGATTGGTTGTGGTGTGTTAAAATCTCGAAGTTGCGTACAATGCACGTCATTGCATTATTCGAAAGGAAACATACCGAGGAAGCTTGGGGTGTTACATCATGATTATAATTGTAATATTTTCTAAGATTGGTGAATTTAATAAATTAAATATCATTTTTATATATTTCGATATTAAAATAAATATCCATTCAAAAGATGAGTGCATATTTTATTTATTTAATTTTATTGAATTAATGTCCTTTTTATCAGAGCTTGCTAAAATTTAAGGGGTGGAAAGAGGATAATGTTTAAATATATTAAAAAAATTATATATTTTAACTTATATCAATTAAATATATATATAATAATTTACTTAAGAAATAATATTATTTATATCTTAATTTCATGATATATATTTATAGTATTATTATTATATTTGAATTACGATATCACATGGATTAAATAAAATTATATGGGTTTTTTTGAAATTAAATTCATTGAAACTAAATTATATCTTAAAAAATATATCATTCTTATAATATAATCATTTTAGACACATAGAAGAACTCATATAATTTTCTCAAAATAATTCCATTCTCCCATCTCAAGAACAAAGAGTGAAAATAAAAGATATTTTTGAGGTCAATTGTGAAAAATGTTACACAATAGATTTTTATAATCTAATATAAGGGTCACCATAAAAATCATTTATATATGTATGAAGCTTGTTTGGATACATATATACTGATGCTCAGATGGATTCTATATCATAATGAAAATGATACAATAATAATGATAACTTTTGAGAAATAATTATTCCACAATTGAGGAATTTAAATAATTAAATTAATTATAATTTAAATATGCTGGATTCATTTGATGAAATTTAGAGTTTTTTTTTCATTTGATTGTTCATAATTATCCATTCATTTGGGAAAAACCCCAATATTAGACCTCCAACTAATTGTTTCACTTTTCACTAAGTCCTTCAAATAGTGAAACTTTTTAAACATCACCAATGATCCAACAACCTCTTGATGACACTCATATAGTTATGACATGAATTAAAAATCCTTGTTAGAAATGATCGCAAAGGGAAACACATAAAGATTCACTATTTGGTAAATTTACATTCTTCTATGGGATTTGAAATTTTTATTACCCATGATCAATATAGAATGGGATGATTTTTTTCATCAAATATATGATTACAGTAATAGAATTATCTCCATATGTAGTATATATTAATATAATATTAAATTATGAGGACATATTATTCCATTTTCAACAAAAGTATTAGTAAATCATGAATCACATTTGAAGGTTTCAAATATTAATATATCTCCCATGAGAAATTGTTTTTTTAAACATACATATATTTATATATTTAAATATTAATATATTCTATCTTCATTTTATATCACAATACATTTTAGTTGAGTTTGGGTAAATATAAAATTGGAAGTGATGGAAATAATTCATGGTTGTTTCCCTCACTGATAGAGTAACTATATATTTATTCTTAAAAAACGAGGTCCTCAATAGAGAGTGACCAAATATATTGTGGTATCCACTGGATATAAGGGTCATCAATGTTTTTTTATTAATCACCTTATAGTTTATTCTACTAAGTAATCAGGAAGGCTGAATCTATAATATGTTCATTAGTTAAATTGAATAGTTATATGTCTTCTATTAACTCAAGGATAACATCATCAAATATGTCCATTGGGTTTTATTCACCACTCTATTACTTCTATAATTGTAATAGAAACATTATATATCAGTTATTAATAACCACATCTCCATTTCATGTGGTACAAGTTATGTTGAAATAAAATTATTACAAAACATAAACCCATAACCTTGACCTATGATTCAAATACATCTATTAAAATATATAACACATGCATTTACTATTTGTATACATATTAAATATTATAGGTTTTTTATATTTCCCAAAAACATTAAGAGCATTCCTAACAAATATAAGCCCATGGTTATGGGTTGTGTTGTTTATTTATTAGGGGAATGGTTAGTGAGAGTCATACACCACCATGTGATTAGAAATAATGATAACACAATATAATAAAATTCTTGAGGAATCAAAATATGTTTTATATCATTCCCAAGTATTTGAATAATCAATATAATTGTTGAAAACAACCATATCATCTACTTACTTAAGGAAGATTAATAAATGAAACTCTATTGAAATTTTAGTCCCTTTATATTGAGGCTATTCAATGGTCAAGTAAATTTCGATAAATAATTAAATATCAATTAATATTAATATTCCATGATAGAGAATCTATGTATATAAATGAAATTACTTGGATCTTAATGGGGTATAATGACTATTACCTTATTATAATATATTGAAATACCCTATTATAACAACACAAGTTATAAGAAGTTAACAACTCATATCTAAAAGATATACATTTATTAATTTTCATAAAATATATGGTAACATAGTGTTCCAAAATTATCTATAGATAATGCTCATGATCATCTTTAATTTTATAATATAATAAGACACCTTCCAATAATTTTATGAAAAATGATTCAATTGTTCACTCATCATCCTATTCATTAATTATTGTTATACAAATTTATTCATAATTATTCATTTCTATGTATTCCTATATGATTTTCAATGATTTTAAATGATTTGGATTTATATTATAGGGAACATATTTCGCACAAGGTTACCAATAACAATGAATCTACCCATACATAGTCTTATAACCTTTAATATATTTGGTTTTCATGTTTGGTGCACAATTTATCTTAACAGATAACCAAATACTGAGGCTCTTTTGACAATATTGTGAGGGGTGAATAATTGGTGCATCGTTTTGTAAATCATGATTCCAAACCATGAGACTTACCTAGAATAATTATAACCGACATTATGAAATTTTCTAAACATTACTTTTACCCAGGAAGAGTCAATATCCTCTTTATTCAACCATACCATATTAAAGGGGTTACCTAGGTGAATCAGACATTATTCATTGGTTTTTTATGGAATCTTATTCTTGATTTATTGGTGTCCCGATAATGGTATGTGTCTTTTCCCCTCTCTTCTTCTATATATTCTTGATTTTCTTTTCATCGCTTCATTTTTCTTAAATTAGATTAAACCTAGAGTGTTGGATGGACCTAATGTTTTTTGACTTTTGGGTTTGGGTATATTGTTTGTTTTTCATTCCTTCATCCATCGATATTAAATGGTTTTCATCACCCATTCTCTATTTGTGGTAGTTTTTCTGTGTTTTTCCCTTGAAAATTTAATATATGTATCCATTAATTTTTAACAAATGTATATTTTAAAATTACAATTTTATAGAAATATACTATGTGTTTTTTTAAAATAAATAATAAAAGGGTTTACCACTAATAAAATTGGGAACATTTTTGTTTTTTAAAAAAATACCAAAATAGTTTCCATGATTTGTTTGATTTTCTAATTGTTGTTTTCAACGATGATATGGTCTCATGGGATTATTTTCAATGTTTTGAGGAATTTTTCTATATTCATTTTTTTTCTATATTATGATATATTTATAATATTGAATAATATTATTATATTTTTTACATGGATATATGAGTTGTTTTTTGTTATTACTTGTTTAATTGTTTACGTATATCATATATGATTAGTATATTTTTTGAGTTATTGTTTTATATAAATTAAATAATTATGATTAATTTTCAAAAGGATTTGGAAATTTTATTTCATATGAATTTTTTGAATAAATTTAAATGGGCCTTTTTAATTTTTTAAAAATGAAATATATAAACATCATTGGTTTAAAATTAATATAAATTATGATATTTAAAATTTTCCTCTCTAATTGAATACCCATGTCTCATTTTTCACAATTTTAGTACGTTCAAATATATTTTTAACACTATTAATGGAATCCCCTAATACCATGGTATATATGATATTGAGGAATGTAATGATTAGAATTATTATTATAAATACTAATGAATATATTTTAATTACTAGATATAAGGAGGTAGGCTGCAGATGTTACTGAGTACATTGATCAGATATGATTTTTTATTATTGTTATCTCACCCCCATAGAAACTATAAATGGGATCATATAGATATTAGGGAGTGATGAAGATATAGTTGAAATCTATTCACGATTATATAGACTACACTCCTTATGGTATTATAGGGTTTGGATATAGAAAATTTAGTTTCACAATGTAAATTTATGTAATATTTCTAAGAATAGTTTGGAATCATGTTACTGAGACAGTGTAGGAATCCAATGGCTCGTGAGACTCGATGTGGTGATATTAACAATATTAAATACATTTTATCTCACATGCTTGATTTTTCTTCAAAAGTGAATAAATCTAGAGAAGAGTCTCAAATCATATTTCATAGGTTGGGGTTGAGTTCAGAGAATCATATTTAAACTTAGCAGAACAAAAAAATAGTTTCCACAGGGTGTGATGTCGGAGGTGAGTTAGGTTGGGGTGTTATGATGATATTGTTTTGATAATTTTTTTAAAAATATCCATACCACTTCTCCCCTTTGTAGCATACACAAGAGGTTGATCCAAATCTAACCCTCATTATCTACCTTAGAATGATGGATGAATTATGGTATGGTGGTTCCCCCAGACTCTATTTTTATAACGATTGTCACCAGACCGAGAATCACTACACCTCGAGTGTCATTCTTCTCCTGAATCATTAGTGTTTCACCCCGAGGGAAGTGTTTTGTTTTTTTTCTACGATAACACTTTTATGAGTTTTTTAATGTTATGAAGATCATATAAAACTACTAGTGACCCCCTGTGGGTCAATTTGTGTGTTTCATGGTGAGTGGGAGTGATCCGGGTTGTCTGTTTGGAATTTCTGAGGTATTTACCCATCTACATGGTGTGTAAACCAGTCCTACAATCCACATGTTCATCCCATTCAGGGAAGATGGTGTTTTGGAGTCTACACCCATTTACATGGGGTTACATGTCGTGTAGTGGCACATTGTCATATGGTGAGGGAAAAGAGCTTGTTTAATCATGTTGCAATATGTGGCCATGTAAAATAACATTACCAAAGTACACGGACAGAGGCTCAGGTACACGGGCTTGGGTAAACCACATGACCATTTGGCCATATTTCTCAAAAACATTATGTTTTATAGGATAATCACTGGGTGTGGGACACCGCATTCCATTTAATGTAATGTAGAAACACATACATGGGGTGGGTGAAGCAGGACACTACATATACATTACCTGCACGTCTTACACTCCTCAATTGGTTGGAATTTCATGAAGAAATTATACATGGATAGGTTATTCAGTGGACTCACACACTTTTTGGACCCTTTTCAAATCATGTACTCTTCGAGAATCCCATTTAGATCTTATGCCTATAGTATATCCTCTTTAGAACTGATATTCATGCATGCTAGTGGCATATCCTGTGTAGTTTTCCTCATAGAATGTGATGGTGCCAACATTTTTAGAATATGAGGTGTGGATTGTAGGAATAATTATGTTGGACTTTTTGATTAAAGATAATTTTCATGGAATTATTGATTGGGTATGACTAATCATTTTTCATTGAGGTTTTTAGTATCACATACACGTTGATATATTGTGACACCTCTTCGACTTTATTGTGTGCGTGTAGTATGGGTGTTTCCTAATTTTTATTGTGAGTTTTATCAATGATCTTAAATAAAAGACTCAACACTTTAGGAGCATGTTTCTCCCAAAGAATCCTGGTGAAAAACTCACATACTTTTATGATTCCCTGGTATGGTTTTAAGAATCAGTGCGACCAATATTTCTCAGAGCATTGTTCCTCTACCTAGAACGTTGTTCCAGTAATTGATAAAGCCCCCTGTTGAAGCCGAAAAAAGGTCCGTAACTTTTGGAGGAAGTTTCGAAATGACGAAACAAGGTCATATTCGGAATCAGAGGCCCGAACCGGAGGCTCGGGAAGTGGTGCGAAAAATAAAAGAGGATCCGTGCAAAAAAATGTTCTATGCGCGAAGTCCTCCCGGGATGCGCGAAATTGTGCCTGTGAGGCGCGTAAAAATTGCACGCCCCCGTTCTGCACCGCCTGATATTGTGCGCAAGCGGTTCCCGGCGTGGAAAATTTCGCGCGCCGCCTGGATTCTGCCACCAAGGTCGCCTATAAATATAAGGTGACCCCGAACGGTTTGGGGGTTGAGGAATCTGAAGCGTCTCCCGTGCGCGCAATTCGGCTCCCCCCGCGCGAAAGATGGCATCCAGGTAATTCCTCATTTCGCTCAACCTTTCCCCGGAGTTCTCCTTCGCACGCAATTCCACCGGCTTCAGTGACTTTTCCCCTCCCTCCGTTTCCAGTCTTGCGCGCATTTCGCGACCTGTGCGCACAATACCCTGCCTGTCGCGCGAAACCCTGCGCGGAATTCCCTCTTCACGCGCAATTCCATTTGCTTAGATTGCGCGTTGTCCCGGTGTTTTGCGCGCAAACCTTCCCTTTTGCGCGCAAAGCCCAGGACCTTTTACCTTGATGCCCCTTGGCTGCCCCCTGCACCGGCACCTGATGTCTCACCTGCCGGGCATGCGCGCCATGCGTTGTTTTCCAGTACGACCTTCCAGGCTCGTACGAAGTAACTTCAAGGTCCCCTGGGCCGTGTTTTCCGTTGCGTTGCTTTGCCTTATGCTTCTCCGCATAGGCACGCTAACGACTATTTCTTCTACGCATAGCCATGCTAACGTGGACCCCCCGGTGGTTTGCACTGCGGACCCCCTTCACCACGGACTTGTCGATGCCTTCCCTTCCACAAGTGGTAGAGGGCGTTGGGAATGTAGGCCCTAGGGGTTGTGGAGCAAACCCACCCCGTCGAAGCTGTAGGAAGTTAAACTGCTGAGCACCTCGTCCTTAACACAAGACGTTTAACTGTGGTCCGACCTCGTGCTTCGCACGCAGGGTCCCCCCAGCTCGGACATTCACTACGCCCACTCGTCTCCACAGGAATGGACTCTTCCTCACATGTAATGAGATCCTCCTTCTTGGAGCCGCGTTTGTCTGTGGGGGAAGGGCTGCCTCAGAGCGTAACCCCCTATCCTTTCTTGCGGATGACTGCACCTGTGCGTCTCCGTACTTCACCCTGCCAAGGCTAGTGGAGTCATTTTTTCCACTGCGCTTTGTCGCACCATGGGCCTCCACCCTAAAGTAAGCCCCGACACCAAGGGCCGCTAACCACGCGTAAGCCCCTGTTCCCTCTTTGGGCCACTCAACGCGTAAGCCCCATTCTGCTTGTCACAGACGCACCCTTCACGACGCGATCGTCTGGTCCCTACTGTCTCTTGTTTCCCACACTGAGCATGACTCACGTGGGCTTAGAGTGCGCACCGACCATGACACCCTCCATGGGCCGCCCCAGAGCGTAAGCCCCATCCCAGCAAACTACGTGGACTTTGATCTGTGCTAACGCATGGTACGTAGGAAGCCTCCTCGAGGTTCAAGCCCACCACCCAGTTGTTCCGACCTCTTCACGTCGGTTCACTACCCACCATGGGCCGCTCCAGAGCGTGAGCCCCATTCCCACAATGGGCCGCTCCAGAGCGTGAGCCCCATACCCACCATGGGCCGCTCCAGAGCGTCAGCCCCATACCCACCATGGGCCGCTCTAGAGCGTAAGCCCCATACCCACCATGGGCTACCTTAGAGTGTAAGCCCCACATGCCATCGTCCCGCATGACGTTAAACTATATTCCTCCTCTTGGGACGCCCCATAGTGTAAGCCCCATGTCTCACTCCACCATCCATTCTGATCCTTACCCGGGCCGCCATATCCCAATGGGATCATGCCACCCCCTTCCACTCCGTATCATCCAGGAAGCTGGCCACGTGCTGGCCCCAACATCGGTGTTCCCCCCAGGGGTCCTTCAATCTGATCCATCTACGCAAGACGTTAAACTTGCAGCATACCCCATGTCAAACATGGGATGCTGATGAAAAACTCAGATGTTACACATTCCCCACGTTCGATGTGGGATGCCTCGGGCTTCCGCGCCCTCGAGAAGCCCTGTAATGAGGGACCAAAGACAGACATGCCAGCGACACCCTAACGTGACCATTCTCCTCACCGAAGGTTGCTGCTCCGAAAAGACCCCTTGGAGCGTCTTGACGGAAGCAGCATAATTAACCGGCGTCCATGTAGATATGGCACTGGGAATGAGCTTCACGAACCCGTCTTAAATCTATGAGGGAGACCCTGACTAGGTGATGAGCTCCAAGGAGAAATTCACCAAAGGAAGAGCCAACATCCCATCATCCCGGTTTCAATCAAGGAGTAGACATCCCTAAACAAGGAACGAATGTCGCCCGCTGTTGGAAAGCAGGAATGCGAGGCAACAAGCAGTGTGTCCCCCCCCCCCGCAGACGGACGTGCACGCGCCCCGGTGAAAGCATCAGAAACAAACAATGGTGAACCTGACGTGAATCTCTTCTCCTCAACACGAGGAATGGTAGGCGTCAGGTCATCAGAAGACTTCCATGTCACCAGGTCCGGGTAACCCTCACCGGGACGAGAACCCACCCGGGGTCGAGGCTGTCAGGGCGTTGACTACTCCGCTCTGCGACTCCGCCAGCATGGATCCCTCCCGCCGACCATGAAAGATGGAGTGACGCTGGGCCTTGGTCGTTGATCTCTTTTCATGTTGATGCTAATGGGTTCATCTCCCTGCTTCCAGGAATCAGATCACTGCATTCGGAGCTCAATCGCCACCTGCCAACCGGCGCAGGGGCAGGGGCATTACCGACACGGCTACTCCGCATGGTCCCGCCCATTTCACGGTCGCTCCGACTTCAACCGCCGTAGAAGCCGGGCACCTGCACCCCCTATCCCCATCAGAAGTCATCCAGCAGAGGGTGATCAATGACCTGGTTCGTAGGTATGAAGAGGAAGGCATCATCCCCACCAGGGGCATGGCCCGTTTGGATCTAGAGGCGGCTGCGCCTCACCACCATCACCGCCCTCGAGGGCCGCGCGGGGAGCAGCTGCTCCCCACGCGGACGTTCAACCGCTTCGGGAGCCTATCCCCGGAGCGCCTTGACACATACCTCCCCAACGCCAATGAGGTGGGGAATGACCGGGTCCACCCGATCGGTGATCCAACCTAGGGGTTAACGGCAAGGACCCCCGCCTGGCTGCGTCGACGCCGCCGCCCGACTCCCCAAGCTGAGGAGCAGGAAATCTTCATGCACTCACCTCCGGTTCCGGCCCATATGACTCGACGCCAGTGTCAGGCGTGAGTGGGAGAGAATGCCCGTCCTGGGGCATCAACATCAGCAACCACTGTGGCCCGAGCCACTGCTGACTCCCCTTACCAGATTCCCGCATGCGTTGAGTAGGGGAAACTACGTGCCCGACTAGTATCGAAACCTAGACCGCCCTACAGGCATGTTGGGTCGAGTCTCCCAGTCGCGGGTACTAGCAATGGCCACTGCGGACCAATCCGCGGTAGTGCCCCTCACCATGAAGGCTCATTCCGCGCTTCTAATCTGGAAAGACGAAAGCTTCGTCGCGACGGATATGCTCCGGGAATGGATCCTTCCAGCGCCCGCTACATGGGGTATGAGGTCACTCCCCCTACTGCCGGCCGCGAGCATGGATCCGTTGTGTATCTAGTCTCCCACTCACATGGAGGTCCTCCCCATGTCCCTTCAGACATTTGTCCCGGTGCTTCTTGCACCCCAGCCCTCGGTCCCCTCTGCCCCAACTCCATTGTGGGCGGGGGACCCTATTACAGAAATCGTCCCTACCCTGAGGAGCTACCCAGGGGCAGGAAGGCTGGGCGTCGTCGCCGTGGAAGGAATGTCAGGGCAGTCCTGACGGAAATTAGACCAGTCTGTTTATCGGATTCTGAGGCAGTGTACGACTCGACGATGGAACCTTCCCCCCAACCCTTCGAATTGAGGGCAGGGACGGGGACGCGGTGCGTCAGTGTCGTACTCCCCGAATGCGAGGTCCGTATGATTCCCTCCTGCCTTCAAAGGAATATCCAGGAGGATGAGGACTGGGCGTACCGCCGAGGGTCAAGCCCGCAGTTTCCACTGGCCTCCGCGGAAGAACCTCCCACCCCTACTAGGGAGGGTGAGGAGCTCTTCTGGGGACCAACAGAAGAATTGCGAGGCGATACACCCTTGGCGGGCACCGACTCTATGACAGGAGGCCCGTCCGCCGACCCATCCTATCGCGACGTGGCAGCCTGGGCACTGCAACCCCAGGAGGATGACCCAGGACTCGGCAGCCAATCGACCTGTTCGCTGTATCCCTCACCGGCCAGCCCACCGCCCTGGCGGCCTGTCTCGGCACCATTTCCAATTACCCGATTTTCCTCAGTGGATGAGTAGGGTCGACAGGTTCCGGACCCCGAACCGGAGCCGTGGAGCTTCTGGAATGTTCTGGCAGCAGGCCACTTCCCTGAGAAGTTTTGGCCGATCGCAGAATCGGATTTTGATGCGCCAGAGTCACTCACCCTGGGAGAGTTTGAATGCTTCCACCAAATTCTCCAGGTGACTCACACCAGCCTCTGCCGTCAGCTAGCACCTTATCCCAGAAGCCAAGCGCATCTCGAGGAGATCTGTGAGAAGTGTCGCCGATTCGACCTAGCAGCACTCCCCGCGGTCTGGCACCCCGAGTCGTTGGACCACCACGAGGCCCTCCAGCAACAATGCGTTCAGAGTTTTCAAGTACTCCTCAGAGTTATCGAAGAAGCCACCCCTGACGCGCACATCCACGGATGGGGGCAGTACGCTGCTCTCCTCTTCTGTTCGATCTTCCGACAACCCGATCCACTGGGCGACCCTGAGAGAACGTCGCCAAGGGTAGTCGCGGTCAACATGTCTGACTTTTCGGATGAAGGAAACATTGTGGAGCCCCTTGACGGGGACTCACCCCCCGAGGATAAGTCGCTACTGGACCCATCTGGGAGGGTTACTCGCCAACAGAAGAGCCTCCTAGGTCTTCCTTTACCCACGGAGGCACTAACATGCGGCCGAAACATCAGCAAGGGTAAAGAGATAGTTGGGTCCGTAAAAATCATCGAACCATCTGCCTTGGTGCAGAAGGAAGAGGAAGACCCCGAGAAGGTCGCGCTGTGCAAGCAGCTAGCTGAGCAAAAGAGTCTGGTTGATGAGCTCTTGGCCGAACGTATTGCAGAGCGGTGACCCGACTATGGTGCTCCTAGACCGGGACAGCAGGGGCAGGACCATCTACCCCTTGTTGAGATTCCCCCGGGCAACTGTGGCAGTGTCATGTTCGCTGACAGGGGAGACGCTGGAACCCATGGAAAAAGGGCGCGATATGTTTCTCCAAACCCTCCCGAGCGGTGAGACAACCTGGGGGACCCTACTCGGTTTCCTCCCGCCACTCCGAGAGTTGCTCTGCCAGTTGCCCCGCGATCCTCTGAGCACGACTACCATATCGAAAAGCCTGCAATGCCCTTGTGATTAGAGATCCCCATCAAGACAAGAATCCGCACCCAGATGATCTGATGGAAGTACACATCGATCGCTTGGAGGCCCTGGAAACTCGGCAGGTGGCAATCCCGCCAGATGGCAAGTCGTACCCAGCATGGGTGGATGACATGCCGGCCCTGCCAGGATTCGGGAACCCCTCTTTTTCCCCCTTTAATGGGACCGGAGACCCGCCTCAACACTTGGCCCACATCAACTTGAGGTGCGGGCCTATGTTAGGGACTCCGGCATAGCAGGAGGCTGCCAAGATCCGGTGCTTCATTCAGACACTGGAAGGACTAGCATTCGTCTGGTACAGCCAGCTCCCTATTGGATCGGTGACTAGCGAGGAGGACCTCCGCCAGCAATTCCTCTACCAGTTCAGTTCCACAACCTATAAGACGAACATTGCAGACCTCTTCAGGTGCAAGCAAAGGCCCGACGAGCGAGTCGCGGACTTCGTCGCCCGGTGGAAGGGGCTCACGTACTCCCTTGACATGCCACTGACTCTGGAGCAATTACTGATGATGTGTGTAGGGAACGTCAAGGCGGAGTTGGTTCCTTCCCTGATCACGCAGAATTACCCTGGAGGGTTCCGGGATTTCTCGGACAAGGCTCAACACCTCGAAGAATCCCTGCAACAGGCCGGTCAGGCACACCTGCTGCCTCCTATAATCTCTGTAAGGAGAGATGCTAGAGCCGAGCTCGCTGCTGTGGAGCAGATAGAGGCCCCCAGACAGCTTGAGTTACTACCGGTGAGGCCAGCTCAGCTGGATCATAGGGGTCTACCACCACAGCCTCCGGCCCAGCAGTGACCGCCTCAAAATTGGCAGGCACCTCCGCTTAACGCACCGCCACCACCTAGGCGAGGTAATCCAGCTCCGCCTCTTCGGCCTACTCCTCCGGTCCTTGGCCATGGTCAGCCCCCAAGAGTCCCCTTTCCAGACAGAAGGAATCGGGCTTACTCGTTTGGCGAGGCCCAGATCCCCTGTTATTTCCGTAGCGCCGTGGAGCAGAGGATCGTGCGGCTGCCTAAGTGCCTGATGCCAGAAGAGGCGTGTCTCACTGATCACCCCAACTACTACCCTTACCACCGGATCCTGGGACACACAATCCAAAAGTGCTATGTGTTCAAGGACAAGCCCCAAGACCAGATTGACAATGACAGAGTCAGGTTGGGCCCAGCCCCGGCACAGGTGGCATGTTTCTTTGTAGGATCACATGGAAACAGCGACAACGGGGATGGGTGGGAATAGGTTTCCGACCGTGGGTCCCAGAAGTATATTGACTGGATGGCCCGCAGGACGGTCGCCCGTGCCCATGGCATTATCTGTGCCCGCCTGAGTCAGCCAGAGCCCTCAGAGTCTGCAAGCGCCACTTTGGCCTCGTCGTCCTAGTCTACTTCTTCCCAGAAGAGCAGGCGGCGACACAAGAAGAAAGAACACACCCTTCCATTTCTATCATCTTCTCGCATTCTTGGCGATTTCATGCCCCCAGAGATGGGGATCCCTCCGAGACCCCGTCCGGTAGTGGATAATTCCTCGAGTGAGAGCTCGCGGTATGCTTCGGTTAACACCGTAGAGTTGGTAAATCCCTTTGTTGCTCCCGGCGATGAGGAGCGCCAGGTGGACCTCCCGGAGAGCCCGGGGTATGCTTCGGTTAACACCATAGAGTTAGTAAATCCCTTTGTGGCTCCCGACGATGAGGAGCGCCAGGTGGACCTCTCGGAGAGCCCAGGGTATGCTTCGGTTAACACCGTAGAGTTGGTAAATCTCTTTGTGGCTCCCGATGATGAGGAGCGCCAGGTGGACCTCCCGGAGAGCCCGTGGTACACTTCGGTTAACACCGTAGAGTTGGTAAATTCATTTTTGGTTCCCGGCGATGAGGAGCTCCAGGCGGATCTCCCCAATGTCCCCAGCCGTCGCCAACGCCGGCGGAATCGTGGCTACGTGAATCGTCGGGGCATGGCAGTCGTCACCTCCAGTTAGGTCGTGCACGCTATCGAGACCAGGAAGTAGGCCCAGTACAGAGAGAAGCACTCGCGTCTCCCTCACCCGGTGACAACAGGTTCCCCTCCACCACCGTTTGTGTTGCTGGATCGGGCGGAAACGCCTTGCCCGCGTCGCAACCAGCCCAGCCCTACCGCTGGCCGACCACGGCCTTCTAGTCCTGGCATGATAGCCACCTCCTGGGCTTTAGCTAGTGAACAGCGGAACGTGGCTAGTACCAGTCAGTCGCCGGTCCCGCCAGCAGGGCCCGTCATGCCCCCAATCGCAGAGCGACCTCCTATAAGCAGAAGCTCGCATTTGGCGCGAACGTATGATGTCATGAAGAATCTGGCTGGTATTCCGGCAAGTCTTTCCATCCTTGAGGCCCTTCGCCTGTCGTCCGAAATGCGTGAGGTGCTCACCGAGGCTCTAAGGAGCCCCCTCCAGTTCGAAACAGAGGTTGCGGCCGTAGAAGCCTTCCACACCGAGGTGATCGGGGACGCCGAATGTTAGGCGGTTATCTCGTTTTTTGGTGAAGATGAAGACCTCCCCATACATGGGCACATCTGCCTGTTGTACATTACCTGCCAGTTCAATGGCGTGGAAGTCCATCACTGTCTTGTCGACACGGGTTCTGGGATTAACGTGATCCCAACTCGGACACTGCGAAAACTGGGGTTGTCCAAGGATGATTTTACACCCTCCGACCTCAGAATCCAGGGGTATGACAGGACCGAGAAAACTCCACTCGGCATGATTCTTCTGAAGACCCAGTTCGGTGGCTTAGTTTCCAATACTGAATTCATGGTTGTCTCTCAGGACACTGCCTACAATGCATTGATGGGAAGGCCATGGCTCCATCTTCATGCGGTGGTTCCCTCATCATACCACCAGTGCCTCAAATACTCCCTTAAGGGTCGAGTGGGTGTACTCCAAGGAGATGTGTCTTCGTTTTCCTCTTGTGATGCCCGTTACCTGGATGCTGATTACTACAAGAGCAAGGACAAGAAAATCCTGGCAGGTGAGGTTGAGCCCGCCGCTGTTGCAAGTGATCCCTAGGATGGTCTGGACGACACATATGTCTTCCCAATCCATCGTCTGGAAGCTACGACTCCCGATATGGGAGAGTGTTTTGTTGTATCAGGTACCCGAGGAAGGCACATTTCCGGGTCTAAGCGACGGCGGGAGATCACATCGTACTCTTACACCGACCAGGCTCAGGTGATCCCCGAGCCTCCTACCCCTGTACGATATCGGGACATTAGGCTCATGGAAATAGCAGTACGCCATACGTGTCTATTTCGCTAAGCAGGAATCAACCGGCTCAAGCCAACGCGTCACCACTGCTTCGATATCGTAAAGAGTGGCCCCTTGGGTCGAAGGCCGGATGGGATTGGATCGATATCCTTCATCTCCATGATCTCCGCGGTGCATGAGCCTCCCGTCGGGACGACCTCCACCGCCCAAGCCGGTGCCAGCTCACCATCAGGGTCGAGCAGCCCCGAAACGGCTCCCCCCGTGGACGATCCTGCATCAAGAAGAGAAGAGGACATGGAAGATGCTCCTCCCGCCTTTGAGGAAGGCGTCTCCACCACGATCGACGAGCTAATACAGGTGAACCTCGGTAGTGAGGCGGGCCCGAGACCCACATTGGTTAGTGCCACTATGCCTCCTGAGGATCGACAACAGTACATAGAATTCCTTAGACAGCATCATGATGTGTTTTCCTGGAGTTATGACGAGATGTCGGGACTAGATCCCCAGGTAGCCATCCACCGCCTTGGCCTCCCAGCAAACCATCGTGGGTTCAAGCATCCTCCCAGGAAAATGCACCCTTCTCATGGTGTCATGGTCGAGGCCGAGGTTGATAAGCTCATTAAGGCCAACTTCTTCAAGGAAGTCCAGTACCCCAGGTGGCTAGCCAACATTGTGCCCGTCAGGAAGAAGAACGGGCAGATCAGGTTCTGCATTGACTTCCGCGATCTTAATCGCCACTGTCCGAAGGATGACTTTCCCATTGCAGTGATAGAGCTGTTGATCGATGCGACAGCCGGGTTCCAAGCCCTCTCTTTCATGGATAGGTACTCCGGGTACAACCAGATCCAGATGGCCCCCGAAGATGAAGAGTTCACTGCCTTCAGGGCCCCCCAGGGTACCTTCTGCTACCGGGTTATGCCCTTCCGCCTGAAGAATGCGGGTGCCACCTATCAACAGGCTATGCACTGCATATTCAAGCCAATCCTCGGGAAACTGGTGGAATGCTACGTAGATGACCTGGTTGTTAAATATCGTCAGCGCCGGGACCATCTCAAAGTCCTTGAGAAAGTGTTCGGTTTCCTCCGTTCTCGCCACTTGAAGATGAACCCGTTGAAGTGTGCCTTCAGGGTCACCTTCGGAATGTTTCTTGGCTTCATTGTGAGATATCGAGGTATCGAGATCGACCCCGAGAAGATTACGTCCATCAGTTAGATGCCTCCCCCGAGTAATATTCAGGAGCTTCGAGGCCTCCAAGGCCACTTAAACTACATACCCCTATTCGTTGCGAATCTAGATGGCAAGTGTAAGCCCTTCTCCCGGCTCAGGAAGAAAGGCACCGCCTACGGGTGGGACGAAGAGTGTCAGACCGCTTTTGAGGAAATCAAGCAGTATCTGCTTCATCCTCCGGTCCTGATGCCACCATTCCCGGAAGGCCTCTAGTCCATTACGTGACCGCCCTGGAGCGATCCCTCGGCACCCTTCTCGCCCAGAAGAACGACGCGGGAATAAAGAATAGCCTATACTACCTTAGTCGCATGCTCCTCGATGCGGAGATTAGATATTCTCATATAGAGATGAGATTCCTAGCGCTCGTATTCACCGTACAGAAATTACGGCACTACTTGCAGCACCATGAGGTACAGTTGGTCTCTCGGGTAGACCTGTTGAAATACATCCTGAGCCGGCCTATGTTGACCGGCCGATTGGCACGCTGGGCGGTGATCCTCCAACAGTTAGACATTAGGTTCGTACCTCAGAAGGTCGTCAAAGGGCAGGTATTGGCAGACTTCTTCGCCGCCCACCCCACCTCTGCAGACCAGCCACTGGATTCGGGATTTCCTGATGAGGCAATCCTCGCAATTGATCACGCGACCCCATGCTGGCAGATGCACTTTGACGGCACCTCTCGAAGCCCTACCGGTCGAAGGCTCAACGATCCTAGGCTTAACAGGGTGGGCCTGGGTGTCATCTTCATCACCCCGGAGCAAGCCGTTCTGCCACATTCTTTCATGTTGTCAGAAGGCTGCACCAACAATGAGGCAGAATATCATGCCCTCATCACTGGCCTCGAGTTGGCCCTGGAGGTTAACATGCCCCGGCTGTGTTTGAAAGGGGACTCTGAGCTAGTCATCAAGCAGGTTAACGGTGACTATGCTGTCAGAAAGATGGAACTCATGCCGTTGCTCGAGTGCACCCTCCATCTAATTGCTAAGTTCCCCTCCCGACCAGAAGTCGTTCACATCCCCCTGTCGCAGAACAGTCGAGAAGATGCTTTGGCTAGCCTGGCCGCATCACTCGCGGAGCCTAGACAGGATGACCAGATCATCCATGTGGAGCACCGAAGAGTCATTGCTCCTGTTATACCCGCTCCTGATATTCCAGAGGGCGATAGTGGCCCGTGAGTGAACCATCTCACTGCCGGTGCCCCTACGTCAGGACCCCTCAGGGTTCCAGGCATGGTGATCGGGACAGTTCCTGACTGGAGGACACCTCTGGTTGAATATCTCCATCACGACCATCATCTGATGGAACGAGCAGAGTGAGAACGAATCCAGCGCCACGCGCCGCAGTTCACTCTTCAAAGCGGTCCCAGCCGTGAGCAGCTCCTTTACAGGCGTGGGTTTGACGGTGTTCTCCTTCGTTGTCTACAAAGAGTTGAGATCCCACAGGTCATGAAGGAAGTACACACTGGTTCCTGTGGCGCCCACCAGGCCGGGTCGAAGTTGTCCCACCAGATTCGGAGGTTGGGATACTTTTGGCCCTCCATGATCCCTGACTGCATCGAGTACGCCAAGATGTGTTATGCGTTCCAAGTTCTTGATATCTTTGTGCATCGGCCACCGGAGCCTCTCTATACTACTAAGTATTCTTGGCCCTTTGCAGTCTAGGGGTTGGATGTTGTAGGGCCTTACCCGCCGGTGACGGCCCGTCAGTGCTGGTTCATCTTGACCGCTACAGATTTCTTATCAAAGTGGGCAGAGGCAGCCCCGCTCAGGGAAGTCATGGCTGGTTCTATCGCCGACTTCGTGAGCTCCAATATCATCCACCGATTTGGAATACCTCATGTGATCCTTACGGATAATAGAACCAACTTCAGAGTGGCCAAGCTGAAAAGATTGTACACCAAGTACAACATTCGCTCTAACCACACATCCCGCTATCATGCGCAGGAAAATGGACAGATTGAGGCGTTTAACAAAACCCTCTCTATCATTTTGTAGAAAATGGTGGGCCAGAACATGAAAAGTTGGCCGGATAAGCTCCCCAATGCCCTATGGGCTTATAGGATGATGACTCGCAATTCCACCCAGGTGACTCCGTATTCACTGGTATATGGAGCTGAGGTCGTCCTACCCATCGAGGTCCAGCTGCCCTCATTGCGCACGACAGTATATGACCAGCAAGCTCCGGATAGAGCTGCCGAGATCCGTCTATCAGAGTTGGAAGCGCTGCACGGATGTAGTCCTCATGCTTTACATAACATGGGGAGGCATCAGAGCAGGATGGATCGAGCTTTTGATAAGAAGGTTTGACTCCGCTCCTTCCTTCATGGTGACATGGTGCTGGCCCTTAGAGCGCCGATGATTCCCGGCAGGAAGCCACCCAAGTTGGAGCCCAAGTGGGAGGGACCTTTTATTGTCCACAAGGACTATCCCAATGGCGCGTATTCCCTGGTGACTATGGGTGGTGGGAACATCACTCCTCCCACCAACGCCAGGTTCTTCAAGAAGTACTTTGCCTAGGCTTTGGGTCCAGCATGGCCTTAAACTGCATTTTTCCCTACATTTGGGCCCTAGGGTCCAGCACGACCTCAAACTGCATTTTGCCCTATCTCTGGGCTTCATGGTCCGAGCTCTAAGACCTAAAACAAAGATTCTCATGGTCCGAGCTCTATGACCTAAAACTAAGATCCACATTTCACCAACATGACGCTAAACTGTATTTCAAGAACTACGTATGGCTTGATTCTCATCCTAATGAGATACGTAGGTTCGCCCGGACATTTCGTCTCGGGTCCAGCCCCAGGAGTAACCAAACTCGGCCCTTTCGCCTTGGTCCGAGCTCTAAGACCTAAAACTAAGATTCTCATGGTCTGAGCTCTATGACCTAAAACTATGATCCACATTTCGTCCAACATAACGTTAAACTGTATTTCAAGAACTACGTCTCGCTTGATTCCCATCCTAATGGGATACGTAGGAACACCCAAACGTTTTGTCTTTGGGTCCAGCTTGAGGTCCGCTGTCGTGTCTGTCTCGCCTCCGAGACCTTAACCGTTGGATCGTGTAGCATGGTATGGGATTATGTCCTCATTCACGTCGGGTTTGCAATAGATGCACCACGCGCACCCTGTCCTCAGGGTTTAGCCCTCCTCTGTCCAGTGGCATTTAAAGACGCACGCTTTCCAGAACTACGTATGGCTTGATTCCCATCCTTATGGGATACGTAGGACCGCCTGAACACCTAGATTTCAGGTCCAGCCCCATCTCTTAGGAGATCCCACGATCTCCCGGTGCCGAGGGTGTTTGGCATTATGCCCCCTCTTTTGCCCGGGGATCCGCCATCTTTTGGACGCTCTCGGACTGAGCCCTCTGACCCTTTCTAGAGGTTTGATGATGTGCTCAGGGTACTCTGGTCTAGGAATTGGAGTTCCAGATTCCACTTAGGCATGCTCCATCCACATTCCAAGCTTCGTGTTCCCCTTCATTCAGGCACCCGTCATCCTTCACACCTGGAGGGACCCCTAAGAACGGCCTGGATACAATGCCCAAGGGCTCTCCTACCATCATGGGCCAATGACCACGAGGGTTTCAGACAAAAAAGTGATACGAATCCCACGTTGCGAACATGGTCAGCGGTTGATGCTCATTTGTTTGTCCCCATGGCTAACATGACAAGATGTTGTGTTGCAAAAGTGGTCAGCAGTAATCCTCAGTCGTCACGCCGGCTTCCACGGGCCCTGAATGTTGGTGGCATGGTTCATGTCGTGTTCTGCCCCACTGTGTCAAGGTGGAATCTCGACACTCCTTGTACTAACCCTTAGTATACCCCCACACATTAGACAGACCGAGCTGCGTAACGGTGTCTCTCGGGGCTCTTGCGATCTGAGCGCTAGAGTATGTGCTTGGGTCTCTTCTTTACGGGTTGCGTGCAGCTTGACCCTCATCCCCATGGGAAATGAGGAGTCGCCCGGACATTGCGTTTCCGGCCCAGCACAGTTGAGAGCTAGCATTTCCTGCCCCTCCCTGATTGTTTAACCCTTGTAGGCCCCTTCGGCCCGAGGTTCCTCTCTCGGTTGGTCCAAACCATACGACCTTAAACTGTGTTATTGGTCCAAACCATACGACATTAAACTGTGTTGTTGGTCCAAACCATACGACCTTAAACATTGTTTTTGGTCCAAACCATATGACCTTAAACTGTGTTTTTGGTCCAAACCATATGACCTTAAACTGTGTTATTGGTCCAAACCATACGACCTTAAACTGTGTTATTGGTCCAAACCATACGACCGTAAACTGTGTTGTTGGTCCAAACCATACGACCTTAAACTGTGTTGTTGGTCCAAACCATACGACCTTAAACTGTGTTCTTGGTCCAAACCATATGACCTTAAACTGTGTTGTTGGTCCAAACCATACGACCTTAAACTGTGTTGTTCATCCAAACCATACGACCGTAAACTGTGTTATTGGTCCAAACCATACGACCCTAAACTGTGTTGTTGGTCCAAACCATACAACCCTAAACTATGTTGTTGGTCCAAACCATATGACCTTAAACTATGTTGTTGGTCCAAACCATATGACCTTAAACTATGTTGCTGGTCCTATCACACGACCATAAACTGGGATTTTGGTTCCGCTTCTTTCAGTTCAAGGGCCACGCCCGCACTCCCCTTTTCCGTGGCACTGGTATCTTACCGTGTCACCTTCTAGAACTACGTATGGCTTGATTCTCATCCTTATGAGATACGTAGGAGCGTCTGGGGAACTTCCCCGAGGGCCCAGCCAACCTACCTTTGTGTTCGTTCCCTTGGCTCGAGCATTTCCCCGGAGAGCACATGGAAAGTAGGGCTTAGGTCTTCACTGACGTCGGGTTTTGTAACTGTCTTTCCATGTTTTTGTTTCTCCCCTTTCTGTTCACGGTCCGAGCTCTAAGACCTAAAACTAAGATTTTCACGGTCCGAGCTCTAAGACCTAAAACTAAGATTCTCACAGTCCGAGATCTAAGTCCTAAAACAATGATTCTCATGGTCCGAGCTCTAAGACCTAAAACTAAGATTTTCGCGGTCTAAGCTCAAATACCTAAAACTTAGATTCTCACGGTCCGATCTCTAAGACCTAAAACTAAGATCCTTAGCTTGTCCCACATGATGTTAAACTATATCTCGTCCCACATGACGTCAAACTGTATCTCGTCCCCCATGACGTTAAACTGTATCTCGTCCCGCATGACGTTAAACTGTATCTCGTCCCGCATGACGTTAAACTGTATCTCGTCCCGCATGACGTTAAACTATATTTCGTCCAACGTGACGTTAAACTGTATCTCGCCCCACATTACGTTAAATTGTGCTTCAAGAACTACGTGTGGCTTGATTCTCATTCTAGTGGGGTATGTAGGACCGCCCGGACATTTCGTCTTGGGTCCACCCCTAGGGATTGCTAAACCCCGTCCCTCCTTATTTTCGGTCCCTCGGCCCGACTTCGGGACATTTACCCCGAGCAGGTTCGGGATGCCCCATGGTAATAATGGGAAGTGGCAGTTCTCTCACTAAAGAGATGCTGCCTGGAAATTGGGACGAACCGTGATCAGGTCGGTATGTCCGCCCGATGTGCCTTCGCCATGGTGGCGTAATATTGAGAGTGTTGGACTCTGTTCGAACAATCCACCACTCCACCTCTCACGCTTTGCGTTCCCCCTTATTCGGATCCTCATTTCCTATCATGTTTGACGGGACCCCCTAACAGTATGGATGTTCGACCTATGGTCCGCCTACTATCCTAGGCCAACGTTCTGGAGGACTGATCATGTTTGATGGGACCCCCTAACAGTATGGATGTTCGACCTATGGTCCGCCTACTATCCAGGGCCAACGTTCCGGAGGACTAATCATGTTTGACGGGACCCCCTAATAGTATGGATGTTCGACCTATGGTTCGCCTATTGTCCTGGGCCAACGTTCCGGGAAACTCATCGATGGTATTTGAGTTAGGCCCCATGTTGCAAACATGGTCAGCGGTCAGCCCTCATTTATTGTCCCCGTTCTAGGCCAACGTGATATGGATGCTGTGTTTCCGCCACGGTTGACAGTTATCCTCCATGGTTGCGCCCCGTTGGTTTCCGAATTTGGGCAGCGTGATGCACACTTTCTCTCTATCCCCCTGTGTTCAGATGGATTTCAATTCCCTCGGCATTGCCCCGCTCGTTTGCTAGAGCACATTGAGAAGTCAACACATCAATCGGCCCGAGGTCTCCTCAGAATTCCAGGTACGATTTTGGATGCCTGAAGCCTGGTCAATGCCCCACAGATAAACGGAATGATTATACGAGCATCTATTGCTTCTCGTGTTGGGAATGTCCCACAGGATCCTAGGGGTGAGTTGTTATTCGTCGCGAAACTATGGTTGAGTGCATTAAACCAAGGATATAAAGAGTGGATTTGGCCATATATTGGAATGAGACGATGATAAGTACAAGTAGAGTGTTCATGAGATGGCAAAAAAAGCTCTTAGGGATCATCATGCTGAAGTGATCTTTCCAGCGCTGCTACCCTCTGGCTGGTAGCCTCCAGGGCTGCTTTTTCCTCTTGGAAGACTCTCTTCTCATTGGCCACCACAGAGCGCAGCTTGCCACCCCTAGCTTGTGCCTTCACCCGCTCGCTTCGAAGCACGGTCATCTGGTGACTCGCCTCCACCAGTTGTTCTTGTGCATCCGCCAGCTGGGCCGTCAGTTGTTCCACGAGCTCAGAGCATGTGGCGATGAAAGCCTCTTTATCTGCCGCCTGCCCTTCGAGGAGACAGACTTCTTGCTCCGCCCTCTGCAGCGCTTGAGCGCTTTCCGATCTTTTCCGGCACTGGGAAATGTCGGTGCGCCGGCGGCTCTCACGTATCTTCTCGGCCATGTAATCACGGACCATTAGATGAAGACGCTTAGCGTCAACTCCTCCGACGCACAGGAAGCGCATCCAGGTCTGAAGTGATCCCATCCTCCTCAGCCAATCGGACTAGGGATTCCTGAGAAAGCACTGGATACACTTCCACCCCTTGTGTCATGCCATCCGGCTCTCTTCGGCCGCCTCTGAGTTGGAGTCGTCTATCTCCTCAGGGTCCGCGGGTCGATACATGGGGAAGGCCGCCAGCAGATCGGCAGCCGGGTCCGCCCCAGGGATGTCTCAGTGAGGCATAGAATCCTCGATGTTCGGGCAAACTTCTTCTCTCGCCCCAGCAGCAATGATACCTCCACTAGCTTCTGGCCTCGTATCAAGAATAGTGCCGCTGATGTCTGCCACCCCCTGTTCATCAATTGTTGGGGCTGACTTAGTGCAGGGAGCATGTTCCAAACGAGATGGTATGTCCGCCGCTGGTCCACTCATGGACAGCCCGGGCTCCGCAGCCTGACGTGCCTCCAGTATTGAGATCACTGCACAAGACATATGCTGGTTAGATGGGATCCTTTTCTACCAAGAGCCAATATTGAGGCATGATACTTACAAGAGTCCAGAGCGCCAGTCACCTGTGTTTCGGCCGCCGCAGGAGCCGCCATTATGGGAGACCCCTCTGCGCTTGTTAGCTCAATGATGGGTGTCGGATCCCCGTCATGTCTCACTGGGTCCTCTCCCTCTTCTGGTGGGGACGCCCCTCCAATGCTCAACTACTCCTGAGTAGGGTGGAGAAGTGAGTTAGAAGTGAGAATGGATGAATGAGGGAAATGAATGAAGACAGAGACCAACCATGAGAATCTCGGTTAGGTCGAGATCAGAGTTGGAAATCTCGCCGCTCTCTCGGAGACTCACCTGGTAGGTTGCCCCTTGCGACCCCTCACCTTCGGGCCATTCTTCTTCATCTTATCCCTCGCCTTCGTCCTCTCCGGATTCCTCCTCCCCCTCCGGCTCCTCGTCACTGTCGCCTTCTCCCGGTGGTATCGCTTCCGGATCATGCTCCTGGCCGAGCATCACTTTCACGAGGAATGTTGGCTCCGCACGCCGCCCCCTCTTGTGTGCGTATGCGTCCATGACCATCAGATAAGCATGCCACCGATGGAAGTTTACTCGGTCAGTAATTCGAATGAGTCCGACCTCCGGCAGTTGAATCCCGTTTTGCATTATCTTCTTCCATATGGCTTCGACACACAGCAATTGCCGCATGGTCATCCAGACCGACCACAGTGGCGGGAGAATTGTGTCTTGGGAAGGTTCGAGCAGATATCTTATTTGCTTCCCGGGCAGTTCCTTGGCCGCCTCATGTGACCTCCTGTGGGTAATGAGGATGTGGCAGCACCATGTGATGTCCTCGCCGCCGAAGTCTCGGCCGGCGCTGGCCTCGCTGCCTGATGCGCCCTTGGTTCCCCCTTTCCGACGGCACCGTTCCCTCTTTCCCGTCGCCCGGCTTCCGTGCGAGTGTCCTCGAGTTGCCGAACGCGCTTGCGTAACAGACCCTCAGGGTACACGATGGTCCAGTGTTCGGCGTATTCAGTTGCTAGGCCGGCATCGACCCCGGCATGAGGAAGGGTGACAACATCGCCAAAGACGTAGGTGGTAAACATCAACCACATCTGGCGCAGGATGCATGGATTCCTCTCCTTCCAGACAACGGTGAATACCTTCTTTGGCATTCGTTGGAGGCACCTGAACTGCCTGGCGAATCGGGATGGCACGTATGGCTCGCAGATCACCTTCCCTTCAATCTGAGCCACGAGCACCCCGCCCCGAATGTTTTGGAAGTATTCCTGCTGTTCCAGAGAGCCTCGTCCATTGTCCACCATCTGACCTACTGGGGTGGGAAACGTGCTGAATTTGAAGTTTTCATGGTTGCCGATGCAGATCCTCACGCACTCCTCATTGAGTGTCATCGGCGCCACCCCTGCGATATTCAACAAAGACGGTCGCAGACCGTTGCTCGGAGGACGGACGACGTTTGGAAAAAGTATACCCGCCGAGATGAGCTTCCACCCAGCCATGGAAGTGCTGGAAGGGACCACATACTCTCCGAGGCGACCCCCTTGTGAGATGTGCCCCAGAATGGTGTACAACTTGGCCAGTATGGGGATGCCCAATTTGAACCGTTTTTTGGCCACCATGGAGCCCTCCATCAACAATGTTGCTGGACAGACGCCAATCCTCGCGTCCCGCACTGGCAGGAGCCACCCGCTCAAGAAAGCAGCAAGGAACCCGGCATATCGGACGTTCAAGTCCCGAGCTTCAATCACGCGGTAGCCCCATGATTGGTATTGCCCCACCTCCAGGGTCCTCTAGTATGACCCATCCCTGCTCCTCTGAGTCGCGGTTGGGCACCGTTGGCCCCGTCCCGGCATCTTGACGGCCAGATCCTTCTCAAGGATTAGGTTGAACCAGCCCTTGAAGGCAACATCCTTCAGAAAGTCCTTGACCCCCTGCCTCTCTTTGGCCAGCTCCAATAGGTGCCACATCAGAATAGGCATTCACGTCCTGTCTCCCCAGGTGTTCTTTGGAGGAACGAACTCGTCATATTGGAAACCCTCCAATGGGATACCACCGATGCAGTGAACGTCCCAGAGACTGATGTCGACCTCTGCATGATGAAGGTGGAATGTGTTGGTGTCAGGGGACCACCGGGTGAGAAGCTCCGGTCCGAGTTCAGGCTGGTGGTGGAAATGGAACTGTGATTTCCATACCGCCTCGAACAGGCCGATATACCGCAGTTAGTCCCCGAACTGGTCGCAGGTATGGTGGACCCAGAATGCCCAGGCCCATTCGCTGGTGAAGTTGCCTCTAGACCGTAGGTCCCAATCCTTATGCCAGCCCTTCGTGTGATCTGTGATGCTCTGATGGAACGTGTTCATGTAGAGGGCCGGAAAATCCTCTGCCACAGGCTCGTCACCGGTAATGGTCCTAGTCCTTGGGTTCAGGACATATACATCCATGTGTCTAGTTTCCCGGGCAGGATGACCGTTGTTGGTGATGTTGTAGCGAGGAAGTTCATCCTCCCGAGTCACCCAAGACCGCGGCGTTTCCACTTCGAAGCCCAGAACTGGCACCTCCTCCAGGATACCAAAATTCCAGAGAGGGAGGTTGTCAGACAGGGGATACGTCTTCTAAGCCAGAGTCAACAGATTAAACAAGGTCAGATTGTTGGACACAATCACCTTGGCACCGTAAAAATCCTTGTTCGCCTCCATTTCGCTCCTACGAGCAGCGGCTTCCCCCTCATCAACTCAGTTTGCGGCCATCTCGAATTTTTCGGGAGTTGGGCGAAATCAGGATGCAGTGCACAGAATCGGAGAGTTCTGCGTGAAATCTGAAGGAGTCGTGCGAAATCTTAGAGTTGGGTGCGCAATCGGCACGCGAAGCGCGGAAAATCCCGGTCCGGCGTGAAATCCCTGCCAAATTTCGGAAGGAATTCCGCGCTGCCAGAGCATTTTTACGCGCAGCCGCGGGAGAGTTTTCGTGCATGAGAGAAATAAGCATATGGTGCGGAAAAAGCGGATGTACGGACTTGGGACCCAGCGCCCCTTTTTATAGGCGAGGCCTGGGTTCCGCGCTGTGCGAAAAGTGGATTCCACGTCCGTCCATAGGTTTTGAGCGCTGCATCGAAAATTTTCACGCAGCATGACCAGGGGACTCTGCATTTCGGTGTTTCGGCGTTTCCCTTGGAATCTGATCGTTGCGACCTCTCGCCGATCCAATTACAAGGGGGGTCATTTGTTGACGCCGAAAAAAGTTCCGTAACTTTTGGAGGATGTTTCGAAATGACGAAGCGAGGTCATATTCGGAATCAGAGGCCCGAACCGGAGGCCCGGGAAGTGGTGCGCGAAATAAAGGAGGATCCGCGCGAAAAAATGTTCTACGCACGATGTCCTCCCGGGATGCGCAAAATTGTACCGGTGAGGCGCGAAAAAATTGCGCGCCCCCGTTCTGCACGGCCTGATATTGTGCGCAAGCGGTTCTCGGAGCAGAAAATTCCACGCGCTGCCTGGATTCTGCGCCCGAGGTCGCCTATAAATATAAGGTGACCCCTAATGGTTTGGGGGTTGAGGAATCCGAAACGTCTCCCATGCGCGCAATTCGGATCCCCCCGCACGAAAGATGGCATCCAGGTAATTCCTCATTTCATGAAACCTTACCCTGGAGTTCGCCTTTGCGCGCAATTCCACCGGCTTCAGTGACTTTGCCCCCTCCCTCGGTTTTAAGTCTTGTGCTCATTTCGTGACCTGTGCGTGCAATACCTATCCTGTCACGCGAAACCCTGCATGGAATTCCCTCTTCGCACACAATTCCATTTTCTTCGATTGTGCGATGTCCCGGTGTTTTGCGCGCAAACCTTCCCTTTTGTGCCCAAAGCTCGGGACCTCTTACTTTGACGCCCCTTGGCTACCCCCTGCACCGACACCTGATGTCTCCCCTTCCAGGCATGCGCGCCTTGCGTTGTTTTCCCGTACAGCCTTCCAAGATCGTACGAAGTAACCTCAAGGTCCCCTGGGCCGTGTTTCCTGTTGCGTTTCTTTTCCTTATGCTTCTTCGCATAGGCACGCTAACGACTATTGCTTCTACGCATATCCACGCTAACGTGGACCCCCCGGTGGTTTGCCCTGCGACCCCCCTTCACCACAGCCTTGCCGATGCCTTCCCTTCCACAAGGGGTAGAGGGCGTTGGGCATGTAAGCCCTAGGGGGTGTGGAAGAAACCCACCCCGTCCAAGCTACAGGACGTTAAACTGCTGAGAACCTCATCCTTAACACAAGAGGTTAAACTGTGGTCCGACCCCGTGCTTCACACGCACGGTCCCCCCAGCTCGAACATTCATTACACCCACTCGTCTCCACGGGAATGGACTCTTCCTCACATGGAATGGGATCCTCCTTGTCGGAGCAGTGTTTGTCCGTGGGGGAAGGGCTGCCTCAAAGCGTAAGCCCCTAACCTTTCTTGCGGATGACTGCACCCGTGCATTTCCGTACTTCCCCCTGCCAAGGCTAGTGGAGTCGTTTTTCCCACTGCACTTTGTCGCACCACGGGCCTCCATCCTGGAGTAAGCCTCGGCACAAAAGGCTGCTAACCACGCGTAATCCCCTGTTCCCTCTTTGGGCCACTCACCGCGTAAGCCCCATTCCGATTCTCACGGACGCACCCTTCGCGACGTGATCGTCTGGTACCTGCTGTCTCTTGTTTCCCACACCGAGCATGACTCACGTGGGCTTAGAGCGCGCACCGACCATGACACCCTCCATGGGCCTCCCCAGAGCATAAGCCCCATCCCAGTGAACTGCGTGGACTTTGATCCGTGCTAACGCATGGTACATAGGAAGCCTCCTCGAGGTTCAAGCCCACCACCCTGTTTTTCCATCCTCTTCACGTCGGAACACTACCCACCATGGGCCGCTCCAGAGCGTAAGCCCCATACCCACCATGGGCTGCTCCAGAGCATAAGCCCCATACCCACCATGGGCGGCCTCGGAGCGTAAGCCCCACATGCCATCGTCCCGCATGACGTTAAACTGTATTCCTCCTCTTGGGATGCCCCAGAGCGTAAGCCCCATGTCTCACTCCACAATCCATCCTGATCCTTACCTGGGCCGCCACATCCCGGTGGGATCATGCACCCCCTTCCACTCCGTATCATCCGGGAATCCACCCATGTGCTGGCCCCAACATCGGTGGTCCCCCCAGGGTCCCTTCAATCTGATCCGTCTACGCAAGACGTTAAACTCGCGACATACCCCGTGTCAAACATTTGAAGATGAGGAAAACCTCAGATGGTACACATTCCCCGCGTTCGATGTGGGATGCCTCAGGATTCCATGCCCTCGAGATGCCCTATGATGAGGGACCAAAGACAAACATGCCAGCGACTCCCTAACGTGACCATTCTCCTCACCGAAGGTTTCTGCCCCGACAAGACCCCTTGGAGCATCTTGACGGAAGTAGCTTAATTAACCGGCGTCCATCTAGATATGGCACTGGGAATGAGCTTCGCAAACCCGTCTTAAATCTATGAGGGAGACCCAGACTAGGTGATGAGCTCCGAGGAGAAATTCACGGATGGAATAGCCGACATCCCATCATCCCGGTTTCGATCAAGGAGCGGACGTCCCTGAACAAGGAACCGATGCCGCCCGCCTTTGGAAAGCGGGAATGTGGGGCAACAAGCATCGCGTCCCCCCGCAGAAGGACGCGCGCGCGCCCCGGAGATAGTGTTGGAAACACCCCCATTGATCCCTGGGCATTGAAATTCTATCTATTTATTATGATACATTTCTTCATTCTACAATATATAATAATAATTTCACCCATATGAGTACATTCAATCGATCTGACCAACATTATAGTGGAATTTGACTGCTATTAGGTGAGTTGTTTGTGTATACTATTATAGATGAGGTATATTGTTTCCCCTAGCAGACCATGGGTGGGATCCCCCACCCAAGGATTTGGAATTAGTTTATTCATAGTTTGACTTCTTCCATTGAACCGTCTGTAATGTGTTACCTCTCTTATTTGTACAATTAGGGTTGGATGGGCAGTGTCATTAGTTAATTTCCCCAAGAGAATGACATCACTCAGTTGAGCACCATCTGGGATGGATAGGTTGGCTCATCGACTATAATTTTTTTTTTCAATCCCCCTCTCATCCTGCATGTCATCAGGTATGGATTGGCTCATGGTGTGTGTGTTCTCTGAGTCCAGATTCTACCTTTGAGCCTCCTGCAGGATCCCACTGAATTCTATGATGTTGAAACCATGTGAGACCATTGGGAGTTTTGCATTGAAACCTTGAGTGGGTTGTTGTGGAAAATCTGTAGTCGGAACCATGAGACATGGAGTCAAATATGAGTATATATGGGTTAGTTTTTGGCGTTCCTTTTCTATGTGTCTTTTTTTATACATGCCTGGGTTTTTATGATAGATAATCTTGTTTAGTCGAGGATGATCTTAAGATGGAGTATCTCCCTAATTTGGGTTCCCTCAGGATGGTTTGAGTTAGATAATTTCTATCAGTTTATCCATTTTGGATTATGATTTTGGGGTGATTAGTAAGTATTTTTATACACAACCCTAAAAATGATTTTTCATCTCACATTTTTTCATGGGTATACCAGATGTCCTTCAACGGAGTCTCGATTGGTCCCATAGTAGCTGGAGAATAGTAGCTAAAATGATAATTTTTTTTTCTATATTTATATAATGGAGCATGCAAGTGGGTATTTTGGACAGTTACCCCTCCATCTAATTAGGATTTATTCATTTGAATTTTTCTTTTATTCGGTGTATATTGTTCCCTTTTGTAACATTACTATACTTTGGTTTGTGAAAAATGGATGAACGAATTTTAGTTTTCATTTTTTTCTATACATCACTACATTGTTCCATGGAGGTGCATGTGGTTGAGTGTGTACATGTAACATAGGCTATGGCCTCCCATGTGTGTCATAACCTTATTAGCGCTAGTCTCCAGCCTCATGCCTATTAGAGTCATGCCTGGGGAGACATGGCTCAAGCCCTGTTATATCGGGCCACGATATTAGTGGAGTGACACCAGTTAGGATACAATAAAGCTATTGTATGCTTATAGAATTTTTATTGATCAATATGATTGTAAAAGGTTACAAATGAATAAAACTAGAATCATCTCATGGGATTTTAATAAATTTCCTATGAGTATCTATCCATTAAAATTTCGATTCTAGAAAATATAGATTCATTAATTTATTTATTTTTTAATTTATTTTTCTCTTTTGGAATTGCTAAAATATTGGTTATTTTCATTCCTTGTTAGTATGTTATATTTATCATCAATTTATTATTCTATAAGTATTCATTTATTTACATTATCTTAATTATTATTTCTTATCTTGAACGCAATATGTTTTCATATAATAATTTCTATTTGATAAAATTTTGTTGGTTGAATTTAAATTTTTTACAATGATGTGATTTAAAACACAATGTTTAATAAAATAATTTTAATGGTATGTTTAAACATAGTTTTGCCTTTACAAACTAGTTTACGTGACAACATATGGCTTATTTCCTATGGCAAGGAATTTTTTTCATCCTAGATTTACAATGAAGCATTAATGGATTTTTTTTGGAAAAAATATTGAATTAAATTTATATTCATTATCTATAGGGATGTTTTTCTCTCACTATATTTGTGTAACTTAGTGTTGGTAGAAGAAAAACTCTTTTAAATGTTCTAGTTTTATTTATTTCCCATGGTTCATGATTTTATTAGGATGATGGATAGTTACATTGATCATGAATTCAGATTGTGAAATTTGTTTTATTTTAGTTTTACTTAATATTATAAATGTTCCAGTCATGATGGCCCCATATGGTATTCTTATTATTATTTAATACCATTTTTGTAGTGAAATTTTGTTGTTTTTTATAAATATGTATAATGGTGGTTTTTACTATTTTTTTCTTGTTATTTTTTGATGGATGGTTTTTTGATAACTCGAAATTAGTTTATTTCATATGGATATTGGGAACAATCCTATGTTAATACAATGGGATACTTGTACTTTTAGGTTCATAATCAACCATTGATGGTTCTTGAAAAATTGGTATCAGAGTTCCCTGGTGTATTTCTGACATTCTAGTGGATTAGAGTTAGGACATTCAGAACTCATGAGGTAAATGTAGGGATAATATTGATAACTCATATATGTTATGAACCTTTAGTTTCCTTGGTATGTTTGGTTCTATGTATTTCATTATGATATTTATTTATTTACTTATTATGATATTTATTCCAGACTGATGATATTTTTCAATTTTTTGATGATATATGGTATATTTATATATTTTACACATCTTGAGAATAAACATAGAGGAGTACCACATGTGTACGATTATCCCAAAAAATTTAGTAAAACCTAGAATAACTCATGTGGTTAGTTCTATATTCCTCCAATTTTTGTTGGCGAGGTTAGTGTACGGTCTATAATTCAATATAGCCCAACCATTCACAGTCACAAAATCCTTGTAAATTACAATATATACCTTTGATATAAATTTTCAAGGATTCAATGTATATGTTATGTTGGGTGATATAAAGAAATTTCTCTAGTATATCAATTTTATTACTTCTATTTATAAAAGTTTATTTATTTAGAAATTGATTTAGTAAGGTGATATTTGGTTCTTAAATATGATAGTGTGTTTTAGGAATAGGAATTGAAGGAATTCAAGGTCGATGAAATGAACATGTTTTTGTAAAAATATATATTGTTAATATATGAATTTAAATGGATGATTATAAATTTCAAAACAACAGTGTGTGATATTTATTAATTTTCAAAATGTTTATTGGTATGTTTTTATCATTTTAAACAATGGTTTTATTATTTTGAAATTTTAAAAAATGGAATTTTTGAATTTGGTAATGTTAATTTAATTGAATATTTTGGGAAATGTTTTAGTTGATTTTTCTTTATTATTGGGTATTTTTTATTTTTTAAGAGTTATTTATAGGGTATTTTATTTTCATTATTATTTAGGGCATTCCACCTAGAAAACATTTGATGAATCACCAGGATTGAGTGTGGCCATATAAATTGATGATTAAATCCAATATCTACATATACTAATTGAGATAAAATATTCTAAGAATTTTATAATGTTTTATAGTGATCAATAACATTTAAAAGCTATATAGTAGAGAAGAGATTTTTTAAGATAAATAAATATTTCAGAATACCTTATTCATTATTGGTTGGGGTTTTTATGTTTTGATCAAATGACATAACATTAATCAATGGAGTACAGATATTCTATTCACAATAATGGAGTCAAGGGAATGATAATTCTTAAACATCTTGGAAATTTATTGTTTCCATCGTTAATATGTTATATAGAATATGTTTCTATTGCATATAAGTCGTTATCAAGGTTGATGACACTAGAGGAAGAAGTTTTCCATTTCAATGAGATGATCACCTATTCATTAAAAATTTATTCATGGAATTACATAAAGTCTCACATTTTAAGGAATCTTATTCATCATGATCTATGTTCTAGCATTCTTTTATTTAGACTCTATTTAACTATATATTTCAGGGATATGGTATTCATAGTTTATCTATATTACATTGGGTGGAACATGATGTGGGTCAACCAAGATTCAATTAATGATTGAAATTGTTCTCCATCAGTTGAGGTATTTATATGTTTTCAAATATTCGCATATAACTCACCTTTTTTATCATTTATTCATATAAAAAAATTTGGGTTTCCAGGTATATAGTTCCAATTTTTATAAATAAAATTTAATTTTTAGAAAAATGAATATACCCCAATTGAATGCACTAGTCTTTTGGTTCCATTGGGATAATGAATTCATAAATGATAATGAAACCCAATATGTTTATCCATTTAGTATTATACTTTTTTTGGGATGTAGACGTGGATGATAATTGGTTATTTATTTTAATGACATTTTAAATTTTATTTTATTTGTTTCGATGATTGAGATATAATACATCATTAAATTTAGATACGAATATTTTAACATTTTATCATTATTTTTAATATTAGGTGGCATTCCATGGAAAGAAAATGTTTCTATGGGGACAATTATCATTCCCCAACAACTAATTTATTTTTTACTATTACAATTATTTTCGGTTATAATGGAACCTGTGTTTTTTTGGTTAAATTTTTCAAGAATTTTTGAAGTGTTTGAGTTTTTGTATTGGTTAAGTTGTTTGAGAATGGTAAATAATAATTAGGTAGGAATCTCTATGATGTTATAATATATTTAAAATTTATAATTATTATGTTTTAAGTATAGTTTTTCTAAATATGTATATATTTATCCTTATTTATTGAATAGAATACCATTTTCTAAACTATATAGCCAAACCTTTCATGTTAAAATGAATTTCATAAATTGATTTTCATATAGTTAACATAATTGATTTTACTACTTATGGGATATTCTACTACGTATATGATCTAGATTCATTAAGGGGGCCTAAGAACATACCACCATATCCCATTTTATTTTTTACACTTTTCTTCCAAATTTATTTGTTTTTTTCTTCTTAGTATGTCCCTATCCCCTCTACTCTTTCCAGTTTTCCTTATTTTCATGTCTCAAAAACCATGAATTCATGTTATAAAAACAAAAATTTATCTTTATTTACGTAATATGTTAGGGTTTTTTGTGATAGAGTATTTGGTTTGTTCATAGAGTCATGTTTCTTCCATATTTAAGGGGTTTCATCATCCTCAATCCATTAGGGGTTTATTGTTTCATGCATTAAAAATTCAAAACAAAACATGGTATCATTCAGTCTTCAATGTATTTTTCTTTAAATATTATTTTTTTCATTTGAAATATATGAATTTTTTTATAAATTTTAGGAATTAATGTTATAGTTTTAAATAAATGGTATTGTGATATATATTTTAAGAAATTTTGAAATGTTATCTTAAGGATGTTTTATTATTAAGTTGATGTTTTGATTGGTGATATGATTATATGGGATTTGAGACAATGTCTTGAGTGACTTTTTCTATCATATTTCCCTTTCTTATAAATTTATTGACATCTATCTTGTGGAATATTAATATTTTTCTATTACATAGGTTATAGAGATCTTGTTTGTTAGTACGGAAGGAATAATTGATGTGTATTCTATATGAGTGGTGTAATATTTGAGGGTTGGATTTATCCAAATTCAATGAGGATGTTTAGTTTTTAAATTTAATTTATATTATTTTAAAAATTAATTTCAAAATAAAATATCTAACTCAAGCTTTTGATTCTAGAATAATGAAATTACGAAAAACATTATTTTGATTTTTTATTGAATTTGTATTCTTAAAATATATTATGTATTTTCAAAACAATGATATATTATAGAGTTCTGAGTACCATATAATAAATGTGGTACACCATTAATAGAATTCTTAATTTCTATGGTATATATGAGCATGATGATGAAGATGATTATTATTAATATTATTATCATGGGTTCTAAATATGGGCATGGAGTTAATGGGTGTAGGGATTTGTATTTAGGATGTGATTGTTCAAGATTATTTTTGGTGCATTGGAATTAATTATATATCCCACCTTGTCACTAACATCATAGAGGCCATAGTAGATTTGTATATGGATTGAGATCTTGTTAAAATCATGTCCTGATAAGAATATCAAGATCCCATTTGGTATTAGAGGTCATGAAATAGTGATAGTGGTGGGGACAAGAGAGAGCATCGAGTTAGTTATGGAAAAGGAATTCAAGGATCTCCGGGTAGATGATTCCACAAGACTATATCATGGAATGCCTCACTCTATTTTTATTATTTTACCATGATTATCTATCATTAATAGCATTTTATCTTCTCAAATTATTTTCCTTAATGCTTCACAATTTATTGTTTTTTTCCATTCAGTATATCTCAACATTTGGTGATTGTTATTCCCTTATGGTTTATATTAGTTGAATTCATTTTTGTATTTTTATCCTTTGAATTTATAAACATATTTTATTTATTAATTCTAATTGAGGAATCATTATTTTCTTGTTTACATCTATATAATATAAATTTTTTGGTTCAATTCAATAATTGGATTTTAAAGGGTTTCAATTAAAATTAGTTATTAATGGGAGGTTATAAAGGCTTTCTTTAATGAATGTTCTGGTCTTGAAAAATGTATAATGAAAAATATTATGGTTGTTTTCCCAAATGATGAAAGGTTATATTTTATCTAAATTCACATCTTAAAATTATTTTAGTATTTTTCAAGTGGAAATGTATGGACCCTTTGGTGACTCTCTACTGGGATATTATGCATAGAACAACCTTGTCTCACTCAACATCATTTGACTAGGGAAATTTCTGTACAGTTAGTTGATCTATTATGGGGTAAATTGGTTTTGTTATGATCTATAGTATCATTTAGAACAGAAATATATATTTTTAATTATTCTCATTAGGTTATATTTTTTATTATGGATCTGTCATCCCTGATGACCCATAAGGTATGGTGGTTGTTTTTTTCCAAACCATTGTTGTTAATTTAATTTAAGTTCACCATTGATATGAGTTAATGAAATGTTTTGTTTGGGTCTGAATAATAATTTTTTATTATCTTATTAGTATTATATCAATGATATACAAATTTTTCATGCAACAATTTCAGGTGTAATTTTTAGATCAATTTTATTATTTATTGAAAACATTCAAAAGTTTTATATCTAATTCCCCTACAATAGTTTCCAACTCTGGTATATCTATGATACTTCTTAGGACATGAACTTTTTCTTATTTGTTTCTTGGTTTAGGTGAACCCTAAGTTAGTTCATGAAAAAATGGTATCAAAGCACCCTTTTGTGTTTTGTTATGTCAAATTGATAGGATATGTGACCTTCATGACTAAATTGATCTTTATATGGAGTTTCTTGCTTAGCTATAAATTATCTTAAACGATTAATTTCTAGGGAATAATGGTTAATATGTCTTGACTTTTGAGATCTATATATTTATTTCTCTTGTACTATAATCTATATTGATGATAAACTGAATTCTGGTAAAGGAACATGGTTTATTTTGTGGTTTTAGATTTTTTGTTTTGAAATTATTGGAATAACGTAGACACATGGTAAGATCACATTATCTAGAGAACTATTTAGAGAACATTCAGTGAGTGTATTTACCTAAAATTTCATGTTTCAAAGTTTTTAAATGTTACACTAAAATATGAGGGGAAACCCTTAACAATCATTAACCTTTTTTAGAATAATTTTCTGTGTTCTATTTTGTTATAAAAAATTAGGTTTTGTGAATATATTATTTGGGATGATTTAAATATATTTCTAAAGTATAACATTGTTATTTGGGTTAATTGCAATGATATATTTGGATTATAAATTGGTTTTCAAAAGATGAATATTTCAAATTAATATTTGAATGGGTGATTATAGATATGAGATAAAAGGAACACATAAATGAGGACTCATCAATATTTTAATAAATAAATTGTCTGGTTTTTAAATAATTTTCAAAGGATTTTGTTTTCAATTTTCAAAACTATTGATTGTGAAATTTAAATGTATTCAAATTGTTTTCATGAATGTTATTAATTATTCTAAACTATAATGTGCGACTTATACTAATTATTATTTTCTATTATTTTGAGTTAATATTTAGTTAGAACATTTTGGGGTTTTGAATTTGGAATTATATTGATTGTGTTATATGTTTTTTTATTTATATTTTCCTAAAAAAGATTGAAATATTATTGGGGTTCGAATATGGCCAAATGATTTAGATGATCATATCATATCCCACATATTGGGGAGTTTGTTGAATCCTATAAGTTTATTCATATATTTAATTTTCATTTATTTCTCATTGATGTTTTGGAGTTTCTCAAGAATTTTATGAAAAGTTTTAATCATTTAAATTCTCTGATGGATTGATTGTGAGTGTTTTTAGTGTTAATTTGAGGTATTGAGCTAGGATATATGTAGAGTGGTTGTTATATTCATATTAAAATAGAAGATCATGTAAGAATTATTTATGTAAATATTTAATTAGTGGTTATTTCTTTAGAATTTTAAGATAAAGATGGAGGTGGTGCTTATGAGTATCCAGTAGGGTCAATGAATTATAAAGTTGTACATTACAATTTAGATGAGATGATATCATATTCCATTGAGATCACATCATGTGAATACATAAAGGATAAATATTTTAGGCAACTAATTTGTTAATTTATTATATGTAGATATTGTTTATATAGAATGATATTGTTTAAATATTCAATTGATGGGGATTTCATTACAATCCTAGTCTCTAGAGGGAAACCATTTATGTTAGGGATCCCTCATTCCATTGAGGTTGGGGGTGGATTCCCATCATTCAAGGAGTGAAATATATATGATCCTATATTTGGAATAACTTATTCACTTTATATTATTTCTTCTAAAAGGAATAATTCCCAAATTTTCTTTTTCTGTGGTAATTTTTTTAATTTTATAGCCATATGCTAGACTATTCTAAAGACATGTAGTATTTAGGGTAGGTTGGGATGCCTCAAAATGTTCTTTAAAAGATGTTATATCTAGAAAATGATATAATTTTTGACTACATAATCTTGACGGTGGTTCCAATTATACATTTTATCTATTTATTCGTTTTATAAACCTCCCTTAACACTATTTAATTACCATTCATCAACAACTTATACATTGGGTCGTCTGGTGTGTGGTTTCTATTTATATAAATAAATATTGATATATTGGAACGATATATATACCGAGAATGAATGTTCTTTTCATGTTGATATATTATTCTATAAAATTATTAAACGCTGATGATATCCTCTAGGTATCTTTCTTTCATAATCACTTTATTGCATAATCGAGTGTCAATGTGTATTGGAGATAGATTTTATTTTTATAGATTTAGTTTTCTTATTGGGGTTTGAATATTAAGTCCAAATTGTCTCTTTATATTTAGTAGATATATTTTTATCATATATTCAATTGTTTGGATTGAGGTTTGACTTTCGGTTGGATGACATAGTTATAGTGGAGAGACCTGTCATACATGAACCTATAATTTATTTAAAATTTTATCTATATATTATTTATTATGATGTTCATAGATTTTTAGGTCGGTTTTCAATTTATTTTTCAATTCATGAAGTTTAAATGTTGGGAAAGAAGATGTATAATTATTTATAATGACATCACAGATTCCCATTTTAATTAAAATAGTTTATAACAAATTTTTTGAAAAAAATAGAATATTTTTTTAACCATGAGTCAATGTGGCCTATCTCTTGGTTCTTATCTAGTGAGGGTTGCGTGGTACACCAAACAATGCAGTCGAACCATGAGATTTACCTAATATTAGAAAAAATGATTTTACAAATTTTTCTATTCACACGTTTTCCCCCAAAAGGGTTCATCTCTTATGTTTTCATGTGAGGATTTTAAATGGTGAGGCCTAGGACCATCCACATTTTACCGATTATAAATTTTGTGGATTCTTCTCTTTATTTCATTCTAATTAAACCATGGTAAGGAACCTTTATAATATCCTCTTCCTTATTTTCTAAAAAATAAATTTTTTCTATTCCTTGTTTATATATTTTTTAAAACCTAGAGTGAGAATTATCCATATTAAATTGTGAAAAATTATGATACAGAGTGAGATGGGTTCTTCGGGACATTATCCTTCATAATTCAACTGTTTTACATCATCCATACTTCAGATTGGATTGATTTTTCAATGTGTTTACCATTTCTATGAAAACATGGTATATACAAGTTTTTAATGTATGATTATATTTAAAATTTCTATTATCATTTAAATCTATTATGAGTTTATATAATGTATATGATCTCATGATATAGTTTTAATGATATTTGGGTATGTTAGGTTTGTTCAAAAATATCAAAATTGTTTTGGTGAGGTGTTTAATAAATAAAGTGATGTTCTATTCCTTTTAAATTTTATATATTGATTTTTTCAATGGATTGAGGTACTTTTTTATTTTTATTTACATTTATTGTCAATTTTGTGGACCAAAATTATAATATATTCATATTTTTTTAATTGGTTTTGTGAGTTCAGGTCTTGTATTTTGAAATGAATTATTGAAATGTATCATCTATGACTGGTATATGATTTGAGGTGATTTTTTCACCTAATTAATAGATAAATTTTACAATTCAAAGAGATTCAAATTTCTTTAAAAAAAATATTACCAAGGAAAATATTTGTGGAATGTTTTCTATATTGGTTTTCAGAATATATTCATAACACAATTTGAAATGGTTTCGGACAAGATTATTTTTTAAAATATTCATTAATAATAAAACATGAATTAAACCTTACGAGTTTTTTTAAGTAATTTACAATATATGTAATTGGATACACAATTACCATAGTATATATGAGCTTGAGAATTAGTAGGATTTATGTTATTATTATTGGTCCTATGGACACACATTGCAGTAGTGGGTGAAAGGAGGTGGGATGAGGATTTTATTATATAAATTGATTGTATATGAGTTTTTATTAATGTTACCTCACCCCTATCACTATCATAAAGATGAACCTTGATGTATTAGTGAAATTTTAGAGGGTTCTTTTCTTGTAATGATTATACTAACTAGAACCCTTATGGTAATGAGGCATGGTGGAGTTCCACTAGTGAGGCTATTGTATCAAAATAATTTTTTATAGACTTAGAATCCATCAATATGTTTATATATGATTCAATATTATGACATATTGGATAGTTTCATGGGATGTATAATAATTTACTATGACTACTTTTACTTTATAGTTTCGTATCGACTATACTTAGAATCATCAATCTATCACTATTTTATGAATATACACTCTCTATAATGCTACCATTTTTGTAGTTTTTATTCTATCATGGTATGCTATAGTTATATAATTACAAATATTTTGTTTAATTTCACTAAATATTTTTTTTTTATGTATTACTATGTCTCTAAGACTCCATCATGATTTACTTTTTGAATTTGTCAATATGAAATTTAGAGTGTTTGATTTAGAACGGGATTTCAATAGATTTTATATAAACATATTTATTAATGGAATGTAATGAAAAAATATTTAAATATTTATATAGTAATTACAAAATTATTTTATGAAAAATATTTTCAAATATTGTTCCAAAATATGAAATAATATTTTATAAATATATCTTAAATCTTCGTTTAATGTTCTGTTTTGGTACATGAAATGTGTGGACACTGCGGTGATTAAATACCATTATATTATACTCAAATACAATTTATTTTATTTGACATTGATTGAACTATTAATTTTTATTGGTTCAGATTTTTTTCACCTATCAGGGTGTCAGTTGTTACTAGTGTGATTGAGGTAGACTATGAGGCAACATAAAGATATTTTTTGGTGTTTTCTTTGGATTTTATTCTATATAATAGATGTTTTGGTCATGATAGACCCCATAGTATTATTGATGATGATTAATCCAATTATTATTGAGTATATACTTAATTTTTATAAAACATATTTATGGTGCTTATGTTTTATTATTAGTTGCTATTTTTTATAACTTATTTCTCTATGGATGGACATCTGATGATAATAGTTTTTATATTGGGATTTCATGTGGATGTGTGATTTCCAATATTTTTATTTTGTTAAATAATTAATATAAAATTTCATATAATACCCTATAAGTAGTTACCATCACTAGGTGATTAGGTCCTCACCATTGATCACTCCTTATTTTATCTTTAAAGCCAAATTCATGGGTCTCTTAGGTTGATCATAAAATAATTGTATCACAATTAACATATTAATTTTGTTCTATTAGAAGGATTGGATTTACGATAGTTGGAAATCTAGAAGAATGTTTTGGGAGAGTATATATATCTCATTCTTTTTATATATAATGAGTTGGAAATGGTTTTTGGGTTAAGTGTCGTGATGATTGAGCACTAAATATTTATTATAGTTGTACATTAATCTAGTTTTATGACACATTGAATTATATTGATGTCATGTGGATAATATAGAGATTGTATTTATTTTATTGGAAAAATAATAATATCTTGGGTGTATGGTTCGAATGTGTGGTCATGAAATTTTTTTGATGCCCATGTAATTAGTTGTGTTCCCCTTTTAGTTTTGGATTATCATATGTGCATGGTTTTCCAAACTATCTTTCCAAACTATGAATTGTTACTATCATCCTAGTGAATTATTCCATATTCTCTAATTGATCAAAATATTTCTAGGTTCTCTATTGGCGTTATTCCAAGTGATTTAAATATATTTACATAAATTATTGGGGATATTTTTGTTCAATTCGATGATTTTTTATTTAAACACAATTTTTGAATTGTTAATGTTTTGTTTCAAACATTAAAAGGGTTATTAAATAAATTAAATGGAAGGAAATGATGTTCATGGAATAAAACAGATTCCACTAAAAACATATGGGGATTAAAAATTATTAGTAATGTATTTTCTGTATTATTATAACTAAGAGGTAATAATTTTAAAATGGTTCACTTTATTTACATGTTGTGTTTAAGATTTTGAAACTAAAGTGTGACATTTTCAAAAAAAAAATTAAAATTAAATCGATTTATTGTTTTTTGTGATTTCAATTGATTCATCTTTTTTTAAGTATTTCATTATTTATCGATGGTATTTGTTATTTAATTTGGTTGGTTATTAATGGTGTCATTTTCCTTCTTTTTAAATTATTAACCATGGAAATGATTTGATGATTTTTAGGGATTCAATTGTGGAATTATCTGTGGGTGAATTAATGAATTCTCCATTTATAGTGGTGGATATATAAATTTATCAACATTTTCCAATATTTCATATAGATCACGGTACTCTAAAATCCACGCAGTGACTCAAAATGGATGAGGATGTCATCAAATCATAGGTACCATAAATGCATTCAGGGTGAGGGTTATTTTGGGATTATTTGAGGGATCAAAATGAGACATATTGGGGGTGGTCATTTCACTATAGAAACAAGATATATTGATTTTTCAATTCTTATAGTTAACGTTCATTTGTTTGATCATTCATAATAAGGATATTGTATATAATAGGGAAGAGTATATAAGTCTACATATTTTTCGATGAATTTTGAAGGAGTATATTTAGAATTTTTATGATATGATACCATGATCCCATGATATTAGAATAGGTTAATAAATGAAGGATATATTATTTTTATAGGGTTTTCATATGGATGTCAGTTCTAGTGTTCTTTGGTCTCAACTAACACTATTTACGAATTATAGTGGATGAGGATTTTATAATAGATGTTTTTACATAGGGAGACCCATAGAATATGGTATCCCAATTTCCATTAGTTTTAGTGATTATTCAATATATTGTGAGGATTTAAATCGATAAGAACCTATTTGGGGGATGTTATTTCTCTTTTTCTAGTGGTTTCTTTATATGAATCAATTCCCTCCCCTACTTTAAGTGTGTTAAATAGGGTGATTCCAAGATATCATACTCAAGTGTTCCAAAGACTCATCGTCACAGTAATAGGTTGGGTTACCTCATTGATGTTTTGTAAATAAAGAAATCCCACAGTGATTAAATCATTATCAATCATGAAATATTTTTGTTTATTTCAAATTATAATGTTGATTAATTCCGTTTAATTTATCTATAACATCCATAAATTTCAATGTTTAATTTATTATATTATATTTTAGGTCATGTGAGACCCTTTGGTAATTTAGATAAATACATATAAATTTTTTGTAATGATATATGTTTGTCCAGTGAATGCTCCATTATTTACTATCCTTTAATGTAATGAATTTTTAATTTGGTTGGGGGAGACTCAATATAAGAATAATTTTTAAAACCCATTGTTATGTTGGTTAGGTGTTGCATCTTATATTATTATTTATTTAAAATTTTATTATTTTATAGTATATCTGTGGATTAGCATCAGATTTGTTATTGTGTAGGGGTTTCTTGGGACCTTAGAATTAATATATTAAAAATATTATTATATTTTATTTTATATATGTTCCTCATTGTAGTGTTAATGAATTTCCCATCATTAGAGACATTTGATGAGAATGGCACAATCATGGATATGGGGAATACCCGTTGCATGACCTAAGGATAAATACCGCTAGATATCATATTAAAAAATCCATTGGGGGATCATTTATAGGAAATAAATTAAAAAATTATTAATTATTAATTAATAATTAATTTTTATTTGTTTATTTATTTCATTATTTTTTCAAATTTCCAACCATAATTCCGTCAATAAATACCCAATTATAAAAAATAAATTGGGTTACTAGTATAACCCTAGGAGGATTTTATAAGTGGTATGTATGTTCATCATTTTTATATTTTGATTATGTAATGATAAGATATCAAATGAAACTAGATCGATATGTATCAGATGAAAAAGAACTAATTCACTTTTTGATAACACGTTAATAAACAATGATATGTTTTTAATCATGGTAGGGAATGATTTTTCAAGAATTTTTACACATTTTATTTCATCATGATAGGATTCTTAATCTGAATTTATTTCAAATATTTTCCATCCTCACATGAGCCACATTGAATTATTTTGTATTTTGTTAAAAATTATTTTTTCTATGTAATTCTATCAAAATGGATATACTTTTATATGAAATATGAAAAATTAATTTCATAAAATAATGGATTCAACATAATTATTTTAAATATATACCGACTACTGATTACATTCACCCCCATTATTCCTTTGGGTTGTGGTTTTATATTTCTCAGGTGACATTGCGCATCATCGAACCACATGATTTATAGTAGTTGTAAGAACAATGAGAGTGATAGAGTTTTGTAGATGGATTGGGATGGATTATAGTATATTCTTCATGAATTTGGAATCAATGAAGTTAATTTAAATTATAGGCCCATGGGATGTTTGGAATCTCATTATTGATAGAAGATAATCCCAATTTATGGTCATTAGATGTCTGAGGTCGATTTCACCAACCTAGCCTTCAATTTCATAATAGTATTTTGGAAAAAATGACTAATATATAGTTTAAATATTGCATCTAAAATCCATGAGTAGAAAATTATGTTTCTACAAAAACCTACTGCACGGATTGTGCTATTAATAAATCATGTTGTTTAGTCCCTTATTTGTTGCAGATAAGGTTTTAGGGGGAGACAAATGCCCCTTTTTTTGAACTCCACAACTGTCTTATAACCCTGTTCGATTGGGTTCTTATGTACTCTAAGAGTGTATGGGAAAATAAAATAATGGACATATGACATGGGCATATTATATGGTTATCTCCATGTACTCATATGCATCTAATACACACAAACATTACCATGTACTTAAGAATGAGCCAATGTCCACAGTTACAAACTATAGGAGCATGGAAATGCCCTATGTTTATATGAAACACCATGTAAAACCCCTAAATAATGATTATTTTGACATGTATTTTTTTGTTATGTATAGGGAATGACATTGATAAGCATAGAGGTGAGGTTAGACAACATGTGGAACCCCATTGATTTTGTATATCTCCCAAGAAAATACATACTCTCATATCTACTTCTTTGTAAATCATATATTTTCACATTTATAGACTAGTAGATGTTTTTTTCTATATAGAACATTACTTTATCTATAGTTGTGGAATATTATTTACCATGTGTGGTATTCTAATAGTGAAATTTCTTCAGGAGATGATAGATGATAAAAGTGATCACAAAATGATCTTTGGAGATATACCAGAGTTATTAGTCCTTTATTTCACTAGGATTCAGGTCCCCATACAAATTACATATGATGATATGGTACTCCACTATTCTAATGTTACACTCCTATATTTATTTTGTTGTACTCCCCCAACATCGAGCTATAGTGGGGGTGTATCCTCCAATGTTCTTTTGTCTATATCAACTATGGTGATTAGTAGAAAGGAGTGAGAACCTCCACACAAATTCTGTTGAGGTTACATTTGATCATGAGAATTATTGATGGACTTTTAATGTTTCTTGAAAACTCAATGTACTTTATCTACGATGTGGGATGGAGATCCCCTCTTTCTCCCACATGGGGTTCATTATGAGAATATCAGAATGTTGTGGGTTTCATTTACCATATTCATTGGGTTTATTCAATATTTTTGAATCATTGTATATCAATATGTGTGGTTTTATAAGAATCCTATTGGGTGTCTTTATAATCACCCCTGAATGGGATTTGACATTATTATTCATGTCTTATACATACGATGAATAGTAAAATAGCGACATTGATGGATTAAACTGATACATGGATTCATTAATGGTTTATAATTTTCAAGACATATAAATACATTGGTTTTCTCTCTTAGTTTTTCATTATTCTATATTTTTTTAGGTTGGGACATAATTTATTATTGAGCATGAATTGTTACCCATTATGTTTTGGTTTATACTATCTCAATCTATTGTATTCCCATGAGTAAATTGCAAGGGTGGGTTAATCTTGATGATAATACCTTTTATTATTCATATAACATATTTATTGGATATGGATTGGTCCATTCATGTAGGGACATTATTTTAAGGTGTAATGACCCAAATTCGGATCCACTCAACAGGTGCCCCGTACCCAGTTCGCCACATGACCTCAAGCATATTTCCCCATATTCCAGAGGCTGCTAGCTAGTAGTTAGGGCCTTGGAGAGTCATTGGGGAAACTAAGCCCTCATTTGGTAAAGTATACTAGGGAATGGAAATAACAGTTAATAGCATAAGTAGTAAACATCATACAATAACTAAAACTAAACAGAAGAAATAATGAATATATAGTAATGATGATAATGATACAGTAGGTAAAATTATCTACGGAAAGCAGCAAACACAACAATGTGCTGATATACAAATGAGAAACAAAGTACAAAAAGTAAATAGCAACTCCAGCAGCATCGCAAGCCTAAGATCGGTCCTATTCTCTCCAACTCCAACTAGAAATCATCTACCGGACGTAGAAGGGCCACAATCCTTATCCACACCTACAACCATATAACCTATTTGGGCTGAAAAGCAGTACCCAAATAGGATGTGAGACTAATCGCAGTAAGACACCACCACAAGATCGGTTACCTAATTTCAGCGAGTAATATAGTTGAAGTAATGAAGGTAAATGTATTAATGAACTATGAATATAGAAGTACAAAATCCTTCCAATTACCATTCAAATTAATTTAATAATTAATTAATACATTTAATTATGAAACCAATGAATCTAGAAAAGATCTCTATTCCAAGGTAAAAAAGTATCATATCAGGCATCAAAAGACTACCTCAACAAACACGCAGGCCAAAAATATCCAAGCTTGTGCTTTGTCTTGGCAGACTAGTCTAAACCAACCAAACAATTTGTATTCACACTTACTCTCTAGGTGGATTAAACTAGTGAACCCCTATAGTCAGGTTAACATACAAAGGCATAAACACTCTCAGAAGCTCTCACGTCGATTCCCCTATGGTCTTACAAAGATAACAACAGAATCTATGAGTAAGCTCTTACATCTAATTCCTCACGTGGTCTCGATACATGTGTAAACTAAGGACACTCCTAGGAAGAAAAAATTCTTATTCCCGTAGGTCATGCGTATGAAACTAATTTCTAACAGACCCCGTAGGGAATCACATAATTGTTTATTCCATCTTTAGTCTCCGGCACCAGGTTCTCCCAACCCTGAGTAGTCCAGTCGTGCATAATAGACTATCATCATCCCTAAGTAAATTTAGCATCTACATGGATAAAGCTATAATGCATCCTAATCATTGAAACAATAGGCAGCACAAACAATCCATTATAACAAGAAAACTATCAATTTCAATAGTGTTTTCCTTTCAGGAAAACTATGTCAAATGGTGATAAACAACAACAAAAGGATAACACCCATGGTGTGATCCTAAAACATGAAAACAATCAGATATTATTATAAATGAACCTCAATACAACAAGTACTCAAAGGCCATTAAAAAATAGGACCAAAATCCCTAACCCGAGATACCCGAAACATGGGAATCAAAAAAATTTGCACAAAAACTCAGACATTCAACGTAAGGCAAAAAAACACCTACCTCTATCCAAGGAGATCAATATACTTGAGCCTCAGAAAATGTGTATCCAATGATAACTCTCATAAGAGAAAAAACAGGATGCATGGCCAAAGTAGAACCAAGAACTCACAGTTGTGATTCTATTGCAACCGACGACATTTGATTCAGATAACTAGTGATAGATCGGCGGATCAGAGATGATTTGGCCTCCTCAGATGCTCTAGATGGAATTATCCATATAAGAATATGGAAATAAGAATTATACGCGACCTCGGTCCGTTTAACTAAATAAAAAGAAAATACACAGTTTGTATTTTTGGAGTACATATCATGTACTTTCCTTTTCCACACTCCACTTTAGGTGGCCTCCATGTAACCCTCACACGGCCATGTGTGTGGCCATGAGAAGGCGAGCACATGACTTCTAGTGGCATCGAAGTACACGACGTGTACTCATAAATTACAAGGCGTGTACTCCGAAAGTTTCCAGATATTCCTCTCTTTGTCAAATACTACCATAAAAAGAAATAAATACCTTAAAAAAGATCCGGGTTTTTACAAAAACCCCCCCTTAAATAAATTCATCCATGAATTTCCCTAACATGGTGGCGAAAAAGAAACCCCAAACAACTCTGGCCACTGTGATCGCATATCGGCCTCCCTCTCCCATGTCACGTCCTATACACGGTTGTCCTACCATAACACCCGTACCAGAGGAACATACCGGCCACAAAGTATCTTTTCACTACGATCAACAATCCTGATAGGAAGCTACTCGAATGATGCATCCTACTCCAGCTCAGCCTCCTTGGGTTGAAAAACATGAGATGGGTCTGAGAAATAGCGTCAAAGCTGAGAAACATGGAAGATGTCATGCATAGCCTAGTACCTATGAGATAACTAAAACCTATAAGCAACCAGCCCAAATCTCTCCAGAACCTCAAAAGGTCCGAAATATCTCTGTGATTGCTTGCCCTATCGCCAGATCCTATTGTGTCCCAACCTCGGGGTAATAGGTAGGAAAACATGATCTCACAACTTGAACTCCAAAGATCGTCTCTACTAATCTGCATACGATTTATTCTGAGAAACTGCAGTAGCTATCCATTTATGAATTAACTCCACCTATTTTGTGGTTTCCGGAACAAGGCGTGGTCCCAGAATAGCTGCCTCTCCATCCTCTAGCCAACACAAGGGTGATTGGAACATCCTACCGTACAAAGCCTCATACGGTTCCATATGAATAGTTTCATGAAAACTATTATTGTAGGAAAAAACCACTAGAGGTATATGTCTCTCCCAAGAACCTAAAAAATCAATGAGGCTTGCTCGTTGCATGTCCTCTAGCACTTGAATCGTGCGCTCTAACTGGCCATCTTTTTTGGGATGGTATGATGTACTCAGAAGTACCTGTGTACCCAAATCCCTCTATAGCCCTTGCCAGAAATGCGACGTGAAGCAAGCATCACTATCTGAAATGATAGTACTCGGAACCCCATGCAAGAGTAAAATCTCACAGATATACAATCGTCCAAGCTCATCAATACCGAAGGTCTCCTTAATCGGTATGAAGTGAGCAACCTTCGTCAGCCTGTCAATGAAAACCCATACCGTGTCATTCCCTCAAGGCGTTCTCGGTAAACTTTTCATGAAGTCCATAATGACATCATTCCACTTCCACTCAGGAATGGGTAGCTTCTATAAAAGCGTTACTGGTCGATGGTGCTCCGCCTTCACCTGCTGATAGGTAGAACACCTCATGACAAAACCAACAACATATCTTTTAATACATGTCCACCAATACCGGCGGTGTAGATCACGATACATCATGTTGACTACAGGATAAAAAACCCAAATAGAGGAATGAATGTCTCGCATCAGCTCCTCGTGTATATCTATTGGAACCCATACGCGTCCCATGAAACACAAGATCGCACCCTCGCCTATAGTCCATCTGGGAAGAGGGTCCTCTCCTGACATGCTTTCCCACAGGACTAGGCCATCATAATTTGATAGCTTCCTCATTTGGACTCAGTCATGATGGGTAGAGATAACATCAATAGAAGAATGAAAAGTCTGACACTGTCTGTCATGCACCTCTAAATGCATTTCAGATAACAAATCCATAAGCTGCCACTCCGTGCTAGCCTCCTAAACTGCTTGTATCTGTGTCCTCCTACTAAGTGCATCTGCCACAGTGTTGCCTTTCCAAAACATATAAGAAAGATCTAAATCAAAAGACTGTAGGTACTCAACCCACCAACGCTATCTCGGATTCAATTCACGCTGAGTGAAGATATACATGAGGCTCTTGTATTCAGTATATAACACAAAATGCTCTCCTAGAAGATAATTTCTCCAACAACGCAAAGCATGGACAACTACAACCAACTCCAGGTCCTGCGTATGATAGTTCCTCTCATGTGGCCTCAAGTTACGAGATCCATATGCAACATCAAGATCATCCTGCATAAGCACTGCTCCAAGACCGATGCCAGATGCATCATTAAAAACTATATAACTCTTTACCAGCTCCAGAAAAACATGAATCGGTGCAGTAGTCAATCTACCCTTCAGCTTCTGAATGGATGAATCGTAGGCTTCTGACAAAACATACTTTACCCCATTCTTAGTCAAGCCCATTAATATCGCTGCTAAGCATTAGAAGTCCTATCTAAATCACATGTAGTAACTGGACATCCCTATAAAACATCGTACCTCGAAGATATTCTTCAGCTGCTCCCAGGTAACTACTTCTATCACCTTTTTTGGGTCTACTGATACTATTGTCTCTGAGATGACATGTCCTAGGAAGTGAATCTCGTCCAGCCAAAAGTGGCACTTTGAGAGCATAGAATATAACTGATGCTACCTCAGTGTACTCAAAACGATCTCCAGATAGGTAGCATGGTCATGTCAATTGTGAGAGTACACCAAGATATCATCTAAGAAAACAACCACGAAAGAATCTAAGTATGAATGGAACACTTGGTTTATCAGTGCAATGAAAACCACAAGCGCATTTGTGAGGACAAACGGCAGAAACATATACTATTATATACCATAACTGATATAGAATGATTTAAGATGTATATTAGATGGTCTAACGTGGAACTGATGATAACCGGACCTCAAATCGATCATCGAGAACACCCGTGCTCGTAAAAGCTGATAATAGAGGTCATCAATCATATGCAAGGTATATCGGTACTTTATCGTCAACTGGTTCAGCTTCCAATAATCCACACAAAGTCTAAGGGTTCCTTCTACCTGCATCACAAATAGGATAGCAGAACCCCATGGAGAAGTACTGGTTCAGATTAAACCCTTTCCTACAACTTCTCCAACTACTTCTTGAGCTCTTGCAACTCAGGTGTAGCCATCATACAAGGAAAAATGGACACCGGATCTGCTCTTGGATCAATCTCAATAGAAAATTCTACCACACGATTCGAAGGAGAAACTGAAAAGTACTCTAGAAAGACATCCCTGAAAAAATACATCACTGGAGGAAAGACTAACTATGAAGTCCCTGGTCATCTAGGTATAGACTTAAAATCAGAGCTATAACTCGGCCTAGCCCATGATGCTCTGGTCTTTCTCTACTCATCTGGATATCCCACTCCCCCTTATGAATAAAAGATTCACCCTTCGGTGATATGAAAATCACCCTACGACGATAACAGTCGATGACTTCCAGGAAGGGAATGAGCCAGTTCATTCTGAGAATGAAATTATAGACTGTCATCCCAAGGACATTGAGTTCCCATAGAATGTGATACCCAACCAACTTTATAGGGTACTCCTCACACTGACATACAATTTTTGTTCTAGACCCCAACGGTGTGTCTAGTGTCAACATGTCCTCAAAAGTTTAAACATTAAGTCTAAGGGTTTCCATAGTATGAACAGAAATAAATCAATGAAAATCTCATGTATTGAAATGTTAAGAGGATACAACTGTGGCTACTAATATTGTACCTCAAACTGTAGAAGGTCCAGGATCCTACTCCTCGTGACACTACTCTACATAAAACTTTTGGCCTACACCGTGACCTGGTGTAGCAGCCTGAGATCCCTGAGCTGACCCTACCTAAGCATGAACACTGAATCCATGGCCTCTACCCTGGAATGAATGTCCTGAAAACCTTCACCCCTAGTCTGGTGCAGAACTGGTAATCATGATCCTGTACGCTGATCCACAACTGATCCTCCTTCACTAGCCACAGGAAGGAAAACCATGTAGAAATGTTGTAGATGGCCCATCTTGCCACAATATCGGCACCTAACTGGGTCTCTCAGGCACTAAGTATTTTTATTCCAGTGTTTTCCAAACTGATATCTCACCAATTGGTTACTATATGGAATATCCCATCTAGTAGAAGGAATACCTCGCTTCCTCGTGTCACCTCGTGTAGACTCTCAGGGGCATTTCCTGCAATCTTTCTGAAATGAATCAGGCTTGGATGCTGAACCACCCGGGTCCATAGATCATGTCTCCCTCTGATTTCTCTCCTTGATAAGCGCCTGGTTGATTATCAGAATAATAGAAGTCAACTGAAAGAATTTCACCTGTGATCTGATGTCCCGTATGAGGCATTCCTCAGTCATCCTCATTAAAAACAGCTCGTCATTCACCTAAAATGGAGCGAAATGCAGTAACTCTGTGAAGCGAGAGGAATAATCCATAATCGTGAGAGTACCCTGCTGCAGGTTCATGAACTCTTTGGATCTGTCATCCCTCAGAGTCGCTAGGTATAAGTAGTCATAGAACGTACGCTGAAACTCACTCCAAGGCATAACATGTTGGTGCACTGCCTGTGAAACCACGTCCCACCATCTCTTGGAGGAGTATCGTAGCATATAAGTCATGAGATTAACTATCCTCTCCAGAGGCGTCACTAGGTGATCGAATATAGATATCATGGCCTCTATCCCGGATTATGTAGCCTCTGGTCCTCCATCCCCTATGAACATGGGAGAATGCTGCAGCTAAAAAACCCACGCCAGCTCTGTCATAGACGGGGAAGGATGCTGAGCTCCCTAGAAGGTCTACATGAATGTCATGAAACCCTCTCTAAACTGAGTGTCGAAAACAGTGTCTAGAATCACTGTAGGTTCCATATCCGGAATGATGGGCAGAACTACTCGTAGTCCCTGATCTGTCGTATCAGGCGTATGGTCACTGAATTGAAACTGACGGACAACTGGAGGACCGCTCAGTGTTGTAGCTCTGAAAGGTCAAAAGCACACCTCATATTTAGGACTAACAAAGACAGAAAAACTGAAGGCACATGAAGGAATCGGGATAAGAAGGCATTCATGTTAAGCAAAAAAAGACTACACGGCATGTTCTTTCCCTACACGGCATATTCCCTTAGGTAATTCACATGGTCATGTACTTCTACCTAAACTGGTCATGTAACACCCCAAATACATGGCATGTTGTTCAAACACACAACATGTACTTGAAACCTCTTCCCTACCTGAGTCCTTCTACACGGTTAAGCCACACAACTCCTCTAAAACCAAAATACATAGCGTGTTCAAGGAAGACACGGCATTTACTAGACATGCCTTCCCCAGCCGGTGTTGTTAACGACACAGCCTGACACACGACTGACACTACACGACATATTCCAGATGGAAACAACATGTATGAGGAAGGTTAACACCGTCCCGTGTTGTTCACGACAGGACCAGGTACCTAGATCAAACTACACAGCGTGTAAGATTCATACACAACATTTATGTGAAAAGATAACATGACTAGTGTTGTTCGTGACACGACCATGATAAATATTTCATACTACACGACGTGCTAAACTATTACACAACGTGTTACTACAAAATTTTTTTAGAACCCTATGTTTCAGCTCACACAGTCAGTGACATAGTTTAAAAACTACACGACATGTATTAATAAAATACAAGCCTTGTATTCTAGTTTTTTCGGGGCAGTAGCTCAGAAACTGCTCTTAAGCCCATAAAACACAGAAAACAAGAGTTAAGGTGACAAATTCTGATCTGCGAGGGCTCATACTCCCTGTTAATCAAATCACATCATCATATACAAGTTATAACATGACAACCAAGTAATGATCCACCAAATTCTGATCCTCGATGGCCCGTACACCTATAAGACCAATGTTTGGAATCTATGTTAGAGAAGCTCTAAAAAACAATACCTTATCAACAAAGTAGGTATTCTATCATAGAATCTCTCACAACAATATGCATAGTCTATAATAAATTCTATCACCACACCTTGCAATTTTAATGCAATTTAGTTGGAATGGAAATATTCATGACATGTTATTTTCTAATAAGTACTTATATGATTCATGTGATGGCATACCCTCATCTCATCGGGTTGCAACAAAGTAGAACCACAATCACATAAACAGTAAGAGCACAACACAAGTGCACCACCTAACTGTGAATTCAATTAAACTGTAACATTTTCAAAACTCAAAAATTGCAATATTCTTGGTAACCTGGATTTTTTCCTATACACGGGGTCTAGAACTCCCAGGCATAGCTATTTACCATTTACATATTCCGTCATATCCCTGTCTAAAGTCGCTAAATAGTATGTCAATAGAAAAGAAAATACACTCCTCTGATACCACTTTGTAATGACCCGAATCCATATCCACTCAACTGGTGCCCCGTACCTGGTTCTATACATGACCTCAACCGTATTTTCCCAAATTCCAGAGGCTGCCAACTAGTAGCGAGGGCCTTGGAGATTCATTGGTGAAACAATGCCCTCATTTGTTAAGGTATACAAGGGAAAGGAAATAACAGTCAATAAAGGAAGTAGTAAACAACATACAATAACTGAAACTAAACAGCGGTAACATTTAAAATATAGTAATGATGATAATGATAAAGCAGGTACAATTATCTATGGAAAGAAGAAAACACAACATCGTGCTGAAATAAAACTGGGAAACAATGTACGAAAAGTAAACAGCAACTCCAGAAGCATCGCAAGCCTACGCTCGGTCCTATGATCTCTAGCTTGAACCAAAAATCATGTACCTAAAGTAGAAGGGCCACAATCCCTATCAACACCTACAACCATATAACCTATTTGGGAAGAAATGATGGACCCAAACAGGGTGTGAGACTAATCCCAGTAGGCAACCACCTAAATATCTAATCCCTACAGTAAGTGAGTAATATAGTAGAAGTAATGAAGGAAAATTTAGTAATGAACTAGGAGTACAAAAGTAAAAAATCATACCAATACAATTCAAAATCATTTTAAAATTAATACATTCATTTAATTAAGAATCCAATGAATCTAGAAAAGCTCTCTATTTCAAAGTAAACATGTAACACATCAGGTAATAAAAGACTACCTAAAAAACAAGCAGGTCAAAAATATCCAAGATTGTGCTTTTTCTTGATTGACTCATCTAAACCAACCAAAAAATCTGCATTCACACTGACTCTCTGGGTGTCTCAAACTAGCAGACCCCTGTAGTCAAGTAAACATACAATGGCACATACACTCTGGGAAGCTCTCACGTCGATTACCCTATGGTCTTGCAATGATAGCTACAGACTCTCTAAGGAATATCTTACGTCTAAGTCATCATATAGTCACGATATGTTCCTAAACTAAGGAAATTCTTAGGAAGCACAAAATCCATTTCCCGTAGGTCCTGCGTATGAAACTAATTTCCAACAGACCCCCTAGGGAAGCACTTAGCCGTCTATTCCATCTTTGGTCTCCCACACCATGTTCTCACTGCCTAGAGCAGTCTAGTAGCGCGTAATCTACTATCAGAATCCCGAAGTAAGTTTATAAACTACATGGCTAAAAGATAAAATGAATCAGAAGAATTAATATATTAGGAAACACAAGCAATCCATTATAACAAGGAAACTATAAATTTCAATAGGGTTGGGCTTGCAGGAAAACTGTTCCAAACGGCGATAAACATCCAATAAAAGATAACACCCAAGGGGTGATCTTAAAACATGCAAACAAGCAGATATTATTATCAATAACCTTAATATAACAAGAAATATATGTTCATTAAACAATAGGACCAAAATCCATAACTCTGGATACCCGAAACATGGGAATCTGGAACTTATGCACAAAAACTCAAAGACATTCAATGTAAGGCAACAAACCACCTACCTAAATCCTAGGAGATCGATATTCATTAACCTCTTCCCGTGAATTGACCTATAATGGAGTAGATCTGCAAAAATGTCTGACATGTTCAACCCACGATAACTCTCATAAGATAAAGAATCGGGAAATCTGGCCAAAGGGGAACCAAGAAATCACCGTAGTGATTCCATTGCAACTAACAACGTTCAATTCCAATAAATGGTGATGGATCGATGACTCGGAGAAGATTTAGCCTCCTCCGATGCTCTGGAATGAATTAGGTGAAGAAGATGGAAATAAGGATTAGACGTATCTCCGGTCCGTTTAACGAAATAAAAAAATAAACGGCATGTACTTCTAGAGTACACGACATGTACTTTATTCATTACAAGCATACATCGTGAGTTGTAGAATCATAGAAAGATAACCTTTCATGGTTATCCAAACCAAGGATGGATGTAAATTTCTTTTTGAATTCATTTAATTATTCACACTAGTTTGGACCCTTAGTAATTATATTGTTGCACAGGAAGGTGGTCATTTCCAATGGGTAGTATAGATATGGTGGAGTCTAGTGATATAGACAGATAATTACATGATGATCTTATGACCCATCTTTGAGAATCTATTCATGTGAATTGATACCCTTCATACATAAACTATATTCAATTATAGGTGCTTCGACAGTAGTAGAAGTGTGAAATGAAATTGGATTCCCATGTCATTTAATTCGTTGAAATAATTCAATAATCATAAGATAATGCGTGAGACAACTTCTTTAGATAATGGTTGTTTGAGGGGGTCGTTAGTGATTCATTTGAGATACTATTGTCTCATCATGACTTCATAATACTGTTGGAATGCTAGTGAAGGGTTTGGTTTCATAAATATTCTTATCATATGGATTCTAGGTTTTAGGATATGGTAGTCGGAATCATGTGTACTATTCATATGAATTAGTTAGATGACATTAAACATTAATATCTCATTAGAGGAGGCATTCTTAATCTTAAATGAAAAAATGTGGATCTTGTATAAGGGGTCACATAAAGCATCATTAAATCCATGATATGGTATATGTAATGCTTGTTACTGGAGAAGTCCTACAGAATTTTATTTCTCGACACATAATATTGATTATGATAGAAGTATAGTGGAAAGAAAACCATGGATGAAAAATCTACATATTAAGTGATCTCTCACTTCTCGTTAGGGAACCCCCTATGGAGTTAGTGCATCCATAGGAGTGGTTATTACAATGTTGGTACGATCTATTGGTAGAGCTAAATTTTATGTTCTATTACTAGTTCCAGTACATGCTGGCTCACATTTAATATAGTGTGTTGGTAAATGGGGCCATGGAAAGCTACAGGCTATGGATGTAATTGATTATCCTATGTATTAGATGAGTTGAGGTACGATTATTCAATATTATAATATTTTCATTGATGTAGTAGAAAATGTGAGTCATTAATTTATCACCATATCCCATGTATTAGATTTGGCGATTCATATACATAATTATTCCTATAAACTATTTCAAGAGGTTCTTATGGAGAATAGTTCTCTGATATCACATATATTTCATCATTGTGAGTTTGACTTCATTTAATAGTGTTTATTATAGGAACTCATGTTCATCACAATGAATCCATATGAAATAATAAAGGTTATTTTGTAGATGTACATGGTTTGAGAAAATATGGCATGTCATCACAAATAAGTTATATGCCTCAGAAAGATAGCTTGATATTCTACTTTGAGGGATATAAGGATCTCATCACAAAGAGAGTCTTTCATAGTGGATAAATGATATAGCACATAACCCATTAGTAGGAGAGTTTATCCCTTCATGTTGTGGGATATTCCAACGTCTTGATTCCTTCAGTAGTGGAGGACTTCATGTTTGTATTTCATGAGGATGTTTAGGGAATATCTCTTAAGATGGACATGTAATTCGTTATGTATATTCACTCTAGTTCCCCACTGATATATTATACCACATATTGGATGTCCCCCATCATGATCTAAGATATGAGGGTACAGTTATAGGAACTTTGAGAGAATGAACTCATCCATCCATGTTTCCCCCCCTTGAACGATCATTTTTTTTCTAAAAAGGATAATGAATATTGAGGATTTGTATTGATTATAGTCACTGAATCTAGTTAATAATAAATAATAAGGAACATTTTCAATGTTTGAAAACAACTTTTACCGTTTTCAAGGATCGATTTTTTCTTAAAGAACGATCTATGTTTTAACTACAACAAAATGATGGTTCGTGAGGATGAAATTTTGAAGACGAAACTCCTATTATTCAAAAGAAATTATGAGTTCTTATTGATGTATTTTGGTTGTATTAATAGCGTTATTATGTTGGCAGATCATATTAATCACATCATCCAACTATAAATGTAATTGTTTATGATTATCTACATAGTTGATATACTCATTTACTCTTTATATAAAGAGAGTATGAAATGGAATACATCGATGGTCCGAAACATTCAATTGGATAAGTATATTTATGTTATGCTTCATATGTACTAGTTTTGGGTCAATAAATTTCAATTTTCTTAGAATGTATTTTCCGAGAATATTTTAGTGGGAGATCTAGAATATATTAATGTTGTAATCCATTATGATCCAATCAAGACTCTGTTAGAGTTGCAGATATTTTATGGATTTAAATTCAGATATGTGATATTTGAGGAATGCTTTATAGGATTTTTTCAGTTTTCATATGATGTAATAGAATTGGAATCTTTTATATATAAACAACTATGTTATTTACTCTTCTAGAAGCGAAGGGTAATAATGAACAATGCCCCTATGATGCGTATAACAGAAGTGGTAATAGATTATATATTTTATGTATTTTTTTAAGTTGGTATTGGTTGTGTTTTGATTTATATGTAGATAGTTACAGAATATGGTTCATGTTAGTTGAGACCCATGAGTATAACTACATTAATGATGACTTGAAGTTGGTATTGTTTTTATTCACCATAAATATTTAATGGAACTTTCTTCTAGGTGACATTTTTTTATTTACGTAGAGAACATAGTATCATGTAAATTTTCACTCAGATAGATCTTAACCATAAGTAGTGTAATTATTTGGATATTATATTGGACTATGAATTTGAGATATTAAATACTCCTTGGATGGAAAACACGGTGGAAGATTCCCTTACCATTAATTATTGTTCTTTCTTTGTTATGGTGGGGTCTAATTACTTTGCATCTTTTTTTGTAGACCTAAGGGGGGATATTACATAATTCTTTCGTCAATAAATGTTAGTGATTCCTCCTATTCTTTGGAATTTGGGAGAGTATATATTGAGATACATATATTATAATGTCTTATGTGACCAGATATCATAAGAGATTCATAACATGATTATTTAAGGTAGGGAGAACATCATCCTTATCCATCTATGTGTAGTTATTATCATCATGTTGCGAGAGGAGGTGATGAGGGAGATTCAAACTTCCCCATTGGTTTTACATCCCAATGTGAAAAATATTTAATGGGACCTTAAGAAGTATTTTTGATGGGCTATCATGAGGTTGTGCTTCCTTGAATTTATGTCTTGGTACATTGCATGTCTAAATGTGAATTTTTCACACCATATTTTTATAGGTTTGATATTTAAATGTGATATTTTATAGTGTTAATGAAATTGTATACCCATGGACATTGGGACATGGATTCCATGGTTAGTGAGATTCCATGATGTTGTCGGGGTGTTTATTGACCAAATCACAATGTCCAAACACTTATTATCTTAATTGGAGAATTTTTTAGTGGATAGCCATGGGTTGTTGTACAAGAGGTAGATTGACTAGAATCACAGTGTAACCTTGATAATTGATATGACTATGATGATGATTTTCTATAATGGTTGTCGATAGGTTTGTTGGATTATTTTATAGGTACTTTAGAATGACCATGATGTTTCACCACAATACAGACGGTGCAATAGAGTGGTATAGGAGGATATTCCAAGAGCATACATGATTGATTTTAGATGATGTTAGAAGGATTTTTTTTTCAATTATAGACATTACAGATAATAATATATAGACTCTAGTATTTTTATCGAACCTTTTGGGTCTATGTGTGGGAGGAACTAAAAGGAACACTAATGGTATATTGAGATTGGACTGACATCTATTTTTTGGAAAGATATGGTGTGAGTGATATCATATAAATATTAAGTGATGTTTGAACATTTGATGATAGGAAATAGAAAAAATAAATATTATATAGAGTGGATTCAAAAAACATAGTGTTCATACAGGGATACCATGTATTCCCAAGAGACACCCAAAATGAATATTACATTGGTTTGGATTGGGAGGAATGTTATACCAAAGAGGATCTCAGGATTTTTGAGATTCTATAGATGTTGGGTGGGGAATCATACAACTTATCACTTCCACCATTGTTTTACCAAGTGGATGACATCCTTTTTATTTCATAGATGTGGAGATGCACTAATGATCCCATAGACAAAATATATTAGGATGAGACAAACATCAATAATGAAATCACCATCACATAGAAATTTTGGTTTAATCAACTATAAACATGATAAAATCCTATGAGGTTGGACTATTAACTTTGTTCATGTGTTGGGGAAGCACATGACCATGAAGGGGTGATCTCGGGAGTAAAAGAGTAAGATATAGACAATGTAATACCACCACGTTATGTGTCATGTGTATTTTAGGTTGAAAATACATGATGGATGAGATAATTAAGAGGCTTAGGTTTTGATGGATTTTCCATTTAAAAATGTATATATAATTTTATTTATCGATAGAGTGAGTGTAGAGTTTTGGAAAATTCAGACCTCAAAAGTAACATATTAAAAATAGAAATTAATTTTTTGTACAAACATGTGAATAAATTTTTTTTATATGTTTTTACAATTCCTTGGGACCTGAAGTTTGAAACATGACACCACATCTAAATCTGGGATGTGGGGTTTACTCTATGAAAGACCTAATGTTAATCAGCATCAGACATCAAGTTAATGTAGCTTTTGGTGGTGTATTTATCTAAAATAAAAAATAATTTACATATTTATTTCAATAAATTATATTAAAAAATTCACTAAATAAATTCAAAATTATATAAAAAATGTCATTGATAGATTCATAATCCTAAGAGGGTTTTAGATGAGGCATGTACATTCTATGTGGCTGTATCGAAATCCTTGAATGAAAAGTGCTCAATTCATGGTCAATCGATATGCACCAAACATACTACACCATCTTCATCTTCAGTGACTGAGTTGGTCACTAATTTTTAATCATGAATCAACTTAGGTAATGATATTTTTTAGATTTCATCCCAGTTTATTTATTTTGGATTTCATTATTTTTTTCTTTGATTTTCTGCCTTCGTCTTCCTCACAAGAGAAATATTTAATGAATGGAGTTATTTAATTAAATTTATTTTTTATGTCATGATGTCACCATGGATATAAAATTTACATAATTTTTAGTAAATAATGATTCATAAATGATGGAGTTTTCATTAATATTATAAAATTATATTAGTAACATCGTTGTTGGCCAATGGGGTCACTATTTGACATTGTTGAGTTGGGATCAAGTGTGATCAAACCCCTAAATTCATAGAGGTTTTGTGAAAAATGTGTAAGATAGTATTTCTCGTATAGGTTATGAATGATCATGTATAAGGATGACTGGATCTACAATCTTGAATGGTGATAGATGATTGGAGGTTTAAAAAACACATGGTGGCTCATCAATAGTAGATTTATTCCCAATTTCAGTCCATTAGAGTTCGTTGATCTATAAACGATAACCAGATCTCTGATTTTAGTAGACTTCAAGTGGTAAAAAGTTGAAATATATTTTGTGAAATATAGATCTAGGATCCATGATAAGATACTATAGTTTAACAAAACAAACTATATGATAATTATTAAAAATAACAAACACAATGTAGTCCCCTATGTGTGACAATTAGTGTTTCGGGTGGAGAAAATGTCAAATTTTATGTGGACTAATGAAATGATTTGTGACCCTATGATGGTGGCTCGGTTTTTACTCAAGGAGTATATAAGAACCTAAAATTCTAGACATGTAGGAATGTATAATGTATAAGTGTAGGTTCATGTACTCAGATATATTCGGGATACCCATACACAACCATGTACACGAGCATAGGCTGATATACGGGGATATATTGAAAAAAGAATAGGTTAGCCCTTGGTCACAAATATATATAATTTAAAACTAATATAAACTATATTGTGTCGAATGTATTGTCAGTATATATCTAGGGATTAACATTTCATGGTATCTATGTTATGTTACACACTTTTATGTCCCCCATACATGCCTTGTATTTCTCTATAAACGTATTTTTCTTGTATCTCTTTCACTAGAATTATATTTTGTCTCATGAAAATCCAATCCTGAGTTTGTTCATAAAGAATGTGCTGGGGGGATTTTTTTTGGGATAACAGATATGATGTGAGGTGCTCTAAGTGTGATACTTCATCCAGAGTTTCTTGATTATGGTAATGACCAATGGAAATATGATTATAGTGATTTTTTTTTGTTAATACCTTTTTCTAAAATTCTAGGGGTACCCCAAACACATTACCTAGGTGCATTATATACTACCCTATATTATGGTGTGGGTACCCTATCTACTAAGTGGTACTATCATGCCTATTTAATATAATGAAGATAATGTCCTAAATCGGAGTTTTCTATCCAATGGATATAGAATGTTTTAACAAGGATTATACCCATTGAAATAGATTCTATTTCGGTTATGATGGATTCATAAAATCAATGATAGAATTTTATTGCTACATGAAGACTCATTATACATTTATATGTTGTTTGAAGGAGATCCCCATTAAGTCTATATTTTTTTCTTTAGGGGTATATATTTATATCTTGGGTTTCATTACCCTATTTGTATTTGATAAGATGGAATTTCTTGTTTTTTTTCTATATCTCCCTTTTTGGGATTCTTTGCATACTACTAGGAATGTATATACTCACCCCATCATGGGATTTTCCACAACATTTGATGTCTTATATATATTAAACATAGTATAGTGTCTAATTGACTGACCATAGTGATACCAAGTTGCATAGAACATGTATTTTGGTTGGTACATATTGATATAGAGTCAGTATCTCTTAGTTGTACATTATTCCTACTGTTATCTGGTTGGATGTTCATTTCTATTTGGGTGTTTTTACCCACTATACATTGTTTTATACAATCACACTAGGTAATATTAAGTAGTTTTAAATGTATTCTTCAGCTATAACATATATTGACATATTTTTTATATTGTTCCCTATTTCAGGGAGATTGCCAATTTTGAATATACAAGCACATTATCCTATGTCATCCCACATGATATTATTCCTTATCAGTTATGGTTTCCCACCCATATCCTATTAGAGACTAGATTGGAGATGTGGTGGATTGACCATCTTCTAGTCCAGAAAGTCCTTGGATATTTACATCATTACATTGGGTGTGTGTTTGTACTGAAGATATATTTTTTCATGGTGGTTTTGATTCTCTAGATTTTCGTTTTGTGATTAGTATATAAGTGTTCCATTCATTTTTTTGAGACTATTTCGAATATGTTGAATTTTTTGAAAAATGGGTGGCATTCAAGTATTAAAAATGTTATAGTTGAGAGAATTTTAACACATATCCCAATAAAAATTGTAATTTATTTATCTAATTATATATCATTATGGTTTATCATGAGTTTTGGGATGGGTTTTCTCAAATTTGTATTTTTTTATCATTTTTGAGGGGTTCTTGGTAGGTTCAATTTCAATAGTAATTATGCTACAACCAATGTGAAGGTAACCATTTTTAATAGGTGCATTTATCATTCTTGAAACCTGGTGTTTCAAAACACAATTCCGTAATAGTATGAAATCAGTGTGCTTTCATGGACATGATCATCTTTTTCGAAACAGTGTGGCCACACCATATAACTTACTCAGATTCATGAAACATGATTTTCTAACATTCCAATTTATCTATTCATACAACCAATGAGGTCCCCTATTCCCTATTGAGTTTTTTAAAAAAATTGGAGAGCCGTAGTATCATATAACATTCTTCTTCTATCGTTATGTGGGGTTCTCCCATTGATTTCATATACTTTAACTCTTCGTATGGACTTATTCTCATCCACTCTTCCATTTTTTTGTTTTCCATTGATACCAACCATGACCCCTTTTTGGATAAAACAAATTATGAGGGTTTCCTAAAAATTTTCTTAATTTTGAATTTAGTGTCTATGATGTGTTGTTTGGGTCTATCTCTTTCTATATTAATGTGTTATCCATCACCTTTACTCCATTTAAAGTAGCTAGTTTCATGATTTTCCCATCCAATTTTTTATTCTATTCTATAACTTTCAAAGCGTGTTTATAGTAATATAATTTATTTTCAGAAAACTATTGTATGTTTATATAAATTTAAAGAACTCATTATATAGTTTTATAGATTTTTTATGTTTGTTTTAAAAAAATACAAAATGGTTTCCCAGAGGTGTTCGATTGTTCAATTAATGTTTTAAACCATGGTATGCCCCTATGGGATATTCACATTACGTTTGACTTATAATTTGAATTATATTTACCACTCTTATGGATATCTATGGATCTACATTATTTAATCATTGTATTTAATTTTTTAATTGATTTAATGAGTACTTAACTCGTACTCCTTATGTTTTTTATGTACATAATATCAGACTTGTGTATAATCGGAGGTTTGGTTTTCAACAAATTAATGGTTTATTCTTACTTTTTATATAGAATTAAATATTAAATTTAAATTTTATTTCTAAATTAAAAATTTTAAGAAAATTTGTAAACATGTGGAAATGAATTTATGCAAAATATTGGGTTGAACTATTTTTCAATTTAATGATAAAAAATATTATTTTTTGTTCAAAACAAAGATATCTATTTAAACCATTTAATTTAATTTCTATTTTTTTAACTCTTAATGGATGCACCTATTACCTATGTATATTCTTTATTTAGGTTTGGTAACATTTAGATTATTGTCATGTGCTCTAAAGAGTCGTTTTTATGTAGTTACTCTAATGAGTTGGTATGAAGATGTTATGGTATAAGTTAACCATACATAAGATTTTATTTATGTTTTCTCATCCCAAATCATTAGATTCATGTCTATTGTAGGTGCCTAGGTGGGAATTTAGAATTTTTCACAGGAAAATTATAATGGGATAGACTAGATACAAAATGGTTGTAGAGGCCATGGTGTTTCTACACTTGTATGGATATGATAGACCATCAAGTTGGTTATACTCTATGAAAACATCAATAGGAAAGTGGAATATCCCATTCGATTATATCTATGTTTGTCTCACTAGATGTTTATTTAATTTTCCATGTAAATATATTCATATAACTTTATTGTCTAAGAAACATATATTCAATGAATTTTACCTATTTATTATTAATTTCTATTAGCACAGTTCTACTTTTGGGAATTTTGATTTAATCTTGGTATGTTAGAGTTTTCCTCTTTGTATACTTTTTCTAGTGGGTATTTATTGAATTTGGATTATTTATTACTTATTATACTGGAATCATTCTATTTCCCCATATTTTCCACTTCAGGACGTATTTTAGAGGATTTGATTAAAAAATGGGTTTTCAAAGGTAGAAAAAAAATGCATTTTCAAAAGGAAGGTATTATAGGTTTCATTAAATAATTTTTGGGTAATTAAAAACTACTTTTGTTAAAATATTTGTGTTTATTAAATCATGAAGATGAAATTTTAATTATACTTAAATTTACAATCTTCCATTTGCGTAATCTTATTGATATGTAAATATATGAACTCCCTTATATTCATATACTAGAATGTTATTATTGTACCATACACATTCCACATGTTACTGATATACTCGGTTTTTCTATTTGAGGATCATGATCAGTAGACCACTAACAATTAATGATAATATTTGATTTATAGATGGTGAAATTGTGGTTATATGAATTTTATTTTAGGTTTTTATGTGTTTTATCTAATATAATGGATGTGTCACCATTTATGGACCCTCTAATATTCATTTTATTTATTAAAAACATTTTTGGTTTGCGTTTACATATAATTTATCTTCAATATATATGTTTTATATAATTTGATTGGTTTAAACTATTTCCATCATATATTTATATGCATCAATATCAATGTCCTTGAGTGGTTATTATGAACATGCGAGTCTAGGATTATTTTTATATTTTATATTTGGATAAATCAATCCCATGATATTTTTTCTACTTCCAGGATACTAGATTCCATATTTGGGTGATTGGGAATACCCCTCAGTCAACGTTAGTGCATGGTTCTTGGGAAATCCAGTGTTGTTCATGAAAAATTTTCTTAGAGAACCCTATATCATTTTTTGTTTCCCAGTGGATTATATTCTTGATTATTATTAATTCATAGCTATGTGTGGAAAATTTATAGCCAAAACAAACTTATTTATACCTTCGAGTTTCCATGGTTTCTTTGGATGAGATCATTGAATTTTATGAATTATTTAGTTATTCATGGTTCACATTGATATAAAAAATGATATTTTGAATTGTGTTGAATTATATGAGTTATTTTTAGGTGTTACATTTTTTCAAGGTGAAATGGGTGGAGGAAACCAGAAATATTGTTATATAAAATGAATTTTCATTTTCGAGGGAGTTCATTTTGGTCAATTGAATTCCCCCCGGTAGTGTATTCATGGTTATCTCGTGTTCTATTGAACTATGTGAGAAAACCATGCACAATCAGTAACCACCCATAAATATGTTTTTCATCGTTTGATAATAATTTTATAGTTTTTGTAAATCGTTTATTTTTCATTAATTAAGGATAGTATTATGGTATGTTTGAAAATTTTGACTGGATTTCCTAAAAAATATTGTTATACAAAAATTGGATTGAAATGGGGGTATTCATTTTTTAATATTTGAAATTGTGATTTTGAAAATGATATAAATGGAACCCAAAGTCAAGGACTACCATGTGGTTTAGTAATTAAATAAATCATTGTACAAGTGGTTCATTTGTTAACAATGATCTTTCAATGTGTGTTTATTGAAGTAAACGAAGAGATGTGGTGATTATATGAGAATTGATATGGTTTCACTTTTAAGCATTGCATGTCCTCTTAGGATAAGTACACAAATTTAATTTGATGATTTGTGAAACATTATTAAAATTTATAAGACATGTGGTTAGCAGATGAAAATTCATATAATAAGGGAATTCCCATAAACATATTTATCTTTTGGGAGAGATGACGATGAACTAATGAAATCCATTAAAACGTTTTTTATGATGGGTTTTAGTAGAATAATTAGTTAATACGGTCTATGAAATATATATATATATATCAATATATAATACAGGAAGAATATGTGAGCTGGAAATCAAATCGAATTTGTTATTTAGTATTTTATAAATTATATCATTGATCCCGTAGTAAAAAATATTGGTCAACCATTACAAGCCCACAACGTATATCCAACCAAACACACAAGAGGGGAAAGAGTGTCAACCCAATTTTAGAGACCTTCCAAGGATAAAAAATGGTGGAAGAGAAATGTAGGTTGAAAATTTGAACCCATTGGACCACGTATAGGGTTGACATAGAGGAAATATATCCACTGGGCATGGTGGAATATTAGTGTAGTGGAATGTGTGATGATGTATGTGGGTGTCGATCCACTTATCAAATACCATTATTTTAGTGGGATTACAATGATTTTAAGTCATGTTCTATGAATACTGAAAATATTATGCAGTTTATTCCACAGAAGAAATTATTCCTCTATAATAAAATGATATAGAAAGATTCCTGGCCAATTAATCATATCAATGCAATCCATTTAGTTCTTGAAATGAAAATATTATTCCTTGAAGAATCTCTCGAGATTCCAGAACATTGGTGTCTTTACTAATCCTCAAATGATAAATCCTAATACTTCCATTGTCATTCAGAAAAATATATACTAGAATGATAATCATAGGATCCTTCTTTCATTCAACTATGTCTTAAATATATGAAATTAATTTGATGGTTGAGATTTAGATGAATTCAAATGAATTTGTAGATGCGGTAAAATTTATTCATTAGTTCTTGAATTAAATACGCATGTGATTATCATCACATTATTATGGTTAATTCACTAAAAGATCATGTAAAATATATTCCCTTATTATTTTGTTTTATATTTTAGAAATACATTATCATTGTGTAATTATAAAACTCATGACATGAAATAAATAAAAGATATCTGACATGGAAAAAAATGATTAAATAAATCAATAAATGGACTAATATTTTTCCTATAAATATTTATGCATTAATTCAATGTGATTGGATACCAGGTAATAGAAATAATCTCTGGTTTTCTCTAAAGAAAAAAAGAGCATTGTGAATACTTGTTTCTTAAATGTTTCAACAATGATTTTACTACCATGGGTAAAGGAAGCTGTGGGAATTTAAATTATGAATATAAAACTCATTGAGATTCACAATGAACTGGTCCTATGAAGAACTCATGACTATGAAATGATATAATAAATCCTGGTTTCATGATACTATAACACCTTTCTAGTTGGTTGTGAACGAAATCATTATATTTAGATATTGAGATATCAGAAACTTGTGATTAAAAACATGTATAAAAAACAACTAAACAACTAACTTATATGAAGGATTTTTTATTTTATTAGTGAGGCTTTCATGATGAATAATAGTACACTCCCAACCAATTTCATTTGTGGAAGGTAAAAATAGTGAAGAACGAAAAAGGTAGTGTATGGATGAAATCATGTGAATTTGATGGAATATTCCAATTGATTATTGAACTAATTTATAATATATATATTACAAAAAATCATTAAAAAATTATAATGATATACAGGTTGTAGGGTTTATATGAATATTATCAATTGAAATTCATTAGTTAAGTGTACATGAATGATATTGAATTTTTTTATGTGAATCTCATATAAGATAATACCGACATAATGTTTCCTTATCTCATTCACAATTCATAGACAGGTTGGGTTTTCATTTGTATAAAAATAATTTATCTCCAGATTATTTGTTTCAATAAGGAAAATTATTAACTGTAGGTGATTTGAATTTTTTTTATGACTATAAAATTCAAATTTTACTTGAATAGTTACTCATGAAAATATGTTTCATTGATCTCATAGAGGAAGACAAAAGGATCATCATATAGTAAATAAACTTTAAGGAATATAGAATCGTTTTTGTTGGATTCAAGATTTGTTATTGTATTTTAGTCATAGCTCAAAACAGAATAAGTCTTAATATAGAATGGAGATTTGAAGAAGTATCTTCTATGATTCAAGAGTAAGATAATGGATATATTTGTAATAATTTCTAATGTATAATAAATAATAAACTTTGATTATTGAGGTGATATAATGTGTGATACTATATCAACCATTATAAATGATAAAAATTATGATTTTTAGAGACCACGATTGGAATATAACCAATATGTAAAGGACTAGGTCTTTCTGCTGAAGACTGTAATTGTTGTTTTTAATATCTCTATAAATAACATTTCACACAAGGTGATACAGAGTGATATTATAGAGTGTATTGAGTACCAATACATGTCCAAGAGGTTGAATAAATATTTAAAATAATTTATAAAGTTCGTGTACCACTGATTCTATAATATCTCAATGAATCCAAGTCTGGAATAGAGCTATACAATTTGTGTTAGTGTTGGTTACCTCTAAAGATCACTGCTAATCTTTTTTAAGTGTATATTGTAGGAAATCAGTTAAAATCCTTGGAAGAATATATATGAAAATGCATATATTAATATAATGAATATATTGTAAAGGAAAAGCATAAAGTATTGTACAGAAACGGTAGTGGTACCACTCTTCAAATGTAATAAAAGTGGTATATGTTGCATAAAAAATTAGTTTATGATTATTTCGAAGAATCATTTTCATGATTTTAAGGTGACATATAAAATAGTTATCTTCATTTTAATTAGAACTAACAACTGATGAAAATCACTTAAGAGGTGGTAAAAAATATGTTTTGGTTCATCAATTGTCATTTGTAATAGAAATTAAAATTGAAATAAGAGGATAATTCCATGTATGAGTATTTTCACAAAGATAATAGGATATCAAGGAAACTCAGAAAACATTCTAATGTTTAGAATTACAAATTTTATAATTATAATGAATGCTATTTTGATATTGTTTAAGAATGAAATAGAATATTTTGGGATAAATATTTTATTGATGTTAACTTTATATATGATTTACATTCGATTAAAAAATTTCACAATGTTTATATGTTTTTCATATATTCTCAACTATAGGATTATTATAAACGGTTGAAGGAGCTCATAAATTAAATTCATTAGTAAAAAATTATGAATGAAATGAAAATGAAGAAGCTTACAAAATATTGAAAGGAAAAGAAAATAATACATTATGATAAGATTAACTCCCTCAACATGAAGTAATCAGATTTGTATGTAAAATATATATATTCACAATAACCATATGATAAACCATCATTGTATAAAAGAGAAAGAGATTTTTCAACATATGATTTATTTTAGGATCATGAAACTAAGAAGATAATGAGGATATTCTCTAATAAAGATGATACATCCACTATGAATATATTTTTAAATAACATAGAATAAATGAAATTTACTAATGGTGTTTCTTGTGTTATTGTATGTTTCAAAAGAAACTGTATTAAAGTATTAATTGTGAAAAATATTCATAAACCGAACACATGGAAGGAGAATTATAAATTAAATATGAATACCTATTCGATAATATAATTCCAAATGATTGGTGGTTCTACCAATTATATAAATGTTCACAGTTTTTGAAATATGGATAGACTAAAAAATTTAAGTTGAAAACATTTACTATATATTTGTAGTGTTGTTGGATGTTTGGGAATAATTAATTTGAATTTTAAAATACATAAAAAATATATGAATTCATACATTTAGGGGGAGAAGAAAATACAATAAGAGATTTAAATAATATTTAACCAAGAAATTTAAAGATAAATATGAATATAATAATTTTAGGGAATTGAAGTTTCAACACTAGAATGATACATTAACACCAAAACTATTTTAAAAGAGAGATGTTATTTCTCGAATTTCAGATTATAATCATACATCTCAATCACATTAGATCAAGAGGAGCAGGGATATATCATATCCTAAATCAATGAGATAAGAAATATTTCTTGAAATCAATTACCCTCTGAAAAAAGTTCCATATGGTTTGAATAAATCAACAATTGGTGTTTGGATACAAAAAATAACAAGATAGAATATCTAAGATCAAAGTGTTATTTTAGTTGTGAATATAATGGTCACAAATCCTACAATTTTTTTTTATAAATTTTTATTTCCAAAAAACAATCCTGAATCATAGTTGAGTCATGGTGAGTATACGAGATCATGTCATTATAGTGGGAATGTTATGCCAAGACACTCCTCAATGCTACAATAAAGAAATATACACAGAGGCATAAAAGGCCTTTGTATATGATGTAACTATAAAAGAAACCATGTGTACATATACATGAAAATTCATCTAGGTTATATTCATTAGGATGATAAGGGAAGATGATTATGTAGAGGGGTAGTGTAAATACATAGAGAAATTCTAAGAAGATAGAAAATATCAATAAATTATGCCTAGATTTATGTTCAATAGTACCAAAATTGGATTTGTAATTGGAGGAAGCTATAATAAATCCAAAGGCTAATTGAAATCATGGTTTTAAATGAACAGATTTGGGAAATTTTATTCCACCCAAATTTCAGGAAATGTATACTTAAATTTGGAGAAATGAATGGCCTAGATTGAGAATCATTTCTATACATAAATATTTCTCCATAAAAATAATAATATCCCACCATTATCTCAAGATATATATATATATATAATATAATTTAGGCATTTTACTAATATTTTTACAAACCATGATGGGTGGAATTGAAAATTTTTGCTACTAAATATTCACTACACATTGATAGTGAAATTTCTAAACTGCTTTATAAAATAAGATGATATGGTATTCATATCAAATTTCCATCCCTCATTAATAATTTTATTATTATTACCATATAACTGTGAGTGTTTGGTTAATGATAAAATGTGAAAATAAGAGTGCAATAACATTTTCAACTATACATTATAATGTTTTGTATATTTATGTACAAGATTTATAATTTAATTGATAATTAAAATTACATACAACCCCAAAATGATAATTGATAATTTGTTGTGAATCATTTTACACTCATGGATTTTTATAGAAAATATATAAAACCATGGTCATATATCGATTTCTCTAAAACTAGGCCATCCCATGTAGACATATAGTTGATTAACTAAATGAACTATTCTGTAATGATCATCTAAAAACATGAATCTATTAGAGGTGTAAAAAAATCCATATATGGAAGAAAAAAAGTTTTTAGGGGAAACATGAGATGAGAAGACTATCACATACCCTTTACTAGTTATTCCCAATTAGGGCGAGTCATTTGGAATACACATATTTACATTTTCATATGTGAAGAGATACTGAAAAAATACACAATGTCGGTAATATTAGGAATAATTTTCCATTTTTTTCATTGATGTGTTAATATGTTTTTTGTGATGATGGAGTATAGTGGTGATGATTTGTGAATTTTCCTAGACCACATTATGGAATTGATTATAATGAATTGAAATTTTACCAGGTTTAATTTTGTGATTCATGAATCATTTTTTAAATGTCAATGACAGGTACATAGAAGAGTTTACTGCATATAAAATGTGGAAGACTATGAAAATAATAATTTTCATGAATGTAAGAAGATGTATTAATAATGAAAATGAAAAATGAAATTTTTAGGCGGATTTTTATGGACTAATTAATTACAATGGGAAGTATATATATATATACCTTGAATAAGAGAGGAGATGGGATTGATATTGTATTCTATACATAATATTTCACAATGTAAATGGATGATAAATTTGTAAAACTATATGTTCTGAGTGATAATATTATATAATCTTTTAAATTATTTTATAATACACATTCATACATTCAAAAACTATATTTGGTTTATATTTGTAGAGAATTAGGACACAATTCATATATATAAACCGACGATCACACAAATTGGGAACTACCAAACAGTATCCAATTATTATATAAAACCACTATTTTTACTAAAACCTAAAATCATTTCATGAAAATCGATCAAAATATTTACTATGGGGTTTTCTTTTCTTTACCTATCCTTAACCCCTATGAAATGTTGTTTCAAAACAAGGATGATCATAAAAATCTCTGTGAGAGACACATAAAGATGAAAAAGAAACATCAATTTCATGAATACTTATAAACATATGAAATTATTTTCACAAATACATACTTCTCACCCAAAATGTATCTTATTATTAAATTGTGAAAAAAATATATTTCCATAATAAATAGAATAAATAAATAAAATCATAAAGGTAACGTGGGGAATGAAGAAATTAATATTATAACCCTCATAGATACTATATGATTTATTTTCTCCATGGATACCTTACTATCTAACCAACATGATTACTTTTTGATATATCCATTATAACTACATTATATTATATTCATCCAAGTAACACATGGAATAACCTTAAAAATATCATTTTATATAAAAATACCCCATGAATTATAGGGATATATAGGTACTGAAATTCATTATCAACAATTCCTATCAACCAAAAAATAATAACAATAAATTAAATGTTTCATCATAAGAACATTCATTTTGAGCTTAGTAAAAATTGAAATTAAAAGGGTATTTTAAAGAAAATACCCTGACATTGGGTTTGACTTCCTCTAATCATGTTCAAAACATATGTATAATGGTATAAAGAGTGCTAATAATTTATGATAAAATTATATGCCTACTTATAATAACTTATTTTATATTTTTATAATAACATTCCACCCAATTATTGATAATATTTTTTTATTTTATTGTTCAGGGAGCATTTGTTTCATATGTTTTGGTGGTTGGTTTATTATGGGTTTATTAAATTGATGTAAAACCCCAAAAGTGGAAATAAATGGATTAAAATATTTTCAAAACATTTAATGATACCAAATATCTTTTTCCCTTTATATGAGAATGATTTTGTAGATAAAAAATTAATGTAAATGAGTTAATTTATTTTTGTGGTCTGTATGACTATCATGGATATATAACATATTATTTAATATCATGTTTATATATTTGTTATAGAACATTATATAAATTATAATATTTGTAATAAAATATTTTTTAACCATAATAATGGTTTTATGACTCGTATTGAATGTGGTAAAAGAAAATGAAAACACATCATCCACAATGACTATAAATTGACAAATGATGGAGAATGTTTTAATTTTTTAGAATAATAAGATAACATTATAGGTTTGATGATGGATATTCCATTAACATGATATAAATATAAAAAAGATAATATATATGAGTTATCGTGTCACTTGGATTATGGGAGGTGATAATATAGTAATAAAATAAAATAAACTAAAATGAAATTTAAAAGAAAACAAAAATGGATTTTTCCTCTTGAACTTCTTCTCCTTGAGAACCACCTTGTGTAACATGTTTTGCATTTTTAGTGAGACCAATAGGTCCTAGATGTGGTGAAGAGTCTTGGGAAGTGAATTATGGAGAAATTAAACAAGCCAAATTTTTTTTTATGTGAGTAGAAGAGGTGGTGAAGGGTGGAATTTAATGTAGAGGAGAGGGAGTTTGTTTATTATTTTTTTCTATAGTAAATTTTTTTATCCTATTATTATGAATTGTTTACAATTTATCGCTAAATATTTTAATATATTAATTTAGTGTTATATATTATGTGATTACATCGGCCATACATCATCTTGGACTCCCAAATTCATTAATTTTTTGAATACCACAAATTTCCGTATTTTAGTGTTAACCCAAAAAAGCAACAATTTTAGAAGAAAAAAAATATTCACCCTACCATTTTTAAAAATGTAAATATAAAATTTTTACTCTATATTATGAAAATAAATTTTTATAAATGAGATATTTAATATTTATTTAAAATCATTATTTATTCAGAAATTACAGATTTTATATTTATAACTAATTTTGTGACACTTAAACAAATTAATTAAGGTCTGATAAATTTATCCAATATTCATTATAAAATAAAAGATTATTTTATGAATCAATTTTAGGAATATGAATTATATTTTAATTCATTTTAATAATTATAAAATTGTATGTAATAATTTATGAGCCTCCAAATACCAAACATAATTTAACGTTTTCAAAACATTTATTTCTTCCATTATATAAATATATTATATTTTCATTCATAAGTCAACTAAATTTTGTTTGTAATTTCATATATGTGGTTAATATTTTATTTGTTTATATTAATTTATTTTTATAAATACCACTTATTTTATTATTCCATTATAATGAAATTAACTACATTTTTTTAATAAAAACAATTTTTTATGTGTAAATGGGTTGTTATAAAATATGAACTACTCGAAACAGAATCATTGAAATTTTAATGTACATGTTAAAAATGTATAAAATTTCCATATATCATTAATTTATTCCCATGATTACTCTTCAACAACATTGTATTTTCATGCAATCTTTTCCTTGTGAAATACCTAATTTTCCAATATTTTCTCTCTACGATCAAGAATCTAAACTATATTTTCATCATAAAAAATGTTCTCCTGTAGATGAACTAATTTTGGACTCAATACATTAGAGAAATTTTGAACATACTATATTGACCTTGAAACATGAAAGACAACTTTTAACTAAGATAAACTCAAAGGAAATTACACTCGATATACAACTGATCCAAATTTCACTATGACTTCATATGACATAATGAAATTTGGACTTTTATTTACATTCTTACTAAAATTCATAAAACTTCTCAGATGAGTTATTTGAATGAAAAAATAATGATCATCCACAAATAAAAAGTCAATCCAACTATTATCTACATAAAATTTTTGAATGCTCTTAGTAGTCCTCATATGTTGATATATAATATTCACTTTCTTAACCACATCATATACTTGTTCTGATCCCAATACCATCCTTTATCCAACTGAATACATTAATCCTAGAATTTGACACCACTTTACCTATAATGACCGAAAATGTGTCTTTAGTATATTGTAATGAAAATGGTTATTACTAGAAAAATAATCTAAATAAATATGATGATACCAACATTCCTCATACTTTATTCATTAAGAATGTTACATGTATTCGACTATCAAAACGTTTTTTTTTTCTGGGTATGTGCATCAGAATGAGGATGAATGTTTTTTTTTCTGAAATCAAATTTTGTTCTCAACAACAGATGAAGTAAATTCTAAGAGATATAAGTGAACCCGAGATCATGATCCAATACAATGTCTAATGGAGCTCTCTATAACATGACAATGTCTTTGAGGTACATTTGAGAATGTTGATCGAAATATATATTATCTCGAATATGATGGACCTGTGTAGATTTAGTTATTAGATCAAAAATAAATCTAATCGCATTTTTACCTCGATATGTATTTGGTAGTATAAACTTAAAATCCATGGATATATTTTCCCACTTCTAGTCCAGCACTAGAAAAGGCTGAAGAACCCCCTTTGGTTGTTTTCTCTCTAAATTAACATGTAATTAAGAAATCAACTTTATTGTAAACTAATCAATATATATTTTCATTTCATCCCACCAATAATAAATTGAAGATCACAGTACAACATAGTGCTCCTAGGCTTATATTAAAATTGATAACTCTTATCTTCACTAAATAATACTTTTTTTATATGGGAATCAAAAAGCTCATGTAATATTTTTTCAAATATCAAGAAAAAATATATATCAACATTATATTTAGGAAACATACATTATTAAACCTATTATAACAATTTACAAAACTCATGATCATCATTATATGGTTTCATAATTATTTTTTAGAGGGAGAACTACAGAAAAACATGAAAGAAATTAATGTAATTTTAAGCACCTACATATTCCATTATAGAATTCATCAAACGATAAAACATAGGTTCATGTTCCAAACATAACATGGTTAAGGGTATATGTTGTTTTTTTACTCAAGTAATCCAAAACTTTTTTTCGTATCCATGATCTTAATTGATAATAAAGACATATTTCTTTATGAGTTACAATAATACTCTTTACCTCATGTAAAATTCCTTAGGAGTAAATATATATGTAAAACATTTTAGTTTAGTACATATTTCAAAAAAAATTCTATTTAAAGGATGTATCCAAAATTTAAAAATTAAAACCATAAATTCTAATTACATATCATGTGTGGGATAATTATACTCATGATGTTTCAAGATGCGTCCAAATGAAACCATGTCCCTTCAGTAATGAATCATTGTAGATAAAAAACTCTCCATTTCTAAAATTCAGCCAAAAACTAGTTCAATCAAAAATATTATTTTCAGTTCATAAAAACAAATATCATAGTCGTTTGTCTATATTAATTTAACCCCTTAATATTTTATCATAGATAACAGTCTATAATCTCATGGAAAGTGTTTCAGAAACATTCATTTATAACCTAATAATAGATAAAAACTATGAATCTATTTAACATTTTTATGTCGTTAACATTCATTTGCCACTTCTATTGTAGAGGGATCAACAACTATCTCTTCACTATTTACAATATGACCATGAAAAGAATTCCATTGAAACAAAAAACCACATTTAGTTAATTTCCCAAATAATACATATTCTTTATGTGTTTCATAAAAAAAAATTTATTGTTTTTCAATATCATCAAATATATTTAAATAATTGAAAATATAATCTATAAAAAAACTAAAAGAAATTCTAAATATTAAAGGAAAATACTTTTCAAAAGATCCATAATTACTGTTGGGGAATTTTTTATCTGAAATGCATAAAAAACTAATAATAGCCATATCTAGTTATAATCAAATTTTTGAAATGTCATAGTCTATCACTATTATCTAATGGCGCCAATATCACATGTCAATCATGGAAAAATAGTGACCACCAAATAGTTGGACAAAAAATTCATCAATATGAGGTAGTGGATTCTTATTATTGATAGTTCTTTTATTCAAAGCATTATAATGAATGAAAATTAAAAAGTAACCATCATTATTTTTAATGAAAAATATAATAAAACCAAGGTGAAGTACAAAGTTGAATGGAAACTTTATAAATAATCCCTTGATACTGTTTTTTAATTCAAAATGTTCCACTTTAGTTACTCGGTAATGGTTATTCAAAATTAGCATAAAATCAGGATCAAACTAATTGTTAAATTCAATATACTTATCAGGTATAAAAATTGGAAAATAATCATTAAAAACATTCAGTTATTCATTTTACACTAACACATCATTATTCAGAATAGATCCCATATATTCAACTATATGTTTATGATAACATTTTTCCCATCATTAAATCGTTTACCCTAATACTAATATGTTATCAATGGTATGGTTTCACTCTGGTATATAAAATAAAACACATTCTTAAATCAACTTCATTATATCTACAATCAGTCTTATTGTGATAAACATAAAGCCAGTCCATAAAAAGAATAACGTCAAAATCTACTAGTGAAAATATAACAAGGTTTTCATGTAATTTCATTATATATACAACATTAGAAAGATTCTTAAAAATAATTTTTTCTATAAAATTTTCCCAAAGTATTTGAACTATATGATCTAAATTCATTTCATGATGGGAACAATCCAAATTACCAGAACATTTATAAGAAATAATGAAACATTTATATTTTATATAAAACAAGGTTGTTGAAAAATATGAGTAAAAAAATTTTACCTGATACCACTTCATTGGATGGACCAACATCTATTAATGTTGCCATATAGGATTTCACTATAACTTCCTTTTTGTAATTTTTAATTATTCCGTCATTTAGATCTTGCTTTCAGATGGTATTTTCATAATTTCCCATGTTATAACATTTAAATCACATTATAGTTAGCTTCTCAGAAATAAACCTAATATCATTTTCCATGAAATATTAGCAAAAATGCCCAAACAGACTAGATCAAAAAAAGTTCACAAATTTGTTAAGTCATTCCATAGGGTTCATTTTATCTCACATCACACACACTAGAAACTATATTTTTGTACCTTCATACTTATTTGATTGAATCCTAACTATTTACTACCATCTAGACCGTTTCATTTTCATGTTTTAAAATAAAAATTTATCATAGAAAACAGCATTTCTACCCTCTCAACACAATAGATAAATTTTTAATAACTTTTTAGTTCCCAATATCCCAATTAACATCGATATATTAGTTTCAATCCTGAGTAAAATTTAATGAATTTACTATGAAGATCTAGAATATGATTTAATAGTACCATTCCAATCGAGGTAATTTTTCCTCATACATGACCAATTAATCTTCCTCCTTCTCATTAAATTCCAAAAATTTCATTTCATTCATAATTCAAACCACCTTATTAGAATATTTTCAAGGAAAATATTCTTAAAATCACCATATTCTGGGGCTTCAATGTCATCGGTATCACTGATATTCATCATTATTGAACACCACTCATCAAATTCACCTTCAAAATGATAAATTGAATGACTATAAATTTATTATATTAACATCCCATGACATATATTATCATTTCTAGGGATTTAATTTACCCTATATCAACCACTAGGTTAGAAGATCGACCAATGAAAGTAGTGTGTTTCCTCATAAAATATGCCACCTTTTCCATACTGTTTAATGGTAGTTCAACTTATTTTATTAATAATATTCCACATCAATTTGTATCTTGTGTTAACTAAGCCATTACAATCAATATCATCTTGGTTAAATTCCCAAAAAATCAAGATTGTTTTTTTATAAAGATATCATCCTCTCAGTGATTTCCTACCTCATCTTCATTGATTCTTCTATGGAAAAAAAATTTTAATCATACATAACATAGATGATGTAACACAAAAATAATTAAATACTATATAATATCTGCTTACCTATAATTAAAATTGATAAATTTTATTATATCTACCTCATAAAAACCCCTAATTTTACCTAAATTGTATAATTATAACAACCAAAATGTCTCAGCCATAAATAAAACATAATCTAGTAAATAATTATAGAATTCACATTCTTACATTCACAAATATATTTTAGGATTATTGTTTTAATTAATTTGGATATAATTCATATATTTTAACCTTATACCATTAAATTTAGTTACTACTAAAACACTATCTATTTAATCCATATTAATTATTTTTATTATATAATGAAATTTATTAATGAAAAATAATCACAACATTTATCATGGCTTCTTATTTTCACTCACCCATCCTTAATCCATATGAAGGACATTTTAAAACATGGGATGATAAAAATAATCTCAGGAAGGGACATAAAGAGAAGGAATAATACCTTTAGATCTTTATATATTATAAAAATATTAAATCATTTTTTTTAAAGTCATAATTCTCACATATAAACTATCATATAATAACTTTTTGAAAATAAAATATTTTCATAAATTATAGAAAACAAAAATTAATCCATAAAGGTAACATGAGTAATTAATAACTTATGATTTTGATCCTCAAATATACAATATAATTTGTAACCCTCATGTATAACAAAAAATACCACCCTTTTTGATACCATATGGTGTAACCCTCATGGATACCTTATGTTCTAACCATCAATCATACACAAGGACTAACTAAAATGGTTAACTTCTAACATTAACAAACCTAATATATAGGAGGGTGATATAGGTACCACCCTTAAACATAATTATTTCCGATGAAACATAACATAAACACATAATAAGAATACTTAAATCGAAAAAACATTCCTTTTGAATTAATTTAAAACATAAAAATACGATTTTTAAAGAAAATTCCCTTAACTTGGGTTTGACTTATTTTAAATTTTTTCAAAAAATAAAATACCTTTTGTAATTTATTACAGTGCTGTATTAATATTTATAATACATTATATGATAATTTTATAACATCCTTCCACCAATTTATTGATAATTTTATTTATTTTATAATTTCTGGTGCGCTTCTTGTAGGGTTTCCCTAGTTGGTTCATTATGGGTTTTCTTGTAGAAGGGAAGGAAAAATATATAAGTGGATAGAAATGGTATTAATATGTTTCAATAATATTAAATGATCTCATATATCATTTTATTTTCTTATAAACGGATGATTCAATAAATAAATATTTAAAAAAATTATTCACTTTCTGGTAGTTTTTTGACCATCACAAACATATATCATATTACTTAACATAATGTATATATATTTGTTCTGAAAAAATTTCAAAATTATAATATATACACTAAAATATTATTTAACCATAATAATTGTTTTATGACTATCATTGATGTTGGTAAAAGAAAATGAAATCATATCCTTCACGATGATGGTAAATGGACACTTCACAAACTGTTTTTTGATGATTCAAAATAAGAAGATAAGAGGTGAGTTATTATGATGTATAAACCAATAAAAAAATAAAATTATAGTATATATAATTCATTTTAGGAATCATTTCACTTTTATGAGAAGTTGTGGAGAAAGAATAATAAAAGCTAAGAATTATAAAATAAATTTAGTAGAATAAAAAATTGTGTTTTTCCTCTTCAATTTTTTTCTCCTTGATAACATTCATAATGAACATTGTTATGTACTTTGGGTATGACCAGAAGGTATAGAACATGGGAAGGATACATGGGTAATATATTGGGTATAAATTAAAAGACCAATGAGGACTTGGATTTGTGATGATAAGAGGTTGTGAATGGTGGTACCTGAGGGTCAATACTATGGGAGAACACGAACCTAGAGTTGGAATGGTGGAAGAATATTTTGGGGCAGTCTATAAAATAGAAATGCCCATGTAGTGTACACTCATAGAGGTTAAAAAGAATGTATATCAAGCACAATGATAGTGTGGTGTCTTGTGTGACTGTGTATATAGGGGTCTATATACACTTCTTTGGCAGCTTATGCCAGCATAATTCCCATTATTATAAATCATGTCCCAAAAAAACATGAATAGTGATGTGGGTTTATTCTATAAGGTAGATTTTCCACCATATTAAAAATATATTTAATGGACCACAGTGACTCAATAAGGGAAATATGGTCCATTTGATTTATCCAGGGAGTGTCTTCTTCTGTAAAACCTTTCATGAGTATTCCCTTATTTTTAATTTCAGGATAAACCAATGTATATCTAGACTATGCCTATGATGATCATTTTTCTATTGATCTACTGATAAAATGAGAATACTAACCTTCCTAAATGAAACTAAATCTTGTATTATTGTTCATAACATGATGTAATAGCATTTAATTAATAAAAATGTAGTTATATAGGACTTTTGATGATGTGGAAAAGATTGATATCTAAATATAAATGAGGTTCTCAACAAATTAATCAGTGGAATGAATCATGAGAAATTGTTATAGGGGGGATTTGTTTTTTTCATTATGTTATTTGAGAAACACATGAACTTCATGTGTTTATAATGATTCTAAAACCACATAAATATAATATAATCGACACGACATAAAATTTTTAGGTTTTGAGGTCCAATGAATATATATTCATCTGATAAATACCTAATCAAAAAACTGAGGTTTGTGGTTTCTTCATTAGGTAAGGATGATCCCATATTATATAAAGAAAAACTATCTCATTGAATATATATTTTATAATGTTTTCTATAAAACATATACTTTCACAAGAAATAGGAATTCAAGAGAATAATAATTATGAAAATCACACACAAATTGCTTCTTGATGAATTCATTCTATGAAGGAATACTACATTGGCCATGAAAAAAACCACACAGTTTTATCTTACTCACAAAAAATCTTTTTCGGTTTGTGTGATACCCTTTTTTGTAGCCAATAAAATATCATGTACTTATGTTTAAAACCATTAATTAAGAACATATATAGTATCCAATTTCATAAAGAATATTTAAGTATCTTTGTGATAGTTTTTTTAAAGTATATTAGTGAACTCAAACAAATTATCGGTTGTGAGAGGTAGATAGTGGGTTTCACGATGAAAGTAGTTCCTGATTTCATTCATGTAATAATTAATGAATAATCTAATTGAAAATAGAACAAATTTTTGTTAGATAAATTGAAAAAAAAATATTATAGAATCAAAAATAATATATTTTATATATATATATATGTCATAAAGTTTATAATATGAGAAGATATTGCAAGTATTTACTGAATTTTACCTGATGAGGATTGATATTGGGAAAGTTATTATTGTAAGAAATAATATGGGGAGAATATTTGAGAATATCATGAAAAGATAATATTATGGAAATGTATTAATTGTTATAAGAAATAATTACAACTAAAGAATTTGTGTCAATTAGGAAACATATAATCTATATGTGATAAATATTTTTTGACTGATACCAAAAGGTAGTAAAGGTGCTGGAATACATTTACAATAAAGTGTGATTCAATCGTCTATTGGAGGAATATATAATTTATGTACTTCATTGGATCGACCTTTAATAAATTGGAATTATTCTTCATGGTTCCAAGAGTTGTGGAAGTCATTTATGTGATGTTAGATGTTTAAGGAGTCTCTTAGTTGGAGTCCGATTAGAACACTTCTCTTGTATGATTCAGGTGTAGGATAAGGTGGATTATGTTAAAACTATGGAATGTAGTATAAATACCATATACTAAGGTTTCAGGAGGTAAATGGTTTGATTTTGTAAAGAAAATTGTAATTTATAAATATACTATACTTGAAAATCCATGTTAGGTTTTAGAACAAAAATATACAAGTTTTTTTCATTCAACTGAGCCATGTAAATATTTTTTTGAGCACTTTATATTTAAAAATTCACCAGATTCATGATTTAGAGGTATCATATAGTGGAACGATAATAATATGATGATTATGAGGTGGAATTAAAATGAAAAAAAAACAACATAAAATTGAGTATACCATTGACTCACCACTCATATTTGGGGCACCTCATCTTGTATGTGGATCAAAATTTATGTGGTTTTAAAAGGTTATTAAATATATTTTTTATATTTTTAAAACAAAATAGAGTTTTCTTAAATAATTAAAATGGTTTTCAATAATTATTTATGATTTTGAAACAAAATTGTGATGTTTTCACGTGATAAAAAATTTATAATTACAGAAATACACTCATGTATTTATTTTGATCATTTTAGGTATTTGTAAGAGTTTGGATTTATTTTTAGTCATTTATGTTTTCATTAATAGAAAATTAATTAATAATTTGGGTTTTTTTTAATTTTTCGTATTCTAAAAGTCATAAATAGTCATATGGGTTTTAATATAGGAATTACAAAGTGTGACTAAATTTATACACCTTGAATATTGGTGGATGTAAACATTCCTTAGTGTTTTACTATCTTTTAAGGACATATTGGTCTTCTAGATGCTATAATAATTCTAATATAGTTTTATAATATCATTCAATCTGTATGAACCATTAATTCATTAAAGGTGAAGCTATTTATTGGTTGGTTTTATAGACTAATTCTAGATAATTGAAGCCTGTTCCTTCCATTTACTTTATAATATTAAATGATGTGGGAATTATTAATGACAGTTTTTATTTATGGGTTGTTCCATAATGATGTTATGTTGATGAACGAGTCATAGATGATGTAATTCCCTAACCCTAGATGCCCGGAGTTGGTGCATTATTTTAATATGTAGGGATGATTACAAGGAATCTTGTCCCAATGAACCAATCAGTTTAATAATCTTGGAAACAAGATACACACATAAGTTGAACATTACAACTTTAAAGAAATAGAACAATAATTTATTCCATTACAAACATCCAAGCCTCCTAGATTATAAATGAAATTCACTCATTACTAAATTCTTCGTATCCTGGGAAAATGAAACATAAGAAATTGGTGAGCTCAAACTCTTAGTAAGGGTAATCAATACAATAAAATATAACATAAATATCAGGAATGGTGAATAATTGAAAACACATGCCTTTACAAAGACTAATCATTATCACTTTATGGATAGAATATCAGCTGAGTAAATAATGCCATAAAAAACATAGTCATGGGTATTATACTAGTCAAATAACATCATGCACCATAATTAATATATTTATAATGAGAGAATGTATAATTCGAGTTAATCTGAAACAACTTGCCAAGGCCTTGACCAAGACGTCTAAAAATGATTTAGGACTTGGCCAAAACCATATATAAAATTGGAAAAGGCCTCGACCAAATTCCGAGTCTAATTGTCTCATGAGACCAATCGATGCATTGAGGAGCTATACTAGGCTGCACCCGACACTTACTATTTCCAATACATTCCTCATATGAAAATTTTGAAACATAACATACACATTCATATTAAAACTTGCATATGAAATGTCAATACCTTATCCAGAAACCATTAACGGTATAAAAATAACACATCAACAATAAAACATATCACAAAACCTTCAATACAATATGTATGATTTGTATAATAAATCCACATTGATCATGAATAATATCCCATAAAGGATGTTGACATAGTTGAAAATGATCTGTAAAAATCATTGAGAGAAATATAGATTTTTCATGAAATAATTTAATAGTCACATAATTTATAAAGGAAATCATTTAAATTATATTTTTGAATCAAAGTGTCTCATATGACTTTGAAACATTTGAAACTAATTATCATTTTATAACATTCATGTCCTTATAAATAAATCCCTAATTTTTTTTGAAAACAAGGACATTAATGAGAATGGTTTAGAAGGATAAATCATTAAAAAATTTAAAATGATGTTTTTGTAAAAATTCACTTAAAAGTAATACCTTTTAAAACTCTTTTATGAATCATTTAGTTGGACAGTAAATATTTTGATGTAGATACTTTTATAAAAACATCCTCGAATAATAAGGAGATTGTGGAATTAACCCTTACCTTGAACATTCCATTGGTCCAAGGTATGTTTAACCTCCTATATAATGAACATAATAAGTAATTAAAATATAAAAGAACCATATTCATATTTATTATAACATACATGATTCATTTATGGATTTATAATATCTATTTAATAATTATTTCTTTGTTAAATTAACATTTCAGGTAATAATCTATTTCTTTATCGTACGCGTTTTAACATGTTATTCTAGATACTATCACACAGATCATGATTTAAATACATCCACAATATAAAAAATGATTTATATGTCATATTTATGGAATATAAATATGTATAATAGATATATATGTGAAATAAATAACACCATTTATGGAGACGGTAGGTCGCACATATGCCTAAACATTGATTCCATTTTCATATCGTATTGAACTGAAGTAAGTGAAAACGATATATGTAATTACATTATATATATATATATATCTAGTAGCATTATTATGTCATATATTATATACTTATTAATAATATATATTTTTATAATCATCATTGAATGGTGATTGTGGAAATGAATCCCATCGCGTCATGGAGACAGTAATCCGTACATACGCATGAGCGACGATATCATTATATTTATGGTGAAATAATAATAAATTGGATGTTATATCATATATAAAGAATAATTAATATTTTATATTTATTATTTAAATCAGTTATAATCATTATAATACCCATCAAAATAATTTTGTGTTTGAATAACGAACTACACCACGACGTGGAGAGGGTAAGCCATATGTACGCACGTATGATAACTTTGTAATTTAGAGGATTAATAGAATATATAATATGGTTGTACCATATTTATAATAACATCACAGTATGTAGGAGGTACTATAGTTATAATTTTTGTAAGGAAACAATAAAGAAAATGGAAGTGGAAGAAGAAATGAACTTGGAAGAGGGTGCTGAAATTATTACCTCTTCTATGGGTGTTTCCTTTTGAGTTGATAAAAAGGGATCTATAGGTTGGATTTATGATTAATGTATGTAGTCTAGGTTGATGTGAGGGATGTTGGGAGGATATTTGGGAAGGTTTTGGCCGATCCGAATGGATTTGGAGGTGTGAAGTTATGATAAGGTTATATACCCTTTTATAAGAGAGATGAGGGTCACTTTAGAAAATCTTGAAATAGTATTTTATAACAAAATCATTTTCGTTTTCTAATGGATCAAAAATGAGTTATTTCGAGGATAAGGTGGATATGGGTAGAAAATCTCTCAACCAATTGGTTTTATATAGGTTTAATTCACCATATTAACTTTATCATTCAGATTTAACTCATAGTTAAATAGTTTGACATTTATTATATCTCTTTGTATTTTTATATTATATGGTTAATAGACATACTATTGTAATACAAGAGAACACCAAGTGGTTCATTTTTAATATATATAACCTTTTCTATTTCCTTTTTATGAGCCATATATTTTTATGAATATTATATCAATTAAAAATATAGTATTTGTAATAAAAACTAAAATATATCAATTTTGAAGCTATTTAGTATTTGGTAACTTTGAAAGTCATCAAAAACTTATTACAAATATCCAAATACAATGAATAAATACTAACATGTCATATTCTCCTATAAAATTCTTTTATGGAATCAGAATGTTCCAGTTATATTTATTTTCATATTTACAATATAATTTATTTAATTATATTATTAATTAGGAAAATACTGCATCATTATTATGTCTTAAATAAATATATTTATTTTATGTATAAAAATTATAAATAAAATATCATCATGTAGGAAGTATTTTTAAATTTAAAATGAATATTTATAGTTGAAGAGGTAAATTTTATTACCGCATATTAAAATGTCTTACTAAACAATATATGTTTATCTCAATTTTTTCCTTACTTTAAATTAATTAATATAGAGTGTCATTATCACAGTCAAGTGGATTAGTGTGGCCCCAAAATCGACCCAAGGATGGACATGGTCGGACTTGTATCATTAAACAGAAGTAAGACACATGTTAGGGTAATATTACATTATTATAATATTATTTTGTTACCCTTATCTACCAGATTTACCCATTTAACCACACTAAATAAAATATTTTATGAATTAAATATTAAAATTTTCTAACAATAAAAGATTCCTATATAAACAATTTGGACCTTTGGATTCAAAATATGGAACACTTTTTTCCAAATTCATAACACAGAAATGGTAGAAATTAATTTAAAATTAATTTCCACAGTCGAAACAAAAATCTTGTTTTGAAGAAATAATAACTATCAAAAGATTGACCCTTGTATATGTCTAGTATAATTGTAAAATTACAAAAAATGACATATATTTTATTAAATTATAAAAATATAATCTAATGATACTTAAAAACCATTTAATTAATAATTTAACACTATAAATTATTTCTATTTAGAACATTTTTTTAAGTAATATTTAGTATTTTCAATATTCATCTAATTATGAAAGTTATCAGAAAAGTACAAAAAATTTATCCAATATAAATTTTTATGTCCCTATTTTAATTTAGAATTAAATTTCACTAAACATAATATATAAAAGTTTCAAATATTGGATTTAAAAATAGTTCTTCATAAAATGGCATAAAAAATGCATTTTTCTAAAAAATACCTCTTTTATCATAAAAATTGAATTTTTCATATATTATATTGTGAAACACAAACAATGAATGTTAAAATATTATATGATATATATATAATTCAAAATTTTGTGAATACAATTCATATCCTTTTTTAAACGGCTAATTTGATAGGTCGTGGTGCTCTTGAACTTGATGTTTCTTACATCACACGATATTGTATTATTGAAAGATAAATATTCCCTAGAAGCATGGGGTGTTACATTCTCCCCACATTCAATAAATTTCATCCTCACATTATAAAATAGTTCTTTGAAAATAATGTTTTAATAAATAGAAAATACCATTGTAGAAAACTCACATCTGAAATAGGGTTAATTTAATTTAGTATTAATAATAGGGAACATGAAATGAAAATTTCACCACCAAATTATGATTTCAATCAAGAGATCGTTGGTTGAAATTAGGGACACATAATCAGAGGCGAAATGTAAATATTTATAGGGATTGATCGAGGTCATCAATCCCAAACAAGTGTAAAATTGAGGGCCTCAAATCCTTAAATATATTAAGATTTAAAACATCATCAGTTCAACAAAACAAAAGGTATTATGATAACAAATTTTTTGTTTTTTGATACCTTACCTAAAGATTCATATTTAATTTATTTATAGTATTAGAAAAAAATACACAAGAAAAGTCAATTTTCATCCATCTACTAATTGCTACCACAAACACATCATTCACTCCAAAAGATAAAAGAATTCATAAATATTCAATTTCTCCTAATCGTATAGGGTTCTAAAAATAATGAATTTATAAATCATTTGTCAGACTATTCAAAAAAACTACATTATAAAAACTAGGACATCACGTAAGTTAGTGCAATGTGATGTACCCTTGTTTCCCTTTAGTTGTGGGTTTAAGTCTCTCGGCCTTGTCTGACTCGATGGGTTGTTGCCCAACCTCCACGTTGTCAATTTTAAGAAAATCCAAAAATAATCCAGAGAAATTTTCTTAACATAACAATAGTATCAAATTTCAAAATTATTCCATTCTAACATTTAGAAATATCCAAAAAAATTCTTTCCAAAATCACAGTCCAAAATTTATAAGGAGGTTAAAGACAATGAATATCTATTTCTTCCACGTAATAACATGTGAATACCCTCATCATGTATTATTTTAAAATGTGTTAACACCATGAATAATAATAAAACTTTGTTTTTTACATTCATGCTCCCTTATTCCTTATAAAATTCTAGATATATATTTCTTGTATCCAAAAATATTGAATACTCCAACAATGATGGAATAAACAAACCATTAATTAGTTACAAGGTAGTAATTAATATCAAAAATAATTTATCCAAATCGATCATATCTTATTCCAAAATCACTACCTTAGTATCAAAACAATATTAATATTTATCATTCCTTCAACCATGTATTTTCCAAAAAAATTTAACATTCTATATATTCACTTTTCTTGGTAGCACCCAATCTCAAATCCAAAATGAAATAGTACCGCGGTACAATCTTTATATACTCTATAATTATTATAACCAGTAAATCATTGTTTTAACACTCAAATGACTAAATTATTTAATATCAATATAATAAAAATAGCCATTACTCATCATCTATGTTAATATCATAGCTCTATTATTATCCAACAACATCATTTGTGGTATACTCTAATGATTGGGACATTTATTCACATAGTTTACCAACTCATAGTAAGTGAAACATTGTTTATTTAAAACATTTTAATTACCCATGCAATCACATACTTGGTGTCCTTTTCCTCCACCCTTATAACACACTCTCATTCCCATCATGAATATAGCAAGATTATTCTTTCTACAGTTATCACGAATGAGAAAATCCCTCTTTCCCTTATTCCCTTTATCCGTATTTCACTCTACCGTCCTTTTCATCTATGTCTTCCCATCAAATCCATATTTATTAGTGAGTTTTTTTACATATCTTATTAACACGTGTTACTATTTCTTCACATGATGATAATACGTGGGAGACTATTTCCTTTCAAAATGTTGGCTTAATACCATGAAACATATTATCATTCTTACTCTTTGGATCATGCATAATTCTAGAGTTCTCATTCCATCTACTGGGTGCCATTTCTCAAAAATGGCATACACTTGGTTTGTTTAGGAATCGCAATTCATAATTGAAAACATCTAAAATACCTAACATAAATTGAAATGATTATGCATATAATCTATAATAAAAAAATGTTTTCTTTTAGAAGTACATACTCCTAAATCCTTCAATATGGATTGTATAGAAAATGTGAATTTTCCAAAGAATATCCCCCAAGAATTTCATAACAAAGTGCACAACAAGGCTAGTTGTCGTGTACCATGATACCCCCAGTCAATCCTGAAACGCCTTGTCACAGTTTTCACTCCTAGGTATATTTGTGCCAGAGCCGCCTCAACCAGATCGTATCCAGACATCGATGTATTTCATAGAGAATACAAAAAATATCCACATTACCAAAATTCTTGTATGTTCTTCTATACCAATCCTCAAACTCTATATTTGGGTAATGTTCTCTAATTATAGTTCTTTTAAATCTAGTTTCCAATGTATGTTCTAAACTTCATCTCATACCAACTATAACGCCCCGACCCTAAAAGCCTGGATCCAGTGCATTATTTTAATACATTGGCATGATTACAAGGAATCATGTCCGAAAGAATTGATCAGTTCAGAAGTCTTGGAAACAAGAAACCTACATAATTTCAACATTACAACCTGAAAAATAAATACAAAACTAATTTATTCAATGAGAAACATCAAATACTACTAGATTATTCCTCCAAGTCACTCATAACTAACTTATTCATATTCTGGGAAAATAGAACATAAGAAAGGGGTGATCTCAAATTCTCAGTAAGGGTATGCAATATAGTGGAAGATACCATAAAAATTAGGCATGGTGAATAATTGAAAACACATTCCTTTACCATGAATAAACCAAATTTTTTTTGGAAGGAATATGATTAAAGTAAATAATTCCATAAAAAAAGTAATGGGTATTATACTTGTCCAATAATCACATGAAACATCGATAATGTTTTCATAATAAGGGAATTATTCTTGCCTAACATTCTAAAACATCTTGTCAATGCCTCGACAAAGACTTCTAAAATAATTTAGGCCTTAGAAAAAACCTTATCTCAAATTGGGAAAGGCATCATCCAATTCCATGTCTAATTGTCTCATGAGACCTACTGATGTATCGATAAGCTATAGTGGGCTCCACCTGGCACTTACTATGTACAATAAATTTTTCATATGAAATGGTTGAAACAAAACATAAACATTCATATTAATACTAGCATACGAAATGTAAATACGTTATCCATAATCATTGAATGGAATTAAAATAACACATCAATAGTCAATAATAACAAAAAACCATAAATGCAATATTTAATATTTGTATAATAAATTACCCCTTCTCAAGAATAATATCTTGTAAAGTATGTCGACATAGTTGAAAATTATCACTAAAAATCAGTGATCGAAATATACCTAATTTAGGAAATCATTTAAAAGTCATATAATTTTTAAAGGAATTCATGTAAAATATAGTTTCGAATCAATGTTTCACATACTGCATTAAATCCTATGAAAGTAATTATCATTTAGAAACATTCATGTCCATATAAAAAAAATCCGTAAACCCATTTTGAAAACAAGGACATTAATGAGAAAGGATTAGAAGAATAAATATTTTAAATATTTTAAATGATGTTTTAGTAAAAAATCCCTTGAATTTATTAGCTTTGAAAACTCTTTAATTAAACATGTACATGAATAATAAATTTTTCCCAGTAGATACTTACATAAAAATAACCTTATAAAAATAAAGAGATTGTAGAATTAACCCTTAGTTGGAACATTCCTTTGGTCGAGGGTATGTTTATCCTCTTGTATAATGACCATAGTATGTTATTAAATTATAAAAGAACTATATTCATATTTATTATATCATACAATATTAATTTATGACTTTATACTAGAAATTTAATAATCATTTCCACGTTAAATTAACATTTGAGGTAATAATCAGTTTCCTTATCGTATGTGTTTTAATTTGTTATTATTGATCGTATCACATAGATAATGATTCAAATACATCAATAATATAAAAAATGATTTATATATCATATATACATAGAAAATAAATTTGTATAATAGATAGATATATGAAATAGAAAACATCGTTTATGGAGATGGTAGGTCGTACATATGCATAAACGTTGTTTTCATTTTCATATCGTATTGAATGGAATTAAGTGAATAAGATATATGTAAGTACATATATATATATATATATCCAGTAGAATTTATATTTCATATATTACATGCTTATTAATAATATATATTTTTATAATCATCATTGAATGGTGAACGTGGAAACGAATCTCATCGCATCTTGGAGACGGTAATCCATACGTACGCACGAGAAACAATATCATTATTTAGAAGGTGAAATCATATGAAATTGGATGTTAAATCATATCTAATTATTCATTAACATTTTATAATGATTATTTACATAATTTATAGTCATTATTATTCCAATACAAATAATTATGTTTTTGAATAACAAACTACACCACGACGTGGAGACCGTAAGCTATACGTATGCACGTATGGTGCCGCTGTCATTTATTGGATATATAGAATAATGAAGACAGTTGTACAAATATTTATAATAAGATCACAGTATGTATAAGGCATTGGAGTTATTATTTAAGTATGGAAACAACAAATAAATAGGAAGTGGAAGGAGAAAAGAAATTAAACGAGGGTGGTGAAATAATTATCTCTTCTTTAGGTGTTTCCTATTTAGTTGATCAAAAGGGCACCTTAGGTAGAATTTCTAATCAATGTAAGGAATCTAAGTTTCTTTGAGGGATTTTGGGATGATATATGTGAAGGGGTTTTCCGATTCAAATGGATTTGGATGTGTGATGCTAAGGGAAGGGGAAGTACCCTTTTATAAGAGAGGTGACAGTCACTTTAGGAAAATCGTGATATATTATTTTATAATAGAATCATTTTCGATTTATAATGGATAAAAAATGATTTATTTCTAGGATAAGGTGTGTATGGGTCCAAAACATCTCATATAATAGGTTTTAGACTTGTTTAGGTCACCATATTAACCTTATTGTTTAGATTTAACTCTTAGTAAAATAGACTGACATTTACCATTTATATTTTGTATTTTTATATTATATGGTCAATAGATTACTATAAAAAGACAAGAGAACCCGAAGTGGTTCATTATTAATATATATAACCTTATCTATGTTCTTTGGCCAATCCATATATTTTTAGGAATATTATATCAATTAATAATATTGTATTTTATTTTAAACCTCAATTATGTCAATGTTGACACTATTTAGTATTTTATTTTTGTGAAAGTCATCACAATGTGATTAATTTGAACCAAATACATTGAATCCATATTAAAATTTCATAATCACCTAAAAAATTAGAGTATGACATCAAAAAGTTTAAATTATATTTATTTTAATATTTAAAATATAAATTATATGATTCATTTATTCACTAGGAAAATACTTCATCATTATTGGGTCATAAATAAATATAATTATTTTATGTCTAAATTTTATAAATAAAATATCCGAAGATATGAAATATTTTTAGCTTTCAAATTAATATTTATAGTCGAATATATAAATTATATTACACCATAAAAAATTTTTTTACTAAAAGATATATGTTTATGTCAATTTTTTATTTACATTAATTTTTTTAATATAAAGTATTATTATCACTCTCATGTGGATTTTTGTGGTCCCAAAATAGACCCACGGATTCCCATGGTCCGAACTGTATAAAAATTAGGAATAAGACATATGTTAGGGTAATTTATTATTATTATAATATTATTATGTTACTCTTATTTATCATCTTTACCTCTTTAACCACGGTAAATAAAATATTTACTAAAATAAATATTCATAATATCTAAAAAAAGTAGACTATTTACAAAATTTGGACTTCCAGATTCCAAATGTGGAATCCATTTTTCCAAATTAAAAACACATAAGTTGCATAAATTAATTTAAAATTATTTTCTATTGTTAAAACAAAAAGCATGTTTTTAAGAAATAAAAACAATCAAAAGATTGGCACCAGTTTATGTCCAGTTTAATTAAAAAATTACATCCAATTACCTAAAATATATTAAATTAAAAAAATATAATCTAATGATACTTAAATAACATTCAAATTTATAATTTAACATTATAAATTATTTGAATTTAAAAAGTCATTTTTAATTAAAATTTAGTATATTTGACTATTCATCAAAATATGAAAGTTATCAAAAAATTACAATCAAAATATCTAAACTAATTTTATATGTCTATATTATAAAGAAGAATTTAATTTCACTAAATTTAATATATAAAAGTGTCAAATATTTTATTTAAAATGTGTTTTCCCTAAAAAGGCGGAAAAACTGCTTTTTTTTAATACCTCTTTTATCATCAAAAGTGAATTTTTCAAATATAATGTCTATGAAACACAAGAAATGAATTTTAAAATTATATAGGATATATATATAATTCATAATGTGGTAAATACTATTCATAACATCTTTTTCAATGGCTAGTTTGATAGGACGTGGTGTGCTTAAACTCGATATTGCGTACATCACACGCTATTGTATTCTTCAAAGATAAACGTACCATAGAAGCTGCGGGTGTAACAAATGAAGAGTCTCCAAAAGAGTTTAAGAATAATGATGTATTTAATTGTCCATTTTAACAATATGATTTTATATTTTACTGAGATCACATTAGGTTATTCCATAATGGATCACTTATTCATAATGGTTCTATATTTGGATTTGTGTTATAGAGTTATGTAATCTATAATGGCCATGTTTTAACGATTTTGAACAAGTTGATTTCATAACATTGCTAGTTTCTAAATTCTAACATCAATAAGGTGATGAACATAATTCCCTAGGATTTATTTATTTTCCCCCTATTTTACGATTGGATTCCATATGAATCTTTTTTAGGTGGATATTTTTCTACATTTACTAGTGTTTGTTTTGATATTATATTTTACCTAATACTCATTTAGTTTTTTATAGTTTTTAATTCTAGGAAATTCCATAAGAGTGTAACATATATTCATTTAGAATACCCACTATCTTTCACTAATTTTATTCACTTTATTAAGTTTTTGTATTGGCCCGGGTTTTTGGGGTCCATAACTTTGTGAAAATATCGTTTTGGGTTTTTGGGTCTGGGAATCACGGTGGTGTAGGCCTACTGGTAGCCTTAGCCTACCGGTAGCAGGCCTGCAGGTAGCTCAGTCTACCGGTGGCCACAATCTACCGGTAGCTCGGCCTACCGGTAGCTGTAGCCCACTAGTAGCTCGGTCTACTGGTAGCTGCGGCCTACCGGTAGCTGCCGCCTACCGGTAGCTGCCGCCTACCGGTAGCTCGGCCTACCGGTGGCTGCAGCCTACCGGTAGCTCGTCCTACCGGTCGTTGTAGCCTACCGATCACTCGTCCTACCGGTAGCTGCAACATACCGGTAGCTGCGACCTACCGGTAGCCGCAGCCTACCGGTAGCACAGCTACTGTTAGCTGTCACCAACCGGTAGCTCTCAACTACCGGTGGCTCTGGCCTACCCCACGGGTTATTTCCAGTAGCGCTCCTTTTTGCGCAAATAGTGTTTTAAACCCTATTTTGACCTGTATGAGCGTGTTCTAAAGACCCGTAATGCGCATAAGAGTTTTAATTAAATAATTAATCAATTAATGAGTCGGTTTAAACCACCTGAACCCCATTAATGACGAGTGGGGCCGCGTGATCAACGCACGACCCCCGTGCCTTACGCGGTTTCGCGTTCTCACCTCAACCGTCTGTGGCTCTTATAAACTAAGGGTTAATTCATGGTTTCTCCCTTCCTCGATCGTGGATTTTCAAAAACAACTTCTGGTACATCGGGTGTACTGCATCGTTATTCATAACGTTCTGGGCCCAGCCTAAAAGTCGATCATCTATCAACAAGTAGAGAATTTTCTCCTTCGCCTCTCTCTTTTGTGTATCATGCGGGGTGGGCGTGCTTCTATTCCATAGAATTGGATAAAGCAGACCTAAATGAGGATAATGAACTAGATTTTTTTTTAAATAATTGGGGTTGTGATCGTTGATGTTGTTTATATTATGACCATCTTGTTGAGTCGTGCTGGGTTATGCCTTCTGAAAATCGAGGCCGTTGGTGGTCGTTTCTTGTGCACTAATGAACCCCTGCTGATGTTTTAAATGTCTTGTTGTGGTTGTAAACACATACTGTGAAAGTAAATTGGTTGCTCACGTATATCCGGCCAAATAAATTGAGGCACCAGGATCAATCCTTCTGTGATAACCCCGGTTAAAACACACGAAAATTTAAATCATGGAGTGTGTTAAGTCGTTTAAATCTAAAAATACCGGCATGGCCCTGACATGTGTTGGTTGTGGTAGTTGGTAGTTATCATTTTTGGGTCGATTGCTGGAGATGTGGGAGGGTATGGGATCCCCTATCTTTATACTCTCGGTGGTTGTGTGGATTTGGGGATGGGATCCCCTATTGGTATGGATTCGGTGGTTGTGAGTTTTAAGACCGGGTGGGTACTTGTTTATATCATGAATTGGGTGGGATCCTCTGTTGTTGAGAACCGAGTATGGGCGTTATGGTTGATTCTTGATTGTTTACATTCCTGTACTTGTACCTATGCTTACTAGTTTCCCAGTAGTGCTTATACTTAATTAAACCTTATTACTGAACCTCAAACAAGAATGGGACAAATAAGTTTTGTTGGCGAGAGTCGTGACTTGTGAATTGGAAGCAGTGGTGTTGTGTTCTGTAGACTGGTTAGATAAACCTAGGCTTTGGGTGAGTTCTTGTTACCAATATCTATACTTGTAGTTTTGTGTTTCTTATTTGCGCCCACCCATGTTGAGCACTTAGTGCCGAAAACCCCCATTTCATGGGGGAGGGTGTTTTTTCCCAACACTATTCTTAGTGGCTGGTTATTATCTCCTTTTATGCTCCCTTTCACGGATAGCCCAGGTATCTTCGGGTAGGCTGTGATTGCCTGAGGTCCATTATTAGCCCAAGAACCTTCGGGCGGGGCAGTGTGACGGTTGGCCAGTTGTGTGCGGCAGGTGGTTTCCCAAGTGTCATCGGGATGAGGCCCAGGTGTCTTCGGGCGTGGAAGAGGATCTTCTGGACCAAGTGTCTTCGGGCGTGGTGGTGGTTGTTATGGCCAAGCTATTTGCAGGCATGGTTATATGTGACAGTTGTGGCCCAGGTGTTTGCGAGCAGGATTCGGTAGTGGGTCTGCGTGTGGTTGTGGCCCAGGTGTGTGCGGGTGGGTGTGGCAGTGGGACTACGGTGAGAATGACGGGATTGGTTCGATGCGTAGGATGTCTCAATAACCAGTGGGAAAGTGGCGCAGGGTACCCAATCATCAATGTTCTCTGATTATATATATTACTTGACCTGCGTTATTTGGGGAGTGTGCCTTAGTGAGGCCTGGGGTGGATAGTTTACCTTGATAGGTGTTTGGTTTACTCCTTCTTCTCACGGGACTTTAGTACGTTCCCCCCACTTGTGCATGAGAGTATTTGGTTTTCCCTACAGAGTGTACTTGTATGCTCACCCTACGTATGTAAAATTGCTTTCCGGTTTCCCAGACGGCTTCAGGGATCATGCAGGACCATACTAGCTCGGACCTTTAGGGCAGTTGTTGTTTCTTTTCCTCTTTGGTATTTACCTTTGTAGTCACCTTTTGTACTTTGTGGTTTTACTTTTGGAACATGCATGTGGGAATGGTTTACTTTTGTCTTCAATTTCCTTTTACCTTGGTGTTGTTGAGTTTCATTATCTTATCTCTTGATCTTATAAAACAAAAAGGGGTAATGCCTTCCATTTGTTAGAAATTTCTATACCCTTGGTGCTATCGTCACTCCGTGACCTATTAAAGGCGGGTCTCGGGGGTCATTATCTCTCCTTCAACATAATGAAGGAAGGGCCTGACAATCTGCTGACCCTTCCCTCCTTTTGTTGAAGACGGGTCATGACAGAATGGTATTAGAGATGATGGTTGAGAGATAGGACGGAGTCTGGAGTTAGGCATAGTGAGGACTGCATGGGATGGTAAGGCAACAGTGTTGGGTGACCATGGCGCGTGAATTAGGACAGGTAAGACAGGCTAGGAAACAGGATATTAGGGCCCCCTGTGATCCGATGCAAGGAATCTGGACCTACCGAACGACCAAGTGAGGCCACACTGATTTTAGGGTAGAGACCCCAGGAAAGGTACATGCATCATAATGTCTTGTGTTATAGTGTTTCTAGGATGTCTTGGGAATTTAGAATAAATTAAAATTTTAAGAAGTTTTAAGAACGATATTCTGCACTACTAGGGCTTAGGAATTCCTTGTTTACCTTGCAGCTATGGCCCCTGGAAGGAAACCACGTGTGGTAACAGCTATCGAGGCCCCGGAGAATACATTGCCCGATCGGCAGAGAGCTGATCGAGAGGAAGAGAATGACCAGTGGAAGAATACTCTTAGGGCCTTCCAGCGACAGACCCTCGAGAAGTATGAGGGCAGCACCTCCAACATAAAGACGGAGGGCAGGCTAGAGGAGCTAGTTATAGATTTCGGCCTGATTCGGGCTCTGGCATAGTAATGGGTTCCTATGGTCGTCATCCAGATTTGGGGAGAGGCACGTTAGTAGTGGACGCATTAACTAGGGGAGAGGATAGAGTCTGAGGTGGCTTGGGCGGATTTCAAGAGGGTGTTCCGGGCGGAATTCCTCTCCTCGACGATGAAGGCAGAAAATAGGCAGGAACTACTCCCCCTCTAGCAGGGGAGTATTTCTGTGAGGGAGCTAGGGATCAAGTTCAAGGACCTCCTACATTTTGCTCCGGACAACTTTCCCGATGAGGAGTCTCGGGAAAGACGTTTAGTGGAGGCGCTCTGACCCTCCCTCCAGTAAGCTGTTACCCCCTTCACCCTGCCGACGTACTTGGAGGTCCAGTAGAAGGCCGAAGTGGTGGAGAGGATGCATGCTCTAGGAGGAGTGTCAAAAGAGGGGATCCATCTGGGACCATTGAAGGGAATGGTCGTCAGCACCAGGACTCTAGCATCAGGACCCTCCAGGTTCCGACCAGCAAGGAGCAGACAGCAGCAGTTTTAGTTTCAATCCCCCATCCCACGCCCTTTTCCTTCAGGACCGGGAGCACGATGCTTCATCTGTGGGAGCCCTGGACATCTACGGAGTCAGTGCCCGGACCGGGTGTAGTACGGTGGTGGTGGACAGCCCCACCACCCGCCCCAGTAGCAGCTTCCAGCCAGACCTTTCCAGCAGCAGCAGCAGGGACAACGAGCTCCTGCTCCTCCGAGGGCAGACATAGGAGGAGGAGGCTGACCTTAGGGCACTCCTCAGGGACTTCGATCGGGGCGTGGTCGGGGAGGTGGCCGGCAGTCGAGGGGCAGAGGAGCTGGGCGTGGATAATTACACGCTGCAGAGGCAGCTGTTCCGGTAGGGCCAGAGGTTGTTCGAGGTACGATCAGTCTGTTTAGCACTCTTGCTTATGCCTTTTTCGATACTGGAGCTTAGCACTCCTTTGTTGCACCAAGTCTATCTCGTGCCTTGGGTTTAGATGCAGAGAGACTTCCAGAGCCCTCGGTGTTGAGCACACCAGTCGGAGGTCAGACCAACTTGTTGTTTGTTTGTCGGGGATGTATACTGACGATAGGGCCGCATCAGTCGGTTAGGGATCTTGTTCTGCTATAGATACAACCATAAGATGTCATCCTAGGCATCTACTGGATATTTTCTATGTGTGTCGTCATCGACTGTTTTCGATGAAGGGTGGTGTTATTGGTCTTGGATGGCCGACGTGTTACCTTCACCGGTGAGCGGAGTAGTCCGAAGGGAAACAGGTGAGAGGAACCTCTCCTCTCCTTGTTGACCGAGCTGACAGTGGAATCAGTAGATGCTGAAATGGTGCAAGTGCCAGAGATCGTCCGTGAGTTTATGGACGTCTTCCCTGAGGAGGTGATGAATCTACCCCCTCGACGTGATATCGAGTTTGGGATAGACCTGCAGCCCAACGCTTGACCAATCTCGATGGCTCCTTACCGGATGACACCTTCAGAGCTACGGGAGTTGCGGATCCAGATTGACGATCTGATGAAGAGGGGTTATGTTCACCCAATTGCGTCACCGTGGGGCGCTCCAGTCTTGTTTTCAAAGAAGGCAGATGGTGGTCTTAGGTTGTTCATCGACTACAGGAGGCTGAATTAGGTGATGATCAAGAATCGCTAACCTCTTCTAAGGATAGACGATCTCTTCGACCAGCTGAATGGGGCATGGTGGTTCTCAAAGATCGACCTGCGGTCTGGGTATCATCAGCTAAGAGTGAAGGAGTGAGACATCCCGAAGACGGCATTCAGATGCAGGTATGGACACTTCGACTTCGTAGTCATGCCCTTCGGCCTTACAACCGCCCCAGCTATGTTCATGGGGCTTATGAACTCCATCTTCTGGGAGTACCTGGATCAGTTTGTGGTCGTATTCATTGATGACATCCTGGTCTACTCAAGATCAGAGAAGGACCATGCGGAGCAACTGAGGATGGTTTTGGAGGTCCTCCAACATCATCAGCTCTATGGGAAGTTGTTGAAATGCAAGTTCTGGACACGAGAAGTGTACTTCCTCGGGCATGTGGTGTCCAAGCAGGGGGTTGCGGCGGACCCATCAAAAGTTGAGGCAGTTATTTCATGGGAAGCACCCAAGAATGTGGCAGAGGTCCGTAGTTTCCTTGGGCTGGCAGGTTACTATCAGTGGTTCGTACCCAACTTCTCCCGAGTTGTGGCCCCTTTGATAGCCCTAACCAAGAAATATCAGGATTTCGTGTGGAGCGAGCAGTGAGAGTCAGCCTTCATCTATCTAAAATAAAAGTTAGTTAGTGCCCCAGTTCTGAGATTACCAGAAGAAGGGGTGTCCTATGAGGTGTTCTGCGATGCTTCAGGACAGGGCCTGGGATGCGTGCTGATTCAGCGACAAGCGGTAATCTCTTATGGGTCTAGGAAGCTACACCCACATGAGCGTAATTACGCCACCCACGACCAGGAGCTTGCAGTGGTCATTTTTGCGCTAAAGTTATGGCGACAGTACCTCATCGGGGAACGTTTTGTGGTCTACACGGATCAAAAAAGATTGATTTATGTCTTCTCCCAGCGGGACATAAACATGCGACAACGGAGATGGGTGGAGTTCCTCTAGGATTACAACTTTGAGATCTCTTATACTGAGGGAAAGGTAAATGTGGTGGTCTATGCCTTGAGCAGGAGGACGCAGAAGGATGCGGTCCGAGAGTCGGCGGACGCCTGGAAGGCAAAGGAGGAGTTGGTTGCCTTACACTTGGATGCGATGATGGATAGCGGCAGAGGCTTCCTATATCAGATGATAGTCCATTCATCTCTGTTTCGACAAGTGGAGGAGTCTCAGTGGGGAGACCTGGAGTGCGAAGTGATGCATGACCTAGTTGACCAGGGACATAATCTGGAAGGATGGACAAAGGATGGTCAGAACCGGATGCTTTTCCAGAAAAGGTTGTTTGTTACAGGGGTGATGCGCGGCAAGGTTCTCAGTGAGTTCCACAACTCACCCCTGGCGGTACACCCAGGAGTTTCCTAGATGTACCTGGGACTGAAGAGGCAGTTCTGGTGGCCCAGAGCTAAGTGAGCGGTGGAAGAGTTTGTGGCTAAGTGCTTAGTGTGTAAGAAAGTGAAGGCTGAACACCGAGTTCCAGGCGACCTACTGCAGCACCTAGATGTCCCCGAGTGGAAGTGGGATGACATCATGATGTATTTCTTCATGGGACTACCCAAGGACCAAGGGGGATACGACGCCATCTGGGTGGTAGTAGACAGTTTGACAAAATCGCCTCACTTTCTGGCGATCAGGGAGTCGAGTACTGTGGATGCTTTGACACAAAAGTACATGGACAAAGTGGTGCGGTTACATGGAGTTCTGAGGTCTATAGTATCAGATAGGGATGCACGGTTTACCTCACGAGTCTGGAGAGGATTGAAGCATGAGTTTGGCACCCAGTTACGCCTTAGCACTGCTTTCCATCCCCAGGCAGATGGACAAACAGAGTGCACCATCCAGACCTTGGAGGATATGCTACGGGCATGTGTTCTGGACTCAGGAGGATCATGGGTACGACACATGACCCTGGTAGAGTTCGCCTACAATAATAGCTATCACTCTACCATCGGTTTGGCCCCGTTTGAAGCCTTGTATGGGAGGCCATGCCGTTCACCTATGTGTTGGGCCGAAGTAGGAGAGGCAGGAATCCTTGGCCCGAAGGTGGTGAAGAACACAACTGAGAAGGTTCAGCTCATACGGGAAAGGATGAAGGCGGCCCAGGATTGACAGAAGACGTATGCTGATACCAGGAGAAGGCCCTTGGAGTTTGAGTTTGGGGATCACGTGTTCTTGAAGGTCTCCCCTCAGCGTGGGCAGCGGAGGTTCGGTAAGGGGAGTAAGCTTTCTACTAGGTTCATCGGACCCTTCGAATTGTTGCGGCGGGTCGGCGAGGTGGATTATCAGCTAGTGTTGCCACCGCCACTACTGGGGATACATGGTGTCTTCCATGTGTGCCAGCTCCGTCAGTATCATCACGACGATTCACACATCCTTGATTGGGGTGAGCTGGACATCGAGGATGATGTGACCATCGTGGAGAGACCAGTGATGATTGAGGATTGCAAGGAGAAGGTGCTTCGTGGGAGAACCCTCCCCTTGGTTCGTTTGTTGTGGAGACATGGTGGGTGTGAGGAGAGTATGTTGGAGAGTGAATCACAGATGTGTACCTAGTACCCAGAGTTGTTTTGAGTTTGTTCCTTGTTTCACCTGTTGTGGTAGAACATTTTGTCTTTTGGCTATGAAATGTACTGGTTTTTCATTCCTCTATTTGTGTGTGAAAATACCTGGAAATGGGGAGGAGAGAACCCATCCCCTAGTCAAGATGCATTAAGGTGGATGCGATCAAACTCGTGCGGGCGAGTCAGTGCCGCCCAAAGCGGATAATATCATGACATGGGGGAGGAGACTCCCCAACCCACATGACCGGGCAGTTTGGTGTGGTATGTTGCATGGTTCTTGGCGGGGAAATGTTTTAGTTTTCATGGGTTCGCTCCTAAGAGGTATCTTTCAAGGTGGTTGTTCAAACCCTCTCCTCCCTTCTAGTTTTGTTTTGATTCTCGAGGACGAGAATTGTTTAAGAGGTATCTAATGTAATGGACAAGGTTTTTGGGGTCCATGACTTTGTGAAAATCTCCTTTTGAATTTTCATGTCTGGGAATCACGGTGGTGTAGGCCTACCGGTAGCATTAGCCTACCGGTAGCAGGCCTGCTGGTAGCTCGGTCTATCGGTGGCCGCATCCTACCAGTTGCTCGGCCTACCGGTAGCTGCAGCCCACCGGTAGCTCGGCCTACCGGTGGCTGCAGCCTACCGGTAGCTGCGGCCTACCGGTAGCTGAGGCCTACTGGTAGCTCGGCCTACCGGTAGCTGCAGCCTAACGGTATTTCGGCCTACCGGTAGCGACAGCCTACCAGTAGCTGTGGCCTACCGGTCGATGCAGCCTACCGGTAGCGCAGCTACCGGTGGCTCTAGCCAACCTCGCGGGTTATTTCCAATAGCACTACTTTTTGCGCAAATAGGGTTTTAAACCGTATTTTGACCTGTTTGAGCATGTTATAAAGACCCGTAATGCACATAATAGTTTTAATTAAATACTTAATAAATTAATGAGTCGGTTTAACCCACCCAAACCCCTTTAATGACGAGTGGGTCCACGTGATCAACTCACGACCCCCGCACCTTACGCTGTTTCGCGTTCTCACCTCAGCTGTCTGCGGCTCTTATAAACTAAGGATTAAGCTGTGGTTTCTCCCTTCCTCGATCGTGGCTTTTCACAAATAGCTTCTGGTGGATTGGATGCTCCGCATCGGTATCTGTAATGTTCCGGGCCCGGCCTAAATGTAGATCATCTATCAACAAGTAGGGAATTTTCTCCTTCGCCTCTCTCTTTTGTGTATCATGCGGGGTGGGAATGCTTCTGTTCCGTAGAATTGGATAAACTAGACATAAATGAAGATAATGAACTGGATTTTTTTTATAAATAAAGGGGGCCGTGATCGTTGATGTTATTTATATTATGACCATCTTGTTGAGTCGTGATGGCTTATGCCTTCTGAAAATCGAGGCCATTGGCGGTCGTTTCTTGTGCACAAATGAACCCATGCTGATATTTTAAATGGCTCTTTGTGGTTTTAAACTCCTGCTGTGAAAGTAAATTGGTTAATCACGTATATCCGGCCAAATAAATTCAGGCACCAGGATCAATCTTTCTATGAAAAACCCGGTTAAAACACACGAAAATTTAAATCATGGAGTGTGCTAAGTCGTTTAAATATGAAAATACCGGCATGACCCTGACTTGTTTTGGTGGTGGTAGGTGGTTGTTTTCCTTTTTGGGATGATTTCTGGAGATGTGGGAGGGGATGGGATCCACTGTCTTTATACTCTCGGTGGTTGTGTGGATTTGGGGATGGGATCCCCTGTTGGTATGGATTTAGTGGTTGTCAGTTTTAAGACCGGGTGGGTACTTGTTTATATCACGAATTGGGGTGGGATCCTCTATTGTTTAGAATCGGGTATGGGCGTTATGGTTGATGCTTGATTGTTTACTTTCCTGGAATTGTGCCTATGCTTACTAGTTGCCCCATTGTGCTTAAACATAATTAAACCTTATTGCTGAACCTGAAACAAGAATGGGACAAATGAGTTTTGTTGGCGAGATTCGTGACTTTTGACTTGGACGCAGTGGTGTTGTGTTCTGTAGGCTGGTTAGAAAAACTTAGGCTTTGGGTGAGTGCTTGTTACCTATAACTATACTTGTAGTTTTGTGTTTCTTATTCGCGCCCCACCCAAGTTGAGAACTTAGTGCCGAACACCCCCATTTCATGGGGGGAGGGTGTTTTCCCCAACACTATTCTTAGTGGCTGGTTATTAGCTCCTTTTGTTCTCCCTTTCCCGGATAGCCCAAGTATCTTCGGGCAGGATGTGATGGCCTAAGGTCCATTATTAGCCCAAGAACCTTCGGTCGGGGCAGTGTGACGGTTGGCCAGGTGTGTGCAGCAGGTGGTTTCCCAAGCGTCTTTGGGATGAGGCCCAGGAGTCTTCGAGCGTCGCAGTGGATCTTCTGGCCCAGGTCTCTTCGGGTGTGGTGGTGGCTGTTATGGCCTAGGTGTATTCAGGCGTGGTTATGTGTGACAGTTGTGGCCCAGGTGTTTGCCGGCGGGATTCGGTAGTGGGACTGCGTGTGGTTGTGGCCCAGGTGTGTGCGGGCGGGTGTGGTAATGGGAATGCGGTAAGAATGGCGGGATTGGTTCGATGAGTAGGATGTCTCAACAAACAGTGGGAAAGTGGCGTGGGGTACCCGAACATTGATGTGCTCTGATTATATATATTACTTGACTTGCGTTATTTAGGGAGTGTGCCTTGGTGAGTCCTGGGGTGGATAGTTGACCTTTATAGGTGTTTGGTTTACTCCTTCTTCTCACGGGACATTAGTACGTTCCCCCCACTTGTGCATGAGAGTCTTTGGTTTTCCCTAATGAGTGCACTTGTATGCTCATCCTACGTATATAAAACTGCTTTCAGGTTTCCATGAGGACATCGGGTATCACGCAGGACCATACTAGCTCGGACCTTTGGGGCAGTTGTTGTTGTTGCTTTTCCTCTTTGGTATTTACCTTTGTAGTCACCTTTTGTACTTTGTGGGTTTACTTTTGGAACATGCATGTGTGAATGGATTATTTTTGGATTTACTTTCCTTTTACCTTGGTGTTGTTGAGTTTCATCATCTTATCTCTCGATCTTATAAAACAAATGGGGTAATGCCTTCCATTTGTGAGAAATTTCTATACCTTGGTGCTAGTCGCCCCTCCGGGACCTATTGAAGGAGGGTCTCGGGGGTCATTATCTCTCCGTTAACTTAAAGAAGTAAGGGCCTGGCAATCTGCTGACCATTCCCACCTTTTGGTGAAGGCGGGTCATGACAGTTTTAATTGTTTCAATGTTATGGAAAGATATGAATTTTCATGATAGTTATAATTTTTTCAATGGGATTTGAATATCGGGAATTTTTTTCCAATTTTTTGTTGAAATATTTTATCCCTTTGTGGCTTCTTTCCAAAAATCATGCACATTTTTATAGAATAATTGTTTGTTTTTGTGGTAATTATAATAGTCCTACATCTAGTTTATTTATTATTTTTACTATTAATTTTTTATTCTTATAATTCTTATGTTTTACATATATTGTTCTTGAATGTTTGAATTGTTTATGTATTACAATTGACCTCATGGTGGGATCACAGTTACTAATATGATTATGGATAAATTTGAAAATTATTATAATGAAAAAATTTAATTTTTTCATTGGAAAATAAATTATGTGATATAATGGAGAAATATTAAAACTAAATATTATCTCCGAGTGAGTCAGGGGGTTATTTTTCATTGGTTTTGGAAACTATGTTATTTACCAAAATTCTTAAAACCCTATTTTAAACATTATTTTTAAGACATTGTACCCCAAAGTTATTATAATGGACCATACCTTTCATATTTAGATATTACAACTAAATAGAATTATATTCAATACATAACATAACAAACCCACTACAAAACCCTATACGCTTCGTTTCTATAAAAACATGGAATATTAGAAAATAGATTCATAAAACTATACATTATCAATATATTGTTAATTATTTACTAGACCATTTTTTGACACGTCATTATTTATACATTTATTCATATCATGGGGGAAGGAAACATAAGAAAAGGGTGAGCACAAAAGCACATTAAGGGAAAAAAATGTATTGGTTTAAATCCCTAATGTTGTCCTCTCAGTATGTTTTTGGTGTGGTTGTGTTTTTTGACAATTCTAGATGACTAAAAATGAGAATGGTTAGTGTTTAATGAAGACAAGTTTTTAAGGTCACACAATTTCCTAAGAGAACAAAAAAAATTATGGATTTATGCACATGTGTGAAAGGTATGATGATTGTTGAAGAAAACTAACAAATGATGAGAAATGCATACCTAAATTCAAGGACCGCGTACCATGTTTTGGGAATGGTACGCCGAGTGGCGGGAATGCTAAGCCAAAGAGGCTTGCAAAACTGAAAACAGATCATTGTGGAAGGCAGTTCTATACAAATAAGGCCTGATGACTGTGTATGAGATTGACTACATTGGAAAAAAGGCAGTATGCAGAATGCATATAAAGAGCGGTTTTCTTGAAGGGTTACAGTTCATTGTGGTAAAAGGGTCTATATGAGGTAGGGTTGGAATGAAGATTTTAAAAATCATCGTTTAGAGTTTTTTAGATATATTTACCTATATAAAAATCATTAATACCACAGATTATGGTAATTAATGAAAAAAATTAGAGAACATATTTTCGGTTAGGGATTTAGGGACTGTCTCAAGGGGGATTAAGAAGAATAATTCCTTGAATGCTAATGTGGTTTGCATTGAAGGTATTATATCGAAGGTGTTTTCAGGGATTCTTAAGACACAAAGGATGACTCGGTATATGTAGGTGGAATATCCAGTATGTGAAAGTGAGAATTCTTCAAGTGGTACATAATGGGGGAGATCTGATATGTAGATGTGAAGATAATACAGGAACATAGAATAGTTCATGGACAGAGGGCAGTTCACAGAAGGTGAGTGAAGAAATTTGTATGTGGGGACAGTAGCAGTTTGCAGAAGGTAGAAGTATTACACATAGAGGGGTTCTGCATATGAAACCTGATACTCAGTAGGCAGTAGATGAGAGTGCTTCACTATTTTCACTATGAATCCTTCAAAAGATTCAAATCTATTTTTCAATGTATTTTATGATACCTAGCAGTGCTCAAGGAGGTGGACCTCATATACTGGTGAAAAACGATCTTCAACAGTGCATCTACCCATAGATAAGAATCCATGAATTCGTGAATATGAAGGGACCTACATTTCCATAATCTATGTTTTACCTACATGTTGCTAAATTGTCTATGTATTTTTTTCCAAGAGCAGTGAGAGAAGGAAGAGTTAGACAGTGGCCCTTTACAATGGCAGTGAGCTAGAGAAAGAGGCATAGCGTGTGGCCCTTGGAAATACAGTGAGAAGACCCAAAAATTGGTAAAGGTAGTGAACATTAAAATAGAAGATCTATCCCAAAACATGTACTAATTATTGGCCATGAGCCTTAGAGAATTTGGTACATTGGCCCACCGTTCTTGTATGATTCATGGATGTCACCCATTGAGGGTGAAAGAAGTATAAATTGATGTTTCATGTGCATAATTTTATATATTTTCATATATTTCTATAGGAGGAAGAGAGAATCGAGTTTTTTCTAACAACGAATAAAGATACAAAGAGAAGAATGTTTTAATCCACCATACCCTGATTCACCCGGCTGATAGGGTATTCAAACTAGTAGACCTAACAAAAATGTATACATCAATTATATCATAATCAAAAGTCAAAAACCAAAAACAAAACATTTGAAAATTATTTGATAAATATTAGAGATCATGATATCATGTCATGGAATGAATCAATGAATATCACAATGAATAAATGAACATTTTCCATCACATAATACCATAAGAAATTTAATTTTTGGTTTTCTCATTAGAATATAAAATCAATTCATTATTAGTAAATGCTCTTTTCCAGGAACATCATAGTGTACAATGTCCTTTACTGAATTCAGTTCCATCCTCATTCTAATCCAACATTACTAAACTAATATTAATAACCATTCCAGTCCTATATACCTTATGTGATATAAATCATTACCCAATGTGTTATAGGGAAATATATGTCCCAACCATCACATAATTAAAACTATACATAGGTGTGCCATATTATCATAATTCATTTTTTGAACCAATAAAATGAAATGGATTTCATGATTATCCTTCCAGCATAAAATAACACATGGAATAGAATTAGGATACACTAATATAATTCAATGATAAACATAAAATAATCATTTAAAAATATATCTCATATGTAAAATGATTTTGAGATATCACTTGAAAATAACTCATGAAGATAATATATATCCTTCTAAAAACTTTTTTGAAACACCTTGGATTTTTAAAAGATACCATTTTATTAGAGTGTAGCCTTGAAATAATATAAGGTAAGATTCAAGTCATTAGTATTTAATCCAAGTGAAAAAAATCAATTCATTCCATATAATATTGAAAATCATTATTCTCATACGTTTTTTCAGAAAATTCATATACTGCCTCTTAGGAAAAAAAAAATTCATTTAATGAGATTTTGAAAAAATTTAAAAATTGTTAATAGTTTAATTAAAAATTATATAAGAATAATATAATTTTATTGTATTAATTCTCTTTGAAACATGGTCATTTAAGATAAATATTCCCTTATAAATACTTACATAAAAACAATCCCAATTAATAGTGAGATTGTGAATTTTACCCTTACACTGTCTAATTTCTATAGTACGTATTCAAAAATCTTGTATCAGAGATTAAATACTTTTGATCAGTTATTTTAAATCCATATTTGTGGATATAATAGTATAAATAATGAACTAGTATAATCTTATAACATATTTTTTAATAATATTTCATTATAACCCTCCTTTCAGTAGTTAGCATATTCATTTTACTATTACTACTTTATTATATAAGTTATGGTTTTTGGGAATATGATCAATATAAATAATTTATATAATTATATTAATATTATATATATCAAATTTATTTATTATATAATTTTAAATAATCATTCTTTAATATCCAACAAGAACATTTAATAGCATCACGCCACGTAGAAGGTAGGTCGTATGTACGATCAAGCGATGATATCATTCACTTAATGGTGAAATGGAAATTAATATGATGGTATATTAAATTAAACAATCAATATAATTTTATAATTATCATACATATATTATTTAAATCAATATACCCTTCCAAATTATGTCGTGATGAAAAACAGATTAAACCACGATGTGGAGACGGTATGTTGTATATAAAAACATGTCGTGATTATGTTTTTTGTACTATTGATAAAAGGTAGAATATGGTTGTTTCATTATAATAATAAAATAAAATAATATAAGAAATAATTTATTTATTACTATTGATTGGAAAAAAACTTACAGATGGAATAGAAGAATAAGTAAACATAAAAGAGTTGTTAAAGAATATTACGTCTTCATATGCAAGGTTCCTTTAGATATCATCTTAGGGATGCTCGAGTCGGTCTTTTGAGAAGACTATAACATCTAAAATTTTAATAGAGAGGTTTAGAATAGAAATTAGGAGGGAATTTTTGATACAGATGGCCTAATTTTATGTGTATATATGAGGGAAAAGGTTCCCTTTTATAATTGTGGCGAGATGAAATTTTGTAATTTTAAAAATATTAATTTATAATAAATTTAATTTAAATAAAAATACCTCAAAAACTAGAATTATTATAATATAGGATTATATATTGTCTCAATATCATCAAACAATATATTTTTTACATGTAATTATATGATTTTATTGTTTATCATTTTGATCAACGCTTGGTAAACATATTTTAATTTTAACAAAACTGTAAAAAAATACAGTATTAAATGGTTTTGTTTTTTATATAGTTCATTTAAATTAAATCATAAATCAAAATTTTATATCATATTCAACAATATTATGATTATTTTTTATCTATAAATATTTCTTATGATTAAATATTTTTTTTATAATATATATTTATAAATTTTTTTGACACTATTCATTACAAGGACATTCAAATATATCAAGATTATATGTTAACTTAGAACCAAATTCTATATTATATCCCTATGCAGTCAGGGTGTATTATAAATTTTTTTTATCCTACTAATTATCTCATATTTTATTTATTTCATCATTTTTAATAACAGTTATTTGTTTTTTCCATTGAAAATATAACTACTACATCAAAATTGTGTTATAATTTAATAATAATATTTATTAATTAAAAATTTCAAATAACAAACCACGATAAATAAAACACTATATATTAAAAAATTATTTATTGTTAATTATATATTTTCGTTAATCCTATGTTAAAAATGATATATTATTTAAACCATTAATATGACATCTTTTAATTTTTATTAAATATGATTTCACCATATAATTTAATTGGCCCAAAATGTTGAAAAAAGTATATTTCTTGAATATTTAATTATTAAGTTAAAAAACTTACATTTTAAATTTGTATATATCATAACTTTTTCCCATGTGGTCACAAAATGGATATTTAAGGGAATGAAATTGATATTTTTTTCATTCTTTTATTTGAATATTATATATGTAATTTTCATGGATTGCTATCAATTAATAAATATAATTTTTATAATTATGTTTTATGGGTCAAATTATATTAATCTGTTAATATCATTTCATGTGTAGGAGTCATTTCATAGTATTTTTCATTTTATTTTCAATATAAATTACAATATTTACCATTTACAATGGTAAGAATATTCACCAATGTTACTTTTCATGTCGTAATATAATAAAAGGGAACTATTCAGTAAATTTAGAACATTGAAATAAAAAAATCCATAATTTTTATAACTAAAAAAACAAATGGTTCAAAATTTAATTTAAAATAAATTTCATAAACATCCATGTAAAATTGTATTTTAGAAAAAATATCCTCTTAGGAATGAAAGGTTTTTATAATAAATTCTTTTATAAAATAATTTTCAAAATCCAAAATTAGAATATTTTAAATTAAAATGGGGTAGCTGAACTTTAAAAACAATGAAAAACCGAATATTACCATGTGAACACATTAATTTAAAATACAGTATTTAATATAAAACTATGCATTCAATATTTCATAAAAATAATTGTGTTATTATTTTCAATGAACATAAAAATATATTCATATTGAGTTAGGAAAATATTTTTTTCATAAATTATTTATTCATATATATTCCACCAATGCAACATATAGTTTCTAAGGGTCATCTAATAATAATAGTGTATCACAATTCATTTAAACTCCTGGTTGTGTGAAATACAAGCTATTGGATAAATAAAATTATATAAATATAACGATTTCATAAAAATATCAGAGTGTTACTTTTTACCCCCAATAAAATGAATTTTTCCCCAGAATTTTTTTTCAAGGATTCAATTTTATGGGCATACATATGCCTCATCATATCAATAGTTTCCAATGTAACATCGTCAAATTGGTGGTTCCACCATAAAAGTACAACCAAGTGAGTGGTCTTGTTTTATAGAACATTCTCTCTATGACCGATAATCTCTATCGGTTGTTATCTCTAAAGACTATCTACTTATAAATGTATGAATTCTAGATTTTGTACATTTTAAAGACTAGATATTCACTTATTCAAAAGAGATGTATGGAACCTATAATGTACATGAAAGTGAATCAGGGGAACTCTTAGTCGATAAGCATCTTTCCCAACATGATCCTTCTTTTCAAAATGATCAATATACCTAAGGCTGAGAATTCCCTAATTTCATATTACCATCACAATTTTATTGGGAGATAATATTATAATTACATATTCAATCACTTAAAACTTAGGTTCTTTATATCTACTACAAGCATAATTTTTTTTGACAATGAGATGCACTTACACGCAATTGAATATATCTAACATTTTCTACCAATTCTACAGCTAGATCATGTTTTAATAACTTTGATTCCCAAACATCATTCTCATTTTTTTGGTAATCATCACTTACTACAAAAGAATAATTCATTAGGATCCATCAAAATACTTGAGTGAGATCTATTATTTTATGAAAATTATACTAAAGGTAGGTGTTGGTTAAAACTACAATTTAAACCCAAAGAGAAAACACTCATAATGTCTTATAGAGTTTTTATTTTACTCTTAGACAGACCATCTAATTGAGGATGATAAATATTTTTGAATATTAAATATGATTACAAATCATACTAAACACTTCTCCAGAACATCAAGATAAAAATCATATACAAATCAGATATAATGGAATGTCGTACTTCCTGAAATCTCACCACTTATCTAGTATTTATAATAAAACGATGATCAAGAGAGAGGTATTCTTTGATATAAATGATGTTTTCCTACAACATAAGATGATCAACTATATCTCAAAAATAATTATAGCCTTTAGTTGTTTTTTGATGTTTGACAATAAAGTCCATATCATGGTTTTTGGATTTCTATTATAGTATGAGTAATTCTTGTAACACCGCCTTAGAATTTTATCTCCCAATATTAAATTGATGAAAACCCGTGCACTAAGAATCATATTCAATAATATACTACATTGTCCAATCTTACTAGAAATACTCTTTTAGTTCCCGATATGTATTTTCTCTTCCACGATGAATAGATAATGATTTACAATGATCCACCATCAATAGATCATTTATTAATTCCGGTATGAGAGGAATATAAACATGGTCCTTAATCATTATTATTTCATCCTAATAAAATATGAACTTGAGATCATTTCTCACCTTTTTTTATCTACATAATCCATACATGCCTCTTTATTCTTCATTTTCATAGATAGTTAAACATTCATTTTAAAAAATATATTATTTTGTCCTTGCATTAAAATTTCCAGACCTATACATTGAAAATCCAAGAACAATTGATCTTTTTTTATCATAATCATTGATAGGATATCATGGTCCATTCAACTCAAAGGGTACTCCACCTTGTTATCTTTCACATGGTTTTAATATAATGAGAAATCAAAATATTTAATTAACTCTAACCATCTCATTTTTCAAATAATTATATCAATTTGAGTGAAAACATTGTTTAAACTCTTATGAAAAGTATACATATCATAAATTTCTCAATAAAAATAATTCATGCATATTGTTTTTGAAAATATCACAAAATATTACAACAAATCATTATTTGTGTAATTTCACTCATGGATTATCAATTTTGTGAGGCATAAGATATCACTATATCATCTTTCACGAGAAAACATTCCATCTCCTCATTAGATGCATAATAATAGATCAAAACACATTCTCTAGTACATGGTAGTATGAGCACAATTTTAATTAATAAACTTATTTTTAGATCCTTTATAGACTCTTCACATTACTTATTCTAGAAGAACATAAATCAATTGAGAGTAAACATTGTGAGTTGATTAGATTATCATGATAAATAAATCATAAAACATTGATAGTATCTAGACAAATCTATAAAACTACCGATCTATTTTACCTTAATTGGTCTTTCACAATGTTCAGTAAATTATTTATTAGTGGGGTCCATAGATATCTACTGTATTGAGATTTTGTGACCCAAAAAATGAAACATTCTAATGACAAAATGCACACTTGGTAAATTTTTCATAACGATTCCCATTTCTAAAGGTATTTATAACAATCCTCAAGTTATATTAATGTTCTTCCTTGTTAATTTAATATACAATAATTTCATCCATTAATAATACCACAAACTAATCAATATATTCTACAATGGCTCTATTCATTAAATCCACGAATATAGCTGAGAATTTTTAGGACCGAATAAAATTACTATAAATTCATAGTGTCCATACCTTATATATAATTTTGACTTGGGTATCACTTCCTTATTAACCATCAATTGATGATATCTAGATTTAATATCTATCTTAGAATATTGTTTTTCTCCACGTACAAGCTCAAATAAGTCATATATATGGGAAGATTATATTTTATATTCACAAGGACCATGTTATGTTTTCGATTGTTTATGAAGAATATCATTGATACATCATACTTATTAAAAAAATAATAGGTTCACCCTAAGGTGATGCACTAGAGTGTATAGATCCTTTTTCAATATTGTCTTGTAGTATCTTATTAAATTCCAACATCTCAATTGGGGAAATTCTATAAAGTCGTTTTTTAGATTGGAATATCTCTAGGTATGAGTTCTATTGAAAACTCAACTTTATGATTTAGTTCATGACATGGAAATACATCAATAAATTCATAGAAAACCAGAGTACAATATTTGTATCCCTAATGGTGAGTTTCTCCCCAACCATATAAAGGAGCTGACCATCATTTCCAAAAATGTGTATGTAATTCCCATTGGACGTTCATATTAATCCTTTCATCGATAGATGGTCATATATTAATTCTGAAAATTACACGTGACTTCCCATTCATGTAAATTTATAAAATATTTATACAGAGAATGATAATCAATTCCATGAATCACATAAAATTCAAATAATGGAAGGATCAACTAATTTTTAGGAATCACTTTCGCAAAAACTAAAAGAGGGGAAGAATTAAAATATTTTTTTATGAACATTATTACAGTAGTTGTTTTTGTTGATAACTCATCATCAAATTATTGAGGTGATATGATTTTATCCATAGAAAATTCATGATTATTAAAAGAGTACATGGATCCCGAATCAAAATAGATATTAGCTGATTTAGAGAGGTTGGTAATTATACCTTTTACTAATTCATTATCGTAATCCCCATTACCGCTAGTGGTCACATGGGATTTTCATTTTTCCTTGGACTAAAATGGATTCTAACAATGATCCTCATAAATAAAACATGGTTTTTGGAATTGATCAGCTTAATTACCCCTTATGTTTCACTTGTATCACTTACGTACATGAGGATCATTCTGAGTAGACTTAGCATTATAATGTATCTTTATCCCATCACTTCTACAGTCAGTTTACCTATTACTATATTTCCCACATGTAAAAAAATTATTAGTCCCCTTAATACAATTTATTAAAAGATTCATTACACAATTATACCATAAATGAATGACAATATTATATCCATTATGGTTTTATGATTTTTTGTTTTACTCCATTTTTAGATTCTTATTGAACCCAATAGATATATGGGTATCCCCAATATCAAACTCAACTGTGAGATAACGTAGTATTATTAGTCATACCTATTGAATCACCTTATGGATAATTCCCTCAAGATACATTGTTTAAATCTACTAAAGAATCAATAAATCATAAATTAAAGTTGGATGATAATACAATAAGTGTACCTTGAATGTTTTTTTAAAATATAATTTGTATGTACCAATAAATTCATCATATTTTTTAAACTCAATAAATACATTATCTATCTTTATTCAATGAATATAAGGAATGTACTTATTGAATAATATGTTATTGAACTTTTCCCATTCAATGTATTTAATTTCATATTTCTTGCCCATATTCTTGATATAGTTACTCCAATAATCATATCCACCTTAACAAAAATATTTTACCAAAATTAATTTTGTACTAGTTATAAATTAGAGAACCAACAATATTCATTGTTACAAAAATTTATTTAATCCTCTAGTTGATTAGAAGACCAAAGGAAAGAAGTTTATCACTTTCTCATGAAGGAATTACAAAATGTTGTTCCCTCCATTGATCATTTGTAAATATTTAATAATACATATATTGAGAGTGTTTGGTGAGCATATAAAAATGGTATTCATTATATATCCCAGAATAGCTAATTTCCTACGAGGACAATAGATGCATTTTCCATCACATTCATCATTAATTTGGCCACTCTGGGATCCATCGATTGATTTAAAATTAAAACCCCAGTGTGGGAAACAGTTATCATAGTGGGGAACACTCATAATCAATTGAAATTACATATAAAATTTGAATTCAAGGCAAATGATGTTCAATCATAGGTTATTAATTATTTTTATCATCAATATATTATTTTATCCAATAACATAGACTTATTATTATGTATCTTTTTAATGTTTTCTCATCTTTTTTTCCATTTCTTAACTTAAGATTACTCTAATACCAAATATAACAGCCCTTAATTTTCATACATAGATATTATATAAAAGAAAAATAATATTCAATACATAACTTAAAAAACCAAGATATATATAAGATCAAAGTTTAATATGTAGAAACATAATTACATGAGTGGATGAATTTTATGTGTAAAAATATTAGCTTCTAACCATAAGTAAAATTTTATTAACAAATTTAAACAAATAAGATCCACTTAAACCATATTTTTATGTTTAATGAGAAAAACGTTAGTTTAGTAATGTACTGTAATAAAATAAGTACAAAGGTATACTTTAACAAGATTATACCTTGTTGAAAAATAGAATCATATATATGAGTTACAAAAAATCATAAAGTATAAGAAACACATTCTTAATTTCATAAATTGCAAAAAAATTAAAATTACATATAAAAAAGTACTCATCTATCAAACCAAATTTTATTATTTCCAAGACACAATGGATAAAGGTACCTTCATTTATACATTCAAGAACATATGTCTTAACCACACCAAGGTAATCCCTAGATATGCATATTTGTATCTTATTTATTATCCTCACATAACCTCGATCTGTAAGGTGATCAACACCTCTATCTTACATCAACACAGAATACATCTATTAAGAAGATAATTATATCCTTTATCTTCTATTATCTTGGAATACAAAAATTTTATATAGAAACAAAGAAAATATCAAAATGAAAAAAAAGCTTATTGAAGATTTAAGAATGTGTATCATGATTTTCAAAATGTAAACTCCTCAGGGATTTTGAACAAAGAAATTCTTGCAGAGCTCATGCTGAGTTTAAATTCCCCCAAAAGATCACAAAACCAAAAACATTGAAATTATTAGGTATTTATGTGTGACATCTCTAAATGTCAAAAATTTCTCCAATCATTCATAATTTTACTGATATTTTGGAGGGACCTATATTGTTCTAACATAAAATGATCATATAAATACTAATTGGATGACATTGTTTGGTGTAAAAAATATCATGATATAGAAGAATCTATTTATATAAAAAACTATGTTTAGAAAAATATTATCATTAAGGAAGATATAAAATCATACATTAAGTAAATATTGTAACATTAAGAATGTTATAAAAAATATTTATTAAAAAAGAGAAAAACATTAACAAACATATAAAATTGGATCTTGAAATAATTGAGAAACATATTTTCATTTTTGAGTGAATTGGAATATGAATAAGTGAATGAGATTAAAAAATTTAAGAGAATCTGAATTATAATTCCAGATGATTCATAATTGAGAAAAATATATATTATTCTATTTTCAACATGATCCAGAAGAGACAAATAGAAATAGGAATGTATTTTTTGCGTGATTTAGAATTAAGAAATAGAAATAATATTCCATATTCTAGGTGATTTGGAATTGAGAAAGGGGATTTGGATTCGATTTTTTGCATGATTCAGAATTGGGAAAGAAAGGGATTCCTGGTTTCAACAATGATCTGACATATTCTATTGTCTTATAATAGAAAATGATAGATTATATAAAAAATAACATGCTTATAAATATCCTCATATATAGAAAGAATAATAATAAAATATTTTTCTGATTTACAAAACATAAATGAATGACAAAATGTCCTAATGAAACATTTGACTCCACACAAAAACAAAATAGTTTTATCTTATTCGAAAACGGGGAAACATAAATAATAGATTCCTAAAACATCAACATAATCTCTTACTTTTTACTTATTTACATGAGCCCATTTTGATAGATATTACTTATTTACATTTTTATTATCGTAGAGAAATGACATACCAGAATGGGGTAATATTAGATGACTAGTAAGGGTAAACCACATTTTCATATCAAAAATATAACATTTATATAAAAAAAGTACCTTAAAATACATTTCAATATCTTATCCTACAGATAGTGTAACGGTCCAATGTTTTTTAATGGAAATTACATTATTATATTTATGTCATAAAATAACACGAAAACACAACATAATTAACTACTAAGTGATAAGTGTCCTTTAAACATCTGTTTGTCACATCTGTGTTTGGAATTTTAAAAATCTGACATACACAGTTGTGCTCAATATGATTTTTAAAGTCTACTGAAACAAAAATAATTTTTGGTGAATAGTAACCTAACCTTATGAATAGTAAAATACCCTTATGAATAGTAATATGACCCTTATGACTTGTAAATAATCTAAAATAAGAGTAACCTCACCCATGAATAATGAAATAAAATTTAGACATTTATAAAGTTACAATTTGACCATAGAAAACGTTTTGGTATTTTTTAAGTCATAAATATTTAATTTTAATTAAATAATTAATTTAATGGAAAAAAATTATTTTCTTAAAATGTGTTAATTAATTATCAAATCAATGTCTTATAGTTTTTAGATAATTTTATAAGACCCTACGTAATTTTTGAAAGCACTATAAAATCAGTTGTAATCTTAAAAACAGTTTTTCTAAGTAAATTATGATTTTATTTAAATATTAAATTAATAATATTTAGAAAATTATTTTCGAAAAATGGACTTCATTATTGGATTCTACAAGTCTAAAAATGGTTGGGGTAAATTTTTATTATTTTTCTAAGCGACAAGAATTTTTTTTGAATAGTTGAATCTGATAAGTTACAATAAATGCTAAACAATGGATTAATTGAGTCATCAATGATGAAATGCTGATTTAAGCCCACTTGGTTCGTGATGAAATGATAACATTACTATTATTGGTCATTCAAGACTCACTATTACTTTTTTTTGGGGAAATTAATAAACTAATAAATTTTATATTAAGGAAACCCCTCCCCCTCCACTATAAATGCCACCCTTCACACCCTCATTTCCTCACACATCTCAAGCTCTAAACCTTCTCCAAACTCTGCCAAAACACCTTCCCTAGCCCCTCCCCCACGTCCAGGAGTTTTTGGTCTCATCAAAAGGCCAAGCATAGGCCCTTAATGAGGTTCTCAAAAGATGGATTCTAGAGGAAATTTCCCTCCCTCTTCTCCTTTAATTTCCTTTCAAGTTCTACTCCATTTCTTCATCTCTCCCAACCCATCTTCATACATAATGTATATTAACACCAGTATTATAAATATAATGTAATTTTATGATTCTAGTGGGATATTATATCATACAACCCCCTTTCCCTCTTCCTTTTATTTTATTAAAGAGAATATTGTTCGTGAGGTGTTAATTTATCACCTTCAAAAACGACATGATTTCTTCTTCCATTTATACCTTCATATCTACTCATGAAACCATATTTATGGTTGAACCAGAATAATTTATATGTATTACCTCCTATATAACATTCTGGAACTAACTTATGTCCATATTACTAAGTAATATGTTAAAACAAGTTCGTTATGCTCGAAAAACCGCCCAAATTAACCCAAATAATCATCATTTAATTATTATCTAATGATTCATACACATGGATCTAATTTGAATAATTATAATATAATAAAAATTCATGTAATATCATTAATAACATGTAATATCATTTCTGTATGTTTACCCATTTTCCACCCAAACTTCAATTTAAGAATACATGTTAACCACTCAAGAAAACCACAAAAACAATCATTCCGGAATAATGTATTTAAATGATATAACTCATCCAAAGGCGCATAAATTCACTTAATGAATCCAAAATGAACCATATTAATGTACAAAAGGATCTGGATTTATAATTAATTAATATAATGCCATTATACAGGACATTAAAAAGAAGGAAGCATTCAGTTACAAGGTAAGGGGAAATCTCGAACCCCAATTTTTATCATTCAGGTTCTCCCTCTTTAATGCCATTTTTTATATGGTTACTCGTTAAATATCATTTTTTCATCATTGTCTTTAATTTTCTCGGATATGCATGTTTTCCACTGGTTTTTTATGTCAAACCAAATGTTTTTTAAAATAACTCCAATTTTATGAACACCCATTTTACTTCTCACTCAAAGTGGACGGTTCTTGTAACATGTATGTTATTACCTATTTCTTTTGGGAACCCAATGATTATGAATGTTTTATTATGAGATGAAACCCATTCCATTCAATGGGTTAGTTAGGTACATTTTTTATATGTGTTCTTTCTTTCAAGGATGATGATGATAATGTTATGATGTGACAGGTGCACCCGGAATTATACAGCACTCTAATCCATTGGGGAAAGTGATGTATCTCATGCGTAAATGTGAAATGATGTGTGAACAAGTTTCTAGCTTGGTTCACAAGTATGTGTGGTAGTTAACCACTAAGACATGATGTTTCTTTTTCATGCATTTCCACCTTTCAAGTATAATATTTATGATACCTCTCATGATCATGATATTTTTCCCGTGATATGATTATGATCACCCCATCCTATATTGTTCTTATCTATCCTCTTACTGGGCTTCTATCTCACCCCTTTTGATGTATATCCTCAAGTGGATACATGTATTAAGGAGATGAAAAGCTCCAATAAGAATATAGAGAATAAGAGATTAAATAAATGTTTATACTAGGTGTTGTAATTGTTATGGATGGTCATAGTTTTCCCAATACCCTAAACCTTTGGATCCTCTATGTGTAATAAAATTATGTTTTTTATCTTTAAAATTATGTTATAGTAATTTAAGCAATGGCTGGGTCTCTATAGTAGGTATCAAGGGGAAGGTTTAGTTAATTTTGGAATTTGGATTATTGTACCCTACAAAAAACCTCTATCATGAGACTAAGTACAAAAATAAACACAGGAATATTTACATAGGGATCCGATATGTTATGATTTTAGTATAAATTTTTCATATAAATAAGTTATGTACTCATGAATTGTTTACTTATGTTTTGTTCTAACATTATCTATTTTATAAAATGGTGGGAACTAGGAGAAATCAGGCCAACAACTTGTCCGAGGGCCAATGTAAAGATTTCCCAAATGGCATCCTCAATGATTTGGGAGGTGGAGTTAAAAATATCATGGTGATGTTTAACCAATTATCTCAGGTTTTGAAAAATAACCATAATAATGGGGAACGTCCTCCTTCTCCAAAGAGGGAACAAATGGCTATCGAATGTATTATGCGACAACGACCACTGACATTTTGTGGATCATCCAATCCACTAGTTGCGGAATAGAGGTCCAACTCCATGGAGAATATATTTTTTGTTATTCACTATTATGAGATGGAGAAGGTGACCATAGCCCTTTATCATCTAGATGGAGAAGCCGATCAATGGTGGGCTTTGATTAAGAACACCAAGCCAAGGGTGGAAATTGATGAGATGTAATGGGTAGACTTTAAGATATTTTTTCTTAATAAGTACTTGACATGAACTCTTCTTACTAAGATGGATAGAGAATTCATAGAGCTCAAGAAAAAAGAAGGAGAATCTATCACAACTGACAAAGTGAATTTCACAAGAATTTCAAGGTACGCTTCAGGTTTTTTATCAACAATGATAGAAAAATAGATAGATTCTTTAGTGGATTAAAACCACACCTTCGAAAGGATCTTGAAATTAAAGACATTGGGATTTATGAAGAAGTTGTTTGGTGTGCTCTCAAAGTGGAGATGGAGTTTAGAGAATAGTTCCATGTCTATGGTGAAAATAGAAATAAAAATGGAGTTTCAAGTTGGTGGATCTAATGACAAAGGCGGGAAGAAAAATCAATAACCCACATGACAAAAATGAGGGTAGTTGCACCATGGGAACTGCCTCAAAGGGATGGGGAAATGCTTCAAGGGTGGGAAAGAAGGAAACCATGCTCAAGAGTGTCGAAAAGACATGAAAAGGAAGGATAATGTAGCTGATGAAAAGAGAAAAACACTCATGGTTCAATGCTACAACTGTAAGGAGAAAGGGCACTATGCAAACTAGTGCACTAAACCTCGAGCTCTAAAGGGTAATCAGCGTCAGCAGCCACCAAAGCTAAAGGAACAAGGGATGGTTTATTCCATCACTACTATGGAGGTGGAGCATCATAATGAAGTAGTACAAGGTACACTTCCTATTCAATCAAGAATGGAAAAAGTCTTATTTGATTCTGGTTCTATGCATTACATTATATCTTGCATGTTTTCTAGAACTATAGAATCATAGCCCCAAAACATTGAAGTAGAGATATCAGTAAAAACAGTGACTTGTTAAATCATTACATCCCAAGTGTTAAACTCTTCTCCTGTTGGCGTATGTGGGAAGAGTCATCTGGAAAATATCGTAACACTTCCCTTGGTGGAATTCGATGCTATAATGGGAATGGATTGGATCTCGTTATATAGATCACATATCAACTGTCGGGAATAATAATATATTTTCATATTCTAAACCATCCCAATATCCTCTACAAATTCAAGGAACATAGTGAATCTCCTTTGAAAAATCCTTCAATGGTGTGGGTGTTGATTCCCTATGAAGAAGCATAGCTCGCCCAAATGGTTGCGTCGAAGGAATGTTCCAACTTTGAGGAAATGCCTATAGTGAGGGAATACAATGATGTATTCCCCGAAGAGTTACCCAGAATTCCCCCAGATCGTGGGGTAGAGTTCTTGATTGAACTCATACTCAGAGATACTCCTATCTCGAAGTGTCCCTATAGGATGGCTCCTATCGAACTGGAGGAGCTAAAGAAGCTGCTACAAGAGCATCCAGACAAAGGGTTCATATGCCCTAGTGAATCACCATGGGCTATGCCAGTTCTCTTTGTGAAGAATAAGGATGGAACAATGCGGTTTTGTAACAATTATATGGAACTCAACAAGATCACTATAAAGAACAAGTATTCTCTCCCAAGGATTGATGAAATGTTCGATCAGTTAAGAGGATCTCAATACTTCTCAAAGGTGGATCTTTGTTCTAGATATCATCTGGTAAAGGTTAAGAAGGTAGATATTCATAAGACTGCCATCATTACATTGAATGGCCACTATGAGTTTTTTGTGATGCCCTTTGGACTTACTAATTCCCCTAAAATTTTCAAGGATTTGATGAATAGAGTCTTTAGACGTTACCTTGAAAATTTTGTTGTAGTTTTTATCGATGATATTCTCATCTACTCCAAAAGAGAGGAGGAACATGATTAACATCTAAGACTTGTGTTGGCAACATTAATAAAGGATAAGTTGTATGCCATTTTTAGCAAGTGTGACTTTTGGATGAATCAATTCATGTTCATGGGACATGTGATCACAAGTGAAAGAATGTATGTGGATCCTTCAATGACAAATGCGATTGGGGAAGGGAATAGGCCCTCTAGTTTCACATAAATCTGTAGTTTTCATGGATTATCTGGGTACTACCGACGTTTTGTGAAAAAAAGTCTAACGATTGTAAAGCCTGTTAACTAAGATAACAAGGAAAGTGGTAAAGTATGTCTGGACGGAATAATGGGAGGGAAGCTTCAAGCAACTAAAGAGAAGGATGATCACTGCACCTGTACTCACACTACTGAAAAGTGGAGAAAGTATTGTGATATACAGTGATGCTTCAAAGAAAGGATAGGGTTGTGTACTCATGAAAACTGATAACGTGGTAGCCTAGCCTCACGACAGTTGATGATCCACGAGTAGAACTACCAGACACATGATCTAGAGTTGGCAGGCGTGATTTTTTCCTTGAAAATCTGGAATCACTACCTTTATGGTGAGAAGTGCGACATATACACCAACCACAAGATCCTAAAGTATATATTCATACAAAAGGAGCTCAACATGCATCAAATGAGATGGATAGAGCTAATCAAGGATTACGATTTCTCTATTCACTATCATCCTAGAAAGGCGAACATGGTACCTGATGCTCTAAGAAGAAACGAACCTGTTACTCTATCCATGCCGTAGATTGAGAAAGACCCTATATTCTTAGATATGAAAAAGATGGATTTGGAAATCATAAGGCTAGGGGATACATACTACCTTGACCAAATCATTGTGCAAACATCCATCAAAGAGAAGATTAAGGAAGCACAAAGGGATGATGTGGAGATACAAAAGAGGTTGAATGCAGCAAAGGAAGGAAAGCTACCAAAGATCCATATCGACGATGATGGTGTGATTCAATTTGGAACGCAGCTTTGTGTGCCTTCATCGCCTGGGATAAATAAAGAGAAATTTTATCATTCAAATAGCTCAACATTCTCTATCATTCATAGGAGTACTAAGATGTAACGTGATCTCCAAGAACACTTCTGGTGGGATAAAATGAAGAAGGCTATTGCTGAATATATATAAAGGTGCTTTCTATGTCAACAAGTTAATGATAAGAGACAAAATTCCAAGGGTATGATGCAACTGTTTCCTATACACATTAGAAAATGGGAAAATGTTACTATGGACCTTGTCATGGGTCTCCCGAAGAAGTCAAAGGGAAATAATGCGATATGGGTTGTGGTTGAACGACTCACCAAGACTGCCCATTTTATTATTATTCGGGAAGACCTCTCACTTGAACAACATGAAATGATATGTGTGAAGGAAGTGGTGAGACAGCATGGTGTTCCACTCTCAATTGTCTCTGACCGTGATCCAAGGTTTACATCTATGTTCTGGAGGATCCTTCAACATGCTTTGAGTACTGAATTAAATTTCAGCATGGCCTATCACTGCCCAACTGATGGCCTGTCTAAAAGAAAAATTCAGACGCTTGAAGATATTCTAAGAGACTGCTCTCTAGAATTCAAAGGTGAATGGGATCAGCATCTCCCATTGGTTGAGTTCTCATACCACAATAGATTCCACTCGAGTATCCAGATGGCTCCGTATGAAGTTCTGTTTGGAAAGAGAAGTATAGCTCAAACTAGTTGGGATGAATTTGGAGAATGAAAGATACTTGGACCTGATCATGTTCAAGAGATGACAGAGAAGGTTCAAGTCATCTAGAAACACATCAAAGATGCTCAATATTTGCAAAATAGCTATACTGACAACAGTCGAAGGGACTTGGAGTTTGACGTTGGAGATAAAGTATTCCTTTGAATATCTCCATGGAAGAGAGTCATGCGATTCCGGAAGAAAGGGAAGTTAAGCCCAAGGTATGTTGGCCCCTTTGAGATCCTTGACCGCATAGGAGATGTGGCCTATCATCTTTCACTTGCACCGAATATGGATCAAGTTCATTATGTGTTTCATGTATCACTTCTGAGAAAGTACATAAAAGACCCCTCACATGTACTAAACTCAGAGGCGGTGTAGCAAGAAGATGATCTCTCCTATGAGGAGTAGCCAGTAAAGATTCTGTATTGGAGAGATAAGGTTCTATGCAACAAGAAAACCCATCGTGTCAAAGTGTTGTTGACGATCCATTTTTTTGAGGAAGAAACTTGGGAACTAGAAGAGGCAATGAAGGAGAAAGACCCTCGCCTGTTTGTGTAAAGTGAAATTTTGGGGGCGAAATTTCTTAATGGGGGAAGAATGTAACAACCCAGTGTTTTTCAATGGAAATTCCCTTCTTATATTTCTGTCTCAAAATAACATGAAAACACAACATAATGAACTACAAATTGATAAGTGAACTTTAAACATATTTTTGTCACTTCTATGTTTGAAATTTTAAAAATCCGACATACACGGTTGTGCTCAAGATTATTTTTGGAGTCTAATGAAACAATAATAATTTTTGGTGAATAGTAACCTACCATTCTGAATAGTAACATACTCATATGAATAGTAATATGACCCTTATGACTATTAAATAATCCAACATAAGAGTAACCTCACCCATGAATAATTAAATAAAATTTACACATCTTAGAAAGTGACAATTTAACCTTAGTAAATGTTTTAGTATTTTGAAAGTCATAAATAATAAATTTTAATTAATTAATTAATTTAAAATAAAAAAAAAGTATTTTCTTAAAATTTTTTCATTAATAATCAAATCAATGTCTTATAGTTTTAAGATAATTTTATAAAACCCTACGTAATTTTTGAAATCACTATAAAATCAGTTTAAATCTTAAAAACCGTTTTTAAGTAAATTATGATTTTAATTAAATATTAAACTAATAATAATTTGAAAATTATTTTTGAAAATGGACATCAATTTTGGATTAAACACGTTGAAAAATGGTTGTGGTAAATTTTGGGGATTTTTCTGAGATACTTGAATTTTTGATGAATAGTAGAATCCGATATTTTACAATAAATGCTAAATAATGGATTAATTGAGTCATCGATGATGCTCTACTGATGTAAGACAAATTCATTCGGGATCACATGATACAATTACTATTCTTGGTCATTCAAAACTCACTATTCCTTGTCTTAGGGGAATTGATAAACTAATGAATTTTATATTAAGGAAATCCCTCTTCCCTCCACTATAAAAGACACCCTTCACACCCTCATTTCCTCACACCTCCCAAGCTCTAAGACTTCTCTAAAATCTGCCCAAACACCTTCCCTAGACCCTAACAAACGTCCAAGATCAGTTGGTCTCCTTAAAAGTCCATGATTAGGCCCTTAAGGATGTTCTCACAAGAAGGATTCTAGAGGCAATTTCCCTCCCTCTTCACCTTTAATTTCCTTTCAAGTTCTAGTTCATTTATTGATCTCTCTCCACATCACATCATCCATAAAATATTGTAACTATATTATTTTACATATAATGTAATTTTATGATTCTAATGGGATATTATATCATCCAACCCCCTTTCCCACTTCCTTTTATTTTCTTAAAGAGAACGTTGTTCGTGAGATGTTAATTTATCACCTTCAAGAACGACATGCTTTATTCTTCCCCTTATACCTTAATATCTTGTCATGAAACTATTTTAATGGTTGAACAAGAATATTTTATATGTATTACCTCCTATATAAAGTTATAGAACTAATTTATGACCATATTAAAAAGTGATATGTTAAAACAACTTCATTATGATCGAAAAACTGCCCGAATTAACCCAAATAATCATCATTTAATTCTTATCTAATGATTCATCCAGATGAATCTAATTTGATTCATTATAAGAACATACAAACTCTTTTAATATCATTAAAAACATGTAATATCAGTTCTGTATGTTTACCCATGTTATACCCAAACTTCAATTTAAGAATACTAGTGAACCACTCAAGAAAACCATAAAAACAAACATTCCCAAATAATGTTTTTAAGCTCTATAACTCATCAAAAGGCACATAAATTAACTTAATGAATCCATAATGAACCATATTAATGTAAAAAAGGTAATTTATTTCTAATTAATGAATATAATTCCATTATACAAGACATTAAAGAGAAGGATGAATTCGGGTACAAGGTAAGGGGAAATCTCGAACCCAATTTTCTTCCTTCGGGTTCTCCCTCTTTTACCACATTTTTGATATGGTTATCCTTAATGATCATTTTTTCATAATTGTGTTTACTTTTCTGGGATATACATGTTTTACACTGGTTTTTATGTCTATTCTAATGTTTTCCAAAAGAACTCCTCTTTTAAGAACACCCATTTTTCTTCTCACTCAAAGTGGACAGTTCTTGTAACATTTCTGTTATTCCCTATTTATTTTGGGATCTCAAAGAATATTAATGTTTTTTTATGAGATTAAACCAATTACATTCCATGGGTTATTTATGTACATTTTTTATATGTGTTCTATATAGAAATCATGATGATGATAATGCTATGATATGACGGGTGCGCCCAAAATTATATAGCACAATATGAATGTTTCAATGTGACGGGTGTGCCCAGAATTATACATTGCTCCAATGCATTGGGTAAAGTGATGTATCTAATGATTAAATGTTAAATTATGTGTGAACAATATTATATCTTGGTTCACAAGTATGTGTCATAGTTAACCACTAATACATGATTTTTCATTTTTATGCATTTCCAAATTTCAAGTCTTATATTTATGATTCCTCTCATGATCATGATATTTCTCTCATGTTATGATTATGCTCACCCCATGCTATATTGTTCTCATCTATAATCTTACTGGGATTCTAGGCCACCATTTTATATGTATATCATCAGGTGGCTACATGTATTAGGGAGTGAACAAGTGCCAATAAGAAGCTAAATAAGAAGAGATTAAATAAATGTTTTATGCTTGATGTTGTAATTGTTACGGATGGTCCTAGTTTTCCCAAGACCCTAAACCTTTGGATCCTCAATTTGTAATCCTATTATGTTTTTTATATTTAAAGTTATGTAATATTAATGTAATAAAAGGCTCGGGTCGTTATATATAGAGGACTTGATATTTGGTCATAGAATAAATCAGAGTGGTTCCTAAAGAATAAAAGAACATATTACATGAGATAATGACATAATAAACATAATTTCTTTCATATACATAAGTATATAAAATTAGGTCCTTATCAGTCAAGGCTTTCTGAAAAGTCTTTCGAATTGCAATAATACGTTACTAAACAATGTTCACTCCTTGATCTAGATGTGTATTACTGAATCGAGATTACTACCCATTATATTACGTTATATACCAAGAGATATAAATTAGTACCCAACTAATTTGACGGTGATATTGGTTCGGCCCTTCCAAGAATGTAAACTATACATATTTGTGTCAAAAGAAAATAGTTCATTCATTTAACCCATAAAAATACATGTATTTTACAAACATTCCATAAAAAATAATCCATTTAAAAAAATTTGTTCCATATATATCATTAAATCGTAAAAATAAAAAAACCATGTAAATCATTCTATCTAAGATGGAAAATATATTTTAGATATTACATGAAAATTATCCTTGAAGAAAATGTCCTTTCTACTTAATACCATTTTATTTTCATAAAACACCCTTAAAATGTAAATGAAACCATTTTATTTAAAAATATTCTTCAAATATGATAAGAAAATATTCAAGGCACTGGGAATTCATGAAATCTCAAAAATGTGGAATTTATTTATATTTTTAAAATACATTCCTCTCTTTTTGTTTTAGAAATAGTCATGAAGTAAATCATTTGGAAAATAAAAACAAATTCATTTTAAACTATTTAGAAAAAATTAAAAAATAAGTAAAAGTGACATCAAAACATTTACAAGAATAAATAAAATACATTTTAATTTTTTTATGAAACACATACATAGAGTATAAATGTCCAAAATTAAATAATTATGTAAAAATAATCTCTAATAATAATGTGATTATGAAGTTAGCGCTTAACATTGGGCTGATTTACTTTATACATATTTGAGCCTCATGTATAATGTTTTAATTAATTTTTATAATTTATTCAAAAACCTTATTAATGATTATGTAATTATATATAATCCTCATATATCATCTTATCACATGTTAGATAATAATATTTTATTATTACTCTTCTTTCATGAGCTAACTACTTTATATTCATAGGCATGTTTTTTTGTATATGTCCTTGTAAGTATGTATACGATATAACTGAGTAGTTTATAGAATGATATTAATGTAATATATATAAAAATTATGTATTATACAATTTTTATAATTATTATTGTGTGGTGGATTTGAAAAATGAATCACATCATGTCGTAGAGATGGTATGTCGTATATATGCATGAGCAATGGTATAAATCCATTAATTGTGAAGTGGTAATGAAGAGGATTGTATATTAAATTCACCTATAAATAAAATAAAAAAATTATCATATATATATAATTTATAATTACTCCCATAAAAAATGTGGTAATGAAAAACATATTACACCATGGCGTGGAGACAGAATGTTGTCTGTACACACACCCTATAATTTTGTTTTTCAAAGAATTGATAAAATGATTAATATTGTTTTTCAATAACCATAATAAATTAAAATAATATATTCTATACTAGATTTATTACATATTAATGGAAACAACACATGATGAGGTAGTATAATAAGGAATAATCTTAAAAGAGTCTATATGGAATATTACATTTTTTTCTGAAAACATCATTTATATATCCTCTTAGGGCTGCTATAATTGGTCTTTTGAGATTACCATAACCTCTATAATTTTACTAGGAATGTCTTTATGTTAAATGGGTTTTGTATGGAGGGGAATTAATGCACAATGAAATGTGTATACGTGAAGGATGATATGCCATTTTATAAAACTGATGTATGACACTTTGGGAATTTTTACAAAATATTAATTTATAATAAATTAAATTTCAATGTAAGTACCTAAAAATGCATTTATATGAATATAAAATGTGATATTTTTTAATATTAACAAAAAAATATTTAATAATTATTTTATATTATTTTAAAATTAATTATTTTCAATAAACCTTACTAAAACTATTTTAATTTTTTCTATGTTAATATATTTTTCAATATTAAAAGGATGATATTTTAATTATAAGTGTTGTAAAATTAAATCATAAATTAATAGTTATTAACTTTTTTGACCATATTTTAATTATTTTTTTAGTAAATATTATTTATGGTATTTAAAATATTTAATAAAAATTTATTTTGATAGGAAATCATCATTGTCTATTTTGGTATTATCCATTACATGGACATTAAATAATATCAAGAAAATAAGTTACTGTAGAATTTTTTTTATTATATCAATAAGGGGTTACGTTCATCTATAAATTTTAATTATCCATTTATTTATATGTAATGATGTTAATTTTATTAATTTTAATTATATTTATTTGATATTTTAATTAATTAAATAATTACGACATCATCATTTTGTATTTAGTAAATACACATATTTTTTTCTTAATATTTTAAAAAATGAAATTATGATGAAAAATATTATATATTTAATAATATTATTTATGTTATAATATATATTTTGGTTACTACTATGTAAAACATGATATAGTATTTAAAACATTATTGTGAAATCTTTGAATTTTTATAAAATAATATTTCATAATATCTTTCAAGTGGCCCAAAAAATAAAAATCAAATTAGACCATGAACATATGTATATTATGTTTAAAATTTACCATTATGTTCATTAATATCATACATTTTTCACCATGCTGACACATAATTTATATTTAAGATAGGGAAAGTGAAATTTTGTGTCTTTCTTTGATTGCAATATTATATAAGTTATTTTCAATTACAATTGTCCATTAAAAATAATTGGGATTCTAATTTTTTAATGGTCTAATTATATCTTCCATAAAAATTTGGGCATGTGTTACAGTAATTTTATATTAATTAACATATTACTTTTACCCTAAATTACCCAATTAAACATTTATCCTGGTTAAAAAACTATCAAGGTTACTATTCATGTTTAAAAAAAATAAAAGGCGAAAATTCAATAAATTAAGAACTTATGAATAAAATTTTTTCGTCAATTTATAGAAATTAAAAAAAATAGTTTTTAGGAATTTAATTTTTAAAAAAATTATAAACTTCCACACAAGACCACTTTTTAGAAAAATTCTCTTTTAAAACATAAAATGTTGTTATAATTAATTTGCATATAAGGTTATTTTAGAAAAATAAAATTGGATATTTTAAATAAAGATTACATAAATAAAATTTAAAACTAACAAAAAAATGATTTACACAGTAAATTAATTAAAATAACATGGTGTTTTAATAAATTAGTATTTTAACTATGTTGATAAAAAAAAATTAATGTTTTCAAATAATTATAAGAATCTAATTTTTTTATTTTTTTTACATGGTGAATTTTTGGTGAAAATTCATTTTGTTAAATACTTTTTCTATATCTTCTAAAAATTTTCATTCACTCATAATAATAAAATTAACTCATTTTTGAAGAATACTTGTTCTTGATAAATAAAGTGATTTTACTAAAAATTTTGTGATTATTTTTATAGTACATAATAATAAATTAATATTGAGTTGGAAATATTTTTATTATTTCATAAATTAGTTATTCATATTCATTTACTCCAATTTAAAATCCATTTTATAATGGTACTTTAATACTAATAATTTATCATGATTTATTTAAACACATGGTTGTGTGCAATGCTTGCTATCAGATAATTAGATTGATTCAAAGAGTAATGTTTCAAAAACATATCCTGGTGATATAATCTGTCAAATCCTCCATGTTTTACTAAGTTGTTTGAAGGGGTGCCTTAGGTGCTTCCCATTTTCATTGATGTTTTCTACTCCATTATCGATTTTTCGGTGTTTTTTTCATGGAAATGGTATTTACACATCACATCTTAATTTTTCTTAGTATTACATTATTTAATTACATGGTATCTCTTTGGTTTAATAGTACGGTCGAGGGAAAACTATATGTTTTGGGGGGATTTTTTGTTAGGGTGTGGTGTTTTCATTCAGACTTTATCCATTAATATTCATGGGGTTTGTGACATCCACAATTCATAGAATTATGAGGTACCATAATTTTTCAATTTTTACAAAAAAGGTTATTCATGGGTTTTTGAAGTATGATTCCAATAAAATTAGGCTTCTTTTTCAAAATATATTATGAGTTTACATATGTTTTCATAACATGTCTGGTAAATAAAGTGATGTATTTTCGGTGTTTGAAACATTTACTAAATAAATTGGTTGAGGGTAGAATTATTAAATATATGTTTTTAACATTGATATAATTATTTTATATTTCAATCAATGGTATGAGATTATTTTTTATTTGTATTCCCTATTCTTATAGATTTTTTTTATCTTGTTGAAGCATAAAATTTCATTTTTTACCTAGGTAATTGAGTTATTTCCTACATTTGTGTTGTTTATATATGTATTCTATGTACGAGTTATTTCATTTATGATTTTTTAATCCAAATTAAATGAGAATTCATTGTTTTCAAAAAAATTTAAGAATTGTAATTTTGTTATATTTCAAAATAAAAAATTATTCCACATTTATTTCTTAATAAAAATGAATATTTGGACTACAATAGTTTAAAATAGATTTAACTGTGTTATTTTAAAAATAATTATTTTAGTTTAAATCCATTTTCCTTTTTTTATCTTCTTTATACCTTTATATAAATATTTTACACCCTTATCAGAATCCCAATTTACCATGATATATATGAGTTAGATTATAGGTATGATTGAAGATATTATTATGAATTATAAAAGGGGGATTACTTTTCTGGGTGTAAAGAAGTGGAATGGGGATTTCATTGTATAAATTGTTCATGCATGATAATATATTAATTTCATATCACCCCATTTCACTAACATCATGGAGTTCCTAGTTTTCATATTTATGGATTTAGAGATGGTTACAATCTCGATATGATATTATTTTCTAGATAACCTATGGTATTGTATGGCATGGTGGAGTAAAAACGTTTTTGATAGGAATGAAAAGCACATGAACTATACATTTCAAATGAATTGATGGTAAAGTTTATGATTCTAAACAAATACATCAGGGATCACATCATAGGTTTTTTTAAAATTTTCCCTTAATCATATATCAATTACTTTTCATTTCTACGGAACATAGTTTCCTTAATGATTACATATTTATTGTTCATCATTTTTGTTTCAACATTAGTTTCGGTAATTGTTATTCTCTCTCGGAATGATCCAATTTTCATCCTTTTATACTTTTATAAAAGTTCATTTATCATTTTATTAATTCATTAATACATGTCAAGGACTAATTATAATTTACCTTTTAGACTTAAACTTGATGTAATTTTGGGGGATATATTTAAAATGGCTATTATGAAGGGTTTTATATAAAATTATTATGTAATTTATTATGATAAAAGTATTCATTAAATAATTCTTTTGTATTTATTACCTAGTTTATATTAAACCTTTTAGTTTTTCACGGAAATGATAAAAACTCATTTTCGACTTATATATACAAAATAATAATTATGGTTAGTTTTTTTATTGGAAATTAATAAATTCTCAGTTAATTACCTACCAGGTTATTCTACCAAAACACTAAATATTATATTTGACATTGGTTGAATTGAAACATTTTATAGGTTCAGGTTCAATTTATTTCTAATTAAGTGATATTGTGTGTGAATGATGTAAGGTTTCCATGAGGTGACATAGATGTTCTTTAAGGTAATTTTTGGGTTTTATAATATACTATTAATGGATAACCCTAAACTTCCCATAAATTATTCAACTATTTTTTAATCACTTAATTTTTTTTCTTTTTAATTCATATTTATAATGTATATATATGATGGTTGTGTTATATATATTGTTATTTTTTAAACATATTTTTTAGTGCATGGTTCTCTAATACTTATAGTCTTCATTCATAACCCTCAAGTACATTTTCAATATTATAATTTTTTTCTAAAATAAATCTAATTATTTTTACCTTATATCCTATAAATTGTTAAAAACATAGAGAGATTGGAGAAATTCCTTTGGTCATTCCACAATCTAACTGGGATTACCTATTCAATTGTGGCCAATGTTGCTTGGTCAACAATAGTTATCAGGGAGACAATTTTTTTGGTGTGTCTGTTATATTGGTGTTATGATAGTGAAAACCCAAGAAATATTTATGGGGGTAATATAGATACCTATTTATTTTTACGTTCTATGAGTTTCCATGGAATACTGTTTTGTGTGTTTCAAATTTTTTTATCATTAAATATTTATTCATTGTGTATAATAAACGAAATTGTAATGAACCAATAAATTTAATGAATTTTTTCCTAAATAAATTATAGTTATATATTATATAAAATTAAACATGTAAAAATTATATTGAATTGAATAGAAAATTATCTCTTTAATAGGGATCACAAAATTAGTCATATCAAAAACAAATAAAAATGTCAAACAGTAAAACTAGAAAAATAATAAAAAATAGAATAGCTTAAATGTGAAAGATGTACTGCCACAATCTTATAGAATCAGAACCCGTACAGAAAAGGATATAGAATTAAAAAATTATTAGTAAAAAATTGACATGTTATGAAATTAAAATAGAACCATAGGGTGAATTTCAGTGAATATCATGTTATAGATTGAAATGGTATTTATAAGATATATATTAAAATCTATCTACTAGAATTTGACCATAATATGATATTTGGTCAATAAAACCATTGGTCGATTTATTGTTTTTAAATGTTCCAATTAGTAATAATTTTACTTTTATAAATAGAGTCTATATGTATAAATGATATAGTATAATTTCCATGGAAATGTGAAATGGAGGCCTCGACCCATAGAGTCATTCCATTTGAAATCATTTTTTTCAATACCTGGAGGAAGGAAGCACCACTAGGGTTTAACCATTCCCATAACCAATATTATCTTCAATAGGAGAATATTGAATAAAATATCTTATTGTCTAATTTTATATTAGTGTATATTAACACTCTGTTCGATGTTAACCAAGACAGCTTAGGAAACAACCAACATAAGATCCATTAACCAATGTAGAAGTAATTAGAGGTTATGTGTTAAGGGCATAGTTCCATAATATATAATTTAATTTGTATAAATAATTTTTTTATTCCATTAATTCCATTTTTACAATATTTTGGTTCAACAACATATATGTTTAATTGACACAAATATGATTAATTTATTTCTATACACAAAGTAAACATAAAATTATTTTACAAAATATAATTATTTTTTGGAGTAATGATGAATATTATTTTTAATTAAATAATCTTTTAAAACACTCATGTATAGATATAAATAATATTAGAAAAAATTATAATGTCATAGAAAATTTTTAGAAGTATTACAGAATTTATTGTTCCATAAAACTGATATTTTTCAATAAACATTATTTTTTAATTTAAATATTAAAATTCCACATAATGATAACTATTTTAGTAAATTAAACACTCTCATTAAAATAATCACATTTAAACAATGTCTGGTTAAATTATTGAGAATTTTTTAAAATACATTATTTTTCCCTTAGTAGTAGAAAATTAGTTTTAGGATTCTGGTATGTTTTATGACTACAAATTTATTTCATATTGATTTAACATTTAATTAAATAGAATAAAAGAACTAAATTTTGTTATTTTAAAAATACTATGTATTTTTAAGGATATTAGTCTGATTCCAATCAAATTAGTGACTTTCAAATGTACCAAATGGATTTTCCTAATATTATTACTTTTTGAAAAAATTAATTTTACCTGAATAAGAAAGAAATTAAATGGTTTTATATTCGATTCTACTAAATAATCATAAAATTTTACATGAATTTCCAAAATCATGATAAAAAATCGTGGGTAATCCAATGGTTTTTAATTTTACACAATCTAGATTTTGAAGAAATATATTTGATTACCATTAATCAATTACTCTACTTATGTTATAAATGACCACACATTTCAGAATTCTTACACAAACCCAATCAATCCTTCATTAATTTCAAGTAATTTCTTAACCAATATAGCACCCCAAATCTGTCCAAAATCCCCAAAGGTTTTGTCCTTAGGATTTTGGAACAACTCTTCATAGAAAGGGAAATCCCCATATCTACTTTCAATTCACGATCCCTTTTTCTAGTTTTTCCTCAATATTTAAACCAAATATTATTTTCAATTCTCTATTAACTTTTTAATTTCATAATATTAATTTATCAGTTTTATATCCTTTTCCCTAATCATTTAACCCTTTTATAAAACAACATTTTTTAACCGTCAGGCTATAGAATTTATTTCTTGATTTTCTCTCTTTTACATGACAATTTACATTATCCTTTCATTTAAATCCCAAGACCTATTTTACTATTGATTTTTATTAACCTAGATTTATGAATTACTAATTTATTTTTAGATTTACATAAATAAAACATACATTCCTATTCCATGTTATAGAAATGATGTAATATTTATGTCTTTAAGAACTTTTTACTCAATAATTTTGATATTAAAGTCATTCATTATGTTCCATGTCATGAAAATCAAATTATTATGATCAATGTGGCTCACATGAAATTAATAAAAATAAATTTTTCCACTATTAGATATCTAATTAATTTTATAATAAATGCAATCTCTTTAGTTGGTATGTCTTATGATACCCTTGTTAATAACCATTGTAATTTTCTTTTATAAGACTTTGTTGATAAACATTGGGGATCTGCTTATGAATATCTGATTTAAATATTTTATCCACATTAATTTTTAATGATAAATGTCCATATTATTTTTGTTGTTATATGTCTTTTTTCATACCTTATTTCTTTATATGATGTTATTTTTGATATACTTCATGATCATATTCTTTTTTCTCACTTATTTATTCACATACTAGGATTTGTTTTACCCCTTTCCATTGATGTATATCACAATTATATGAGATAATGTAAAATAATCCTCAATTAAACCCATGAAGATGAATTTCAAATGGATTTAGAAAAAAATTTTATATTTTCATTTATTATATATATTATTTCCAAGAAACTAATCATTAATATGTCCTTGGGTTTGTCCAATGTAATGATGATATATGTAATAAAATAAAGTCAATCTATAGATGGTATCAAATGGAGGTTTAATAATTTTTGGATAGTATCAATTGAAAACTATTAAATGAACATTTTGGATAAGTCTAAATATAAGATGACATCTTGGAATTTTGTTAAATATTAAGTAAGTAGTTTCCAAGAAAACTAATCCTTATATAGATTCAACAAGTGGATGTTGTTCTGTAATATATGTCCCTAGGGGTAGCACCCAAAAACACCACAATAAGCTAGACTCGATCTGGAACAAGTACACAACAATGGGACATTATAGACAACATATTTTAAATTATTGAGGGTTAAATTTGGTTGATCAAAAAAATTTATGAACCTTTTTAGAGGATATATATAACAATGTAATTATTATTATAGGATATTAATAAAATATTTAAATATTATTTTTAAGAACAAAAATCCCTTTCTAATAATGGTATTCCTAAAATTAACATTATTATCACATATGATTTCTTATTTTTGAAAGAATATAGGGATACAAGAGGAACCTAGAAAATAATGATAATAATGGATTCTATATTGACAACATTCTAACAAAATATATAATGGAAAACCTTGTGAGGATGGAAAAAACCTACTCATTTTGTGAATATTAACATGATCAACCCAAGTGACTAAATGCATCCCCAAGGGAACATCTTTGAATTGATTCCTTCATATTTTAAATAATCCTTCATTTACTATATCCAATAACCTATTGTTTTATGAACAATGGATTTCTTCTATGTAGAAGAACTTTTCTATACTAGGTTGTTCATATCATGAGAATTTTACCCTGTTTGTATACATATTGAAAGGATATAATGAAAAATGGTGGAAACTAATTAAAAACATAGATCCCATAATGTAGATTCATTTTATAGACTAAGATGATTTAAGAGGAATATTTTTCAATAAATATTTACAGCTTTCAATGTAATAAAAAAATGAAGTATCAAAGTTAGAGAAGAAATAAAACAAAACAATGGGATGCATTTGAATTAATATTGCAATATGTTCTCAAAACACCTCTTTCTTTTTAATGAACCGAAGGTAAAGGATGATAGATTCATTGGTTTATTGACACATCATTTCCAAAGGAATCTAGAAAATAAAGTCTATCAAATCTATAAAAAGATATTATAGACTACTATAATGGATTAATTGTAGTTTTTTGAGATACAATGGTCACATAGGTTTAATGAAGATAAGAGAAAAATGGAGAAATATGGGGGGAGTATCATTGATCATGTAAGAGGAGAAATTTTTTTGAAACCAATCATGTGTAATAATTATGTGATGATTCATTCGAAGAATCACTTGTTTGGGAGTGGGAAATGCTAAAAATAAGGTATAGAAAGGAGTATAGATTATAACAATTAGGGTGAGGTGAAGCTATAACTTCTAAAAACTAACGACAGAGGGAAGAAGATATAGGACCAGTTAGATGTTCAATGATAAAAATGTGGATAACATAGGATCTTTTTTTATCAATTAAGAAATCATATAATAATGGAGGGAAATCATCAGTAACCTCTGAATAGGCCAAGAAAAAATATTCTCGCATTTTCAATCATGATGGATAATGTAGAAGATCCACATGATGTGGTGGTTGGTACACACATTGTTATCTAAATGATAACATGTACATTGTTTCATTATTGTAATAAAAATTCCTATATTTCCACTATGTTATAATATAATATGGAATTAATCCATGAACATCTAGAAGTCGATTTATTAGTTACAGTACTCGTTGGTATTTTCTTATCATCAAATATGTACAGAAACTCTACTATTAACATTGGAGAGTATAATTTCATCATAACTCCCATATTCACTATCATGTTAGAATTCAAAAGAAATACTTCGAATGTTTTGGTTCTCATCATATTATTCAATTATCAACTAATGAATCATTGAAATTTGATTTTACTTGAATAGAAACCAGAGATTGATTTTAATAGAGAGATATTTCATCCTTTACATTGTACAGAAAAACATTATTATACTTCTATGTGGAGATGATAGATTAATATGGATAAGTAAATGGTATTATGAAAATGGAAAATATCTCCATTGTTCAATAATACATTGATGTATTTCATGAAGAGTTACCTAGAACATCCCCAAAAATAGAGGTAGTTTTCTCAATTTCCTCATAAATAGATCCAATCCATCATTGAAGACTACATAGAGAATGGACATTTTTTTAGTTAGAGGTATTAATAAAAAACATCAATATATTATATAAAAGGTATTGATCTTACCAAGTATACCTCCTCATGGACCAATATTTCTGTTTATAAAGAAGAATAATGGATAAATATAGCTAAGAATTTATTATGAATAACATAATGGGATCATTGTGATTAATAAATACCCCCAAATGTTGATCATTTATTTGACCAAATTCATCATTTTCAATTATTCTCATAGATTTACCATCAATATAAGTATAATAAATTGAGGGAAAGAAGGATGATAATCGATATATTTTATTCTAAAACAAATATGAGCATTATGTAATTTTTGATCCCTTTAACTTGAATAATTATCATTCTATATTTATGGATTTAATGAATAGAGTCTTTAATGAGTACCTTAAAAACTTCGTGGTAGATTTTATTTGTGATTTTCTATTAAAATCCAAAAGTCACAAGGTTAATGTTTACAATCTAAGAGTTATATATAAAATAATGAAGAAGGATACATTTTTTTTGGAAAATACAATAAATTTTAATTTTTTTAATAAAAAGTTTCATTCATGGGGAACATTGTATCTAATAAATGAATCTCAATTGACCCTATAAAGAAAAATAACATAGATGAGGGGACTAATTTTAAAAAGTAACTATGATTTAATATTTCCTTGGTTTAACAAGATATTATAAGTGGTTTGTGAAAAAATACCCTAAATTTAAAATAAAAAAATGAATGGAACTTGAAAAGGATGTAATTTACTCTATAAAAAGGAATGTGAATTTTTTTTCAAGAACTAATGAACATATTGGTGTGATAACCTATCTTAAATCATCCGTTATTAATTTAATGATTCATTATTTATATCAATGTATTTCCAAACGATCTTGGGGGAGTCCTCATGTTTATATAAATTTGATTACATATGTATCTTAGTAATCATTATGAGTAAAAAGCTTCTACATATGACCTAGATTTATCTGTTATAATTTTTTCTATGAAAATATAGAGGTCTTATATTACTTGGGAGAAATTTTTCATATACATGTACCACAAAATGTTTATTCATCTGTGTTGATGAAAAAATAATTGAACACGGGACAAAAAATATGGTTGTAACTTCTTAAATGATATGGATGTTATGATCATTATCATTCCAAAACATAAAAGAAAGTCACATATTCATTAAGTAGGGGATACCCTATTGTGTAGAAAATGATGATAATTCAAGGGGAACCATTGATTAAGGACCAATTATAGTTGTTCATGGTAATATTTTGTTGATGGATTTTATTAAATATATCCAAAGTGATTTAAAAAACATCATAATAAGCCAAGAACATGATTTCATAAAGAGATAATACATTTATATAAGAAAAGGAAAAGACTATGAATATAAGATTATATAACTAATAATATTTTGGTGGATAGTGATAAGGATGTGAATGGAAATGGCCTTAATATCCCAAAGTGGAAGAAGGGGAGAAAAAATTGATTCGAAGAGTTTTATTTTGTCAAAGGGAATGCTGTATATTGGATTGAAGAACTATTCTTGGATTATAAATAAGATAATTAAATGGTCAATGAAAAGAAATAAGGTCAATGAAATTGAACCAAATACTAATGATAAGTAAGTAAATCAATGGTCAACACTTTAGCATGGGAATAATTTGGTAGAGTGTGGGTATGTGAATGGAGATAATAGTTGATGGTTTGTTGGATGATCTGAATCAAGAGTAGTTGGTCTCTAAAAGTGTGGTATGGTAAGAAGATAAGGTATACGGGGAAAACAAGGAATGTATGTGAACATTTCATTCATTCAAATAAAGAAATGATAGAGCATGAATTTGAGATCAATTCTATAAATTAGAAATTTTATAAGAATGTTGAGAGGATTATTTGGTTTGATATTAGTAAAGAACATGATATATGGATCAATAAGAAAAATTTAATTTATAATTTCTACATAACATGAAAACGTACATTATTATATGATTTATGTGGAATAAAACATGAACTTGGGAATGATTTTATGGATGTTATATATTATAGTCCATTTCTTCTATGTAATCAAAATACATACCCTCAAATAGTGTGCATGTGTAATTAGGGGTTACGTGTCCAAACCATATTTATGTAGTGTTTATTTTCATTTTTATAATTCAAATATTTATTCCATCAATTTTATTTTTAGAGAATTATGGGTTCATAAAATAAGCATTTTTTGAGAAAAATTTGTTAATTTTATTTCATGTAAAAAATAATTATAATTAGTTTTCATAAATTATATATATTTTCAAAGTATTTAAAATAATTTTTTAAAATATTTAATCTATTAAAACACACCTATTTAAAAATATGTAATAAAATAATTTTCTTATTTTCTGGGATGTTTTTATAGTTAGAAAAAAATTACTATTCATTATAAATGGATATATTTTATAAAATAGGGTTATATATAAATATATTTTAATGATAAAAATATTAAATTTAGAGAAATATTATGATAAAATTAACTTTTCATTTTACATTAGAACATTGAAATTATATAAGGGCTTATTTATGATAATTTTCCCAATTACTTTTTTTAACGTGAATAGAAAAAATAATGTTTTTGGTTTTCTATATGTTTTATGTAATTATATTTATACTATAATGTTTTAAGAATTAATGGACCATTAAAAAGACATTTATAATTTTATTTAATTAGTATTAGTTTTTTTATTTATTTATTCAATTTTCAAACTAAAATTTGAATTTTAAAATTCTAAAATAACGTATTAAAAAACATTAGTTTCTGGAAAATTAAATTTACCATTAAAAATATGTATCAAAAAAACATGTTTATTTCTGTAGGATTAAACTAACATAAAATGTGAAAAATTATTCCAATTCAAAGATAATAATCCACTAACAAGCTGATTAGTTTTCATTCTCAACATCTATGATGTCCATGACCTATATTTGCAATTCATTAAGTTATTCCTCCATTTTTTCTATAAATTATTACACATTTCAACATTCCCCATCATTCCAAATCCATCCTCCATGAATATATGGTTATATTTTCTCCCATGGAGTCCCCCAAGGATTCAATAATCCCATAGGGTTCCATCCTCGTGTTTTGAGATCAACTATTAATTGTAAGGTAAATCCCCACTTGTTCAATCCATTTAAGGTCCCTTTATGTGGTATGCCATCTACTTTACCACACCAATTCATGTTTCGATATTATATCACACCATTACTATCTTAATAGTATTTTATTATTCAGAGAACTTTGAATCATCTTATTTTATCATTTCTTAAAACCATGTTTTATACTGTTCTCAAAACTGAATTTATTTCTCAAATTTATCCAATTTACATGAGAAATTTTCATTCCCTTTTATTTGAATTCTCAAACCCCAGTAAACTTAAATGTATTAAAATGAAATTAACTCATTGAATGAGATATATACATTCATAAAAAATTTATTCCCTTTTTATGTTTTATAAATGATGTAATTTTCAAGATATTATGAACATTTTACACAATGATTTTGATATAAAAACTATTATTTTTTTACATAGGTTAAAAATGTAATGATTTTCATCAAAATTTCAGAGTTAAAATTAATAAATATGAATGGTGTACTATGATTGACCTTTAATTTCTTATGTAAATAATTAAATATATATAAATAATATATTTCATGATAACTTTGTGAATAACCTTGTTAAATTTTATTTGTGACACCGTGTTGATAAAAATTATTGACATGCTTCTGAATGTCTCTTATAAATGTTGTAGCCACATTTCCTTGTTTTATTCTTCTACTTGTTTTTTAGATATCTTTATTTTTTCAGGCCTTATTTTTATTCCTCCTATTATTATGGATATGGAATATGATAAGATGAATTTCATTTTCTCATTTTCTCCCATACTTGGATTTATTCTCTCCCCATTCCATCGATGTATATAACAAGGATAGTAGATTGAATAAAATTAATCTTGGGATAACCAATGAATATTTATTTCATGCGGATTTAGAATAATTTTTTCTATTTTCACATATTATGTACCTTATTTCTAAGAAAATTGATATTAATATGTCCTCAATTTTGTCCACTATAATAAAACATTATGTAATAAAAATGGGTGATGCTATATAGATTGAGAATACTTTGAATTTTTCTGTAGTTATATGGGTGATTTAATTATTTTATATGTCTTGGGTGTTAAAATTGAAAATGAAACATTGTATAAAATCTCCCATCACTATCAAGAATTTGTTTTAAGAATATGTTATAGTTTTTTTACATCATAGTGGTTGTTTCATGCATGGTGGGTAACCTTCCCAATAAAATCAAAAAACTATGCATAAATATTATCCTCACTAGATTTTTAAGATCCCTATGATGCAAATATTTCTAGGATGGGTGATTATGTTATTTTAGATGGTGTAAAAATCATTTTTAAAGAATTTATTAACAATTTTTATTAATTATAATTGGATTTTTTGGCGATTTTTAAAAAAAACATTAATGATGTTTTGAAAATTTAAATTGGTGAATATAGAAATAAAATGAAACAAACTCATTCCCATGGATGAACAAATATTTTATTACAGATATTTGTGTTTTTAAATTGTCTATAAGTAGAATTTATAGTTTTTAAAAACAAAAGAATGATTATTTTAAAATATTTCAAATAAAATTTAATTATTGTTTAATAGCAATACATGGGATGTTATGAAGTAGTTTAAAAATGAAATTAACTAAAAAAATCAATGGATTAGTTTGTGATATTTCTTTTGTTGATATTTATTTTCTTATGGGTATGATTTTATATTTTTTTATTGTTATTTATTGTGTTATAAGATTTATTTTTTATTTACAACTGTCCACCTAAAAATGTTATAAAAATCATTGAGGATTTAGTGTGTTTTTATATGTTTTTGACTCAAACCATAATCCATTTATATTATCTGAGCAAGAATATTCTCAACATTTTTAGTAGTTTCATAGATATAGAGGTCCTATAGAAGGATTTTAGTGCTTTAAAATGGTTGATGGTATCATCAAATCATTAGTAACCAAAGACAATTGGATAGTAAGGGTTATCTTTGGATTGTTCAAGTCACCAAGAATGAACTTTATGGAAGGTGTTCATTATTTAACAATTTCATAGGATATGAAAAGATAATTTATCAAGACCACATTATTTATATACATCATTCATGAGGAGGTCAGGGTGAGGAAGTTGGTTAACCTTATTAGTCACGTGTAGTGTTGATTAAAAGTTAAGTTTTATGTTGACTATTATGATGAGAAATCCCCAATTATTATAAAATCACAATGATTTATTAATAAATGGATAACATTTTTGAATGGGGTCTTCTTCTATTTATTAGTGACATCGTGATTTTCTCATGAGAAATCATGTATAATGATATTCTATTTGATTATCTCATAGAAAATATGATTTATGAAGGGAAATACCATGCATGTGGCATCATTATATAATTATATGAAAGTGATGGTTCCCTATCTACTGGGGATTTGAAGACAGATCAACCTATTTTGGGAGTAGCTTATTCTTATATAGTTGTATCTTTTGAAATAATAATTCATTATATACATTTAGTGTATAAAATTATCAAATTCTCATACCCCTTATAATTTTTGAAATTTTTTTATCAGCATTACAGTTAGTTGGGAAACATTTAAATTTTCTAGAAATGAAATTTTCCCATAAAGAAGAAAAAAATATGATCTTATAAATCATAATTATTTTCTCATTATTATTTTCATGTTTCCATTTTTTTATATGTCCCTCCCTCAAATATCATTTAATATCATTGATCTATATCTTGATATTTTTTTCATCTGGTGTCCCAAACATATTTGCTGAAATAAATTGTGAATTTTTTATTGATATATGTTGTATGATTCAATGCTCTATTATTTTTGATTCAATATGATAGAAAATTATTAAATGGTGGGGAGATATACTATAATTATATATTTAATAATTTTGTTGTTTTTGGTGCATTTGTCTGAGATTAAATTGTATATATAGTTTACTGTGTGGGTTTTAGTTATTTTGTTAGGGATTTTTGATCTATATCGAAGTGTCACTTTCTTTTAAATTAATACATTTTATGATATTTTTGTTCTTGTTAAAACTGGGTTACCTTTTGGGGGAAAATGTGTGATATTTATATGATTCATCATTTCTCATTCTATTAACTCTGTATTATTTTATCTATTTATTAGTGATTATTATTTTCAAGGGGTTTTGGGTCTATTTTTCTCTAATTCTAAAATTTTTATAGTTTTAGTGTAGGGTGTATAGTTTGAATTCTACCATTAGCTTCCATATAATGAGCCCTAATTATTAACGAATTTATTATTATGGTTAGTTCTTGTTTTTTAACCATTTTTGTAATCCATGTTCCTCATTGGTCATATACAAAGAAAGCTTCATGGTTTTCATGTTTTGTGGTAAACTATACTTCTAAACTATGTGACAATCCAAAAATCTTAAAGAATCATTTTCCAATATTCTAGACACTCAATTTTAACCCCCCCAATTGTGTATCAAATTCAAATTCTGCCTAGGCTTTTTAAGGGGATATATTAGTGAATCAATCCATTTTATCCTTTTATTCTTAGGGTTTTTTTTGAATTTTTTCTTTTTTATTTAATGTAATTCTCTTGTCCTCTTTCATGTTCTTTATTTTATTAGTTTTCCATTATTCCTTTCCTTAGCCACATCATAACCAAACACAATGGGGAATGTTGAAGCTAATGTGTTTTCTATTTTGTTAATGATTTTTTGGAGTTATTTATGTCATTATCTATTGGTAATCAAATATTTTCCATTATATTCACTACATGTAATGCAGTTGGTTTAGTTCTTTTTCCATTTATAACAAAATAAGTATTTTTTAGATTTCAATGGTTAATTCTATTAGAATTAATTTTTTTAACAAATATATGATGAGTTTTTTAAATATTTTTATAAATTGAGGACATTTTAAATAAATTCACATGTTATGTGTTTTCTAAAATAAAATAAATATTTTCACTAGTTTGTTCTATTATTCAGTTAATATCATAAACCTTGATATATTTCATCTATATTTTTGTAATTGGATTGTTGTATTGTTTGATATAAATTTCATGTTCATATGAATTTTAAGCTATCTATCTTACTAAATAACATTAATTTACTTGTGACTTGGGTTTGTGAGTTCTTGTTCATTATTAATTAGTGAAAAGTAATTATTTATTCACTATGAGATGTTTTATTTTGATGTTCGATTTCCTCTAAATTAAAATCATACACATTTTTTCAAATTTATTTACAAATATTTTTAAAATTATATTTTTTCATATATAAAATTTATTTCCAATTTTTTATATATGTAAATATATTATATGATAATCACTATTTCTAAATATATTTCTAATGTATATGTTATAACATTACTAATTGTATAAAAAAGGCTCAGTATCATATTTTGAGTAAATATCTTTAAATTTTTTTTCATAATTAACAAAATCTTATATTTCGATGATATATATTATAATGAATTTTAGTTTGATTTATATTATTTTTCTGGGTTTTAATAATTGTATTTTCTTTGATGGGTGCTATGTGGTGGGAATAATTTTTTATTATATGTGGGGATCATATATGATATTTTTATTCATTTCATAACCCCTATAAAAAAAACTTTGCGATCCTTGGAATATTAGTGTTGGATTGAGATATAGATAATGTTTAGTCATGATGAGACATAATAATTTATTGATGGTATTGGAAGTATTGCACATGTTCTAGTGCAGAGGTAAGGATAATGAAGTTGATCAGATATATATTATAAATAGATAAATTGACTAGAATAATGATAACCATTGTTCATCTAGGATCCCTAGTATGATGTTTCAATGAATTCCATGGTTATTAATCCTTTATAGTTTCCAATCTCTAACACTTAATAGTTATATTGTTTCATAGTATACTCTTCTAATGTTGCAACATACCTATATTTTTAATAATTTTTATTCCATTTGATATGTTTTAGTTATTTTACTTTTAATATTTGGTCTCACAGAATTTATGAATAGCCGATTATATATTACATCATCTCTATGAATCATTCATTTTACCCATTTTAAATGAGATCTATATAAAATAATGTTTTTTATTTACAAAATGGATTCCAAATGGTTAGATTTAAAAACAAAATTAAACCAAGGTTTTAAAAGGATTCTACATTATATTACTACTTCTTTTAATAATGGTTTTGGAGAATGCATATGGTTTGTTTAATCAAAGAAGAAAAAAATTTCTTTCAGTATTTTCAAACATGTATTACCTATAAGTAATGGTTAATTGAATCTATGGAATATATGGTGATTAACTATTGTGTTTCTATGATCATAAACTACTTATTAACAAAAATAATCGTAGAACTCAAATTTTGATCATGATTTAGGTATATTTTATTTCTCAGGGCTCAATTTAGTATTTGAATTATAGATGGTGACAATGTGGTAAAATAGAGATTTTTTATGGTGTATTCTTAGTGTTTTAATTTTTATCCTGAATGATTTGGGAAATATGACCCCTTTTTAATTTGGGTTATTGTATAATAGAACTGTTTTTATAAATTTATTTTGAGTTCATAAAATAAAGTTATTTTAAATTTTTTCCACATAGTTCGTACTAATTTTTTTACTAATTTTAATATTCATGTATATCTTTTACATTGTGTTTTCATGTAAAAAGTTCTGGTTGAAGTTTCTTATATCATTTAATTGAAGGGTGAACAAATTCAAGTGAATTTCTATTTTATCCCATTATACTAGTTTCCTACTACATGCAGTAAGGGGTGCACCTCATGTTATGCCACATGTTGGTATAGTTTCCAAATTTTGGGGTGGATGAAGTTGGCACATGACACATGGTATAGATGAAATATTTACCTCATAATTGAATGTATCACTATATATTAATTAGAAAAAAAGTAATCCCCTAATACTCAATGTCTTTATATCCATATAAAATAATTCTTATTTACGTTATACTACATTACCAAATGTTGATGACACCCCAAAAGTATGTAAATCCTTGAAACTTACATTTAACCACTCAATATATAAAAATGCACATTAATATAAAGAAATGGATAAGTATCCATGAACGTCAGATGAATTAGCATCCTGAAATTCATTTATAGTAATAATTTTCCATATTATTTGATAGAAAAACTTAATTTATCCACCCTAGGTTACATGTTAGAGAAAATAAAGACTTTCTCTTCAATATTTTCTAGTTGATTCATCATCTCGTTAATGTCAACATGTTCCATATTCTATGAATGAAATGATACTATTTTTAACTAGGATACATGATAAATTTAAATATCTACTTCCAATTATAGAGATAACCATAAGAATCCATTATGGATTAACTTAGTAAAATACCTCACCATATGTGGAAGATCATTTCCAAAATTTCCTTCATCATCCGTAATCTAGTGACATAATGTCTATATTGAATGGTTTACATCATCATGAATGGAAGGAACTACATAACTAGAATGTGAATACCATTTACATTCAAATTAATAAGAACATTAATTTGGTTAGATGAAGGATTAACACTAATTAAGAAAATAAATATTATATTTGAATGAAACTGCATAGTGCATCCTAAAAATAATATCCAAAATATCGATTTCTTGAATGATAATGTTCTAATCCAATTTCACATAAACAATAGAGATAAGAAAAAAAGGATAATAGAATCCATTCCCTCTATTGTTTTACTGAGATTTGATTATTTCCAACAATAATGGTAAAATATAAAATGGTTTATTTGATATATTTATTTTATGGACCCTTATTTTTCATTGAGAAATATAACATTTTGTTAAATAAATATTTAATACTAGTAAAAAATACATACCCCTACTTCATAATAATTTAGTTTATAAGGGTAATTGTAACACAATATTATTATATAATTAAGTATCTCTTACATATCTTATAAATATATGTTCAAATAGTTCTCATCATAGGCATACCCATCAAAATAATTTTTTTCATTCCATGGGAAATGAAACATAATTCTAGGTGAACTCAAGTTCTAAATAAGGTTTAAAATAGGAGATATCAATCCATTACCATATTAATACCTGATATAACAAAAACTATATGTTATCATGAACCTAAATTTTGAATTTCATACCCAACATTTCATTGACCATAATCATCTATCATTTGAAAAAATAATTCCAGAAAACAAGGATATTAGAGTAAAAACATCATCTGTCAATCTTGAGCCATAATTTAATGTAAAAAATGTTTGGTAGAATCATAATTATATAAATACATTTGCAAAGATAACTACAAAAACCACCAATATATTAGATAAAAAAATAACATCTTAGTCGAAATTTCATATTAAAAAATATAATTTGTGTTTCATCGTATTAAAAATAAAAAACATAAACAAAGTAATGAAAATATAATATAACTATAAAAAGTATTATATATTATATAAAAAATCATATTATTAGGTTTTTAGTACATAGATGTCTATTATAAATGAAAATATAATATCATTATGGTTTCAAATTGTGAAATTTTCCTTGGGTGGTCCTACCTATTTGGGATGGTCAATGATCTTGATGTGTTTTAACTTCTCACAAAAATTGTTCTGAATTTGATATAGTTGTTAGAAGTCAAATTTACCATGGAAAAGGGAATGTATCATTGATTCTATCTCCATCATGTGATCTCATAAACTGGTTACATAGTGTATGAACCTTCTAGTTGAGGCCATTTTTTCTTTTGTCTGTTCCAATTGGATTAATCATAACCCTATATTTATACATTTCATATGGTCAATGTTTGATATATATTTAATCAATTGTAATGATTATTAATGGAATTTTAAATTGGATTTTGAATAGAAAAAAATTCATTGAATATGTTTTCTATTACCATAATACAGAATAGTTAACTAAATTCATTCATTTTGAGAATTTTATTTGAAAATATTTGGATAGTTACAATAGCACCCGTTCTGATATTTGTCCATTGAAATTTTCATTTCATACACTAAAAAAATGCGGATAATATATTTAAACACCCACCTCAGGTTACCAAAACACTTATTTGATGTCTGGTTTCTCTATTGAATTACTACAATGAATATTTTCAAATTTTATAGAACATTTTCTGTAACACCCCAAGCTTCTACGGTACGCTTCTCTTTGAATAATGTGATAGCGTGTGTTGTACGCAACACCGAGTTCTAACACACCATAACCAATCAAACTAGCCGTTATGAATAGAAATACCTAATTTTTGAAATTATATATATTTTATATTTCAAAATGGACTTCATTTTTGGATTCGGAATATCGAATTTAGCCTAAGGTGAAATTTTGGTACATTTCGGATAACTTTCATATTTTGATGAATAGTGAAAATTACTAAATTTTAATTAAAAACAACTTTTTTAATCAAAATAATTAATAGTGATAAATTATGAATTTGAGTGGTTTTAAAGTATATTTAGAATATATTTTTACCATTTAATATAATTTTGGTCATTGGACATAATTTTACAATTAAACCGAACATAAACAAGTGTCAATCTTTTGATAGTTATTATCTCTTAAAAACACTCTTTTTGTTTTGACAGCGGGAATTAATTTTAAATTAATTTCTGCCACTTCTGTGTTTTGAATTTAGAAAAATGGATTCCATATTTGGAATCAGGATGTCCAAATTGTGTAAATAGTTAACTTTTATTTTTAGACATTTTGAATAATTACTGTGGTAAATATTTTATTTACCATGGTTAAGGGTAAATCCGGTAAATAAGGGTTAAAAAATAATATTATAATAATACTAAATTACCCTAAAACGTGTCCTAGCATTATTGGTTGATACATGTTCGACCATAGGCATCTTTTGGTCGATTTTGGGACCCCATGATGCCACTTGTAGGTGATAATGACACTTTATTTTAATTAAGTTAAAATGAATACAAAAATGACACAAGCATATATCTTTTAGAAAAACAATTTTTACATAGGGTTATATATGTTGGATTTTAGATTATAAATATTCATTAGAAATATAAAAAGATTTCCTACATATTGATAGTTCATTTATAATTTTTAGACATTAAATAATTTAATTTATTTTTGACACAGTGATGATGAATTAATTACTATAATAGTGAAAAATTAAAATAATTGATATTATAAATTCCCAAATAAATATAATATGAACCTTTTAATGAATTAAACTAATTTTCTAGGATAATATGATATATTAGGATTTATTTAATTGACTTTTTTCGAAGTAATCGATCTGTTATGAGTTTCACAAAAATCAACTATTGAATAGTGTCAAAATTGACATAAAAGAGTTCTTAAAACAAATATTATATTATTAATTGATATTAAATTCCTAAAAATCTACGGATCGGCCAAGAGACTTATATCATGATAGGTTAATCATTAATGGACCACTTGGGTGTCTCTTGGATGTATATAGTAAGTTTATTAACCATATTATATAAAAATACAAAGAGACATTGTAAAAGATAAACTAATTAACATAGAGTTAATACTTAAAGATAAGGTTAATATAAGTACCCAAACCTGTCTAAATTCTATTGGTTGAGTGGTTTTTGACCTATCCCCACCTTAACCTTTTAATAATCAACTTTGGAGCCATTAGAAACCGAATATGAATTTATTATAAATTAATATTTCTAGCTTTTCTAAAGGTGCCCCTCACCCCTCTTATAAAAGGGCACTCCTCCTTCTCACTTCCTCACACTTTCAAAGCCTTTTTGTTCGGCCAAACTCTACCCAAATACTCTCCCAACTTCCCTCACTACAACCTAGAGGCCTTAGTGTGATCAGGAAGCCATCCTAAGGAGCCCTTTTGATCAAATCAAAAGGAAGAACCCGAAGAAGAGGTAATGATTTCACCACACTTTTCCAAGTTCCATTCTTCTTCCACTTCTTCTTCCTTTGTTGTTACCATTATAAAATAATAACTCCAATATCTCACATATACTGTGATGTTATTATAAATATGGTACAACCATATTCAGTATTCTATCCACCCTTTGAATAACATGTCACCATACGTGAGTAAGTACGGCTTACCGTCTCCACGGCGTGGTGTAATTGTTATTCAATATATTATTATTTGGATGGGTATAATAATGATGTGTAACTCATGTAAATAATAAATATAACATGTTAATGATTCTGTATATATCATATACCATCCATTTATATATTATTTTAATATCAAAAGAATGATATTGTCGCTCGTGCGTACGTACGGACTACCGTCTCCACGAACGCGATGAGATTCATTCTCCATCGTATCCATTCAAGTATAATTATCATTTCATTATTTAAAAAATTATGTTTAAGGACTTGATATCATTTTGGATATGAATAATATACAACCTATCCTTTACAAACATGTCTTATGTAACAAATCATATAAAAGAAAACAAGTAAGTTAACACCCGAAACAACGATAATACTAAGATATTATTATCAAATCAATATTAAAAGATCATATATGATATCATATTAATGTTTATGATTATTGTATAATTTAATAGAAATTATTTCACCATTATAAAGGAGGTTAGACTACCCCAACCAAGGAAAAGTACGAGGTAGGGGGTTTTCATCTCACTCCTTATTCCCGTGAGATTCATGCCATATTGCCACCATCACCTTTTGTGTGGTGTATGTACAGCCCATAATTATATTATTTGTGTAATACACTCTAATTTATATGTATTTACATATTCATTGTATGATACCTCTTTCATTGGTTGTATGTTTCATAAGTTACCGAATTGGTAAGGTTTATTTCACAATCTCTTCATTATCCGAGGTTGTTTATACGTAATAATCTACTGGGATTTCTTTATCATCAACATCCATGTTTCTTAGAAATGTATTTCAAAACATATTTATTATTTACAAGAATATGGGTTAAAGTCATTTATACACTTGTTTGATTTTTTATAAGAGTTTTATAAAGGAATCTTTCCATCGTTTTCAAAACAAGGTCCTTTTTAACCTTTTCGACAGAATTAAGGTTAGAATGGTTTTTTAACTTATACGGCGGGTGCGGCTATTTTCCGCCGTTATAAAATCTTCAAAGCTTCCCTTACAAGCTTATAAGAATATTTTCAAAGAAAATGTTTTATTTTATATGGATCTTAAATGATTTCAAAATAAAAGGATATATTTCTTTAAAAAGAATTTTGATTTCATCTATGTCAACATCCTTTGATGGATTTTAAGATTATTTGAAGTTGATTTATTATGGTACAAAACTTCTATATTGTATTGAAGGTTTTGTGATATGTTTGACTGTGGTTGTGCTATTTTTATACCATTCATAGTTTATGGTGAAAGTATTGGCATTTCGTATGCTAGTTTTAATACGAATGTTTATGTTATGTTTAAACCTTTTCATATCGGGATGCATTGGACTTAATATGTGACGGGTGGAGCCCGCTATAGCTCCTTGATGCATCGGTAGGTCTCATGAGACAAACTAGTGTCTTGGCACAAGGCCTTGACAAAATCTTATTTGTAGTCTTGGCACGAGGCCTTGGCTATGTGGTTATGATAGTCTGGCATTATGCATTCCATCATTATGAAAGTGGTTATTGATTTTGCATGTGATTATTCGATTAGTAGAATAACCATGTGAATAATTAAATGGAATTATTTCATTTTATTTATGCCATACTATTTTAAAAGTTCATGTTTAAATGGATTTTGTTTTAGTTATACATTGCCTTAAATGTTTATTCTTATTTATGAAAGTTTTCGCTATATTGTTATCCTTACTGGGCATTTGAGATCACCCATTTTCAATGTATTATTTTCCCAGGAAGTGATGAAGTAAATTATGAATGACCTGTAGGGATATTATGTGGGGATATGAGTGTGGATTATGGAGACAATATGTTGTTGTAGTAGTTTTTCATTTTATGATGTAATGTAAAACTTATGAATATATCTAGTGTTTCCAAGACTACTAAACCAATCGGTCTTTCGAGATTTGATCTTTCTTGTGATCATGCCAATGTTATGTAATAATGCACTGACTCTGGGTAACTGGGGTCGGGGCGTTACAGTTGGTATCAGAGGAAGTTTAGTAAAAACCATGGAAGCTAGATTTAGATAAACTCTGATTAGAGCACGTAGAACTAAGATGAAATTTGAGGATTAGGGGTAAAACCTGAAAACACCGCTTTGAGCTAGACTCGAACGGGAACTGGTGCACGACAACGGGCCTTGCTGCACTCTTGGTTACGACACTCCCAGGGGATATGCTTAGGATAACTCTCATTTTCTTTACAAATCATTTTGAAGGGATTTTGAGTATATAATTCCTCAATGAAAACATTCTTATGATTATAGATTATATCCATAAATAGTTCAATTTATGTTAAGTGTTTTATAAGTATGGGATTATGAAATTTGATTCATAAACTGATCTAGTTTATGCCATTCTTTAGAAATGGAGCCTAGTGGAAGAAATGGATACCGTATCAATGCACGCACTCCATGTAGGGATTGCCCTCCTCCTCAAGATAATTATAGTGGAGCTGGTGATACAACTGGTGCCGATCAGCTAATCACCATACTGGGACAACTTACTCAGGTTATAAATAATAACCTTACCCGTATGGAGCACCCTGATCCGCAGCGTGGAGGATCAATGTTAGATCGATTCATGAGGCAACAACCACCAACGTTCAATGGGAGTACAAATCCCTTAGTAGCTAAGCAATGGATACTTTCCCTAAAGAAAATATTTCAGGCTTTGGGGAGCAGTGAACGGGAAAAAGTTATCATGGCAGTTTACCACCTCACTGGAGATGCTGATCAATGGTGGTCATTGATTCAAAATATGAAGGAAGATGATGAAGTATCAAATATGGAATGGAGGGAGTTCAAAGATCTGTTTTTAGAAAAATACATTCCTTGCGACCATCGAGCAGATATGGAAATGCAATTTCTAAGTCTGAGACAGAAGGAGGATGAGAATGTCACAAAGTATGAGGCTAACGTTACAAGGTTAGCAAGGTACGCTGGTGATTATATACGTAACCAAAGAAGTAAGATTGATCGTTTCTTTGATGGCTTATAACCATTTCTCTGTCGAGCATTAGTCTCACAATCCTTTTCGTCGTACGAAGACATTGTCTCATGTGCTATCAAGACCGAAAAGGAATTCTCTAAGTCTTATGAATTTAAAGAAAAGCACGAGAAGAAGAGACCTTATGATCAATCTGGGAATGGAAATAATGGGAAGAAGGGAAAGGTTGAATATCCATCCTGTGGTAAATGCGGGAAGAAACACCCTGGTACTTTCTTGAAGGGAATGGGAGTCAGTTACAAGTGTGGTGAAAAAGGCCACCACGCTCATGATTTCAAGGGGAAGAAGGAAGCTACCAACGTTCAGTGCTATAATTGTAGGGAGATGGGGCATTATGCAAATGCATGTCCTAAGCGTCAGGAGAACTTACCTTAGAAAAGGCCAAGGGATCAAGGCCAGGATTATGCTATCACTACTGCTGAGGTAGAAGCTCCGAAAGACGTGTTGGCAGGTAATTTAATGGTTTCCTCAAGTTTAGAAAATGCATTATTTGACTCTGGATCATCGCATTGTTTCTTATCATCCCAGATTGCTATGAAAATTAGATATTTCCAATTTGATTTAATAAGGGAATTTTCTGTTAAACTCATAAGGGAAGTATCATTGCAACAAAGTTTTGTGAATCAGTCCCCATTAGAGCACATAAATGTTCTTTATCTACTGATCTCGTCGTCATTCCTATGATTGAGTTTGATATAATCCTTGGTATGGACTGGCTTTCAGACTATGATGCGAAGATTTATTGTAAGAAGAAAGAGGTTACGATTCTTGATGATAATGATAAGGAACACCTTATCTTTAGAGCAGAATATTCACCACCTAATTCTTATTTAGATCCACCCCCAGTAGCTCAACTTAATTCAATTATTGGGGAGGAAGAGAATGAAATAACTGTCGGTGAGGAAAGGAATGTTCAAATATAGGATGTACCTGTTGTGAAATAATTTGTCGATGTATTTCCGGAAGATTTACCTGGACATCCTCCAGAACGAGAAGTTGAGTTTTCCATTGATTTAATTCCTGGATCAAGGCCTATATCGAGGACCCCTTATAGAATGGCCACTGAAAAATTAGTTGAACTAAAGAAACAACTAGAGGAATTGAGTAATAAAGGATTTATTCTCCCTAGTGTTTCTCCATGGGGAGCCCCTGTTCTTTTTGTTAAAAAGAAAGATGGATCTATGAGGTTATGTATCGACTACAGGGAGATCAATGCTATAACGATAAAGAACAAGTATCCCATACCTCGTATTGATGATTTATTTGACCAACTACATGGAGCTCAATACTTTTCAAAGATTGACCTTTGATCTGGATACCATCAGTTGTGTGTAAAGAAGGAAGACATTCCGAAGACAGCATTTCGAACCAGGTATGGGCATTACGAGTTTACTGTAATGCCTTTTGGATTGACTAATGCACCCTCTGTATTCATGGATCTGATGAATAGAGTTTTCAAGGATTACCTCGATGAATTTGTGGTGGTATTTATTGATGATATCTTGGTATACTCCAAAACCTACGAAGATCATGAAAATCACTTGCGCATTATCTTGAAGTCTCTGAGGAGGCATGAATTATATGGGAAGTTTAGCAAGTGTGAATTCTGGCTTCAGGAGATTTATTTTCTTGGCCATATTGTCTCTAAAGATGGAATCTCTGTTGATCCTTCTAAGACCAAGGCAATCCAAGAATGGCCAGCACCTATGAGTATAACTGAGGTACGCAGTTTTATTGGTTTGGCAGGTTATTATCGACGTTTCGTCCAGAATTTTGCCTGATTGGCTAACCCATTAACGAAGCTCACACGTAAAGGGGTTAAATTTGTTTGGACAAAAGAGTATGAAGAATGTTTTGAAGAACTGAATAATTGATTAGTCAATGCTCCTATATTGACTCTACCATCGGGGAATTATGGGTTCGTTATTTATAGTGATGCATCGAAGAAAGGACTTGGTTGTGTCCTTATGCAGAATGATAGAGTTATTGCCTATGCATCACGACAGTAGAAAATTCATGAACAAAACTATCCTACTCATGATATCGAGTTAGCAGCTGTGATCTTTGCTTTAAAGATATGGAGGAACTACCTCTATGGTGAAAAATGTGAGATTTATACTGATCACAAGAGTTTGAAGTATATTTTCTCACAAAAAGAACTCAACATGAGGCAAAGGAGATGGCTTGAATTACTCAAGGATTATTATTTCACGATACACTACCACCCGGGGAAAGCAAACAAGGTGGCAGATGCTTTGAGTAGAAAAGACAATGGAGTTTTGAACAATATGAGAATTGAAAGGGATCCAATTTTCATGGATCTAGTGAAGATGGACATGGGAATAACCAGAGAAGGTGAAACATCAATACGTTTTCAAATGGTTGCCAAACCATCTTTACTAGAAAGGATTAAGTGTTCTCAAACCGATGATGATGAATTTCAAAAAAAGATTAAAGCTGTGAATGATGGGAGATTGAGAGACTTTGTGTATGAAGATGGAATTTTGATATTCAGGAAGATACTTTGTGTTCCCGATTTACCTGATCTAAAAAGGGAATTGTTGGATGATGCTCATATTTCAAATTTCTATATACACCATGGGAGCACGAAAATGTATAGAGATTTGAAGGAACATTTTTGGTGGGACAACATGAAGAGGGAGATTGCTGATTTTGTGTCAAGATGTATGGTTTTTCAACAAGTGAAAGCTGGAAGGCAACAGCCTGGAGGAGTCATGCAACCTCTTCCCATACCGGAGTGGAAATGGGACAATATTACGATGGACTTTTTCATTGGGCTACCAAAGACTCCTAGAAGGAATGAAGCAATATGGGTTATTGTTGATCGTCTTACCAAGTCAGCACATTTTCTTGCTATTAGAGAAGATCTACCCCTAGAACGTCTATCAAGACTATATATTAATGAAGTTGTGAGACTTCATGGAGTACCCCTATCGATTGTTTCTGATTGTGATCCCTATTTTACTTCAAGATTTTGGAAAAGTCTTCAGAAATCCATGAATACTGACCTTCATTTGAGCACTGCTTACCAACCTCAGACAGACGGACAATCAGAATGGACTATTCAAACCATAGAAGACATGTTGAGATCTTTCTCACTTGACTTTCAGGGTATGTGGGGTCAATATTTACCTCTGGTAGAATTTTCCTATAACAATAGCTTCCATTCGAGTATTCAGATGGCACCATATGAAGCGTTATACGGAAAGAGATGTCGTAGACCAACCTGTTGGGATGCCGTTGGTGAAAGAAAACTTGTAGGCCTAGAACTGGTGGAGGAAACGGTGGAAAAGGTGAAGGTAATCCAAAATCACATCAAAGCAGCTCAAAGTAGGCAGAAGAGCTATGCCGATAATCGAAGGTAGGATTTGGAATTTCAAGTCGGTGATCATGTTTTCCTGAAGGTATCTCCATGGAAGGGAGTCATACGTTTTGGTAAGAAAGGTAAATTGAGTCCCATGTACATCGGACCTTTCGAAATTCTAGAACGAATTGGGGCTGTAGCTTAACGATTGGCAATGCCGCCAAGTCTCTCCAAAGTTCACGATGTGTTCCACGTATCTCTGTTGGGGAAATACATGTCTGACCCAACGCATGTAATCACCTATGAGGAATTAGAACTAGAACCTGATATTTCCTATTGTGAAGAGCCCGTCAGGATTCTTGATACTAGAGAAAAAGTACTGAGAAACCGGACGACGCATCTGGTAAAAGTTTTGTGGAGAAACCATAAGATGGAAGAGGCAACGTGGGAACCCGAGGAACTTATGATGAAGAACCACCCGAGTATTTTCATGTGATAAGTATTCTAGAAATTTCTAGGACGAAATTATTTGAAGGAGGGGAGAATGTAACAACCCAAGCTTCTATGGTACGCTTCTCTTTGAATAATGTGATAGTGTGTGTTGTACGCAACACCGAGTTCTAACACACCATAACCAATCAAACTAGCCGTTATGAATAGTAATACCTACTTTTTGAAATTATATATATTTTATATTTCAAAATGGACTTCATTTTTGGATTCAGAATATTGAATTTATCCTAAGGTGAAATTTTGGTACATTTCGGATTACTTTCATATTTTGATGAATAGTGAAAATTACTAAATTTTAATTAAAAACAACTTTTTTAATCAGAATAATTAATAGTGATAAATTATGAATTTGAGTGGTTTTAAAGTATATTTAGAATATATTTTTACCATTTAATATAATGTTGGTCATTTGACATAATTTTACAATTAAACCGAACATAAACAAGTGTCAATCTTTTGATATTTATTATCTCTTAAAAACACGCTTTTTGTTTTGACAGCGGGAATTAATTTTAAATTAATTTCTGCCACTTCTGTGTTTTGAATTTATAAAAATGGATTCCATATTTTTAATCAGGATTTCCAAATTGTGTAAATAGGTAACTTTTATTTTTAGACATTTTGAATAATTACTGTGGTAAATATTTTATTTACCATGGTTACGGGTAAATCCGGTAAATAAGGGTTAAAAAATAATATTATAATAAGACTAAATTACCCTAAAACGTGTCCTATCCTTATTGGTTTATACATGTTCGACCATAGGCTTCTTTGGGTCGATTTTGGGACCCCATGGTGCCACTTGTAGGTGATAAGGACACTTTATTTTAATTAAGTTAAAATGAATACAAAAATAACACAAGCATATATCTTTTAGAAAAACAATTTTTACATAGGCTTATATATGTTGGATTTTAGATTATAAATATTCATTAGAAAGATAAAAAGATTTTCTAAATAGTGATAGTTCATTTATAATTTTTAGACATTAAATAATGTAATTTATTTATGACACAGTGATGATGAATTAATTACTATAATAGTGAAACATTAAAATAATTGATATTATAAATACCCAAATAAATATAATATGAAACTTTTAATGAATTAAACTAATTTTATTTGATAATATGATATATTAGGATTGATTTAATTGACTTTTTTCGAAGTAATCAATCTGTTATGAGTTTCACAAAAATCAACTATTGAATAGTGTCAAAATTGACATAAAGGAGTTCTTAAAAAAATAATATATTATTAATTGATATTAAATTTTTAAAAATCTAAGGTTCGTCCAAGAGACTTAAATCATGATAGGTTCATCATTAATGGAACACTTGGGGTTCGCTTGGATGTATATAGTACGTTTATTAACCATATTATATAAAAATACAAAGAGACATTGTAAAAGTGAAACTAATTAACTTAGAGTTAATACTTAAAGATAAGGTTAATATAAGTACCCAAACCTGTCTAAATTCTATTGGTTGAGTGGTTTTCGACCTTTCCCCACCTTAAACTTTGAATAATCAACTTTGGAGCCATTATAAACCGAATATGAATTTATTATAAATTAATGTTTCTAGCTTTTCCTAAGGTGCCCCTCACCCCTCTTATAAAAGGGCACTCCTCCTTCTCACTTCTTCACACCTTCAAAGGCTTTTTGTTCGGCCAAACTCTGCCCAAATACTCTCCCAACTTCCCTAACTACAACCTAGAGGCCTTAGTTTGATCAGGAAGCCATTATAAGGATGCCTTTTGATCAAATAAAAAGGAAGAACCCGAAGAAGAGGTAATGATTTCACCACCCTTTTCCAAGTTCCTTTCTTCTTACACTTCTTCTTCCTTTGTTGTTACCATTATAAAATAATAACTCCAGTATCTCACATATACTGTGATGTTATTATAAATATTCTACAACCATATTCAGTATTCTATCCAGCCTTTGAATAACATGTCACCATACGTGCGTACGTACGGCTTACCGTCTCCACGTCGTGGTGTAATTGTTATTCAATATATTATTATTTGGATGGGTATAATAATGATGTGTAACTCATGTAAATAATAAATATAACATGTTAATGATTCTGTATATATCATATACCATCCATTTATATATTATTTTAATATCAAAAGAATGATATTGTCGCTCGTGCATACGTACGGACTACCGTCTCCACGAACGCGATGAGATTCATTCTCCATCGTATCCATTCAAGTATAATTATCATTTGATGATTTAAAAAATGATGTTTAAGGACTTGATATCATTCTGGATATGAATAATATACAACCTATCCTTTACAAACATGTCTTATGTAACAAAACATATAAAAGAAAACAAGTACGTTAACACCCGAAACAACGATAATACTAAGATATTATTATCAAATCAATATTAAAAGATCATATATGATATCATATTAATGTTTATGAGTATTGTATAATTTAATAACAATTATTTCACCATTATACAGGAGGTTAGCCTACCCCAACCAAGGAAAAGTACAAGGTAAGGGGTTTTCATCTCACTCCTTATTCCCGTGAGATTCATGCCATATTGCCACCATCACCTTTTGTGTGGTGTATGTACTGCCCATAATTATATTCTTTATGTAATACACTCTAATTTATGTGTATTTACATATTCATTGTATGATACCTCTTTCATGCGTTGTATGTTTCATAAGTTACCAAATTGGTAAGGGTTAGTTCATAATCTCTTCATTATCCGAGGTTGTTTATACGTAATAATCAACAGGGATTTCTTTATCATCCACATCCATGTTTCTTCGAAATGTATTTCAAAACATATTTATTATTTACAAGAATATGGGTTAAAGTCATTTATACCATTTTTTGACTTTTTATAAGAGGTTTATAAATGAATCTTTCCGTCGTTTTCAAAATGAGGTCCTTTTTAACCTTTTCGACAGAATTAAGGTAAGAATGTTTTTTTAACTTATACGGCGGGTGAGGCTATTTTCTGCCGTTATAAAATCTTAAAAGCTTCCCTTACAAGATTATAAGAATATTTTCAAAGAAAATGTTTTATTTTATATGGATCTTAAATTATTTCAAAATAAAAGGATATATTTCTTTAAAAAGAATTTTGTTTTCATCTATGTCAACATCCTTTGATGGATTTTAAGATTATTTGAAGTTGATTTATTATGATACAAAACTTCTATAATTTATTGAAGGTTTTGTGATATGTTTGACTGTGGATGTGCTATTTTTATACCATTCATAGTTTATGGTGAAATTATTGACATTTCGTATGCTATTTTTAATACGAATGTTTATGTTATGTTTAAACCTTTTCATATGGGAATGCACTGGACTTAATATGTGACGGGTGGAGCCCGCTATAGCTCCTCGATGCATCGGTAGGTCTCATGAGACAAAATAGTGTCTTGGAACAAGGCCTTGACAAAATCTTATTTGTAGTCTTGGGACGATGCCTTGGCTATGTGGTTTTGATAGTCTGGTATTATGGATTCCATCATTATGAAAGTGGTTATTGATTTTGCATGTGATTATTCGATTAGTAGAATAACCATGTGAATAAGTAAATGGAATTATTTCACTTTATTTATGCCATACTATGTTAAAAGATCAAGTTTAAAAGGCTTTTGTTTTAGTTATACATTTCCTTAAATGTTTATTCTTATTTATGAATGTTTCCGCTATATTGTTATCCTTACTGGGAATTTTGAGCTCACCCCTTTTCTTTGTTTTATTTTTCCCAGGAAGTGAAGAAGTAAATTATGAATGACCTTCAGGGATATTTTGTGGGGATATGAGTGTGGATTATGGAGACAATATGTTGTCGTAGCAGTTTTTCATTTTATTATTTAATGTAAGACTTATGAATATATCTAGTGTTTCCAAGACTACTAAACCAATCGGTCTTTCGAGATTTGATCTTTCTTGTGATCATGCCAATGTTATGTAATAATGCACCGACTCTGGGTAACTGGGGTCGGGGCGTTACATTTTCTCTATGATCAAGGATCTTCACCATCTACTCCTTATATAGAAGATAATTTCATCAAAGGAACAACATTTGGATTTATAATATGAATGTGGTTTGGTATGTTCTTTCCAATGATGTATATATGGATCACAAAATTAAGTTTAGATAGGTTTTGTGGTAGTTCATATTGATTGGCTACTACAATAATGTGATCGAGGATTACAAAGGACCCGATGTATATTAGATTAAACATTCTATTCGTCGCAAATAACATAACATTATTCCATGGAGTTATGTAGAGGAATATCATATCTATAAAAGAACACTCTAGGTTTCATTAATGATTGTTAATATATATCTTTTTTTGACTCGTAGTAGCCATGATGTGTTGATGAATAGTCTCTTCCTTTTACACCACTTCCTAAACCATTTTAGTACGAAGTAGTTTCCATACACTAGATTTATCCTAGTATACATGTGTTATACACCTATTTACATAAAGGGGTTCATTGTGATCTATTTTTCTTATGGGTAGGAAACAATTATTTTATTATAACTTTACTAGATCATGATTTTTATCTTATCCACCATTAATGTCTAGGGAGTATGCTATCAATGAATCCATGATTGTCTTAATAGCAGATCTAGATTATCCATAAATTTTAGTGTGACAAGTTGGGATAATGAACCACTCAGTATTTAGATCATGTATGACACACTTCTTATGAATATATGAAAATATTTGGTCTTGATCATATATATTTCATAGGGGTATTCAATGTAACCATAAAAATTTGCTAATGTATATGCTTAGATGTTAATCAAGAGATAATTACTCTCAAATTACAATGAAGTGTGTAGTATTTTAATTATAATCCCTCACAACCCATATAACATTATTTACTATTGATATATTTATAAGGCCATTGATAAATTCCATTGTTATTTTTTCCCATAGCCTTGTATGTATAAGTAATGGTTGAATCATCCCATTGGATGTTTTTATTTTAACAATCACATGCTCACATACAATACAACCTTATGTATAATCCATTTCCTATTTATTTATATTTCCACACCAATAGTGATCATGGTGATCTTGATATATCATTGTTCTCCATATGTAAATGGAAAAGGTCGAGATATTTTTTTTTTCAGAAAAGAGCTCATTAAATAACATAAAATTTATGTAAAACATAGTCATGAACCAATCATAAAACACTGTTAATATTTAACTCTACTGATTTCCATTTTCTTATAGAGTCTACAGTTTTTTTTGAATTTGATGATCATTTATTTCATCACCATTTATCTTCTTTATATGGGTTGGTTGTGAAATCATTTCTGAAAGGATTGATGACTTTCCATTATTTACAATTCCTACATCATACATTATCATGTGTAAATAGATCATATCCTTCAAAATATTTGTCAATTATAAAAAAATTGATCCTTTCAAACTAGAGTGTCTTCTACATTATTTTTATTCCCCTGATGTAAGTTGATTGAGTATTCATCATCCCTAATCAACACTTATAATCTTCAATAGAATATATACATATATTTCTATGTGAATATCAACATGATTCTATTATGATATATATATATTTTACACTTTTCCCCAATGAAATAATCTCTCCATATATTCATTGTGAATGTTAATGTATCGAAATTCATATGTGTAAATGGATAGTTCAATTCCTTGAATTTAAACATCCATGAGGAATTGGCTTTCAATTTGACATCATACGTTAGTAAAAATGCTAATATATTCATCAAATAATTCTTGTGTACCATGAAAAGATCCCAACAAGTTCATTGCATAAGGCCATGTGTAGTGATAATACTCTTTTTCAACTCCTTAAAAAAACTCTTAACTTTCATTATTATGAAAAAATTTATTTCTCTTATGGGTGTTCATGGTAAAAGGTTTTGGAAATTTTGTAAAAATTCTAAAAAATCAAAGATAAAACCTAGATATTCATAGAAAACCCAAAATTGACATCATAGGGGTTGGAAATTTATATGAATTAATTTAATCTCATTTAGAAGGGAACAGCTATCGCATTTTCTGTGATAACATGAATTAAGAATAATATATTTTTGACCATAACTCACATATGATATACTTTTCATAAATCTTATCCTATTTAATGTTTTTTTGTAAAGTGATTATATGTTCCTAATTCTCCACATTGATTTTAGAGTATATTATAATATCATCTATAATTTCAATAAAATAATTTTTAGGTAATTTATAATGAATATGTCAATCATGTTCATATGATTTTTGAAGAATTAGTATGAAAAAATGGTATTATTATGAACTCATAGTGACTTTTACTTGTTCATAAATCTATCATGGTGACATATCCTTTTCCCCATTACTTGTTAATACACCAACCAGTGATCAACCATGTATATGAAATGGGATCCACTTTCCTAATTTGACATGTCATCGATCAGTGATAGTGGGTTATTTTTATTAATCGTGATATTTTTTAGATCAAGATAAAATATGGAAAGTTGCATTATACCATCCTTCTTCATGATGAAAAGGACTTTTTTATACCAAGGTGAAACACATGGGTGTATGAACCCATTATCTTAATTACCATATAGTTTATACTTTATCTAATTAACTTCCACAATTTTTATTCTATATAAAATCTTGGATATTTTATAATTACCTTGTTTTGGCTCATTTTAAAAATTAAAATTTGTGCACGTTTGTCTTTTATATCGGTTATAAATTAACTGATGTACCAAACCAAAGTGCAGTGTTTTTTATGTCGGTTATTTGATAAACGACATAAAAATGAGCTATGTACAAATTTTTTTACGTCATTTATAAAATAAACAACGTAAAAAAGTGTCTTTTGAGGCAATTTTGACGTCAGTAATTTGATAACTGGAATATCAAAACAACCCACAAAATTTGTTACGTCAGTTATTTGATAACCAATGTAAAAAACTGCGATTTCTGATGTATTTTTTACATCGGTTACTTTATAACCAACGTAAAAAACCAACAAGGGGATTTTTTTACATCGGATATAAATTAACTGATGTAAAAAAAGCCATATATGATACATTTATAATGTCAGTTATTATAATAATCGACGTTATAAATGTAAAAAAGCTCTTTATAAAGTTGGTTATTAAATAACCAATGTTATAAAACATTTAATAAATTATCAAGCCCCGTGGATTGTCATTTATTATATTTTGATCGATGGTCCGTTGACTCATCTCTCTCGCGTGGTAAATCCTAACCGGCTCATCGATCTCGATGCGTTAAACTCGTTTTTCCATTATCGTTTAATATCTTTACTCTCCTCGAATTTATGACAGAGCAAATTTAAGTGCATATTTTTTATCAAATAATGAGTATTTGTTACTGTTATTCAATGATAAAACCCCGATATTTCATTGTTTTATAAAAATAATTGGTAATTTTAGTTTTAGAATCAAAAGGAGCAAAATTGTGAAAAATGACTAATTCTTGATTTTTGACAGATTTTTACATCAAGGGTATTTTGGTCATTTCCGGAAAAATATAATTCCAAATTTTTTGATTCAAATTTTTTTTAGAATATCTATTTCATTTCATTCATTTTTGTCTTCTGGACTAGGAGCTGATTCAGCCATCTAGAGGGTCTAAAAATTCATTGAAGTTTGACATTTTTCGGAATAGACAGCATGGACACTGCAATTGTAAAGGAATCAAAAGATGTTTTACACAGCTTCAAATGCATTGATTACACATGGATATTAAAAATGACATCCAGGAACGACGCTACATCAAAATTTGTGGAGTTTTTAAGTCATTACGGTAGCCATTGTTGACATTATTTTGAAGGAACATTCCTGGAAAATTCATCCAGAAAGTGAAGCCTTAAATTATAAACTCATAACTCCTTCATCCAGGGTCCAAATGCGCTGAAATGTGAAAGGTGAACGGAAAACACATTCATGAAAAATTTTTAAGAATGGGTCCATGTGTTAATCGGCCATGTATGGGTCCACAAACGTGAAAACATTCGGGGGACGGAAATCTACTTATAAAAGGAGGCCCTCTCCTTCTTCCAAAACATCAGCTCGACACCCAAAGCCAAGGAGGGATCCCAACGGTGCATAGGCCACTGCTTCTCCTCTATTCCTCCTTTATTTCTACTTTTTATTTTATTTTCATTTTAGTTTTGTTTTAGTTTTAATTTAAATTGTAATTCGAATATCCTTTCGATGAATCCATGCATTTTTTTTTGGTTTCCACCATTTAATTTCTTCTATAATAATAATAATAATAATAATAATTAAAAACTATTATTAATATTATTATTAATATTATTATAATAATTATTTATAATATATCAATCTTAATTTCAAATTATTTTACTTTCATTCTCTCTCCTTTTTCGAAAACTATTTTCTTAAGTAATAATAATAATAAGTATTAATAATAATATTATTTTTTTCACTTTCATTATAAATTATTTAATCTCCCTCTCTCATATCTATCATTATCTCTCTCTCCTAATCCATCCACCATTTTAAACTGCAACTCTCGGAAATGATAGGTTTACCCCGAGGCTTGGCTCGTTGGGAGGTCAAGGAGTTCATGAGTTTTCTTTAATGTTTATTCGATATTTGTGATCGACTTGAGTAGTATTCTTGGGTGAGGAGAATGTCCTCGATTGGGTGACAGTACCCAACGACATGCAACTCAGGCTATTTTTATTTTAGAAAATAATAGTGATTCAAACATGACATTTCATGTTTGAGTTATCAAATTAGAATCAAACTTATAAAGGAGAATAATGATTGAATCCCTGGCTAAACCCCAAACCAAGTACTTTCTTCCTAACTCCATTCTGTTTAGACTTTCATCGATGTATACGTTTAGAATTCTTAAATTTCATCAAATTGTTTTAAATAAATAAAAAACCAAAAAAAGAGTTAGTTTAGGTGATATAGAAGAAGTAAGTGAACTAATTTGAGAAGGCTCCCCAAGAGTGACAACACTGGTAAGCCATTGTACTGAACTAGGAAAAAATATAATTGTTTTTTTCCACGCCCCACGACAGGCGTGCGCCAAAACTGTCTCAGTTGTCGGGGAGCTAATCAATTCATAATTTAGTTTTTCTATTTTCACATCGTAGGTAGATTTCATTTTTTTAAACTAAAAAAACTAAAAAAACATTCATGATGTATTCAAATTCAGATGATTATGCATGGATAAATTACCCACAGGTGCATCAACAACAACAAGAAGAAGAATATTCTAGAAGGACTCAGGTGAAAAAACATAGAGAAAGCATTGAAAAACTAATGCTAAAAGATGAAATAGAATTTAACTATGTTCGTGCATTAATGGACAAACCCAACCCTGAGCTGGATCAAGATCCTAAGGTGGAAAAGGATGAAGACTTTTCTTATGAGCTACAAGTGGGAGATCAGCAAAGATTGTATGAATTCTAGATTAAATGTGAGGAACTACCCAATCTCCAAATGAAATACATATATGAAGAGAAAGCACCACTAATGGAAGAAACCTCCCAAGTGGTGGAATTTGAAGTTATGATGGAGGAGCCCAACTACCTGCCTCCATCCTCAGAGAGTCTACTCCAAGAGGTACTTACCACTGAGTCAGAGATTATGGCTGAACCAACTCCGGGTGTTGAACCATTATTTGACTCTATATCTTCTACTTTTATTGAATCTGAATTCTACACCACTCATTGTTATTTTGATTATATAGATTCAGACAATCTCAGCTACGCCTTGGAGGATGATGAAGAACCTGGATGTGCACCTGTTGAGGAACATATGGAGCTCCCTAGATAAGTTGAATATTTATTAAAGGATGTTAATGAGGATATACCGATGGATTTTCCTAAAGAAACCATGACAACAGCTACTTACTTTGATGAGGAAGAAAATGATATTCATACTTCATATTTTAATTTTATTCAAATGAAATTACACTCTAACTTTCCCATTGACAATTCATTTGATTCATCACACCATGAAGAACCACTGGATAGAGAAGAAGAGGTCGCACAAGTAGAAACTGAGATAGAGGATGATTCAAACATCATCCTACCCCCACCATGAAATTTATACATCATGTTGAATGGAGAGGATCTGGTGTACTGTACCCATGGATAATTCCTCACCCATAAGGATGAAGCACAATATGGGAAAATCTAGATGTGGTGGTTCAAATCAAGGAAGCTTCATCCAGCATCGGATTTTGGATAACAGCTGGTACTTCCCTCTGGAGGCAGTAAAAATTCAGGTACCACCTGGGGGATCATACCAATATTTATCTTTAAATTATTTCTAGGAATTTATATTTCAATTTATTTTCATATATTTAGTGTGGAATGCATCCCACTCCCTCTATCTTGTATAGATTTAAGGACACGATCCTTGAGTTTAATTGAGTTGTTTTCTTTTGTAGGATCATGATGGATGAAGGAAGCCCCAAGCATCGAAGGATGAGTACCAATGCTTTATTTTCAAAAGTGAGTTCATTTTCATTGTCTATCTTTTTAAACTCTCCAAATTTTATTCCACAACATGTTTTGACCTTTAAAGATAAAATTTAATTCCCATACATGAATTCATGTTTTACTCGACTTGTCTATGAGACATGAGTTTCTTCGGAACCCAATGATGACTTGTTTTAGATATCAATGTTTATATGAAGAAATGATTGAAATGCCTAATTGAATTTTTATATATAAAGCATTGATATTGAAATGATGACTCATGATTCGAATGAATTAGTTAATTCATGTAAATTAAATTTCCCTACCAACTTTCACGCTTTGAATTTCTGAAATTTATGTGAATTGATCTGTTATTATTAGTCATTCCATGAGTGATTGTCCAATGTTATATTTCTCATCCCTAAGAGGATTTCTAGATATAGTACTTCCTATTTATTCCTGAGCTTATATCTTTAGGGATCTTTAAACATGTAACCGACCAGAACTTTTATTGAAACTTGTCAAAGCTATGATTGTTCAAAAAAACATTTAAAATGATTGAGTCATCCTTTGAAAAGCTACATTTCCTTAAAATACCTCATTTACGTTAATCCTTAGTTTAACCCATAATGACCATGAATGACCTTTATAGGGATGGGCTATGTTTCAAGCCATTTTTATCCATCCCTACCCAACTCTTGGTATTTGCATGATATTTTAATGTTGAAGTGTGGGGCTAAAAGAAATCATGGTGGACGGGATGATACAAATTGTGAGGAATAAGTGTGGGGTGTTATTGTGGGGATTGTAAAAGGATGTGAAATCATTCACTATACTCTATTGTATGCCCCTCTTGAATTAAAAAACATAGACAAAAAGAAAAAAAATAGAAAAATGGTTTTGATTTTGGAGAACCAAAAATCACCATTTTCCAGACCGATAATCTTATGATTGTATGTGGTTAGGTGATATATGTAGGGTTTTATCTAATCAAAACATCAATAAAATGAGAAAAAAAGTACTAAATAAAAAAAATAAAGAGGGTGCACAAATTATTCATTACGCTTACATAATCATAACCTTTTTTTGAGTTTTGGGAAGTGGGTGTTGCTATTTTTGAATGGGAGTATTTCATTACACTTTTACATTTAATATCATGCATTGTACTTCAGAGATTAGCCTCCCCCTTGAGCCTTAATTTTTAAAGCATCAAATCCTACCAACTGTAAACCTTAGAGTCATTTGAACCATTATTTCAAGTCCTCGTGATTTTAGGAGTCATTTTTCTTTACAACTTGGAGAAAGTAGTTCATTTATAAACCTATGGATAAGGATCAAGTTCTCATAATATGAGAATAACACTACTTAAATTGTATCATGAGTGATGAGAGAAAAAAGTAAGGTAAATCATGACATGGCATGTTTAATAATGTTTAATCATGGAGCTTGAATGAATGAAAAGATAAGTTCCATCAATTTTCAAATGGGAAAAGTAAAATATGTGAATTATTGGTTTCTTTGAAAAATGGGAACATAATGTGATATTTTATGCAGATTTTTTGAAATATATTTTTTATATTGAAAATTGATCGCTTTTATTGCATTGAAATTTGAATATTGGTAACATTGGTGTCCTCTGATTTCCATGTTTAATTCTTGAGGACAAGCATGGTTTATGTGTGGGAGTATTTGACAGAGCAAATTTAAGTGCATATTTTTTATCAAATAATGAGTATTTCATACTGTTTTTCAATGATAAATCCCATGTATTTCATTGTTTTATAAAAATAATGGGAAATTCTAGTTTTAGAATGAAAAAGAGGAAAATTGTGAAAAATGACTAATTCTGGATTTTTGACATATTTTTAAATCATGGTTATTATGGTCATATCCTGAAAAATATAATTTCAAATTTTCTGATTCAAATTTTTTTAGAATTCTTATTTTATTTCCTTTATTTTTGTCATCTGGACCAGGAGCTGATTCAGCAATCTAGAGTTTCTAAAAATTCATTGAAGTTGGACATGTTTTTCGGGCAGACAGCATGGACACCACAACTGTAATGGAATAACAACATGGCCTAAACACCTTAGAATGCATCGATTCCACATGGAGATTAACAAGGACATCCAGGAACGACGCTACACCAAATTTTGTGGTGTTTTGATGTCATTAAGGCGGCTAGTGAATGACTTTTTTTAGAGGAACCTTCCTAGAAGATTTCTCTAGAAAACAAATTCTTCAATGAAAAAGTCATAACTCCTTCATCCGCTCTCCAAATGCGCTGTAATTTGGTGGGTGAATGGCCAACAAATTCTCGAAGAATATCTAAGAAGGGTTCCATGCGTGAATCGGCAATTTATGGGTCCAAAAATGTGAATACATTCGGGGGATGGAAATTTTTCTATAAATGGAGGCGCTCTCCTCCTTCCAAAACATCATCTCAACACCCAAAGCCAAGGAGGGATCCCACCAAGGCACTGGTCACTACTACTCATCTATTCCTCCCTCATTTCTTCTTTTTATTTTCTTTTCTTTTTTTCTGTTTTAGTTATAATTTAATTTGCAATTTGAATTTATTTTAGATTAATCCATGAATTTTTATTTTGGTTTCCACCATTTAATTTCTTATATAATAATAATAATAATAATAATAATTAAAAAATAATAATAATATTATTATTATTATTATCATTATCATTATTTATAATATCTAAATCCTAATTTCAAATTATTTTACTTTAATTCCCAATCCTTTTTTGAAAACTGTTTTCTTAAGTAATAATAATAATAATAAGTATTATTATTATTATTGTTGTTTTCACTTTCATTAAAAATTATTTAATCTCACTCTCTCCTCCCTCTATTTCTCTCTCTCTCTCTTAATCCATCCACCATTGTGATCTCCAACTCTCGGAAATGAGAGGCTGACCCCAAGGCTTGGCTCGGGGAGAGGTCAAGGAGTTCATGAGTTTTCTTTAATGTTTATTCTAAATTTGTGATACACTTGAGTAATATTCTTGGGCAAGGCGAATGTCCCAGATTGGGTGACGGTACCCAACGACATGAAAATAAAGCTATTTCTATTCTGGATAAGATTAGTGATTCAAACATGGGATTTCATGTTTGAGATATCAAATTAGAATCAAACATATAAAGGAGAATAATGATTGAATCCCTGGATAAACCCCAAACCATGTACTTTCATCCTAACTTCATTCTATTTGGACTTGCATCTATGTATAATTTTAGAATTCTTAATTTTCATTTCATTGTTTTAAATAATAAAAAAACCAAAAAAAGTGATATTTTAGGTGATATAGAAGATGTAAGTGAACTAATTTGAGAAGGCTGCTCAAGAGAGACAATACGGGTCAGCCATTGAGTTGCACTAGGAAAAAAATATAATTGTTTTTGTCCATGCCCAGCGACAGGCGTGTGTCAATCTATCATCTCAACTCGAAAAACTCAGGTAATCCTCCCACGACTTTATTTCATTCATTTTTTACGGATAGTTTATATTTATGTTTTACAACATTTTTGTTTAAACTAAGAAAGATTCTTCGATTTCAAACCCTCTAACCTCATTTTTCAATTATCATCTTATTTATTATCCCCAGATCTTTTAGATCGACTCACAATAATCACGTAAGCCTCACCTACTTCTATTTAGTTTATTTTTGTTTCGCGAATGCCCGACATTGATGGTAATTTTTGTTTTCATTAACAACTAATGATCTCGTTCACCTATATTACTGCATAGAATGGTTATTGATTAAATGTACGAATTGGGAAATGAAATTTCATGTGTTGTTGTTGGTTTTGTTTATCGTCTTTTACATGAGAATCTATTAGACATATAATGTAATGGTTGTTGACATCTATGGCCCTCTGATGCATCGCTATGTCTCATAATTCAAAATAGAATTGGGTTCTGCTGATGGATTACCCTAGTATTTTTTTGAGGCCTTGGCCAAGGCCTTGACAATATGTTTAAGATTTCTAGAATTATCCATTACCTCATTATGATATTAGTTATCTAGAAAACTTGTGATCATTTTACTAGTTCAAGATCAATGGTTATTTTTCATTATCATACGATCATTTAAGTATCCATATTTAATAATATTTAATTCCATCTATTTCATTCTGAAGTATATATTAAATGCATGTGTTTTTAGTTGTTTACAATCCCTAGTTTTTATATGTAAACTATTGTTTGGGGGGTTTTCCGGGGGTGGGGGATGTCCAGAGGTTTGGGGGGTGTCCAGGGGGGTGTCCAAGGGGGTGGGTGGGTGTGGGGGGTGTCCAATGGTGTGGGGGCCTATCCAGAGGGTTTTGGGGGTCATTTGGGGGGGGGGGGGCTGGGGGATGTCCAAAGGGTTTGGGGTTGTATAGAGGGTTTTGTGGGTTGTCCAGGGGGTGGGGGTTGTCGAGAGGGTTGGGGGGTTTCCATGGGGAGTCCAAGGGGGTGGGGGGTGGGGTGGTGTCCAATAGGGGTGGGGGTGTTGTGTAGATGGGTGGGGGGTTGTCAAGGGGGTGGGGGCTGTCCAAAGGGTTGGGGGGTGTCCGAGGGGGGGGGGGGTGTCCAAGGGGGTAGGGGGTGGGGGTAGTGTCATAGAGGGGTGGGGGGGTAGTGTCTAGAGGGGTGGGGTGTTATCTAGGGGGGTGTCCAAGGGGTATGGGTTGGGGGGTGGTGTCCAAGAGGGGTGGGGGGTTGTCCAGGGGGTGGGGTGTCCAGGAGGGGTTGGGGGCTATCCAAGGGTGTGGTGGTGTCCATGGGGTGTCCAAGGGGGTGGGGGTGGTGTCCAGGGTGTGGGGGGTTATACAAGGGGGTGGTGGCGTCCAAGGGGTGTCCAAGGGGGTGGGGGATAAGTGTCAGTTGGGATTGACTACTGCATCGTGGTTTATGAGATTATGACATGATGATTGTGCCGTGATGATTGGCTTTACATTGTGATTTTCTCCTTCTGAATATTTATTTTAAATATGATTTGATTCTCAGGTTTACTCTATTTTCTCAAATTTTCAATCAACCACTATAGGCCCCATGGTTTTCATTGATTCAATAGAATTTAAAACTGTTATATCTAACTATATTTTGTTTTTAAAATAACGTTCAAGAATATTTTTTTAAATATAGAAATATTTGTTTTATATTTCAAAATTGGTTTACATTCAAATTATGATCTTTTTCATATAAAAATATATTTTTCTTCTCTTGAAAATATATATTTTTGATATTTGTTATAGGTAATGATGAGTTGAGGTTTTATTACATCCCATTGAATGAGCAAGGAATAGGAGTAAGGTGTTGATGCCTTTTTGGAATTTTCTTAATGAAATGTTCCATGTAGTGACATTTCTTTTTATCCATGCCTAAAATGTTTGAATGTGAAGAAGTTAAAAATTAGAGAGATAAGACATCATCTGATTTTTCATGGTTTTAATCTGAGTTACAGCCCTTGGATTTAGCAAGGTTATGCTGGACGGAATGTCACTAATGATGATGATTCGCAAGACGGTAACTCTGATGGAATTGAAGAAAATATTCGCAACATTGTAGAAGAAAAAATTGAGATAGAACCAACAGATGCACGTCTATATGGTGATGCTGAAAAACCATTATATCCTGGTTTTACAGATTTTATGGTTTTTTCAGCGATGTTACGATTGATTAACCTGAAGGTGAAACATGTATGGAGTGATAGAAGTTTTACAGAGCTACTACAATTGATGAAAGTCATTCTTCCAAAAGATTAACGATCTTCTAGATTCACGTTATAAGGCCAAGAAAATTTTCTGCCCGATGGGATTGGGCTACAAGAAAATACATGCATGTCTAAATTACTGTATTATATATAGGAAGGAATATGAATTTCTATTAGAGTTTGCTAAATGTTGGACATCATGGTATAATGTGAAAGAAAAATCACAGGCTGATGTAGAGATTACAGAGATCCCTTCAATTGTATTTTGGTATCTTCATATAATTCATCATTTCAAATGTTTATTTTCTAATTCACATGATGCAAAAAGGTTAATATGTCATACTGATGAGTGGGTATGTGATGAAAAAATATGTCATCCAGCTGATTGTCCACAATGGAAGAAAATTGATGCACAGTATACTACATTTGGAAATGAAGTTTGAAATCTTAAACAAGGGTTGTGCACATATGGAATGAATCCATACCGAAACATTAGTATCACAAATAGTTCATAACCTTTTTTATTGGTAATTTACAACCTCTCTCCTAATGTTTTTATGAAGCGCAAATATGTTATGATGAGTATAATGATCTCTGGTCCTGAGCACCCCAGCAATGATATTGATGATTACTTTTCACCGTTGATTGATGATTTGAAACCGTTATTGGCTGATGGTGTTAGGGTGTATGATTCTTGTAAAATGGAAAATTTTCAACTGCAAGCAGTGCTTCTTTTCACTATAAATTTCTTCCCAGCGTATGGAAATTTTGTCTGGATACAGTGTTAAAGCGGATAAAGCATGTCCAATTTGTGAACAACAGGCGTCATATTATCAATTGAATCATGGGAGGAAAATAGTGTACATGGGTCATCGAATGTTTTTTCTTATGGATCGCCCTTATAGAAGTCTAAAAAAGGCATTCAATTGCACACAATAATTTGATACTTCTCTAAAACCTTTATCCCCAGATCTGTATTTTGAGAGGGTGAAAAACCTTGATGTGGCCTTGGGAATGACGTAGAAATCTTGTAATGATAGACATATTTGGAAGAAAAGGTCAATATTTTTTGAGCTACCATATTGGAGGTATCATGAAGTTAAACATAATATTTATGTGATGCACGTGGAGAAGAATATCTATCATTGTTTGATTGGAACATTTTTGGATATTAAAGGAATGAAAAAAAGATGGGTTGAATTCAATATTAGACATACAATCAATGGGAATACGTTTGGAGTTAGCTTCCACTCCTAAAGGAAGATGAACATTTCTTCCACCGACTTGTCATACATTATCGAAGAAGGTGAAAATTAGCTTTTTCCAGTGACTTCATGATATCAAAGTGCCTTAATGTTATTCATCAAATGTAAAAAAGTTTGTCTCATTGAAGGACATGAAGATGATAGGTATGAAATCACATGATTGTCCCGTCATGATGCAACAAATTCTACTAGTTGCATTGCATGAAATATTTCCCATCCAAATCAGAAAACTATAATGAATTTGTGTTATTTTTTCAATTCAATTTATAACAAGGCGATTGATGTGAATGCTTTGAAAATTTTGGAAGAGGATACAATTTTTATACTTTGTCAATTAGAAATGTATTTTTATCCAATTTTTTTTGATATAATGGTGCATTTATTGATTCATCTAGTTAGAGAAATAAAGCATTGTGGACCTGTATATCTTCGTTGGATGTATCCTTCTGAAAGGTATATGAAAATATTAAAGCGGTTTGTTAAAAATCCATATCGACCTGAAGCCTCCATTATTGAAAAGTATATTTCTTTGGAGGTAGCAGAGTTTTGTACGAGCTACTTGGTTGCGGCGCAACACATAGGTTTGCCACCATCTCTCCATGAACGAGTTAATAATGAGGGAAAGGGGATTCGTTTATTCAAATTCAAATCATTGTCAGTGGAACAGATGAAGAAGTTAGAATCATACATCTTGAATAACATAGCTTATGCTCAACCGTATATCACATTGCATAATAACGAGTTGAAACAATGTCATCAAAAGAAGAATGAAATGTGGATTTTGAATGAGAACAAAAAAACTTTTTTTCATGGTTTAAAAAGACCTTGCTTGGTAGATCAATTGTACTATTAGAGTCATTAAAATGGATAGTGGGTGGTCGATTTTTAAATCTGATAACATGGTCCGCTTATGAAATTAACGGCTATACATTTCATACGAAAGCTCAGGACAACAGAAGTACAGTTCAGAATAGTGGTCTATTGGTGCTTGCAGAAGCAATGCATTTTTCGAGTGCTAAGGACAGAAACCCAATTTCTGCATCAAGTGCATATTATGGATTGATTGAAGACATATGGGATGTGGATTAATTTAAAATTAATGTTCTTGTTTTTAACTATAAATGGTTTATTAGTAACAAAATTGTCAGACACGATGAATTTGGAATGACACTTGTTAATCTGAATAGATTGGAAGACACAACCGATTCTTTTATAATGGCAACACATGAAATACAAATTTTCTATCTAGTTGATCAATTAGATATGCAGTGGGCTGTTGTTTTACAAGGGAAAAAACAAAATGTTGTTGAGGATGAACATGATAAAGATGATGATTTATGTGAAATGCCTACTTCCATGGAAGGATTAACAGAACATAATGATGAGAATGTTGAAGACATGGTTTCTTCCATAAGGAACTATCATGAAGAAGGAATTTTGGAAAAAAATCTATTTGTATATTACTAAAATTACAGGTAACAAATGTTTATTTATTTTTTACATTTATTTTTTCATAAAATGTTAGATATTGTAATTTTTTTATTTCTTAAAACATGTATTAAAACAAAATAAGTATATGTTTTTGTTTGTTTTTTGTTTGTTTTACGTTTGTTTAGTTTTATTTATCATGTTTACCATTACATGAATTATATATCTATTATTTTTGTTCAGTGACAATTACTTTACCATTTTTACCAGGTTTACCATGTTTACCATGTTTACCATGTTTACCATGTTTACCATATTTACCATCTTTACCATGTTTACCATTGTTTAACATGATTTCCATATTCCCAATGTTTACTATTATGTAACTTTGTACACTTTTCTATTTTCTGATTACAATGATATTAAAATAGTTGAATTTGTATATTTCTGAACTAATTTCTGTTTTTTTTTATTTGAAGGATAATGACAGATCATTCAATTGATCAACCACATGATTCTGGAGATGAGAATATTGGTCATACCTCTAGGGAGGAACATTTACATGCTCATCTTGATGTTCCCCTATCTTCCCCATGTGATCTTAATACGACAATGAGTTCAAATGTTGGTAAATGTGGGTGCACACATTTACCAAAATTAGCACTTTCCCGTATACAGGATCAATGGATACTCATTGAGATTGATGACGATGATATTCCTAGAGGTCCAAATGCAATAGATTTTATGAGTTTTATAGCAACTCAGGATATAAGCAAAGTAAGAATTATTTATGATGACTGGAGAAGTGTGGATAAAGCGATAATCTCTCAGTTGTGGGTGATGATTTTGGTAAGATATCTTTCTATTGTTTGACTATTCTTTAAATGTTTCTACTGTATATAATATGTTTAACCACTTCTTTATCAGATGACATTTGATATTCCGGACACTGGAGGAGTCAAGAAGAAATGATTATCGTCGGCTGCCAGGAGATGGATGGATTTCAAATCAACCCTCTCATCTGATATCATTTATGGTTATAGGAGTCATGACAATCCATGTCATATATATCCTTTTATAGATGAAGACACATGGAGAAAAGTTTTTGAAAGTAGAAGAAAAGAGTCATTTTTGGTAAAGGCAATATAAAATTTTATAAGAATTCTTATATAAATGATCTTATTAATGTTTTGTTAATTATTTCTTATTCTTAATTTACAGAAATCAAGTAAATCTCATCAGGAGATCGAATCTAAAAATGTATACCCTCATATTTTATCTTTCGGAGGGTATGTATTTTTAGAAGAACAAATTATGGAGGAAACATTTCAACAACTAAGAGCTGAGTCTTCAAGCTCTAGAGAGGTGGCCCCTCCATCCCCTCCATCTAGACATGAAAAATGGAAGAGAGAATGGAAGGAAAAAAGGGAAATATGATTCGGAAGAATCGAGAATCGTTGCTGAGAGGATTGTTAGATATTTATTTTATTTATTTAAGTTAACTATTTTCTTCATATAATTTCAATCATTACAGAAATGTTCCATTAATTAATACTCAACTCTCTTAAGGAGAAGAGTTCACTGGGGAAATTTGCACCTACTAGGAGGAAAGATATTTTGTCGGTAACATTGGGAAATCCCGAACATCCTGGTCGTGTAAGAGGATATCTGGATGTTGTACCGGTAAGAAAGGTTTTTCCACGTTCTTCAACATCTAACGTTGAGGGGGTTTATAAAAACAAAATAGAATCCTTGGAGGATGAAGTTAATAATATTAATGCGACGATGGAGGAAAATATTAGAGCGTCGGTATAGACTATGTTTGTAGAAATGAAAAAACAATTTCAGATAGCAGGTCCCACTCCTCCACCTCCCCCTGCAGACCCCATTATTTATCCTCCACCTCCACCAGTAGCTCTCACTCCCCCACCTGAGCATGCAGACCCCATTTTTTAGCCTACTCCTCCGCGGCAGCTTCCTACTTATTACGAGTTGTATGTCGATGACCCTCAACATCATATAGATGCATATGGGTTGGTATATTTTATAGAAGATACAGTTCCTCATCAACAATTAGAGGTAGAGAATCAGAGGGTCACTGTACAGGATATTATAGATAGATTAGCTTGGGTACCATTACCTCCACATGAGGTGATGATAGTTGGACATAATATCAGCCATTTTTTAATTTGTCCATCCATAATTCTTCAACTTAGTACCATAAAGGTATGAATGTTATATATTTTATTTTATTTTTTTCTATTAAAGTTTTTTTATCATTGGAAAACTAATATATTTTTCAATTTATTTTTATAGGAATACTTCAAAGGTAAAGAAACAATGTATAGACAACCATAAAGACAAATGTCTATGTCATCAGATACAGATTCTAGTATACTTGATAGATTGTCAAGACATTCAAATTTTTTGGTGGATCATTATGAGTTTCAAATGGATGCTCATGTTTTTGGACATGTAATAAATGTGGGGATTATGAAAACTGATATCATTGTGATTTTTACTGGAGATAAGATGGGCATCAACATGTTGAATATTTTTCCATATAAGTCTTGACATCTTTTCCCTGTGTTATACTTATTAAAAATGTATACTTATGTCTTTTTTGTATTAGCTATCTTTATAAAATTTGTGAGAGGAATGAGCTGACATATGTATATGGATTCATGGACCCGCCATTGATTTCCCTTGATGCATGTGCATTGGATGTGGAACAAAGAATGCTTTATATTGCTGAAAGACTTGAAAATAATATAGACACACAATATTGGATGATGCCTTTTTGTGAGAGGTATGAAACACATCTCCCTCGAAGCGTTAATTATCTATTAACATAAAAACCCACTAACATTAATTTTCTTTTTATATGTGATCATTGGATGATAGGGGGTTTTTCCCAAGGGAGAAAGCACTTTATTGGATATGCTCTGACCATGATGATGTGTGGGAAATTTTTAAAAATATATTGGAAAAGTATGTTTCAATTTCTCAATAGTTTTATATATTATAATGAATTTTAAATTTACGCCATTCGTATTATTTTCTAACAGGGCATGTGCCTACTTTCGAAAAAACACAAAGAAAAGGAATGCAATGATCAAATCTGTAAATGCGAAGGTAAATATCCATTTATAATTTGTACTTCTTGATTTATTACATAAAAATAATATATTGAATTTACACTCATTCAAACAGATTTTTCATGAACGACAAGGCGTCATCGAATGTAGATATTATATGTTATGATTTATGTATGAAATAATAACAACTCGGATAGTTGTTAATTTTTACCTGGTATGATTTCCTCTTAAACTTTTCCATATTATTTCAATTTGATTTATTCATTATACTCGTTCACTACTATCAATTTAATTTGTAGCTTTTTGATGACCCTAAACCATATAATGCTGAAGACATCGAACACTTACACGTGGAGTGGTCAAAATATTTTGCAGGTTTGATTGAATTTTAGTTGTTTGTGATGTAAAATGTAATTTTGAATATTGTCGTTGTAATTGTGTATTTGGTAGTTGTTTAGGTTGGATTTAGTTTTTTTATGTTGAAAGTGTAAGTTTTGAATTTTATATATGTGAATGTTTAATTTTTCTCTACTTCCTCTTTTGTCCTACTTATGATGGTTTTTCTGGTATAGATTCTGGTCTGAGGGGGCGGGTTCCAAGGGTGTGGGGGTGTTCAGTGGGGTTGGGGGGTGTCCAGGGGTCTGGGAGGGATGTACGGTGGGGTGGGGGGGAATTAAAGAGGCGTGGGAGCGTTTCTAAGAGGGTGGAAAGGCTGTCCAGATGTGTGGTGGGGGCTGTCTAGTGGGTTGAGGGGGTTCTGGTCTGTTTTTGGTAAATTTTTGGTCTGTTTCATGGGTGTGGGAGGGCTGTCCAGGGATGTGGGAGTGTTTTCCAGTGGGTGGGGGTCTATAGGAGGGTGGGGGGATGTCTAGGGGTGGTGGTGATGTCCATGGGTGTGGGGGGAGTGTCCAGGGGTGTGGCGGGGGTATTCTACTGGGGTGAGGGGGTTCTGGTTTGTTTTTTGTAACTTTTTGGTCTATTTCAGGGGTGAGGGAGGGGTGTCCAGGGGTGTGGAAGTGATATCCAAGGGGTGGGGGTATACATGAGGGTGGGGGCGGGGGGGTTTCCAGGGGGTTTGGGGCTGCCCAGGGGAGTCGTGGGGTAGTCCATGGGTGTGGTGGGGGATCCAATGGGGTGGGGGAGGGCTGTCCCGGGTGTGGGGGTATACATGAGGGTGGGGGTTGTCCCGAGGTGTTTGGGGCTGTCCAGAGTATTTGGGGGCAGTCCAGAGGTGTGGAGGGGGCTGTCAAGTTGGGTGAGGGGGTGAGGGGGCGCTGTTCAGGAGGGTGGGGGGGTTGTCCCGAGGTGTTTGGGGATGTCCAGGGTGTTGGGGGCAGTCCAGTGGTGTGGTGGGGGTTCCAATGGGGTGGGGGAGGGCTGTCCAGGGTGTGGGGGTTATAAATGAGTGTGGGGGTGGGGTTTGTCCCGGGGTGTTTGGGGCTGTCCGGGGGGTCAGGGTGCAGTCCAGGGGTGTTCTGGGGGCTCCAATGGGGTGGGGGAAGGCTGTCCAGGGTGTGGGGTATACAAGAGGGTGGGGGTTGTCCCGGGGTGTTTGGGGTTGTCTCGGGGGGTCAGGGGGCTGTCCAGGGGTGTGGTGGGGGCTGTCAAGTGGGGTGACGGGGTGATATTCTGGAGGGTGGGGGTGTCTCGTTGTGTTTGGCGATGTCCAGGGGCTCGAGGGGCAGTCTAGGGGTGTAGTGGGGCTCCAATGGGATGGGTTAGGGTTGTCCAAGGTGTGGGGGGTATACATGAGGGTGGGGGGTTGTCCCGGGGTGTTTGTTGTTGTCCAGGGGATCAGGGTGCAGCCCAGGGGACTTCTGGGGGATGTCATGTGGGGTACGTTTTATATGTTATCAATTTAAATGCTTAAATTTTCTTTAGTTCTTATTTTTTTCATTCTGTTTTTGTTGTACGAATTCTTGATTTGGTTTCTCGTTGCTTATGGGGGAGAGCAGAGGACTGCATTCGATTTTTTTTAAAACATTGTCTTCCACGTCGCTTATTTTATAACCGTCGTGATAAATAAATCAGGAAGGGTTTATCACGTTAGTTATTATATAACCAACTTGATAAAAGCCCTAGGAAATGGTGAATCATGTCGGTTATGAAATAACCGACGTCATAACCCCCCCCCCCCCCCCCGACTGGTTTATCACATAGGTTATTATATAACCGACGTGATAAACCATTTCCTAGGGATTTATCACATCGATTATTTAATAACCGATATGAAAAACTCCCCCACATGTGTTTGTGATGTTAGTTGTTATATAACCGACATGATTAACCACCCCCCCCCGGTTTATCACGGCAGTTATTTAATAACTGACATTATAACCCCCCCAGTTTTTCCACGTCAGTTATTAATTAACCGACATGATAAACGCAACAATGTTATGTTTTTTTACATTGGATTTTAAATAACCAACATAAAATACGTTATTTATAACGTCGTCCGTATTAACGTTGGCTAAAAACCGACGTAAAAAATGAAAAATAACTGACGTAAATAACATTTTCTGCACTAGTGGAATGAAAATACTAACCATGAATTTCATTAAATTATACACAAATTATGGTCTCATGGTTTTCTGAGATTTTCGTCCCATAAATGTTTTTAGGGGAGGATTTTTATACACAGGATCTAATAATTTCCCAATTTTTTATTTTCTTTGACAACTCTTCTTCATTTATTTGTGGTTGTCTTTCAATATAAATAGTAAATTTATTTTATATGAAATAATATTTAAAACTAGATTAAAAATAATACTTTTTATGTTCATGAATGAATAACAATAATACCTTTAAGCATTTCATTATCTTGATCATCGTCAGTGGTTTTTATTGCATAATCACTCCCATACATCTTTGGAGATTGTTGTCATTGATTTTCTCTAAATAACCTTGGTATTGTTCAATAGTATTCTAAGTTAGATTTTTACTTACCATTGAAGAAAATTATCATACCCTAAATATTATCCAACAAATTCATTCCCCTATCACAATTGTGGGGTTTTGTAAAGGAAAATTTATAGTTTAGTTACCTTCATTTTTGTTCCTATGATATTTCCTCATCCTCTTTATGTAATTTATGATGTTTATCATTCCAAACTTTTCACATGTGGTCATTGTAAATTTCATAGAATTTTTATATTTCTCCATCGCATGATGTGAATTGATCTCAACTTCCCACTTCATATCCTGATGAGACCCATGATATTTTTTGATATTAATTTTTACATTGAGGGAACATACTTTACTTAGAGATATTGATGTCCTTGATATTCAGTACTTCTTATATACTCTATTTTATCCCACAAAAGATCCATTCAAATATTAATTTAGGTGTAATGACATTGATGGAGGCAGATCATGCATCTATGGTAATGATTTCCTCATACTCCATGTTGGATTTGTCATAATTTTCTTGAGGGAATGAAAAAAAATTACATGAATAGTGGTGGAGTGCAAGGAAATTATTTTTTAAAAAACATTTCTATAATTCATTCCACAAAATCACTTCGATCTCTTCCTCTATTTTAGTATTCTAGAGAAATTTCCCCCACAAATACATTTCTCTATTAATATTACAAACACCTAGAATGACCTTTTATTTCAAGGTACATTTAATGTTGGAGAAGATATTATCAATGAAGTTGGTTCATTATTTCATGATTATGGGATTGGATGGTCTATTGAAATTAATAGGTGTTTTTCTCATAAAGGTATAAATTATATATTTTTCATTATTATGGGGATTTAGGGGTTACTCCTGATTCATGTTTGTAGTCAAAAATTAATTAAATTGAGAGGGTGTCAATAAAAAATTTCACAATTCCTGCAACGATGGGGTTGGGAATCTTGTTTCAGTAATCAACACATTTCCCTTCACATGGTTGTTTGATTGATTTATCTTATTTTCAACCATTTGATATAATTAATGAAAAATTTGGGATTATTAATTTTAAACTATTAAACACATAAATAATATTGGAATTAAATTAAATTTATAATTTATAAAAAAACATGTATTTTCTTGACATATGAATTTCAACTCATAAATATATGTCACCCATGATTTATTTTCTCACATAAAATCTTATGTGAATTTTCTAATCTCTAATAATGGGTTACATTGAGTTTATTAATTCCAAAATTCATATCTACCAAGATTTCAAAACCATGAGTGAACTATGTATCAATTTTTATCAACATTTCCAGCAAGAGTCATACTAAATATGAGGTTTTTTGGTTATACCCCTTGGTACATCTATTAGAGTGACACAAAAACATATAGAATCTACATATGGATTTGTTTTATGGATTAAAATTAAAATGTAATTTACCAAAAAGTAATGATGTATTATTATATTTAGTGTTATCCACTAATCCTTCTCTATATTTTTCTAATCCAATTCCGAAATATAAATAAAAATTCCAATGATACAAACTCTATCAACCTTTATGTGTATTAAAAATTAATTCAGGATTTATTAGATAAGAATAAACATAATAGAAACCATAATATTGATAATTATGTTGTGTTTGGGAAATAATTTAGATGTCATTACAAGTTAAATAGATCTTATACACTTGTAGTATTAAAAACATCCTTAACATGATCATAATATTTCATCTCTCTTAAAACATACAGGGACAACGGGGGACATATATAAGAAAGGGGTGATAAATAAAGATTGATAAGGGAATAAAAAATGTACCACATTAATAAATTTTTACATTTTAAAAAATTTATTTCAATGGGACCTAAATATGGTGAGAAACATACACATAAAAATTGTTGAATGATATAACCTGATAACATAAGGAAAACATGGTAATGTGGTGAGTACATTAAACATGTCATCATAATCGTAGGTTTAGGATAAACACCAATACATAATAACATTATAGAAAATATCCTATAAAATATTTTGTATCTTAGTAATCCCATACAAGATATTTAATGACACCAAAACATTACCCAAGTCATTAGAGAGTTATATAATTTTGGGTGGATCTTTCTCTTTCATATCATGAATAAGAAAAAGTGGGCTACATAGATCATACTGCATAAGGATGTCTTCCACCAATTCTATCCCCATTATCATAGAGTTAGGTCTAAATACATTGAATTCCCCAATAACTTATGTTTAGGTTCATCTATGTGAACACCATTTAGTTAAAATGAGTATGGATATTCATGGCATAAAGGTTTTTCAGAAATACCCAATTTATTATTTTTAAAAAATTAATATAGCTTTTAATTATTAATGAAATGATGTAATGAAATTGAAAAGGGTATTTAATTTGTTGGATATCAATCATTTAGTAATAGATATGTGGAAAAAATTTATCCTAACATTATTAATGTGAAAATAAATCGTATAAAATAGAGAAGATGCATGACTAAAAAGGTGATCAATAGGATCCCTTACAAAATGTTTTCATAGTAATTTATTGTTTAAAAGATATAATTTAAGACAAAAATTATCTCTTATTATTAGTACATAAATTATATAATATATGTATCTATATAATTTCATGACCACATTACAACACTATATAAAATATACAAATAAAATAATATTGAATTGAAAATAATAGAGAGGGGTCCCTTACCATGAGAGAGTGATTCCAAATGATTGGCTGGAGAATATTGGATGGATGGTGGTTCCTATCAGAGATTTATCATAGGTCAAATTTGATTAAGGATGTGATATCGGGATTTTGAGTGATGAGGAATCATATACATTGTGGGATTGTATTAGAAAAGGGAGGGGGTTCATTAATAATTTCCCAAACATTTTTTTTGGACTAAATTTAATAATTTCATCATAACCAAAAAAACAACCCATGGGTTTTCACATGGTTTAAAATAATAGTCTTTTTTTAATTAATATATTATACCATGGTATAAACTGAATAGAATATTACACGAGGTGATGTCAAAGTTAGTTGTTATTAAAGAGAAATTAGTTTAAAACCTTATAAATTAGTATTGTTTTTTGAGAATTAAAAATGGATTTTTAAAATTAATATAATATCCAAAAAAACATATTATAATGGTGAAACATAAATATGGATGTTTATATTATTTATATCATTTTTAACATCAGTTTTTTTCATTATGATTTCACAATACATATCGTATATTTATATTCTGTTCAAATTTTATATGAATATTCAAATTTATCAAATAACAAATAAGAATTCCATGTGGAATAATTCTGATGTGCAGATTGAAAAAATAATATTTATTTTAAGAAAATTATTTTCTACCATTATTAATTTTTTCATTTAAAACAAGAATTGATAGTTATTGAGAAATGATATTTTTCAACAATAACAATTTTTGAACCCATATAAAAGTTACATTTTACAGAATTAAAATTAATTTTTAAAATATATTTAATTTTAGTGGAATTATATTATTTAATTTACAAATTTCTTAATTCATCAAAATTTATTATCTTAATTATGGTTTCCTTTTCCATATAATTAAAATTTGTGTTGTACATATTAAAAAATAAAAAAAAATTCCATGTAACAACAATATATGTTAAATATATTTTTAATTTAGACAACACACATATTAATGTTATTACGTTAATGATATATTGAATTTAATTAAAGCATAATACACCCTATGAGTAAGCTGTGTGATAATAATACATTCATCGGGTGGCTTGACAAACGTGGTTTGAGTTGTGATCTCGATGATCTTAAACGTCTCCCAAAAACAATTTATCTCAGGTTTTAGTTTTTTGATCATAGACATTCCTTGTACAATATAAAACTATAGGGATTCTATATACCATTTAATATTTGATTAATGGGATTCATAAGGAATGATCCATCTACTTGAGGGTACTATTATTTTGACTTTATCAGTTGGATTTATCATAGCATTGTATGTATACTAATCATATGATCATTGTTTAGTGGATATTTAATTAATGGTAGTGAATAACTAAAAACATTTAAATTGGATAGGATATAATAAAACTAAATATTATTATATTCTTTCCAAAACCATAATACATAATAGGGAATTTAATTCAACCAAAATCGAATTTTATTTATAAAACATTCCAGCCATTAAACAATGCTTCGTGGGTCGTTACACAACTGTCCACATTAAAAAAATTATAATATTCCCATAGAATGGAAGATAAAAAGGTATATATAATATAATAATTATATATGTATTATTATATAAAAAATTTAATTTTTATTCATTATATTTTTTCTTAATACCATCTATGTATTGACGAAATGAAAAACACATCACATTGGATCATGTGCTAGTCGTCCTCCATACACATGTGAAATGTTGTTATTTTTTAATGGGGTTGGAGGTATGAAGGTTTATTGGGTATTATAATTAAATAATATAAAATAATATCCTATTTATCTTATATATAACTAATACGAATCATCATATCCAACCATCAGAGGTGGTAATGGAAAACGAATAATATCTTCTTGTGGTGTGGTTGACTTATATACTCATAAAATATGATTTTGTATCATGTTTGATAAGTATGTATATGGATATATGTTATTCAATTAACATTATATAATATCTATATTTAAGAGATAACATATGTGTTATTTCTTCCTTGTTTTAAAATATTTGAATGAGTAAAGAGAAGAATTAGAACCAAAAATACATAGTTAATTACATTTCCTCTTTTTCCGAAATCCACTTTAGGAATTAAATAAGGACATTTTAGATTGAATATATGAGAATATTGGATATTTTTGTTTTGTAAGTTGGAAATTGTTTCTGTTATTGTTTTAACCATGTATTTTTTGAAGTTTGAATATATGAAGAGAGATGGGGTCCTTTTTAAGTGATGTGAGTGGCCCACCCATGTAATGTTTTTGAATAAAATGTTGTACCAAAATTTTTCCAATTAAAAAAGGACCAAAAATTGGTCATGGACGAACTTTATATGTTATTAGTATGATATATAGTCCCAAAATGGCTTTTGTACAAGTTTCATTTCCAATTCTCCCATTATCATTTGTAGTTTAACCCCTGGTAGGCCAGTTTCAATGTTCAAGTTGTAAATTAATTTATACTATTTTTATTATAATATTTTGTAGGAAAATAAGTTGAAAAAATTCGTAAAAATAAATTTTTATGATTCAAAATATAGAATCTATTTTCCAGATTCCAATAACATAATAGTAAAAATTTAATTCAAAATTTATCATTGAGATGCGATGAAAAAGAGGCATTCAAAAGAGAAGCATTTAAAATGTATATGAGGTTTATATATAAAAATAGAAAGTGAAATTGATTCATATTAAATAAACATGTTTAACAGATATTTATTTGAAAAAACTTTACATCTTAAACCATTCAAAAAAATCATTTTATTCAATGATTTAAAAGAAATATAAATTATTAATAAAACTGTTAATTTTCAATGTTCATCAAAAAATTTATCATTACAAAAAATTCTAAATAATAACTCCAATATAATTATGGATTGATTAATTTAAAAATTATGTTTTTTTTTCAAATGAATTTTTTTAAATAATAAAAAATTAATTTTCAAATAAGTGTAAAAAGTTAATATGACTCCCTTTTAGAAAATAAAAGTTATTAACCATTAACCTCTATTAAACATATTTTATTTTTTATGAAATAAATTGTATGAATTTTAAAATTTTTATTGAATATATAATATAAAAATTTTGTTAAATTAAGTCACCAAAAGTTATCTGTTTAATTTATTGAGGTAAAACATATTTGATTTCCAAAATATAGTTTTTCAGAAACATATTTCCTTTTTTCGTTTTTTTCACTTTTATCCCTAATTAATTGAATTCAAATGAATTAATTATATATACATGTGTATACCATATTTTTCATAATTTATTTATTCATAATAATACCTTCAATTTCAATGGATTATTGATAATTAAAATATCAAATAGTTATATTTTAATAGTATATCACATTTCGTTTAGACACAATGATGAATGTAATGAAAGAGAAACTCAAAGTTTTTTGTAATGAATGATAACATCAGTGTGGGGTATAACAGAGGATAACCTCTTTTTTAGTGTATTGAATGATATTAAATAATTTAATTTAATTTGAAAAAATAAAATTTATAATATTTCGAGTTGATACCTTATACCCCCATTAATAAATTAAATCCTTACATTTTGAGCTTATTCATAGTAATCAATTGATTTAAATTTTAAAATCACATTACTAGATACCCACATCATAACAAGTGTTAATAAAAAATATATTTTAAAATAAGGAAAGAGATTTTGTAATGTCATCTTAAATAACGTATAATTATATTTCTATATAGTACAACATTGGTGGGAAGTTAAAACAAGGCCATTTAATAGAAAACTAATACAAAATAGTTATATAGAGTGATAAAGATCATTATCAATATAATGTTTACATCCAAAAAATCCATATATATTGGATCAGTGAAGATTAAATTCATTAGAGTTTTATTTAGTTGTATGTATTGATTTTTATTTCAATATAATTTTCTTAATGTTGATGCATCTTCACGGGATGATATACATACTTGATATAATTCTATTTCTTACGAAAAATATTGTCCTTTTTTCATCAAACAATTTCAACATTATCACTTTCATTATAAAATAAATATATAGTTTTCTTTTTGAGATGCACTAGTGGATCATAAGAAACATTGAAGAGTGATAAGGACTTATTTTTCACTTATCATTATCAGAAATATAATTTTTATACCATGTTATCCGATGAAATCAAAAGATTCACCTAATATATTCCATGTATAGTTAACTTTAATGATACCCCATGTCTGCAAAAAAATGACACCCAAATTTTTATAAATTAGGTCCATAAATTTACAAAATAATTTTATCAATAATCCCCCATATAACATAATGTATATCTGCATGGTTATGTAACAAATATGTGAATATATTAGATATATAAACTTTTAATGTCTAGTAAAAACCAAATTTACAATAAAAACTAAATGAAAACAAACATGATTCCTCATTAGATGAATAAAACCATATATTTTTAATATATTAGATAAATACAAATTGATATAAATTCCACCAATAATAACATAATCCATAATTTCAAGAAATAATTAATCAATTTTTAAGTCATAATTATTATCCAATTTAATTAATCCGTATTAATCATATATTTTTCTAAACTAAATAAATTTTTTTAACATGGAGAAAATATTAAGGGTAATCATTCCACCAAAATGTGCTTTCAAAAAAATATCACCTTCCAACTAAATAAATATTCTATAAGGTCAATACAATTAAATATTTTATTAAAATCATTAATGAATTTTTTTTGTGGAAAAATCTATATATATTTTATGACTCATATAATATATTTATTGAATCGGGAGACATTAATACTTTAGTCATTCCACTCAAATTTTAAACCATTCTGTAGGATTCATCATCTCATTACAAAATACCTCTTTATTATAATTTTAAATAATATTCATGTATTATGATTCATCATCCTGAATTAAATAATAGTTTTTATGATTTACATAAAAATAGTATTAGATAATCCCCTGTTTTATATTTCATTCATGGTCCCTTCATCTTAAGAAATATAACTTGTAATAATACCACCTTTTTTATTATCTTCAAAACATCTCCCCCATGGATATATATTATTACAATTATAGTACTTTTCACATCTAAAAATATAAATCATTTTTTATAGAATAGGGATTCCATTATTTCCACCAATTATTTTAATCAATTATTCCATTTTTCCTCAACAATTACTTATTTTGTGTCATTTTTTCCAAAACAAATAATATTATTATACTTTAAAGACTTTCCCTAGAGTGCTTATTCTGACATTCATGAAATATTTGAAACAAAATAATATTTCTCTCATGGTATCCTCCACCTGAACTCTCAACTATCTATATCATAATCCTCTTTTTTGAGTTTTATTTTTGGTTAAGGTGTAATTTTTAAATCATATATCATGATAAATAATTATTTATACTCACAATATCAAATACATTTTTCATCACATGATTTTGTTTCTCATTACCACAATATCAACCACATTCAATATTAACCAAGTTACATACAGTTATTTACATTTTCTAAAACCAAAAATCATAATATGGGGAAAGATATTCGTATTGAAAAACACATAGTCATGGAAAAAAACAAACATAATGAATAACTCCTGAAACATTATTTTCAATCCATTTCACCATGGATTTATCAAAGTTCATTCACATTTATCATCTATTTAATTCATCTATGATTTTTCATAACTAGTTGGTTAATTTCCAAGGCATATCCTGAAAGTGTTCCAAACTATGTGAAAAGCATGTCCCATTTTCATGAACGAGATGATGGTCAATTTTATGCTAATATGAAATTATCTAAGTTATTAAAATTGGTACCACAATAAAACAGACATTTTGAATTATATTATCTGCATAAATATTTATTTATTAGAAAATTAAACAATAAATTCCTTACCTAATCATTAGGAAGTTATCATATATTTATATTAATCCCCATGGTTTTTAATGATGTTTTCTAATCGTAATATTCCAATGATAACAATACATTTTCTATGATACCAAAAATAGGTAACCCATTATATATATAAATATCACATCATTGTATATGAATATTGATCACATTTCATTTACACATGCCCATGATTGTAATATTTAAGTGATTGTATATACTAGAAACAACATCATGTTATTTCATTAAATATTTTCAATATAACCCAAAGTAATCTTCCCATTTATTAAACCAATTAGGAATACCATTCCAACACTATTCATTATAATGTGGGGAAAGAAACATAATAAATGGTTATCTCAAATGCTAAATCAGGGTAAACATGGTCTATATAAATATATGATCATATAAAAGATTTTGGAATGAGAAAGGGTATGTGATAATGATCATCACCAACAATGTTCATACCAAAACTGTCATGGAAATTAAACATGACTTATGGAATAAAACATTATAATTTATGACAACATGTCCCATAAGGTTGATAAATTATCATTAATCAGTCATGACCAATGTATTAATGTAAAAAAGTGTGGAAATAAGTAATAAAAAAAATATTTCTAGGTAAAAATACATGACCATTACTCTAATAACACATATATACCAAGTCCATTCCTTTGTGATAATCTAGTAATTATGGTGTTCTTGGTGATCAAAGTGGTTTATTTCAAGAGATTTCCAAAGAAACAAGTTTCATCTAATGGTTACACAAAAACGGTGGTACTGTAACTGTAGCACATAAACGGTGTCATTATAATGGCAATACAATAACAGTCGCACACTGAAATGGTGGCACTATAATAGTGGCACTGGAAAAGTGTCACACCAAAATGATGGCACCATAATGGTAAAAAAGTGATGGTGGAACACCAAACATTATCAAACCCTTTAACAAATTTCTATTTTTGCTATTTTTTAATGTGTCTCCCCTCTTACATTTTATTTTCCATAAACTGTGTATAGAGCCTTGTTTCAAAATATTAAGTTATTTTCAAAGCATAGTAAGTATATCATTAATACCCTAACAATCTTGGGACTTTGAGATATTCAGACAATGTGGACATGACCATGATCCCATGATAAAGACGATTGAATGTGTTCTTCCTTTAATATATGATATGTCACTTTAACGATGGGATATTCTCTTCCCAATGTGTTTCCATTCCCTTGTGGTGTGCTTCATGCCTTCCTCTCTAGAAATTTCATGTCTTTGTGCTAGAGCCCCCTCCTGCTCACTATTCCAGATGTTTCCTACACCTCAAGCAATCCCCAATTACGGTGAAAGGGGAGTTTTGGTCACATTTTTTTCAACAATGTATCCTTCTAACTTTATTTAATTGTGCATCATGCAATGTGGCTATAATGATGCCTCATTGTGAGAATGAATTAATCCATATTTAACTAATATAATGGGAATTAATAAATAGGGTACATGAGAGATGTTGATTCTATGTTGTTTGTTTTAATTTGAATATTTGAGTATGTCACGTGCTGTGGATATATGGATTCTGGAAATCATGGATATAGGTAGTATTTTCTTCTACAATGGTGATGTTATGTTTTTTTTATGATTCTTTGATAAATATATGTATCATTAAATCTACTTAATCACATATTTCCGGATAAATAAATGGTTTCCCTGGCACCAATCTGGTTTTCTGATCACCCCTATTTATTAATTTGGGATTTTATAACCCAAATTGGATGATTATTAATATCACTTTCTTGATGGTGTGGTTGTGTGATGTTTTCTATTGGTTTCATGCCTTGTGTGAGTTGTGCGGGTCTATTTTGGGAGGCACGACTTTTCTTACTGGGGGTGGCAGACATGTTCATATTGTGAATGGGGATGGGTATATCAATGCAGTAGGACTACTGTATAGTGGTGTTTTTCAATAGTAATTATGTATGTGGTGGTATAAGAGGTGTGACAGAATCGTAGTTTGAGATAATGATTAATTTCTCAAAGGATGTAATTGTTTTTTCGTGGGACTGCATCTATAAAATGTTTTGTTAGTGGGGCTGTAGGACTGGGTTGTGTTGTGAAGACATGTTTATGAGTGTTCTGGGTGTGTTGTTGTTGTAGAGTGGGGTTTCCAGTTCTATTTGGGAGTAAATTATTGAGAGGGATAGTTGTGAAGAATGATAGTTAGCAGTGGTTGAATGAGTGTCTAGGAAAAAGGAAGTGTGAAGTGGGACTACAGGTTGTTTTTTATCTTTTTTTTGATTAGTTGTTAAATTGGAATTCATTAACTTACTCCCTACTTTCTAATTTTCTAGGGAAGTGTTTAGTGTCCTTTATCCTTGTGAAAGTGGTTCCAGATGTTATGGATGTTAGTTGCATAGGTAGTGCATGAATAAGTTAAAGTGAACCTCTTAATTAAGAAATGTAAAGCGGTTAAATGAATGGGGGTTAGGCTTGAGTTTTATTGATTCTATTTTTGTGGTTGTGCATATAAGGGTTGCATAAAATGTGGTTCAATGTGGGCTAGTTGATTGTTTGAAACCCATAGGTTGGCAGTGTGTTTTCTTACATATATGTATTAATTGTAGTTTATTGTGGTTTCTATATGTACACCACCCTTGTTGAGAACCATATGATTAACACCCTTATTTCGTAGGGGAGGGTGTCTTCCAAAACATCCTTGTGGGATTGTTGATGGAGGGTTTCTAACATTCTTCCTCTCACCCTCTTCTAGGTTCTTAACACTTGATCATATCCGACAATGCTGTAATAGATTAAAGATTATCATTGTACAAGATTATTCATCCCGGTTTTTTTGTGGATTAGGGTAAGGGGTGTTATTGAGCCAATAGTGTTCTCCCAATTGTCTTCTCGATGAGACCAAGGTGTCATTAGGAGAGAGAAGTGGTTATAGTGGCCTAGATATCGATAGACGGAATATGTGGTGTAGTTGTGGAACATGTGGTTGTGATCTAATTTTGGGTATGGTTTGAGTACCAGGTGTGTGTGGGTTGGTTTTTCAATGAGACTACATTTTGGAAAAGTGGTAAAGTCAATAAATCAACCGTTAGGATTGAGAAGCTAACCAGTAGGTATGTGATGTGGGGTACCCAAATATAGATGTTCTTTTATTATTATCTTATGTGAATTGTATTATTTGGAGTTTGTGCCTTGGTGAGTCCTGATAGATTATTTTTCCTTATTAGGATCTATTAATTCCTACTATTTTTTTGTCGGAAGTATTATGATTCTCCCACTTAGGCACAGGTTACATTGGTTTCCCAACTAATAAGAATTGTATCCTCACCCTATGATATAAAACTATTTTTATGTTTACTGGAGGAATATGTGGATCATGAGGGGTATTAATAACATGGTAATTGGGATAGTTGTTTTGATATATCTTAGTTCCTTTCTTTTGGTACTTGATTTTGTGCTTTGGTTGTACGTTGTCGCAGTTTATGTTTAAATCATGCATGGGTTGAATTTTTATTTCACATTATATAAATGTTTTGTGTGATTTGGGACTTTCACCATATTCTCTCAAGATAATGTTTAAAAAAGGTAAATTCATTCCATTTTGTGACAGATTATTTACACTTTGTGCTTGATTCCACTCCAGGGGCCAATTGAAGGTGTGACATAGGGGTCATTTTATCTCTATCAAAATGAAAATGGAAGGGTCTGGTACTTTATTGTCCCTTCCCTCATCTTGAAGAAGGTGGGTCATGACAGAGTGGTATCAGTGGTGATATATGAGAGATTATATGGGGTTATATGTTAGGAACAAGGATTAATACATCGGATGGTAGGGAAACGGTGATAGGGAAACATGGTGCCAGAAATATGACAGGTAAGACAGGATATGACAAGAGATTTTAGGGCCACCTGTGATCAAATTAAATAAATGTGGTCCTACCAAACAACTAGGTGACACTACACTAATTTCAGAGTAGATACCCTAAGAATGGAAAGTGCGTCATTATGACTTGTGTTCTTGAGTTTCTGGGGTATTTTGAGAGGTTAAAATTAATGATTAGTTAAAATTAATTTTAATGAAAATTTCCATTCTACTCGGGATAAGAAGTCCAGTGTTTTCCCTTTTTAGTTATGGAACCCAAATGCCCTGCATGTGTGGTACAGGTATTTGAGGCCGAGCAGGTAGATTTGGTAGATTAGAGGGGGGCCAATTGAGAGAAGGAAGATGTCATGTGGAAAAGTAACATTTGTTCTTCCCATAAGATGACCTTGGGGAATTATGAAGGTATCATTTCTAAAATAGGGATACTAGTTTGGATTGATGATTTGAAAATAACCTTTACCTTGATCTATGATCCAAAAGTGTACATGGTTCCCCTATTTGTGGACCACATTTGTGGAGTGTCACGTTAGTGGTGGATGCATTACCTCAAAGAGAGGATGGAGAATGATGTCTCATGGGATGACATTGAGAATGAGTTTTAGGTGGAGATTTATTTCTCAAATATGAAGGCTAAGAAGAGAGATGATACATTCTCCCTCTAGAAATATATTACATAATTTAAAGAATTGTGGATCATGTTCAATGATTTCCTATTATTTTCTCTAGATCACTTTAACGATGTGGAGTTGCGGGAAGGAAGCTTGGAAGAGGAACTTCGACTTTCTCTTCAGTATGTTGCCACTCACAAAACCCTAACATCATATGTAGAAGTTGAAAAGATGACTGAAATACTGGATAGGTTTCACTGAAAATGAGTTTTACTTTGAGAGGGTAAACATCTGTGTTCATCAAATGGTAATGTAGTTATATGTAGGTCTCATGTTTCGGGGCCTTTCAGGATTTGGCTAAGGGGATGTAGGCCTAACCAGTTCATGTTCCGATCTTCTGGTCCTCTCCCTTTTCCTATAGGAAAGATACTGAGGTGTTATGTCAATGTAGTTGATAGAAATCCTTGGACCTAGTGCCCATTTTGAGATCATTACGGTGACGGTGTCCAGGTTCAGTGCCCCCTCAGCAGCAACAATTGATGGTCAGACCAGTCCAAAAAATTGGTTAGTGGGCTCCCTCTCCACCAAGGGAGATGGTGCTGGAGGAGGTTGATCTTAGGATTATTCTCAAGGACCTCAACCAGGGTGTGGTTAAGGATTTGACTTATAACAGATGGGTATAAGATAAGGTTGTGGGTAGATTCATGCTATAGAGGCAACCGTTCTAGTGGTCCTAGAGGTTGTTTGACATATAATCAGTTTGTTTAATACTATTTCATGTGCATTATTTTATTCAGGAGCTTCACAAAACTTTCTTTCACCAAGACCATCCCATTCCTTGGGACTAGATGTAGACATATTTTTTGTGCCCCAGGTGTTGAGCATGCCTATTGGAGGTCAAACTATTCTATTTGATATTTTCTGAGGATGTATAATGTTGTTGGGGCTTCATCAATCCAATGGGGATCTTCATATACTATATATTCAACCATAAAATTTCATCCACATTGTCAACTGGTTTTTATCTGTGCATCCCGTTATTGACTGCTTCTCAAGGTGAAACCTTTTTTATATGTATGGCCATTTTATATCTTTTTTTGGTGGACTTAGTCATCAAGAGGGAAGGTGGTGTGTGGAGATTCTTTTTCTGTGATCGTCAAACTATCCTAGGGGTCGATAGGTGTTGAGATGGGTGAGGTTATGGGAGTTAACATGGTGTTCCTAGATGTTTTCCCATAATATTTTGTTACTCTACACTCACAATATGATGTTGAGTTCAGAATATACATACAACCTGTTTCTTGATCAATTTCTATGGATCCCTATCGAATGAAACCTTCTCAGTTGTGGGACTTGAGAATTCATGTTAAAAAACTATTGAAAATGGATTTTATTTGGATGTGTGTGTTGTCTTTGGTGTTTTAGTCTTATTAGCGATTAAGGTAGACAGTGTACTAAGATTGTGCATAGACTACCAGAGACTGAATCTTGTAATGGTCAATAATGATTACCCTCTCTGATAATATATGATATTTATGACTAGTTAAGGGGACAATTTTTGTTCTTCAAGATACATTTATGGTCTGGATATCACTAGATACAGGTGAATTATTAGGACATTTCGAATACTTATTTCATAAGAAGATATCGGCACATCGAATTTTTGGTTAAGATCATTAGTCTTATGAATGCACCATCTGTGTTAATGAGGCATGTGAACTCTGTCATTCACATTTTCCTAGAGAATTTTGGAATCATGATCATCAATGATATTCTAATTTACTCAATATAAGTGGAGGATCACACGTAGCACCTTTGGACTATCTTGGAGGTCCTCCAAAACATGATAGGTTCACTTCTATGGACTTGTGGTGTATAAGAAAGGGATAGAAGTGGACACAGAAAACATCGAGGATTTTTTTATTGGGTATCCCCCAAGAACATGGTTGAGGTTCATATCTTCTTGAATTTAGCAGGATATTACCAGAGGTTCATCCCTGTCTGCTCTTGTGTTATGGCTATGTTGAAAGCACTGACAGGAAAAGAACATTCCTTTATGGGAGGTGAGCCATGTCATGTTTCTTTTAGATACCTAACGGGGAAGCTGGTCGGTGCTCTAGTTTATATTTTTCCAGATGAAGGGGTGACATTCGAGGTGTCCTATGATGCATCCGGTCTGGGATTGGGATGTGTTCTGATGCAGTAGTAGGGAGTGTTCTCTTACGGGTATAGGAAATTATGTCCAATTAAACATAAGTTTTCCACCCATGTTCTTGGTCATTCACCCGTTGTATTCCCAATGATGTTGGGGACACATTACCACATCAGGGTGTTCTTTTTGGTCTTCATGAATTAGAAGATCTTAAGGTATGTCAAACCCTAATGAGACCATAACACGAAGTAGTGAATTTAGATGGATTTTCTCAAAGTCTAAAACATCTAGATCACATAAACCTTCGGAAATGAGATCATGGTGGTTGATGCCTTATGAATGAATTCATGGAAGGATTTAGTTCAAGAATACATAGATTCGTGGAAGAAAATGAAGGAGTCAACCTCTTTGTATTTGGATGTGAGAGAGAATGGATGCAGAGGATATCTATTTTAGATTTCAGTGAAATCATCCTTTATGAGGTAGGTGGAGGAGTCTCAGTGGTGAGACTCAAAGGCCGAAGTGATGTGTGATCACGTTGTCCAGGGTGATTCTATTGAAGGATGGATAGAGGATAGTATAGATCAAATTATATTACTTGGGAATCTATTTATCCAACTGGAAATACATGAGGTATGTCTCCAAGATTTATATATATCTCAACTAGTAGTGCACCCAAAAGTTTCTAAAAGGTACCAAGGATTGAGGGAACAGTTTTGGTGGCCTAGTGTGAATCGAGAAGTGGAAGAGGTCATAGCATGGTGCCTAGTGTGTCAGCAGGTGAATGCAGAGCACTATGTTCCTGATGCTCTGTTTCATCCCTAAGACATTCCCAAAGGTTAGTGGGATGAAATCATAATTTATTTTGTCACATGATTACCTATGACTAAGGGTGAATGAGATGTGATCTAGGTTTTAGTGGATCAGTTTATTAAATATTATCATTTACTAGCAATCAAGGATTCGAGCATAGTGGATGACATAGCACAAATGTATGTTGATGAGGTGCTCCAACTATATAGAATTATACGATCTATTATCTCATACCAGTATACACGTTTTACATCGTGGGTATTGAAGGGATTACATCATATGTTTGGAATGTAGTTATTCCTCGACATTAATTTCCACCCTCACATAGATTGAAAAACATAGAGGACCATCCAGATATTGGAGGACAAGTTTTGGGAATGGGTTTTGGACTCTTGAGGGTTTTGGGTGTGAAATTCTCCTTTGATAGAATTTTCTTACAGTAATGGATATCACTCTTCCATAGGAATGGAACTGTTCAAGCCTCTATATGGGAGGCCGTGTTGTTCACCCTTGTTGTGGACAAATTTTGGGGAGGCAATAATTCATGGTCCTAATGTGGTGAAGTGTACGACAGAGATGGTGCAACATGTCTATGAGATTATAAAGGAAGAAAATGATTGAAAGAGGTCCTATGAAGATCATAAAAGGAGGGCATCGGAGGTAATGGTTGGGGACAATGTATTCTGGACAGTTTCCCCAAAACATTGTAAATGGAGGAATGAAAAAATGAGTAAAGTTTCTCCCAGGTTCATCGGACCTTTAGAGGTGTTGGTAAGATTTGGAGAGCTAGCATATCAGCTAGATTTTCCATCACGGATAGATAAGATCTGCGACATTGTTACACCACCATATTTCATAGTCTATTACCTCTTCAAAGTAATTCAACAACTTGTGCAATGCGAAACACCGAATTCGAGCGCACCAAAACATACATAACGAGCTATTCAATAAGCGGTTAGGAATAGTATTAACATAATTTTGATTATTTATATATCCTATATAATTTTAGCATTCATATTTTGTGTTTCTCAGAAATAATATAAGGACAAATTCAATTTTTCACATAAAAGAGGTATATTTAAAAAATGAAATCTTACAGATTATTTAATGGAAAATGTTTTTTAAAACAAATATTTTACACTTTTATATATTAAATTTAATTAAATTAAATTTTTCTTTAGAATCAGGAAAAAAAATTTACTTTGGATACATTTTTGGAACTTTTCTAATATCTTTCATTTTTTGATGAATAGTGAAAATACATATTTTAATTGAAAACAACTTTTTAAATCTAATTAATTTATAGTATTAAATATTTCATTTCAATGTTTTTATGTATAATTAGATTATATTATTATAAATTAACAAAATTTATTTAATAATAAGTAATTTCACATTTAAATTTGACATAAACACATGTCCATCGTTAATTATTTTTACATTTTAAAAATCCACCTTTTGGATTTGAGAAAAGAAATTAATTTTAAATTAATTATTTCAATTTATATGTTTTTAATTTGGAACAATATAATTGATTATTCAATTTCTAATTTCGAAATTATCTTAGGGTGAATTTTTGTTATTTTTCTGAAAACATTCAATTTTTGATGAATAGTGAAAAACACTGTGTTATTGTTTAAAACAGACATATTATTTAAATAATTATTTATTTTATTTAAATTAATTTTATGTAAAAATAGATATATAATACATATATAAGATAAATTTAATTAATTGGAGTCATTTTATAATAAAATTATATGCAAAAATATTTATTGAACTTTTTATAGTCTTTTATCCACATTCTAGGAACATTTTCGAATTTGAATAAAAAATAATTTTCCCACTACTGTGAGTTTAATTTCAAAAAAATTGAGACACATGGTTGAGATTCATAAGTAAAATTTGGTTCAATTAGATGAACATAATTTCTGGTGTACAATAACATTTGATTTTTATTTACCATAGTTATAAGTAAATAGAGTACTTATGGGTAAAAAGATATCATAATTATCCTAACACATGTCCTAATTCTATTGGATAAGTTTAATTCATAAAAATACAAACTTAGAAATAAAATATTACCCCCTTTATTCCACAAGGATTATATTAGAACAATTATTATTATTTAATTTAAAGAAGTGTTAAAAGTGTTAAATTCAAGGTTTAATAATTGAATCATTTATTATATAGGGAAATAAAAAAGATAAATTCGACTATAAATATTCCATATAATAATAATTATATTTCCAACATAATATTATTTTATTTATAATTTTCAGAAATCAAATAATTAATTTTATTTATCACACAATGATGATGCAGAAATTAACTTATTAATGAATGATTAAGGTAATTGATATTATAAATATCCATATAAATGAAAATTTAGTATTTTGATGAATTACAATAATTTTATATGTTAAAATAACTTTTTAGAGTTTACTAGATAATTTTTTTTCTAAGTGATAAGGTTTTTCTGATTTTCACAAAAACAAAATACCATATTGTGCCAAAATTGACATAAAATAGTTTTTAAAATAAATACTATATTGTTTGTTGATATAATATTCCTAAAAATATATGGTTCATTCAAATTACTTATATGAAATTATATATTTCATTAAAGAGCCACATGATGTTCTCTTTTTTCGTTTATAGTATTCTTATTGACCATATAGTGTAAGAATACAATAAGACACAGTAAAAGTTAAACTATTTAACTAAGATCTAAATCTAAAATATAATGTTAAAATAGTAACCTAAACATGTATAAAACCATTTGGTTGAAAGGTTTTAGACCCATAAAAACCTAATTCTTGAAATAAATTGATTTGGAGCCATTATATACTTAATATGATTGTATAATAAATTAACATTTAAATCTTTTCCTAAAGTTACCCTCACCCCGCTTATAAAAGGTTACCTCCCCTTCTCTCAAAATCACCCCTCCAAAGCCATTTTTCCCGACAAAAACGTTCCCAAATATCATTCCAACTTCCCTCAAATCAAACTATATTCCTTACATCAGCCATATAGAAAACCTATGGAGCTCTTTTGATCAAATCAAAAGGAAACACCCCAAGAAGAGGTAAGACTTTCACCACACCGTTTCATGTTCTTTTCTACTTACACATCCTATTTCATTATTTTTTCCATACCAAAATAATAAATCCAATAAATACAACATAATTTAATTTTATAATAAATATGGTACAACTATTTCCGTTATTCTATCCATCCTATAAATGAAAAAGTCCCCAAATGTGCGTATGTACGGCTTACTGTCTCCATGTCGTGGTGTAGTTTATTATTAATACAACTCATTATTTGTATGGGAATAATAATGAGTATAAATTATGTAAATAATAAATATAACATGTTAAAGATTTTGTATATATCATATAAAATCCAATTATATGTGATTTAACAATGAAAATAATGATATTTTCCACTCGTTCCTACATACGACTTACCATCTCCACGACGTGATGAGATGTCATTACCCATCGCAACCATTCAAGATTAATTTTCATTTGACTATTAAATATAATTTTTAAATACTTGATATCATTCTGGAAATTAATAAGATACATCTTATCGATAATAAACATGACTTTTATAAGAATGAAAATAAAGGAAAATAAATTAGTTAACACCCGAAACGACAATAAAACTGAAATTTCATTAAAAAAGAAATATTAGAATATTATATATTATATAATATTAATTTAAATGGTTATAGAATAATTTAATAAAAATTATTTCACCATTATAGAGGAGGTAAACTTAACCACGACTAAGTAAAATTACACTGTACGGGTTAATGTCACAATCTCATTATTATTCGTGGTTGTTTTTACATAAGTATCTACTGGGAAATATTTATTATCGTTGACCGTGTTTCATAAACGAGTTTTAAAAGGGATTATTTTTAAGGGACTCTTTTAATAAAACATCATATTAAATGTTCTAAATATTTAATCATCAAAACCATTCTTATTAATGTCCATGTGTTTAAAATGGTTTTAAAGATTTATTTATATGGATATGAATGTTTTAAAATGTTAATTCCTTTTAAATGTTTCAAGTGGTATGGGACACTATGATTCAAAACTATCTTTTAAATGACATTATTTTTAAATTATGTGGCTTTTAAATGATTTCATGAAAAATGTATATTTCTCTCAATGGTTTTTACTTATCAATTTTCACTATGTGAATAGCCTTTATGAGATATTATTCATGATCAAGGTTGAATTATTATAACAACCTTACACAATGTATTGAAGGCTTTGTTATATGTTTGACTGTGGATGTGTTATTTTTATACCATTCCTGGTTTATAGATAAAGTATTAAAAATTCGTATGTTAGTTTTAAAGAAAATGTTTATGTAATGATTAAACCTTTTCATATGAGTAATGTATTGGACATTGTAAGTGATGGGTGGAGCCCGCTATAACTCCTCGATTAATTGGTAGGTCTCAAGAGTCAAACTACTGTCATTTCACAAGGCCTTGAAAAAAAATATTGTTTGTAGTATTGGAACAAGGCCTTGACTATGTTGTTATGAAGTCTGGCATTATGAATACCATTTTTATGAAATTGGATATTGATATTACATGTGATTATTCGACTACTAGAATATATATGAATAAGTAAATTGAATTATTTGATTTATCTTTTCCATATTATTATAATGTTTATTGTTAAAAGGAATGTTTTTTAGTTTTATGAATAACCGTAAATGTTTATGCATACTTATGAAAGTTTCTGCTATATTGTTATCCTTACTGAGCATCTGTTCACACCACATTCTTATGTTTTATTTTCCTAAGATTCCATGAAGTGTATAATGATTGACAATCAAGTTTAAGCTAGGGGATTAATGGAACTATACAAGGATCATTTATGCTGTGTTTTATTTTCTAACTTTTAATTTAATGATCATGTTTGTAATCTACTTTCCAAGACTATTAAACTAATCTGTCGTTTGGGACTTGATTCTTTGTAATCATGACAATGTATTAAAATAATGCACCCACTCTTGGTAACTTGGATTGGGGCATTACAGTTTGTATCAGTGGATGTTTAGAAAAAACAAAAAAATAGATTTATAAAAACTTTGATTAGAGAGCATTACCCTAAGATAGACTTTGAGGATTAGTATATAATAACATCCTAAAATTTTTGTAATGTAGAGATTTTTTCAATTTTCTAAGAAATATATATCTGTCTGTTTTCGAGAGGGTAGAGGAATCTCTGACACAGATGTACCTAGGAGTGAAAACTCAATCAAGGAGTTTTGGTCTTGACCCGATGTATCCTAGTACATGACAATGGGCCTTACACGACCCTTGGTTATGAAACTCCTGGGGGATATACTAAGGATAATTCACATTTTCATTGCATGACATTATGAAGGATTTAGGAGTAAATAATTTCTTATAGAAAACATTTTATGATTATAGATTATATAAATAATCTTAATAATTTATGTTAGGTATTATACATGTTTGGAAATATTCATTGTGATTCATAAACTATCTTAGTGTATTCCATTGTTTAGAAATGGCACCATGTAAAAGGAATGATAATTCCAGAAATACACATGATCAAATGATTATGAATGATCATATATTCTATGGTATTAAGACAAAATTGAAAAGGGAAATAGTATCCTTTGTATTCTTATCATATGAAAAAATAGTATCATGTGTTAATAAGTCCAGTAAATAATATTCTGAGTCTTATGGATTTGAAGGGAAGCAACAGAATAAAATAATGGAAGATAGAAAGACGAATAAAGGGAAGAAGAGAGTGATGGATTTTCCAATATCTGATAACTGTGGAAAAAAAGACCCTGGTAAATGATTTAAGTGAATGGGAGATTGTTATAATTGTGGAGAAAATGGACACCATGTATGTGATTTCATGGGTAAGGAAGCGGTTTCAAATGTATAATTCTTCAAATGTAAGGAGTTGGGAAACTACATGAATCTATGTCCAAATCATCAGATTAAACCCCAAATTCTATTATTTGGTAATTATCGAGTTACGATACTACCAAAGATGAAAATGAATAATTAGAGTTCTTATGTTTTTAGTAATGTTTTGTGTCATTTGAGTATTGTATTAATGATGTCCATGTAATAAGTGTTTTAGACTATATAAGTATTGTTCTATAGTACGATTTCATTAAGGTCATGAGATTGTGTGGAACCTAGAAAAGTGACTGAATAACATGATAATTTTTTTGAAAAATATATGGTTGAGGAAAGATAAACCATCATATGGTTTTGATACTGAGATAGTGAGTTTTGAATAATAGTTGAATAATTTGGATAAATTATATTTGTTATTTTTTACTACCTTGAAACTAATTAATGATTTGTATATTATATCATTGTTGAACTTTACAAAATTTATGTATAGAAGGATTATATCCAGTAATCTATAAGGAAAAAGGGATAATGAATGTAATAAATAAGGTTTTATGGTAATTCAGAGTGTTAAATTTTATTAAAATAATACATTATGAAGGTATTTATATTTTATTATGTGGAAAAAGAATCTTCACTGTGATTAAATTCCTTATATATTTTGGTATGTGAGTTTGGATAGAAGTATTTTGGATAAGTCTAAAGGTTGGAATTGATTATGATTGACATTGGATACTATTGTTAAGGTTAAATCTTTTTTTGAGATTATTTTTGGATTTTCAAAAAAAAGGACAACCTTTATATGAGGCGACTACCCGTCACTTCCTGCCATGCAGTGAGACTTGAACCTACAACCGAAGGGTGACAAGGGTACATCAACTATCACTGGCCAACGTGATCTCCTGGTTTTTATAATGTATCTTTTTAAATAGTCAGTAAAATGATGTTTAAATCTATTCTTTTTGGAACCTTATTCAAAAAGGGAAAATAGAATATTTTTTAATTTTATTATCTTTTGGATTGAAAGATTAGTTTATTGTATGAATTAGTTGAAGGATAAAACTCTAATTGTCCATTAAATTTATATATATCCTCTTATTCTATTAATAAATTAATTCATAAACATTAGGGAATGTATATTAAACCCAAAAATGTGTTATCCTAACGCCTTACGTTATTCTGAACCGATGATATTTTACATCATCTTAGATTGATGGATTTAAGGCCCTCAATTTTACACTTGTTTGAGATTGATGAACTCAATAAATCCCTATAAATATTTTTTTTTCAATTAGGTGTCTCTAATTTCCACCAATGTTATTATAATCGAGATCATAATTTGGTGGTGACTTTTTCATTTCCCTTTCACTCTTATTATGTCTAAATTTTTTTAAACTAGTTTATGATGTGGTTTTTCCACATATGTATTTTTCTATTTTTAACATTTTTGAAGAACAATTTAAAATTCAAAGGATTTAATTTATTGGAGTAGGAGAGAATGTAACACCCCAAGAATTCAAAGTATGTTTTCTCTTCAAAGTAATTCAATAACATTCACTACATGCAATACCTAGTTCGAGCGCACCACAGCTTACAAAACTAGCCATTTAAAAAGCGGTTATGAAAATCTTTAACTGCATTTTTAATTTTATATATATCCTATATAATTTTAACATTCATTTTTTTGTTTCTTAGAAGTAATATAAGGAAAAGTTCAATTTTTCAGATAATAGAAGTACTTTTCAAAAATACAATTTTACTACAAATTTAATGTAGAATATTTTTTAGACAAATATTTGACTCCTTTATATATTAAATTTATTTAAATTAAATTTATCTTTAGACTTGGGACATAAAAATTTAGTTTGGATACATTTTTCATACTTTTCTCATAACGTTCATATTCTGATGAATAGTGCAAATTAATAAATTTAAATTGAAAATAATTTTTTTATTTGAAATAATTCATAGTATAAAATTATTAATTTTAATTGTTTTGAAGTATAATAAGATTATATTTTCATCAATTAATAAAATATAGGTAATTATAAGTAATTTCACATTTAAATTTGACATAATCACTTGTGAATCTTTTGATAAATTTTACTTTTCAAAAAACCGCTTTTTGGTATTGACAGTGGGAATAATTTTTAAATTAATTAATGAAACTTAAATTATTTGAAATTTATAAAATATAATTCATTTTTGAATTCAGAATATCAAATTTATCTTATGGTGAATTTTTGGTATTTTTCTAAAAACATTCAATTTGTGTTGAATAGTGAAAAGCACTGAATTATTGTTTAAAACTGACATTTTATTTAAATAATTATTTATTATATTTAAATTTATTTAATTTAATAATAGATATATAATACCTATATAAGTTCAATTTAATACATTGGAGTCATTTTATAAATAAATTAAATGTCTAAATTTTTATTGAACATTTTTACTGTCTTTTACCAAACATCAAGGAACATTTGAAAATTTGCATAAAACATCAATTTACAGATTATGTGAGTTGAACATCGAAAATATGAGAGAGACAGTTGAAATAAGTATGTAAAATTTGGTTCAATAAGATGAAAATAATCTTTGTTGAATAGTACATTTTGACTTTTATTTACCACGATGAAAAGTAAATAGGGTAATTAAGGGTAAAAATAATATTATAATTACCCTAAGACATGTCCTAATTCTATTGGATAAGTTTAAATCGACCATAAAAAACTTTAGGAATAAAATATGACCTCCTTTGTTCCACTCGGATTATATTTGGACATTTATTATTCTTTTATTTAAAGTAGAGTTAAAAGTGTTAAATTCGAAGTTTAATAAATTAAACATTTTTCATATAGGGTTATACATAAGATAAATTCGACTATAAATATTCATTAGAATGATATAAAGATTTAAAACATAATGGTATTTTATTTATAATTTTTAGATACTAAATAATTAAATTTATATAGGACACAATGATGGTGCAGTAATTACCTTATTAATGAATGATTGTAATAATTGATATTATAAATAACAAAATAAATGAAAATTTAGAATTATGATTAAATAAACTAATTTTGTAGGTTAATATGACAATTTAGGTTAAATAAATAATTTTATTCGGAGTGATACGGTTGTTATGGCTTTCACAAAAACAAAATACCAAATAGTGCTAGAATTGATATAATTTAGTTTTCAAAACATATACTATATTATTGTTTGATATAATACTCCTAAAAATATAACGTTCATCCAAAATGATTAAATAATATTAAAAATGTCATTAATGAACTTCTTTAGGTTCTCTTTGATCTTACTTGTAAGTTTATTAACCATATAATGTAAGAATAAAAGAAGACACGGTAAAGGTTAAACTATTTAACTAAGAGTAAAATCTAAAGGATAAGGTTAAAATAGTTACCTAAAATTGTCTAAAACCTATTGGTTGAGAGTTTTTCAAACTAAAACCACCTAAGTCTCAAAATAAATTAATTTGGAGCCATTATAAACCGATTATGATTGTATAATAATTTAACATTTTAATCATTCCCAAAAGTGACCCTCACCCCTCTTATAAAAGGGAACATCCCCTTCTCTCAAAATCACACCTCCAAAACCATTTGGCTCGGCCAACCCCTGCCCAAATATCCTCACAAATTCACTCACATCAATTTATAGTCCTTAATTTTACCATAAAGCCAACCTTTGGAGCACCTTTAATCAACATAAATGGAAACACCTGAAAAAGAGTTAATAATTTCACCACCCACATTCAAGTAATTTTATTCTTCCACTCCTTCATTCATTATTGTTTCCTTAAAAAAATAAAAACTCCAGTAACTCCTACATAATTTAATTTTATTATAAATATGGTACCACAATATTTTTTATTCTATCCATCCTATTAATGACTATGTCACCATACATGTGTACATACGACATACCGTCTCCACGTCATGGTGTAGTTCTTTATTCAAACACATCATTATTTTGAAGGGTATAATAATGAGTATAACTGAATTAAATAACAAATATAACACATTAATGATTATATATATATGATATACCATCCAATTATATATGATTTCACCATCAAAATTATGATATTGTCGCTCGTGCGTACGTATGGCTTACCGTCTCCACCACGCGATGAGATTTTATTCCCCATCATAACCTTTCAAGACTACTTTTCATTTGATGATTAAAACTAATGATTAAAGACTTGATATCATTCTGTATATGAATAAAATATATCCTACCAATAACTAACATTAAATGTGTAGTAATGCATATAAAGGAAAAAAAATCAGTTAACAAACGAAACGATGATACTACTAAAATATCATTAACAAATAAATATTATAAGATCGTATATGATATCATATTAATGTATATGGTTATTTTATAATTTAATAAAAATGATTTTACCATTACACATGAGGTTAACCGACCCTCGACCAAGCAATAGTACAAGGTAAGTTTTATGTTCATAATCTGATTATTATCCGAGGTGGTTTTTACCTATGTATCTGCTGGACGTATTTATTATCAATGTCCATGTCTCATAAAAGAGGTTTAAAATAGATTACTTTTATGGGACTCTATTAATAAATCATAATTTTATATGTTTTAAATATTTATTCTTTTAATATTTTCACATTAATGTTCATGTTTTTAAAATGGTTTTATCAAATTAATTATGAGGACATGAATGATTTAAAATGTTAATTTCATTCAATAGTTTCAAAGTGGTATGGGACACTTTGAATGACAACTATATTTTAAATGACTTCCTTTATAAATTATGTGACATTTAAATTATTTCATGAAAAATGGGTATTTCTCAGAATTATTTTTTCTGATCCTTTTCAAATATATCAACATCCTTTACGGGATATTATTCTCAATCAAGGTTGATTTATTATACAAATCATCCACATTGTATTAAAAGTTTTTGTGATAAGATTGACAGTGGAAGTGTTATTTTAAAACATTCATTGTTCATGGATAAAGTAATAAAAAATTTTATACTAGTTTTAATATGAAATTTTTTGTGTTTAAACCTTTTCACATGATGAATGCATTGGACTTAGTAAGTGACGGGTGGAGCCCGCTATATATCCTCGAAGAATTGGTAGGTCTCATGAAACTAACAAGTGTCTTGGAACCAGTCATTAAAAATGTCTTATTTGTATTATTGGCACAACACCTTGACTATGTGGTTATGATATCTATAATTAGGCATTCCATCATTATGAAATTGGATATTGATATTACATGTGATTATTCCACTATTAGAATATCTAGGTGAATAAGTAAATGAAATTATTTGATTTGTCATTGCCATATCATCATTAATTTTACATGTAAAAGTTTTTTTTAGTCTTAAACATTGTTTTAAATGTTTGTTCATATTTATAAAAGTTTCTTATATATTGTTATCCTTACTGATCATTTGATATCACCCCTTTCTTATGATTTATTTTCACAGGATTACCAGAAGTGAATAATGATTGATAAGAAGGGTTAAACTAGGGGTTTAATGGCTTTCCCAAAGGTTCATTTATGTTTTTTTTATTTTCTAATGTGTAATGTAATTTTCATGTATGTAATCTATATTACAAAGATGCTAAACTAATCAGTCATTTGTGACTTGATTACTTGTAATCAATCCAGTGTATTATAATAATCCACTGGCACTAGGTAATTGGGGTCTGGGCGTTACATACATCTTCCATATCTCTCAGATCCATTGCTATCTACATGATGACTCCCACATCACTGACTAGGGATATTTGGATATCGAGGACAATGTCATGTTCATGGAGTAGCTAGTAAGAATAAAGGATCGTGAGGATAAGGTGCTTTGTGGATGGACCATTTCTTTTGTTCATATGTTGTGGAAGAATGGTGGCCATGAGGAGAGTACTTGGGAAGAAGAGGCACAGATGAAATCCCAATACCCAAACCAGTTCTATGTTTTTATATGTGTTTTACATTTGTTCATAGTTTTATGATGTAATGCATGACCTTGTTTATTATAAAATGCATTGTCCAACTGTTTTCAATTTTGCGTGGAATGTCTCAACATGTGGACAGAGGTGGACATAATCCCTAATCGAGACCGCATTAATGTGTATGTGATTAAATATATGGGGGTGAGTCAATGCTGCCCAAAGAAGAAAATATATTGACATTGAGGTAGGAGCTACCTAATTCATATTTCTAGGAAATGGGGTGTTAGTGTTTGTCAAGTTTTTTAGGAAGTAGATTTTAAGGATGTGTTGTTCAATGTCAAAGTTTTCTCTCCAGTTTTCGAACAATGCAAGGAGGTTTATCCCTGGGAGATATCTTATAGGTGGCTTTTCTGTCCCATTTTTTTATTTTTTTTACATTATCAGGAAATATAATTGTTTGAGAGGTATCTAAAGTAATAACTCTTAATTCCCTATTAAATTCCTTTTTAAAAATATAGTACTTGTTGTGTTATTGGGGGTAACATCAATTTGTTTCGTGAGTTGTCCAAAAATCCTATTTCGCTAAATGGTTACACCGAAACGGTGGAACCATAACAGTGATACATAAATGGTGGCACCATAATGGTGGCACCAAAATAGTAGGAAACCCAAATAGTGGTACACCGAAACTATGGCAACGTGATTGTGGCACACCAAACGGTGTCACACCCTTTTCCAAATTTCCAGTTTCCCATGTTTTTTCCAGTTACACCTATCTTACTTTATATTTGATGCAAACCAAGTTTAAATCATTGTTTGGTCATTTTTAGTGGAATTTAAATTGAAATTAAGTATATATATAATATCTTAATGCCTACAAAAATTTTAGACATTCAAACTTCTTGATCTTGACCTTGTTGAAATGTTAATAACTTTTGAATCTAGTCTTCCATTAATATGGTATCCGGATCTTCAAATCTATATCTTCCATTCCTATTGAGTTTTCATTCCCTCTTAGTGTGAATAATTCCTTCTTCTCTATACGATTCATTCACTTGTACTAGAGACCCCTCCTGATAATTCTTGTTATATTTTCCTGCTGCTTACATGATCCCCTATTTTCGTGCAAAGAGGAATTTGGGTCACATATTATTTCATGAATGGATCCTTTTTCTATTCTTCAATAGAGAATCATTCGAGGTGTGTATAATGATTCCAATTTGTGAGAATGAATAAATATTATTTTAAAATAGATATTGAATAGTAATAAATGGGGGACGAGGGAGATGTTGACGTGGTGTTCTTTATTTTAATTTTTTTTGAGGATGAGATCTGTTTTGTCCATATGGATTTTGAAAATCATGGTCAGTGGTGGTCTTTAAATGCACATTGGTGATGTTCTATATTTGGTGTGATGCATTGTTAAATATTTGTAACATGAAATCTATTAAATCAATTGTATTTTGTCAAATAATTGGATTCCTCGGGTTCTAACTTGATGTGTGATCACACATATTTATCTAAGTGGAATTAAAAACCTTAGTTGGCGAAATATGAATATCATTGGCCGAATGGCGTGGTTGTGTGTTGTGATCTACTGGGTTTCATACCTATGTGTGTTTTTTGGTGTGGTTTTTTGAGGAATGATTACAGGTACTAGGGGAGGATAGATATTTTGGTCTTTTTAATGGTGAAGGTTATGTATCAATATTTGGGATACGGTTTGGTGGGGTTTTTCTAGGGTGTTTGTAAAGGCGGTAGTACAACGGGTGTGATGAAATATCAGTTTTGTAGCATGATAGATTGAGGAACGGATGGTCTTGATATGTAGTGGGATTAAATATATTAAATTTTTGGTCAGTGGGGATGTAGGTATGGGTTGTGTTGTGACATCATGTTTATGGGTGTGCTGGGTGTGGTGTTGTTTTTCAGAAATGCGATCGGTTCTAGTTGAGAGAGGATTATTTAGTGGGATAAAATTAAAAAATAAATGTTTGCAGTTGTTAAATGTGAGTCTAGGGAAATGGGTGGGTTTAGTTGGGATACACGTTGGATTTTCTCTAATGTTTTTATGAATGGGTGTTAAAATGGTTTTTCGTATGTTGGAACATACTTATTTGTTTTCCATCGCAGTGTTTTGTGGCCATTAGCCTTCGAAAAAAGATTTTAGTTGTTTTTATTGTTAGCTTCTAGGGTATTTCTAGATTAAATTAATGTGAAAACCTTAATTAATGAATGTAAGGTAGTAAAGTAAACAGAATATAGGCTTGTTTTTTGTTGTTGATTTTTGTGTGGTTGTGCATATAGCAGTAGCCGCAAGTATGGTTTTATACTGGCTGGTAGATTTTTTCAAACACATAGGTTGGGGTGACTGTTTTCTTACCTATATGTAAATTTTTTAGATTATTAGGATTTATATACGATCCCCACCCTTGTTGATAACCATGTTCAGACGACCCCATTTCATGGGGGAGGTTGTATTTCCAAACATCCTAATGGGTGGACGGGTGGTAGGTTACTAAATTTCTCCCTCTAACCCCTTCTTGGTTATTACTAAATTAGAATATTTAGGAAGGCTATAATGGATTGAGATTTACCATAATCCAAGATCCTTTAGGAAGCTTTTATTGTTTATGAGAGGCAAAGGAGTTAGCATGCTAGGATTGTTTTCCCATGTTTCTTTTATATGATGTCCAGGTGACTTACGGCGAGAGTCATGGATGTCATGATCAAGGTGTATGTAGGAAGGGTGTGTGGGGTGGTTGTGTCCCATGTGTATATAGGTTGTATTTTTGTGTGGTTTGAGGCCCTGGTGTTTGCAGTTATGTTGTGGCAGTGGATCTAAATTTTGTAAGAGTGGTAGCGTCAAGGCATTAACCATTCAGAAAGAGAAGACACCCAGAGGGAATGTGATTTGGGGTACCTAATTCTTGATGCACTTATATTATTATCTTACAGGACTTATGTTATTTTGGGAGTATTCATTGGTGAGGATGGGATGTTTGGTTTTCCTTTTTATGTGTTGTTGGTTTTTTTTTTGTTTTCATGGGTGCATTATTATGATTCCTCTAATTTTACATGAGAGACATTGGATTCCCTACTGAGTATACTGGTATTCCCACCTAATGAAATAAAACTATTTTCAGGTTTCTAGGAACACTTTTTGGACCGTGATGGACCTTACTAGCACAAGCGTTCGGATAATTGATGTGTTATTGCATAGTACGATTCTTTCGAAACATTCAAGGGTGTTTTAGTTATACTTTTTTCATTATTTATGTCTAATCCATTGATTGGTTGGATTTAGGTATCCATTTATATAAATTTTCGGCTTTTTTTTGGATTTTTACAATCCTATATCCCAATACTATTTTCAAAAAATGGTTATTCCATACATTTTGTGTTAGATTTTATATCCATGGTTACAGTCACCACAAAGGGGAATGTTGAAAGTTAGAATCAGTGTTCATTATCTATCCATAATCTTGAATAAAGAAGGGAATTTCACATTATTATCCCTTCCCTGCCGCTTCGGCGGTGGCGTAGTGGGGAAAGAGAGGGGTACAACAACGCAGTTCTTTGGGAGTACAAGGTTCGAATCCTGAGAGTCCGATTTCAGGGCAAACCTCTCCCTTGGGATCCAATCGCCTTGCTGGGTCACCTGTTTTCTGACTGGGTGGGAATAATGAGGCGCAACCCACCCATGCTGACAGATTGCTTGACGAACCATCGCCGCCCGGGATGTCACCCTCCGGGACGCTCTGCCATCTCGACTAGCAATGACTCCTTCCCGGCTGGGGCTCTCTCCGGAGTGACCTCTTCAGGGGGAGGGGGTTTCCTTGTGTGGAGTGATCGAAAAGGTCACACAAGGGAATTCCCTTTGGATAAAAAACATTATTATCCCTTCCCATATATAGAAGAAGGGTGTTCAGGATATTAATGGTATTGGATCATCAATTTTCACATGTTTCCCATTGTCTGTCAGGAAATAGATATTTTCTATAGTGTATTAGCACACAGATGTTTCCTATTGTTTATCATGATCATTGGAAGTATTCTATTTATTATCTCATGATAGATAATAATTTACCAAATCAAATATTGGTAGATATAGGCCCCACCTATATCACAATAAAACCCATACTTATTTATTCTAAAATATAATAAATCATTCATCACATCTTCAAAATATTACTCAGTTATTGAAATTTGGTTTCCAAAATATTTCATCAATTCATCATATCACAATCCATGAAAAAGAAATGGTTTTCATAATCATTTCTTAATTATATATTATAACCATTGTGAAAAGGAATAATAATTTTATTATTCAATATTATCCATTGTAATGTATAATTAACATAAATGGTTGTTATATTATGTTGATTCTGATTTTTAATTATGACATGGATCATTTTTTGAGGATAATAGGATTAATACTTTTAATTTTTTTAAAACATAATACATTTTCAGAACCATTTTTTTTGAAATATCCTTATAAAAATCAGGATGAATCGTTATAAACATTTTAAAATATTTCTAAATAAGTATCCCATCCACTTCAAAAAAAAATTTAATAGTTTAAAACATTATAAAAATAATTTTCTTTGAATATAATATTTCAAACATATTATGGAAGAATTAAAAAATTGATTGTTCATGGTGATTGGAATAACCACACATCTTAGAAAAAATATTCCATTCTTATTTTTGGTAAATGTCATGTGGGGTTTGAATTTAAAACATAATAAATATCATTTAAAATAAATAAATTTCAATAAAATGCAAAAAATTTATTAAAATATACCAATGAAAAATAAAAACATTTTGAAAAACATTTTTATTAAAAAGGGATATGAATGAAATATTTTCTGACCATAGATATAATTAATTGTGATTTTATTTAAATATATTATTTTGGAATGATGAATACATAAAGAGGTAAAAATGAATGGAAAACATGTATTATCATAATATAAATAGAGTATTATAAAATTACTTACTTTCGTGATAGATTCATATAAATATTTAATCAATTCGATAAAAATAAAAAACAATCCCAATGAAAAATAAGAATGTAACATCAAACCATTACCAGATTGGTAACTATTTATTCATAATAACAATTAATAGATAACATAAATAAATTTATATCATGAACATAAATATATTCATCATATAACAAGGAAATTGTTTAATATTAAAACCTTATAAAATAATATAGTTTAATAACATAGTTTTTGTAACAAAGAGGGAAATATGAGAAAAATATCTCTTACCTCTTTTGAATCATTTGAAGATTAAAAATACTAAAAAAATATACTAAATTGGATACCTAAAAACCCATAATTTTGATCAAAATTTTCATAATATATTTTTATGGTATGTATATAAACTATATAAAATAAACAAATGTGGAATGAGGAATGTTTCTCAAAAAAATAAATGTGGGAAGAAAGACCCTTACCATAAGTCTCGAAATCCATCATAAACATTAGAACCTCAAATATAATAAATATAATTTTATTATATATCATTCACAGGCCATAAATACATATATCATATGATTTATGATTAACTTATTTCTTTTTATTAACAGCCTTCTAAAATACCTTGTTAAAATCAAATTTAATGTAATATCTAATATATTCCTGTATAATTTGATTCAATAATTTTTGTCCTATAAAATTGATCATGGTTCCATTATCAATATAATTTTAAATTTTATATAAATATAATATACATATTTATATGAATTGTATATATTTTTATTTGAATTTACACAAATTTGATATAAAAAAATACACTATTCTCGAAGAAGACGTGTGATATGTATACTTGAACACTGTTTCAATTATTGTTGTGGATGAAAAAAGAATGAAAAAAAATATTAGCAATATAGGATAATTTTTATGTAATATATATCACTTAATATTATTAAATAAACAATAATGATCGTTATTTATAAGTGTTAGTGAAAAATAAATTGCATCGCATCATGAGGTTGTAGTTCATCGTAGAGATGGATGAATTTATCTTATCCCCCATAGAATAGAAGGTAAGAAAGAATATATTAAATAATAATCCCAGAAGGTTAATTATATTAAAAAATAATTTATATATTCCTTTCATATATCCTTATTATCTTCCATTTAAAATTGAAATGAAAAAAACATTACATCAGTTTCCAAGGCAGTATTCCTACGTACAAATGAGTGCCATTATTGTCTCCAATGTGATTGGAGGAAATATAGAAGATGTGGTATTATATATAAATAGTTAGAGTAATATCATATATAAAATTTAAATAATTCATTATAAATTTCCATGAAAGTTAGGGATGGAAAATGAATAACTTCAGTTCCTGAGTTTGTAGTCCACCTTACGTATGAAGGATGATTTCTTTTCTCAAATGGAAAAATTGTATATGTATATAGATTATCAATCTAGAATAATATTACTCATTATATATGAAAGAAAATTATTTTATTTTAACATATTTCGATTTTATACTATAGATAACTAAGAATCCATAATACAAAAATTTATTGTTAAAACCTATACCGTTATTACAGAAATTATTTTTTTGTTTTACTGAAAGTCGTCAAAGACAGGATCTCTGGTCTCAAAAATGAATCTATGTTGATTATAAATAATTAAATAATAAATTATTTTTATTATTTATAGGAACAAATGGGTTTGGATGTGTAATGATAGAATTATTGTTGTTGGATTATTATATGTGAGGTGAGTGTCACACATGTAATTTTGGAAAACAAAAAGGTATACCAATATTTTTCACATATAGATTGTTTGATAAATGGACCTTTAATGAACCTTAGGTGATGAGGTCTAAATATTTCTATACAATTTGTTTTTTAATTGATTATAGGAAATTTTATAACATATCATTTTAGTTCAACATGAAACCCAAATTTACATTAACCCAATTAATTATTTTTTACAATTTTTAAAATCCATTATGTTAAAAATTAATTATTTTATATTAGAATAATAAATAATGGGGATTAAAAAATTTGTTACATATTTTTATATTTAATTCACATATTTAGAAACTTTTGTTTTGAAAATTATTCTCTTATATGTATTGAAAAGAGGTTTTCAAAAGGGAACAGTTTTATAATAATTAAAAAATCTATTAAAATTGAATATGAAATTGATTAAATGTATATTACATGTCATAATGTTAATATATATATATATATATATATATTAATTTTAAAATCATCATAAAATAATTTTTTATGTCTTTAAATTCATTAAAAAATATGACAATTCATAATAAAAACAAGTATTTTTCAGTATTAATTGAAATATTTATCTTTTCATAAAACTATTTATTTTTTACAATAACTTAATTTTTGACATGATGATTTCAAAAATGGTTTTTAATTAATAAAATAAATTTTTTAAAAGTGGAAAAAATCAATCTAAAAAATGTTCTTAATTTGAAAAAAAATATTTTTATAATAATATTGTTTTTAAGTAAAAAAATGGATTTGTTATTATCAAATATATATAAAAAGAAAATGATGAATTTTATAAATTTTAATTAATTTTTAACATATAATATTTTTAAAAATCATTAATAATTTGTAATTTTTTTAATTTATTCATGTAAATCATGATTCTATGAAAAAACATGTTTTTATAAAAATATTTATTTTTCTAAAATAGTTTTTATATTAAAAAGCAATTAATTGGTCAACAAATAATACTTACATATATATATAGACAATGTATTTATATTATTTGATTATTCATATTAATACCTTCATTTCAATGTGTTATGGTGATATCTATCATTTTAAATATTTGTATTTTAATGTAATTGCACATATTTTAAAATGAACTATTCTATGTAACAGAAGATAAAATCACTGATGTGTGTAGAAAAATATATACTCAGTGTTTCCTGTAAAAAATTTAAATAATGTTTTTAATGTAATGAAATATTTCGGTGAATTTATATTTATTAAGAAGACAATATTTTATTAAATCTCAGGGTGTAGAAATTCGGAGTAAATTTTATATAATGTAGTGAATAAAACATGAATAAAATAGATAAAAAATACATATGGTGCACTAAACACATGACCTCTCATAATTTTTTTACATATATTTGAATTAAAAAAGATATTTATCAATGGAATGAAATAATCATGCTTTAGGCTAGGTCAATAGTTTTCAGTTAAACCAAGTATCTCTACTCAATTAGCATTCCACAAGCGACGAAAATATAATACATCAATGGAAAGGAGGATGATACCCCACCACCATATAGTAATCATACTAAACATGTGATTTCATATGAAAAAATATTCCAACACCACTTACTAGATGAGGATTACTCATAAAAACCTTTGAAAATGGAAAATTCACCAACAAGATTACATGACTTTCATAACATAAATGTTTTTCATGAAAAATTTATCCCAAAATGTTTTCATATAATGACATTTCTCAAGAAATTTTTTTTAAATACAACTACCCCATTTTATGTTTATTAACCATATCAATAGTCATTGGTATATTCAATAAGAGGAACTAATATCAAAAACTTTTTCAGAATATCATTACAACTAAAAGGTAGTTGTTTTAAAAAAAATTATAATCTGTAATTTGAAGTGAAAAATATTAATGAATTAGTTCCCATATTTGATTATTATTAAATTTACCTACAAAATATAAAAAAAATAAATTTTATTTCACTAGATTGAAAGTGTCAGGATTGAACTAATGGAAATAATATAGACTTTAAGTCATTCAACTCTATGTTTTACTATATTTTCTCATGAAAACAATAAAACATCCAACTCATAAAGGACTCCTCAAATATTAATATTATACATTACACCTTGATATTAAATGTATTTTATAATAAATAAAATATATTTTTTCTTTCTCTAGAAAATAATCAACGTCTTGAAGGTTGTTTTTTACAAAAAAAAATTGATGATCATTGAATAAAGAAAACATCAGCTCATGGTTGGGGTCATAATTGAGTTGATGATGCACCCAATCATCATGAATGATTCCTGGAAAAAAATCTATGTGGGGTGTGAATTTAGGATCTACTATAGTTGTTACTATAGAGTGTACAAAATCATGTATTTTAGTACTTATTATAGCTATGCAATAATCAAACCAATTTTTTCCAATAGGCCAATGATATTGTCCTTTTGGGAAACATCATCCATCCAGTCGTAAGGCCTCTATGATACAAGATTCCTTCAAGACAATTTATTTCTAGTCATTGGGACGTTGGGAAATGATGTTGTCAGGTTCGACCACATATAAGAATGCCCAATAAGAGGAATCCATGAAATTATTACCAACTAGAGCATAGATAAATATATTAAAAGAATAATAGGGTATATAAACTTTCATCAGTGCCTAACATTGTTCATCTCTACTAGGTGAAATGCAAGTTTATCCACCATGTATAACTAGGATATTGGTTACATCAATGAAGAAGCTGCTAGGGAGGGGTAGTTCTAGTGTTGTATGTTATTTGGACCTTTTGATCATGTATTGGGCCATATTTCACTAGGTATATGTGTAATGTTAGGGTTACCTATCGACCATGTTAAAAAATGGAGAACGTAAAAATAAAAAAATTGTGGTTCGTTCTGGATGATATGACAAGAATATCTCTTGAGGCTAGTATATTTCAGTGGTTTTTAATCACCACTCATTCCCCATTGAACTTGAAAATGACCATTGCATATGTGCATGTATTTAATTGTACACATCCTAGGCTTTATGAGGTGTATATCAAATATAGAAATGGATATTATTTTCCACTACGACCTTCTGATTGTTTTATATATATCATCAAAGTGGCCTAAAACAAAATAAAACAACAAAGGAGTATAAAACACATAAAATAAATTTAAATAAAATAAAATTCACATAAATAAAAATCAATTTAAAATAAAAAATTCATCTCACAAGAAACAAATTAATCTAGAGAAAAACACATAAAAAATTAGTAAAATAATGCATATTATCTACTGTACATAGGTAGGTCACATAATGATTTACCTAATACAACTTCTAACCATGAATTCCTACTACCAAAAAAGTATTGAACTATACATTTTTTCAAAAAAAATATATATTGTACCTCATAAAAATTCATGCATGGATATTATTCATTTTTTTAGGGTAAATTATCTCCAAAAAATATACAAAAAAACGCCAAAATTGAAAATACACAAATCCTAAAAGTCACATTGCATGTAACGAATCATCCATAGAGTTTTTTGGAAGACACCCACCTAGAAATTTGTACATTAATTCCAATACTAATATATCTTTTCTATTCAGACTCCCTAAATAAAAAAATTAATACATGGATTAATACCACTTTTTAATGAACTAGTCTTCGTTACCCCATCATATTCCTTGATTTAACCCACTAAAAGTTATAAGGTATGGGCTCCATTACTGTGGGTATGAGAAATTTTCATGATAATCATGTATAATCAATAATGTATTATTTATATCACATGGAATAAATTGAATAATGAAGAATAATAATTAAGTTCTAACAATTCCATATCATACCTGGGTAAGTCATGTAGAGAAATAAAAAATTTCATGATAAACCGACATCCAAACATGGAATGATATTATTGAATCAATCTTATATACTATTAATTAACAGGATATATAAATATATAAACTAATAGAAAAAGTAATAATATATATGTATGTACATGAGGATCATCCATCATCTATTCATAAATAATATATGGGGGAAATGGATGGGAAATGATTTGAAAAAATAAACAAAAAACCAATATATATGTAAAATATTGATGTCACCCAAATAAACTAACCCACATATATCATCATGATATTTTTATATCCATCACATTCCACCTTCACCAAACCAAATCAAAATATAAGTTGTAAAATTATATAATCGAGCGTATTTTAATTTGTTTTACCAATATCAAACAAAATAATGTGTACATACAACCAACTTGTTTTTGTAGGGTGTGATCATAACCGAACAAGAAGAATTCCTCCATCATTCTTACATAAAACACTTATTATATAATCCAAATCATTATAATCTGAAATATAATTATTAATATAAGACTTTATTTTAAACTAAAACAATTAACATGTAGTTATCATGGTGAAAAAAATTATTCAATGCCGAAAATTTATAAAAATGATAAATGATATTTATTAAATAATTAAACGTTATAAAATAAAATATTTACTTATAAGTACAAAATTCCACATTTAGGAATAATGGGATTGGTATTATGGTGTTATGTTTGACACCCATAATTATTTTCATCCATGATCAAGTACAAAATATTGTTTCTATATATGACACAAATATAACAATGTACTGATTGCTTGATAGAGATAACTCTTATGATAATGTCTATTATCCAAATATAGAGTATCAACCTATTTAATGATACCACTTATAGAAGAAATAGAATGATTGACATCATTACATAACAAGGTACATGATCATGGTTACTACCGATGTACCTATGGTCCCCATCAAATATGAACATTAATAAATAGTATGAATGTTAATTTAAATTAATTATATTTTTTAATATATCATTAAGTTTAATAATAGAAAACATTCCATGGAATTTAAATATCATTTGAGTCTCTACCAATAATATTGTTACACAATTGAGGAATTTATTTTCATCTTGTTATTAGAATATTTATCTGTTGAATCCTTTTTAAATATTATCCATTGGATTATCATGGTTTATAGTAGAATAATTTTATGGGGAACATTAAATTAATTCACTAAAAATAAATTCATTATAATGTAAAAAAAATAATTATTGGACCATTATAAATAAAAATTATGTATTTACTTTTTATACTCTTCAACATCCCAATGCAGATGAAAATTATTATGGAACAAATTATAGAATATACCATTATGTATTAACTGATACAAATTAAAACTAAATTCATTCATAAAATAATTTTCAAATGAATCCAAAGTGTTTGTTCAAAAAAGGTACTCACATATAATGACCTTCATTAGATTTTTGAAACCATTAGTAGACAATTTTAATCTAATAAAAAAGGAATGTACGGACCATTAAGGAATATTTGGAATCCCAATATCTAAAAATAACCATCTTATAATTTTGTTTGATAGTTACCCTAAGCCTAAATATTCATATGAAATAATTAAAAGGAAAAATAAAGAAAGGGGAAAATGATGATAAGGGATTAAAGGATCTTACATGATTAAATATTGACTTTTTATGGGAAAATAAAATGATAAATTCCACATGTGGTAATGAAGAAAGAAGTGTAATCATCTGGAAGCTTCATAAATGGATGTTGGGAACTTAATTTTGTCCTATCATTATGTTTGGAAACCAGAACTAAAATATTGAATAATCTACATGTATGAATTTTTAGGAGAAATGGTTACCCTAAAAATATATGATAACTAGTATGAATTTTTATCATATATGGTTAACTTATACTAGTAGGTTAACCATGTAACCAACTCCTTCCACATGGAATTTATCCAAAAACTCTAATTTTCAAGTCTAAATCCCAAAATAATTTATAACATTAAATTATTGAAAAAGAAAAACATGAAAATGATGTTGTGGGTGTCAAAATTGTGTTTCTATGGGCATTGTTAATTGATATCTACAAGTAGGTCGTGTCATTTATATTGTATCACTCCATGAATGAAATTTTTTTATGACATCTATGATTATAACTAGAGTATATGTCATTTTATGTTAAACATTTCATGGATGATGTGATGGGATAAGATGATACAGACAAAAGAAACTATTTATGCATTCATTGATTTTGTAAATTTTATTTAAAAAATCATTGACATGGATAAATATATAAGGATAATAAATTTTCATGAAAATATTAAAAATATTTACATCTCGATTCAAATTATAGGTTTTATTACTCCGGGACAAGGTATTACATAGGCTTTATATATTATTCGTCATAGTACATATCTTACTTATCAATTGAAAAATAATGAATATGATTAAATAGTAAAAGATAAATATCATGAAATGTAATTCATGGTAATGAATGACATATTAGTGGAGGAATATTTGAAACATTAGGAGGTTTATAATGTTAATGTTTCCCTTCCCCAAATATTTAATTATGAAAAAGAATGTTACTTTTGGATCATTTTTATTCTTTAATATTAGGATAAAATATTTATTATATTAAAAATTATAGTAAATGATAAGCTAAAATGGATTGAAAATATTCAAGAGGGAGTTTTTGAAAAAAGATGACGAAAAAAATTTATGAGAGACACAAGACTACATGAATAATATTAAAAACAATTATCATGTTGGAAATAAAAAATTACACAAGGTCATGGAAATCCCATAGATATTTTTAAAAAATAAATTATAGTAGAAAAAAATAGTAAGGAAAATATACAATGTTGGGATTGATCGTAAACCAATTATATAATATTTTGATTTTAAACCACAAAGAAAATCTAATGTGGAATAAAAAATATATGGTCATCAATGGACATGAAATATTTGTCAACCATTGAGGAAGACACACAATAATACAACGTTAACTAAATGTGTATTTTTGGTAAATATGGGTAATGAAAAAAAGTTTGATTAATTTATACGATCTACATAAATACATGATAGAAATGAATAAAGACAAGTAGAATTTAGTTTTATTAGTATGATTCCAGTGGATAATATTTCCAAGGTCCTTGATATAGAAATAAATCAAAGTGTTTGTAATTAATAATGAGAATAAATGTGTTTATGGAGACTCAATGTAGAAGAATATGTAATTACAAGGAGTGTTCAAGGGATATAAAATTGAAAAAATAATTTTAAGGTTTGTAGATTTAAAATGACCAATCATACATAAGTGATTATAGTGTGTAATAATTACTAAAATATTTCAATCTAGGGTCTTGGGTAAAGAAGAAAATAATTCGGATGGTGGTTGAGGGAGAATTGTCTATATTGGAAACAGAAATAACTATTGAATTCTTTATTTATATAAGTTAAAAATCTGATATGATTGGAAAAAAGGATCATTTAATAATAGTTAAATAAGAAATAGAATGTTTTATAATATTAAAAAATTATGAGTTAATTAATATTATAAGCTTTATGAAATAAAATATTAGAATTAAATATTGGTGGTGTATTTGTATTTTTTTTATTAGAGGATTTCATCAAACTTATTATGTATTTACGAATTTTATGACCTTGAGTGTGTAATAAAATTCACTGAAAGAAATTTATCATTAAAGGGATGGATAGAACATTTTTAATGTCTAGAAATTTACCAATGTGTAATATATACCTCATCAAGTATAATATGTAATGTTTCTTACATCCAAAAAAACATGAGAATGATTTGGAAAACAAAAACATAGTCCATTTAATACAAAAACTCTTAGAAGAGGTTCTAGAAGATGATAGAGAAAGTTATATCCTTATTACTACACATGGTAATACCCATATCTAGGACATTTTACAAATGGATAGGAAAATTGGGAATTTATATATTACAAATAATAAGAATTCCACAATGTTTATTTAATTGATACACATTGTTGGTTTAGAAACAATATCACAAAGAGCCACTAATGTAAAGTGGTATTATAAGTTATTCATTGATGGTTTTAATATAATCTAATGGTGGGTATTGATTAATAAAATTAATATAGATATAAATTAAATAACATTTTTCTATATATATAATGATACATTTATTACAAAAAATTTATAAAATTTTAGACTGATAACTGACCAATGTTCAATAACAAAAATATTGGGTATTATCTTATCTACTATGGATAAGGTACCATGTATTAGTGGTATGGACTCGTTGAAAAAATATTTTCGATCAGAAAATTAACTAAAAATATAATAACAATGAGATAATTATGATTACTAAAAAACCAACCAGAGAAGCGTTGGATATAATTTTTGTTGACATCATTTTTGGTCACCAATATAGAATTGTTGTTTTCAGGGTTAGAAAATATTACAAAAATATATAGTGTATGCTGAATGAAATATTGATGTAATTTTAAATATTAAAATATATATAATATATTCTCTACTAGTATGAAATCCATAAAATGTTTGAATCTCAAGTAGATGATGGAATCATTATTTTATACTCAACGAAGAGTAAGTAATAAAAATGATTTAGTAAACATCCTTGAAACCCCATTTAATTTAAAAAACATTATTATAGCGGTGATGGGTACAACTGATGTCCAATTAAATTTAATTATTACTAGAAATGTGAAAATTTTATGAAATATTTTTGTAAGTTTCTAATATCATTTTATTTTTATGAATTTTTGATGATTTTCTATTTTGTATTTATTATTTTTGTTTTTAAATGTGAAAATCAAAGATGGATTTTGGACTATTTTTTTTGACAAAAATAAGGTTTCCATAAGATGATTTAGAAAATTGACCAATGATCAAAAATGTTTTTTTTCAGAAAAACCGAAGAGGTTGGTTGTAATAGGCCCCTAGAGTAGCTGTGCCTAAACCTAGAAGAATTTGTGAACGATCTAGTTGAATATTAATCACCCTCAAGATTTAGAGTCGGTTCTAGACACATTTTTTTCATGGTGTGGTTAAATTAAAACCTATTTCCTAATTATTCTAAAAACTAAAAAGGAAAACATAAAAAAATTCACATACTCCATAGTATAACTAGGGGGTCCATGTATCTCTGTATTTACTCCTCAACATGGTCATGGATCAAAATTGGATTTAAAAGGATTTTTCCATTGTTTTGGTGTTATTATTATCCCTATCGTATCTTCTTCACCATATCAATGTTCTCCATTATTTTTAATCACTATATTTATATTTTTAATCATGTTATTTCACTATGTAATGATTAAATCACATAATAACTTAGGTATTCTTCTCATTCAAATTCATATGAGTCATAATGGGTAATTAACCACTAATTCATCACTATGATCAAATGTATTAAATTTTTGAGTGTTTGATCAATGTATTTATGAATTTTGGAATGAAATAGAACGTATTTTATTTGTTTTATTTTGGTATTAATGTTATTATAATATTAAATTTATTTGAGAAGTAATTAGAGATGGGTTTCATTGAAGATTGGTTACATATGAAAACATTTTGTAGATTATTGAGAATAAATTTTTAAATATATTTCTTTAAAAGAAATGTGTTGTTTCTTAGTGGTTTATTAAATTAGTAATGAGAAATTACAGTTATGGTATGTTGTCTTAACTCTTTGGAGAATAATGAGACTTTGACTTTGATATGACTAAAAATTGTTCTAATTTTATTTAATAAATCATACATTTTATTTAATTATTATAAGACTGATTGGTATTTTATGTATTTTATATAACATGTGAAATGTTACCCTGTGTTATATTAAATAGTGGAATATTTTTATTATATTTGTATAGTGAAAACATATATTCCAAATATTCTCATATGTTTGCATTGTAATGTCTTTGTTGCATTAGCCGATCTTTCTTTCATCAGAGAATGTTTTCATCGCCATTTATTCATGATGATTTTCAATAATATAATATTTTGGAATTTATAATTTTTCATGAACATTAGAACTATTATTTATATCCATGTAAGAATATTTGGTGGTATATTTTTTATGATTCAATAGAATGAAATGTTATATGATTTTATTTATAGGAAATGAACTAAATAGTTTTTTTAAATTTTAATGAAATTTATACATCCCCCATGAATACCATATGGAATTATTCCTTAAATAATAACTAGATCAACCTTATTAGAGATACCATTAAAATTCCATTACTCTATGATGTTTTACTAAAATCAATATTTCATCTTCTAATTTTCTCGAATGAGTTATAAATCAATGATACAAACATCACTATAGTTTTGAATTGTATTAGTAGAATTGTGATTATTATGATAGTTATGTATAATGAAATTATATGGTACCTACCCATGTTATTTTGTCCTAAACCATTTTTTTACCTTTGAAAAAATATTTTACTTCAATATTAATTAATTTTTCAATCTTAATAAGTAGTCAGATTGTGTTTCTTTACTAACACCCTTTTTCTTGTTATTTGGATTTACAAATCTACCAAAATAATATAAAAATTGTAAACCATTTTCATGTTTCTGTAGATTATTTATTTATTTGAAATTACAAATTATTTAATTATATAATAATGTTTTAAATTATATAGGTTTCAATAGTTATAGACATCATTCACATAATGAATGTTTTCAATAAATTTGGATTAAAAATGGTGAAAATATTTTGAAAGGAACATGATTTTAAAATACTTTTTTAATTCAGAATTTGTATCAATTTTTTTATTTACTAGGTTACCAAGAGTGTTTATTTTGCATTACAATTACTATTCATACTCTCTTACCATGTTTCTTAATAGTTTTCAATTTTGGATATCTTAACCACATTGATAGATATATCTGGAACAAAAGAGCAAAATTGTTAAAAAAATATTACTCCATAACTTATTCTTGGTTTTGATAATCAATATTCTACTTTGAGGGAAATTTTATTCCATAACTTGTACAATGTCGGTATTTTTTCATGATCACTCAGTTAGTTTCTCAATCAATGACGTATTGAATTATCTTGATGTTATGAATTTGGTATGTGGAATTTGGAATTATTTTTTACTTTTTTGATATTTAGTGTACTGAAATTACTAATTTAAATCTTTTTTATCCTTTATAATTTTGATAAATATGGCTAGTGTTAATGTTATATTTGTATTTTTCGTATATTTATGATGAAGTTATATCATGAGGGTTGTGTTATTAATCCCTAACTTAGAATACTCATTCCAATACCACAGAACGTGAATTTTAAATATCCTGACTCATATATACCACATCCACTTTCTATAGGATGGGTGTTTGGGAAATAATTTAGTAAAACAATTTTGCACCATGACCATGGATAATCCCTTATATTATTCTATTCTTGATGTTTGACATTTGGATGAGAATTGGGCTGAGTGACTTATAATAGTCTTCATGTTTTGGTGGTTTTTGTTTTCTTATATATCTGTTCTTGGTTATTGTGAATTAAATTTGCATAATCTTTCAGGGTTAATAGTTTGTGACACTCTCATTTTCTCAAAATTGTATTTATGTAATTAAAGGATCATTGGGTTGGATTCCCTGGTGTTTGGGGTGTCAGTTATGTGTTTTTTCAAATTTTAAAGGTCAATGGTTTTGATAACTGTTTCCTAAATTGTTAAAATTATTTTTAAAAAGTGGCCAAAGTTTTCCTATTGTAGTCGAACGGTTTACACAAATTTTGGAAAACTATGCTGTCAAACTGGGCATCCCATTATGTAATTCACATAATTTTTTTCTGTATATCCAATTTATATGAATACACATCAAATTTGAAGCCACGCCAGTGGGGTATCGACCATAGTTTCCTCCCCCTTTGTTCTCCTTCTTTTTACACCACCTCTTGGGAAAATTTTTATCAATTGTTAGTAGTTTTTCATCGCATCTTCGGCAAATTGTTAAAATTATTCTTAAAAAGTTTCCAATTTTTTCCAGTTGTAGTCAAATGGTTTACAAAAATTTCAGAAAATCGACTAGCAAAAATTGGAAGCCTATTAAAATATTAATATAATTTATTCTATATATCCAATTTCTATGAAAACACCTCCAAATTGAAGCCACAACAGTGGGGTATTGACCATAGGTTCCTCCCCCTATGTTCACCTTCTTTATAGACCTCCTCTATGGAAATGTTTCATCAAAGGTCAGTTGTTCATCATTACATATTCCCCATTCCACTTGTCAATAAGGGTTGGTGTGTGGGTTGTGTTTATTTTGATTCTTGGTTCTGTGGTTGGTCCGTGAGACTTCAATCAGGGTTTTTTTGATGTTTTATTCCATCTAAACATGAATTTGGTAGGTGCTTCGGAGGTTTTATTTCCCAATTCATTTCCATTGATTCTATGCATTTAAAATAAATTTACAAACTATTTTTTCACCTCTATGAAACAATTTTATAATTTATTTATGTATTTTTTCATGGATTTGGTTTTTAAAACAATATTCATTAAATTAGTTTATTGATTATTTCCTAGGTTAATAGGTACCTAACAAGCTTGATTGAATTTCGCATGTTCTTTTTTGAAAGAATTGGGTATTTTAAATATTTTGTAGCCATTAATAGTTTCTAATGATCAGTTTTAGTTTGTGAATTTTTCATTGGGATTATGATTTTTTTATGTTATAATTTGATTATTGTGTCAATACACTTTAGAAATATTTAATGCCTCCAATGTTATGTTTTGTGTTCTTTTGATGATGTAAATGGAAGTTTTTGGTTTTAATGCAATTGGTGTTATGTGGGAATTGTTTGGAAATGTATCCTTAGTGTGTAGATGTAACATAAGATGTTGGTACATACATGGAATCACTTGGTGCACACATGGATGTGTCCAGAAATGATTATGGCGCCATTAAAATGGTTTTTAAAAAAACATTAGTATCATAAAATTGTTGTATAGATTAAAAAGGAAGGGGGATCCATTATGCATTTTCAAATGAATGGTTTAATGTGAAATCCTTGACCACATTCCTATTAGGATTTTGGAGTATATTTTGAGGAATATGTGTCTTTGGGGGATTCTTGTGTGTTTCATAAAATTGTGCATTAATCTAATCTGATAAATGACTTTTATGTCGATTATTTGAAAACATGGAACCAAAAGGACAAATTAGATCACTAATCTTAAATGAGATAATTGTATCAAATTTTAGAATGGTTTGTGGTATGTCAAATGTGTCTTCCCAGGTTGAAAGCTGAAATGTTTTACAAAAATGAACTTAACATTTAAATGGATTAGTGGCCTGGTTAAAAACATGATGAAATGAAATATATGTACATGTCTATGTGGAATAATTATAGGAAGAGTTTTTAAAGACCCATAATTTCCATATAATATTTATTAATTTAATGGGAATTTTATGAGTCTGTGAAAATTGACGGCATGTGATTCCGAGTCCTGGAGTGCCCGAAATAAATTTCTGAACTATATTTCATATACGTTCAGTAAACGTGTGAGCATGTTTTTCTAACTTTTGAACCGGTGCTCAGAAATGAAATCTGAGGGCACTGTTGAACTTGCAGAGCTGGTATTCACTTAAGGAGACTTTCATCTCGATGACAGATTTTCGAGGGTGAATGTTAATTTTTGGGTTTTTTGTAGAAATAATAAAATAAAATAATCACATGTTTTATTATATTTTATTTTTCAAAACCTCTAAGTGGAAGTTGAGGTTTGGGAACCACCAGACCAAAACCTTCCATGAGATTTTATGGTGGTGGGGACCACCCGAACCTAACCTTCCATGAAAGGTTATGGTGGTGGGGTCAACCCGCAGTCTAAATCCTCTTGAACTCCTCTCATTTTGGAGAAAAATCTCTCAACTCCACACATTAAGGTGTAGATCCACTTGACTTCTTCCACATTAATTGTTCCAACTTACATACCATTATTTTTCCAAATCTCCTTTAATTAATTAAATCATTTTTGAACATTATTCTAATGAGATAATAGATATTAAAATATATTACTTCGGGCATCCTATTCATTTGTTGAAAAGGGTGGTTTGGGTAGAATTGTGAGAAAGATTCATCAATGAAGAATGATTAATCCACGAAGAACACATCCTCGTCGAAGAATGTCAACAAGGAACATCTTTGACTAGGACGAATCGATGCACGATCCAGAGATTGGAGGTGTGTGGTGGACGAGACGAACGTCGAAAACATCACCTTCATCCTTGCACCAACTCTAACAATGATCAAGGTAGGGGTTTATTCCAAAATGTTTATTAATTTCCATGTACTCCCTTCTTTTTTTGTGTTGGTTGGGAACAAACATTACAAAATATTAGGGTTACCTATTCAGGCTTCGTTCTCTATGAATCTCTTTCGATCACTCTAAACGCGGAGGGTGCATTCCAAAATAACACGGCCCGACCCCTCCATCATTCTTCTTCGATGTGTTATTCAAAATGAGATGAAGTTGACGAAGGAATCATAGAAAATAATGCTGCCACCCACATACTACACGACCCGTGCCACCCCGCGGTGCTTCTCCTTCTCAGCCGATCTGGCCATGCACCCCTCCGTGCCAAGACGCCGTGGTACTGAGCCTCCAGGCTGTCGTTGTTTGTCGATATGAGACACCACGCCGCCCCTGTGCTGAAGTGCTCAACCACCGCGGTCTACCATACCGAGCCACCATGCTACCGTAGTGCTAAGACACTACACCTTAGTTGTTCATCGTGTTGAGGTGCCGCGCCACCGCCGTGTCGAGCCTCCATGCCATAGCCGACCGTCGTTCCGAACCGCAATGTCGCCGCCGTCTAGCATGCCGAGTTGCCGAGCCGTCTCTATCCACCGTGCCAAGACGTCACTCCACTCCCAACCAATATGCTGACCTGCAGCACCACGCCACCATCAGATGAGCCGCACCACTGTCCATGACACTCGAGCTGCCCTCGAGGCAGCCTAGTGAATCGTGGATGGTCTGCTGACCCATGGCTAGTCTGTCGATCCGTGGGATGTATGCGCCCCTAGCGGCTGTTCCATGCCTCTGACGGCCGGTCCGCACCCTCACGACCGTTCCTCCACCCTCGCAGCCCTTGTGGGTCGGGCCAGATCCAATAGGTCGGGCCGCATTGCAGGCCAGGCCATATCGAAAGGGTCGGGCCGGGTCAGACTAGACTCAGGCCCACTATGACTGATTTACCTTTCTTTGGCCATAACTTTGGCACCGTAAATCCGTTTAACAAACCATCAGTGGTGCTAGAATTCATTGAGAGTGTCGTACCCTTTGAGAGAAACCCCATTTAGATTTGGATTGAGATGGGGAATGGTCATCTTGGACCATTCACAAATCCAACCAGGCCCGAGGACTATAATGATAATAACTCACAGATCGGGCGTCTGATTGACGCGTCGTTTTTTACGTTGAGACCCCTATGATGTAGCAGACTTTTGAGGTACTTCTTTGTGGGACTTCGTGACAGTTGATGTATCAACCAGTAGTTTGTGTGTGGATTCTCCCAGAGATGAGCTAACATATTGCGGAGAACTAGTAGCAGGATGATACCTGATGACTGCTGACTGATTCAACTCAGAGTGACTGAACTGGGCCAGCGGGGAGCGCCTTGGTGTTGCAATAGAACCATTATGTGGAGCGCCTTGGTGTCACGGTAGACCCACTATACTCGACAAGAGGAGTACCATTGCAGGATACGAGGGGGAGTGCCTTGGTGAAGTGGGAGACCCATAGTGTGGAGTGCCTTGGTGACGCGACAGACCCATGTTACTCGATAGGAGGAGTCCTTGAACAGTTCAAGGATAGTGGGAAGAACCTTGGTGTCATGGTAGGACAACTATACTCGATAGAGGAGGAGTTCTCCTGCATCCGAGGTTTCTATGATGTTACTAGAGTTGTTACATGATACTACCACTTGAATAAAATCTTGGTTTGAGCTGAGTTAGTACTTTTTTGTTTTACTCATGATTGAGATTGATTACTTGATATCTTAGGTATATGTAAGGGAATATACCTAAGTAGGGTTATCTGTCGATTTCATACTTTTTGGTTTATCTTTGGTGGATTTTTTGTGACTCCTTGAGGGTCTTATGGTCCCTAATGAGTATCGTTATACTCACTCCTGCACGGGATATACCCCCACCTTGTTGGTTGGTTGTAGACAACGGACAAAACTGACTGAGGCTAAGAGTACCGGGCCTAGACGGTGCCTGGAGGTGGACCGTATGACATGTCAGTATGTAGAGGAGACGAAAAGACATGGAGTGCTGTGTAGGAAATATCTGCAAACAATTGAGGTAAGAACCTCAGAGGATAACCCAATTGCTGCCTTTTTATCTATCTTCAGTTGAATTTTATTTCAATTGTACTTGTACCTTTACTGTTGGGCTTGTGTTCTGGCCCCTTTTACTTTCAAAACTCTTTTGTTATATAGTTTTCTTGTGTTCGTATCTTGTTGTGTTCTTGGTTGTGTGTGTTTATAGGTTATAAAGGCAATTCCTTCCCAGTTTTAGGGAATATTCCCTTGGAGCTTGTCTCCAGCCCCTAGCCTTTAGAAGGCGGGCTTGGGGTAGTCACAGCATGGGCCCTGGGGGTTGGGTCATGACAAATTGGTATCAGAGGAGTTGGTTCTATCATAGAACATATTACTATGATCTTTTCTATGAAGAAATAGTGGAAAGTGTATTGAGTGTGGTTTTCAGTTCAAGGAGTCCGTTGTTGATGTGGCGGCCAACGTATCTATAAGCCAAGACCCTGACTTCTGATTTCGTTCGTAGTACATACAAACACTGATTTCATGAGTGTTTTAAAAAATATCTTTGTGATTTTTTGTGTAATCTCACCAGTTATAACATTCAACACACTAGGCATAACTTTTAACCGTGGAACACATTTTTTAGGATGCCTCTATATAGATAGAAATCTAGAGTTCCGAGTGTTGTATGCATAGATAGCCCACTAAGAAACAAGGCCTCGGTGCATGGCCCTTTTCCGGTGGAGGAACTAGTAGAGGAACCTACAATACCACTCCCTATTGGGCCACCAATGCCACCAGCCCCAGTAGCAGACGGTGCATACCGCTTGAGTTCATTTCATGAGTTCCAACACCATTGGCCAACTAGGATCCGGGGAGAGACCGACCCGCATGTGGATGAGGATTGGATAGAGGCCGTTTTGAGTGTTTTTCAACTAATAGGGACACCATCTGATCTCATGGTGATACTTTACGCCACCTTCTATAGGAACTAGCAGGCAAATGGTGGGGCATGATACTCCAGGATCACAATGAGGTGACACTTCTCTGGGTAGACATAGAGAGCCTATTTCAGGCAGAGTTTCTTCCAGCGACTCTTCATGTAGTGTGAAAATAGTAGCATTTTCATCTGGAGTAGATCATCATGAATGTGGCTCAGTACTCAGTTAGGTCCACTGACCTCTCATGTTACTACATCGATTTGGTGTGGGACCCACTCTTTAGGTACCGGACCTTCGATCTGGGGCTCAAGAGGGAGATGAGGACTTCAGTGATCTCAATCACCATCCCGACATAGGAGGGGGTGTTATAGAGAGCCCTCTTGGTGGAGAGTTTCCTTGTTAAGCATGAAGGACCCCGGGACACCCTGAGAGGGGAGGGGTGAATCCAGGTGACAACTTTTTCTTTTAATGTGATTGATATTGTTCCCACATTGGTAGGAACTTGTTGAACCTATATGATGACTATGATCAGAAAGCAAACATTCACATGCACAGAGAAGACACAACACTATTTACATGGTTCACCACTAAGGGATATGTCCTAGGAGCATACGCCGACAGGTTTCTTGTTGTAACTAATTCCACAAATCTTAACTAATTGTGGATTACAATGTTTCGGGAACATTCACTCTGTCCCAGGCTCACTGCCTTTACAAAAAGGTTCATGGATATCACACTACGTCCCTCGGGTCACTCCCGTTGACTCCCCCTGGCTCACTACCATTGATGAAGTCATGATTAGTTTATAGACGTGCAGGTCTCATCATTATTGCATAAGAATGCATCCTATTCCATATGTTGATGCTCTGTTGAAGTCCAACTCTCTCCAGAAGATGGATCTCACATTGCGCTGAGGGTACTGGGTGATCTTCCAGCTTTCGTGCAGCTTCAAAAGGACAGATGACCTTTAACAACCCCGGCGTGCTTATCCAAGCCCGACACACAACTCACAATCTCGGTGCGCAAGTCACTTGCGCGGTACAAAATCGGCGCACAGGTGACACCAAAAAACTTGCGTGACACTGCCTCCTTCAACACCACACTTACTTGACATTTCTCCTTTAACTCCCCAGCTTCCTTGGTCGCGCAACCAACAATTGTCGTGTAGACTCTACTTGTGCGACCCAACAACCACTTGCGTGACTCAACCACTTGCGCGACGAGAGCACGAAGAATCTATAAGTCTTGAACTTTGTTACAAATGAGGAGGGGGTCCTCTATTTATAGGCAAACTGGACCCCCTGTGCGGTGGCATGCAAGTCTTCCCTCGGCGCGCTGGTTCCTGCGCGCAGCTCATCCTCCCTAGTCTCTGTCGTGCTAATCACTTGTGCGACCACACAAATACTTGCACGACATTCTTTCCATTTCCATATTTTGATGTCATAATCTTGAAAAAAATAGACGTGCAAGATTCTAATCCTCATAGTCATCGGCGTGCATGTATCTTCACGGCGCGCAGGTCACTTACGCAACCAGCCCAAAACTTGCACGTCCCTTATCCCTTTCCCATTTTCCCATGTTCTGATCTTGAAAAAAAATATTGTGCACATGTTTCCTCTCCTTCATGTACACAGCGCTCAAGTCTTTTTTCCAAAAACAGTTTCCTCCATTTGTCAATTTTTAGGCCCAAAAATTTGGAAAACACTGGGAAACAGTGCCACCTTTAATACTTTTGTCTGATTGAACTGTATGATCTCTTTGCTAGTACACATTCTGAACATCCACTAAGGATTGACAACAAACACAAACCATACTCCAAAACATGCATAGAAGAACATGGTTTCAACAATCTCCCCCTTTGGTTTTGTTGGCAATCAGAAAAGAAATTCAATAGATCTCCATCCATATGCAAACCAAAAACACAAGAATCAATTCAGCCAACACTCTATGTCTACGTGAGCAATGGTCGGTGTAGAATACAAGAAAGGAAGCTTGAATTGGGTTCCAGCGTTTTGGAATTCTCAATGATTCTCATCACAGAAGCATTACTTCCCTGAATTTATTCCTTTCTCCCCCATTGACAATAAATCCAAAGACCAGTAATTTGTTCAACGTTCAGCTCAAACCATACTCCCCCGTGATAGTATATCCCCCATAAACCTACATCATAGCCATAAACAGATTAAAACAGTTATCAACAACAGGGAGAGGGGTAATGCGTAACCTCCTTATGCACTGGGAGGTTTCTGAACACTGAGATTCAACCGATGCTTCTCAAACACAGCCGCGGATAGTGGTTTGGTCCGGATATCAGCCACTTGCTCATCAGTTCCCACATGATCCATTATAATCACCCATTGTTCAACTTTTTCATTGATAAAGTGATACCTGATTTCAATATGTTTCGTATGGGAATGCTGAACATGATTCTTCGTAAGTTCAATTGCGATCTTGTTATCGCAGTAAACCACCATAGGTTGCTTTACCTCATCACCAATATCTGTTAATTATTGCATCATCCATAGCAGTTGAGTGCACGCTTTTGTGGAAGAGATATTCTCATCTTCAGCAGTACTAAGAGAAGTACATTCTTGTTTCTTTCCCAACCAGCCAACACATTTCTGCCCAATATAGAAAGCTCCACCACTAGTAGACTTTCTGTCTACTACATCACTAGCCCAGTCAGCATCAGAAAACGCTGATAATTCATTGTCCCGACCTGCATCAAAAAATTACCCGAAGTTATGTGTACCTTGAATGTACCTCATGATTATTTTTATTGCCTCCATATGTTCCTCCTTTGTATTACTCTGAAAGCGGGCCGCAAGGCATGTTGAAAAGACAATATCTGGCCGTGTCGCTGTCAGGTACAGTAGGCTTCCAATGATCCTCATGTACATGGTGGGATCAACAGAGTCCCCATCCTCATGATTTCAAAGTTTAGTTCCAACTGTAATCGGAGTTTACATTGGTTTGGAGTCTTGCATATTAAACTTCTTCAACAGCTCTCTTGCATATTTTTCATGAGAAATGAAACTGTATTCCTTCTTTTGAATCACCTGCAGCCCCAATAAATATGTGAGCTCCCCAATCATAGACATTTCAAATTCTGATTTCATCGGTTGGAAAATTCATCCACTGATTTCTGCCTTCTTCCACCAAATATAATATCATCAACGTAGACTAAAACCATGAATTGTTCTTTTAGAGAATTATTCACATAGAGATTGTGATCAACTCCTCCTCTTTTGAATTCCAACTTCATGTGATATGAATCCAGCCATGAGTACCACGCCCGTGGTTCCTGCTTCAAACCATATAGATCATTCTCCAGTTTGCAGACCATTGTTTTATCAGTACCCAAAACAAAGCCCACTGGTTGTTCAATGTAGACTTCTTCTTTGAGTACACCATTCAATAATGTTGTCTTGTCATCCATTTGATATAATTTATTTCCTCTTTGGAGGGCCATGGCAAGGAAAAACCTTATTGACTCCAGTCTAGCCACTGGAGCAAAGGTTTCTTCAACATCAATGCCTTAAATCTAGGATTATCCTTTACATACCAGTCGTACCTTGTTTCTGATGAGACTTCCATGCTCATCAAACTTATTTATGAAGATTCATTTGGTACCAATCACATTGTGACCTTCGGGTCCCTAGACAATATCCCATGTGTGATTCTTGTCAATCTGATCTAATTCAACATTCATGGATTTCACCCAAGATTCATCATTTCCAGCTTCTTCGAATGAGGATGGCTCTACAACTGATAGAAATTCATATTGGTTGTTATTCCTCATCCTTCTTGTTTGATTGGGTGCACTCCTATGCCCAATTTTGTTGTATGGATCAATCTCAACTCTTCGATTTCTCCGGCGAGGTTCAGTAGCATTCTCTTCAGCCATAGTTTCTTCTTCCGATTATTCTTCTGAGTCAACATCTTGATGTGACTGCTGTGTGTTTTGAATAACTTCCTCTATTTCTGCATTTGTATTTTCTTCACGTTCACTTTCTTCCTGCCTTTCTATCAAATCAGCATATGACGTCCTTGAAGAATTTTTGGTTTTCTCTTCAATTATCTTAACATCACTGCTTTCCACAATCCTTCCTAAATGCTTGATGAAACATTTGTAGGCTTTGTTGTTCATTGAGTAACCGAGGAAAATTCCTTCATATGTATTGTCTCCATATTTACTTTGATTTCCTTCTTTGTTCCTAATGAAGCATTTACTTCCAAAGACATGAAAGCTGTTTAAAGAAGGATTCCGTCCATGCCACAATTCATATGGTGTCTTCATCTCACCCATATAATGTCCTGTTCAATTCTGAATGTACACTGCAGCTTGAATAGATTCTTTCCAATAATGTCGTGGAATATGACTCTCAATCAGCACAGTTCGTGCCATGTTGTTCACCTATCGATTCCTACGTTCAACAACTCTATTTTGTTGTGGAGTTCTCACAGAAGCTACCTCTTGCCGTATCCCATGCTTCTCTAGATAATTTTATAATTCAATGGATGTGTATTCTCCTCCACTATTAGATCTCAACACTTTGATTGTTCATCCAGTATCATTCTCGGCGATTCGCCGATATGTTTTCATACATTCAAGGACTTGTCGTTTCCTATGAATGACCATCACACATGACATTCTACTGCAATCATCTATGAAAAGGACTATGTAACTTTCTCCATGAGTTCCAGAAACATTTATCGGCCCACATACATCTAGATGAATCAGATCAAAAAGGTGAGATTCCCTTTTCTTCTTTGGCCGATATGAACTGCAGACCAGCTTCCCACGAATGCAAGCATCACAAGAATTTTCACGCTCACACTTCAGGTTGGGAATTTCCATTACAATTCTCAATTTTGATATTTTCTCCTTGTCTTGTTGATTGATGTGTCCAAGTCTCCGATGACACAAATTGTTTTCTTCTTCTATAGTCATGTAACATACATTTTCATCACTATCAACCTGATACAAGTTTCCCCCTATTCTGCATCCCTTCATAAGAGAATTGCATGTCTTTCCCTTGATAGTGAAACCTTTCTGATTAAAAGTAACAACAAGTCCTGAGTCACAGATTTGACTCACGCTGAGGAGATTATGACCTAGTCCATCTACGTAAAGCACTTCGGTATTCTTTAGTTCTCCATTAGCTAATTCGATACTTCCACACCCTTTGATTTTCAGAGCCCCTTCATTACCAAATCTTACTGTACCATCAAACTTCCTTATGATATTCGTTAGCAGGTTGGCATTACCTGTCATATGAGATGAACAACCGCTATCCAGAATCCAGGTAATGTTGTTCTTTATATCTTTGAGGGACACCTCTGCAAGGTTGTATTTCTCAATATTCATCCTTTCCTTCCATGAGACATTGGATTGAGTATATAGAACTGATGGCCTTTCAATTATCTCTTCCGCATAACCAGGTTCTTCATAGTAGAAATCTTCTTTTAGAGGAGAAAACCCGTTTGAAAGAGAAAAACTGTCTTACTGACGTGACTTGACTTGTCTTGATCTCCAGTATGAGGTGTCCATGTCCCTTCTCTGCCAGCAATTAGCGGCCTTATGACCAAAGTTAGAACAACGATAACAATATCCATAGAAATTGTTTCTTCTATAAGAATTAGGATATGAAATTGTTCTCCTTTGTTGAGATTCTATATCTTCTCCATTCAGATAGCTTCTTGCCTCTTCACAATAAGACATGGTATGGCCCAGATAGCCACAGAACTGAAACTTCATGAGAAGAAATGTCTTCTCACTTGAATTTCACCTCATACCATATTCCATGGGAGAATAGTTAGACTGTCTGTCATTTCTGAATGTTTGAGGATAATTTTCTGTTCTCCTTTTAGTTTGGATTGAGGGTTCCCTTTTCGGCACTTTTGGTAACGTTTCAACATGTTCAACTTTCATCTTATCTTTCTTTTGGATCTTTTCACTTCCATAAGTTGATGTCTCAGCCTCTTAGCCAATTCCACTCTTTCCCATTCAAGCGGGACTTTGATCAGTCAAGATTTTTCTAACCCCATCTGAACCACACATGGCTCTTTCTAGTAGTTCTGCATCTGAGAATCATCCAAACTGTATTTTCATCCTCGATTCTTTTAGAATTGATTTATTCTCTAGATTACTCCTTATATTAAAAACTTCTTCCTAAAGACCCTCAGCAGTCTTGGAATTTTCATCAAGTCTGGAGGTGAGTTCATTGATGACCTTTGCCTGCTCTTCAATTCTCAGCTTCAGATCTACTACATCATCATTGCTTTCAATTATATTAGACTGTACCTTCACAAATTCTTCCAGTCATTCAATTTCAGCTTCAGGTTGATCAACATATTTAGTTGATACTTCTACAATTGATTTCCACTTATTGCAACCCATGCATTTCATCTTAAGCATACTAAACGCATCCTTAAGTTGCATATCGGGATCTACACAAGTTCTCAGTGGGTTTTCTCCACCAGTATCGTCTGACTATTCAACAGTGGCCATCATAGAATCATGGTTCCCAATTTTGAATTCTGGTTCTTCTTCATCACAGAATTTGTTATCAACTTATTCCTCTTCATAGACAAAACTCTTCTTTTGCATTTTCTTTCCAGATTTGAAGTGTCCCTTTTTGAAAAACCTTCTCCGAGGCTTCTCAAAGCTTTCATCTTCACTATCTTCATTATTGATCTTTCTTAAGCACTGAGAGGCAATGTGCCCAAATTTTCCACAATGGAAACATGTGAGAGGTAACTTCCCATTGAATTTCCCTTTCCCGTTCTAGAACTTCTTTGCAATGAGAGAAAGAATTTCCTTTTTTATCATCTTCACTACTACTATCTTTTGATATTTTCAGTTTATCCATGACTTTGAATTCCATTTCCTTGGTCACACGAGTTGTAGCATCTTCTAGTTTGACTCTCATTTCATATGCTACCAAGCTGCTCAGTAAATCATCTAGATAAAGTTTTGAAAGATCTCTTTCCTCAAGAGGTGACACCTTTGAATTTTACAGAGGTGGAAGTATTCTTAATATTTTATTTAAAATATCAATGTCTTTTATTTATTCTCATAGACCCCGAATTTATACAACCACTTCATAAATTCGATTGAAGATAGAGTCTGCATTCTCGTCTGGATGCATTTTCAGATCATCAAACCGATTGTGCAGCACATGCAGTTTTGCCTCCTTCACTTTTCTATATCCTTCATAAATATTCTTTAGTTTATCCCACATGGATTTTGCTGAGGTGAAATTCATCAACTTTAGGTAGATCTGATCAGAAAGGGCTGCAGTGAGTGCATTTTGTGCTTTAGCATCTGCATCAAGAATTTTCCTGTCTGTTTCAGTCATAGCCAGGCCTGTTGGATCAGTGACTTGTATTACTTGCACAGTAGAAAAGAGAACATCCATACCAAGAGATCATAGATGAGATCTCAGTATTTTCTTCCTGATCTGGAAATTACTTCCATTGAGTGAGGGACTCCCCTAACATTGACTGCATTCTCCATGACGATAAAGGATAGATTCAACACTAGCAACCTGCCTCTGATACAAATTGAAGGACCCCGGGACACCCTGAGAGGGGAGGGGTGAATCAGGGTGACAAATTTTCTTTTAATGTGATGGATCTTGTTCCCACGTTGGTAGGAACTTGTTGAACCTGTATGATGAATATGATCAGAAAGAAAACATTCACATGCACAGAGAAGGCACAACACTTTTTACTTGGTTCACCACTAAGGGCTACGTCCAAGGTGCATACGCCGACAGGTTGCCGGTCGTACCTAATTACACTAATCTTTACTAGTTGTGGATTACAATGTTTCGGGAACAGTCACTCTGTACCAGGTTCACTGCCTTTACAAAAAATTCAGGGATATCACATTGCATCCCACGGGTCACTCCTGTTGACACGCCCTGGCTCAATGTCATTGATGAAGTCACGATCAATTTATAGACGTGAAGGTCTCGTCATCATTGCATAAGAATGCATCCTCTGTCAAATGTAAGTGCTCTATTGATGTCCAACTCTCTCCAGAAGATGGATTTCACTTTGCGCTAAGGGTACGGGGTGATCTTCCAGCTTTCGTGCAGCTTCAAAAGGACTGATGAACTTTAACAACCCCGGCGTGCTTATCCAAGCCCGGCGCGCAACTCAAAATCTCGGCGCACATGTCACTTGCGCGGTACAAAATCGGTGCACAGGTGACACCAAACAACTTGTGTGACACTGCCTCCTTCAACACCAAACTTACTTGACGTTCCTCCTTTAACTCCCCAACTACCTTGGTCGCGCAACCAATAATTGGCGCGTAGCCTCTACTTGCGCGACCCAAAAACCACTTGCGCGACTCAACCACTTGCGTGATGAGAGCTCAAAAAATCTATAAGTCTCGAACTTTGTTACTAATTTGGAGGGGGTCCTCTATTGGTAGGCAAACTGGACCCCCTGCGTGGTGGCGTGCAAGTCTTCCCTCAGCGCGCAGGTTCCGGCGCGCAGCTCATCCTCCCTAGTCTCTGTTGCGCTAATCACTTGTGCAACCACACAAATACTTGTGCAACCTTCTTTCCATTGAAATATTTTGATGTCATAATCTTGAAAAAAAAATAGACGCGCATGATTCTAATCCTCCTAGTCATCGGCGTACAAGTCTCTTCACGGCGCGCAGGTCACTTGCGCGACTAGCCCAAAACTTGCGCGGCCCTTATCCCTTTCCCATTTTCCCATGTTCTGATCTTGAAAAAACATATTGTGCAAATGTTTCCTCTCCTTCATGTACACGGTGCGCAAGTATCTTTTCCAAAAATAGTTTTCTCCATTTTTCGAATTTTAGGCCCCAAAATTTGGAAAACACTGGGAAACGGCGCCACCATCAATAATTTTGTCTTCTTGAACTGTATGACCTCTTTGCTGGTACACATTCTGAACATCAACTAAGGATTGAAAAAAAACAAAAACCATACTCCAAATCATGCATAAAAGAACATGGTTCCAACAAAGCAGTCACCAGTGCCGAGACCCACTTCCAGCCATCTTGTAGAGGAGTCGTCTGTAGTTGGCAGTAGACAGATGTCATAGAGGACGAAGAGGAACAAACCTACAGTTGGATGACTACATGAATCAATATTGGTTGTGTGGCGCACCAGAAGAAGAGCTAGTCATGCCAGGAGCGTGCAGTGTTACGCATAAAGAGGGAAGGGTCACATGGATTGGGAATCTACAACCCACCATACGTCTGATCAGCAGACGGTCGAAGGACCAACTAGGTAGAGACAAAGGTTTAACCAAGGAGGTCCGTATGGAGTATACGGACATGGAAGAGGAGTTGGCTGTGAAGCTGGTGGTGGGTGGAGATTCGAGATGTTGCTTCCACCACCACCAGGATGTCCACCCCAACCAAAGGGAGTGGGTAGATATGGGAGCGCTCAGCTCCAGGCTGCTGAAGCATATGATCATGGTGATATAGAGAATATAAGAGGTATGATCTGTGTCTACTCCACCGTTGATACAACACTTGTAGACAAAGGTTCCAGTCATTCTATTATTTCCACTTTACTCGTTCGGTTGGGATCTCATAATAGCGGTGTTGGGGGGCTTACGACATCATCATGGGTATGGACTGGTTATGTACAATCTATGCTCATATTGACTGTTTCTGGCACAAGGTGTGGTGTGTCCTCATAGATAAGACCAAGTTTACATTCACCGGCGAGAGGGGAGTCTTTTCAGAACTAGATGGACTTACCGAGATGAGATAGCAGTTGATCACTGGTCAGTTGGCTAGCCTTACCCTCGTATTTTTTGATGCAAAGAATCTGAGCTATCCTATAGTGGTGGACCAGCACATGGATGTCCTCCTTGATTATGTTATCGATCTACCTCCTAGTGGAGAGGTAGAATTTTACATTAACTTATACCCTGGGATGACACCAATATCTACACAAGCATATCAGATGGATCTCGTAGTGCTTCGAGAGCTGCATGTACAACTAGAGGACTTACAATAGAAGGGATTCATTTGGCTCAGTGTTTCCCATGGGGCAGCCCCAATTCTATTCGCCAAGAAGGAAGATAGGAGCTTGTGGATTTTTGTTGACTATCGGAACCTGATCCAGGTGACTGTGAAGAACAAGTACCCACTCTCAAGGATTGACGACCACTTTTATTAGCTGAAGGGAGCATAGGGGTCCTTGAAGATAAAAATTATATTAGGCTATCATCATATAAGATTATGAGATGAGGATGGTCGAAAAACAACATTTAGATGTCGGTACAGCCACTACGAGTTCTTGGTTATGCCATTCGGTGTAACCCACGCTCCAGTAGTGTTCATTAGACTCATGAATAGGATCTTTTATCCATATCTTGATATCTTTGTAGTAGTATTCATGAAAAACATTCTAATCTAATCGAATATTGAGGAGGAACATGCCTACCATTTATGGGATGTACTAGACACACTCCCAGAGAACCAACATTATGGTAAACTCTCAAAGTGCCATTTCTGGATATGATAGGTTCACTTTCTGGGACATGTCACATCAAAGGCTGGAGTTTCAGTGGATCCAGTGATGATTGAGGCGGTACTTTCATAGAGCCACCCAGGATTGTGACGGAGGTACAAAGTTTCCTGGGTTTGGTCAGATATTATCGAAAGTTTGTGCCAGAAATCTCCAGAGTTGCAGCACCACTTTCATCATTGACGAATAAGGGTAAAACCTTCGTTTTTTTAGAAAAATTCAAGCAGAGTTTTCAGAATCTGAGGTAGAGGATGACTAGTGCCCCCATTTTGAGTCTTCCAGAGGAGGGAATACGGTACATAGTTTACTTCGACACATCAGGGACTAGATTCAGATTTGTCCTTATGTAGGAGCGAGTAGTGAAAGCATATGATTATTAACTACTGAGACAACAAGAGTAGATCTATACTACCCATGACCTGGACATAGTAGTATAGGTCTTCTCCTTGAGGATGTGGCAATACTTTCTAATAGTAGAATGTTTTATAGCATACTCTTAACACAAGAGTCTCAGGTATATCTTCTCTTTGAAGGACCTAAACCTGAGACAATGGCGTTGGCCTGAGTTCCTCCATGACTATGACTTCGAGATAGTGTATACTCCTGGGAAGGGGAATGTTGTTGAAGATGCACTCTACATGAGGTCTAGTATACACCTAATAAGCGAGGCGACGAAGCATCTGGATGCTTTGTAGATATCCATTGTGGATAGAGATGGAGCAGCTTTTTTCAATCTCTTACAGTCACTCCTCCACTTCTTTAGTGAGTCAAGGAGGCACATCATGGGGACACTGACTGCGAGGCACGCTGTGCTTAGATATCCATAGGACATGCACCTGATAGATTTTATAAAGGTGGGGAGAAAATCATTCTTTTCATAGGACATACCATGGTACCAGTATCACTTCAGGAGAGAGTTTTGTTGGAGTTCCACACATCCCCTCTTTTGGTACATCCTGGAGTGGAAAATGTGTACCAGGACCTCCGACAACAGCACTGGTGTTTGGGAATGAAGAGACTAGTAGTAGAGTTTTTCTCATGATGTCTCTCCTGTCAGCATGTGTAGGCAGAGCATCAGTACTAGTAGGCCTGGTTCGGCCTTTATAGGTACTAGAGTGGAAGTGGGATGAGATATCCATGGACTTTGTGACAAGACTTCCATGTATCCCAGGGGACATGACTCAATTTGGGTGATCATTGACTGACCCACCAAGTCGGCCCACTTCCTACCGATATGAGAGCAGCGTTCTGTAAAGAGTTTGGGACTCCTCTATGTGCGGGGGATTTTTCGGCTACATTGAGTACCTTCGACGATTATCTCCAATCATGACACACGTTTTACTTCCCGGATATGGAAGGGGTTGCGGGAGGATTTCACGACGCAGCTTGGTTTGAGTAATGTATTTCATCCTCAGAAAGATGGCCAGACTAAGCCGATCATTCATACCCTAGAGGACATGCTTCGTGCTTGTGTCCTTCACTTCCATTATAGCTGGGAGGATCACTTACATTTGGTGGAGTTTTCATACAACAATATATATCACTCCCTCATTGGGATGGATCATTTTGAGGCGTTATAAGTGTGACTTTTCAGATCACCTTTGTGCTTGACTAACCCAGGGGAGTTTGCACAAGTGGAACCAAAGATGTTACAGGATACCACAGAGAAGGTGCATATCATCTCGGAACAGATGAAGACTGCACAGAGCATGCAGAAGTCATATGCCTATAGGAGTTGGAGGCCTTTTTTGTTCAAGGATAGCGACCATGTATTTCTATAGGTCTCACCCCGATGAGGTCTATGTAGATTTGGATGAGGCAGCAAGTTATCACCGAGATTCGTCATACATTTTTAGGTCCCCAGTAGAATTGGAGAGGTGGCTTACCGCTTATCTCTTCCACCTCAGTTGCAATGGTGCATGAAGTCTCCCACATATCCCAGCCGAGGAGATATTTGCATACCCTTCAAACATCATTGACCTTGGCAAGATGGACGTTGATGATGGAGCTACTTTTACGGAGGTTCAAGATGAGATTGAGGATCGACATAAGCAGGTCCTTCGAGGACGGTCGATACCTCTAGTTCGTGTTCGTTGGCAGAACGAAAACCTATATGAGTTCACATGGGAGTGGGAGGCTTAGATATGCGGACTTTACCCCCACATCATCCCTTAGTTTGAGTTTTGGATTACGAGGACATAAAGCCTGAGGGGGGAGGGGAATTTAAAAACCCAGAATTTCCAAGTAATATTTTTAATTAAATAAGAATTTTACAAGTCCAAAAAATTGGCATCACATGATTCTGAGGCCCGGAGTGCCCAAAATGAATTTTAGAACTTCATTTTGGGTACGTTCAGTAAACGTGCAAGCCAGTTTTTCTAAATTTTGAACCGGTGATCGATATTTAAATACAAGGGCACAATTGAACTCGCAGTGCCAGTATTCACTTAAGGAGACGTTCACCTCTGTAGCAGATGGCCGAGGATGAATTCTATTTTTTGGGGTTTTCATTGAAATAATAAAATAAAATAAACACACATTTTATTTTATTATGTTTGTTAAAACCTACATGTGGATGTTGAGGTGTGGAGACCACCAGACCTTAACCTCCCATTTAAGGTTATGATGATGGGGACCACCCGAACCAAACCTCCCATGAGAGGATTTGGTGGTGGGGACCACCCAAGGTCTAAAACCTCTTTAACTCCCCTAATTATAGAGAAAAACCTCTCAAGCCCCATAATTAATTTGGATTATCCTCTTGACATCCTCCAAATTAATTGGGCCAACACAAATACCTTTATTGTTCCACCTCTCTTTTAATTAATTACATCATTTTTGAATATTATGCCAATGACTTAATGGATCTTACAATTTATTACATTGTGCAATCTATTCATTTGTTGGAGAAGGAGGTTTGGGTGAAATTGTGATAAAGTTTCATTAACGAAGAATGCATCCTCCACGAAGAATTATTCCTCCACAAAGAATTAAAAAAAGAACATCTTCTACTACGATGAATCGGCACATAAGCTCAAGATTTGTGGTGTGTGGCAGATGAGACGAACATCGACGACTTCACCTTCTTCCTCATGCCAACAACAAAAACAATCATGGTTGGGGTTTATTCATATATGTTTATTACTTTCCATGTACTCCATTATGTTATTGTGTGGGTTGGGAACAAAAAATGTGGAGGATTAGAGTTACAAGTTCATGCTTCGTTCTCTATGAACTTCTTCCTAAAACTCTAAATGTAGAGGGTGCGGGCAAAACAAACACGACCCAACCCCCTCGACCATTCATCCTTGATGTGTTATTAGAAATGAGATGAAGGCGATGAAGGAAATGATGCCGCCACCCACATCCTTCGTGACTCGCGATGCCCCGCGTTGCTTCACCTTCTTAGCCAAACTGGCCCCGCAACCTGCAGTGCCAAACCGCTGTCGTTCTGAGCAGTCGGGCTGCTGTCATCCATTGTGCTATGCCGCCGCACCACCGTCGTGCCGAGCCACCACACCACTTTCGTCCGTCGTGCCGACCCACTGCATCGCCCCCTGTGCCAAGCCACCACGCCGCTGCCGACCCCTTTGCCTAGCCACCGTGCCTCCACCATCCGCCATGCAGCGCCATCGCGCCGCCATGCAGAGCCGTCACACCGCCTCCATCTTCCGTGCTGAGCTGTTGAGACGCTTCCATCTGTCATGCCGAGCTGCCGCCCCACCTCCCACCGTTGTGCCGAACGCCGTGTCACACCGCTGTCCTCCGATCCGCGCCACTGTCCAAGCCGCCCTCATTGTGCCCTTGCAAAATTTGGTCGTACCATGGACCCACGGCCGGTCCACAGACCTGCGGCCGGTCTCCACGCCTCGTGGACAGTCCACGCCCTCACGGTGGGTCCACGCACTAAAGGCTATTCCACGCCATCACGGCTGGTCCACCACCCTCACGGCCCTCGTGGGTTGGGCTGGGTCGATCAAACTAGTTCTCCCCTAGCCGGGTCGGTCTAACCGGGTTAGACTGGATATGGGCCCACTACGACCCATTTACCTTCCTTTGGCCCTAACATTGGCACCAGACATTGGTCTGACGAACTATCAATGACACTAGAATTCGTGGAGCGAGAGGGTCCCTTTGAGAGATACCCCACTTAGATTTTGACTAATATAGGGAACATTATTATTTGGACCGAGTCGGAATCCAACAGGGCCCCTAGGACTAAAAGGCTAAAAACACGCAGACCGGCCGTCTGATTGACGCTCCGTCAGATACATTGAGACCCATATGACATAGCATACCTTTGAGATACATCTTCATAGGACTTCGTGAAAATTAGAGTATTGGCCAGTAGCTTGTGGAGAAGATTCTCCCAGAGACGTGTGAGCATTGTGCGGAAACCTATTAGCTGGCAGAGACCTGACGACTTCTGACCGATTCAACTTAGAGTTAGTTGACGAGCCATGTGGGGAGGGCCTTGGTTTCGCGGAAGACCCACAGTGGGGAGAGAATTGGTATTTTTTCAGACCGACGGTACTCGATAGGAGGATTACCTCAGCAGGCTATGAGGGGGAGAGTCTGGGTGATGTGTAAAACCAACGGTGGGGAGTTATTTGGTGATGCGGTAGACCCATGGTACTCGACTGGAAGAGTACCTCAGTAGTCCAAGGTTAGTGGGAAGCACCTTGGTGTCACGGAATTCCCATTGTACTCAGTAGAGGTTGAGTTCTCCAGCATCCGAGGTTTCAATAATGTGACTGGGGATGTTACTTGATACTACCCCTATAATAAAATCCTAGTTTAAGCCGAGTCAGTTCTTCTGTGTTTTCCTCATGATTGAGATGGATTACTTGATAACATAGGTATATGTATGGTCATATAACTAAGTATGGTTATCTATTGATTTCAAACATTTTGGTTTATCCTTGGTGGATATTTTGTGAGACCTTCAGTGTCTCCAGATCGCTACTGAGTATCGTTATACCCATCCACTCATGGGAAATTCCCACACCGTGTTGCGTTGATTGTAAATGACAAACAATGCTAATTGAGGCTGAGAGTACCAGGCATTGATGGTGCCTGGAGGTGGACCATATGGCGTGTCGGTACGTAGAGGAGATGAACTGACATGGATTGATGAGGAGGCGATATGTACATACCCTTCAGATTGGATCCTCAGAGGATGACCTAGTAGCTATAATTTTTTTCTATTTTTAGTTGTATTGAATTTCATTTGTACTTGTTCCTTTACTGTTGGGCTTGTATTCTGGAACATTTTACATTCATCACTCTTTTTTATAAAATATTCTTGTTTTTGTATCGTGTTTAATGCTTGGTTTCATGTGTTTACAAGTTATAAAGGCAATGGAATCCCTGTTTTAGGGAATACTCCTTTGGTTATAGTCACCAGCACCTATCCTATGGAAGGTGGGCTTGGGTTAGTCACGGAACGGTCCCCATGGGATAGGTTGTGATGGATTTCCCTTAGGGGTTTCCCTGTATTATTTTTTATTCTTGGGGTAGGCATGTGGTGTGGCGATGGAAAGGTTGAGTCACATGTCTGTTGGAATCCTATAGACACAATATTATTATTACCACCAGGGGTTCTTGGGATTTTATAGATGATTAACTGATTGTATCATACCAACCCAATTTGATGGTTTGGTACTTACTAGTAGATATATAATTCATTTGGGGAGTGTTGATGGTTTTTTCGTGTGGGAAATTAGTTGGTTAAAGACTGTGGGGCTTCACCATACACTGACAAGTAGATCCGAACTAAGTATTTCTAGGGGTTGTCATAGGATGTTCAAGATCACCAATAGTTCTTATTTATATTCCTTATCTACATTCTACTTCACTAGTAATATACCTCCATTATTTCCCAATTTCCTTTTTTCCCTGCCCTGGATTCCCTTAATTTTGAATTCTATTTTAAAATAGGGATTTCAGTTTTGGAAATGAAATGTGTTTATTGTTGTTTTATAAATCCTGGAAAACCCATTCCTTATAATTTTATTTTAAAAAATTTCATTGGTCTTCTTTGGGAATAGAAATTCATTGATTATGTGATTTATTCTAGATTTCATACTTTTCATTTCGATGATCAGGCCGGTCATAATGTTTTAGTTATAGGTCCAACTTATGTTCAGGTTTTCTAGATCAGATGATCATTGTGGAGTTGGATTGGTCGTGTCTTTAGAGGTGACCAAGAGGTAACATAGAGATCATGGACAATAGTATAGTTGTGTTTATTTTAGTCTCTAGTCCTTTTTTTTTGAATTTGGCTCAGTTGATTGTTTTATGTGATTTAGTTCTTCAGCTGTGCAACATTATCAGTTTGTTCTTTTTTTATCTCTGGTCCTCTGCGCTTTTCCATTGGGTTTATATCATTCCAAATGTGTATGTTATAATTCCCAATTCTAGTATCTATACCAGGGTGATTGGGAATTTTCATCATGAGATGATGCAGACCAGATTGGGTGACCTGTTGAGGGTTGAATCGGGCTGTTTCATGAAAAAATGGTATTATAGGAGGTTCTTATTTTTTTAATGGGTCTGGTTGATATAGATTAGGATTTTTAGGACTCAAGATGTTGGTACAGGATGGGAGTCATGATCCATTTCTCATTCTAACCCTCAATTCACCTCGGGTAGTCCGATATTTGTGTCTTATGTATTCAGATGTTTTGGATTGATGGATGAAAATAGAGTAAATTTAATGTCATGTTGCATCCTTATATAGTTAAGTGACTCCTATGGAATCCATGTGTCGAGTTCAAGGACTTGATGTTGTTATTCAGTACATGGGACACATCCCACAACCATGACTTCTGGTTAGGCATATGTGCTAGTTCCACATTCTTTTATTTCGTTTTTGGTCATGTTTTGTTTTTATTTCTATTTGTATAAGGGTATTTTGAAAATGAAAATGGATTTCATAGAAAAAATGACTTTAAACATGGTAGTGTTTTCTATAAAATGGTTTTAATTTTCATTGTGGGACTTGAAACATTGATAGTTATTTGGGTTCGATAATGTGGATTAGATTTCTCCCTTGGTGTTATTTATGGATCTGAACATGTGTGTGGGTACATAATGAAGGTGTGAGGGGGCTCTAGTTCATCGATCGTGTGGATGTAAATACATTGATACACATGTAATGGTTCATAGGATATCATTCGTTTTGTTTTGAAATTAACATTTTGGTATGAATTTTCTAAGGTGTAATTGAATGTGAAAATGATTTTATAATTTTTAATTCCAAGGAAAATTGGTTTTTGGAATTCGGGGAAATATCCTTGGAAGAAAGAAGATTTGAATATTTTTTTAAAAAGTAAATATTGTGGTTCTTGAGAAACTGTGTTTGGTGGTGTTTATGCTTGTATGGCCATCCTTACTATTGTTTTTTGATTGTGGTTTTTTAGTTGTTGTTTAGTTTTATGTTAGATTTATCTTTTTCATTTCATGTTTCTCAGGAAATTCTTCCCAGAATAGTCCCCAAGATTTCCAAGTGAGTCATGCCTTTATTATTGTTCTTAACGAGTGTTATATATATCGTTATGATCATGGTCCGTTGGAGGCATTGGAGTGTATTGATGAAGTATGGTGTATCCTTATGATGTTGGTAACTTCTTTGTTTGATAATTATTGTGCTGTTTTGGTTTTGTTAAAGGTATAGTTTTGGATCAGTGGATGTTGTTCAACTCATCTTTTTTTCATTTGGAATGTGGAAGGTGGTGGTTGTCAATACTTTTGAACTAATTTTTCATGTAGGATCCCTATATAGAATGTTGTTCATGCTGAAGGAACCTATATTTAAGGATCCATCATCTATGATCATGGATTATAAATCATCTGATCGCATTCTAATGTACCATTAATATGGCCAGTTAGGGAATTTAAAGCCATATGGTCTCATCCCTCTGATGCCCTAACAATTTTTTTTCCATTTTGATCATCCGGAGAGTTTGTGCAAGATGTGTCATCCAATGAAGTCATTATGAAAGGAGGATTCTAGTGCCTGAAAGTGAGGCATGATATACATCATTCATTTGGTCTATATACATAGGACTCTGAGTGAAGCTCATACATATTTAGGCGTTGCTGAGGGTTTGTGAATCACTGTCCCAATTTGTTTTCTTTTGTTGTTATTGATACATTTCAAATTTCATTATTTTAGTTTTTTCTTTTATTTTATTTTCACTATATTTCTATAAATAATGATGAACATATTCTATTATAATAAGAGTGGATGAGCCTATTGGTATGTTCCCATCATAATTTTTTGTTCTCTTTTGAGTGTATATTTTTTATGTGCAGGTTGGTCTCATTTTTATCATTTAGTAGTGAACATTTGGAGATTCTTGAGTTTTATAAGATTTTTGAATTGTGGGTTCAATTTTTGTTGGAGGTCCATTTTTCTGAGGTAGTATTTTACCTCTTGTTCAATGATGTTTAGGTTGAGTCTCCGTGAAAAGTTTAAAATTTTAGATATTTTAGGTGAATTTTTGTCTTGTTCAAGGGTTTTTCATGGTTAGGGGAAACCATGTTCCTGTCCTAGTTAATTGTTCGACTTGGTGTCATTTTATAACATCGGTGTTTGGCATAGTTGGCACATGGTTTCCAAACTATGTGTCCAAGCCATGTGGGGTGCTTTTTCTTTCCATTAGCTCGCGCATAGTAGGGACATGGTTTGGTAAACCATGTAGCCAAACTATGCAGGATGCCTAGGAATTATAAATATTATGATCCTTAGGACCTACTTGTGGTGAGGGTGTTGTTTTTGTTTTATTTTTTGTTCATATTCACTGAGTCATTTTGGTGGGGAGAACCCCATTATGTTCTCCCCTCATCCCTATTCTTATATTGTGGTTATATATTGAACTGTATTGTGTGACATGTGGAGTGAATAGTGACCCATGGGTTCTTGGTTTATCTTGACATTGATTGGGCATGGATTTGAGTTTTGGTTAACTAATGGCTGGGTGACTTTTAGGGGTAAGATTGTGTATGTGGATGGGGGGGATTTCACACTCTAACCTCAGATACTCCAATATTTTTCTTTTATTCTTGATGTTGGACCATTGGTTGAGGTTTGAGTTCAGTGTCTAGAAAAATTATTCATGTTTTGGAGGATTTAATTTTTTCTTAGTCCTCTTTTTGTTATTTAGAATTATATTGGGAAAAATGTTTCTTGGAGGAGAGTTTTTGATACCCACATTGTCTCTAAATACTGTTTCAATCATCTATGGATTTTGGGATGGGGTTCCCTATTTTTTGAGGTGTCATTTAGGTGTATTGCCCATTTTTTCAGGTAATATAGTTTGAGATTGGTTTTCCCAAAATTTGAAACATAAACCTCTAATGTTGTAGAAGTTTTACAGTGGTAGTCGTACGGTTTTCGCACAATTTAGATAATTGTTCTATGAAACCAGGAAACCCATTATGTGAGTAATAATATTTATCAAAAATATCGGATAAATGTTATTTCCACTCAAAAATGAAGCCAACCCTATTGGGTATCGACAAGAGGTTCTTACGCCTTCTTCCAACATCATTTTTGATCACTTATTTGGTGATTTATCACTATTGATCTGTGGTTCTTCCTAAAATATTCCACATTCCTCTACTCCTCTTAAAAATCTCTCACTTAATTTATATCTATTGATTTGGTTCTTATTTGGATGACCTCTAGATATTATGGGTGATGTGGGGGTTCTATTTCATTGTATTCTAGGGTGTGGAGTTGGTCTGTAAGAAATCAATATACCTATTCCTGAATGGTAATTCAATATGCAGATTTTTTAGTAAGTGTTTTAATATATTTCTTCTCTAAATAATTTTCATCGAGTCATTGAATTTTAAATAAATATATAAACATATTTCATACCCCTATGAAAACCTTTTTTAAAATATAATTTCATTTTAAAATTTATTGGGTTTGTTAAAAGAATAGTTTTTAAACAAGTTTTTTCTTAATTGGAAAAGTTTATAGTACCTAAGAAGCTGGGTTGAAATACAATTGTTATTTTAAGAAGTAATTGTGTACTTTTAAAATTTGTAGTCATTATTATTTTATAAATGGAATTCTTTTTTCTGAATTTGTTTTGGGGTGTATGATTTGGTTATGTCATTGTTTGATCGTTTTTTTCATAAAACATCGGGAGGGTTTAATGGATCCAATTTTATGTTTTGTGTTCTTTTGAAGATGTAAATGGATGGTTTTGTTTCTTGAAATTTTTGTTTTGAGGGAATTTTTCTGAAATGTATCTTTGGTTTATTTATTTTCCATTCATTATTGGAACATCCATGGGTGCATAAGGTGTAGACATAGATGTCTCATTAAATGATTATGGCACTATGAAAATGTGGTTTTTCTAAAAACCCTTATTTCCTAATATTATTTTTTGTATTCTCTATGATGGGTGTTCCTTTTTAAATTTAAAAAGGAATGTTTTTATGTGAAATCCTTGAGAATATACTTATTTTTATATTTATGTCTTTTTTTGAATGTGTGGCTTGGGGTGTTGTTTCGTTGTTTTATGAAATTGTGTACTATTATAATGTGATAAAAGACTATTATGTTTATTATTTAAAAATATATAACCTTAAGACCAATTTGGAACTTTCATCTAAAAGTGGATAATTGTATTATCATTTATAATGGTTTTTGGGTTCATAGAATATGTTTGGCTAGTTGGGATCCAAAAATTTGATACAAAAAATATTTAAACGTCTATATGAATTAAGGGCCCGATAAGAACCTTGATAACATGAAATTAATTTACATGAATATGGGAATCCTTTATAGGAGTTAATTACCTTAGGGGGTTTCATATATTTGTGTCTGTACATGGGGTAGGAAACTGCAGTGGCGATTGCTGGGTTATGTCACGTGTGTATAGGCCTCCTACATACATAGTATTATTATTACCATCATGGGTTCCTGAACATATTTTAGATGATCAAGTGATGATAGATTACCAACTCTAATTAGGTGGGTTGGTACCCATTAGTAGATATATAATCCAAATGGGGAGTTCTTATGGTTTTTTTGTGAGGGTGATCAGTTGGTTCTAGACTATGGGGCTTCACCATACGCTGACAAGTGGTTCTGAATTGAGAATATATAGGGGTTGTCTAAGGATGTTTGTGATTACCTATGATTTTTATTTATATTTTGTTTTTATTATATGATTCACAAGTTCTATTAATGAATTTTTTCTATATTTCCATTTTTTCACTGCCCTTGTTTTCCTTGAATGGCAATTTGATTAAAAAAATAGTTTCTTTTTAGAAATGAAATGTGTTGAGTTATATTTTATAAAACATGGAATAACCAATATTTATAATTTTATTTCCAAAACCTTTAATTGGCCTAATTTTCGAATGGAATCACATGGATTCTATGGTTTATTCTAGATTCCCTACTGATCATTTCGGTGCTCATGCATATCCCCCCATTTTAGTTAGAGGTTCATATTTTGTTCAGGTTTCCTAGATTTGATGCTTGTTGTGGGTTCGTGTCGGTCTTGTGGTTATAGTTAACCAAGAGGTAAAATGGATATCATGGTATGTCGTTTAGTTGTGTTTGTCTTAGTTATCAATATATTTTTTTGTACATTGAATATAGTTCAATTGATTTTTTATTCATATACAGTTGTTCATCACTGATGTGTTTTTATTTTTTTTCTATTTATATAGCTGGTCCTCATCACTTTTTTTTATAAATCATTCTCATGGTGTATGTATTTATTCAAACTGTAGTCTCCATCTCAGGGGTATTGGGAACATCTCTTGGGACATATTGCGGACCGTCTCGGGGGATCGGTTTAGGGTCAAATCGGGCTGGTTCAAGACAATAATGATATAAAAAATACATACTTCTTGGGATAATTTTTTTGTTTTTTTATTATACTTCATGTAATTTTCCAATGTCCATTGAAAATTTATATAACCTATAAGAATATCGAGTCACATGACTATCCACAAATTCATTAATTATCTACATATTATTAAAATTTCCATATTATCACTTATGAATTCCTGAGAATATTTTTTATTGAACTTTTATAAATGATTAAAAAATATCATGTATACACAAATGTTTTAAGATGAGGCATATTTTCGGTTTCCTTTTGAGTATGTATTTTCTGACACCTTTCATGAACACTCGAGTATACATGTAGTCTTACATTAAATATTGTACATTTAATCATGTAATTTTCTAACGGGTTAAAATTTTCTTCATGATTAATCTTTGAGGATGTTAGGTTATTGAATTTTATATCTAGAGATATTCATATAATTATCATGGTGTTTAGATGGATTAGGTGTATTTGGTCTCTCGTGGTGTGATTATGATGTGTATAATGATGAAAATTTTTCATTTTAGACTTTTACACAATTTATTTTACCTCATTAAAAAGATATCAGTTTTTTAGTTTCTCTACTTTCATATATTGTTTGTTGATTTTCTCAATAATTTATTAATATATATAAATTATCTTGTAGTATTTTCATTTGTTTCAGTCTGAATAAGAAGAGGGAGGTTTCCATGCTAATTATTTGACTATATTTCAGTACCATAAAAATTATATTTACATGTGGCTATTTTAAAATTTAAGTGTAACGTATGTTATTTTGGTTGACACTCATTGGTGGTAAATAATCTCTCACACATTAGTCAAGAAAACATATATATTATGTTGTCATGTAGTATTAAAATGTCTCTCCAAATATCATTTAGTGTTTTCACAATTTCATTCTATTAACTAGATCACTATAATTAGTTTATCTTTGTTCTTTTTTATTCTAGATTAATAAGAATATAGTGTTTTGGGATTATTGATTTCATTGTGTGAATTTTGAAAAAAAACATGGCTAATTTGTATGCAAATGTTAGGAAAATATATTTCTATGTTTAGTCTAACAAATATAATTACAACAAATTCTCTCTCTCAAGGATCATAAGATTCAATTTACAAATCATGGGAATGAGGAAGTATGGATCAATCAGGTTCCACTCTTATTATAGGTTTATGAATCAGAATTTCTAGTTACAAATTAGGACACAAGTATTTAAATTATTTTATTATCATCATTTCTGAATGGCCTAAAATTTTTACATAATAGAAAATAGTATAATTAGTATCTTTCTTTATACCTTATTAGGGGTTATAAAATTAAATAAGTTCACTCATATATGTTCATATGTTGAGACTGATTATTAACATATATTTTTATCAATGTATTGTATAATTGATATATGATTTTACGTCATGTGATATATTCAATTTTTGATCATGACAATAGTTTTATTATATATGTTTTCCTCTCAAGAATGCATCAAATTTTTTAATTATAATTTTATGAAAAAATATTATTCGAAAATTATTATAATAGTTTCTCATCATGTTACATTCTACCCTATTTCAAAACATGATTATTTGATTTTTCATATGTTTTTATTTGGAGTATGATTGTAATATTTATTTCCTTAAGTCCTATATTTAAAAATTTTATAAACCATTATTAGAACATTTCGATGTCAAAAAAAAATATAAAATAATTCTTTATATTTTCTAAATGAAATGGTTTTTTGATAAGGATGAGTAGTCTTGAATGAATAAATATGGATAAATGATTAAAAAAAGAATTCATTTAAATAAATCATTTATCAATATTAGTTCAACAAAATATGTGGTCTTAAAAAATTTCATTGGTAATGTCAAAAAAATATTCTAGATTTTTTATAATATTGTTTTTTATGTCGAATAAATTTTCGAAATTTTAGTATTTATACTTTGGATAATGTATTTATTTTTATATAATTTTCATTGTAAAAAGATTCTAAAAAATGTATGTATTTAATGAACCCAAATGAGGTATAATGTCTAAAATCACGAAGGTGAATATACCTCTTATTGCGTGGATATTAATGAGGGGATAAGTAGCCTAATAGGCGATACATTAAGAATTATGAGACATTTTTTGTAATCCATTTATTCTAAGTGTCATGGTACTAGTACATAGTTATGTTTGTTACAAAAAATAATCATTGGGATTTTTTTAGGGTTTTTAAAATGTTTCTTAATGTCCTTTAATTATCAATTTATTAGGTTTTATGATTTTATGGTATATTTTTTTCTTATCCTCACAAGGGATCATGTATTGGAATTTTTTTCCTAATTTGAGATTTGTTTCTTGTATAAGTGGTTGGTATATTTTATGGATTTTTTGATTAATATATCTTGGAGTTATTTTATTTGGAAATGATATCCATGCCATGAATGGATGGTGTGTGTTTTCTTATCATTATTACAATTTGTCTCAATGAATTTATATTAAATAAATGATGGGAAATTTGTAATTTATAGCTATTTCATATTTTTTGTGATAATAAATTTTATAGTGGGGATGTGTTAATATCATTCTTCCTGATGGGTTGAATTTATTTTGTATTTTAATTAATTTTTAGAATTTTTTTAACGGAATGAAATTACTTTTTAATTACCCATGAATTTCATGTTTATCCATTTTAAGGGAGAGTATGAATTTTTCTAAAAAGTATAGGTCATTACATGAATTAGAACTCAAAAAATTCTATTATTGTACGAATATCATAAAAATAATATTATGGATGGTGAATGATTTATGATTGGTGGATTGGGTTCTAGATTTTTCAGAAGGTAAGTGTTATAGTGGCCCTGTAATTGAAATTTAAAATACTGGTCGAACACAATGATTTAACAATGCGTTATGAAATGTGGTGGTTCATGATTGAGGGGGTAATGGTATAATAGTGTATGTTTGGGATAATTTGGTTACATAGGGTTTTACTCTATTTCATTTTGGAGATTCATGTTCCATAACTAGGATGGACATACAAAAACATTTATGTTTTTTATGGATCATCATCCTGAATATTGTCCTTGATGAACACATGAGGTGGGTGTTTTCAGAGAACCTTGATCCACACTATAGTTTGAGGCCATGTGAGGGACTATGTATTATTCAAAAAATATTCACACCACAATGGGTTTCCCACCATGTTTTCTAGTGGGGGTGTGAAGGACTTGAATGTTACAATTTATTACCATTTAATTTTTTGGGAAAATGGAACATTGAGGAGATGTCATTCACTTGACTCTGACCCCTACATTTTTCCCTACTGGTTCTCCATAGGGGTAGATCTATTTATTTTGTCATATTTAGAGTTAGGGGGAATATTATTCTTTTTTTATCCTCTGATATTTCATCAGCTTCATAACTAGTTATTTTTAAATGGTATTCTCAAGGTTTTTAGTGTTGATTCTACAAGAGCATAGTGGAATCATTTAAAGGAAATGAGAATTTTTCATGGAATGGATAATGTATGTTCATAGACTATTATCTAAATTTAATATCTCTTTTTTCCATTAGATAAAAATTATAGCCTTAATTAATGTAGGAATTCTAATTTAATTGAATGAAAGCAGTGATTGAAATGGTTTTTTTGGTTTGGTCTTTATGTTGAGATTTTTCCTAGGGTAGGTATATTATATTCTAAGTATGATTAGTCCTGGTTTTTGTGAAGCTGTATTTCTCATGGATTTATAGTCATTAAGCTCCATAGATTTACTAAAATAATTTTTTATCAATTTTTATAATCTAATAGTTATATTTTTTTCAATGAGATGTGAGTTTGAGTGGTGGTACGTGATTGGGAGAGGCATGCCTGAGTTTTTTTAAGGAGTTGTGAAGCATGAAATGGGTGGTAAATATTATGTGGTTGTAGACAGAACTCATAAGATAAATTTATATATATTTTTAACAATCATTTACTAATAGAATTATTTTTATGGGTTCAGATTGAATGGATATAGTAAAAAAGAACCATAGATAAAGACATAGGAAGGTGTTGGATTCTTCGACATTTGATATGTCCTTTATATTTCATTGAGTAAATTGGGATCATAAGGACCCATAATATTCATATATAATTGACACATATTATTAGATAAAAATTAAACATATTACTCTATTATCCATGACATAATATTATTTTTAGTGTCTTTTGAAGAGTAGATACATAAAAAACATGTTTATAAGATATTTATATTATATCAAAATATGTTCTTCCGAACTAGATAAATTCATAGAAATATCATACATAAAACATTTCTTCATTACATAAGGAATGGAAACCTTGGAAAGGGTGAGAAATAATTCTCATATAAGTTAATGAATATATTTATCAATGATTTCATAATGACAACATGAGGATAATATTATGATAAAGTAATCATAACATTTGATGACCATATATGACATATCATGGATCAAAATATTAAGTCATTCCATAAATATGGGTACACAAAAAGATATGAATCATAATGAAATTAAAAAAACTTGAGCAATTAATGAATAAAAATTGTATAAGGAATATGTTTTTTGATAGAACAGATGAATGGAAAATCATTTCTTTCATAAGGTGTCTTCTCCTAGACTATCATAGTGGATTGGATTAACTCAGCAATACATCATATAATAAACTAAGTTATAGTTCCATGAATATCATAGTGGATAGAGTACCTTACTAAATGAGATCACTCCCTAGTCCAAGTTGTAATATTTGATGAGATATTTATCCCCAAACAATGCATTGAAGAGGTATATATTTATAGTCATGTAATACCTTTACCCGCGAATTCCGGAGTGAGTGCATTACATTATTACATGGGAATTATTATAAGAAATGAAATCCCAAATTATTGATCAATTTAGTAATTTTTAATACCAGATTACATAAATGATACCCATAATATATATGGAAATTAAAAAAATGATACATAATTAAATTATATGAACTAAATCCTTGAAAACACATTCAATGATTTCTTTTTGATTTCAAGGGGAAAGGAAACAAGATAAGGGTGATGGAAAATATTAGTTAAAGTAAATTAATATAGAGTAATTAATGAGTAAATGATCATAATCAATATAAAAAGGTAAATAATTAAGCACTCATGGCATTTAAGTGTCTCTATAAGGAATAAAAGACATGGAACATTAGATAAATAAAACACAATTAATTCAATCAATATACTATGAATGAAATTAATCCATATAAATTTAATAGAGAAAAATCATGGATAATAATACTAAATTAATTTCAAATAATGGAAATGCTAAATTATCAGACATCATGAAACCCTTTCACATGAAACCATTACTGTGAAGAATTAATCTCAAAACAGTTTATACAACGCTGATTTTGGAGAACTAATTCACCTCATGAGACTACTGATGCCTAAAAGGTGTTGAATTGTGTATTACATAATCTATATATTTATTGTCTGGTAATTCAATATATATTGAGTAATTGACTTACTTAATAAGCAACACAGATGGCTAAATATCTTTATTTAATAAAATATAATGATTTAAAGATAATTCCCAAGTTAATCAAATAAATACTAAAGTGTACACCATTTGATAAAGTAGTATATGGTCTAGAAAATATTAAAACTTAATTTGAAGAAGGGTATTTTATAAAAAATATCATATGGATTTTTTTCTATATAATGAAAGTAAACAATAATAAAATAATGTGATATTGCAATGATAACTTTTACCACTTGGAAATATTAACATAAAAAACCTTCAATGATATAGTTTAAATAGAAAAAAATAAAATAATGTATGACTAAATCATGATATTAAATTATATTATGTATGTATACACACCATATTAAATCAAATTGGTGTATATTAACAAATAAGCCTCAATAGACTGTAAATTAATATGAAAATATTTACATTGTGTTTTATTTTGGGTGACAATCCAATAAAATCCTTTTTTAATGGTTTTAAACATGTCAGTAACCTATAAAATAACCATAATACTTTGAATAATATTATATTAACTTTTTATACTCTATTATTTGAAATTTCATAACAAAATAACATTTTTTTTAAATTTTTTGGTGTTAATTTCATTGATTTTCAGTAATGTTTTCCTATATAAATTTAGTTCTTCTTACGTTGAACATGATTCTATCATACCCGGAAATTAAAACTTGTTCGAAATATCCTATATATAAAAAATTTATGTAATTATTATACAATATAATATATGATGATATGAAATGAAATCAATAATTCAGGGAGGCGATTGGCCATACATATACAAGGATGTTGTTTTCATTATATTTTTGTATTATAATAATGATTGTAAAATAGTATATATAAATATTATTATTCAAGAATAATAATTTTATCATATATATCTCTTATTTTAATTCAAATCACCCATCATATATTCTATTTATTGCGTAAAATAATCACATCATTTTGAGGAGGTTGTAGTGCATGCATCCATAAACGATGTTATCATTTTCCCACAAAAGGGAAAGCATGATGGAATGAGTTATATAAGTACTAAAGTTGTACAAAAATATTATAAATATGTCAAATATAATATATTATATATAAATCCTCTATTATTTCTAACACTTAATGCTATTAAATTATCGATATAAGCTTTTGAGGAGGTAATCCTCTATAAACACAAATGATGATTGCATATCCCATCATGATTGTTGTCTATTAAACAATTTGAAAAAAATTTACAATTAAAACATTTAATGTTTTTTAAGAAACTATTTAATTATACAATCTTGATATAAAATTATTTCAAGGGGTGGATAAGTGTATTAAACAAAAGGGGTTGGTGAAAAGTAGTACCTCTGATTCAGTTAACTCATTTTGGATTATGGAAAAATACATCCCTCGAAAGAGTTACACTAAATATGATTATTCTATGTGGAGGGGAGTTATCTAGGGATAAAATTTGTTTTGGATTTTAATGATCCATTGGGCATTAGAAGTGTGAATCAGTGGGTTGGATACATGCCTTTTTATAGTGGATGAAAATTATCAAGATTGAAATTTCAGAATAGGGAATTTGACCCTTGTTTTTCTATGCCATGTGGATCCAAAAATGAGAATAATTATATGCAAGGTTTTATATAGTCAAAACATGGCTATAAACGGCATTATGAATTTTTTTTGGTAATGATGGCCATTAAGATTGATGTTTACTCATTTGTTAAGATAATATTTCTATTAATTTCAATAAATAATTTTTAATTAATTCACTAATATTTTTATTGAAAGTCTAATTTGAACTAATTATAAATTATATATTATTCTGATTTAAATGTGGAATTCATTATTTTTAAATCCAATCATATTTCTTCCATTAATCAATGTAAAATCCATTCATCATATGGGATGACAAGGCATGATTTTATTATGAAAATTTTCAAAATATGGAAATACTTTTAAATAAAATTTCAATGAAAAAATGATTCCAATTACATAAATTGGATCAATTTATATATAATTGGACTAATTTTTCTATAAAACTAATTGAAAATACAACTTACCCTTAAAAATAATATATATAGAAATGAAATTGTCGTTTAATATTCTTTATTTATCGCATTTCATCAATTAATGAAACTACTCAAAAAAAATCAATAAATTCTTCCAAAACTATTTTTTATGATTCCCTTTAAAAATTGATGTTTTTTAATATAATAACTAATAATGTATAAAAATAGTTTTTAACATAGGTGAAATATTTATAGGTGAACAAGCTACCTTTATTAAAGATGAAATTATTATTGGGATCATTTTCATATTATGTATATTAAATAAATTTAATGAATTAAAAAAATAAATTATTTAATATATAATATATATATTCCCTATAAATTCTATTAAATTGTTCAAATTTTTTATTTATGAAATTTTTTAATAAATCGTGTTTCTTGTTGAGTGTTGTGTCCATTGGAAAAAAATTTAGTATTGCGTGTTTCTCATGATACAAAGAAAATTAAATTTCATTTAAAATAAAATTTGTAATAGTCTAAGGGTGATACATTTAGTCATACAACAAGAAATCCTTCCTCAAATTTTTAGGCCTATAACCTTCTAAAAGATGTGGGTGGTTCCACTATATATAATCATATAGTTCCCTTGTGTGTTATTCCATTCTGTGATTTCTCAACCATACCCTTAGTAGAATGGTCACATGATTCCTCAATAATTTATTTATCATATCAACAATGAGTATGTCTTCTTCATAGTATAAAAGGTCATGATCCAACTATATTTCATCAGTGGTTAGAACACGCCTAAGTCTAGGAATGTACTTCTATATTAGATATATACAAAACAGATCATATAAATTTGAATGATTCGGTGGAATTTCCCAACTATAAATAACAACTCTAACTATTTAAAGAATTTTGAATGATTTTATGTACCTTGATACCATATAACCTTTCTTACCAATCATTATAACACCCTTAAATTGAGATATATTCATGAAAACATGATCTCAAAAATTGAAAACTAAATCATTCCTTCAATTATTAACATAAATCCATTTCATTAATTTTTCTAAATTAACATTAGCCTAATCACCTTTAGCATTTTCTTAGTCTCTCTACCATGATTTGGGATTATAAGTTTCCTTTCACCTATATGATACAAACATGTTGGTGTATGATACCCCTTTATATAATTCTTCATAAAACAACACATGAATACATGAAGCTAATCTATTTTTATTGAACTCTAACAAAGGTATCTACTGATCCCATGTCCCTTGATTGTGGAATGATCACGACCTTTACTTGGTTTCCATTTTTTAAATTATTCTTTCATGTTTCAAATCAATTTTATTATGATTGGAATTCCTCAAAAGAAGATTAGTATCAAGAATCATCTGAAGACTCTTCCAAAACATTGAGTTATATTGGGGGTCATAATCAAAAATAATTTATTGTGTTATACCATTATGGATTATAGTTTCATTAAAATAGTTTATTTCGAGGAAACAAAGATGAATGACTTTTCTTATTGTAAAGAAATTTGAATATTTCGCTCAGTTACCAATGATATCCAATATTTAATCACTTTTTATTGGATTAATTGGTAGTCTCAAGAAAACCATAAAAGTAATTTCATCTCATTTACACATATTAATATGAACATGTTAAAGGCCTCTAATAGTTTTCTTCATCACAATAATCAATTTTTTAAAAACTAAATATTTGGACACATAATCTTCAATTTCTGTCATCATTTTTTCCAAATAAAAATGTTCTTTAATGTCCCGAAACATCATTATGCTAATAGGGTACATAGAAAAATATGTTCTATGAGAATCATCCAAGAATTCACTTTTTTTATAAGGTCTATATTTAAATCATAGACTCTTTCCAATTGTTCAACACTATCTTCACATAAAATTCCTTCTAAATTTACATCATTCATACATTTAATTTTCTTCAAAATTTTCACGTTATCATATTGAAAATTATTTATCTTCTCTAATAATGATTCATCTTCTATAATTGGAAAATTTATTGATGTATCTACATTATTATAAGTTACTATATCCATCATTATATGGTCCAAGAACATAAGATCCATCTCAATTATTTGGTTGGTTAGAACACTATGATAATTTCTACTCAATGAATGTTTTAGCTTAATTTCATTCCCTTGGTAGTAGTGATATAATATATCATAATCCTTTAGTATCTTGTTCTATCATCTATTTCTCATACTGATATCTTACTTTGAGAATATTTACTTTTGTCTATAATGATCCTCGTATATCACACAACATTCCCAATAGAGATAATGTCTCTATATTTCCAATGCCAGGACTATTTCCACAAAATAAAGATCAGGGGTTTGATAGTTCTATTCATAATCCATCAGATTCCTTGATTCATTTGAAATAACATTAACATTATTAATAATGACATAATAATAACCCTTCATCGGTGCAAAACTATATATGAAAATCCTATCACATACATGTGGTATAGTAAAAATGAATAATTGATTAATATTTTATTTAGTTCATTATATTAATCATATTATAATTTTTTTATAATAACCTCTATATAGGTAGGCTTGTTTAAAAGGTTATCCAATTGGGTAAAATAAAAAAACTCATCAATAGAAACCATCCAAACAAATGAAACTATTAACGATATTTATGATTTATGGTGTAGTATATTCTTTGACAACTTTTTTTTGAACTGACTAATATTTTATCCTTTAGAACAATATTACCAAGAAAAGAAACATATTTTATATAGAAATCACACTTACTAAATTTCCCATATAACTCTTCCCTTCAATGAGTCCAAATAATGATATGAATTTGATTTGGATGGTCCTAGTAGCTTTTAGAATACCCCCAAAAATCAATAACGAATACCATAATAAATTCAATAACATGTTTCTTGAATAATCTAATCCTTATATATTTAGAAAAATGGTTTTTAGTTAATCCAAAAACAATTACTCTAAACATGTAATGTTAACACCCATTTCCAAAAAAATATTTGGAATATCTTCCTTATTTTCTATAATGAGTGATATCCATAATGAAAATAAATCATTGCCAAATATTTCACATTTTTATGTTTTCAAAATAAGTAATCAATGTGTGGAAGAGTATATATGACTTTATTATAATATAATTTCATTCTCAAAAAATCATTAGCATCCTCATGGGTCTATATTTCTTTTTAATAAAGATAATATTGGATCCTCATTGTGAAAAAATTGGGAAATGAGTTACTTTATAAACAAATACTCTTTTTGTTTCTTTAACTCCACATATTACAAAATGATCATTCAATAGGGAAACATTGATATTGTCCATGTATCGAGCATTAAATAAATGAAAAATTCAACATCATGCTCTGAGATATGTCTAAGAAATACTTCATGAAATACAACAATGTGTTCATACAGAATAGGGACATATTTGATTTTATGATTTCCTTCTTTATCACTAGAGGTTGTTTTCTCCTCTTCCTAAAAAAGACATTTATTAGGGCTATAATGGGTGGATGAAGATATAAATCATTAGAGGAATATTTTTTTCTAATTATAAGGGATATTTTATATACCTCACAGATTGTAATTTATTTTCTTTTAAAATATATTATTGAATCAAATTTTTATATCCATTATATATCAAGGATTACATAAAATTTTTCCATATATTTGATAACAAGTTCAGTATGTAACGTAAGTCTATTTTTCATAATTGGATATTCAGAACACATATTTTTTGCAATGAGACTTCTTTTGTGAGTTTGGACTAACAAATCTCTTATTATATAAATGGAAAATTTATAATTTTCATCGAAAAATGAGCATTTATAAAATATTGTGATGATCTAGAATAAAATAAGGAATTGGATAAATATGAATATATGATTATTTTAATTGACACTATATAATTTCATAATTCTCCGTCCACTATAATGGTCTCATATGATTCAAAATTTTTCATTTTCCTCTTATATGGTACATTCCATTGATCTATGGGGTGTTCATTTTCAAATTATCCCATATCTCTATAGGTGATACACTAAATATTATTGTTTTATTTATCCCACATTAATTCTTTAAAAATATGAACATTTCTATACATTTATATCAGAGTCCTAGTCCCATCTTGATTTTCCCAGATTTATTTTTCCCAAATATCTCACTTAGTAGGAATGAATTCATTCTATACTAATTCATTGAAACATTCCCTATTTCATGTAGTTAAAAATTCATCTCCTTCTATTGGATTCATTTGAATACGTCGGATCAGGATAATTACTTCTCTATAATGATGGATAATAAAACTAATTATTCATATGATAAAATAATCATAGAAACCATCACCATTTGAATATATTTTAAGGTGTTCAATGAATTGTCAAATTATTTAAATGTTGTTTCCTATATTATATATTAAATATCTACATAACCTTGTTAGAATAGCTTCATAATTTATAACACCTTCATTATCATTTTCTTCATGATAAGAAACATCCTCTGAATCACAATTTATTTATAATGAGGTTTTTAATTATCTTAAAATGTTTCCTTAAATGATCTCCATTCCTTTAGTAATATTACATATTCCTCTTTGGTATTACAGATTATGAACCAATATTGAAAACAACCACCTTTGAGATAATAGAATAAATGTGTAACCTTTTATATTTCACTACATCCTAGGGTCATAAATATATTCTCTAGAGAATTAATCAATTACTCATCCATAATTAGATTAGTAGCACCCCTAAAAATGTGTGATTCTATTGTGTAGAGTAATAAATCATTGGGGTCTATTTTTTTGGAATATATTTTCCATTCAATCATTTTTATGTTTCATAACCTGGTTATATTTCCTTAATATTTCAAAAAAATTCTCAATTAAAATTCTAGCTTTATTGGTTTCCTCTATAGGGAAATCTCTACATATTCCATGAGTATTGATATCATTCGTACATCTTGGAACTATTTATAAAAAATGGCATATTCTGCATTAACTCACAATATGATAAGGTATAATTACAAATATTTTATAACACATAACATTAATTTATGCATCATAAATCTTTTTATAATTAACGTTTGATTATTTTCTATATATATAATTTTAAATAATTCATAATGATTTGTTATGAAAATGATAATTATCATAAGTATATCTCCTAAATGTATCAGAAGAGGTGTTTAGTTGGGACAATTTCCATTTAAAAGATTACACTCGAGTCTGGACCGACATACCTTTTTAGAGTTGTTATCCCTTGTTACATCTATTACAAAACCATGTAAACCTGTGGTATTTAAACATTTATATATTTCTAGGAATACTCAGATAATCTCTAACTTATTAAAACTATATGATGATTTTATATTATTATTCTCAAATGTTATCATATAGTTATGTATCTATATATTTTTTCTATATCTAGTTTCCATGGTTTCTACTATGCATTCTTTGATAATAACTATAATGCCCCAAGCCTTGAAGCCCGAACTCGGTGGCTAACAATATTAAGTCAGAATGTTTATTGGAAATCGATTCCCATTGTATATATTAATTTATCCATTTTGGGAATCAACTATATATAAATGATGACCATATTAAAATTATAATTTTGAAATAAATCATGATACATAGTGGAATGAAATGAATTGTGTCATTGAAATATCATTCAATGATTTCTTCATCATGTCATCGGGAAGGGAGAAATATAAGGGTAAGCTCAAATGTTATGTAAGGTTATGTATGATGGAAGAAATAATAAATCATTGAGAATAATTATCATGTAATGTTAAATAACTAATCACACATGATCCCATCGGGTGTTAGCCGAGTGGTACCTGCTGGTTGTACCCCTCACTCTCTATGGGAACTTGCCCAAGCTTGAGTCCTTCCAGACTCGGACACAGTGCATAATATGCCCAAGGCGACTCAAAGTCATTTTCCATGTCGGGGAACATGCAGAATGCTCTTGGCATGGATGGCCATCCTAGTGGAATGCGAGCATTACCCTACACACATTTTCACCAAATAGCTTGTATCAAAGTGGTACAAGCCACAGCTTCGAAAACAAAAGACCCAAGATCCAATCTGGGCAGGGACAAATTTCTGGGTACTATTGCAGCACTGTAGCACGGAACTGTAGTAGTATTGTCACAGTAAAAAAACTATAGTGTCCTTTGAACTACTGTAGTGGTGACAATATATCAGCGGAGGTACTATAGCAAGAACATTAGCGGTCGTGGTGTTGTAGTAGGTATTGTTGAAAATCGGGTACTGAAGAAGCACTATTCAGTGAAGGGTCCTTTGGGCCAAATATAGGATTTCAATCCAAGTAATCAGGCCACTAGTGTAACACCCCAAGCTTCCACGGTACGTTTCCCTTAGAATAATACGATAGCGTGTGTTGTACGCAACCTCGAGTTCTAACACACACCACAACTACTTAAACTAGCCGTTGTGAATAGTAATACCTACATTTTGAAATCATATATATTTTATATTTCAAAATGGACTTCATTTTTGGATTCGTAATATCTAATTTATCCTAAGGTGAAATTTTGGTACTTTTCGGATAACTTTCATATTTTGATGAATAGGGAAAATTAATAAATTTTAATTAAAAACAACTTTTTTAATGAAAATAAATAATAGTGATAAATCATGAATTTTAGTAGTTTTAAAGTATATTTAGAATATATTTTTACCATTTAATATAATGTTGGTCATTGGACATAATTTTACAATTAAACCGAACATAAACAAGTGTCAATCTTTTGATAGTTATTATCTCTTTAAAACACGCTTTTTGTTTTGACAGCGAGAATTAATTTTAAATTAATTTCTGCGACTTCTGTGTTTTGATTTTAGGAAAATGGATTCCATATTCGTAATCAGGATTTTCATATTGTGTAAATAGGTAACTTTTATTTTTAGACATTTTGAATAATTATTGCGGTAAATATTTTATTTACCATGGTTAAGGGTAAATCCGGTAAATAAGGGTTAAAAAAATAATATTATAATAATACTAAATTAACTTAAAACGTGTCTTAACCCTATTGGTTGATACCTGGTCGACCATGGGCATATTTGGGTCGATTTTGGGACCCCATGGATCCACTTGTAAGTGATAATGACACTTTATTTTAATTAAGTTAAAATGAATACAAAAATGACACAAGCATATATCCTTTAGCAAACCAATTGTTACATAGGGTTATATATGTTGGATTTTAGATTATAAATATTAATTAGAATGATAAAAAGATTTCCTACATAATGATATTTTATTTATAATTTTTAGACATTAAATAATTTATTTTATTTATGACACAATGATGATGTAGTAATAACTATAATAGTGAAAAATTAAAATAATTGATATTATAAATACCCAAATAAATGTAATATGAAACTTTTAATGAATTAAACTAATTTTATATGATAATATGATATATTAGAATTGATGTAATTGACTTTTTTCGAAGTAATAAATCTTTTATGAGTTTGAAAAAAATAAACTATTGAATAGTGTCAAAATTGACATAAAAGAGTTCTTAAAACAAATATTATATTATTAATTGATATTAAATTCCTAAAAATCTAAGGTTCGGCCAAGTGACTTATATCATGATAGGTTCATCATTAATGGACCACTTGGGGTTCGCTTGGATGTATGTAGTAAGTTTATTAACCATATTATATAAAAATACAAAGAGACATTGTAAAAGTGAAACTAATTAAATTAAAGTTAATACTTAAAGATAAGGTTAATATAAGTACCCAAACCTGTCTAAATTCTATTGGTTGAGTTGTTTTCGACCCATCCCCACCGTAACCTTTGAATAGTCAACTTTGGAGCCATTGGAAACCGATTATGAATTTATTATAAACTAATATCTCTAGCTTTTCCAAAGGTGCCCCTCACCCCTGTTATAAAAGGGCACTCCTCCTTCTCATTTCTTCACACCTTCAAAGCCTTTTTGTTCGGCCAAACTCTGCCCAAATACTCTCCCAACATCCCTCAATACAACCTAGTGGCCTTAGTTTGATCAGAAAGTTAACCTAAGGATCCCTTTTGATCAAATCAAAAGGAAGAACCCGAAGAAGAGGTAATGATTTCACCACCCTTTTCCAAGTTCATTTCTTCTTCCACTTCTTCTTCCTTTGTTGTTACCATTCTAAAATAATAACTTCAGTATCATATATATACTGTGATGTTATTATAAATATGGTACAACCATATTAAGTATTCTATCCACCCTTTGAATAACATGTCACCATACGTGCGTACGTACGGCTTACCGTCTCCACGTCGTGGTGTAATTGTTATTCAATATATTATTATTTGGATGGGTATAATAATGATATGTAACTCATGTAAATAATAAATAAAACATGATAATGATTCTGTATATATGATATAACAACCATTTATATATTATTTTAATATCAAAAGAATGATATTGTCGCTCGTGCGTACGTACGGACTACCGTCTCCACGAACGCGATGAGATTCATTCTCCATCGTATCCATTAAAGTATAATTATCATTTGATGATTTAAAAATGATGTTAAGGACTTGATATCATTATGGATATGAATAATATACAACCTATCCTTTACAAAAATGTCTTACGTAACAAAACATATAAAAGAAAACAAGTAAGTTAACACCCGAAACAACGATAATACTAAGATATTATTATAAATTGATATTAAAAGATCATATATGATATCATATTAATGTATATGATTCTTGTATAATTTAGTAACAATTATTTCACCATTATACAGGAGGTTAACCTACCCCAACCAAAGAAAAGTACAAGGTAAGGGTTTACTTTACAACCTCTTCATTATCCAAGGTTGTTTATACGTAATAATCTACTGGGATCTCTTTATCATCCACATCCATGTTTCTTAAAAATGTATTTCAAAACATTTTTACTATTTACTAGAATATGAGTTAAAGTCATTTATACCCTTTTTGACTTTTATAAGTGGTTTATAAATGAATCTTTCGGTCGTTTTCAAAACAAGGTCCTTTTTAACCTTCTCGACATAATTAAGGTAAGAATGTTTTTTTTAACTTATACGGTGGGTGCGGCTATTTTCCGCCGTTATAAAATCTTCAAAGCTTCCCTTAAAATCTTATAAGAATATTTTCAAAGAAAATGTTTTATTTTATATGGATCTTAAATGATTTCAATATAAAAGGAGATATTTCTTTTAAAAGAATTTTGATTTCATCTATGTCAACATCCTTTGATGGATTTTAAGATTATTTGAAGTTGATTTATTATGATACAAAACTTCTATATTGTATTGAAGGTTTTGTGATATGTTTGAATGTGGATGTGCTATTTTTATACCATTCATAGTTTATAGTGAAAGTATTGACATTTCGTATGCTAGTTTTAATATGAATGTTTATGTTATGTTTAAACCTTTTCATATGGGAATGCATTGGACTTAATATGTGACAGGTGGAGCCCGCTATAGCTCCTCGATGCATTGGTAGGTCTCATGAGACAAACTAGTGTCTTGGCACAAGGCCTTGGAAAAATATTATTTGTAGTCTTGTCACGAGGCCTTGGCTATGTGGTTATGATAGTCTAGCATTATGCATTCCAACATTATGAAAGTGGTTATTGATTTTTTCATGTGACTATTCTATTAGTAGAATATCCATGTGAATAAGTAAATGGCATTATTTCATTTTATTTATGCCGTACCATTTTGAAATTTCATGTTTGAAAGGCTTTTGTTTTAGTTATACATTGCCTTAAATGTTTATTCTTATTTATGAAAGTTTCCGCTATATTGTTATCCTTACTGGGCATTTGAGATCACCCCTTTTCTATGTTTTATTTTTCCCAGGAAGTGAAGAAGTAAATTATGAATGACCTGCAGGGATATTATGTGGGGATATGAGTGTGGATTATGGAGAAATTATGTTGTTGTAGTAGTTTTTCATTTTATGATGTAATGTGAAACTTATGAATATATCTAGTATTTCCAAGGCTACTAAACCAATCAGTCTTTCGAGATTTGATCTTTATTATGATCATGCCAATGTTATGTAATAATGCACCGACTCTGGGTTACTAGGGTCGGGGCGTTACAGTTGGTATCAAAGGAAGTTTAGTACAAACCTTGGAAGCTAGATTTAGATAAACTCTGATTAGAGCACGTAGACCTAAGATGAACTTTGAGGATTAGTATAGAAGAACTTCCTATAATTTTGGTATTGTAGAGATTTTGTGAGTTTTCCGAGAAATACATCCCTGTCTGGATACGAGCAGGTAGAGGCGGCTCTGGCACAGATGTACCTAGGGGTAAAACCCGAAAACACCGCTTTGAGCTAGACTCAAACGGGAACTGGTGCACGACAACGGGCCTTGCTGCACTCTTGGTTACGACACTCCCAGGGGATATGCTTAGGATAACTCTCATTTTTCTTTACAAATCATTTTGAAGGGATTATGAGTATATAGTTCCTCAAAGAAAACATTCTTATGATTATGGATTATATCCATAAATAGTTCAATTTATGTTAAGTGTTTTATAAGTACGGGATTATGTATTTTGATTCTTAAACTGATCTAGTTTATGCCATTGTTTAGAAATGGAGCCTAGTGCAAGAAATGGAAACTGTATCAATGCACGCACTCCATGTAGGGATTGCCCTCCTGCTCAAGATAATTATAGTGGGGCTGGTGATGCAACTGGTGCCAATCAGCTAATCACCATACTGGGACAACTTACTCAGGTTATGAATAATAACCTTACCCGTATGGATAACCCTGATCCGCAGCGTGGAGGATCAATGTTAGATCGATTCATGAGGCAACAACCACCAATGTTCAATGGGAGTAAAAATCCCTTAGTAGCCGAGCAGTGGATAAATTCTCTAGAGAAAATATTTCAGGCTTTGGGGAGCAGTGAAAGGGAAAAAGTTATCATGGCAGTTTACCGCCTCACTGGAGATGCTGATAAATGGTGGTCATTGATTCAAAACATGAAGGAAGATGATGAAGTATCAAATAAGGAATGGAGGGAGTTCAAAGATCTGTTTTTAGAAAAATACTTTCCTCGCGACCATCGAGCAGATATGGAAAGGCAATTTCTGGGTCTGAGACAAAAGGAGGATGACAATGTCACAAAGTATGAGGCTAACTTTACAAGGTTAGCGAGGTATGCTGGAGATTATATTCACAACCCACGAAGTAATATTGATCGTTTCTTTGATGGGTTAAAACCATTTCTCTGTCGAGCATTAGTCTCACAATCCTTTTCATCGTACGAAGACATTGTCTCATGTGCTATCAAGACCGAAAAGGAATTCTCTAAGTCTTATGACTTTAAAGAAAAGCAAGAGAAGAAGAGACCTGCTGATTAATCTGGGAATGGAAATAAGGGGAAGAAGGGAAAGGTTGAATATCCATCTTGTGGTAAATGCGGGAAGAAACATCCTGGTACTTTCTTGAAGGGAATGGGAGTCTGTTACAAGTGTGGTGAAAAAGGCCACCAAGCTCGTGATTACAAGGGGAAGAAGGAAGCTACCAACGTTCAGTGCTACAATTGCAGGGAGATGGGGCATTATGCAAATGCATGTCCTAAGCGTCAGGAGAACTTACCTCAGAAAATGCCAAGGGATCAAGGCCAGGCTTATGCTATCAGTACTGCAGAGGTAGAAGCTCCAAAAGACGTGGTGGCAGGTAATTTAATGGTTTCCTCAAGTTTAGCAAATGCATTATTTGACTCTGGATCATCGCATTGTTTCATATCTTCCCAGTTTGCTAATAAAATTAGATATTTCCAATTTGATTTAATAATTGAGTTGTTAGTTAAAACTCCTAAGGGAAGTATCATTGCAACAATGTTTTGTGAATCAGTCCCCATTAGAGCACATAAATTTTCTTTATATGCTGATCTCATCATCATACCTATGATTGAGTTTGATATAATCCTCGGTATGGACTGGCTTTCGGACTATGATGCAAAAATTTATTGTAAGAAGAAAGAGGTTACGATTCTTGATGATAATGATAAGGAACACCTTATCTTTAGAGCAGAATCGTCACCACCTAATTCTTATTTAGATCCACCCCCAGTAGCTCAACTTAATTCAATTATTGGGGAGTAAGAGAATGAAATAACTGTCGGTGAGGAAAGGAATGTTCAAATAGAGGATGTACCTGTTGTGAAATAATTTGTAGATGTATTTCCGGAAGATTTACCTGGACATCCTCCAGAACGAGAAGTTGAGTTTTCCATTGATTTGATTCCTGGATCAAGGCCTATATCGAAGACCCCTTATAGAATGGCCACTGTAGAGTTAGTCGAACTAAAGAAACAACTAGAGGAATTGAGTAATAAGGGATTTATCCACCCTAGTGTTTCTCCAAGGGGAGCCCCTGTTCTTTTTGTTAAAAAGAAAGATGGATCTATGAGGTTATGTATCAACTACAGGGAGATCAATGCTATAACGATAAAGAACAAGTATCCCCTGCCTCGTATTGATGATTTATTTGACCAACTGCATGGAGCCCAATACTTTTCAAAGATTGACCTTCGATCTGGATACCATCAGTTGTGTGTAAAGAAGGAAGACATTCCGAAGACAGCATTTCGAACTAGGTACGGGCATTACGAGTTTACTGTAATGCCTTTAGGATTGACTAATGCACCCTCTGTATTCATGGATCTGATGAATATAGTTTTCAAGGAGTATCTCGATGAATTTTTGGTGGTATTTATTGATGATATCTTGGTATACTCCAAAACCTATGAAGATCATGAAAATCACTTGCGCATTATCTTGAAGACTCTGAGGAGGCATTAATTATATGGGAAGTTTAGCAAGTGTGAATTCTGGCTTCAGGAGATTTATTTTCATGGCCATATTGTCTCTAAAGATGGAATCTCTATTGATCCTTCTAAGACTAAGGAAATCCAAGAATGGCCAGCACCTACGAGTATAACTGAGGTACGCAATTTTATTGGTTTGGCAGGTTATTATCGACGTTTCGTCCAGAATTTTGCCCGATTGGCTAACCCATTAACGAAGCTCACACGTAAAGGGGTTAAATTTGTTTGGACAAAAGAGTGTGAAGAATGTTTTGAAGAACTGAAGAAAAGATTAGTCAATGCTCCTATATTGACTCTACCATCGGGGAATGATGGGTTCGTTATTTATAGTGATGCATCAAAGAAAGGACTTGGCTGTGTCCTTATGCAGAATGATAGAGTTATTGCCTATGCATCACGACAGTTGAAAATTAATGAACAAAACTATCCTACTCATGATCTCGAGTTAGCAGCTGTGATCTTTTCTTTGAAGATATGGAGGCACTACCTCTATGGTGAAAAATGTGAGATTTATAATGATCACAAGAGTTTGAAGTATATTTTCTCACAAAAAGAACTCAACATGAGGCAAAGGAGATGGCTTGAATTACTCAAGGATTATGATTGCACGATACACTACCACCCGGGGAAAGCAAACACGGTGGCAGATGCTTTGAGTAGAAAAGACCATGGAGTTTTGAACAATATGAGAATTGAAAGGGATCTAATTTTCATGGATCTAGTGAAGATGGACATGGGAATAACTAGGGAAGGCGAAACATCATTTCATTTTCAAATGGTTGCCAAACCATCTTTACTAGAAAAGATTAAGAGTTCTCAGACCGATGATGAAGAATTCCAAAAGAAGATTAAAGCTGTGAATGATGGGAGATTGAGAGACTTTGTGTATGAAGATGGAATTTTGAAATTTGGGAAGAGACTTTGTGTTCCCGATTTACCTGATCTAAAAAGGGAATTGTTGGATGATGCTCATAGTACCAATTTCTCTATACACCATGGGAGCAAAAAAATGTATAGAGATTTGAAGGAACATTTTTGGCGGGACAACATGAAGAGGGAGATTGCTGATTTTTTGTCAAGATTTATGGTTTGTCAACAAGTGAAAGCTGGAAGGCAACAGCCTAGAGGAGTCATGCAACCTCTTCCCATACTGGAGTGGAAATGGGACAATATTACGATGGACTTTGTCATGGGGCTACCAAAGACTCCTAGAAGGAACGATGCAATATGGGTTATTGTTGATCGTCTTACCAAGTCAGCACATTTTCTTGCTATAAGAGAATATCTACCCCTGGAACGTCTAGAAAGACTATACATTAATGAAGTTGTGAGACTTCATAGAGTACCCCTATCGATTGTTTCTGATTGTGATCCCCGTTTTACTTCAAGATTTTGGATAAGTCTTCAGAAATCCCTGGATACTGAACTTCATTTGAGCACTGCTTACCACCCTCAGACAGATGGACAATCAGAACGGACTATTCAAACCCTAGAAGACATGTTGAGATCTTGCTCACTTGACTTTCAGGGTATGTGGGATCAATATTTACCACTGGTAGAATTTTCCTATAACAATAGCTTCCATTCGAGTATTCAGATGGCACCATATGAAGCGTTATACGGAAAGAGATGTCGTACACCAACCTGTTGGGATGAGGTTGGTGAAAGAAAACTTGTAGGCCCAGAACTGGTGGAGGAAATGGTGGAAAAGGTGAAGGTAATCCAAAATCACATCAAAGCATCCCAAAGTAGGCAGAAGAGCTATGCCGATAATCTAAGGAAGGATTTGGAATTTCAAGTCGGTGATCATGTTTTCCTGAAGGTATCTTCATGGAAGGGAGTCATAAATTTTGGTAAGAAAGGTAAATTGAGTCCCAGGTACATCGGACCCTTCGAAATTCAAGAACGAATTGGGGTTGTAGCTTGCCGATTGGCAATGCCGCCAAGTCTCTCCAAAGTTCACGATGTGTTCCACGTATCTCTGTTGAGAAAATACATGCCTGACCCAACGCATGTACTCACCTATGAGGAATTAGAACTGGAACCCAATCTGTCTTATTGTGAAGAGCCTGTCAGGATTCTTGATACAAGAGAACAAGTACTGAGAAACCGGACGACGCGTCTGGTAAAAGTTTTGTAGAGAAATCATAAGATGGTAGAGGCAACGTGGGAACCCGAGGAACTTATGATGAAGAACCACCCAAGTCTTTTTATGCAGTAATACCCTAGAAATTGCGAGGACGCAATTATTTGAATGAGGGGAGAATGTAACACCCCAAGCTTCCACGGTACGTTTCCCTTCGAATAATGCGATAGCGTGTGTTGTATGCATCCTCGAGTTCTAACACACACCACAACTAATTAAACTAGTCGTTGTGAATAGTAATACCTAATTTTTGAAATCATATAGATTTTATATTTCAAAATGGACTTCATTTTTGGATTCGTAATATCTAATTTAGCCTAAGGTGAAATTTTGGTACTTTTTGGATAACTTTCATATTTTGATGAATAGTGAAAATTACTAAATTTTAATTAAAAACAACTTTTTAATCAAAATAATTAATAGTGATAAATCATGAATTTTAGTAGTTTTAAAGTATATTTAGAATATATTTTTACCATTTAATATAATTTTGGTCATTGGACATAATTTTACAATTAAACCGAACATAAACAAGTGTCAATCTTTTGATAGTTATTATCTCTTTAAAACACGCTTTTTGTTTTGACAGCGGGAATTAATTTTAAATTAATTTCTGCCACTTCTGTGTTTTGAATTTAGGAAAATGGATTCCATATTTGGAATCAGGATGTTCAAATTGTGTAAATAGGTAACTTTTATTTTTAGACATTTTGAATAATTACTGCGGTAAATATTTTATTTAACATGGTTAAGGGTAAATCCGGTAAATAAGGGTTAAAAAAATAATATTATAATAATACTAAATTACCCTAAAACGTGTCTTAACCCTATTGGTTGATAAATGGTCGACCATGGGCATCTTTGGGTCGATTTTGGGACCCCATGGATCCATTTGTAAGTGATAATGACACTTTATTTTAATTAAGTTAAAATGAATACAAAAATGACACAAGCATATATCTTTTAGAAAAACAATTGTTACATAGGGTTATATATGTTGGATTTTAGATTATAAATATTCATTAGAAAGATAAAAAGATTTCCTACATAGTGATAATTTATTTATAATTTTTAGACATTAAATAAGTTATTTTATTTATGACACAATGATGATGCAGTAATTACTATAATAGTGAAAAATTAAAATAATTGATATTATAAATACACAAATAAATGTAATATGAAACTTTTAATGAATTAAAATAATTTTATAGTATAATATGATATATTAGGATTGATTTAATTGACTTTTTCGAAGTAATCAATCTGTTATGAGTTTCACAAAAATCAACTATTGAATAGTGTCAAAATTGACATAAAAGAGTTCTTAAAACAAATATTATATTATTAATTGATATTAAATTCTTAAAAATCTAAGGTTCGGCCAAGAGACTTATATCCTGATAGGTTCATAATTAATGGACCACTTGGGGGTCTCTTGGATTTATGTAGTAAGTTTATTAACCATATTATATAAAAATACAAAGAGAAATTGTAAAAGTGAAACTAATTAACTTAAAGTTAATACTTAAAGATAAGGTTAATATAAGTACCCAAACCAGTATAAATTCTATTGGTTGAGTTGTTTTCGACCCATCCCCACCTTATCCTTTGAATAGTAAACTTTGGAGCCATTGGAAACCGATTATGAATTTATTATAAACTAATATCTCTAGATTTTCCAAAGGTGCCCCTCACCCCTCTTATAAAAGGGCACTCCTCCTTCTCATTTATTCACACCTTCAAAGCCTTTTGGTTCGGCCAAACTCTGCCCAAATACTCTCCCAAAATCCCTCAATACAACCTAGAGGCCTTAGTTTGATCAGAAAGCCATCCTATGGATCCCTTTTGATCAAATCAAAAGGAAGAACCCGAAGAAGAGGTAATGATTTCACCACCCTTTTCCAAGTTCATTTCTTCTTCCACTTCTTATTCCTTTGTTGTTACCATTCTAAAATAATAACTTCAGTATCATATATATACTGTGATGTTATTATAAATATGGTACAACCATATTAATTATTCTATCCACCCTTTGAATAACATGTCACCATACGTGCGTACGTACGGCTTACCGTCTCCACGTCGTGGTGTAATTGTTATTCAATATATTATTATTTGGATGGGTATAATAATGATATGTAACTCATGTAAATAATAAATAAAACATGATAATGATTCTGTATATATGATATAACAACCATTTATATATTATTTTAATATCAAAAGAATGATATTGTCGCCCGTGCGTACGTACGGACTACCGTCTCCACGAACGCGATGAGATTCATTCTCCATCGTATCCATTCAAGTATAATTATCATTTGATGATTTAAAAATGATGTTAAGCACTTGATATCATTATAGATATGAATAATATACAACCTATCCTTTACAAAAATGTCTTATGTAACAAAACATATAAAATAAAACAAGTAAGTTAACACCCGAAACAACGATAATACTAAGATAGTATTATAAATCGATATTAAAAGATCATATATGATATCATATTAATGTATATGATTCTTGTATAATTTAGTAACAATTATTTAACCATTATACAGGAGTTTAACCGACCCCAACCAAGGAAAATTACAAGGTAAGGGTTTACATTACAACCTCTTCATTATCCATGGTTGTTTATACGTAATAATCTACTGGGATCTCTTTATCATCCACATCCATGTTTCTTAAAAATGTATTTCAAAACATTTTTACTATTTACTAGAATATGAGTTAAAGTCATTTATACCCTTTTTGACTTTTATAAGTGGTTTATAAAGTAATCTTTCGGTCATTTTCAAAACAAGGTACTTTTTAACATTTTCGACAGAATTAAGGTAAGAATGTTTTTTTTAACTTATACGGCGGGTGCGGCTATTTTCCACCGTTATAAAATCTTCAAAGCTTCCCTTACAAGCTTATAAGAATATTTTCAAAGAAAATGTTTTATTTTATATGGATCTTAAATTATTTCAAAATAAAAGGTGATATTTCATTTAAAAGAATTTTGATTTCATCTATGTCAACATCCTTTGATGGATTTTAAGATTATTTGAAGTTGATTTATTATGATACAAAACTTCTATATTGTATTGAAGGTTTTGTGATATGTTTTACTGTGGATGTGCTATTTTTATACCATTCATAGTTTATGGTGAAAGTATTGACATTTCGTATGCTAGTTTTAATACGAATGTTTATGTTATGTTTAAAACTTTTCATATAGGAATGCATTGGACTTAATATGTGACGGGTGGAGCCCGCTATAGCTCCTCGATGCATCGGTAGGTCTCATGAGACAAACTAGTGTCTTGGAACAAGGCCTTGGAAAAATCTTATTTGTAGTCTTGGCACGAGGCCTTGGCTAGGTGGTTATGATAGTCTAGCATTATGCATTCCTACATTATGAAAGTGGTTATTGATTTTTGCATGTGACTATTCGATTAGTAGAATATCCATGTCAATAAGTAAATGGAATTATTTCATTTTATTTATGCCATAACATGTTTAAAGTTCATGTTTGAAAGGCTTTTGTTTTAGTTATACATTGCCTTAAATGTTTATTCTTATTTATGAAAGTTTCTGCTATATTGTTATCCTTACTGGGCATTTGAGCTCACCCCTTTTCTATGTTTTATTTTTCCCAGGAATTGAAGAAGTAAATTATGAATGACCTGCAGGGATATTATGTGGGGATATGAGTGTGGATTATGGAGACATTATGTTGTTGTAGTAGTTTTTCATTTTATGATGTAATGTAAAACTTATCAATATATCTAGTATTTCCAAGGCTACTAAACCAATCGGTCTTTCGAGATTTGATCTTTCTTGTGATCATGCCAATGTTATGTAATAATGCACCGACTCTGGGTAACTAGGGTCGGGGCATTACAACTAGGCCTTGGGCCTTCGGGCTATGTATTGGGTCTCCCTCTAACAAGTAAAAAGAGTTAATTTATTTGTTAATAAAAAATGAGTCTTCAGCCCCAACCATAAAAAAACTAAGAACACTTTCCATATTATTAAATTGATAATGAATTAATAATATGGAACTATAGATAACAAAAAAACATTCCACATAGTAAATAAACTGAGAATGAAATAAATACAATGACATTTCAATAAAAAAATGTGATGCATGATAATAATTTAAAAATTCTAAACAAATGATATTCTCAATTAATGGACATCAGGTTTCCCCTGAACAAGATACCATTACAATTAAAATATATTCATAATACAGTTTGAACTACACTAATTTGTCTAACAGATTCATCTCATGAGACTATAAAACCATCATGAGGCTTGCGGTAATTAATGAACAAATAATATAATTAATTTAAACATAATTCTTCATATATAAAATTTTCAATTTAATTATTTAACAACACGCATTTTCAAATATCTATATTAAATTAAAGATATAAAATAATAAATAATTCCTCAATTAATCAAATTTCTATAAACCAGAACACCATATGTAAAAATTTTATATGATTTATGAAATTATAAAATCCATTTCATGAAAAAATGTAAATTTAATAAAAAAAATCATAAGTAAGTTATTTTTTCTAGAGAAATTGACTAAATTTTTTATGTTGCAAATATAACTGTTAACACTTGTAATTTTTAGGTTAATTACCCATAAGTATGATAGTTAAAAATAAATCGAACAATACCATAAATTATTATTTAATAATGATGTATAATTAGTATGGGGAATTATGTTCACCAAATTAAAGTGAATTGGTGTATATTAACATATAAGTCTCAATGGAATGTACATTGAGACGAAATCAATTAGGTTAGGGTTTATTTGTAGTGGATGTCCTTAAAAAACATGTATAATTCTTTTTAACAAGATACTAAATTATACCAGAACAATAAAAATATTTATAATATCATATATTATCTTCTTATTATATCTAATCACCCATTTATTAATTATATTTCATTATTTTTAATATTTTAGGTGTTAATAGCCTAGTTTTCAGAGTATGTTTTGACTTGTAATAAATTTCTTATGTAGATCATGGTATAATAATATCTAGAATTTAAAACATTATTTAATTATAATATTTATTAATTATATATGTTATATTAATAATAAATATTATTTGGATATAGTAAAATAAATTCACTATTCCTAGAGATGATAGGTTATATGTACAGATGATCACTATTTTAATTTTATTTTCATATTAAAAGTATGAATGTTAAATAGTATATATGTATATTATAGTTCAAGTATAATTATTCAATAATTTATATCACATATTTAAATTAAAATTTTCTTTTGTACATTCCATTTATAAAGTGAATGAATCACATCACTTTGAGGAGATGGTTGTACATATGTCTAAAACTTTGTTATTGCATTCCCAAAAAAAGGGAAGCATTAAAGTATTTGATATATAATAATTATAGAAGAATAAATTCATTATAAATATCATATATATAAAACATAATCTATAAAGCCATCATTTTTTACATCCTTGAATGGGGTTAAATGAAAGAACCAATGTCATTGGTTCCCTTAGCGGAAGTCTGATGTACATAAGAGCAGTGATTGTGTATCTAACTTTGATGGATCTTTATAAAAGTATAATAAAAACTCATAATGTAAAAAATAATTATTATATTAATAATAATTATTATGTTACATAATCATTTTATAATCTCAATTTACGGGGTGGATAAGTTAATTAAAAAAGTGATTATTGAATAATGTTACCTATTATTCAAGAAACTCCATTTGGTTTATACCCAAATACATCCTATGAATTCATTATTACTGAATTTTAGGATTCTATTATATTGGTATGGATATTGGAATATTTTTTAGCTTTTAAATGAGAAAATGGTGTTGATATGTGTGAATAAGTTGTATGGGTGAGTTTTATTTTATATTTGTTGAGGATTAGCATTCAAGTATACTTTTTAAAATTGAATTCAACCAACATTATTTCCATGTCATGTGAGTCAAATAATAGTCTAAATTATTTCCAATGGATTATATGGTTGAAATATGTCCATCCAATGGAATCTTGAAATGTGTATAGGTCATTCTAGCCCTTCAGTTTATGGTTTAGCCCCTTATTATGCTAATATTGTTTTAATCGCTTTAATTAATTATAATTACATTCGATAAATTTTTTTTGTCAAAAACACATTTGAACTTATTAGAAATTTTAAATTATGATTATTACCAATATTTTTTCTTATTTATAAAATCCATTCACATAAGTGGATTAAGTTAATTTAAACATCAGCCAATTAATAGGACAATATGAATGGTTTTTAAAGAAGAAATCATACATGGATTTAAATATTTTTTTACACAATTTAGATGTTAAATTAATTGAAATTATTTAAATTTGATTAATTAATGTATAATTGAAAAACATTTTAATTAAAATTATTTTATAATATAATTTATCATGAAAAATAAATTAGATGAATTTTTTAAAAAAAATTAAAATAATGTACTTCTCAATTTTCATCAATAAAATACAATTTCCCTAAATATTTAAAAACATTCACCCAAAACCAAATTTTGATGTTTCAAATTAGAAAATTAATTTATGTTTTTAAAATGAAGTTTATTGATGTTTTAAAAACAATTTACCATCGTGTGCCATTAAAATGCAACAAAACATCATTTATAATAATATATGTTTTATGAGTAATATATGGATTGTTCTTATATTATGAATAATTAATGTACTATATTAATATGAAAAAAATTTAAATAAATATTTAATATATAATAATTTATTATAAATTTTCTAAAGGTTTTATAATTTTATTAATTGTGGAAAACATGAATATTTTGAATTTTTGAACTCGGCGATGTATGCACTGAAAACTAACTCAGTATTGTGTGTTTTTCAAGAAATCAATGAAATTAAAATTATTCAAAAAGGGAAATATTGTATATTTATTAGATCATACATGTAAAACATATTATATAATGAAAATTATAATTATTTGTGCATGAATTATTAATAACATATTCGTAACAAAATTTATGGAAAATGAACGGATTGTATAAATATTTCAACATTTCATTATATAGTATCCCATGGAAAATACATAGGTTTTATAAATATAGTTTCATGAAGACCATAACCCATCCATCAAAATAATAAAATTTATTAATTTGATGATATTTTATTACATCTCAAGTAATATCAAAAGATGTCACTATAGATCAAAAAATGTAATTAAAATAACCTTGGAATATTTGCTAAGAAAAATTACCTATTCATTTTTAAACAAAATTTTAAATTCAAAAAATCTCCCAAATTTTTTGGAATTGTAGTATTTATAAATTAAAATATTAAAATTGTAAAATAACATTTAAATCATTGATAGATATTGATTGAAGGAAATTTAGTTCATGTGGAGTATGTTAAAATAATGATTTTCTTGACCTTTTCAGAAAAAAGTCTATAATACATTACTTGGAAAAAGACAACAAGATTCATTTGATTCATTATTATAAAAATAATAAAATGGGTTTAAAATAATTTAAGAAATTATATAATTGTAATTTCCTAGACCCTCATGACCCCTCCCTTTGCCAAATTTCGGTGAGGCCGATCGGTGGGACGGATCGGCGAGACCGATCGGTGCGACCAATTGGTGAGACCGATCGGCACGACCGGTCGGGGGGACTGATTGGTGTCACCCAGCATTGGCGGGATTTTCTTCAAAAGCCTCCCCCATACCCCCACTTTTAGGCATTTTTAAATTTTTGAAGCGTTTCAAGCCCGTTTTAGCCCATAATTAATATCAAAAAAATTAAGGAAACCTCTCTACTAAATAACAATTAATCCAGTCATGTGTAACCGCCTAACCGCATGGAAGAACCATGATCCGACTTCGAAGGAGTTCATATTTCTTATCCCGTAACAATGGTATTTTACATATATATCACAGAAGAAGTTCTTCTCCCCCCTTCTTCCTTTTTGGCCGACTTCTCTCTTCTCCCTGGTGCACTTGAATTCCCACCTTCCTGAGACTTGTGGTGTGACTAGGATGAAGTTTTCTGCTCATCCATAGATGTCTATACGTCCATCCCCTAAAAATCATGCATTCCCTGTTATTGGCATGTGGAGAAAAATGTCCATCCTTGATCAATCAAGTATGGATTTTCTCCTTCGTCTCTCCATTCTGTGTATCATGCAGGGTGGGAATGTTTTTGTCTTTATGGAAACTGATAAAACCGAACATAATGAAGATAATGAATGGACTTTAAGAATAAAGGGGGGGTGATCGATGTTATGATGTACTCTTTATGTTGTTATGTGTTGTGAACTGTACGAGCCTATGCTCACTGGAAATCATGGTAATTGGTGGTACTTCTCTGTGCACTGTTTAACCTCAATGCTCCACGATGTTTAAATAACTGTAACATGGAATTGGTAAATTATGTATACATGGCTAAATAAATTGAAAGCACTATGATCAACCCTTTTCTATGATAACCCCGGTTAAAGCACAGTGGAATTGAAACCATCGAGTGTGTTAAATTTTTTCAATCTGAAAATACCTGCATGGGACTGCCTTGTGTTGGTGGTAGAAGTTTGGTTGTTTCTTTCATGGGCTGATTGATGGGGTGATACGAGTGGGGATTGGATCCCCTATTGTTTTACTTTTTCTTGTTGAGAATTTGAGGTTGTGTGATCACTCTGCTTATATCATGAATTGGGGTGGAATCCTCTTTTGTGAGAAACCATTGGATCCTAGATTTCGGAAACATGGGGGCTGCATCTTAGGGTTTATTTGGTTCGAGTACTTCATTGGATCTCACTTATCCCTTTGTTCTTGTGAATTTTCAAGAGAATTGGGTGTGAATGCTTAAATTGTTGTTGGCTTTAACTTTTTTACCTTGGTTTGTGCTTATGTTGTTAGATTCCCAATAGTGCAAAACTTTATTTAAATGAGATTACTTGAACATGGAAGCAAGAATAGCTTAAATGGGAATTGGATCTCGTGATGAGTTGTGAATCGGCTATGAGTAGTGTACTCCTTAGGAATAGGGACGAGTGTGCTTGTGCTTGGATTGGCTTTGGAAACCCTAGGTTGGGTTGAGTTTTTTTTACTAATACATATATTTGTAGTTCTTATGATGCTTATTCACACCTCACCCAAGATGAGAACATAGTGCTGAACACCACCATTTCATGGGGGAGGTTGTTTTTCCCAACACTTCTATTAGTGCCTGGTTATTAGATCCTTTCTAATCCCTTTCCCAGATAGCCCAAGTATCTTCGGACAGGCTGTGATGGCCGGAGGTCCATTATTAGCCCAAGAATCTTCGGGCAGGGTAGTTATGGTGGTTGGACCAGGATTTTGCGGGCAGGATGCTTCCCAAGTTTCTTCGAGATGAGGCCCAGGTGTCTTTGGGCATGGTAGTGGTTATTCTGGCCTAGGTGTTTGTGGGTATGGTTATGTGAGGTTTGTTGTAGACCAGGTGTCTACAGGCGGGACAGCGTTTGTGGCCCAGGTGTTTACGGGTGGGGTAGTTGTGGTGGTTAGACCAGAAGTTTGCGAGCAGGATGTTACCCAAGTATCTTCGAGATTAGTCCCAGGTGTATTTGGGCATGGAAGTGGTTGTTATGGCCTAGGTTTTTGTGGGTATGGTTATGTGAGGTTGTTGTGGAACAGGTGTCTATGGGCGGGATATCGGTTGTGGCCCAGGTGTTTACGAGCAGGATGTGTGGTTGTGGCACAGTTGTCTGCGGGTGGGTATGGTAGTGGGACTGCGGAGAGAATGGCGTGATTGGTTTGATGCGTAGGATGTCTTTAATAACCAGTGGGAAAGCGGCATGGGGTACCCAAATATCGATGTGGTATTACTATATGTTACTCGACTTGCGTTATTTGGGGAGCATGCCTTAGTGAGGTTGAGTGGATAGCTTTTCCTTGTTGGGTGTTTGGTTTTTCTTTTTCCATGGTGCATTAAAATGTCTCCTTACTTTTTCATGCGAATCATTGGTTTTACCTACTGAGTTTATGTGTACGCTCAACCTATGTATATAAATCTATTTTTAGGTTTACAAGAGGACATCAGGGATCGTGCGGGACCGTACTAGCTCTGACCTTGGGGCAGTTTCTATTGTATTTTTTTTCATTTCCTAGTACTTTAACTTTTGGACTTTCATGGCTTATATCCCTTACTTTTTAACATGCATATGGGAATATTTTACTTTTGGATTTACCTTTACTTTATGCCGTACTTGCACTTTCAGTTTTTGTGTTGTGGGATTTACTATCTTATCTCCCGATCTTATTAAAAGAAAAAGTCTAATGTCATCCATTTTTGTGTGAGATTATATACCCTTGGCCCTGGTCTCCACTCCGGGACCTATTGGAAGCGGGTTTCAGGGGTCATTTTCTCTCCTTCAACATAAAGAAGGAAGGGCTTGACATGCTGCTGACCCTTCCCTCCTTTTGGTGAAGGCGAGTCGTGACAGAATGACATCAGAGGGGTGCAGGTTGAGAGATAGGATAGAGTCTGGAGTTAGGAACAATGAGGATTTCATGGGATGGTAAGGAAACAGTGTTGGGTGACCTTGGTGCATGAATTAGGCCAGGGAAGACTGGCTAGGAAATGGTATTTTAGGGCCCCCCGTGATCTGATGCAAGGAATATGGACCTACTAAATGACCAAGTGAGGATACATTGATTGCAGGGTAGAGACCCTAGGAAAGGTACATGCATCATAATGACTTGTGTTCTCGAGTTTCTGGGCATTTTGGGGATTCAAAATTAAATAATGTTGTCAAATAAAATGTTAGAACAATATTCTGCACTACATGGGATTATGAATTCCATGTTTACCTTGCAGCTAGGCACCCGGGAGACGACCACGAGTTGTCCGAGCGATCGAGGCCCAGGAGGTTGACTTGGACACTCAACAGAGGGATGATCGAGAGGAGGAGGATGACCAGTGGTAGATGACGCTTCGAACCTTCCAGTGACAGACCCTTGAGAAGTACGAGGGAATAAACTCTGACATGAAGATAGAGGACTGGCTAGAGGAGCTAGTGATAGCCTTCGGCCTGTTCTGGGAACCTAACGATTGATGGGTTCCTCTGGCCATCAGCCAGATGCGGGGAGCAGCACGTTAGTGGTGGACGCTCTACCTTGGGTAGAGGAGAGTGGCTGAGGTGGAATGAGATGATTTCGAGAAGGAGTTCCAGGGGTAATTCCTATCTTTTATGATGAAGGCAGAGAAGAGGCAGGAGCTACACTCCCTCTAGTAGGGGAGTATATCGGTAAGGGAGATAGGGATCAATTTCAAGGACCTCCTCCACTTTTCTCCAGACCTCTATCTAGATGAGGAGTCTCGGGCGACACGTTTATAGGAGGCTCTCCGAGCCTCCCTATAGTACGCTGTTACCCCCTTAACCTTGCCAACATACTTGGAGGTCCATAAGAAGGAAGAGGTGGTGTAGACGATGCAAAAACTAGGCTGTGTGTCACGAGAGGGGATTTTGATAGTCCTATCAAAGGGAAAGGCCGTCAGCACCGGACCTCCAGCATTGGGACCCTCTAGGTTCCGACCTGTAGGGAGCAGGCCCCAGCAGTTCCAGTTCTTGTCCCCCGGTCCTCGCCCCTTCCCTTCGGGCCTAGGACCGAGGTGCTTTGTCTGTTGGAGTAATGGAAATCTCTGAAATTAGTGCCCTAACTGAGTACAGTACGGAAGTGGCGGACATGCCCAGCACCCGCCCCAGTAGCAGCTTCCAACTAGGCCCTTTCAGCACCAGCAGTAGGGGCAGCGAGCTCCCTCTCCTCCAAGGGTAGACGTTGTTGGGGGAGGACGACCTCAGGGTGCTCCTCAGGGACCTCGACCAGGGCCTAGTCGTGGAGGTGACCGACAGCCGAGGGGTAGAAGAGCTGGGCATGGACAGTTGCACACCATGAATGTAGTAGTTCCAGAGAGATCGGAGGTTGTTTGAGGTACGATCAGTTTTTTCATTACCCTTGCTTAAGCCTTGTTTGATACCAGAGCTTCACACTCCTTTTTTGCACCCGGTCTAGCCCGTGCTCTGGGTCTAGATTCCGAGAGACTTCCAGTGCCCCTGGTGATGATCACACAAGTCTGAGGTCAGACCGACTTATTATATGTTTATAGAGGATGCACGCTAATGATAGGGCTACATCAGTCAGTCAGGGATATACTACTGCTACAGATACAGCCATACTATGCCATCCTAGGTATCAACTGGATGTTCTCTCTGTGTTCCATCATCAACTTCTTCCGATGAAGGGTTGTGTTCTCAGACATGGCTGGCCGACGTGTTACTTTCGCCGGTGAGCAGAGTGGCCAGAAGGGCCGCATTCAAGTGAAACCTCTCCTATCCTTGTTAGCCGAGCTGTCAGTAGAATCAGTGGATGCTGAGATGGTGGATGTACTAGGGATCTTCAGTGTGTTTGTGGACTTTTTCCCTGAGGAGGTGACGAATCTTCCCCCTTGATGTGATATGGAGTTTGGGATAGACTTGTAGCCTAGTGACCCTCTGATTTCAATGGCTCCCTACCAGATGGCGCCTTCGGAGCTACAGGAGTTGTGGATTCAGATCGACGATCTTATGAAGAAGTGTTTTGTTCGACTGGGCACGTCACCATGGGGTGCTCGAGTCTTCATCGCGAAGATGGTAGATAGTGGTCTCAGGTTGTTCATAGACTACAGTATGCTGAATTAGGTAACGATCAAGAATCGCTACCCTATTCTGAGGATAGACTATCTTTTTGACCTGTTGAAAGTGGCAGGATGGTTCTTGAAGATCGACCTATGGTCTAGATATCACCAGTTGAGGGTGAAGGAGGGAGACATCTCAAAGAAGGCCTTCAGGTGCAGATATGGGTACTTCGAGTTTTTAGTCTTTCCTTTCGGTGTTAAGAACGCCCCACCTGTGTTCATGGGGCTTATGAACACCGTCTTCCGGGAATACCTGGATCAGTTAGTATATCTGTTCATCGACGACATCCTGATCTATTCAAGATCAGAGGAGTGCCGCGCAGAGTAACTGAGATTGGTTTTAGAGGTCCTCTGACAGCACCAGCTCTATGGGAATTTGTCGAAATGAATGTTCTGGATGCGAGAAGTACACATCCATGGTAAATTAGTATCCGAACTGGGGGTAGTATTAGACCCATCAATGGTTGAGGCGGTTGTTTCTTGGGAAGAACCCAAGAACGTGGAAGAGGTCTGTAGTTTCCTCAGGCTGGTAGGTTACTATCGGGGGTTCATACCCAACTTCTCCCAAGTTGCAGCACCTTTGACAGTCCGATCCAAAAAGGACCATACTTTTGTGTGGAGTGAGAAGTGTGAGGCATCCTTTGACTATCTGAAGGAGATGTTGGTCAGTTCCCTAGTGTTGATTTTTCCAGAAGAAGTGGCAGCATAAGAAGTATTTTGTGATTCTTCGGGACAAGGCCTTGGGTGTGTGTTGATGTAGTGGCAAGGGGATATCTCCTATGGGTATATGAAGTTACGCTTCCATTAGCGTATTTACGCCACCCATGATCTAGATCATGCGGCGGTCATTTATGCACTAATGTTGTGGTGGCATTACCTCATCGTAGAGAACATTATAGTCTTCACAGACCACAAAAGCTTATAATATATCTTCTCCCTGCAGTACGTGATCCTACGATAGTGAAGGTGGATGTAATTCCTCCAGGATTACGATTTCATGATTTCGTACACCTCAGGTAAATGAAACGTGGTGTCTGATGCCTTGAGCAGGAAGTCACAGAGGGATGTTGTCCGAGAGACGATAGATGCTTAGAGGGTGATGGAGGATTTGGATGCCCTACACCATGATGCAAGGATTGATAGTGGAAGGGGTTGCCTGTATTAGATCAAAGTATGATATTCTCTGTTACACTAGGATGAATAGTCTCAGTGGGGAGACCCAGAGTGTGGAGTGATACGTGACCGATTTGACCGGGGAAATGCTTCGGAAGGGTGGACAGAGGATGGTCAGAGCCGAATTATTTTCCATGGAAAGTTGTTTTTTCTAGAGACGATGTGTGGATAGGTTATTAGTGAGTTCCACATCACACACCTAGCATTGCACCCGGGAGTTTCCAAGATGTACCCGGTTTTGAAGAGACCGTTTTGGTGTCCCGGAGTAAAACATGCAATGGAAGAGTTTGTGGCCATGTGCCTAGTGTGTCAGGAAGTGAAGTCTAAACAACGTGTTCTAGGTGGTTTGTTAAAACCTTTAGATGTCCCTAAGTGGAAGTGGGATGATATATCAATGGATTTCATCACGGGGCTACCCCTGGTTCAAGGAGGGTGTGACGTTATGTAGGTTGTAGTGGACCGGTTGATGAAATCAGGTCACTTTCTGGAAATCAAGGAGTCGAGTGTAGTAGATGCTTTAGCATGAATGTATGTGGATAAGGTGGTGTGGTTCCATAGAGTTCCAAAGTCCATAGTCTTGGATAGGGATGCACGATTTACCTCACGATCCTAGAGGGGTTTGAAGCATGATTTTGGCACCCAGCTGCGCCTTAGCACTGCCTTCCACCCCCAGACAGATGGGCAGACAGAGCGCACCATCCATACCTTGGAAGATAATTTATGAGAAAGCATCATGGAATTCGGTGGATCATGGGTTCTGCACCTGCCTCTGGTGGAGTTCACCAACAACAATAGCTACCACTCTACCATTGGCATGGATCCGATCGATGCTTTGTACGGGAGGCCATGTCTCTCACCCATGTGCTGGAGAAGTAAGGGAGGTAGGTGTTCTTGGCCCGGAGGTGGTGCAGAGCACGACAGAGAAGGTTCATCTTATACGAGAAAGGATGATGGCGGCTCAGGACCGATAGAAGTTATATGTGGATGATATAAGAAGGCCCTTGTAGTTAGAGGTCGGGGACCATGTGTTCTTGAAGGTATCCCCTCGGCCTGGGCAGTGGAGGTCTGACAGGGGAAGTAAGATCTCTTTTGGGTTCGTCTCACCCTTCAAGGTGTTGCACAGGGTCGACAAGGTGGCTTATCAGGTGGCGTTTCCCCCACACCTGCAAAGGGTTAACGATGTCTTCAATGTGTCCCGACTTCGTTGATATCTACACGACAACTCCCACGTCATTGATTGGGGAGAGTTAGATATTGAAGATGATGCAACCTTCGTGGAACGAACAGTGATGATCGAGGGTCGTGAGGATAATATTCTTCGTGGATGAACCATCCCGTTGGTTCACATGTTATGGAGGCATGGTGGGATTGAGGAGGGTACCTTGGAGAGGGAAGCCCATATGAGTGCCCAGTACAAAGAGTTTTTTTGAGTTTTATCCTATTTTTTCAGTACTTGTTTGCTATGTAATGCTTTACCTTGTTGACTATGGGATGTGATGTTTCCTTTTCTGTTAATGTGTGTGAAGTGTCCTAAATGATGTGGAGGTGAGGACCTGATTCCTAGTGTGGATGCATTGAAGTGGATGCACCTAAACTCGTGCGAGCGAGTCAGTGCCGCCCAAAGCGAATATTATCTTAACACAAAGGAAGGAAAACCCCACTCCCACCTAGCCAGATGGTTTAGACTTTTTTTTCATGGTTTCATTGGGAAAAGAGTAGCAGGGTGTCCATGGTTATGTAGGAAAGAAGGTGTTCCTATGTTAGAGAGGTTCACTCGTGAGAGGTATCTTCTGGGGTGGTTGTTCGGACCCCCCTCTTTCCTTCGGGACTTTTTATAGATTCTCGAGGGCAAGAATATTTTGAGAGGTATCTGATCTAATGTTCCAGACCCTCATGAACCCTACCTTTGCCAAATTTTGGCGAGACCGATCAGTGGTACCTATCGGCGTGACAAATGGGTGGGACCGATCGGCACGACCTATCGGTGGGACCGATCGGCGTGACCGTTCAGCGAGACCGATTGGTGCAACCGATCGGGGAGACCGATCAGCGAGACCGATCGGTGCGACCAATCGGCGCGACCGATCGGGGGGACCGATTGATGTCATTCAGCCTTGGCGTGCTTTTCTTCTCTAGCCTCCCCAATAACCCCACTTTTATGCCTTTTTAACTTGTTAATGCATTTCAAGGCCGTAATTAAGCCCATAATTAATATCCAAAAAATTCAAATAAACCTCCGTACTAAATAACAATTAATCCAATCGTGTGTAATCACCCAACCGCGTTGAAGAACCACGATCCAACTTCCAATTTGTTCAAATTTCTTATCTAGTAACAACGAGATTATACCTATATATCGCAGATGATGTTCTTCTCCCCCCATCTTCCTTTTTGGCCGACTTCTCTCTTCTCCCTAGTGTGCATGATGTCCCTCCTTCCCAAGACTTGTGATGTTCCTAGGCTGAAGTTGTATGATCGTCCTTGGAGTTCCAGACGTCCCTCCCCTGCAAATCGCGAATCCCCTGTTCTTGGAACGTGGAGAAAAACTTCGATCCTTGATCAATCAAGTAGGGATTTCCTCCTTCATCTCTCTTTTCTATGTATCATGCTAGGTGGTCATTCTTTTTTCCTTTGTGGAAACTGATGAAACTTAACTTATTGAAGATAATGAAAGGATATTAACAATAAAGGGGTGTGATCGATGTTATTCTATAATCTTTATGTTGTTATGTGTTGTGAACTGTACAAGCCTATTCCCACTAGAAATCATGGTCTTTGGTGGTCCGTCTCTGTGCACTATTGATCATCGGTGCTCCGAGAATTTTAAATAACTGTTACTGGAATTGGTAAATTACTTATACTCGGTTAAATAAATTAAAGTCACCCGAATCAAAACTTTTCTGTGATAACCCCGGTTAAAGCACAGTGGAAGTAAAACCATGGATTTTGTTAAATATTTTAAATATGAAAATACCTGCATGGGCATGACTTGTGTTGGTGGTAGTAGTTTGGTTGTTTCTTTCATGGGCCGATTTCTGGGGTGATATGGGTGGGGATGGGATCCCCTATTGTTGTAATTTTGCTGGTTGTGAATTTGAGGTTGTGTGATCACTCTTCTTACCTCACGAATTGGGGTGGAATCCACTGTTGGGAGAAACTTTTGGCTCTTGGATTTCCGGAACATGGGGGCTGCATCTTAAGGTTTCGTTGGTTCCAATACTTCGAGGGATCTCACTTATCCCTATGTTGTTGTGACTTTGCAAGACAAACGACTGTGAATGCCTAAATTTTTGTTGGCTATAACTTTTTCCCTTGGATTGTGATTATGTTGTTTGTTTCCCAGAAGTGTAGAACTTTATTTAAATGAGATTACTTGAACATGGAAGCAAGAATTGCTTAATTGGGAATTAGTTCTAGGGATGAGTTGTGACTCGGCTGTGAGCAGTGTGCTTCCTATGAATAGGGACGAGTGTGCTTTTTCTTGTATTGGAATTGGAAAACCTAGGTTGGGTTGACTGTTTGTTACTTATTCATATATTTGTAGTTCTTATGTTTTTTATTCGCACCCACCCAAGTTGAGAAACTAGTGCCGAACACCCCCATTTCATGGGGGAGGGTGTTTTTCCAACAATTCTATTAGTGGCTGGTTATTATCTCCTTTCTCCTCCCATACCCAGACAGCCCAAGTATCTTCGGGCAGGCTGTGACGGTCCGAGGTCCATTATTAGCTCAAGAATCTTCAGGCCGGGTAGTTTTGGTGGTTGGCCTAGGTGTGTGCGGGGAGGTTGTTTCCCAATTATCTTCGAGATGAGTCCCAGGTGTCTTCGGGCGTGACAATGCTTTTTCTGGCCTAGGTGTTTGCAGGCATGGTTACATGAGGTTGTTGTGGCCCAGGTGTCTGCGAGTGGGATTTCAGTTGTGGCCCATGTGTTTGCAAGTGAGATGTGCGGTTGTGGCCTAGGTGTGTGCGGGCGGGTGTGGTAGTGGGACTGTGGTGAGAATGGAGGGATTGGTTCGATGCATAGGATGTCTTTAATAACCAGTGGGAATGCGGCGCGGGGTACCCAAATATCGATGTTCTATTACTATATGTCACTTGACTTGCGTTATTTGGAAAGCATCCCTTGGTGAGGTTTGGTGGATAACTTTTCCTTGTTGGGTGTTTGGTTATTTCTATTTCCACGAGGAATTAGAATGTATCCTCACTTGTGCACGAGATTCTTTGGTTTTCCCAATTGAGTATAATTGTATGCCCACCCTACGCATATAATACTATTTTCAGGTTTACAAGAGGACATCAGGGATTCTGCGGGACCGTACTAGCTCGAACCTTGGGGCAGTTTTCGTTGTCTTTTTTTCCTTTCCTTGGTACTTTACCTTTTGAAGTTTCATGGCTTCTATCCCTTACTTTTTAACATGCATATGGGAATGGTTTACTTTTTGATATACCATTACTTTCAACCGTACTTGCACCTTCAGGTTTTGTGTTGTGGGATTTGCTATCTTATCTCCCGATCTTATTAAAAGAAAAAGGGAAATTCCTTCCATTTTTGTGTGAGATTATATACCCTTGGCACCAGTTTCTACTCCTGGACCTATTCAAGGCGGGTTTCAGGGGTCATTATCTCTCCTTCAACTTAAGGAAGGAAGGGCTTGGCAAGCTACTGACCCTTCCCTCCTTTTGGTGAAGACGGGTCGTGACAGTAATAATTTTATAATATTTTTTAAAACATATTATACGAAACATAAACGAGTAAGAAAATGTTTTATTGACAAAAAAATAAAATAATGTTGATTTCCCATGAAACATTATTTTGGTATATAATGTTACTAAATAGAAAAAAATGAAAAGAAAACTTGTAATATTTATAAATAATAAAATAAAATAAAATTCATGGGATTTATTACACGTTCTTCCAAAAATTTCATTATTTTAAACTTGAATATCCACTAACATGATAAACAATGTTATTTTATCATGAATACATTTCCTTCAAATTTATTTTATTTCTAAATATCATTATCATATCGTATAAATTTTATTTATTGATTATAAATTAATAAAAAAATCATGTATATACATATTATAACATACATAGTCCATTTATAATATTTAAACATCCATTTATTAATAATTATTTATTAAAATCATCAAATCTAGGTGTTAAATGTTTCGTATTTCATGATAATTTCAATTAAAAATACGTGGACCATGTAATTTGATTATGGTTAAATCATCTCTAGTATTATAATAATAATAATATAATAATTTTTGATAATATATATATATATTTTTTTTATGTCATCCAAAAATGATAGGGATAGAAAAATGAATTATGTTATTCATGGAAGCGATAAATCACTCATATGGATGAATGATGCCTACACTATTCAAAGGATAGAAGGAAATGAAGTTAAATAATAATTAACTGTTAAATAATTATATATCATATATATCATATATATTAATTAAATCTATCTTTATTAATATCCTTATAATTGTAAAGAAAAAAAATTCATATCACTTCGTAGAGACAGTGGGCCACATGTACGCCTGTGCGTCTAAATATTTTTCAAGTGGATTAGAAGGTAATAATGTAGATATGAAATTATAATTTCAAAAAGAATTATTATTTCATAAATATATTATATATACATTCAACACATTATAATAACCAGAAATATGTTGATGAAAAATGTATTGAATCACTATGTAGATATTGTAATCCACCCATACACGTGAGCGAAAATTTTACATCACATTTGATGGAATGGATGTTGAATATTTGTCTTTCTAGAAAAATAGTATTACTATTGTAACATTAGGATATGAAAGAAATTATTTAACTTGGAATACCATAAATATAGTGGAGTTAGATGAAGGAATTACCTGAAATATTTCATTTAACTCGATTACCTTCCTTCTGATGGCCAGCTATAGATCAATTAATCAGGACACAAGGATTTTAATTTTGAGAATAAATTTGTATATAATTCATAAATTGTTAATTATATAAGTGTCTTAGGTAGGGAATATTTTATTTATAATTATGAAAGAGGGTAAAATAAGATAAAAGAGAGTCTTCATATTATAATTGGGAATGTGGATACAATTGGTATTTATTAAATGATTGAAATAAATAAAGTAATTTTCATTAATAATGATTAAGAAATGAATAGATAATTAAATGGTGTATTAAATGAGGTTGAAATATTTCCATGAGTAGGATTTATACATTCTTAATCAATCAATTTACCCTTATCTCATTGTTTATATCCATTGGTAAACCATTTTCACCTTCACTGTGGTGACCGTTTGTTACAGTATTTATGATTCATTTTAAAAAAAAGTAATTTTGGGTTATTAATGACATTATACATTATAAAAAGATTTTTGTGAACAATCAATACAGTTAGCTATATAAAATTGGTATACATAACTTCTCTAACAAACTCGCATGAAGCGAATAAAAATAGATTTCCTAAAAATATGTTTTCTTATGTTTACAATTTTTTTATAAAAAATATAAATAGAATTATTTGCAATGGGAGTAATTGTATTATTAAATATATAAACTATCTAATATATTATTTATAAGACATTAAAATAAAATGGAACTTTTTTACGCTTAAAATGAAAACACAACAATCAATAATATTTTTTACTTTTCACTATAAATAAAAAAATAAATCATTTCAAAATTTTATGTCAAATTCAATTGAAGATAATTTTGGAATTGTATTCAAAAGTACTGTTCATTTTTCATATAAATTTTCTCAAATTGGAAAAAAATTAGTATTCTTATTTTCTTAATAAATTATATAATATTTTAAGGAAAATATGTTTTTTGACGCATGTAAAGACATTGCTAAAAATTTATATTCCTTTTCTAAAACCAATAAAAAATATTTCTTAAATATTTCCATACCTATTCATACTTTTAATTCAACAACTAAGATATAATGGTATATTTTATTTTGAATCATTTGGAATCGGTGTTTAGTGAACCATGAACAATCAGAGAAATTAAATTTTAAATAAATATACGTATATACTATGAAATATTAGGGTATGAAATTATACCTCCATTAATATTAATACCACCATAAAAATTTTATCACTCTGACACTAGATAATGAGGATATCTATGATTCATTATTCCCTTATGTTACCATGTGACTTCTCCAAATTTTTCATTCCTTTAGTAAACATTAACTGGATGAGTCTCGGGATAAATGTAATTGGAAAAGTTCACATTAAATGATTTTCACGGGCTACACATGGTTGTGGTCCAACACATGCTGCTTATACATTATAATATTTCATTCATTTTAATTAAATAATAATAAATGTGTTTATTTATTTTTTTAAATAGAATAATGTTATAATAATAATAATTTTATTATTATAAATATTTTGTAACAAATTATTTTGATGCATTGAGATTTTAATGGCATGTTTATGGAGTGTAACATTTGTGAGAAATTAATGTTTATTTTGAGTCTCTGAATGAAATGTATAATTAAATGAGGTGTTTTAGATTTAATGAGTCATTGTTATAAAATATAGGTTTCTGGATTATAAAAGGTTTGAAAAATAATAATGATAAGATTTTTATTATATTAGATTTATGAACATAATAATAAATATTATTATGGAAATTAAATTAGGTGATCCGGGTTAGAGTTTTTATCATATTAATGATATTTTTTATAAATTGGGGATTTTGGTTTTAAATAAATGATTGTTGATATTATAATAATAACGAATTTATAAATATTTATTCTGGTCATTTATTTAAATAAATTTTTTAAAGAATTTAATAAATTGTTCAATATATATTTTCATAATTAATTATAAAATGTTAATTAATACAATAATAAATGAAGAAGAATTTTAAATTAATTGGAGAGATTTTCTTAAATTAGAATATTCTTTAATATGTATAATAATAATAATAATAAAATATATATTTTTATTTAAATTATTAAATTCAATTAATTTGATTAATTTTACTGGGAAAAATAAAATAGAATAAAAATAGGAGGTGTGACCTGCAGGTGAGGCACACGGCCGCCAATGTTTTCTTCCTCCTTAGGCGACATACTAGGTGTGAAACACCATGATACTATAGTGGCTCTGGCACTTTACCTACAAAAAAACCTCTATCAGCGCAGGACCCCTTCTCCCTAGCGTGAACCCCTTGGCCTGACCCCCTAGCAACAACACACGACACTACCGGGCCAAACCTATAGCATGCCACCCCTATCCTGGACTCCACTTGGCGTACAACAATTCCTATCATACATTTCAAAAATATTTTCCACCTCTTAAAGATGAGTCCTTATTCATATAAATTTTTATTTTCCTCACACATTTAACTCATATCTCTTACCTTGTTTTTTCAACAGAAACCCTATGGTTCGGGAGTATTCCGATCATTGCATACCTCTATTTTTTGGATATGCAAATGTTGAATCAGGACCCATTGGTCTATAATATGGCATATGTCGCCAATGCTAAGGTGGAAGAACACATATATCATTGTCTTCATTACTTCGGTAAAGGATATTCATTTCCACTATTTGGTTTTCACCATATAATTTATATTCTTGCAAATTAAACGAGTGCCTATAAATTTCTTTGAGGTGTGTTGAGTCTTGTTATTTCATTTTTGTTATTCTATGTTATGTTTCATTTTGTATTGACCAATGTAGGGGTCACACACATGTATATATATAAGTATATATTTATATACATAATTTTGTATGTGTGATGTTGCAAACCAGCGGTTGATTGGTTGTTGTCATATTTCATGCCTATGAATATTGGTTGGGTCCACCCCAAGGTGGGCTCCCGAATCTCTATCACCTTATTTAATAATTATTTTCTTCTTTAAAAAATTTTATGTTATGAGTTTCCTTGATATTGAAATTTCTAAATTTTTGTTAAATTACGATTAATGAAAAACTATTGGTTGGTGGGTAAAGTCATATCATGCCACCTTATGGTTCAGTTTTGTATGTATCCCTTATAAAAAATGAACCATGTGTGTTAGGAATGTATTGCTGGCTATTTCAAAATTTTTAGCTTATGGATTGAATATTAAATGGTTAAAGAGGAACCACCCATGAGTATTCCTTGTAAATGAGACATAAATGGCATTATACATGGAAACCCCGTGGTGTGTTTTTAACCCACTTCAGAGAATTTAAATTAAGAAAATGATGTTTTATCTTTTTGAGAATAAAATGCTTGAATGGGGAAGGATGAGTAATATGGTAATTAATTGATGAATTTATTATCATGTCATGTGTTGCAAAAAAATTATGACATTTACATTAAAATGGAAATATTTAATATTTTCACTTGTAATGAATATAAATTGGAAACTAGTAATAATTAATAAATTAATTAATTATTATATAGTAAATGGTTATTGGTTAATTAATTGAAAAATTGGTTAAAGATATATGATTTAATTATTTAATTGTGGAATTATTTATTTTTCATGCATTATGTTAAGATTGTGAATTGATTGATTATTATGATTATTGGCCAAAAATACATTTCGATACGGGTTTATTTTCCATGCCTTAAGCAGTTTAGGATGGATTTGTTTAAAAATATGATATTCTATGTGAGATGGTTTCTGGATATTGCGGCCTTGATTAGAATGATTGAGTTTTGATGTTTACGATGAGCATGCAAATTGTTAACGTCCTGGATGAATCAATGTTTGAGTAGTCGAGTTCAGACATGTAAAAGAATTGGGACAATTAAATGTTTAGTTAATTATTTAGTTGTCTTGCAATGAATAACTAATTATTAATTAATTAATAACTATTGAGATGTTGATTGATTAATTAATAGTTGACTTATTTGACAGATGAATTATGTTCCTATATATTTTTTGAATTAATTAATGGATTGGATTATATAATTTATTAACAAATTAATGGGTGGCACGGGGTGTTAGACATGGCCTTCAACACCAATGATAAATATATATTCATTATTGATAAACGTGTTGTGAGATAGGGACTGATGCTCTGAATACTCATGGGGTGATAGACAATGAATTCTATACCCAGCATCCATGAAATCAGTTTTTGGAGACAAGTCCAGATACTCCAAATTCCCTTGGGTTGTGAGACAAGGACTGACACACCAAATAATCACGAGGGTGTTAGATATGATTCTCTACGCCCATTAGTTGACATTGTATTATGAGTCCAATTGGGAATACATGAAATGAATTAGTTGGTTAATGAAAACTATTGTTACATTATGATTTGGGAATTGTATATGAGAAAGGGTTCATACTTATCAATGAATTGGGTGAATCACTGTTAGCGGATAGACCCAAGAGAAAATTAGTATTTTTAGTGGACGAGCTCAAATATACTATATGAAAGATTAAATATAATATCTTATGATGTATTATCCATGCCAATGCACAAACCTGGATTCTATCTTTACATTTATTACATTGATGGTATTTAGAGACATCTTTGGTGATTGACTTATATGGGGGATGTCGGGCATAGGTCGAATCTCAAGACTTTCATACATTAATGTGGTTTAACTAATTTCTAAATAAATATGATTGTGTAATGAATATATTTTATGCATGAAAAATTTATAATATAGGTTTAGACACTAGCTGAGGGAAGAAGCATGTACCAGGGTAATTATATTCATTGTACTGCATTATTTATACAATCATTCACACAGTTTAATTTATTTATTAAATGAATGGATTTGGGGTAGGAATATGTGTTCCTGACCTACTAAGATTTAGATCTCACTCCCTACTCGGTCCTCCATAGCAATGTGGTACCCGAGTAGATTCTATTTGGTTATATGATTGTTATGTTTGTATATAATTTGGGGATAGGAGCAGAGGTCTGAGAGGAAGCTTGTAATGCACAAGGAGACCTCCATAAGGGAATTGGGTCATTGTTTATTTATTTCTATATTGATTTTAAATCATGTTGTTTTTGTTCATTATTTTCCATTTTTATCATTATCATGTAATGCATTATTCAGTTTTATATTTTGAATTGTCCACTTTTATAAAATGAGTTCTATTTTCTACCACTATTTAGTCAATTATGTAATACTGCTTCTACTGTTGATTGTTATTTACTCTGATATACCATTGTGAAAATCTGATAAGTGGGTATAGTCTCCCCACTGACTATGCTTAGTACCTCTCAACTAGCCGGCAACATCATCCTTATGAGGAGATGAGTTTGAGGTAATGTGGCGACCGGTCCAACCATCAGTTTAGGGGTGAGTCGGGTCGGGATGTTACAAAGTGGTATCAGAGGATTATGTTTTCATCCAATCCATTGACTTTTAGTTTTGGGGTGGTAGACTGGAGACTAGAAAAGTGTCAGCACATGGTTAATATTTGTGGTTGGGACTAATCACCCCTTGTACGGGAAATGTCCAAGTGGCGAGGGATGGGAATTGTTGTTTTTAGAATTTTAGGTTATAGTTTATATGATTTCACCTTATGTGATTGGTGTATTTCCAAATGCTTATTGATTTCAAGAATATTGAAAAAAATTCATGGATTGATATGGAAATGAAGTTTCATACATGCATCATCTTAGGCACATAGAGATTCACATTCCACGCATATAAAATGTCAAGTTGTTTCGTTATTTCCATGCCTTCTAATTTGGATTTTGTGCCTTGGGTGAAATGTTATGTTTTGATCTTCTTTAGAATTCCTTGATAGATATCATGTTTCGGTGAAATATTTAACATTCTTGAGTAATTATATTCCATACATCCTCTATTTTAATCAGGTTTTGTTTTTTTTCCATGATTCTGTGTTATATCATGTTGTTGTGTTACTGCTTATGATAGCATGCTAAAGATGTTGTGATTTGTGAAAGGGATGTTAAAATTAAAATTTTAACCAAATATTCATTTTGATAGATGGGAGCCAAATGACATCGATAAGGTATATGGGTGCTTTATCTATTGGTTGATGGCCACCCATTTGATTGAACTTTATATAACCAAAGTATGTTTGATAATTGTTAAAAATGTAAAACTGTTGAGTATGGATTGAAATGAACTGTTGTTGGGTTGCTTTTTGAAGAACCCAAATTGAATAAATTGGACCCTCGTAGGTCTCCTTTTTGGTAAAACAAATCTAGTTTCTAAAATTCTTGTTTATATTTGAATAAAACTATTTTTGAAATATTTAAATATTATGTTTGTTATAAAATCTCTGATTTTTTTGTAGGGTGTAGATAGAAAACCAAGTGACTTGTTTTGAAAAAGTTTTTGGGTATTTGCTGAAACTCATTCAAATGATAAAATGGTTGAAATGAATTAATTAAAATATCTAAAATAAAAAAAAGTGATTTTGTGCTGTGTGGTTTCGGTTTTGTGTGACCAAGATAGAGGGTCGATGTTTATGTTCTGTAAGGGGCTAACTTGTGGTAGGTAGTACCATTATAATTTTCTAGGCCATTAATGTAATATCATCCCCCTACTCGGGTTGATTTCTATGTACTTGGGTGTTCTGGCACACCGATATGTTTATGCTATGCCTTTTATAATCAATGTTTGATGTGGTGATTGTGATTTGAGGAACTACACTCAAATCCGTTAAGCATTTGGAAATAGTGCGCTAGTGAGTGGCTGAATTTTTTTCACGTCATTGAAAATCCTAAGGTGGGTAGTGTCACATCATTTTCGGTAAAAATGTTGACATGAGATGTCGAGCTTTTAGAATAGAGTTTTATGGTTTTAGATTGAATAATCTTCTTAATGACCTTGGTTTTATTTTAGTGCACTCCTCGGAATATGACAACCATGTCCCATATCATGACCTCGTCAGAGAGACACTATGATAGAACATGTCTTACCCTGCGCTTATGTTTAAATGTTGTTGGGATTGATTACTGGTTATTATATGGGTATTACGATGGATGCATGGTTTCTTGGGGCTACACCATTATTATTGTTAGGGAATAATTGTTTTTTTAAATATCATTATGATTCTTTGAATAGAAAATTTCACCAGTGATTGGGTATAGACATCGATATACATGCATATATGTTTAGAATTGTTTAAAATGCATGTCGTCTGTTAAAGGGAGATTGTTGGTTTGGGGTCTACAACGTCTTTCAAGGGAAACTTGTGAAATATGTTCTATTGATTGGATGAGATTCAACCATTTTCATTGAAGAGGTCTTTATAATGGCCTCTGATATAATCCTTGTTTCGGTCATTATGCTATAACATGAGGTTTGACTCTATTTTTAATGTTTTAGTTATTAGTCTATAAAGGGTAAAATGTGCATTTGGCTTTGGGAATGATACACGATAGTTTTAACATTATTAAATTGCCAGGGTGTGTTTTTTGTAGTAGTTCATGATGGATTCTTAAGGACAATTCCTTTATTAAGGTAGGCATATTGTAAAGTCCCATGGTTTTGAACCAGGTTAATGAAAAAATGAAAATAAAAAAGGGTAGTCGCAACCTGCAAGGGTGGCGCTTGACCCCCCCCCCCATTTATTCCTCATTATTCGACGCAGCAGGTGCAAAACACCCTCACACTCCAGCCGTTCAGGCTCCTTCCTAGTGGCAAAACCTCCATTACTGCATGACCCATTATCCTTAGCAAGTAGCACTCGCCCAGACCCCCTTGCAACAGCGCATGAATCTCCCATGCAGAACGTGTAGTGCGCCACCACCTCTCCCAGACTCCACTTTGCTTGTTATAATTTCTCTTATACTCTTCTCAAATCATGTTCCCCTCATCTAGGTGAGTCTGTCTACATATAACTTGTGATTCACATGAGGCATTTGAGTCATCTCCCTCTCTCATATTTTTATCAATCAAAACCATATGGTTTTGGATTAAATTGATCATTGCATTCCTTTATTTTTAGGATATGTGATTGTTGACTCGAGACCATTTGTTCAATAATCCGGAATCTACTCCCAAGGGTAAGGAAGATTGACTTTTTTCCCATTCGGCTAATTTTTTGGGTAAGGATATGAATTTTCACTATTTTTTGCACCATATAACATAGAGTCTGACCAATTATATGAGTCCCTATAACTTTTTTGAGGTTTGTTGTGTATTTTAATTACATTTATTGTGATTCAAAGTTATTGTTATGTGTGTTTTGAAAAATGTAGTGTGAACTAACATGTATATATATGTATGTTTAAATTTATATGCATAATGGCGTGTGAGTGCAGTTGCATTCTAGGTGAGGGTTGGTTGTCGTCATATGTAAAGATGTTAAATATTGTTATGGTTCCACCCAGAGGTAGGGTCCCAAATATCTATCACGTTATTTAAGAATTATTTTCTTCTTTAAATAATTTGTGAGTATGAGTAACCTTTATTTTAGAACTACTAATTTTTTTATATTACGATTAAAGATAAATTGTTGGTTTGGTGGTATTTTCATATCATGCTTGCTTAAGGTTGGGTTTTTGTATGTATCCCATATAAATGAGTAAATGAATATGTGTTTTAAGGATGTATTGTTGGCTATTGAAAATATGTTGTGATTATGGCTTGAATATTAAATGGTTAAACATGAAGCACCCAAGAGTCTTCCTTGTAAATGAGACTAATATGGTGTTGGACTTGGACACCCTTTAGTGTGTTTTTAACAAATGTCACAGAATGTTAATTACAAAAATGATGTTTTATCAGTTGGAAAAACATGATTGATTTTTGAAGGACGGGTAATTGGGTAATTAATTTAAGAGTTAATTATCCAGTAAGGATTTGGAGAAAAATTGTGGGATTTTTTGAATATTAAAAATATTAAATATTATTCCATGTTTAGATTATAAATTAGAAAATGGTAATAATTAATTTACAGATTAAATATTTCCTGATAAATGGTCAAAAGTTAAATAATTAATGAACTTGTTAAAGATGTATGATTTAGTTAATTAATTGTTGAATTAATTAATTGACATACATTATGTTAAGATTTTTAATTAATTGATTATTATGACTGTTGGCCAATAATAGTTTTTTATGTGTGATTATTTTCCATGACATATGTTTTTTAGGATGAAGTAGTTTAAAATTATTATATTTTATGTGATATGGTTTCTAAATATATGGGCCTTGTTTAGAATTTTTGACTTGTGATGTTTACGATGTTCAAGATAATTGTTAATGTCCAGGATGAATCAAAATTTGAGTGGACTGGTTCAGACTTGTTAACAAATTGGGATAATTAAATGTTGAGTTAATTATATAGTTATCTTGCTATGAATAATTAATTGGTAATTATTTATTAACTATATAGATGTTTAATGCATAATTTATTTTTGACTTATTTTATTAGTGATTTATATTTTTAATTAGTTGTTGAATTAATTAACAGATTTGAATAATTATTTCTGAATTAATTAATGGGTGGTTTTGGGGTTATATCCATTTAGTTATACACCAATGATATATATATATGATTGATTAATATGTTGTGAGATAGGGATTGATGCTCTAACTACTCTCAGGTTTCTAGACATGGCGTTCTACCCCAACCTTTCATGAAAACATTCTTTTACTGGATGCGAACTAATACTCCAAATACCCATGGGTTGTGAGACATGGAATAACACTTCAAATACTCAATAGAGTGCTAGATGCGATGTTCTACACCCATTAATTGTCATTTGACTATGGGTCCAATTTGTTGTATTTGAAATGGTTTAATTCGTTAATGAAAACTCTTGTGATATTATGAGTTTTTAATTGAATATGAGAAAGGGTTCAAACTTATCATTGAATTGGGTGAATCACTCTTTGTGGGTGAACCCAGAAGTGAATCACTATTTTTAGTCTAAGGCCTCATATATATTATATGAAAGATTAAATTTAATATCTTATGAAACATTATCAATGCCAAAGAAAAAGATTAGATTCAATTTTTAAATTGATTTCCTAGATGGTATTTAAAGACATAAATGGTGTGTGACCTTGATGGGGTATGTAGAGCTTAGGTAAAATCTTGAGTCTTTCATAATTTAATGTGGTTTGAATAATTGATAAATGAAAATTATTGTGTAATGAATATTTTTTATACAAGAAAAATTTATAATACAGGTTCAGAACCCAGATGAGGGCTGAAGTAGATACTTGGGAAATTAGTTACATTGTACTACATTATTTATTCATGATTTCACATGGTTTAAATTTGTTATTAAATGTCTAGATATGGGGTAGGCACTGGTGGTCCTGACCATCTATGATTTATATCTCACACCCTACTCGGTCTACCACTGTATGGGGGAACCTGTGTAGATTCTATTTGGATGTAGGATTGTATTGTTTGTATATACATGTAAGATAGGAGATGAGATTTTACCTGAAGCTTTGAATGCTCGAGGAGACCTCCCTCGTCACTTTGAGTCATTGTTTATCTATTTTTGTATTGGAATGTAAATCATGTTTTTTTTTCAATGTATTCAATTTTATATCATTATAATGTCATGCATTCATATGTAGTATAATTTCCTTTGGCCACTTTTATAAAATGAGTACTATTTGTATTCCACTATCTATCCAATGATGTATTACTACATCTGCTATTGATTGTTATTTACAATCATATACCATTGTGCAACTCCGATAATAAGGTATAGTATCCCTACTAAAAATCATTAGATCCTCACTGCTAGTTGGTGACCTCGGGCAAACGGGGAGAAGCACTGGATGTCATGTGGCGACCGATCTGGAAACTCGTTCAGGGGTGATCTGGGTAGGGATGTTAAAAGGGATATCAACTATAATTTATAGGAATCACCGACCCATCCATAAAATATCTTGATGGTTCAAAAAAGAAGTTTTTCAAGAGTGTATAACCACATTTGACATCACATTTATTGCCTATGTATTGTTCTCACAAGCACATCTTTTTCCAAAATTACAAATATTTCATGCACTTTCATCCTTTTCATTTATATATTATCATCTTGTAGCATGTCTTGCATGAAACATTCCAAACCACCATCATTCCTGTACACAATTCAGTCCTTTGATATATTTTTATGTGATGATCCTGAATCTCCACATGTATGAAATATTTTAATACATAATAAATATTTCATGAAAACTCCTATTCTAAAAACACATTTTCCCATTTACTGGATCACGAGTTCCAATAATTTTGAAAACATATTGAAATTTTACAACATTAAAATCATATTAAGAAGAAACACCAATGATGTATCACTTTCTTCCTGCATAATGTACTCTCTGTTTATTTCATCCAAAAAATTATCTATCATGATATTTAGTCTTTTATTGACCACCTTTAGCATCATAATATTTTCAATGAAATGTACTACAAAATTACTATCATCCAACAACATCCGTCTTCTCAATAAAAAATTAATATGATTGGAACCAACATTTCTACCCCTTTCCTTCACCAGGATTGAATCACAAGTTCTCCAAACATATGATATTTGTAAAATAAAAATCATTAAATCAACATCATATTCTCTATGTATTTTAGAATGTTAATTGATTTATCCTCTTTGAAAACAATATACAACAACTCACAAAAGAAATTTTTTTTCTACCCTGTCCATCCAACATGGACCCAAGACCTATATAGGTGGATTGAGGAATCCTAGGAAGAATTTCATAAATTTTCATAAATGAATAAGTTATTCCTCTATAAATCTAATCCATATAAATCATAAAATAGGAAACATGACCTAGGATGGTCCATGAGACATCACCCCTAAATAATCATTAGGTATCATTTTACTTGTTAATTTATCACCTTTGATTTTTTTACCTTATAGACCTGGATACCAAGAGGATAGTTCATTCCACTGAACCGCTAAAAGATTCCTTTATAAACATCTTGACCTTGAGGATCCCTTTTAAGATTCATATATCTTCAACAGAAATTTATGGTCCTCTATGGGATTCAGGAATTACATTCCTACCATGGGAATATATTTTTGGATCCATATACCAAATTAAACATTCTTATTATTCCATGATCGATGCCTCTCACTATTTAAAATAATATATGGGGTCCATTGTTGGATTCCTTTTAATATGTTCCATTTTTGGATCCCATACATGATTTATTTTATTATATTACCTCAATGATCCCATGTAGGATTACTCATTTTTTATTCATTGATGAGGATCTCGAGTAGGAGTACTTTTATTATATGTATACCTTAAGGATCCCAGGTAGGATTCCTCTCCAGTGTTTTGAGATGATGGGCCAAGGAGGTCCCCCAAGGGTTGAATGACCCTAATATAGTATATCCAATTTTGGAAGAGATGGCATCCTATTTCTCCTTTTAACCCATGTAGAATAGGTATTCTATATATCATGTGATAGTAATGGTGGTATTATGATTTCATCAACCCTCTCTTTTTAGCTTATTCACTCAATTGTTGACTGATGAGGAAACTATTATTACTAGAGGTGCTTCCTAGTTTGTGGAAGATGAGCTTGACATGATGTGAAATTTATTTTGGTGATTCCAATACATAAATCCTATGATCCATATTATTTATTTTTTAGGATACATATACATACTTCATATGGTTCAAAATATGGTCCTTTAATTTTTTTATAATTTATATTTTCATGATTCCCAGACATTGTTCTTGGGGTTAGGCTTTTGGTCCCCAATGAATATGATTTACAGGAATGGAGTCCTGTTGATTATGATGTTCATAAATAGAATACATTTAGTATATGACACCAAATATATGGGAATGATTCACACTCTCTATGATCTATTACATGATCATAGTGGTGAACATAAATATTCTTCTTGTTTATGTGACACAAAATCATCGATGATTACAATCTCTCTATAAATTTCGATTATTATGATATACATGGTCGATTACATGGCCATGGTGATGGAAATGTAAATCCACATAACTAATGGGTACCCAAGGATGAATTCTCTCCCCTGAGTGACACCTAGGGTGCTCTATATGGTTTGGTTGATTCACCATTACTTCTTCACCCAGAGGTACTTACTAGGAATGGGGAGATTGATTCATTAAAATAAATTAATATTTATCATCAACATTGGTATAGAGAGCATTTAATTTATGTATATCTTAAGTTCAATCCCTTTTGGGTTCAACCGTGCTCAAATTTCATGACCACCAATGGACTAGTAACCAGTGCATAGACATCAGATTGTATTTACTTGACTTGTGTGTCATGAGGTCCAACACATCAAACATTTATTAGATGTTCAATTATTCAATGTAATACTTCTTCATTATGAGTGGAGGTAAGTATGGGTTATCCCTGAGAATTTAAATGTATCAACCTATGGCGAAAGAGGTTTCTATGATACATTTGTGACACTAGATGAGGATGATGTTTTCCATCGTGATAATAAAACCATATATCAACATAATAATGCATGACATGTGTTTTCTTGCATCCATCTAAATTACCTTTTATAGATATTATACATGATTTGGATTACAAACCAATGGATCGACTTTTATTAATTATGAAATTTTATCAACATACTCATTTATATACAAATTTTTGTATATCGATGTGGTAATATATATATATATATAATCATATATATATATATAAGTTTCATTGACCATTTTATTAAGATCATGGACCATGGGATGGACTTTTGTTTCACATTATTTATCCTATTCATACTTTTCAATTGTGTCTCGTCTAGATTAATCATATATCATGTGCATTTATTTATCAGAGAGGATTGATAGGATAATCATTAGGGTGGCTTTCTGATATTTTCATCTCCCTTTCACATTATCCTTTGGGAGAAAGAAGTCCTTATGTATACATTCATGGTTAAAATGAAATACATAATTTATAGGGTTCAATCATTGGGTTTCATGATTTTGTAGATAATCACATCTAGACATACATTTATAAGGCTATGGTAGATTGATAGTTTCTGGGAGACTGGTCATTTGGTTGGTATAGGTGTTTTGGTAGATCCCTATACATTTATTTTAGTTTCCATTATGTACTCCTTCATATATGCTTGGCCCATTGGGTGACTAGTGTTGTATATATGAAGTGGTTACGTACACATTTTTATTGATTCCTTTAGTATTACAACATATCATATTTAGGTTTATTTATATCTCAGAAAGAATTTTTTCTTTATTAGGCAATATAAAGTTATTTTCGATTTTTTACACTTAAATGAAGGTAAAATCTCATAATTATAGAAAATTTAGACCCCTACTTATAGTTTAAACCTTTTAGCATATAAGGAGGCATGCATGAGGACTTAGGGGGAACTATATTTGTGAACCAGATTAATGGCATCTAGGATGGGACTATTGATTACAATATATTTATGAAATAACTATTATAGAATATATTTCATATATATTCAACAAATATATCATTATTAATAAAAATTAAAATCATAAATTAAAAATGAATCACATCACTACCTGGAGGTGGTAGTCTACATGTATTCATGAATGATGTTATCATTAAAAAAATATTGAATGTAAATATCGCAGATTAGATTTTACAGTTATATAAGCTTACTTAATCCATAAATATAATTTTTAAACATTAAAACAATCACATTAACAATAAATGTATGTTTTAAATATGATAATTATTGTATTTTTATGTGTATGTTGTAATCCACATGTACACATAATTGATACACTTCACATATGATGGAATGGATAGTGGATATTAGTTTTTTCATAATAATAATAACATTTTAGTGTATTTAGTCATCATGTATTATAATTTTATTTACAATAAATCGTACATATAAGAGGCAGAAACTAAATAAATTGAAGGGGTCCAATTAAGATGATTAGTTATCTTTCAGTTGGCCTCTATTAGATCCTTTATTAAGGGTACATAAAATGAAATAATTGATGGAAAACACCTCTAATTCCTATATATAACATTTTATAATATATTTTTTTTCAATATTTGGTTGGTAAAGAAGGGTCAATGTTGTGAAAATAATTTAATATTGTGGCTTCCTTAGATAAGTTGAGGATAGTAAACAATTGGAAGTCATTGTAAAACTATAATATAATAAAGTATTAATCAATAAAAAATCATCCAAATGGAAATATATAATACAGTGTGATGTTATTAGGATCCAATATTGACCTAAAAATGATTTAAAAATGATTTATTAGAAATGTTACCTATATATATTATATTAATCCTATCACACTTGATTTGACAACAACTAGTGTGACAATTTTTTATTATAATTAGTAATAACAATAACCAAAAATCATATTTGTATCATTTTAAAAAAATTAAAAGATGATACCAAATATGGAATCAATTTTATCATGTTAATCCACTAAAATTTATAAATTTTTTAAAATAGACATATAAAAATGTGATGAATGTTTTTTATATAAAAAATATAATCCAATGTATAGTAAATTATTATGCCAAAATGTAGATAAATTTAATTCCAAAGGACCATAAATGGAATATTCCTAATACCATAATAGTAATTTTACATTTAAAATAACATAAAATATTATGTTTCTAAATTCTTTAAATGAAAATAAAGTTTTAAATTAAAATCATTCTTTTTCAATATTTTTTAAAAAATTAATATTTTCTAAAACTAATAAAAATATCATTGTGTGTTAATTTTGATGTTGGGAGTTTAAATATGAATTTGATATTTTAAAATTAAATTTCTAAAATTGGGAAAAATTTATTCATTTTATTTTCTAAAAAAGGAAATGAAAAACATTTTTTGAGGATGAAGTATTTTTTAAAATAAATATGGTGACAATAATAAAAAAATCTTTTATTTACAAAAAAACATTAATAATTTTTTTTGAAATTTTCTTCAATCATATTCATACGTGAAATTGAATATCTTGGTTGTAATTTTAGAATATATTATCGTTTATTTAGACTCGAGCATGCAAGAATCACAATCTATCAATGAATGTGAATTTATTTATTATTATTATATATATATATATATATCACAAAATTATAGGGTTTCACAAGGATAAAATTATAAATATATATCCAAATTCAGAGGGTTTTAGTTAATATATAGAATACCTCATATAACTCTTTGGATGTATGGTGATCCAGGAGTAGGTTATCTATGGTTTCTTAGAGCTACTTAGTTGTTTATAAGAGACATAGACCTAGTGGGAGGTGTGATATTTTATGAAGTATAACCCTTGGAAAGGAACACAACTTCTGAGGGTGGATTTATATTTAGTGTGTTCTCTTGTTAGGAAAATTACATTAAGACAAGATGAGGTGTGATATAGAAGTATTCCTCTATGATATGTGTTAAGTTCCCTTTTTATAAGGATTTGATATGGGGTATGAGTGAGTGTCGTTGTGAGGATTTGAACTTGCCTCCCACAACATGGGTTTTGTAGAGCTTACAAGATATTAATTCAATAATTGGTCATAGATTTAACATAGAATGAAAAAATTGAGACAGTCCTAAGGGACCTTAGAGGGTTCTTTTTTGGGTGAGATTAAGATGCTTAGTGGTTCGACAGTTTGAGTGATGTGCCCAAGGAACACCTATAGATATAAGAGTGTGATAATTGTTAGATAGTGATGTGCATTTCAAAATGTGGTTATTTATTAGTTTACTTGAATCTTGTGATACTTTGGGTAGTATTTTTGATCGGATGTAGTCTTTTTTATTATCGGATGTTCGTGATTATGATAGGTGACACATTCATAGGTGGGTGTTGTTGATCCTAAGGTTTAAAATCACAATTAGTGAGATTTATCATATAATTTTCCCTATGTTTGATCGATTATAATTGTACATTAATTCAATTCATACCTTCAGTGGGAAGGAATGACCTTAAATATGAAATCCTCAACTTATGTGAGAAGGTTTTCTCATAACCCATACATGAAAGAGAAGGTAGTAGTTCAGTTTTTGTGTGGTATTATACCCAACCATGAGTGATAAGGTATTGGAATGAATGTTGGACATTATTTAGTTACAAAGACAACCTGATGAGGTTATGGATGGTGGACCATACCTTTGGTGATATGTTAGAGGTTTCTACATAGATCATGGACAACATTTAGTGAGAAGGTGAACCCTAGGTTTGCATGGGGAATGTTTCCCTACACAATCAGCTAATGGTAATATATATATTTGTGCCCTACCATAAGTCATTGAGTATATTTTAGGGAACATTTGGTTATATGAGATGATGAAAAAAGTAGAATAGATTTTCTCTTAGGGCCTAAAAACTACTATCATGTGTAATGGTGGCTTCTTTCTCATATTATGACCTAATGTATATGGATTCATGGTGGCTAAGATAGAATACCGTGATCAAAGAAATTTTCATGACTTGTTAATTTATTTTATTTATTTATTCAAAAAATTGTGGAGTATATTATGGTGGAATGGATAGAAGAAACAAAATTTTGTTCTCAAACTATTTACATAAACCCCAGTATGATTTTATAGATAATGAATATTTTATATGATATAAAACAAGATGTGTGATTGTTTGGGTAGGTAATATTAATTGTTAATAGAGAATATAGGGAGATTATAATCATGTATGGTAGTTGTATTACATATATTTTATTCACATATTTATTTTCCATATTTGATCGACCAAATGGGAAATCAAGTTATGTATGTTGTATTATTAAACATGTTACATTTGTTAAATCATTTTGTTTTTCTGATTATTCATAATTTTCTATTTGTGATGGATAATGTTTTCAATCATTCATTAAATAATATTAGGGGGTATAGTCTTCCCATGGTAACCACATTGACCCACACTGATATTCAGAATCCTCAAGCATACATGGATATACACATGATTTCATGTAGAACACCTATTAGAACACTATAAAGTTTCATTTAGTTGAAGCACTAAAAAATTATGTCACAATATATTATTTCATTACTACATGGGTATGTTGATGACATGTTGTCTATGAATGCACCAATTCTGTTGATGGACATCAAACTAGTTCATCATTAACTAATTTTTATATGGGAATTCAGGATTACAAAGGTTATGATATTGATGTTCCTTGTTTTTTCCTATTATGTTAGATATGTTTACTCTGATATGATGTGTTTAATAGAGATTTTTATTTATTTTTTTTGTATTTCAACCCATTTTATGGAGAATAATGTTTATGAATCAGTTTTAGAATAAAATAAACCCATTAGATTCATGTATTTTTGTTTTATTATTCTACTAATGAGAAGCTATGTTTTTTAATTTATTTAAAAAACATAAATGTAATTTTCACATATAACATGTTTGATTATGTATACATAGTTAGACCATGATTTCAATAATGTGATGTAATAAGGTTGAATTTTATGTATATTATATGATGATAATTTTTATAGTGAATTGGTTATAGTACCTTTATGAATGGGTAATATCAGATCAGTCATTTTACCCATTGATGATGAAATCATGTGTAGTGCCATTAAACAATTATAATACCAAAAGAGTGACATGAAGATTATAATAGTATTTTATGAGAATGTGTGGTTGGATTACATAATGTTTTAACAAAAAAACTATATATTATTATCCTATATATTATCATAGTGGAACTCTACATAATTTTATTTTTTTGTAACGTGGATACCCTTGAGATTGTTGAGGGAAGGCTTATATACTACATTATGTTTGGTATCTTATACGGGTGACAAAAAGGATTACTAGAATACATATATCATATGAGAGAGATAATAGACACACAATTCTAGGTTGATAAGAGTTTGGACAGAGTATTTTTTTAGAGTGATTCCCATGTAGATGGTGATCATACATTTGGACTTGGAATATTTGAGATAACTTGTGAAATTGGTTGAGACTCACATTTTTTCATTCATAGTTAGGGGGTTAGTCATGTGATCCTTTGATTGATTAGTAATTAATCATGGTATTATAAGTTTAATTATTTTATAAGTTCATACCTCAAAAAAATTTGGTTATTTTTATAGAGAGATGGATCATGGGTAAGAACCTTTGAGAGTGTTCTTTTTGGGATCACTCTACTTTAGAAATGGTTTAATTATTGTTAGTGATGATTTTAAGGAAAATACAATTGAACAAGGATATTTATACAATATTTGGATGTTATACCCATGTGAATTAGTGAATGTACACATGATTATTGGGGGACAATGTTTTTTATTGAATTTTTGGACATCATCTTTAAGATAAGACAGTCACATCAGGGATAGATTTGTTTAACACTGTACATCTGATCGATGTTAGTTTGGGACACAAGTTGTATGGGATTTTTGTGCTTGTGCAGTGGTATAAGGTATAACATATGGTGGAGGGTCAACCATTGGTATAGGATGTGATGGACTCTAATTCTTGTTTAATTTTGAATTATTTTCAAGATGATGTTCTTGGTTAGAAAAGAATTAGTGGTGGTCAGTGGTCTGGGATGACACACAACTATGAGTGAGATGAACACAGATGGTCAATATATTCAGGAATATATTGAGCATGGTTCATTGAGAATTGATTTTTGTTATGTAGATTGTATATATTTATACCCCTAATTTGTGTAAAAAATTATTAATATGTGAACATCACTCATTATAGACGGTTCATAGATATGGTGAGGCTTACTGGTGGCAGTTAAGATGATATTGTATAAGGGGTTTGGGGAGGATATTATGATATATAATCCCTTTTAAAATTCATTATATATAATTTCAATGAGATGTAATCTTGACTATAGATTTTGAAATTAGACTCAATATATATTTTTAATGATCCTAGAGTGAGTATGATCAAATGTGTTTCAGTGCCCTTGATGAGAGCATACCGGTTAGAATGGGTGGTCAGAAACGTACAATTTATTTAAATTTAGGGTCAGGTTATAACATATTTTTGTTCATTATAAAAATATATAACACCATCAATATGTTAGGAATCATGATAAAGCGGTTAAATGTATATTGATTGGTAATAATGAGTATAAAATGATATGAAATATAGTGTCAGAATGACCATTATTTTCACAATAAATTTTATGAATTGAGTTGGGAACCATATCGATCATGTCAATAAACCTTTCAATGTCAAAAAATTTTATTTTTGAAGTTATTATTTATTTTGGAGATCACATTATTCCTAGGGATAAATGGGATGTCAGTGCTTCATTATCTCAGGAGATATGGGCAGAGTGAGGAGCATATCTACGATAGCATTGTCGGTGGGAGGGTGGATCAAATTTTAATGGATAGTAGACCATAGTGATTGTAGTTATTAATTAGATGTTTGATCCATTTCATATGAATGAAAAAGGATATTAAATGGTTTTTTATGACCATGGTTGGTCAGGTATAATGTTTGGGTGAATATTTTGGTTTCTATAAGCTGACAAACATTATGGTGCAATGCTTGTAATGTCTAATTAATGTTAAAGTCATTACTTTTTATGGAAAGGTTGAACTTCTACCAAGATAAAGGTTTAATTACATAAAATGGGAATTATATAATATTTATAGGGTTATATTATCATGTAATGATGATTTTGAAAGTTTAATCTGGAAAAAAAGTGTTTAAGAGTATTTTTGATCATCAGAGAAGGTTTGGGTTATCACAATAGTTGGAATTTAAACTCTATATAGGTGACAATGGAAAAATGAAGGGAATTATGGCATGGTGGACAATGTATGAGGAGGTGAGATTGTCATTATCAAGTGACATTTCATGCTGAATCTATAAGGTTTCCCCTATGTCATGTGTGGGATGTTTTCAATAAAAACATTTAAGTCAACTCTGTAGTGTGTCCTCATGGGGAATCCCCTATCTATATATTTGAAGATGAGTTGTGGTCGGTCTATAGGGTGAATGTCCTTGACAATTCCTCATGGTGGACTTATTTATGCATTCTAACACAAAACCACCAATAAATATTTATTTATTGACCCTGATATATATCCATAATGTCCAAAACATTAGACTCCATGTCTAGTTTTTTTTATGAGAGACTAGTAATTTCCCATTCTTTGGCATTAACTTTTTTGGGTAACGAGGTCTTGGGAGGGAGTGCATTCGACCAATATTAAACCCAATCATATCCATTTTTGATACCCCATAGTGGGTAATTTTTAAGGGTGGAATTTATTTAAAATTTATGATACGTTCTATGTTTATCGTCATTTTCCATTTTCCCCATTATAGGTATTTTTTTGGATGTTCACTACTCGGAATCGAATGGTGATTACACTAGATCTTTGTGTAATCTAGCGGGGATGATGGAATTTTCTATATGATTAAAATAAGTAGGTCCCATGACATTGATCACACATCATCATCATCCATTTTGTATGATTTACATTTTATATCATATTTATTTGAGGTTTTTCTTTAATTAGATGAAATTGGTGGTTAAAATGGCGTTGATGGATAAATACATTTATAGATATAGTTTAAAGAGTATATCATGGAATTAATTATTTATGATATTCATGTTATTAATGAACCAATATTGCATGGTGAATATTTATCCATAACTTCAATTTATACTTAATTAAATAAAATTTTATACATTTTTAAAAATGATTGGGTTTTTTTGTCTGAAAAAGAAACAAGGTCAATGATTAATTCATGGAAACATAATGATTATGTTTTGAATTGGTGGGGTCGATAATGGTCCTGTTGGTAACACCTCAATTTTATTAACTGGTGTGTATAGTATAGATTCATGTGCATGTTTAGGCTTGATTACCTAGCTATGTGAAAGTTACACGGTAGTTGATATTGGTGATAGGGACACATATTGCCTTAATAAAATTGATAGGATGTAATTGGGGGTTCATATACTTGAGATAATATCTCTTTAACAAATTTTGTATGTTCATATCACTCAGAAACTATGTCCCTAAGTGGGGAGGGTTACATTTGAGTGTTCAAATGTCTTAGAGTCACTTTTGGTATGTGAGGAGTGTTTTGGATAACCTTTCATGTTTTCCTACAATTAGTAATGACAGAATGAGTGTATTAGGCCCAGTGGTAAGGGTGAGATAGTTGTACCATATCATTCTTAATAAAGATCACCATAATGAAGGTGGATTATCCATGACCATTTTCCATGTGTAAGATGATTCCTTTAGGACTATAAGTTGTGAGATACTGTTTAATTCCTCTATTCGATGTGTTTTGAGAAAGATGAATATAAATTAGACATATGATATGATTAAGGGTTTTGAAATATATATGGATTGCAATTACTAGGCCCGGTCTGTGTCAAGACATTGGTATATGATTTTACTAATGGGTCAATAATTCAAGATAATTATTCCATGTTGATATGGTTTGTGGAGGCACAAGTGGATTCCTTGATAGGTGATATAATGTTTTTGGGATGTTTTTCATTGTGATTTTTGTGACTGAGATTCTCATGGGGAGATCAACTATTGTTGTCTATTAGTAAACAAGGTATGATGAGGTGAGTAGTTATATCATGGATGAAATTAACCCAATAATCTGCTAATGAGTTTTTATGATGGGATATGGATCCTATTTTCAATTCCATTTATGTTATTGTGATAGGTGATGGATATCAGTGTGGGTAATGTGGATCCTGAGACATGTCCTTACTATGACTAAGTTAGAATTGGAACGATTTCCATTAGTGAGAAAGAGTAACTGTGTTCAAAAACTCTAGGCCAATATTGTGTAATACATTATGGATTAAGGCCTGATGGAATCATCTTATGTGATAAGGTTATGTTAAACCCTTCCATGAGTTAGTACATAGTGGTTGGGTTGTTGTACGGTGTCAGATCCTACCATCAGTGATAAGTTAGTGGTTATAATGGTGAAAAATAATGAGTGAGATGAGGTGTCCAATTTGGATCTAGATGAAAAACCCCACCATGAGTGATAAGGTAGATTTCAATACTTGTAAATGTTACCACATTGAGTAAGATATTGTGTTTATCGTTTGGATAATAATAACTACCTTATATATTCATTTTTCGGTTGATGAATTTGGGATGCCCAAGCATGAGTCTTTGGTAAGGTCAAGTTATGATTAATGGTATAATATAATGGATCAAGGTGGACATATTATAACATAGGTCCTATGTAGATATGATCAGTTTTCATGGTGTCCATGATAGAATACGATGATAAAATACACATGGAGTCTTCGATGAAAAGTTATCACACAACATCTTGTTGTAATTGTGTGATTTTTTTTTATTTTCTTAATTAATACATAGATATGTTGGAACGAATTAGTGGAATGTGGTGAGTCCGTGCTTATTTTTATTTATCACAACTTTTATGTGAACCTTAATACTTTTTTAGACATTATATGTTGTCTATAGGTCAGAGAAACATATGTGAATCCTGTCAATATATGGATGTTCAGTGGGTGTTGGAGACATAAATGGGATTACACTTAGGGATGGAATAATATTGAATTTAATTTTATTACTATAATTATTATTTACATTTAATCAAACTAATGGGAAATCATTTTATGTATTATCTATTTTAAGTATTATCAAATAGGTTTTACATGATTATGTGTACAATTATATTTCTATTGAATTTCTATAGTTAACTAAAATGTGTGTTTTAATATGAAATGATATTATAGTATCCTTATGATAAAACCTTCTCCCCTTGTCACTAGATGGAAACCTCTTGAATATAGGGAGGAATTCATGCGATGATGTAATGAACTGAGAAGGAAACTAATGAAAGGTTTTTATTAATGCAGTTACACAATGTAATTTTTATATTTGGTATGATATTCCATTTTAATTTGAAGATATTTTAGTTTAATTTATTGTTTGAGGATCGATTTAAGAATGTTTTTTGATGAGGGTAGGGTTTTGGAAAGATTCCTGGGTGAACATTTCAAATATCACTTTCGTTTGGTGAAAAAATCCTTATATGGAGTAGAAAGAAGAGGCCACAATATGTTCAATAGACCAAACCAGTGGAAAAAAATACAACAAATAGTGTTTCAATGGATCCCATTATAATTGAAAAGTATATCATAACTAATTTTTAAAACTAGGGAAAATGATAATTTCACAACAAACTATTTTGAAACCACATTATTGGGAATTCATACCTCATTTTCCCAACCTTTTTGGTTTTTATAGGAGATTCATTACCTTCCTTCACATTATTATACATATTTTCAATGGTTAAATGTGGGATTAAATTGTTTTGGTCTACAATATTATTAAAATATCTCTCCCTATCTTTTCATATTCATCCACACTACTTTCTCCTCTTATTCCTTCATTTTATTTGGTTACATTACACTGAGATTTCACAATATCATGGAGACATCATCAAATAACATTGTAATTATTTACCTTTTTATTAATATTAGTAATATGAACAATTAATCAAGAATTCTTATAAATATTGATATGTATAAAAAATGGGTTATCCAATGTATTTCTAAAATTTCTATAGTAATTCAAAAATTAATATCTTTTTGGATTTGGGTCACTATATATTAATATACCTAGAATGTATTAAAATTTTGGCCTTTTAAGAAACTATTTATTGGATTATTGGGATTTTTAAAGAATATTTTATAATGAATATTAGGTTCCTTGTTGGTGGTGATTATATTGAAAAAGATAATCAATTTTTAACGAAGGGGGGGTATCAACTATTCATTCAATATGTAGTCCATTCATGGGAAATTTCAAAAAATTGTCTAAAAAAATAACAATAATTTTCAATTTTTATATGAAATACATAATCTAAATTGTTTATTTAGAATTTTTAAATATCATGATAAATTTTTTCAAAGGTTGTTTGGTGTGAAATTGGTTGACATTTTATATGTATACTTATTGTATGGACTTTAAACATTTAAATCATGATTTATGTTGATAATTTTAATTTATTGGTTTTTCTATATTATATTTTTTTACAGAATTATCTATTTGGAATTATTTCATGACATTATTCAAGAATGTAACATTTCCTTATTTTATATTTTATGTGAACATCAGTACAATTTTTATTTATTTTTTTTTAAAAAATTAACCTTATTTTATTTGATTCCATAACATGAAATGGTTTATTATGTTTTCAAAATGAAAAGACATAAATGGTGACCTTTATTAGTTGGTCACACTTATTTCACTTTATAATATTGTATGAAAATATCAATTAATGCATGAATATCTCAGAATTATCTCAACTAAAATTAACATGAATTTTTTTGTGATTCATTAAAAAGTCCATATTTTATATCATAGACTTAAAGAGTTATGGTTCAATGATTTTATTGTATCCTTTGTTTGCAGTTTCATCGGTGATGAGGTAAAGTCCAGGATAATAAGATAGAAGGAAATTATATAGTCCCCAACCATGTTTGGTTTCCCAAACCATGTTATTATTTAAACAAAACATACTCTTTAATATACTAAAAATAGTTGTTTCCTTCTAAAAAATTATATGACATTTATTGTTAATTAAATAATTATTTATTTTAAATGGTATTTACTAAATCAAAAAAAACATAAAAAATAGTTATTCACTCTAACCAGAGTATAAATTTAATCTAAAATTATTTATGATTAATTTCAGACAACAATGGTTTATTTTATATGTTTAAAATAATTTAAAATTATTATTTTGTAAAATAATAGTTTCCCTAAATATAGATATAAAAATGGATACCATATATTGAAACAAAAATTACATTTATATAAATTTTATAATTAGTAATTTGTATCGTTTAATTATTTATTATGTTCCCATGAATATCTATCGGTCATAAAAATTATTATATGTAAACCCAGAATTATTTTTTCACTAGTCCAAACAAGTCAATCCCTTAACCACACATAGTGTCGGGGTTATTATGAAATTAGAGCATCTTATGAGGTTACTAGAACATAATTTATACTTGTTGAGGCCCATTAACTATAAAAATTGAGGTTATATTTTTTTAAACCATTAACCATTTTTTGATTGTTTATTATTTACTAATTTGGTTTTTCTAATGTATTGCACTCGAATAATCTGTGTTTAATGACAAATTAATATATTGTTGGAAATTATGTTTTTTGTGAGATATTTAGATAACTAAAATGAATCATAAATATCATTTGTACCATTTATCATGTTGACCTATAGTGAAATTATTTATGAATCATTTTTTCTATTTAAAAAATTTCTTACGTAGATATATATCATAGGATGGGAAATTGATCCTCAAATTACAACACAGTTTCCCCACCATTGGGATTTGAAATTACCATATCTTGACCCCTGTATACACCATCGCCATTAAATGATATTTTTGTTTAGGTATTGACTTCGTAGATATAAATAATATCACTATCTCATTTTAATGATTGCATCAAGGCATAGTATATGATGATTGTTGTGTTCAATAAGTAGAAGGTTAAGGTTATGACCCTCTATGTATATGGGATTATATGAATAGAATCTATTTACTGTTATATATTTTTATTCATTAAATAAAATTTTTATGACTAATATTTACATACGAAAAGGATTTATTTCACTTATACAAATGAGAAGAAATGTACATGATTCAAACAATTTTTCCACTAGATTGGAGAGTCACATTGGTGGTTCCATAATGAGTATATATATATATTCGAACCATATAAGGATACTCTATTGGAAATTTAGTCCCATATATTGAATTTTAGGTTCAAATAAGTAACTGTGATTTCTTTTTACATTTTTAGCTCAATTGATATAGGAGACTAAAAGGTTCATGACACCAATATTCTGAATGAAAAATTTACCCAATCATTATAGTCTTATGGATAATGCGCTTTGGTGTTATCCATGGGAACAAAGGATGAGTCAAAACACATAGATTTTAATTTTTTTGACCATTAGTAATATTTCATAGAACATATACCATGAATATAGGTTTTTTATGATATTTCATAAATTATTATATAATTTGGAATTTTGGTCAATTTTAATTCATGGTCATGTAATATTTTATTTTATTATGATCTATAATTTTTTGAAAACAAGAACCTTATTGTGATTTACCAATATTTTTGGACAATTTAACTTAAAATATTTTGGTTCATTTGGAATTTTTGAGAAAAAGTTCTATTATTTTATTTCAAACAATATGAGGTAAAGTGATATATCCATTTTTACAATTATATCCTTAGTGTTTATGGAATATTTTATAATATTCTTGTGTTCATGAGGTTATTTTGTATCCTATCCTAGTTTTATATGAGTAACTAGTTCATGGATTTCTTTGTGAAATATAATATTTTACATAAAAATAATCAATTAAAAATTGGTGAATGTTATATCAGGGTGAGTATATAGGGAATATCACAAAGTTATAGTGATGAATCTAAGGAATAAAATGGAGGCGAGGTTAACAAAGAATGGAAATAAATTTTATTATACACAAAAATAAATATAAAAATGATTCAATGAGATTTTTTGACTAGAAAGATATAGTGAAAAAACTAAGGATGTATTTTATTTGACAGACATCACAATTATCATTATAAGAGAATAAATAATTTTACAAAAAACTCTAATCATATATTACTGAAACCAAATAGTGTTTTAGTAACATACACAATGAATATATTATAGTGACTTGAAAGGATGATTTTGATTTTCTAAAATGTTGTTCTCATTTTAACGTTATTAAAGTGATGAATTCATTTTACCACATGGCTATGTTAGAAATAATAGGACTATTCTTGTCCATGGTTTTGGAAATTCAGTTCATGGTTTTATTGAATTTTTTTCACTTTGCAATCCTTAATGGAATACATAATAAATAAGTTTCATATATATATATGGTTTTATTTTTTTCATGAGTATGAAATTAGTATTTTTTGTTAGATTAATGTTATTTACTTATTATATCCTTAAAAGAGGCCATAGAATTCATAGAATAATAAATATATGATAGTTGGTTTCATCAAAAGTGGAGGATTTGATAAATATGTATAGATAAAAACTATGACAATCCATGGATTATTATTCTCAATTATGTTGATGACATAATCATTTGTGGATCATGGGAATAATAATGTAACTCTCTTAATAAATCATGAGGTGCATGTTCGAACTGATAATGACTATATAGTGTACAATTTTTCTTATCTTACCAACTAAACAAGGAAAAAATGGTAAATTTATTTCTTTACCAAAATATTTCAATTAATTTCATTAAATTTTTATCACCGAAGAAACTAAGGATATAAAAACGTTTTTTATAATGAAGATAATGTTTTCAAAGAAGGAATATGGGAATGAGGTTGTTCTAATGGTGTATTAGAATATCAATAGGACCCAGTTGTTCTTAAAATTGATTGGACTGAACATTATGATTACTATCTATCAGGAAAAATGATACTAAATTAGTTCTAGGAAAATTCACATGAAACATGTGAAATTAATTTTGTGGTATACCACATCAATAATGGATTTTTGGATAGTCTATAAGAGAATGTAACATTAGTAGTTTTTTGGGTTTATGAAAATAGATTAGGAAAATTTAGATGACAAAAAAATCATAACAGGTGGTGAATTTTATTGTGTATAATTAAATAATTTTTAAATTAATCAAGAAATACATTTTTCAACTTATTAAGAACTATCTAGTTTGAATATTTTGAAAAAACTACTGTGTGCCTATAAAATTAATGGATGATGTTATATATAAAAGTTATTGGATTAGAAATGAAATATATAATTATAATAATGTTTCCCAAATTAAATGATATTAATATTATATAATATTTTTATTCATCACACATGGTCAAAAATATGATGAAAAAATACAAATTTATAATGATGAAAGTTGATTAATGTATTCTGATGTTGGAATAATGCGTACTCAAATTGAAATAATGGATATAAAAAAATTGTGCTACATAAGAAAATCTTTGAAATGAATATATTATCCCATGATAATTAACCACATCCAATAATTAAGAATACATGGAGACAAAATCCCTACTCCCCTAATGAGCATTCTGTTTCATGATTAGTGTTCCTTTTTTCTACTCATCATGTGATGTTTTTATAAAGTGGTTAATAGCCTGGTATATTATCTATCACAATTTAATTAATGAGATATTGTTTCCCTTTTTGGAATCATCAAGGATATTCTATTTGGGTTCATCGAAAACTAATGAAATATATCTCAATGTTAGTTAAAATTGAGAAAATCTCATGATTTTATTTATGAAAATTATTTATACTTTTTTTATAGGTTTTTATTAGAGTGAAATAGATTTTTTATTAAATGGGGGATTCATAAATATGTACCCCCATGAAAAATAAAATAAAAAGTTATGTAATAATGTTTGATTTCCCATTCTTTTTATGTAATTGAAAAAAATTGGTTTGTATAGAAGTTATTATGTCGTCATGGAAATCTATTCATTTAACTAATTTTTTTGGATTATCGTTAATTACGTGATATTAAATTGGATAAGTATAAATGAAAATGTTATCTATTTAATGAAGGATATTAGTTTTTAAAATATAAGTTATGGAGAATAATCATTTTGTTTAAGAGGTTTTGTTAACAAATTGAATGTTTGGTATTTATAGTATAAATAAACTCATGAATTTTTCAATTTAGTTTAATGTAAAATAATAGTTGGTGTCTACAAAATGATGTTTTTAATAACATTGTACTACTGTAATGATAATAATGTGACAATTGGAGATGTTTTGGAATATACTAAAGATGTGCGGCCCCTTACCTACACTTCCAGAACACATGAAAAAATAAATTCCATTACACATAAAATGAATCACAAATAACATAAAGAACAAAAATATTAGATCCTTAGAGAAGAAAGAATATATTAAATCCTAATATGATATCGTCTAACTAATCCTTCATCATAGACCCCTTATAAAACTATTAAATTATTTTTCTCTATATGATCATCTATGTAAAATACGAAATCCTGTAAAAAAAGTTCTCACAAAAGGTCATTAGGGAGTAGAATATAATCAATTAAATATAGATTTTTTTTAATAGATCATAAATATATTATATTCATGATCATTCTATAATTTTTTCAATTAAAGGAATAGTATCATGAATTTATAAGAAGTTGTGTTGTGGAAAAATATATTAATCACAAGGTGTATGATGGATAATTAGAACAAAAAATGGTGATTATTATCTATAACAAAGACAATGTTGAAAGGATATGAAATATTATAAATATAAGTATAACCCATGGTTATAAAAACAAGAAAGTTTAAAATGTATAATAATATATATTTATAACGTTTTTTAAGGCTCTTATGTAATACTATTTGATCATTTTAGGAAAAAATTGCTATATTATTCAAATTCATTACATAATAGAATAATATAACTACATCATGTCCATTTATAATATTTTAGAAAACTCTTACAACATCCAATCTATATATAACATTGTGGATAAATATAACCACACCATTATTATGCATAAAAGTGTAAAAAATATATTCACGTAATGTTCGGGAATAGAATACAAATATCATAATTCGTAATGATCAACCAAATTCCATGGTTGGAAATAAAAATATCATCCCACTCATATTCATAATGATATAACCATACATATGTGTTTTTCATAAATATGGAATACAATTATAAATAAATCACAATACAAACCAGGAAACCCCGTTGAAATTAAAATAACATCCAAATAAATAACATATATATCTTAGTTGATATCCTTCAATCATGAGAATAATTTATAGGATTATCACACCATAATGGATAAATGATATATGATCAAGTAAATATTTTCCTAATTTAAACAAATGTATAGGTACTTTTTAAACACCATTAAATCAAATATAAACTATTTTCAATAATCCCAAAGAAAAAGACTGTCACAATGGTTATATTTTTTCCCAGTTAATGTTAATATAAAATAAATATTGTGGTGGATAATTTATCTCATAAAGATATCATTTCTATCACACATCTAGGCATAAAAGTATTGGTCATAAATTATAGAATTATTTTTAACATAATATTCTCTTATAAAAAATATTACATCAATTAAATAAATCATTAGAAATTTTAAAATGAGTGGAATGAGAAAGTGTCACAGTATAAATAATGAATCATTTAGACGAATATGTGAAATAACATATGTTTCAAGAAAACATTTTGTTACTTTTTACACATAATTTATTCTAATGAAGATAACATCATGTTAAAATAATGTAATTTATATATTATTTTCATTAATGAATATTGTTGATTTATAAAGATTATTATTAAAAGATATAATATACTTGAATACAATGAAAAAAACATGATGTAAATAAATATTATTATTGTCTTAGTTCAAAAAATCATTATTTTAATGATCCTAAATCATTTTTATCTTTTAATTAATGGTTTTCATTGGTTATTTTATTCAAATCGTTACTATAAATAATTGATAAAATTGATAAGTATATAAAATACCATTATACCTTACAATTTGAAGGTGAGGTGACCATATCACCTAACTACATATTATATTTCACCTCATCGGATGTCAACAATCCTCTTTCCCTATGGTAGGTGAATGAAAATTTTCTAATACTTGACCTTTCCATAAGAAGAAAGTCACCATACCAAGAAAATCATGTCACCATACCGTAAGATGAAAACTACTAGACCACATGAAGATATCGAGTCACCATTCCATGGAGTTTGTAAACATTAATAATTTGGTAAACATATAGTTTGTCTCAAATGTTGTGACCATACAATGAAAATGATTAATAATTATAGTCACACAATTAATTCTTGTGAAAGAGAGATAGTCGCATGATGAAATGAGCTAACCATATAAAATGATAAAGTAATTGCATCACCTAGATACATTTTATGATATTAATAAGTCATGATGATATCATCCAACCATAGATCATGTTAAGAAATATTACACAATAAAACAGATAATGAGATAAATTTAAATTTATAAGGTCTAGTTATTATGCAATAAAAGATGAATCAGAGCATTTAATAGAGGATTATTATTATTCACTAACTATATTTGATGAGGATCTATTTAAAATGATTCATTAAATCATGAATATGATACATATGATACCCTACTAAGAATGTTGTTTTTTCACATAGACAATAATATAATAATGTCAAAAAACCATCTTCTATGACACTATTTTTCCTATAATTTTTGATAAACTTGGTTGGCCTAATTCAAAAGAAAAACTCAATGACTAAGAAAAAATGTATATTCTTCAATAATTTTGCCTCATAATTTCTATTTATAAATCCATTTATACTTCCATTATAAGATTTACTTTCAAGTTGTGTGTTTTTTACTCTATTTATCTATTCAAATTTCTTTTTTTGTTAATATGAAGAAAAAGTGGAATTCACTAAAATTACGTTTTTTGTATTTATATGAATAATGTTGGAAGATGTCTTGGGTGGCTGGTATTGTTTATATATCCTCCATAGGATTATTGAAGGGGATTTATACCAGCATGTCCATGTGAATTATTGTTTTTAAAACGTGATGCAATTTTTGGATCTTCTAATTGTTAAAATAAATTGATTAGTGGCTGGTGATTTAATAGAGGATTGGATTAATCTCGACATGAGAATGAACCCCTTGTTTTATTCTAATGTGTGTTTATTAGTTTTTCATTTCAACATTTCAATGTTAAAAATGTATCTTTTATTAAAATACTTATAAAAACATTACTTTGATAGTTTTACTTAATTTGTGCTTATATAATGTGATTGATAATGTAATTTGGTTTCAATTGTAAATGTGATTTAAAATATTATTTTAATTTTGCATTAATCTCTCTTATGAGAAAATATGTAAATGATAAATCTTATATAGTATTAATATTGTGATTATATGAGTGTTTTGATTATTTTTTGGAATTTTATTTTCAATTTTTTAATAGAAATTTTTATTGGTAACTCGGTTCACCCCCTCTATAGTTATACACTACAAAAAACATTTGGTTTGATTGGTTATATAAAATAATTTTTACTGTGATTTTATTTTTATTATAAATATATTAAATTTATAATAATTCTAAAATAATTTCTTTAGTGATAATTATTGAAAGTAAAGAACCACCAATAAATATTTATCTTTTTTAAGGACACTAACTAGACTCAATGGATAATTAAAATGGAGATTTATTTAGAGGTTATGTGTCCTGATATCTCAACTATAATTCAAAATAAATAAAAGAAACAATGATGTGGTAGAACAACACGGATTGAAGGGAATAAAAAATAATATGAAAATTATTTTAAAGCTATGAGGTCCATATTCTATGCATCAGGTGAAGATGATTTTAATATAATATATTCACAGGAATATACTAATAAAATTTGGGAAACACTAGCTATTTATCATGACGGAACATCAAATGCTAACAAAATTCACATAAATACATACACCATAAAATATGATACATTTTAGAGGACTTTTGATTATTCATTAACAGATATATATATTAGGTTTACTGTTATAGTGAACATGATGCATTTACTGGGAAATAAAATCACTTATTAAGATAAAATCATTTGACATCTCAAATGCATACCAGTCAGATAGAGGAGAAAGATTGTATAAATAATAGAATATTTTTAATTTTGTAAAATTATTTTAATGGAACATATTGAAATGATACTGATGTATGAAGAGGAATTTCATCGGCATATTGAAGAAATTGATGAAAAAATATATGTCTTCAACTTTAAAAACTAATATTTTCAGACAATAATAGATAATCAAAGAGGATATTTAGTATATTAAGAGTAAAATTCTAATATTGATTAGGAAATGGCACATCTAATTAGGTGCTTCAAAAAAATCAAAAGGAATGTTTTTTTAATCCCATATATAATGTAATGTATGAAAATAGAGTTATTTGGTATACGATTGGGAAAATGATACTAATCGAATTGAAATAATGTGTTATGAGTGTAATAGAAATGACATGTCAAATCTAACTCTACTAAACTAAGGTTTGAATATATTTTAAAACAAGAATAAAATGTATAATAAAGGCATGAAATTAAACTCAAATAGTTTAGAATATAGTTCAAGTAAATAAAATTCCATTATATATAAGAAGAATGATTATAAAAATATGTGTTTTATGACAAAAAAATCAGATATATTGATTACTTTTATGGTATCTTCTTTTCACATTCCAATCCGTTCATATATAGAAAAATATGAAAAAAATATGCCTTTTCATGAATTGTTTTAATAAAGAATTATGTTATTGGATACATTTAATTAACCTAAATATATATAAATATATAAATAAGTAGTGTTTTCTATCTACTCATTTTAAAACCAATCATATTATTGTGATGTAAAAAAATGATAAATTGTTAAAAGAAAAAAATGAGCTTAAATTCAACAAATAGAAATATTTTATTTTCTAAAAATATATAAAAAGGGATAAAATAACCTGAATATGATTATAATAATGAATGCTTTTTCTAAATATAATAATGGAAGAAGATATCATCCAAGATAGAGAGTTATTAAAAATATATTGTTGTCTTTTACATGTTCGATTAATTTAGATAATACTTATTTCTATTATGGACCAAAAAAAATTTAATTTATAAAACACAAAAATCTAACCCTGGTAAATCTATTAATTAGTAATGGATTCCAAAAAAATTTAAAGCTAAATTTCTATAACCAGGACTATTTATGCACAATGGTTATTTTTTGTTAATAATCTATTTTTATAGAATTTCTACTAGAAAAGATCCATTATGAAAATATTGTATCATGATAGTACCTACTCAAGATATATGTCTAGGGAATATACGGGTTTCAACATCCTAATAAGTTTTAATTGTGTATATTTCACCTTTGGATCCAATTCAATATGGATGATAATTTTTCATGTCAAAATTGTTAATTTTACTATAGCTTTAATTAACAATGTTTTATTTATGGATGAATTGAAATACAATTTATTTAGCAGTTAAAAACAATGCAATTATGGTACACATGAAATAATAGAGAACAATTCATATAATGACTTTTAATTTAAAAATCACTTTATTTGTAAATATTTATTAACTTATAATGTTTATCCTCTTGATAAATATTATTTTTTTCTGAAAATATATCATGTTCTAATTTATTATTATAATGATCCATGACTTTCTCATAGGAGATGATTCCATTGTAATTTTAATTCTCATAATATAACTAGTATAATTGGTTTTTTATTGATCTACCTAAACTAATATTCCCAAAGGATAATGTTTGTAACCCATGTGAAAAGGGGAAGCAGCAGAAAATATTTTTTAAATTATGATATAATGTTTCAACATCTTATCTCCTAGAGTGGGTTCACATAGATATTTTGGACATTATATATATTGTTACATTAAATTGGAACCACTATAATTATTTTTATGTAGATGACTTTTTAGTTACAATTGTGTATTCATATTAACTTATAAATGCAAGGATTGTACATATATAATTAAATATGAAAAATCTTTAGAAAATCATAGTATACCTAAAATCAAGGCCATAACAAGTTATCATGTTCATGAGTTTGATAAATAATATTATGAATAATTATTATCAAAACATGGAAATAATGAAAAAATTATGCTACTATGACCCAATAAATGAATGGTGTATTGGAAAGGATAAACAGATCCCTTCCAGAAATAACCTGTGTCATTATCATTGTGTGTGATTTTTCTAATTATTTTTTGATGAGGATTTTAATAAAACATGTTATTTAATAAATAGAGTTTTAATTATACCTATATTAAATTGGACTCCTAATGAAATATGTAATGGTATAAAACCAAAGGATAAATACTTTATAGTTTTTTGGTGAAAAGTTTTTATTATTAAAACAATTGATAATATTGGGAAATTTTAAATCAGGAGTTAAAATGGATTTTTTTGGTTTATATTCAACATATGATAAGTCATATAAGTTGTTTTAATAATTGACTAAAATTTTTGGAAAATTGTTTTAATGTCATATTTTATGAGATAAAACCTCATATTTCCAAAACCTCATTAAAAAATATTAAGAATGATCATCCACTTATGAAGAAAATTGAAAAAAAAATTATTACAATTCATCATGACCTTTTGTAATGAATTAATATAGTTATAATGAAAAAACCTATCCTGAACCTATATAAAAGAATAAAATATCCAATCCATCCATTCCTAGAGGTGTTAGGGATCATCGATAGAATACCTTAGAAGATGTTGTTTGAGTCCTAAAAAGGGGAACATAGAATATCACTTTTATAATAAATCTTTTGGAACATTAATAATTCTTATATTAGTATAAACCTAAGAAAAATGATCCAACAATTTGTGCTAGATTTTTCATAAGGTGAATTCAAGAATAAATTTATCAATTAGAGGGAAAAAATTAGGGAACTAGTAGATATATAACTATCGGATCTGAATGGGTTTTTGGAAATAAGGTTGATGAATCATGAACTATAGTTAATTTTAAATAAGATTTTCTTTATAAGGGTCCATCCAAAAGAAACATATTTTATTTGAGGAAAACATTTTGGCAGTATATATACATGAGTCCATTAGAGTGTTTCTTTCCTATGAATAATTTTTTTTAAACTCTAAAAAATGGTTGAATTAGGGCATTATTAAATGTTTACATTATTGAGGATGTTTTTCATGATCCAAACCTTATATTTTAAAATACTCATTTTCAAAAATTCACTATTTTAAATTAGAAAATGTGTTATATGGGTTAAAATAGGATCATATATCTTTGTATGATAGGATATTGTCTTTTCTAATTCGTAATGGTTTTTATAAAGGTATAAAAACACTACATTATTTATTAAATAATTCAACTGACTTTTAGATTTAAATGTTTTAACTAAAAATATTAATTTTTTATATTCTATAAATTTTCTTGTTATTAAATATTAAAAAGTAATGAAAATTGAATTATCCATTGGTTTAATGGGTGATAAAAAATTATTTCATTATTTTATATTATTTAAAAATAAATAGTGAATTACTATAAATTAGAACATGTGAAACAAACATCACCTAAAATGTATTTTTATCTATAGTAAAAAATTCAGTGATACTCCCACGACTACATCATTCAAGTTACATCTCGATGAATATAAAAAATAATTTTACCAAACCACGTATTTAGATATGACTGGAAACTTACTATACATAAATGATATATGATAAGATATTATTTTAACGATTTGTTTTCTTGTTATTATCTACCAAAAATCCGTAATGAATCACATCAATAAGTCGTGTAATGATGTTTTAAGGTCCTCAAAAATAAAACCATCATGGGAAAGTATAATTATAAAGGATTTATAATTCATTTAGTTAGTTATTCAGATAAATACTTGGGTGGTTTTATGTTTTATAGAAAAATAAATTTTGAAACATGAAACATTCTATCAAATCCTCTAAAATCATGTGGTAGGATGAAATAAAAATATGTTGAATTATCCACCAATGTAGTTGAGAACATTGTAATAGGTAGCCACTGTGCATAAATTATATGGATGAAACAAACCTTTCTATACTATTAATGCCAAATGAGAAATATTATTATAAATTGTTATAAGGGTTATATATATTTCAATGGATCAAATATCTCATTCAAAAAAATGCATATTGATATAAAAAATGAATTTCATTGAGATTATGACAAGAATGATGATATTAACTTTTATTAATAGGTAGGGAGCATGATATTTTGGATATATTTACGGATATTTTGAATGAGGAGAGAAAAAAATATGTCAAAGATGAATTATGCAAGATTAAATAGGTTTATATTATTGGATGTTAATTTGATTCTTATAATTTTTTAACATCATTTTCAATGTTAATTTAAATATATGTGAAGTTTATTTCACAGTATAATTAGGATAATATTGAATTGGTTTTTCATATGGCTAGCTTTCCTAATATTATTATGTGTTATAATATAAAAAATTACCCTAGAATTAATATTCTTATTGTAAATAGATTTAATAATTATTTATCAATAATTTCATTTTAGTATGATTATGTGACCTATGATGGGTTATAGATAGTATGACTACCAAGAATATAATATCTACAGATCCATTGTAATCATACATTCAATGTCTTTTTTCATTGTAATATTCTTGAAAATTTATCATTTGGTTTTATTTTTAGTTTATTAATATTTTAATCCATAAATGATTTAAATTAAAAAATAAAAAACAAAATCCAAACTATTTTTGGTGATTTCCTTTTGATCACTTATAATTTTTTAGGTTCTTTTGATTATTTTTCTTCCCATCATCAGGATCATCTTTCATTCTCACCTCCACCCTCTCTATTATAAATCTCCTTTACAGACCATTATAGATATAGAATGTAATGAAAATTTTAATATGAAATTTTTTTTGAAATCTTATTTTCTAGTTTATTTTCCCCTTATAGTTTATGTTCTTACCTCAATAATTCAACGATAACAAAATATACATAAATTTTTTAGAATTCTAAAGGAACCATTATGACGTTTATCATCTAATTTTAGTTGAGAATAAAGGAATATTTCATTGTTTATATTCTTGTTGATCACTAATCTGGAATATGATTTTGAAGCGATGTTGGAGTCAATTGTTTTCTGAAAATGCTATACCCTTCTATATGAGTCTTATAAATGAAATTTATGTGAATGCTGAATTATTTCCTAGTGGAAAAAGAAAAATTACAATCCTGGAGTAATTTTTAGGTTTTAAAATTTTTATCAATGTGATGGGAAAATTGTTTGATTGTACTGTATATGGGTGAGTATAAATAATTTGAATTTAAATATCCAATTAATCATTCAAACTGTGATTTTTATAATGCCCTGTATAACATCACTAGGAATGCAGGTAACACCCCAAGCTTCTACAGTACACTTTTCTTTAAATAATGCAATAGCGTGTGTTGTACGCAACATCGAGTTCTAACACACCACAACCAATCAAACTAGCCATTATGTATAGTAATACCCACTTTTTGAAATTTATAAATTTTATTTTTCAAAACGGACATCATTTTTGGATTCAGAATATCGAAATTAGCCAAGGGTGAAGTTTTGGTATTTTTCTGAAAAACTTCATTATTTTGATGAATAGCGAAACCACTAAGTGGTAGTTAAAAACTGAATTTTTCATAAAACATAATTTTACCGCTTCTATGATTGGAATTTCAAAAATCCAAGAGACACATATAATATCAAGGACTAAAATGTGGTTCATTGAGATTAAAATAATTTTTTGCGCATAGTAACTTTTTACTTTTATTTACCACAGTTAAAAGTAAATAGGGTAATTAAGGGTAAAAATTATATTAATATTACCCTAAAACATGTCCTAATTCTATTTAATAAGCTTAATTTTACCAAAAACAACCTTAGGAATAAAATATTATCATTTAGGTCCAGTTGGATTAGATTAGGACATTTATTATTATTTAACTCAAAGAATAGTTAAAAGAGTTAAAATCAATGTTTCTTTACTAAATAATTTTTAATATAGGGTTATACATAATAAAAATTCGATTGTAAATATTCATTAAAAATCTAAAAAGATTTCCTACATAATGGTATTTTATTTATAATTTTTAGACATTAAATAATTTAATTTATTTATGACCCAATGATGATGTAGTAATTACCACAATATTGAAAAATTAAAATAATTGATATTATAAATACCCAAATAAAAATAATTTGAGACTCTATATGAATCAAACTAATTTTATAGGTTAATATTACATTTTAGGAATGATTTAATCAACTTTTTTCGATGTAATCATTCTGTTATGATTTTCACAAAAATCATTTTTCCAAATAGTGTCAAAATTGACATAAAAGAGTTTTTAAAACAAATATTATATTATTAATTCATATTAAATTCCTAAAAATCTAAGGATCGGCCAAGAGACTTATATCTTGATATGTGTATAATTCGTGGACCACTTGGGGGTCTCTTGGATATATATTGTACGTTTATTAACCATATAATATAAAAATACAAAGAGACATTGTAAAAGTAAAACTAATTAACTATGATTTAAAACTAAAAGATAAAGTTAATATAATGACCCAAACCTGTATAAATTCTATTGGATGAGTTTTTTTCGACCCCCCCCCACCTTAACCTTTAAATAATCCACTTTGGAGCCATTAAAAACCGAATATGAATTTATTATAAAATAATATTTCTAGGTTTTCCAACGGTGCCCCTCACCCCTCCTATAAAAGGCCACTCACCTTGTCATTAATTAACACCTTCAAAGCCTTTTGGTTCAGCCAAACCCTGCCCAAATACTCTCTCAACTTCCCTCACGTCATCCTAGATGCCTTCATTTAGTCATAAAGCCAACCTATGCATCCCTTTTGATCAAATCAAACGGAAGAACCTGAAGAAGAGGTAATGATTTCACCACCCTTTTTCAAGTTCCTTTCTTCTTCCACTTCTTCTTTCTTTGTTATTCTCATTATAATATAATTAATCAAGTATATCCTATATACTGTAATATTATTATAAATATGGTACAACCAAATTCATTATTCTATCCATCCTTTGAATAACTTGTCAACATACGTGCGTACGTACGGCTTACTGTCTCCACATCGTGGTGTAATTGTTATTCAATAAATTATTATTTGGATTGGTGTAATAATGATGTTTAATTCATATAAATAATAAATATAACATGATAATTATTCTGTATATATGATATAACATCCAATTATATATTATTTTAATATCAAAAGAATGATATTATCGCTCGTGAGTACGTACAGACTTCCGTCTCCAAGAATGTGATGAGATTCATTCTCCATCATATCCATTCAAGTATAATTCTCATTTGATGATTAATAATAGTATCTATGGACTTGATATAATTCTGGATATGATTAAGATACAATATATATATAACAAACATGGCTTACGTAACAAAACATATAAAAGAAAATGAGTAAGATTACACCCAAAACGACGATAATACTAAGATATTATTAACAAAGAAATGTTAAAAGATCATATATGATAAAATAATAATGTATATGATTCTTGTATAATCTAATATCAATTATTTCGCCATTATACAGCAGGATAACCTACCCCCAACCAAGGAAAAGTACATGGTAAGGGTTTATTTTGCAATCTCTTCGTTATTCGAGGTTGTTTATACGTAATAATCTACTGGGACTTCTTTATCATCCACATCCAAGTTTCTTAAAAATGTACTTCATAAAATTTTTAATATTTACTAGAATATGGTTTAATGTCATTTATACACTTGTTTGACTTTTTATAAGAGGATTATAAAGGAATATTTCCATTGTTTTCCAAACAAGGTGCTTTTTAAGCTTTTTAAAAAAATTAAGGTAAGAATGATTTTTTTAACTTATATGGTGACTACGGCTATTTTCCGCCATTATAAAATCATCGAAGCTTCCCTTATAGGCTTATAAGAATATTTTCGAAGAAAATGTTTTATTTTATATTACACTTAAATGATTTCAAAATAAAAGATATATATTTCTCTAAAAACAATTTTGATTTCATCTATGTAAACATCCTTTGATGGATTTTAATCTTATTTAAAGATTTTTTATTCTGAAACAAAACTTCCATATTGAATTGAAGGATTTGTGATATGTTTGACTATGGATATGTTATTTTTATACCCTTCATGGTTTATGGTAAAAGTATTAACATTTCGTATGCTAGTTTTAATACGAATGTTTATGTTATGTTTAAAACATTTCATATGGGAATGAATTGGACATAATATGTGATGGGTGGAGCCTGCTATATCTCCACGATTCATCAGTAGGTCTCATTAGACAAACTATATTCTTGGCACAAGGCCTTGACAAAATCGTTTTTTGTAGTCTTGGCACGAGGCCATGGTTATGTGGTTATGATAGTCTGGCATTAAGTATTCCATCGTTATGAAAGTGGTTATTGATATTGCATGTGATTATTCGATTAGTAGAATATCCATGTGAATAATTAAATAGAATTATTTCATTTTATTTTTTCCATACTATGTTGAAGATCAATTTTAAAAGGATTTTGTTTTATTAATACATTACATTAAAAGTTTATTCTTATCTATGAATGTTTCAGCTATATTGTTATCCATACTGGGCATTTGAGCTCACCCCTTCTCTATGTTTTATTTTTACCAGGATGTGAAGAAGTAATTTATGAATGACCTGCAGGGATGGTATGAGGGGATAAGAGTGTGGACTATGGAGACTATATTGTTTTAGTTTTCATTTTATGATGTAATGTAAAACATTATGAATATATCTAGTCTTTCCAAGGCTATTAAACTAATCGGTCTTTCGAGACGTGATCTTTCTTGTGATCATGCCAATGTTATGTAATAATGCACCGACTCTAGGTAACTGGGGTCGGGGAATTACAATTTGTATCAGAGGAAGTTTAGTACAAACCTTGTAAGGTAGATTTTGATAAACTCTGATTAGAGCACATAGAACTAAGATGGACTTTGAGGATTAATATAGAAGAACTTCCTAGAATTTTGGTATTGTAGAGATTTTGTGAGTTTTCTGAGAAATACATCTCTGTCTGGATATGAGCAGGTATAGGCGGCTATGGCACAGATGTACCTAGGGGTAAAACCCGAAAACACCGCTTTGAGCTAGACTCGAACGGGAACTGGTGCACGACAACGGGCCTTGATGCACTCTTGGTCACGACACTCCCGGGGGATATGCTTAGGATAAGTCTCATTTTCTTTACAAATCATTATGAAGGGTTTATGAGTATATAAATCCTGAAAGAAAACATTTTTATGATTATGGATTATGTCCACAAATAGTTCAATTTATGTTAAGTGTTTTATAAGTATGGAATTATGTATTTTGATTCCTAAACTGATTTAGTTTATGCCATTGTTTAGAAATGGCGCCTAGTGGAAGAAATGGAAACTGTATCGATGTACACACTCCATGTAGGGATTACCCTCCTACTCAAGATAATTATAGTGGAGCTGGTGATGCAACTGGTGCCGATAAGCTAATCACTATACTGGGACTACTCACTTAGGTTATGAATAATAACCTTACCCGTATGGAGCACCCTGATCCACAGTGTGGAGGATCAATGTTGGATCTCTTCATGAGACAACAACCACCAACATTCAATGGGATTACAAATACCTTAGTAGCTGAGCAATGGATAAATTCACTAGAGAAAATATTTCAAGCTTTGGGGAGTAGTGAAAGAGAAAAGGTTATCATGGCATTTTACCGCCTCATTGGAGATGCTGATCAATAGTGGTCATTGATTCAATACATAAAGGAAGATGATGAAGTATCAAATATGGAATGGAGGGAGTTCAAAGATCTATTTTTAGAAAAATACTTTCTTGGTGACCATCGAGCAGATATGGAAAGGCAATTTTTGAGTTTGAGACAAAAGGAGGATGAGAATTTTGCAAAATATGAGGCTAAATTTACAAGGTTAGTAAGGTATTATAGAGATTATATACATAACCCAAGATGTAATATTGATCATTTCTTTGATGGGTTAAAACCATTTCTCCGTCGAGCATTAGTCTCAAAATCCTTCGCATCGTATGGAGACATTGTCTTATGTGCTATAAAGACGGAAAATGAATTCTCTAAGACTTATGACTTTAAATAAAAGCAAGAGAAGAAGAGATCTACTAATCAATCTGGGAATGTAAATAAGAGGATGAAGGGAAATGTTGAATATCCATCCTGTGGTAAATGTGGGAAGAAACACCCCGGCACTTTCTTGAAGGGAATGCGTGTTTTTTACAAGTCTAGTGAAAAAGGCCACCAAGATCGTGATTGAAATGGGAAGTATCATTGCAACAAAGTTTTGGGAATCAGTCCCCATTAGAGCACATAAATGTTATTTATCTGCTGATCTCATCATCATACCTATGATTGAGTTTGATATAATAATCGGTATGGACTGGCTTTCGGACTATGAAGCGAATATTTATTGTAAGAAGAAGGAGGTTACGATTTTTTATGATGATGATAAGGAACACCTTATCTAGAGAGCAGAATCATCACCACCTAATTCTTATCTAGACCCACCCACAGTATCTCAACGAAATTCAATTATTGGGGAGGAAGAGAATGAAATGACTATGGGTGAGGCAAGGAATGTTCAAATAGAGGATGCACCTGTTGTGATAGAATATGTAGATGTATTTCCAGAAGATTTACCTGGACATCCTCCAGAACGAGATGTTGAGATTTCCATTGATTTAATTCTTGAATCAAGGCCTATATCGAAGACCCCTTATAGAATGGCCACTATAGAATTAGTTGAACTAAATAAACAACTAGTGGAATTGAGTAATAAGGGATTAATTCTCCCTAGTGTTTCTCCATGGAGAGACCCTTTTCTTTTTGTTAAAATGAAAGATGAATCTATGAGGTTATGTATCTACTATAGGGAGATCAATGCTATATCAATAAATAACAAGTATCCCCTACCTCACATTGATGATTTATTTGACCAACTACATGGAGCTCAATACTTTTCAATGATTGTCCTTCGATCTGGATACCATCAGTTGTGTGTAAAGATTGAAGACATTCGGAAGACAACATTTTGAACCAGGTACGGGCATTACGAGTTTACAGTAATGCCTTTTGGATTGACTAATGCACCCTCTGTATTCATTGATCTGATGAATAGAGTTTTCAAGGAATATCTCAATGAATTTTTGGTGGTATTTATTGATGATATCTTGGTATACTCCAAAAGATACGAAGGTCATGAAAATCACTTTCGCATTATCCAGAAGACTCTGAGAAGACACGAATTATATGGGATGTTTAGAAAGTGTGAATTTTGGCATCAGGAGATTTCTTTTCTTGGCCATATTGTCTCTAATGATGGAATCTCTGTTGATCCTTCTATGACCAAGGAAATCCGATAATGGCCAGCACCTACTAATATAACTGAGGTACGTAGTTTTATTGGTTTGGTAGGTTATTATCGACGTTTCATCTGGAATATTTCCCGATTGGCTAACCCATTAACAAAGCTCACACGTAATGGGGTTAAATTTTTTTTGGAAAAAAGAGTGTGAATAATGTTTCGAAGAACTAAAGAGAATATTAGTTAATTCTCCTATATTAACTCTACCATCGGGGAATGATGGGTTCATTATTTATAGTGATGCATCGAAAAAAGGACTTGGTTGTGTTCTTATGCAGAATGATAGAGTTATTGCCTATGCATCAAGATAGTTGAAAATTCATGAACAAAACTATCCTACTCATGATCTTGAGTTGGCAGCGGTGATCTTTGCCTTGAAAATATGGAGGCACTACCTCTATGGTGAAAAATGTGATATTTATACTAATCACAAGAGTTTGAAGTATATTTTCTCACAAAAATAACTCCACATGAGGCAAAAGAGATGACTTGAATTACTCAAGGATTATGATTGCAAGATACACTACCACCCGGGGAAGGCAAACAAGCTGGAAGATGCTTTGAGCAGAAAAGAACTTGGAGTTTTGAACAATATGAGAATTGAAAGGGATCCAATTTTCACGGATCTAGTGAAGATCGACATGGGAATAACCAGGGAAGGTGAAACATCAATGCATTTTCAAATGGTTGCCAAACCATATTTACTAGGAAGGATTAAGTGTTCTCAGAACAATGATGAAGAATTTCAAAAGAATATTAGAGCTGTGAATGATGGGAGATTGAAAGACTTTGGGTATGAAAAAGGAATTTTGAAATTCGGGAAGAGGCTTTGTGTTCTTGATATACTTGATCTAGAAAGGTAATTGTTGGATGATGCTCATAGTTTCAATTTCTCTATACACGCTGGGAGCACCAAAATGTATAGAGATTTGAAGGAACATTTTTGGTGGGACAACATGAAGATGGAGATTTCTGATTTTGTGTCAAGATGTATGGTTTTTCATCAAGTGAAATATTTAAGGAAATAGCCTGGAGGAGTCATGCAACCTCTTCCCATACTAGAGTGGAAATGGGATAATATTACGATGGACTTTGTCATGGTGATACCAACGACTCCTAGAAGGAACGATGCAATATGTGTCATTGTTGATCGTCTTACCAAGTCAGAACATTTTCTTGCTATAAGGGAAGATTTACCACTTTAAAGACTAGCAAGACTATATATTAATGAAGTTATGAGACTTCAAGGAGTGCCCCTATCAATTGTTTCTGATCGTGATCCCCGTTTTACTTCATGATTCTGGAAATGACTTCAGAAATCCTTGGGTACTAAACTTCATTTGAGCATTGCCTACCACCCCCAAATAGATGGACAATCAGAATGAACTATTCAAACCTTAGAAAACATGTTGAGATCCTGATCACTTGACTTTCAGGGTATGTGGGATCAATATTTACCTGTGGTAGAATTTTCCTATAACAATAGCTTCCATTCGAGTATTCAGATGGAACCATATGACGTGTTATACAGAAAGAGATGTCGCACACCATCCTGTTGGGATGACGCTGGTGAAATAAAACTTGTATGCCCAGAACTGGTGGAGGAAACGATGGAAAAGGTGAAGGTAATCCAAAACATTATCAAAGCAGCTCAAAGTAGGCAGAAGAGCTATGATGATAATCGAAGGATTTGGAATTTCAAGTCGGTGATCATGTTTTCCTAAAGGAATCTCTATGGAAGGGAGTCATACGTTTTGGTAGGAAAGTTAAATTGACTCCCAGGTACATCGGACCTTTTGAAATTCTAGAACGAATTGGGGTTGTAGCTTACCGATTGGAAATGCCGCCAAGTCTCTCCAATGTTCACGATGTGTTCCACGTATCCCTGTTGAGGAAATACATGCCTGATCCAAAGCATGTACTCACCTATGAAGTATTATAACTTGAACCCGATCTTTCTTATTTCGAAGATCCCGTCAGGAATCTTGATACGAGATAATAAGTACTGAGAAACTGTAAGACTCGTATAGTAAAATTCTTGTAGAGAAACCATAAGATGGAAGAGGCAACGTGGGAACCCGAGGATCTTATGATGAAGAACCACCCGAGTCATTTCATGTGGTAGTATTCTAGAAATTTCTAGGACGAAATTATTTGAAGGAGGGTAGAATGTAACACCACAAGCTTCTACGATACGCTTCTCTTTGAATAATGCAATAGCCTGTGTTGTATGCAACATCGAGTTCTAACACACCGCAACCAATCAAACTAGCCGTTATGAAAAGTAATACCCACTTTTTGAAATTTATAAATTTTATTTTTCAAAATGGACTTCATTTTTGGATTCAGAATATCGAAATTATCCTAGGGTGAATTTTTGTTTTTTTCTGAAAAACTTCATTTTTTGATGAATAGTGAAACCACTATGTGGTAGTTAAAAACTGAATTTTTCATAAAACTTATTTTTACCGCTTCTGTGAGTGAAATTTCAAAAATTTGAGAGAGATGGTTAATATCAAGGACTAAAATTTGGTTCATTGAGATGAAAATAATTTTTGGTGAATAGTAATTTTTTACATTTATTTACCATGGTTAAAAGTAAATAGGGTAATTAAGGGTAAAAATGATATTAATATTACCTTAACAAATGTCCAAATTCTATTGGATAAGCTTAATTCGACCGAAAACAACCTTAGGAATAAATTTTTATCATTTAGGTCCACTTGGATTAGATTAGGATATTTATTATTATTTAATTAAAAGAAGAGTTAAAAGAGTTAAGATCAAAGTTTATTTACTAAATTATTTTTAATATAGGGTTATACATAAGATAAATTTGATTTTAAATATTCATTAGAAATAAAAAACAATTTTATACATAATGGTATTTTATTTATAATTTTTAGTCCTTAAATAATTTAATTTATTTATGACACAATGATGATGTAGTAATTACCATAATAGTGCAAAATTAAAATAATTGATATTATAAATACCCAAATAAATATAATTTGAGACTTTTTATGAATTAAACTAAATTTATAGGTTACTATGACATGTTAGGAATGATTTAATTAACTTTGTTCGAAGTAATAATTCTATTATGATTTTAAAAAAAAATCAATTTTCCAAATAATGTCAAAATTGACAAAAAAGAGGTTTTAAAACAAATATTATATTATTAATTCATATTAAATTCCTAAAAATATAAGGTTCGGCCAAGAGACGTATATCATGATAGGTGTATCATTATTGGAACACTTTTGGGTCTCTTTGATGTATATAGTATGTTTATTAATCATATAATATAAAAATACAATGAGACATTGTTAATGTGAAACTAATTAACTAAGAGTTAAAACTAAAAGATAAGGTTAATATAATGACCCAAACCTGTCTAAATTCTATTGGATGAGTTTTTTTTCGACCAATCACCACCATAACCTTTAAATAATCCCCTTTGGAGCCATTATAAATCGAATATGAATTTATTATAAAATAATATTTCTAGGTTTTCCAAAGGTGCCCCTCACCCCTCTTATAAAAGGCCACTCCCCCTTCTAATTAATTCACACCTTCAAAGCCTATTGGTTCAGCCAAACCCTGCCCAAATACTCTCTCAACTTCCCTCAATTCATCCTATAGGCCTTCATTTAGTCATAAATCCATCCTAAGGATCCCTTTTGATCAAATCATAAGGAAGAACCCGAAGAAGAGGTAATGATTTCACCACCCTTTTTCAAGTTCCTTTCTTCTTCCAATTATTCTTTCTTTGTTATTTCCATTATAAAATAATGAATCTAGTATATCCTATATACTGTAATATTATTATAAATATGGTAAAACCATATTCAGTATTCTATCCATCCTTTGAATAACATGTCACTATACGTGCATATGTACGACTTACCGTCTCCACATCGTGGTGTAATTGTTATTCAATAAATTATTATTTGGATGGGAATAATAGTGATGTGTAATTCATATAAATAATAAATATAACATGATAATTATTCTTTATATATGATATAACATCCAATTATATATTAATTTAATATCAAAAGAATTATATTGTCGCTCGTGCGTACGTACGGACTACCGTCTCCACGAACGCGATGAGATTCATTCTCCATCGTATCCATTCAAGTCTAATTCTTATTTGATGATTAATAATAATATCTGAGGACTTGATATAATTATGGATATGATTAAGATACAATCTATCCATAACTAACATGGCTTACATAACAAAACATATAAAATAAAACGAGTAAGTTAACACCTGAAACTACGATAATACTAAGATATTATTAACAAAGAAATGTTAAAAGATCATATACGATAACATAATAATGTATATGATTCTTGAATAATTTAATAACAATTAGTGAGAAGGTTAACCCTAGGTTTGCATGGGGAATGTTTCCCTACACAATCAGCTAATGGTAATATATATATTTGTGCCCTACCATAAGTCATTGAGTATATTTTAGGGAACATTTGGTTATATGAGATGATGAAATAAGTAGAATAGATTTTATCTTAGGGCCTAAAAACTACTATCATGTGTAATGGTGGATTCTTTCTCATATTATGACCTAATGTATATGTATTCATGGTGTCTAAGATAGAATACCGTGATCAAAGGAATTTTCATGACTTGTTAATTTATTTTATTTATTTATTCATAAAATTGTGGAGTATATTATGGTGGCGTGGATAGAAGAAACAAAATTTTGTTCTCACACTATTTACATAAACCCCAGTATGAATTTATAGATAATGAATATTTTATATGATATAAAACAAGATGTGTGATTTTTTGGGTAGGTAATATTAATTGTTAATAGAGCATATAGGGAGATTAGAATCAAGTATGGTAGTTAGATTACATATATTTTATTCACATATTTATTTTCCATATTTGATCGACCAAATGGGAAATCAAGTTATGTATGTTGTATTATTCAACATGTTACATTTGTTAAATCATTTTGTTTTTCTGATTATTCATAATTTTCTATTTGTGATGGATAATGTTTTCAATCATTCATTATATAATATTAGGGGGTATAGTCTTCCCATGGTAACCACATTGACCCACACTGATATTCAGAATCCTCAAGCATACATGGATATACACATGATTTCATGTAGAACACCTATTAGAACACTATAATGTTTCATTTAGTTGAAGCATTAAAAAATTATGTCACAATATATTATTTCATTACTACATGGGTATGTTGATGACATGTTGTCTATGAATGCACCAATTCTGTTGATGGACATCGAACAAGTTCATCATTAACTAAGTTTTATATGGGAATTCAGGATTACAAAGGTTATGATATTGATGTTCCTTGTTTTTTCCTATTATGTTAGATATGTTTACTCTGATATGATGTGTTTAATAGATATTTTTATTTATTTTTTTGTATTTCAACCCATTTTATGGAGAATAATGTTTATGAATCAGTTTTAGAATAAAATAAACACATTAGATTCATGTATTTTTGTTTTATTATTTTACTAATTAGAAGCTAAGTTTTTTAATTTATTTAAAAAACATAAATGTAATTTTCACATATAACATGTTTGATTATGTATACATAGTTATACCATGATTTCAATAATGTGATGTAATAAGGTTGAATTTTATGTATATTATATGCTGATAATTTTTATAGTGAATTTGTTATAGTCCCTTCATGAATGGGTAATATCAGATCAGTCATTTTACCCATTGATGATGAAATCATGTGTAGTGCCATTCAACCATTATAATACCAAAAGAGTGAGCTGAGGATTATAATAGTATTCCATGAGAATGTGTGGTTGGATTACATAATGTTTCAAAAAAAAATATATTATTATCCTATATATTATCATAGTGGAACTCTACTTAATATTATTTTTTTGTAACGTGGATACCCTTGAGATTGTTGAGGGAAGGCTTATATACTACATTATGTTTGGTATCTTATACGGGTGACATAAAGGATTACTAGAATAAATATATCTTATGAGAGAGATAATAGACACACAATTCTAGGTTGATAAGAGTTTGGACAGAGTATTTTTTTAGAGTGATTCCCATGTAGATGTTGATCATACATTTGGACTTGGAATATTTGAGATAACTTGTGAAATTGGTGGAGACTCACATTTTTTCATTCATAGTTAGGGGGTTAGTCATGTGATCCTTTGATTGATTAGTAATTAATCATGGTATTATAAGTTTAATTGTTTTATAAGTTCATACCTCAAAAAAAATTTGGTTATTTTTATATAGAGATGGATTATGGGTAAGAATCTTTGAGAGTGTTCTTTTTGGGATCACTCTACTTTAGAAATGGTTTAATTATTGTTGGTGATGATTTTAAGGAAAATACAATTGAACTAGGATATTTATACAATATTTGGATGTTTTACCCATGTGAATTAGTGAATGTACACATGATTATTGGGGGACAATGTTTGTTATTGAATTTGTGGACATCATCTTTAAGATAAGACAGTGACATCAGGGATAGATTTGTTTAACATTGTACATCTGATCGATGTTAGTCTGGGACACAAGTTGTATGGGATGTTTGTGCTCGAGCAGTGGTATAAGGTATAACATATGGTGGAGGGTAAACCATTGGTACATGATGTGATGGACACTAATTCTTGTTTAATTTTGAATTATTTTCAAGATGATGTTCTTGGTTAGAAAAGAATTAGTGGTGGTCAGTGGTCTGGGATGACACACAACTATGAGTGAGACGAACACAGATGGTCAATATAATCAGGAATAGATTAAGCATGGGTCATTGAGAATTGATTTTTGTTATGTTGATTGTATATATTTATACCCCTAATTTGTGTAAAAAATTATTAATATGTGAACATCAGTCATTATAGACGGTTCATAGATATGGTGAGGCTTACCGGTGGGAGTTAAGATGATATTGTATAAGGGGTTTAGGGAGGATCTTATGATATATAATCCCTTGTAAAATTCATTATATATATTTTCAATGAGATTTAATCTTGACTATAGATTTTGAAATTAGACTCAATATAGATTTTTAATGATCCTAGAGTGAGTATGATCAAATGTGTTTCAGTGCCCTTGATGAGAGCATAACAGTTAGAATGGGTGGTCAGAAACGTACAATTAACTTAAATTTAGGTTCAGGTTATAACATATTTTTGTTCATTATAAAAATATATAAAACCATCAATATGTTAGGTATCATGATAAAGAGGTTAAATGTATATTGATTGGTAATAATGAGTATAAAATGATATGAAATATAGTGTTAGAATGACCATTATTTTCACAATAAATTTTATGAATTGAGTTGGGAACCATATCGATCATGTCAATAAACCATTCAAAGTCAATAAATTTTATTTTTGATGTGATTATTTATTTTGGATATCACAATATTCCTAGGGATAAATGGGATGTCATTGCTTCATTATCTCAGGAGATATGGACAGAGTGAGGAGCATATCTACGATAGCATTGTCGGTGGGTTAGTGGGTCAAATTTAAATGGATAGCAGACCATAGTGATTGTAGTTATTAATTATATGTGTGATCCATTTCATATGAATGAAAAAGGATATTAAATGGTTTTTTATGACCATGGTTGGTTAGGTATAATGTTTGGGTGAATATTTTGGTTTCTATAAGCTGACAAACATTATGGTGCAATGCTTGTAATGTCTAATTAATGTTAGGGTCATTACAGTTTATGGGAAGGTTGAACTTCTACCAAGATAAAGGTTTAATTACATAAAATGGGAATTATATAATATTTATAGGGTTATATTATCATGTAATGATGATTTTGGAGGTTTAATCTGGAAAAAATGTGTTTAAGAGTATTTTTGATCATCAGAGAAGGTTTGGGTTATCACAATAGTTGGAATTTAAACTCTATATAGGTGACAATGGAAAAATGAAGGGCATTATGGCATGGTGGAAAATGTATGAGGAGGTGAGATTGTCATTATCAAGTGACATTTCATTCTGATTCTATAAGGTTTCCCCTATATCATGTGTGGGATGTTTTCAATAAAAACATGTAAGTCAACCTTGTAGTGTGTCCTCATGGGGAATCCCCTATCTATATATTTGAAGATGAGTTGTGGTCGGTCTGTAGGGTGAATGTCCTTGACAATTCCTCATGGTGGACTTCTTTATGCATTCTAACACAAAACCACCAATAAATTTTTATTTATTGACCCTAATATATATCCATAATGTCCAAAACATTAGACTCCATGTCTAGTTTTTTTTATGAGAGACTAGTAATTTCTCATTCTTTGGCATTAACTTTTTTGGGTAACGAGGTCTTGGGAGGGAGGGCATTAGACCAATATTAAACCCAATCATATCCACTTTTGATACCCCATAGTGGGTAATGTTTAAGGGTGAAATGTATTTATAATTTATGATATGTTCTATGTTTATCGTCATTTTCCATTTTCCCCATTATAGGTATTTTTTTGGATGTTCACTACTAGGAATCGAATGGTGATTACACCAGATCTTTGTGTAATCTAGAGGGGATGATGGAATTTTTTATATGATTAAAATAAGTAGGTCCCATGACATTGATCACACATCATCATCATCCATTTTGTATGATTTACATTTTATATCAGATTTATTTGAGGTTTTTCTTTAATTAGATGAAATTGGTGGTTAAAATGGCATTGATGGATAAATACATTTATAGATATAGTTTAAAGAGTATATCATGGAATTAATTATTTATGATATTCATGTTATTAATGAACCAATAGTGCATGGTGAATATTTATCCATTACTTCAATTTATACTTAATTAAATAAAATTTTATACATTTTTAAAAATGATTGGGTTTTTTTGTCTGAAAAAGAAACAAGGTCAATGATTAATTCATGGAAACATAATGATTATGTTTTGAATTGGTGGGGTCGATAATGGTCTTGTTGGTAACACCTCAATTTTATTAACTGGTTTGTATAGTACAGATTCATGTGCATGTTTAGGCTTGATTACCTAGCTATGTGAAAGTTACACGGTAGTTGATATTGGTGATAGGAACACATATTGCCTTAATGAAATTGATAGGATGTAATTGGGGGTTCATATACTTGAGATAATATCTCTTTAACACATTTTGTAAGTTCATATCACTCAGAAACTATGTCCCTAAGTTGTGAGGGTTTCATTTGAGTTTTCAAATGTCTTCGAGTCACTTTTGGTATGTGAGGAGTGTTTTGGATAACCTTTCATGTTTTCCTACAATTAGTAATGACAGAATGAGTGTATTAGCCCCAGTGGTAAGGGTGAGATAGTTGTACCATATCATTCTTAATAAAGATCACCATAATGAAGGTGGATTATCCATTACCATTTTCCATGTGTAAGATGATTCCTTTAGGACTATAAGTTGTGAGATACTGTTTAATTTCTCTATTGGATATGTTTTGAGAAAGATGAAGATAAATTAGATATATGATATGATTAAGGGTTTTGAAATATATATGGATTGCAATTACTAGGCCCGGTCTATGTAAAGACATTGGGATATGATTTTACTAATGGGTCAATAATTCAAGATAATTACTCCATGTTGATATGGTTTGTGGAGGCCCAAGTGGATTCCTTGATAGGTGATATAATGTTTTTAGGATGTTTTTCATTGTGATTTTTGTGACTGAGATTCTCATGGGGAGATCAACTATTGTTGTCTATTAGTAAACAAGGTATGATGAGGTGAGTAGTTATATCATGGGTGAAATTAACCCAATAATGTGATAATGAGTTTTTTTATGGGATATTGATCCTGTTTTCAATTCCATTTATGTTATTGTGATAGGTGATGGATATCAGTGTGGGTAATGTGGATCCTGAGCCATGTCCCTACTATGACTGAGTTCGAATTGGAACGATTTCCATTAGTGAGAAAGAGTAACTGTGTTCAAAAACTCTAGGCCAATATTGTGTAATACATTATGGATTAAGGCCTGATGGAATCATCTTATGTCATAAGGTTATGTTAAACCCTTCCATGAGTTAGTACATAGTGGTTGGGTTGTTGTACGGTGTCAGATCCTACCATCAGTGATAAGGTAGTGGTTAGAATGGTGCAAAATAATGAGTGAGATGAGGTGTCAAATTTGGATCTAGATGAAAAACCCCACCATGAGTGATAAGGTAGATTTCAATACTTGTAAATGTTACCACATTGAGTAAGATATTGTGTTTATCGTTTGGATAATAATAACTACCTTATATCTTCATTTTTCGGTTGATGAATTTGGGATGCCCAAGCATGAGTCTTTGGTAAGGTCAAGTTATGATCAATGGTATAATATAATGGATCAAGGTGGACATATTATAACCTAGGTCCTATGTAGATATGAACAGTTTTCATGGTGTCCATGATAGAATACGATGATAAAATACACATGGAGTCTTCGATGAAAAGTTATCACACAACATCTTGTTGTAATTGTGTGAATTTTTTTTATTTTCTTAATTAATACATAGATATGTTGGAACGAATTAGTGGAATGTGGTGAGGTCGTGCTTATTTTTATTTATCACAACTTTTATGTGAACCCTAATACTTTTTTAGACATTATATGTTGTCTATAGGTCAGAGAAACATATGTGAAGCCTGTCAATATATGGATGTTCAGTGGGTGTTGGAGACATAAATGGGATGACACTTAGGGATGGAATAATATTGAATTTAATTTTATTACTATAATTATTATTTACATTTAATCAAACTAATGGGAAATCATTTTTTGTATTATCTATATTAAGTATTATCAAATAGGTTTTACATGATTATGTGTACAATTATATTTCTATTGAATTTCTATAGTTAACTAAAATGTGTGTTTTAATATGAAATGATATTAAAGTATGCTTATGATAAAACCTTGTCCCCTTATCACAAGATGGAAACCTCTTGAATATAGGGAGGAATTCATGCAATGATGTAATGAACTGAGAAGAAAACTAATGAAAGGTTTTTATTAATGCAGTTACACAATGTAATTTTTATATTTGGTATGATATTCCATTTTAATTTGAATATATTTTAGTTTAATTTATTGTTTGAGGATCGATTTAAGAATTTTTTTTGATGAGGGTAGGGTTTTGGATAGATTCCTGGGAGAACATTTCAAATATCACTTTCGTTTGGTGAAAGAATCCTTATATGGAGTAGAAAGAAGAGGCCACAATATGTTCAATAGACCCAACCAGTGGAAAAAAATACAACAAATAGTGTTTCAATGGATCCCATTATAATTGAAAAGTATATCATAACTAATTTTTAAAACTAGGGAAAATGATAATTTCACAACAAACTATTTTGAAACCACATTATTGGGAATGAATACCTCATTTTCCCATCCTTTTTGGTTTTTATAGGAGATTCATTACCTTCCTTCACATTATTATACATATTTTCAATGGTTAAATGTGGGTTTAAATTGTTTTGGTCTACTATATTATTATAATATCTCTCCCTATCTTTTCATATTCATCCACACTAATTTCTCCTCTTATTCCTTCATTTTATTTGGTTACTTTACACTGAGATTTCACAATATCATGGAGACATCAGCAAGTAACATTGTAATTCGTTACCTTTTTATTAATATTAGTAATATGAACAATTAATCAACAATTCTTATAAATTTTGATATGTATAAAAAATGGGTTATCCAATGCATTTCTAAAATTTCTATAGTAATTCAAAAATTAATTTCTTTTTGGATTTGGGTCACTATAAATTAATATACCTCGAATGTATTAAAATTTTGGCCTTTTAAGAAACTATTTATTGGATTATTGGGATTTTTAAATAATATTTTATAATGAATATTAGGTTCCTTGTTGGTGGTGATTATATTGAAAAAGATAATCAATTTTTAACGTAGGGGGGTATCAAGTATTCATTCAATATGTAGTCCATTCAGGGGAAATTTTAATAAATTGTCTAAAAAAATAACAATAATTTCCACTTGTTATATGAAATACATAAACTAAATTGTTTTTTTAGAATTTTTAAATATCATGATAAATTTTTTCAAAGGTTGTTTGGTGTGAAATTGGTTGACATTTTATATGTATACTTATTATATGGACTTTTAACATTTAAATCATGATTTATGTTGATCATTTTAATTTATTGGTTTTTCTAAATTATATTTTTTTACAGAATTAACTCTTTGGAATTATTTCATGACATTATTCATGAATGTAACATTTCCTTATTTTATATTTTATGTGAACATCAGTACAATTTTTATTTATTTTTTTTAAAAAATTATCCTTATTTTTTTTGATTCCATAACATGAAATGGTTTATGATGTTTTCCAAATTAAAAGACATAAATGGTGACCATTATTAGTTGGTCACATTTATTTCACTTTATAATATTGTATGAAAATATCAATTAATGCATGAATATCTCAGAATTATCTCAACTAAAATTAACATGAATTTTTTTGTGATTCATTAAACAGTCCATATTTTATATCATAGACTTAAAGAGTTATAGTTCAATGATTTTATTGTATCCATTGTTTTCAGTTTCATCGGTGATGAGGTAAAGTCTAGGATAATACGATAGAAGTAAATTATATAGTCCCCAACCATGTTTGGTTTCCCAAACCATGTTATTATTTAAACAAAACATACTCTTTAATATACTAAAAATAGTTGTTTCCTTCTAAAAAATTATATGACATTTATTGTTAATTAAATAATTATTTATTTTAAATGGTATTTATTAAATCAAAAAAAACATAAAAAATAGTTATTCACTCTAACCAGAGTATAAATTTAATCTAAAATTATTTATGATTAATTTCAGACAACAATGGTTTACTTTATATGTTTAAAATAATTTATAATTATTATTTTCTAAAATAATAGTTTCCCTAAATATAGTTTTAAAAATGGATACCATATATTGAAACAAAAATTAGATTTATATAAATTTTATAATTAGTAATTTGTATCGTTTAATTATTTATTATGTTCCCATGAATATCTATCGGTCATAAAAATTATTATATGTAAACCCAGAATTATTTTTTCACTAGTCCAAACAAGTCAATCCCTTAACCACACATAGTGTCGGGGTTATTATGAAATTATAGCATCTTATGAGGTTACTAGAACATAATTTATACTTGTTTAGGCTCATTAACTATAAAAATTGAGGTTATATTGTTTTAAACCATTAACCATGTTTTGATTGTTTATTATTTACTAATTTGGTTTTTCTAATGTAGTGCACTTGAATAATCTGTGTTTAATGACAAATTAATATATTGTTGGAAATTATGTTTTTTGTGAGATTTTTAGATAACTAAAATGAATCATAAATATCATTTGTACCATTTATCATGTTGACCTATAGTGAAATTATTTATGAATCATTTTTTCTATTTAAAAAATTTCTTACGTAGATATATATCATAGGATGGGAAATTGATCCTCAAATTACAACACAGTTTCCCCACCATTGGGATTTGAAATTACCATATCCTGACCCCTGTATACACCATCACCATTAAATGATATTTTTATTTAGGGATTGACTTCGTAGATATAAATAATATCACTATCTCATTTTAATGATTGCATCAAGGCATAGTATATGATGATTGTTGTCTTCAATAAGTAGAAGGTTAAGGTTATGACCCTCTATGTATATGGGATTATATGAATAGAATCTATTTAATGTTATATATTTTTATTCATTAAATAAAATTTTTATGACTAATATTTACCTACGAAAAGGATTTATTTCACTTATACAAATTAGAAGAAATGTACATGATTCAAACAATTTTTCCACTAGATTGGAGAGTCACATTGGTTGTTCCATAATGAGTATATATATATTCAAACCATATAAGGATACTCTATTGGAAATTTAGTCCCATATATTGAATTTTAGGTTCAAATAAGTAACTGCGATTTCTTTTTACATTTTTAGCTCAATTGATATAGGAGACTAAAAGGTTCATGACACTAATATTCTGAATGAAAAATTTACCCAATCATTATGGTCTTATGGATAATGCGCTTTGGTGTTATCCATGGGAACAAAGGATGAGTCAAAACACATAGATTTTAATTTTTTTGACTATCAGTAATATTTCATAGAACATATCACATGAATATAGGTTTTTTATGATATTTCATAAATTATTATATAATTTGGAATTTTGGTTAATTTTAATTCATGGTCATGTAATATTTTATTTTATTATGATCTATAATTTTTTGAAAACAAGAACCTTATTGTGATTTACCAATATTTTTGGACAATTTAACATAAAATATTTGGTTCATTTGGAATTTTTGAGAAAAAGTTCTATTATTTTATTTCAAACAATATGAGGTAAAGTGATATATCAATTTTTACAATTATATCCTTAGTGTTTATGGAATATTTTATAACATTCTTGTGTTCATGAGGTTATTTTGTATCCTATCCTAGTTTAATATGAGTAACTAGTTCATGGATTTCTTTGTGAAATATAATATTTTACATCAAAATAATCAATTAACAATTGGTGAATGTTATATCAGGGTGAGTATATAGGGAATATCACAAAGTTATAGTGATGAATCTAATGAATAAAATGGAGACAAGGTTAAAAAGAATGGAAATAAAGTTTATTATACACAAAAATAATTATAAAAATGATTCAATGGGATTTTTTGACTAGAAAGATATAGTGAAAAAACTAAGGATGTATTTTATTTGACAGACATCACAATTATCATTATAAGAGAATAAATTATTTTACAAAAAACTCTAATCATATATTACCGCAACCAAATAGTGTTTTAGTAACATACACAATGAATATATTATAGTGACTTGAAAGGATGATTTTGATTTTCTAAAATGTTGTTCTCATTTTAACGTTATTGAAGTGATGAATTCATTTTACTACATGGCTATGATAGAAATAATTGGACTATTCTTGTCCATAGTTTTGGAAATTCAGTTCATGGTTTTATTAAATTTTTTCACTTTGGAATCCTTAATGGAATACTTAATAAATAAGTTTCATATATATATTGTTTTATTTTTTTTCATGAGTATGAAATTAGTATTTTTTGTTAGATGAATTTTATTTACTTATTATATCCTTAAAAGAGGCCATAGAATTCATAGAATAATAAATATATGATAGTTGGTTTCTTCAAAAGTGGATGATTTGATAAATATGTATAGATAAAAACTATGACAATCAATGGATTATTATTCTCAATTATGTTGATGACATAATCATTTGTGGATCATGGGAATAATAATGTAACTCTCTTAATAAATCATGAGGTGCATGTTCGAACTGATAATGACTATATAGTTTACAATTTTTCTTATCTTACCAACTAAACAAGGAAAAAATGGTAAATTTATTTCTTTACCAAAATATTTCAATTAATTTCATTAAATTTTTATCACCGAAGAAACTAAGGATATAAAAACGTTTTTTATAATGAAGATAATGGTTTCAAAGAAGGAATATGGGAATGAGGTTGTTCTAATGGTGTATTAGAATATCAATAGGACCCAGTTGTTCTTAAAATTGATTGTACTAAACATTATGATTACTATCTATCAGGAAAAATGATACTAAATTAGTTCTAGGAAAATTCACATGAAATATGTGAAATTAATTTTGTGGTATACCACATCAATAATGGATTTTTGGATAGTCTATAAGAGAATGTAACATTAGTAGTTTTTCGGGTTTATGAAAATAGATTAGGAAAATTTAGATGACAAAAAAATCATAACAGGTGGCGAATTTTATTGTGTAGAATTAAATAATTTTTAAATTAATCAAGAAATACATTTTTCAACTTATTAAGATATATCTAGTTTGAATATGTTGAAAAAACTGATGTGTGCCTATAAAATTAAAGGATGATGTTATATATAAAAGTTATTGGATTAAAAATGAAATATATAATTATAAAAATGTTTCCCAAATTCAATGATATTAATATTATATAATATTTTTATTCATCACACATGGTCAAAAATATAATGAAAAAATACAAATTTATAATGATGAAAGTTGATTAATGTATTCTGATGTTGGAATAATGCGTACTCAAATTGAAATAATGGATATAAAAAAATTGTGCTACATAAGAAAATCTTTGAAATGAATATGTTATCCCATGATAATTAACCTCATCCAATAATTAATAATACATGGAGACAAAATCCCTACTCCCCTAATGGGCATTCTGTTTCATGATTAGTGTTCCTTTTTTCTACTCATCATGTGATGTTTTTATAAAGTGGTTCATTTCCTGGTATATTATCTATCACAATTTAATTAATGAGATATTGTTTCCCTTTTTGGAATCATCAAGGATATTATATTTGGGTTCATCGAAAACTAAAGAAATATATCTCAATGTTAGTTAAAATTGAGAAAATCTCATGATTTTATTTATGAAAATTATTTATACTTTTTTATAGGTTTTTATTAGATTGAAATATATTTTTTATTAAAAGGGGGATTCATAAATATGTACCCCCATGAAAAATAAAATAAAAATTTATGTAATAATGATTTATTTCCCATGCTTTTTATGTAATTTTAAAAAATTGGTTTGTATAGAAGTTATTATGTCGTCATGGACATCTATTCATTTAACTAATTTTTTAGGATTATTGTTAATTACGTGATATTAAATTGGATAAGTATAAATGAAAATGTTATCTATTTAATGAAGGATATTAGTTTTTAAAATATACGTTATGGAGAATAATCATTTTGTTTAAGAGGTTTTGTTAACAAATTGAATGTTTGGTATTTATAGTATAAATAGACTCATGAATTTTTCAATTTAGTTTAATGAAAAATAAAAGTTGGTGTCTACAAAATGATGTTTTTAATAACATTGTACTACTGTAATGATATTAATGTGACAATTGGGGATGTTTTGGAATATACTAAAGATGTGTGACCCCTTACCTACACTTCCAGAACACATGATAAAATAAATACCATTACACGTAACATGAATCACAAATAACATAAAGAACAAAAATATTATTTCCTTAGAGAAGAAAGAATATATTAAATCCTAATATGATATCGTCTAACTAATCCTTCATCATAGACCCCTTATAAAACTATTAAATTATTTTTCTCTATATGATCATCTATGTAAAATACGAAATCCTGTAAAACAAGTTCTCACAAAAGGTCATTAGGGAGTAGAATATAATCAAATAAATATAGATTGTTTTTTAATAGATCATAAATATATTATATTCATGATCATTCTATAATTTTTTCAATTAAAGGAATAGTATCATGAATTTATAAGAAGTTATGTTGTGGAAAAATATATTAATCACAAGGTATAGGATGGATAATTTGAACAAAAAAATGGTGATTATTATCTATAACAAAGACAATGTTGAAAGGATATGAAATCTTATAAATATAATTATAACCCTTGGTTATAAAAACAAGAATGTTTAAAATGTATAATAATATATATTTATGACGTTTTTTAAGGCTCTTATGTAATACTATTTGATCATTTTAGGAAAAAATTGCTACATTATTCAAATTCATTACATAATAGAATAATATAACTATATCATGTCCATTTATAATATTTTAGAAAACTCTTACAACATCCAATCTATATATAACATTGTGGATAAATATAACCACACCATTATTATGCATAAAAGTGTAAAAAATATATTCACATAATGTTCGGGAATAGAATACAAATATCATAATTCGTAATGATCAACCAAATTCCATGGTTGCAAATAAAAATATCATCCCACTCATATTCATAATGATATAACCATACATATGTGTTTTTCATAAATATGGAATACAATTATAAATAAATCACAATACAAACCGGGAAACCCCGTTGAAATTAAAATAACATCCAAATAAATAACATATATATCTTAGTTGATATCCTTCAATCATGAGAATAATTTATAGGATTATCACACCATAATGGATAAATGATATATGATCAAGTAAATATTTTTCCTAATTTAAACAAATGTATAGGTACTTTTTAAACACCATTAAATCAAATATAAACTATTTTCAATAATCCCAAAGAAAAAGATTGTCACAATGGTTATATTTTTTCCCAGTTAATGTTAATATAAAATAAATATTGTGATGGATAATTTATCTCATAAAGATATCATTTCGAGCACACCATCTAGGCATAAAAGTATTGGTCATAAATTATAGAATTATTTTTAACATAATATTCTCTTATAAAAAATATTACATCAATAAAATAAATCATTAGAAATTTGAAAATGAGTGGAAGGAGAAAGTGTCACATTATAAATAATGAATCATTTAGATGAATATGTGAAATAACATATGTTTCAAGAAAACATTTTGTTAGTTTTTACACATAATTTATTCTAATGAAGATAACATCATGTTAAAATAATGTAATTTATATATTATTTTCATTAATGAAAATTGTTGATTTATAAAGATTATTATTAAAAGATATAATATACTTGAATACAATGAAAAAAACAAGATGTAAATAAATATTATTATTGTCTTAGTTCAAAAAATCATTATTTTAATGATCCTAAATAATTTTTATCTTTTAATTAATGGTTTTCATTGGTTATTTTATTCAAATCGTTACTATAAATAATTGATAAAATTGATAAGTATATAACATACCATTATACCTTACAATTTGAAGGTGAGGTGACCATATCACCTAACTACACATTATATTTCACCTCATCGGATGTCAACAATCCTCATTCCCTATGGTAGGTGAATGAAAATTTTCTAATACTTGACCTTTCCATAAGAAGAAAGTCTCCATACCAAGAAAATCATGTCACCATACCGTAAGAAGAAAACTACTAGACCACATGAAGATATTAAGTTACCATGCCATGGAGTTGGTAAACATTCATAATTTGGTAAACATTTAGTTTGTCTCAAATTTTGTGACCATACAATGAAAATTATTAATAATTATAGTCACACAATTAATTCTTATGAAAGAGAGATAGTCGCATGATGAAATGAGCTAACCATATAAAATGATAAAGTAATTGCATCACCTAGATAAATTTTCTGATATTAATAAGTCACGATGAGATCATCCAACCATAGATCATGTTAAGAAATATTACACAATAAAACAGATAATGAGATAAATTTAAATTTATAAGGTCTAGTTTTTATGCACTAAAAGATGAATCACAACATTTAATAGAGGATTATTATTATTCACTAACTATATTTGATGAGGATCTATTTAAAATGATTAATTAAATCATGAATATGATAAATATTATACCCTAATAAGAATGTTGTTTTTTCACATAGACAATAATATAATAATTTCAAAAAACCATCTTCTATGACACTATTTTTACCTATAATTTTTGATAAACTCGTTTGGCCTAATTCAAAAGAAAAACTCAATGAATAATAAAAAATGTATGTTCTTCAATAATGTTGCCTCATAATTTCTATTTATAAATCTATTTATACTTCCATTATAAGATTTACTTTCGAGTTGTGTGTTTTTTACTCTATTTATCTATTCAAATTTTTTTTTGTTAATATGAAGAAAAAGTGGAATTCACTAAAATTACGTTATTTGTATTTATATGATTAATGTTGGAAGATGTCTTGGGTGGCTGGTATTGTTTATATATCCTCCATAGGATTGTGGGAGGGGATTTATACCAGCATGTCCATGTGAATTATTGTTTTTAAAACGTGATGCAATATTTGGATCTTTTAATTGTTAAAATAAATTGATTAGTGGCTGGTGATTTAATAGAGGATTGGATTAATCTCGACATGAGACTTAACCCCTTGTTTTATTCTAATGTGTGTTTATTAGTTTTTCATTTCAACATTTCTATGTTAAATATGTATCTTTTATTAAAATACTTATAAAAACATTACTTTGATAGTTTTACTTAATTTGTTCTTATATAATGTGATTGATAATGTAATTTGGTTTCAATTATAAATGTGATTTAAAATATTATTTTAATTTTGCATTAATCTCTCTTATGAGAAAATATGTAAATGATAAATCTTATATAGTATTAATATTGTGATTATATGAGTGTTTTGATTAATTTTTGGAATTTTATTTTCAATTTTTTAATAGAAATTTTTATTGGGAACTTGATTCACCCCCTCTATAGTTATACACCACAAAAAACATTTGGTTTGATTGGTTTTATAAAATCATTTTTACTGTGATTTTATTTTTATTATAAATATATTAAATTTATAATAATTCTAAAATAATTTCTTTAGTGATAATTATAGAAAGTAAAGAACCACCAACAAATATTCATCTTTTTTAAGGACACTAACTAGACTCAATGGATAATTAAAATGGAGATTTATTTAGAGGTTATGTGTCCTGATATCTCAACAATAATTCAAAATAAATAAAAGAAACAATGATGTGGTAGAACAACACGGATTGAAGGGAATAAAAAATCATATGAAAATTATTTTAAAGCTATGAGGTCCATATTCTATGCATCAGGTGAAGATGATTTTAATAGAATATATTCACAGGAATATAATAATAAAATTTGGGAAACACTAGCTATTTATCGTGACGGAACATCAAATGCTAACAAAATTCACATAAATACATACACCATAAAATATGATACATTTTAGAGGACTTTTGATTAACAAATATATATATTAGGTTTACTGTTATAGTGAACTTGATGCATTTACAGGGAAATAAAATCACTTATTAAGATAAAATCATTTGACATATCAAATGCATACCAGTCAGATAGAGGAAAAAGATTGTATAAATAATAGAATATTTTTAATTTTGTAAAATTATGTTAATGGAACATATTGAAATGATACTGATGTATGAAGAGGAATTTCATCGGCATATTGAAGAAATTGATGAAAAAATATATGTCTTCAACTTTAAAAACTAATATTTTCAGACAATAATAAATAATCAAAGAGGATATTTAGTATATTAAGAGTAAAATTCTAATATTGATTAGGAAATGGCACATCTAGTTAGGTGCTTCAAAAAAATCAAAAGGAATGTTTTTTTAATCCCATATATAATGTAATGTATGAAAATAGAGTTATTTGGTATAGGATTGGGAAAATGATACTAATCGAAATGAAATAATGTGTTATGAGTGTAATAGAAATGACATGTCAAATCTAATTCTACTAAACTAAGGTGTAAATATATTTTAAAACAAGAATAAAATTTATAATAAAGTCATGAAATTAAACTCAAATAGTTTAGAATGTAGTTCAAGTAAATAAAATTCCATTATATATAAGAAGAATGATTATAAAAATATGTGTTTTATGACAAAAAAATCAGATATATTGATTACTTTTATGGTATCTTCTTTTCACATTCCAATCCGTTCATATATAGAAAAATATGAAAAAAATATGCCTTTTGATGAATTGTTTTAATAAAGTATTATGTTATTGGATACATTTAATTAACCTAAATATATATAAATATATAATAAGTAGTGTTTTCTATCTACTCATTTTAAAACCGATCATATTATTGTGATTTAAAAAATGATAAATTGTTAAAAGAATAAAATGAGCTTAAATTCAACAAATAGAAATATTTTATTTTCTAAAAATATATAAAGAGGGATAAAATAACCTGAATATGATTATAATAATGAATTCTAATTCTAAATATAATAATGGAAGAAGATATCATCCAGGATAGAGAGTTATTAAAAATATGTTGTTGTCTTTTACATGTTTGATTAATTTAGATAATACTTATTTCTATTATGGACCAAAAAAATTTAATTTATAAAACACAAAAATCTAACCCTGGTAAATCTATTAATTAGTAATGGATTCCAAAAAAATTTAAAGCTAAATTTCTATACCCATGACTATTTATGCACAATGGTTATTTTTTGTTAATAATCTATTTTTATAGAATTTCTACTAGAAAAGATCCATTATGAAAATATTGTATCATGATAGTACCTACTCAAGATATATGTATAGGGAATATACGGGTTTCAACAACCTAATAAGTTTTAATTGTGTATATTTCACCTTTGGATCCAATTCAATAGGGATGATAATTTTTCATGTCAAAATTGTTAATTTTACTATAGCTTTAATTAACAATGTTTTATTTATGGATGAATTGAAATACAATTTATTTAGCAGTTAAAAATAATGCAATGATGGTAACCATGCAATAACAGAGAAAAATTCATATAATGACTTTTAATTTAAAAATAACTTTATTTGTAAATATTTATTAACTTATAATGTTTATCCTCTTGATAAATATTAATTTTTTTTCTGAAAATATATCATGTTTTAATTTATTATTATAATGATCCATGAATTTCTCATAGGAGATGATTCCATTGAAATTTTAATTCTTATAATATAACTAGTAGAATTGGTTTTTTAATGATCTACCTAAACTAATATTCCCAAAGGATAATATTTGTAACCCATGTGAAAAGGGGAAGTAGCAAAAAATATTTTTTAAATTATGATATAATGTTTCAACATCTTATCTTCTAGAGTGGGTTCACATAGATTTTTTGGACATTATATATATTGTTACATTAAATTAGAACCACTATAATTATATTTATGTAGATGACTTTTTAGTTACAATTGTGTATTCATATTAACTTATAAATGCAAGGATTGTACGTATATAATTAAATATGAAAAATCTTTAGAAAATCATAGTATACCTAAAATCAAGGCCATAACAAGTAATCATGTTCATGAGTTTGATAAATAATATTATGAATAATTATTATCAAAACATGGATATAATGAAAAAATTATGCTACTATGACCCAATAAATGAATGGTGTATTGGAAAGGATAAATAGATCCCTTCCAGAAATAACCTATGTCATTATCATTGTGTGTGATTTTTATAATTATTTTTTGATGAGGATTTTAATAAAACATGTTATATAATAAATAGAGTTTTAATTATACCTATATTAAATTGGACTCCTAATGAAATATGTAATGGTATAAAACCAAAGGATAAATACTTTAGAGTTTTTTGGTGAAAAGTTTTTATTATTAAAACAATTGATAATATTGGGAAATTTTAAATCAGGAGTTAAAATGGATTTTTTTGTTTGTATTCAACATATGATAAGTCATATAAGTTGTTTTAAAAATTTACTAAATTTTTTGGAAATTGTTTTAATGTCATATTTTATGATATAAAACCTCATATTTCCAAAACCTCTTTAAAAAATATTAAGAATGATCATCCACTTATGATGAAAATTGAAAAAAAAATTATGACAATTCTTCATGACCTTTTGTAATGAATTAATATAGTTATAATGAATAATCCTATCCTGAACCTATATAAAAGATTAAAATATCCAATCCATCCTTTCCTAGAGGCGTTAGGGATCATCGATAGAATACCTTAGAAGATGTTGTTTGAGTCCTAAAAAGGGGAACATAGAATATCACTTTTATAATAAATATTTTGGAACATTAAGAATTCTTATATTAGTATAAAACTATGAAAAATGATCCAACAATTTGTGCTAGATTTTTCATAAGGTGAATTCAAGAAGAAATTTATCAATTAGAGGGAAAAAATTAGGGAACTAGTAGATATATAACTATCGGATCTGAATGGGTTTTTGGAAATAAGGTTGATGAATCAGGAACTATAGTTAATTTTAAATAAGATTTTCTTTATAAGGGTCCATCCAAAAGAAACATATTTTATTTGAGGAAAACATTTCGGCAGTATATAGACATGAGTCCATTAGAGTGTTTCTTTCCTATGAATAATTTTTTTTAAACTCTAAAAAATGGTTGAATGAGGGCATTATTAAATGTTTACATTATTGAGGATGTTTTTCATGATTCAAACCTTATATTTTAAAATACTCATTTTCAAAAATTCACTATTTTAAATTAGAAAATGTGTTATATGGGTTAAAATAGGATCATATATCTTTGTATGATAGGATATTCTCTTTTCTAATTCATAATGGTTTTTATAAAGGTATAAAAACACTACATTATTTATTAAATAATTCAACTGACTTTTATATTTAAACGTTTTAACTGAAAATATTAATTTTGTATATTCTATAAATTTTCTTGTTATTAAATAGTAAAAAGTAATGAAAACTGAATTCTCCATTGGTTTAATGGGTGATAAAAAATTATTTCATTATTTTATATTATTTAAAAATAAATAGTGAATTACTATAAATTAGAACATGTGAAACAAACATCACCTAAAAAGTATTTTTATCTATAGTAAAAAATTCAGTGATACTCCCATGACTGCATCATTGAAGTTAAATCTCGATGAATATAAAAAATAATTTTACCAAACCACTTATTGAGATATGAATGGAAACTTACTATACATAAATGATATATGATAAGATATTATTTTAACGATTTGTTTTTTGTTATTATCTACCATAAATCCGTAATGAATCACATCAATAAGTCATGTAATGATGTTTTAAGGTCCTCAAAAATAAAACCATCATGGGAAAGTTTAATTATAAAGGATTTATAATTCATTTAGTTAGTTATTCAGATAAATACTTGGGTGGTTTTATGTTTTATAGAAAAATAAATTTTGAAACATGACACATTCTATCAAATCCTCTAAAATCATGTGGTAGGATGAAATAAATATATGTTGAATTATCCACCAATGTAGTTGAGAACATTGTAATAGGTAGCCACTGTGCATAAATTATATGGATGAAACAAACCTTTCTATACTATTAACGCCAAATGAGAAATATTATTATAAATTGTTATAAGGGTTATATATATTTCTATGGATCAAGTATCTCATTCAAAAAAATGCATATTGATATAACACATGAATTTCATAGAGATTATGACAAGAATGATGATATTAACTTTTATTAATAGGTAGGGAGCATGATATTTTGGATATATTTACGGATATTTTGAATGAGGAGAGATAAAAATATGTCAAAGATGAATTATGTAAGATTAAATAGGTTTAAATTATTGGATATTAATTTGATTCTTATAATTTTTTAACATCATTTTCAATGTTAATTTAAAAATATGTGAAGTTTATTTCACAGTATAATTAGGATAATATTGAATTGGTTTTTCATATGGCTAGCTTTCCTAATATTATTATGTGTTATAATATAAAAAATTACCCCAGAATTAAAATTCTTATTGTAAATAGATTTAATAATTATTTATCAATAATTTCATTTTAGTATGATTAGGTGACCTATGATGGGTTATAGATAGTATGACTACCAAGAATATAATATCTACAGATCCATTGTAATCATACATTCAATGTCTTTTTTTCATTGAAATATTCTTGAAAATTTATCATTTGGTTTTATTTTTAGTTTATTAATATTTTAATCCATAAATGATTTAAATTAAAAAATAAAGAACAAAATCCAAACTATTTTTGGTCATTTCCATTTGATCACATATAATGTTTTAGGTTCTTTTGATTATATTTCTTCCCATCATCAGGATCATCTTTGTTTCTCACCTCCACCATCTCTATTATAAATCTCTTTTACAGACCATTATAGATATAGAATGTAATGAAAATTTTAATATGAATATTTTTATGAAATCTTATTTTCTAGTTTATTTTCCCCTTATAGTTCATGTTCTTACCTCAATAATTCAACGATAACAAAATATACAGAAATATTGTAGAATTCTAAAGGAACCATTATGTCGTTTATCATCTAATTTTAGTTGAGAATAAAGGAAAATTTCATTGTATATATTCTTGTTGATCACTAATCTGGAATATGCTTTTGAAGCGATGTTGGAGTCAATTGTTTTCTGAAAATGATATACCCTTCTATATGAGTCTTATAAATGAAATTTATGTGAATGATGAATTATTTCCTAGTGGAAAATGAAAAATTACAATCCTGGAGTAATTTTTAGGTTTTAAAATTTTTATCAATGTGATGGGAAAATTGTTTGATTGTACTGTATATGGGTGAGTATAAATACTTTGAATTTAAATATCCAATTAATCATTCAAACTGTGATTTTTATAATGCCATGTATAACATCACAAGGAATTCAGGTAACACCCCACGCTTCTACGGTACACTTTTCTTTAAATAATGCAATAGTGTGTGTTGTACGCAACATCGAGTTCTAACACACCACAACCAATCAAACTAGCCATTATGAATAGTAATACCCACTTTTTGAAATTTGTAAATTTTATTTTTCAAAACGGACTTCATTTTTGGATTCGGAATATCGAAATTAGCCAAGGGTGATGTTTTGGTATTTTTCTGAAAAACATCATTATTTTGATGAATAGCGAAACCACTAAGTGGTAGTTAAAAACTGAATTTTTCATAAAACAAAATTTTACCGCTTCTATGATTGGAATTTCGAAAATCCAAGAGACACAGTTAATATCAAGGACTAAAATGTGGTTCATTGAGATTAAAATAATTTTTTGCGCATAGTAACTTTTTACTTTTATTTACCACAGTTAATAGTAAATAGGGTAATTAAGGGTAAAAATTATATTAATATTCCCTAACACATGTCCTAATTCTATTTAATAAGCTTAATTTTACCAAAAACAACCTTAGGAATAAAATATTATCATTTAGGTCCAGTTGGATTAGATCAGGACATTTATTATTATTTAACTCAAAGAAGAGTTAAAAGAGTTAAAATCAATGTTTCTTTACTAAATAATTTTTAATATAGGGTTATACATAAGAAAAATTCGATTGTAAATATTCATTAAAAATCTAAAAATATTTCCTACATAATGGTATTTTATTTATAATTTTTAGACATTATATAATTTAATTTATTTATGACCCAATGATGATGTAGTAATTACCACAATATTGAAAAATTAAAATAATTGTTATTATAAATACCCAAATAAAACTAATTTGAGACTCTTTATGAATCAAACTAATTTTATAGGTTAATATTACATTTTAGGAATGATTTAATCAACTTTTTTTCGATGTAATCATTCTGTTATGATTTTCACAAAAATCATTTTTCCAAATAGTGTCAAAATTGACATAAAAGAGTTTTTTAAACAAATATTATATTATTAATTCATATTAAATTCCTAAAAATCTATGGATCGGCCAAGAGACTTATATCTTGATATGTGTATCATTAGTGGACCACTTGGGGGTCTCTTGGATATATATTGTACGTTTATTAACCATATAATATAAAAATACAAAGAGACATTGTAAAAGTAAAACTAATTAACTATGAGTTAAAACTAAAAGATAAGGTTAATATAATGTTCGAAACCTATATAAATTATATTGACTGAGTTTTTTTCGACCCCCCCCTCCTTAACCTTTAAATAATCCACTTTGGAGCCATTAGAAACCGAATAGTAATTTATTATAAAATAATATTTCTAGGTTTTCCAACGGTGCCCCTCACCCCTCTTATAAAAGGCCACTCACCTTCTCATTAATACGCACCTTCAAAGCCTTTTGGTTCAGCCAAACCCTGCCCAAATACTCTCTCAACTTCCCTCACTTCATCCTAGATGCCTTCATTTAGTCATAAAGCCAACCTATGCAGCCCTTTTGATCAAATCAAAAGGAAGAACCTGAAGAAGATGTAATGATTTCACCACCCTTTTTCAAATTCCTTTCTTCTTCCACTTCTTCTTTCTTTTTTATTCTCATTATAATATAATTAATAAAGTATATCCTATATACTGTAATATTATTATAAATATGGTACAACCAAATTCATTATTCTATCCATCCTTTGAATAATATGTCAACATACGTGCGTACGTACGGCTTACTGTCTCCACATCGTGGTGTAATTGTTATTCAATAAATTGTTATTTGGATTGGTGTAATAATGATGTTTAATTCATATAAATAATAAATATAACATGATAATTATTCTGTATATATGATATAACATCCAATTATATATTATTTTAATATCAAAAGAATGATATTGTCGCTCGTGAGTACGTACGGACTTCCGTCTCCAAGAATGTGATGAGATTCATTCTCCATCATATCCATTCAAGTATAATTCTCATTTGATGATTAATAATAGTATCTATGGACTTGATATAATTCTGGATATGATTAAGATACAATATATATATAACAAACATGGCTTACGTAACAAAACATATAAAAGAAAATGAGTAAGATTACACCCAAAACGACGATAATACTAAGATATTATTAACAAAGAAATGTTAAAAGATCATATATGATAAAATAATAATGTATATGATTCTTGTATAATCTAATATCAATTATTTCGCCATTATACAGCAGGATAACCTACCCCCAACCAAGGAAAAGTACATGGTAAGGGTTTATTTTGCAATCTCTTCGTTATTCGAGGTTGTTTATACGTAATAATCTACTGGGACTTCTTTATCATCCACATCCAAGTTTCTTAAAAATGTACTTCATAAAATTTTTAATATTTACTAGAATATGGTTTAATGTCATTTATACACTTGTTTGACTTTTTATAAGAGGATTATAAAGGAATATTTCCATTGTTTTCCAAACAAGGTGCTTTTTAAGCTTTTTAAAAAAATTAAGGTAAGAATGATTTTTTTAACTTATATGGTGACTACGGCTATTTTCCGCCATTATAAAATCATCGAAGCTTCCCTTATAGGCTTATAAGAATATTTTCGAAGAAAATGTTTTATTTTATATTACACTTAAATGATTTCAAAATAAAAGATATATATTTCTCTAAAAACAATTTTGATTTCATCTATGTAAACATCCTTTGATGGATTTTAATCTTATTTAAAGATTTTTTATTCTGAAACAAAACTTCCATATTTAATTGAAGGATTTGTGATATGTTTGACTATGGATATGTTATTTTTATACCCTTCATGGTTTATGGTAAAAGTATTAACATTTCGTATGCTAGTTTTAATACGAATGTTTATGTTATGTTTAAAACATTTCATATGGGAATGAATTGGACATAATATGTGATGGGTGGAGCCCGCTATATCTCCACGATTCATCAGTAGGTCTCATTAGACAAACTATATTCTTGGCACAAGGCCTTGACAAAATCGTTTTTTGTAGTCTTGGCACGAGGCCATGGTTATGTGGTTATGATAGTCTGGCATTAAGTATTCCATCGTTATGAAAGTGGTTATTGATATTGCATGTGATTATTCGATTAGTAGAATATCCATGTGAATAATTAAATAGAATTATTTCATTTTATTTTTGCCATACTATGTTGAAGATCAATTTTAAAAGGATTTTGTTTTATTAATACATTACATTAAAAGTTTATTCTTATCTATGAATGTTTCAGCTATATTGTTATCCATACTGGGCATTTGAGCTCACCCCTTCTCTATGTTTTATTTTTACCAGGATGTGAAGAAGTAATTTATGAATGACCTGCAGGGATGGTATGAGGGGATAAGAGTGTGGACTATGGAGACTATATTGTTTTAGTTTTCATTTTATGATGTAATGTAAAACATTATGAATATATCTAGTCTTTCCAAGGCTATTAAACTAATCGTTCTTTCGAGACGTGATCTTTCTTGTGATCATGCCAATGTTATGTAATAATGCACCGACTCTAGGTAACTGGGGTCGGGGAATTACAATTTGTATCAGAGGAAGTTTAGTACAAACCTTGTAAGGTAGATTTTGATAAACTCTGATTAGAGCACATAGAACTAAGATGGACTTTGAGGATTAATATAGAAGAACTTCCTAGAATTTTGGTATTGTAGAGATTTTGTGAGTTTTCTGAGAAATACATCTCTGTCTGGATATGAGCAGGTATAGGCGGCTATGGCACAGATGTACCTAGGGGTAAAACCCGAAAACACCGCTTTGAGCTAGACTCGAACGGGAACTGGTGCACGACAACGGGCCTTGATGCACTCTTGGTCACGACACTCCCAGGGGATATGCTTAGGATAACTCTCATTTTCTTTAAAAATCATTATGAAGGGTTTATGAGTATATACATCCTGAAAGAAATTTTTTTTATGATTATGGATTATGTCCAAAAATAGTTCAATTTATGTTAAGTGTTTTATAAGTATGGAATTATGTATTTTGATTCCTAAACTGATCTAGTTTATGACATTTTTTAGAAATGGCGCCTAGTGGAAGAAATGGAAACTGTATCAATGTACACACTCCATGTAGGGATTACCCTCCTACTCAAGATAATTATAGTGGAGCTGGTGATGCAACTGGTGCCGATAAGCTAATCACTATACTTGGACTACTCACTCAGGTTATGAATAATAACCTTACCCGTATGGAGCACCCTGATCCACAGTGTGGAGGATCAATGTTAGATCGCTTCATGAGACAACAACCACCAAAATTCAATGGGATTACAAATACCTTAGTAGCTGAGCAATGGATAAATTCACTAGAGAAAATATTTCAAGCTTTGGGGAGTAGTGAAACGGAAAAGGTTATCATGGGATTTTACCGCCTCATTGGAGATGCTGATCAATAATGGTCATTGATTCAATACATGAAGGATGATGATGAAGTATCAAATATGGAATGGAGGGAGTTCAAAGATCTATTTTTAGAAAAATTCTTTCCTGGTGACCATCGAGCAGATATGGAAAGGCAATTTTTGAGTTTGAGACAAAAGGAGGATGAGAATTTTGCAAAGTATGAGGCTAACTTTACAAGGTTAGTAAGGTATGATAGAGATTATATACGTAACCCAAGATGTAATATTGATCATTTCTTTGATGGGTTAAAACCATTTCTCCATCGAGCGTTAGTCTCACAATCCTTCGCATCGCACGGAGACATTGTCTTATGTGCTATAAAGACGGAAAATGAATTCTCTAAGTCTTATGACTTTAAAGAAAAGAAAGAGAAGAAGAGATCTACTAATTAATTTGGGAATGTAAATAAGAGGATGAAGGGAAATGTTGAATATCCGTCCTGTGGTAAATGTGGGAAGAAACACCCCGGCACTTTCTTGAAGGGAATGCGTGTTTTTTACAAGTCTAGTGAAAAAGGCCACCAAGATCGTGATTGCAATGGGAAGTATCATTGCAACAATGTTTTGTGAATCAGTCCCCATTAGAGCACATAAATGTTATTTATCTGTTGATCTCTTCATCATACCTATGATTGATTTTGATATAATCCTCGGTATGGACTGGCTTTCGGACTATGAAGCGAATATTTATTGTAAGAAGAAGGAGGTTATGATTTTTTATGATGATGATAAGGAACACCTTATATAGAGTGCAGAATCATCACAACCTAATTCTTATCTAGAACCACCCACAGTAGCTCAACGAAATTCAATTATTGGGGAGGAATAGAATGAAATGACTATGGGTGAGGCAAGGAATGTTAAAATAGAGGATGCACCTGTTGTGATAGAATATGTAGATGTATTTCCAGAAGATTTACTTGGACATCCTCCAGAACTAGAAGTTGAGATTTCCATTGATTTAATTCTTGAATCAAGGCCTATTTCGAAGACCCCTTATATAATGGCAACTATAGAATTAGTTGAACTAAATAAACAACTAGAGGAATTGAGTAATAAGGGATTTATTCGCCCTAGTGTTTCTCCATGGAGATCCCCTTTTATTTTTGTTAAAATGAAAGATGGATCTATGAGGTTATGTATCGACTACAGGGAGATCAATGTTATAACAATAAAGAACAAGTATCCCCTACCTCACATTGATGATTTATTTGACCAACTGCATGGAGCTCAATACTTTTCAATGATTTTCCTTCGATCTGGATACCATCATTTGTGTGTAAAGATGGAAGACATTTGGAAGACAGCATTTTGAACCAGGTACGGGCATTAGGAGTTTACAGTAATGCCTTTTGGATTGACTAATGCACCCTCTGTATTCATGGATCTGGTTAATAGAGTTTTCAAGGAATATCTCAATGAATTTGTGGTGGTATTTATTAATGATATATTGGTATACTCCAAAAGATACGAAGGTCATGAAAACCACTTTCGCATTATCCAGAAGACTCTAAGAAGACATGAATTATATGGGAAGTTTAGAAAGTGTGAATTTCGGCATCAGGAGATTTCTTTTCTTGGCCATATTGTCTCTAATGATGGAATCTCTGTTGATCCTTCTATGACCAAGGAAATCCGATAATGGCCAGCACCTACTAATATAACTGAGGTACGTAGTTTTATTGGTTTGGAAGGTTATTATCGACGTTTCATCTGGAATATTTCCCGATTGGCTAACCCATTAACAAAGCTCACACGTAATGGGGTTAAATTTTTTTGGGAAAAAGAGTGTGAATAATGTTTCGAAGAACTAAAGAGAATTTTAGTTAATGCTCCTATATTAACTCTACCATCGGGGAATGATGGGTTCATTATTTATAGTGATGCATCGAAAAAAGGACTTGGTTGTGTTCTTATGCAGAATGATATGGTTATTGCCTATGCATCAAGATAGTTGAAAATTCATGAACAAAACTATCCTACTCATGATCTTGAGTTGGCAGCGGTGATCATTGCCTTGAAAATATGGTGGCACTACCTCTATGGTGAAAAATGTGATATTTATACAAATCACAAGAGTTTGAAGTATATTTTCTCACAAAAATAACTCCACATGAGGCAAAGGAGATGACATGAATTAATCAAGGATTATGATTTCAAGATACACTACCACCTGGGGAAGGAAAACAAGCTGGAAGATGCTTTGAGCAGAAAAGAACATGGAGTTTTGAACAATATGAGAATTGAAAGGGATCCAATTTTCACGGATCTAGTGAAGATGGACATGGGAATAACCAGGGAAGGTGAAACATCAATGCATTTTCAAATGGTTTCCAAACCATCTTTACTAGAAAGGATTAAGTTTTCTCAGAACGATGATGAAGAATTTCAAAAGAAGATTAGAGCTGTGAATGATGGGAGATTGAAAGACTTTGTGTATGAAAAAGGAATTTTGATATTCGGGAAGAGGTTTTGTGTTCTTGATATACTTGATCTAGAAAGGTAATTGTTGGATGATGCTCATAGTTTCAATTTCTCTATACACGCTGGGAGCACCAAAATGTATAGAGATTTGAAGGAACATTTTTGGTGGGACAACATGAAGATGGAGATTTTCGATTTTGTGTCAAGATGTATGGTTTTTCATCAAGTGAAATATGTAAGGAAATAGCCTGGAGGAGTCATGCAACCTCTTCCCATACTAGAGTGGAAATGGGATAATATTACGATGGGCTTTGTCATGGTGATACCAACGACTCCTAGACGGAACGATGCAATATGGGTCATTGTTGATCGTCTTACCAAGTCAGCACATTTTATTGCTATAAGGGAAGATTTACCACTTGAAAGACTAGCAAGACTATATATTAATGAAGTTATGAGACTTCATGGAGTGCCCCTATCAATTGTTTCTAATTTTGATCCCTGTTTTACTTCATGATTCTGGAAATGACTTCAAAAAGCCTTGGATACTGAACTTCATATGAGCATTGCCTACCACCCCCAAATAGATGGACAATCAGAACGAACTATTCAAACCTTAGAAAACTTGTTGAGATCCTGATCACTTGAGTTTCAGGGTATGTGGGATCAATATTTACCTCTATTAGAATTTTCCTATAACAATAGCTTCCATTCGAGTATTCAGATGGAACCATATGACGCGTTATACAGAAAGAGATGTCGCACACCAACCTGTTGGGATGACGTTGGTGAAATAAAACTTGTAGGCCCAGGACTGGTGGAGGAAACGATGGAAAAGGTGAAGGTAATCAAAAACATTATCAAAGCAGCTCAAAGTAGGCAGAAGAGCTATGTTGATAATCGAAGGATTTGGAATTTCAAGTCGATGATCATGTTTTCCTGATGGAATCTCTATGGAAGGGAGTCATACGTTTTGGTAAGAAAGGTAAATTGACTCCCAGGTACATCGGACCTTTTGAAATTCTAGAACGAATTGGGGTTGTAGCTTACCGATTAGAAATGCCGCCAAGTCTCTCCAATGTTCATGATGTGTTCCACGTATCTCTGTTGAGGAAATACATGCCTGACCCAAAGCATGTACTCACCTATGAAGTATTATAACATGAACCGGGTCTTTCTTATTGCGAAGATCCCATCAAGAATCATGATACGAGAGAACAAGTACTGAGAAACCGTAAGACTCGTATAGTAAAAGTCTTGTGGAGAAACCATAAGATGGAAGAGGCAACATGGGAACCCGAGGATCTTAGGATGAAGAACCACCCGAGTCTTTTCATGTGGTAGTATTCTAGAAATTTCTAGGACGAAATTATTTGAAGGAGGGTAGAATGTAACACCACAAGCTTCTACGATATGCTTCTCTTTGAATAATGCAATAGCCTGTGTTGTATGCAACATCGAGTTCTAACACACCATAACCAATCAAACTAGCCGTTATGAATAGTAATACCCACTTTTTGGATTTTATAAATTTTATTTTTCAAAATGGACTTCATTTTTGGATTCAGAATATCGAAATTAGACTAGGGTGAATTTTTGGTTTTTTTCTGAAAAACTTCATTTTTTTGATGAATAGTGAAACCACTATGTGGTAGTTAAAAACTGAATTTTTCATAAAACTTATTTTTACCGCTTCTGTGAGTGAAATTTCGAAAATTTGAGAGAGATGGTTAATATCAAGGACTAAAATGTGGTTCATTGAGATGAAAATAATTTTTGGTGAATAGTAATTTTTTACTTTTATTTACCATGGTTAAAAGTAAATAGGGTAATTAAGGGTAAAAATGATATTAATATTACCATAACACATGTCCTAATTCTATTGGATAATCTTAATTCGACCAAAAACAACCTTAGGAATAAATTGTTATCATTTAGGTCCACTTGGATTAGATTAGGACATTTATTATTATTTAATTAAAAGAAGAGTTAAAAGAGTTAAGATCAAAGTTTATTTACTAAATTATTTTTAATATAGGGTTATACATAAGATAAATTTGATTTTAAATATTCATTAGAAATATAATACAATTTTATACATAATGGTATTTTATTTATAATTTTTAGACCTTAAATAATTTAATTTAATTATGACACAATGATGATGCAGTAATTACCATAATAGTGAAAAATTAAAATAATTGATATTATAAATACCCAAATAAATATAATTTGAGACTTTTTATGAATTAAAATAATTTTATAGGTTACTATGACATGTTAGGAATGATTTAATTAACTTTTTTCGAAGTAATAATTCTAATATTATTTTCACAAAAAATCAATTTTCCAAATAATGTCAAAATTGACAAAAAAGAGGTTTTAAAACAAATATTATATTATTAATTCATATTAAATTCCTAAAAATATAAGGTTCAGCCAAGAGACATATATAATTATAGGTGTATCATTATTGGACAACTTGTGGGTCTCTTTGATGTATATAGTATGTTTATTAATCATATAATATAAAAATACAACGAGACATTGTTAATGTGAAACTAATTAACTAAGAGTTAAAACTAAAAGATAAGGTTAATATAATGACCCAAACCTGTATAAATTCTATTGGATGAGTTTATTTTCGACCAATCACCACCATAACCTCTAAATAATCCACTTTGGAGCCATTATAAATCAAATATGAATTTATTATAAAATAATATTTCTAGGTTTTCCAAAGGTGTCCCTCACCCCTCTTATAAAAGGCCACTCCCCCTTCTAATTAATTCACACCTTCAAAGCCTATTGGTTCAGCCAAACCCTGCCCAAATACTCTCTCAAATTCCCTCAATTCATCCTATAGGCCTTCATTTAGTCATAAATCCAACCTAAGGATCCCTTTTGATCAAATCATAAGGAAGAACCCGAAGAAGAGGTAATGATTTCACCACCCTTTTTCATGTTCCTTTATTCTTCCAATTATTCTTTCTTTGTTATTTCCATTATAAAATAATGAATCCAGTATATCCTATATACTGTAATATTATTAGAAATATGGTAAAACCATATTCAGTATTCTATCCATCTTTTGAATAACATGTCACCATACGTGCATATGTATGGCTTACCGTCTCCACATCGTGGTGTAACTGTTTTTCAATAAATTATTATTTAAACTGGAATAATAATGATGTGTAATTCATATAAATAATAAATATAACATGATAATGATTCTTTATATATGATATAACATCCAATTATATATTAATTTAATATCAAAAGAATTATATTGCCGCTCGTGCGTACGTACGGACTACCGTCTCCACGAACGCGATGAGATTCATTCTTCATCGTATCCATTCAAGTATAATTCTCATTTGATGATTAATAATAATATCTGAGGACTTGATATAATTCTGGATATGATTATGATACAATCTATCCATAACTAACATGGCTTACATAACAAAACATATAAAATAAAACGAGTAAGTTAACACCCGAAACGACGATAATACTAAGATATTATTAACAAAGAAATGTTAAAAGATCATATATGATAACATAATAATGTATATGATTCTTGAATAATTTAATAACAATTAGTGAGAAGGTTAAACCTAGGTTTGCATGGGGAATGTTTCCCTACACAATCAGCTAATGGTAATATATATATTTGTGCCCTACCATAATTCATTGAGTATATTTTAGGGAACATTTGGTTATATGAGACGATGAAATAAGTAGAATAGATTATATCTTAGGGCCTAAAAACTACTATCATGTGTAATGGTGGATTCATTCTCATATTATGACCTAATGTATATGGATTCATGGTGGCTAAGATAGAATACTGTGATCAAAGGAATTTTCATAACTTGTTAATTTATTTTATTTATTTATTCATAAAATTGTGGAGTATATTATGGTGGCGTGGATAGAAGAAACAAAATTTTGTTCTCACACAATTTACATAAACCCCAGTATGAGTTTATAGATAATAAATATTTTATATGATATAAAACAAGATGTGTGATTGTTTGGGTAGGTAATATTAATTTTTAATAGAACATATAGGGAGATTAGAATCATGTACGGTAGTTGGATTACATATATTTTATTCACATATTTATTTTCCATATTTGATCGACCAAATAGGAAATCAAGTTATGTATGTTGTATTATTCAACATGTTACATTTGTTAAATCATTTTGTTTTTCTGATTATTCATAATTTTCTATTTGTGATGGATAATGTTTTCAAACATTCATTAAATAATATTAGGGGGTATAGTCTTCCCATGGTAACCACATGGACCCACACTGATATTCAGAATCCTCAAGCATACATGGATATACACATGATTTCATGTAGAACACCTATTAGAACACTATAAAGTTTCATTTAGTTGAAGCATTAAAAAATTATGTCACAATATATTATTTCATTACTACATGGGTATGTTGATGACATGTTGTCTATGAATGCACCAATTCTGTTGATGGACATCGAACTAGTTCATCATTAACTAATTTTTATATGGGAATTCAGGATTACAAAGGTTATGATATTGATGTTCCTTGTTTTTTCCTATTATGTTAGAAATTTTTACTCTGATATGATGTGTTTAATAGAGATTTTTATTTATTTTTTTGTACTTCAACCCATTTTATGGAGAATAATGTTTATGAATCAGTTTTAGAATAAAATAAACACATTAGATTCATGTATTTTTGTTTTATAATTTTACTAATGAACAGCTATGTTTTTTAATTTATTTAAAAAACATAAATGTAATTTTCACATATAACATGTTTGATTATGTATACATAGTTAGACCATGATTTCAATAATGTGATGTAATAAGGTTGAATTTTATGTATATTATATGCTGATAATTTTTATAGTGAATTGGTTATAGTCCCTTCATGAATGGGTAATATCAGATCAGTCATTTTACCCATTGATGATGAAATCATGTGTAGTTCCATTCAACCATTATAATACCAAAAGAGTGACATGAGGATTATAATAGTATTCCATGAGAATGTGTGGTTGGATTACATAATGTTTCAACAAAAAAACTATATATTATTTTCCTATATATTATCATAGTGGAACTCTACTTAATTTTATTTTTTTGTAACGTGGATACCCTTCAGATTGTTGAGGGAAGGCTTATATACTACATTATGTTTGGTATCTTATACGGGTGACATAAAGGATTACTAGAATACATATATCTTATGAGAGAGATAATAGACGCACAATTCTAGGTTGATAAGAGTTTGGACAGAGTATTTTTTTAGAGTGATTCCCATGTAGATGGTGATCATACATTTGGACTTGGAATATTTGAGATAAATTGTGAAATTGGTTGAGACTCACATTTTTTCATTCATAGTTAGGGGGTCAGTCATGTGATCCTTTGATTGACTAGTAATTAATCATGGTATTATAAGTTTAATTGTTTTATAAGTTCATACCTCAAAAAAAATTTGGTTATTTTTATATAGAGATGGATCATGGGTAAGAACCTTTGAGAGTGTTCTTTTTGGGATCACTCTACTTTAGAAATGTTTTAATTAGTGTAGGTGATGATTTTAAGGAAAATACAATTGAACTAGGATATTTATACAATATTTGGATTTTTTACCCATGTGAATTAGTGAATTTACACATGATTATTGGGTGACAATTTTTGTTATTGAATTTGTGGACATCATCTTTAAGATAAGACAGTGACATCAGGGATAGATTTGTTTAACACTGTACATCTGATCGATGTTAGTCTGGGACACAAGTTGTATGGGATGTTTGTGCTCGAGCAGTGGTATAAGGTATAACATATGGTGGAGGGTCAACCATTGGTACATGATGGGATGGACTCTAATTCTTGTTTAATTTTGAATTATTTTCAAGATGATGTTTTTGGTTAGAAAAGAATTAGTGGTGGTCAGTGGTCTGGGATGACACACAACTATGAGTGAGATGAACACAGATGGTCAATATAATCAGGAATAGATTGAGAATGGGTCATTGAGAATTGATTTTTGTTATGTTGATTGTGTATATATATACCCCTAATTTGTGTAAAAAATTATTAATATGTGAACATCACTCATTATAGACGGTTCATAGATATGGTGAGGCTTACCGGTGGGAGTTAAGATGATATTGTATAAGGGGTTTGGGGAGGATCTTATGATATATAATCCCTTGTAAAATTCATTATATATAATTTCAATGAGATGTAATCTTGGATATAGATTTTGAAATTAGAATCAATATAGATTTTTAATGATCCTAGAGTGAGTATGATCAAATGTGATTCAGTGCCCTTGATGAGAGCATAACGGTTAGAATGGGTGGTTAGAAACGTACAATTTATTTAAATTTAGGGTCAGGTTATAACATATTTTTCTTCATTATAAAAATATATAACACCATCAATATGTTAGGTATCATGATAAAGCGGTTAAATGTATACTGATTGGTAATAATGAGTATAAAATGATATGAAATATAGTGTCAGAATGACCATTATTTTCACAATAAATTTTATGAATTGAGTTGGGAACCATATCGATCATGTCAATTAACCTTTCAAAGTCAATAAATTTTATTTTTGAAGTGATTATTTATTTTGGAGATCACAATATTCCTAGGGATAAATGGGATGTCAGTGCTTCATTATCTCAGGAGATATGGGCAGAGTGAGGAGCATATCTACAATAGCATTGTCGGTGTGTGGGTGGGTCAAATTTTAATGGATAGTAGACCATAGTGATTGTAGTTATTAATTATATGTGTGATCCATTTCATATGAATTAAAAAGGATATTAAATGGTTTTTTATGACCATGGTTGGTCAGGTATAATGTTTGGTTGAATATTTTGGTTTCTATAAGCTGACAAACATTATGGTGCAATGCTTGTAATGTCTAATTAATGTTAGGGTCATTACTTTTTATGGGTAGGTTGAACTTATACCAAGATAAAGGTTTAATTACATAAAATGGGAATTATATAATATTTATAGGGTTATATTATCATGTAATGATGATTTTGGAAGTTTAATCTGGAAAAAAAGTGTTTAAGAGTATTTTTGATCATCAGAGAAGGTTCGGGTTATCACAATAGTTGGAATTTAAACTCTATATAGGTGACAATGGAAAAATGAAGGGCATTATGGCATGTTAGACAATTTATGAGGAGGTGAGATTGTCATTATAAAGTGACATTTCATGCTGATTCTATAAGGTTTCCCCTATATCATGTGTGGGATGTTTTCAATAAAAACATGTAAGTCAACTCTGTAGTGTGTCCTCATGGGGAATCCCCTATCTATATATTTGAAGATGAGTTGTGGTCAGTCTGTAGGGTGAATGTATTTGACAATTCCTCATGGTGGACTTGTTTATGCATTCTAACACAAAACCACCAATAAATTTTTATTTATTGACCCTGATATATATCCATAATGTCCATAACATTAGACTCCATGTCTAGTTTTTTTTTATGAGAGACTAGTAATTTCCCATTCTTTGGCATTAACTTTTTTGGGTAACGAGGTCTTGGGAGGGAGGGAATTCGACCAATATTAAACCCAATCATATCCACTTTTGATACCTCATAGTGGGTAATGTTTAAGGGTGAAATTTATTTAAAATTTATGATATGTTATATGTTTATCGTCATTTTCCATTTTCCCCATTATATGTATTTTTTTGGATGTTCACTACTAGGAATCGAATGGTGATTACACCAGATCTTTGTTTAATCTAGAGGGGATGATGGAATTTTTTATATGATTAAAATAAGTAGCTCCCATGACATTGATCACACATCATCATCATCCATTTGGTATGATTTACATTTTATATCAGATTTATTTGAGGTTTTTCTTTAATTAGATGAAATTGGTGGTTAAAATGGCGTTGATGGATAAATACATTTATAGATATAGTTTAAATAGTATATCATGTAATTAATTATTTATGATAATCATGTTATTAATGAACCAATAGTGCATGGTGAATATTTATCCATTACTTCAATTTATACTTAATTAAATAAAATTTTAAAAAAATTTAAAAATGATTGGGTTTTTTTTGTCGGAAAAAGAAACAAGGTCAATGATTAATTCATGGAAACGTAATGATTATGTTTTGAATTGGTGGGGTCGATAATGGTCTTGTTGGTAACACCTCAATTTTATTAACTGGTTTGTATAGTATAGATTCATGTGCATGTTTAGGCTTGATTACCTAGCTATGTGAAAGTTACACGGTAGTTGATATTGGTGATAGAAACACATATTGCCTTAATGAAATTGATAGGATGTAATTGGGGGTTCATATACATGAGATAATATCTCTTTAACACATTTTGTAAGTTCATATCACTCAAAAACTATTTCCCTAAGTGGTGAGGGTTTCATTTGAGTTTTAAAATGTCTTCGAGTCACTTTTGGTATGTGAGGAGTGTTTTGGATAACATTTCATGTTTTCCTACAATTAGTAATGACAGAATGAGTGTATTAGGCCCAGTGGTAAGGGTGAGATAGTTGTACCATATCATTCTTAATAAAGATCACCATAATGAAGGTGGATTATCCATTACCATTTTCCATGTGTAAGATGATTCCTTTAGGACTATAAGTTGTGAGATAGTGTTTAATTCCTCTATTGGATGTGTTTTGAGAAAGATGAAGATAAATTAGATATATGATATGATTAAGGGTTTTGAAATATATATGGATTGCAATTACTAGGCTCGGTCTGTGTAAAGACATTGGGATATGATTTTACTAATGGGTCAATAATTCAAGATAATTACTCCATGTTGATATGGTTTGTGGAGGCCCAAGTGGATTCCTTGATAGGTGATATAATGTTTTTGGGATGTTTTTCATTGTGATTTGTGTGACTGAGATTCTCATGGGGAGATCAAATATTGTTGTCTATTAGTAAACAAGGTATGATGAGGTGAGTAGTTATATCATGGGTGAAATTAACCCAATAATGTGCTAATGAGTTTATTTGATGGGATATGGATCCTGTTTTCAATTCCATTTATGTTATTGTGATAGGTGTTGGATATCAGTGTGGGTAATGTGGATCCTGGGCCATGTCCCTACTATGACTGAGTTAGAATTGGAACGATTTCCATTAGTGAGAAAGAGTAACTGTGTTCAAAAACTCTAGGCCAATATTGTGTAATACATTATGGATTACGGCCTGATGGAATCATCTTAGGTGATAAGGTTATGTTAAACCATTCCATGAGTTAGTACATAGTGGTTGGGTTGTTGTACGGTGTCAGATCCTACCATCAGTGATAAGTTAGTGGTTAGAATGGTGAAAAATAATGAGTGAGATGAGGTGTCCAATTTGGATCTAGATGAAAAACCCCACCATGAGTGATAATGTAGATTTCAATACTTGTAAATGTTACCACATTGAGTAAGATATTGTGTTTATCGTTTGGATAATAATAACTACCTTATATATTCATTTTTCGGTTGATGAATTTGGGATGCCCAAGCATGAGTCTTTGGTAAGGTCAAGTTATGATTAATGGTATAATATAATGGATTAAGGTTGACATATTATAACCTAGGTCCTATGTAGATATGACCAGTTTTCAGGGTGTCCATGATAGAATACGATGATAAAATACACATGGAGTCTTCGATGAAAAGTTATGACACAACATCTTGTTGTAATTGTGTGAATTTTTTTTATTTTCTTAATTAATACATAGATATGTTGGAACGGATTAGTGGAATGTGGTGAGGTCGTGCTTATTTTTATTTATCAAAACTTTTATGTGAACCCTAATACTTTTTTAGACATTATATGTTGTCTATAGGTCAGAGAAACATATGTGAAGCCTGTCAATATATGGATGTTCAGTGGGTGTTGGATACATAAATGGGATGACACTTAGGGATGGAATAATATTGAATTTAATTTTATTACTATAATTATTATTTACATTTAATCAAACTAATGGGAAATCATTTTATGTATTATCTATATTAAGTATTATCAAATAGGTTTTACATGATTATGTGTACAATTATATTTCTATTGAATTTCTATAGTTAACTAAAATGTGTGTTTTAATATGAAATGATATTATAGTATCCTTATGATAAAACCTTCTCCCCTTGTCACTAGATGGAAACCTCTTGAATATAGGGAGGAATTCATGCAATGATGTAATGAACTGAGAAGGAAACTAATGAAAGGTTTTTATTAATGCAGTTACACAATGTAATTTTTATATTTGGTATGATATTCCATTTTAATTTGAAGATATTTTAGTTTAATTTATTGTTTGAGGATCGATTTAAGAATTTTTTTTGATGAGGGTAGGGTTTTGGATAGATTCCTCGGAGAACATTTCAAATATCACTTTTGTTTGGTGAAAGAATCCTTATATGGAGTAGAAAGAAGAGGCCACAATATGTTCAATAGACCCAACCAGTGGAAAAAAATACAACAAATAGTGTTTCAATGGATCCCATTATAATTGAAAAGTATATCATAACTAATTTTTAATACTAGGGAAAATGATAATTTCACAACAAACTATTTTGAAACCACATTATTGGGAATGGATACCTCATTTTCCCAACCTTTTTGGTTTTTATAGGAGATTCATTACCTTCCTTCACATTATTATACATATTTTCAAGGGTTAAATGTGGGTTTAAATTGTTTTGGTCTACTATATTATTATAATATCTCTCCCTATCTTTTCAAATTCATCCACACTACTTTCTCCTCTTATTCCTTCATTTTATTTGGTTACTTTACACTGAGATTTCACAATATCATGGAGACATCAGCAAATAACATTGTAATTCGTTACCTTTTTATTAATATTAGTAATATGAACAATTAGTCAACAATTCTTATAAATTTTGATATGTATAAAAAATGGGTTATCCAATGCATTTCTAAACTTTCTATAGTAATTCAAAAATTAATTTCTTTTTGGATTTGGGTCACTATAAATTAATATACCTAGAATGTATTAAAATTTTGGCCTTTTAAGAAACTATTTATTGGATTATTGGGATTTTTAGAGAATATTTTATAATGAATATTATGTTCCTTGTTGGTGGTGATTATATTGAAAAAGATAATCAATTTTTAACATAGGGGGGTATCAACTATTCATTCAATATGTAGTCCATTCATGGGAAATTTCAATAAATTGTCTAAAAAAATAACAATAATTTTCACTTTTTATATGAAATACATATACTAAATTGTTTTTTTATAATTTTTAAATATCATGATAAATTTTTTCAAAGGTTTTTTGGTGTGAAATTGGTTGACATTTTATATGTATACTTATTGTATGGACTTTTAACATTTAAATCATGATTTATGTTGATAATTTTAATTTATTGGTTTTTCTATGTTATATTTTTTTACAGAATTATCTCTTTGGAATTATTTCATGACATTATTCATGAATGTAACATTTCCTTATTTTATATTTTATGTGAACATCAGTACAATTTTTTTTTAAATTATCCTTATTTTATTTGATTCAATAACATGAAATGGTTTATGATGTTTTCCAAATGAAAAGACATAAATGGTGACCTTTATTAGTTGGTCACATTTTTTTCACTTTATAATATTGTATGAAAATATCAATTAATGCATGAATATCTCAGAATTATCTCAACTAAAATTAACATGAATTTTTTTGTGATTCATTAAAAAGTCCATATTTTATATCATAGACTTAAAGAGTTATAGTTCAATGATTTAATTGTATCCTTTGTTTGTAGTTTCATCGGTGATGAGGTAAAGTCTAGGATAATAAGATAGAAGGAATTTATATAGTCCCCAACCATGTTTGGTTTCCCAAACCATGTTATTATTTAAACAAAACATACTCTTTAATATACTAAAAATAGTTGTTTCCTTCTAAAAAATTATATGACATTTATTGTTAATTAAATAATTATTTATTTTAAATGGTATTTATTAAATCAAAAAAAAACTTAAAAAAATAGTTATTCACTCTAACAAGAGTATAAATTTAATCTAATATTATTTATGATTAATTTCAGACAACAATGGTTTACTTTATATGTTTAAAATAATTTATAATTATTATTTTCTAAAATAATAGTTTCCCTAAATATAGTTTTAAAAATGGATACCATATATTGAAACAAAAATTAAATTTATATAAATTTTATAATTAGTAATTTGTATCATTTAATTATTTATTATGTTCCCATGAATATCTATCGGTCATAAAAATTATTATATGTAAACCCAGAATTATTTTTTCACTAGTCCAAACAAGTCAATCCCTTAACCACACATACTGTCGGGGTTATTATGAAATTAGAGCATCTTATGAGGTTACTAGAACATAATTTATACTTGTTTGGGCTCATTAACTATAAAAATTGAGGTTATATTGTTTTAAACCATTAACCATGTTTTGATTGTTTATTATTTACTAATTTGGTTTTTCTAATGTAGTGCACTTGAATAATCTGTGTTTAATGAAAAATTAATATATTGTTGGAAATTATGTTTTTTGTGAGATATTTAGATAACTAAAATCAATCATAAATATCATTTGTACCATTTATCATGTTGACCTATAGTGAAATTATTTATGAATCATTTTTTCTATTTAAAAAATTTCTTACGTAGATATATATCATAGGATGGGAAATTGATCCTCAAATTACAACACAGTTTCCCCACCATTGGGATTTGAAATTACCATATCCTGACCCCTGTATACACCATCACCATTAAATGATATTTTTATTTAGGGATTGACTTCGTAGATATAAATAATATCACTATCTCATTTTAATGATTGCATCAAGGCATAGTATATGATGATTGTTGTCTTCAATAAGTAGAAGGTTAAGGTTATGACCCTCCGTGTATATGGGATTATATGAATAGAATCTATTTAATGTTATATATTTTTATTCATTAAATAAAATTTTTATGACTAATATTTACCTACGAAAAGGATTTATTTCACTTATACAAATGAGAAGAAATGTACATGATTCAAACAATTTTTCCACTAGATTGGAGAGTCACATTGGTAGTTCCATAATGAGTATATATATATTCAAACCATATAAGGATACTCTATTGGAAATTTAGTCCCATATATTGAATTTTAGGTTCAAATAAGTAACTGCGATTTCTTTTTACATTTTTAGCTCAATTGATATAGGAGACTAAAAGGTTCATGACACCAATATTCTGAATGAAAAATTTACCCATTCATTATGGTCTTATGGATAATGCGCTTTGGTGTAATCCATGGGAACAAAGGATGAGTCAAAACACATAGATTTTAATTTTTTTGACCATTAGTAATATTTCATAGAACATATCACATGAATATAGGTTTTTTATGATATTTCATAAATTATTATATAATTTGGAATTTTGGTTAATTTTAATTCATGGTCATGTAATATTTTATTTTATTATGATCTATAATTTTTTGAAAACAAGAACCTTATTGTGATTTACCAATATTTTTGGACAATTAAACTTAAAATATTTTGGTTCATTTGGAATTTTTGAGAAAAAGTTCTATTATTTTATTTCAAACAATATGAGGTAAAGTGATATATCAATTTTTACAATTATATCCTTAGTGTTTATGGAATATTTTATAACATTATTGTGTTCATGAGGTTATTTTGTATCCTATCCTAGTTTTATATGAGTAACTAGTTCATGGATTTCTTTGTAAAATATAATATTTTACATAAAAATAATCAATTAACAATTGGTGAATGTTATATCAGGGTGAGTGTATAGGGAATATCACAAAGTTATAGTGATGAATCTAATGAATAAAATGGAGACAAGGTTAACAAAGAATGGAAATAAATTTTATTATACACAAAAATAAATATAAAAATGATTCAATGGGATTTTTTGACTAGAAAGATATAGTGAAAAAACTAAGGATGTATTTTATTTGACATACATCACAATTATCATTATAGGAGAATAAATAATTTTACAAAAAACTCTAATAATATATTACCGAAACCAAATAGTGTTTTAGTAACATACACAATGAATATATTTTAGTGACTTGAAAGGATGATTTTGATTTTCTAAAATGTTGATCTCATTTTAAGGTTATTGAAGTGATTAATTCATTTTACCACATGGCTATGTTAGAAATAATTGGACTATTCTTGTCCATAGTTTTGGAAATTCAGTTCATGGTTTTATTAAAAAAAATTCACTTTGCAATCCTTAATGGAATACTTAATAAATAAGTTTCATATATATATATATGTGGTTTTATTTTTATCATGAGTATGAAATTAGTATTTTCTGTTAGATGAATGTTATTTACTTATTATATCCTTATAAGAGGCCATAGAATTCATAGAATAATAAATATATGATAGTTGGTTTCTTCGAAAGTGGATGATTTGATAAATATGTATAGATAAAAACTATGACAATCCACAGATTATTATTCTCAATTATGTTGATGACATAATCATTTGTGGATCATGGGAATAATAATGTAACTCTCTTAATAAATCATGAGGTGCATGTTCGAACTGATAATGACTATATAGTTTACAATTTTTCTTATCTTACCAACTAAACAAGGAAAAATGGTAAATATATTTCTTTACCAAAATATTTCAATTAATTTCATTAAATTTTTATCACCAAAGAAACTAAGGATATAAAAACGTTTTTTATAATGAAGATAATGTTTTCAAAGAAGGAATATGGGAATGAGGTTGTTCTAATGGTGTATTAGAATATCAATAGGACCCAGTTGTTCTTAAAATTGATTGGACCGAACATTATGATTACTATTTATCAGGAAAAATGATACTAAATTAGTTCTAGTAAAATTCACATGAAATATGTGAAATTAATTTTGTGGTATACCACATCAATAATGGATTTTTGGATAGTCTATTAGAGAATGTAACATTGATAGTTGTTCGGGTTTATGAAAATAGATTATGAAAATTTAGATGACAAAAAAATCATAACAGGTGGTGAATTTTATTGTGTAGAATTAAATAATTTTTAAATTAATCAAGAAATACATTTTTCAACTTATTAAGAACTATCTAGTTTGAATATGTTGAAAAAACTATTGTGTGCCTATAAAATTAATGGATGATGTTATATATAAAAGTAATTGGATTTGAAATGAAATATATAATTATAATAATGTTTCCCAAATTCAATGATATTAATATTATATAATATTTTTATTCATCACACATGGTCAAAAATATAATGAAAAAATACAAATTTATAATGATGAAAGTTGATTAATGTATTCTGATGTTGCAATAATGCGTACTCAAATTGAAATAATGGATATAAAAAAAACTGTGCAACATAAGAAAATATTTGAAATGAATATATTATCCCATGATAATTATCCTCATCCAATAATTAAGAATACATGGAGACAAAATCCCTACTCCCCTAATGAGCATTCTGTTTCATGATTAGTGTTCCTTTTTTCTACTCATCATGTGATGTTTTTATAAAGTGGTTCATTGCCTGGTATATTATCTATCACAATTTAATTTATGAGATATTGTTTCCCTTTTTGGAATCATCAAGGATATTCTATTTGGGTTCATCGAAAACTAAAGAAATATATCTCAATGTTAGTTAAAATTGAGAAAATCTCATGATTTTATTTATGGAAATTATTTATACTTTTTTATAGGTTTTTATTAGAGTGAAATAGATTTTTTATTAAAAGGGGGATTCATAAATATGTACCCCCATGAAAAATAAAATAAAAATTTATGTAATAATGATTGATTTCCCATGCTTTTTATGTAATTGAAAACAATTGGTTTGTATAGAAGTTATTATGTCGTCATGGACATCTATTCATTTAACTAATTTTTTAGGATTATCGTTAATTACGTGATATTAAATTGGATAAGTATAAATGAAAATGTTATCTATTTAATGAAAGATATTAGTTTTTAAAATATACGTTATGGAGAATAATCATTTTGTTTAAGAGGTTTTGTTAACAAATTGAATGTTTGGTATTTATAGTATAAATAAACTCATGAATTTTTCAATTTAGTTTAATGAAAAATAATAGTTGGTGTCTACAAAATTATGCTTTTAATAACATTGTACTACTGTAATGATAATAATGTGACAATTGGGGATGTTTTGGAATATACTAAAGATGTGCGACCCCTTACCTACACTTCCAGAACACATGATAAAATAAATACCATTACACGTAACATGAATCACAAATAACATAAAGAACAAAAATATTAGTTCCTTAGAGAAGAAAGAATATATTAAATCCTAATATGATATCTTCTAACTAATCCTTCATCATAGACCCCTTATAAAACTATTAAATTATTTTTCTCTATATGATCATCTATGTAAAATACGAAATCCTGTAAAACAGGTTCTCACAAAAGGTCATTAGGGAGTAGAATATAATCAATTAAATATAGATTGTTTTTTAATAGATCATAAATATATTATATTAATGATCATTCTATAATTTTTTCAATTAAAGGAATAGTATCATGAATTTATAAGAATTTATGTTGTGGAAAAATATATTAATCACAGGGTGTAGGATGGATAATTAGAACAAAAAAAATGGTGATTATTATCTATAACAAAGACAATGTTGAAAGGATATGAAATCTTATAAATATAATTATAACCCTTGGTTATAAAAACAAGAAAGTTTAAAATGTATAATAATATATATTTATAACGTTTTTTAAGGCTCTTATGTAATACTATTTGATCATTTTAAGATAAAATTGCTACATTATTCAAATTCATTACATAATAGAATAATATAACTACATCATGTCCATTTATAATATTTTAGAAAACTCTTACAACATCCAATCTATATATAACATTGTGGATAAATATAACCAAACCATTATTATGCATAAAAGTGTAAAAAATATATTAACATAATGTTCTGGAATAGAATACAAATATCATAATTCGCAATGATCAACCAAATTCCATGGTTGGAAATAAAAATATCATCCCACTCATATTCATAATTATATAACCATACATATGTGTTTTTCATAAATATGGAATACAATTATAAATAAATCACAATACAAACCAGGAAACCCCGTTGAAATTAAAATAACATCCAAATAAATAACATATATATCTTAGTTGATATCCTTCAATCATGAGAATAATTTATAGGATTATCACACCATAATGGATAAATGATATATGATCAAGTAAATATTTTCCTAATTTAAACAAATGTATAGGTACTTTTTAAACACCATTAAATCAAATATAAACTATTTTCAATAATCCCAAAGAAAAAGATTGTCACAATGGTTATATTTTTTCCTAGTTAATGTTAATATAAAATAAATATTGTGATGGATAATTTATCTCATAAAGATATCATTTCTAGAACACCACCTAGGCATAAAAGTATTGGTCATAAATTATAGAATAATTTTTAACATAATATTCTCTTATAAAAAATATTACATCAATTAAATAAATCATTAGAAATTTTAAAATGAGTGGAATGAGAAAGTGTCACATTATAAATAATGAATCCTTTAGACGAATATGTGAAATAACATATGTTTCAAGAAAACATTTTGTTAGTTTTTACACATAATTTATTCTAATGAAGATAACATCATGTTAAAATAATGTAATTTATATATTATTTTCATTAATGAAAATTGTTGATTTATAAAGATTATTATTAAAAGATATAATATACTTGAATACAATGAAAAAAACAAGATGTAAATAAATATTATTATTGTCTTAGTTCAAAAAATCATTATTTTAATGATCCTAAATAATTTTTATCTTTTAATTAATGGTTTTCATTGGTTATTTTATTCAAATCGTTACTATAAATAATTGATAAAATTGATAAGTATATAACATACCATTATACCTTACAATTTGAAGGTGAGGTGACCATATCACCTAACTACACATTATATTTCACCTCATCGGATGTCAACAATCCTCTTTCCCTATGGTAGGTGAATGAAAATTTTCTAATACTTGACCTTTCCATAAGAAGAAAGTCACCATACCAAGAAAATCATGTCACCATACCGTAAGAAGAAAACTACTAGACCACATGAAGATATAAAGTTACCATGCCATGGAGTCTGTAAACTTTCATAATTTGGTAAACATATAGTTTCTCTCAAATTTTGTGACCATACAATGAAAATGATTAATAATTATAGTCACACAATTAATTCTTGTGAAAGAGAGATAGTCGCATGATGAAATGAGCTAACCATATAAAATGATAAAGTAATTGCATCACCTAGATAAATTTTCTGATATTAATAAGTCACGATGAGATCATCCAACCATAGATCATGTTAAGAAATATTACACAATAAAACATATAATGAGATAAATTTAAAATTATAAGGTCTAGTTTTTATGCACTAAAAGATGAATCAGAGCATTTAATAGAGGATTATTATTATTCACTAAGTATATTTCATGAGGATCTATTTAAAATGATTAATTAAATCATGAATATGATAAATATGATACCCTACTAAGAATGTTGTTTTTTCACATAGACAATAATATAATAATTTCAAAAAAACATCTTCTATGACACTATTTTTTCCTATAATTTTTTATAAACTTGTTTGGAAAAATTTAAAAGAAAAACTCAATGACTAAGAAAAAATGTATGTTCTTCAATAATGTTGCCTCATAATTTCTATTTATAAATCTATTTATACTTCCATTATAAGATTTACTTTCGAGTTGTGTGTTTTTTACTCTATTTATCTATTCAAATTTCTTTTTTTTGTTAATATGAAGAAAAAGTGGAATTCACTAAAATTACGTTATTTGTATTTATATGAATAATGTTGGAAGATGTCTTGGGTGGCTGGTATTGTTTATATATCCTCCATAGGATTGTGGAAGGGGATTTATACCAGCATGTCCATGTGAATTATTGTTTTTAAAACGTGATGCAATTTTTGGATCTTCTAATTGTTAAAATAAATTGATTAGTGGCTGGTGATTTAATAGATGATTGGATTAATCTCGACATGAGACTTAACCCCTTGTTTTATTCTAATGTGTGTTTATTAGTTTTTCATTTCAACATTTCAATGTTAAAGATGTATCTTTTATTAAAATACTTATAAAAACATTACTTTGATAGTTTTACTTAATTTGTGCTTATATAATGTGATTGATAATGTAATTTGGTTTCAATTGTAAATGTGATTTAAAATATTTTTTAATTTTGCATTAATCTCTCTTGTGAGAAAATATGTAAATGATAAATCTTATATAGTATTAATATTGTGATTATATGAGTGTTTTGATTAATTTTTGGAATTTTATTTTCAATTTTTTAATAGAAATATTTATTGGGAACTTGATTCACCCCCTCTATAGTTATACACTACAAAAAACATTTGGTTTGATTGGTTTTATAAAATCATTTTTACTGTGATTTTATTTTTATTATAAATATATTAAATTTATAATAATTCTAAAATAATTTCTTTAGTGATAATTATAGAAATTAAAGAACCACCAACAAATATTCATCTTTTTTAAGGACACTAACTAGACTCAATGGATAATTAAAATGGAGATTAATTTAGAGGTTATGTGTCCTGATATCTCAACAATAATTCAATATAAATAAAAGAAACAATGATGTGGTAGAACAACACGGATTGAAGGGAATAAAAAATCTTATGAAAATTATTTTAAAGCTATGTGGTCCATATTCTATGCATCAGGTGAAGATGATTTTAATAGAATATATTCACAGGAATATACTAATAAAATTTGGGAAACACTAGCTATTTATCATGATGGAACATCAAATGCTAACAAAATTCACATAAATACATACACCATAAAATATGATACACTTTAGAGGACTTTTGATTATTCATTAACAAATATATATATTAGGTTTACTGTTATAGTGAACATGATGCATTTACTGGGAAATAAAATCACTTATTAAGATGAAATCATTTGACATATCAAATGCATACCAGTCAGATAGAGGAGAAAGATTGTATAAATAATAGAATATTTTTAATTTTGTAAAATTATGTTAATGGAACATATTGAAATGATACTGATGTATGAAGAGGAATTTCATCGGCATATTAAAGAAATTGATGAAAAAATATATTTCTTCAACTTTAAAAACTAATATTTTCAGACAATAATAGATAATCAAAGAGGATATTTAGTATATTAAGAGTAAAATTGTAATATTGATTAGGAAATGGCACATCTAATTAGGTGCTTCAAAAAAATCAAGAGGAATGTTTTTTTAATCCCATATATAATGTAATTTATGAAAATAGAGTTATTTGGTATAGGATTGGGAAAATGATACTAATCGAAATGAAATAATGTGTTATGAGTGTAATAGAAATGACATGTCAAATCTAACTCTACTAAACTAAGGTGTAAATATATTTTAAAACAAGAATAAAATGTATAATAAAGGCATGAAATTAAACTCAAATAGTTTAGAATATAGTTCAAGTAAATAAAATTCCATTATATATAAGAAGAATGATTATAAAAATATGTGTTTTATGACAAACAAATCAGATATATTGATTACTTTTATGGTATCTTCTTTTCACATTCCAATCCGTTCATATATAGAAAAATATGAAAAAAATATGTGTTTTGATGAATTGTTTTAATAAAGTATTATGTTATTGGATACATTTAATTAACCTAAATATATATAAATATATAAATAAGTAGTGTTTTCTATCTACTCATTTTAAAACCGATCATATTATTGTGATGTAAAAAAATGATAAATTGCTAAAAGAAAAAAATGAGCTTAAATTCAACAAATAGAAATATTTTATTTTCTAAAAATATATAAAAAGGGATAAAATAACCTGAATATGATTATAATAATGAATTCTTATTCTAAATATAATAATGGATGAAGATATCATCCAGGATAGAGAGTTATTAAAAATATGTTGTTGTCTTTTACATGTTCGATTAATTTAGATAATACTTATTTCTATTATGGACCAAAAAAAATTTAATGTATAAAACACAAAAATCTAACCCTGTTAAATCTATTAATTAGTAATGGATTCTAAAAAAATTTAAAGCTAAATTTCTATACCCATGACTATTTATGCACAATGGTTTTTTTTAATAATCTATTTTTATAGAATTTCTACTAGAAAAGATCCATTATGAAAATATTGTATCATGATAGTACCTACTCAAGATATATGTCTATGGAATATACCTGTTTCAACAACCTAATAAGTTTTAATTATGTATATTTCACCTTTAGATCCAATTCAATAGGGATGATAATTTTTCATGTCAAAATTGTTAATTTTACTATAGCTTTAATTAACAATGTTTTATTTATGGATAAATTGAAATACAATTTATTTAGCAGTTAAAAACAATGAAATGATGGTACCCATGCAATAACAACGAAAAATTCATATAATGACTTTTAATTTAAAAATCACTTTACTTTTAAATATTTATTAACTTATAATGTTTATCCTCTTGATAAATATTTTTTTTTTCTGAAAATATATCATGTTCTAATTTATTATTATAATTATCCATTAATTTCTCATAGGATATGATTCCATTGAAATTTTAATTCTCATAATATAACTAGTAGAATTGGTTTTTTAATGATCTACCTAAACTAATATTCCCAAAGGATAATGTTTGTAACCCATGTGAAAAGGGGAAGTAGCACAAAATATTTTTTAAATTATGATATAATGTTTCAACATCTTATCTTCTAGAGAGGGTTCACATAGATTTTTTGGACATTATATATATTGTTACATTAAATTAGAACCACTATAATTATATTTATGTAGATGACTTTTTAGTTACAATTGTGTATTCATATTAACTTATAAATGCAATGATTGTACGTATATAATTAAATATGAAAAATCTTTAGAAAATCATTGTATACCTAAAATCAAGGCCATAACAAGTTATCATGTTCATGAGTTTGATAAATAATATTATGAATAATTATTATCAAAACATGGAAATAATGAAAAAATTATGCTACTATGACCCAATAAATGAATGGTGTATTGGAAAGGATAAATAGATCCCTTCCTGAAATAACCTATGTCATTATCATTGTGTTTGATTTTTCTAATTATTTTTTGATGATGATTTTAATAAAACATGTTATATAATAAATAGAGTTTTAATTATACCTATATTAAATTGGACTCCTAATGAAATATGTAATGGTATAAAACCAAAGGATAAATACTTTAGAGTTTTTTGGTGAAAATTTTTTATTATTAAAACAATTGATAATATTGGGAAATTTTAAATCAAGAGTTAAAATGGATTTTTTTGTTTGTATTCAACATATGATAAGTCATATAATTTTTTTAAAAAATTGACTAAATTTTTTGGAAAATTGTTTTAATGTCATATTTTATGAGATAAAACCTCATATTTCCAAAACCTCTTTAAAAAATATTAAGAATGATCATCCACTTATGAAGAAAATTGAAAAAAAATTATGACAATTCTTCATGACCTTTTGTAATGATTTAATATAGTTATGATGAATAAACCTATCCTGAACCTATATAAAAGAATAAAATATCCAATCCATCATTTCCTAGAGGCATTAGGGATCATCGATAGAATACCTTAGAAGATGTTGTTTGAGTCCTAAAAAGGGTAACATAGAATATCACTTTTATAATAAATATTTTGGAACATTAAGAATTCTTATATTAGTATAAAACTATGAAAAATGATCCAACAATTTGTGCTAGATTTTTCATAAGGTGAATTCAAGAAGAAATTTATCAATTAGAGGGAAAAAATTAGGGAACTAGTAGATATATAACTATCAGATCTGAATGGGTTTTTGGAAATAAGGTTGATGAATCAGGAACTATAGTTAATTTTAAATAAGATTTTCTTTATAAGGGTCCATCCAAAAGAAACATATTTTATTTGAGGAAAACATTTCGGCAGTATATAGACATGAGTCCATTAGAGTGTTTCTTTCCTATGAATAATTTTTTTTAAACTCTAAAAAATGGTTGAATGAGGGCATTATTAAATGTTTACATTATTGAGGATGTTTTTCATGATCCAAACCTTATATTTTAAAATACTCATTTTCAAAAATTCACTATTTTAAATTAGAAAATGTGTTATATGGGTTAAAATAGGATCATATATCTTTGTATGATAGGATATTATCTTTTCTAATTCATAATGGTTTTTATAAATGTATAAAAACACTACATTATTTATTAAATAATTCAACTGACTTTTAGATTTAAACGTTTTAACTGAAAATATTAATTTTGTATATTCTATAAATTTTCTTGTTATTAAATAGTAAAAAGTAATGAAAACAGAATTCTCCATTGGTTTAATGGGTGATAAAAAATTATTTCATTATTTTATATTATTTAAAAATAAATAGTGAATTACTATAAATTAGAACATGTGAAACAAACATCACCTAAAATGTATTTTTATCTATAGTAAAAAATTCAGTGATATTCCCATGACTACATCATTCAAGTTAAATCTCGATGAATATAAAAAATAATTTTACCAAACCACTTATTGAGATACGACTGGAAACTTACTATACATAAATGATATATGATAAGATATTATTTTAACGATTTGTTTTTTGTTATTATCTACCATAAATCCGTAATGAATCACATCAATAAGTCGTGAAATTATGTTTTATGGTCCTCAAAAATAAAACCATCATGGGAAAGTTTAATTATAAAGGATTTATAATTCATTTAGTTAGTTATTCAGATAAATACTTGGGTGGTTTTATGTTTTATAGAAAAATAAATTTTGAAACATGACACATTATATCAAATCCTCTAAAATCATGTGGTTGGATGAAATAAATATATGTTGAATTATCCACCAATGTAGTTGAGACCATAGTAATAGGTCGCCACTATGCATAAATTATATGGATGAAACAAACCTTTCTATACTATTAACGCCAAATGAGAAATATTAGTATAAATTGTTATAAGGGTTATATATATTTCTATGGATCAAGTATCTCATTCAAAAAAATGCATATTGATATAACACATGAATTTCATAGAGATTATGACAAGAATGATGATATTAACTTTTATTAATAGGTAGAGAGCATGATATTTAGGATATATTTACGGATATTTTTAATGAGGAGAGATAAAAATATGTCAAAGATGAATTATGCAAGATTAACTAGGTTTATATTATTGGATATTAATTTGATTCTTATAATTTTTTAACATCATTTTCAATGTTAATTTAAAAATATGTGAAAGTTTATTTCACAGTATAATTAGGATAATATTGAATTGGTTTTTCATATGGCTAGATTTCCTAATATTATTATGTGTTATAATATAAAAAATTACCCCAGAATTAATATTCTTATTGTAAATAGATTTAATAATTATTTATCAATAATTTCATTTTAGTATGATTAGGTGACCTATGATGGGTTATATATAGTATGACTACCAAGAATATAATATCTACAGATCCATTGTAATCATACATTCAATGTCTTTTTTCATTGAAATATTCTTGAAAATTTATCATTTGGTTTTATTTTTAGTTTATTAATATTTTAATCCATAAATTATTTAAATTAAAAAATAAAGAACAAAATCCAAACTATTTTTGGCCATTTCCATTTGATCACTTATAATGTTTTAGGTTATTTTGATTATATTTCTTCCCATCATCAGGATCATCTTTCTTTCTCACCTCCACCCTCTCTATTATAAATCTCCTTTACAGACCATTATAGATATAGAATGTAATGAAAATTTTAATATGAATATTTTTTTGAAATCTTATTTTCTAGTTTATTTTCCCCTTATAGTTCATTTTCTTACCTCAATAATTCAACGATAAAAAAATATAAATAAATTTTTTAGAATTATAAAGGAACAATTATGTCGTTTATCATCTAATTTTCGTTGAGAATAAAGGAAAATTTCATTGTTTATATTCTTGTTGATCACTAATCTCGAATATGATTTTGAAGCGATGTTGGAGTCAATTGTTTTCTAAAAATGCTACACCCTTCCATATGAGTCTTATAAATGAAATTTATGTGAATGCTGAATTATTTCCTAGTGGAAAATGAAAAATTACAATCCTGGAGTAATTTTTAGGTTTTAAAATTTTTATCAATGTGATGGGAAAATTGTTTGATTGTACTGTATATGGGTGAGTAGAAATACTTTGAATTTAAATATCCAATTAATCATTCAAACTGTGATTTTTATAATTCCATGTATAACATCACTAGGAATGCAGGTAACACCCCAAGCTTCTACGGTATACTTTTCTTTAAATAATGCAATAGCGTGTGTTGTACGCAACATCGAGTTCTAACACACCACAACCAATCAAACTAGCCATTATGAATAGTAATACCCACTTTTTGAAATTTATAAATTTTATTTTTAAAAATGGACTTCATTTTTGGATTCGGAATATCGAAATTAGCCAAGGGTGAAGTTTTGGTATTTTTCTGAAAAACATCATTATTTTGATGAATAACGAAACCACTAAGTGGTAGTTAAAAACTAAATTTTTCATAAAACATAATTTTACCGCTTCTATGATTATAATTTCGAAAATCCAAGAGACACAGTTAATATCAAGGACTAAAATGTGGTTCATTGAGATTAAAATAATTTTTTGCACATAGTAACTTTTTTACTTTTATTTACCACAATTAAAAGTAAATAGGGTAATTAAGGGTAAAAATTATATTAATATTACCCTAACACATGTCCTAATTCTATTTAATATGCTTAATTTTACCAAAAACAACCTTAGGAATAAAATATTATCATTTAGGTCCAGTTGGATTAGATTAGGACATTTATTATTATTTAACTCAAAGAAGAGTTAAAAGAGTTAAAATCAATGTTTCTTTACTAAATAATTTTTAATATAGGGTTATACATAAGAAAAATTAGATTTTAAATATTCATTAAAAATCATAAAATATTTCCTACATAATGGTATTTTATTTATAATTTTTAGACATTATATAATTTAATTTATTTATGACCCAATGATGGTGTAGTAATTACCACAATATTGAAAAATTAAAATAATTGATATTATAAATACCCAAATAAAACTAATTTGAGACTCTTTATGAATCAAACTAATTTTATAGGTTAATATTACATTTTAGGAATGATTTAATCAACTTTTTTCGATGTAATCATTCTGTTATGATTTTCACAAAAATCATTTTTCCAAATAGTGTCAAAATTGACATAAAAGAGTTTTTAAAACAAATATTATATTATTAATTCATATTAAATTCCTAAAAATCTAAGGATCGGCCAAGAGACATATATCTTGATATGTGTATCATTAGTGGACCACTTGGGGGTCTCTTGGATATATATTGTACGTTTATTAACCATATAATATAAAAATACAAAGAGACATTGTAAAAGTAAAACTAATTAACTATGAGTTAAAACTAAAAGATAAGGTTATTATAATGACCGAAACCTGTATAAATTCTATTGGATGAGTTTTTTTCGACCCCCCCCCCCACCTTAACGTTTAAATAATCCACTTTGGAGCCATTAGAAACCGAATATTAATTTATTATAAAATAATATTTCTAGGTTTTCCAACGGTGCCCCTCACCCCTCTTATAAAAGGCCACTCACCTTCTCATTAATTCACACCTTCAAAGCCTTTTGGTTCAGCCAAAACCTTCCCAAATACTCTCTCAACTTCCCTCACTTCATCCTATATGCCTTCATTTAGTCATAAAGCCAACCTATGCAGCCCTTTTGATCAAATCAAAAGGAAGAACCTGAAGAAGAGGTAATGATTTCACCACCCTTTTTCAAATTCCTTTCTTCTTCAACTTCTTCTTTCTTTGTTATTATCATTATAATATAATTAATCAATTATATCCTATATACTGTAATATTATTATAAATATGGTACAACCAAATTCATTATTCTATCCATCCTTTGAATAACATGTCAACATACGTGCGTACGTACGGCTTACTGTCTCCAAATCGTGGTGTAATTGTTATTCAATAAATTATTATTTGGATTGGTGTAATAATGATGTTTAATTCATATAAATAATAAATATAACATGATAATTATTCTGTCTATATGATATAACATCCAATTATATATTATTTTAATATCAAAAGAATGATATTGTCGCTCGTGAGTACGTACGAACTTCTGTCTCCAAGAATGTGATGAGATTCATTCTCCATCATATCCATTCAAGTATAATTCTCATTTGATGATTAATAATAGTATCTATGGACTTGATATAATTCTGGATATGATTAAGATACAATCTATCCATAACAAACATGGCTTACGTAACAAAACATATAAAAGAAAACGAGTAAGATTGCACCCGAAACGACGATAATACTAAGATATTATTAACAATGAAATGTAAAAAGATCATATATGATAAAATAATATTGTATATGATTCTTTTATAATCTAATATCAATTATTTCTCCATTATAAAGGAGGATAACCTACCCCCAACCAAGGAAAAGTACAAGGTAAGGGTTTATTTCACAATCTCTTCATTATTCGAGGTTGTTTATACGTAATAATCTACAGGGACTTCTTTATCATCCACATCCATGTTTCTTAAAAATGTATTTCATAAAATTTGTAATATTTACTAGAATATGGTTTAATGTCATTTATACCCTTTTTTGACTTTTTATAAGAGGATTATAAAGGAATATTTCTGTCGTTTTCCAAACAAGGTGCTTTTTAAGCTTTTCAAAAAAAATTAAGGTAAGAATGATTTTTTTAACTTATATGGCGACTGCGGCTATTTTCCGCCATTATAAAATCATCGAAGCTTCCCTTACAGGCTTATAAGAATATTTTCAAAGAAAATGTTTTATTTTATATTACTCTTAAATTATTTCAAAATAAAAGATATATATTTCTCTAAAAACAATTTTGAATTCATCTATGTCAACATCCTTTGATGGATTTTAATCTTATTTAAAGATTTTTTATTATGAAACAAAACTTCCATATTGAATTGATGGTTTTGTGATATGTTTGACTATGGATATTTTATTTTTATACCCTTCATGGTTTATGGTAAAAGTATTAACATTTCATATGCTAGTTTTAATACGAATGTTTATGTTATGTTTAAAACATTTCATATGGGAATGCATTGGACATAATATGTGATGGGTGGAGCCCGCTATATCTCCACGATTCATCGGTAGGTCTCATTAGACAAACTATATTCTTGGCAAAAGGCCTTGAAAAAATCTTCTTTTGTAGTCTTGGCACGAGGCCATGGCTATGTGGTTATGATAGTCTGGCATTAAGAATTCCATCGTTATGAAAGTGGTTATTGATATTGCATGTGATTATTCGATTAGTAGAATATCCATGTGAATAATTAAATGGAAATATTTCATTTTATTTTTGCCATACTATGTTAAAGATCAAGTTTAAAAGGCTTTTGTTTTATTAATACATTACATTAAATGTTTATTCTTATCTATGAATGTTTCTGCTATATTGCTATCCATACTGGGCATTTGAGCTCACCCCTTCTCTATGTTTTATTTTTCCCAGGATGTGAAGAAGTAATTTATGAATGACCCGCAGGGATAGTATGAGGGGATAAAAGTGTGGACTATGGAGACTATATTGTTTTAGTTTTCATTTTATGATGTAATGTAAAACATTATGAATATATCTAGTCTTTCCAAGGCTACTAAACTAATCGGTCTTTCGAGACGTGATCTTTCTTGTGATCATGCCAATGTTATGTAATAATGCACCGACTCTAGGTAACTGGGGTCATGGCATTACAGTTTGTATCAGAGGAAGTTTAGTACAACCTTGTAAGGTAGATTTTGATAAACTCTGATTAGAGCACATAGAACTAAGATGGACTTTGAGGATTAATATAGAAGAACTTCCTAGAATTTTGGTATTGTAGAGATTTTGTGAGTTTTCTGAGAAATACATCTCTGTCTGGATATGAGCAGGTATAGGCGGCTCTGGCACAGATGTACCTAGGGGTAAAACTCGAAAACACCGCTTTGAGCTAGACTCGAACGGAAACTGGTGCACGACAACGGGCCTTGATGCACTCTTGGTCACGACACTCCCAGGGGATATTCTTAGGATAACTCTCATTTTCTTTAAAAATCATTATGAAGGGTTTATGAGTATATAAATCCTGAAAGAAAACATTTTTAGGATTATGGATTATGTCCACAAATAGTTCAATTTATGTTAAGTGTTTTATAAGTATGGAATTATGTATTTTGATTCCTAAACTGATCTAGTTTATGCCATTGTTTAGAAGTGGAGCCTAGTGGAAGAAATGGAAACTGTATCAATGTACACACTCCATGTAGGGATTACCCTCCTACTCAAGATAATTATAGTGGAGCTGGTGATGCAACTGGTGCCGATAAGCTAATCACTATACTTGGACTGCTCACTCAGGTTATGAATAATAACCTTACCCGTATGGAGCATCCTGATCCACATTGTGGAGGATCAATGTTAGATCGCTTCATGAGACAACAAACACCAACATTCAATGTGATTACAAATACCTTAGTAGCTGAGAAATGGATAAATTCACTAGAGAAAATATTTCAAGCCTTGGGGAGTAGTGAAAGGGAAAAGGTTATCATGGCATTTTACCGTCTCATTGGAGATTCTGATCAATAGTGGTCATTGATTCAATACATGAAGGAAGATGATGAAGTATCAAATATGGAATGGAGGGAGTTCAAAGATCTATTTTTAGAAAAATTCTTTCCTGGTGACCATCGAGCAGATATGGAAAGGCAATTTTTGAGTTTGAGACAAAAGGACGATGAGAATTTTGCAAAGTATGAGGCTAACTTTAAAAGGTTAGTAAGGTATGATAGAGATTATATACGTAACCCAAGATGTAATATTGATCATTTCTTTGATGGGTTAAAACCATTTCTTCGTCGAGTGTTAGTCTCACAATCCTTCGCATCGTACGGAGACATTGTCTTATGTGCTATAAAGACGGAAAATGAATTCTCTAAGTCTTATGACATTAAAGAAAAGAAAGAGAAGAAGAGATCTACTGATTAATCTGGGAATGTAAATAAGAGGATGAAGGGAAATGTTGAATATCCATCCTGTGGTAAATGTGGGAAGAAACACCCCAGCACTTTCTTGAAGGGAATGCGTGTTTTTTACAAGTCTAGTGAAAAAGGCCACCAAGATCGTGATTGCAATGGGAAGTATCATTGCAACAAAGTTTTGTGAATCCGTCCCCATTAGAGCACATAAATGTTATTTATCTGCTGATCTCATCATCATACCAATGATTGAGTTTGATATAATCCTCGGTATGGACTGGCTTTCGGACTATGAAGCGAATATTTATTGTAAAAAGAAGGAGGCTATGATTTTATATGATGATGATAAGGAACACCTTATCTAGATAGCAGAATCATCACAACCTAATTCTTATCTAGAACCACCCACAGTAGCTCAACGAAATTCAATTAGTGGGGAGGAAGAGAATGAAATGACTATGGGTGAGGCAAGGAATGTTAAAATAGAGGATGCACCTGTTGTGATAGAATATGTAGATGTATTTCCAGAAGATTTACCTGGACAACCTCCAGAACTAGAAGTTGAGATTTCCATTGATTTAATTCTTGAATCAAGGCCTATATCGAAGACCCCTTATATAATGGCCACTATAGAATTAGTTGAACTAAATAAACAACTAGAGGAATTGAGTAATAAGGTATTTATTCGCCCTAGTGTTTCTCCATGGAGAGCCCCTTTTCTTTTCGTTAAAATGAAAGATGGATCTATGAGGTTATGTATCGACTACAGGGAGATCAATGCTATAACAATAAAGAACAAGTATCCCCTACCTCACATTGATGATTTATTTGACCAACTGCATGGAGCTGAATACTTTTCAATGATTGTCCTTCGATCTGGATACCATCATTTGTGTGTAAAGATGGAAGACATTTGGAAGACAGCATTTTGAACCAGGTACGGGCATTACGAGTTTACAGTAATGCCTTTTGGATTGACTAATGCACCCTCTGTATTCATGGATCTGATGAATAGAGTTTTCAAGGAATATCTCAATGAATTTGTGGTGGTATTTATTGATGATATCTTGGTATACTCCAAAAGATACGAAGGTCATGGAAATCACTTTCGAATTATCCAGAAGACTCTGAGAAGACATAAATTATATGGGAAGTTTAGAAATTGTGAATTTTGGCATCAGGAGATTTCTTTTCTTGGCCATATTGCCTCTAATGATGGAATCTCTGTAGATCCTTCTATGACCAAGGAAATCCGATAATGGCCAGAACCTACTAATATAACTGAGGTACGTAGTTTTATTGGTTTGGCAGGTTATTATCGACGTTTCATCTGGAATATTTCCCGATTGGCTAACCCATTAACAAAGCTCACACGTAATGGGGTTAAATTTTTTTGGGAAAAAGAGTGTGAATAATGTATCTAAGAACTATAGAGAATATTAGTTAATGCTCCTATATTAACTCTACCATCAGGGAATGATGGGTTCATTATTTATAGTGATGCATCGAAAAAAGTACTTGGTTGTGTTCTTATGCAGAATGATAGGGTTATTGCCTATGCATCAAGATAGTTGAAAATTCATGAACAAAACTATCCTACTCATGATCTTGAGTTGGCAGCGGTGATCTTTGCCTTGAAAATATGGAGGCACTACCTCTATGGTCAAAAATGTGATATTTATACTAATCACAAGAGTTTGAAGTATATTTTCTCACAAAAATCACTCCACATGAGGCAAAGGAGATTACTTGAATTACTCAAGGATTATGATTGCAAGATACACTACCACCTGGGGAAGGAAAACAAGGTGGAAGATGCTTTGAGCAGAAAAGAACATGGAGTTTTGAACAATATGGGAATTGAAAGGGATCCAATTTTCACGGATCTAGTGAAGATGGACATGGGAATAACTAGGGAAGGTGAAACATCAATGCATTTTCATATGGTTGCCAAACCATCTTTACTAGAAAGGATTAAGTGTTCTTAGAATGATGATGAAGAATTTCAAAAGAAGATTAGAGCTGTGGATGATGGGAGATTGAAAGGCTTTGCGTATGAAAAAGGAATTTTGAAATTCGAGAAGAGGCTTTGTGTTCTTGATATACTTGATCTAGAAAGGTAATTTTTGGATGATGCTCATAGTTTCAATTTCTCTATACACGCTGGGAGCACCAAAATGTATAGAGATTTGAAGGAACATTTTTGGTGGGACAACATGAAGATGGAGATTTCCAATTTTGTGTCAAGATGTATGGTTTTTCATCAAGTGAAAGATGTAAGGCAATAGCCTGGAGAAGTCATGAAACCTCTTCCCATACTAGAGTGGAAATGGGATAATATTATGATGGACTTTGTCATGGTGCTACCAACGACTCCTAGATGGAACGATGCAATATGGGTCATTATTGATCGTCTTACCAAGTCAGCACATTTTCATGCTATAAGGGAAGATTTACCACTTGAAAGACTAGCAAGACTATATATTAATGAAGTTATGAGACTTCATGGAGTGCCCCTATCAATTGTTTCTGATCGTGATCCCCATTTTACTTCATGATTCTGGAAATGACTTCATAAATCCTTGGATACTGAACTTCATTTGAGCATTGACTACCACCCCCAAATAGATGGACAATCAGAACGAACTATTCAAACCTTAGAAAACATGTTGAGATCCTGATCACTTGACTTTCAGGGTATGTGGGATCAATATTTACCTCTGGTAGAATTTTCCTATAACAATAGATTCCATTCGAGTATTCATATGGAACCATATGACGCGTTATACAGAAAGAGATGTCGCACACCAACCTGTTGGGATGACGTTGGTGAAATAAAACTTGTAGGCCCAGAACTGGTGGAGGAAACGATGGAAAAGGTGAAGGTAATCCAAAACATTATCAAAGCAGCTCAAAGTAGGCAGAAGAGCTATGCTGATAATCGAAGGATTTGGAATTTCAAGTCGGTGATCATGTTTTCCTGAAGGAATCTCTATGGAAGGGAGTCATACGTTTTGGTAAGAAAGGTAAATTGACTCCCAGGTACATCAGACCTTTTTAAATTCTAGAACTAATTGGGGTTGTAGCTTACCGATTGGAAATGCCGCCAAGTCTCTCCAATGTTCACGATGTGTTCCACGTATCTCTATGGAGGAAATACATGCCTGACCCAAAGCATGCACTCACCTATGAAGTATTATAACTTGAACCCGATCTTTCTTATTGCGAAGATCCCGTCAGGAATCTTGATACGAGAGAACAAGTACTGAGAAACCGTAAGACTCGTATAGTAAAAGTCTTGTGGAGAAACCATAAGATGGAAGAGGCAACGTGGGAACCCGAGGATCTTATGATGAAGAACCACCCGAGTCTTTTCATGTGGTAGTATTCTAGAAATTTATAGGACGAAATTATTTGAAGGAGGGTAGAATGTAACACCACAAGCTTCTATGATACGCTTCTCTTTGAATAATGCAATAGCCTGTGTTGTATGCAACATCGAGTTCTAACACACCACAACCAATCAAACTAGCCGTTATGAATAGTAATACCCACTTTTTGAAATTTATAAATTTTATTTTTCAAAATGGACTTCATTTTTGGATTCGGAATATCGAAATTAGCCTAGGGTGAATTTTTGGTTTTTTTCTGAAAAACTTCATTTTTTTGATGACTAGTGAAACCACTATGTGGTAGTTAAAAACTGAATTTTTCATAAAACTTATTTTTACCGCTTCTGTGAGTGAAATTTCGAAAATTTGAGAGAGATGGTTAGTATCAAGGACTAAAATGTGGTTCATTGAGATGAAAATAATTTTTGGTGAATAGTAATTTTTTACTTTTATTTACCATGGTTAAAAGTAAATAGGGTAATTAAGGGTAAAAATGATATTAATATTACCATAAAACATGTCCTAATTCTACTGGATAAGCATAATTCGACCAAAAACAACCTTAGGAATAAATTTTTATCATTTAGGTCCACTTGGATTAGATTAGGAAATTTATTATTATTTAATTAAAAGAAGAGTTAAAAGAGTTAAGATCAAAGTTTATTTATTAAATTATTTTTAATATAGGGTTATACATAAGATAAATTTGATTGTAAATATTCATTAAAAATATAAAACAATTTTATACATAATGGTATTTTATTTATAATTTTTAGACCATAAATAATTTAATTTATTTATGACACAATGATGATGCAGTAATTTCCATAATAGTGCAAAATTAAAATAATTGATATTATAAATACCCAAATAAATATAATTTGAGACTTTTTATGAATTACACTAATTTTATAGGTTACTATGACATGTTATGAATGATTTAATTAACTTTTTTCGAAGTAATAATTCTATTATGATTTTCACAAAAAATCAATTTTCCAAATAATGTCAAAATTGACAAAAAAGCGGTTTTAAAACAAATATTATATCATTAATTCATATTAAATTCCTAAAAATATAAGGTTCGGCCAAGAGACGTATATCTTGATAGGTGTATCATTATTGGACCACTTGTGGGTCTCTTTGATGTATATAGTATGTTTATTAATCATATAATATAAAAATACAACGAGACATTGTTAATGTGAAACTAATTAACTAAGAGTCAAAACTAAAAGACAAGGTTAATATAATGACCCAAACCTATCTAAATTCTATTGGATGAGTTTTTTTTCGACCAATCACCACCATAACCTTTAAATAATCCACTTTGGAGCCATTATAAATTGAATATGAATATATTATAAAATAATTTTTCTAGGTTTTCCAATGGTGCCCCTCACCCCTCTTATAAAAGGCCACTCCCCCTTCTAATTAATTCACACCTTCAAAGCCTCTTGGTTCAGCAAAACCCTACCCAAATACTCTCTCAACTTCCCTCAATTCATCCAATAGTCCTTCATTTAGTCATAAATCCAACCTAAGGATCCCTTTTGATCAAATCATAAGGAAGAACCCGAAGAAGAGGTAATGATTTCACCACCCTTTTTCAAGTTCCTTTCTTCTTCCAATTATTCTTTCTTTGTTATTTCCATTATAAAATAATGAATCCAGTATATCCTATATACTGTAATATTATTATAAATATGGTAAAACCATATTCAGTATTCTATCCATCCTTTGAATAACATGTCACCATACGTGCGTATGTACGGCTTACCGTCTCCACATCATGGTGTAATTGTTATTCAATAAATTATTATTTGGATGGGAATAATAATTATGTGTAATTCATATAAATAATAAATATAACATGATAATGATTCTTTATATATGATATAACATCCAATTATATATTAATTTAATATCAAAAGAATTATATTGTCGCTCGTGCGTACGTACGGACTACCGTCTCCACGAATGCGATGAGATTCATTCTCCATCGTATCCATTCAAGTGTAATTCTCATTTGATGATTAATAATAATATCTGAGGACTTGATATAATTCTGGATATGATTAAGATACAATCTATCCATAACTAACATGGCTTACATAACAAAACATATAAAATAAAACGAGTAAGTTAACACCCGAAACGACGATAATACTAAGATATTATTAATAAAGTAATGTTAAAAGATCATATATGATAACATAATAATGTATATGATTCATGAATAATTTAATAACAATTATTTCACCATTATACAGGAGGATAACCTACCCCCAACTGAGGAAAAGTACAAGGTAAGGGTTTATTTCGCAATCTCTTCATTATCAAAGGTTGTTTATACGTAGTAATCTACTGGAACTTCTTTATCATCAACATCCATGTTTCTTAAAAATGTATTTCAAATCATTTTTACTATTTACTAGAATATGGTTTAAAGTCTTTTATACCCTTTATTGACTTTTTATAATAGGTTTATAAAGGAATCTTTCCGTCGTTTTCCAAACAAGGTACTTTTTAAACTTTTCAATAGAATTAAGGTAAGAATGTTTTTTATCTTATACGGCGGGTGCGGCTATTTTCCGTCTTTATAAAATCGTCGAATCTTTCCTTACAAGCTTATAAGAATATTTTAAAAGAAAATGTTTTATTTTATATGACTCTTAAATGATTTCAAAATAAAAAGAGATATTTCTCTAAATAGAGTTTTGATTTCATCTATGTCAACATCCTTTGATGGATTTTAAGCTTATTTGAAGCTGATTTATTATGAAACAAATAATAATTATTGTATTGAAGGTTTTGTGATATGTTTGAATATGGATATGTTATTTTTATCCCCTTCATGGTTTATGGTAAAAGTATTGACATTTCGTATGCTAGTTTTAATAAGAATGTTCATGTTATGTTTAAACCTTTTCATATGGGAATGCATTGGACTTAATATGTGACGGGTGGAGCCCGCTATAGCTCCTCGATGCATCAGTAGGTCTCATGAGACAAACTAGTGTCTTGGCACAAGGCCTTGACAAAATCTTATTTGTAGTCTTGGCATGAGGCCTTGGCTATGTGTTTATCATAGTCTGGCATTATACATTCCATCATTATGAAAGTGGTTATTGATATTGCATGTTATTATTCGATTAGTAGAATATCCATGTGAAGAAGTAAATGACATTTTTTCATTTTATTTTTTCCATACTATGTTGAAGATCAAGTTTAAAAGGCTTTTGTTTTAGTAATACATTACCTTAAATGTTTATTCTTATCTATGAAAGTTTCTGCTATATTGTTATCCTTACTAGGCATTTGAGCTCACCCCTTCTCTATGTTTTATTTTTTCCAGAATGTGAAGAAGTAATTTATGAATGACCTACAGGGATAGTATGTGGGGATAATAGTGTGGACTATGGAGACTATATTGTTCTAGTTTTCATTTTATGATTTAATGTAAAACTTTATGAATATATCTATTGTTTCCAAGGCTACTAAACTAATCGGTCTTTAGAGACTTGATCTTTCATTTGATCATGCCAATGTAATGTAATAATGCACCGACTCTGGGTAACTTGGGTCGGGGTGTTACCATGAAAATCCCATAGAACCCTCTTCTATTGAGAAATGTGATAACATCTGACTTAGAGATAAGTTTTCTCAGCATGTTATTTTTCAAAGTAAATATAGAATTTAGTATTATGAGGGATCCTGATTTATTTTTCCTATTCCTATTGAAATGGTGAGTTAAAATTAATCAGTGATTATTTTTATTAGGAATATGGTTGAACTATGTGAGATGACTTTAAGTTTTATCTCTTTTCTATATCAAAGATAAATTTCATCTCTCATGTATATGAATCATTTATTATATTTATAAGAGGATAACAAAACTACATTTTACTGATTAATGGTAACCCAAATAACATATATTTTTATTAAAATTTAATGCAATACATAGAAATAAAAATGGGTGGTTGTACTAGTTTTATTTTATGAGTAGTTTAATCTATTTTTGTATCTATTTAGAGTGAAGGATGTTGTTAAACTAGGTATTGAACCTGATTGAATTAACAAATTCCATATTAATGTAGTTTATCTTAATTAATTAAAATTGTATATTTGCGAAGAAGAATAAGATATAGAATAAAATGAATAATAATAAGAATAAGAACAAGATACAGATGAAGAATCAACGTTTTTTTCTTATATTATTAAGCATAACCCTATTAAAATTTACCATATATACCTTATCAAGTGGAATTAGTACCGTAGATATATTCAATAATCCTAAAATATCCTAGTTTAGGTGATGAAGAACATGAATTAATTCCACTAAGACAAGATGGGCCATCAAATATTCCGATTAAAAGTACCTTGGAAGGTTATTTGATTAATGAAGTTGATATACCTAAGAGATGTGAAATTTTTTGGTTTTTTTTCAGATGGAAATTGACATGGTTTTATATAATTATATAGATGAATCTTATTCTATATTAGAGAACCAAACATTAGGGTATAGTTAGATGATGTCTTTATATTATGTTGATGGTGTTCATTCATCTTGTGACCCATATCCTTCTAATATTGGAAATTTTATTCTGTCTTCCTTATATTTTACTAAATTTTACCTGGTTTTATTGAAACAATATATTTTGGAGATACTCCAATTCTAATTTTATAACTAATTTTTTTCTCTAATCAATGTGAGACAAGAATGTCTTTCTAAATCAATTGTAATGGTCATCAATTTTCCCCACCACATATTTAATTTTAGAATATATATGATAAATAATGATATTTGATATATAACTTATCATATGGGTTCTCTTCAAGATTATCATTTGGATATTATGATTATGTTAGAACAATTATTTATGAAAAAATCATTTTATATGGCTCTTATATGTTATAATATTCTATTCGATCAAGTTAAAAAATTAATCATTTTATTCTGGGGTGAGCATCATTTCTTATGGTTAATTCCAAAATATTCGGGAAGTTTTGAATGGTGGGTTTCCAACTCATGATTCTATGATCCTCATTTCAGTTCAAAAGGATTTAAAAAACTGTAGTAATGATAGAGAGACAATATAATGGGAAAATTATTATTACCCCAATAGGATCTTGGAAATGTCTGAAAGAAAGTGATGTTAAGAACTGTTTATCTTTATTTAAGGATGCTTCTAATAACTCCTCATTTTATGTCTCGTGTTGATAAGATTAAAATAGTGAACTATTTTTTAGAATCCTTACCATAGGTCAAATATGACGTATTTCAAGCCATGCGTCATAGTTGTTGATATTTTAGTTTGTTTACTAAGTCGATGTAACCCTGCCTTTATACCTCTAAAACTCCTAATATTAGTCCCCTAGTTATTCATTTGTCTCATCCTACAACCTCCACTGCAATTATTCTATTTATCCTCACTCAATCTTAGTAAATTCCACATGTTATACTTGTATTTAAATTTATCTTAATTAGGGAACCATCCTCTAATTTTTTACATTCATATACATTTCCTCATACATATACTTCTAATATAAATGATCTTATCCTCATATATATATATATATATATCTGTGTGTGTGTGTGTGTTTGAGATAAACTACTACCAGATTATGATTAAGATTTTGGATAGGGTTATTTTCTTCACTAATTGTAATCTTCAATTTTAATATCTATTTTGATATATTATCTTGATTCCATTTTTTCTTTTATTTCTTGTCTAATTATTTTAGAATGTATCAAAAGTGGGAGAAGTATGATAAATTATAATTCCATGAATAAAAAATTAGAAAAATTGGGAGAAATTTTTTCTATTATATTAAATTTCAATTACTTAAATGTTGAAACACATTGAATAATTTAACAAAAATATTTTATTTATTCCAATCCCATGATAATGTTTATTTGAAACATTCAATTCATTTTAATTTATATGTAGGGATTTTTTAAAAAATCAAATGAGGAAGAATGTTTTCTTAGACCATCACATCATTATTTTAAAGATCCAAATTCATTTTTTCCCTGTTGTAATGTATTTATATTTTTTCTATTATAATATTAGTTACTTGAAAATTTGAAGAAATTTTTAAGAATAGAGAGCTTACTATAACACCTTGCTGTGTAATGGTTAGGTTATCAAATAACATTAGTGTGTGTATTGTTTCCCAATACATTATGTAAATGACCTTATTATTGTTAAATAAATGAATTAGATCTATCTCTATCTTGACCTTATCAAATGAGTAAAATCATGTTATAATAATAAATAAGTCACCTTATCGTCTGATTAAAACAACCTATCCGCAAAAACAAATAACTTTCAAACAAGTGACATTTTATTACAAATTCCTCTAGTTCAATATCATTCAATGTTTGTTGGGATAAAATCCTTTCACTAATAGAGTTTCATTATTTTAATATCTTTCTATCGATCATTTAGATATCTCCTTATGAATTCATCTATATAATGAAGTGTAAAACACATTTTTTCTAAGATGAAGTTGGGGACAACAATAAACTAGTACCTAATCAAACTTTAAAAATAGAGTAGAAATTTATAGTAATTTCATAAATATTCAAGGTGGATTAGTGCTGGCCAAAATGTAAAAATTATAATCCTCAATGCGAATTATAATTTTATGTCAATGAGAAGTATTTTATATAAATATATCTAAGTATTAAGGTCATGATATCCCTAAAGAAAGGAAATATAATCCCTAGGATTATTGTTCTTTTATATAATTTTGATAATGTAATGACAGTTTCATATCACATGGCACTTCTATTCAGCCCTACTCAATATCAGAAAGAAGCCTGCGTGTCTCTCTTGAGGATGTGCATACTGGATCCTTTTTGTAACACCCAAATATTTTGAAAATAAATTTAATTTTGAATGAATGAAACACTAAATATCTACAAAACATAACATCGTTATAACCTACCTAGTAAACATAATTTTTCCTCCTCTGTGATTTTAATTTCGAAAAACTGATATACACGGTTGTATTAAATAAGATATTTAGAGTCTAATAAAACAAACATGCTTTCTAGTGAATAGTAACACACCTTTATGAATAGTAATATGAATAGTAATATGGCACTTATGAATTGTACATAATATTATTATATTATTGTATTATGTTTATAAGATAATGAGATGTGGATTAATTTTTGCTGGTGATATTAACTGAATAATAGTATTAAAATTAAAATATTTTTTATAAATGCGGATTTTATTTTAAATTAAAATTAATAATATTTATAAATTTATTTTCAAAATATTCTGTTCATTTTTAAACTTTTCATTTTGGAAAATGATTACAGTGATTTTTTGGGATTTTTTTTGTAATACTTGAATTTTTATAAATAGTAAAATATAGTAGCTTAACGTGTATATATATTATCCATTAGATTAAACATTTCTAGAATCAGGGATAATATAAGAACACATATTCTAATATCATATTCTCATATTATTGTTCTTAGTCACATGAATCATTATTATTTGTTGTCTTTGGAAGAATAATAAAACAATGAATAAAATATCAGAAACCCCTCATATGCCCCACCATACACACCCCCCCCCCACTCCCTCATGGCTTCACTCCTCACAAACCATTTTCCTTTCCTAATTTTTTCTTAAATTACCTCCCAATCTGCTCCCTCACATATAGCATCCCATGGTCTCATAAAAATTCCAAAATATCTCCCTAATGTGGCTGTCAAGGATGATTACCCTAAGTGGTAAATTCATCTTTTAATTTCATTTATTTTATCTTCCTTTATTTTTATTTTTATTTCTCACCTCCTTTTATCCAAATGTTATGATGAATCTATTAAATTTAATTTACTATAATTTTATTATTACAATGTAATAATTCATTTTCATCTCTCATTTCCCTATCTTTTTTCTAGAAATTAAAACATTATGTGAAAGGTGTTAATTTATCACATTTATGGATGATGGGTCTTTAATTTATATTACCTTCTTCAATTAATGACATGAATAAATTTTTATGGTTGAAAAAGACAATTTTATATGTAATATAACTTATTTATGGTTCTAAAATCCTTTTGTACAGATGATATTAATATATAAATCAAAATGAAATTGGAGTGATCAAACACATCCAATTAACTCAAACAACGGTCATTAATTTTTTGTATAATGATTCATCTTCACACCCATAATCCAAATGAATATTATACCATGTAATCTTTAGTTTGTTCGCTAATATCATGGAAATTCTAGTTTGTACAACCATTCATAATCTACATGTTTATCCATACATGAATATAGGTAAACTGACCACGAAAAACAAGGAAGGAAATACTCCCAAACAATGAAATTAAATCTCTTAACCGATAAAAAGGACACGAATAAACCTAATTAGGTTATACTAAATAAATAATATATTGGGTAGGTTTTATAATAATTAATTTTTAAACCTAAATTTTTTTATTCAGGTTGTTAATATCATGTGAATAACACTTCAAACTTATGGTAAGGGTCTTCCTCACGAACCTGCATTTTCATTCGGGTTACTTTTATTATCTACAAACCTCAATTAAATTCTTATTAATTAATATGTAATCCTCCAAAATAATTTTTTAATGTCGTATGTATGTGTACCAATTATAATACATGTTTCATTTAGGGGGAATTATATGTTTTAAAAGGATCATTCCGAAATACATCCTAAAATTAAAGCCCAACACAAGGGAATTTCTCAAATTATGACCTTTATTCAAGGGAACTATATAATATGTATTTATAATCCATTATCATTCTAAAATACCTAATTGTATTATGAAAATACTATATTACTTATCTTATTGTTTAATACAAACACTTTTCCAAAAGAACTAGTCTTCTCAAAGTAAAAAATTATTTATCTCAAGAATTACATGATGATTTTATAAAAGTATCTTAATAAATTTGAACACTAATGATGATTATTATGTATTATTGGAATTAATTTTTATGATATCATTAACAATATTTAATTTTATGGTTTATTATTGTTTTCATTATGGATTTTCTCTCTAGAAACCATTTACGAATTTACACCAAATGGTTAGTGTTTGTGACTAATGATCGGGAAAAGTTACTTACTTTTCATATGTATGTTTCAATATTAATTTATATGTTGTTTATGTTTATCAAAATTTGTAGGTGGAATTCATTAGACTAATTATCTGATGGTTGGGGCCCTCTATAGCCCCACGATACATCAGTATGTATCATGAGACAAATAGATATGGACTTGATTTAGGCCATTACTTTTTTAGATATGGACATTGCCTAGTCCTTTCATGTTTTGTTATATATGGTTTTTGAGGAGGCCATTGTAATTTTTATATATCTTGGATGATTCATGAATGGTATGTTTCAGAATTTTTGTCATATGCATTTTGTAACGACGCAAACTTTCATTAATGTAAATTCATCATGATCTAATTAAATGTCTTATTATGTTAATATAAAATGTTAACTTCATTGGTTTTATGTTTCTGGATTTTAAAATATCATTATGAGTTGTGACTATTGATAATATAGCCATTGAACAGTGATCACATGATTTTTATAGATAAAGGGATTTAACAAATCCAATTTACCCAGACAAAGGATGCAATGGCCTCATTCAGTAGACCTGCCCGTATGAAGCCCTTTGGATTGAGCTCGGAAAGAAGGTGGTATCATTGGTCTTCTCTCTTGACCAAGCCCAATCTGAGCATGAACAAGTTATGTTTTATTTGAACTGACTATGGGACAAGTAGAGTTAATAGAGATTACCACCAGAGTGATGTTATTCAAGCCACCCCATGAGTATATAACCATCGCTCACCTTACCCTATGGTATTATGTAGGAATTATAAGGGTTTATGTAACAAGACCCTAAAACTATGAAAATGGACATTATTTTTGTATAAATAATGTGCACTAATTTTATTATTGTTACATTGTAAAAAGTTTTTAAATCAAAAATAGTATTTTTTTTAGTTATTATTCTACTAAGAAAATTATTTTTTAGAAATAATGGATTTTTAAATTAAATAATATTTTTATAAAATATTTTTATTAAATATCTTTTAATTAAATATAAATGATAATATTATTTTATGAATATAATTGTAATTTTTATTAATCTTTGAAAACTGTTTTAGTCAAACCCCATGAATTTTTTGTAACTGTTGGTTTTTATATTAAAAGAAAAAATACACATTTTTATAAAATTATTTTGATGAATTGAATATTATTTTTGGAATTAGGACATCAAAATTATCCAACATTGAATTTTTTATAATGTTCGGAGACAGTGGAATTTTTGTGTTAAAATTAAATACCTTTTAAATATATAATGTGATTTATAAAATCATAATTACCCAATATTGAAATACTATAACACTATAAATATGTTTTGTGGCCAATATATGTTTTATCATTAAAATAATGTGAGTTTAGATTTGTTTTATCCATTAAGAAAAGATTTTGTGGACCTTCCAAGACTTATAAAACATTATGTCTTTTAAAATTGTTTTCCTTGAGAGTGTGACTCAACTCCACATAAGCAACCCTATAATTTTAAGATGTTAGGACATTGGACTTATAAAAAATTGTTTTCCACTCCCCTTTGGAAAAAAATATGGGCTTAAACCATAGGCGGTTTTTTGGTATTTATTAGTTTAATGTTAGGTGTCCCACACCTAAATAACAAAGAATTCTCCCTCTTTTCCAATATAAACCCACCCATGCTCCGACTTCCTCTACACTCAATGCCTTTGGAGTTCGACCAAACCCTAACTTCCTTTATCTATAATCCTCCCAAGGTTCCCTAATCTCCAAATATGCCTCTCCCAAGCCTCTCCCATGCTTTTCAGATCACACTTCCACGTAAGGGATTTCTTCCTTTCTAAATTTTGTCTCAATTGTTTTTTGATGTTGTTATGAAATTTTATTTTAAATTTCATATCTTTGTGTATTATTTCTCACCTCCCAAAAAATTACTCTTTATTTTTGGATGATGGTAGAGCCCTTTATATCTCATTAATGACTAACATATACACCCGTTACCATGCCTAAATTTCGTGAGGGATTTCCCTTTCCTCTTTTACATACATGTAATTATTTTGTATTATGAATCTAAATTCCATTATGTTTGTTGAGGCATGTATCCATATGAATACCTTACATTCCATTTCATGTTCATATGATGAGACAAAATTTTCTATCTCATCAAATATTTTCATGAATCCTTATGTCACACTGTTATTCTTCCAAAATTGCACTACGTTTTTCCAAGCCTAGATCAATGTGTAGTGAATACAATTCCCATGTATCTATCAAGGATATTCACCTTTATGCACATAAACATATTGAATGGTACTTTCATGTATTTATTCCACATTACTTAATCATGTATTAACTTGTGATGTTGTTTGATTCCTTGTTATATGATCCATGTGGCACACTTATGCATGAAATGAAATGTTTAAGAAGGGTGCACCCAGATAGCATTTGAATACATTGGATAAAGTATTAAATCATGATATGTCATGTGAAATGGGTGTTCAATCATGACAATTCAAGGGAAATTTAGTTTTACTAGTGCTCCATGTGCAATGAGGGTTTACTCATGCTCCATGTGCAATGACCATTGGGTCATGCTAATTCCATGTTAGGTGTTGTTGCCACATTTCCATGTTATGATTATCATGCTTTATCATGCCTTTATATTCAAATTTCACTTGTGCTCCATTGATATGCCTATTTCATAAAATTTATTTTATTACTCATGCTTTTCCTTGTTTATTCCCTTACTAGGCTTTATAGATCACCCATTTTATATGCATGTTCTCGGGTCATCCCATGCAATACTAAGTATAAGGGAATGTAGTGGTCATGTAAAGAAATTTTTAAAAAATGGTTTTGTTTGTTTTATGTTTTAAGATGTCATGTAATGTTCTCATGCCCTAGATACACTAAACATCTCGATCTACTATGTTATATCATGAAAATATTCTTTTTAATAATTTTTTTAAGAGTGTAATTAAATGTAGGGTTGTTATAGTTTGTATTAGAGGGTATGTGTAGTTATTTTTGGGAATAGGATTAGAAAACCATAGTGAAACTTAATGAAAATAACATGTATAATAAAACATCCTTAACTATTGCTGAGTATTGAATAAGTAGTTTATCAAGAAAATACATCCCTTTTTGGATACGAATAGGTAGAGGCGGATCTAGCACAGATATATCTTTGGGTAATACCTAAAAACACTGCTTTGAGCTAGACTCGAATGTGAACTGCTGCACGACAATGGGCATTGATGCACTTTTGGTTACGACACTCTTGGGGGATATGATTTGGTAAATTCACAAGCTTAGTGTGAACCCATATTAAGGTAAATAAAAAATGACTGAAAGAATATATGTTTGAAAGTAGATCAAGGATTGCATAGATTGAAGCCAATGGATTAATAAGTTAAGAAAATAAAAGTAATTTATAAGTCATTAGTTTGGTCCTTGGATTACCCCTTATGTGTTAACCCTTAATTTCCATTTTTCCGTCCAATGGATGGTAATAAGAGGACTCGAGCTAACAACTGATGTGAAGATCAAAGTGATGACTGTGCAAATGAGATTCCCAATATGATGGGAGCAGGAATAGAAATCATTGTCGTGTTTCTTTCTCAGTTACCACATGCCTTGAATAGAAACATGTGTAAATGGGAACATTCAACCCCCCCAAGAAAAAAAAAGTTTCTATCGAGAGCTTCATGAGACAAAGGCCTCCTACTTTCAATGGATCTTGTGATCCCTCAATCGCCGAACAACGGATAGGCTCCATTGAAAATATCTTCTCCATCCTTCAATGGTATGAAGATGAGAAGGTTTTTCTGGATTCATTTCATATGGAAGTTGAAGCAATTCAAAGGTGGAATTTGATCAAAAATATGTAGCCTGTGGAATAGATCGAGGCATTGGAATTGAATGATTTTCGGAAGATGTTTTTTGATAAATATTTTCCACACACCCTCCGACTAAAGATGTAAAGGTACTTCCTTTCCCTCAAGAAAAAAGTCGATGAATCTGTCAGAGCGTACAAGTGAAACATCAAAAGTCTTGCACGATACGCCTATTGATTTATCATTACCCCTGAATGCAAGGTTGATCGCTTCATTGGTGGGCTGAAACCTGGTCTACGAAAAGCACTGGCGATCCTTGACTTCAAAAGCTATTGGGAAATTGTCTAATGTGCCCTCAAGGTCAAAATAAAGATCGCAAAATCTTAGGGGTATCATGGTGATAAAAAACATAAGGTGGACTTCAAAACTGGCGGTCTGATGGATAAATCCAACAGTGCTAAGAAGATCCAACACCCCACTTGACAAAGGTGCGGAAAGAAGCACCCAAGAAATTGCACGAAGGGGATGGGGAAATGCTTTAGGTGTGGAAGAGAAGGGCACCTATCTGTTAACAACCGACAAGATAAACCCACGGCTGCAACAGAGGAGAATAATGATCTGTTCAAACCTCAACATGTTGTTCATTGGAACAACTACTAAGAAACACGACATCTTGAAAATCAGTGCCCTATGCTATGAAATTTCAGATGCAAACAACTACTTTGATGGCACCAAGGGAGATATTTTTCCATCACTATTGCTAAAGTGAACATGAAAAATGAAGTGGTGACATGTACACTGGTTATTCATTCAATAATAGCAATCATACTTTTTGATTCTACTTTTATACATTCGTTTATATCAAAAAAATTTAGTAGAACAGTCCCATCACCACCGGAAATCATGGATGTAATAATGTCGGTGAGTACAGAAAATGGGTCAATCATTGCATCCCATGAATATAAATCCTCCCCAATCATAATCTATGGATTGAATTTCCGATAAAACCTCGAAATACTCCCTCTGGTGGAATTTGATTCAATTCATGGCATGTATTGGATTTCCTTATATAGAGCCAACATAAATTGTTGTGTGATGGAAATCAATCTCCATGTGGAGAATCAACCCTCGATTCAATAAAAGTCCTAAGAGGAAGATGAATCTTCTTTAGCTCCATCATCTCAAGCGTAGATATTACTTCCCTATGAGCACATATATCTGGCCTTAATGATCAAGTCTAATGAAGCAATCATCCATGAAGATGTGCCTATTATGCTGGAATTTGCTGAAGTGTTTCCTGAGGAATTGTCAGGTCTTCCTCCTACAAGGGATGTTGAATTCTCAATTGATCTTATACCTGGGGTGTTTCCAATATCCAAGACTCCTTATTTAATGTCTGATGTGGACCGTGAGGAGCTAAAGAAACAACTACAATAGATTCTGGATATAGGGTTTATACGTCCATGTGCATATCCATGGGGTGCACCAGTCCTCTTCGTCAAGAAGAAGGATGGGTCTATGCACCTTTGCATCAATTATTGCGAGCCTATCAAAATCATAGTAAAGAGCAAGTATCCTCTCCCATGAATCAATGTCTTGTTTGATCTGCTACGTGAAGAACAATACTGATATAATATGGATTGCGGTAAGGATATTTTTCAAGTAAGGGTGAAGAAGGAAGATATCCCCAATACTAATTTTTGTACAATATATGTGCACTATGAATTAATAGTAATTCCATTTGAACTCCCCAACTCTCCAGTAATATTCATGGCCTTGATGAATATAGTCTTTAGGGATTACCTTGAAATTTTTTTTGTTTCCTTTATAGATGATATTTTGATATACTCCAAAACGAAGGACGATCATGAGGAGCATCTACGAACTATACTAGAGACCATTTGGAAGGATAATCTCTATGAAAAGTACAACAAGTGTGAGTTCTAGTTGAAGGAGGTAGAATTATTGGCCCATATCACCACGAGCAATGGGATATCTGTGGATCCCTCCAAAACAGACAAAATTGAGAGATGGTTGAGGCTAACATCGGAAACAGATATCTGTAGCATCTTAGGGTTAGCTGGATATTATCAATGATTTGTGAAATATTTATCAGGATTGCCCAACCCTCATATCAAGATAACTCAGACGAGAGTAAAGTTTTCTTGGAGTGATGAATGCGAAAAAGATTCCAGGAGTTAAAAAGGATTCTTATCGCTGCACCTATTCTCACATTAACCACAAGTGGATATCATGTTTTGGTATTCAGTGTATCTTCATAGAAGGGTCTGGGCTATGTGTTGATGAAAAATGAAAAATACATTGCCTATGCGTAATTGCAATTGAAAGTTCATGGGAATAATTACCCAACACATGATTTCAAGTTGGTTGTGGTGATATTCGCATAAAATATTTGGCGGCATTATCTCATTGGGGATAAGTGTGAAATATATAAAGACCACAAAAGCCTCAAGTATATATTAACACAGAACGAGTTGAACATGCGCCAACGAAGATGGTTAGTTCTGATCAAAGACTATGACTGCTCAATCCATTACCACCCTGGGAAAACGAACAAGGTGGAATATGCTATATGTATAAAGGACCCAGTAATTCATTCATTGATGAGAATTATGGACACAATCTTCTTAGATTTTATGAATTTTAACATGGGAATCATAAAGAAGGGAACATCATCAATAATTTAACAAATTATTTCTCAGACATCTCATTTGGAAAGGCTACATGATGCCCAAAAGGATAATGTGGTAATTAAAAATATATTGAATGCTATCAAAAAAATGGAATTCATCATAGTTCAATGTTAATGAAGAAGGAATTGTGAGATTTAAGAATAGATTATCTGTTCCATCATGTCCGGAGCTGAAGAATGAACTTTTGGATGATGCACATAGTTGAAATTTCTCTATTCACCCTAAAAACACCAAGATGTATCAAGATATCTGAGGTAATTATTGGCAAGATAATATAAAGAAGGAGATCACTAAGAAAACCTCAATGTGTCTGGTGTGTCAGCATGTGAAGGTAGAGAGGTAGACGTATAAGTGGATGATGAAATCATTGCCCATACTAGAAAGGAAATGAGAGAACATAACCATTGACTTTGCCACTGGACTTCGGAAGAAATCCAAAGGAAATAATGCAATTTGGGTTGTTGGGGATAGTCTTACAAAGTCTAAACACTTCATTTCAACTCGGGAGGATTTCCCATTGGATCAGCTAGAACATATAAATATCAGGGATGTGGTTTGGTTTCATGGATTACCACTATCTATTGTATCTGATCATTATCCAAGATTCACCTATATGTTTTGGAAGAGTTTTCAACATGCTCTAGATAATGAGATGATATTTATATTGACTTATCATCCTCAAACTGATGACCTATCCTAGCATAATATGAAAACACATGAGGACATGTTGAGATTGTCTTATGTGGACTTCAAAGGAGGATGGGAAAACAACTTCCATTGGGTGAATTCTAACACAATAATAGTTTCCACTCGAGCACCGAATGGAAACATATGAAGACCTGTATGGGAAGAGGTGTAGAACTCCAGCATGTTGGGATGAAGTCAGTGTGCATTAGCTTCCATGACCAGAAATGGTCGAAGAAATGGTAGAGGAGGTGAAAACAATTCAGCAACATTTCAAGGTAGCCTAGAGTCGACAGAAGAGTTATGAAGATAACCATCGATGAGACCTTGAGTTTAAAGTAGGATACATTTATTTCTACACATATCTCCATGTAAGATGGTCATGAGGATTGGAACTAAAGGGTAGTAATGTCCTAGGTACATTGGACCCTTTGAGATTCTCGATCGTGTTGGGGTTATGGCCTAACAACTAGCACTTCCACCTACCATGGACACTCTACATGATGGGTTTCATGTATCCCTATTAATGAAGTACATACCAGACCCTTCACAGTTACTCTCTTTAGAGGTATTACATCTAGACGATGATCTTTCTTACGAGGACCAATTAGTGAATATCATAGATTATAGATAAAATGTTCTGAAAAATAATACAATGCCCCAAATCAAGGTATTGTGGTGAAACAACATATTTTAGGAATCAACATGGGACGCAAATGAAGTGATGAATCAAATTCAACCACATATATTTTAGTGTGGGAAAATGAATTTTCGGGTGCGAAATTTCTTAAGGGGGAAGATTGTAACAACCCAAACTATAAATAATGGAAACTCCTCGTAATCTAATTAAATATCTTATTATGGTTATATAAAATGAGAACTTCATAGGTTTTATCTCATTGGATTTTAAAATACCATTATTAATTGTGACTGTTGCTAATATAGTCGTTGAACAGTGATCACATGATTAGTATAAATACAGGGCTTTAACAAATACAATTTACTCAGATAAAGGAATCAAAGACCTCATCTAGAAGTCTTTCTATAATGACCCATACTTTACATACATTGTTAATACTTCAAAATTTAAGCACACTTATTACAACATATGACAAAACCACAAAGGACCGTATAAGTATAGTGTCTTTAGAAACTGGGAAACATAAACAACTGGTTCATAAATCTTCTACAGTGTCTCCCATTTATTTCATCATATCTAGGGTCCCTTTTAGCACATTCTACTTAATATCCATCTTCCTGTCCCGGGGAAAAGAAATCATAAAAGGGTGAGCTCAAATGCTCAGCAAGGGCAAATAAAGGAAATGAAAATCATATCATATCTTTTTGAAAATCATAACCTGCAAAAGAGATCATAATATCTTAACATGGAATAAATCATAGAAGTGAAAATGAGATCCCCATAATCATTACATAAAACTTGAAACTTTGTGGCATGCACACATAATCATGGAAAATCATTTCTTGTTAGTCATGACTCATTTTCCAAGACTATCTTAGTGGACAAAGTCCCTTTCTGAACCGAGTCACCCTTGTTCCAGTCCTGTTTCACTGAACCGGTATAACCTACCGTTCCAGCCATGTCTATCTCAGGAGATATAAAATCTTTACCCAATGCATTGGAGAGAGATATAGGTCCCATCCATCTTATAATGAATCCTTTCTTATGTGTGCCACATAATCATAAACCATACATCATAGTGTAACCCATGTAATAAAAATGGGATTCTTAAACAACATGACATCATAGAACAATTCATATAAGATAAAGGAATTCATAAAAATATTTCCATCACAACATAATCAAACCAATGTAATAATAGGGATAAAAACAGAACCCTTTTATTATGTTAGATGGAAAATAATTTTGATAAAATACTTGAACTCAATTCTTGAGGAAAATATCCTTTCTACTTCAAAAACATTTTTCCTTTCATAACATTACATTGGACTTTAAAATAAAATAAGTTGATTAAAAATAAACTTGAAAACTTGTAAAGGATGTTTCTTGGAAATAATGTTTTAAAAATCCATTTATGCCGTATAAGTTAAAAAAAACATTCTTCGTACTTTTGTCAGAAAAGTCAAAAAGTACCTCGTACAAAAAACGACAAAAGATTCCTTTCATACATATTACTAAAAACTCACCGAAGGGTAAAAATGGATTTAAACAATTGTAGGTGGATGGAAATAATATTACATATTTATGAAACATGTATGTGGATGATAAAATACACCCCAGTAAATACTTACAAATAAACAATTTCGGATAAAAATGAGATTGTGATATTTCCCATACCAAAGGTCCGATTTGCTTTGTATGTGTCCGAATCTCCGGTATAATGGTTTAAATAATGTTATTGACTTATTCCAGAATCATACATATTGATATGATATCATATATGGTCATATTCGTAGCTTCTTGTTAGTAATATTTCATTGTTACTTGTTACTCGGGTCTTTATTGCCTTTTGTTCTTATGCGTGTTTTGCAGAATAAATTCTTATTCTTCTTTTAAGGTTATAGATACCTTATATCCAGAATGGTATTAGTGTAACATATATCATATTTATTCATTCAATTCATTTATATAATTACTATGTAATGATGATCATGTAGAACGAGTCGCATCACATCGTGGAGACGGTATTTCGTACGTACGCACGAGTGATGATATCGTTCTTATGATCATGGAATTGTATTGGAGTATATGTATATTATTTCAGTATCAATATTACTTTATAATAATCATAAATAGTTACTCATTACACCATTATACCCATCCTTTTAAGGTGATGGTGGAAAATAGATTACACCACGGCGTGGAGACGGTATTTCGTACGTACGCACGCGCGGTGATTTCATTTTTCCGTAGGATGGATAGAAGGTGAATTAGGGTTGATTCATATTTATAATAACATATCAGTATGTAAGTAATACTGATGTTATTACTTTATCATGAAACAACTAAAGAAGAAGAAGTTGAAGAAGAAAGAAATTGAAAAGATCGGTAATGGATATTACCTCTTCTTTGGAACGCTTCTTTGAATCCTCCACTTAGGGAACTAAGATTGGTCTTTGAAGAAGACCAAGACCTCTAGGATTATTCTAGGGAAGTGGAGAGGAGAGAATGGCAGGGGTTGTCCGAGCTTGAGTGCTCAAATTGGTGTTAGGAGGAGGGGGAGGAGGTGCCCTTTTATAAGGGAGGAGAGGGGCACCTTAGGAATATCTCAAAATATTATTTTATATTAAAGTCAAAATCGGTTTATAATGGTTCCAAAGGGTCTTATTTCGAAGCTAAAGTGGGGATGGGTCGTAATCCTATCAACCAATAGGATTTAGACAAGTTTAGGTTATTATTTTAACCTTATTAATTAGATTTAACTCTAAGTTAAATAATTTAACTTTTACCGTGTCTTTTTGTTTGCTTACACTATATGGTTAATACACTTACTATAACATGCCAAACGAACCCCAAATTGTTTATTATTAATATATATATCCTTATCCAAGTCATTTGGCCGAACCTTAGATTTTTAGGAATAAAATAACAATTAATAATATAATATTTGATTTAAAAACTATTTTGTGTCAATTTTGGCACTATTTGATATATGATTTTTGTGAAAGTCATAACAGAAATATATGTTCGAAACAAGTTGATTAAATCAACACTAATATATCATAGTAACCTAGAAAATTAGTGGAATTCATAAAAAGTCTCAAATTACATTTATTTGGGTGTTTATAACATCAATTATGTCAATTTTTCATTAATAAGATAATTACTGCATCATCATTGTGTCATAAATAAATTAAATTATTTAATGTCTAAAAATTATAAATAAAATACCATCATGTAGGAAATATGTTTTATCTTTCTAATGAATATTTATAGTCGAATTTATCTTATGTATAACCCCATATTAAAAATGTTTTAGTTATTAAACTTTGATTTTAACTATTTTAACTATTCATTAAATAAAATAATATTAAATGTCATAATCTAATCCAAGTGGACCTAAATGGTCATATTATATTCATAAGGTTGTTTTTGGTCGAATTACACTTATCCAATAGAATTAGGACATGTGTTAGGGTAATAGTAATATCATATTTACCCTTTGTTACCCTATTTACTATTAACCGTGGTAAAAAAAAAGTAAAAAGTTACTATTCACCAAAAATTATTTTCATCTCATTGAACCACATTTTAGTCCTTGATATTAACCGTGTCTGTCGGATTTTCGAAATTCCATTCACAGAAGCGGTAAAATTAAGTTTTATGCAAAATTCAGTTTTATGCAAAATTCAGTTTTTAACCTACCACTTAGTGGTTTCACTATTCATCAAAAATTGAATGTTTTCAGAAAAATACCAAAATTTCACCCAAGGATAATTTCGGTATTCCGAATCCAAAAATGAAGTCCATTTTGAAAAATAAAATTTATAAAATTTTAAAAAGTGGTTTTTACTATTCATAACGGCTAGTTTTATTTTAATAGCATATCGTTGTTTAGTGAAACTCGGTATTGCGTACGACGCAAGCTAACGAGGAAGGTCACGATTTCGTGTAAAGAAAGCCAGGCAAGTGTTGTGTAGAAAAGGATTCCTTTGATGATTTATATAACATAAAAGTCTCAGGTGTAACATTCTACCCCCCTTAAAAAGAATTTCGCCCTCGAAATTCGTCACTTTGTAACAAACAGATGAGGATACTTCTCCCTCATCATATCCTCAAGCTCCCATGTAGCTTCTTCAAGTTGGTGGTTCCTCCATAAAACATTCACCAATCGAGTGGTCTTGTTTTTTAGGACTTTTTCGCTACGATCCAGAATCTCTATCGGTTGTTCTTCATAAGAAAGATCTTGCTCCAGCGGTACAACTTCTGAGCTGAGTACATGTGAAGGATCAGGTATGTACTTTCTCAGGAGAGATACATGGAACACATCGTGAACTTGAGAGAGATTCAGTGGAAGCGCCAATCGGTAAGCTACCTTTCCAACATGATCCAGTATTTCGAAAGGACCGATATATCTAGGGCTCAACTTCCCCTTCTTTCGAAATCTCATAACCCTCTTCCAGGGAGATATTTGTAAGAACACTTTATCACCCACTTCAAACTCTAGGTCTTTTCTTCGGTTGTCGGCATAACTTTTCTGTCGACTTTTAGCTGCTCTTATGTGTTGTTGAATAGATCTGAGCTTTTCTGCCATTTCATCAATGAGATCAGGTCTTAATAGCTTTCTTTCCCCAACTTCATCCCAACAAGTTGGAGTCCTGCATTTATTTCCATAGAGAGCTTCATAAGGAGCCATCTGAATACTGGAGTGAAAGCTATTATTATAAGAAAATTCCACCAAAGGTAGGTTTTGATCCCAACCTCCTTTGAAATCCATAGAGCAAGCTCTCAACATATCTTCTAGGGTTTGAATTGTTCTCTCAGACTGACCGTCTGTCTGAGGATGATAAGTAGTGCTGAAACTCAACTCTGTATCCAGAGAATGCCTAAGAGTTCTCCATAACATTGAGGTAAATCTCGGATCCCGATCAGATATAATAGAAAGTGGTACTCCATGCAATCTTACCACTTCCTTTACATATATCCTGGAAAGCTGATCTAGAGAGAAATCCTATCTAATAGCAATGAAGTGTGCGGACTTTGTAAGACGATCAACTATGAACCAGATAGCATTATTGCCTTTGGATGTTTTGGAAAGTCCTGTGAAAAAGTCCATAGTGATGTTTTCCCATTTCTATTCGGGTATGGGTAATGGTTGTAACATCCCCTTAGACTTCTGTCTCTCAGCTTTAACTTGTTGACAAACCAAGCATCAAGAGACATATTCAGCAACATCTCTTTTCATGCCATCCCACCAGAAGTACTCTTTCAGGTCCCTATACATCTTCAAGCTTCCAGGATGAATAGAGAATGAAGAACTACGAGCCTCATCCAGAAGCTCCTTCTTTAATTCGGGGATGGGAGGAACACAAACCCGATTCCTGAACTTTATTATCCCATCACAATCAAGGTTGAATTCAGTAACATTTCTCACCTTCCTTTATAACTCGACATCTTCTTTTTGTTCCTCTTTAATCTTCACATGTATAGATGGTTGAACATTCATTTGAGAAAGATAAGATTTTCCCCTTCCATTATAATTCCAAGATCCATCCTTTGTAAATCCATAAATATTGGATCTTTTGTGATCCTAATCATGGATAAACTAGCATGGTCTTGTCGACTTAATGCATCTTCCACCTTGTTTGCTTTCACAGGGTTGTAATGGATTGAGCATTCATAATCCTTAATCAGCTCCAACCATCTTCTTTGACGCATATTCAGCTCCTTTTGTGTGAAAATATACTTTAAACTTTTATGATCAGTATAAATATCACACCTTTCACCATAAAGGTAATGCCTCCAAATCTTTAATGCAAAGATTACCGCAGCCAACTCCAAATCATGTGTTGGGTAATTTTTCTCATTGATTTTCAACTGTCGTGAGGCATAAGCTATCACCATATCATTTTTCATAAGAACACACCCCAATCCCTTCTTGGATGCATCACTGTAGATCACAAACCTTTCTCCACTATAAGGCAGTGTGAGCACAGGTGCACTGTATAACCTTATTTTCATCTCCTTGAAATTCTCTTCACATTCCTCTGTCCAAACAAACTTAACTCCTTTCCGAGTCAACTTGGTGAGTGGGTTAGATAATAGTGAAAAAACTTTTACAAAACGTCGATAATATCCATCCAAACCAAGAAAACTTCGGATCTCAGTTACTATTGTTGGTCTCGACCATCTTTCGATAACCTTTATTTTTGCTGGATCCACAGATATCCCCTCTTTTGAGATTATGTGACCCAAAAATGCAACTTTTCGAGGCCAAAATTCACACTTGGTAAATTTGGCATAAAGCTTCTCCTTTCTCAGGGTCTTCAATATAATTCTCAAGTGATCTTCATGCTCTTCCTTGATCTTTGAATAGACAAGAATATCGTCTATAAAGACTACCACAAATTGATCAAGATAGTCTCTAAAGACTCTATTCATTAGATCCATGAAGATAGCAGGGGCATTAGTAAGACCAAATGGCATCACTATAAATTCATAGTGTCCATACCTTGTATGGAAAGCCGTCTTTGGTATATCCTCCCTTTTGAACCTTAATTGATGATACCCTGAACGAAGATCAATCTTGGAAAAGTATTGAGCTCCACGTAGTTGGTCAAATAAGTCATCAATGCATGGGAGAGGATATTTGTTCTTGATAGTGATCTTGTTAAGTTCTCGATAATCAATGCAGAGTCTCATTGATCCATCTTTCTTCTTAACAAATAGAACAAGTGCTCCCCAAGGTGACGCACTAGGGCGTATGAATCCCTTATCAAGATTCTCCTGGAGTTGCTTCTTCAATTCCTGCAACTCAATTGGGGCCATTCTATAAGGTGTATTTGAAATAGGCAAAGCACCCGGTACGAGTTCTATTGAAAACTCAACTTCACGATTTGGTGGAAGACCTGGTAATTCCTCCGGAAAGACATCATCAAACTCCCGTACGATGGGCATATTCTTAATTGCGAGTTTCACACCAACCATTTGAGATAAATAACCTTCATTTAGTGGAATCAATACCCATAAAATGGAAGAAATTTCCACTGGAAGGTTATGTTCATCCTTGCATTGATAGATGATCATAGATTGATCTGGAATATGAAATGTGACTTCCCTTCTTTGGAAATTGATATGAGCTCCATATAAAGAAAGCCAATCCATGCCAAGAATCACATCAAATTCCACTGTAGGAAGGATCAAAAGATTTGCAGGGAGCACTTTCCCACAAACTTCGATCGGAGAAGAATTATAAACTTTTGATGCAATTGATGTGCCATTAGGTGTTGTCACAGCTAACTCAACATCTAATTGTTGAGGTAATACGGTGATACCCTTAGAAAATTATTCAGAAATAAAAGAGTGGGTGGATCCAGAATCAAATAAAACATTTGCTACTTTAGAGTGGATGGTAAGTGTACCTTTCACCACATCGTTATCGTACTCCACATCGCTGATAGAAATTGCATGTGACATTCCTTTGTCTTTAGCCTTAAGAGTTTGTTGACGTCGACCATCATCATCAACCCTTGGATTTGGGCACTGATTGGCATAATGCCCCATCTCCTTGCACTTGAAACATTGAAGTGTAGTAGGTTCATTCTGTGCATCCCTTCCTTTGTTTGCATCATTAGACATCTTCTTCCCATCATCGCGGCATTAAAATGCCCGATGACCTTCCTTTCCACATTTGAAACATTTACTTGTCCCTTTAAGACAACTCCCTCCATGTTTCTTTCCAAACTTTGAGCATAAGGGAAAGCTCATCTTCTTTTCAGTGTGCTCTTTAGATTTTCCTTTAAATTCCATTTTCCTCTTCTTATCAAACCCATATGACTGATGGGTTACTCCAATCTCCATCTCGACATTGAGAGCACATCGAACGATTTCCTCATAGCTATTGAAGTCCCTTATGGCTAACGCCCTTCGAAGACTTGGTTTTAAGCCACTAAAGAATCGATCGATCTTACTCTCATGTTGGATAATAATACCAGAAGCGTACCTTGCAAGTCTTGTAAAATTTGCTTCATAGGTACCAACAGATTCATCATCTCTTTGCTTCAGTTCAAGAAACTCTTTCTCCATCTTTGTTCGGAGAATACGAGGGAAGTACTTATTAAAAAATAAGTTCTTGAACTCGTCCCATTCCATGGACTCAATTTCATCCCTTTGCCTCGTATTCTTAATAAGATTTCACCATTAATCAGCATCTCCTTCCAAACGATACACTGCTAGGATGACTTTATCATGTTCAGAACATTGAAGAACTGAAAATATCTCTTCAGTAGTACTAATCCATTGTTCAGCAACTAATGGATCAGTAGACCCACTGAAAGAAGGTGGGCGCTGCCTCATGAAGGATTCAACAGAATGTTGCTCCGTCCTTTGCTCATTTGGAAGTACTACATGATTCATAGCTTGAGAAAGTTGTGTGAGCATGGCTACATGATTTTTCATTCCAGCTCCCATATCGTTTGGTTGCTCAGGGGGACAATCATTGCATTGCCCATCGCATTCCGCATTAACACGGTTCCTTCGGGTTCCAGCCATTGACTAAAACCAAAAAGAATAGTGTGAGCAACACTAATTATAATAGGAAAACCACATAATTCAAGAATAAAATTTCACACATAAGGTCTTATCCTGGGTTATTCATGGATATTTCTAAAACACTAATATTGTGCTCTATGCTTTAGACTTATCCTTAGGGTTCTTACTAAGGCTTTCACATCCTAGTTTCCAAAGGTTGACTATACCTTTCCTCTGATACCAACTATAACGACCCATAATTTACATACATTGTTAATACTTCAAAATTTAAGCACACTTATTACAACATATGACAAAACCACAAAGGACCGTATAGGTATAGTGTCTTTTGAAACTGGGAAACATAAACAACTGATTCATAAATCTTCTACAGTGTCTTCCATTTATTTCATCATATCTAGGGTCCCTATTAGCACATTCTACTTAATATCCATCTTCCTGTCCTGGGGAAAAGAAAACATAAAAGGGTGAGCTCAAATGCTCAGTAAGGGCAAATAAAGGAAATAAAAATCATATCATATCTTTTTGAAAATCATAACCTACAAAAGAGATCATAATATCTTAACATGGAATAAATCATAGAAGTAAAAATGAGATCCCCATAATCATAACATAAAACTTGAAACTTTGTGGCATGCACACATAATCATGGAAAATCATTTCTTGTTAGTCATGACTCATTTTCCAAGACTATCTTAGTGGACAAAGTCCCTTTCTGAACCGAGTCACCCTCGTTCCAGTCCTGTTTCACTGAAACGGTATAACCTACCGTTCCAGCCATGTCTATCTCATGAGATATAAAATCTTTACCCAATGCATTGGAGGGAGATATAGGTCCCACCCATCTTATAATGAATCCTTTCTTATGTGTGCCACATAATCATAAACCATACATCATAGCGTAACCCATGTAATAAAAATGGGATTCTTAAACAAAATGACATCATAAAACAATTCATATAAGATAAAGGAATTCATAAAAATATTTCCACCACAACATAATCAAACCAATGTAATAATAGGGATAAAAACAGAACCCTTTTATTATGTTAGATGGAAAATAATTTTGATAAAATACTTGAACTCAATTCTTGAGGAAAATATCCTTTCTACCCCAAAAACATTTTTCCTTTCATAACATGTCATACGACATTAAAATAAAAGAAGTTGATTAAAAATAAACCTGAAAACTTGTAAAGGAAGTTTCTTGGAAATAATGTTTTAAAAATCCATTCATGTCGTATAAGTTAAAAAAACATTCTTCGTACTTTTGTCGGAAAAGTCAAAAAGTACCTCGTACGAAAAACGACAAAAGATTCCTTTCATACATATTACTAAAAACTCACTGAAGGGTAAAAATGGATTTAAACAATTGTATGTGGATGGAAATAATATTACATATTGATGAAACATGGATGTGGATGATAAAATACACCCCAGTAAATACTTACGAATAAACAATCTCGGATAAAAATGAAATTGTGATATTTCCCTTACCTTATGTCTGATTTGCTTTGTATGTGTCCGAAGCTCCTGTATAATGGTTTAAATAATGTTATTGACTTATTCCAGAATCATACATATTGATATTATATCATATATGGTCATATTCTTAGCTTCTTGTTAGTAACATTTCATTGTTACTTGTTACTCGGGTCTTTATTGCCTTTTTTTCTTATGCGTGTTTTGCCGAATAAATTCTTATTTTTCTTTTAAGGATATAGATAACTTATATCCAGAATGGTATTAGTGTAACATATATCATATTTATTCATTCAATTCATTTATATAATTACTATTTAATGATGATAATGTAGAACGAGTCGCATCACATCGTGGAGACGGTATTCCGTACGTACGCACGAGTGATGATATCGTTCCTATTATCACGGAATTGTATTGGAGTATATGTATATTATTTCAGTATCAATATTAATTTATAATAATCATAAATAGTTACTCATTACACCATTATACCCATCCTTGTAAGGTGATGGTGGAAAATAGATTACACCACGGCGTGGAGACGGTATTCCGTACGTACGCACGCGCGGTGATTTAATTTTTCCATAGGATGGATAGAAGGTGAATTAGGGTTGTTTCATATTTATAATAACATATCAGTATGTAAGTAATACTGATGTTATTACTTTATCATGAAACAACTAAAGAAGAAGAAGCTGAAGAAGAATGAAATTGAAAAGATCGGTAATGGATATTACCTCTTCTTTGGAACGCTTCTTTGAATCCTCCACTTAGGGAACTAAGATTGGTCTTTGAAGATGACCAGGACCTCTAGTATTATTCTAGGGAAGTGGAGAGGAGAGAATGGCAGGGCTTGGACGAGCTTGAGTGCTCAAATTGGTGTGAGGAGGAGGGGGAGAAGGTTCCCTTTTATAAGGGAGGAGAGGGGCACCTTAGGAATATCTCAAAATATTATTTTATATTAAAGTCCAAATCGGTTTATAATGGTTCCAAAGGGTCTTATTTCGAAGCTAATGTGGGGATGGGTCGAAATCCTATCAAACAATAGGATTTATACAAGTTTAGGTTATTATTTTAACCTTATCAATTAGATTTAACTCTAAGTTAAATAATTTAACTTTTACCGTGTCTTTTTGTTTTCTTACACTATATGGTTAATACACTTACTATAACATGCCAAAAGAACCCCAAATTGTTTATTATTAATATATATAACCTTATATAAGTCATTTGGCCAAACCGTAGATTTTTAGGAATAAAATAACAATTAATAATATAATATTTGATTTAAAAACTATTTTGTGTCAATTTTGTCACTATTTGATATATGATTTTTGTGAAAGTCATAACAGAATTATATGTTCGAACCAAGTTGATTAAATCAACAAAAATATATCATATTAACCTAGAAAATTAGTGGAATTCATAAAAAGCCTAAAATTACATTTATTGTGGTGTTTATAACATCAATTATATCAATTTTTCATTAATAAGATAATTATTGCATCATCATTGTGTCATAAATAAATTAAATTATTTAATGTCTAAAAATTATAAATAAAATACCATCATGTAGGAAATATTTTTAGCTTTCTAATGAATATTTATAGTCGAATTTATCTTATGTATAACCCCATATTAAAAATGTTTTAGTTATTAAACATTGATTTTAACTATTTTAACAATTCATTAAATAAAATAATATTAAACGTCATAATATAATCCAAGTGGACCTAAATGGTCATATTATATTCATAAGGTTGTTTTTGGTCGAATTACACTTATCCAATATAATTAGGACATGTTTTAGGGTAATAGTAATATCATATTTACCCTTTGTTACCCTATTTACTATTAACCGTGGTAAAAAAAAGTAAAAGTTACTATTCACCAAAAATTATTTTCATCTCATTGAACCACATTTTAGTCCTTGATATTAACCATATCTGTCGGATTTTTGAAATTCCATTCACAGAAGCGGTAAAATTAAGTTTTATGCAAAATTCAGTTTTTATCCTACCACTTAGTGGTTTCACTATTCATCAAAAATTGAAAGTTTTCAGAAAAATACCAAAATTTCACCCTAGGCTAATTTCGGTATTCCGAATCAAAAAATGAAGTCCATTTTGAAAAATACAATTTATAAAATTTTAAAAAGTGGTTTTTACTATTCATAACGGCTAGTTTTATTTTAATAGCATATCGTTGTTTAGTGAAACTCGATATTGCGTACGACGCAAGCTAACGAGGAAGGTCACGATTTCGTGTAAAGCAAGCCAAGCAAGTGTTGTGTAGAAAAGGATTCCTTTGATGATTTATATAACATAAAAGTCTCGGGTGTTACACTTTCCCTATACGAAGCCTATTTGTCAGAGCTCGGAAAGGAGGTGGCGACATTGGGCATTGCTCTTGACCATGCCAAGCCAAGCTTGAACACTTTATGCTTGAGGGGAACTGACTATGGGAGAAATGGAACTTAATAGAGATTACCACCTGGGCAATGTTATCTTATCCACCCCAAGAGTTTTTCACGATCACACCCCTTAGACATCAGTCTTATGCTGGTGTTATAATGGGTTATATAAAAAGACCCTAGCTTTATGAAAATGTACATTATTTTTGTAAAAATAATGTGCATTCATTTTATTATTATTATTTTGTAAATAGTTATTAAAGAAAAAATAGTATTCTTAGTTAATATTCAACCATGAAATCTATTTTGTTGAATTAATGGATTTTTGAAATAAATAATATTTGAATAAAATATTAGTATTAAATTACTTAATATTAAATATAAATTATCATAAAATTTTATGAATATAATTGTAATTTTTTAATGATTGAAAACTATATTTGTCAAAACCCATGAATTTTTGGTAAATGTAGGTTTTTAATTTAATAGAAAAATTCACATATGTATTAAATTATTTAGATAAAATGAATATTATTTTTTGGAATCAGAATATTGAAATTATCCAATGGTTAATTTTTCATTATTTTTTGAGAAATTAGAATTTTTGGGTAAAAATTAAATACCATTTTAATATATAATTAGTTATATAACATAATGTTGACCCAATAGTGATATAATAAAATAATAAAACATTATGTTCTTCCAATATATTTTTTATCATTAAAATAAAATAATGTTTTATTTTTATACATTTATCTTACAAATCTTTTGTGGACCCTCCAAGAATTATAAAACATTTTGTCTTTTTAAAATGTTTTCCTTGAGATTGTGACTCAAATCCACATAAGAAACCCTATTATTTTAAGATTTTCGACCATGGACTTATAAAATATTTTTTTCCACTCCTCTTTGGAAAAAACCATGGGTGGGATTGTGGTATTGGTTAGTTTAATGTGAGGTGTCCCAAACCCAAATAATAATGAATTCTCCCACCTTTCTTATATCAACCCAGCCAATATACCTCTTTATCATCACTCAAAGCCTATTAAATTTTACCGACCCCTGATCTCCTCTTTCTATAATCCAACCAAGGTTCCAAATCTCCCAATAATCCCCTATCAATTCTCTCCCAATCCTTAGGGATCACACTTCCAAGTTAGGGATTTCTTTCTTTCTCATTTTTGTCTAATATTCATTAAGTTGTTATGCCCTTTCGTTTTCAATTAAAAATGTTGGGGTATGATTTTTAACCTCCCCCAAACTGTCCTCTTTATGTTTGGATTATGGGATACCCCTTTCTCTGTCATTATATCCTCCCATGTACAGCTGTTACAATACCAAAATTCTGTGAGGGATTTCTCTCTCATTTTTTCATCCAAGAAATTATTTTTTATTATGCATCTAAATCTCATTACGTTTGTTGAGACATGTATCCATGTGACCCCTTTCTATCCATTTTAGGTATATATAATGTGACACCCTTTTCTATCTCATCGAATATTTTCATGATCCCTTATGTCACGCCATTATGATGCAGAAATTGCACCATGTTTTCCCATGCCAAGATCATTTTGAAGTGAATACCATACCCATGCATCTATCATGAATATTCACCATTATGCACATATAACTATTGAATGGAACATTCATGTATTAATTCCACAGTACTTAATCATGGAATAACTTAATGTTTTGATGGCTTCCATGTTATATGATCCTTGTGGAAAACTTATTCATGAAATGAAATGTTTCAGAAGGGTGTGCCCTAATAGCGCTCCAATGCATTGGGTAAAGTATAGTATCATGATACATCATTTGAAATGGGGTTTGACCTATGATAATTCATGTGAAATGAGGTTTTACTATTGATTCATGTGAAACGAGGGTTTACTCAAGCTCTATGTGCAATGAGCCTTGGTTCATGCTAATTCCAGGTCATGTGTTGTTGCCACATTTATATGTTATTATTATCATGCTTCTCATTCCTTTATGTTCATGTTTCTCTTGTAATATATTGATATACCTATTTTCTAAAATGTATTGTATTTCTTAAGTTATTTCATGTTTATTCACTTACTGGTTATTATAGATCACCCTTTTTTTAGGCATGTTCTCAGGTTATCCCTTGCAATGATTAGTACGAGGGAATGTAGTGGTAACATAAAGGATTTTTTCAGTAAATATGTTGTGTGATTTATTTTATGGGATGTAATTTGATGTTCCTAAGCCTCAAAGACACTATACCTCTCGATATTCTTTATTGTATAAAGGGAAGATTCTATGTAATAAATTAGGTTTAAGTGTGTAATAAGTAGTAGGGTTGTCATACATTTGCCTCATTATGAAACATGTAATTGAAATTTAATGAGGTTACTCGACTAGTAGAATACCCTTGATTATGATTTACTAAGGAATTATTTCTTCTACTCTTATCCCTTGAATAATGGGTTCAAGGTCATTTTTAAAGGGAGGTGTTTTTAGTTATTCACCACGCCCAATATTAATGTTTAAGATATCTTCCTTTGTATTAGTTACCCTTAAATAGCATTTGAGCTCACACCATTATTATGATTCATTATCCTAGGACATAAAGATGTATATTATGAATGACGTGAAGAAATATCCTAGAATTTATGGATATTTTCAAAAGATTTTCTAAATAGTTTTTGGTTTCATTTTGTATTGTTGAACTTACATATGTATCAATATTTCCAAATATTCTAAACTATCTATTCTTTCAAAATATGACTTTCTAATAATCATGCCTATGTAATGTAATAATACACCTACTACAGGAAACTATGGTTGGTTATTTATAGTTTGTATTAGTGGAAGATTAATATAAAATAATTAAAATAGATTTAGAAAATGTAGATTAGGTAATAAAACCCAAAATATAGTTGTTGAGGATAAACATTCAACAAAATCCCTAAATTTTGGTATAAGATATATTGTTTGTATCTTTTGATCAAATAAATCTCTACCTAGATTCAAAAAGTGGACGTGGTTCTAGCACATATGTACATAGGAGTGAAAACTCTGAAAAGGAGTTTCAAACTTGACCTAGGGTATCCTAGTGCACACAAATGGGAATTACTATGCACCCAGTTTGACACTCATTGGGGATATTCCTCGGATAATTCACATTTTTGTCATAAGACCTTATAAAGGATTTAAATAACCAAATTTCCTCAATGAAACCATGTTTATGATTATTGGATTATCCATGTAGAGTATTTCAATTTATGTTAACTATTTTTTTCAATTTTGAGATAGTACATTATGATTCATAACCTGATCTAGGGTATTCCATTATTTTGAAGTGGCGGCTAGTGGAATGAATGGAAACTAGATGAATGCATGTATTCCAAGTAGGTATTACCCTCTTATGAAATATAATGATGTTGGATCTGGATATTTGACTACTGAGGATAATCAAAAAAGTATACTGGGAAAACTTACTCAGGTTTTGAATATTAACCTTACCCATATAGAGCATCCAGATACATAACATGGATGAGAAATGTTATATCTCATTAGATGAAAACCTCCTTTATCATTTAATGGGACTATAATCCCATTCATAGCGGAGTAGAGGATAAGTTCCTTAGAGATAATATTTAACACCTTGAGAATTGACAAAAGGGAGAAGGTTTTAATTTTAGTATATCATTTTTAGAGAGATGCTGATCAATGGTGGTCACCAATTAAAAACAAAAAAGTAAGATGAACTGATAGAAAACAAGGAATTGATTGAATTTAATGAACATTTATTACAAAAATACATTCATTATGATCAAAAGGTGGATATGGAATGGTGGTTTCTAAATATAAGAAAAAATGAATATGAGAATAGTGCAATATATGAAGCCAAAATATCTAGGTTATGAAGGCATGATGTGGAATATATATGAAATTCTAGGTGAAATATTAATATATTCATTTGATTGCCTAAATCCATCCCTTTAATGGGTGCTGGTCTGCAAAAATTTATGATCATATGATGATATAGTGTCCTGTTAAATTAGTAAGTAAAATGACTTCACAATGTCTTAATAAATTAAAGTAATGAAATAGTAGAAGGGGACCTATGAACATATTAAAAAAATTAAATAAGTAAATGTGGAAGAAGGGAAAAGTTGACTTTCCACCCTGTGAAAATTATGGAATGAAACATCCTGGTACCTACTTAAATAGAAAAGGGGTTTGCTATGTGTGTGGGAAGAAAAGACATCATGACTATGTTTTCAAGTGGAAGAAATAAGCTATTAATTAACAATTATATAATTTTAGTGTTATGGGACCCTATGCTAATGATTTTTGAAAGCATAAAGGAAACTTTCCTCATGAAAGTCTAAGAGAACATGGACAACCTTATATGATCCCAACTACTGATATTGATGTTCTTAATGACATGGTGTCTGGTAATTTATTTATTTCTTGAAACCTAACCAATGATTTATTTTATTTCAGATCATCGTATTCCATTATATCATTTTATTTTTGAATGAAAATTAGATATTTCCAATTTGGAATAATAAGGTAGTTTTTAGCCAAAAATTAGAAGGGAATTATAATTTAAACAAAGTTGTGTCAGGAAGTCCCCATTATGGTAAAAAAACGTTAATTATATGTTGGTTTTATTAACATACCCATGATTTATTTTGATATAATTCCTGGAAAGTATTGGAATTCAAACCATGATGTAAAAAGTTATTGTAAGAAGAAGGTGGTTACATTTTTTTGGACGATGTAGAATCCTTTATCTTTAGAGTAGAAGCAACACCATCTTATTCTAATCTAAATCCACCCCATTAGCTCTACTAAATTAAATTATTGGGGAGTAAGAGAATTTAATCACTATGAGTGAGGAAAAGAATGTTGAAATAGAGGATGTAGCTATTGTGAAAAAATACGATGATTTTTTCCAGATTATTTCCATAGACATCATACAGAGTGGGAGATTGAGTGTTCCATTAACTTAATTATGGATTCAAGGATCATATCAAAGACCCCTTTAATAATTGACACTATGAAATTTGTGTAACTGATGGAAAAACTACAGGAATTGGATGAAAAATGTTGGATCGATGAGGTTGTTCATTGAATAAAGAGAGATCGATTCTATAACAGTAATGAGAAAGTATCTCATATCATGAATTGATGATTTATGTGATAAAATTTTTGAAGCCCAAATTTTTTTGAAAATCCATATTCAATTTGGACATCATCTATTGTATACAAGGATGGAAGATATTCAAGAGACAAAATTTCATAGAAGGTATGGGTATTATGAGTTTACAGTAATTCTTTTTGAACTGACTAATGCACCCTATATTTTCATAGATATAATGAATTGATTTTTCATGTAATATCATCATGAATTTTTGGTGTATTTTATTGATGATATATTGGTATACTCCAAAAGATATGGTTATCATAAAAATATTTTGTTCACTATTCTAAATACTATTAGAATAAATTAATTATATGGGTTGTTTGGCATGTGTAAATTTTGGATTTAATTGGTTTCCTTTCTTGGCCCCATTATCTATATGGATGGAATATCATTTGATCATATCATGAAAAATGATATGAAAATTTTTTGATACTCCAACGAACTTAACTAAGGTATATAGTTTTATTGGTATAACAGTTTTTTATCCTTTTTTTGTTCTGAACTTCTCCCATTTAGAGAGCCCCATGACCTAGAATACATGATAAGGAGATAAGTTCATGTGGAAAAAAGAATGTGAGGACTATTCGAATAATTGAATAGGAGATTAGTGAATTCTTTGATCCTAACTCCACCATCGGTGAATGATGGGATTGTGATCTATAGTGATGCATCAACGAAAGGAAATCATTTTGTCCTTAAATAGAATGATTGTGTTATTTACTATTCAACAAGGTAGTTAAAAATTCAAGAACAAAACTATCATAATCATTATCTTGATTTGGACGTTGTAATCATTTAATATATGACATAAATAAATTATCTCAATGAAACAAATGCGAGATATATACAGATCATAAGACTCTAAAATATATCTTATCACAAAAATATCTCAGCATGAGGAAAAGGTGATGGATCAAAATACTCAAGGATTATGATTTTTCCATACAATACCTCATAAGAAATTAAAATAAGGTAGGTGATGCAATGTGCATAAAATATCATGGAGTTATCATCAAAATGAAGAATACCAAGGATCCTGTATACATGGACCTAGTGACGATGGATATAAGAATTATAAAAGAAGGTATAACATCACTATGGTTTTATATGGTTTCCCAGTAATCATAATTTTAATTAAATAATGCTTCATAGTTTGAGGACGAGAATCTTCAGAATAAAATTAATGTTGTGAAAGATTAGAAGCTGGACGACTTCATATGTGAAGTCGAAATTCAAAATTTTTGGAAGAGCCTATGTGTTTCCCTCAATAGAGTGGAAGAAAATAGAATTATTAGATAATTCTCATAGAACAATTTTTTATACACTCAAGAAGCACTAAAATATATAAATATTTGAAAGAAAATTTTTTGTGGGATAATGTGAAGAGGGAAATTGCAGATTATGTATCAAGATGTTTTGTTTTGCCACAAGTGATGGCCAAACAAAAACATACTAGAGGATTCGTGCAACCTCTTCTAATTCTTATAAGTAAATGGGACGAAAATCACCATGGATTTTGTCATTAGATTACACAAAACCTTGGAATGGATTATACAACATGGGTAGTTTATGATCTAATTACTAGAACAACACATTTCCTAGCTATAAGGTGGGATTTTCTATTGGAGTTCCTATAATGACTCTATATCAATTATGTTGTGAGACATCATGGAGAATCTCCAAAAAATTGCGTCTGATCATGATCCATGAATTAATCCAAAATTCTAGAAAATTATCTCGATATGATTGGATACTATGCTTCGATTCAGTACTAATAATCACCCACAAAATGATAGCCAATCGGAACAAATGATACAATCCATTGAGGACTTGATCAGATCATTTACACATGAAATTTAATGTATGTGGGATCAATATTAACATTTATTAGATATTTCCTACAATAATATATTATTTTCATTTATTCAAATGTCTCCATATGAAGGATTGTATGGAAAGAGATGTCGTACACCAAATTGTTGGGATGAAGTTAGAGAAAGGTTGTTTGTGGGCCCAGAGATTGTAGAGAAAACTACAGTGAACACAAAGACAATTCAAGGACATATCAACATATCTAAATGAATAAAAATTATATGCTGATAATTAGTGGAAGGATTTGGAGATTCAAGTGGGAGATCTTGTTTTCTTAAAAGTATCTTCGTGGAAGGGTGTTATGAGATTTTGGAAGAAAGGGAAACTAATCCCAAGGAATATAGTCCATTTTGAAATTATAGAGATAATTGGAGATATTTCAAATCATTTGGATATACCACAAAGCCTGTATAAAGTACGCACAGTGTTCCATGTCTCATTTTTGAGAAAGTACATTCCAAAACCATTTCATGTCTTCACTTATGAAGGTATATAATTAGATCCTGACCTATCTTATTATAAAGAGCCTATTAGAATTCTAGACACTAAAGAAAAGGTGTTGAGGAATAGGAAGACTTTACTAGTAATTATACTATGTAAACATTATAAAATCGAAGTGGCAACATGGGAACCTGAGATTCTTATGATAAATAACTACCCAAATAAATTTGTGAGGTATCATTATTGTAATTTTGAGGATGATTTTTTTGTAAGGAGGGGACAATGTAACACACAAATATTTTTAAAATAAATTTAGTACTAAATTTATGAAATAATTAGTCTCTACAAAACACCACATTTTTATAACCTTTATAGTCATCCTAATTTTTCAACCTCTATGATTTTAGTTTAAAAAACGTACACGGTTCCATTCAGTAAGATATTTAGAGTCTGATAAGACAATCTTAATTTTTGGTAAATCATAACATAACCATGTGAATAGTAATAGGAATATAAAAATGACCCTTAAGAAAAGTAAATCTAATTAATAATTTTTGGTCTTGCATTTCTAAGATAATAAGACCTTGATTAATATTCCAAGGTGATATAAAACAAATTTATGTTTTAAAATTGTTATCTTACAAATAAATTATGATTTTATATACAAATCAAATTAATAAAATATAGAAAATTATTTTCCAAAAAAAGAGTTCATTTTATAATCTATACATTGAAAAATGGATTGGGTGGTTTTATTTTTATTTTTTGAAATACATGAAATTTTGACAAATAGTAAAAGCGACAATTTAACATATATATACATAATAAGTTAAACTAACTATTCCTAACATCATGGATGATGTAAGCACAATTGGATCGAACCCACATTCACATTTTACTCTTCTTGGTCATAATAATCAATACTATTTTATTTCATTGGGAAAATAATAGAATAATGTGTAAAATAATTGGAAAACCCTTCTCTCCCCCACTACAAAACCTCCCCCACTCACACATTTTTTTCCTCTGTAAAGCATCATGCCTTGCCTAAATTCTGCTCAAATAACCATTCAATCTGCTCCCCCAGGTCCAAAACATCTTGGTCTTATAAAATTTTCACAACCTATCCACCAGAGATGATCCCAAGGGAGATTACTTCAAGAGGAAAATTGAACTTTTCATTTCTTTTTTTTCAAGTTACATTATTTTCATTTTCTTTCCTCAAAAAATTTCATTAAAATGTTGTGATTAATCCAATACCATTGATGTACTAGAAGTTTTTATTATAATGTAATAATTCATCATCATCTATCCTTTCCCTTTATTTATACTTGAATTGAAAAAACCATCTGAGATGTGTTAATTTATCACATTCAAGGATGAGAGGTTTCAATTTCATTTACCATCATCAGTTATGGTCAGGAAACCATTTTAATGGTTGAACCAGACTATAAAATAGGTATTATAACTTATTTAAGGTTATGTAATCCATTTTTACACATGATATTAATTTATAAATCAAAATGAGTTTCTTGTGATAAAAACATCAAATTTACCCAATCATGTGTCATTAATGTTTTATATAATGAATCATCATCACTCCAAAAAAAATAAATTTTATAACCAAGTAATCTTATAGTTCTTCACTAATAACATAAAACTCTTATTCTGGATAACCATTCTCAATCAACATGTTTTTTCATTCATGAATATAAGTAAACTGATAATGAAAACTAGATGGGGAAACACTCCAAAACAAAGAAATTGAATTTCATAACCCATGAAAGTCCATGAATGAACCAATAGGTTATAATAAATCATAAAAATGTAGATAGGGTTCTAGAATAGTAAATTTATGAATCCAAATTTTTATTATTTATGTTTTTAAGATAATGTTAGGAACACCATCAGACTTAAGGTAATGGTTTTCCACCCGAACATCCATTTTCATTCGGGTTACATTTATTAAAAATTTACCTTAATTAAATTTATATCCAATATTACTCACTCCTCATAAATAATATTTGAATTATATATATATTTTTACCAACCATAATTATAACAATATTTAGGGTTTATTATGTGTTTCAAAAGTTCCTTTGAAAAATTCTTCCCAAAATACAAGATAGACTTAAGGGAATTTCACAAAATCTAACATGTTTTCAAGGGAAATCTATAATATGATTTTAGAAAAAATTATGTTTTCAAAATAACTCATTTAACTATATAAAATACTATATTAATTAATTTCTAGATTTATACATACAATTTTCTTAAATAAATCTTATTTTCAATGTAATGAAGTATTTATCTGAAGAATTGCTTGATGATTTTGTAAGAGTGTCTTCATCTGATTTGAAACACCTATTGATTATTATGTATTATTGGGATTAATAATTATGATACAATATAAAATATTTAATTTAAATATTTATGAATAGTTTGAATGTGGGTGTGCTATCTTAAAACCATTTACCAATTTACACTGAATGGTTAGTGTTTAAGCTTAATGTTTGGGGAATGTTATTTATGTTTCATATGTTAGTTTCAATATAAATGTAAATATTGTTTATATTTATCCACATTAATATTAGTAATTAATTGGACTTATTATTTGATTTTTGGGGCTCAATATATCCCCTCTATGCATTAGTAGGTATCATGAGACAAATATATATGGACTTGGTCGAGGACTTTCCCATTTTTATACATGGACATTGCCATGGTCAGGCCAATTTTGTTAGATATGGTTTTGGATGAGGAATTAATAATTTATAGATATCATGGATGAGGCGTTGATGATATGTATTAGAAATTCTGACATATTGATTTTCCTCATTATAAAACTAGTAATTGAATGCAATGTGAAAAATATTATTTTATGTTGAGGAGTGTAACACCCCATGATTTAATAAATTATAATTCTTCACAAAAATTAAATTTCATCTAATTAAATTAATAATTGAAACCCCATGTCTAAGTAAATCCAACTATAGTATAACGTTATGAAAAATCCATTAAATTGTTTTAAGGGATAAAAATATCTATATTAGGAATATATTATTTTCCAAAAATGTATAACATAAATTTATTGGTTTTTAATAGATTAAAAATTCATTTTTAATTTAAAATTTTTTTTTTAAAATAAGATTTATAATCACTATGTTTTTTATAATAAATTAATTTATTTACTATTGGTGAATTTATTTCTAATTTTTTTTATTTTATCTCCTAAAAATGATTTTCATATATCTTATAATTTTTATTTCAATAGGAAAATAATTAATCTGTTTTTATGCATATTTTTTTCTAAAAAAATAATTGTCACATTTTAAATAGTTTTCTAAAAAAATTGTGATAATTATATAAACTGTATTTAAAATAATTAATTTTTATCAAATAGAATTGATATGTACAAACTATCTTAAGGTATATTTTTTATTATATTCATAGAATATTAATTACTCAATGAAATTTGAAACATGCTATGTATTTTTTAAAACAATAGTTTCATTTTAATCATTTTCAATGTTACTTTTTTAAAAATCGATCTAAATTTAGTGTCAATTCAATTATATTTTTATTAATCGATTTAATGTCTTTGGAAACACATTAATGATAAAATATTATATAATAACTTTTTATATGTATGAAAAACATTTATTTGGAAAACTGGTTCTCATCAACCATCTAGTACATTTTATACAAAAAATTGGTAACGTTATAAGAATTTAAATATGAAAAATTAATTCCTAATATTCAAAAAGATTGATTAAATTTTTTTGATAAGGTAATCATTATTTTTTACTATTAAATGGTAAAAATAGTAAATAAATTATCATTATATAGGTAAAAATAGGGTTTCAGTGCTGTTAAAAAAATATAAAGGGAGGTTTTTGTATTAAACTTATCAAACCCCAAATTAATGTAAATATTTAATCCTTTTACAATATCACTTTCACAAATATGGTATATTTTAATCATTTTTTATGGGAAAGATTTTATGACATTATATTATTTTATGAATATTTTTAGTGGGTATCCTCCCCCAAATTCAAAACGATATCTCAATTCATATTCTCTCCGCAAAAGAGCCTTTTAGTTAGACCAGGTGCAATCCAAACCCCTTCCTTACATCCATAAAAATGAGTTTTTTATCATTATTATGATCTGAAAAAAAAATCCAACTACTAATTTAGATATAATCCTAAATTGTTTGTCTATATGATATGATGTTTGAAGTTGTATGAAGGAAGTTGGGCCATAGGTAAGATATTTTAAGCTAACAATTATATCTATGACACACATGCTATATTTTCCACTTATTTCATTTTTTAGTGTATATAATTCTCATGAATGTATTTATGTAATCTTTATTTAATAAATATATTGATTTTAATATCCATATATTGTAATTTATTTGATAGAAATTATTATTAAAAGGATACCAAATTTTAAGGGTTTTAAATTAGTATCACGTATTTCATCAGTATTTTTTATGATTATGTTTCATTTAATGAAATATATTGATATATATCCCATGAAACACATGAATATTTGGGTCATATTTTTATTTATTTATAAAAAACATCCCATTTCATTTTCATATTTCTATGTCATTAGGGGGCCAAAAGAATGCTTTTAAGAAAAAATGACTTTATTTTTCTCTTCATTCAAATATACTATTCTACCACGTATATCATTCATTCTTTTGTTTTATATAATATTTTATATTTATTTTATTATTTTTTAAAGACAAATTTATCTATGCTTGATTTTATTTAAAAAATTGGTATATGGTGAATCATTTTATCATTGTTTGAATGCTTTTTTTGACTTTTTGTTTTGAAAATTTGAATGGAAAACATGCTTTAAATTACACTAAATTAATGGATGCTTCCTCTATCATGATCATCCAATTATTTTATGATTTATATACATGTTATCATTGTAATATTTAGTAAAAAAATTTCATTAAAATATTTTATATTTTTTTAATATAAATATGTGATTTCATAGTGACAATGGTATTTTACCCATGAAATGTTTCAAATATTCTTTAAAATATTTTTTTATCTATGAATATATTCTTTGATATTTACGATGTCGTAGTGGGGATATGATCTTATGTTACCATATATATTCATTTTCTTAATGATTTATTATTATGATGAAAATATTTTTTTTGAAACCCCTTTATTTTTCTTGGGTTATGCAATGATGAAATGTTGAATTGATTATGAAACTATTTATATTTCTATAGGATTTGTTATGAGGAAAATTTAATGGAACACATTTAAATTCTATGGGTTATTCTAGGCTGAATGTTTTATAATTGTGTGGTAAATATTTCTATGATATTTTTTATATGAGAGTTGCTCCATATATTAGATATCCTTTCTATTCATTGTGCAAAGTTAAATATCACAAGGAATAAATTAGAATGGAATGGGGAGTGAACCCAGTTTACTAAGGTGGTCTATTCACTATGATATATATGGGAGCGCTCTTTCGGTTTTATCTTGGTTTTGGAAGTGAGTACATTATATTATGATTGTGATTGTAATGATCTTTGACTACTAAGGAAAATATTTTCTATGATTTTTTTTTACCTCACAATAATAATTATTCTACCAATTTTATTCTCATTGGTATAATGAATTATAACTTCTTAGAGATTATTGTCTCATGAACTACCATTATGTATTAATTGAGTCAATATTATTATTTTGGTTTAAATGGGTATGCTTTTCAAATGTTATTCTAATGTTTTCATACCCATTATCTCATGTTATGTTTAAGTGATCATTAACGTAATTATTTTTCCATTATTAATATTAAAATTCCACCATTTATTATATTTCATTTTGACATAATTTTTAAAAATTTAATATGTATGATATGTCTCAAAGGGTTATAGTTATGATGAACAATGTATTTGATCATGTTGTTCATGTATGTTACAATTCTTTATGGATCCATGTTTCATAATACAGTAAAACATTATAGAATTTGGTGAGTATTTATAGAATTTATTGGATATTATTATGTTAAAATTTAATTTATATGTAATAAAATGTTTGGTTTAACATAGTATTAATAGTGCCTATGGGGAATTAATGGGATATGATTATATATAAAGGATTATAATATATTGATGGTGTTATTCATGGTAGAAGGGTGGGACATTATGTTAACATCAACAATGTTCATGATACCCTACTATATAGGATATGAATTGGGATGTGATATAGTATATGATGTATAAATGACAATGTAGGAATTTGGAATACAATATGTTTAATGTTGGAGTGTGAGTGATACGAAACTATGGGTATGTGTTTGCGGGAAACCTATGATTTCCTTCCTATGATATTACATTTCTACAACTTGTTTGTTTCTTGGTTATTGGTCCTATGAGTGGTTGAGAACAAGGATTGACCTATTGTGTTTATTTATTTCAACAGTTTAATCACAATATATTTATTGAGGTATTTTAATATTCAAAAAGTACTAATAAGTGGTGTTGGTCGGAGTAGATACTCAAGAGGGGGGGGGGGTGAATTGAGTTCCAATTAAAATTTATGTTAAAATATTGTCTACTTTAAAATCCCAAAATTTCTAAAACAAGTTAAAAAGTTGTGAACTTATAGAGATTGTAAATGTTCACTTAGATTCTCTAAGATTGATTAGGTCTCAGTTAATTTAACAACAAGATCAAACAAACTTTTGAAACTAACCTACTGATTTACAATAAGTGCAAACACTTGCTAATTTAACTATCAAATTAGCTTTAAAATAGTTTTGTATTTCAATGTAGTAGTAGTGGAGTATAAATGATATATGTAGTATACTTTAAACTTAAACTAAATATGCACAGTAGATGTAATAAGAGGATCAGTCTCAAGCCGAGTCTTAGTCCTCTAAAATTTATATTAATTTGATCAACACCCTGGATCGGGGTTAACAACAGTTTACACAACTATACAGGCCATGTAGGGACCTCTACCACTATTCTTCGTGGGAAAAAAATAGAGATCATTCCAAACAAGGACCTATTCCATAGTAGAAATGGTTAAACATGAGTTAAGAGTTTTAGAGTGAGGATTTTGATATCCTCCAGTTCAGTGCTGGAGACAGTGTGTGTGAGATATATAGAGTACACCACACTGATCGAAGGTAAATAAACAAATCACTTAGAGAGAATAGATATGAGTTTAGAAAGATATAGTGATTAGCAATGCAGCTCTGGACTCATTGGATTCAGTATAATTTATTCTTAGTCCTTCTCTAGTTTTTCTTTTGAAAAATAGTGTGTCGTAGTTCATCTTGTGTTCTATAGGAGTGAAAATGATCTCTTGATTTTTCGTGTGTTCTTTAGTGATGTTGGACTGCACTTCTGCGAGTTCTTTGAAAGTGTTTTAATCACCTTCTTGATCAGGATTTTTCATTTTGTTCAACACAGTACTCTCAGGTGTATGTATGTTCTTCTTGTTGTATCGTCACACTTTTCTCGCTTCACCACCTGCACGTGAACTACATATTAATCATCCTTATATTCCACGAGTTGTGGTAGTAGGAATGATTCTCTATTCATAGGTACGAGATACGGTTTCCTCACGTTCCAACAACTATCATTAAATAACATTAATTTCATTAAAAACATCAAATATTAGTGTTAGTATTATTTAAATAATATTGACAAAAAGTTAATAAACGGTGTCATAATGATTATGTAAACGATGTCTTCTTCAAGGTATAGTCTTCACATTATGAGGTTCACGGTATGTCCATGTCACGGTGTCTAGATCAAGGTGTCTCAGTCACGGTGAGTCCTTCACGGTGTCTGGGTCACTGTGTCTGGGTCACGACTTGTTCTTTATGGTGTTTGGGTCACGGTGTCTGGGTCACAGTTTGTCCTTCACCGTTTTCCCTTCATGGTGTGTCCTTCACGGTGTGTTCTTCACGGTGTGTCCTTCACGATGTCTCCATACTTAGACAAATATCTATATTTATAATTAAACAGAAATATGCATAATATGGATTAAGCTTAATCATTAGGGAGCAAGAGACCTTGAATCCTAAATATAAAGGTTTGATAATATATGTGAGATTTGTAATCATTTATAAGACTTGTAAATAATAAGGAGATTTATTAACATCCATAATATTTTTTATCATTAAAACATGATGTGTAGTTTTTATTGAGATTGGAGAGAATTAGAAAGATGTTCATTGAAGATTGAGATTAATCAGTAATAGGATTTCTGACCATTAAAACATGATTAACACATGGGGAGTCCAACCATCTCCCCCTTTCTGATGATCAAAAATCATGTAGAGTCAAAATATAAATGAAATGAAATATTAAATAAACATAGATTATTAAAAGATAATATCTCAATATAGTACTGATAATTGTAGTTTTTTCCCTTTTATACGTGTAGTTTTTCTCCACCTTTTGGTATTATCAAAAAGAGGAGAAAAATGAAAAGAAACACGGAATTTTTCATTAAACAAAGGGTTCGGAAAACAATAAAAACATTAAACACAAATGAAATCCCATCAAAAAGAAAAAAGTATCTATACTCTTCAGGGATCCACCTTTTCTTTTCCTTTATCAGCATCATGAGCTGGTGCTGATGTAGAAGAAGTCATAGATGTGGTAGACAAAGAGGTTAAGGGTAGACCTTCAAAAATAGATGGAGCCAAAGTAGGAGTAGTAGAAGATCTAAGCTGGGTTGGTCAAGAATGGCTGGCCAGATCTGAGAAAGAGCTTGGCTAACTGACATGGCAGTGGAGGCAATGGCAGGTAGACCAGGTCTAAGGGGTGCAGCAGCTAGAGAAACAATAGCAGTACTCTGCACATGATGATATGGCTTCAAAAGATTGATGAAATTAGTAATAATTTCACCACCATATTGCATAGCCTTTTCAAAATATTCCTTATTCTCCATGAATTTGAACAAAAATCTGGTGAACTCTGTAAGTTTCTGAACTTGAGTTTTAAAAGCATGAGTTACCGAAGGGATTCTTAAATTTTTTCACAAGATATCTAAAGTGATATGTCATATCACTTTTGGAGAAAATCAAAGTGAGATAAAAATCTATTTTTTTAGTGATCGCCTGTTGAGAATCATTGGCTATCTTAGAATGAATCCAAACCAAGTCTAATGCTCGATTACTGTTCTTAACCACTTCTAACAAAGAAGACAGATCCAAGCCACTGAAGGCATTCTGATGTTCTTCCTTGATTATGGATCTTAGCAGGGAATCATCCAAAAGAGGAACATAAGGTTGAATTGAACCAGGAGAAGCTTTTATAGATTCATATAGAACTTTGAGTTGTTTGATAACTTTTTGCAGGCATCCAGTGTATTCATCTGTAAGCTTATTCAGAATTTCTACAAGCTCCCTCATACATTCCAGCATCTTTTTGTGTCCTTTTCAAATATTCTCATTAAAAGATAGTATATATGGATGAACTTGTGACATAATCTCCCAAGCCAGGATGGAATCGGATGTCTCAGGAGAAGTAGCAATAGGTGCAGGGGCAGAAATATGAGCAGGCACTGATCTCAAAGACAACTAATTCTGCAAGGTTGCTTCCATATTTTTAAGATTTGAAATATCATCACTTAGCAGCTTATTTTCAACTCCGACTTCTTCATTTCTCGAATCATCCTTGGTTGAATATGCAATATACAATTTTATAAGAGAATTTATGGATCTTCTTGACTCAGTTGAGTCATTAGACATGGTTGAGAGGACAATATCTTCTCAACTCCAGCTAACAGACTCTCCAAAAACTTTCAGATCATCTTTAGTCACAAAGAAGTGATCCTCAGGTAAGGGAGCATGTAAAGGTAGAGGTTTAGGTTCAGGTTGCGGGTCAGAGTCATCATCAGACACAGATTCTAATTCAGATTGAGGCTCTGGTTCTGGTACAGGTTCTGGATGAGCTACAGACTTCAGTTGAAACAGAGAAGAAAGATCCATTCCAGTTTTAGTCACTTGTTGTGACTCATTCACATCATAAAATCTTGGGAACTCATACCGAGTGTACACAGAATATGTGACAGTAGGTTGAGAAGCTTTAGCAGATCCAGCTTCCATAATCTCAAGGTTTTGAGGTTCCTCCCCCTCAAATTGTGCTTCCATTCCAGATTCTTGAGGCTCAGAAACATGATCATGATCCAAAGGATCATCTCTAATCTTTTCAGCAAACTCTTGCCTTGCCAACTGAAAGGCAATTTCCATCCTCTCTTCAGTAGAGGGTTTGTACTCCGGAACCGATTGTTCCACTGGTTGATATTCCATACATGCTTCTTTCTGAACAGGGAGATCCTCTTCAAGAGGATCTGTCTCTATGGTTGCTTGATGTTCTGAATCAGGGAAAACCAAATTTCTTGTAGCAATAGGATGAGTTACTGGATTGAAATCGTCACTAGAAGTGAGAGATTCCTCTTCTCTCAAACCAACAACAACTTCCACTTCTTGAGGTATTTCATCAGGGATAATAGAAGGGACAACAATCATTTCTTTTTCAATAGGAGTTGTTTCTATTGGGGTTTTTTCATCTTCTTATCTAGGTGATACTTCATCTGTTACTTCCTCCTCTTCTTCTTCTTCATCTTAATACTTAGCCACTTCATCTGGTTCCAAACCAGGATCAGATAGATTCTTAGGTCTTCTTGGATAATCAATAGGATTAAACTTTTTTATATAGTTGATCATTATCCTCTACCCACTGCTTCTTCCACGGGTTCCAACTTATCTTCATAATTTTGATGATATGCATGGAAAAGTAGAAATCAAAGTCCTATAACTTTTCTTCATTCGGTCCAACCATCCCCTTGGCAACTAACATGGCTGAAATCATCCTTGAGTAAAACATGGAGTTGGATTTGGAAGTGACATTGATCAGCTCACAGATATGGTTAATAACATACTTGCATCGATTGATCTTATGGCCATTCGTCAATAGGTGAATCAGGAACACATCATGATACTTATTATATAAAAATACACTTTTCTCGGACTAATCAAATTATGAACAAATTTAAATATAAGCCTAGTTTCCCCATCTAATTCAGCATCTATGGCCCTTCTCTTGGTGCCATTTCTAGTTATACTTTTCAAGGCATTATCCATATTGAAGATATCAGATGATGGAGGAGGGTCTCTCTGGTAATCTTCACAAACTTTTTCATGTAGAATTAATATGCATGAATCCCACATCCTTGAAGATAATGAACACTTTTGACCATTGATTAAGCTGGTCACCATAATGCTTTCTCCAAAATCAAAGGAAAACTTCACCTATTGGTAGAATTGAGATACCATCCTTGGGTAAATCGGTCTATTTTGTCCAGAGAACCATTCAAGCCATCCTGGTTCTCTTAAAATATTCAAAACTAATGAATTTCTAGACAGAAACCATTCAAGGAAAACTTATTTTTCAGGTACAATAGTACGTCTTTCCATGTTTGGGTATAGAGGACCTTTGAGAGCTATCCTCAGTATCATCTTCTGTTTCTTAGAGAAGTGCTTCTCAGACGAAGGTGAAGATGGACACTTCATCCTTAGCATCCAATGAAGGTTCGGGCTAGAGGGAAGAGAAGGTTCAGGAGAGAATTTGGGTACGGAATCAAATAAAACCCTCATGTTTTATCATTTGGGAATGTCAAACGTTATAAAAAAAATGCGGGTAATCAAATATTAGTGAAATAAAAATAACCACAATACGGGATAAAATAAGAATATAAATAATTTTCACGGTGAGACCGTGAGTAGGCATTATGGTGTGATGAAAAACATTCATCACGGAGAGATAGTTGGTTGTCATCTCTGTGAGACAGTGACCATTTGGTGCAGTCACGGTTAGATAGTGAGTTAACAGACCATGAGCAAAAGATCTTATCGGTGAGTCTGTATGCATGAAACAGTAACTATAAAACAGTGAGCATGAACAATAAACTAAAGTAAAGTATTGAGTATTAAGATCATCAAGATATCTATTTATGATTAATCATACCAAGATCATGTATGATGTAGTCTAATCTTTCAGAATTTAATGGTTTAGTTAATATATCAACAAGTTGTTATTCAGTACCAATGAATTCCAAAGTGATATCACCTTTTGGATAATGATCTCTCAAAAAGTGATGTCTTACATCAATATGTTTTTTCCTAGAATGAGAAACAGGATTCTTAGAAATATTAATAGCACTTGTGTTGTCACATTTTATTGGGACATGTTTGAATTGATATCCATAGTCTAGAAATGTGTGTTTCATCCACAAAATTTGCGCACAACAACTTCTAGTAGCTATGTGTTCAGCTTCTGCAGTAGATAATGCAACAAAAATATGTTTCTTACTACACCATGATACTACTGACTTTCCTAAAAGATGACATGTTCCAGAGGTGCTTTTTCTATCTAACTTAAATCTAGAAAAATCATCATCAGAATAACTAACTAGTCCCAATGATTGCCCTTTGGGATAGAATAGTCCAAAATTGGGAGTATGCTTAAGGTATTTGAAAATTCTCTTTACAACATTTAAATGTGACTCTTTAGGGTTTTCTTGAAAACGAGCACACATACACACACTAAACATAATATCAGGATGACTAGTAGTCAGGTAGAGTAGACTTCCAATCATTCCACTATAAGTGGATTGATCAACTGATTTACTATCTTCATCAATATCAAACTTACAGGTGGTAGTCATGGGAGTGTCACTACCTTTTGTGCTATCCAATCCAAAACGTTTTAAAAGATCTCTAGTATATTTACTTTGAGTTAAAATAATTCCATCATCATTTTGAATGATTTAAAATCCAATAAAGAATTTAATTTCACCCATTAAACTCATTTCAAATTCATTTTGCATCATTTTAGAAAAATCAGTACATAGGAAATATCTTGAAGATCCAAAAATAATATCATCTACATAAATTTTTACAACTATAACATCTTTAAAAATTCGTTTTATAAAAATAGTAGGGTCAACTATACATTTTTTAAAACCTTTAGAGATTAGAAAAGTACTTAATCTATCATACCAAGATCTTGGAGCATGCTTTAAACCATATAAGGCTTTTGATAATTTGAAAATATGATTTGGAAAATGAGGGTTTGAGAATCCAGGTGGTTGTTCAACAAAAACATACTCATCAATATATCCATTTAAGAATGAACTCTTGACATCCATTTGATATAGTTTGAAATTTAGATGTGCATCATAAGCAAGTAAAATCCTAATAGCTTCTAATCTGGCAACAGAAGCAAAATTCTCCTCATAGTCAATTCATTCCTCTTGACTATAGCCTTGTGCAACTAGCCTAGCTTTGTTTCTAACTATGTTTCTAGATTCATCTACTTTATTTATAAACACCCATTTAGTGCCTAAGGTGAAAGTGTCCTTAGGTAGTTCAACAAGATTCCACACTTTATTTCTTTCAAACTGATTGAGTTCTTCTTTCATATAAATTACCCAAAATTCATTATTAATAGAATCATCAAGGTTTTTAGGTTCAAGCTGTGACAAGAAGGCTTGATGTTCAACCGGATTTCTAATCGAAGCTCTAGTATGTTTCCCTCTATCAATATTTCCTACAACAGCATCTAAAGGATGATTCTTGAGAATTCTAGTTGATCTAGTAAAGGTAGGACTAAAAATTTCAGGTTCATCTATAGGTTCGGTATGTCCAGAACTTGATGTTTTTATAGCAGGTTCTTTAGATTTTTCATTAAGGTCCAGAGTACTCAAATCTTCATCAAGATTTACAAGTGAGGTTTTAGGATCATGTGGATCAGTTTCATCAAACATGATGTGAATGGATTCATCCACACATTCGGTTCTTTTATTAAAGACACTATAGGATTTTCTCGTTAAAGAATAACAAAGAAAAATTCCTTCATCACACTTAGAAGAAAACTTATCAAGATTTTCTTTTATATTGGGAATAAAAACAGTGCAGCCAAATACTCTAAAGTAATTGACTTTAGGTTTTCTATTATTCCACAACTCATAAGGGGTCTTCTTAAGAACTGTTCTAATTGAGACTCTATTAATAATATAACAAGATGTATTCATAGAATCATCCCAAATGTAAATAGGCAGGTCATATTATTTAAGCATGGTTCTAGCAATTTCTTGCATGGTTCAATTTCTTCTTTATACTACACCATTCTACTGAGGTGTCTTATGAGCAGAAAAGTTATGACTATAGACATTGTGTGAGCAATAGGATTCAAATTCATGATTTTCAAACTCAGGACCATGATCACTTCTTAGAGTTTTAATCTTAAGTCCACTAAGGATTTCTACAGACTTGGAGTATTTAACAAAATAAGAACCAACTTCACTTTTGCGAGATAAAAAGTATACACACGTATATCTAGAAATGTCATCTACTAGGACATAGATATAGTGTTTCCCATTTACGCTAGAAACTCTAGATGGTCCAAATAGATCCATGTGAACCAACTCGAGAGGTTGATAAGTTGATAAATCATTCATTGGTTTGAAAGAGATTTTGTGTTTCTTTCCCTTTTGATAGGGATTACACACATTGTCATTTGGAAACTCATGTTTGGGTAAGTCTCTAACTAAGTTCTTCCTAGTTAGTATCCTATGTGATTGTATATTGCAGTGTCCTAATCTTCTATGACATAACCAAAACTATTTATGAAAAGCATTTAAATAGGTAACATTTTTCTTTGCTAAGGAATTTAAATCAACAGCATAAACATTTTCATTACTTAAAGCAGAAAAGACTATAACAATATTTATAATTAAAAACATTATAGGAATCATTTCCAAATTTGACATTAAAACCATCATCACACAACTGAGAAATACTTAACAGATTATATTTCAGTCCATTAACAAATAAAACTTTATAAATTAAAACTGAATCATTGTTACCAATTTGGCCTAGGCCGATGATCTTCCCATTAGAATTATCACCAAAGGTGACATAGACTCCATCAACCTTTATTAAACTCTTGAAACATGAGTAATACCCAGACATGTGTCTTGAAAATCCACTGTCCAAATACCATGTTTTCTTGTGGGAACTCTTCAAGAAGGTTTCCTACAAAATAGTTTTAGATATAGTATAATTTTGGTACCCAAATATTCTTGGGTCCGGACAGGTTAGAAATCAATGAATTTGGTACAGAAAGTTTTCTTATGGGTCTCATATAATTTACAGAATCAATTTATTTTTAAAGATAATATCTATTTGATCTATAACTATGTTAATAACTAGTTGAAGCATATGGATTTACAGAACTTGAACTAGCATAATTCTGTCCAGATTTAAGAAAAAATCTATTCTTAGTAAACTGTCTCAGTCCAGCTTTGTAGCATATTCTAGTAGTGTATTTTGGTGCCACTTTCTTTCCTAGAATTTGAGTTAGTGTAACCTTTCCCATTGTGAATTTCTCTAAGTCCTTTATAAGTTGCTCATTTGACATTTTCAGTTCAGTTTTCTCCTTTAATAGTTGAGAATTTTTCTCTTTTTCAATAGTAAATTCGGTTTTAATAGTAGTAGTAAGAGCATGTTGTTTCTTTAATGATTTGTATTTATCCTTAAGTTCATTACATGTCTCCTCCGGCATATTACAATATTCAAATAATCCCCACTAGTCATGTTTTTAGAATCAGAATCAGATTCTGCATCATATCGAGAATAATAAGAATTTAAAATATGAGTATCTAAGGTTACCTCAGATGTGTTTGTCATGAAACACATGTTGGAACGATTCTTTTCAGAATCAGACATTTTAGATTCACTTGTACTGTCTTCAAAATCACCCCAGATATCCTTCATAGCTTTCTTGTACTTACTGTCCTTGTAATCATATTTCTTCTTGAATTTTAGCATTGGGCAGTCTGCCTTAATGTGTCTTTTTCTTTTTAAATCATAGCAAACAACTTCATCACTTTTATCTGGCTTCTTTCCAGTTCTTATTCTAATGTCCCTTATTGTCATACTTTCCTATGTAATTTGTTTTTCAGAAAACTTTCTTCATAATTTAAAATTTCATAAACCTTCTGGCAATCTGAGCCATTTCAACATCACTATCAGAGTCTTAGATTTCAAATGATGAATTGTCAGTTTGTATCTGAGCTTTTTCTTTTTCCTTGTTCTTTGATGCAGTAGTCTTGAAAGCCACTGATTTCCTTTTTGGTTCATACTCTTCCTCTTTATTTACCTTGATTTCTTCATCATACATCATAAGCTTACCAGTGAGTTCTTTGATAGGTAGAGCAGTAATGTCACATGACTCTTTGATTGAAACAGATGTGCCTCTCCATCGGTCTGGTAAAAATCTCAGTATCCTCATAATTTGTTCCTTTGCTGGAACAACTTTACCGTGTGAATTCATTGTATTAACTATCTCATTGAACCTAAGATACATATCAGAAATGGGTTCATCGGTCTTCATTTTAAAATTATCATATTTAATAGTATAAGTATTTAATCTCATTTCTTTAACTGTGGTTGTTCCTTCATGAGAAACACCCAAGGTATCCCAAATTTCAAAATCAGTTTTTCAAGCAGAAATTCTGACAAACTCTTCTTCTCCTAGAGCACAGTACAGGGCATTCATAGCTTTACAATTATTATTGTAGGCAGTATTTATAGGTTCAACCCAAGTTTTTCTTTTAATTTCTGGAATTTTATATTGAGATTCTATAGGAGTCCAAATATCAAAACCCATGCTTTCTAAATGAATTTTCATTTTATGCTTCCACTGAGCATAGTTTGTACCATTGAAGAAAGGTGGCATGTTAGTAGAAGAACCGACTAGTCTATTGTCCATAACTAGATTTTAGAAAGTATAATTAAAGAGATAAAAGTTAGAAATAACGGAAATTTATGATCGTTAATGATGCAACTAAAATCATAGTTGAAAAACAGAGTATTTCAAAAATCCTTAAACAAAAACAACCTTGGATACCAAATGTTGGTCGGACTGGATACTCAAGAGGGGGGCGAGTTGAGTTCCAATTTAAATTTTTGTTAAAATAATTCCTATTTAAAATCCTCAAATTTATAAAACAAGTTAAACTATATTGAATTTATACAGATTGTAAATGTTCACATAGCTTCTCTAAGAGTGATTAGGTCTCAGTTAATTTAACCACAAGAACAAACTAACTTTTCAAACTAACCTACTCGTTTACAATAAGTGTAAACACATGCTAATTTAAATATCAATGTTTCTTTAAAATATTTTTTTATTTTAATGTAATAGCAGCGCAGTATAAAGGAAATATGTAGTATACTTTAAACTTAAATTAAAACATGCGCAGTAGATGTAACAAGAGGATCAGTCTCAAGCCTAGACTTAGTCCTCTCAAATTTATATAAATTTGATCCACACCCTAGATTGGGGTTAACAATAGTTTACACAACTATCCAGGCCACGCAGGGACCACTACCACTATTCTTCGTGGGAAACAAGTGTTAAGAGTTTTAGAGTGAGGATTTAGATATCCTCCAGTTCAGTGCCGGAGACAGTGTGTGTGTGAGATATATAGAGTACACCACACTACTCTAAGGTAAATAAACAAATCACTTAGAGAGAATAGATAAGAGTTTAGAAAGCTCTAGTGATTAGCAATGCAGCTCAGGACTCGTCGGATTCAGCAGAATTGCTACTTAGTCCTTCTATGGTTTTTCTGTTGAAAAACAGAGTGTCATAGTTCATCTTGTGTACTACATGTGTGAAAATGATCTCTTGATTCGCCGTCTGTTCTTCAGTGATGTTGGATTGCAATTATGCAAGATATTTGAAAGTCTTTCAATCTTCTTCTTGATCAGAATTGTTCTTTTTCTTCAGCGTAGTACTCTCGGGCATATGTATGTCTTCTTGTTGTATCGTCACTCTTTTCTATCATCACCACCTTTACGTGTACTGCATCTTAATCTTCCTTATATTCCACGAGTTTTGGCAGTAGGAATGATTTACATTTCATAGGTACGAGATATGGTTTCCTGACATGACAACAACTATCATTAAATAACATTAATTGCATTAAAAAAATAAAATATGACCGTTAGTATTATTTAAATAATATTGAAAAAAAGTTAATAAATGGTGTCATAGTGATTATGTAAATGGTGTCTTCTTCACGGTATAGTCTTCACAGCGTGAGGTTCAAAATATATCCATGTAACATTGTACGGATCACGGTGTCTCGGTCACGGTGAATCCTTCACGGTGTCTCGGTCACAGTGTCTGGGTCACGGTGTTTGGGTCACGGTGTCTAGGTCACGGTGTCTGGGTCACAGTTTTTCCTTCATGGTTTCTGGGTCATGGTGTCTAGGTCACGGTGTCTTGGTCACAGTTTGTCCTTCACAGTTTGTCCTTCACAGTGTGTCCTTCACGGTGTCTCCTTCATGCTGTGTCCTTCACGGTGTGTCCTTCACGGTGTGTCCTTCTCAGTGTCTCTATACGTAGACAAATATCTATATTTATACTTAAACAGTAATATGATGAATATAAATTAAGCTCAATCATTAGAGAGTAAGAGGCCTTGAATCATAAATATAAGGCTTGATAATATATGTGATATATGAAATCATGCATAAGAATTGTAAATAATAAAGAGAGTAATTAACATCCATAATATTCATTATCATTAAAACATGATGTGTAGTTATTATTGAGAATGAAGAGCATTAGAAAGATGTGAAATGAATATTGAGATTAATCAGTAATATGATTTTTGGTAATTAAAACATGATTAACACATGAGGAGTCCAACATGTGGTATCCAAGTATTTATATATTCTATTCTCTGCCATATATATATATACAGTTATAAATTTTTATTTTGTGTCTATAATGGTACTTACTAAATTAAACTATATGCTAATATTTGGTGTTTCTTATTATGATAAATTCAAAAAATTACTTTGGATTGTATTCAATATATCATACCATGCATTATTGAATTTTAATATCATGAGATTTTCGTTTAATTTTATATTTTGTTTATATTGGTTATTTTATTTTTAATTAATTATCCTCAAATTCAATATGAGTTCAATTCATCTCATTGTGGCTTAAATCCCCACAATGAAAGTACCCACCATATAGCCTATTTAATGTGGGATTAATGTTTCAATCCTATTTAATACATTCCAAATAGGTATACCAGTTGAGGGGGTTCATGATATACTAGAATCAGATTTTATGGTTGAAAATTATGATGGATATTATAATTAACCGCTATGAGGATTTGAAAATCTAGTATAAAAATAATGGGTTTTAAATATGGTGTGTGACATATCACAAGGATACATACAATGAAATGAGATTTTAGTTCCCCCACAAGCAAATGGATGGGATCTAAGTCAATATAATGATTGTGTGAGGTTTTACATATGAGGACCCATCCTTAAACATTGCATAAACATGAGATAAGTCAAAAATTTGACATAAATTCAATCTAAGGATCGTAATAATTATATTGGTTTATATAATTTTTCCATAACTAAATCATAACAATTTACATGTTACAATTATAGAAATGTACTCAAAATCCAACTTTTTCCAAAAATAAATAATTTTTATAAATAAACATGGTTCATTTTAGGTTGAAACCATGGATTTTATTTGATCACATTCTTGAATCTATTCTTCATTATTTCATGTGAAAAACAATTCAAAACCTGGAAGAAGAATAAAATCCTCATAAAGGGATACATAATGAAATGGAAACTGTTAGTCTTGCAAAAAAAATGTAAACCATTAATAATTTATCATAATGTAATACATTTCACCGTTAAGATTACTAAATATAATTCATTGAATACAATCAACTTAATTACCCATTTTGTAACCAAATAATTACCATAAATCTCTTATACTAAAACATTTAACATAAAAAGGTAAATTGGTACACTAAAATATTTAATTGTGATAACCATACGACCGACTTCCACAAATATAACTAAATGGAATAGTCATATGACTGACTTCCACACCCAATGAATTGGAGGATTTAACATAACCACCAAATTATGGATTGTCATAGAACCACCCTTATTTGGATTATCATGCAACCACCCTTCTATGGTTTATCAATTAAAATCCCATTTTTTCTTTATCATATAACCACTAGTAAAATGTTCAAGTACCATAACATTATCATAAAACACAAAAAAATCCTAACAATTTTTTCCACATTTCAATCACAATATATTATTTCAATATATTGATATAATAAATTTTTTTCAAACCCATTTCCATTACCAATATACTTGACATGTGTATATGGTGTTTATTGTTTTCTTCAAAACATTACAACTTGTAGAGGAAGCCAAATATCAAATAATCGTTACATTGTTGGAGAAGTCATTGTCAGTGAATACATAAAAAACATTCTTTTTTAAGTTTAGTGAAATGATTCATATAAAAAGATTCTTTTTTTAAAAACATTTAATGAAATTATTATTCAGTCGGTGGATTATACACCATTTAAAATAAGGTGGTTTATAATATTAAAAATTCCTTAATGAATTGTTGTTGAGATGAAGTCCCTTTCCTTGAGCCTGAATCATCATGTACAATCGTTATGTTCTCGAAGAATAGGTTTCGATGAATTTATAATTTATTGAGACCAATTTTCATGTTTATTATTTATTTTATATCACTTATTACCATTTTATAAAAATTTCATAACTATTTATGTTCATATCAGATGTTTTGTCCATATTGGGTACTAGGGTGTAAAATAAACATGTTTTGATGTAAATTGTCCATGTGATCAAATGTCCATTATTTCCATAATAGAATTCAATATTTAAATATCATATATAAATAGTTTATATGAATTTATAATATTCCATAATATTTTAAGATAATAAATTAAAATCACCATTCATGGAAACTATAGGCCATACGTATTCACGAATGCTACATTAATTTCACTGTAATATTAGAAAATAATAATTAAATTAAAAAAATTATTTTAAAATACGGATACAATACTAATTTCATAAATGTCACATAGGTTTAAAAAATCCATCATTTATATGTTCCATGTATATAAGGAATCAATATTACTGATTTCAGGGTGAGGTAGTCCACACTTCTCAAACTAAATTATCATATTTACAAAACATGGAAATCATAAATGAATGTTGTAAATAAAAAACTAATGTAGTAATAATTTACTATAAATATAATATATATCTCATATAAATATTGTGTTATCATAATGGCCACCATGATATGTGGTTTGGGAAAATTAAACAATCATCATTTCGTGAGGTAGTAGTTTTCGGTAAATAGAAACATTATGTATGTTACCCATTAAATGAAGTTGTATGTACGATTTAGTTAAAATTTTATCATAAAATAATCCTAATATATTTAGGATAATTTTTTGTTATATAATCAAAATATAATAATCGTATAGATAATGGAGAATGTAAATGAATGTAAAAAACATAAGAGAATGTGTTACCTCTTAATCACGAATCCTTTTTTGGTTTATACTAAAAGGGTTTTTGAGAGGCTTTCATCCCTAAGGGAGGATTTTAAGATGAGATAATGGATTCTAGGAAGTATTTTGGGTAGGAATTGGCTAATCCAAAAGGATTTTATAGTGTACAGAAAAAGTTGAATGGAAACATTTTTATAGTAGAGTGGATGTGCACACTTGAAATGTATTAAAATATAAAATTAATATAATATAAACATCTATTTGAAATGAAAAAAAAAATATTTTTAGAGATATAATATTTTGATAGTAATAATTTATCTCATCCAATAATTTCTATACATTTAATTATTTTATTTTAGACCCTTTATTTGTTGTTTACTCGTAATTATTCCTTTTATGTTTTAAAAATTTTACAACCTTTTAATAATAAAAAGGATATTAATTTCACATATACAGGGTAAATCACCCATAATTGGACAGTTATTTAAAATTTAGTTATTTACATAGAAACTTAATAATTTTTATAGTTTTTTATTGATAAAAAATTTAATAAATTTACCTTTTTATAAAACGTGAATTACGTCAATTTTTAATATATTCATTTCATTGAATTTAAATCAAATCCATACAAAGATATGTCATCACACCAATGATTTTAATATTCTTAAAAAATATCATATTTTCATTTAAAAATTATATAAGGAATAAATTATTTTGTATTATTTTTATTTTAGTTTAATTTATATCATTAATTTGATATTTCTCTTTATAAATAATTATTATATAAGTGTTCTGTCAATATTTATAGTAATTATTTAATCTTTTTGATATTTTAAATAAATTTAAACATTATATAAAATTTCATTATATTTTTTGATATTATTTATGTTATATGTTTCATAACGTTTATAACTACATTAAAATTGTTATACTTATAAAAGAATAGAGAGTTATATGGTGTCCCTTTCTTTTGTGTTAATAATAATGACATTACATTCATAGATAAAAGTACATTTCATAAATAAATTATGACCCATAGATGATATTGGTTTACTTTAAATCATAAAATTTTATTTTATCAAGTGTTAGGGTAATTTTAAATCCTTATCATATTTCTGGTTACCCTCATTTACATATTTTACCTATAGCTATGGTAGATAAAAATTACCGTATTTACTATTCAAACTATCCAAAAAAATCCTATTAACATAATTTGGAACCAATAATTCAAAATATAGAATCCAATTTTCAGAAATCAAAAAACATATGTTGTAGTAATTAATTGGGAATTTTTATCATTGTTAAAGCGACAAAATGGGGTTTAAAAACGAAAAAACAATCAATTGAATGATGTTCCTTTTTTACTAATGTCAATGGTAAATTACTTATAATTAAGAAATAGGATTTAATGATAAGAAATAAGAAATTATTACATTAAAACCAATAAAAGTATAACCATTATATATAAATAAATTAGATGAAAATCTAATTTTAAATTAAAATTCTGCATTTTTCAATATTTATTAACAAATTAAGATTATAATAAAAATAAAATACATGAAACCAAATAAAATTTTTACATCTGTCATATAAATATTAAGTTCATTTTTTCATAAATAAATTATTAAAGAGTAAAATATTATATTTTAAAATGATTCACAATCAAAAAGTGGTAAAGCTACATTTTTAGAAAACCTCTCATTTTATCTCAAAAATTGAATTTGTTCGTATATCATGTCTACAAATCATATAAGTTTAATTTTAAACATTAAATTGAATATAGTAAATATATACTTCTTTAGTAAAATTGATAAATAGTTATTTCATTATATTATAAAATCAATTATTTTCAATTAAATAGTATTTTATAAAAAACATTTCCTTTTAATTAAAATGGGTTTCATTTTTGTTTATAAGTAATTGTAAAAATAAAATTAATTAGATGACTATTTAAACCATATTTTCATAATCTAGTTATTAATTTTAATTACCTTAATTTTAATAGGTAGGATATAAGGTAATATAATGATACTTTAGTTCGATGTGGCAGATTTTGTATGCTATCGAACAAATTCCCTCCTTTTAAAATCACATGATGTTACATTCTCCACCCTTTTGATAATTGTGTCCTGGAAATTTGATTTTGGGTTCAATAACTGAGGTATGAATCTTCAAAATACCATTACATGATTCCCACATCATAAAGAGGATTAATAAAACTACCACTTTAAACGAAATTAAGATAAATTCAAAAGTAAACCGAGATAACACATGTTTGGATTCAATGTAGGAAAACATTGATATGGAAGAAAAACAAACCATATTTTTCTGATGGAGAGTGATATAAAACATGATAAGGATATAGTTAACTATCATAAAACCACAAATATTTCATGGGATAAATGGTCATTGATATCATAGAAGGAAAAGTGAATCAAAAACGATTTTATTTTAAGATCCTTTTTATAATGTAAAGGAAAATTTTATGATCTTGAATAATAATATAACAAAACATTCATACTTTTCATGTATATTTTCACCAATAAATAAATTTATTAATCAAACACATATTTTTTCCAAATGATGAGTATTGAAGATGACATGGTCATTCCTAAAGCACTTGAATCAACTTCACGAGAATCATTGAATCCACAAAATATTAAATATCTATTCATGCTATCTTGAAACATTAACAAAAACTAAAATATTTACGATAATATAAGATAACACCCCCAAAATAATAAATCATATTATAGTGGAAAGCCACTTTTTATCTCCAAAATTCAAAAGTAATATAAAAAATTCAACATAGACCATTCAATAAATAGTATTCCTTGAAATTCATCAAATAATCCCAACTATGATTGAAATAGAATATTTTGAAGGATTCAATCACATAGTCTTCCAAGATTTGTTTTTAAATTTTTATCCAAATAATATGAACAAATCATAATGTCTCATACCAAAGTGTAATTTCCTAATCACATATTCTCCATTATTGTTCAATCACATCCATGAATAACCCGGATCACCATAAGTCCACAATTAAAAATGGATTCCTCCAAAATATAGTTAAATAATTACTACCCAAATAAAATCCTATAGTATTCAATTTTACATAAATATATAGGGTTCCAAAGTTAGTGATCATATTCCAAAATAAAATTTACAACTCCATCCCCAAATCATTTACCAATACCAAAGAAATGAATTTCATAAAATGTTAGTTCAAAAAATATTTCTTATCTAATATAATTTATTAACTAAAAAGATAAATTCTTATATATAGTGAAATCATGTATTCTAGTGGTAGATGTTAAAGGCTCGTCACACTCTATTTTTTGTCTTGATTCTTACATACCTGTCTGACGATATGGGTTGTCTCATTGTCTGTGTGTTGTCATTTTATAAAACCATATAATTATTATAATATTACAAAATATTATAATGACCTCAAAATAATAATAACATGTTTTAAACTCAATGGTTATTTCCCCCCCTCACATTTTTCATCCCAAATCCTAGTAACCCATAATTTCCTCAAAGGTGAAGGTCTTAAAAATTTCCATTAGTCACATGAATATTTCATATCATAAATCATTATAAGGGATTTAAATGACATTGATCTTATGATAATACTTAAAATTTTAAACCCATGAGGATATCCCTAACTCTGTTAAAAACATCCCAATATCTAGGGCAGTCTAAACTATCCTATTATTCCAACTATAAGGTCTAATATTAAACATTACATAAACCTAAGATAAGTCAATATTTTCACATAAATTCACTTCAAGGAAATTTTTATGTCTAGAGAATCAGATAAATAGATCATAAATAACAAATATAAACATAAAGATTACAAGATATCACTTATACTCACTACCCATTTTTATCATTAAAAACAAATTTTTTTAAAAAACCTAGTTCATTCCATATTTATATAGCCTAGATTCTCTATAATCATATCATAGATTGTATTCTTATTTAATTCATATAAAAAACATCTATAAACATGAAATGAGCATAAGAAGATCATTATGGGATTTATAAATAATAAAAACTATTTGTCTTGAAAAAACTGTAAACCTTGAATAATTTATCATAATGTAATGCTTTTCTGCCAAAAACGGTAGTAAATATACATCATTAAATATAAGATCATTGATTTCCATTTTTTCATGAAAAATATTACAATAAATTCCATAGAAAGAAATATATAACATATACTGGTAACTTGTAACATAATTATACATAAATGGAATAAATATATGGTTGACTTCAAAACATATCACTCAATGGAATAGTCATACAGCTGACTTCCACACAAAATGCATCTGAGGTTATAACATAACCACCCATCCATGACTTTTCACAGAACCACCCATCATTAATTTATCATGAAACCTTCCTTATCTGGTTTATCACATAACCCCAATTAATTGTTTTATCAATAACTACCCATTAAATTTCTATTACCATAACATAATCCAAACACATAAAACAAGCATAATAGAAAATAAAAATTTCTAAATTTCCATCAAAAGGGATCATTTCAAGATATTTTCATAACAAATCCCTAATCAAAACCGTTTTCAAATCCAAAATAAATTAAAAGGTATATGTTATTTATTTTTATTTTAAAAACAAAAGGTCTTATTGGGGAATAAAAATATCATGTAATGTTTGCGGCGACAGAGGAGTTTTTTTCACCGCATACGTCAAAAAACAATTGTTTTGACTTTTATTGAAATGATCATATAAAAAGATTTTATTTTTAAAAACATTGAATGAAATTTAAAGTAAAATGGTTTATTATACATCATATAAAATAAGTAGGTGTATATTATCAAAATATACATCAATGAATGGAGATTGAGACAAATTACCTATCCTTGATTGTGAATCATTACTCACAATCGTTATTTTCCGGAATAATAAACTTTGGTTAATTACAAATTCAATAAGAACCATTACCAATTTTATTATTTCCATTAAATCACTTATTAAAATGTAATAAAACTTACAGAACTATGTATGTTTATATTAAAATTTTTTTGATATTGGGTACTTGAGTTAAAAATGAACTTATGTTGAGGTAAATTGACCATGTTTTCAAAATTCCACTATCTACAAGAGTAGTGTTCATGATTTAACTATATGATATATCTAGATTATATGTATCTATAATAATTTATAATATTTGGAAATGATAAATAAAATGCATTATTTATGGAGATGGTAGGCCGTACGTACACATGAACACTACAACCATATTTTCATATTAGAAGATTTTTATTTAAATGATATAAATTCTTATTACATTACCAGTATTATATTAATTTCATATATGTCTCATAGGTTTAATAAAACCATCATTTATATGTTTTCTGTATAGCGGTAATGAGTCCTTTTGCTTTGTGGGGTGGTAGTCCACACATCCTCAAAAACATTATCATATTTAAATAACATGGAATGAATAAATGTATGTTATAAATAAAAATTATAGAAGCATAGAGATTATATAAATATAATATATATCATATAGAAATATATTTTCCATCATAATTTCCAAATGAGATGTGGTAAGAGAAAAATGAACAATCATCATTTCGTGGGGAAGTAGTTCACTGTACACAGAAACAATATGTTCTATATTAATTAAATGGAGATTTTTGTAATGGTACAGAAAAAAATATCCTACCAACATCCTAGTATAGTTTGGATACTGTAATATTTTTATAATTATAATATAATAATAATATTTTTATTGGATAAAGGAAATGAAATTTAAAAACATTAGAGAATGTGTTACTTCTTTTTCAAGTAACCTCCTTTTGTTTATACCAAAAGGGATCAATGAGATGATTTTTTTCACCAATGAAGTATTCTAGGATGAAATCAGTAATTCAAGGAAGAGTTATGGGTATGGATTTTTTTATATAAAAGTGTTTTAGAGTGTTATGAAAAGAGATGAATGTGTTCCTTTAATCGGAAAATGGAAGGGCATAGTTGGAATGTTTTAAAATATTAAAATAATATATACTCAATTTCAATTTGAATTTGTCCCGTACTCATTTATTTATAAGATAATATGAGGATAGTTCCAAATAATCACATAAAAAATTTAGACCTATATTTAATTTATTTTAAAGCTTATCTTTTGAGTCAACATTTATTTACTCTTTTTTTAAATTAAATTGATGTAACAAAATTATAATTATTTAGTGGATATAAATTTCACTTATATTGGGTAAATTTACTATAATTGGAAAATTAATTAACTTTCAGACCATAACATAATTACTTAATAATTTAAATTATTTTTAGTAATTTTCAACTATATAATAATTTAAAATTTCTAGAAAACATCAATTACGTCAATTTTTACATGAAACAAATCATTGAATTTTAAAAAAATAAAGAGATAAATTTATCCCAAAGAATTTAATAGTCATTAAACATGTAATATTAACTTTTTAAAATAGTGTATGACATAAATTATTTTATGTAATATTTGTTTTAGATTTATAATATCATTTATTTGATATTATTCGTATAAAATAATTATTTTATCACTATTGTGTCATTATTTAGGGCAATTATTCAATATCTAAAAATCCTAAATAAATTCCCATAATTTAGATAATTTAATATTATTTATGGATACTATTTTTTTCTATTTTTAATAGTGTTTATCACTACCGTAAATGTATTATACTCAAGAGATAAGAGAGTGACATGTTATTACTAACTTTTGTTTTAATAATATATATATATCACTTTCATAGACAAAAGCCCAATAAATGAATCAATTATGATCCTTAGGTAATATTGGTGATCATTTATTTATCCAATAGGATTTTGGAATGTGTTAGGAAATTTTTATTATCCTTATCATATTGTTTGTTACCCAAATTTACATGATTTACCATTAAATATGGTGAATAAAAATTAATGTAGTTACTATTAATAATATCCATAATATAACCTATTCAACTAATTTGGACAAATTGATTCCTAATATGGAATCCATTTTTTAAAATCCAAAATAAATTATCGCTAGTTATAAACATAAAAGTAATTCCCATTTTTAAAAAGGCGAAACATGTTTTCTAAATGTAAAACCCATCAAATGATTGATGTGCATTTCTATATAATTTCAATTTGAAATTTCCTCAAATAATCAAAATTTTATTAACTAAAAAACATTATATAACTATACATTAAAACCAATTAAATGGATAACCATTATGTATAAATAAATTAGATTACAAAACATTTTTTAATTAAAATGGAGTATTTTCACTATTTATTAAAAAAATGGTTGTTATTAAAAAATTCAACCAAATAAATTTTTTTACCAATTCCAAAGAAGTAGTTTATTTTTTCAAAAATAAATTATAAAAGTGTAAAAAACTGTATTTAATTTGTGCTCACAATTAAAATGTCGTAAAACACTATTTTTAGAAAAACCATCATTTGATCCATAAACTAGAATTTGTTCTTATATGATGTAATGAAACAATATAATATGAATTTAAAACATTAAATTGAATATATTACATAGATATTTTATTAATAAAATTCATATAGAGTGATCTTATTATTTTATAAATCAATTATTTTCATTTTAATAGTTTTTCATAAAAAACATTTCCTTCAAATAAAATAGTGTATTATTTTAATTTATAAATAATTAATTATTAATGAATTATTTAAATTAACATGTAAAAAATATCCTCATAAATAAATTAGTATTGTTCATTAAATCCAATTTAATGGATTAATTATATGGAAACATAATAGTGCTTCTACTTGATGTGGCATGTTATGTACGCTATTGAACATATTGTCTCTTTTTAAAAGCATGATATATTACAGTAATACTTTATTTATATAAAATAAAATATTTAAATGAATAATAATTGAATAGAATTTTGTTTGAACTAGGGTGAATTTTAGAAATATTTAAATGAATTTAATTAAATGGGTAACATATCATCAAAATTATTTTTTTAATGTTTTTAATAAAGATATTTGTTGTTCATTGTAAGTAAGTGGTGAAAATTTGTGAGGTTTAGTATAATTATATTGTTTATTTTCATAGGGTACACCCTATTGATTTTCATGACTTGTAAGAGAATACTTTGTGCACTTTATAGAATTAGATTTTTACAAATGAATGAGGGGAGTGTAACACACTGATATTTTTGAATATTTTTCTCAAAATAATTATATTTCATTTATATCTTGATTTAAAAACATAAACATTTTAACCATGTTTACATTAAACATGAGGTTATCATGCATTTTCCATGACAATTATTTTTGAAAAAAACCATGCTATATTGTAAATATAGTCACATAAACATGACTATTATAAAATTGATATTAAATAATGAAATGTGAATATTGATGAATAATTTTTACATATTAACTATATATTAATAATATTATGAAACACATTGATAAAAATAGTATATAACCAATGATAAATTGTCAATATGTTTCCAAAATACTGTTTTCTGAAAAACAATTATTGAAATTTTAAAATTTTAACATTAATAGACTTTAATGATCACACTTTTCGATAATTAATTTTATAAAATATACAAAATTGTTAAAATTAAAATTTTATAATTATGTTTCGGTTAATATTTGGGATATTTCTATTAATATTCAATTTTTTTAATAATAGTGGACAATACTAAATTTAAATTTAAAACTACCATGTCATTAATTTATTTATAAAGTTAAATTAAATTTTAAATTAGTTTTATTGTAAATTATTATAAATATTCCTTGAATAATCTAATTTATGTCATTGAAAAAAAATTATGCTGAATTATATAATAAATACATTATAATATTTTGAACATTTTCTCCTTAAAAAGTTATTTTCACATCATATTTGTGGGATTAATTTTAAATTCAATTTATTAACTTCGATGTATGGAATTTATAAAAATGTATTCTAAATTTGAAATAAGAACAATTTATATTATCTAATTAGTTCAACTATAATTTCTAACAAACTAAATTGTAAAACAGTAAAAATATTTACCGCGATTATGGTAAAAATATTAACCATTGTTATTTTAAAAAATTTCTTATTATTGCTGATAAACATAAATTGTAAGGAAAAAAATAACTCAAAAAAACACACATTTTCTTGAAATATTTGACATTTAATATTCCAGTATGATGGATAATTTATTATTATTTCATTTTTACATGAAAAAATGATGGTGCAATTCATATTTTAGTGAATTACATGTGTGCCACTCACATCAGTTATAAAAGGACACCCAATTTTTTCAATTCAACACACCATAAATACATTTTTATTAGACCAATACATAATGAATTACCTTAAAAAATTCACACCCATCATCATGTAGTTTTTATTTTGTAAATAATTCTATCCTAAGATGGATTTCGGTTCGATCATAGAAAGGATACCAGAAGACGAGGCACATTCATAAATGAGAGTTTTTTTGTTATGAATACATCTTATTCAATTATTATTTTTCTATTCTGATAATATATCCCCATTATATTATATATAATAATATTTCATTCTCTTAATGCAATTACCTAAACCTATCTCTACTTCTATCAAATTGCTTACGAAGTCATCAGTCGTCAATGCAAGGGACTACCCCCTCACAAACCCATGTCATACATTTTTTCATCACCACCACTCAATTTTGGACATTATTAGAGATTTTTAATTTATATATATGATTTTTTTGTTTGTGTGTACGACGGACTACTACAACATAAAGCAATGTGATTCATCCATGAATTATGTGAAATTTACTAATGGCGTGTTCAATGAACATATATTATATATATGACATAAATATTATTATATTATTATATAATATAACATAAATTTATTTCATTCAATCTTATTATAGAATGGAAACAACATCCTTGTATACGTATAGACTACTATCTCCGTGAATTGTGTAGTTCAATTTCAATAAATATATTTTTAAGATTACTATAAATATATATATAATTAATATATATGATATTTACATAATGATTAAAATTATGTAGATTATGGAACTAGGGCCAAATTAATTGGTCCAAAAGTAAGAAAATGAAATCATATATGAAAAAATATCAGTTATTTTCTAAAAGGGGATGTTAACAGGGAATTTTTAATAAATAGGTAATAAAATGATACATGTAAATAATATAACAATAAGATTCGTCCATGGGTTCTAAATCCAGGCCCCAAATTTATTTGAAAAAAAGATAGTAAATATACAGCAGATTAAGGGGGTGCTTTCATGCATAGAACTACACCATAAACCATAAGAAATGCACACCACATAGTTACCTCTTCCTAGGTCGGCCACGGCCCCTGGATCCACCCCTGTTATGACACCCTCTTCCCCTTTGCATTCCTTCATTCTCCATCCTATTCAAATCAGAATCCTCATGAGAGGGATCCCTATCCTGTCCAGGATCGTTCTACTGTACAGTGGGGTGGTTATGTTGTTCATCCCCTTGCACTAAATTAGCATCCTGCACTACAATGGGAGCCTACTCATATCACATTTCTATTTGTGAGATAAATTTCATATTCAATATGTATTTTCTTTATGTGGTGTATATACAGAAAATGAGTTTGTTTTATTAATATTATCAACAATATTATGGTGAAACACATATCTATTTGATTATCTCTCTTTAATTGGGTTAATGGTTTAAAATTAACCAAGGCGGTAAATGATGTCTTTCTCGATATTCCTTCGATGAGATGGATATTATGTTATTAACCTATTTTTTATGGAGTGTATATAAAAACCATGTTCGTTTAATATCATTAATTTAATTATCATATTGATATTATTATTCCCATTTTATCTTTTTCTTAAATGGGTATTATGATTTAATATTACAAAAGTGGTAAGGATTTTATTCAACAATCTCATCTTTTATAAATATTTCTTTATGTTTTGAATGATAAAATATTATGATTAAACTATCATTAAACACGTCATTTTTCATTTAAATTGGATATTTGCGATATTTTTAATTAATATTACCATTTTTCGACGCATGGGTACCTGGTATAATTATGAAAATAATTTTATGAAAATTATACAATATTTCTCCCTTCGTTTACAAATATATATTCTTTCTAAAAAAATTTTTAGAAATATTTTCAAAAAATTCTATTATACTCATAATATTTTTCAAACAATCTTTTACACATGTATTTATTTATTAATATATTTTAAAATGAACATTAATTTCTATTTCCAAAAAAATCATATTCGGATTTTATGAAAAATGTGAGAGAGATACTTTTTTGATGTGTAAGACATGAAAAAATTATTACATCATCACGAAAATAATTTTATTTTAATACACATTATTTTATTTCATGTTTATTTTCAAAGAAAAATCATTGCAAGAGGTTTTATGTTTTAAAAGCTATATTTTGAATTGGAAAAGATATTTTTTCCATGAAATTTTTTAAATGGTCATCAAAATTAATATTAAATATAATATGACATAATTTGTGGTTAAATATTCTTTATTGAGGATATTATACTAAGATAACATTCTTATTCATTCTATGAATGTTTTATGTTTGTTATTTCATGATGCTTATTAAACCCATTTTTTTCTAGAGTTTATAACATGATAACATTATTATGAAGGCCTATTTGTTTTCTACATGTTATAATACGATGAATTGATGAAATAATTATATAACCTGTGTATTTTATATGGGTTGTGATCTGATGGAATGTTTATAAACACATTAAATTTCATAAGTTATGATATTTGGAATATTTTACCATCTAATGGAAAAAATATATTGTTTACATTAGGATATGTTTGGAACCTTTTTCTCCCTACAATACATTAGGAAAAAATTAATATTCAAATATATAAATTGTATTGGAAAGGGGAGTGGGCCAAATTAGTATGGGAATTTATCCTATTTTATTTTATAGGGAGTAAATTTTGACTACCATAATTGTTTTTTGGGGTGAACCCATTCCACTATGATGGAATTGGAAGTGAATCATGACTGAAATGGTAATTATTTGTTATTATTATATCTTTAAAACAAATATGTGTCTTATGATAGTGTTATAATATCTTGGATCAAGATTTTTATCCTCTTATGATTCATGTCTTATAAAACTCTAATCATTATTCCCCAACCCAATATTATGATCTATGATATACATGGCATGGTTTCCAAATGTTTTAGTCATGTTCACATACCAGTAACTTCATGCTTTGATTTAATATGTATATTTTTACCCATATTTTATATCTAATATCATCTTTAATTTTGATTCCTTTTCTAATGTTATGATGAATTGTATTATGTATGATATCTATAACAAGGTATCTAGTAATAAATATCAATGTGTGAGATAACATAGTTTTTCTATAAACATGTTGATTGAAACTCCTTGTTTATAATGGCACTAAAATATATCGGTACTTGGGCATGGGATTATGTAATTTAATGAATATTCCTCAATAATGATGTAATATCTATATATGATAAGGCTAGGTTTCTATTGTTTGTTTTAGAGGATATTTTAAGTCAAACTTTATAAACTATAATGACATAACATTAGTGAGGCCCATGGAAACATGTTTAAGGATTACTTTATCAATAAGTCAATGTGTAATATAATGTCCTGGAATTTTGGTAAATGATAGAGGATGTTTTTTTCAAGAATATTCCTTATTTTTATGTTAACAAAATTTAAATTGGATGAATCATAAATATTAATAGTAGTAATTACTTCTAAAATAGTGATTTTATCTAGACATGATCATCACCTTGTGTACAATAACATGCCTTTTTTGTTCACATGATTTCAAACTCCATGCGATATGCATTGGGAATTAAAACACTCTTTAGAAATGATCATAATAGATTTAAATATATTATAATCATGAATGGATTAGGATATATTTATGGATTTATATATTAAATATGTTTTCATGATTAGGACATGCTGTTAGTGAATTTTCCTTATTTTTTGGTACCCCGTCGTGATTATTGTTTCTCACACACTGCTTTTTGTATTTGGAAAATTGACAGAACCCAAAAGAAAGATGTTAACGGAAAATATTTCAGACAATTAAATGACTATCATAATAATCATCAAAATGTTATGGGATATGTAATGTAAAATCACATTGTTATTCCAAAAACTGTTTAATGATATGAATCATGCTAGAAATCCAAAAAAATAATGGAGGGAACAAAATTCCTTCTAGTATATCATGATTAAACCTCCACCATCTTTTTGTCTGTCTTTTAATCCACTATATTCTGAATAATGTATCATCACATAGAAAAATATAATTTCTATCTTCGATAGTTATAAACATGAAAAATAATTTTTTTTGTATACTATTTTGATGGCGATGTGGATCAATAGTGGACTTTTACCAAGATAAGTTTTCAATAGATAGAATTAAAATACATGTATTATTATGTTTTCAAAAACATATTTTTCATTGAGTATATTCCTAGTATTATTTTTATGATGATAGATATGGATTTCACCGAGATAGAGAAAAAACGTAATGAATCTATTGGTTTCTTTGACGAATCTACTACATGACATGTGATGTATTCTTATTGTAATGTCATCAAACCCGTTAGTAATGTTGATATATTATTTTGGGAATTAACACCAAGTCACCTCTATGTGTCACCCATAATAGCCTTCATTGTCTTTGATGATTTTTTTCAATTTATAATTAAGGTGGAAAAGAAGTTCGGAGTTACATATCAATATCTTGGTATTGATAATAAGAGAGAAGTATAATTCAACAGAAAATATAAGAACTATGTAGAGATGAAGATGATATTATCTATTTCAAAAATAGTTCGATAAAACTGGGAGGAAATGATGGTAGAAGTTATAGATAATGTATTAACTATTGAATGAGTGGTAATTGAAATATTTATTAATAATGTAATATAAATATGATTTCTAACCATCAAAATATAGATAAAGTTTTAGAAAATTAAGAACACGTACTCCAGTGTTTCAAATGAAAGGTCCTTGATAATTATTCTAATAGTTTCTCAAATTAAATAGTAAATGTTTGTGATGGACATTAAAAAAATCATACACTAGAAATAAAAATCAGATCTCATGATATCACTTTTTTTACAAGGAGGGTGATAAAAAAATGTTGAAAGGTACCCTAACCATCCACATTAGAAGTAGTAATATATTGTTTTAATCTATATATACCAGTTCATTAATATCAAATGTATTCTATAATGATATTAAGTATCTACCCAAACAATTATATATATAATTTATGTTGAACCACCATAATGATATGATTACTACATCACAAATCTATTATACCTCTCCGGTTGGCATTAGAAATAATGTAATTCAGGAAAATGTTTTCATTATTCATCTAGCTAAAATTGATGTTATCATGATTATGGATTGGACTTCTATAAATATATTTGAAAGCAATTATCAAGGAGTTTATGTCATATATTATATTCCAAATCATCATATGATCATCTATATATGTGATAATATGTATGAACTATGGTTGGATTTCACATTGATTGAATGGATCTTAATTGGTATTTGGAATGGGTGTTTATCTTAGTTGGTTGGGGAGAAACTTGACATCGATGATGTGCATATTCTGTGATTTTTTTTGATTTATTTCATGTTGTTTTTCATAGTATTAAACCAAAATGAGTAGTTATTTATCAAATTATGTCATACCTAGTACCTCACCATCATCAAATACTCCACACAGAATGAACCTAATAGAGTTCCAGGAAGAGAAGATTTAGCTCTAAGAAAACCTTGACAAGGGATTCATTTATATTGGTGTGGCACCATGGGGTGAATGTGTTTTTTTATTAAAAATATAAATATATCATGGGACTATTAATGGATTAATGGGATATGAAAACGACAATAATTAATAACAAATATCATCTTCCCCTTATTGATGCCTTTATCGTTCAACGCCACAAAGCTCAATACAGTCCCAATATTGACATTCATTTTTTATATCATCAATTGAGGGTCATGAAGGTGTATATTGACAAGATTTCATTATATACAATTGATGAAATATATGAATATATATTAATATAATGTTGTCTTACTAATTCCCCCAAAATCATTGTAGATTTAATGAATATATTTATTGGACAATATGTTGATCAGTTTTTGAATGTCTTTATTGAAGATAATATTTTATACTCAAATATAATGGAATATCATGAATGTAACCTAATATTTGTAATAATTACCTAAATTATGTGGAAACTATTTGAAAAATTTACAATTTTTGTTATTTTGGATGAAATATGTTTGATTTTTATGTCATTAAATCTTAATAGAGGGTCTTTCCAAAGATTCATCACAGATGGAATCTATTGGATTTTATCCCAGACCAACCACATTAACTGGGATCCACAATTTCCTTTATTTATGTAGATATTGTGAATATTTTTGATAATATCTCATGACTATAAAATCCTCTTTTCGAGGATGAGTATTACAAGAAGTATCAATATTATTTTATTTTCAAAAAATAGATATGGATATCCAAATTTAAGGATAAATGTCATGTCATGATAAATTAAATGTTAAAAATTCAATACATGAGATGATTATGGTGAATATTAGGAATATTTATAGATGTAAAAATAGGATAGAAATTTGACTCAGTGTATCTTTGATCATGATGGACTGATATGGTTCTGGAATTGTGTATTCATTCAATTCCTACCATTTTTAATCACTTGTTAGAGGAAAATCATAGTTATTCTTTACCTATTCGTTCTGGAAGAACAAAGATGTATTTTGATTTGAAAGAATTTTTCGTGTGGGATGGAATAAATAGAGATATCACGCAGTTCATATCTTGATTCTTGGTATATCTGAATGTTATTTATAAAAACAAAATTATAATGGGTTTTTACTTTCATTACCCATATAATAATAAAATTGGAATACACCACCATGTATTTTCTTATTGGAATCCCCAAATCATGAAAAGGGTAAAATTTTATATGGGTTATAGTATATTATGGTACTATGTCAGCAATCTTCATCACTATCGTAGAATAAATCTTTCAAGATCATATTTTTTGGATATAAATTAATAAAGGGTTACAGTTTCATTGATTACCACTTTCCAATGAGTAAAATCGGGATCCAAAGATTACCTCATTTCTATAGAGAAGACAATGGAATGATATTGTTTTAGAGATGACTTTCTTCAAATTGTATCATCTATAGAAATATCATCTATTTGATAAAACAATTCAAGTATTAGCGGATATATTGATATCAAATTATTTGGATTTAAAAGGTGGTTGGGATGAGCACCTTCCACTAGATAAGTTTTATGATAACAATATCATTCACTTGAGCATTTAAATGACTCATTATACAGATTCTTTAAAAAGTAAATGTTTATTTTCAACATACTAAAACAAGATTAGAGAATGAAATATATTGGGACCTAAGATAGCTAAATAAATTTTGTAGAACATTGAATCCATTCATTGAAACCTTATGGATTCATAGAGATGATAGAAACATTGTGCTATTAATCATCATTATGATCTAGAGTTGGAAGTTGAAGACAAGGTGTTTCTAAAAATTTCTATAATTTAATATGTTTATGAGATTCAAGGAAAATATACTCTCTTCTCTAGGCATATCATAACCTTTTAAATTATTGATTATATCAAGACCATATATTATCTATATGTGCTTCCACAAAACCTCAAAAAAGTACACAATATGTTCCATGTATATCTCTTATGGAAATACATACCTAAACCATAATATGTAGATAATGTAATGGCGATTCCACTATTTCATGAACAGTCATATGAGGACTAAAAGGAGGAGATTCTTGATTGCACAAATAATTTTACATGGAAAAATACCACACACATGGTAAATGTTTTATGGTAAAACCACCTATTTTAAGAAGCTACATGAGAACTTGAGGAGATAATTGTGGAAAAGGGTGATGAACCAAGTGTGACGTATAAGGATATTACATTTATTTTGTAGAATAAATAATAAATTACACAAATATACACCCAAAGACTATATAAGTTCAGTTTGTTTTGAAACTCTGAACACATTATTTTATCTTGGTGGAAGATCATCAACATCCCCAATAAATATCTTCCCCCTATGTTTTCCAATTTAAATCCTTCCTTTATATCATGGGGAAAAACTAGAAAAGGTATAGATAGAATGATTTGTAATATAACATAAGGAAAAAATAAAACAAACAAAAGGAATGAGAATGTAAAAACAAGAACATAATGTTTTAAATATCCAAATCATGAGTCATGCAAACATTATTGGCAATGCAGAAGGCAGAGATTATAAAGGAACATTTATCATGATAAAATAGAATTGTTATAAAAACATAGAACTATAGAAAACAAGTAAGAACATAATATGATTTATATAGTTTCAATGAAATTGAAATCAATACCATCATAGTGTAAAATGTTTATTACTGAATAGGGTTCACATGTAGTACTAGAAATAGATTACAGAACCTAATTAAATTGTCATTCCATCCTTCTATTGCTGATCCTAATTTATTTAATGTTCTAGCCCTATATTACAAAACCATATTTACTTTCTAATATATTCAATTCAATCTCAGGAGATATAAATCACTTCCAAATTCACTTGGGGGAGATATAGTTCCCACCAATCTCATAATTAAATCATTCTTATATGTTCGACAAATCTTAATTCATTCTTCATTGAATGACCCAAGAAATAAAATGGTATTATTAAACATCAATCCATAATAATCCAAATAAAAAATATATTTCTTAATCACAATCAAATAAAAGTAATAATATTGAAATAAATATTACCTTATTTCATCTTATATCAAAAATATTTTTTTATAAAGCACTTGAATTAATTATTGAGGAAAATATCCTTTCTTTTTAAAAAATGTTTTATTTTTTTAAAGTGCAATGTAATTTTAAAAGCAATGAATTTAGTCAAAAATAATTTGAATATCACGTAGGTGGAGCGTCATGGAAATAAGGTGTCATGAAACCCAAAAAATCCATTCATCACATATGATTTAGAAAAACCATTCTCCTCATGCATTTTCCAAAAAATTCTAAAAGTACCTCGAATCGGATAATGAGAAATATGTATTTCATACCTTTTAATAATAATTCACTAGAGGGTAAAATTAACATTTATTTTTTTGGAATAATATAAATAATATTTCATATTTAGTAAACATGGTTGTAGATGATAAATATATACTATTAAATACCTACATATAAACAATCTCTGATAAAAATGAGATTGCAAAATAATCTCTTACCTTAGGATTTATTTCTTCTATATGTGTCTGAAACTCATGTACGGTTGGTTTAAAAATATTATTAACTTATAAAATAACCATAATAATATTTATGATATCTAATATGATTCACTTATGACTTTATATTACTTTTTATTTAACAATTCCTTGTTATTTCAACGTTTTGGGTAATAATCATTTTATTTATCGTATGTGTCTTGACATGTTATTCTTGATATATTTATATATATAATGATTTAATTACTTATATAATATAAAACATGGTTTTTATATCATACATATTAATTTTATAAATATATATTTATTATAGATAGATAAATAAAATTGAATACATCATTCATGGAGAGAGTTGGTCGTACGCACACAAGAACGTCATTTCCATTTCCTTCTTTAATTGAATGGAAGCATGTCAATGATATATATATATATAGTTTCATTATTATGTCATATATTTCATTTTTATTTATTATATATACATTATAATTATTCATGAATGGTTAAATTAGAGAATTAATTTCATCATGTCATGGAGACAGTAGGACCTACGTACACATGGGGGTTGATATCATTCACATAATGGTTAAATGATATATAATTAATGTGTATATTTTTTATAAATAATAATTATCATGTTATATTCCTTAATTAAATACATTATAATCATCATTTTACCCATCCAAATAAATAATATTGGAATAAAAATTTACACAATGGTGTAGAGACGGTAACTCTAGCTTAAACATACATTGTGATATTATTATCCATAGGATAGATAAAAGGGAGTATAAGGTTTTAAAATAATTATAATAACACTCCAACATCTAGAAGGTACATTATTCAATATATTATCTAGAGACAACATAATAAGAGGATGTAGAAGAAGAAAATAATTCTAAAAGAGGTGAAAAAACAATTATCACTTTTTTAAGCATCTCCTTTTAATTTTCACAAATGGTATCCCAAGGTTGGAGTTAAACCAAATGTAATAATTCATGGATGAATGAAGGGCTTCTTAGATTATTATTGAACAGAGAGATTCCAAAATAAATTGGGTTTTATGTGTGATATTGTCACGTCCCCCTCCCACCAAAGATGCCCCTCCTAAGTTGGCAATGGTGAAAGTGAGATAATGAACCCTGAGTCCCACCTCCAATAGGCCCCGAGGTGGCGAATAGAACCAAGGGTATGAGTTTTCACAGGTATGGGAGGCATTACCATTTTTATTTATTTAGGATCGGGAAATAGGACAAGTCAACCACCAAAAAGGAAAAAGAACTAGTGTAATGAAATAAACCCAATCCAAGCCCACATGCATGTTTAAAAAATTTTAAAGCAAGGTACAAGTACAAGAAAGGTCAAAGTACAATACCAAAAGAAAACAAGAGAACAAAAACTACAACAACTGCAACTGTCCGACTAGTAGGGTCCCGCATGGCCCTGGAAGTCCTCCTGGAAACTTGAAAGTAAATGTAAGTTGAGCATACAAGTATACTCCGTAGGGAAACCTAAAGATCTCATGAACAAGTGGGGATACATCCTAATGTCCCGTGAGAACAACAGAAGAAACCTAGCAATGAATTCTATCCACCCAACCTCACCAGCCACACTCCCCAAAACACAAGCACAACAGGTAGTAGTATATAAGAAACAAGAGTATTGGGTACCCCGCACCAGTTCCCTTTAGTAAGCTTCTCTTCCTAACGATGAACATCCTAACACTGCCACACTCTCCCCGCCCGCACGCACCTGGGCCTCACCACCACATATCGCGCCCGCGCACACCTGGGCCTCACAACAACTTATCCCACCCGCACACACCTGGGCCTCACAACCACGTTTCCCACCCGCACACACCTTGGCTCACAACCACGTATCCCGCCCGCACACACCTGGGCCTCACAACCATGTATCCCACCCGCACACACCTGGGCCTCATCCCAAAGATTCTTGGGAGACAGTAGAACCTGCCCGAAGAGTCTTGGGCTAATACCACCCCAATCGAAACCTACCCGAAGAGTCTTAGGTGTAAGGTCGCCTCAAGCCATCACAGCCTAGGGGAGAAGGAGCAGGAAGGAGCGAGTAACTATATGAAAAACACCCTCTCCTCTAAAATGGGAGTGTTCAGCACTAAGTGCTCAACAAGGGTGGGGTGCGATAAAACACAAAAGATACAGATATATAAATATATATATACCAACCACACAACCCAAACTATGGCTTCTAAAAAGAGAAACTGAGCACATGCCTCGACACTGCTACTACAAAGAATGCATACAAAAAACAAACCCAACCCCCTTCAGTTTTTCACGTCTCAGTAGAATTAGTTCATTTAGTTCCTTAACTACTGGGAAACTATCCACAACCAACCAAATCGATCGTTCTTAAAACATATCCCTACCATCCATAGATCAAGTTAGGAAAATTCAAGCAATACAACCAAGCCCTTCTTATCAACAATCCAGCCCCATTGATTATTATTTCCGTTCCTTTTCCATGCCCCACCATTCATTAACTCTTTCACTTTTATTTATTAAACACAACCCACTGTCCGTTCACACGTAAACACATCCCTATTGACCCGCTGCCAACCACCATAACCACAACCACGCCAAACCCGCACATCATTATCCCTTTAATACCATTTATTGCAGCCTCGCTGCCCATCACTAACCCAACATTCACACCTACCCATAACCAAGTCAACCGCAGCCCCACTGCTCACCCTATCCACAACAACCCCCAAAACACCCCCATCACATGCCACATAACCAAGCCAACACCCACATGTTCATTATTCCAGTTTTCTTTAACTAGGGTGATCACACAAGGGTTCCACATTTTATCAGCCAACTTTACGTGATTAACCAATTTCCACATTCCTCGAAGTTTCTATCCACAAAACAGTCCAGAAAGATAGGGAAACATTTAATTGCGCAAGCAAAGGCCCCCAACGACCGTGATTTTCAGTAGACATAAGCCTATTCAATTCATAACATATCAAAAGGATATAAAGTAATAGAAAATCACAAAATTCCCAACCCCAGTTTTAACTGGTTATTATCATTATTAAAATAGATTCAAAAGTGTTTCACGTAAACAATAAGACACCCACCCCGCATGATGCACATATTAGAGAGACGAAGGTAAAATACCTACATCAACAGGTTCTTGATCGCAACGCCCCCGGATCAACCTTAGAAGATGTCCGTCGGCATCCTTCACTTCTGTCGGGTCCCAGGAAAACCTCCTAGGGTGGATGTCGGAAAAAAATGTTGAAGGAAAGACAACGGATCCAAGATCGGAAGCTCCGCCTCGTCGTTACGATCCTGTGGCCGCTAACAGATCGTATATCGGAGCTCGGACGAAGAAGCTATTGAAGGAAGAGCCTTCGAGTCTCTTGAAAGAGCTCTGCTCAGAGGAGAGGAGAGGAGAGGAGAGGGGTGAGTTGAAAGGAGGAGGGGACCCCTCCATTTATAGTCATGAATAGCAAAAGTACACAGCGTGTACTTTATGGTACACGGCGTGTACTTGGTTCATCCACAAGGTCTCCACGCGGCTTCCAACACGGCTACGCGGCTGTTGACTGGTCAACACACGATTTGAGGGTAACGCATTCGTGGGGAAGGACTACATGGCGTATAGTTTAGACACACGGTGTGTACTCATTTATTGCACACGGTAAGGAAACGGCTCTAACACAGTACATGGCTGTTGACTGGTAACGCGTACACAGGGAAGGACTACACGGCGTGTAGAACTGGACACACGGCGTACATCCATTGCTCCACCCAGCAAGGACACGACCTGCAACACAGGGTATACCCGGGAAGGGGGTACATGGCGTGTACTCAAACTACACGGCGTGTAGTTTCAAAATTCTGGAAAGTGTGGGAAAAGTCCATTTTACCCTCCAGAACACTTCTTGAACTTCTTTTTGACAAAGGAATGGTCCGGAGAGGTCCAAGACATTACATCAGATACCTCTTAAAACACTCTCGTCCCTGAGAATTCAAAAACCAACCCAGAGGAACCCGACAAGATACCTCTAAGGGTTCTCGTTATAACAGGAACCCAACCAACAACCCTAATCATATTTGTTAGGAATTCCTTCTCCTATGTCGAGATAGTATCCGCTTTAGGCAGTACTGACTCGCCTGCACGGGTTTAACCACATCCTCATTAATGCGTCTCGATTAAGAATTTGGTCTTCCCACTTTCATACATTAGGATTTTTCAGCTCGAACTAACCATAAAATCACACAACCAACACACTTTCCGAACATGTGAGTTTGGGAAATTCCTTCACCTACGTTGAGATATTATCTGCTTTAGGCGGCACTGGCTTGCCCACACGGGTTCAATCGCATCTGCATTAATGCGTCTCGATTAAGGGTCGGGTTTTTCCCGTTCCCACACATCCAGACATGTTACACATTACCAGGGAACAAGGAAACAATACATATCACAACTAACTAGCCAAGAATTCCATATCTCAAAGGTACAAAGTACAACATCAACACAAAGCTCAGAAGAACATGGAAAAAACAAAAGTCAAAACAACTCCAGTAACTTAGCATGCATCTGGGTCTCCCGCTCCCATGTGCTCTCCTCAAGGCCTCCATGCCTCCACAACACACGAACCAAGGGAATGGTTCGTCCACGGAGCACATTCTCTTTACGATCATAGATTATGACTGGTCGTTCCTCGAAGGGATCATTGTCTCCCATATGTAACTCTCCCCAATCAATAACATGGGAGTCGTCGTGTATATACCAATGAAGCAGGGAGACATGGAAGACGTCATGAACCTTCTCCAACTGAGGTGGCTGGCCCAGCTGATAAGCCACCTCGCCAACTCACCTCAACTCCTCAATATGTCTGATGAACCTAGGTGAGAGATTTCTCCCTTTCCCAAACCTCCGCTGCCCCCGTTGAGGGGAAACCATAAAGAACACAGGATCCCCCACCTCGAACTCCAAGGGCCTCCTTCGACGATCAGCATAATACTTCTGTCAGTCCTAAGCCGTTTTCATCCTCTCACATTCAATATGGACTTTCTCTGTGGTGCTCTGCACTACCTCTGGTCCAAGAGCACCTGTATTACCAACCTCTGCCCAGTAAATGGGTGAACGACATGGCATTCCATACAAAGCCTCAAACAGTGCCATGCCAATAGTAGAGTGGAATATGTTGTTGTAGGAAAACTCTACTAAAGGCAAGTGTTGTACCCATGATCCTCCGAAATCCAGAACGTATGCTCGAAGCATGTCCTCCAACGTCTAGATAGACCGCTCTGTCTTCCCATCAGTCTAGGGGTGGAAAGCAGTTCTAATGCGTAGCTGGGTTCCAAAATCATATTGTAACCCCCTCCAGACTCGTGAGGTAAATCGAGTTTCCCGATCTGAGATGATAGTCTTTGGGACTCTATGCAACCGCCCAACCTCATCTACGTACCTCTGTGCTAAGGTACTCACCAGGCCGGACTCCTTAATTTCTAAGAAGTGAGCTGATTTTGTCAGACGATCCACCACTACCCAGATAGCATCATAACCACCCTGAGCTCTGGGTAGTCCTGTGACGAACTCCATCGAGATGTCATCCCACTTCCACTCGGGGACATATAAAGGATGTAACAAACCACTGGGAACACGGTGTTAAGACTTCACTTGCTGACACACTAGGCATTTAGCCACAAACTCTGCCACTGCCCGTTTCACCCCGGGCCACCAAAACTGATCTCTCAGGCCTCGGTACATTTTTTAAACTCTCGGATGTACCACCAAGGCTGGGTTATGGAACTCACAGAGGACTCCCTCACGCATTGTCTCATGGAAAAACAACCTTCCATGGAAAAGAATCTGATGTCACCTGTCCTCTGACCATACCTCTGGAGCATTCCCCTGATCGACACGATCCTACATCACTTCTGCCTCGGAGTCCCCCCACTGGGACTCTTCCACCTACTGCAACAAGGAGGACTGCACGGTCATCTGAAACAAACAGCCTCTAACACCTTCTACCCTGGAATCCATGTGCAAGGCGGCCAGCTCTCCCATTGCCTTCCAAGCATCAGTGGATTCTCGAACTACTTCCTGATGTGACTTCCTGCTCAGATCATCAGCCACAACGTTGCCCTTACATTCAGTGTAAGAGATCTCAAAGTCATTGTCTTGGAGGAACTCGACCCATCTCTGCTGCCGCAAGTTTATGTCATGCTAGGAGAAGATATAACACTTGCTCTTGTGATCTGAGAAGACGAAAAAGCTCTCCCCAAAGAGGTAATGTCGCCAAAATATCGGTGCGAAAAAAACTGATGCAAGCTCTAGGACATGGGTGGAATAGTTACGCTCATGAGGGCATAACTTCTTAAACCCATAACAGAACACTCCCTTCTTCTGCATCAGCACGCACCGCAGAACATGGCCAGAAGCATCACAAAACACCTCATACAACAACCCTTCCTCTGGAAACCTGAGTACGAGAGCACTGACCAACTTCTCCTTCAGGTAGTCAAAAGCCTTCCGGCACTTCTTGCTCCATAGGAAGACCTGGTTCTTCCTTGTCAATGTTGTCAATGGAGAAGAAACTCGAGAGAAGTCCGAAAAGAACCTCCGATAGTAACCTTCTAACCCCAGGAAACTACGAACTTCTGCCACGCTCTTGGGTGCTTCCCAAGAAACAACTTCCTGCACCTTCGACGGGTCCACTGACACTCCATGCTGAGACACCACGTTCCCAAGGAAGTGTACTTCTTGTGTCAGGAACATATACTTAGACAATTTCCAGTAAGGTGGTCGTGTCGAAGGACATCCTAGACTGCCCTAAGATTCTCAACATTCTCCTCCTCTGACGTAGAGTAGATCAGGATGTCATCGATAAACACAACGAAGAAGTGGTCCAGAAACTCCCGGAAGAAAAATTTCATATGTCCCATGAACACAGCCAGTTCATTAGTAACTCCAATCGACATCACCACAAAACTGGACCACCCCATGGAGACACGCTAGGTCGAACAAAACCCTTCTCCATCAGATCATCAATCTGAATCCGCAACTCACGCAACGCCGAAGGTGCCATCCGATAAGGATCCATCGAAATTGGATGGTCACCAGGCTGTAAGTCTATACCGAACTCATTGTCTCGTCGGGGGGGGGGGGGGTAGAGTCACAACCTCCTTAGAAAAAACATCGAGGAACTCCCCAACAACTTCCGAGACATCCATCATCTCTGTATCAGTTGGAACCACTAATAAGCCGCCAAACAAGGAAAAGAGAGGCTCCACACGCCGGCTTCCTGCCTGATAGCTCCTCTCGCCAACAAAAGATATGCGCTGCCCATCTAAGTCGGAGAACACGACTCTTCTCCAGAAGTGGTTGATAACGGAGCTAACAGAAAAAAACCAGACGATGCCTATGATGACATCGTATGGCTGCATCTGTAATAGAAGAAGGTCCCCACTAGATCTATGTGGTCCCAACGTCAGTCCACACCCCTGGAAAACACAACATACACTGGTCTGGCCCCCAACTGGTGTACTCAATACCAGTGGTACGGAAATTCACTCTATTTCTAGTCCCATGGAATGGGCTAGACTAGGTGAAACAAAGGAGTGCAAGGCTCCTGAATCGAACAAAGCATAAACAAGAGTGTTGAAAAAACAAATCATACCTCACACCACCTCTGGTCCTGCTGGAGCTGTCACCTATGCTGCGTGAAACTATCCACACCTAGCTCCTCTACCTCTCTCATTTCATCCACCTCCCCGACCACGCCCTAGTCGAGGTCCCTGAGGAGCACCCCGAGGTCGGCCTCCTCCATCAAAGGCTGCCCTCGGAGGAGCATGGTCCTACTGCTGCATGAAGGGCCTCGCTGGAAACGGGTGCTGCTGAGGTGGGTGCTGAACCTGCCCACCTCCACCGTACTGAGCACGGGTCGGGCACCGAATCTGAACGTGCCCGAAACCTCCACAAGAAAAACACCTCGGTCCCGGGCTCGGGGAAATGGGTCGAGGACCAAAAGATCTGAACTGGAACTGCTGGGGCCTGCTCCCCACTGGCCTGAACCGGGAATGTCTCGTCGCAGGAGCCCTGCTGCTGACTACCTTCCCCTTCGACGAGTCTGGCTGGATCCCCTCTCGGGGTGCACCTCCGAGCGAGTGCATCCTCTCTACAACCTATGCCTTCTTATGTACCACCAAGTATGCCGGAAGGGTTAAGGGGGTGACATCATACTGGAGCAAAGGACGAAGTGCCTCCTCAAAACGTCTCGCCCGAGACTCCTCATCCGGAAAGAGATCTGGAGTATAGCGCGAGAGATATTTGAACTTGGTCCCCAGCTCTCGTACCGTCATACTCCCATTCTGAAGGGAGATTAAATCCTGCCGCCTCTCCGCCTTGATCATGGAAGAAAGGAATTCCTCTAGGAATTCCTTCTCAAAGTCAGCCAATGGAACCTCTGCCTCTATCCTCTCTCTGAGGTAGAGCGTCCACCACTCTCGCACCGCACCTCTTAGCTGGCTGACTGCTAGGGGAACCTAGTAATACCTCGGAGCACGGATCAAGGTAAAAGTGATCCCTAGATCCTCAAGCCACCCCTTCGTCTCTGTATCCGAAGTACTACTCTCTTACTTCTTAAGGGTCTGCCGTTGGAATTAACGGAGAGTATTCTGCCACTGGCTATCTTCCTCCTCTTGGTCAATCCTCAACTGATCAACCGCCTGAATCTACTGGGCCTCGGCCGTCTGAGCCACCCGAGGATGAAGTCCAGGTGCCAAAGTTGTACGTTAAACAAGGATCTCCTAAGCCCAAGTAGTAAGGAAAATTTATGGTTTTATTTTATCATTTTATTTCAATTTCATTCCCAGAACTCCCAAATCAAGTGAAACACAATCACGATGATGCATGTACCTTCCCTAGGGTCTATACCCAGCAATAAATGTAGTCTCACTTGGTCATTAGGTAGGCTCAAAGTCCTTTCATCGGATCACGGGGGCCCTGAAATCCCGTATCCTAGCCGGTCTTCCCTGGCCTATGTCACACACCAAGATTGAATAACACTATTGCCTACCATCCCATGCAATCCTCACTGTGCCTAACTTCAAACTCCATCCTATCTCTTAACCATCACCTCTGATACCATTCTGTCATGACCCCCTCCCACCAAAGATGCCCCTCCTAATCTGGAAATGGTGAAAGAAAGATAATGACCCCCGAGTCCCGCCTCCAGTAGGCCCCGGGGTGGCGACTAGCACCAAGGCTATGAGTTTTCATAAGTATGGGAGGAATTACCCTTTTTATTTATTTAGGATCGAGAAATAGTAAATGTCAACCACTAAAAAGGAAAAAGAAAAAGTGTATAGAAATAAACCCAAACCAAGCCCACATGCATGTTTAAACAATTTTATAGAAAGGTAAAAGTACCAGAAAGCTCATTGTACAACACCAAAAGAAAACAAGAGAAAAAAAAACTGCAACAACTCCAACTGTCTGACTAGTAGTGTCCCGCACGGCCCTGGTAGTCCTCCTGGAAACCTAAAAGTAAATGTAGGGTGAGCATATAGGTATACTCAGTAGGGAAACCTAAAGCTCTCGTGCACAAGTGGGGAGACATCCTAATGTCCCGAGAGAACAACAAAAGAAACCTAGCAAAGAATTCTATCCACCCAACCTCACCAGCCACACTCACCAAAACACAAGCACAACAGGTAGTAGTATATAAGAAAGAAGAGTATTGGGTACCCCACACCAGTTCCCTTTAGTTATCTACTCTTCCTAACGACGAACGTTCTGATGCTGCCACACTCTCCCCGCCCGCACACACCTGGGCCTCACCACCACATATCCCGCTCGCACACACCTCGGCCTCACAACCACATATCCCGCTCGCACACACCTGGGCCTCACAACAACGTATCCCACCCGCACACACCTAGGACTCACAACCAGGTATCCCGTCCGCACATACCTGGGCCTCACAACCACGTATCCCACCCGCACACACCTGGGACTCACAACCAGGTATCCCGCCCGCACAGACCTGGGCCTCACAACCATGTATCCCGCCCGCACACACCTGGGCCTCACAACCACGTATCCCGCCCGCACACACCTGGGCCTCATCCCGAAGATTCATGCGAAATAGTAGAACCTGTCCAAAGAGTCTTGGGCTAAAACCAACCCAATCGAAACCTACCCAAAGAGTCTTTGATGTAAGGTCGCCTCAAGCCATCACAACCTAGGGGAGAAGGAGCTGGAAGGAGCGAGTAACTAATGGAAAACACCATCTCCCATAAAATGGGAGTGTTCGGCACTAAGTGATCAACATGGGTGGGGTGCGATAAAACACAAAAGATACATATATATATTTACCAACCACACAGCCCAACCTATGGATTCTAAAAAGATAAACTGAGCACGTTCCTCGGCACTACTACTATGAAGCATGCATACAAAAAACAAACCCAACCCCCTTTAGGTTTTCACGTCTCAGTAGAATTAGTTTATTTAGTTCCTTAACTACTGGGAAACTATCCACAACCAACCAGATCCATTGTTAGTAAATCATATCCCTTCCATCCACAGATAAAGTTCGGAAAATAAAAGTAATACAACCAAGCCCTTATTATCAACCAACCAACCCCATTGATTATTATTTCCGTTCCATTACCACACCACACCATTCATTAACTCTTTCACTTTTATTTATTAAACACAACCCACTGTCCGTTCACACTTATACACATCCCTCCATCCCCACTGCCAACCACCATAACAACAACCACACCAAACCCGCACATCATCATCCCTTTAATACCATTTATTGCATCACCACTTCCCATCACTAACACAACATTCACACCAACCCATAACCATGTCTACCGCTACCCCGCTGCTCACCCTATCCACAACAACCCACAAAACACCCCCATCAAATGCCATGTAACCAAGCCAACACCCACATGTTCATTATTCCATTTTTGTTTAACCGGGGTGATCACACAAGGGTTCCAGATTTTATCAGCCAACTTCACGTGATTAACCAATTTCTACATTCCACGAAGTTTCCATCCACAAAAATGTCTAAAAAGATAGGGTAACAATTAATTGCGCAAGAAAAGTCCCCCAACGACCGTTATTTTCAGTAGGCGTAAGACCATTAAATTCATAACATATCAAAAGGATATAAAGTAACAGCAAATCACAAACTTCCCAACCTCGTTCTGTAACCGGTTATTATCTTTATTAAAACTGATTCAAAAGTGTTTCACGTAAACAAGAAGACAACCACCCCTAATGATGCACAAATTAGAGAGACAAAGGTAAAATCCCTACCTCAACAGGTTCTTGATCGCAATGCTCCCCCGGATCAACCTTAGAAGACGTCCGTCGGCGTCTGTCAGTTCGGTCGCATCCCGGAAAAACCTCCTCGGGTGGAAGTCGGAAAGAAAAGGCCAAAGGAAAGACAATGGATCCATGCTCGGAAGCTCTGACTCGTCCTTACGATCCTGTGGTCGCTGACGACTCGTAAATTCGAGCTCCGACGAAAAAGCTATGGAAGGAAGAGCCTTTGAGTCTCTTGAGAGAGCTCTACATAGATGAGAGGAGAGGAGAGGAGAGGGGTGAGTTGAAATGAGGAGGGGACCGCTCCTTTTATAGGCATGAAAAGAAAAATTACAAGGCGTGTACTTTATGGTACACGGCGTGTACTCGGTTCTTTCACACGGTCTCCACGCAGCTACTAACACGGCTCTGCGACCGTTGACTGGTCAACACACATTTTGAGGGTAACGCATACGCGGGGAAGGACTACACGACGTGTAGTTTAGACACACAGCGTGTACTCATTTATTGCACATGGCAAGGACACGGCTCCAACACAGTACATGGCCGTTGACTGGTAACGCGTACGTGGGGAAGGACTAGACGACGTGTAGAACTGGACACATGGCTTGCACCCATTACTCCACCCAGCAAGGACACGACCTGCAACACGGGGTATACCCAGGAAGTCGGTACACGACGTGTACTCAAACTACACGACGTGTAGTTTCAAAATTCGGGAAAGTGTGGAAAAAGTCCATTTTACCCTCCAAAACACTTCTTGACCATCTTTTTGGCAAATGAATGGGCCGGAGAGGTCCGGGCCATTACAGAGATAAATACAAGAAGAAGTTCCCTTTTATAAAATATGTGAGGGGCACTTTACGGAAGTCATAAAATCAAAATTTATAATAAATTCAATTTCAAATAAATTGGTCATAAATAGATTTAAATCAATGATAATATATTTTGGGATTGAATATCCATAATCCAATAATATTTACAATTGTTTTTATTATTTTTTTATCCTTATCATTTGAGTTTAACCTTTATTTTAACCATTTTAATTTTATTGTGATATCATGATATTTACACATTGTGGGATAAATAATTTCCATATCATGTAAAATGACCCAAACAAATCTATTTAAGACATATTTGGTCTTATGAAAACCATTTTTGTGAGAATTATATATTATTTATTTAATATAATTTAATAAACTATTTTATATTTTAAGTAACATTTTATTTCAATTTTTATCACTACTCCTACATGATGTTTTTACACATTTATAACAACCTGATGACATCTAAAAAAACATTGAATCCTTTATAAAATTTCATATTCACCTATAAAATTCTTAAACAACATAAATTATATAAAATTATATTTATTTTCATATTTATAATATCATTTATTTGTATCCTTTATTAACATATCCATCACAACATCATCATTGTGTCATAATTAAAAATATTTATTTATTGTCTAAAAATTAAAAATAAAATATCATTATGTATGAAGTAATTTTATAATTCTAATGAATATTTATAGTTTAAAATATCACTTATATAACCCCGTATGAAAATTAGTAGTAAGATAAATTTTTCTAACATTTTTCTCTATACTTTAAATTACACATTAATTTTTTTTCACATTCTATATAAGACCATTATATTTTCATAAGGATTACATAAAACCTTTACATACTATATTTTAAATTAATATGCCAACAAAAGGTGGAAAAACCTTTTTTAATATTTATTTTATCTGAAAAATTGAATTCTGTTTATATCAGGTTCTAAAAAATATATAATGAGATTTCTAATGTTATATAAAATTAAAAATTTTGTTAAAAATATTTATAAAAAAAATTTATATAATATTTTAATAATATATCGCTTTTTATTGAAACTCAATATTGAGTACAACACAAACTATCAAGGAATGTTTCCCTTGAGTGTAATGCATGCCAAGTATTTTTCTTGTACTATTCATGATTAATATTGGTGTTTCTTATGAAATAATCCAAACATTATTACTATAGATATTGGAAAAAGACTATACTCAGTGTTTCTTGAATGAAATTCTATCAAAAGAACCTGAAATTGTGGGAAACATAATCCCAGTATAGTGTTGCGTATAATAAAAACTATTATTGATGTAACATAAAACATAATGAAAAAATGAAATTAAAAAAGTATATCTCATTAAATATAGGGGTGTTACATTATAACACATAAAAATAAATTTATCCCTCTAAATTCATCAGGTTTATAAAAGGACCACAAATTGAATGTTTTATTCCTAAAAACCCACATCGTAAAACAGAATAATAATACTTCATTTAAAAAATAAAATATCGAAACATAACAGTTACCCAATGTAACTCATCACTTGGATTACACATAGGATGACATAGTTGTTATGTGAAAACATAGATCTATAAGAAAAATATAACCATCATGTTATGATGGAACGTGATAGGGAATATGGTTGTGGAAATTTAATAACTAGAAAGCCATAAATAACTAATTATTTAAGGGACCAACTAATTAATTGAATGAGAGGGAACTAAGATATCTTTTTTCTTTTTCATTATACTTTCTCTAAATTTGTAGATTTCTCCAAGACAATAAATACTTACTGTATTTTGATAGAATGTTATTGTTTTTTTTTGACTTGAAAAATTTCATCTTCATCTCTTATTTAAAAATATGAAGACGAATTTTTTATTCTTGAAGTGTTAGAAGATCATGATATAGAATGATATTTCACTCCATATATATCAACCAAAAGGTTAACACAGGTAATAAAATATGCATAAGTCTATATATAATGTGATAATACATCATACTAAAAATAAATTATACTATCCATAAAAGGATAACATTAAAATCCTTCAAGAAACTAAATTTATAAAACATTAGAAAGTGGTTGTCTAAATAGACATATCATTTCAATCTAATAAATCATAAGGTAGTTATTTATTGTTACATTCCAAACATCTGAATACCATAATCATGTATTATCTTGAAACATGGTAATAACATGAATTACTATAATACATCAGTGGAAGCATGCATTCATTCAAAATTAACTCTTTATATACACTAAAAGTACCAAAAATTCTATATACTCAAACCAAAATGTCACTTTTTCCTTGTATTGGTCATGAGGTCATTAGTACTTTAAAAAATTTCATTATCTCTTTATCCATTCATTATGTGCATATCATGTGATTTTAAAAAATATTTCAATCGCTATTTATGGTTACTAGTACCATATACTTATGGAAAACCAAAATGGACCAATATCAAGATATTTCAATATTTCATAATACTATAAAATTTATACTACAACGCTATTAGGGAATACCATTACAAAAACACATAATCATTCCACCACTTCCTTAGCATACTCAACATCACCAAAAGTTATCTCATGTGATTTGAATTTGTCTTTGGCCTTAAGAGGTCATTGGTGTTGATATTCATCGATAACCCTTCGATTTGGGCATTGTTTTGAATAATTCTCAATTTATATGAACTTGTTACCCTGATTTTTGTGTGGGGAACACTTTGGATCATTCTACGTTTCCCCATTAATTCGATGGTACAATTCTAAAAGGCCATTATTCCATTAATTAAAACATTTATCAGTAACCTTATGATAATTTCCACAATGATTACTCCTACACTATGATCATAAATGAAATACAATCTTATTTTCTCAATAATTTGTATAGTTTATGGTGAACCATATCATTATTTTGTTTTCATAACCATGTGATAAATGAGATAATGCAATATCCCTTTTTATAATAAGAACACGTGGAAGGAATATACTAAAAAATAGGTTCGTGACTCATCCCAATCCATGGTGTGAATTATATATTTTTTCCTCATATTCTTGAAAATTTCCCACCACATATTCACTTTCCCTTCCATGAAAGAAGATACCAATATAACTTTTTCATGTTATGAACAACATAGAATCAAGAATATATTTTCAATAGAACAAATTAATTTCCTTTTATCTAGTTGATCATTCAATCCACTAAAATAAGGTGGAAGATTCCTTAAGAACTATTCTAGAGATTTTTGTTCCCATATTTGGTCATTTGGGAGCCTTGAAGGATATGTGGTCCTTGAAAAAATATTATTTATTTGAGATCCCATAACATTTGGTTGTTTAAAAGTAATATCATTGCATTTCATATCACATCCAACATTAACATGGTTCCATTGGGTTTTAACTATTTTCAAAACACAAAAATAATAATGTGAGAGGATACAATCCTACTAGGAAAACAACATAAATAATGGGGAGTACGTTTAATCTCCAACATAATTGGTTTAATCCTAGGTTATTCATGATCATTATCAAAATTATAAGAATATAACCTATAGTTAGAAATACCCTTTGGAAAATCTATAGACATACCTCAGAAATATCTATAGGGATCTCTCTAATGTTTTCGCAATATTCATCCCTAACGTTAACTAAACCATCAATCTGATACCAACTATAACAATCCATTCTTGACGTACAAGGAAATTATATTTCATTTTCAGAATAATGTATAGATTAAAAAAATATATGACCAAATAATTTATTATTTTATTGTCTTTGTAATCATGGAACATATTATTCTATATTGTTGTAATATGATCAAAATCTTCCACAAATAACAACAAATTTTTTTCAAACCTAAAACATTTCATTATAAATTATTGGAATGAAAATATAAAAATTGTGAGATCAAATTCTTAATAAGGGTAAACACTGAATAAATAAAATAATAAATCTGTATAATAATTTTAAAAACACATTATAATGTTATAATATCTATATTATGAGTTATGAAATACTTCTTGGCAATATATAATGCACAGATCATAAAATAACTTTTACCATAATAAAATAGCATTGGCATAAAACATGGAATTATGGAAAACTAATAAACACATAATATTATTTTCATAGTAATAAATGTATTGATTCTTGTCGAATCGTAGTTGAAAAATTACATTATTGAAAAAGGTATACATCTCATTCTAACAATGTATTACAGAACCAGATTTATTTGCCTTTCTGATCCTGTTTTAATTTACATGATTTGTTTGTCATTCCAACCGTACATTATGAACTATATTTGCATTCCATTTAATTCATGACTATCTCAGGAGACATAAATATTTACCCAATTAATTGGATGAATATATAGGACCCACCAATCTAATAATGAAATCATTCTTACTTGTTCCATATAAATAGAAATCATTCATCATAGCATAACATATAAGATAAAATCGGTTTCTTATACATAATTCTATCATAATCCATATAAAATAAATGGACTTCATAAAATTAATCAATTAAATGTAATAATATGGATTGTAACATAACCCTATGTCAACATAGATTTAAAATAATTTTGTTAAAATACTTGAACATAATTCCTGAGGAAAATATCCTTTCTTTATAATAAATGTTTTCTTTCCTCTATATGACATAGAATTTTAAATGAAAATAATTTATTTGAAAGTAATATAAAGTAATCTTCATCAAAATAATTTTTCATTAAAATTTAAAAATCCATTCATTCATTATAAGTTAAAAATTCATTATCCTCATACTTTTGCTGGAAAAGTAAAAAGTAACTCAAATATAAAAATGGAAATGATTCCTTTCATTCAGCTTATTAAAAATTCACCAAAGGGTAAAATTAACATTAAAAATTTGTAAAAAATATAAATAATACTATCTAATTAGGAAACATGGATGTGGATGATAAATATACCCTAATAAATACTTACGTGTAAACAATCACGAAGAAAAATGAGATTGAAAAATTATTACTTACTATATGTCTGATTTCTTCATTATGTATCAAAAACTCTTTTATGATCGGTATAAAGATATTATTAAATTTATAAAGAATCATAATAATATTTAGAATATACTATATGTTTCCCTTATGAATTTAAATTATATATATGTTCATCAATTCCATGTTTAAGCAACGTTTTGGGTAACAATCATTTTATTTATCTTATGTGTTTTGACATGAAATTATTTCTCTTTTTACAAAGATCATGATTTAGATAATTCTATAATTTCAAACATGGTTTATATATAATATATATTTATTTTATAATTATATTTATATATATTTAATAGATAGATAAATTAAATGGACTACACCGTTCATGGAGACACTAGGTCGTGCATTTGCATGAATGTTGTTTCCATTCCCTTATTGAAATGAATGGAATAAAGTAAGTGACATATATATATCTACTAAAATTATTATGTCACATATTTCATTATTATTTATTATATATATTTTATAGACAATCATTGGTGGTTAAAGTGTGGAATGAATCTCATCATATCATCGAGACGGTAAGTCCTATATATGTACGAGTAATGATAGAAATCACTATATGGTTACAAATTTCACCGCTGCGTGGAGTTAGTAAGTCGTACACTTGCACATGTGATGATATTATTATTTGTAGGATGTATAAAAGGAGGTTTATGGTTGTCCTATAATTATAATTACTTCTATTCATGTATAATATAATGTTTTTATTACTTTATTATGGATAAAACATAAGAACATGGATTAGAAGAAGAAAAGAATTGTGAAATAGGTGATAAAACAATTACCTTTTTTGAGTATCTCTTATTTATGTACAGAAATTGTCTCCCAACGATACCTTTCAACCCAATGTAAGGAACCTAGGATGAGAGGATGTATTATAGGAATATAATTGGACAATTATATTTAAATCTATTGTCATTGTATGTTAGAGATAAAGAGAAGAACATGTTTCCTTTTATAGAAGAGGTGAAGGGGTACATTTGGAATGTCTTTAAATATTAATTTATTATAAATAGCATTTCGATTAAAAATGGTCCAAAAATATTTTAATTATAATTTTAAATGATTATGGTTTGAATAACCCTTATTATATATTTTTTGGAAATGCTTTTATTATTTTGTTATACATATTATTTAGTTTAACCCTTATTTTATCATTTTTAATCTTATAGTGATATCATGTTATTTACAAATTGTTGGTTTATTTAATTTCAATCTCATGTCAAAAAACTAATAATAAATGATATTTATGAAATATTTGGCCTTATATTATCCATTTGTATGAATATTATATTTTTAGGAATTTAATATCATTTAATAAACAATTTTATAATTTAAGTTATGAATTATGTCAATTTTGGTCATTATTCATAAAAGAATTTTTTACAATTTCATAAAAACATTACTCCTTTGAAAAAAAATTAGTCATTATGAACATGCAATATTAAACTAGAAATTTTGAGGATGAAATGAATTATATAAAATTCGGTTTAATTTTAAATTTATAATATCATTTCTTTGAATCCTTTATTATCGAAGCAATCACCACATCATCATTGATTCATAATTAAATTTTTTATATAATTTATAAAAATTAAAATTAAAATATAATTATTTAGAAAATGAATTTATATTTATAGTTAATTTTTATATTTTAAGAGATCACTTATATGACCCCATATAAAAAAAAATTATTTTGAAGATACAAGTTTATGTTATTTTTCATAGTACATTAAATTACTTATTATAACATGCCATTATCACTTCCAAGAGCATCGATGGGGTCCTGAAATCTACTCAAGGATTCCCATGGTCTGAAATATTTAATCCAATATGTTTATAACATGTGTTTGCGTAGTTTTCTTATTATAATATTATTTTTTACCCTTATTTACATGATTTACACCTTAACAAAATTAAATAAAAATAATAACTAAAGATACTATTCATAACATCCAAAAATGAAATGTCCATATTTAGAAAACTATATTCCTTATGTTTAAAAATATGGAATCCATTTTTCCAAATTAAAAACACATAATTGTTATAAATTAATTTATAATTAATTCTTGTGGTAAATACTAAAAAGTAGTTTTTTGAAAATCAAAACCATCAAAAGATTGACATGTGTTTCTGTTCAATTTATATATATAATTACATCCAATAAACAAAATTGGTTTAAATTATAAGAAAATAATATATTTACACATTTAAAAAATTAAAAAGATAATCTAACTATATAATTTAATTTTATGATAAGTCAATTTTGAATTAAAATGCAGTATTTTTCACTATTCATCAAAATAATAATTTAATTAAAGAAAACCCAAAAAATTAACCATGATAAATTTTGATATAATACTTCCAATAAGAAAATTATTTCGTCAAATAAAATATATAATAGTGTTAAAAATATATTTAAAATTGTTTCACCATCAAAGGGTGTAAAAAGTGCAATTTTTTTTAAATTATTTCTTTTATCCGAAAAATTTAATTTATTATTATATCAAGTTATAGAAAATAAATAAGATGAATGATAGTGTTATATAAAATTCCAAATTTGGATAATAATATTTATAATGGCTAATTTATATAATATTTTAATAATATATTATTGTTCTGTGGAACTCAGTATTGCGAACAATGCAAGCTAATGTGGAAGGTTACTCGTGCGTGTAATGAAATCCTTGTATGTATAGTGTTTAGAGAAAGCCTAATTTGGTTTTTCGTATAACATAATCCAATAATATTTATTGTATACATTAAAAATATTCTTTACTTACTGTTGTGTGAAATGAATTCAATCATATGAACTTGAAATTATGTGTAACACAAGCCATGAATAGCGTTGCATACACTACTAGCTAATCGTGGTGTCGCATAAAACACAAGAAATAAAATAAATTAAAAATAATATATATCTTAAAATCATAGGGTGTTATAATATTTATCCTCATTTTTTGTATCATAGGGATTAATTTCATGATGGAAATTCATTTTAATAATGATTGAACGTAATGACATGAGTTTTTGTGAATTTTTTTTGAATTAATTACATTTATTTTATATCATACATTACACACAAAAACATGTTAATCTTGTGATACATGAATGACTAGGATAATTTCTTTTATACATGACTCTATGTTATAAAATAACCATGATATATTAATAATATGGTAATCTAAAAAATTAGAGTTATTAATGATCTATAAAACATAATGAAATGAATTATACTAACTAATTTTAAAATATTAATTATAATGGTATTATGTAAATTAAATATATTGATAATAAACGTTTTAATTTTATGAGTAAATTATTTAAATGTTTTGAAGAAAATATTTTCTTTAAAAAATTACTTAATTTTTTGAAAGTTAATAAATTTATTTTTTCACACTTTTTTTAAAATAATTTTATAACATATTTTTTATTTTTTTTAAATCATTTATAACTTATCTTAAAGTGATTTTTTTCATTTTTTTGAAATGATTCATGTTTTGATGAATATTGATGAATAATTATTTTCATTTGAAAACTACCATTTAATTTTATTTCATTATAAATATTAATTAACTTTTAAATTTGATTTTAGGTAACATTATTTCATTAAACACAAAATAATATAATTTAAGAAATTATAATAAATTTTATATTAAATTTTAATATAGTATCATTGTAATCATTTGATCATTTCCCCCTAAAATCTTGCATTCACATTATGTAAGCAGGATTATTTCTAAATTAAATTATTTCACTAATATGAATTTTATTTGAATACTATGATTTAATATTTACCGTCATGATATTTTATTTTATCTAATAATTAAAACCGGAATTGTTTTAAAAAATTAATAAAAAAACAAAAAAAATTATTCCTCACAGTTATAGATAAAATGTGTGTAAAAGGAGGGGGTTAAAATAAAATGTTATGGTATAAAAATAAATGAAAATATTTTAAACACACATGATTGGGAAATATATTGACCTCTTATATTCGAGGACACATATTTTACCATTATTGAATTATTTTTACCAGAAGAATCATGGGTGAGATTATTTCACTCAGAAAAGTTAAAGTGTGTCAATAACCTCACTAAAAATGGATACCCGTTCTCATCTACCCTTACAACTTCAGAACCATTTGAATAAGAAAATACCTAATCAAATACCTTTTGAAAATCTTTATTATCATTGTCGAATCATTATTTTTGATATACACCCAACCTAGGATAACTTATGGTGAAAACCTAAGTAGGATACCTGAAGAAGAGATATTGTTTATCAACGAATGTTATTGGATTTTTTCTTCCTCCACTACATTAAAATATTATTACTAAGTAATTATATAAAATCATAGAGATATTCCAGATATTAATTTTTTATGTTAATTTCATTAACTATACCCTTCTATACTACCACCAAAATGTTTACAAAATCCTCATCCATGTGTGTGGAGGGCATCGCCTCATGAACCAATTCCGTTTTTTATTCTATTTATAAATATCATGGATGGATAATAGATTCCGTATTTATATATTATATTATTACAAATTATGAATTATTATATCAGACCTATTGTTTTTACATTCCATTCTATGGAAATACGATAATGTCGTCCGTGTGTATGGAAAAGAATTTTCTCATAGAGTAATTTGATTCGTTCAATATTTACATAAATAGTAATAAGGATTGGATTAATTATAATATTTGATATCTATAAAAAATTAATGAATCCATAATGATAATATATCATTTACCATTATTTATTTCTATCTAACAAAATAATTAAAATAGTGTTCATGGGTACGTATGTCTATGGTCTACATGTGTAATGAATTTCATTTTCTCTAAAAACAAATTATGGATTATAGTAAATATATTTATACTTAGTGTATATGGTATCTATATCATGATTTAAATTTTATATATTATTTATCAATGATAAATCATTGAGGACGGGAAAAATCATAAACATATACAAAAAAAATTATTTTATTATATGGAAGTAGACTTTAAAAATGAAATTTTAAAAAATGGGTAATAAATGGATGTATGTAAATTATATATAGTTTAATATATATAATTTATTTTTATTTAACATATTTATAAATTCAATATATTTGTTATATAGGTGGTTTTATTGAGTAAGAAGGATGTTGAGGCATAAGACTAGGTGTTTCCTTCTCATTTTTATTTTCTGTGAGACAAATGCCTTATTTACAACGTTTTTATTGTATTCAATTTAAATAATATCCATGAATGGGTTTTATGATTCATAACCATAAAATTTTTGGGATTTAAATTTACATCTTATGATATCTTTTTTCGGTTGTATAAGATTATGATGTTGCCAAAGTGATAATGGATTTTTGCTCAATTTTCATTCTTAAAGAGTTATGTTATGTTATACACCTACAATCACTCATGATCTATATAGATAGATTATTTCATAAATAATATCAATAACTTATTTATATATTTAATTTTTTATGTTCCATTTTTGGATATTATTATGTGGGTCATACGAGTCAATGTAACCTATATTGTAATGATTTTATGAAATAATATCATTATTTATCATGATTTTTTATGATTAATTTTCCTGTGATAAAATATTATGAATTATATATATTTTAATTCATGATTTTTATTATCTTGGGGTTATTCATAATATTATCGAGTAATATTACCATTTTTCCACAATATCAAACTCAAAAAAATTGATTATTTTTTAATGAAAATCTGATTGTTTATCTCTCTTCGATCGAAAATTTTTTTTCCTCCAAAAATAAATTTTCTTAAAATGTTTATTTATCCTTTTAGTATTTTAATAATATAATTTTACCATTTTTTTTAAATAAATGTCTTCAATGGAATATTCAAGTAATATTACAATCAATTCCCTTTGCACATGACAAAAAATTAGAGTTAAATATTGTTCAACATGAATAGCATGGAAAAAACTTCCAGTCATTATGATCATTATTTTAATTAATGATTATTTAAAATTTTCTATGGTTATTCTCAATGAAATTTATTTTTAGAAGCTTTTATGATCAAAAATTATTTCTTAACTAGAAAATCATATTTTCCATGAAATATTAATTCAATGAACATTCAAAAACATTTTCCTTCTAAGATGAAAAAATTTGAGGTTTCTTATGATTTATAATGGATATGATATCATTATATAATTCATGTAAATTTATTTGACTGGTTTATGTTTATGATCGAATGATTTAAAATAAACCCATTCTTCTTCCTTGGGTTATTAAATTATAATATTTTAAAAAACCCACATATTTTTGAAATGTTATGCTATGGTGAAATTATGAAATGATTATTAAACATATCTATTTTCCAAATGTTGTGATAAGATGATTTTTTTACAAATCCTATTTAATTTCATGAGTTTTAATATGATGAATATTTTATTATATTTTTGTACTTGTAAATATTATTCTAATTATGATATGGGTGGGATCTATATCTCTTTCCAATGCATTCAGTAAAGATAAATATATATAATGGGATAAATAGGAATGCAATGGGGACTGAAACTGATTGAATAAGGAGCATCTTACAAAATTATGTTATTTAATGTAAACCATTACAATTAGGATTATTTGGGGGAGTGGAAACATCCCATTACTATATCCTTGGCTATGATCCTCGAATAATATGGAATTTATTTCCAATTATTATGTGTATCCCACCCATACATGTCTTATTATAATGTTTTTCTATCATGTCACAATTTAGTTGATTATCTTATGATTCATGTATTATGAACTCCCAATATTTTTTCATGACAATATCTTAGGACATTTTACATTAGGATATGGTCTTCAAAAGATATTCTGAATTTTAAATAATGTTACATTAGTGATATACATAAAAATATCCCTTATATACCCTTAATGAGAATATGATCTCTCCATTTCATATGTTTACTGTAATATTCCAGGTAAATAAAGAATATTACATTTTCATATTTATTAATATTTTTGAATAAAATATTAATATCACTTTAAATGTGGAGCTATGTTCGATGGCACCCCCAATACGCATCAACGAGTTTATTTGAAATCTTACGTTGCACACAAATAATATAATTATATTATTGTAAATGGTAGTAACCACCATGCCATTGTAATGGTGGGATTGAATAGACCTAACTAAAATATGAGTATATATTTTTGTTAAATTTTTTTACATTATCAAATAAATTTTTGAGGCTTACAATGTGAATGAATCCAATGTTTTATTCTAATATTCCTTAAAGGATGATTTGCCGCCTTTTAATGGTGAACCCTTTTTAAATGTACATTTTTTCACTTTTATATGTTATATTTGACACAATAAAATCCTTCTTTATAAATGGGACATCAAAATTTTCTGTGTGTAATGTTTAGGTATTTTTCCGATAAAGTTCAATTTTTAATGAATAGTGTAAAAAGTTGTATTTTAATTCAAAATCTCCTTTTAATATAATTTATTTATATGGTTAGATTATATTTTTAATTGGGTTTAATGTTTAATTAAAATATATTTTTACCATTTAATCTAATGGTGTTCATTGGAATTAATTTCAATTTGAAATTGGACATAAACGAGTGTCAATCTTTTAATAGATATTGTTTCTTAAAAACACGATATTTGTTTTGAAAACGAGAATTGATTATAAAATTAATTAACTCAACTTATATATTTTTAATTTGGTAAAATTGATATCATTTTTGAATTTGTAATATGAAATATAGCTTAGGGTGAATTTTTGGTATTTTTTGACAAATATTCATTTTTAATGAATAGTGAAAATACTGCATTTTAATTTAAAACTGCTTTTTCATCCAATTATTTATATAGTTAGATTATCATTTTAATTGGTTTTAAGGTGTAATTTAATTATTTTTTTATCATTTAATACAATTTTGGTCACTTTATGTAATTCAACTTTTAAATTGGATGTAACAAAAATCCATCTTTTGATATATTTAATTTCTTAAAAACTAATCTTGTGTTCTAACAATGGGAATTTTTTTAAATTGATTACTGATATTTTTGTGTTTGGAATTTTTTAGGATTGATTCCATTTTTGGAATCAAAGGATCCAAATTATTTAATTAAGACGCTTGTTTTTTGACATTATGAATAGTAGCGACGGTAATTTTCTTTAATTATCGTGATTAATTAGTAATCTGGTAGTTAAGGGAAACAAATAATATCATCATAAAATAAAATGACCCCAAAATGTCTCCTAATTCCATTTTTTGTGTCATGGACTACCATGGTATGCCTTTTTCCAACTTAGAGACCCCATGGAATCACTTTTGGGTGATAGTAACATTTGATCATTTTATTTATAAAGAAAGGAAAATATATAAAATGAAAGTAACACCTAAGTAAAAAATATTTAATTTTTGTCTAATTAAATGATCTCTTAGACTATAAATAATAATTGGAAATATAAAAATATTTCCTACATCATGGTATTTTTTTTTATTTTTATTCATTAAATAAATAAATTTATTTATGACACCATGATGATACAGGGATTACCTCATTAATGAACGATTTAAATAAAATGAAAAGACAAGGTATAATCGAAGACATACACTTGTTCTAAAACCTATTATATGGGTGAATTTCAAACCCGTATCACCATATACTCTAAATATTTCATTGTGGGACCTTCAAAAATCCAAAACACATTTTAAAATAGTGTAACATTCCACGAATTTCCAAGAATACCCCTCCTCCCTATTATAAAAGGCCCCCGCCTCTACCCCCCGTACCCACACATATCATGCCCTTGGAGAAACCAAAATCTACTCATACTGTCTCTCTACATGCCTCTCTTACTCTAAGAAGCCTCACTTTGGGAAGAAGTATTTCCAAGGAAGCATTTGGGATGAAATCAAAAAGAGTTACCTGATTTGAAGGTAATGTCTTCTCTTATGTTCTTTTGTTTTTTTTGCTTCTCCATCACCATAAACTCTTTTTATTACATTATTTTGTAACAAAACAAGTATGTTAAATATACTATGATGCTTTTATGAGAATTATTATAGATAAACTTATTCACACCACCATCTAATGGTTAATGAACATATTGTTTCTGTGGGTGGCGAATTACTACCTCCCTAAACGATGATTGTTCAATCTATTTTTAACACCTCTCATGGTGTCCATTAAGATGTCACAATATTTATATATTATATATATTTAATTTTTAGGATTTACTTATTCTGATTTATTTTTAATTTATGCAATACCATTATGGTTTTCATAATGGGTAAACAAGATAATTTCATTTTAGGAAGTGCGGACTACCGCCCCCTCAAAGTTATTTGAATTGTTAATGCCATATGCGGGGTGTATAAAGGATGGGGTTAATGATGTTATAAATGATATTATAATTTAATTATAATATAAATATGTATCATTACTTTTTCATTCAATTAATTTATGAAATAGAAATTAATGTAGAGTTCATGTGTATGTACAGATTACCGTCTCCATGCACGGTGCATTTCATTTCTTATCTCCAAATGTTTTGTAATATTATGAATTCATATATATAATGGATATGTAAGAAATAAATTACATCTAAATGATGAATATAAATCAGTAATTATAATATATATATCTCTCTCATTTAGTTTTAATTCAATTAATATGACGAAGAAATGAAAGTAGCGTTCATGTGTACGTACGGCCTACTGTCTCCATGAACGGTGCATTTCATTTTTTATCTCCAAATATTATGGAACATTATGAAATTAATATATAATGTATATATATGATATTTATATCATTAATAATATTCTGGATATGATGTACCTATAACTACATGGAAAATTCATTTCCAACATGTTCATTTTTGACTCATGTACCAAACATCGACAAAAACGTCTGATATGAACTCCCATAATAAACCAATTATTATAAAATTATAATATGTGATATGAATTTAATAATAAACATTAAATGAGTTCCTTAATAGATTATAAATTGACCAATGATTATTATTCTAGAATATAAAGTAACGAATAAGACAAGTCAGACTTGAGGTAAGGGATCATACCTCTCTCATTATTTTTAAGTACTCTCTTTTATGTCATTTCCTTTATGATCATTTTTATTTTGTTTGGGGATGTTATTTTATTTTCGTAATGGATTTTTCATCTCACTTTTATTCCCGTGAGATTCATTCTACATTTGCCACTATTTCCTTTTTGTGTGGTGTGTGTACATCCCATTATTGTATTCTTTTTTTAATATACTTTAATTTATGGGTATTCACATCTTAATTGTATGATCCTTCTTTCATGGGCTATACATTCCGAAAGTTACCGAAATCGGTAATGGAACCATTCACCCTCCTCTTTTTAAAAGTCTTATTTTTGTAAGGTATTTTAACAAACATATTCTAATGTTGGTATATGTTCTTATATATCTTTATTTCTATAAATTATATGAACAAGTGATGAGATTCCCTTTTTACCTTTCATCAACTCATTTTCTTAATTTTAAAGTGACATCGTTAGGCTGTCGAATTTCTGGAAGGGAACTTCTTAACCCAATATCAATTGATTCTGTTAAACCTAAAATTCTTGATTATGTCATTCCATGAATATGTGTGGATGACCTATGATTGTTTTACAGCTAATATCCACTTATATTGTGTGTATTTATATTTCTCACACATAATTATGTAATTGATTTATAATTAATCTAAGGATACCATCTTTGTACGGGACTTTGTTTCAATCTCCCTTCATAGACATATTTTTTTATACACAAAATTATTACGTTGTATAAACCCCTTTAACATTGAATTTTATTCAAGAGAAATCTCTTTATATGATGAGATTTACTAAAAGACAAAAGGAAATGTTTTTGTCTTACGTATTCCGTGATAACGACTTCTCCACCGCTGTAACCATTATTTGAGTTTCGGCTTCCTCTTCAAGCCATAAAAATTTATTTAAATGAAAAATAAGAACCATTTTTTAATTTTCTCTTATTTTGGGTATTGAAAATGGTTTTGATAACGTTTTGATTATATCAATTTTTTGAATTGATATATTGTGATTAAAATGTGGAAATGTTATGTTTCCTTTTATGCATGTTTTATGTGATACGATTAGGTTATGGTTCTTGGGAATTGTTTATGAAGACGGGCGGTTCCATGATAAACTAAGGGCGGGTGAGCCTGTGATATCCCTCCAAAGCATTGGGTAATGCGATGGAGATAAACGAAAAGGTTTCTCCGAAGAGATTTAGGGAATATACTGTTATGGATATTCCAAACGTACCATGAGGGTTACTCCGTACATAAGAATGTTATAAATGCATCAAGTTACCATTTTTTCTTATGATTTCTATGAGTCATTCATATATCATATTATTTCAAGAGTTATATTGATTTTATCATGTTTTAGGAGAAACGTATGATTTCATTGATCCTTATGTATACATGGACTAATGTTTTCTTTCCTTATTCTTTTAAATCCCATAGTGAGATTTTTATGCTCATCCTAAGTTTTTTTAAAATTTTTTCCATAGGACTTAAAGATGAATTGGGTCAAGGAGGGGATCATGGAAAGACATTATATCTAAAACATGGAAGTATACATGTTTCTTTTTAAGTGTTTTAATTTTGTGAAAAAATTGAAACTGAGTAGGACTGTCTACTTCGTAATCTTTTAAGATGTAATAGTTAGGTCATAATTTCCTAAAACTCTAAACCTGATAAGATCCTCAATGGGAATGTTTCATTTAATTCAATATTAAGTAATGTTTTATGGCCGGGTCCTTATATTTGGTATCATAGTTCGGTTTAGATAACTTTAGATGTTAGAGTGTTGTTTAAGCATAAGTGACAAGTAGTGTATAACAACAATGGTTAGTATATTAGATGGAGTCATTGTTATTTTTGAATGTTGGAATGAGTTTGAGATAACATGGATAAGTATATCTTGTTTTTATCTTCCTCATTAGTATGTGATGATTTTTTTGATATACTTACAATTACATTTTTGGTTTTAGTAAATGGATGGATCTAGCAGCAAAAAAGTGACAATGGGTATGAAGGAAACTGTAGTGGTTCTCTGATTAAGAGACTGGATGAAATGGGGGATTCAATGAGAAATATCGTGGTTATTCTACACCAACTATCAGGATTCAGGATTAAACACTTGATCCTTGGTGAGTTGCCAAAGGCATCTTGTACGATAGAACCAACTCGATGTGGAATTTCAAGGTAATAATTATAAAGGTAACCATAGGGGTTTATATGATCCTTACTTTTGAGGTAATTATGGATTACTATATGTTATGATGGAAAATGAAAGGCATGAGATAAGCTTGAAGATAATTTATGTTATGGTTATTTTTGAATATTTTATCACTTTTTGGGGAATGTTTTAAGAATTATATCATTTTGTAAAAAGGACAACACCCAGACCATGTGACAACCCATCACGTCAGACAAAGCGGCGGGAATCAAACCCACAACCAAAGTGCGTCTGGTATTTATCGTCTACCACTGGATTATGTGAAGTCCCTATTAGTATAACTAATTCAATTTAGTTATATGACCTTATAAATAAGGAATAAGTTTATTTTGGGTTATCTATTGAAATGATTAACCTCTCTTGGAGAATATGTGATTAGGTAAATTACATTTCAATATGAGACTGTAAGAGAAACTGATTTTATTTGGAGATAAATTTTAAGATTTATCTTGGAAGACTATGTGATTAAATCCTTCCATGACTTGGGTTTCAATCTTAGTTTGATTTCATTGAATATTTTTATGGACAATTGTTTATCGAATGGTCTTTGTTGAACGTTGGGTATTGTGTTACCAATTTTGGATATTAAGAGTATCATTTCTTTTTATAAAGGATTATACTTTTTGGGATTATCTATCCTTGTACTAACAAAAAAAATTTTGGTTACGGTCTAAAGGCATGGGAAATATATATTTCTCTTTTGGGGATTAGGTGATTCTACAGAAGTTGATTACAAAACTGTTAATGTGAACAAGTCATCCTAAATACTCATCGTTTGGAGGAAATATGATTTTCTGTTAGAAAGCTAGTAAAAGTTGAAAGTCTATATGAAAATTAAATATGTTTCATTGTGTTTTTAGTTAATCTCATAAATAAATTCCTCAATAAAAAGTAACATAAAAAACGTTTTCTCTTAACTTTTCCCACAAGGTAATCAAACAATGTTTAACCCATCACAAGTTTGTGATTTTATACTGGTTAAATTTCTCTTAGAAATGTTTTCTATCACTCTCCATCAGAACTTGATGGTTTGTTTTTTCCTCAATATCCATGTTTTCATGGAATCCTAGTATAAGTTATCTCAGGTGACCATTGGACTTGTCTTTATTTTTTTAATGTGATAGTTTTATTGACTCCATTTTCGATGTGGAGCATTAAATAAAGTTTCCAATTCCAATTTTAAAATTTCGAGGACACAATTCCAAAAAGGGGGAAGGATGTAACATCTCAGATAAATAAATAATATTAATTTTTCATATTTATTAAAATTTGTGAATAAAATATTAATATCACTTTAAATGGGGTTCTATGTTCGATGGCTTACCCAATACACAACAACGAGTTTCTTTAAAATCTTACGTTGAACAATAATAATATAATATTATTATTGTAAATTGTAGTAAACACACTGTAACGCCCCGACCCTAGTTACCCAGAGTTGGTGCATTATTACATAACATTGGCATGATCACAAGAAAGATCAAATCTCGAAAGGACGATTGGTTTAGTAGCCTTAGAAACACTAGATATATTCATAAGTCTTACATTACATCATAAAATGAAAAACAACTACAAAAACATATTGTCTCCATAAGCCACACTCATATCCCCACATAATATCCCTGCAGATCATTCATAATTACTTCTTCACTTCCTGGGAAAAATAAAACATAGAAAAGCGGTGAGCTCAAATGCCCCGTAAGGATAACAATATAGAGGAAACTTTCATAAATAAGAATAAACATTAAAGGCAATGTATAACTAAAACAAAAGCCTTTAAAACTTGAACATTCAACATAGTATGGAATAAATAAAATGAAATAATTCCATTTACTTATTCACATTGATATTCTACTAATCGAATAATCACATTCAAAATCAATAACCACTTTCATAATGATGGAATGCATAATGCCAGACTATTATAACCACATAGCCAAGGCCTCGTGCCAAGACTACAAATAAGATTTTGTCAAGGCCTTGTTCCAAGAAACTATTTTGTCTCATGAGACCAACCGATGCATCGAGGAGCTATAGCGGGCTCCACCCATCACATATTAAGTCCAATGCATTCCCATATGAAAAGGTTTAAACATAACATAAACATTCGTATTAAAACTAGCATACGAAATGTCAATACTTTAACCATAAACCATGAATGGTATAAAAATAGCACATCCACAGTCGAATATATCACAAAACCTTCAATACAATATATAAGTTTTGTATCATAATAAATCAACTTCAAATAAGCGTGAAATCCATCAAAGGATGTTGACATAGATGAAATCAAAACTCTTTTTAGAGAAATATCTCTTTATATTTTGAAATAATTTAAGAGTCATATATTTATAAAATAAAACATTTTCTTTGAAAATATTCTTATAAGCTTGTAAGGTAAGCTTCGACGATTTTATAACGGCGGAAAATAACTGCACCCGCCGTATAAGTTAAAAAACATTCTTACCTTAATTCTGCCGAAAAGGTTAAAAAGCACCTTGTTTGGAAAACGACGAAAAGATTCCTTTATTAACCTCTTTTAAAAAGTCAAACAAGTTTATAAATTACTTTAACCCATATTCTAGTAAATAGTAAAAATGTTTTGAAATTCATTTTTAAGAAACATGAATGTGGATGATAAATAGATCCCAGTAGATTATTACATATAAACAACCTCGGATAATGAAGAGACTGTGAAATAACCCTTACCTTGTACTTTTCCTTGGTTGGGGTAGGTTAACCTCATGTATAATGGTAAAATAATTGTTATTAAATTATACAAGAATCATATACATTAATATGATATCATATATGATCTTTGAATATTGATTTGATAATAATATCTTAGTATTATCGTTGTTTCGGGTGTTAACTTACTTGTTTTATTTTATATGTTTTGTTACGTAAGGCATGTTTATAGTGGATAGGTTGTATATTATTCTTATCCAGAATGATATCAAGTCCTTAAAAATCATTTTTAAATCATCAAATGATAATTATACTTGAATGGATACGATGGAGAATGAATCTTATCGCGTTCGTGGAGACGGTAGTCCGTACGTACGCACAAGCGACAATATAATTCTTTTGATATTAAAATAATATATAAATGGTTGTTATATCATATATATAGAATCATTAACATGTTATATTTATTTTTACATGAGTTACATATCATTATTATACCCATCCAAATAATAATATATTGAATAACAATTACACCACGACATAGAGACGGTAATCCGTACGTACGCACGTATGGTGACATGTTATTCAAAGGGTGGATAGAATACTGAATATGGTTTTACCATATTTATAATAACATCACAGTATATATATGATACTGTAGTTATTATTTTAGAAAGGTAAAAACAATGGAAGAAGAAGTGGAAGAAGAAAGGAACTTGGAAAAAGGGTGGTGAAATCATTACCTCTTCTTCGGGTTCTTTCATTTGATTTGATCAAAAGGGCTTCATAGGTTGGATTTCTGATCAAAATAAGGCCTCTAGGTTGTAGTGAGGGAAGTTGGGAGAGTATTTGGGCAGAGTTTGGCCGAACCAAAAGGCTTTGAAGGTGTGATGAAATGAGAAGGAGGAGTGCCCTTTTATAAGAGGGGTGAGGGGCACCTTTGGAAAAGCTAGAGATATTAGTTTATAATAAATTAATATTCGGTTTCCAATGGCTCCAAAGTTGATTATTAAAATTTTAAGGTGGGTATAGGTCGAAAAAAACTCAACCAATAGAATTTATATATGTTTGGGTACTTATATTAAACTTATCTTTAAGTATTAACTATAAATTAATTAGTTTCACTTTTACAATGTCTCTTTGTATTTTAATATAATTTGGTTAATAAACTTACTATATACATCCAAGAGACCCCCAATTGGTCCATTAATGATGAACCTATCATGATATAAGTCACTTGGCCGAACCTTAGATTTTTAGGAATTTAATATCAATTAATAATTTAAAATTTGTTTTAAGAATTCTTTTATGTCAATTTTGACACTATTAGTTGATTTTTTTGAAACTCATAACAGATTTATTACATCGAACAAACTAAATTAAATCAATACTAATATATCATATTATCCTATAAAATTAGTTTAATTCATTAAAAGTTTCATATTATATTTATTTGGGTATTAATAATATCAATTATTTTAATTTTTCACTATTATAGTAATTACTCCATCATCATTGTGACATAAATAAATTAAATTATTTAAAGTCTAAAAATTATAAATAAAATATCATTATGTAGAAAATCTTTGTATGTTTCTAATGAATATTTATAATCTAAAATCAAACATATATAACCCTATGTAATGATTGTTTTTTTAAAAGATATATGCTTGTGTCATTTTTGTATTCATTTTAACTTAATTAAAATAAAGTGTCCCTATCACCTACAAGTGGCACCATGGGGTCCCAAAATCGACCCAAAGATGCCTATGGTCGAACATGTATCAACCAATAAGTCTAGAACACGTTTTAGGGTAATTTAGTATTATTATAATATTATTTTTTAACCCTTATTTACCGGATTTACCCTTAACCATGGTAAATAAAATATTTACCGCAGTAATTATTCAAAATGTCTAAAAATAAAAGTTACCTATTTACACAATTTGGAATTCCTGATTCCAAATATGGAATCCATTTTTCTAAATTCAAAACATATAAGTGGCAGAAATTAATTTAAAATTAATTCCCGCTGTCAAAACAAAAAGCGTGTTTTTAAGAGATAATAACTATCAAAAGATTGACACCTGTTTATGTTCGGTTTAATTGTAAAATTATGTCCAATGACCAAAATTATATTAAATGGTAATAATATATTCTAAATATAATTTAAAACCACTCAAATTCATAATTTATTACTATTAATTATTTTTATTAAAAACGTTATTTTTAATTAAAATTTAGTCATTTTCACTATTCATCAAAATATGAAAGTTATCTGAAAAGTACCAAAATTTCACCTTAGGCTAAATTCGATATTCCAAATCCAAAAATTAAATCCATTTTAAAATATAAAATATATATAATTTCAAAAAGTAGGTATTACTATTCATAACGGCTAGTTTAATTGGTTATGGTGTGTTAGAACTCGGTGTTGCGTACAACACTCGCTATCACATTATTCAAAGAGAAGCATACCGTAGAAGCTTGGGGTGTTACATTCTCCCCTCCTTCAAATAATTTCTTCCTCAAAATTTCTATAATAATACCGCATGAAAAGACTCGGGTGGTTCTTCATCATAAGTTCCTCGGGTTCCCAAGTTGCCTCTTCCATCTTATGGTTTCTCCACAAAACTTTTACCAGACGCATCGTCCAGTTTCTCAGTACGTGTTCTCTCGTATCAAGAATCTTGACGGGATCTTCACAATAAGATAGATTGGGTTCCAGTTCTAATTCTTCATAGGTGAGTACATGCGTTGGGCCAGGCATGTATTTTCTCAACAGAGATACGTGGAACACATCTTGAAATTTGGAGAGACTTGGCGACATTGCCAATCGGTAAGCCACAGCCCCAATTCGTTCTAGAATTTCGAAAGGTCCGATGTACCTGGGACTCAATTTACCTTTCTATCCAAAACGTATGACTCCCTTCCATGGAGATACCTTCAGGAAAACATGATCACCGACTTGAAATTCCAAATCCTTCCTTCGATTATAAGCATAGCTCTTTTGCCTACTTTGAGATGCTTTGATGTGATTTTGGATTACCTTCACCTTTTCCATCATTTCCTCCACCAGTTCTGGGCCTACAAGTTTTCTTTCACCAACGTCATCCCAACAGGTTGGTGTACGACATCTCTTTCCGTATAATGCTTCATATGGTGCCATTTGAATACTCGAATGGAAGCTATTGTTATAGGAAAATTCTACCGGAGGTATATATTGATCCCACATACCCTGAAAGTCAAGTGAGCAAGATCTCAAAATGTCTTCTAAGGTTTGAATAGTCCGTTCTGATTGTCCACCTGTCTATGGGTGGTAAGCAGTGCTCAAATGAAGTTCAGTATCCAGTGATTTCAGAAGACATTTCCAAAATCTTGAAGTAAAACGGGGATCACGATCAGAAACAATCGATAGGGGTACTCCATGAAGTCTCACAACTTCATTAATATATAGTCTTGCTAGACGTTCCAGGGGTAGATCTTCTCTTATAACAAGAAAATTTGCTGATTTGGTAAGATGATCAACAATAACCCATACTGCACCGTTCCTTCAAGGAGACTTTGGTAGCCCCATGACAAAGTCCATCGTAATATTGTCCCATTTCCACTCCGGTATGGGAAGAGGTTGCATGACTCCTCCAGGATGTTTCCTTCCAGCTTTAACTTGCTGACAAACCATACATCTTGACACAAAATCAGAAATCTCCCTCTTCATATTGTCCCACCAAAAATGTTCCTTCAAATCTCTATACATTTTGGTGCTCCCAGGGTGTATAGAGAAATTGGAACTATGAGCATCATCCAGCAATTCCCTTTTTAGATCAGGTATATCGAGAACACAAAGTCTCTTCCCGAATTTCAAAATTCCATCTTCATACACAAAGTCTCTCAATCTCCCATCCTTCACAGCTTTAATCTTCTTTTGAAATTCTTCATCATCGGTCTGAGAACTCTTAATCCTTTCTAGTAAAGATGGTTTGGCAACTATTTGAAAAAACATTGATGTTTCACCTTCCCTGGTTATTCCCATGTCCATGTTCACTAGATCCATGAAAATTGGATCCCTTTCAATTCTCATATTGTTCAAAACTCCATGGTCTTTTCTACTCAAAGCATCTTCCACCTTGTTTTCTTTCCCCGGGTGGTAGTGTATCGTACAATCATAATCCTTGAGTACTTCAAGCCATCTCCTTTGCCTCATGTTGAGTTCTTTTTGTGAGAAAATATACTTCAAACTCTTGTGATCAGTATAAATCTCACATTTTTCACCATAGAGGTAGTGACTCCATATCATCAAAGAAACGATTACAGCTACTAACTCGAGATCATGAGTAGGATAGTTTTGTTCATGAATTTTCAACTGTCGGGATGCATATGCAATAACTCTATCATTCTGCATAAGGACACAACCAAATCCTTTCTTTGATGCATCACTATAAATAAAGAACCCATCATTCCCAGATGGTAGAGTCAATATAGGAGCATTGACTAATCTTCTCTTAATTTCTTCGAAACATTCTTCACACTGTTTTGTCCAAACAAATTTAACCCCTTTACGTGTGATCTTCATTAATGGGTTAGCCAATCGGGAAAAATTCGGGACGAAACGTCAATAATAACCTGCCAAACCAATAAAACTGCGTACCTCAGTTATACTCGTAGGTGTTGGCCATTCTTGGATTGCCTTGGTCTTAGAAGGATCAACAGAGATTCCATATTTAGAGACAATATGGCCAAGAAAAGAAATCTCCTGAATCCAGAATTCACACTTGCTAAACATCCCATGTAATTCATGCCTCCTCAGAGTCTTCAAGATAATGCGCAAGTGATTTTCATGATCTTCGTAGGTTTTGGAGTATACCAACATATCATCAATAAATACCACCAAAATTTCATCGAGATACTCCTTGAAAACTCTATTCATCAGATCCATGAATACAGAGGGTGCATTAGTCAATCCAAAAGGCATTACAGTAAACTCGTAATGCCCGTACCTGGTTCGAAATGCTGTCTTCGGAATGTCTTCCTTCTTCACACACAACTGATGGTATCCTGATCGAAGGTCAATCTTTTAAAAGTATTGATCTCCATGCAGTTGGTCAAATAAATCATCAATGTGTGGTAGGGGATACTTGTTCTTTATTGTTATAGCATTGATCTCCCTATAGTTGATACATAACCTCATAGATCCATCTTTCTTTTTAACAAAAAGAATAGGGGCTCCCCATGGAGAAACACTAGGGCGAATAAATCCTTTACTACTCAATTCCTCTAGTAGTTTATTTAGCTCAACTAATTCTACAGTGGCCATTCTATAAGGGGTCTTTGATATAGGCCCTGATCCAGGAATCTAATCAATGGAAAACTCAACTTCTCCTTCTGGAGGATGTCCAGGTAAATCTTCCGGAAATACATCTAAAAATTATTTTACAATAGGTACATCCTCTATTTGAACATTCCTTTCCTCACCCACAGTTATTTCATTCTCTTCCTCCCCAATAATTGAATTTAGTTGAGCTATTGAGGGTGGATCTAAATAAGAATTAGGTGGTGACGATTCTGCTCTAAAGATAAGGTGTTCCTTATCATTATCATCAAGAATTGTAACCTCTTTCTTCTTACAATAAATCTTCGCATCATTGTCCGAAATCCAGTCCATACCGAGGATTATATCAAACTCAATCATAGGTATGACGATGAGATCAGTAGATAACAAACTTTTATGTGCTCTAATGGGGACTGATTCACAAAAATTTGTTGCAATGATACTTCCCTTAAGAGTTTTAACTGAAAACTCCCTTGTTAAATCAAATTGGAAATATCTAATTTTCTTAGAAAACTGACAAGATATGAAACAATGCGATGATCCATAATCAAATAATGCATTTTCTAAACTTGAGGAAACCATTAAATTACCTGCCACCACATCCTTCAGAGCTTCTACCTCAGCAGTAGTGATAGCATAAGCCTGGCCTTGATCCCTTGGACTTTTCTGAGGTAAGTTCTCCTGACGCTTAGGACATTCATTTGCATAATGTCCCATCTCCCTGAAATTGTAGCACTGAACGTTGGTGGCTTCCTTCTTCCCTTTGCAATCACGATATTGGTGGCCTTTTTCACCACACTTGTAACAGACACCCATTCCCTTCAAGAAAGTACCAGGATGTTTCTTCCCACATTTACCACAGGATGGATATTCAACCTTTCCCTTCTTCCCCTTATTTCCATTCCCAGATTGATCAGCAAGTCTCTTCTTCTCTTGATTTGCTTTAAAGTCATATGACTTAGAGAATTCATTTTCGGTCTTGATAGCACATGAGACAATGTCTTCGTATGACGAAAAGGATTGTGAGACTAATTCTCGACGGAGAAATGGTTTTAACCCATCAAAGAAATGATCAATCTTACTTCTTGGGTTACGTATATAATCACCATCATACCTTTCTAACCTTGTAAAGTAAGCCTCATACTTTGTGACATTCTCATCCTCCTTATGTCTCAGACTCGGAAATTGCCTTTCCATATCTGCTCGATGGTCGTGAGGAAAGTATTTTTCTAAAAACAGATCTTTGAACTCCCTCCATTCCATATTTGATACTTCATCATCTTCCTTCATGTTTTGAATCAATGACCACCATTGATCAGCATCTCCAGTGAGGCGGTAAACTGCCATGATAACTTTTTCCATTTCACTGCTCCCCAAAGCCTGAAATATTTTTTCTAGGGAATTTATCCATTGCTCAGCTACTATGGGATTTGTACTCCCATTTAACGTTGGTGGTTGTTGCCTCATGAATCGATATAACATTGATCCTCCACGCTGTGGATCAGGATACTCCATACGAGTAAGGTTATTATTCATAACTTGAGTGAGTTGTCCCAGTATGGTGATTAGCTGATCGGCACCAGTTGCATCACCAGCTCCACTATAATTATCTTGAGCAGGAGGGCAATCCCTACATGGAGTGCGTGCATTGATACGGTTTACATTTCTTCCACTAGGTGCCATTTCTAAACAATGGCATAAACTAGATCAGTTCATGAATCAAAATACATAATCCCATACTTATAAAACACTTAACATAAATTGAACTATTTATGGATAAAATCCATAATAATAAAAATGTTTTCTTTGAGGAATTATATACTCATAAACCCTTCATAATGATTTGTAAAGAAAATGAGAGTTATCTTAAGCATATCCCCCGGGAGTGTCGTAACCAAGACTGCAGCAAGGCCCGTTGTCGTGCGCCAGTTCCCGTTCGAGTCTAGCTCAAAGCGGTGTTTTCGGGTTTTACCCCTAGGTATATCTGTGCCAGAGTCTCCTCTACCTGCTCGTATCCGGATAGGGATGTATTGCTCGGAAAACTCACAAAATCTCTACAATACCAAAATTCTAGGAAGTTATTCAATACTAATCCTCAATGTTCATCTTAGGTCTACGTGCTCTAATCAGAGTTTATCTAAATCTAGCTTCCAAGGTTTGTACTAAACTTCCTCTGATACCAACTGTAATGCCCTGACCCTAGTTACCCAGAGTCGGTGAATTATTACATACCATTGGCATGATCACAAGAAAGGTCAAATCTCGAAAGACCAATTGGTTTAGTAGCCTTGGAAACACTAGATATATTCATAAGTCTTACATTACATCATAAAATGAAAAACTACTACAACAACATATTGTCTCCATAATCCACACTCATATCCCCACATAATACCCATGCAGGTCATTCATAATTTACTTCTTCACTTCCTGGGAAAAATAAAACATAGAAAATGGGTGAGCTCAAATGCCCCGTAAGGATAAAAATATAGCAGAAACTTTAATAAATAAGAATAAACATTTAAGGCAATGTATAACTAAAACAAAAGCCTTTCAAACATTAACTTTCAACATAGTAAGGCATAAATAAAATGAAATAATGCCATTTACTTATTCACATGGATATTCTACTAATCGAATAATCACATGCAAAATCAATAACCACTTTCATAATGATGGAATGCATAATGCCAAACTATCATAACCACATATTCAAGGCCTCGTGCCAAGACTAAAAATAATATTTTGTCAAGGCCTTGTGCCAAGACACTAGTTTGTCTCATGAGACCTACCGATGCATCGAGGGGCTATAGCGGGCTCCACCCGTCACATATTAAGTCCAATGCATTCCCATATGAAAAGGTTTAAACATAACATAAACATTCGTATTAAAACAAGCATACGAAATGTCAATACTTTCACCATAAACCATGAATGGTATAAAAATAGAACATCCATAGTCAAACATATCACAAAACCTTCAATACCATATAGAAGTTTTGTATAATAATAAATCAACTTCAAATAAGTGTAAGATCCATCAAAGCATGTTGACATAGATGAAATCAAAACTCTTTTTAGAGAAATATCTCTTTCTATTTTGAAATAATTTAACAGTCATATATTTATAAAATAAAACATTTTCTTTGAAAATATTCTTATAAGCTTGTAAGGGAAGCTTCGATGATTTTATAATGGCGGAAAATAACTGCACCCACCGTATAAGTTAAAAAAACATTCTTACCTTAATTCTGTCGAAAAGGTTAAAAAGTACCTTGTTTGGAAAACGACGGAAAGATTCCTTTATAAACCTCTTATAAAAATTAAAACAAGGGTATAAATGACTTTAACCCATATTCTAGTAAATAGTAAAAATGTTTTGAAATTCATTTTTAAGAAACATGGATGTGGATGATAAAGAGATCCCAGTAGATTATTACGTATAAACAACCTCAGATAATGAAGAGATTGTGAAATAACCCTTACCTTGTACTTTTCCTTGGTTGGGGTAGGTTAACCTCCTGAATAATGGTGAAATAATTTTTATTAAATTATACAAGAATCATATACATTAATATGATATCATATATGATCTTTTAATATTGATTTGATAATAATATCTTAGTATTATCGTTGTTTCGGGTGTTAACTTAGTTGTTTTCTTTTATATGTTTTGTTACTTAATACATGTTTATAATGGATAGGTTGTATATAATTCATATATAGAATGATATCAAGTCCTTAAACATCATTTTTAAATCATCAGATGATAATTATACTTGAATGGATACGATGGAGAATGAATCTTATCGCGTTCGTGGAGACGGTAGTCCGTACGTACGCATGAGCGACAATATCATTCTTTTGATATTATAATAATATATAAATGGTTGTTATATCATATATACAGAATCATTAACATGTTATATTTATTATTTACATGAGTTACATATCATTATTATACCCATCCAAATAATAATATATTGAATAACAATTACACCACGACGTGGAGATGGTAAGCCGTACGTACGCACGTATTGTGACATGTTATTCAAAGGGTGGATAGAATACTGAATACAGTTGTAACATATTTATAATAACATCACAGTATATATATGATAATGGATTTATTATTTTAGAAAGGTAAAAACAACGGAAGAAGAAGTGGAAGAATAAAGGAACTTGGAAAAAGGGTGGTGAAATCATTACCTCTTCTTCGGGTTCTTTCTTTTGATTTGATCAAAATGGCTCCTTAGGTTGGATTTCTGATCAAACTACGGCCTCTAGGTTGTAGTGAGGGAAGTTGGGAGAGTATGTGGGCAGCGTTTGGACAACCAAAAAGGCTTTTAAGGTGTGAAGAAATGAGAAGGAGGAGTGCCTTTTTATAAGAGGGGTGAGGGGCACCTTTGGAAAAGCTAGAGATATTAGTTTATAATAAATTCATATTCAGTTTCCAATGTCTCAAAAGTTGATTATTAAAATGTTAAGGTGGGTATAGGTTGAAAACAACTCAACCAATAGAATTTAGAAAGGTTTGGGTACTTATATTAACCTTATCTTTAAGTATTAACTCTAAATTGATTAGTTTCACTTTTACAATGTCTCTTTGAATTTTTATATAATATGGTTAATAAACTTACTATATAAATCCAAGGGACCCCCAAGTGGTCCATTAATGATGAACCTATAATGATATAAGTCTCTTGGCCAACCTTAGATTTTTAAGAATTTAATATCAATTAATAATATAATATTGGTTTTAAGAATTCTTTTATGTCAATTTTGACACTATTCAATAGTTGATTTTTGTGAAACTCATAACAGATTTATTACTTAGAAAAAAGTCAATTAAATCAAAACTAATATATCATATTATCCTAGAAATTTATTTTAATTCATTAAAAGTTTCATATTATATTTATTTGGGTATTAATAATATCAATTATTTTAATTTTTCACTATTATAGTAATTACTTCATCATCATTGTTTCATAAATAAATTAAATTATTTAATGTCTAAAAATTATAAATAAAATATCATTATGTAGGAAATCTTTGTATCTTTCTAATTAATATTTATAATCTAAAATCCAACATATATAACCCTATGTAAAAATTGTTTTTCTATAAGATATATGCTTGTGTCATTTTTGTATTCATTTTATCTTAATTAAAATAAAGTGTCCCTATCACCTACAAGTGGCACCATGGGGTCCCACAATCGACCCAAAGATGCCTATAGTCGAACATGTATCAACCAATAAGGATAGAATACGTTTTAGTGTAATTTAGTATTATTATAATATTATTTTTAACCCTTATTTACCGGATTTATCCTTAACCATGGTAAATAAAATATTTACCGCAGTAATTATTCAAAATGTCTAAAAATAAAAGTTACCTATTTACACAATTTGGAAATCCTGATTCAAAATATGGAATCCATTTTTTTAAATTCAAAACACAGAAGTGGCAGAAATTAATTGAAAATTAATTCCCGTTGTCAAAACAAAAAGCGTGTTTTTAAGAGATAATAACTATCAAAATATTGACACTTGTTTATGTTCGGTTTAACTGTAAAATTATGTCCAATGACCAAAATTATATTAAATGGTAAAAATATATTATAAATATAATTTAAAACCACTCAAATTCATAATTTATTACTATTAATTATTTTTATTTAAAATGTTTCTTTTAATTAAAATTTAGTCATTTTCACTATTCATCAAAATATGATAGTTATATGAAAAGTACCAAAATTTCACCATAGGCTAAATTCGATATTCCGAATCCAAAAATGAAGTCCATTTTAAAATATAAAATATATATAATTTCAAAAAGTAGGTATTACTATTCATAACAGCTAGTTTAATTGGTTATGGTGTGTTAGAACTCAGTGTTGCGTATAACACACGCTATCACATTATTCAAAGAGAAGCGTACCGTAGAAGCTTGGGGTGTTACACACACAGCCGTTGTAATGGTTGGAATGAACAGAACTAACTAAAATATGATTATATATGTTTTTTAAATGTTTTTATATTATCCAATAAATGTTAGAGGCTTATAATGCGAATGAATCCATAGTTTTATTCTAATATTCATTAAAGGTAGATTAACCGCCTTTTGACGGAGAAAAATTTTTAAATCTACTTATTTTCACTTTTATATGTTATATGTGACAAAATAAAATCATTCTTTAGAATTGGGACATCAAAATTAACTTTTTGTAAATTTTTGGTATTTTTCCGATAATGTTCATTTTTAATGAATAGTATAAAAAGTTGTATTTTAATTCAAAACCTCCTTTTAATATAATTTATTAATATGGTTAGATTATATTTATAATTTGGATTAAAGTTTAATTAAAATATATTATTATCATTTAATCCCATGGTGGACATTGGGATTAATTTCACTTTGAAATTCGACATAAACAAGTGCTAATCATTTAATAGATATTGTTTCTTAAAAACACGCTTTTTGTTTTGACAACATGAATTGATTATAAAATTAACTAATGAAACTTATATGTTTTTATTTTGGTAAAATTTATATCATTTTTTAATTTGTAATATCCTATATAGATTAGGGTGAATTTTTGGTATTTTTCTGACAAATGTTCATTTTTAATGAATAGTGAAAAATACTGCATTTTAATTCAAAACTGCATTTTCATCAAATTAATTTATATAGTTATATTTTCATTTTATTTGGTTTTATGGTGTAGTTTAATTATGTTTTTATAATTTAATACTATTTTGGTCATTGGATGTAATTTCACATTTAAATTAGATGTAAAAACAAATCAATCTTTTGATAGATTTTATTTCTTAAAAACTCGTCTTTTGTTCTGACAATGAGAATTATTTTTTAATTAATTACTGAAATTTCTATGTTTGTAATTTGATATAATTTATTCCAAATTTGGAATCAGAAGGTATAAATTATGTAATTAAGACTCTATGGTTTTGGGACATTATGAATAGTAGCAACGATAATTATCTTTATTTATCGTGATTAATTAGTAATCGAGTTGTTAAGGGTAATAAAATAATATCATAATAATATAAAATGTCCCCAAAATGGGTCATAATGATATTGGTTGTGTCATGGATAATAATGGGATTCCTTTTTCGAACTTAAAGACCCCATGGAATCACTTTTGGGTGATAGTGACATTTTATCATTTTATTTTTAAAGAAAAGAAAATATAACAAAAGTATGTAACACCTAAGTAAAACATTTGTAAGTTTAGATAAATAAATGATCTCTTAGACTATAAATATTCATTTGAAATATAAAAATATTTCCTACATCATGGTATTTTTTTTATAATTTTTAGACATTAAATAAATTAATTTATCTATTACACCATGATGATGTCGTGATTACCTCATTAATGAACTATTTAAATAAAATGAAAAGATAAGGTAAAATATAAGACTTACGCTTCACTAAAACCTATTGGATGGGTGAATTTTGAACCCTTATCACCTTATCCTCTAAATATATCATTTCGAGACTTTAAAATCCAAAAATCACTTTATAATAAAGTAACACTCTAAGACCTTCCAAGAGTTCCCCTCCACCCTCTTATAGAAGGCCCCACCTCTACCCCACAGACCCACACCTCTCAAGCCCTTGTCTCGTCCAAATTATGCTCATATTGTCTCTCCACATCACTATCGTACTCATATAAGCCTCACTTTGGGCAGAATTATTTCCATGGAAGCCTATGGGCTCAAATCAAAAAGAGTTACCCGATCTGAAGGTAATGTCTTCTCTTATGATATTATGTTTTTTTGCTTTTCCAACCCCCTAAAATATTTTTATTTTGTTCTTTTGTAACAAAACCATTATCTTAAATACACTAGTATGTTTTTATGAGTAGTATTAGAGCTACACTTATACACACCTCCATCTAATGTGTAACACCCGAGACTTTTATGTTATATAAATCATCAAAGGAATCTTTTTCTACACAACACTTTCTTGGCTTGCTTTACACGCAATCGCGACCTTCCTCGATAGCTTGCGTCGTACGCAATACCGAGTTTCACTAAACAACAATATGCTATTAAAACTAGCCGTTATGAATAGTAATAACCACTTTTTGAAATTTTATAAATTTTATTTTTCAAAATGGACTTCATTTTTGGACTCAGAATATCGAAATTAGCCTAGGGTGAAATTTTGGTATTTTTCTGAAAACTTTCAATTTTTGATGAATAGTGAAACCACTAAGTGGTAGGTTAAAAACTGAATTTTGCATAAAACTTAATTTTACCGCTTCTGTGAATGGAATTTCGAAAATCCGAGAGACACGGTTAATATCAAGGACTAAAATGTGGTTCAATGAGATGAAAATAATTTTTTGGTGAATAGTAACTTTTTACTTTTTTTTACCGCGGTTAATAGTAAATAGGGTAACTAAGGGTAAATATGATATCAATATTACCCTAACACATGTCCTAATTCTATTGGACAAGTGTAATTCGACCAAAAACAAACTTAGGAATAAAATATGACCATTTAGGCCCACTTGGATTAGATTAGGACATTTATTATTAATTTATTTAAAGAAGGGTTAAAATAGTTAAAATCAAAGTTTAATAAGTAAATAATTTTTAATATAGGGTTATACATAAGATAAATTCGATTGTAAATATTCATTAGAAAGCTAAAAAGATTTCCTACATGATGGTATTTTATTTGTAATTTTTAGACATCAAATAATTTAATTTATTTATGACACAAAGATGATGCAGTAATTATCTTATTAATGAAATATTGACAAAATTGATAATATAAATACCAAAATAAATGTAATTTGAGATTTTTTATGAATTCCACTAATTTTCTAGGTTACTAAGATATATTATTATTGATTTAATCAACTTGGTTCGAACATATAATTCTTTTATGACTTTGACAAAAATCATATATCAAATAGTGTCAAAATTGACACAAAATAGTTTTTAAATCAAATGTTATATTATTAATTGTTATTTTATTCCTAAAAATCTAAGGTTCGGCCAAATGACTTAGATAAGGATATATATATTAATAATAAACAATTTGGGGTTCGTTTGGCATGTTATAGTAAGTGTATTAACCATATAGTGAAAGAAAACAAAAAGACACGGTAAAAGTTAAATTAATTAACTTAGAGTTAAATCTAATTGATAAGGTTAAAATAATACCCTAAACTTGTCTAAATCCTATTGGTTGATAGGATTTCGACCCATCCCCACTTTAGCTTCGAAATAAGACCCTTTGGAACCATTATAAACCGATTTTGACTTTAATATAAAATAATATTTTGAGATATTCCTAAGGTGCCCCTCTCCTCCCTTATAAAAGGGCACCTCCTCCCCCTCCTCCTCACACCAATTTGAGCACTCAAGCTCGGACAACCCCTGCCATTTTCCCTTCTCCACTTCCCTAGAATAATCCTAGAGGTCCTGGTCTTCTCCAAAGACCAATCTTAGTTCCTTAAGTGGAGGATTCAAAAAGGCATTCCAAAGAAGATGTAATATCCATTACCGATCTTTTCAATTTCTTTCTTCTTCAACTTCTTCTTCTTTAGTTGTTTCATGATAAAGTAATAACATCAGTATTACTTACATACTGATATGTTATTATAAATATGAAACAACCCTAATTCACCTTCTATCCATCCTACGGAAAAATGAAATCACTGCGCGTGCGTACGTACGGAATACCGTCTCCACGCCGTGGTGTAATCTATTTTCCACCATCACCTTACAAGGATGGGTATAATGGTGTAATCAGTAAAAATATATGATTATTATTAAGTAATATTGATACTGAAATAATATATATATATACTCCAATACAATTCCACGATCATAGGAACGATATCATCACTCGTGCGTACGTACGGAATACCGTCTCCACGATGTGATGCGACTCGTTCTACATGATCTTCATTTCATAATGATTATATAAATGAATTGAATGAATGAATATGGTATATACTACACTAATACCATTATGGAAATTAATTATCTATAACCTAAAGATAAGAATAAGAATTTATTCGACAAAACACGCATAAGAACAAAAAGTTATAAAGACCCGAGTAACAAGTAACAATGAAATATTACTAACAAGAAGCTAATAATATGACCATATATGATCTCATATCAATATGTATGATTCTGGAATAAGTCAATAACATTATTTAAACCATTATACAGGAGCTTCGGACACGAACAAAGCAAATCGGACCTAAGGTAAGGGAAATATCACAATCTCATTTTTATCCGAGATTGTTTATTCGTAAGTATTTACTGGGGTGTATTTTATCATCCACATCCATGTTCCCTCAATATGTAATATTGTTTCCATCCACTTGAAATATTTTAAATCCAATTTTACCCTTAGGTGAGTTTTTAGTAAAGAATATGAAAGGAATCTTTTGTCGTTTTTCCGTACGAGGTACTTTTTGACTTTTCCGACAAAAGTACGAAGAATGTTTTTTTTAACTTATACGGCATGAATGGATTTTTAAAAAATTACTTCAAAGAAGCTTCCTTTACAAGTTTTCAAGTTTATTTTTAATCACCTTCTTTTATTTTAAAGTTGTATGACATGTTATGAAAGGAAAAATGTTTGTGAAGAAGAAAGGATATTTTCCTCAAGAATTCAATTCAAGTGTTTTATCAAAATTATTTTCCATCTAAGATAATAAAGGGTTCTGTTTCTATCCATATTTTTACATTGGTTTGACTATGTTGTGATGGAATTATGTTTATGAATTCCTTTATCATATATGAATTGATTTATGATGTCATGATGTTTCAAGAATCCCATTTTTGTTATATGTGTTATGCGATGATGTATGTTTTATGATTATGTGGCACACATAAGAAAGGATTCATTATATGATGGGTGGGACCTATATCTCCCTCCAATGCATTGGGTAATGATTTTATATCTCATGAGATAGACATGGCTGGAACGGAAGGTTATTTCGGTTCAGTGATACAGGACTGAAACGAGGAGTGAACTCGGTTCAGAAAGGGACTTTGTCCACTAAGATAGTCTTGGCAATGAGTCATGACTAACAAGAAATGATTTTCCATGATTATGTGTGCATGCCACAAAGATTAAAGTTTTATGTTATGATTATGGGGATCTCATTTTCACTTCTATGATTTATTCCATGTTAAGATATTATGATCTCTCTTGCAGGTTTTAATTTTCAAAAAGATATGATATGATTTTTATTTCCTTTATTTTCCCTTGCTGAGCATTTGAGCTCACCCTTTTATGTTTTCTTTTCCCCAGGCCAGGAAGATGGATATTAAGTAGAATATGCTAAAAGGGACCCTAGATATGATGAAATAAATGGGAGACACTGTAGAAGATTTATGAACCAGTTGTTTATGTTTCCCAGTTTCTAAAGACACTATACCTATACGGTCCTTTGTGGTTTTGTCATATGTTGTAATAAGTGTGATTCAATTTTGAAGTATTAACAATGTATGTAAAGTGTGGGTCGTTATAGTTGGTATTAGAGGAAATGGAGGTAGGAATGTATCCGATCCTTGGGAACTCTCACATGTGAGCGTTGGACGAAGCATGGCTCTCCGCCCAAGGGCTTCATGAGGAAATGGCTGCCACTGGGGATGGTGGTGTGTCCCACCCAGGGGGTGTAGCCGCCCATGGAGTGCCCTGATAGGTATCAACTATAGTCCACTGGAAGTAATTCCAGACCGTTATAGTTGGTATCAGAGGAAAGGTATAGTCAACCTTTGGAAACTAGGATGTGAAAGCCTTAGTAAGAACCCTAAGGATAAGTCTAAGCATAGAACACAATCTTAGAAATGGCCATGAATAACCTAGGATAAGACCATAAGCATGAAAATTTTATTCTTGAATTATGTGGTTTCCTATTATAATTAGTGTTGCTCACACTATTCTTCTTGGTTTTAGTCAATGGCTGGAACCCGAAGGAACCGTGTTAATGCGGAATGTGATGGGCAATGCAATGATTGTCCCCCTGAGCAACCAAACGATATGGGAGCTGGAATGCAAAATCTTGTAGCCATGCTCACACAACTTTCTCAAGCTATGAATCATGCAGGATTTCCAAACGAACAAAGGAGGGAGCAACATTCTGTTGAATCCTTCATGAGGCAGCGTCCACCATCTTTCAGCGGGTCTACTGATCCATTAGTTGCTGAACAATGGATTAGTACTACTGAAAAGATATTTTCAGTTCTTCAATGTTCTGAGCATGATAAAGTCATCCTAGCAGTGTATCGTTTGGAAGGAGATGCTGATCAATGGTGGAATCTTGTTAAGAATACAAGGCAAAGGGATGAAATTGAGTCTATGGAATGGGACGAGTTCAAGAACTTATTTTTCAATAAGTACTTCCCTCGTATTCTCCGAACAAAGATGGAGAAAGAGTTCCTTGAACTGAAGCAAAGGGATGATGAATCTGTTGGTACCTATGAAGCAAATTTTACCAGACTTGCAAGGTACGCTTCTGGTATTATTATCCAACCTGAGAGTAAGATCGATCGATTCTTTAGTGGCTTAAAACCAAGTCTTCGAAGGGCGTTAGCCATAAGGGACTTCAATAGCTACGAGGAAATCGTTCGATGTGCTCTCAAAGTCGAGATGGAGATTGGAGTAACCCATCAGTCACATGGGTTTGATAAGAAGAGGAAGATGGAATTCAAAGAAAAATCTAAAGAGCACACGGAAAAGAAGATGAACTTTCCCTTATGCTCAAAGTGTGGAAAGAAACATGGAGGGAGTTGTCTTAAAGGGACAAGTAAATGTTTTAAATGTGGAAAGGAAGGTCATCGGGCATTTGAATGCCGTGATAATGGGAAGAAGATGTCTAATGATGCAAACAAAGGAAGGGATGCACAGAATGAACCTGCTACACTTCAATGTTTCAAGTGCAAGGAGATGGGGCATTATGCCAATCAATGCCCAAATCCAAGGGTTGATGATGATGGTCGACGTCAACAAACTCTTAAGGCTAAAGAAAAAGGAAAGTCACATGCAATTTCTATCAGCGATGTGGAGTACGATAACGATGTGGTGAAAGGTACACTTACCATCCACTCTAAAGTAGAAAATGTTTTATTTGATTCTGGATCCACCCACTCTTTTCTTTCTGAAAAATTTTCTAAGGGTATCACCGTATTACCTCAACAATTAGATGTTGAGTTAGCTGTGACAACACCTAATGGCACATCAATCGCATCAGAAGTTTATAATTCTTCTCCGATCGAAGTTTGTGGGAAAGTGCTTCCTGCAAATCTTGTGATCCTTCCTTTAGTGGAATTTGATGTGATTCTTGGCATGGATTGGCTTTCTCTACATGGAGCTCATATCAATTTCCAAAGAAGGGAAGTCACATTTCATATTCCAAATCAACCTACGATCGTCTACCAATGCATGGATGAACATAACCTTCCAGTGGAAATTTCTTCCATCTTATGGGTATTGATTCCACTAAATGAAGGTTATTTATCTCAAATAGTTGGTGAGAAACTCACGATTAAGAATATGCCCATTGTACGGGAGTTTGATGATGTCTTTCCGGAGGAATTACTGGGTCTTCCACCAAATCGTGAAGTTGAGTTTTCAATAGAACTCGTACCGGGTGCTTTGCCTATTTCAAAGACACCTTATAGAATGGCCCCAATTGAGTTGCAGGAATTGAAGAAGCAACTCCAAGAGAATCTTGATAAGGGATTCATACGCCCAAGTGCGTCACCTTGGGGAGCACCTGTTCTATTTGTTAAGAATAAAGATGGATCAATGAGACTCTGCATTGATTATAGAGAACTTAACAAGATCACTATCAAGAACAAATATCCTCTCCCACGCATTGATGACTTATTTGACCAACTACGCGAAGCTCAATACTTTTCCAAGATTGATCTTCATTCAGGGTATCATCAATTAAGGGTCAAAAGGGAGGATATACCAAAGACGGCTTTCCGTACAAGGTATGGACACTATGAATTTATAGTGATGCCATTTGGTCTCACTAATGCCCCTGCTATCTTCATGGATCTAATGAATAGAGTCTTTAGAGACTATCTTGATCAATTTGTGGTAGTCTTTATAGACGATATTCTTGTCTATTCAAAGAGCAAGGAAGAGCATGAAGATCACTTGAGAATTATATTGAAGACCCTGAGAAAAGAGAAGCTTTATGCCAAATTTACCAAGTGTGAATTTTGGATTCAAAAAGTTGCATTTTTGGGTCATATAATCTCAAAAGAGGGGATATCTGTGGATCCAGCAAAAACAGAGGTTATCGAAAGATGGTCAAGACCAACAACAGTAACTGAGATCCGAAGTTTTCTTGTTTTGGCTGGATATTATCGACGTTTTGTAAAAGATTTTTCACGATTATCTAATCCACTCACCAAGTTGACTCGGAAAGGAGTTAAGTTTGTCTGGACAGAGGAATGTGAAGAGAATTTCAAGGAGTTGAAAAGAAGGTTATCCAGTGCACCTGTGCTCACACTGCCTTGTAGTGGAGAAAGGTTTGTGATCTACAGTGATGCATCCAAGAAGGGATTGGGGTGTGTTCTTATGCAAAATGATATGGTGATAGCTTATGCCTCACGACAGTTGAAAATCCATGAGCAAAATTACCCAACACATGATTTGGAGTTGGCTGCGGTAATCTTTGCATTAAAGATTTGGAGGCATTACCTTTATGGTGAAAGGTTTGATATTTATACTGATCATAAAAGTTTAAAGTATATTTTCACACAAAAGGAGCTGAATATGCGCCAAAGAAGATGGTTGGAGCTGATTAAGGATTATGACTGCTCAATCCATTACCACCCTGGGAAAGCAAACAAGGTGGCAGATGCATTAAGTCGACAAGACCATGCTAGTTTATCCATGATGAGGATCACAAAAGATCCAATATTTATGGATTTACAAAGGATGGATCTTGGAATTATAATGGAAGGGGAAAAATCTTATCTTTCTCAAATGAATGTTCAACCATCTATACATGTGAAGATTAAAGAGGCACAGAAAGAAGATGTCGGGTTACAAAAGAAGGTGAGAAATGTTCCTGAATTCAACCTTGTTTGTGATGGGATAATAAAGTACAGGAATCGGGTTTGTGTTCCTCCCATCCCCGAATTAAAGAAAGAGCTGCTGGATGAGGCTCATAGTTCTTCATTCTCTATTCATCCTGGAAGCATGAAGATGTATAGGGACCTGAAAGAGTACTTCTGGTGGGATGGCATGAAAAGAGATGTTGCTGAATATGTCTCTCGATGCTTGGTTTGTCAACAAGTTAAAGCTGAGAGACAGAAGTCTAAGGGGATGTTACAACCATTACCCATACCCGAATGGAAATGGGAAAACATCACTATGGACTTTGTCACAGGACTTCCTAAAACATCCAAAGGCAATAATGCTATCTGGGTCATAGTTGATCGTCTTACAAAGTCTGCACACTTCATTGCTATTAGAGAGGATTTCTCTCTAGATCAGCTTGCCAGGATATATGTAAAGGAAGTGGTAAGATTGCATGGAGTACCATTTTCTATTATATCTGATCGAGATCCGAGATTTACCTCGAAGTTCTGGCGAAGTCTTCAGCATACTCTGGATACAGAGTTGAGTTTCAGCACTGCTTATCATCCCCAGACAGACGGTCAGTCTGAGAGAACAATTCAAACCCTAGAAGATATGTTGAGAGCTTGCTCTATGGATTTCAAAGGAGGTTGGGATCAACACCTACCTTTGGTGGAATTTTCTTATAATAATAGCTTTCACTCCAGTATTCAGATGGCTCCTTATGAAGCTCTCTATGGAAAGAAATGCAGGACTCCAACTTGCTGGGATGAAGTTGGGGAAAGAAAGCTATTAGGACCTGATCTCGTTGATGAAATGGCAGAAAAGGTCAGATCTATTCAACAACACATAAGAGCAGCTCAGAGTCGACAGAAAAGTTATGCCGACAACCGAAGAAAAGACCTAGAGTTTGAAGTGGGTGATAAAGTGTTCTTACGAATATCTCCCTGGAAGAGGGTTATGAGATTTGGAAAGAAGGGGAAGTTGAGCCCTAGATATATCGGTCCTTTTGAAATACTGGATCGTGTTGGGAAGGTAGCTTACCGATTGGCGCTTCCACCGAATCTCTCTCAAGTTCACGATGTGTTCCATGTATCTCTCCTGAGAAAGTACATACCAGATCCTTCACATGTACTCAGCTCAGAAGTTGTACCGCTGGAGCAAGATCTTTCTTATGAAGAACAGCCGATAGAGATTCTGGATCGTAGCGAAAAAGTCCTACGAAACAAGACCACTCGCTTGGTGAAAGTTTTATGGAGAAACCACCAACTTGAAGAAGCTACATGGGAGCTTGAGGATATGATGAGGGAGAAGTATCCTCATTTGTTTGTTGCAAAGTGACGAATTTCGAAGGCGAAATTCTTTTTAAGGGGGGTAGAATGTAACACCCGAGACTTTTATGTTATATAAATCATCAAAGGAATCTTTTTCTACACAACACTTTCTTGGCTTGCTTTACACGCAATCACGACCTTCCTCGATAGCTTGCGTCGTACGCAATACCGAGTTTCACTAAACAACAATATGCTATTAAAACTAGCCGTTATGAATAGTAATAACCACTTTTTGAAATTTTATAAATTTTATTTTTCAAAATGGACTTCATTTTTGGACTCAGAATATCGAAATTAGCATAGGGTGAAATTTTGGTATTTTTCTGAAAACTTTCAAATTTTGATGAATAGTGAAACCACTAAGTGGTAGGTTAAAAACTGAATTTTGCATAAAACTTAATTTTACCGCTTCTGTGAATGGAATTTCGAAAATCCGAGAGACACGGTTAATATCAAGGACTAAAATGTGGTTCAATGAAATGAAAATAATTTTTTGGTGAATAGTAACTTTTTACTTTTTTTTACCGCGGTTAATAGTAAATAGGGTAACTAAGGGTAAATATGATATCAATATTACCCTAACACATGTCCTAATTCTATTGGACAAGTGTAATTCGACCAAAAACAAACTTAGGAATAACATATGACCATTTAGGCCCACTTGGATTAGATTAGGACATTTATTATTAATTTATTTAAAGAAGGGTTAAAATAGTTAAAATCAAAGTTTAATAAGTAAATCATTTTTAATATAGGGTTATACATAAGATAAATTCTATTGTAAATATTCATTAGAAAGCTAAAAAGATTTCCTACATGATGGTATTTTATTTGTAATTTTTAGACATCAAATAATTTAATTTATTTATGACACAAAGATGATGCAGTAATTATCTTATTAATGAAATATTGACAAAATTGATAATATAAATACCAAAATAAATGTAATTTGAGACTTTTTATGAATTCCACTAATTTTCTAGGTTACTATGATATATTAGTATTTATTTAATCAACTTGGTTCGAACATATAATTCTTTTATGACTTTGACAAAAATCATATATCAAATAGTGTCAAAATTGACACAAAATTGTTTTTAAATCAAATGTTATATTATTAATTGTTATTTTATTCCTAAAAATCTAGGGTTCGGCCAAATGACTTAGATAAGGATATATATATTAATAATAAACAATTTGGGGTTCTTTTGGCATGTTATAGTAAGTGTATTAACCATATAGTGAAATAAAACAAAAAGACACGGTAAAAGATAAATTAATTAACTTAGAGTTAAATCTAATTGATAAGGTTAAAATAATACCCTAAACTTGTCTAAATCCTATTGGTTGATAGGATTTCGACCCATCCCCACTTTAGCTTCGAAATAAGACCCTTTGGAACCATTATAAACCGATTTTGACTTTAATATAAAATAATATTTTGAGATATTCCTAAGGTGCCCCTCTCCTCCCTTATAAAAGGGCACCTCCTCCCCCTCCTCCTCACACCAATTTGAGCACTCAAGCTCGGCCAACCCCTGCCATTTTCCCTTCTCCACTTCCCTAGAATAATCCTAGAGGTCCTGGTCTTCTCCAAAGACCAATCTTATTTCCTTAAGTGGAGGATTCAAAAAGGCGTTCCAAAGAAGAGGTAATATCCATTACCGATCTTTTCAATTTCTTTCTTCTTCAACTTCTTCTTCTTTAGTTGTTTCATGATAAAGTAATAACATCAGTATTACTTAAATACTGATATGTTATTATAAATATGAAACAACCCTAATTCACCTTCTATCCATCCTACGGAAAAATGAAATCACCGCGCGTGCGTACGTACGGAATACCGTCTCCACGCCGTGGTGTAATCTATTTTCCATCATCACCTTACACGGATGGGTATAATGGTGTAATCAGTAACTATATATGATTATTATTAAGTAATATTGATACTGAAATAATATATATATATATATACTCCAATACAATTCCACGATCATAGGAACGATATCATCACTCGTGCGTACGTACGGAATACCGTCTCCACGATGTGATGCGACTCGTTCTACATGATCTTCATTTCATAATGATTATATAAATGAATTGAATGAATGAATATGGTATATACTACACTAATACCATTCTGGAAATGAATTATCTATAACCTAAAGATAAGAATAAGAATTTATTCGACAAAACACGCATAAGAACAAAAAGTTATAAAGACCCGAGTAACAAGTAACAATGAAATATTACTAACAAGAAGCTAATAATATGACCATATATGATCTCATATCAATATGTATGATTCTGGAATAAGTCAATAACATTATTTAAACCATTATACAGGAGCTTCGGACACGAACAAAGCAAATCGGACCTAAGGTAAGGGAAATATCACAATCTCATTTTTATCCGAGATTGTTTATTCGTAAGTATTTACTGGGGTGTATTTTATCATCCACATCCATGTTCCCTCAATATGTAATATTGTTTCCATCCACTTGAAATAGTTTAAATCCAATTTTACCCTTAGGTGAGTTTTTAGTAAAGAATATGAAAGGAATCTTTTGTCGTTTTTCCGTACGAGGTACTTTTTGACTTTTCCGACAAAAGTACGAAGAATGTTTTTTTTAACTTATACGGCATGAATGGATTTTTAAAACATTACTTCAAAGAAGCATCCTTTACAAGTTTTCAAGTTTATTTTTAATCAACTTCTTTTATTTTAATGTTTTATGACATGTTATGAAAGGAAAAATGTTTTTGAAGAAGAAAGGATATTTTCCTCAAGAATTCAATTCAAGTGTTTTATCAAAATTATTTTCCATCTAAGATAATAAAGGGTTCTGTTTCTATCCATATTTTTACATTGGTTTGACTATGTTGTGATGGAATTATGTTTATGAATTCCTTTATCATATATGAATTGATTTATGATGTCATGATGTTTCAAAAATCCCATTTTGGTTATATGTGTTATGCGATGATGTATGTTTTATGATTATGTGGCACACATAAGAAAGGATTCATTATAAGATGGGTGGGACCTATATCTCCCTCCAATTCATTGGGTAATTATTTTATATCTCATGAGATAGACATGGCTGGAACGGAAGGTTATTTCGGTTCAGTGATACAGGACTGAAACGAGGAGTGAACTCGGTTCAGAAAGGGACTTTGTCCACTAAGATAGTCTTGGCAATGAGTCATGACTAACAAGAAATGATTTTCCATGATTATGTGTGCATGCCACAAAGATTCAAGTTTTATGTTATGATTATGGGGATCTCATTTTCACTTATATGATTTATTCCATGTTAAGATATTATGATCTCTCTTGCGGGTTTTAATTTTCAAAAAGATATGATATGATTTTTATTTCCTTTATTTGCCTTTGCTGAGCATTTGAGCTCACCCTTTTATGTTTTCTTTTCCCCAGGCCAGGAAGATGGATATTAAGTAGAATATGCTAAAAGGGACCCTAGATATGATGAAATAAATGGGAGACACTGTAGAAGATTTATGAACCAGTTGTTTATGTTTCCCAGTTTCTAAAGACACTATACCTATACGGTCCTTTGTGGTTTTGTCATATGTTGTAATAAGTGTGATTCAATTTTGAAGTATTAACAATGTATGTAAAGTGTGGGTAGTTATATAATGGTTAAAGAACATATTGTTTCTGTGGGTGGTGAATTATTGCCTCACGAAACGATGATTGTTCAATCTTCTTTTAACACCTCACATGGTGGACATTACAAAGTCACTGTATTTATATATGATATATATATAATGTTTATGTTTTCCTTATTATTCTTTATTTTTCATTTATTCCATACCTTTATGGTTTCTATAATGGGTAAATGCGATAATTTCATTTTAGGATGTGTGGACTACCGCCCCCTCAAAGTTATTTGAATCGTTAATGCCATATGAGGGATGTATAAAGGATGGAGTTAATGATTTTATATATGATATTATACTGTAATTATAATACACCTATGTATCTTTTTTTCATTCCATTAAAGTATGAAATAGAAATGAATGTAGCATTCATGCGTACGTACAGATTACTGTCTCCCTGAACGGTACATTTCATTTCATATCACCAAATGTTATGTAATATTATAACTACATATATAATATATATATATATATATATGATATATATTACATCAAAATGATGAATATCATTTGGGAATTATAATATATATATCTCTCATTTAGTTTTAATTCCATTAATATGATGATGAAATGAAAGTAGCGTTCATGCGTACGTACAGCCTACCATCTCCATGAACAGTGAATTTCATTTTATTTATCTCTAAATGTTATGGAATAGTATGAAATGATTATATTCTAGATATATATGATATTTATATCATTAATACAATTCTGGAGATGATTTATCTATAACTACATGGAATATTCTTTTCTAACAAATTCATTTTTGACTCATATACCGAACATCAACAAAAATGTCTTCTATGAACTCACATAATTAACCAATTATAATAACATTATAATATTTGATATGAATTTAATAATAAACTTTAAAGGATGTCATTAAGAAATTATAAATTTATCAATGTTTAATATTAATGAATATAAATAAACAAATAAGACAAGTCGGACTTGAGGTAAGGGATCCTACCTCTCTTTCTTTTTAAGTACTCTCTTTTATGTCATTTCCTTTAAGATCATTTTTATTATGTTGGGGGGGGGGTGTTCTTTTATATTCCTTTTACTGTACATTTTATTTTTGTATGAAGAGAGACCCTATTTGATCTCATCAATCCATTTTTTTTGAATTTTTAATTGGCGCAGTTAGGCTACCGAGTTTTCGTAATGGATTTTTTATCTCACATTTATTCCCGTGAGATTCATGCAACATTTTCCACAATTTCCTTTTTGTGTGGTGTGTATACTAAAAATTATTGTATTATTTGTGTAATATACTTTAATTTATGGGTATTTACATATTCATTGAATGATCCTTCTTTCATGGGTTGTACGTTTCGAAAGTTACCCAAATCACTAAGGGAACCATTCACCCTCCACTTTTTAAAAGTAATCTTTTTGTTAGCTCTTTTAACATTCATATTATTATGTTGCGATACGTTCTTATATATCCTCATTGATTTAAATTTTATGAACAAGTAATTAGATACCCTTTTTACCCCTCATCAACTCATTTTCTTAATTTAAAAGTGACATCGTTAGGCTGTCGAATTTCTATAAGGGAACTTCTTAACCCAATTTTAATTATTTGGGTTAAAACTACACATCTTGATTATGACGTTCCATGAATATGTTTGGATAACCTACGATTTTTTTTACACTTAATATCCACTTATATTGGGTGTATTTATATTTGTCACACATAATTATGTAATTGATTTATCCTTAATCTTAGGATACCATCTTTTTACGGGACTTTGTCTCAATCTCCCTTCATTGAGGCATATTTTGTTTTATACACAACTCTATTATGGTGTATAAACCCCTTTTACATTGAATTTTATTCAAATTTAATATTTCTAGATGAATCATTTTACTAAACGACAATAGGGAATGTATTTGTCTTACGTATTCGGCGACACTGACTTCTCCGCCACCGTAACTGTTATTTGAGTTTCAACATCCTCTACAAGCCATACATTTTTGAAAATGAATAATAAATACCATGTTTTAGTTTTCTTTTATTTTGGGTATTGAAAATGGTTTTGATAATGTTTTGATTATATCAATGTTTTGTATTGATATCTTGTGATTAAAATGAGGAAATGTTATGTTTCCTTTATGCATGTTTTATGTGATACGATTATGTTATGGTTCATGGGAAGTGTTTATAAATAAAGTTGGTTCTATAAAAAAATAAGGGCAGGTGAGCCCGTGATATCTCTCCAATTACTTTGGTAATTCAAAGGAGTTAAACTCTATGGTTTCTCTGAAGTGATTTAGGGAATATACTGTGATGTGTATTCCAAACATAACCATGAGGGCTACTCCCTACTTACAATTGTTATGAATGCCTCAAGATACCTTTATGTCTTATGATTTCTATGGTTTATTAATAAATCTTATGATTTCATGAGTTAGGTTGAAGCACTTATGTTTTAAGATTAATGTATGATTTCATTGATCATTATGTATACATGGACTAATTTTTTAATTCCTTATTCTTTTATATCCCTTACTGAGCTTTTTATGCTCATCCCGCGTTTTTTAAAATGTTTTCCACATGACTTAAAGTTGTATTGGGTCAATGATGGGATCAATGAAATACATGCAATCTAAAACATTGAACTATACATGTTTCTTTTTAAGTGTTTTTATTTAGTGAAATAAATTTAAATTGAGTAGGAGTGTCCACATTGTAATCTTTTTAGATGTAATAGTTATGTCCTAATTATCTAAAACTCAAAAACCTAAAAAGATCCTCAATGTGAATTATTCATTTAATTCATTATTAAGTAATGTTTTAAGGTCGGGTCCTTATCTTTAATTTTCTCAATATATGAGGAAATATATATTGAATGAAATTTATAATACGGTTGCTTGTTTTGAAGATATAAGTGGGTGATTATGATGTTTACCTATGTACATATTTTTTTGGATTTCTATGTTTCTATGGTCACTAAACTATTATGATCATCAGGAATATGTTTATGCAATGTAATAAATATTCATCAAATATAATGTAATAATATTATATGATAAATCATGGTCATTATTATGGCTATGTCCAATTTTTGGATAGTTTTATGTTTGTTGGATCTTGATATTTCAATCTGTATGATTCATATCTTGGTCGAGTGATGGGTTTCTCATTATATTAATTGGATGGGAGGCCAAAAATGAATGTTTGGGGTGTTTTATCATTGAATGTAAAAGGAATATGATTCTAATTTGGATTAATTCCTAAACTAGTTCTGTTTTGATTGTTATCTTCTGTAATGGGGGGGGGAGTGAAGTCATAGGTTATTTATATACCTTTATAAGTAGTGTTTTAAACATACATGATCATGGGAATATATTAAAATACATCAATCAATTCTACCATGATCACATCCCTAATGAGGATACCAGAGCTCAATTCCTTGAGAAGACATTGAGCTAAACTTCTAGAAATTAATTACCTCCATTTATGTCACATATGTACATGATGGTGTATAGGAAGATGATGTTAGTTAGAGAACACATTCCCATGCAGTAAATTATATATTTTATAGTAGTGTATATTTTGATGAAATATTTTTTATATTCAGATAGTTTAGCTTCTCGGCATGAGTGTTTTTATTATGGGGGTGTAGTCACCAATGATTTTAATTCCCATATTTCATTAGGTATCAGTATAGTGATTGATATCAAATGATGTTCCATCAATAGTTGTGAAATTACTTTAGAGTTTATTTTAATATCAAGGGATGCTATTATATATTGAGTAGAAAGGAAATCATGTTTAACTTCCACTAATACGTAACGGAACTAGTTGTGTTAGCCTTTTGATTTACCTTAATTATAGGGACCTACAACATGGTGATTCTGTGTATGAAGAATTTAGTCTGTCCTTGGAATTTGTTGTGACATGTTACATGTGATCATGTTCTTAGATCTTGTGCATGCATAGATTATTAGAGTTGTATTTTTTACCAACTATTCTGTTTTATTAATTATTATTTAAGGGAATCATAATCCATTATCTTCCTACCTGAGTTTATATTATTGGATAAATGTTATGAAGTACTAAAATTCCTTTGGATTTGACTGGGATGGTCATAAGACTATCGGGATTGATTGATGTGTCTTGAATATGTGAATTGATGTTAACAAATGTTAATAATTTGGTTATTTAATATTTATATTAATGAAACTATATTGTTCTATCCTTATAATGTACTAGTTGGGATCTATATTCATGATTATATATTTAATCAATATGTTGATATTTTCTATATGATGGGATGGTACTGTTTTTTGTGGTTATTACGGAGAAATATTATTTAATGAGTGATCAGTATTTGGAGACATTATTTTTTCAACTAGAATACCTGATGTTGGATTTGGAATAGATTTTGTAGTGGACTTTCCCAAGGTAATTGAGGTGTATCAATATTCTTTCACTAATATTGTTTTTCCCATACCCCCTAAACCGGACATCAAGTTTTAAAGTAGAATTATAACAGTTATCAATTTTCAGGGTTTCTTTTTAGATGAAGCCTTCTACATTTTAGAAACTGATGATACAGTTATATGATTTGATGTGTAAGAGATTATATTGAACTATTGTATCTCCTTTCGGTGTTAAGGTATTGATTACCAATAAATAAGTCATTGGTTTGAGCCTACATGTGTATTTTTAGATATTAAACTAGGTGAATGTCAATAATTTTTATCCCCTTCAAATGATATATGACTTTCCAATGAGTTTAAGGGTACCAAAGAGGTTTTGATGATCTACATTATTTTTGGTCTCACCAAATGATATTTAAGTGGGAGTACAGATTGAATAACTCTTTTTGATAATTATCAGGTTTATTTGAGTTCATAGTCATGTTGTTGTGTCCCAAAAATAGCCAATATGTTCATGCGACTCATGAAATCTTAGTTTTGAGATTTCCTAGACATTGTTGTGATTTTTTCCATCAAAAATATTTCTTTATAAAAGTAATGTGAGGGAAAAACGAGACACATATGATCAATTGTACAAACTCCTCGACACATCCAAATATATGGTATGTTATCAAATTACAGATTTTGGATGTGAGATGTTTAGTATCTTGGTTATGTAGTCTCTTAGTAGTGAGTTTTATTATATACCATAAGAATTAAGGAAGTTATATCTTATTATCAAACCAAGAACATTGAATTTGTATTCATATTAATTTCTTAAGAATACAATTATGGAAAATTCATATTTGACATCCCTGATGTTACATTCTTATTGACATGATTGATAAGATATACCATGTATATTTGTAGAATAGATATGGTTAGGATTATTTTTAATACCAATAGAAGAAGTTGACCAATAATCTTATTCTATGGATTCTATAGGATATAGAGATGTATGATGGTGTTTTTTTATGATTCCAATTAGGATATTGAATGAATTATATTTTTTTAGGGTGCATTGATCTTCTATGTGTCAAGGTAGTTATATCCCTATATGATTCACTATTCCAACCACGATCTTGAGATAATTGATCTGTTTTTATCCTAATATATTGGCGTTATTTCCTTTTTTTGGTGGAGTAGTGTGGGAACATTTAAGATCACATGTGATTGTGGAATGTATTCTCATAGAGGGACCTGGATAAATATAAGTTCTAGTTGATTGTGATTCTCTGGGACTATGACATTATGATATTCTACACATTAGGAAATGTAAATGTGGTAGTATATGTGTGTAGTAAGATGTCTTTGGGTGATATTATTCAGGATTCTAAAGACGACACTAGAGGAATGATGCATGTTGCAGAAATTCATTTTGGTGTGGAGGTGGTTTAATGCAATAGATGTTTGTTTAAAATGGTGTAATCTACTTATATTGATATGTTGAGTGGTCTCTATTGGGAGAATCAAATGTAAAACTAATGTTATACCATATTATCCAATGCGATGCTCTAAATGGGTGGGTGAAGGACATGCATCATCTAGTGGGATTGTTGGGATGGTTTTCTGTTCTCATCACCATGTGAGAGGTGGTTATCCATAATTTCCATGTCCCACAATTATTAGTTCATCTATGAGTCTCCATGATTTTCTGTGATATGAAAGAATAGTTTTCACGGCTATGTTTGATGATATTTTTTTTATAATTTATATCTTTTTTTTGACATTCTAGTAGGAATAATCATATAATAATGTTTTACGTGTTATATTTAAACCCTGTGAAGTACCCAACTGTAAATGAGTGGAAATTTTGTTGGATTCTTTCATAATGATTCCATGAACCGAATAAGGATATAATTTTGTATGATCCTGACAGTTTCTACAAATGTCTCATGTTCATTCAATTGGACTCTTTTTCTTTATTTTTACTAATTTTTTTGGTTTAATTTTGGATGTGTTAGGGTGAAATTTGGTAGATTTGGAAGGAGGAGTGTCTATTCATGGTTTGTTAATTATTTTCTGCATATCATTATCCTACACCAACAAACTATGTGAACCAAAATAGAGGGAATTCACATACTGAGCACATAGTTTTTCATACGTTTCATCGTCTTGGGAGTAACCATGCACCCCTAGTAGAGGCGCGTGGTTTAGGAGAATATTTTCTCATACTCTGTTACCCTTCCTAGGAAACCAAGTTTAAAATATTAGTTTTCGGAAAGATTATATTTTAAATTCCCCAACCCCATGTACTTCACCTTATTTTGACCCAACTCAGCCACAACCAATTCATCTAATTTTTTGAGGCTCCCAGGAGAATTCCTAGGCATTCTGACCTCTATTCCTAATAAGTAGAATCCCAGATCGAAGATTTCAACATCTCCCAATAAGATATTATTATCTTTTTTGAATCATATTTTCATGTAATCCGTATACCATCCATTGAATGGATTATTTTACTCTATGGTTTTGTGGAACATGACCTAGGTTTTAATGAATCCGTATTTGTTTTAACAAGAATATATGATAATTATATAGATCTCATTATTCATCACATTCGTGTACATTCAAAATAAATTAGGTATTTATGTTAGTTATTTTTTATGAAAAATATTTATCTATCTCGCCTAAAGTCAATTACTATTGTAATGATTCCAACTGTGTTTTTGAATGATTAGAATTCAATTGGCACATTAGAAAATTAAATATTTATATGATTAAATAAATTGATTAATTAGTTTATGGAACATTGAATTTGATTAAATAATTAGTGAATTAATTAATAGTGTGAGTAATAATGAAATTGATGCGAAATTGAGATAGTTGAATTAGAGAAATAATTTGTTGAATTAATGAAAGTAAATTATTCTGATTATTCATTTTTTATATTGAATTAATTAATTGAGGAAATTTTTAGTAGGATGTTTGATTGTAATATTATTTGATTGATGAAATGTGGATTTGATGTGTTAATGGTTTTATAATTGGTAAATTAATGTGATAATAATTAATTGTAAATAAAATTGTGGAATTGGATTAATTAATTGATGAATTAATTAATTTTTTAATGGGTTTATGATTATATGATAGTAAATGGTTTGGTGGTGATTTTGTCATATTATTCCATATGAATTAAAGTGTTGAACCTTGTCTGTTTGAGAAATTTAACTGGTATAATTTAATTATAATTTTTTAAAAGTTGTCTTATAATGAATAACATTGGTATCATTGAAATTTCGAGACATATGATATTGTTTTACATTTTATGCTGTTATATATGTGATATTGTGATATATGTGATATACAGGTCAGGGACATGGTCCTCTGCATCAAAATCCCAATGTGATAAATGAGTGTCGTACATAGACTACTGCATCAAAATCCCACTTATGTGTTTCATTTATAAATATGTTTTGGTCATAATCTACTTCTTCAAATACCCATGGGGTCTTATCCATGTGGATCTAGTCCTAATATGTTTGTATTATAATATGGTGCCAATTGGTCGTAATATGAAATTAAGAGAAACAGGTAATGAAATATCATGTGTTATTACAAATTATGAATTGAACATGTGAAATGGTTAAAAATCAATCATGGTCCAAAGTAGGTATTAAATTTTATTTTCTCTCAGGAACATGTTGGTTTATGTGGTTAATTAATGAATAATTGAAAATGTGATAACTATTAACTTATTCATTGTACATTATACATTACACAAAATACATAAAAAAAATATTGAACGGATATTGTTTTTAATGATGGGGGGTAGCCTACTGAGTTGAACTCACCTTGGTTTTCCAGATTGATACCCAAATAGACTTCATTTTTTTGGAATTGGATAATTTCAAAGGCGCCACGTTATAAGGCTGATTCAGAATGGTGTATGGATAATAGAACCAGACTTGTTGTCTAGTCCTTAAATGGAGTTTTCACTATATATATATATATATTATTTTATATTTAAATGTGACATGTTTTTTCATAACATATCTACTATTTATTTTTTGATCTAGTATTTCTTATTTTGGAAGTCAAGTAATATTAAATTGGTTTGGTTATTGGTAATATCATTTGTCTCTAGTTTATATATTTTTTATGTTTTGGTACATTGATAGGGAGGATGTAGTCTACCCATTTTTTGATATTAGATCACCAAAACTAATTAAAAACCTCTAGAATATGTGGAGGCACACTTGAGGTTATTTTACCAGTCTGTTTAAGGAACTAGGGTCAGGATGTTATAATGTTGTATCATATGAATTTTCTATAATTTTTATCGCATTGGTTTTACTATATGTAAAAGGTGGATAAGATAATTGGAAGATTTCAGACATGGATAATAGTTGGGTAAAGAGAGTGTCATACCCATGTATGAGGTTAAAACCCATGTAACTATGGTTCGATTTTATTTATTGATGGGTTTTGTTACTGTTTATGACATCTCACATTGACAGATTAAATTTTGGTGTGATGTGAAACTTTTTTATATATTCGATGATTTGACTCCTGGTCTATAATTTCACCATATTTTAGAATTCAATCATAATTATAGGTACTCTAGTATTTTTTTCGACTTTAATCAGTTTAAGGAATACAAGGGGATACATGTTTTGGGATAGTTGTCGAAATTGAATTGTTGTTCCTTTCATAAATAAGTTTTAATGAAAAGGTACTTATTATAACACTTATGTTGTAAAATATTGAATGATATGAATAAATGGTTGTCTAAAGAGAAACATAAAAATTCAGAGTGAGTTTAAAAATGTTTATACTGTCCTAGAGCAAGGATGAATAAGGGTAGTGATAGTGACTTGGTTTTATCAATGCAGTGAGGTTTGTGAAAAATAATTTCTGTGGAATATTGTTATTTAATCATAGGTAAAAGTAATAATTTTTCATTATGTGTCCTGAGAAGTGTGTTTGGTATTTTAAAGATATTCCATCATGATAACACTTACTAAAAGGAAGAAAATATATTTTTTCTTGAAATGGTCCACTAGTAGTGGAACCAAAGGTGCTATTATTTTTGGGTGAGGAAGTTAGAGATAATTTTTGAGAGAAAATTTCTCACATCATAAATTTTTTATATATATTCCTTAAGAAGGCCGTGAAAAGATTTTCGAATCTAAAAAGGTATTTCCAAATGCATCACCCATATAATTTTACCATAGATGGTGGAAAATAAGTAGTTGGGTTATGTATTTATTACCTTCATATTATACATGAGCACTTGAGGACTCATGTTTAGAATATATTCAATATGGAATTATATATATTACATGGTACAGTAATGTATTTATGGGACATCTAGACATGAGATAGAAATCTTAAATATATGGAGTTGAATGAAATTAATGAGAAGTTCATGGAACACTTATCAAGAGATCGAGAAATAGAATTTGGAATCTTAGTTCATGAGATTGAATAATGGGATTATATTGGTGATAGAATATTCTTTACACATTATAGATTTGTAGTATTTTCTCTAACGTTGGTAGGGGATGATTCTCCTTCTATGAAAACATATTTTGGACGGGATTTGATGTGAAATTAATATCTAGGTGAATATAATTTGGATGAATATGTTTTTCAAAGTGGTGTATTAGGCACTCATATCTAAAGTGGAAATAATGTGAGTTTTTAATGTTGGATAAGTTATTTTTCTAGATTGTTATGATGTATAAATTATGAGATCATGAATAATTTCTATGATAATACTATCATTGGAGAGAACATGAAGAGTAGATAATGGGAAGGGATAGTTTTAGATGAATCATCTCAGCAGATATGTCACCAATGTGGTTGGTTTGGACAGATCCATATATATTTCTTCTAATAACCAAAAGAGTGGTGATCATTTTGAAGAATGTGACATCAACCATGTTTTTTAAATAACTTTCAATAGATTGGAAATGATAGAGTATCTTAACAAAACTACAGTACATTATGGGATTCTTATACACCATATAAGACAGGAATTTGGTGTTATACATTCCATGGTACAGGAGGCAGTTGAAATTTGTCTTTTGGAAAAGATGACCATATTATCATAGTGTTATTGATATGGGGACTCATAAAACATTATACGGAATAGGGATAAGACTTTTGCATGTCGTTCAACCTACACTAGTCGATAAAAAGGATATTCCATCTAAAATTATAGGTAATATTCATGTGACATTTTTTATACTACCTTATTTGATACTGGTGCCTCTTATCTATTTCAATCTACACAACATGTAAAATAGTTAAGTCTGTCTATGATTTTTTTGTGTGTGGTGATGACGAACGAAACAACATTTGGGACTGCAGTCAAGAGATATCTTTTTTTTGAAAGGGTTGCCTATCGAGGATTAGTAGTATAGTTTCCTCTATGATATTTATATTCTAATCATTTTAGGATTCGACATAATTATGGGTATGAATTGTTTTTGCAAAATGAATCCAAAAAGATTATTACCGTATGAGATTGATGATTACGTCTCATTAGGGTGAAATTTTTATTCACCAAGGAGAGTAAGATATCCAAGAGGACTATTCTAGGATGGCTCATCAAAAACATGGCCAAATTACTGCCTAGGATTCTAGACATTTTTTGTATGGTGGGGGTGTGAAGCAATATACAGTCCACCCATAGTGGACTAGTTTCAAGAAGTGATTTTTAAAGAGTTATCCAGGATTAATATGATAGATCTAAAAAGTTCACAATTAATCACTTGTTAGGTGATAAGTTAGTTTATATTCCACCATATAGAATAGTGCAGACAAAGATTCATGATCTCATGGAATTCCAGGTAGAGTTGTTGGATAATGGATTTATCTATTAGAGTATTTTAATAGTGGGATGTGGATTTTTTTTTTCAATTATGTATTATAGAAATCTGTGTTTAGGTGTTTCATAAAATATATTAATCCAGATGACTGTAAGGAACTGTTTTCCTCTACCATGTGTCGATTATATTCTTGACTATTTGATATGATCTTCTGTTTTCTCCACGATTAACACAGGGTCAATGTATCGTCATTTGACAGTACAACTATCTGAAAAAAATATCTAAAACTAGAGTTTGACATTCCATTATACTAAGAAATGAATCAGGATTTTTTTACATCCTTTATGATTTTTAATTCCATTTGGATTAAGGCATGAAATTTTACTTTTTATGGCCTTGATAAATTGAATCTTCCATTCGTACTTAGATCAGTTTGTTATTGTTTTTGTGCATTACATCATTGTGTAATTCAAGATATATGATGATCACTCGAAACATCTTGTGTAGTTCCCCTGTTTTGAGGTATGTGGCATTTTTTATGCATATTTTTGTGTTTAAAGTGCATGGGATGAGTTGGGAAGAGGTTGGGAGAGTTTGGAATGGTTTTGGATGATTTTGGAGGCTTTTAAAGGGGTGCACGATTTGAGCCCGATTAATGGAAACCGTGTGGATTCCCCATGAAACAATTGAAGGGAGATAGTAGGCTTGGCATAGCCTATGCCTCGGTATTTGGGGTTCTCGGGGGTTAAGGCTGCTCTCCCACTCATTTTGGTAGCGTTTCAAAAGGGTTTCAGGCGGATTGAAGGTGGTCTCTCCTGGGTAAGTCTCTCCCCATGTTTCTCTTGTGTTTTCCTCTAGATCTACATCCCTCAAATTATTGGTTTTCTAGATCTAAACATGTTGTGTGTAGATATATGGTTGTGGTTTCCTTGGATTTTAATATTAATTATTGTGGATGTTCGGGAAAGAGGTCTAGGGAGGTTTCGGTGGTGAATTCTCCGAATTTGTGGTGAACTTATTTGTGGGTTCATTTCTTGGGAAGCTTAAAGGTAGGTGGCTTCTCTGTCGATTCCACTTGGTTAGAACTAGTGGTTCCTTATTAAAAATAATTGTTGTGCTGAAAATTAATTGTGAATTGTTATGCAAAATTGGTTGGAAATCACTTGGGTGATGATTTGAGGATTTCTGTGAAAAAGGTTGTTTTATGGTGAAACGTGATTATTTTAGATTTTAAAATGATGATTTCAAAATGGGATAATATGGTTGATTTGTGAAAATGATTGATGGAAATGGTTTTCAATAAAATGGTCATTTCGTTGAAATTTTGTTTGGCATGGATAATGGTTTTCAAGAAATGGGTAATTTATTGAAGTGGATTGATATACAATGGAATTGGTTGATTGCATGTGGTTATGACCTTGGTGGTTTATATGCTTAGAATTGGATTGAATTAATTTTGTGTAGAAGTGGCGAGAAGAAAAACTATAAAAAGGGTATGGATAGTTGATGGAAGGGCCACCATCAATGGTAAGTGGATGGGAAGTGCCCCTTAGTGTGAATGGGTGAATAGGTTGGATGAAAGCTCCACCGTTTGGTTTTTTTGATGTTTGGTTTTTTGTGGTGAATTTGTTTTCTAGGTGGAAATGGTTGTGAAAATGTGTGAATGGTGTAATGTCTTGTGGCATGTTTGGTTGGATATCCCTTGATTGGTTGGTTTGGGTGTGATGTCTTGGTAAGGGCATGTTTGGCCTATGAAAACGGTTTCACTTGTCATTTAATATATATAAACTAGTTTATATAAATTTTCTAATAGTTTTATCCTAGTTTCATGTGTAGGGAAGTCATTTTGGAAAATCCTATTGAGTTTTAGTATTGACCCCCTGCTTTGGAACAGGGCTGTCTTTGCAGATATCGTGTACCGTGACGTGGGAAAAGGTAAGGAATCACCTTCCTTTAGTTGAGCATTATGATTCCTTGGTAGATCTTGGAGCTTGAAGCTTGGCATGGAGCTGTCGTGGTGTTATTTATGGTGGTGTTTGGTTGTATACTTTCCACAGTGCACTCTGATGTTGTGTGGGCATGTTTAGTTGTAATGGTTTTGAGTTGTGTTGTGGAACAAATTGGTTGTCATTTGGGAATAGATATTTGGGTTTGAAAGTGCATGCATCATTACTTGTTGGATTGGTTGGTTTTTTTATTAAGGTCAAATCGTTCCCCAACTTGATCTTGAAGCCCTTGGAATTTATTGCCAGTATTTGGCATCTTGGGAACGTCGCTTAAGGCCATGTATCCCTCACCGCCTCCTCAAGCCATTGAGGTATGGGTGGGGTGTTACATGTTGACACTATCATTAGTATAGTGAGAGATAATAGGCTATAAAGAAATCTATTTCTCTTTTGGGTTTGGATTGATCAACAAAACATCACTGGTCACATCAACTTAGAGGAAGGTGTGTCAGTGGGACAAATGAATGTTCATGGGGGGTGGATTCCTGGTAGAACTGAAGAATGATTTTGATATCTATAGCATTTTGGGTTTAAAAGAATTTTATTTATGGGTTATCCATGACATTAACCCATTAGAAGAACCATAGACATGCTTGAAAAAGACGGGATAATGACTGAATGGTCATTATCATGTGATATTTCTATTCTAAAAATGTAGAATCATATAAAAATGGAATTAATATTGTTCCTTCCCGAGGAAAGTGATTATTATTTGATGATTTATAACACTTCTGTGAGAAGTCTTTCTATATTGTTGATCAAAGGGGTGAAATTGTCCACGTAGGGTCATCAATAGTTGAGTTCATATGAAAAAAATTAACATATGTGTAACCTCGAGTTGTAGAAAATTTTAAGACATTATGTTTTGGTGGAATTAACTATGGGTAAAAATATTTTAGCATGTATATTGTTCAAAAATTATTAAATTATACATTTTTGAATTGTGATTTAATCCTAATGTAGTGTAAATGGTTTGAGCATATGCATTCAATAGATATTTCCCTAGAATATATGGCTATGAAATGAATAAATTTATAAATGATTTATTTAGGAAAACTCATACTTTTTTATGTTCATGAGTCTAGTGTTGATGGGATGATAATGACATTACTAGCAATGATGCATATAGTGGTTCATGAGAGTTAGTCACCGATGGATTTGTTTCAGTTTTAGTATATTCTACATTGTTTATGTGGATCGAGGTTAGGTATTATGAAGATCTGGATTTTTTAAACTTGAGGGAATGACCTGATGTTATGGAGGAAACGTCTGATTTTACAATGGATGAGGACATGATCATATTTTTTGGGAATCCAATTGGTGTTCCTGTGAGCATGTGTGAGGAGTTGATGTTGGAATATCATTCTATAGTGTGGGTGGTGTATCCATATGTGACCAAAATAAACTGTGACTTAAGATTACTATTTTTGTGGTTGGCTATGAAAAAAGGATATGGAATGTTTTGTGACATTATTCTACACATTTTAGTAGGTTCATTATGAACCTCGACCACCTATAGGATTATACCTATATTTATCATTTTAGAATCGAAGTTGTATGGAATTATAGTGGAATTTTTTATGGGTCTTCCAACTACCTCGTGTTAGAATGATTCAATTAGGATGGTTCTAGACTGACTGGTGAAAGGATAACATTTTTGAAATAGATATGAGACATTATCAGTGGATTAGCTTGGACCCTTGTATGTTCAAGAGACAACCAATATTCATGAAGTGCCTCAGATAATTCATTCAGACTATTAATCATGTTTTATATAGGGATTTTGGAACGAAACATTCAATTCACTTAAGATATAGGTTTTATTTAATATGACTATCCACCCATAGATAGATGGGTAGTCATATCATACAAATTATTTACGTTATGATATGTTGCAAGTGTGTGTCCCATACATCTATGGGTTTTCAGAGAAGAATGTAGATTTGGTGGAGTTCTCTTATAAAAACAATTATAAGAAAACTATATAGATGGAACCTTACAAGGCTATTTATAGCATGTCATCAATATCACTTCTATGATGGATGGAGGCTAGTTAGTTCGAGTTGTTGGGAATGAGTCTCTTGCATTAGACATCGGAGTAGGATAAGCTAATTTTGAAGTGTATGGATACATATCAAAGATAAAACAAACCATTTAATTATAAACATAGATGATACCTATAGTGTAAAAATAGGTATCATATATCTCTTTAGGTGTCACATCAAATGGGACACCACATGATACAAATATACGGTATTTAAACACCTAGGTATTTTAGACCGTCTGAGGTTGTAGACATAATAGAGATTGTGGAATACCGATTGGATATTCAACATATGTATAATTAAATGCATAATATTTCCCACTAGCATAGTTTTGGAGGTATCACCATGATCCTTATCACGTGATCGATGAGGATAATGTTGATATTGGTACATACGTATTGATTGAGGAGCATATAATATGTGTGGTGGATCATAGTGAAACACTATTGTGTGGATTGAACAATTTGATAGTTCATATATTGATGAAACATGGATTTGTTATAGAGGAATCTTGGGAAAGAGAGGAATATAGGTGAGTTGGGTGGCCTGATCTTTTTAATACTCAATCAAAAAAGATTCTTGGGAGTAAAACTAATGGATGAGCTGTAATAAGTAGGGAATATTTTAAGATCTAATCCATCTCTTGAGATATCTCAAGATCATTAATAGGTACTATTTTTTATTTTTTAGAAATTTGTTGTTTTTTATATTTAGTATGTTTCAGAGAAACCTTTTGTCATTTGGGTTTGAGGAGGGGTTATGTACGGATGGCCCAAGGTATTCCAAAAAAAAGTGCAACCATCCCAATAAACCAATTGATCACAAACAGAGGAAATTGGCATGCCTCTCTCATAATTTTTCAATCCATTCCACCTTATAGAAGTAGTTGTGCACCCTCAATGCCCCCCTCATTAAGAGGCACACTTTTAGGCCGATGGTGTGAAACACCTATAATCCTCTTCCTAATAACCCTTTCATGCAATTTTAATTATCTAAAAATTTAATTTTTTAAAAATCCTAAATCCATTTTATTTCAAAAGGATTTTTCCCAACATTTCAATAATTTATTTTTGAAGGTTTTCAAGATCTTGAAAATATTCATAGGTCTTTTTCCCTTTTTTCTTGATGTTTTAAGGCCCCGGTGGATGATATATTTCTCTCTCGATAATATATTCTTATCTCATTGGGTTCTCGTCTTTCTATTATTTTCTGATTCTTTGGAGTTATTTTCCTCTATTTTTGGATATGGACCTTGGATTTATGGAACATGATTTTATATATCTTTGATCTAGGATTCGTATCATGATATCATTCTTCATCATGTTTTTTATAATTCCACTTAAATATGGGACTTATATTTGCGACTGTTTGTTAATGATCTTAAGGTAGGTGGTCTCAATCCAATATCTATTGACATAATTACAATTTCAAGTATGCTGTGTCATAATTAAATAAATTTTTTTTAAATTGAATATTTTATTAAGTAAATAAATTGATATATGGATTTATAGTTTCATAAAATTGAATAATTTAGTTGTTTCATTAACTAATTGAGTTTATGATTGGGGTTTTGATGGGACATTGTGAATTTTTAGTTGTATTATTTAATTTATTAATTAATTAATGGGATATTTTGTGATTATGAATTGTAGTATTTGAATAATTTATTTGGGAATTAATTAAGGGTATGTGTGATTGTGAAATTGATTGATCAATTAAATGTTCATTTGATTAATTAATGGTTGTGTAATTTTTCAAAAAAATGATGATTTTTTTAAATGTTATTGTTAAATTATATTAAATAATTGAGAAATTAATTAATAGTTAAATGGTTTTATAAGTTAATTACTATAAATGGTTTAATGAGGATTTTTCATTTCATTCCTTGTGAACTATATTATTGATCCTTGTTTTTTTGTAAAATTTAAGTGGAACAATTTATTGAGAGTGTCTGAAAGATGGTTAATAATTGTTATCATTTTTAAGTATGAAAATGTGACATATGTGATATTATTATACATGTTAAATTGGTATACATGTGAAAATTTTATATATGTGATATTCATGTGTGAGATATGGTTTTCTGCATCCAAATCCTTTATTGAAAAATAACGTGAGGTACAAGGTATGTTGTATCAATATCCCATGATGATATATGGGTGTGGGGCACATAATAATCAAATAAAATCAGAGTTATTTGATTGATAGAGGAATTATTTATGGTTTAAGGACTACTACATGAAATACTTGTGGTGTCTAATGCACGGAGATCTAGGCCTAACATGATAGCATTGCAATTTGGTTCCAATTATCTATAATATGAACTGAAATAAAAAGGATATTGAATGAGAATGATTTGTAATGAATTATGAAATTAATATCTGAAAATTTCTAGACTCATTCATAGACCATAGAAGTCATAGAGGATTCAATGTGTTCATGATCCTGAGGGTATATGTTATTAGTAAAATAATAATTAAAAAATCATAGTTGTATACTTATCCATTGTTGTTTATTATTTATACAACTGCATTAAATTTTGTTTACTATATGTTATTTTACACATCATTGGCAGTATCCTAATATGTTGCACTAACACCCAACTCAGGGTTCCTGATTGGTACCTGAATAGACTTAACAGCTTCAAGACATGATAAGGGAAACTACCAAATGTTAGATAAATGGGTTGGGATGGAGCATTGATGAGGGAACTATATTATGTGTAATGACATTCTTAATATTTTTCAATGTTTTTATTTATTTTCGGTTTTGTATATGATAATTTTCATGTATTTGGAATTATATATCTATGTTTTCATTCAGATATTATATTTATATTTTTTATCATCATGTCATATTATATTGGTTTGGTTATTTGTTATATCATTTGGATATTGTTTACTTATTTTCTTTGTTTTTATACACTAATAAATATGGTCTTATATCACCATGATCGATATTATACCCTATATACTACTCAATAGCCTCTAGCATGTGGGGGTACATTTTGAGGTATTCTAACCAACTAGATCAGCGCAACGCTGTGTAGAATGTAGTGGAAATGTTACGTAATTCATCTGGGTGGTCGTGGAATAACTAATTGAATTAGCTCATTTTTTATATATTAACAAACTGGGTTTCAAGGACACACTCGAATGGTGTAATGTGGATGATATCGTGTATCTCCATGGTGAATCAAGGACTATAATCTCCAATATATATCCTTGTTTTATATCCTAATTCTATGGTGGTTTTCAATGATCATTCATCTCTGAGTTATTTATTATCATATCCTTCCACCAATAGATAAATGGAAAGATGGATTAGACCATCAAGATCATAGAAGACTGACTGTGAGAATGTTTATTCAATCTATGTAGGTATTAGGTAAATTTAATACTTCTATTGGAGTAGACATACAAAAACATATATCAATCTCAAATTTAATGGTGCAATTCTGAGATGTTTTATATGTGAATATTTCAATACCCACATTGTTTGACCAATATTGGATAGATGAATTTTTTGAGAAAATGTTTTATTGAGGATGAATGAGAATCTATTCATGATTTTGGTGTGAATTAATGTATCACAGAGCCATGAGATGTTATATATTTATCATATAAATAAACCCATGGTGTTTCGGGTTGGGGATCATGTACTCATTATGGTTTCACTTCATCATGGATAGTAGAGATTTACTTATAGGAGTAATATTTCTCAATAATTTACCAATTAGGTCACGGTGTTTTCTTATGTTTGATATGATCCATAAGTTATAAATTCAACCATATATGAGTCAAATTTGTGGCTTTTATCGTGGGTTGCAACTTCATCGGTATCTTTTTAGATGATTTACTCATCATCAATTTTTTAAATCTAGATGTTGTAGATGGTGTGATATATTTTAAATGGAATTTTGAGATTTAGGATGACCAATAAATGTTTATGTGTGTTATCATAATATAGTGATTATTTTTGATATTGAGGTTTCATGATTTAGGGATTCCACTACTAGCATGGTGGTAGTATTTCTTGAAACATTGAGATGTTGATGAGGAATATTATTTGGTTTTTTATTGAAAACCCTTTACACTTTCTTTCATGATAATTTGTAATTCATGAAGGTGAGTATTTTTTTGGTGGTATCAGTTTATGTGCACAAATAATATTGATTTCCATTATAGCAGATAATATTATGAGAATAATAGAATCATAATGTGGAAATAAATGACATGGGTGAATTTAAGTAAAAAAATGTAAATCATGATATTTAAAATATTTATAGATATATTATAAAATTTATGAAATCGTATTTTATTTATTGTGCTTTCTTTTATGATCCCAATAAATGTAGTGAATATTTTTCAGGATTCATTGTTTTGTTTTAACACTAAAACATCCATTAATGAATAAATAATAATCACATATGGTATATAAAACTAGTAGTTTTATTAAAGTTTAAATATAAATATGTCTTCACTAGGTCATGGAATTAAATATAGTTGAAAGGATATTAATTTGTTATTTTTTAGTATTGTGAGAAGATTGGTGAGTGGTGATGTAAGTTGTGATTTTCATATATGGTATGTGTTATAATCAGCAATTACTGATGGTATGGAAAGGAAAAAAGTTGATAAATAATTAAATTCATTGTAGGCCAGAATTTATTATGCATAAATTTATTAATGAACCTACTATTCGTTTTAGAATAGAAATTTTTTATTTTTAAAAAATCATAAATAATTGAAACTATGATAGTCTTTTTTTTTGGATAGTGTGTTTGTCTTGTTATAGAAGAAACATCAGATATTTCTGGGAACTCATGACCTTGAGAAAGATAATTATGGTTGACAGAAAATGGGTATAGTTGTTTTCCCCCAGATCCAAGTCAGAGAGAGAACATATAGAAAACTACTCTTTCTTTCCCACTCTCAATTATATACATAGTGAGATGCATATGATGTTCTGGAAAACACTTTAGGGTATTAGAATAATAATATGATCAATATAAAACCATATGAGGCATTAAGATGAGATTTATATGTGGTATAAGAAGACCAAAATAGGTATTGATTTTATGACCAGTTAAATGGAAGAACCAGTGGGGTATGGATTGTATAAGATGACATAAAGGGGATACTATTATATGGTGGGAGACTTTTAATGAATGATAGGTAAAAAGATTAATAACTATTATTTTAATGATACCCACACTTACAATATAGTTAATAGTATACAATACATTTTTTGTTATGACGCAGCAAATGAAAGGATTTTGGGAACATGATGTTTCAACATAGGGTGGGAGAGAAAAAAACTATAGTAAGGTGGTCACATGGAAGCTATGATTTTATATTTATAATATTATATTATTACAATTTTTATTTTTCATGGTGAGTGACACTAAGTGAGTTTTGGGAAAGCAAAGTTGACCTAATAAGAGAATATCGATTCCACTCAGTACTCTCTTGAGATGAATTATGATTTGATAAGCTTTGAAAAATGGTTCATAAGTGGGAGCCTTCTAAATATAAAAATATTCTCACCCATATATATATATATATTGTGATCCAGGGGGATTTTGTGATTGATATTGGGCATAAAATCATTTAGTCTATATTTGTTATATATATTCATTATTAAGAGCCATTTAATACATTATTTTATGGACTTTCATGTATTTCATATCATCTATTGTGGAATGTTTTTACCATCATATTATTTGACTATTTTATGTGGTATTTATTGATGGTTTTCTCATATCTCCATTCCTTAAATTATTTTATGAGGTAAATCCATCCCATTTTATCCCTCAACATTTGGCATATTTGAGGTAAGCATCTACTGTTACTCCTCTTCATTGCAACCCCTGGAGGGGTACCAGTTGAGCGGTGGGTCCTGATAAATGGCCATATTAAAATTTTCCTATAATATTCACAAGTGTTATGAAATTTTGTACATATATATTCGAAATTTATAGATTTTAATCGCTTGGTAAATTGTTACCAAATTTAAGAAACATCCAATGAAGCAAAATAATTATAGTTAAAAATAAAGTGAATATTTACATATAATGTCATTAATATAATGCCTAATTTTTCATTACAGATCTATATAAATGATAATATTTTATTATTATGTAATATTAAATAAAATTATTTCTTTTTGAATATTAACAAAATTTATTTATGAAATAAAAAAATCATTGCTCGCATAAGTAGCGTAAAAAAAGAATGTGTGACTGAAGTTCGTCAAAATATTTTAATAGAACGAAAACTCAATAAATATTATAGTTTTATTAATAAAATTTGTTTATCTTTACAAAAAAAAGTTAGTATTAATTTCAAGGATTAATTACATAATTACGGGAGTTAAAATGAAAATTTAAACAAAGAAAAAGTTTCTAAAATTTATATTTTGGAATTGTATAGACTTATAATAATGGTTTTGATGAGAGTGAATTATTAATACATCATATGTAATAGATAAAAAACATTAAAATTCAATGAAATAAAATCATGAAAATATATTCAATTATTTTTATTATATTTATTAAAATGGAATTTCAAATAGGGAATGAAATGGATGAAATAATATTCTATTATTTTTGACATATTATGGGATTATAAAATATTTTTTGTTCATTTAATTGATAGATCAAAATTAAATAAATAATATGACAATATTATAATAAAATAAATATAATAGACGGTTTAAAATAGTTGTATGGTAGAAGTGGGTTGAGTAAGAAAAGGGAAATATGATTCAGAAACTTAAATTTACCTTTGAAAGGCATCCTTTGGATTTAGACTAAAGCCTTTAGAGGATGGGATTTAGGAAAAACAAAGCAAAAAAATATCATTAGTCATGAGTATAAAGTAATGTCGTAATTTTTTTGTGGATTTTTTTGTAGTGAGGATGAACTGGTGGTGGATGGGAATTTATATTTCCAAGGAGTTTTGTAATGTAGAATATTTTATTTATTTTTCATATCATTTTTTTAATGATTATAAATAATAATGATTCCCATGAAATTTTTTATTTTATTATCAAAAAAATGTCTTTTACATTGAAAAAAATTATAATCAAAATGGATTAATGGAAAATTTTCATTAAATTAAATAAATAAAAATTAAATTTTCACTAATAAATGTATAAACCAATGCATTCAAATTTTATATATTGGTTCATAAATTAAAAATATTATTTTTAGATGATTTATTTCTCTCCATAATGAAATTTAATATTTTGTAATTGTCTATATACATTTTCGTTATATATATATATATATATAGTGATAATTAAATTTACCATATATTATTCATTAGAACTATCTTTTTATTCAATAAAATATATAATTTTATGAAAAATAAAAAAATAACCAGACATATTATTGATGAGGTGATTATACAAATGAACTCAATTTTGTCCAATAGATATTAAAATTTTTATAAATTTACCTTTTATTAAATTCACATAATGCAAGGGAAAGAACATTTATCTTAAATAATGTTATTTTCTTTTTATATTAGTGATTAATTGGATGTTTTATATTATTTATTATTTAATACATACCAGATCATTAATTATTTATACAGTATAAAAAATAAAAATTTTAAAATCCTTCTTTGAATTTTGAGTATTTTATGTTCTGAATGAATTTATATTCAAATAATTTTGGTTTTGTTATCATATTATAATATAATTAAGAATCTATATCAATGGAAATTTTAAAATTATAACATCTACATTAAAAAAATTAAATTACTATTTTTCAAATGTAAGGAAATATAGATATGAGAAATATATTTTTTAAATAAAAAATATAATGACATGATAATGTTTTATTTAGTGTAAAATATGTTATTTAAATTTTTGAGTGGAATTTAATTATAAGTAATAAAACTGTTACATAAATGTATGATAACAATAATATAGATATTAAATAAATAATCTGTATATTGTAAATGCATAGATAAAAATTATTTAAGTGTAAAATTATATCTAACTATCTATTTTATTATATTTCACATATTAAATAACAGGAGATATTATTTTTATTAGATATATTTTATAAATTTATAACTATTTAAAATGTGTCATAAATTGTAAACAAATAGATAAAAATGAATTAACTAATATTTAAAGGATAATATGAATAAAAACAAAAAATTACTGTAGTTTTTAAATAAAATTATATGTGTCAACGGTATCACAGTTCCAATGAAATTGAATTAAATAATGAATTATTATTGAAAAAATTACATTATACATAAATTTATCTTTTAGGGATGAATATGTAATGAAAAGGAATAAAAATTCAAAGATCATTTTATATAAAAAATTACTTTAAATGAATATTACTTTATCGTATGATATTTTAATTTAGAAATAGTTATCTAAGTCATAAAATGTGAAATTACAACCAGTTAAAATAAATTTTTTCCTTTCAATTTAATTCATTTATAAAAAATGAATTCTATTTTTTACTAAATTTATAGACCATAATATTATTATCCAATGTAGTCATAAATATTATTTTTCATATTAATGAAGAATATATTTTTATTTTATTTTTTCTTTGAATATTACATTGTATATATCTAGACTTATACTTTGAGTCTTTATGATGTTTGGGTGTTTTGAGAACAAAAAATTAGCATATTAACAATATTAATATATTTTATTTCTTGTATGAGAATTGATTCAATATTATTATATTTACTATTGTTTAGGACCTCAAATGGAAAATAAGATGCCACAGTTAATTCTCGAATGCATGATTTATCTAATGCATGACATGACAATGGTCATTGTAATAAATTTCAGAGAGTTTTATTATTGGTGGAAATTTAAAATAATAAAATTAATAAAATTATTATATTTTTCAACTAAAATTAATCTATAAATATTAAAATATTAAAATTCACCATTATTTTATTCATATTAATGGGATAATATAGATGGAAATTAGACATTCATAATTGGTAGATCAGACCAGAGAATGATGCGTGTTCAAATCGAGGTGGATTGAGAGGCAATGAATATTGTATGTCGTATTCATCATTGGAAAAAAGGTTCCTCACCAAAGATCAATCCATTTCAAGTCAGAGAATGTAATTTTTGGTTTATCCCCACTTTAATAAGTTATAACACCATAGACATATCTAAATTATTTTTTTATTGGCCTTAGATTATTGTTCGCATTATCATGTTATAAGAGGTAAATATTTTTTTTTTAAAAATTATATTGATATACAATAACCTCACCCTTGATATCATATTTTTATATTTCTAGCTATGAACACTTCATTGGATATGGTAAAACCATTTTTTATGAAATTATCCATGATATTCAATTCATTCTTCATCATTTGAAAATGTAATCAATGCTCTAATTATATTTCATAATTCTGGAAAAATTGAACTGTAGAATATGTGACAGTGATGATAAAGATGGAAGAATTTATGATTTAGAAATGGATCATGTATTATTCATGGTTATAAGGGATTTCATTGGATTTAAAAATCCTCAATTGAAGTGGTCCATGCTATAGGACCCTTGGGAGTGATATTATTATGATTTAGACCATCAGAGGTTAGGAATAAATTGTTGGAGGAAATTTTCAGCAATATCATATGATCAAAAGGTAATATTAGTGGTGGAATAACTAGATTAGCAGTATTCTTATTGAATATATACAATCATTGAAAAAATGACTATATGATGTGTAATATGGAATAAAACATCATCTATTATTATAATTTCATACAGTATAGGGTTTCCAACCACGTTGTGGATCACATGCTTTGAGGACAAGCCCACACATTGTGTGACCCCACTCAGGTATTCGAGCCATGTTCAATTATCACACAGCTAGGACACCATGTGGTAATACACATCATATAATCTATCATTACACAGGATCACCCATAAGTTCATGGTCACAACCCAATACACGATCACAGCCAGGTATGTGAACATGTACACTGGAAAAACCAAGGGCACACTAGTAGGCTATTGGTGGCTAAGAGATGTTGTGTACCATATATAAATATCATGTAGTATGGCTAGCCTTCCCAAGACATGTCCATAGCAGAACATGAACAACTCAATGAGGAAGTTTCCCACATAGTCTAGACCCCATACATACCATGTATTCCCTTCATAGGTTGTTCCCCTTATATCACCATCTTCAAGACTCGTATTTTTTTTCCAAATATGAATTTTCCTAAGTGGATTTTTTTTCAAAAAACATTATGAGAGTCTTCATTGGGGAATATGAGATATTATGTGAGGTTTTGTGAGCATGATACATCTTTATGGGGGATTTATGATAGAAGTGATTAGGAAGGATCATCATAGTGATTTGTAGGTTGGTTCTCCCAAGTCGCACCAATGTAGGAGTCCCCCATAATATTTACAATGGTAGATTTAGTAATCCCATATAAATTGTGTAAAGAAACCTATATTTTCGAGCCATGTACAAGAAACATTATCCTAGAACCCCACGAGGGATGAAACTCCGTGTAATATGTGATTACATGAGCACAAAAATAAGTGCATTGGAAAAACCCAATACTTAATCATATCTAGGTCCTTGGCTAGGTACACTGGCATGATCAAGAGCACACTGGTACCCCATGTGTGGCTAAGACATATTGTGTACCACCTCTACATATCATGTAGTATGACATGGATTCCCAGTCCATGTCAATAAGAGAACATGAACCAATCAACCAGGTATTGTCACACACCGTATAGACCCTCACACATAACAAGTAATCCCTCAAGAAGTCGTTACTCTCATAACAACGTCTTTGGGACTCATATCATGTCACAATTATCTCTGATCCTTTGTTTTCCCCGTAAAACATGGTGGTGGTCTTCATAGTGGGATTTCATATATTATCTGTGGTTTTAAGAGTGTGGCCCATTGTTAAAGTGTGCTTGCTGATGGACGTGGTCAGGCAGGATCAACATATTGATTCTAGAGTTGGTACTCCTCAATCGCACCATCGCACGAGTCCCCCAAATTCTATACATATGTAAATTCGATAATCCCCTAAAGTGGAAAGGGGTTATATATCAATGAAGTGGTACTACCTCGACATCGAGATTCTGAGTTATGTTTTTCTCCATAGGATTTTTGGATCTATCAATTTGGAAACATAGCTTCTAAGGGTAGGACACTCTATAATGATTATTATAAGGTTATAAATTATACTTATCATCAAACAAGGACTTAGGGAAAGGCACAAGGAATCATTGATTTGCGCTTCGATATGAGATGTATAAACCCATTCTCCCTTTATTTAATTTCATTATGTGCATATATTTGTATTGTATTTTTTTCGTGCTTTCCTTCAGCAGAGGAAAAATTGTAAATATGTATTAATTATGCCCTATGTTGTTGTTGGGGAATCATACATTGTATGTATAAACTCACCAATGAAGGAGATTTTATTGAACATGTCATTTCATATAAAGGTGATTAATATGTAAGAAGATAATTTGGTGGATCTTAGGGATACATTAGTGAATGTACTATTTATGTTGTTCAAGACATGGAGATCGTGAGCCTAACTCCCAACATATCCATTTTTTAAAAAAATTATCATCTGTTGAGTTTATATCTAGTTGGTCCTGAATTTTACACATTCATTTTGGTTAATAATATCATACTCTATTATGTTATCTTACAAATTGTTTCAAAAATACTTACACATTAGATGTCAATGTATTTTATTTTCCTCAGAACTGTGTCATAGAGATCTAAGGGTCCATCCATATAGGTTAATTAGGCTATGACCCCCTATTATATACTATTCCATCAGCACAAATGATACTATCTTTTGGCCAATTAGAGGAGGTATTGGGTAAGTAACAACTCAACCTTCCATAAGATAGGCATGCCCTATTTTTTCGTGTAACTACCCAAGGGTATCAGTGAAATTCACTCAATGTAAATTTTTTTGGAGTATTTCCATTGTGATGATTGGTTTGGAATTATGGAAATGGGTTTCAAATGACTACATTGTTCTTTAATGCTACGAATCCTAGTATTGGTGTCGTGGAAATAGAATATATTCCCTATCACTCAATCTACCTATAAGATCACAATCCATTTCAAGATAGCAAATTCAATGAATAATGGTACATGCATAATATAATATTTTATTCCTTTGAATATTATATTTTTATCAACTCCACAAATATATATATATATATATATATATATAATCAACTAAAAGTGTACATCTTAATCACTTATAGGATGCCTCAAAAAAGTCTTCCTTCAAGGTTTTAGATTCGGGGTCGTTATGATGATCAAATTCATGATGATGACTTATTTTAGGGTCCATCACATGACGTGTATCCTCTAGATGGCTAAGTGTAATAACCCATAAAAATTAAGAAATAGATTCAAACATCTATTCATATTGATGATGAAGTTAGTCCTGGATAACTCTAAATGTTTTATCAAATATGACCATATATATTTTGTAGTGATCCATATTTCTATGTAATGGGGAATTGCCTTTTGTTAGTGGAAATTGTGTTTAGGCTTGTTCATACCCAAAATAATCTTTTGGTTCTGCTAGTAGAAAATTGTTTCTATAGAGAATTATTGTACTGGTGTAATATAGTAAGATGGACTCATGCTATGATAACACATTCATGGTCCAACTTCAATCATCTTTTTCTTTAGGATTAACACCCCTTATGCATGTTCTTAGTTCTTATCCAGGGTATTCTTGAGCTATAGTAGGGTGATTTGACCTTTTTGAGTATCCCTTGTGGTCCGCTAACCTAATATTATACTACGTTGAAATGGTATGGATGGATTTTTTTCATTGTAGTAAGGTCGTGAAGCATATCCATAGAGAAAATCAATCTAGTGTGATATTTTTAGGCCTATCCACCTATGATGGAGTGTTAGATCAAGATATGGTGACTAAGAGATTAGTATAGGAGGAATATTGAGAGGTGGGATCAGTGGTATGAATCTTTTGCCGAGTTAATTTATAGAATGTAGTATGAATTATATGTCGAGCTATCGATATAAGAATATTTATCATAATTAGATACAGACACATATATCTACAATACTATGATTGAAAAGAGGATTTTTCTATCCATGTGACGGATAATTTTGGGCGTGTGATTGTTGAGGTCACATTGATCACAATTTCATGAAATATCACACTAATTAGCAGACGGAGATAGTGGATCCACCACCTTGAAAAAGGTAGCACCATGATCAAGGATCTCCTAGTCATGCTCCGGGTTTCCAAAAGGCACCAGATGAATGAATTAAATAATGGTGGTCTCAAGGGAGAGAAGCTTACGATGGAGGGAGACTTTATGACATAGTTCCACCCCCAATGGGGAACACGACATGCTCTAGTAAATGGTGCTCAGGGCTCAAGATAGGTTCATGTAATGGAGTGATATGGCCATACTGCACATTAGATGATTTGAGGTATGATTTATCATGATTTTACACTTTCATTATCATTGTTAGATATATGATTGATTCATTACATCATCTAATTATACCAATTTTGATAAATGTAGAAACTAATTAATACCATACACCAATTTATTTTTCCTGATGTAGAAACATAGAAAATTATATTCATTATCATAAATATATTGGTATGGGAGATATCTCTGGGTGTAGAGTTTTTCTCATGTGTCCTATTGATTTTAATGATTAAACCTTATTATATATCTAATAGACTACTTTAGCATAGTAGACGAACTTATTGGATTTCATTTTATATGAGTAACATTGCTTTGAATAAATGAGATTATATTCTTCTTTGTGGGTGATAGATATATCAGGAATGAGAGAAGTGGACTTGAAAATATGAAGTCACAACAAATAATGCACCATTTGGTGAGTATACCACAGAGTATAGTAGCCTCTTCATAATTTTGGATTCCATAAGTAGTGGAGTCCATTATGGACATACTCTAAAAGGAAATTGTGGGAGTAAACCCAAGGTGGGATATATAATAATTTTTTAAATTACACATCTGAATTGTGGTGATACCATCTATATAAACAATGATTGAAGTTATTGAGATTTTTAATTCAGGTTATAGATAGTGGACCTTAGTTTGAAGGAATTTATTTGATCCAGTTTTTCACCATAGATAGATTTAGTATTATACCTAAAATATGGCGTTGGTAAAATATTGTTTTTTCCTAAATACTATCACCTAAATAAAGTAATTTCTAATAATAATTAATCTTTATGGGGATATATGACCTCCTCAATCAGTTGTGATGTAAAAGTTGGTTCGTGAAGATTAAACTCAGCTATGTCTACCACCACATGAGGGTTCATGAAACTGTTACTATAAAGAAGACATTTTCATGTCCCTATAAACTCTATGAGTTCTCAGGGATGCCTTTTATCTTGAATTATAACACCACTATGTTTATATCTATTATGAATCATATCATCCATCAATACATGGATCGATTTTGGGTTGTCTTAATTGATTACATAATAAATTAATATATGTAAAATGAGATGTATAAAAAGCATTAGTGGATTTACCTTGACATAATCTAGGATCAATGTATTTATAGAAATCATTATATGTTCATGTTTTTTAAACAACACATTTTTTTTAGAATTCCATTCTTTTGCATCATTCAACTATTTACTCAAAGACCACTAACAAAGTTCTATCTTTTAAGAAACCCAATATCTTGTCAAGATTTTAATAGGTTTATTTTCCTAGAGGGTATTATAGGATTTTCATGGTATACTTATCTAGTATTGAATCCACATTGACATATTGACATTGATATGGATTCCATTTACCAGGTCCGAGAAATTTCATGGAGTATTTGAGATGTTCAGGATGAGGCTGAAAAGTGATCCTATATTGAGACAATAAGAAGAGGGTGTGAAGTATGTTGTGTTTTGATATGCCTATATAGCTAGGATACGTTGCATTTTGATGTATATTTATTTAATGATTCCATATTGGATGGGAAATTTCAAACCCAATGATCAAAACTAAGAAACCCATGCCCAATATTTGATAGTGGTATTATTTTCTATGAGGACATGTATGAACTATCTTATGGGATAATACATTTTTTATAGTTATACACTTAAGGTATCTAGAATATCTTCATGTAGATATAGGATTTTTTTTTGAGTTTATGTTTGACTATGACTTCAAGATAGTCTAAAATCCTTGGAAAGGGAATATTGGAGAAGATTTTCTTAGTAATAATTAATTTTACCATATGGAGGTGGAGGTTTCTGAACACTTGGCTTCATTAAATATGGACAGGGTATTTGAGAGGGGAGAAACTATTCTATAGTTGATAGACCTGTGAATCTTCACCATATGAGAGAGGCTCAGTTTTGATATATTTAATATGAGGTTATATGTGACAAGTTATACATGGTGATTCATCCGATGGATCTTCTGAAAGAGGGGACCACTTTATCCTTTTCCAACGATGGATATTGGTTCTAGTAAGGTAACAATTGGGGGTAGTGATGGATTCTTAAATTTTATCCACTAGTTCTAAATACAGGTGGGACCTTGTGTACACAGACCATTAGTTATAGTTTTAGGGGGCTTGGATGAGGTGGGTCACAGCCAAGTTCTTCTCTTAGTGTCTCAGATGCCATCATGTACATGAAAAGCATTAGGTTCAATGAAGTTTGAAAAATTCTCATGAGATTATGGAGTGTAAATGCAATTAAATATATATGTATAATATAAGAGGGATTTTTTGGAAGATGAGATACTATTATGACATATAGGTTAGAGTTTTCAAACATAGTATTTTTTAATTTTCAATCTATTGTGTAGAGGAGTTAGGCGGGAGATTAGAAAATCATAACATATTGTAGATTGAATGATTATAGATTTATCCATGATTATTTTCAAGGACCGTGATGTGTATAATATATCATGTCTATGAAGAGTCTAGAAAAAAGCCATCCAAGACATATTTGAGAATGAGTATAGTGTTTTAACCCAAAATGAATGGAATAACTGAGTGTACCATCTAGGTGTGGGAGGATATATTGTGTGCCTCTTTGTTGGACATCATCCGGAGTAGGGAGGATCAAATTCCATTTGTATATTTTATATATAATAACATCATTCATTCTAAAATTTCCATGAAAACATTTGATTCCTGTTATGCGTACACTGTAGGTCACCCATTGTATGGACTTATATGGGGAAACTTCTCTTTTTGGGCCAGAGAAGGTGCATGTGGTGATAGAAAGCATTAGGTAATCTGTTAGTGGTAAAGGATATATTAGATTTAATAGAAATCATACCATCATATATTTTATACTATCATGTAATTGTATTAGGGATACATTATTTTTTTAGAGTATCCCCAAAATGAGGACAATGAAGATTCTCTTGTGGATACAACAAATCCTCAATTTTCATCTGTACATTCATGATCCCAGAGAGGGTTAGTAAGGTTCGTTTCTACCTAGATTGTCCCTCCAAGATGTAGGGGGTGAATTACATCTTAAATGTGCCACATTTGAGGAGATAAAAAATGAAAAATAGGCAAATTATTGACATGGGTGAGCTTTATCTCACGGATCATACCACATATGGGACGTACCACATGAAAATGAAAGATCGAAAAAATATTATCATTTGTTGATAGGACATTCTTCTAGTATTAGAGTTGTGAAAGCACAAGGGAATATTTGAGAGCTCCAATGAGAGAGAGAATCATATACTGACTCAATAAGCATATTTTTTGTGGGTCTAATGGTTTTCTAGGAGAAAATCTTTAATAGAGGGGAGAATATAGTCACTACAGTTTTATTGGATTTTTTTGGGTTAGCTGAATAACCCTCATAGGATTAATAGGATCCTAATACTTTCTTCAATGGGTTATCACATTAGATAATGATGATTCATCTAATTGAGTTTCACATAAGGCATTGAAATTATAGAATATTCTTCATCACTAGTGAATATATACATCACCAATGCTCAACCCTTTTCCACTTATGACATTTTGTTTTTAGATTATACATGATTTATCAAATTATTATAGCATGGATTTTATCTTATTTATTTTTTTGATTTCAGATAAAATTAATTTCACATGATCCTGATATATGAATTAAATTACATATCCAATATAATCATGATATTCTATGACATCAATCTAGATGACATGTTTATATGATCATTGTAATATAACACTTGGAAAACGATGGATATACCCTTATTTTGTGTAATTCTCTTCCATATTATACATGTTCATCATTATTGGACCATGTGGGCATGGTTTGACATTAAATTCTAGAGTATATCATGATCGAAAAATTGAATATGTGAAGAATATACAAAACGAAAAGATATATAAATTTTGGAATGAATCACGACTCTTTTATAGTTTTGATGGATGATTTAGTTACCAGAACCCTAAATGGTGACGAATCATGCGAAAATAACCTGGAGAATGGTCTAATTTATATTTTAACCCATAAAATTATTGGAATTAATGTTCATATGAATATTACAATGACCATAGGTGGTCATAATGGTATATTTTATTTGTTATAAGTTCATATAGGGTACACATGAAGAATATATAATCCTTAGAACGACATAAATACAAAATATATGTTGAAAAATAACACATGAGGTGTACTTTAGTTTTCACAATGGAAATGGGTTTTAGCGGATTTAGGGATAACACAATGTGTGGATGGGTCCACATACCATGTGACACTAACTGAGTGGCATAGTTGTGTGATAATTGAAACACCCAAGACATTATAAGAGAATACACATAATGTACCCTAGAAGTACAAAGGTTGACCATAAAAATAAGGTAATATCTCAAGACCTTGATACAACGTGATAGAAATACATGAATAATATTATGAAAATTTGAATCACCTAATGGAAAGGGTAATATATTAAAGTACATGATCATACCCCATGTGTATAAGACACATCATGTACCACTAGTTAATGACATGATTTGTGACATTGATTTCCAAGACATGTCTAGAGGGGAACATGACCAAATGAAGAGGTAGGTACACATGTCTTATAGACCCCCATACATATCTTCAATTACCGGAATAACTATTTACACACATATATCCTTCTTTGTGAAATGTATTATTCCATGAAACTATCATATCCTTAGTGACTTTTATTTAAAATATTATGGAGGACTTTATTGGGTAATAAAATATAATATTTGATGTTTTAAAATTATGATTCTTATTTGTGTTATTGTTGATGATGGAATTAATTTAAAAATATATTCAGATTTTTTTTGTTGTTGGTAATCCAATATTTCACTTGGATGTAGGTACCTATTACTCTTTATATAACTTGAGTCAGTACTCCCAAAAACTAGTTTTGGGTCATCTCTCTACAGAGGGTAACTCCCCGTTATTGAGCTATAGTGGATTATGGTTATTATATGGGAGTTATGTCTCTCTTGGATGTGGAGCGTAGTAGAAAATATTTTGAACCAGCACACCGATTATTTCAATGTTGCTTGTGATTTTTTTTATTAATGATTTAATTTGGAACAAAAAGAAGAGTCAACATCTTTGGCTGGGATATGAGATGGAGATACATTTTCTATATCTTATAGAATTTTTTATGATCAAATATATTCTATAGTTTCCCAATTTCATTGTTTTGATTTGAATTTAATCATATCAATATATCTTTACCGTTTAATTTTTTGGGTTGTCCTACTATGTGTATATATATACTCACCCATGCATGGGATTTTCCTACACATATCATTTCTGTTCTTGACGATGGACAGATCGATGAGGACTTTGGTGGATCATATGGATACATTGGTGAAAATAACATACACATTGGTCAGAACATGGAGATTAGGACCTGAGACATCTATTTTTTAATATTCTATATGTTGTTTGGTTGAGACATAATTTAATGTTGGGAATGTATTTTTTTCATTTTGTTATAGTTTATATGATCGTACATTGTTATATTTTTCAAAAGTTAACTCTAATCATTATTAAACATTATACGTTACTACTTATTGTATTAGATTACCCTATTGTATTGATATTGTTGGGTGCATTCTTATTGATAATTAGGCGATGGCCTCTAATATTATATTATGAATTCTGATTGCTTTTCCCCATCCCCATGCCTAATGGAAGAATCCTTGGGGTTTCTATTTCAATTTCTTCTATCGACTAGGTAGACCCTAGTGGTTTTGGACATTACCCATAGGTTATATAATGACGTGACATAAACATATGATTTTTTTTACTTATATGGACAAAATAGATATAATTATTTTGTAACTCATGAAAAAATATTTATCTATCAAAGGATTTATTTCCGCGTTTTCCCAATATATATTCCCAAAATGACCAAACTTTTTTGCAAAACAAAAACTGACACCACCTACCCATTATTCCTAATTTTGTGATAAAAATAAATACTTCTAGACAAAGAATGAAATAACAACAAATAACATAATAAAAAATTTAGTTTTTTGGGATCTATGTACATATATAATTATTATCCTATAATGTTTAATAATTCCATCATTACATTACCCTTATAGTATGATTAAAACATCTTCATCATAGATGATATCCTTCGGAATATTTGGAAACATAAATGGTGTTATCTCAAATGTCTAGTAATAAGTGAAACAAAATCAATTGGAGAAATATAATTTAATTATTGACCTTAACCATTGAATATTCATGATCATGATGGGAATGTAGTACTTAATAAAATAATATCTTTATATCATATGATATTTTCCAAAAGAAACATATCTTGATCATTTGAGACTGAATGAATATTTCAAACCTAATGGATGATCAAAAATTATAACATATAAAATTATCTAGAAATGTGAAATAAATGGAAAATAATCATGAATCCTGGTGAAATACTTTGGAATTTGGAACATCCATAAGAATAATAAATAAATAAAAAATCTCCGGGATATCTATTTTGACCATCGTAAAATTGTTGAAAATTCTAACTATAGCATGAACACTCGTTACATAATTGAAAATGTGAACTGAATAATCTATATGAATAACATTGCACAAAAACATAACCATGTTATGTATATTAATAACATTAGGGGAACATTTGACCTCATTATACCCACACCAATCATTTTGAACAATGTTAACCACATACTGCTCATATGTAACATAGCGAAATCATTATTCATAAATCACTATCAAGTGAATTAGAGGGATATATTAATTCCACCTTAATTATTTTTGTAATGATATATCTAAACATATTCCACCAACATGAAAATGAAAAAAAATCATGTCCATATTATTCATATCATGATTAACCTGTAAAAATAAAAAAAAGAATAAAATATTATAAAATATGTATATTATTAAATTCCCATCAATTAACACAATATAATAATGTGTATTGACACTTTATATAATAAATATTATATGATAAATAAAATAATGTCCATATTTAATCGAATGTATATGTTTCAAGGAATAATGACTTCAATATAATAGATAAAGTACATATTATTAATTATAGAATGTAATTTGAAAAAAATTAATTTTTTATAGTTAATTATAATTCATGAAACATATAGTTATCAATCTTTATATAACATTATATTCACTTCCACCACACTATTGAAAAATTGTATCCTATATAAGGAATGAGACAATAATTATAACATAGTAGGAAGAGATAATAAAAATTTTAATAATGGAATTACATCAAAGAAAATGTTAAAATGGGTAGAATGATGAGGATTAATGAAATTGATGATGAATAATTTAGAGGAATATAGGAAATCCTATTTTCTTTAGAAAAACAATTTCATTTTTAAGCAACATTGAATTATATAAGGGAAAAATTAAATGAATTTAAATATGACATTTTAATGAATTAAAATTTATAATGTTTTTACAAAAATTATTATAACATATTTGTGAAATGAATAATTCTACAAAATATTGTTGACAAGAATTTATAAAAAACATAATTATTTAAATGCTTATTTGGTAGATTTTTTGAGATTTTGGTTTAAAGGGAAAATGAGTTACTCCCAAAAAACTATTTTCAAATATGGATAAAAGGGATTTTAATTTTAAAAAAAACATTTATTTCAAATTAATGGAATCATAAAATGTAAAATTTTAAAGTAGAAAAATCTAATATATAAAGGTAGATATTTGAAATGATTCTTATAAAAGATTTGTTTGGAAGGAAACGAAGAAAAAATTAAAAGGAATAAATAATGTCTTGTATATAATGAAAAAAATTATTCGTGAAAAAGGAACAAAGAACAAAAAATACACGAAAAATAAATACTAAAAGAGTAATTTATACTTATAGGGTGCATAAGAACATATATGGGAAATAAACCTTACAAACAATGTTGTGTGTGAACATTAAATCCATAATGCTGAATAAAGGACCAAAAATTTATGAAAAAGGACAATAATATAAAATTTTGAACATTTAATACTTTTTAAAAGAGGCACATACAGGATGATATTAAATAAAGGCACAATATTAGAAAATAATTATGACATGGAATAAAAATTGTCCCTTGAGTCCCAACACACATCAAATATCCTCTAGTATTATCAACCATTAAATTATACTAATTATTTAGTATATTTATAATATTTTATTTATTATTTAATTACTGTTATTCTTTATTATTCTCTTGTAATATTTAATTATTATTTAAAAGATTTTTTTCTTAAATCAGTCATTTTAATGTAGTTCAGTTCATCATTCCCAAAATACATCCATGAAATGGTAACTATCAATGGTAATTTTCAAATTATTCTATAAGATCAAAAAGTTTCAATATTTATTTTTTATATTATTTCATAATTTAAAATTTTCAATCGATTGATGGATAGTTAAAAATATTTAGAATTTTACTCAGTGAAAATGTTTTGATGGTTGAATATTGATATAATTTTTTATATTTTAGTTTATTAATACAACTTTCATTTTCAAATTAATAAGTAATATAAGTTATATTATTTAATTTTTATGTTATATTTAACATTCAAATAAATTTTTATAATGTCTATAATGATATAAGTGAATTAAAAACCTAATCACTCATGTGTCTAGTGTAATACACCATGAGTGAGCATTTGTTTCAAATAATTTTAAAGGAGAATCCAATAAAAACAGTCTATTAAAAAATATGTTCTATAAAGGAAATAAAAAATATAAAATAAAAATAAATAATTAAGAAAATATTATTTTTATGTTGTATAGGATTTTAACAAAGATTTTTATGAAGTGGAATGTGTAATACATAATCAATAATTGATAAAATATAATATTATTAAAATTGTAATGTGAGAAAAACATATTAGGATGTATAAAAAAGTTTTATATTAAATTTTCTAAAATATAAAAGGATAAATATACATGGAAACCATACCTTTCATTTTTAGTGGAATCCATTGGATTAATATTACTGACAAAATCAATATGAATTTGGAAGCATCATAGTACTAAGAGTGTTTTAATGGGAGTTTATAGAGGGATTTGGGTAGAAATTGAAAAAGGAAATTATGTCTGGAGTTTAAGAGATATGAGTTCAATGGGAGAGATTAAATAATTAGGTGTATTTTTAAAAAAAATCAAAACATTATCATGTAGTTCAATAATTATAAATATATTTGATTCTGATGAATTTTTATGGGTTTATGATGAAAAAATTACTTCATTAAAATTATAACAATTAAAAATCATAATAAAACCTTTGAAACACGTATTCAATACTATAGAATCAAATATAGTTATTTACAAGAATAAAATACAACATACATTTTAAAATTTACAATATAAGTTTATATATTAAAAATATTATTTTTAAAATTCATTATACCAATCATTGAATAAATTTTATAATTTAGATAGGTTTTATATGTTTATTTCACAGTTATATAACAATTATGTCATACATATTACAATATTCATAATAATAGAATTGGTTTAATATATATATAGAATCACCATTTTTATAAATAAATTCACCCAATAAAAATTTTTATGTGATGGTTAAAAATGGAAAAGTTATTTTCCAATATAACATATAATTTTCCTAAATTTACCCTTTATTATAAAATAAATAATACATAATAGAATAATATTAGCTGAAAAAGGTATCATTTCTTATCCTATGAGTGATTACATTTTTTCATGTCATTTTTTTAATTACCATATTTAAAAAAAAATTGTTTATTTATATTTGAAAAATATTTACATTTCCAAAAAATATTTTCTAAACAATTTGAATTTAGACATTAAAAATTTATTTATGAAATAAATTTTAATATGACAGATTATAAACAAAATTAGAACAATGATGGGTAACTGGAGAGGTTTATTTTTATTTTAACTACATTTTCAAAGATTAATGAGAATTTTATTATAAAAATAATCTACAAATATTAAGAATAAAATGTTCAAATAAAAAATATAAATACAAAATAATTCTATTTAGATTGTGAACCATAATATTAACCCTTTTAAAATTGAAATTTTTAGGCTAATAAAACATGTATTTTAAATATTATAATTATCATTTGGAAATTAAATGAAGTATATATTAATTATAAATTCATGAAAAATTAATTATTCAAGTAAAAATTATATTTTACTATTTATATAATATTATTTATTATAATAAATTTTATACAACATTACTTTTAATGATTATTTATTCCAATTTCACAATTGTGAAAACATGTATCAAACATTGATAATAATTTTGTTCAAATTAATTAATTAAATATTAAATAATGACACAAAAACAGAACTATTAATTATGATAACATAGTTTTAATATACTATTATTCATGTAGAAAGAATCATGAATTAAATAAAAGTGATTATAAAAAATTATTAATAAATAATATAATTCCATTATACATAAATTTTAATTTTTTGAAAAAATGGACATATTCAAATAAAAGTGTAATTTCATAGCTCCTGACATTATAAAAACAAAAAATAATTTACAAATTTTTATAAGCAATTTTAGAATGAAAATAATTTTTTAAAATGTGTTATTTTAAAGAATAAATCTTTTTTAGAAACTATATAATGCACATGGAAGTCGAAGCTCAAACAATAAGGATATCAAAATGGTTATCTTATGAATCCTAGTTTAATGAAATTGATGCCTTTACTAACCACTTATATAACATCCACGAAATAATCCTAGTTCTTTATAACTATTTAAAAAATCTATATAGTTCCATGAACATATCGTAGGGGCTGAACACAAAACCAATGAGAAAGGACTGAAACATCCATATAAAAAATCATCAATTTAAATAATGAACACATGTAGGTTAATATTTTTTTATCAGTGCTGGATAAAAAGTTTTTTAAACAATTAATTGGTAGTTTTAAATTAAATAAATAATAATATTTTTTATATAATAATTATAAACCAAAGTTGATTTGATATGGCTTTTGTGAACATTCATGAAATTTAGAATCCATTATAAGTGTTTTCATAAATAAAAGTCAATTAATTGAGTCTTTATCTTTTTTAAATATATTAATCAATGTTTCATATATTATACTACTTGAATACCATATATTATATTTTCAATGGAATTTTCGAATGTTAAATTTCATTAATAAAATTTCCTTTTTGATTAATTTTTTTTCAATTTTTTTTTCAATTGCATTGAATAATATTAACTCTTTTTTTGGAATGAATATCTCATTTCCATATTATTTTAAATAACCAAATTTATCATTTTTTTATGATAATTATGTATTTCATTTTGAATCACACTTATTTCTCTATTATTTAATTAAATTGAAAATTTTATATCTCTTTTTATATATGTGGATTGTTTAAAATAGTTAAATGTTTTTAAAATTATTTTATTTAATTTGAAAATAATTTTATTGATATCTCTATAATATTCATCTACAATGATAATAATTAATTTCAAGGTTATATTTTTGGGACTCATACAATTAAAAAAATAATAATTCTTTTCACCTTTTGAAATTTATTGTATCATGGTTACCAAAACAAAGTAACAAAATTATTATGAAAACACTCTTCATGAAATCATATACATTTCCCTTCATTTAATTATAAATAACCAATTTATGGAAATATATTTCATGAATCAACCCTTAAAGTATATTATAATATATTTCTTTTGCTTGATTGGATTTTTATAATCATATTATCCAATATTATATAAATATTTATACAACACCTACATAATATTATCTATAACACATTTAATTTCCATGGATTAATGAAGATGTATTTTCTTAAAGATTTGAGATAGTACACTTTTTTATGGATTTATCCGTATGTGATGGATGTGACATGAATTATATATTTCTCTTATACATTTAGTAGTGGGTTATATATTATGATATGACAATATTATGTTTTTACATGATGAGGATATTTTCAACATAGAATCTATTTACATGTGATGAATGATGAACAATCCATCATTTTTTTATCATAATATATAATTAAATTGTAACAAAAAAAATTTAATAAAATAATGATGTTTCTAACAAGAGTATAATTTTGAATTAATAATAAAAAAATAATAATAATGATAGGCATTGTTGTCCATGTGTGGGGTGATTTGTAACAAGATAAAATTTCTACAAATGTACAAATTAAAAACCTGAAGCTATCCTTAAACTGAATTAAAGCACATTTGATGTGTTTTTTTAGGTTAATTTTAGTTTCTTGAGAAGTCATGTAGAATTTTTGAAGGAGTTTTTATTTGATTTGGGGAATTATAGAAATCTATAGAGGAGGTGAGGAATAATATCTACGTTAGGTTATGAACAAATATCTAAATTTTATTGAATGATGAAAAGAAAATTATATAAAATTATTGTGGGTGCCCAGCTAGCTGAAACATAAAAAATAATTAAGGTGGGATAAAATAAGGGAGGCTAAGTGTGTCACCTTGAAAGATGATCACACACTAATTGGGATATATTTGATACTATAAAATAGAAAAAAAATTCATCATAATTATTGTAACTTGACTTGAAATAATCTACCGTTTTATTTCTTAATCACCATGTATAGTGAAATCTTCTCCTGATATTAATATAAAATTTACAATTTTAGATATGGTACGAAATAGAATCTGAATTTTTTGAAAGGTCTCTATGGGAACTGTAAATAATTTTCTAGTTCATATCAATCTCTGACAAAAAGGTTTTGATGAATATACAGATATGAATTTTCTGGAGGAGAGACCAAGCATTCACCGAGAGTGAGTGGCCTATCCAAAAATTTGTATCAGAAGCTACAGTGATAGAACCATTTATGTTCCAAACAACACCGCATCATTCCACCCAACAAGCATGATTCATTTTTTTTTCTCTTTATCTCAGCTACATGGGGTTATAACATACTCCATAACCATAAAAAATGGTTCTCTAACTAGTTTTTAATGGTTGGAGAGGTTTTTCATGTTTTTAAAGATTGTGAATATTCCAATATTCTAATAATAATGCCTATATAATATATAAACTATGTAGTTCATGAAACCAAATCCATCTTAGAATGTTAAATTCCATAATATTGTGACATAATCCTTTCCTCCAAAATTTATTAACATCGGACGTACAAAATAGTCACTCATTCCTTCTTATGAACACAATTCATGCCCTCCTATTGATACCATTGTTGTAATAAATTATGGATATCGATAATCTAGATAGATACACTATAAAAATCTACCACCACATTCCACATAACATATTCCCCCTCACTATAGAAGAATAAGTGTAATATTTTCTAAATATAAGAGTAATGGGAATTGATGCATTTTAGAATAATGTTACTACCTTTACTCCACACCTCTATGTTATTCAGAATGGATTGATTCCTCAACCTCCAAAAAATAATGTTTTATTTTAGGGGAATTATTTTCCCAAAATATATTCAACCTATGCATCCCAAGATAAAGAATCATTGATCCTCAATATATTTGTTTTTCATGTAAAGGAACCAGTAGAAGAATATTATAATGCACACTTATCATGTTTTCCTAGAGATAAATCTTCTGAAAATGGAATGATGACCCTTCTAGACCACAACCTAGATGAAAGTGTGATACTCTCTAACTTGGTGGAATAAGATATAAATATTCATACAACCTAGAAAACCAATTGTATATCCCACCCAATTATCTTGCCAGAAGCATAAAACACCTCACCCAATGATCCATCAATAATTTCCCCTAGTATTAAGTATATTCTCCTTTGTTATTTCCCAAATAGTCAAGAAACTCCTCTTCATGGACTCCAAGATGTCCTCATGTCTTCGGCTAAAAATAATTTCCCACTACCTATACCTTTCAAATACCTCCCAAGCCACCCTGGCATGCAATAAATTCATCCTATCAAAACCATTACATGCTATATTCTTGAATAGTATTATAAATGGAATATTCCTTCCAAAGGAAAATACTAGATGAATAAATTAGGAAGATTATCCTTATTTTTAATAGTAGATTTTGTGGATTTTAGGACATATAAAATATGAATTGGGATTGATGTTATCACAATATTCACAATACACATCCTTCATCTCAATTTTGAGAAGCAATTCATCCCATTGTTGATCTGGGAGGTGATTTCTCCAACAACTTGTCCAAGATACTAATTCACTTCCTCCTAGTCGAGATTGGAGTTCCTGAGTACTCCATGATGATAAATTTTTTACAAATACCAAAGATGGATTCGAGTTGATTTATATGGATCTCTTTGCAGTATCTGGAAATAATAATACATTTTTTAATCATCATTTACATGTTTCAAAATATATTTACATTAATATGGAATTATATTATACAAACTCGAAATAGATTTAGAGATACCATTTTGAAAAACCACAATGTCATTAGAAAAAATAAATTGGGACACAACATCAATGATATTTGATCCTTGTGATTTCTTAATGTTGTCATCAATCATCTCTTTTGATATCTAAATAACACGTTGTATGAACCTTCCCCTAACAAAACCAAGGTGTTTCTATTACACTAATGTTGGAAGGTGATTATATATTTTCTTACTAAGAAAACTTACTAGGACATTTTTAGATAAGATATATATACATAGTCTTGAATTGATTAATGAAGAAGGTTATCTGACACTGAAAATGAGCACATGTGTGGTAGCACTAGTCACTAGGGGGAGGATTCCCCCCAAAAACTAAGTCATTAACTGCTTAAATGAGATTTTTATTAATAATTCATCAACAATACACATACAAAAGAACCCATAAAACCATCTGGCTCAAGAGATCCCACTAGATATTTCCCAGAAATTGCTTCCCAAATATTTTTCCCCGATCATGGATTCAATAAATTGATTTCAAATATGAATTGAATATATATGAATATTAATATAATTTAGGGGTAATTAATTTTTAGGGTATGAATTGATAAGGATTAAAATATTCTTAGTTACATAGAAATATTTAATTCAAATTATCAAATAATTATATGATAAAATTATTTAGAGCAGTAGTGATTTGTAAATAATAATTCTACAATTGTTTCTTATAATATAAAAAATTAAAAATGGAACTAAATTAATTATGATCTTGTTTGAGACTAATTTAATATCATCTAAGGATATTGTTCAATTATATAATGTGTTCTTAACCTCAATATTTAAAATGTACATCACCCCAACATAAGTCCATGCTCTTATGGATTAGATAATAAATGAATTATAGTGCAGATCTTATGAGAATAATATTTTCTAATATATATTATCATGTTAATTAATAAATATCATGTACTAATAGTATTTAAAATTAATTTTTGTATAATGTACTAATAATGTTTGAATGGGATAATTTATTAGGAATATCATTGAACATTTTAAAACAGACATGGTCAATTTGTCAAAAAATAAGGGATTTTATAAAATTACAATTTTGGAAACTAATTATCATGATAGAATTATTAAAATATTTATTATTTAGAAAGTGAAGAGAAATAATTTTTAGGGGAAATTATGAATATTGAGTAACTAATAGATACGATTACATAAAGGTACTGAAGGGAGATGGAGGAGACCAATGTCAGGAGTCATTTATGGATGATGAGACCTGATATTATAATTTATTTTATGTGATATAGATAATCATACCATGTGAGGATTTTGAGATTAGAGGTATATCATACAAGGATATAGTTGATGTTGATAATGAGTTATTGACAACAATATGTAAAAGTGACATCACAATAACATAATTCCATGCACATGTTGACTTGATAAAAATAAAATTATAGTAAAGTAGTTATGGGAATAATATGTTCTATAATTTTTTATCATTTAAATGAATAAATCTCATGTCTTTTATGATATTAATACTAATTTTTTAATAAAATTCATAAAATTTTTAAATGAGATAATATTTCTGGAATATCATGGAACGCCTTAAAACAGTGGTGGTCCCTATGTCCATGAATAAAAATAATTTAAAACACGAATTTTGAAAACTAATTTTCATGATATAATTATGATAATATTTCAGCTAAAAAAATTTAGATAAATTATATTGTGGAAAAATAATGAATATATAGTTACGAAGAAAACCCAGTACATAAAGGTGTCAAATATAGAAAGAGGTTACCAAATTCACGAGTCCTTTAAAGATTAAAAAACCTAATAGTATAAATTATTTTAAGTGATATGGATAATCATATCACTTGAGTGTGGTAGAGAGACAGAGAGAGACTAAAATTGTTGATCAATGGGTTTTTAGGAAACCAAAATGTGTTCATGCTTGTTAATTTATATCAAAAGAGTAGTAAATTGTTTATTAATTCCAACAGTAAGGTTTTATGATTTATATAAAAAAAAATCAAAGCCACATACATTCACATTGTGTTATCCCATTTTTCTTCCAAATAAGAGTTTTTTCATTAATTTATAAGGATAGTAACATAACCCTTTATTATAAGATATTTGGTGATGTTGAAGTGATTCATGTTTATAATAATTTATTTTATATCATTGTAATATAATATAGGTTTTGGGAATTCATTAATGGTTCATAAAATTAATAAAACAACAGCTAAATAAATTATTTTAATGTAGAAAAAAATTGGTCTTGGATTCCATTTATAATATATATTATACAACTTTTCAAAAATTGTGATGTAATAATAAATAAAATATATTATTTTTACATTTATTCTTAAACCAAAAAATTTACTTGCTAATAAAATTTTTCAAAATTAACCAACATATAATTTAGACATTATAATTTTTGGGAAAAAATTATTTATTGCCTAAAATTATTTTTCAATGATTCAGAATTTATACTTTTAGATAAAAATTCTCATTTATTGAAAAATAATTTTCATAGGAAAATTAAAATTTTCTCATCCTTAAAAATATTGTTTTGTACATCAATAAATTATACAATCATTTATATAAAAACAAAATCAACTAAATATATATACATCAATAAAATTTATTTCAAAAGTATTGAATTTATAAAATATTGAAATTCATTCTATTGTGGTGTAGATAAAAATACCATAAGTATACCATCATATACCCTAAGGGTATGGTGTTCAATGGCGGGGCATTCTTTTGGTGGTTGTATAAATATGGTTTTCGTGGTGACTAGAATAATCCTGAACATCCGCTTTGAATTGTGTAATTCATTCATTAATTAAATTTCATCATGAATAGGGTAAAAAACATGTACCATTTATTTTATACCTAAAATCCATATTGTTTTATTTTCGAATAACACTTTTAAAGAATAAGAGTTAACCTTTACAAACATCCATCCTAGTTAAACATATAGGAGATTTAAAACCATAACTACCCCCAACATCAAAATCTAGAAACAAACATGAAATTAAGAAAAAAATATAATTTCAAAATTCATATAGAAGCTACGTCATGTGAAAACCTAAGTCGGTCCACAGAAAAACCAACCTCCACCATAAATGTTGTCCATGACTCCACAATGTTACCAAAAAAATATAAATTTAAAATTTTTAAATTTAAAAGAAAACCAGACCATTATCACACCTCATTCATCATTGTCTTGGGATGCACACCTAACACTGAAGGCTTCTTCCGTCAACACGCCTCGATCGCCATCACCACCTGAAATTGTATTCAACGTCTTCACCAAAATATCCATCGACAACCTTCCATCGTGGCCCCCATTCCCTCTGTGAGCTACCAACATTGTCATCATCACTGTTCATGGCCACTAGAAACCATCAACAGTGATAATAAGACACCATCATCACCATCATGAAACACCATCACAATGGACCATAAAAAAATGAATTCGTTCCTCCAAGAAGACAATGACCAACACCACCTTCCCCATCACCACACAAGCTAATAGGACTAGAAATGATCATCACATCCATATTAAAAACCAATCAATAATCATTCACGAATCATGAAAATACAAACTGCATAGACATGAAATGAACTAACGTATTCCAAGGTAACAACATGGAATAATAAGGGAGACGTCGTAAAAATAAAAACCTAACCATAATGATTTCCATTGGTGCCATGAAATGTGGAAGAGACACTAGAAAAACTGAATCATACCACGCTGAGAGCATCCTCGACAGCCAAATCCCACTTCCCGAAACCTCTAGAGTACCACCACTCCAGATCTGACTTGAAGAGGATTAGAGGGATTAAGGTCAGGGCAGCGATTTAATGGAACAATGACTCCAAACATCGGCACCTCGAGACTAAAATCTGAAGCCAAATACAAGAATGAGTCAGAGTAGGAGCACATAAAAAACACTCTACTACAAATAAACATAACCCAAAACCATATCATATCCATCACTCTATATCTGACCTAGAGTGGTGTGGTGCAACGCGAGGTTATAGAAGGGTAGAAGCAGTCGGGCGCTTCTATATCGGAAACATTCAACGAGAGAAACAGATCCACCCTAGGATACAAACACCATAAAAAACAAACCACCATGAAGGATGAGGTCGAATGAGTTAAGAAGTGGGCATTAAAAGAGGAAGAAATGGTCCTCAGATGTGCCATTGACCCCGAATAAGAGGGTTTCAAGAGGAAACCATAGGCGGATACAAGAGAGGGGGGAGATCCATGATAGATGTGTGCCATCAAATAAGTGATTCTATATCCCTCATATTAAATGAAAAATTGTCTTTATAGTGCATGATCCTGCTGGTCAAGAACACAACTCATTCCATATTTAGAAATTACAACATAAAAAAACATATAACATTTGGTGATATTATTTTTCACTATAAAACAGATATATTAGAAATAGTTAAGATGATTTATAGACTTTTAAATTGTAGAAGTATTATTTTCTAATTTTTACAACCCAAAAAATTTACTAATTCTTTTTAATATTTCTATAATAAATTTAGTCATTCAAAATGGAATCTACTTTCTAAAAGTGAAGGTTCTAATATCCTTCCCCCATTTATATATTTAATTATTAAAATATCATTTTACACACTAAAACAAGTGTGATTACTTCTATATCATAGCCTCTTAATATTTCAGTGGAGAATCCATAAACTGTTGGTTATACCATATTACATTGACTAGGTTACTTTTCTTATTTCATTGAAATATGTCTCTATGATATAATATATTCACTAGATACTCCACATATAAAATATCATTCTACAGTTGTAAAAAATATTGATTCAATACTTTTGATTGGTCGGGTATATATGTCATCAAGAGTGATACATGGGAGACATCATAGACCTAATATAAATTTAGTGGGAGTTCTAGTTGATTTGAGGTATCTAATATCTGATAAAGGATTTAAAATATTTTAATATATGTTGGAATATGCTTTAAAATCTTCATAAACCTCCTTAATATAATCAATAGGGATACATAATGGCATGCTTCTTCCACAAACAAAATCTACGGGTCTCATTAATGATTGTATGTTAATCATATTAATCAATTTCTTTAAAATTTCATATTATGATGAATTTTTTGAACATTTATTTTTCAATTATAGGATAATATAAGGTCACAATTTCCTTCCTATCTCCAACATCATCTTAGTGTGTATGCGACCAACACCATTATCCATATAATTCCTCATAAGGTTCCAGTTTTTTTCTAGAATAAAAACTCTTTGTTATATGGAACTCTACTAGGGGAAGTGGTGGCTGCAACGTCCATTAAAATCAATTGTAAATGATCTTAGCATATGCTATACTAGTTTGATAGTTATCCCTATTAGACTATCAATCAATCTGTGATATTTTGTATTTAAATTCATCTCTCTATCCAATTCTTACTGACAATATCTCACGAAAGCCAAGATAAACTTCGGTACTCTATCAGATACAATAGACAGTTCTACTCCATGTGATTAATTAAAAATATATTACATATATATCCACATGTTGGAAACGAGTGAAATTTTCCCTAACATTATTGAAATTCATTGACATAATAAGGAAATCAACTAACAACAAAATGGTGTTATTTCAATTAGATATAACAAGAATTCATGTGATGAAATTCACCATCAGGTTTTTCTATTTCTATAATAATTTGTGAAATTTTTTCATATTACCTTTATAATTTTTTTAATTCACATTAAATTTTATTTATACAAATCACTAATATGAAAATGTATCAATATCACTATTTATTTCATCACATTATATGATTTTCTCTAGATCTAAATATATCATTTTAATTCCTATATGAATAGTGAGTGATGTAATACACACATCATCCAGAAGTAACATCATCAATTATGGTTTTAATGGGAAATATATTATGGTTTCAATCATTATTACAATGTATTTAGATATTTTGAACAATTGTATATTCTATAACTTTATATCATTCAACACATCATCTTCCTTCCACCTTGATCTCCTCAATAATTGATGGATGTGGAATAATTTGAGAAGCCTAGGATGATTATATATTTATTATTTACATTTACATCTTTCAAAAGTCCATAAAGATTGATTAATATTCAACCCTCTACACAAATAGTGTTTTTGTATCTTTTATACTAAGTATATCATCCATTTTGTTTTCTTTCCTATGATACCGATAGGATGAATAATCCTAATCCATGATTAGATCTACTAACCTTCATTGGGTCATATTGTGGTTCTATTTTTTGAAATTATATAAATGTATATTTTATGATCCGAATATACATAAAACATCTCCCTTTATTTTTTGTGAACCACATTCATCTACGTGATGATTAATACAACCAATTACAGATCATCTGTTGGGTAGCTCAACTCATTGATAATTAATTAATTACATGAATATCATATATCTTTTTCACCTTTCATTAGTATATAACCCAATCCTTTTTGGACTCATCACTGTATATCATGAATCCTTCTCCATTTATTTGAAATATTATAATACACACATTGATTTCATTATTTATTATCTCTTTAATGATTTTTTCACAATAATATCTCAAGAAATTACTAACTTTAGAGTCAGTTTGGATAATGGTATTGAAATTCATAAAATCTGTATCAAAAATAAAGAATATTAACCTAATAATCCAAATAATATTGTGATAAAATCCCCAATAATGATTCTTTATGCATCCAAAACTCACATTAACTATGCTTTGCATTCATATTTTCATTTTTCAAGGTCTTCATTATAATACCCAAATCATCCTCATTTTCCTCCATGATTTTGGAGTAGATAATAATTTCATTGATAAACAATAAAACTAAATTGATGATTTTATCTATAAAGACTCTATTCATTAATTCCATGAATTGTTTTGGTGCATTATTGGTTTCAAACAGAATTCCAATCGACACATAGTTCTTATACGTTGTATAAAAATAATTCATGGGGATATCCTCACTATTTTCGTTTACAAGATAACATTTCAACTAAAGGTCAACCATAGGGAATAATTGGGCTTTTCATAGCTGGTGTAATATGTTTTCAATCCATTATAATGTATAATTGTTCATTATTATGATGTTTTTTGTGTATGATAATTAAAATAGTGGTGAATTCAATCATACTTCTTCTCTATATAGAGGACAGATTCCCCACAAAATGAAGTGCTTCTAAATGTAAATCATACATCCTTATTCTCTTATAGTTTATTATTCATCAAATCATGTTTAAATGTTGCAACTCTATATGGTGTATTTGATAATAAAAAAATTATTAGTTATACACGTGATTGATAACTCCACCTCCAGACTTGAAGGAATATGTGAAAATTATTCATGAAACACATAATAATATTCCATTAAAATTGAAACTCCATCAATGATGATTTTTTCCTTACTCTCAACAATTTAATATAATTATTCTTAATCATATGCAAATAATAACCATGATTGAGATGATGATACTAGAGTGGATTCATAATTATCATTCAAATTAAATGTAATCATAGGTTTATTTCTAATATCGACGGTTATTTTTATATCTCTTCAGTTTATGTTGTCTCTATATAGGAATAGTTAATAAAGAATAATTATATAATAAAATTACACTAATATGAGTATCACATGGCTTGTTGGAATATTTAGAACGAAAATATTAATGGGAGATAAGTTATATACTTTTTATGTAATAATTTTCAATTTAATTTTTTCACACATAGATCCAATTAAATTTTTTGATGTTTTATTCGAATATTTATAAATAGCAATGGCGATATTAATGAATAAATTGAAATATATACACCTAGGATGATTTAAGTGCATGAATGGATGAGATTATTTCCATTCAATATATTGTTCTAGTTATAATCATTTCTATCCTCCAAAGTAGATGTGGGGTTTGGAATTTTTAAACAACTACATATATAAATGGAAAACTACGAAAATTAAAGGGATAAATCATAAATGAAATATATTATATAACCAATAAATTTTTTATGTTTCAATCTATGCTTAAAATTTTATATTTCCTAACATAAAATTTTATTATAATTTTTATTCACTACATTATGGTTTACAAAGATTTTTTAAATATACTATGGATTACCGCTTTTGATTTTAGAAATAGGTACTCAATAAGGCATGTTTATCATGAGTTAGGTGGTGATTATTTCAAATCCTATTTCTCCCTTTTTCATATAATTACACATGGGTACAGCTATGTAAAATTCATATCCTCTTCTACTATCCAAAAAGAATTTTTTTATCAAAGCACACATGATCTCTACTTGAATATAATTTTCATATGTTTTACTATGTTTATTGTTTTCAAATATGACTGAATACATTTATCAAATCATAATTAGATAAAATAAGTAGTCTTATACATTACACAAAATATAAATTCATATATTTGTAATCCTCATGAATTTAATATTCATTAAATAAAAACTCACACAATAAAATTCCAATGATAGAATTGACTAATTTAATTACGTAATTAGTTAAATAAAATAATAACGTAAAATATGGATGAAAAAAATAATTTACAAACTCCACCACATGCCCTTAAAAATCCAGTGATATTCTAATAATGCACAGAAAAATAAGGGGACTTATAAAATAAATGGTTGGGATACAAATTATTGTAAGGGACTATGGATATCGTAAAATAAGTAATGTAACAAATGTAATTAAAGAGTTCCAAAATGAAGAAATAGATAGGTGACAATCATAATCATGAACATTGAATTATTATATAACATGATATAATCACAGAATCAAAAGGAATGAGGGAAAAATAAATACGTGAAATAATAAGTATAATTCAATGATAAATTTGGAAAAATCACAACATAGTAATATTAGGATACATTACATTGAACCATACGTGGATTATCATATATTGAAAACACTACTCAATGATTTGGATGTATATATAAATCTGCGCCCACAGATCTATATTTGTGTCATGTACATTCATCTATTCAAAAACATGGATCACTCAGAAATATAATACCATTCAATAGTTTTCACTCTATGATAAATTAATGTTTGTAACATAGATGGAAGTACCCAAATAATTATGTATAGGAAAATCATGGTGAATACCATTGAGTGAAAATGGAGACGATTATTCAATAGAAGAATATTTGGCCTTGAAAATTATAGGATAATTATGCACCATAACCAGTGTATATAATCAAATATGGAAGTGGTGAATGAGTTAAATGTGGCCTTTCATTGCATATTAATCATAAGTGTAGTGAAAGGCAATGTAAAATAACATTATAACACAATAAATTGTAAAATACAAGATCTTATTGCATAGAAGTTACATGAAATAAAAGTAGATGGGAGAGTCCCTTAGCATGAGAGGACACAGAAAAGATTGGGGATGTTTTCATTATATATTTGGAACTACTGGGAGTCTTTAGAGAGGTAGAGGGAGTATAAAATCATATATAAGTGGTTTGGTTAAAGGGGGTATGGGGATAGGAATAAATTTATGAAAAATGTGTAGGGAGTTCATTATTAACTTGTAAACATATATTTTGGACTATATATAATAAAATAGACAAACCCACATTCATTCGGTTGGGTTTTATTACATGGTTTCTACTGAAGAAAAATTATTTTATATATGTAATTTGTATAATAATAGGAATATATAAAATAATACCATTAGTGAAGTAGAAGTGATTCATTATTATAAAGAATTCATTTTTAAAAAATAAAATATAATATTAGGTATGAAATTCATAACGGGATAAGAAAATAATCAATAAAAATATAAAATATTTTTTTTATTGGATACACATGTTTTTTGTTACATATTTAAATTATACTCTTAATTACATCACCTTAAGGGTATTATGGTGTAACAATACATACCATATATGAGTACCATATTTAATTTTTATCCATAAATTTGGCTAGGTTGAAAAATTATGAAAAATTTACCATTGAATACATTAGACCTTATAATTAAAAAATTAATAATTATTTTACCAAAAAATTTAAAAAATATTAAACATTATCCCTTTAAAAGAGAATCCATATTTTAAAAAAAAATTATTTGTATTTACAGGAATGAAATTTTCGAACCCTTAAAAATATTCTTTTGGTCTTTTAAAATTTATATTTAAACTTGTATATAAATAATATTCAATATGAATATTATATGTTATTAAAAAATTTATTTAACTGTTTCTAAACTTATCAAATTTTTTGTTTTAATTAAAATAGTATATTATAACAAAAAATCATATCCTCATATCCAAAAAATTTTATCAGATCATAATAAATTATGATATTGAAAAGGGATAAATATAATCTCTATATAATCTAATATAAAAATTCATAATTTGGGAACCTATATATAAATAACCCCTTTTATACAAGAATATGACATAATGGTATGGTATGAAATTACAGGGACTACATAGAGTGGTTTGAGAAACCTGTTGTGTGATGTGATAATGATATTCATGAACATCTCCCACAAATAATTTAACACATGCTTTAGTTTATAAATTTAATCTTGTGACTGGTGGAGGGAAAAAATAATGTTTTATCTCTTCCTCATATGATTTGATACATGGGATATATATGGTACACTCATACTAGTTAAGACAACCACTCATTAAATCATAAAAAATTAGAGATTATCCTAAGCCTTAACTTCTTCATATCTTATCAGTTATTGTATAGTACCTATACTATAAAAGTATTAGAAACATAATTTATTTTTTAAATCCTATAAACCATAGTTAAAAGATATTACAAAATAACTATATTAGTTCATCTATTTTCTAAAATAATAATTAATTTACACCATCAAATGTGAATTACATTTTTAAAATTTTGGGATATTAAATATAAGTTTAAAATACTCTTTCTGTAATTGAGCAGACATATTTTTCCACGATGATATCATGTTCTAGAAAGGGTGTGTCGATACAAGTTATTATTATCTATTATTATTTGTGTTTTACATCCCATTATTTTAAAACATAATTAATAATTATAAATATCACCCTCTTCTTCCATAGAATATATAACTCTTCAAATATTAGTATTTTGAAATTCTATTATATGCAATTTTGTTACTCTATAATATATTATGACATCTTCTTATGATATCAAGGCAGTATTCAACTAATCATCCCAATTATCCAATGTTTATTTTTTGAGATGTTTATAATCCAATGATAAATACTTTGTGACACTAATCTATCATATTTTACATTTTTAAATTATATTATACTATTTTAAATTTAATTAGGTTTTATTTATATTATCGGTATTAATGAATCCCTAAAGAGTTATTGGCATGTGATGCTACTAACCACATCATAGAAGGTGTGTTTAAGTCATGGTTTTATTTATGAGGAAATGTAATTCCATAACTACTTAACTATACTGAGGAGGATTAGCAGATGATAGAGCCTGAGATATACCTAGAAGTGGTTTTTTAAGAATTGATGAGGATTACATTCCATTGTTTCCGAACCACAATTTTTTCTAATACATAGTCAATGTTCATGTCATTTTTTTGCAAGGTTTCTACCATGGAGGATCCTCAAATGGAACACCACACCTCAATATTTGAAGGTTGTTATATCGATTTAATATACAATGATGTATATCTAAATGATATCCATATTCTACAGCTACTCTATTAATTTCCATTTCCTGCATTTTCAATATTATTTCCATCATTCGAGCGTGGGGTTCTACCAAGGGATTGATCTTTATCATTTCCACATTATTTTTTTATTCTTCTATATTTATGACGATTTTGAAGGTAATTTTAATTTATTTTTTTCATTTCACTTATATAACTATCCCTCATATAGTTATTCATGGGGGTTTCATCCTATATTAACCTTACTCAATATATGTGAGTGTTTAGGGTTTCAGGTGTGTTTTTACTTTGGGATTTAGTTTTTTAGGGTTGGTAGTGTGTGGTTAATTCCTTTTTTCGGTGTTTATCATGGAATTTTACATTGTGCAATGTGATTATGCTCAATTTAAGGTATGTGTTTCAATTTGATCCCATAATTTTAAAATCCATGTGATTATTGGATATTATGAATTTGATTCCTATGAAATTATTTTTATATATGATGTCTATGATGGATTTCAAAATGCTTCATGGAGATTCATTCATGGAATAATGGGAGCTTTGATGAATTTCATAAATCTCTCTAGAATGTGTGTTTAAAATGTTCCAATAGACATATTAAAATTCATAGATGGTATATTTAATTTTTTTTAATAGTAAATATAGTAATTATACTCAATTTTAATTCATAATATAAGGAAACCTTGTGTTTAATAAAATAATTTGGATTGGGGTGGCTTTTTATTATTCATTTTTAAAGGATTTTTTATATTTTATGATTTAAAAAGAGTTGATGAGACTTAGAAATATGAGTTACATTTATTTTAAGAAAACAAAAAACATTAAACCTTTAAAATGAGATTATTAATATCATGAAACTCTATTGGTTACCCTTGGGGTCTGTTTATTCCCATTAGAATTTGAGTATTTTTTCATGATAATTATATGATGCAAAACTAGTTGTTTTATTTGAGTTAGGTTAAGGTATGGGATATATATTTTTTATACTGATAATTATTATGATGATCATTTATCTTGATTGTTTTCTCACGTGCATATTTTATGTTCATGGTAATATGAGTATCTAACTGAGATATATTTATTTATTATACATAAGATATATAACATACTAGATAGTGTCCCATTATTTTACGGATTGATCAATATATGTAAGGAACCTAGTGAAAATTATTTGGGTATAATATGAATAATTTATAATTCTCTTTGATGATACATTTAATGAATGTTAGTCTTGTGTTATTATTTATTAATTAAGATCATGTCATGTTAGGAAATAGGGTGTAACCCATTACTTTATTTTCTTAATTGATGGTTATGTATTAAAGATTTTACAATATTTTATTTCTTGTGTTCTAACCATTTATGTGGTAATTATTTTATTATTTAATCCAATATTCTACTTTCAACAGATAGTTCCTAATTTTGGTTCATTTTTATTCATTCTTTTTAGTGTAGTTTGATAAATTGTTTTTTCAAATTATAATCTAAAATTTTATTATCATATAAAATTGGAATAATTATTTCATAGAAGGTAATACTTGAAAGCATTTAAAATATTAAATATTTAATATTATGCATTCTAATAATTCAAAAGGTCCTCAATTAAAAATACAATTTTTTAACTTATAAGTTGATTTATCAATACATTTTATTATGAAAAAAGTGTTTAATTCATTATATAGTAAAATCGTGTTTTTTTAATTCTATAATCATATTAAATTGGGATAATCTTTATTTTTATATTTTATTTCTAAATATAGTTTTAAATTGATTAATTTATGTAATTTAATTTACTCTTTATTGGGATTCATTGAAGCATATTATCTCAAACCAGACATACACACCTATATGTGTGTGTCTATTACTCATGTCTTATACATATTCAATTTTTATTTTGTGGTTATATTATATTATTCATACACAATCGGTGGATGGGTTAGGATGCGATATGAATTATTGCGATGCATGGATGTGATCTTATAGATTTTTTTTCTTTATTTGGTTTTATTGATATATCAGAAAAGTTGACAACTTTACATTATCTATATTTTGTTTAATTTTCTATTTATTTTAATGAATTTATTTTTGTATGATATTTGATATGGATATAAATTAGTTTAATCATATATTTTTAGTGAAATTGTATCCCTTTTATTTGTTCGTATCTACTTATCATGTTTTCATAGATGACCATTATACAGATGCAACATGATATATATTTTATGAATGACCTAATGTCATAAAAACTCTATTTTGGGGGTGATATCATTCCAAAAGGTGTAACCCTTGATTTATAGGAAATATTTATCTACTCATTGGGATAGGTAGAAACGATTTTACAATCTATAAATGTATTTCATTTTTAGGATCACGGTATCCCACTATAGATTGTATAAAATGGAATATGTATAATAAGTCAATTTTTCATACACAGAAATTAAATATTATTAGATTATTATTCATTATATAATAATATTAAACATGCCAAAACCATAGAGAATTAGAGTTTATAGAAATTAAATATTAATTTTTTTAAATGATCTTTATCATCTCACACAAATATCTTATCACATTTACTTCTCTTAGGAATACCCTATATTAAAAATTATTCATCATTTGAGGATGGAAACATAAATAAGGTTCAAATCATATGATCAATAAGTATAAAAAATGAGATATCAATACATGATAATTTGAAATCATAATATTGCAATAAGGTTACTTTATAATGAAAATAATTATTTATGTCCATACCGAACCATTCAATGATTATAAAAAAGATTCATTGAATAAACAATATCATTTCAGAAAAAATGAACCATAGATATAGAAATTATAATAAATAAACCATAAAACATAAATCTCTTTAATTAATGTGTGTCACCAAAATATATATGGAAAATATTTTCATATTTATTGTTTAAGAAACAAGACCATATAAATAGTGGACTAACAAAAACCTTTTTTCCTAGAGTGTATCAGTATGCACTTGTTTCCAAAAGTGGATCAAGGTCATCGACTAATTTCCCTTTATTATCTCATGAGATGTAAAGTGTTAAAACATAAATTTTTGGTAGATTTAGTTCCACTACATACATAATAAAATCCATAATTTCAATTTTCATAGGATAATAAATCATTCAACATATCAAAACCATTGAAACGAAATGGGTTTCAAAGATATTTAATTGTATCATAATTCGAAATAGTGTAATAGGATCTATGAACATCGTGCCATCAAAGACCTAAAAATTAATGAGAAACATAAAGATGGAATATAATGTAAATATTCAAAAAAAATTAACCACAAATATTGTTTTGTTAGGCGATTTTTTTGAATTTCACTGGTCGTTTTTTAGGAAAAAGCCATTTATTTTAAAAACCCCTTTTTGAAATGTTATTCAATTGAAAATGAGACTATTTTTTTGAAGAGAACTTCATAATATTTTATAGTAATCTTAAAATAAGTATGGTATCAGGATCACAGGAATAAATTTAGAACACATGAATATGGAAGATAAATATTCCCCAGTGGAGACTTCAACATAAACAACACAAAATAATATTGAGTTTGTTAAATAAACCCATCCCTTAAGACCACTAAGTTTATATTGAATTTCAATCAACCTCAATAATAAATTTTGATATATTAAACCTTTTCCCCTGAATCTAATTATATAATAGTATAAATGTTTTATTTATAACATCTTTTCACACTTGTATTAATATATATTGAATGAAAATCACTATTTTTGGTGAAGACTACTTCGTTTTCCAAGAATATTTTAGCTCATAATAATTCATCCTTATACTCTGATCGTTTGTGTCATAATTTTGAAAATTTTGATCATGGTATTAAAATAATATAAATAATTATATATATATTTAAAATAATTCATAAAATTTAAATATATAAAAATAACTATAACATTCACTGAGACGGTCGGTTGTACGTACACATGAATGCTGTTTCCATTTTTCAACTAATGGAATTAAATATATAATAATTAATATATCTATAATAATTTTATTTATCATATATACCAAATATATTAATTAATACAAAAATAATTCCATTCCATAAAATATGGAGATTAAAAAGGAATTGTATCACTATGTGGAGACAGTAAGCGGTAGATACGCACAAGTGATTCTTCCACATATTGTTTGAATGAAAAGGTGGTGTGATGGTATTTTCATAATATTAAAGAAAATCCATATTCATTGGGATAATTAAGTTTTAATTTTATGATAAACATCATAGATTTAGAATATGTAAGGATGTGTATAGAAATAATGTGATCAGTTAGAGTGATTTCCACTTCAACAAACATCTCTTTTATATTTCTTCTTAAGTGATATATGGATTGGCATATGAATTCAACTACCCATATATAATGTGTCTCACAATTTGAATAATATAAATGGTCATGGGATGGTATATCTATAAGTATCAATGTGTTATAATGACTTCATGGAGTAGGTTTCCTTTTGAAATTGATTTTTTGGTAACTTTTGGAATTTTTCAAAAGATTAAATTATGATAAATTCATTTTCTATCCAATTATCAATATATGGAAATGAAATAATTTAAAGGAGAATATAATGTCCTAGTAAACTAAAAAATATATATTTTGGACATGTTTTTTGTTATTTTATAGATTATCATTTTGATCAAAACTTAGTTAACATATTATAATTATTTCTATGGTAAAATATTTTTTCTAAAATAAAAGGTTGTTATTTTTTCTTAAATTAATTCAATTAGAACAAAAATAGATAATTGATCACATTATATATTATATAATAATCACTTTTTATTTTTTTTAATGACTTTTATTTTTAAATACTTTATTAAAATATTAATCCCTTAAAATATCACTATTATTAATTTTGATGTTATTCACTACTTTGACAGTTAAAAATATTAAAACATAATATAAAATTGTAACCGTATAATTTATTATTTCCAAAAATATCAAGTTCATATATATAATTTTTGTATCTAATTATATATTTCCAATTATGTAACCATTATTAATTTAATTTATTTTATTTTATTTTTCAATTAATGAAAAATTATTGGATCTACATTATATATGTTTTTAGGGTAGTAATTTAATTCCTAAAAATTATAAATAAATAAATATTGTAAATAAAGATCAATTTAATTTTTTTAAAAAAATTAAATTTTAACATATCTTATGGATAATCATGTATTAAAAATTTTATAGCTATTAAAAATGATTAATATGAAATCATTGAATTTATTTTAAATATAATATTATAAATGTCATAATGTCATCTATTTAGCCCAAAAGGTCATAAATTATAGCCTTGGATTATTTTGGAAAAAAATTATTTATCTAATAAAATTGGCTCAAGTCATTAGCTAATTTAATTTTCTATATCATATTATTTGTAACATTAACTATCCAATTTTCCATTTACCTGGGTAATAAAATTTTCAAAGGCTGTAATTTATATTAATAAAAAAAGGTGACATATTTTGTAAATTTTTACCCATATATTCTAAATATAGAATATAAACTTCAAAATAATAAAACAGATGTTTCCAAATTTAATTTAAAATAAATCCAATGAAACGCAAAGAAAATAGATTTTTTAAAGAAAATTATTTTTATATATACAATTTATTTATACTAAATTAATGTATATAATCCATGTAAACCCCATTATTATATTTTTTAAAATCAAAATTAACTAATACTTCTTTTAAAAAAAAAAAACAGACTTTATCCTTGTAAAAACATTAAATGAAAACATTATTTTTCTTAAATAAAACTATTTTCACTATTCCATGAAAAATAAATGTTTTCATAAATTTATCATAAGAAAAAAAATTAGATAATTTTATAATTATGTATTATAAAAAGAAACTAATTTTTACAAAAAAATTTCTAAAATTTCTAAAAATTATTATTCAGTTGCAAAAATAATAAAAACTCATTTTTGAAAAATTAATAATTTTTGAGAAAATATAATGAATTTTGTAAAAATTTGGTAAATAATTTGTAATAATGAAAAAATAAATTCATATTAATTTTACCCTTTATATCTATTTCACAATTTTTTTATTCCTATTCCTTCCTAATAATTAAATAGATATGTTATAACAGACATATATGATTTTAATAATATGTCATGATTCATATAATCCTTTATACTATGCAACAGAAGTTATCAATGTAATAAATTATCATAAATAAAATTAAAAAATCATGGGGAGATATCTGAGAAGGCTATGTTTTTCAAATGTAATAGTTTCTTTGATATTTTTCTTTTTTATTTTGTGGACTTTGGTTGTTTGATTTTGGGAATGTCTGAACACTAGATGTATTTGGGAGGATACTATTATAATCCATTTCCCATTAGAATCAGTGAGTTACTATGGTTAGTAAGGATTGAAGTACTGATACCAAATTTTGATTGATGATTTTACAGTTTTTTTATTTCACTTTTGATTTATTGAAGTGATTAGGATATTTCAAGAATCATGGGATCATAATTGAAGAAGTAGAACAATTTCACGACCACCACCCATTGTTTGGTCAACAATGTATATCCAATGAAAATAATTTTTAGTACATCAAAAATCTAAAAAACTATGTAGCCAGGCATAATACATATCTACATCTCTATTGGATTTTTTATTTTGAATCATAATGATCATAGGTTCCTTTGAAATCAGTTTCCAATAGATAAATATGTTTCAAAAATAGATTCAATGAGGGTTGGTTGTGGTTGAAATGGATTTTTTAGTGTGGTGTTTGGTGTATTGTTTTTGCATAACATTTTATAGTTCTTTCTAGGTTAAAATGTAATATTATAAAATGATTCATTATAAAACCAATTTTAAGGGGTTTTTTGAAAAAAATATATTTTCTTCACATGTGTTTTTATGTAAATTCATTGATTTCAATATAGATTTTTGAAAGAAAAAATTGAATCCAAAGTGGTGTTTTATGTAATTATTTCAAACTCCTTATTGGGTGATGTAAAATTTTAACACATTATATAATACATATGGATATTGTTTTGTATTAAAATGAAGTGTGTTTTCGTACAAATATTTTTTTTTCAGAATTAGGTGATTATTCATTCAAGGTTATGCCATAGTGAAAAGGGTTTTTGAAATTATTATTTGATGTTGGTGGTTTGTAACCACATAATTTTTAATATTTTTTGAATGATGTGACTTGTTTTTGTTAATTTAGATATTATATTTATCCATTAAATGATAATGACTCATTTTGGGTTTTCTTGTGATGCATAGATTTTCTGGGATATGTTATTGTGTTGTTTATGCTATATATTTTTTAATAATCAATAAATAAAATAGGAGTATTATATTTAGTGATGGTCCTCATGGTGAATACTTTCATTATTTGGAGGATATATTTTTATTTTTAGAATCAACCCAAATGTTTAATATATTAGTGGATGAAGAACCTCTACTGCCCTTAGACCATATCTTTGACATCTTCAATCAATATCATTCATATTTTTTATGATTGTGGTTTAGAAAAAGAGGTTGGGTGCTTAGAAAGGATTCTGGGAACCTAAATTTTATCAATACTCTTGGGAATTCAATGGTGATAATTGTTTTGAGTTTATAATTGGACTTAGATGAGTTTAGTGGGTGTTTCATGTTCCATCTAAATTGTGGGAGGACATATATTAGAAATTTTTCCTAAAACAATCATTCAATGGATCTATCTTGAGGATATAAAAGTGTAGATAACACTTGAGTATGTAGTCCTTTATCATGGGGAATAGATGGTGAAGGATTATATTGATCATTTTTCAGAGATAGGATTCTTTTACCCAATTGTTGTCATTGGTGGATTTCCAGAATCATTATTCAAGGGATGAGGGCTTCACCTATACTACAAATTATATGTGCTTGGATATATCCTTTCATATTTTATGAATTAAGTAAAAGATGCAATTTGGTTGTAAGAAGATCATTCTTGGAACCCGGTGATGGGTGACACCTTAATTAAATCTATTATGACAAATGAAAAACTATCATGTGTATATATAAAGGTAACTGAGCCAATTTTAAATTTTTTTTGTTCTTATGGATCATTTTTTTCATGTCCATGAACTTTGGATGAAGATATGTATCATTTGATTCCATTAATTGGATCATTGACACTCTAATCCCAATTATATCAAGTCATTTAGTACCTAACTTCATTGTGTTTGTTTTTCGCACCATCAAAGGTTTTATATTTTTTTATCAAAATACAAAATACGTGTAATTTTTTTCCTTTCCTTTTTATGGATTATTATTTAAAATTATTTTTTGAGTAATTTCATATTACATTAATTGTGGTTATTTTTGGACTGAGATAATGTAATATTACTTATATAAGTCGAGTTGTTTTGGGTATTTGTTGTTTCAAGTGATGTTCTAGGTGGAATTATCATTGGAGACTCATGGGTCTATGCTCACGTAACTAATAAATGTACCACTTTATGAAATTATGAATACATTGTGGGGATATTTTTAAATTTTTAGGGACATTATCACCATCATAGAGTGGCATGGATTTGGTCTAGAGCCATTGGTAGTTTTTTTGATGATGTTGGTTTATAGTTTTTTTTATATATCTTTTTTTGGATGATTCCAGCGATCTTGGTGGTGGTCTCGTATTAGGGATAATAATTTTTTGATTCTTTTGTAGTGGATGTTTACTATTATTTGTGTTATATTAATTGTTTTTTTACAATTATCATTATTTTTTATGAATTATATATTATTGAGTGAACATGGAAGATCTCCAATATTATTGGATTAAAATATTTTATTTTCAGAATTATATTCTTGTAAATGTTTTATTTTTTAGTACTCGGGTTTTGATGACATGATTTTGTGTGTGGGTTGATCAGTGATATTTCTCGTTATGCCAATAAATGTAATTACAATACCCACAATTGTTTTGGGTTGGAATGTAATTAATGTTTTGATAGTTTCATTATTTGAAAACAATATTTAAAGTGTAGAAAAGTGGAATGGCGGGGATAATTATGAATCCCTCATGTCATTTTTGTTTTATTTATTGATTTATTTAGGGAAATTTGTTTTCTAATATATTCATTTAATTTTAATGTTTTGTGATGTGCCATGGATTTGAAATCTAGTGTTGAATTATATAATGTTTTATAAAGAATGGTTTTTCCATTGTGATTTTTATAATTGAAGAACCATGTCGACAATTCTAAGAATATCCATAGACTATTCTTAACTAGAAAAACAATGGTTCTAATTAGATGGATTTATTTACACCATTGATGACTAGGTCATTATATATTGTTTTGTACTTAGAGATTTTTTTTCTAATTGCGGTGTTCCATACCACTAATCTAATGGTTTCACCATCATTGGGGCCTAAAAGGGATCACAAAGACACATGCCAAGGAGGTTGATTCATTATCTTCCCAATTTTATAACAGGATGAAATGAATATTCTAAAATGTTAAAAAAATTAATTTTATTTACCCAACATTTTTCAATGATTTCCATTGGATAATAGTGGTATACATCTAATGGTGAGTTCCCTCGCTTATTCCATCAATTTTTTATCCCGTCCTCCATATTTCATGTTTTTTTAGGTAATGTGTGTTTTCCACAATTATCACCTCCACTCTTACCATTTAATTTATCCTATGTATTTTCTTCCTCCAATAACCCAAATCATTTTTATATGTTAATAGGATTTAATGATTTTTCAATAATTTTTGTTCTAATTTATATTTTTTACAGGGTGCATCCTTTATGATTTGGGTGTTTTCCAATGAACGCGACTCATTATGGATTTAGTACATTTATTTGTGGTATGTGTCTATATGATATAAATATTAATATCAATTAAAGTAATCATATAACTGAAAATATATGTTTCCTAAGAAATTATTTATTTTTATTCCATGTGTGATGGATTTAAAAAATGTTTACATGAAATTATTACACAGTTTAATTGAATCACTGATTAATTTAAAATATATATATTAAATAGTTATTTAAAAATTTCTTATCCCTTTGGGAATGCAGCAACGAGGTTTTTAAAAAAATAATTATGGTAATTTTTGGTTTTATTAAGAATTTTGGTTTTTAAAGGAAGGAAAACTTGTTTTACAAATAAAATTAGAATGGGAAGAGTGTAGTCTTATAATTTATTTCTTAAGGATGTTTTTAAATTTTGATATTTCATTTTGTGGAAGGAATATTGAATTTTTAGTGAGATTAATTTTTAAAATTATTGTTTTAAAACATATCAAATCTATAAAATTATACTCATGATACGCTCTTGCTTTACGATAGTTATTTCTTCATGACATTCGGGAAATTTCATTTATTACGTGATGATTATATGATACTAATTATTTTGATTCATGAAATGGCTGTGGAAGAGTACTGGATCTATTAATTTATGCTAATGATTCATCTTATAATCATTTATCGAGTTTGTTTATTTCATATTTATATTGTTTTTTCATGAGAAACTAAGTAACATTGTATGAGATCTTCATTTTTGTTATAATATTTCTCTCCCAAAAAAGCTAGTGTCACATTTTTTATTGACTTACATGACTATTGTAGTTCCCTAGAAAATATAAGTTTGGTTAAATTGTGTTTTATAGGTATACTGAAAATCAATATTGACCGAAATTTTCCTTTGTGTTATGATAGTATCATTAGGATTGTATCATGTTAGGGAGTATAGTTTTTGCCATTACATGAATGACTAAATTAGTGGTAGAATATATTATATATTTATATATTTTAATAATCTCAAACATATCATTATTCAGGAGCATTGTTTTATTATTTAAATTAATATTTAACTTGGTATGGTGGAGGCTACAGGTGTTGTATTTCTTTTCATAATGGTTTAAATATTTTCCCAAAATGAGATTCGAAGAATTTTATGAAAGGATACAATAAAATAAAATTGATATTTTTATTTAATATAAGTATTATTATAAAATAGTTTGAAATGTGGAAAATAATTTTTTTCTTAGTGTTTCAAAAGTCCACCTTTCATATTCTAAAGAGTTTTTCTTTAAAATAGATAGTACATAGTATTTTTTAAAAATGATTTTTTTATATTAATAGTCTAATGATAGGGTGTTTTTTTTCTTTTGTTCTATAAAAATGAAAAATATTAATCTTAGATTATATATAAATGTAGAATTAACAAATTTTTATGTGACTTATTGTAGAATCCTTGATGAAATATTATAAGGCTTTTTATTTTACATCTGGAATACACCGATGTGAACATGTATAAATATCCCAGGCATTATAAATGTCCTATGTTATTTTTATAGTTTGGTAATATATATTTTAGGCCATTCTCATATGGGTTAGGATGCAATGAGAAACCATTGGATGTATGGATGGGGTATTATAGTTAAATTTTGGTCTATTTGGACCTATTAATATATAATCCATGTCATGAAAATTTCATAATTTTCTATTTATTATTCTTTTTATGATACATGTAACATATTTATTAAATTATGGTGTTGTATAATAATAAAATTGATTTATATTTATTAGATGTGACAATATTAGTCCTTATAGTTGTTTTTATTTTTTTATCTTATTTAGAAGGAGATCCATCATATGAATGCACCATGATAGATTTTTAGAATGATATATTACTTTATTAACTCTTTTTTAATAGTGTAATTATTCTGAAAGGGGTATTTTATGATTCTCATGAACTAGTTTATATCACATGGGGATTATGAACACTATTTAGGCATAGTGAATTAGTGGATTTGGTAAAGGGTTAGGGTAGCCTGGGCAAGTTCGTTTTGTTCTATATGCCACAATATTATTATAACCCTTAAAGAGAATTTGAGATCACACATTCTTATATTTATCTATTCCTATGGAAATTACAACGAATTTTGTGAATCTATTTTATTGAAGGGTCTTATGTCTGATTAATTTTATTGAATCAATGTTCATTGTATTATGATATAAGATGAATATGTTTCTAGTATATAATGATACTAACCCTATTGATTAAAGAGATTTTATTTAAAAAAATGTTATAATATATAATCATGTAAGACAATTTAATATATATATATATATATGTTAGATTTATTTGGAATGCCTCAAAAACATTAATTATGTTGTGTCTAAATATTGTTCAATGTTATAACTACCTCTTAAAATAAATAACTAGTTTAGTAAATATGAGATTAACAATCCCATGACACCATGTACTATAATCATCAAACAATGTCGAGATATAAATCATTTTCTTTATATAAGCTAATCTATTTTTATAAATTTAGTAACCCGTGATCATTATTCTCTATCATAGTATTATAAAAACACTAAACAACAAGTCCATATCATCAAATATCCTAGGAAACACACACTAGACCTATGGTGTACATTCAATTAACCCCTTAATGAAAACAAATTACACTAAAGTAAATGTTTAATGACCCATATGGTTCGTATAGACTAGATCACAAGTTTATATATACATTATCCCCATGATCATAATTATCACATTTTCCCCAAGCATATACACAACACATTATCCCTTTTTCTCATGTATAAAACGATTTTCCTTGGATTATACATAACACACCACTATATTATGTCATTAAAAAATTCATATCCCATATCCCATACGTATAATTAATCTCTTATGCCTATTTTAGTGATGTAATATAAATAATTCAATAAGAAGAATTAGTAACACAAGTTCATTCATTATTACCTGATAAAACAATGAAATTTATTAAACAATTTCCATATAAGGGATTACATACTTTCTTATGAAGAATTAACATAACATCCCAATTATCAGAATACCAAAAAAACATGCCATTCAGCCTTCAAGACAATGAATTATAATATATCTAAATTGTTCATTAATTAATGTTTCCTTATAATAATTATTATCCAATAAATAATAATATATCTTAAAATCACTATGATTTTTTCAAAACACATGATTATGTCCCCCCTCCCCCCCCCCCCCCCCGCGAGTCCAGTTCCCAATTCTCAAATTTCCATTTACCAATGAAAAAACTAATAAATATTTCAATATGTAAGATGTAATCAATCAAAGTCTTAATCGATGATTCTACCATGAAATTTTTAGATTAAATTTCATTAATGGAATTATTTTTATAATACTTAAAAATTATCATGAAAAACCTTCTAAGTTATGTCACTACATAAATAGATAAAATATATATATATCCTTTATCTTTATTATATTAATATCTACATTTATCCATTTTAATATCTAACTACAAGCATGTAATGTCAAATTTATATTTGTGTATACATATTAAATATTTAATTTATCATTATAGAATTGTGATATATTTTTCCTATAACTATTTTGTAAATAATTTTTTTGAAGCTTTGTTTGATAAAAATTTCAAAGTAATAACATATTAAAATTAAACTTTTATTATGATAGAAAAAGTAAGATATATGGACACCTGGTTATATCGTCAAAATGGAAATATAAAATAGGATGTGTAATTTTTTTTATAAATTATAGTGATTAAATGACAACAATTAGGTTGATTATGATAATATTAATTCCCCTCATATTTTTTATATGGTGGATCAAGTTATTAAAAGGATTAAAAATAATAATTCCCTTATTTTTCATAAGGACATTAAAAATAATGTTAGTGGAAAATATAATTTTCATAAGTACATCAAATGTTGGGAAATTGATAAAATAAATCCACATTTCCAAACTAATCTTAACTATTCTTAGTAAAACATAAGGAGTGAACATTTAAATTTGATTTAGAAAAATATTTCTTAAAATTTGTTTTTGATTGAACTAGATTTATGAATGTAAATTAACATATGCTACAAACACCAATATTCAAATATGTCTCTGTATACCCCAACATTAAAAGATCAATGATAATGTCCATCTAGTTGTGAAAGTAGGTATGGATCCGTAGAGTGGATCCCTCAAGGCATTATGTCAAATATAGAGTTTCCTCTCTAGTTAATTTTTTTGAGTGTTTTCAAGATTAAACAAATTATAATTCCCTTTTAAATATCTATAATTTTTTACCTTTAGTTCATTCAGGATTATACATGATTTATTTTAGCTGCAAATTGTTTTTGAAATAATAAATATGAAAATATTAGTATTATTTCTCAAGATAATACTAAATTTTTACGAATATTGTTCAAAAATATAAGTTAAAATTTGATACATGAAATAAATCTATATTCTTCATTAATAAATTTTATGAGTACTTTGAAAATGTAATTTTACAGAAATTATAAACATATAAATTTAAAAATGTACTAATTTCCATCAATCTATCCTACTAGAAATTGTTTATGGTTGAAGGATTTAATGGTTTTCATATGATTTTTATATATCATATAAAATGTAAGGTGAAAAATATTTTCATAATAAATAAATATAATATTTTTATATTTGACCTAGGAATTTAAATATTATAGATAATTTATATTAAATATAATGATAGTGATTGGTAACAACAATATTGTTTTGTTTAATTATTATATTTTTGTCCAAAATTAATTTCCAATTAAAGTTAATCAAAAGATAATATATAAAATTATTTAAATATTTAATTAGAAGATTAAATTATTCTATTGAATCATTGTTAGATTAAATGTTTTATTAATATTCAATTGTATAATAGGTATGATAATGTTATATAGAATCTTAACAAATCAAAATGATTAATAAAGGTTTATTAAATAAATGAAACATTTTATAGATTATTGTTTTATTTCATTATTATAAATATATAAACTTTCAATTTGAAATTATTTTTAGGATGACATGCCACACATATTTTTTCAATATTTAATAAAACATTACCAAATAAAATTACGAATTAATTTCCTTTTAAAAATATGATAATGATTATATTAATTACATACTTCTTGTAAATTGGGTAGATAGAGAAAAATATTATTTATTTTAACATTAATATTTGATTCAGATAAATCATGTTATTTGTTTTCAATATTTATATATGGTAATGAAATAATTGAAATATAGATCTTTAGAAACCTAATTTTTTTGAATAATTTATATTTGATAAATTAATTTTTGATATATGTTAATTAAAATAAAATATTATAATATGAATAACATGAATTATAAAAAATGAAATGATATTATTTGTTTTATAATTTCATACATAATAATATTTTTCAATAATATATTTTATTTATTAATTTTATTTATCACATTTAAATTTTCATTGAATCATGAAGAATCAATGAATTAATAAATTTTTATTAAATTTTGGGAAACATGTTTCTAAAATAAAAAATCTAATATACAGTATTGGTGTCTCGTCTCTACTATGAAAAGATGAAAATTATTTTGATTGGATAAATTTTCTTGATAATCATCTTGAAATATTAAAAATAAATTTTTTTTAAAAAACATCATGTTTTAATCAATATTGGTAGATTTATTATCTATAATTAATGAATCAAAAAAATTATAATTTTTTATAATGTTTAATTTAAAACATTTTAGAGAATTCATTTTCAAGCGCATCATTTTATAGTGTCCATAATATAGTGATGATGAATTATTGTATTTTTTAAATGGGTTATCATACATTCCATCATTATTATGAAAATGAAGCATCCTATGGGTGCACCAGAAATCGGTTCACCATGTTGATAATTCCAAAGGTTGAAATATCTAAACATAGAGCAACAACAATGCATGTAATTAGTAAATTCTTAATTCAATTTTTTTTAAGGATGGACTGAAATTAATTTATGTCAGTATATAAATGAGACATTTAATGAATTGAGCATTAGTTTGAATCAATAAAAATGATATATATTTAAATAATATTATATAAAATAGATAGTATGTATATAAAATAATGATGATTTATATATATTAGGTTATTTAATAATAAATTGAAAACAAATGAAAACCCAAAAATAGTATAGTTGTAATGAGTTGAAAGAATATTACACAATGTACATCGTATGAAAGAAAAGGTTATCAGAAATTACAGGTATTAAAAATAGAAGAAGGGGGATCTAATTGAAAACCCATATTAAATATTCTAAAAATCATCGATTTAAAAAGTAATCTAAAATTATCATCACCTTATGAAGAGATATAATTTAAAAAATATGGAAATGGTATGAAGTGAAGAATCACTAGATGATACATAAAAACAAATTTGTTTATCATAAGATCATACCTCATTGAATGTTGAGAATCCTGTGATAATAAAATTCTTTTAAAAAAGGTATTAGGATATGTATAAACTATTAACTCATTTAAAAAACATAACATTTGAATAATTACAATATTTATTTACGATGAATTGATAAAATTTTTTTTTGAATAATATAATGGTTTATGTTGAACCTATAGATATTAAAGTGGATTAATTTGAGATATCAATGGAAGATTGATCATTAAATGGTAAGATTATGCATCACAAAATTATTGATACATTCTTGGGAAGAATTAATATTGTTTGATCACTATTATGAGTAAGCATAATGAATTAAAGCACCAGAAACATGGTATTCAGATATATTGATAACCCTTAGTGATGATAAACCAAATATACAAAAGTATAAGTTGATTGAATTGTTGATCTAAATCTATATATATTGAGTGAAACCCCAAATTAAATCATTAGAATCTAACAATAATATCCATTTGGTGGGATTTGTAAGATAATAATTATAATTAAACTATGTAATAATGACTCATTGTGATCTAAATGTGATCTTATTGGAAGATAATTTGAGTCCAGATTCGAAGAATTTGAAATAATCAAAATCAAAATGAAATAAAAACATTGTCAGTAGAAGTTATTTAAAAATATAATATACAGATTATAAATTTAAAGGACAAGAAGGAGTAAGATAATGTTTTCATATGATAAAAGAGAATTTCATTTAGACCACTAGATGCTTACTATTCAAGTTATAGATTTTTGAACTACTAAATGATGTGGATGTCATAATTGTGTAAGAAAAAATATTTTACCATAAGATGATATGAATTATTTTCCATATAATGTTATTGATGTAAATATTTTGAGTGAATTATATTTTTTTTAAATATTATTATGAAAATAAAAATTTAAAAGTGAAGAGATTCAATATTCATTATGGGAATTTGATTATTCTGGGTTTCAGTTGACAAATATTTTAATGGAGAGTTAATAATAAATTTTTTGAAAACATGACATCACATTGATATTTAATAACTATAATAAATGAGATAAAAATATAATTGTGTGTATCCTTGGGGTTCAAAGACATAAAATCATTAAATTTATCAAGAAATGAAATTATTATTAAAGGAAGTGAGTTCATTCTGAGAACGGTGTCAATTTAATGTAAAATAGGGAGGGGATAATTTTTACGGTGAAAATAAGTTGTGGTAGAGTAATGACAAAAATTTATCATATGGTTAGTTTTGTACCAAATTTATTTGTTAATAACATCATATTTTCATGAAACAATATATGTTCACTAGAATAATATAACTAAAAGATGAGATCTCTGATTTGGTCATGTCAAACCAATAAATTTTCATGAAATTGATGTTTTTTGTAGTGTGGAATAACTAGAATCATTTTTACAGAAATAAATATTGGCTCACATTTATTTTAATTTTAATATCTCTAAATAAGGGTTTTGAAGATAAATATATGGAGGTCTTGGATAAAACATCAATTCTAGTAGTTATATAATTCAAATTTTTATTGATAACTAGTTGTTCTTGAGTAATCAAAACCATATTTCATGATAGGGGTCGAAAGACTTGTTCAAGAGATATATCAACCACATGGATAACATTTTTAATATCTTTTTGAATATGAAAATTTTACTATTGTGATATGGAAAAAAATTCTCAATTATTATTGTTAGGATAACAGTGAAAATATAGGGATCTAGACAATAATTTGACTCATTAAGGAATATTTCTTCCACAGTGGGACCAAAGCTTATAATAATCCATGATTTATATTTCATTTACATTATCCACAATGTCAAAGGGGAGTATATGTTTAGAGAGAACGTAAAATATCAATATATACAAAAACATTATAGTGGATTGATCAAATTAGTGGATGAAAATGATTATGTTGAGGTTAATCGATAAAGGTAGTTCACCCTATATTCACCCCCACCAACCTCTTGGTCTATCCCTGGGCCACTTTGAATAAGGAATGTTTTATAATAAATAAATTTGAATGACATACTTCAACCTATGCTATTAACTTCTATTTAAGGATCCTTTGTTTTATGGTTACATAAATTTATTAAAATCAATACTATTAAGATGTTATATATTCGTAGTAAAAGTAAAACTAGGATAGTTCCTATATAATAACTAAGCATTATTAATCTATACGAAAAATGATGTAACTATTTTGATCGAAATATTAAGAACAAATTACGTAAATCCTTATGTTGTTAAGTGATATTACCCAATCTTATTAGGTATATATTATATAAAACCTCATATTAAATTAATTTTATATTCTTTATTAAGAAGTTTCAAACTAAACATAAATGTGTGTGTGTGTGTGTGTCTATATATATATATGTGGGATTGTGTTGATGAGATTAATTTACTAATATTGTAGAATAAATCTTATTATTATATGAGGACTTTAAATTAGTTCTTTAAATAAAAATGTAGATGAATTTCTTAGTGTAGACTATTTTATGATCTAAAAAATTTTAACAAATGAATTTATGAATTTATAGAAATATTTAAAAATATTAGACAAATATAGAATCATACAGTGTTTATTTATTCAGCATTGCATGGATATTTTTGTTCACATTAATTAATTGACATATATCTATTGAAAATATTTTCTTGGATTTGGAGTTAGGGTAATGAGTTAGTAAATGATGATATTGGAGTATTCAATAAAAATATTTTGGTTTACTAAAAGGAAAATAGTAATTTCATATCCATGATAAATTATAAACGAATAGTTTTATGATTTTACTGATTGATATGTTATTTACACATAAAAATGTATTATGATAGAATAATATTAATATAAATTTTTTCACCACATTAAATGGATTTGGGTTAGAATGAGACAATTATTGCCAAAAAAATTAATGTCCTATGATTTTTGTTCATAGAATCTGGTATAAATATTATTACTGTTATTGATATTGAATTGTTAGGTACCATATTATAATAATATTATATTTTTATTTTTAGTGGGCTTGATAGAAGATAATATAATAAAAATTAATTTATAGAATATATGAAGTATGTTTTGAGTGAAAATTTGGGCATGGAGTTTATAGTGTTTAAATAAGGTAAAAAGGAAATACAGTTCACCATAAGAATTAATTTGGTCTAAAACTAAGATTATAAAAGTAATGAATTATTAATTGGTGGTTGAAAAAAATAAAAACCCAATTATTATATAAATTTCATGTGATAATTGGTGTATTTGATGATAACATGTCATGAAAAAATAGTCTGTGAAAATTAATTTATCATATTGTTATTTTCACATGTTGCTGATAGAGTTTAATCAAATAATTTAATCAACAAGATATTTTTTTTTTCATAATCACATTGTAATTTTTTTTTCAAACATTGAAATTATGGGAATTGAAAGGAGCATGAGTTAGGTGACTTAGGGTGGTGAATTATAATGATTTAAATGTTTATGGGATATTTTGAATGAATATGTCTCACTGTGGGAATATTAATAAAGGGAACGTACAGTAAATGAATGAGAGAGAGTGAAAGATGTAAATTATTAATAGTTTACACTATTAATAAAAGGAAACTTTATGTCTAAATTTAAATATAAATTTCATGTTATTTATATTATAAACATATTGTACTCTCTTTTTTGGACACATATAATTTCATTCTATATTCTCACAGAATAGTCATCCCTTGTATTTTTCAATAATAGTGGGCTTTATGAAGAATTAGTTTTGAGTGTGTAGATATTTGGCTATGTTTATTTTGGGAATTGTGTTTTATCTTAAGGAAATTATTCTATTAAAAACATATAATATTTCTTATAAATTACAACTATAAACATTGCATTGAAATATTATTATCTTAAAATTTTCATTATGACTATTAATAATTAAATTTAAAAAAATTCAAATTTTTATTTGTGGAATGTAGATATTTAAGGATTTTTAATTATTAATTATTAAAATCATAATTAATTGGTATATAGGGGTTTTCATATATTTATTTTTTTACCATTTTTTGAATTTGTGTAAAATTTATTGTCATATTTTAGAATAATGATTTTTTTACACTAAAAGGGAGTTAATTTTTTAATATATTTTATTTATTTTTTATATTTATATTATTCATAAGTTTTTAATTTTGAAATCGGGTTGTTTTAATTTATTTGGATAATTGTTTTTTGGTTTAATGATGGAGACATGAAATTATATTTTCATTGGTATTTTATATTTTGAATCATAAGGGTAATTTTATTTTTTTGTGAATTCAGATTCCCAGATCTATGATGTGTAGATATGTTATCCATTTTTTCCAATATTTTTAATAGGATGTACAAGGTGGGTATGTTAGAGAGGTGGATTTAATCATAAAACTGATCTAGGAAGGAAATGTTTTATCATTATATGTGAAAAATTGTTTTATAGTATATTTCGTTGGGGAAATAACACTCATTGAAATAACTTAGAACCATGTAGTATATTTACATTGGAGTTTTATTATTTTTTATAAATTTTTATATATGTGTATATTATTTTAAATTAGGATTTTTATTTTATTATTAATCATATCTTAGTTAATATATTTTATCCACATGACAAAATGAATGGTTTGTATCACATTTTCTTTTATGGATACATTATATCTTTTTTTAACAATGGGATATTACATAAACATGATTGAAAAATAATTTTATATAACATTTTTTATAAAAGAATTTTATAATCATGTTTGGATTACTGATGCATTTGAAATATTTGAATCTTGAAGAAATCATATTCAGTATATACTCACCTAGTAACTATGTACTATGGATTTTATGTTTACATTATTGGTTGCCTAAAAAGGAAAATAAATATTTATTTTCTTCCAATATTGAACCATTGCTCCAATTCATATATATGGATGGGTTAATTTTTGCCGAAGACATGATTATTTTGATTTTTAACATGATGTATTTTATAAAATACTTCTATATTAGATTGTTAATCTATTTATTTTTTATTGTGATTTTTTTCTTAATTGGTTTAATAAGAAATGCAGTTTTACATCCACATGAATTTGACTTTCATTTTTTATGTCATTTTTGGTAATATTATTTCCTTAATGATTTATATCATTTCGAATTTGTTGTTTCCACCCCCTCATGAATATTTAGTACGCCTGAGGCCATATTCTGAACCATCTCGAGTCTTATGATTCATGAAAAATGCTTGCAGATTTTCAAAGGGATATAGATATATTTTATCTATCATTGGAACTCTGGAAGATAAGGATATCATACTTTCAAATGTTAACACATAACTTTGAAAAATAATGATCTATATCTTTATAAATATGTTATAGTTACTAATATGTCTGGGTAGAACTATAGGTTAGAAAAATATTCTAATTAATATTCTATTTAATTATTCCATAACAAGAGTCTTTTTTGATGATTGGTTATATTAGAATTGAGTTCATACATCATTATAAGAATTTATATAGGATACAATATATATGATTGAATTTTATAAAATATAAATGAGAAATGTGGTATTAGTTTCTTATTTAATCCATTTATTATTATTTTTTCTATTTATTTTTAATGGCCCATATCTGATTGCCAATTTTTTTAATATTATCAAATTGATAAATTTTTTCGTTGTAGAAATAAGGAAAAGTGTTATTTTTCACTTTTTTGTCAAATACTATTTAGGTATAGTATAATTTTTACATAATGATATTTTTGTGGAATCAAGTAATGAGAAACTTATAAACACACAAACACATATATATATATATCACCTAATATTAATCAATTCATGACTTGTGTGGTGGAATGATAGGATTCTATGGGAAACATAACGATTGAAACTTTATTGTTCATAAGATTTTATTATATGAATTTTTCTATTTTCTATAGTTATGGATTCAAATATCCACATAATGGCATCAGATGATGAACTGGTGGAGTTTAAATCTTCTTCCAAGAGAGGATTTTTTTGTAGAGGTATTGAAAATATAAAATCCTATTGGGGTATCCTTATATAATTCCCTACTAGAGTATCATATATCCAGATCTAAATATATACAATTCCCAATAAAATATGAATAAATGGTATCCAAAGGACATGATCAATTTGTGAATTTTTTCACACCTTAGTTGGTTCAACCTTGAAAAAATGTAAAACCCACTGAGGTTTGTTGTGCTAAAATTTAAGATCACTGTGATTTGGGGTGTAGTTCTCCAGCCCTAGATACACCTAAAAATCATAATCGAGAATAGAGTACAACATGGCCTTAGGAGTGCATCCCCATATTTTAAAGGCTAATGAAGAGTAGTGAGGAATTGATTAGATGATAGGGGTGATACTATACCATTTTATGATGATGATTATAATTATAGTCTATATATATATGACATAGTGGGAGAAGGAAAATGACTTTGTGGAATCAATAAATAAAAATCATATTAATAAATATAGATAACAACAATAATAAACAAAAATCCAATATAAGTAATAACATTTTTATGTAACAAACCACAACTGGTAATACTAAAAAATAATCAAACATATTTTTCAGAGGATGAAAATTAGTAAAAACATATATAATTAATTAAAAAGAAATAGAAACTCAAATGTAACATATCTAATATATGATCCTCTATAGTACCCAACCATATATCCTATGTAAAAAATCCCAACATAGCCACTATGGTCCAAATACTTATCTTAGTCCCTTAACTAATTGAAAAAGTATTAAGTCTAAATGCATCTCAAAGGGCTTATATAGGGTGTGAGAATATTTATTGGTAGGATACCAAAAAATTATTACCATATTACATCCTTTATAAAGTTGGTGTTCTAAATTTCAATAAATAGTAAGCCCATGTATATTTAGAAAATAAAGTACTTATGTTGTGCGCAGTGGCCATATGGAAGAACTCTACCTTCTTTGATCAACATAGAAAGACTTTCACCACATGACCCCAATTATATATATACAATACAAAATTTATATATATATATATATAGTCGTTATCATATAGTCTATAAAACATAATGAATTACTTTACTAATAGAAGACCAAGTGGACCCTTAGATTCCACCTAAATCATGTCACTCAACATTTCTTTTCATCTATCAAATACACAACATCCATATGCCACAATGAGGAAAAATTTACTATTTCCATCACAACTACTATTGGAAGACCCATCGACATGAATCGTGATGTGTAAGTCACAATAATATGTGCCCTTAATTAAATAATCCCCATTTTCACAACAACCAACATCCTGAGGAATAGTGATATACATCCTCCCATTTCCTATAACAATGGTATCAACCATACCAGTAGACCTTGGTCCAGAATGGAATGTCTCAATTCCATCACATGACGGACCAACACCATCCACATCGAATTATATGGTGAGATCCCCCAACATAATTGATGGTCAACACCATTGCCTATGTTGAAAAGTCTATAAGGGACTCCACCAATGATGAGTTGTAAACACCCCCTCGATATAAGTCCTATTTGTGTGATCATGACTCCAATGGCATGTTAGGAATATATAGTGAGCACCAATCACCCAAAAATACATATTCCACATAATTCTAAACCCCATAGCCCTATTACCAAGTCACACAATCATCATGGTCAATACCATCTCATTTCTTATGGTTTATTTACCAAACCTTATAACCTCATCACCTCATTCCTATGATCATGTTTCCTCATCCTACACATAACCCATGTATCCTAGCCCTTATCCAACCAAATTAATGATTTCATATAAGTATAGGAGATTGGAATCACTATAATCCTTGGACAAATCCTATCACATTCCAATGGAGCCGATCAATTCAGTTTAAAAAATTAGTTAATTTCAAATATTCAATAATCCAAAACATCCCAATCTGGTAAAATACCCTTTCCTAGATTAACCATTTGTATTGTAGTGGGATAATTCCCATATGAACCCCACATGATTAATTTAATAATGTTCTTATTTTCATTTAACTTATTTGGGTCAAACTCAATTGATCCCCATGTCACATATTGTGTGCACCACTAAAAATTCTCATTACATTAATGATAAATCTAGTCACCAAAAACCTAATACTTATATGTCATCTCTATTTTGACATCATCTTCAGGATCAATCCTAATCTGAAAAATCTGCATTTTATATGATTTCCCTATAAAGTATGGTAAAACAGATCACACAGACATGGAAAACCATACAAAAATTGAAATGAATAACATATGACAGTGGATCAAAGGCCTTACCCAGATGAATTTTTGTCCACAAAAAATTAAATATTAGAGCACAAATGATAGGGATATTAAAATTCATAGGGGGTGAGGGAAGAGGCATGGGATACCACTTTGATGAAACCACTTTTTTCTATGGTGGAGAAGTAATATGAGGGGGTTGAGTACCCTATATCAAAAAAATGATGTTTCAAACTTAGGAATTTATTATTAAAATCACAACATATAACATAGATACATGTTTTTATTCCATGGGTAAACCACCAATGAATTCATTCCTAGTAACACATCACCAAAAACATTACACATCATGTATGTGTTACATGATGTGTACTTCTAGCTATAAATGTTTTCAATAGTATAGGGCCTATGTCATTTCTTTTTTGTTCTCCGAAACAATTGTTTCATCCATAGAAACATATATGACACCTAAAACATGTTTGTGGTTCAAAAAACAGATGATGAATTTCAAAATATCAAATAAAATTACAATGCTATACTATGTAAAAAAGGAAATATTACATAAAAATAACCCTTAAAAACCAAGTTGTTACAATCATCCCATGATAACATAGCTCTTCCTTGGCATATAATTATTTACCTAGAGTGGGTAATGAACATACCCATCTCATATAAAATCATCTCTGTCTACCATGTTCAGTCAAATGTCCATTATCCTCCAGGTTCTCCCCTCTAAATAAAATACATAATTGATCATTTCCTGACCCAAAACAAAAATCTTATGGTCTATTGACCATCCCTAGAATAAAATGTCATCCCATGAATCACAATCATTCATAAACCCTATAAGGTTTCCCTGTCACTTTGGGTTCATATCTGAAAACATTTAAAATCCAATATCTCATTGGACTCCCACAAAATACACATGTCTCACAAGATTCCCAGGAGGTCATGCATCTCATCAGATGCTAAAATGTCCGCTCACCTTAATTAGTGCTGATAATAATACTTTCTTCCACCCACCTCATACACAACATTGGTCTCATAAATTCTTATATGCTTATATAACTCATGTTAATTCCACACCACATTGATTCCCATAAAAAAATCCTGGAAACATGAACCTCACATGCATAAGTATATATATATATAGCACATCCTAGTAGATTATATCCAACAATTATGGTCTTGGTTAGTCCAAAATAAATATATTTCTCCTTCTAAAACAAAAACAGCCTAATCCACAACAAAGGTAACATGTTAATCCCACAACATACCTTAAACTATAGTTTTCTCTCAACCTACTCCATAACTCAATGCTCCACTAAGTTCAATTGGTTGAAGGCCCATATTCCAAAGGACTTCTCCCCTTATGGATCTACCTCGAATACTATCCAGTGACCCCTTTTTGAGTCTCACTATCTATGCAACATCCTCTCATGAAGCTAAAATCTAGATACTAGCTCCTAGTATCACTACTGTTCTAACCCAATACAACTAAGACTGATCCAATTCCTGGATCCTATGTATTCTTGAATTCTTTTTGTATAGAATATTGAGATTCCTGATCTGTCTGAATCTCTAGAACTCCTCAGGAGGACACTCACACTGATTCAAGACACATCCAGGCCGCCTTCATAGGATGCATAAAATTAACAACCCAATCCTTAGTGGTATGCCTAAATCTCTTGACAAAATTCCCACATAAATTCCACATTGACTCACTACTAACAACCTGGATCATTTATTTCCAAATCACCTAATTTCATCACCCATCATGAATTTGAATATTCTATCATGTGCCCCTTCAATATCAATTCATATTAGTCCTAGACTACAAATAACATCATATTAGGGATATTGACTTATCCTTGATATAATTAAACATTACATACTAAAAAGGGTTCCCCACAGTAGATTATTCACCCAACATAGATGATTAAAAACTGTACAATTATGTGAAGGTAGTTCAATAGTCAATAACATATTTATGCCCCTTTTAGAGAATCATGAACTCAATGGACCTATCTGACCTCAAAATTTGTTGATATAAATGATCAAATTATTTGGACTTATTGTCTTTCTAAGAAAATACTACATGTATTAATACCTATAAATAAACATTACACTAGTTTAATTTTGGTCCTATCAGCATGTACATCACCAGCTTCACCCTCTACGGTGGCAGTGCCTTCATCTAGTTGAATATCATATGAATCGCCTTAATGAAATTCTCTACAGCCTCTAGTCCACCATAAGCATAATCTAATATTTGTTCCTACTACTAGGACTCATAATTTATGTATTTTGTTGATGGATAAACTCTATGAGATCACCAATCGATACCATAAATAACCCAAACCAGGCTCACTATGAACTTCTTGATATGCCATGGCCCAAAATCAACCATATTTCGTTGTTATATCTCCTATAAATAATAATACACATGTGATTTTACCAATGTATCATGATCATACCAAACCTATTGGGCCTCGCCATAAACCTTAGAGAAACATCATTTTCACACTGAGGTGGAATCATTTGACCCCCCTTTGGATGCTCCACCGAATCCTGTACAGGTTGCATCCAACTGAATACTGATACTGTGTTTAGATGTCCATATAATTATAAACACACATACACACACACAGAAACACACACACACATATATATATATATATCATACATAGTATAATATATAATTCAATGAACATAACACCTCTATTACACTCCCCTATCACACCGAATCATTGGATATCCAGCCTCAATGACATATACCTATATGTATCGTGGTCATGTATCATCGGTATCCGAGAATCATAGTCCCATACCAATCAACATTTGAGTCGGTAATCAAATATATTTTGTCTTCATGTCCCATCAACTTCCCATGTTATGTTCAAGAATCACATAACCTTAGTGGTGGTTGATTATAATTCTACTAATGATGCTATACAGGAAAGCACTAATTATATTCCTTATTGAAAAAATAAAAAACTCAACCTCTATAATTTTCCCTTCCTACCCTCATCTGATACTGAACCATATACATATCACTACTCATAGAATCACACACATATATCATTGGAACCACATGTAGGGGTATTCTATGTATAATTACACCAATGGGGGGGGGAATCAAAAAACACTCTTTTGTATCTTTTCTTGACACTTTAAAAAACCAAACACCTAAGGGAGAAATGCATGTCACAAACAAAAATCATTCATAGGAACATAAATATATCAAGTCACCATATGTTCCTACAATGATGAATAAATAATACAACCATTACATATTGGTCCTACTGTCCAATTTCCTTCCTTTTTCATACCAATCCAATGATCAAATATAATATAAAAGATAACCATAATACCATAGTCTATCACTCAAGGATGAAATAAAATAAACACTAAATGATAAAAGTATGATATCATTTTCCCAAAACAAGAAACATGGTTTGTCCCCAGTGCATGGGGATAGAGGCACAAAACATGTGTTCCGTACCAATTCCCCTTTACAACCTAGAAACCAATATTCCATACCCCCAAAAGTAATACAAAATATTGAAATGGAAAACATTTTAGATCATTTTTAGCTAGATGAGAACATAAATGGATTCACATTCATGAACTATATAGGTATCATTTGTAGTGCCCTGAGCCATGAGCCACATAAAAATTGTGCTCTGGGTTTGAGTACCACATGGCCTTATTTACACCTCTCCATATGCCAAAGGATATTGAACAGTATCAAGTGTATGATCAAGCGATAGTTTGGAGAAAATACCCATTTTTGAGGAAAACTATTATGGTCGATAAATATATATATATATATATATATAATATCAAAAAAAGAAACATGACTCAGTGGAAGAAACAAATTAAACTCATCAGAATCATAATACAACTACAATAGTAATAATCCACATGCCCCAAGGTGTAATACCCTTTGATAGAACAAATCCAAGATAAGTCATTAAAAAATAATCGAACATGTTATTTCATTATAGAATGTCACTATAACATATAAAGCATGAAAAAAATTGAAACACAAAATTATCTTATCTAATGAAAGAACCATCTTGACTCCTTTCCATCCATTCCTCAAAAAAGCACCGACATGACAACAAAGGTCTTGGTATTGATCATCATCCCATACCTGATTGTAAAAGAATAAATTCTATATGTATCTTAAGGGGCCAATGTCTGGTGTGAGAATAGATATTAGTAGGTGGACACCTATGTGAGCCTATCTTACCTCAATGATTATGTACTTGTTCTAAATGTAAATAAATGTTAAGAACATGAATTTTTTATAAATAACTCATATCTATTGTGCTCAACATTCACAAGAATGCCACCTACCTACATTGGCCATCATTAGAATTCATTGAACATGTTCCAAATAAATTTTGATACATAATATATCCAATATATAAATATATATTGTAGAGATGATACACTTAAAAATCCAAAGGAATTACATGACAAAAAATCATCACAATGGAACCCTCAGATTCCACAAAAATCATGTCACATGGAACGAAATTCCATCTATTAAACTCCCAACGTCCATATGGAACAAACGATCAGAATATAACTAGTCCATCAGACACTAGCTCATATGTCTCATCATCTCAATGCCTAATATTCAATTAATAATGGCATCTACCATAAAATAAATATGAACCAATTTCTCAATAACTGATATCCTTAGGCATGGAGATATACATCCTCCCATGTTTCTGCCTAATGACCTCAAGTGTATCGGAGAGCCTTAGCCACCAACTAATTGTCTCTTAACCATAAAATGATGGTCCATCATCATCATTGTGGAATTCTATGGTGAGAACCCCAAACTAAACTGATTGTCAAAACCATCATATAAGACTCATAGACTACCTGGGCCTCTACCCACAAGGAGTGGTCAACACCATATAAATATTATTTCAATGAGTGTGAACATGACTCCAAAGGTGTGTCATCTAACAAATAGTAAGCAAAATTCACCAAAATGGTTCCTATTTCAATTCATACGGCAACCCATACCGTTTATTCCATGTCACATTACCATGATGATCACTACAATATCATGTCATATGGGTCATCCCATAGTCTTGCCGACTTCTTCACCTAAATCACATGACCTTGTCACCTTATCTTATGTTAAAAAACATTTATCATGTTCCTATCCCATTATAATGAACTAGATCTCTAAAATTAAGTTGATTAACATCCCCTCAATCATTATTCCATTCTCTCCATAATTTCATGGAATCAATAAATTTAATATTAACAATTCAATTAAAATAAAATATACTCGTGACCTAAACTGACAAAGATTTTCTAGGCCCCTTACTCTGTATAACCATTTTCTGTGTAGTGGTAGCATTCTCATTGGTTCATCACATGATAAGATTAATAATTCATATACATGAAGTACATTTATTAGGGTCACACTCTATTGAACAACATGGAACAAATAGACCACACCTTTGATACAGTAACAAAATCAATGAGAAATCGATGAACCACCATTCTCATATTCATAGATTCATTCTCAATTGACATGTGTTTCTAACTCGATCAAAATTATAAGAAATAGGTTCTTTAGAAGAATTTCTTGAATATAGTGTTTAATGTCTTGCATTTATTTAGACCATCTTATGGGAACAACAACAATGATAAGAGGTCAATGGATCTAAGGCCTTATTGGGATAAATATATAGCCACAAATGGACCTATGATTGGAACTCGTATGGAAGAGATATTAAGAACCCTAGGGGGATATGGGTGAGGCATGTGACACCTCTTGTGAACGGGATATTCTTTTTGTAGAGGAGATATAAAATCAGGACGCTGATAAACCATGTATTTTTTTAAAAAAATTCTACATTTTAGATTCAAGATGTGTAAATTTAAAAGTTAATTTGTTCAGTTTAGAACATGTAACCTAATTACTTATCTTGTATTCCTCGTGTAGACATGTAGGAGGCATTAGATGAGGATACACATTTTGAGAACAACTTACATGTCATGAAAATGTTACAAAATGTGTTTTTCTAGCTTAATATATTTTAAATATCATATACCCTTCATCATTTCCATAAGAATTCTACCAAACACCTAGATCTTCCTATTAAACATAAGACAGACAAAAAACAAGCTATTTGGTCAAAAAAACCGGTAAACTGACTTCTCAAAGATCAAAAAAATCGACAGACTCACAAAGGTAAAGAATTAACATGTACCTATAATTTACCCATTAAAAAACTAGAGATGTTACATGGGGATTCCTAAAATAGAGTATGATTATAATAGGTAAAAATGAGATCTCTTTAGTGTTTCAACTCGGATATTAATTTTCCAATACAAGTAATATTATATTCTTTAAACTCAACCCATAAATCTTAAAGATCCAAAAAAGAGAATTTATTTTTAACCAATATAATTATAAACACTTAAATTCATGGATATGGTTCAAAATTCATAGCCTAATACAATTCTTCTAGAATCTAGAAATTATTTTGGATATTGAATCCAGAATTGTAGAGCCTTTTTTATAGGATGATAATATGATTTATTTTGATCATGGATTCTATGATAGAATTATTTTTGATTTAGATATTTTACACTCTCAACCTCACAGTTCCAAGGTCATTATAAATGGTGACGAAATTGTGATGGGGTTTGAAAAATTAATATATCCTTGTTTAGCACATTAATTTCAAGTTGGCTGTCTATGGGAAATACAATTAGAAAAAATCATAGAATATTTAGGAAAATTTTCTACCCCACAATGGTCAATGGAACGGTTCCCTGTAATCAAATAACAATGGGAGTGTGGATGTGATACCCTGTAAATGAAAGGATATTGAGGCTCCCCTAAAAAACATTTGAGGAAATAGTATGAAATCTCAAATTTAAATGATCTAGATTATGGATCTATTGGCCTCATAACAAAGAAAATCATGTTGCTAGGGAAGAACATGACATTAATAATCCTAATAATGAGAATGAAAACAACTATAATATTTCCAAATTAGAAAAAATATCACCAAAGAATGATCTTATTATAAGTTATAATGTTATTTTTGGAATGACATATAGTCAATTGGTGGAGGATGAATAACCATTCAATGAGGATGGATATTCTTCCATAGAGTAACCAACCCCATCTAATCCTTATGATTCTCATCATAATTTAATAGTTGGAATAGAAAGTATTACCTATTAAATATAGTCATATGGTGGATCGAATACATTCTTCAACTACCACTATTGATAATGAAAACCGAGAAGATGGATGATGTTCTCAAACCATGAAATTTTTTTATTTCTTCATGTGTTTAAATCTAAGGAGGATCCTAACATTAATAACACATCCTTGGGTGGAAAGGGCTCTAACTCTACACATAATAAGAGAAAATTATCCAAATAATGAATTTTGTGTATATAGGCAATATAGACCACTCTAATACCCACAAATGGTTTATTTTAAATCATCACCATATCATGATTGGAACTGTTGAACCTAATAATAATTTAATCCATTTCAATTCCCTTAACAATGATAACATATGATATAATATGATTTTGATAATTGTAAATTCATAGGATGTGGAAATCATTTTGGTCTAAAAATAATGAAGATATTAAATTTTTTTTAATTTATATGGGTGAGAATATGATCACTAATATTTCAAAAATATATTATGGTTTCTACTTTTCAACTATTTTTATATCGTATATAATTTTCAGGGGAAAACATAATTTCTGGTAGAAATTGAGAACCTTAAGAATGTCATCTCGGGTCTATAGAAGAAGAATTGATACTTTAATGTAGTTATTTCCTCACATGAGAGAATGGTGTTCCTAGTCACAATATTTTCGGTAGAATGGTTAAATAGTGTCTTGATCTAAATTATTTGGTGGAGGTCACAATTAATATGAAAAAATCACCAATAATTAAATTATCTAAATAAAATTATAGATAGTATTCTTGGAAACATTATTCTGAGTCCCAATTCCCCGTATAATTGGGAGAATATCCAATAAAGGACCCCGTAGAATAATTACTATGAACAATAACCCATATTATACTCTATTATATTTAATAAGTATATTGCACTTGTGGAAAATAGATTTTAATATTCATGTTTCAATTACTACAACATTGGAAGGACATTTAAGGGAGTATGGGATGAATTACAAGTCTCTGATAATGTCCATGGTTATGTGTTCAATATCTATAATCTTACAAGAAGACAAAGGACATAGAGTGAGGAATTTATTATCTTCAATGGATGATGTTATAATGTACATATATGATAAATATTATGAACATCAAAATAGGCATGAAAAAAAAAATCATAGCTTATTTTAATAAGGAGGTGGAGATATCTTCTATTCTGAATGAAAGGATATAAATAAAGGAAACTATCCTTACGGATATTTTTAAGAGAAAATAATCAATGTAGGTAAATATAAAGACCTCCTTAGCTATTAATTTTTAGATATTATGGATATTTTTGAATCCTACTAAATACATGAATAATGGAGATTAATTAATCTCATGTGGGAAGTTATTTATTTTTCACACTATTTTGAATGTTCATGGCTTATTTAACATTGTGTACGCAAAAAATACTATTGTTCTCTTGTATTTTATTCCTCGAAAGTTGATAATTTTGATAATATAATTCTCACCTAACATCCAAAAAAAATATTGATCAATGTATCTGACTTATCTATTAATCCTCAAAGCACTCCTAACCAAAATGGAATCACAAGATTCTTCTTCTAGGAATTGTGGAAGATTTAAATAAATCTCAATGTATTAATATTATTAGGAAACATTGGAGATGTGAAACTATTACTGTCAAGATTCAGTTAAAGAAGGCCTTTGATTCAATGAAATTTGATTTAATGATTACTTTCATTCATAAGATTGTTTTTGATACCATATTAATAAATATTATTCTTTCCTTTCATAATACAATGAGAATATCTATCACGAGGAATATAATCAATAAAGGATGAATTTCTTAATCTTATTGTATTTAGAATGGCGGCCGTAGTCGATTTTCCTTCTTACCATTATAAAATAATTTATATACAGATACATCCTTGAAATGGTTGAGTATTATCACATAAAAACAATACAATCTAGGACATGTGTTACTTCATGGTCACAAATTCTTTATATTTTTTATCACATTATCATTATTTATGTTTTAATGAAAAATATTAACATAATTAAGGATTACCTTGAGTAAAACTATTTTGATTCAAATCAACATGTTATCTGGAATAATTCAGATTCTCTCTCAATTCTAAATTTTAATTTCCCTTTGATATTCAATATCTAGGAGAGATTTGAGGATAAAAATTTTATTTTCCCCTAAATAATTGTTATTTTGTGTATTCTAGGGAATTTATGCTTAATTATTTCATATGAATTCTTGATAACATCATGATTCATATTAGTGTTTGTAAATTAATGACCTATCTCATCAGATTGATATATTTCCCTTGTAATGTGTCTTATCATGAAAAATACTCTTCTAGTTAAACTATATTAATGACATTATTCTCTGATAAAAATATAATCCAATGTGTCGAGAACCTAACACTGTGTGGATATCTATTTAAGAGTAAATCAGATACTATGAAATTGAGTTTGTTCTAAAAACCCTTTAATTTTAAAAGGATGCGAAATTAAGAACTATAATTATTCAATCATCTCCTTCAATCACGGTTTTAAAGGAAATGTTTTATTGAATCATTTATTAATAATTTTTTTAGTGTCATATTATCTAATAGTATTGCCTTTATGAACTCTAATTATGTTAACACCTCTCTTTGGCCATGTTTTAAGAGGCAAAATGTACCTATTATGATGCACTACATATGTCTAATCTACCATAATTCTAATATTATATTTTATAAGGATATTTGGTGGGTACCACTAGTATTTTATGATCGAAAAGTCCATGTTTAGAAAATTGGTGTTATAATTTTGTGTGAAATACTATGTCATTTAGAGTAACTTCAATAATCAGTCAAGGAGACTATTATTCATTTACCAATTTTGGATAAAAAATACACTATAGAATGGGATTCATCTTGGAATAGAAACTATACATGAGGCCATTATTAAGGATTTTTAGGGGTAGGCCTCTAGAAATTTCCCCTAGTCTAGAATACTTTTAAAATTTAATGATTTATCCATATAGATACAATATTATATGGAGGTAATTACAATAAAATATCACAATGGATGTTTTCTTTATGAAATCTAGACTGAATACATTTTTGACATGAAGTGTGTTTAAGATGTGAAGGAATACATTACTAATATCTTCTTACACTATAATTACTTTTTGTCTATTTCATGTATTTATACCTACCTTATTGACATATAGCACATCGGAGTCACTAATTGTACAGACCCGTAAATTTCAAGGGAATTTTTTTCTTAATTTTCTTTGGAATTTTGCAAGAATGCAGTTTCTGACGGCCCCTGATTCCGAGGCCCGGTGTGCCCAGAATCATTTTCTGAATTTTGGATCGGGTACGTTCAGTGAACGAACGAGCGGGTTTTTCTAACTTTTGAACCGGTTCTCGGAATCAAATTTTGTTGGCACCGATGGAATCGCAGCGCCAATTTTTGCTTAGAAAAGCCTCTTCTGGAGTTTCGTTTGCTTGGATGTGGTTTTTAAATTTTGGGGGTTAAGTTAAGAAATAAAATAAAGTGGTGCGACAACTATATTTTTATTTCACATAAAGCCACTTAAAAGCCACTTGAATCTTCTTATGATGAGTTGAAGCAGATATGGTGCATTTCAAAATATCCTACCCTGTTGGTAGGATATTTGAGAGGTGGAGCCCGCACGAACCCCCCCATTTCTTTTCCTCTAAGTAACGCACCAGCGAAAAATCCTCATTATGAAAGTCAACTGGGGTGTTTTCTAAAACTCTTAAACACTCCTATTAAATGTTCTTTTAAAACGTTAACATTAATTCACCGAATTAATGGTTCGTTTCTTAACATGTTTTCAAACTGTTGGAATAATAATAAAATAAGACCAACACACTTTCTTCATGGGTGCGATTTGTTGAGAGGATTTGGAGAATCTGTACCTTTATCCTCCTTCGCGAAAAAAGTGAAGAATGCGAAAAACATGAAGAACATCGAATCCTCGGAGATTGACGACGCAACACCGTGTTTCGCGACGCCGACGATTCTCCTTTCACGACGCTTCTTCCGCGATGTTCTTCCCCGCAACAATCTCTGATCATCAACAGCTTGAGGTAGGCGAATTCGGATCTTTTAAATTTCCTTTGTTGATTTTATCCTTAACATGGATTTAATTCATGAAATTAAATCTGTGTGTTTTCTTTAGCCCTCGGAGATCACCAACGCGATGCCCTTCGGCGACGACATGACACCCTTCCGCAACGCGGCGATCCTCTTCTTCCGCGATGATCAATTCCGCGTAGAACGCATGTTCGATGACAGCGATGAGGTAGGGGTTTTGTTTGAGAATAATATTTATTCCTATGGTTGTTTCTTCTAAATCAAATAACTCGGATCAAATTCAATTTTAATTCATTAAAATTGTGCCTTGCTATGTTTTTCACGTGTTGATTGTTATTTCACGATTGTTATCACCTAACGCGAAGGGTGCGGGCCAAACAAACACAACCCAACAACCATCCGTAGTTCATCGTTGATGCACGGATTGGTCGGTGACAACAAAAGGGCCGCAAGTTATTTTTGAAGGCATTGTAGTTAAGTTTGAGTCCCGGGACGAACACTGGCGAAGACCGCGCGCAAATCGGACCACCGGAGCACGTCTGGTGGTCTGCGGAACCCCCCGCTGGCGCGCCCCGCTGGCACGGCGGTGTCAGCGGCCGGGGGCGGCGGCCCGAAGCTGCCGGCCGCCCGGAAGTGGCGGCGCCCGGCGCACCGCCGGGAAGACCCGCCTCGGCAGAAGCCGCAACGGCATTGGCCGGTCCCGCGGCCGCGCGGGACCACGGAGGAAGGACACGGCCTTGCCGCATCCGTTGGCGAGAGGCGGACCCCCATGCGGGGCTGCAGAACCGACAAGGGGGGTGGCGCCCCCTTGCACCCACTCGGCCGTTACGGCCAAGCCGACCTTGGGGGGGTGGCTGGGCCAGGTCGGTCCGGGCCCAGACCCCCTGTTTTCAGACCTTTTCGGTCTTTTGCTCATAAAATGGGCTACTGGCATCCGAACAACGCGTCGTCAGCGGAAATTCTATTCTTGTATCGAGACAGTCATTTCGGAACATCACACTCAAGGTTTCGAAATACTTTGGGTTCGGCCGGGTTGGTTCGTACACGAAACCAACCGGGACCTCGGAGCGGAAACGCTCATATCTTGAGCTTCGGATGTCCGTTTGACGTGCCGCTGACTTTGTTGAATTCCTCTAAGTGAGACGGATCTTTAGGATTACTCATCCCGAGGTTTGTACGCAGGTGGAGTACGGTCATGTTGGTTTTTCCTTAAAAACCAACGGGGCCCCTGGAACGAAAAAGCCATTAACTCTCAGACCGGGCGTCCGATTGACGCGCAATCTGTGACGTTGAGTTCATGTTGACGATACGGAAATTTTGGATGCATCAAATCTTTACTATGTGTTAGTTGATGTATCAGCCTCTCGGCTCATGGAGCGGACCCGCCCGAACGAGCTTGCTGTGTGCGGGAACCCTAGAGCTGGATGCGACTACGACGACGACGATAGTACAGAGATCCTTAATGGATTCGACGATGACTGTGTAGAGATCTTCAGTGGATTCGATGGCGATGACTACAGCACTCAGCGATCCTTTTTGGTTCAGTGAAACCGATCCTGTGTGGGTCCGATACTGTGTGGGTCAACGCTCAGCGGTCCTGTGTGGGCCAGCACCTAGAGATCCTGTGTGGGTCCGATCCTGTGTGGGTCTTTGCGGGGGTGAGTTACCTATCGATCTTTTGTCGGTCAGATCCTTTGTCGGTCATTGTGGGGGTTAGTTAACTATCGATGCTTTGTGGGTCAGATCCTTTGTGGTACATTGCGGGGGTTAGTTACATATCGATCCTTTGTGGGTCAGATCCTTTTTGGGTCATTGCGGGGGTTAGTACAAATCAATCCTTTGTGGGTCGGATGGATTAGATGAATCAGTGGCAATACCTGGTCATCTTTATCGTCATATGAAGAAGTATACCTATGTGAGATGATTACTGTTTTACTTTCCTTTGTGGATTGTGTTGTGCTATCCTATGTGGATTTACTTTTTTCTTTCTTGTGTGGATTGGGTTGTACTTGGGCTCGGATTTTGGAGCCGAACGAGAATTGATGAATTAGGTATATTTATGGGCATATACCTAAGCAGTGTCGGATGTTACTTCCTGATTGTATCTTTCCTTTGTGGATTATCCTTTGTGGATTCTAGGAGACCTTCGGGGGATCGGTGTCCGTACTGAGTAGCTTATACTCACCCCTGCATGGGCTATTCCCGCACTACTTTGTGTTGGTTATAGACGACAGACAGCGCTGATCGTGGATGAGGCTTGCGGAGCAGGACGATACCTGGAGGTGGACAACTGGGCGGGACGTACTCGGAGCGGTCAGCTGGACCCGAGGAGCAGTTGAGGCTATCTGTACCCACCCTTCAGGTGGGATTTCCAGTGGACAGCTCGACGTTGCGGCTTTACCTTCCAGTTGTTGTTTTCCCTTTCCAGTTGTACTTACTTTCAGTTTGGGTTTGCATACTTGCCCACTTACTTTTCCGCACTTACTGTTGTACCCAGTTTTTACTTAGTGTTTGCTTCTTCCTGCTTGCTCTGTGGTTTTTCTGTTTTACTTTACAAAGTAAATGTATTCCCTTTTTACCGGGATTTACACATTGGTGCTAGTTGCCAGCCCCTGGCCTATGGACGGCGGGCATGGGGTAGTCACGGCACGGGCCCCGAGGACGGGCCGTGACAAATTGGTATCAGAGGAGTTCGGTTCTACCGCATAACTTCGGACTCTGATCTTTTTTTTTATCTGTGAAGCAATAGTGTTTAGCGTATTAGGTGTGGCTATCAGTCCAGGGAGTCCATTATTGGTGTGGCGGCCGACGTATCCGTACTCCAGGACCCTGACTTCTGATTTCCCACATAATACACGAAAACATTGATTGCGTGTGTGTTTCAAGTTTTCATTGTGATTACATTGTGTCAGCACACCAGGTATACTGTTCTGACTATGGCGCATCTATTTCCTTTTCAAGATGGCTCCACGACGGCAGCTAGTTTGGGTTCCGAGAGTTGTACTTGACGATAGCCCGCCGAGCGATGAGGCCTCAGTACATGGCCCTTTGACAGTATAGGCACCGGCGATACCTTTACCTGCCAAGCCACCGATGCTTCCAGCCCCAGCCGCTGACGATGTATGTCGCCTTAGTGCACTGCATGAGTTCCAGCGCCAGTGACCGCCCAGGTTCCGCGGGGAGACGGTCCCCCATGCAGCTGAGGACTAGCTGGAGGCAGTGGTGCGAGTTTTCCGGTTAGTGAGGACACCAGCAGACCTCATGGTGATCCTCACAGCGAGCCTACTGCACACAGCAGCGGGCCGATGGTGGAGCATGATGCTCCAGGTGCGCGATGAGGAATCTATTCTCTGGATATACTTTGAGGGCCTCTTCCGCTCAGAGTTCGTCCCGTCCACCCTCCGTGCGGTGCGCATCCAGGAGTTTCTTCATCTGCGGCAGGGCATCTTGATGGTCACCCAGTACTCAGTGAGATTACCGATCTCTCGCGTTACTCGACAGACATGGTACGAGACCCATTCTTCCGAGCCCGGACTTTTGAGCAGGGATTGTGACATGAGATCAGGGCATCGCTGATCTCCCTCAGCATTCCGACTCAGGCAGGAGTACTGGAGAGAGCACATTTGATCGAGAGCTTCCTTACTGAGCCTTCATCAGCAGCGATACCTACCGCGGGGCGGCACGTAGTAGAGTCTTCTACGGAAGGTAGTCGACGGATGACTCAGGGGTCTAGGCAGACCAGACCCTCACTGAGAAGACCTTAGGAAACTGGCTTAGTAGTGTGGGGAACACAGCATGGAGCCGGTCTTTCGAGAGGAAGGAAGTGCTACACATTCGGTGGGCAGGGCCACATGGCTCATGATTGCTCGACCCACCGTGCCGAGGAGCAGCAGACGGTTGAGGGGCCACCTAGGCAGAGTCAGAGGGTTGACCGTGGCGGTCTGTAGGGAGGACGCGGATGAGGAAGAGGAGCTGGCTGAGAAGCAGGTGGTGGGCGACGCTTTGAGGCTCTACCACCACCACCACCAGGAGGTCCACCCCGACCACAGGGAGCTGGCAGGCAGAGACAGGAACAGCTCCAAAAAGCGGAGGCCTACAACCACGGCGTGCCCGAGATGATTCAAGGTATGATCTGTGTCTATTCCACCCTTGCTGCAGTTCTTATAGACACAGGAGCGAGTCACTCTTTCATACCTGTTGCCCTTGTTCGGAGCTCGGAGATTCCGACAGAGCCGTTGGCTCGATCCTTATGTCTAGAGACTCCTACGGGAGCAGACTCAACGATTACGCACTGGTTCCGGCAATGTGAGCTTACTCTAGGAGGCGAGAGCTTCGGCTGGGATCTTCTTGTAGCGGCGTCGAGGCCTTACGACGTCATCTTGGGTATGGATTGGTTATCTATAGTCCATGAACATATTTACTGTATTACGCGCATGATTCGATGTGTACGCACTAACGGGAGCAGGTTCACCTTCACCGGCAAGAAGGGAGCCTTCGCAGCACAGCATGGAATTCCATAGAGGAGAGGACAACCCATTTCTCATCAGTTGGCTAGCCTCATCCTAGGAGCAGTTGACGTGCGGAGTCCTAGTTTTCCTGCAGTGGTGGATCAGTATGCGGACGTCTTTCCCGAAGATGTTCCAGGGCTACCTCCTCGTAGAGAGGTTGACTTTTATATTGACCTGTACCCCGGGACAGCCCTGATATCTACTCTAGCGTATCGGATGGCCCTCGCTAAGCATCGAGAGCTACGAGTACAGTTGGAGGACTTATAGGGTGCTGGATTCATCCGACCCAGTGTTTCACCCTGGGCTTCCCCGATATTGTTCTCCAAGAAGGCGGATGGGAGCTTGCAACTTTGTGTCGACTATCATCGCCTAAACAAGGTGACAGTGAGGAACATGTATCCGCTACTGAGGATTGATGACCTCTTCGATCAGCTCAAAGGAGCACAGTGGTTCTCAAAGATAGACCTCTGGTCAGGCTATCATCAGCACAGAGTTTGGGACGAGGATGTGCAGAAGATGGCCTTTAGATGTCGGTATGGCCACTATGAGTTCTTGGATATGCCATTCGGCATAACCAATGCTTCTGAAGTGTTCATGGGCCTCATGATTTGGATATTTCAGGCATACCTCGATCGATTTGTCAAGGTCTTCATCGACGACATTTTGATATACTCGACGGCTGAGGAGGAGCACGCATGCCACTTGCGGGTTGTACTAGACAGACTCTGAGAGCACCATATTTATGGAAAGATCATGAAGTGTTAGTTCTGGATATGTGAGGTCCACTTCATGGGACACGTCATCTCTGAGGCGGGAGTTGCAGTGGATCCTCCGAAGATCGAGGCAGTGCTAGCTTGGAAGCCACCCAAGAGCGTGACGAAGGTGAGGAGTTTCTTGGGACTAGCTGGATACTATCGGAGATTTGTGCCAGACCTCTCCAGAGTTGCGGCACCACTCTCAGCTTTGAAGAAGAAGGGGAAACACTTTGTGTGGTCAGATAGATGTCAGCAGAGCCTACAGGAGCTGAGACAGAGATTGACCAGCGCACCTAACTTGAGGTTTCTAGAGGAGGGAATTGGGTATGTAGTCTACTGTGATGCATCAGGGACTGGACTCGGATGTGTCCTGATGAAGGAGTGGGCAGTGATCGCCTATGGATCATGTTAGTTGAGGCCTCACGAGCCGAACTACGCTACCAATGACCTGGAGTTAGCAGCAGTGGTCTTCGCTCTGAAGACATGGCGACACTATCTGATGGGAGAGCACTATATAATCTTTTCTGACCATCAGAGTCTCAGGTACATCATTTCCCAGAAGGACCTAAACTTGATACAGCGAAGATGGCTTGAGTTCTTCCAGGACTATGACTTTGAGATAGTCTATACTCATGGGAAGGGGAATGTAGTAGTCGATGCTCTCAGCAGGAGGACGAGCATTTAGCTACTCGAGGAGGAGACAGAGCAGCTAGCCACCTTGCAGATATCCTTCGTGGATAGAGATGGAGCAGCCTTCCTTCAGTCTCTCACAGTCACCCCTCCACTACTGCAGCGGGTCAGAGAGGCACAGCGTGGGGACACTGACTGTGAGATGCGGCGTGCACAGATATCCTCAGGACATGCACCCGATGGCTTCTCCTTGGGAGCAGAGCACGACATCATTTTTAGAGGATGTACCTTAGTACTAGTTGCTTTATGAGAGGAAGTGCTGAGAGATTTTCACACTTTTCCCTTAGCGGTACATCCTAGAGTAGCGAAGATGTACCAGGATCTCAGACGACAGCACTGGTGGACAATAATGAAGAAGGTTGTGGCAGAGTTCGTTTCTCGATGCCTCACCTGCCAGCAGGTGAAGGCGGAGCATCAGGTACTAGCAGGCTTGGTACAGCCCTTGGAGGTCCCGGAGTGGAAGTGGCACAGGATATCTATGGACTTCGTGACTGGACTTCCACGCACTTCCAGAGGTCACGACTCCATCTGGGTGATTTTCGACTGACTCAACAAGTCCGCTCACTTCTTACCCATCAAAGAACAGGGTTTAGTGGAGAGCTTGGGATGTATCTACGTTTAAGAGATTTCACGGCTTCACGATGTGCCATCATCTATCATCTCTGATCGAGATGCTTGCTTTACTTCCCGGCATTGGAAGGGTTTGCGGGAGGCGTTCGGGACACAGCTACGTCTGAGCACCACCTTTCACCCTCAGACGGATTGTCAGACGGAGAGGACCATTCAGACTCTCGAGGACATGCTCCGCGCATATGTCCTCGACTTTTGTCGCAGCTGGGAGGACCACCTACCCTTGGTGGAGTTCGCGTACAACAACAGCTACCACTCCACCATTGGGATGGAACCATACGAGGCGTTGTACGGCCAACCTTGCAGATCTCCTTTGTGCTGGACAGACCCTCGGGAGTCAGCACTTGTGGGACCAGAGATGGTGCGGGCCACGTCAGAGAAGGTCCAGGTCATCCAGGAGTGGAGGAGGACAGATAAGACCCGGTAGAAGTCTTATGCTGACAGTAGGCGGAAGCCACTAGAGTTCGAAGATGGAGACCATGTCTTCTTGCGTGTCTCACCTCGACGTGGATTATGGAGATTTGGTCGAGGCAGAAAGTTGACTCCATGCTTCATCGGACCATTCCAAGTCCTCAGTAGGATTGGTGAGGTGGCTTATCGCCTGGCTCTACCACCTCAGTTGCACCGGGTGCACGACGTCTTCCATGTATCCCAGTTGAGGAGATACGTGCATGACACGACGCACATCATTGACCATGGGGATCTAGACGTTGATGATGAGGCGACTTTTGCGGAGGTTTGGGTGGAGATCGAGGATCGACAGGAGTGAGTCTTGCGTGGACAATCGATTCCTCTAGTGTACATCAGATGGAAGCACAGGAACCTCTAGGATAGGACTTGGTAGCGGGAGGCTCAGATACATGCTTAGTACCCACTTTTGTTTCCCTGGTTTATGATGTATCTTTACGGGGATGTAAATCCCTGAGGTGGGAGTGATGTAAAGACCCGTAAATTTAAAGGAAATTTTTTTCTTAATTTTCATTGGATTTTACAAAAACACAATTTCTGACGGCACCTGATTCCGAGGCCCGGTGTTCCCGGAATCATTTTTCGAAGTTTGGCTCGAGTACGTTCAATGAATGAAAGAGCGGGTTTTTCTATCTTTTGAACCGGTGCTCGGAATCAAATTCTGAGGGCACCGATGGAATCGCAGCGCCAGTTTTTTCTTAGAAAAGCCTCTTCCAGAGTTGCGTTTTCTCAGGTGTGTTTTTTAACTTTTGGGGGTTAAGTTAAGAAATAAAATAATGTGGTGAAACAACTTTATTTTTATTTCACATAAAGCCACTTAAAAGGCACTTGAAGCTGCTTAGGCTGAGTTGAAGCAGATATTGTGCAATTCAAAATATCCTACCCTCTTGGTAGGATATTTGTGAGGTGGGGCCCGCACGAGCCCCACCATTTCTTTTCCTCTAAGTAACGCTCCTGCTAAAACTCCTCATTATGAATGTCAACTGGGGCTTTTTCTTAAACTCTTAAACGCTCCTATTAAATGGACTGTAAAGACATTAACATTAATTCACCGAATTAATGGTTCGTTTCTTAACACGTTTTCAAACTATTGGCATAATAATAAAATAAGACCAACACACTTTCTTCTTGGGTTCGATTTGTTGAGAGGATTTGGAGAATCTGTACCTTTATCCTCCTTCTTGATGAATGCGAAGAACACGAAGAACGCAAAGAACGACGAACCCTCGGAGATCGAAGACGTGACGTCGTGTTCCGCGACGCCGACTATTCTCCTTTCACGGCGCTTCTTCAGCGACGTTCTTCCCCGCAACAATCTCCGATCATCAACAGCTTGAGGTAGGAGATTCAGATCATTTAAATTTCCTTTGTGGATTTTATCCTTAACATGGATTTAATTCGTGAAATTAAATCCGTGTGTTTTCTTTAACCCTCTGAGATCGCCAACGCGGCGCTCTTCCGTGACGACGCGACACCCTTCCGCGACGCGGCGATCCTCTTCTTCCGCGATGGTCAATTCCATGAAGAACACACGTTCGACGACAGTGACAAGGTAGGGGTTTTGTTAGAGAATAATATTTATTCCCAGGGATTTTTCTTCTTAAATAAATAACCGGGATCAAATTCAATTTTAATTCATTAAAATTGATCATTGCTATGTTCTTCATGTGTTGATTGTTATTTCCCGATTGTTATCACCTAACGCGGAGGGTGTGGGCCAAACAAACACGGCCCGACCACCCTCCGCATTTCTTTGTTGATGCACGGATTGGCGGGCGATGAAAAACGGGCCTCAAGTTAATTTTGAAGCCTTTGTAGTGATGTTCTAGTCCCGGGACAAACACTGGCGAAGACCGCACGCAAATCGGACCACCGGAGCGCGTCTGGTGGTCCGCGGAACCCCTCGCCAGTGCGCTGCGCCGGCACGGTGGGGCCGGCGGCCGGAGGTGGTGGCCAGCAGTGGCCAGCCGCCCGGAAGCGGCGGCGCTGGCCGGTCCCGCGGCCGCGTGGGATAGCGGAGGAAGGACGCGGCCTTGCCGCGTCCGTTGGCGAGAGGTGGCCCCCCATGCGGGGCCGCGGAACCATCAAGGGGGGTGGCACCCCCTTGCACCCACTCGGCCGTTACGCCCGCGCCGACCCTGGCGGCTGGGCCGCACCCACGCCCGCCAGTCCGGGTCCCGCCCAGGCCGGGCTGGGCCGGGCCGCGCTGGCCGGGTCGGTCCGGGCCCAGACCCCCCGTTTTCGGACCTTTTCGGTCTTTTGATCATAACATGATCTATGGGCCTCCGAAAAACGTGCTGTCAGCGGCGATGCGATCCTTGGATCGAGAAGGTCATTTCTTTATATCACACTCAAGGTTTTTGAATACTTTGGTTTCGGCCGGGATGGTTCGTACACGAAACCAATCGGGCCCTCAGAGCGGAAAAGCTGATATCTTGATCTTAGGACGTACGTTTGACGTGCCATCTACTTTGTTGAATTCCTCTAAGTGAGATGGATCTTTTGACTTACTCCGCCCAAGGTTTGGACGTAGGTGGAGTATGGTCGGGTTGGTTTTGCCTTAAAACCAACCGGGCCCCTGGAACGAAAAAGTAATAACTCTCAGACCGGGCGTCCGATTGATGCCCCGTCTGCGATGTTGAGTTCTTGTTGACGATACATAACATTTGGATACATCAACTCTGGACTATGTGTTAGTTGATGTATCATCCTCTCGGCTTGTGGAGCGGACCCTCCCGAACGAGATTGTTGTGTGCGGGAACCCTAGAGCTGGCTGCGACTACGATGACGACGACAGTACAGAGATCCTCAGTGGATTCGATGATGACTGTGCAGAGATCCTCAATGGATTCGACGGTGACGAATACAGCACTCAGCGATCCTTTGTGGTTCAGTGCCATCGATCCTATGTGGGTCCGATCCTGTGTGGGTCAGCGCTCAGCAGTCCTGTGTGGGCCAGCGCCTACAGATCCTATGTCGGTCTGATCCTGTGTGGGTCTTTGTGGGGGTTAGTTACCTATAAATACTTTGTGGATCAGATCCTTTCTGGGTCATTGTGGGGGTTAGTTACCTATCGATCCTTTGTGGGTAAGATCCTTTGTGGGTCATTGCGGGGGTTAGTTACCTATCGATCCTTTGTGGGTCAGATCCTTTGTGGGTCATTGCGGGGGTTTGTTACCTATCGATCCTTTGTGGGTCAGATCCTTTGTGGGTCATTGCGAGGGTTAGTACCTATCGATCCTTTGTGGGTCCGACGGCTTAGTTGAATCAGTGGAAATACCTGGTCATCTTTATCATCATATGAAGAAGTATACCTATGTGAGCTGATTCTTGTTTTACTTTCCTTTTTGGATTGTTTTGTGGTCTCCTATGTGGATTTACATTTTTCTTTCCTGTGTGGACTGGGTTGTACATGGGCTTAGATGTTGGAGCGGAACGAGAATTGATGACTTGGGTATATGTATGGGCTATACCTAAGCAGTGTCGGATGTTACGTGGTGATTGAATCTTTCCTTTGTGGATTATCCTTTGTTGATTCTGGGAGACCTTCAGGGGTCTCGGGGTCCCTAATGAGTATCTTATACTCACCAATGCATGGGCTATGCCCGCACTACGTTGTGTTGGTTGCAGACGATAGACAACGCTGATCGTGGTAGAGGCTTGCGGAGTAGGACTGTACCAGGAGGTTGACCACTGGGTGGGACGTACTCGGAGCGGTCTGCTAGACCCGAGGAGCAGTGGAGGCTATCTGTACCCACCCTTCAGCTGGGATTTCCAGTGGACATCTCGATGTTGTGGTGTTTTTGATTTACTTTACAAAGGCAATGCCTTCCCTTTTTACAGTGATTTACGCCTTGGTGCTAGTCGCCAGCCTCTGGCCTATGGAATGCGGGATTGGGGTAGTCACGGCACGGGCCCCGAGGACGGGTCGTGACACTAATATTTTCTCTCTATATTCCATTAAAATTCACAATAGGGATCTACCCAGTAAAAATAGATTGGCTATAGTTGTTAAATACTAGTATACCAAAAGGTTTAATAAGAATATCAATAAGAATAATTACTATAAATTTAGATATGATTTTTTCATGAATAAATTTCTCAAGGATGTTAAAACTAATTCCTCAATAAAAAGTGTAATTTCTATGAATTTGATATGGGATATGATATTTCATGACATTAAAGGAGGCTCTATTTATGGATTCTTTATTGACTATTAAACAATGATAGAATTTGAATCAGAGATATAGTCATCCCAATTTTTTTTAAAGTAATAATAATTTAATGAAAATAAAGAGTGAAAAATATTCATTTATGATTATACGTTGTAATAAGATCAATTCTACCTCCCCTATTGGAGTTTTTTCTATGGAATGTGATAAATATTTTCAAGATCAATTAATATTTATTTAATTGTGGTTTATATCCTAAATGATGTTAAAGTCAATTAAATATCTCTTAATAATTTCATTGTTGGGCTTGTGAAATGTGCACACCTATTTGAAAACCTATAGTTGATTGAGGAGGGTTTATTCTAAGGTATTTGTAAAACTCCATCTATTTAATGTGTATAATATTATCACATATGTTCAAATATCAAATATCTATTATTATTATTTTAGTTATTATTATTATCAGAATTATTATTATTAATCTTGTTTTTTTATTGTTATTTAATTGAGATGTGTGTATATGTTGTTTTGGTTGTTAAGGAATTTTTTTAAATGGTATATATATATATATATATATTTTATGATGAAATTAAAAAATAACATTTATTGGGATGTCAAAAGAAATATATATTTTCACCTAGTTATAGAATAAAATTTGAGTATTAGTTTTGATGTGTGATTATTATTTAGATATTCTAGTAAACAATTTTTACGATTCTATATGATTGAAAAAATAGTAACATTCAATTACATTTTGAGACATGTGTTCATATTATCAAATTTATTGGAAATAATAATTCTCTGTCTATTCATAACGAGAAAAAAACAAGAAATATAAATGGTGATAAAATTAATTTAAATGATTAGAACCTGGGGATATGGATCGTTATAATCCTAAAAAGCCTATTTCTTGTAGAAAATTCCATCCATTAATAAGGATATGATATTTGAAAAAGTATTGAAATCACATTTAAGAAAATGTTGGTTGTAGTACAATTAAATAAGTGAATATAAATATATCAAGTCTTCTCTTCACAAATTTTAATGTAATTCATGTATTACCATGACTAAAAAGGATCTATAAAAACACATAATGAATAATAGTGTATCTATGGAGAATTAATAAAAAATACCCATTTGATTATGTGAAATTATCAATGGCCTCTCAATTTAAGATTCAATTTATACCCTCTCAAATTCAAATAGGTTTTTTTATTTAAAATGTTATAATATGTATCGTGATGTGTTTTTCTCATTATTATGAATGCACAATTTAAGAGATAAATAATATTGATAATAACTAATATGTAATTATTTATATTTTTCCTTATATTATAAAAATATTTCTTCACTTAAAATTATAAAATTTAGGATGAAAGTTTACTCCTATTGTAAATCTACATTCCTCTTTAATAATATGGGTTTTTATATTTCAAATTATGAATTAAGGAATATATAATCAAAATAATTTTTTATAGTGTGACTTCTATCAAGATAAAACATTTTAAATGAATTATGATTAAATCATGAAATGGGGTTTTAATGGATTAATTATCTATAGTAAATTTTATCATGTAAATTAATTTATTAGAAAATGGATATTATAGAGAAATAACTTCAAAAAAAAATTGTATATTTTATAGAATAAAAATGGATAGTAATGATAGAGATTATTTGAAATAATCATGATCATTTTGATAATGATGAATTTTTATTAATGTAATTTCCATTGAATGTCATTTTAAATCATATAATATTTGAATCAATAAGAACATAAACATTTTATAAAACATATAATAAAAAATTCATCAAAAAATTCACTAGTTTGGTGAATAATATTTTATCGAAAAATAATTTCCGAAAATTTATATAAAACATGGGTGATTATAATTAATAAAAGGGTTTATCAATTTTGTTTGTGTAAATTTACAATATATATAGTAACAGATAAGGTTTTAGATTTTTATCTAAATGTAGAACCTTGGATGGTAGAGTATAATAATTTATCATTACTAATATAATTAATAAAGATGTTTCTTGGATGAAAAATTATAAGTGGAATAAGTAAATCCTTATGAAGGGGTGTGATTCTCTCTAGTTCTAATAGGTTGATATTAGATTGATCAAAAAATTAAAATAAATTTTTATTTCATTTTTTTGGAAAGATAACAGAGATGTTAGAATTGTGAATATATATTGGAATCTACTTCAGTAATTATTGAGATAAATTATGATATGAATCATTTTTAATTGTTTAGGAACCTTTATTTATTTGCATAATGATGCATAAAACTTAATTCTTATGAATAAATGGTTTATTCTGGTGAGAATTATAAAACACATGTTATTAATTTTAGGGGAATACTTAAATATCATGTATAAATGAAAAAAATGTGAATTTTAATTTATTCATCATTAATTGATTTAATAATAATTTATTATTTAATATTTTTTAGAGATATCATTTAGAATTTTTAGTTTCTAAAAATAGTTAATAAAAAATAATGAAGGAATATTCAATCGATATTTTTATGTTAGCGTTATTAAAATGGAATTTGGGAATTGTTTCTCCATTGAAATTTCTAGATGAATGATTAATTAAGTTGATTGATTATTATTTATTTAATTACTGTTAATATAATATAAAAGGGGGAAATTTGAAATCAATAATTTTGACTCAATCTAATAATTTATGGAGGTAATATAATAATTGAAAGAATGTAAAATTTCTATTTTAATTACATATTTGGTTATGATAGGATATTGATTGGTCATTAAATTATAATTATAGATGTGTAATTTTTTGGCACATAAATAAATATTATTTTAAATAAAAATTATTTATGGTGGGATATAATGAAATGTTTTTTCCTTAATTTTAATTTGGATAATATTTTATATTAATTTTGAGATGAAATGTTGAAAATAAATTTATAACGGTCAATAGAGGAAATAATATTGACGTTTGAATAGAATAATTAACATAAACAATAAAGGAAAGATTAATAGAGATAAATGGAATGTTAAAGATGGATTAAAAATTTTCTCCAAACTATTTTGGAAATTTTATTAGATAGATAAGATATTATATTTTAATTAGTCTTGGAAAATTCATTAATGTTATTTTATTATGAGATATTATAATTTTAAAATTTCATTGATGGGTTCCATTTGTTTAATTTAAGGAAGATTTTATTTCAAGGATACTATAATCATGGTAATATTTTTGGTCAAAGTAAAAAAATAAAGGAAGTAAAATGATAATGAGTCAGGGGGTTATGAATGTTAATTAAAGGGATTTCGAGGATTAATTTAGAATATTTATTCATTAAAATCCCATATACGTATATAAATAAAGGAAAGTTAATGTTAATATATGATATCAGGAATTAAGGGAGTTATAAATAGTTAAAACTATTTAGTAAATGGTATTTTATGTTGAATTAAATATAAAAATTTATTATGGTTTCCATTAACTATATATTTTTTTAACACATCACTTTTATATTTACCTCATCAAAAAGAGTCAATATCCCTAATAAATTTCTATGATAGTGGAAATTATTATGATACAATGATCCAATGATAATGAATTAGTTAGTTTTAACAATTTCATGGCCTTCTATCCTATTAAGATCATAAAACAATAATCATTGAGATTTCAAAGGAATGTAAAAAATACGATAGTAGTAAATAACTATTCTATTTTTGGGACACATATTATATGAAATTATATTTTATTTTAAAATTAAAGATTATTGATGTTTAATTTTTGAAAATTAATATTATTTTGTGTTTTGAATCATTTATAGATTAAAATATTGCTTATAAATAAAATAGGGGTGTTTATATCCATCATTTTTAATTATTAATTTTCGAAAATTATGATAAAATGTATTGGCATATATTCAAGTGATGGAATTTAATAAATTATTTTATAATGGTTTGTTATTTTTTGAATTTATTTTAATGAGGGTTTCCATAAATTAGTTTCATATGTTTTAATTACTAAAATTTGGGGTATATTAATTTACCTGCAAAAGTGTTTTTTACATGAATATAAAATTTCATTAATTTGTTTTTATTATTGGAAATTATATTTTTCATTTAAATTGGATTGAGTAAAAAGTAAATGATAAAGGCTCTGTGGATAGAATTTTTATTTCTTCCATTGTTTTATAAATTTTTGAAAAATTGTGTATGGTTATTCTATGACACATTCCATCTAATTGAATCAAGTTTGTGATGGTTTATATTTGAAGTATCCAAATTTCAATCATGTAATGTTACCAGGATGTAATAATTGAAATGCCTTTAACTGTACCACCTAGTCCTAGCCTAGGTGTTCCACATATGTACTTGTGCACCTACCTAAAAGCTTGGGATTTTATAATATTTTTGAGGTTCAAAAGGGAATCTTGTGGAGGATATTCCCATGGAAACAAATAAATATACAGAGTTTTCAATAACAAAAGTAAAAATTATAATAGTAAACCTCAGAATATTAGAGAGCTGAAAAAATATTTAAAAGATCACATTCTATAATAATATTACATACAAGATCTTACAAAAAGATAAATAGATGTGTCAAGGAGAGATCCCCAAATAAAAATTCATATGTGTATAATAATTATCAGGAAAATATAAATGGGAATTTTAAATATGTCCTCAGAGCCTCTCTCAATGTCTCCTCAATGAACATTCTCCTATAATATAACTATTAAAAGTATATCCCCTTCCACCATATGAGTCATTGTCCATAATGATTGAATGTGAATTTAGATGATTGTGTGTAGTGTAAGAATAATCCTAAGATAACAACACCAATTAAAAACAAACATATGTTTAAGTCATATAAAAGTGTATGGTATGACGATATGTAAGTCAATAATTAACCACACTACTCAACAGGTCACTACGGGCAAACTAGGTTGCAACAAACCTCATCACTACCTTAATTAAATCATTTTTAGAATTGAAATTTATTAGAATATAATATGAAAATCAACCCATGTATTATGTGACTTAACACACATGTTAGGGCCAAATTAAACACTGAAACTCTCCCCTACTTATTCTAGGTAGGTCATTTCAAGGACACTGAAACACCCTAGTATACTCAGTGAGGTCACATCATGAACATTGTCTCGTACCTGCACATCCCAGGAGGTTATGTGATAGACATTTCACCATCACTAAAAACGTTGAGAGGTCATGTAAAGAGCCACAAACCGTCCCTACACACTCAAGTAGGTCAACATCATCACACCAAACCATCCCTATGGACTCAGTGGAGGACATATCACATATAGTTACCCATAGCAAAGGACTCTGTAGTGGTGAAATCAAGAACCAATAAACAAGAATCAAAATACATTAAAATTCACACCATGAATGGAATGTAAAATGATCTTAAACATCCCAACCCAAATCTTAAGTCATATATCATCATCACAATGGGATCTAATAATCTCACTCATGGTCACCCACACGTTATGCAATAAGATAATCAATATCACCCAAGACTGACCCAAAAAACCACATTAATTCAAGAATAACATTGTATAAAGAAATATGATCATGGTAAAGCAGATCATAATTCCCTATATCATTCAACAAATTAACATTATCTAAAATATATTCTCAAATCCAAATTTCACAAGAGAAAATCACTATCGTTTTTATAGGTACAACACTCTTTTTCACTAATTTCAAGGTACACTACTCAGAATCCCTATAAAAGGGTTTAATTAAATAAATAAGGACCATTAACACTAAATGTGAAACCAAAATAATATGGTTAATCCGCATATACATGTACCACATTGCATGTCTTGGCCTAAAATTCCATAACAATGACCTGGAATAGTTATGACTTTCAACATGAGGAATGATGGAGATAAACCATAATGAATCTCTACACAATTGAACCCAAAAAACATAAATAAAAAATCATCCATAAAATATAAATATTAGAGGTCATGAAAATATAACACAATATAATACACTAATACTATTGATTAGGAATTTTAAATGCATATAAAAACATTGGTAATCCAATCGAAAAAAATGATACATTGATCTTCTAAGAAAAGGTGCATGAGAAGACAAAATAATCCCAATGATGTTCTTGTGTATCTAAATCCTGATTTGGTTGTCGAGGGAGTGGTAAAATAGTGTTTCAAAGATAAATCACTTTTTAACCCAATTTAAACACCACATGGGATAATTCCACTACATGATCCATTTATTTACACTATGGGAGTTTCAAGAATCACCTCGTGGTATATTTATACATAGTTATGGAATGAATCACATCATCATGCCTTGATCCAACTATATTACAGATTCCCAACTAATGCCCTGACTGTTCTTATATATCACTTCTCCTAAACAACCTATAACACCTACAATGACCCAACCACATAATGATACATCATGTAAGGATTATTTAAACTAATAACACAACTTGAAATATTAGGAACATTAAAAAAACCCCGTAAAATAATTCTCATCCTGAATAACCATCACTATTGGTCTCCTCTAAATAACTCACCATCTATAATAATTTAACCAATTATCCCTCTATCTCCTCCTTCTAAAGATTTCAATGTATTACTATTATTCATATGAGAGGTAATATCTTTCATCATATCCCATTCTTCAATATAGTTGAAAACATTCAATAGATGTTGCTAAATGATACATGTGTATCCAACTTAGTATTCTCAATATTGGATTTATGGATAGAGTCCCACTCTTAACCATGAGACATTAAACTATAATGTATTACATCATCAGAAACTAATTCTGCAATAAATAAAAAATCATTGGATAAGATAGTCTCCCCAACTGACAATGTAAACCCTCACTTCACTAGTAGAGTAACCAAATGAAAATATATTCTCCTCTATAAGTTGAAGAGATTCACTAAAATAGTCATTAATGGTTAGACCACACATCCCATGGACTAATAACGCTAAACCACACTTGACTAGTAGTGTAACAAATATGAATTATCACCATAATTTCTAACATCTTCCGAGACCTTAAAATAAAACAGTAATGCTTTGTTGATTATCTACCATAAATAATATAAACACTATATTTCCAAACCACTAGAATAATCATCTCCTATCTATCAATATAATCATCATGACCATGTTATTATTGAAGATCAACACACATGTCTCACAATCACACATGAACCTGATACATGATCCATGGATACAAAAAAACATCCAATGACATTCCTTTAAATGAAAACACCAAAAAGAGATCAATGTATCTTTGGATCAACCTCCATAATGATATTTTACTATGTAAAGAAATATTTTAGTCACTTTTGACCACACCCAATGCTTGAAAATGATTTTACAACCTCCATTGCATGGAACAAAAATACTTACTAACGAAAGGAAAATCTATTTCAACCCTTACATTGAACCAAGTTTCCAATTAACAACAAACCAAATACCCAAATGAACATTAAAATTCCTCTTAATTTGTGATGTATTATAAGACACAAAAAATTCTAATTGATTATCATTTATTTTATAGTATGTATGACATACAACACCAATCTCAAAAAGGAATATAATATATTAATAATTTATAACATATTTTATTTTAAAATTTTTAATTTTAGATTATGGATATCATTAATGGTACAATGAGTTAGAGAAAATTACACAAAATAATGAGTTTCTTGAATGGCATGTGTTAATTGGAAGACTGAGTTTTACCAATCAATAATATACACATAAAATATTATTATTTAATATAATAAGATATAATCTAGCCATTAAATTATGGGATATGAATAGGATTAACATACTTATAAAGATAAATGGTTTAAAAAAATATGAAAATTATTCAATGGTAAATAATTAATTAGAAATTAATATAATAACCAATTGAATATAAATGTAATGTTTTATAGAAAACTAATTTTATGCTCACAATGTTGTTTTAACCAAATAAATTTAATTAATTTAAATTGGTGATATATATTAATAATATATATATATTTATTTATTATATTTAAAAAAATATTTTTTATACACATCTAATTGATTTTATATTCATTAGATAAGAACAACCCCAATACTACACAAACAAATATAAAATTTCATAATGGAAAATTTACAACCATTTAGTAGATAGAATTTTTAAATTAATTTTTTGGAATAATTATAAATTTTATTTGAATAAATAATTATAATAGTTTATATATATACAAAAAAATTGGTAGTGTTGAATATTTGGTACTTTTCTGTGAAGTTTCATATTTTGATGAATAGTAATCAAACTGAATTTCAATTCAAAAATGATTTCCTATGTAATTTAATAATAATGTTAAATTATGTTTTAAACTAGTAATAAATTCAGATTATATAAATTCAAAATATTTAATCCTATTTATTTAATTAAAGAAGTTCACTTTGAAATTTGCTACAGAAATTGAGCATGCTTTTTAAAATTATTTCATTAAAACACCTCATTGTCATCCCATCTGAGGGATTAAATTTAAATTAATTTCTACTATATATATGATTTGAATTTTGAAAAATGTATTACATATTGGAAATTATTATAATTTTGAATAAATTCAACTTAAGTTTTTAGAAAACTTATTAGTGAATGTGATTAAAATTATTAACATTACTTATAAGGAAAATTATCATAACAAGGGACTAAACCATATATTTAGGAGCCCCACTAGCAACAAAATTGTCAAAAATCCTTTTGATTTTAATAATTCGGCCATATCATCCATTGGATTTAATTTTGAGCATTATTGTAGCCAATGTTTTTGGTTAAACAATGACATAATTCTATTTCCATAAATTTACAATTATGCTGCTCCTCTACTGTAAGATGTATTACACATATCCCACTACCTAAAATCTATAAATACACTTTTTCTCAGACATTATCTACCATAATCGATCCAAAAAATCTATCCAATCATCATTTAGTCGTATCTTTGGAAATAAATTCATCCAAGGAATCACTTTGAATGAATACAAAAGGAGTTTCCTAAAGTGGAGATAACATCTTTCCTCATGCTCTTTAGTTCTTCTTCATTCGACACCACCTAATCTCTCCATACATTATTATATAACAATAAAGGTAAAATATATATACTGATATGTTGTTATATTATTTTTTCCTACACTTAACACACTTCCATCTAATGGGTAATAAACATATTGTTTATGTGAAGAGTGAACTACCGCCTCACAAAACGATGATTGTTCACTCTTTCTTTACCGCCAATCAGGGTGGAAATTATAATTAAAAGTTATTTATATATTTTCTAAATTATATTTATATTTTATTAATTATTATTTAAATTTTAAATATAATATCACACTATTTATTCCATTTTTTATATATAATATAACATCGTCTGTCGAAATATGGACTACTACCTCTAAAAGGAAATGTGATTTGATCAATTCATACAAGAAATTTATCAGGGATATTTTTACCTAATCATATTGTGACGTATATATATTTATATTCATTCCTTAATTACATTTTTAAAATATAATATATTCCATTCTCTTTATTACACATTCATACACTTAAAAAGTTATAACGTCGATTGTGGATATATGGATTATCGTATCCTCGGAACTATTTGATTCAATTTATTTCTAAAGAATTATATATATAATATTATAATATTAATTAATATTTTATTTATTCTATAATTATAATTATGGAACAATTAATTTCACTAACCTTATTTCCATAACGATCCTTGAAAAAGGGGAATGCTACACATGCATACCTACAGCCTATGGTCTTCATAATTGTATCATTGGTTTATTTTCCATAATAATATTTAATTATTGGTATTACGAGTATAATTAATGTATAATTATTATATTTTTCCATTATTATTATTCTAGAGATGTTATTTAATTACAAAAATGTCCTTAGTTGACCTACCAATGTTGTTTAGGACACATAAACAGAGATTGGTCAAAACACCTTAAAAACATAATAGTTTCTGAAGTTTTAGATATAGTAGTAATAATTGATATAAAATTTATTATAGACGTGAATATGGTTGTATAATGATTACTTAAAACTCTAAAGACAATTATACAAGAGTTTAATGACCATTGTCACATAATGAAGTGGAAGATAAAAGATTTTCATCTTGCTTTTTACAACTATGAGGTAAATATCATAGTCATGACATACTTCTTTAGTGTGGTGTATCTACCTCACTTTTTTATATATTACATTAATAAAACATTTATATATGTGGTACATAAACTATTTATTTAATGTTATTACATCATGAGTCTTATGATTTAAAATGTTCCAATGTGGTACGAGAATCATTTGAATGATTGAGGATTATTTTTCTAAAGAATAATTGTAATGACCATTCATTTTTATTAAAGGGAATTCTATTATGATTTTTAATAAACCCTCTCATTTTTCACTACAATGGTGATTCAAGACCCTTTTGAATTATTATTACAAATTTTTGACCTTATGGAAATCAATATATATTAGAAAATGATTTTATGAAAACCAAACATCATTTTTTTGGAGAACAACTTTTCTTATTAAAATACTGTTTTATAATAATGATTAAAAAAATTTCTTTTAACCATTCTAAAACAATTTATTAAATTCATTTTTACACTTTTTTAATTTACCATTGTTTTAAATGGAATATTCATCTCACTATACAAAAAAGGCATTTCTCTAACCCTTTTCCATGAAAAAGGAATGTTCTTTTTAACTCATACATTATATTCATATTTACTCTCTATCATTTCATTGAAGCATCCCTTTCATCATTAAAAAATAATTTTTAATGAAAATGTTTTCAGAAGTGATTTTAAAGGGAAGGGTTTTTAAAAAAATTTCCCAACCAAATACAAATTCTCATCAATATTTTTTTCAATTAAATTTTTATAAAATTTATATTCATCAATGAAAAAAAAAGTTTATATTTACTTCACTAAGGATATGTTGTATCGATACCATAATTATTCCTCATATGGATGGTTTATTATTGTTTGGGAAAGGATAATATTAATATTCAATTCTATGATTCCTTTTATTCCCCTTGGAATATTCAATTTCCTATGATCATTTGATATAGAATTTTTATTAATTATATATATATAAATATTAATGGATATGCATATTTCTTGAACTATTTACCATTTTTAATTTGGTTTTTTACTTTGATATTTATTTTATTATTTGGGGATATATTGAAAAATATGTATCCTTTATTCAATATGTTTATTTATTATGTTATATTGTGTAATGATTAACCTGATTACTTAATATTAGGAATTATTTTGACATTTAGTGATGATTAGGGCCTAGAAATTATATTTTCCCACAATACATAAATAGGTTCTCATGAGAAAAATATGTTTTGAAAATTGAATGGTTTCGACTTGAGTTTTATACTATTTAGATGGTCTATTTTGACTTTTGTGGTTTCTAAGTTCCTAGGACATGAATTCCAATAATTAAAAATTTCCTTCATTTTGATTCTCTATATCTCAAACATAATATTTTTATTATGTTAAAGTCTATAGATACATTTTATTCTTAGTTTATTATTAAATGGAATGTGTTTCAATTTTGTACATTCCCATAATATTTATGCACTTCCATCCTAATTTTTGGATTACATGGTATGTGTGTTCAGTTATTTACCATTCTATAACTATATTTCTCCTTGATTCATTATTTCTTCAACAATATATTACACTAAAAATTCAATTATGCTACCCTGTATATTATTTACATTCTCCGGTAATCAAAGAAGAATTCAATGAATGTTATGTTGGGATATTCTAGTTAAAATAAAGTTATACATGATAGAAAATAATTGTGATGTAATTTGTGTAATCAATTGTAATACTAGACTCATGTATGTATCTGGTTTACTAAGAAAAATTAACTCTTTAGTCGATTTGGATTTCATTCCTTCTAATTGTAACAATGTATTGTTAATAGACACAAGATATACAGTTTCTGAGGTCAGTTCATTATAGTTGGTATCAATGAATGTTTAGTGGAAACCTTCAGAACTATATTTAAGAAAGCATATATTATAAAATTTAAACCCATAGTATAATTTGTGGGTAATTATAGAACAAACCCCTTGAATTTTTATAAATTAGATATTATGTGTGTCTTCCAAGAAATAATACCTCAATAAGATACATCAAGTGGGTGTGGTTCAATAACAAATGTACCTATGAGTTGAAACTATGTCAAGGATCATCTGGCTTGACATAGTGTGACTTTTTACTTGATAACTATCCTTACAATGCACCGGTTCTGAAACTCCTGGGGGATATTCTTAGGATAATTCACATTTTTATTATAGACCACTATAAATAATTTTGAAAATGAATAAATATAGAGACCCTGGAATTTTATATATAACATAACATGATTTTAAGCATTATATACATCAGAGTGCGGGCTAAGGATTGTAATGTATATTTTCTAGGTATACTAGGTACATAAAACAAAAAATATATAACTATATAAAAAATTTCATTATTTAATCATAAAATTGACCTCCTAACTTCCATTGATATCAAATATCAGATTAGGGAACCCTGGGGAACACATGATCAAACAGATGAGCTAAATAGTCCAGTAAGGGAATAGCCATAAGAACGAAGCATTAACACATGCGATAGGAGGCATGAAATGATGATATAAAGCAGCATGTATCATTTGTAATCATAAAATGTAGACATGGAAACATATAAAAATTTAGTCATAGTAATGTGGAAGTAATAACAAACATGGATATAGAAAGTGTCTAGGACAACCGAAATGGCCACTGCACATGGTTGCACAAGCCAATGATAATCCCCAACACTATCGCATACGGTAACACAAGCCAAGGTAAAACACCCCGACTGTCGAATATAACATCTTATGAGAGTAAAATTTACCCAATGCATCATAGAGATATCCGGTCATACCCATCTTATCTTTTCATGAATATATTTCCCACATAAAGAATCATACATAATCAATCTTACTTAAACATAAGGGTTACCCATAGAAATAATTGTGTATCATAATCAGGTCATAAAGCATAACAAATGGGTGTATCATAAAATCATCAAGGAAAGAAAGAAATTAGAACATACAAGGATAGTAATAAGGTAATGTAGGAATATATCTTTTTAAGTTTTGTAATACAAAATTGGAAACACGTGAATAGTGTTTTTAATAATATTTATCTTTTAAATATTTTAAAGTGGTTTTTAGGAAAATACTCACAATCATTCAAAATATAAAATGGAATAATATTTGGAAAAAAAATTGAGAATTGATGGAATATGGTTTAAATAATAACAAAAAGTTTTGTAAAAAATAATTTGGCTTAAAAAATATGGTATAGTGGAATTGAAATTGGTTATGACTTTAGGATGTTCTCTTAATAACGTTTCTTACAGGAAAGTATTGAGGAGAGAATCATTTCAAAAAAAAGTATATCCTTAAAAGAGAATAATTAAAGAATCATGATACATTATTATAGGGATTATTAGTAGAATTTGTAATATTTAAATATATAAAATAGATAAAATCTTTTGGGTAGAAATAAATATTGAGACACCTGAATGAATAAAGGTGGTTCTTGTAGAATCACATATGGAATATCGGCAGGGTTTCAGGTATACTTAGGAGGGATTAATGAGATATAAAAGGGTTTTGAATCTCTTATAAATCATGAGGTAAGTGTGGGGAAGGCCAAAAATCATACCCCAACAATATTAATTATCCATAAAAGGACATAACATAGAAGGGATTCATGAATAAATGTGTGAGAGAGAGGATCTCTTTCCTTATGTCATATAGTGTTCTTTGCATTATCTTAATAACCATAATAATAAAATTATATTTGTTAATTAGAAATTTCAGAACCTATCTTAAATTTAAATAATGTACTATATCATTTTGAGTCCATTCACAACCTTTTTGATTGGTTGTGAGTTTCAATTTTATTGTTCCAGTCATTTTGCTTCCATGGTTTTAATGATGGGTTCACTTATATTCATGTTCAGAAAAACATAATGGGGGTTCAATACCCATGGAGCACAGGGTATTGTAGTAGTACTGTAGAGGCATTGTAGCAGCGGAGGCACTGTTCATCAGCGGGTACTGTAGCATCGGCAGGGCACTGGAGCGGAGGCGGTACTGTGTAGGTACTGAAGCAGCATGTTACTATTCACAGAATGTGAAGTGGGCATAAAATTTGTGCCTACGGGCTATGTAATGGGCTTCAAGCCCACTGGGCCTTCAGGCTATGTAATGGGTTTCCCTCTACCTAGTTAAAAAGAGGTCTTTGATTTGATTTATTAATAAAAATGAGGCTTCGGCCCCAACCTTTAAAAAAACATTAGTGAACATAGAAGAGATTACATGGTTATAAAATTACTTTTTTATTTATAGTTATAGTGAATAATTATATAAAACAATAATTATAAATGCTTGGATTAATTTGAACAATTTTCTCAATATTAACTTGTATTGTATTATTATTTGACATCATCTGTGAAAAAGGATAATAGAACATCATGTAGGGTATAATAAACTTTTAAATGTTTGGTTCAACCATAATAATGGTTTAATGACCAGAATCGATGAAGGTAATAGAAATTGTTATCTAGTCATCTTTGATTATGATAAATTAAATCATCTCACACATTGTTTTCATTTTATTCATAAAAAGAAAGGGAAGAGAGAAGAGATAATAAATTATCCCATTATCATAGAAACATTCCAGAATATTTTTTTACTATATATTTTCTACCATTTAGATGAGGAGATATTATGGGTGAAAATATAAAAAAGGAACTTGAAATGAAAATGAATGAAAAGAAAATATGATTTTACCCCTTTATATAATCTTCCTTTAGAGCATCTTAAGGGGAGAGGATTTGGACTTTTTACGAGACCAAGGGATGATGGATGTGGGGGTGGATCATGGGGTGTGATTTTTCAAAAATTTATGTAAGGGATGAGGCTTTAGAAGTGTCCAGAAAATAGGGGAGTGTGGTTTGTATTTATAGTGGATGAAATGAGGATTTTTATAATATATTAATAATTAGTTTATTTTTTTCCACATTACATGAAATAGATATGATTCATGTGACCAAAAATAATATTATGTGAATTTGATTTTGAACCAATGGCCATTTTCATCATCCATGACTCTTTCATGATTCAAAAATTTAGGTTTTGGCATTTACTGTGAATTGTCATATTTTAATATTCATATAAAATTCAAGGAATTAAGAAAAATCATAAAACTTCATAGTAACCAATTTTAGACGTATAAAATCCGAAAATAAAATCTAGTTTTCCAAAACTATTATTTATTTGATTTATTTAATTGGTAATTAAAATCCTAATTTTCTAAAAAAAATACAGATTGTAAAACATTTACAAATTTTATAATGCTTTAAAAATTACATAAGGTCTTATAAAATTATCATAAAACTAGATGATATAAAAATGTTAAATTATGAACACGTTTTTGGAAAGTAAATTTTTTTAAATTAATTAACTATTATTATTTATTTATTTATGACGTTAAAAAATACGAATACATTTACTGTGGTCATATTTTTACTTATTAGATGCCTAAATTATAAATAAAAATTTATGGGTGAGGTCAGAATTACATTGGAAGATTTACTATTTATAAGGGTAATATTACTATTCATAAGGGTAACATTACTTTTCATCAGTGTCAGTTACTATTCACCAAAAATTATGTTTATCTTAACGGACTCCAAACTTCTTACTAATTGCAACTGTGTATATCAAATTTTTGAAATTCAAATTAATGAAGTTAAATTTTATTTTGAAAGATCACATAGTAATTATTAGTTCATTGTATTGTGATTTCATGTGATTATATGATATTATTAAAAGAATTTAATTTCCTATGATAAATCATTGGGTTGTTACATTATTACCCCTTACGAACATTCACCAGTTAAATTTCTTTTTACATTCTATACCATAAACAGATGAGGGTATTATTCCTTCATTTCATCCTCTAGTTCCCATGTTTCCTCTTCGTACATATGGTTTCTCCACTGTACTTTGAGCAGTTGAGTAGTCATGTTACATAGAACATTATCTATATTATCTGATATCTTCATTAGATGCTCACCGTGGGAAAGATCATCCTCCAAATGCACAACCTCTGAAGAGAGTACATCTGAAGTATATGGTCTGTAATTCTTTAATTGGGATATGTGGAAGTCATCATTTATATTAGACATAGTAAGAGGATGTGTCTGTCGATAAGCTACAACTCTGACCCGATTAATAATTTTGAAGGGGTCGATGTACCTTGGACTTAAATATCATTTATTACCAAACCTCATAACCTTCATCCATTGAGATTTGAGGAGAAATATCAGGTATCCAACACTGAACTAGAGGACTTATTGGTGATCATTTTCTTATCAATTTCTTCAACATTGAGCATCCCTGATGTGATTTTGAATGGTTTTCAACTTCTCCACTATTTCTTCAACCATTTAAGGTCCTAGAAGCTTATTTTCACTAACTTCATTTCAACGTGCCTGTGTTTTTTACCTTTTCGCATAATGGGGTTTCTATAGTGCCATTCATATGCTCGAGTAGAAGCTACATTCCTAGAAGAATTTGACTTGTGGAAGATGTTGGTACAATCCTCCATTGAAGTCCATAGAACATATAACCAACACATCTTCTAGTGTATGAATAGGATTCTCAAATTGACCATCAGTTTAAGGATGATAGGATATACTGATGTTTAGTTTAGTACTTAGAACATGTTGGAGTAATTTCCAGTACTTCGAGATGAATCTTGGATCTCTATTGGATGTAATAGATAGTTGTACTCTATACATCCTTTCCATATATATATATATATATATCTGAATTTTGATATAAAGAGAATTCCTCTTGAATTTTGATAAAGCGACATATCTTTATAAGATGATCCACAATGACCCATATAGCATTGTTTCATATGGATGTACATGGAAGTGCATTCACATTTCCCATTGTCATTTTCTCCCAATTCCATGTTGGTTTTTATTGTGGTTTCATTATCCCTTTATACTTTTATATTTCATCCTTCACCTGTTGACATACCAGGCACATTGATTTATACTCAGTAATCTCCTTATTTCTTATTATCCCACCAAAAGTTCTCTAAGAGATCTGGATACATCATTGCGCTCCCTAAGTGAATAAGGAAAGTAGAGCTTTACAGAACATTCAAAATCTCTTTATCTGTCTCTAGATCAAATGGAACTTATAATTGTGACCCAAATCATACAAGTCCTTCCTCATCAATCACATACTCATAGGATTTCTAATTTTTAATGGATTCCACCCTTTTATGAATTTCCACATATTTCATTGATCATTCATTATTTTCACCATGAGGGATGGTTAAGCAATCATTTGAGAATGGATTGATGATGTTCCTCCCATAATGATTCCCATTTCCATCCTCTCCAAATCAAATTGATCATATCCTTTTCTTCTCACATCATTGATAATGATGTAGGACCCATTATACTCAAAGATTCTCTCACCTTATTTGCCTAACCTGGATGGTAGTTGATTGAGTAGTCATAATCCATGATGACCTGTATCCATCATCACTAGTGAATATGAAACTTATTTTTGTTTGAATATATATTTGAGACTCTTGTGATCAGTATATATCTCACACTTATCCTCATGAAGATAATGTTGTTAGTTTTTTAATTTAAAGATCACACTTGCCAACTCTAGATCACGTGTAGGATAGTTTTGCACATATATTTTTAGTTGTCTTGAGGATTATGATATAAAATAATCATTTTCCATCAGAACACATCATTGTCCCATCATTGAAGAACCATAGTAAACCACATAGTGTTATCCACTTGTTGGGAGTGTGAGTATTGTCGTAGTGATTAGCCTCTTTTACAACTCTTTAATGAAGACTTTACATTCTTAATTATAGGAAAACATTCCTCCATTTTTTTCAACATGGTCATTGTTTTTTACAATCCTGAAAAGTTATTCACAAGTCATCAGTAATAAACATCTACACCCATATTTTTTTTGGATCTCTAGTGCAGATGTTTTCATGGGATACACATCAATCCCATGTATCTTGGAAAGGCCTATAGAAATCCCTTTCCTGATGATAACATGCCCCAATAATGGCACATACTCCATCTAGAACATACATTTATTTTACATTTCATAATAATTATTCATTCTCAATTTCTATAACATAGTATTCAAATTCATCTCATGCTCCTCATATCTCTTTGTGCTTACTAGAATAACATCAATAAAAGCTACCTAAATTTTAATGGTAATCTCTAAAGACATTATTAATTAAATATATTAAAATTGATAGAGAATTAGTGAGTCCAATGGATATCACTATGAAATCATAGTGTCCATACCTTGTTTTTAAGGTCATCATGGGAATATATTCTTTCCTCACCTTTAATTAGTGATATCCCAAACGAAAGTTCATCTTAGAGAAATAACTGGCCCCATGATGCTGATTGAACAAGTCACATATCATTGGAATGGGATGATTGTTCTTTATCATGATTTTATTGATCACACAATAATAAATGAAGGGGAGTACTAATCAATCATTCTTATTTATTAAGAGGGAAAACACACCCCAAGGAGAAACACTTCGGTTTATAAAACGCTTCTCCACATTCTCGTGTAACTACTTCTTTAACTCCTCTAGATATACGATGGACATACTAAAAGGTTTATTAGATATAATAAGAGAAACAAGAATAAGTTCAATTGAGAAATCAACCTCTCTATTATAGGAATACCAAGAAACACTTTAGGAAATACAATAGTGTAATCCCCCATGACGGTCATGTATTCTAAAAATGATTTTATCCTTTTTCTCAATAATTTGAGCTAGAAATTTATAATCACAAGAAATTAATATCCACACATGAAACAATGATTATAAAGGATATTCATCTTCCTCTATACACATGTAATTAATTGGAGGATTCTTTGGGATGTGAAGAGTGATCTCAGTTTACTGACAGTTGATGTTGGATTTTTCTAAAGAGAGCCAATCCAAGCCAAGGATAGAGTCTGACTCCAAAAATGGATTTATAAAGATATTTTTTGGGAGGATCAATCGACAAATGTTAACTAAGGAGGTGTTATAAACCGTAGAAACAATAATTTTTCCACTCACTATTCTCATAAATAACATATCCTCTAAATTTTTAGGTGGTGTTTGAATACGTCTATTAAACATGAAAAATATAAAATAATGAATAGAATCAGAAGCCAATACTACATTTTCTATTATTTTAAGAATAACTTTTGTACCTATCACTACATCGATGTCTGACTCCAGCTCGTAAGTATTGATAACATAAAACCTTCCTTTTTTACTTGGAGGTTATTGTTTATTTCTTCTATAAACCCTTAGCTTAGGTCAATTGTTCGCATAATTCCAATTCTTTTTAATGTTGTAACACTGCACTATAGGTTGATTTTTGTTATAAAATATATTTTTATCTTCCAAATGTGGGGGATTTTTTTATAAATCAACAGTAGTTTTTTATCCATATGTCCCAATATTCTACATTTAATGAAATTCTTGGTTCCCTTTAGAATGTTCCCCATATGCTTCTTCCCACAATTTTCACACATGAGTAGACTCAGATTCTTTCTATCATAAAATATATTATGGTAAATACCCACATTAGATTACATTTTCCTATTTTTTTCACATGGCCCGTGATACCACTGAGAGTCTCTAATATATATTTCATCATTACTGGCACAAGAAAAAATCTCCTCATTGTTGTTGAAGTCTTAAATAACCAACACATTCCACAAACTTGGCCTTTTTTGATAAAGAAGTGATACACCTTGATTTCAGTGTTCATGAAAAATCCAAAGGAATTCCTTGAACGATTTTATTGTTTTTTCATTTGACCTGATAGACTCATCTTCCTTCATGGGTCTGGGGAACACCTTTTACATCTTCATAAAGAGGATCCAAGGAAAATATGTACTGAAAATCCTTCTATTTAATTACTCCCAATACATGGAATTAATTTCATCATGGGGTTCCATATTCCAGATCAATGTAAACCACTTATGATATTCTCCATCAAAACTATAGACCATGTGTATGACTTTCTTTTCTTCAGAGCACTGGAGGAGAAAGAATATATTTTTAATGTTTTTAATCCAATGTTACATGTATAGGGAAACAAAATATATAATAAAAATTGGAGGCTTTTCCAACATTATGGATTCAATGGAAACATGCTCTTTTCGTGGAGCATAATGGTGTTCCCAATGATTGATGTTATTATTCATAATAGGTGATAGCTGGAAAAGTACTATCCTGATGTTTTAAGAGCCCATTCACATCATATCAGACATATTGATTGGAAAATATTCACATTACCTATCTCGTTGATCATTGTCAGATGATAATATATTTCCCACCGTTACCTATGAAAAAGAGTGTACAATTAGATGTCTTAAATACATAGCTATTGAGCATAAAAATGAAATGTTAAAAATAATAGGAATCTAGGAAGCATACTATGAATGATATTAAGGGATATACTAGATGGAATAATGTTAAAAATTAATGAAACAAATTATGTTATATTAATTATATACATTAGATATAAAATACCCATGTATGTATCAGGTTCACCAATACCACTAAACTCTTATTTACATTAGGATTTGAATATATGTAATCATGTTAATGTAATTGTTGTATACACCAACTCTGGGACATCTTGGGATCGTTAATTACATGTATCCTATCACCCATCAGTTCAACCATGTCTCACATGGTATATACCACTCCATGGAAAATAATTACCTCATCTCGCTATAGGTATCATCATTCGTTCCCTATTTATCCATTTCGAGAACACTGAGACAATTATCATGAAAAATTCCCTAAAAACATATACATCACATAACCTGATTGGATTCTCATCCCCATATAGATTTAGCTTATCCACCTATGGTCTTAACAACAATGGTCACATTCTGTCTCACACTTAACAACATAAATGCTTCACTCACCTTTTTCTAATGGAAATGAGAACCACCCCCTCACACACTCCTCAATTTTATAAATCCCAATTGGGAACCTCACTAAAACAAAACCAATGGATAATATCAAAAATCATTTTCCAAAAATGCAACAAGTGAAACCCTCACACATAATTCCACATATCATCAAATGAATGTAACACCAGCAAACAAAACATATACCTTAGGGATTTATAAAAAACCCCCACGAGGCTGACCAATTGAGGGATACATCTAGATAAATGGAACTCAAATTCATTATCCCTATAATTCTCATCTCTACTCACTATAGATAGAGACTCACATTCATCACAAGGAATCAAAATAGAAAAACCAACCCATTTTAAGGGTCAATCAAAATCAAAATCTCTAATATAGGCAAACAAACCACCTGTAATCCAACCCCATAATGAGTTTCTATTCTAAAATCTCCACAAAAACATTAATTATATCTCTCATGACATTATACATATCATAAACAACTAAAAAAGTGATTAAAATAAAATCTCACATGAACACCCAAAATAAATTACAATTCATCCCCATAATCCTCACTAAAATAATTTATTGGTACAAAAAGTCCTTTACACCATTTGAAATTTTAGTTAAAAAAATAGTCAAAAAATTGTAACCAAATTCCAACAATTTAATCTCTGAAAAAATAAAAATACCAATTTTATTGTAAATATCATTAGAAAAACAAACCACTATCAATAATTTAAATTATTCTAAAAAAACAAAATGAAATGTAAATACAAAATAGGTCCAAAATAACCTAAATTGTTTTAAATTCCATTAAATTAGAAACATTGATGCATTTTCCTAAACTCGAAGAATTTTAAGATCCCATTTTGAAAATAATTATCTTCATAAATACCATTAATGTCCAAAACCACTTGAAAACCAATTTAATAAATTTACATTCTGAGTGAATTTTATTGTTAAACTCATAGAAATCACAGGAAGAAATAAAATTTAAGAAATACATGAAACAAACTGTCAAACTATTAAATGATTGGGTCCATATCATCAAAACTTAAACAATAATTGTAGTTTCTTATAAAAAATAAATAAAAACATTCCCTCATTATCATATTAATTTCACCAACATTGTACCTATGAAAACAATTCACATATTATTTCTGGTATTTAATTTATTTAATATATTATTAACCATAGAGAATCAGGCTCATAGCATGTGAACATTCATGTACATCCAAGATTCATAACCACAACCACACCTTCCAAATTGACTAATATAAAATCCATTAAATTATAGCACCAAAATCATTTGAATCACTCTATGTGAAATTGGTTGATAGTAAAAAACAAGATGATAAATACGAGAAAATAAAACATGGAAATTACACCTATGTGGTTTAGTTACTCAAATGAATGACCTTCATTCCAATTCTCTAAAATTACATATATCTTATATATATTACCAAAATAGTCAATAAAATAAAAAAATTATATAATGAAACATTGTAACTATAAAACATTGATTACCCTATTCTGGATAAAGAACACTACAAGACCTCATGTCTTCCACCTTGTATGATTGGGCCACCAACTAATAGAGAGGGAATAAGAAAAAGTAACAGGCTACTACATACTCGGTAACAGATTAACCATTGGAGTACATAATAATTTATTAATGATAATCATAGTGAACTATAGAACATGACATAGATAGAACAATAATAAGATAAAATTATATAATATTATGACATATAAAAACATAGAATTGACAGAAAACAAGTTATAGAGAGATCCCCACTTGTATCTGATCTATTTAAACAATGATAAATAAAATTAAATAATAATTAATATCTATAATATGCCTCTAGCGTCTTCTATGACATCACCTCAATTTACCTAATACTAATGCACAAGTACACAAATAATGTCCCTTTCCATCATTAGAATGTATAACCATAATGAATGTATTTTCACTTAAATTACCATGAAGGGTATTTATATTTTCCTAGTAGAACCAAAATAATATATCCTTGACAAAACATAACAGTCATATATTAGTTTAACATATGAAACAAATTATATACATATTTAACCATACAACAAATTGTGAAATTTTGTTCTAAACAAGATGTCATGAATCATTATAATATTTTTTTAATCTCATTGTAGAATAGAATTTCTATCAAAATCTCAAAATAAAATCCAAAACATGTGGACCACGCCATAAATAAATAGGCCACAACCTTATCAAGAATGGAATCCAACCTTTTATTACTCTAGGATGGTCACCTCATTCAAACTAACACATCATTGTATACTTTGGGTGGTCACATCCTGCATACTGATCCATCCATGCTAACTCAAAGAGAACACATAATCCAAATTAACCTATTCGTATTCACATGGGGAATATATGTTAGGAACACTAACAAATCTTTATGATCTCTAGGAGTTTATTTCAAGTACACTAACCTATCCTCATTGAAAATGGGTATGTACTATAGAATACATTAACCAATTCTCACAGAATATGGGGTGGTTATAGATCATAGAAATAAAAAATAACCTCCATGAAATAAATGTTACACAAGAAATAGAAACTCTAAAAAAACACAACCCACCTTTTTTCCTCCCTTATGACATCAATCATTATTACAATGTCTGTAATGTCCCATATCTATATTGGTGAGTGAATTCCTGATGGTATTCAAATTTGGTCTTTATTAGAACAATCATTTTGTGAATCAAGATTATGAATTGTATTTCAATAGCTTTTACATCATCAAATGATGTTTATTGAATTTTATGAGGCTCAAATGTCTTTTGGGAGGGCTAAGATGGTTCCAGGGAGGGGTAGGGAGGTTGTTGTACATAGAACTATAATTGAAACATATTTAAGATGGTAGACACCACATTCATTGGGGTGGTTTATGGAAGTATCATGTGATTATTCCAATAGTATATCTATATCTTTTGGTATTCAATTGAGAATTATTTAATTAATTCCACTCTCAAATTTTCGATGCCCCCCCACTAACATGTTTGTATTTTCAATCCTATTGAGACATCCCCAAATGGTTCTTCATCTACCATTGTCAATGAATGAATTTTTCACTGTTAACTAGTTATCTTATGTATGTATTATAATCTAGTGGATTCTAATCATTCTCTCATTCTCTCTAATTTCTGATGTCCCATTGGGAATTTATTTGGTTCCAATTACACTAATACATGGTGTAATTTTCCATGTATCATAGGGAAGTCCATTAGCATGTGGAGAGGAGACGCTATGATGACATGTTTCCATCCTCAGACATTATTTTGATATAGGTAACCCTCATATATGAATTTTATATTATTTTAATTCAAACATTATTAAATTTAATACTAAAACATCATCACTTGTTGATAATATTTCTCTATATTTCGTGGGCATAATTACATCTCTTCATTGTGACCATTCCAGAAGTTTTGGGAGATCTCAATGAGTCATATTGGACCCATGTATGTCGTCCTTTGACAAGTGACTAAGAAAAGAGAATGAACTACAAAATTGGTATATAATATAGTGGGTTTCACGTTATATACAACGTTAATTGATGTAAGAGTTTCATTTTGTGGACAGTTTATTGGTTTTTTTAATTTGTAAAGCCACAAAGTTTATTTATTTACATTCTTTAATGAAATGCGACTTCCCCTGATTATTGGGAATAAACCATTATTTATTCCATTGATCTAAATTTTTTAGATTACCGTGATTCAAAATATTAGATATATGAGATCTTGGGAATCCAAATATGTTAATGTTTCATTATCTTTTTATTTTGGTATTAAATGCCTAGTCTAAATAGCATCGGTTTTACATAGTTGATATTGTCATGGATATATAGAGGTAATACCTAGGATCCATTATCATTATTATATGTTGTTGATCGTATAGGAGCTCATAATATTTTAGTGGTTCCATTGATATTGATGGATATTTGGGAGGTTGAATATTCCTATTTTGTGAATGGTGAAACCATTTAACCATATTTAATTCATGAGAGCTCAAGGATATGAATGGTAGTAGGATATTTCAATTGAGTTTATATCACTATTCATGAATGTTAATTGTGTTGATTGTGACTTATAATTCCCCTAGATCGATTCCTATGATACAACACTATATTAGGATAAACCACTTATTATGTTTAATATGAGTATTCATGAGTCATTGGATGTCTAGATTATAGACCTTGAGATCCCTAATGTTATGAAATTTGATTTCAAGGTTATCCCGGGGATCTATAGTAACTCTAATAATATGATTTTTTAAGGCCTCTCCCCCCATGGAATTAAATTTTTCTATATCATCAGTATTGACCTCACATTACCATGGGGTAAAACTTTTAATCATCATTTGGGGGATACCTAGTGACACCTAATTATCCAATAGTTGATATTGGGGGGTGTATGTGACTAATCCCCAGTGTGTGGATGGTGGTACCACTGGGGTGATGATAATTTTATAAGACACCAACACAATGTACAATGAATGTATGGTCAATCAAAGTCACATACATGAGGACTCATGGAGATTTAATAATTTATTACAATATTTTAGTTTTACTATTTATTTTAAGAAATCATGTAACATATATATACATTATATTTTCAAGCTATATATGAGGAAGATATTTTTTCCCTTGAGATTTGTATACTCACATCCAGAATAGGCTTCCATGAAACATGGGTACCAAAGATAACCTTTACCTTCTGGAATACATAGGTTGGGATATGTAATTGTTCGATGTTGATGGTCATGATAAAGAATCTAGAAAGTTAATGTAAACTAGGAATACAGAGAGGTTCATTGATGTATTTGAGAATCTTATACTTTTATTTTATTATATAATTTTTTCCACATTAATATATTTGATTAGATTAGTGATAAATCCTCATTGATTGATTTTATGGATTCTTCATTAAATATTATTAATAATTTTAATGTTTCATTTATCCTGTTAAATTTTATATTTTATATTTTTTTATAAAATGTGATAAATATATTAATTATTTCACATTTTTATACTAGGTGTATAGCCTACCCACTGTACCTTTTTATGAACCTACTATTACATGGTAGCCACTAGTATATATGGAAGAATGCCTAAGGACACATGGTTGTACAATTTAGTTTCTATTCAATGTGATCCAGTTCAGGGTTTCAAATAGTTTAATCAAAGGAAATCATTTAATGCTTTTTACTATTTAGGGATATGGTAGATATAGGATTTTTGGGATATGAAGCTATGGATTTATGATTTACTCCTACCATTATACAAATTTGGTTTTATTTTTATTAATTATTATTTATTACTAATATTGGATCTTTTACTATTATATATAGATGATGTTTCTTGTATCATGTTGGAAGATAGGATTTATATGACATATGCTGGGTTTATTATGATTTATATAACTATCTATAGGCTCTAATATTTAAAAATCCAACAAAACCCTATATTATGATTTCATGTGATATTACTTAGTGTCCTTCTACTCATTTAGATTGTATTTTGTCTTATTCTAATTATAATCCAAGTAGATATATAGTAATGTTCATGGTGATGAGGACTATGTAGTTTCTTGAAGTAAATGATGTATAATGACCCTATTAAGACATTATATGAAGGTGATTCATAAGAGATAAACCCCATAAGAAAAATATAATATTGATTCTAAATGGAATGTAGGCCCATTTTCATATTTTAAAAAAATTACCTATGTGGTGTTTTCCCATATAGATTCTTGGTGGTCTTATACTTAACTGAATGACTGACTAAGATTAGTCAATTTGGATTATGATAGGGAAATGAGGATTTTTATCTATTAACAAGAGAGGATGTAATGCTTGAGGGCATGAATCCTATATATAGAGTCCCTCTTAGGAAAATTCTATGTCTTTTGATTATTAGTGGGGGTTTTATTTATGGAGATACCCCATGACGATCAGTTCCATTATTTATCACATGATACCAAATAAATATTTTTAATACCACAGAGTGGGTATTTTGGGCCATGAATTATCATTATAACATTATATGGGAACAAAGTTGTATTTCCCATGAGGTGTGGATTTTACATGAAATGACTTATGAGTTAGATGGGATATCCTTGTACATACAAATATGAATATGGTTATTAGAGTTCTAGAAATTATGAATAAAATTTTGTAAGATCTGCCAAGGTACACTCCAAGGGGGTTGTCCTATTATTCTAAATTACTGGAAAGTTGTATGGTCAGTGGTATAACTTGTGTGATCATTATTGTGAATTTGGAAATGTACAGGTGGGAAGGTATTGTATACTGTACCAGTTGGATGATATATGAATGGTTTCTATAGGTTTTTAATCATACCAATTTGAAATTGTGAAATTATGAGGGGTTATGTTTGTGTTAGTGAGTGATTGGGTAGATGAAATAGTTATATCGCATCTTGGGAGTATAAGAAATATGTTTTGTTTATCTAAGGTATTAGACACATAAAATTGGATTAGTTATTGTGTCATTAATGAACTAGTTGAATTATCATCAGGTTTTGATAAGATTAGATGATGGTGGAATTATATGAGTGATATGCATATTCCAGTGGAACCATGTTAGTTTTTACAGGAGGAGATGTATGAGTAAGTCCATATAGAGGGAAGAAACGCATATCCCATTGAGGGTGTGAACATCATTTCATAAGAATTTTAACAGAATCTAAGAATAATAATTCCACGATATGGGAACTAATAGAGGATTTGTTCAAATAATTTAATCTTTCTATAATTAAGATGGTAATTCCCAGTCATTACGTGTTATAAGGGATGGAGAATGGGATATGAAAGAATTATTCTTATTATTAATGGATAGGTATCATGGTGAGTTCAGTCATTTGATTATCATTTTATCTATTTTTTCAATTATTAATTGGACTGGGATTCGTCTTTATTTCTCAATGAATTCCAAGAATAAGATCAAATGTTATACTGGACAGATTCCAAGAGTTTTCTTTAGGATCCATATGAATTGAAATAAACCAATTAGGATCAGATTGGTGGATTTGGAGATCATGATATTGGATATAATGATGTTTTTTTTTATAAATAATGATTTGATCATGGAATTACACATAGTTTATATTTCCCTAACAACCGCACTTCCTGATTATATACATAATAATGAAGTATATTTTCTATAAACATCACTTATTATATACAGACCATATACATAGGTGGATAATTTCCAGTATTGGATTTAGAGAGTAGGGAAAACCCATTACAAAATTTCATTGTTTAAATGATACATTAGTAGATAAAAATTTAAAATTTCTCTTCTTATCTGTTTATTAAAGCTAAACTCCTCTGAAACATGAATTTTTTTCTCAATTTTTTTAAAAAATATAAGGGATAAAATGATTTCTGAGTAAGGGGTTTTAAAATGATTCAAATGGTTTTTAAATTATTTTTTGATTTATTTAACTAATTTGAAAACATTATTCCTTTATATCAAAATAAATCATTGATATATACATTTTAAAAACTAAATTTTAAATGGTATTTAAAATATATCATCATAAACTCTTTTTAAAATTCATTGAAATAACAAATAATTTTTTAAAAAATAAAAAATATAATAAGATTTGAAAATACATATTACATGAAAAATATATCTTGATAAAAAATTCGAAAATATAGTTTCTTTTTAAAATACATATACCTCTCCAACTGTTTTTTTAAAAAGACCTTCCCATTGAAAAATACTTGTATTTCTGATTAGAATTTTAAAATTTATTATTTTTATAAATTTTATCATTTTATGGGATGAAAATGATACTAAATACCAATTACGAAATCCTTTTGGACACATGGGTTTTGAATTATAAAAAAAATATGCATGAGGTCACTGGTTCACTCTCTACATTTAATGATATTTTTTGATACCCTAGTGCTGGGTTTCAATGAAAACATTTATGTAAGTGATGCATTCCTTATTTAATTTCTACTAAAACAAACGTCATCAAATCATATAAATTACTTCCAATATAAAACACTTATATAAAAATAAAAGTGCTAAAAAGTTTCTTTAAGAGCTATAATTGTTTCTTCATTTCTTAATAATTAGAGAAATTCATATTTCTTAATGCCCCTTATGAAATTTTTTCCGTCTATGCTATAATTTAGATTAAGAAAATGGTTTTTTATATATTTAAATATGTATGTATTAAATTTAATATGAAAGTATAATATACAAACATAATCATGATCATGAATAAAATAAATATTTTTTGAATAAAAAATCCATGAATTAATGTTTTCTTTTGAAATATATAAATTCATCTCTTAAAAAATGATACATTTCCTTTTAATTCATAATATTAAATAATTTATAAAAAATATAGATTCTAACATTCATAAATAATCATAATTGCTATGTTTTGAAAATAATTACACTATTTAGATAACTATCAATTTCAAAATATAAATTTTGGAAATCTAACACCATTACATAGACAAGCAGTTTTAGACAAATATATATAATATATAAGACATTTAAAATGAGTATCATTTTAGAATAACCCAATAAATAAATGTATGTATTTAAAATAATATATTTTAATTAATGAAATTTACCCATCTTAGGAATGGTTTTTAAGAGAAATTTTCATTTTTCTAAAATAACACTTATGTAAATTATTTTAAATAAAATTATTGATCCCCTTACTAAAAAATGGAAACTGAAATGTGGCGTCTTCACATAAAAGAAATCATGACCAATGTGATGGGTGGAAGAAAGAATGGTTGTGTGTGGTTTCTTGTTTTAATGGGTAAATAATAGAGAATTTCCTCTAAAGTGATATATATATATATATATATATATATATATTCTGGTTTTCACTGGTGTTTCTTGATATTCAAATATAATATGGGACGTTTGTGACAAAACAGTAGTGTATTTACCAACATTGGACCTCAAACAAGGTTTTTAAGACTGTGAGTTCATGTAATTCTAAAATAAAGAAACAAGTGTTTAAAAAAACAGATGTTATTTTCTAAAACCAATAAACATGATTTATATTTTTTAAAATCCTAAAAAATTAAATCTACCCCTTGGTATCATAAATTTTTCAACGAATAGAAGGGCCACTAGAGAGTTGGGTAATTTTTTATTCTAATAACCGATGTTTACATTTTTAGGTTGTGGTCCTCTTGTAGATTAGAACATTTCTAGGTTGCATATTGTATGATGGATGACCTATGCTAGAATTTCCATGTGATGAAATAATATTAAATGGATATATGATGGATAATATGGATTTGGGTACGATTGTGGGAGAAGAAGATGAAAAGTGAGGATGTTCAGATGGATTAAAATCATTTGTAGAACTAATGGTTTAGACACATTCAATCGTATAGGCATGATATCTCCATATAATTCAAATATGAGTTAACATTAATTGTATATAATGTCCCACATTTATTTCTCTATTTTATCGATTCTCCCATATATGGTAAGTGTTATCCTTTTAAACCTAGAAGTGAAATACATGATATGATCTCGAACACCCATACAAACATGTGGGTCACAACCCATTGATCCCATGCACCCACAGTGTTATACATGATGAGAATATATGTGTTTTTTAAATAAAAACAATTATACTATATTTAAATTATGAATAATAGATGTATTAGAATCCTCATAGAATTTGTTTATTTTAATTGGATATTGGTAATGGATTCAATGTCCTATTGGCATGACTTCATGATTATTTTAGAAATAAATTAAATTATAATAAAGAGAATAGTTTTTGGGATCTTTTTTTCCTAATCAGGGTTGTTCCTTAAATGAAAAAATTTAGAACAAAGGATTTACCAAAATAAAGTGTACTTTAGGAACTGAAATTATTTTTAACCAATATTTCCTAATCACCAAATTTATCTCAACCGATACTATGATAACAGGTTTAATTCCCCAAGACCTGCACTTCTGGATCTAGTTATAAATAATGATTTGACTATTTTTTATAAATATAACTAAAAATATAAAGTATATTTTATATATAATGATATTTTCTAGTCTCGGTTTTATATTAATATGACTAACCATTATAAAATATAAGATTTTAAATGACAAATATAATGAAATTTAGTTGATATTTTAGGTCCAAGCTCATTTTTATAAATAAAATACTATGAAACTCTTAAATTATCCTGAAAAAAATTCTAAAACATTTGGGGAGTATAAAATTTCCCAATAAGAGTTTTTAAATAGTAGTCAAAACATCTTTGAAAATACTTTTCCAAAACATAGTTGGAAACATTTTTCATCTGTATAAAATAAATATTTGATATATGCTTCAGAAATACTATAATTTATTGGGTTTTAAAAATATATTTCGAGAAAAAAATTTATATGACCATTAAAAAAGGCATATAATTTGGAAAATCATTTTGAAAATATAATTATAATGGAAAATAATAATTACTAAAAAACATTTATTTTTAAAAAATTATTTCAATATAAAATATCATTTGAAAATATATATAGAGCATCGAATATATTATTTTGAAGAAAAACAATCCTTTGAAAAATACATGGATTTCTGGTTTATGTTTTGATAACCATTATTTTTAAAAATGATAACTTTTTATATAAATAAAATGATATCAAACAACCCTTATGGAATACATGTGGCCACTAGGGGTATCACTTCAGGGAAAAAGTCTTCTTGGGGTCACGATGTTTTTCCCCATTCTTCATGATCACTTTTGACACACAAGTTCAATTTTTTAATAAAACGTCTTTCTGAGGGGTTCTTTTCATCTTTAATTTCATAAAAAAATACACTCAAAAACCATAAAGAAATTTATTAAAAATTCATTTGATAAAAATATACCATTGCTAAATCACATTTTTGAAAAAAAACCATTTTTTATACATTAAAAAAATATATAGAAATACTAATCTTATAAATAACTGTCATTAAATAGTTTCTATAAAAGATTAATTTATTTTTTTCAAAATTATTAAATATATGGGTACATATATTTATTTATTTATTTTTCAAATTTCATGAATAGATGTAATGAATTCACATAATCCGGATCACGAATGAAATTTTTATGTATTGAATAAAAATTCTCTACATAGAACAACAATATGAATGGATATAAATTCATCACAAAAAGAAATGATAACTTCCAATATTTTTTGTTAAAAAATACATTGTAAATATAGATTCTAACTAAACAACATTACCCTAAACTCATTATTTTTGAAATAGTTATTCAATTTACATAAATATATGTTTGAAAATTGTATTTTTGGAAGTTTATTGGCCGTAAACAAACAAGGGGAATTATAAAATTGTACATAAAATATATGTTTTTTAAATTGACTATAAATTTAATTTAAACCATTAAATAAATTTATTTCTGGATAATAATTGTTTTTTATTAAATAAATGTTCCCTTATTAAAAAGTAGTTTAAAAATAAAACAATGTTTTTTAAAATAAAATGCTCATATATAATATATTTTTAATCTATAATGATCCCAATACCAAAACTGGATACCAAAATGGGCTTTCTCCACTATCAAGGATTCATTCATGGTGTTAATAGATGTAGAAATTGTTATACGAAGGGGTTTCTTCTTCTAGCAAGTGAAGTGGGGAGGATATCCTCTAAAGTGGTATATATATATATATATTTACTACCCTTTAATTTCATGATTTTTTTCAAAATTAAATGGTATTATTTTAAGACCAGGCGCTGAGACAGCGTGTGACTCTGAGGCCCGAAGCTCCAGGAATGATCCATGGAAAAATGTTTTTGTTTAAATAGGGCACATGAAATGTTTTCCTTAAAAAGAGAAATTAAAAATTATAGAGTTCCCATATTATAAATATGGGGGAACTGTTGCATTTAGTATAGAGGGTTTACCCTAGGCATCACATAAGTTTTGTCAGTGATGGCCTCCAGTAAGAAATCTCAAAAATGGCATAATTGTAAATAAAATAAATAAATAAAATTACATTATTTTTTAAATGATTATAACTATAGAATGGTGACTCGGATTTCAAATATGATACCACCAATGAGATTGTGATGGTCTGCTTTCCTTAGGATTTTTCTAATGTTTTCCGGTGCGGGCCAATAGTTGATGTTAGTTTTTGGCTGTAAATAAAATAATCAAGTAAAGATTAATTTATTTTTAAATCCTTATAACTCTAAAATGGTAACTTGTATTGGAAATTAAGGTGTATTATTGATATCATGATAGAGTTTTTCTATTAAAAATACCATAACCTAGAACAGTGTAGGGTTAGGTGTGAATGTTAGTTTTTCAAACTTCATTTAAAGGAATTAAAATGGAACCCCTGTGCGGTTTTGAAAACATCTAAACATGTGCCGAGATTGAAAATACGATGGCACTATTACGTATAGAATGATGACATTATAAATTAATAATGGTATCCTCGACCGGCACGGGTCGATGGAAATTGTTAATATTCGGTCATTCTATGAAAATAAAATATAAATAAAAATATTATTTTATTCAAAAAAATGTTTTTCCACAACGTAGAAATGAGCTAACTATTTCATTCCATAAATGAAAGAGTGTAATGAATCTTTTTTTTAGCTTAATATAAATGAAGTTTCATTAATGAAACTATGTAATGACTCGACGATGCAGTGTAACAAAAATGTTACGACACATTTCTATTTTCATTAGATAATGAGTTAGAGAAGCAGTACGATAATTTCTCTAATGGACAGAGAGGAAATTCACTCCAATGAAGAATGCCAGTGAATCCCTTGTAACAATGAAGCACCTCATTAAAAATGACTGATGAAAAATGGATACATTCTCCTTCCACCATTCTAAGTATCACAAACAATGTGGGTGGGAGATCAATACAAGAAAATGAAGGTGTGTGACTACACTCTTCCAGAGCCTATGAATCTATCCCAGGTAGGGGTTACCTTTTTGGTTTGAATGGATATTCTTCTTTCTAAACCATGAATGTGTACCAACCAATAAGCATGTTGATCCATGGATAGATTTTCTTGTCAGAGGGATCCATTTATGGGGTCGTGACACCCCACTGGCACAAACATTTTGTCGAACAGATCACCCGAGTGAATTGATGGCCCATATAAGGTCCCTGTGGTGCATCATCCCTGGTGAAAAAGGGCCATGACAGTACACTATGGTTTATAGATCTATGACCAACTCAGGACATGGATTTCAAGTAGGAGACATTGGTACTCGGTTCGACAGTTAGAGGGGACAGTATGCAACCAACTGGCCACGTCAGGTAAAGCTGTTCGAGACGCATGGGCCGCAACACCCCTCTAGCATGTGGTCTACTGAATTTCTGTGGGACCAGGTTTAGTAGCCGCATGTAGCCAAACCTAATTCATAACATGAATCTATGCTAGAAAAGACCGGATCTCCTTGTAGGCTGGGTTGTGGTGCACAAAATATTATGTCGTTCTAGCATCTGGGATGGAGGAGGTCGACCCCTTGAAGGGTTGGGATGTGGCACTTGAAATGGGCTGTAGAGCAGCATGACATAGAGTAAACCATATGATTTTATAGGGCTAGGATAGAAGGATAATTAATAGATGTTGTGTGTCCTAGGCAGGTAATGAAAATTGTCTTGATAGTGTGGGCATGGTTGGATACATCTGTGTCACAGGGAGTCCCAACAGGCTGGACTAACTACCGAACCAGGTTGGGATTAGCAACATCCAATGGGACTGACCCACCGGGAAGATCAGATCACTCTAGACCAGACCTAAACTTGGTTGGGATAGGCTGGTTGAATTAGGGTGAGTCATGTGGGTCCCCTGGAATGGGATGGTTGGGTCGGTCTGACCGAGTCAGACTAGGCTTAGACCCAACCGTCCCCTGTTTACAAAAATTCCAATAGATTTTTGACCGGGCATCCGATTGATGATCTGTCTATGGCACTTTCACCCTTTTAATGAGGTATTACATTGGGAATAGTCTAAGTGACTTATAATTGTAGTCTAGATATGACTGACTGGTTGAGGAGTTTATATTACAAGAATATATCATGTTACGTGCTGATATATTGTGGCTAGATGAGGCCTGGAGACAAGAGACCATGTGTGGATTAGCTCCTAGTGACCCTTGTTGGATCAGCTCCTAGCGACCTAGTGATTTTCACCGCTATGTGACCATGTGTGGATAATCTCCAAGAGTCCCAGTTTGGATCATCTTTTATTGACCCTGTGTGGATCGGCTTCAAGAGACACTATTTAGATCATCTCCTAGCGACCCTATGTGGATTAGTTACAAGAAACCCTGTGTGGATTAGCTCGTAAAGACCCTATGTGGATCTGTTCTTATAGACCTTGTGTGGATCATCTCCTAGAGACCCTGTGAGGACCTTCTCCAAGAAGCCCTTTGAGGATCATCTCTTAGCGACCCTATGTGGATCTGCTCTAAACGACCCAGTGTTGGTATGTCATTAGATTCTATGTGTAACCTAGCAGACCCACAGTACTCGTTTGGGATGTGTACCTCAACATTACAAGGTGTTCCGTGTTACAACTTCATGAATTTCCTTTCATTCATTAAATTTTAATTTTATGAGTTGTATTGCTTGTGTATGTGATCGATGCTTAAATGGAGAAATTGGTTGTCCGAGACCAAGTGGTGGTCAGTGATACGATATGGTTAGATGATTCGAAGGAGACCCTAGTTTTCAGGGACTAGGTAATGCATGATGTGATGGGATAGACGAGAATTCTACTACAGATACATGCATCTACCATTCACATATCCTTTAGGTGGGGTCTTGAGGGGACGTATCATGATATTTGTACATTCTATTCTGGGATTAGGCTTGTATTATGGTCCCTTTTTTACTTTACGTTTTCATTTTACTCTCTATAGTAGTCTCATTTAATGTTTTGGATTACTTTGTGTTTACATTATGTAGATTGAGCTATGTGCATGTCCACAGGTTTAAAAGGAAATGACGTCCCTTTTGGAATATTTCTATTTAGTGCTAGTCACCAGTCCCTGGCCTGTGGACAATGAGTTTGGGTAGTCAAGGAACGAACATTAAGGGATTGGTCATGAATATATATATATATATATTCTCACATCCATGTCTTCATTATCCATGAGAAGATGGTATTTTTTAGGAAACTCAACAGTGTATCTACACACTGTGTGTATGAAACAGGGTTATTATCACAACCAGTTCATGTACCTCTATCATGATAAAATGTGTGCTTTAATTATTTTTAACTATAATAGTGACTTATAATTTTTTTAAAAACAAATATATCTACTTATTTATCTCATCAGTATTATATTGAAAACAAGGTCTAATGATGGAGGGGTTTTTATAGGATGACCACCTATAATGTCTCTTCGATGGTGTTTTCTTTTTTTTAAGAAAAAATTGATAGGATAACACACTATATGATCGACACATTACATAGGCAGTTCCATATGGTTAAATAATATTTGTGGGAGAACTAATTTTTATGGTTTCATCATCTAAGATTGTGGGATATGTAGATCTGTAGTGAGGGAAATGGGGTAGATGACAATTGTTTTGATATTGAATGGATAAGACACATTCAGTAGTAGGAATGTGATATATCCTTCTATATAAGTATGAGTGAATGGTATCAAGAAAGAACAACCCACATTGATGTATCCTTTCTATGGGAACATTCATATAAAAAAATTGATAACCTTAGATATAAATAAAGCATGAATGTGGTATGATACTGAACACCAATATATACATATGAATTGCGACCCACTAAAATTATTCACAGAAGGGACTATACATGGCTCTAAATATTATTTCACCATGCCATGCCCATAAAAGAGAGGTGACCAACCTCTCATTCCCACTGCCCTTGTTAGATTTGGTCAAACTCATCCATGTGGTCATCCTAATGGGGTCTCAGATGTGTTGATGTACCCCTTAGCTAGTTTATTTCATATTTTTTATATTATATTAAAAAATACTTCACTAATTTAAATTATATATATAATCTCTATTGTGCATATTTAATTTATTTATTTCTAAATAATTTTTTTAATAAATACAGAAATTTTATATAGATTTTTATGTTACTTATATTTCTTATAAACCATAAAACAGAAATTTATTCTTACTAATTCTTTTAAATTTTTATTTTTAGTAAATATATTCATTACTCATACAAAAATATTCATTTTTAATGCCATCAAAATTCATTACCTAAATTTACTAATTACATATAGAAGTGTCACAACATATGGTACTTTTTATAATATATACATATATTATTTAGAATAACATTCTCTATTGAATCATTACTTATATAATAAGATATATAAATACTTATTTAATGTAATTAATTAAACTACTAAATTTTCAACATTTAATTTTCATTATCACTAACATATATATTATATACACTAAAATTGGCTTCCTCTAAGCTGATGTGTAACCTCCACAGCCTTCAACGTCTCTCAAATAGGCCTCTCTGCAAAAATTTCCTCCACCACCTAGCTTCCCGCATTCTTCCTTCCCTCGACATTTCATTTCTTCCATTTTGGGTTTCAGTTCTCCGACTCTCCGGATTCCCCGATCGTAGTTCTCCGGTACTACCTTCAGAACCCAATCACCCCATAACCTCCCTTTGGCTACCCATGCTTCGCACTCCTCAATCCTCATCTTCTTCTCTGCCTGCTCCCTGTCTCCGGCAGTCACCATCTCCTCCCGTTACATATTCTCATCTCCAACCATGATTCGTCCATTCCAGATTTACCACTAGAAATCATTTCTTCCCCTTGCCTCCATCTTTTTCTTCATCTTCGATCATTTCTTCTCCTCCATCTACCACCGCTCGCAGTTCCTTACTCTAAACCTAGGATTTGCACCTCCGTCATCTGCCCCCTCTTCCTCTGCAACAAACCTCAGTGCCTCCGACTTCTCTTCCTCCTCCTCCATCCGCTCGGCGTTTGGATCCTCCGTCTCCTCCAATTCTATAACAGCGACCACGGATTTCAGTGGATTTAAATCTTCATCCGGTTGTTGTATACTTATGTGAATATGATCCGTGAATTTACTCAGGTATTCTATGCCATTGCATCAATCCCACTTGAATTTTTTACTAATACAACCATACATGATCGTCTTAGTACATAATCACTTCACCCATTGAAAATAACATCACAATATTGTTGAATTTTATCAGTTTTTCAGTTTGAATTAGGAAATTCTCTTTATGAATCTTCTGTGTGAATTTCATCTTTTATGAAGGAATTATTTGTTTACACAAATAGGACTTGAGCTCACAATCATCATATCATATTGTGCTTTCTCAAGTTTCTGTAGCATTCCAATATGTGTTTCATCTATGAAAACCCAATGCTCATGGGGAAGGAATCCTAAATAAACACGTGTCATGTGATCTTAGTGAATTTAATAACTTTAAATGTGGTCTGTATAATGAATTCATGAATCGATATTCTTCTTTTCAGGTTCTCCCGTTATATACACATGTAATCTGAGCATAAAGGATGAAGGGTGGTTTGAGTTTTGTCTTTTGTTGTTCAACATAATAAACTTAACATTAATTTAACACTATTTTTTCTTTTGTTATTTTTAGGGATTTGACTTTTTCTTTATTTTTAATTGTTTTTTATTAGTCATAAATAGATATTTCTGGATTTCTCCCTTCTCCAAAAAAATTTCCTCCACCACCCAGCTTCCCGCGTGCTTCCATCCCTCGACATTTCATTTCATCCATTTAGGGATTCAGTTCACCGACTCTCCGGATTCCCAGATCTTAGTTCTCTGGTACTGCCTTCGAAACCCAATCACCCTGTCACCTCCCTTTGGATACCCATGCTTCGTACTCCCCAATCCTCATCTTCTACTCTGCCTTCTCCCCGTCTCTAGCAGTCTCCATCTCCTCCCGTTATCGATTCTCCTCTCCAACCGTGATTCGTCCATTCCAGATTTACCACTGGAAATCATTTCCTCCCCTCACCTCCATTTTTTGCTTCATCTTCGAACATGTATCCTCATTCATCTACCACTGCTCACAGTTCCTTACTCTAAACCTAGGTTTCGCGCCTCCGTCATCTGTCCCCTCTTCCGCTGCAACAACCCTCAGTCCCTCTGGCTTCTCTGCCTCCTCCTCCATCTGCTCGGAGTCTGGATCCTCCGCCTCCTCCGATTCTATAACAGCGACCGCTGATTTCAATGGATTTCAATCTTCTTATGGTTTTTGTATACTTATGTGTATATTCTATGTGAAATTACTCAGGTATTCTACACCAGTGCATCAATCCCAGTTGAATTATTTATTGCTACAACCATACACGATCAGCTCAGCACATAATCACTACACCCATTGCAAATACCATCACATTATTGTTTAATTTTATCATTTTTTTCAGTTTGAATTAGGAAATTAACATTATGCATATTTTGTGTGGATTTCGTCTTTTATGTAGACATTATTTGTTTACACAAGTAGGCCTTCATCTCACAACCATCATAGCATATTGTGGTTTCTCATGTTTCTGTAGCGTTCCGATAAGTGTTTCACATATGAAAACCCTACGTTCATGGGGAAGGCATCCTAAATGAAAACATGTCATCTGATATTAGCTAGTTTAATAATTTTAAATGTGGTCCATATAAAGCATTCATGAATTGATATTCTTCTTTTCAGGTTTTCCCATTATATACACATGTATTCTGAGCATAAAGGATCAAGGATGGTTTGAGTTTTGTCTTTTGTTGTTCAACATAAAAAACATAAAATTATTTTAACACTATTTTTTCATTTGTTATTTTTAGTGTAATGACTTTTTATTTATTTGTAATTGTTTCCTTATAAGTAATTAATAGATATTTCTGGCTTTCTCCATTCATCGTAACCCCTATTTTATTCCGCATCTACTTAGAACATTAGGTATGGTTCCATTTATTATCTGCTCACTTCCTCCGACTATGGATTGTAACGCTTATTCTATCTGAAAACATTTCAGTTCTGTTTTGTGATTATTTATTCTCAGCTCGCTTACTCTGATTATGCGTTGCATCTACTATTCTCTCCTGCATCAGCTTTGTAGTTCACGCATGGGATTAATTTCCTATTCCAAAATCTAACTCATGATTTTGCATTTCTCATAACATTTCACATATTACATTAGGTTCAAATTTAGTTTTCTAATTTTTCATGTTATGTTTGAAAATAACAAACATCTACTATGCTTAATTTTAGGTTTGTGATCATATCTTCTCAGCTTGCTTCCTACATATCCTATTCACACATCAGGTACAAGATTAATTACCTATTCCAAAACCTAAATCCATTGCTTCTATGTTATTATAAATGAACATCTAAATGGTATGAGTTTGATTGTCCTCAATGGGATATTCATGTGACTGCAAAAAACAAATAAAATGGTAAGAAAAATTTAGTATTTGACTATTTCAAACAATAATATATAGTCATTTGTTCGATATTTTGGGTGTTTAATATTATTTTTCTGAACCCTATTAGGTGGTATTCCAATATGTTTCTACATCTTGATATCGTTGCTCCATATAATTATATAAAAATTTGGGATGAATACTTAGGAGTTAATGATTTTGATGTAGAAAATCAGGTTTCGCCTTATGATTATAATGTTGATAAAATAATTGAAAAGTTTAGTGATATTACCAATGTCATTTCTAAATTTTTTTTCTACACATTGTATGTATTATTGAAGACACTTTTTATGTATTTCTCATAAAACATTACAATAGTTTCGTTTCATTATGAAAATAAAACATATGAATGGGAGGATTTTGAGTGGTCTAAAAGGATTATTCATGTGAATGCACATAAACATGTTTTTTATCTCATGTAAACTTATATTTGTTTTTCTCTTTGTATGGTTTTCTCTCTAATGATTCAATTAATTTCAGAAGGTGGTTTCGCATCGAAGAACATGTTTTTTTCTTGGTTAAGTGTGAATCTTGATGATGTTGCTACACGATTATGAGGAAGTTCAGGTTTGTGATTATTTCTTCTTAGCTTTCTTTGTCTGACTAAGCGTTGCATCTCCTATTCCCCCCACATCATCTTTGTAGTTCAAGTATGGGATATATTACCTATTCCAAAACATAACTCTTTCTTTTTCATTTCTCATATCATTTCACATATTACTTCGGGTTTAAATTTAGTTTTCTGATTTTTCCTGTTATGTTTTAAAATAACAAACTCCTACTGTGATTAATTTTAGGTATGTGATCATATCCTCTCTGCTCGCTTCCTACATCTTCTATTTACACATCAGGTAGGATATTAATTCCATATTCAGAAACCTAAATCCTTTTCTTATTAATTATGATAATAAAATATCTAAATTGGGTGAGTTTGAGTGTTATCAAAGGGATATTCATGTTAGTGAACAGAAACAAATAAAATAGTAAGCAATATTAAATAATTGACTATTTCAAACAATAGTATATAATCATTTTTTCCATAATAATTCCATCTTACCCAAACCCAAGGAGACCTATAGACTTCATGAGTAGCTCACCGCCACTAAAATGGTGTGGAAATGTCTTATTACAGATGGGATATGTCTCACCACGATGGGATATTCAATGGTTTCCTTCTACAATCCCCAAACTAAGGGAACAAAATTCATGGATGAGCTTGAGGATGTCATAAATTAATGGGATCTTATGCATCCCATTAATGATTGGGTGAGGATATGATGATGGGAATTTCAACCCCTCTAGTTGATATTTCAGGTCTTGTGACTTCTGGTGTGGCCAATAGTGAAGATTCTGAATAATCCTTTAGTATTCATTCCTATGAGATCTCAAGAATGTACATACGTAATTGCTTCTATGTAGGTAAATATCAGCATAATATGTACCTTAAATACAATCTTCTCTAATGACTTTTGGTTGACACCAATCATCAGGTTCCATGAATAACGTTTTTTGCTGCTCTCTATGTGGGTACATTTTGAAGACCGACTTTCTTGGGAACTCTATTTAGGATCTCACTGGTTAAGACAGATCAGGTATTCAGGGATAGTTCATGAATTATAATGGCTTCATCTTTTATTCTTTGCAACCTCCCTATCTAGGTTAGATCAAAATCAACAAGGATTTTTTTCCAAGGAAAATGAAAACTTTTATGCAGAACGAAACAAAAACATTTGATAGAAAAAGTGGCGAGATTACACTTCTGTATATGTACACATCAGTATTGCACATTCTTTAAAAATACATTCACATTTTTTGGTGTCATAAAATGTTTAAATCTACAATACACTACCGTATACAAATGATATAAATATATAATGTTCCATACACTTCATCAGTATATGGTATTGTATACATCACACTACTGTATACAAATGAAAACATTACATTACACTCTTTTTTGGAATAATCCGGTCTGTAAACAGGTTTATAAAATACCTCTCCTGTCATACCATCATTATTATTTTTTGTATGCAATTAATGGAAATTGATTTAATGGTAGTGACACATAAATTCATTTGTTGTATGGTTATGAAAATATGTTCTTGTAGTTGTAGGTGAAAAGTTTTTTACAGCATAACGAGTTATCTATTTAAAGTGTATATTAATGTAGTCAATTTTAGTACTATTCTTGACTAATTTTCACTTAGGAGGGATATGACCAATTCATGAATCTATTTTAGATATTTGTTACTCATTCTATGAGAAGGATGGTTCTCGCAATGTATAATACTGAAGTGGGGGTGGGAGAGGCGGGGATGGGCAGGGGGCTGGTGGGGGAGGGGTCTGGTGGGGGTGGGGGAGGGGGGCTGGGCATTGGAAGGGGGAGGGGGAGCTGGGCAGGGGCTGGGGGAGGGTGGGGAGCTGGGATGGGGGAGGGGGGGAGCTGGGCAGGGGCTGGGGGAGGGGGGAGATGTGCAGGGGCTAGGGGAGGAGGGGGATTTGGGTAGAGGGAGGGGAGATCTTGGAAGTTCCAGGGGAGGGGGGAGCTGGGCAGGGGGAGGGGGTAGCTGGACAAAGGCAGGGGGAGCTGTGTAGGGGGAGGGTGCTGGGAAGGGGCAAGGGGAGTGAGGGAGCTGGGCAGGGGGAGGGGCTGGGAAGGAGGACGGGGAGGGGGCTGGGCATGGGAAGGGGGGTTGGGCAGGGGGAAGGGGGCTGGGCAGAGGGGAGGGGGAAGGGGAGGGGTTATATTTTATTCCTTTTCATTTATTCATATATGTTTCCTACAGTTATTATTATTTATTATAAGTTTCTCTTTCTGTTTAAAAATTACCCTCCAGTTGATATTTAAGGTCATGTGACTTTTGTTGTGGCCAAAGGTGAAGATTCAGAATGATCCTTAAGTAGTCATTCCTAATAGATATCAAGAAGTTACATATGTTCTTACTCCAGTTGATATTTCTGGTCATGTGACTTCTGGTGCGGCCAAAGGTGAAGATTCGGAATGATCCTTGAGTAGTCATTCCTACGAGATCTCTGGAAGGTACATACGTTCTTGCTTCAAGGTAGGTAAATTTCAGCATAATAAGTACCTTAAATACAATCTTCTCTAATTACTTTTGGATGACTCCAATCATCAAGATCCATGAATAATGTTTTTTCTGCTCTCTATGTGGGTACATTTTGAAGGCCGACTTTCTTGGGAACTCTATCTAGGATCTCACTGGATAAGAAAGATCGGGTATGCAAGGTTATTTCATGAATTATAATGGCTTCATATTTTATTCTTTGCAGCCTCCCTATCTAGGTTAGATAAAAATCAACAAGGATGTTGCTTCAAAGGAAAATGCAGACTTTTATGTAGAACGAAACAAAAACATTTTATAGAAAAAGTGGCAAGATTACACATCTGTATTTTTACACTTCAGTATTTCACATTTTTTAAAAATACATACACATTTTTTGGTGTCATAAAATGTTTAAGTCTACAATACACTACTGCATAAAATTATTTTAAATATAGAATGTTCCATACACATCAACATTATACGGTATTTTATACATTACACTGTTGTATACAAATTTATGCATTACATTACACTCCTTTTTTTATAATCCGATCTATAAATAGGTTTGAAAAACAATTCTCCTTTCATACCATCATTACTATATTTTGTATGTAATGAATGGGAATTGATTTAGTGGCAGTGACACATTAATTGATTTGTTGTACGGTGACATAATGATGTTCATGTAGTTGCAGGTGACAAATTTTTTTAGAGCATAACAAGTTATATATTTAAAGTAAATATTAATGTAGTCAATTTTAGTACTATGTTTGATTTATTTTCACCTAGGAGGGATATAACCAATTCATGAATCTATTTTATATATTTGTTACTCATTCCATGAGAAGGATGGTTCTCCCATTGTGTAATACTGAAGTGGGGGTGGGCAGGGATTGGGGCTGGGTAGGGGGCTGGTGGGGGAGGGGTCTGGTGGGGGTGGGGGAGGGGGGCTGGGCATGGGCAGGGGGAGGGGGGAGCTGGGTAGGTGGAGGGGGGGAGCTGGGCAGGGGTTGGGGGAGGGGGGGAGCTGGGCAGCGGGAGGGGGGGAGCTAGGCAGGGGCAGGAAGCGGGGGAGGGGGGTAGCTGGTCAGGGGTTGGGGGAGGTTGGGGAGTTGGGCAGAGGGAGGGGGAGAGCTTGGTAGGGCCAGGGGGAGGGTGGGGGGAGCTGGGCAGGGGGAGGGGGCTGGGGAGGGGAAAGGGGAGGGAGGGGGCTGTGCAGGGGGAGGGGGCTGTGCAGTGGGACGGGGAGGGGCTGTGCATGGGTAGGGGGGCTGGGCAGGGGGAGGGGACTGGGCAGAGGGGAGGGGGAAGGGGAGGGGTTATATTTTATTACTTTTCATTTAGTCATATATGTTACCTACTGTTATTATGATTTCTTAGAAGTTTCTCTTTCTCTTTAAATATTACATACCACTATCTTGTCTTTCGAACATATCTTTATGTTCGACCTGGGTTGGCAGCTCGGTTGTGGAGGTGATTCTCAGTTTTGGCCCTGGCTGATTATTGAGGTATACAAAATATTTACTCCTGCTCTTGCATCTGTCTTCACTATTTAAATATTCATCAATAACCATCCTAGGAATTCATTGTAATTGATTTGGATATCTCTTCATGTGGTTAGTTTTTTTAAATTAAACAACTTTCCACGGCTTTTCTAAGGGTACATTTTAGTGGGGTTGGGCTGGGGGAGGTGCTGGTAGGGGAAGGGGGAGGGATGGAGCTGGGCAGGGGGAGGAGGGGGGAGCTAGGCAGGGGCAGGGGGCTGGGCAGCGGGAGGGGGCTGGGCAGGGGGAGGGGGGGATGGGCAGTGGGGCAGGGGGGGCAGGGCTATGAGAGGTTGTCATATTTATAGTAAGTAGTAATTTTTTAGTTCAATTTATTCCAACATATTTGTAAATTTCACACCTTCTCAACTTTTCCTCCCCCATTCCAGCATCTTCTATTTTCGTTATATTTTGTCCTAACTCCATTTTCTTCCATCATGAGTAACCCACTCACATCATTATTGGTACTAAATTTTTTAATACATTTCATAATTTTATTTCCATTTTCTGGTGGCTATTTTCAAATCATTCTTTGGAGAAAATCCATGCTTTCTAAACAGGATGACAACACCTCTACAGTTGAACTGCTCTTCAAAATGCTGGCTAAAAAATCCATGTTTTCATTCTGCTGATTTTTTATTATTTTCAATTTGCTGGACTAATTTTCAGTAGTTTATGTTATGTAGGTTCTCTCATCTTATCAAATTTATTTCAGTCATTTTCACATTTGTCGGTTTTATTTTTACAATCACTTTTTTATTTTGGATTTGACATTCACTCTTTAGTCAATATATTTGTTTCCTCTCAACTTTTATAAATACAAAATCTTTTTAAAAGAAAAACCATTAATGAAACCCTTCACCTTTTATTCAAAATTGTTGTTTCTTCTCAACAATTATAAATATTAAATCTTATTAAAAGAACAACCATTAATCAAAATTCGTGTTATTTCATGGGCGAGTACTAGTTTTATATTAAAATTATATGAATGATATAATATAATGGCCCCATAATGTATTATTTATATAGAGTACTTAATTATTTTCAAACAAACTCATATCATGATTGAAAATCTCTCATTTTCAAAGATAGTTCTTATCTTCCCATTTTTCTATGCATTCTTAATATTTTCTTTTTTTTTTTGTAATTTCATCTCGTAGTTGATCTTGGTCAGCTAGGTAATAATCAAAAAGATAATATGTTCATTGGAGTAAGTACAATTGTATTAATTATTATTTTAAAAAGCTAAACTAGCTATATATACACTTCGATTGAGTAATGTTTTGTTGTATCATGTTTGAGTGTCTGTATTATTTGGAAAACAATTTACTCAACCGTGGTCAGAGATTTCATGACATGCATCATTTATTTGAGTGCTAATTACACACTTAAAAATAATGGGGTGTTATATCGTTTCATGTTTGGCCATCAGTGAAAGTGTATAACTATTCCCAAAATTTATTTACTAGTTATTGAAATCTAGATCGAGTGCTTCAATAGTGCATTAATGTTATAAATTGATTTTTATAAAAACCAGTCAGCATGGGGTTTGATGTTCATTATTAGATAGGATTGGATAAGGTGGACCAGGAAATACATCATACATATAACATTGGATACAATGTCCATGTTTCAATATTGTATAAGAAATTCTATAAAATAATTTGTCATGTTTTTATCAAGTCCTTGATGATAGAGACTATCCAATTTGGTTTGTATATTTCAAAATTGTAATTTTTATAAAATATTCTAATATTTTAAAATTATGATCATATGGGGTTTGTTTGAAACCACAATGGGTGTGTATATTGAATGTGAGATTTGTTTTTCAGTAGGTGGTTCTAAAGGTGGGGTGTATTGGGTGTCAAAATTGGATATTATATGATATGTTTTATTGTAGGGAGGCCTCTATACTAAAAAATTAATTATTTTATGTACCATATGATCCTTGGGATAGATAGTCATTGTGATGTTTCCCTGTGATTCTTTTGGAAGATACCAGACATGTCTTGATCTATTGATATATAATAGACTCATATTCAATGATGCACTTAGGATGTACATTATGAATTTGAAAATAGAACATGTACTTTTAAAAAAGGATTCGAAACCTTGGAAGGTTTTTATTTTTTTATTTTCCACCCTAACTAAATGGAGTTGATATGATATATGGTGGGGAGCTATTTCATTCCATTATCCATAATGGTGTTAAAATTCACGAGGGGATATAAAATTTTAATATTTATATTTACATAATTTCAAGAAAAAAGTATTCATAATTAAATTTATATAGTTTTAATGTCCTTAAAAGTTGTTTTCAAATATCTATGATGATCAGATAGATCGTGAGGGGCTTGGGGGAGGCTTATGAGAGGTTGGGTGGTAGCTACAACATAAACTGTAGATAAAACACTAGATAATTCTTAGTCCCCACTAAGATGCTTCTGGATGTGGATAAAAAATTTGAAACTTATACCATCCAATGGCTAGATAGTGGACTTTCACATGTGGAAAATGAATTTATCACCAAATAAATTTTAATTAAGGAATCCCACTCGCCATATTGTTCGTGCATGGAATCTGACCTAACCATCTGCTATAGTTCAATATTCTCCCTTCGCTAAGGGAATAATTTTTCCAATATATTTGATGATTTTTTGAAGGTATACTCTAGTGATATCTTTTTCTCATTTTCTCATTCCTCCCCTAAAATTTCTAATTCATCCGAGTTTGTAATTTTGTGGTGATTCGACTATAGCATGGTGGAATTAGCATAGTCTCGTAAGGAATTCACTTAACATGCATAGAGGAGATGTCAGAAACATGTCTACACATTGTACCATGTCATTTTAATCATGATAATCTACTATATTTAATATGATTTGTTTATTATTTAAATTAAATTAAATTCACAACTGAAACATCATCACTCATTGGGTATTTTTATGCTATCATGGGGGATGGACCATGATACTATCCACCTACATCTGCAAATAATTTTGATGAGTTTAATCAACATTTTGAATTACTATATGAATTTTATTCAATAAGTAATTTAAATTTATTATTTATTTATATTCATCTATTAGGTGTCTGTCCTAAAATACGGTCAGGGGGAACACAAGAGGTTGTTATCAAGAATTTGGCAACGACACAACTGTGATGAGGTTGATTGTTGAATTTTATATTTTAATTAATTATATAAATTAATTTAAAATTTTATTTATTTATTTCGAAAAATTTAATAACAAATAAAAAAATATTTATAATAAATTATTATTTTTCTCCGCATGAGTTAGAACCTATGTGTTTTTTAAAATGGTTAGTTGGTCTTAGCAGGACTTGATTAGATTCAATGGGTAACTTGGAAAAGGGAATTCACATTGGTATAAGATAAGTGGTCTTTATGAATCATCCCTTTGGTATTATTAATTTTTTTAATCATTAGAAATGTTTGCTCCTAACACCTTAGGTGGTGGGGATTTTAAATTTTGTGAGTTGTTTAATAAAATCAAAATCCTATGATTGAATTGCACACAATATTGAGTTACCTGATAGATCCTCATATATTGAATAGAGGTCTCAACAAATTATGTATATGAACAGAAATTAAATCTATAGAATTGTGATATAGGAACCCTAAGATGGGATTTGATTCTTGAAAATATATTCTTAGGATATAGAAATCCTTGTGATAAGTGAACTAGTGACGAATTAGGATGCATGGCCAAGTGTTTATAAGGGTGTGATAACCAAAATTCAATGGGATAATTGAGATAAATATGTGGTGAGTATTCTACCCTTAGTAATATGTAATTAATTTGGTGGGTAGGAACATTAGAGACATTGATATGGGTAGGATGTTTTTGGAAAATAAGGACACAGGGGATGTGAATGTTCTTATGTTCATATCCCATGTCTTACACGCATCAGAGTTGTGGGTAACCTATTTCAGTCCTAGGGGACTCCTATTGGTTCCCACTAAAAAATTTTCCTTTGTGAGAGAATGGAATCATTAGTAGGTAAAGATGGTAGCGGGAGTCACATTAGAACCTATACTAGTTGATGCGGCCCTAAGGGGTTAAGGGTAATGAGATGATCTTAGCTATTCTACCATCCCCTATATTCATTTATTTTTTTGGTGAAATTGATTTAACAGGATTCATATGAGTTGTCTATTGGACCAAACAATGACATCACATCCCTATATGATATATAATCACCTATTGGAATGGATTTTTTATGGGATAACTTGTATATTTTCAATCCTATATCATGGTATTTTTATGTTGGATTCCTTATTTGACTAGAATCCTGAGTATATGGTGGATTTGTTCATTGATAACTATAAGTGTTACGTGGGATCTATTTTCTAAACTATTAGTTATCATGAATTAAATAAATCATGGGATGCTTATGATTCATTTTATACTGTGAGATCATTTTGAATGATCTTGTAGCGTGGAATTCGAATGGTGATACATTATAGAATTATAAATGTATGGAAACTACATGAATACAATGGTAATATATTCTATTTGGAGAGAATGTACCAATGATAATTGATATTTTCCATCCTGAAGGATTCTATCATATCCCCTCAATCGATTCATAGGATAACCAAAATATTCAGTTGGATGTAAAAGTTATGTTTTTGATGTGGGGCCACAAGTTATGAGATTTCATGTTATAGACCATGGGATTAATGAGGGTATACCATTTGATTTCATGGGTCTCTTAAGAATTAGTCACACCTAGATCGATTAGATTTCACAGGGCCTCTTCCTTTAGGTTTAAAAAATTATCCTAACTTCGATAATTCCATAGTACATCTATTTCGATCAGCAATTTGGATTGGGGTAAGTGAGACCTCGTGACACCCCAAGATCTACTTTTCATTAGTGATGGTGTGTTTGTGGGATTAATGTAGCATTGAGTTAGCTTCCATTGTGGGGACTCTCATCCTTAGAGAAACCCCATAATATTGGAGGTAGGTAAGGTTGATCAGGGTCACAGAACATAGGATTACTAGGGATTTTTTTTTTCAATTCATGTCCTTTTTATTATCTATTTATTTTATATAATCTTGTCACATGAACATACATTTAATTTACTATCTTCTAAAGGAACCACATAAATTGTAGCCTTTTTTATAATCTACTCAATCCATACTCGACTGGCCATTGAACATTGGTACCCCAGTAGTCCTCTCATAAGTCATAGACATAGGGTGGGTAGGGTCGTGGTATTATATTATTTTTCAGGATTGGGAAACTCAATAGGGATTTTATATTGGGATTAAGAAGATTCATTGGGATATAATTGGGCTTCCTAAATGTTATTAAATTATTTTATTCTGTAGTTATTTTTATACTTGATCGGCCCAATGGTAGATAATCATTATATAACAGTATAGCTTCCAAATTTCATATTATTTTAGATTTAAAGATTCTATTTATTATGTGAAAGAAATGTTTATTTTTTCTATATAAATATTGAGTATTTAATCCATTAATTTTAACTCTAATAGTAGAGATATAACAAACACATGGTACCTTCATAGACACAAAATGCATGTCAGTAGTCTCTAGTATACAAGGAGTTTCACATGAGGTCATGCATAAAACATGTCTCGTTATTAATTAGAGTTAGTTGGGACAAGGTTCTACAATGAGACCAAAACATTCAACAAATAATATTTCTCAAATCATATGTCAAATTAATCTATATCACACAATACTAAGTTGCATCCCTATTTCAACCTAATAATCACCCAGTATGAAAATACAATGTGGAAAAATTGAAAATACACCCCAAGAACCATTATCATTTATCAAAGAAAATATATCCATCTTTGAACCAAAAATATTTTTTACAGATCCAAATAACCATGTGTACAACAATATCATCATAATTTGTACCTGGATATCATTATTAAATTTCATGGATAAAACCCACACACCCCCTCTATGGTTCTAATTATTTTATTTCAAATCTCACATGTTGAATGTTATTCCAAAATAAGTGGTCTAATAGTGATAAAAAGTCACCAAAATGGAAATCATGGAATAAAATTCCATAAAAATTCAACATCATTGTAATAACATACTACCTAAATAATTATGGATCTATGACAAAAACAATCCCCAAATAATGTAATCAAACTATGCTGAATCCAATATATCCTCTGAAACACACATATTTTAGGTTCATTGAATATATGAAACAACAATGGAGAAAAATTTAGATATTTTGTGCCTACATGGAGTTGGACTCACCAATAGGAACCGATCACACCTAGTGAATCTTTAGCAATCCAATAAGAGATAATATAAGATCCAAAATCTTCCCAAGGAAACTTTATATAACCAAATCTATATTAATTATTAATTGTATATTTAAAATAATTTTCCAATGAGAATTCCACAATTTTATATTATTTTAAAACCACTAATTATTAGTCAAAAGAATAAACTAATGGTTCGGGGAATTTAATAGTGGTTCAAATTATAAGGGCATAAAACCCACAACTTGTGTTCTCTCCTAATGGTTTGCAGCATAAACTACAACGATACACCATGAAAATATCCTACAATAGTTTCCCAACTATTTCCTTAGGTATTCTACCGAAAATTAGCCTAGAAGCCTATTTTGACACCTTCAAATTCCCATCCTCGAAAAGATACACTGATTATAGAAAAATATTCCTCAAAAATTAAAATAAATTCTAAGATGAATTATATTAATGCTCATGAAATGACATTTAGACCTTACATTTTATTTTTAAGTGAATTTCTCAATATGATTTCAAAATTTTAATGACATAATACATTCTCCTGACATGTGGGTTTTGAATCTGATTACTCACACACTTCTAGAATAACAATATTTACCACCTGATAAATGAATGGTTGATTTCCCTTATTAAGATATTGGAAAATTATATTCTTTTTAGTAAGAGGACACTATAACAACTATTTTAATGTTTTTTAATATAAATTATTATCAAAAAGAAATTTTCATTGCCTATTTTAATTACCAATACCAATGATTATATTGATATCTTGGTGAAATATTATTCTGTTTTTACTACCCCCTTCATGTTCACTATAGTAGAAATGTGACAAGACTTTTCATAATGTAAGGGAAAAATATTTTCTCCTTTTAATATGATGATTTTTTAATCCATGATTAAGATATACATGGAGGCATTGTTGCTAGGAATTTATGTCTTTAGATTTTATATAAGGATTTATTTTTTAAACAACATTAATATTAGTTTCAAATTAAATTATATTTATTCACTGACTTTAATACCATAATACTATTTCGTGAAAATATTCTCAACACCGACATTAATTTTTCATCACTTTGGGTTTCTTCCTTCTAAAAAAAATTAATTCGTTGAGTGGTTTTTCTTATCCCTTAACTTGTTCTTACTTCCATTACTTGGATGCATAGTTGAGTCTTTGTCATTATTCATCTATGTCCTTAGGAATAGAATGAATATTTAATTTTATTGATCATATCATCAATTCAATAGCATCAATATATATGAGTGGGGAATATGTAGATATATGGAGTCGAGTACCCCTCAAAATCATAATTACTATTGAAGGCATATAATCCTCTATATTAGTTTTAGGGACAATTTCCCAGTTAACAAATATGCTTATAAATAAAGGGAGGATCCTACATAGTTAGTGTGATGTACCCATATGACTAGTTATATTTTATGTTATATGAGTATACTCAAGATTGACCCGATAGATTGTTAATATAGTCTCTATTTTCTAATTAATTTTCGATCAGTACAATATAAGTGTATAATCATATGGGTCATTTTTTGTTTATGTGTGTCATCCTTCATATTATTTTCAATTTAAAAAACTTATTACTGTAAAATAGAAATATATATAACAATTTTATGTCAGAATCTTGGTTGATTACTTCATATTTATATTATTATTGTATGTATTGTGTTTTGATTTGATTATGTTATATTATAATTTCAAATCTAATTTTATTCATATAAATGATAATTTATGTGAGTGTTATTTATTAAATTAAATATATTTATTGTTATTATTATACTAACCACATATGACCATATCATTTGGGGTATTTATTTATTTCTAATATATTGTGTATTTGATTATATTTTTATTTCAATTTTAATATATATTAAATTATTTTAAAGGAACTAAATTATGTTGATTTCTCAATAATGTTGTGTAATTAAAATATTAAATTAATTTAGTATTCAATAAATATTATTACTTGTTTTATATTTGGTTCATCTTTCCTCCATTATTTAATTGAATATTTGACCATAAATGTTTTTGAGGAAGATTTATTAAATTTTTGGTACATGTCCCCTCAGTGATAATAACCATTATATGACCTATTAGAGTCATCATTTGGATGATTTCCCCAAAATTTTCACCGACTTGAATGTGTTCCTGAAATTTTGGTGTTCTGCAAACACATGATTTCTTTTAAGAAAAAAAAATATGATTTTGTTCTCAAATAATATAATGTGTGTTTTATAACATCTTTTAGAGATTATTCTCATTACAAAATAAGTAATACTTTTAATCATAATTAGAAAAATGTATTAAAAAATAATGGAAAAATGTTCAACATTATGTTTTGTGTGCATTAAAAAATATAAATATTACCAATTTCCAAAATTAATCATATGTTTTTTATAATAATTTAAAATTAAACAATATAAAATTGAAAAAATATTTATCACAATCTCTAAATATGATATTATCCAGAAATTATAAACATTCAAATCAATATTTTTTTCTTGTAGCATTGACTATATAAACATCATGAAATAACTCAACTAAAAACTGTAAAGGGAAAATCATACCCCGTTTGATGAAATTATGATATTCATAAATAAAAGTAAATAGGTCTCTTACAGATATATTAAATGAAAACATTTGTTAGAAATTAATTTCAAAACTAAATTTTTTATATAATCGATATAATATATAATAAAAACTATCCTAAAATTTATTTACATATAAATTCACTTATAATACTATTTTTTTAATTCCATGTATGAAAAATCATGATGATTCACTAGTTGAACACACTCAAAAACAAAAGCATCCAGATTGTGAAAATTGTAAAAAAAATAAGTGCAATCCATTACAACAACCAATTTATTAGGTTAATCTTATATTATCACTTTAATAATATTAATCACCCTATAAGTATTTATTAATCATTAAAATTTGGAAAATTCAAATGATTATTGGACTATTATTATTCCATATAAAATTATTTTGTTTTATGATTTTCTAGAAGCAATTCCATAACTCAACTGGCATATATATTGAATTATTCATTGATAAGTCTAAAGATGAAACCATAATACTATTTTATTGATTCTGAAATTTTCAACTAAATATTATTATAATTTCATTCTAATAATTTTTTTATAACATGATAAATTCAAAAATGTATATTCAATATACTAAATAGATTAATAAATATAATCCATCCCCTATATAATTAACATGATTAATGTTTTAGTTTTTGGATTTCCTTAGTCCAATTTAAAATATCTAAATTATATTTTATTTTCTTACATACTATATTAATAGTTTTTAAAAAATGTCGCTAAATACCTTTCAAACTCTATATCTCATTCTTTACCTTTATCTCTACTCCAGGGCATCATGATCCTCGACAATTTTCTAGTTCTATTTTTTACATGATTTTAATCAATCCATGTCTACCTAGTTCTAGTCACCCCCCACTGATTGTCCATATTTTCTATATATTTATACCCCATAATTCCATTTTCACTTGGAATCTATTGAAGGGTTTTAGATGTTTCTAATAATAATAATCAACATTTTTAAAAGTAGTTCAAACCCCTTTCCAAAGATCACTCATACAAGATAATTGAGAACATGATAAACCAAAATGAAGAGATCCTAAAAATTGAATACTTAACACCAATTTGATTGTGAAAAAATTGGTCATCATTTGATTTTCATGATATGTATCACTATAATTGTTTCCTATAGTCATATTTTATTCATATATATCCATGGAATTTACTTCAATCATACATCGTATGGATGAGATCAATCATTCCTTCGTCACCTGTAACAGTCTCTAATTAAAAGGAGAATAATTAAGAGATAGTATTGTGATATAAATATTCATCCTAGAATTGACGGATCATTTACCCAAAATACCACCATAAATTGATAGTCTATATACTATTTTGATGAAATTATTAAATTTCTATTTCATTTACTGATGTGTTTGTAATGTAAGATTAAATTCCATGTTTAATGATTTCATCTCATCAAAGGAATATCTATTATTATATTACATATAATGTAACATATTTATAGGGGATATATATAATTGATTTTCAGTAATTCATATATTAACACACATTATATGTGGATTATCACTTGATTAAGAGTAGTTTCATGGAAGAAATATTATTTCATGCATGCATCATGATATATCATGAACTAAATATGGCCAGGAATAATATCTTGGATATATATTTAAATAAAATATATAAATTAATCTCCCACCATCCCAATGGTATAATAGGTATTGAATTATTTCTAATTATAGTGTTTCATATATGAAAAAATTTAAATAATATCCAAAATTCATTTTGGATAATTACTAAAACACTTTTTGAAATGTATTGTTATCTTCACAATGTATAACAAAAGATATATTAACTTTAGAAACCCCATCCAAAAAAACTTTTGGATTATCCGAAAAATACATGTGGTGTAAATTTCTATGTTAGAATCAATCCCTACACATTCATACATTGGGTGTTACCCCTTGGTATCTTATATCATTAACAACGAATTAAAATAGTTTTTTTCATATATTTATTAAATGAGAGTGCCCTAGAAAAGTTTCAATGCTACTCAATCTATAAATGAATCTTTTAAATAAGCACAAAAATGTCTCTCTATTCCTATATCCACCTGTATTCATTATATAATAATGTAACTTTGACTATGTTTTTCTAAATAGTTATACTAACAATGGGATATATATTATGTCTATCTCATATAGACAACTATTTTGTTCCCAATTCCCACAGTGAAGACTACATTCATTAATGACTATATTGTTGGATATTATTTTTTATTGATAATCACATATCATTTTACTTATACCTATAGATTTATAGTAATTATATTCATACACACTCTCTAATTGTCTATCTCAATCGAAAACATAGATTTCATACTCATCATATTAATGAAATAAAAGCAATATTTTTAATGCTCCAACTAACAACATTATTCCAATAATACCCAACCACACAAATATTATAAAAGTAAATTTATAGACTTTCATAATTATGGTATCAAATTATGTTGGTTCTCATTCCATGTATATCAGTAGCACTAGGTAGCATGGACTAAAATATGAATCATCCACCCTAGTATACCAAATACCTCTTTAAGAAATTATATGTTGTATACATAGAAGTTCATCCAATGCATAGAAATTATCTAATCGTTTTTTTCCTAAATTAATATTTTATATATCTATACAAGAATTATACTCTCACAAACCATAATATATCATGATATCTAATACTTCTACACAGTGAACACTGGATTGAAATAACTCAAATTCATACATTTAGATGTCATTTTTAATTTCTATTCCAAAAATTTATATATATATATATACATATAGACCCATATATGTTGTTAATAAAAATAAATAATAAAATAGAGGATTTATTCAATATTATACATGATAATATTTGTCAACTCATAATGAATATTTGACATAACCAATATATGAAATAGTTTAACTTGTCATATATGATCATGTACTAGATGAGCCTTTTGTTTATTATAGTTTTTGATTTTGATAAAAAAATTACATAATTTTTAATTCATGTAAAATAAATGTTTTTTCATATTATAATAACCTCCAAAAAATATGATTATTTGGTAATATATTTAAATTAATAATTTTTTAATAATAGTGAAATTTTTGAATCATAATCAATGTTGTTCAACATCTTGAACAAGTGCGTGTTTCCTAGACGCAAAATATCAAGTGTGACGATGTCAAATTATGCAATATTATTAAAACTATTTCTATAGTAATCATTATCATTCTATCGATACTATTTCATATTTTTCCATAAAATAATGTTACAGTATTCATTATTGTATTACTAGTCCTTCTAATCACTTTTAGGAAAATGTGATAATAACATTAATATAGTAACTAAATTTTAATCTTAAAATAATTTTAGATAACCTAAAATCTTTTAGGATATCATGTTTAATACACTATTCATTTCAATTTTTAAAATCCATCAAAAAATAATATCATTCAATTTTCAAATTAACAGAACACACCTCTATATTTCTCCGTATCATTTAATTTTCTGAAATATTATAACATATTTCAAAAAAATATATATTTATTCCTGAACTAGTATGATCATTTAGTAAATAGTGATATTCACTAATAAATTGTATATACATGTAAAAATGTAATTTATTAATTTAGATCACCTCTCCTAATCCTTTATGGATTTTAAGTGAATATAAAATTAACATAACTTTGGTATAATTTTTTATTTATTAACATTGAAATTATTTCAATTAAAACATACTCTATAAAGAATTTGGCATCTTATTTATTTTTTGAAATATCACAACAATATATGAAAGCAATTTTTATCATAATTTCGATTTATTTTCTTTTTATGTATGAATATGTGACAAATAATATGTTTTTCTACCTGTGATATTAATTTCATTTGAAACATTTTCATTGGGAAATTTAAATTAGATAAAATAAACCTCTTATATGTAGAAGGAACACATTTCAACTTATTTTGATAAATATTGGGATAATAATTCTATCTTAGAAAAAATATTTTTATCAATATCCTCTTCCCAAAACATTTTAAGAATATTTTTGAATCTTAAACCAATTTTGTTTATTAATTCACCTTGGACTTCACTAAAAAATTATTTTATATTTAAAATCATCCCTTGTCATATAAGTGGAAATATAGGATGATATAAATATTATGCATTAATTAATTTTAACTTGATAGTATCTATTAAATTTAAACCCTCAATTTAGAAATTATTTACTTCATCACATGAAAATACTTTACAAGATCAATCAATTTTTTCCTTTTATTTTAATCCATGTATATTTACAACCCTCTATAAAATATACATTTGTATTCACATACCTTAAAAAATACTTGAATTAATTTATTTTACATCTATAAAAATGATGTATATTCCATGTATTTTTGATAACATTATTAAATATATCATTTATAATCCAATAATATTGAATTATTTCACCATAATCCTAATATCACTAGGTTTAAATGATTTTTATTGACTTTTTAATGAAATGGTTTTTGATATTTTCAAACAATATTTTTCTGTTTTAAAATATTACCCACTTGTACTATATATATTACTCTAGATCTTATACTTCATATTAATTGTTCAAATATGTTCCAACCAATGTTATAATATTGGGTAAATGATCTTTGAATTCAATGATTTTGTCGAAACATTATTATATAGGGAAATAAGATAAATTCTATAACTAAAAAAGTCCAATTGTATTATTTCCTTAAATTGGGGTATAAAATAAATCAAATGAAGGACCACATGTTTTGAAAACTCCCATTTAATTTCATTTAAGAATATATTGTCTAAATTCTCTTCTAAATTGAAAAATGAGATAAAAAATACATATAGTATGTTATGTTTATCTCAGATAGATGTATCCAAGTCACCAACGAAGTAATTCCTTCACTCGGTTAATTAAAAATATACATTCATATATTTCTCATTTCATATTTGGAAACCTGTATGTTTACAGCAATTTTTAAAACATACATGTGATGGAGCATATCATCATTGGCTATGAAAATCAAGAGGAATTCCAATTTTTGGTTCCCGGATGTTTTTCAATTGTAAAATTGTAATTTATCCTATAATATTATTACGGATAATTTTTATGAACATTATGTTAGTCTGGAAATAGTTATTTTATCCTATGATAGGGGTTTGGGGGGAAATCTACCCATTCAAATTTTCACTAAATATTTAATATTAAATTAATAATATATTAATCTATTTGAGTGATCTTTTTTACCGATATCTTTCAAACGGATCATCATATTAATATTCCATCATCAAAATTGATTGAAAATTAAGTGGTTTTACATGGTGAGTAATAACTTTTCATCTATTACTAGCCCTGATCCGAGACTGTATTTATTGTGTTTTTAATTTTCTTCTTTCATCCATTTTCTTTCTTTTTGTGTTTTTCTCCTTTCACCCTTTCAGCATCCTATTGAATGAAACATGGTATTTTGTATACCGTGAATTATATAGGTAGAGGTATAGAGAGATATAAATATGTTAGAGTTTGAGGAAGAGTAGAATGAGGTGGACGAGGAGGAGGAAACAACCAAGGTTCCCATCTAGAGGTTTATTAATGATTATATGGTGTGTGGTGAAGATTTGATGTAAAGAATTAAGGGATTCATTTTTAACCTATGTATGTTGCATATTTTTTCACCATAAATACCCATATATTTTCTGTTTATAGTTTATAACTACTTAAATGTGTATCTGGGGACTCAATGGGGGTTGATATGTTTCTTTGTTAAAGTAATAATGAATTATAGTGTGTTTTAGGGTAATTTTTATATGTTAAACACATATATATGGCATGTGGTTTAGAGAACAGAATTTCTATTTTCATCCTAATTTTGGTGGAAGTGTTTTTGTATGTAAACGCCATGTAAGTTAATTATATTATTAATAGTATTACTTTTTTATTCAATTAAAAATGTGGATAGGTACATGTGAAAATTCAGTATTAGGATGTACAAACTATAAACTCTGAAAACACACAATGTAGTGAGACATCGAAATTTGGTCATATATTTGGGATGACACCCAAGGTTATGGGTACATGGAAATGTAGGAATTCATTAGTATTCCCCCTATATATCCTAGCTATAAAGTAGTACACTGGAAGAAATATATTATTCTCTATACATGTACTAGTACATGTATAGGTTCTCCATAAATAAAATTTGACATGTAATTAGATCAAAACATCATATACCATTTTCCTGGAATGGGATTTCTTGGGTTCTGTCCCTTGAAGATAGAATTGAATTCCATTCACAGTGCCTTTCCATATAGATCATGATGGTTGAATCAATTTTCTGCTTAACGTCCATTTTAATAGTGTTTTGGAATGATAGAATATGGTAGGATTATATCCACGTGGATTTGTTTTAGAATCCTATTGGAGGTAGGGAATTGAGCATTGGAGACCAAGTGAGAAGTGTGAGCTCAATGACCAATATAGATCGGTTTTACCAAGATGATATGCTTATATACCATTGTTTAGTATTTTGAAGGAGGGATCTATTAGTATCTCCGAGAAGATCTTTTTTTATTGCTTCAAAGTGAGAAATTACTCTTGAGGTTAAAGAAGTCAATTTTTTTGCTTCTTTGTTGATGGTATGATATTTTGGATACATTGTGATGGGTTTAATCCATTAAATGTAATTTATATTCAAGTTTTATTGTGATGTAGACAAAATTTTGATGGAAACATTAGGATTAATTTTTGGGGTGGTTACTCATCATGTGATCACTGGTATTTATGGTTGGAGGATGATAATACATATCTGGCATGATAATATTTGGGTTCTATTTAAATATTGTTTGTACATATTGATGGTTTGTTCAACTAGAAGGTTGAATATTTTATTTTAGTGTGTCCTTAAACAAATGGTTTTGTTAGTGTTGAGGAACATTTTTAGGTTCATTTTTAATGTCCCCATGAAGTTAATTTTAAATTACACTAATGGACGCTTGTACATTGGATGCCCCACTTGGTGAGTTTTTGATTAATCAATAGGTGGAGACCATTGAAGGTCCTTTAATATTCATCTACATTGGGGGTTCCCCAAGATTTGGATGTTCTAGAAGAACCCCTTATACGATTTCCATCACTCAAGGTGCCATTTAGGCCTTTTGAGGATCTTTTTTTTTATGAATTTCCCAAGATGGTGGGTATAGAAGGGGAGTCTCTACATAAACATCCCTTTTTATGTTCTCGAGGACTATGACATCCAAGATATTTTGTTTTCTCTATGGTGTTTTTGTTTACCTTTCATGGTCGCTGTTTGTCAGATGTTCAGATCATGGGTTCTAAGAGAGGAAATATGCGTTGTTGGGTTGGATGGAAACGACATTACTATTTCAGTTTTTTGGGTGGCTTTTATGAGGTTAGGACCTCCCACATTCATATAGAAATTTATCTTGATTTTTTGGTAGTTTTTTCTAAGTACATTGAATTGTAGTGGAGAACCTTGGGATAACAAGGATCGGGTCTTGGCCTTGTGATTCAATATAGATATCACAAAAATTATCTAGATGTAGTTATTTGGGAATAGGGATCTAGTAGATGATATTTATAATAGAACCCCTCTCGTTGAGTATTCTACCTACTAATATGTAATATATCATGGATATGTTGGGACTTTTGTTTCTTGACTAGGATACCAAATAAAAGGTATCTATCAAGGATTTTGGTAGATTTAATCGCTTGGGATAGTTTATATTCCATTCCAATAGTTTTGTATTCCTCTATAATTGTTTATACTATCAGACCTTCATTTATTTCCTGATTTATTCTACTTGGATTTTAGGGCATGATAGTTTCTACGACATTTGTAGTGGAGATAAATTGTTTTTTAGATCATGCCATTGGAGTCTTATATCCTAGAAGATAGCGTTTTTCATATTGATTCCAATTTTTTGGCCCTAGGATCTAACATTCATGAATTTTTTTATACATTTTGGAGATCTTATATATATCACATAGACGTTCTAGTTATTTTATGGTTGAGTGATCCATAGGTTATATATACCCTGGAATATCTTATAGCTATGTTAGATTTCATTTATCTATTACCCACATGTAATGTATTTACATTATTTTTATCTTGGACCATAATAAAGAGCCCAATGACCATACATCATTCCAGGCATGTTGGATTCACCCGTAATATGGTGGTCTATTCTTTTTTAATGGCAATGGAGGTACTATTGGATAGTGTGTTTATAATTTTTCAAATGGTGTTTTATCCTATATGTACATGGTCTTATTATAATAAACTGAACCGCATGTATATTGTATTCTTATTACATTTCATGTGGATCATCTAAAAAAATATTCACTGGTAGTAGTGACATTTTCCCGTTATTGTGAGTTTCATATAAACCATAGTGGGTGGGTTGTGGGATTTAAGTGCCCGATTTATTGATCATTGAGGTAAAGGATTCTTATGGGAAAATTTTAACGGTCTATAAGTTCCATAATTTTATTGTAACATATAAGTGTGAGCTTTTTTTCTGTAATTGCAAGTTAAAATTGCCACGTTTTGTCTATCAGGTCTTTTAGTGTGGCATGTTTGCCTATTATCCCTGTAGAATTGACTGGTCATGGATGTTCATACCTGGTGGGGTCATTGAGGTCTATTAATTTAATGTGTGAGGATAAATATGAGGGTTCTTAAACTTTTACAATTGGACTAATGGGATTAATCCATGTCTCGTGGATGGATTGAGGGGGAATGATTGATTGAACCAATAACCCTACTCATTTATTTGTGATTTGGGTGGATTGGTGATATTTTAGTTGGATGCGTGATTCTTTAGATGGTTTCATTATTGTTGGGTGGTGATGTGGTTTATAATGTTGTGAATAAGATGATAATTCATTTAATATATGTTTTAAGGGTTCTATAGTGTGTTGGGAATAACCTGTTTGAGAAGAATGGTGAGTGATATTTTTTCTGTAATCATTGTTTATTTTGGATATGGCCCACATGTGGATGATTCATGATCCATAATTGATATCGGATTATGTAATTCATTTTTTCAGTGAAACACAATCTATTTTATTTAATGATCCTTTTAAAGTGTTTTTTGAACCTAAAGGATGTTGTTCATATTGTTCATGGAATGAATGGATCTTTTTTCATACTTTCAATGACATGTTATATAGATGGAATCATCTACCCATTATATTCAATGATGAATATAGTATGGTCCATGAGGTTAATTTTTAAAAAATTAGATTAATTATATATACACTCTTGTGGTTTATAAAATCATATCATTCTTCATTAAATGTATCTTGTATTAGGCAAGTGTTGGGAGTGTTGTAAGATAACATGTTGTATGGTTGAGATAGTGTTGTTTGTTCTAGTAGATTGGAGTGAGATATTGGATTCATTTTTTTCAATTGTGTACTCTGGAGAGAATTAATTGTTTATGGTGTGGTGTATTTGATCACTTGTGTCGTAACGGGATGTGAAAATCATGGGTAATTTGACATTTTTGTTCATGTAAGTGTTTTAGGGGAAAATCATAATTTTTATTGTATGATGATCTTGGTAAATTATTCATACCACTATGTTTTCCATGAAATATGGTATTTAGAATAACACAAGAGTTTAGTGGTAATCAGATCCATTCGATGATTGGAAAAACATTTAATTTTTTATAAATTCAAAATTAATTTATTTGTGCATGTCATTTCCAGTATATCTTTCAGAAGAGACATCATCTTTTTATTATGTCTTAATGACTTCGTTCAAAGTATGGGTTGGTCTAAGGCATGGAATAACCATGCCCTGACACAAGGCTTGGGATGAGGACCCTTTTTCATTTAATTTTTCATTTAATTTTCATTATCCATATTTATTTTTTTCATTTCTTTTCTCCCTAGTCTCTATTGTCTTCCCACGAACTCCCCTAGATTATCTGGTGTTACAAAACTCATATATGGATATGGATATGGATATTAGAGGCATTATTATTATGATATTCCACTCGAGGTGATCATCTAGAGGTATATTAGGGCTAAAAGGGTATATGGCGCAGATATTGCATGTTGCTTCAGTGGTTTCATCCCAAAGGTTATCCTATTTAATGTTTTTTATATAAACATCCTAGTATAGTTTTTTTATATTATAATGACATCAATTATTCTTTTGGGAAACCATATAGGTCAATTCATGTATTTCATGGATGAATACATGGGTTTCATGGACTTTCGATGGCTTTTTGTTCATGAAAACACATTTACATGGTGTGTAGCTCAGATAAATGAAGTTGTGTGCTCATCGGATTATGGAAATATTTGTTTGTAAAATAACATTCCATGTACATATAGTACATGTAAAATTGATGTTCGTGCGTAGTTATGTGTCTATGGGGCTGCGTACATAACTAGAGATTGTTTTGGGATGTACCCATTTTGCACTCCGGGGACATGTGAAATAGATGAACACGAACATGTGGTTGTGTAAATTGGTATACATCCTAAATTAGGAGTACATATACATGAAATAACATAAGGAAGACTCTGGTTATTCCATTCCCATGATTTAGTTCATTAGAATTCCCTATTTGTGCCCTACCCATATAGAATTATATATATAGGTGAACCTTTGAGAGTACACATCATGTACTTTTTCTAGCATGGGGTCTTAAGCATTTTTCTACTAATTTAGAATTAGACATGTGATTATTCTATTCTATTTGTTTTTTCACATAAATCATATGTGTATATTTTTTGAAATATTTAGATTTAATCTGAATGGGGTTTCATTCTGTGATATTTTAGTGTGTGGAATTACGTGAGGATTTGCTTCAGAATCCTCTAGGGGTTGGGTTGTGAGATATAAGGATCATGTGAGTCTTGTGAGATTTTGGGTCATCCTACATTTAGTGTTCCATGAGAATCTATTTTATTTTATTTTTATGGATTATAAATTTTAGGATTTAGTAGTATCTTTGAAGAGATCTTGGTTTTTTATTATGCATATAGGATGGTTTCCTACATGTAGAGACGTGGAGACTTATCTCTTACATTAATGATCGGATATATTGGATCCTTTGGAATGGTTACATTCCTTTGGGTGAAAATTATAGTCAGATACCATTGTGTTATTGAGATGAGTTTAATGTGTTGTTGATGATGACTTAGTGGGATGGTTACTGGTAAACTGATGAGTTTTTTCATTAATTGGTGATTGAGAATGACATGTTGGAATGGTTTTTTTTGGGTACCCTTTTATAACAGTTAGAAATAAATGATGGATTGTTTTGTAGGAATTACATTGTATTTTATTTTTGTGTGTAATTTTCCTTGAGGTATTCTGGTTCTATTGATTCATCATAGTTTCTCACTTTTGTGGAGGTCATGTGGACTATTTGAGGTACCTTTTTTCGGAATTTTAAACTATATTCCCCTTTGCTTTCATTATTTTTTAAGGATCATTGGGATTCCACTAATGTTCAATTATGTTGTATTTTCAATAGTTGATTCCTGTAATAAGGATGAGCTAAGGGAATCCCTCATAGGGTGTCCTACTCTTTTTATGCCCATTGAGATATTTACAAATTTCTTATAGGTAATAGACATATATCATGGGTGTATTAAAGGAGTTACTTTTTGGAAATCTATTTATTTCTTGGATCTAGGGACCATGAGAGAACTACGTTTTGATTTATATTATAGGAGGAATGGTTGAGATCGCTTTGTGGAAATTTTTTCTCTTGGGATTCAAAGAAATGAGATAACCATCATGCATTGTTTCATATAGTGGAATAGCACACGAATTTCATTTTTTTCAAGTGGTGTTTTTAGGGTGGATCATCGCATGATTGGTTGGCCATATACCATGATGTTTTAATTTGTTTCATCATAGGGTATTGGTTTGATGAGAAGACCCTTATGGGATCGTGAATCAATAGTTGTCTCCGAGTTTGGACCTACTTCACTCTTCTATTGAATATATATTGTATGATGGGCTCAGGGAACTTATAGGGAATCTGGAACAGTATAACCCTCTAGTTGAGTATTTGACATTGATAGATGGTATATATCATGGATGTGGTGGGGGAACCTATTTCATTAGTGGGTTCTCTGGGACATTGTATTTATAGAGCCTATGGGTAGATGGGATCCCATGGTATAGTACACATTTGGGAACCATTGTGTGGTGTTCCCCTGGAATAGTTTATACTATTTGGTCCTCCTTAAGAGTATAATTTTTTATAGAATTTCTAGAAATGTCACCTTACCAAACATTTCAAGTGGATATTGGTTCCAAATATGACTAGTATATTGGATTCATAGAGCCCATTGGATTATCTTTGTCATATGGATTATAATCCTTGTCCATGAGTGGTACAAAATTAATTACATTCTATTTAGAAATGATGAAACATATATCTGGATTTGGGGTGTGTCGGTTGTCTTGTGGGTGGGTGAGCATTGTGTTGTAAATCCTCTAGTAATGTCTAGAGTGGTGGTAGTTTTATCATCGTTGTGATGCTAGAATGAGAGGTTTCATCTTTAGTTGTTTTCCTCCCTTGTTTTTACCAAATTTATATTTTTTCTATGTAGCTATTAGTGTATTCCTATATTAGACATCTCACTTGTGCATGAACATGTATTGCCACTCGATTATGGGTTCACAGTTTGGGGTGGCATAATGATATTTATTTATACAACAACTTACATACACCTCTATGTGTATGAAGAAATTATGTCTACCGTCATGTTTTGTAATATGTTTTAGAATGGATATGGTCCAGTGCCAATACATCTTGATCAAGCATATTTTCTCATGTAGAGTTTCAAGATAAGGATAGTTCATCCCGAGCATTGTATAGACCATGTTTTTGGCATTGATTTTGGTTTTAGATCCTCGTTTATTTGTTTTCAATTATATATATTTTATATGTCGTTGGCCCAGTTGGTGACCAGTTTTTTACATTTTTCATGGTTGAGTATATAACACTATTTGTAATATTCCAAATATTATAGCATTAATTTGTTTCAGTTTATTTACGATTTGTATTTGTATTTTCATCATTGTGTTATAGTTTAGTTATTTTTATTATTATTCCTCTCCCACCAGACAATATTGTCTATCCATTATTCCTTTTAGAAACTCTCAACAAGTCAATGGCCTTCAGCATTCTGGGAGGAGAGCATGAGGCCTTGTGTTGACAAATATTGTATGAAATGTCATGTCAACCGAGGTTGGTATGTTACAATACAATAGATATCATATATATGTTAGAATATTAAAATTTATTTATACAACTAATAATGTCTTAATAATATAAATAGTCTAATCAATTCATCATCATATTATATCTTTTTTAATATCATTTGATACACAGGTTGATATTGTGTACGTGAGACTAAAAGTAACTTAATAATTGTTGTTTCCAATCATATTTAATACATTATTGGAGGCTAATATTTCATTTATCATTCATTAATATAATTTATTTTAAACAGTGAATGAATCATTCAATATATTTTTATTCTTTTAGATTCACTTGTTTGTTAATTTCATGACTTGTTTAGTCACTAAGGAACTATTTTAATATAAATAAATTTCCATAATTTTTTTGAATTACCAATATTAGGTAGGCTATATTATTTAGATACTAATATTATGGTCAATATAAATTAATCATCTCTTTATATATGTTTTATTAGAGTGTATAAATTTATGAAATATTAATATTATCTACAATAAAAGATTTTAGCATATGTGTGTCAGGTATTATTTACCGAATAATATGGAATTTTCTTAAATTGACTCCCAAAAAAATAATGACACCATTAATAACACTTTATATAAATTAGAAGGAATGGGTCGTTAAGTTACCAAAAATATCTTTTCTATCACATATATAATCCATGAATACATTTGGTCACCACATGTTGTCCATCATATAATATATGACTCTTGGATTGTTGAGCAAAAACCCTTTTCCTAATCCATCATACAGTTAGGTAGAACTATATTCTTATAGTTTCATAACTGGTATGGTATTCCATGTAGTATAACCAAAAGAAAACTACAAGAATAAATAAATAATTTAAAATTAAGGGATAATCTTATTTTCCTTTAAAATAAATAAAAAACTAATCCAATATCAATTTTAATATTCATTCTCGACATAACATAATCCATGGTTACACTTATTGAGCTCCAAAATAGCTTATTGTATAATCGTGGTCTTGATATGTTAATCAATTAGTGGAATACCACCTTTACTATATGAAGATTTATTTAATCACATGATCATATCTCATGTGATTTTCTATTAATGTATACATTTTTATATATAACATTTCATCGAAGCCTCTTTCCACAACATAATCTATATATTTAAATAATATTGATGCATAAAACAATAAAAAATCCACATGATTTTGATACTCACATAAAAATATAATTCTATTACGTTTATATATTTTTTAATTAAGAGTGAGTCAAATTCATCATTTCTATATAACACCCAATATGAAAAACCTATATCCGAAAAAATATTAAAATGATAAGATATATTAAAAACACATTTTAGGGTAGATGAACAAATAAATTCATTATCATGTATAGTATGTAATGTAAGTCTCAATTATAGAATTATATTATCAATTTAAAGAGAAACTTAAATACTATTTAATTTTAAATAAATTAAAAAAAAATAATATAGAAAGGAATACATTTTATAAAAATGAAAAATTAAATATATGAACATTATATATTCATTTATGATCAATCCATAAATAAAAGATAACTATAAAGAATTTTTTTTATGCATTATCATTATGATAATTGAATAACATGGAAGGTTAAAATTTTATATTCATTCCAATACCAACTCTTTCATATGTATCATTAGATGTATTTTATATTTTAAATATATGATATGAGATGAATTATAAACTATTTTTATTAAAAATTATATTATCTAAACATATTTCATAATCTAAATATCATATACTTAATAATTATTTCATCATTTATCATATAAATCATCAAATGAATTTTTTATGGGGATTAAATAATATCCAAATAATAACACATTTATTTTCAGTAACTTAAAATAATTAATTATGAATGATCTATAATTAGAATATTGAAATTTGATATTTTTTCCTTTTATCACATTTTGTTATAATTATTTATTATTTATTTTAGTTTTTAAGTAAAAAACATTTATATTAGAATAATAATTAATTCCATATAAGTTGGTTAATAAGTATATAAAATAGTAACATTTAATATTTGAGAAAAATAAATGTTTGCAAAATATTTATTTAATTAATTATATTTATTTTAATTTTAGTTAATTTATTTATATAAATCCTTATCTGTTACATATTCCCAAAATATCAATTATAATTACAAATAAGTAATTTATAAATTAGTAATATCATTAATTGATTTAAAAAATAAATAAAACATTTATGTCAACCCTTACATAGATTCCATTTTTTACGTATGAGTATATTAAAATTAGTTTTAAACAGACCATCTAGAATCCTATTCATAAATTTAATTCAATAATATCCTTTACAAATATTAAAAATATCATTTTGAGTAAAGGTAATATGGTGTTCAACCATGTGAAATTCACCATCGTATGAATTACCAAGAATTCAAAAGCCTATATAAAGGTCACAAATCCACCACATTTGAGTTCCACCTTTTAAAAATTAACACTAGTGGAAGAGATGATTTATAAGTTATTCTTTAATTCTATTTAATGTTTTTTAATAGGTGAAGTTTTTTCATGAAATTTTGTAAATACATTTATAAATTCGTGTTAAAATAATATTTGTTTTTAGAATAATTATGTACAATTTTCATGTCAGGTTTTAATTAACTGACATGAAATTGAGATTGGAAATTTATCTTTTAAATAATTTATATTCATAACCATCATGAAATATAGAGAATAAATTAATATTACACATCAATTATATACAAACCATGCATCACATATCCATCATGAAACTATATTCTATGTCAGTTTGATTAATGAACCAGTGTGGATGAAGTTTTTTCACATCATTTACCATATAAGCGATGTGAAAATTGGAATTTTTTTTAATATATATTGTCCTCTCTACAATCCCTAGATGAACAAGAATATAAAACAAAAAATTTATCAAATAGTAGAGAATAGTAGAGCAAACCATTACAAATTAAATTTTATCTTGCAAGTTTACACTATATATTACAATCAAATTATAAATGAATCAAACTTATGAAATTTTTTCCCATTCATTTTGTATTGTCCCAAAATCATGTTCAATATATCATGTATGGTCATCAAAACTCAATAAATTATAAATCAATAATTTAACTTGAATTTATGTTGAATTAATCCAATGTAATATCAAAGAACATTTTATAATTAAATATATCTTTAACGTATGAAATCTTACCAACTGTAATTATTTAATATATAATATTAAAACATAGTATCTATATTATATTACTCATTATTTTATATGAAATTTATGTTTACAATAATTTATTAATTATAAATGATATTTATTTTTAATATATAAAAAAATTAACAGTTTTATATAAAAATCCACCTTTTCTATTACATATTTTATATCGGGATTCTTATTTGAAGTGGTCTCTCTATTTAAAACCAATTACCTATTTCAAAATAATATGAATAAAATAAGTATAAGTCAATATAAAATAAATATGTCCTAAAATTCTCATACTTACATGTTTTATACGTTCATAAGCTTTTCTTTCACATTGAAGTGGATCGAGAAAAGAAAGTACAATGTCCTCTTTGTTGGAAAAAAAACATCCCACATCTAATTTCAACTAATATATAATAAATTTTAATATGAGTTGTTATTATGTTTGGATATTTATAACACATTGTGAGAAATATGTTTCAAACTCTTGAAGATTAGGAAACACCCAATATTGAATAATTACATTCTTCTAAAATCATTTAGTAAAATAAACTATTCTTTCGGCATCAGTCATTTTCATAGCTATAAGTGAAATGTATTATGGATCCTTAAATCCAATTACATATTTCTTTTCATGATTTATACTTATTTTATAATTATATCTAATAAAAAATAGAATTAAATAAAAAATTTCCATTATTTAAACAATTGAAAATCTGTTTTTAACAACCTTACATTGAAAATGTCAATTTCGTGTCGATGCCCAAGTGATCTAGAGAAAAAACTCGATGATAATATTTTTCACAACATTCACATTCATTTCACTCTAAAATAAAATTTCAATTAGAATTACATATACATTCAATAATAGATGGGAATATATCAACAAAAATTCATAAAAATAAGAAACTGCTTATAATGTCGTAAAATTTTGTCTATATTATTGATTATAAATTATTTAATTAGATTTAAATTATTCATATAAAAATAAATAAATACATAAAAATTATTATTATAAAAAATTTAAATATCAATGTGAACAAAAATTATAAATATACACATACCTCTAATGTAATATTTCAAACATGTCTAGATGGACAAGCAAGAAGATTGTCAACACTTTTTAAATCTATATTCACCACATATGTAGGGATTCTAATTATTTCTTATATATTTATAACATCATGTATAGTGATACTATGATGATATATCTTAATTTGATGACCATAAATGGTATCACCCATATGATATATTATCCCATACACAATAATATGTTATGGATCATCAATATAGAACTAGTAATGAAATGGAATCTGTGGATTAGGAGTTTTTGATTAGGATGAGAATGAGTGGGATATACTAGAACATATGTATGAGTATGATATATAGGAGTGGTATCTACTGGTCGAGGTGGTAGAGGTGTAGGATTCAGAGCAGGAGTGTGAAATTTTTATCCCAAACTTGTAAACATCATATATATGGATGCTATGATCATGTCATTCATATTCATGTAGATATCAAAAAATGACGCTTCCTATGTTTCATATTTATTTATAAACATCCTAGACTGAAGAATATTCAGAACGGGGAAATAAATATTTTACTGATAAACAGGTAGGGTATCCTCATACATGCTCTTGGTGTTTGGCCTTTCACAATGAAGAAACAAAAATATCATGACTACCCTCAGTCATAAAAACACCAATGTTCTCTGATAATCTTGATATTTCTATATGTAATGTTTAAAAAATCGAGTAATGAATCATAATAAATGTAATCATTTGATTTATTAAAAATAAGATAATAATTTAAACATTTTAAAATATTCTTATATGAAACCCTGAACTCTTCCATAGGATACTGTAATTTTATCTCTTCTGATACATCTTCTATTATTCAAGCCTTTGAGAGGAGGGAGGGCCAAATTTAACAAAGACTGAATAAAAATCTCATAGTTGTTGAAATTTTTAGCAATCATTTACACATCTAGTAATGCATACCCACCCTGATATAAAGAAAAATGGTATATATTTTCCTCTTTGTTCTCATTATGATATCATCTCAATTTCATTAAATTAATAATAAAAAAAATAAATAATGCGATCATTAATATAAAACACTTATAAAAGGTAACATTACACTCATTAAAAATGCTTCTCCTCATCTTCTTTCAACAAATTACTTCCTTGTATATTCATCTAGAAATGGATATATATTATAAGGATTTTCATGATGTCCATTTCAAATAATGAATTCTTCTGTGAGGGATGATTTAAAATACCATAATATTTTCACAGCCAATGTAAAACATTTCAATTTAACTCTTACATTTCAGGGTATATCATATGACATGTGATAATAAGGTATAAAATAAATATAACTATACAAAGTTAAAAATATGTAATATACTAACAAATTAGCATACTATAATTGTCTCTTAGGGATAAGATATTGCAACTTTTTAAACACTTCTCTAATTAACAATAAAATTAACAAATTTCATTTTTTCCTACAAAGATATAAATGTTATGATTTTTTTGCAGACCTCTTGGAATAAAATTATCATCAATGTCTATTGATATCCTCTAGTCCAAAATACAAGAAAACATTAATTTTGGTAAATGTCTGATTCCACATTTATCCACCATAGAAAGCTTTTTCCCGAAGGATGTTTTTGTATCTTGTAAAGAAGGATAGATTGAGTTATCAACATGAGTATTTATTTGTTACTCCATGGAGGTATCCTGAGAATGATCATCTCTCAGAATATGTGGTGTATCAACTGATGTATCTATCATTATCCTATAAATCAATATAACCAATAGTTAGTAAAATATTTCAAATAAAAATTATACATTCAAATGAAAATTGAAAATAGAAAATTACCAAACCAAAAGAAAAAAAACATAACCTAATTAATTTCCTATTTTTTATACTTATCAAAAATTATAATATCAAAATTGTGGGAATAAAGTACATTAAAATGTAGAAAAATAAAAAATAAATATGTTAATATTTGTTTTAAAAAACAAATTAAAAATTACATATCTAACATTTTGTTAAATTATAAAAAGTAATCAAAAAGTTAAACATATGTTTTTAAAAAAATTTGGGATGTGGTAATATATTTTTCCCCAAATTCCATTGTAATGGTCATTCTCTATGGAACAATGACATGACGATGATGTTTTTTTCTACACTATCGATTTATATTTCCATGGAAGTAGTTATCTCATAGAAATCAATATCATTGTCATGTTTATCATCACCAAAATATTGTTTTTACGTGTAAAAAAACAGACCAGTGTATATCATATTCGTAAATAATATAAATTTATTTCTGTGTGTAACTATTGTAATTGGATTAGTTGTATATTCCAATTTATTTATATTAACTACAATAATTCTAAATTCATCATGTTTGATATTATTTTTATTGAAAAATCTTTTGAATTTTAACACTATATGATAAAATTTAATATAATCAACCCCCAAAATTTCTTCAATGACTCTGTAATATGCTCATCATATAAGGATTGGGTTTTTTCTTTAGTACTTGAAAAATGCATGCTTCTATTAACCACAATACCCCACTATTCTGAACATCACATCTGTTTTCCTAATATTTTCTGAGAAAGATATAGCCATTAATATCATACCAAGTCGTTATTATAAAATATAAATTAGACCTCCAAATATTAATATCATTTTTTATATGCATATGATCTACCGAGAATGATCTCTTTATAACATGGAAAATACCTTTCTTATGCTCTTTCAAAATCCATATATCCTTCCTTTTTAATGACATTGTTTCAACACATTTATATGAAATTTTAAATATTGTTAAACATAATCCATATTTTTCATGATTTATAAATGTACATTATTTATAAATTCAAATTTAAATGATTTTATTTTCAATCCATCAATCCCCTTTCCCCCAATACTGAATCGTTTATGGAGATATGTTGGAAAATTAATGTTCTATATAGCAGAAAAAATATCTTTTACAAAACTATGAAAAAAAAATTTACTTATAAATAATGGAGGCCTCAGGGCGATATGGATTCTTAACATATCCCTATAATATCATAATATACCTTTCCAAAATATATGTCCAATTTATACCTACAGATCCACAAGGCTTTCTTTCTAACACCAAAAGAACTATTGGATGAACAATGATATGAGACAATGGTGGAAGGAAATACATTTTAATTTGGTAAAAGTATATAAACCACTTAAGTCTCATTGTTTTTTAAATTTTTCTAATAAATCACATTATTAAAAATTAAATTTATGAAATAAAAAACCCTTCTAGTAGTCATTCTAACATAAATGGAAAATATTCAATGCAATGTTACTAGTAGGATTTATTGAATCATGTTGTGACAATTAGGATATTTCATTCAAATAAAATTAAATTTTTTTAATGAAATAAATGTATTTATGTAGAAAAATAACCCCAATACTCATTGGAGTCAGACGTAAATTGAAAAAAAGAAAATTTTCCCCCTCTGGGATAACGTATAACAAAATTGGGTTGGAATTTTCACCTACCATTGAGAGTGTGAGAAAACATAAAATGTATTCCCATTGAGGGTTAGCCCAATCTTACATTCTACACATATTTATTCATTATTTTAATATGTAAATTGGTTTAATCAAGAGACCATATATTGTTTTTACTTGTGCATGAAATTAATGTTATGTTTGACCTTATGATATCTTCAATGTGGTATCTCAAAAAATATTGACTATTTCTTTCAAATATTCAAATTATTATCAGAAAGTTCTATCTCTCGCAATGTCACATCAGTGGTTTTATCCCTCTCAAAATATTTATTGATATAAAATGTTTTTCAAGAACTAAAAAATTCATTTTATCCATTAATTTAATTTTTAATATTTTGTTAAGAGTGATCTGTAGGTAAAATCTTGTGATGAATCATGTATAGAATTTTTCTCACAAGATTTGGTGTATGATATGAAGCATTTTGTTCAAAAATTGGACAAACCTTATGCCCCTTAACATATTATCGATACAAATTACCAAATATTGGGAATTCATTTATAGGGAACATAGTCATCATGCTCTTTTGAAAATATTACATTTTATAATAATAATACACTTGGATACCTTCCTCCCCTAAAATTTTCAAATCCCAAATTAATAGTGACAATAAAACAACAATATCATTTTTGATCTATTCTGGTTTATATATCATTAAGTTCTACATTATATATTTTCACCTCATACAATATTTAGGTGATAAATTTTAAATTACATGTAAAACCATACCTGATCTATGTGTACCTTTAAGGCATTGATATGGATTTATTCCATCCATGCCTAGTCCATGTCTGAGACATCCAATATCATTTCCTAATATAGGAAACTAGTGATCAACTTTCATTCATTGTGGAAAATCAGTAGGATGTCTTAATTTTTCAATCAAAAATATACTCATATGCATTCCATCATAGCATTTTTTCATCATGTGAAATTTAAAATAAAAATGGAAATGAGTAAAAATATGACGATTCGAAAAATCCATGGTTGTGGTCTTTGAAACTACTACATCATCCTATTATTTTCCATTTGACATATACAATGAAGTCACAGATTTAAGCCACTATTACAAAAATTCATATTAATTCTTATATGAATGAATAAATGTTTGTGTCAATGTTTGTTTGTGTCTAATGGTGAGTGTTAATATATGTATGTATTTAAGTATGTATGTATTTATGTCTTCGTGTGTATTTGTTTATATGAATGTTTTTTTGTTTATTAATATTTATGTATATATATAAGTGTATGTTTATTTTCATGTGTGTACGTGTCAGAGTATGTGTGTGTGGATAGATGGATGTATATATATTTGTATTCATGTATATATACATATGTATATTTATATATGTATGTTTGTATGTATGTTTTCATTCATGTATTCCTGAATACATTTATGTATGTATGTATACATGCTTGTAAATATGTATGTACGTATGTATGTATGTATAAATATATGTGTGTATTTTTGTATTTATGTATTTATGTATGTCTTTGAGCGTCTCTGTGTGTGTGTATGTATATCATCATGTATGTGTGTGAGTGTGTGTGTTTTTTTAGTTTGGCTGTATATATTTTTATATGAATGTTCATAGGTTTTTATGTCAGTTTGTATGTGTTTGTTTATGAATGTGTTTGTCTGTGTATTTTTTTGACTTGCCATCTATTTGTTAGGGTGCCTAGTGGGTTGGACCAAGGTAGAATGGTCTGAAGTCTACAATTTTATGAGCCTCCAATTAATCCTGAATTATATGTTGGCTTCCAGAAACAAGTTCAATACATATGTGAACCATTATAAACCAACCTAGAGGATGGAGTGTATAATATTAAATATTCTAAAAATCATATGTATAAAAACCACTTTTTTGTGCTTTATACTTTTTACAATAAACAAAAAAATTACATGTTTCCAAAAAAATATAATAAAATTATTCCCATTATATACATGATTTTTGAATATTTGTAATAATTTTATATATTATTCATCGTAAAATAAATAAATCTTAATTGAGTCCACCCTATTAAGGAAAAAACCTCCTAATCATGACTGAAAACAAGTATATGTTCTTAAGGAAAAAATTTAAAATAGTTGAACATAAAAGGTATATGGGATGAGAGAACAGATATTATTTTTTCGTACATTTTTAATTGACTTCATCCATTTTTCATAAAATATATTTCCTAGCCCATACATGATATTTATAATCTGGCCGTAATTAAAAATAGACTACAAGGATTTATTTTATCCTTGGTTGGTTCTATTGAATCCAAACAAACAAATTTACATCGATGTGATTTTAGATGAACATAATTAAAAATATTAAGGATATATTTTTAATGATTAATAAATCATAAAAACCAAATATAAATTTACCCTATATAAATATAAGGATACTTCTCAATAAATTTCAATGTTTAAAAAATATAAGATGAAAAATGGGTACATCATAAGAGATGTTACAAATCTATGTCACGTGGATTATATAGTAGATAATCATACATAACAACAAATAAATCTCCTTATATTTTTAGGATTTATATAATTAGCAATATAAATAGTAGCTTAATATGGATAAACATGGAGAAATAAAAGTCTAATATGGTAATTGTTCCTCAATTTAAACAACCTAGAACCTTTCAATATTTCATACAATGCTCAGGTGATAGAAAAATAGAGACAAAATTATGTAACCTTTCAATAAACACATTAAATTACATTCAATTATCTTCTAAAATAATCTAAAAATAAAAATAAAAATAAAAATTATTAACATTGTAAAAATTAGGAAGAGAATTCACACACAATTGGTACCCTTTATATTTATTTATAAAAAATTAAAATCATTGAAGATCAAAATTTTAAATCAGTCATAACTATGAAAACCAACTAAATCATTTCTCAATTCCCGCATATATTCCAAATCATCATTAGAGTTCAAAATAAATATTATAATGGTGAATCTAAAAATATATGAAACATTAATATTTAGAATAAAATTGACGGTACAAGGAAAAAATAATGATTGGCTAGACATCTAATAAATGTGTTGAATGCAGAGGATTAATGTCAGGAATCATATGGGAAGGAACATGAAAATGAAACTAATCTTATTTTTTTATAGATAGGAGAAAATGAAAAACATATAGAGAAAATGTGCACTGTATGTCTAAGTACAAGGATAATGATGGTGGATAGGAAGGGATTTTGGTTATGGTGTTCAGATTGCCTTTATATGGATGGATAATTGGAGTTGATGTGAAATAGTAAAGGGTAACACATAATTCTAGGTCATCTAGTTTATGTATGTAGTTTTAGTGATACAGCGGGTCTTATCCAACCCCCCCCCCCCATTAATATTGTTTACGAAACATCACATTTTTTAGTGTGATCTATTAATATGATTATAGACTGATATAATTTTATCTAAAAAATATTCTTGTCTTTGGGATACTCCATGGGACCTTATAAAGGTTTTTAAGTCTCGTGGGGGTTTTACAGATAGATTATTTATGTTTATTTAGAAAAAGTTCTACATTTTGTAGTCCACTTCACATAAAAATATGAGATATCCTGTAAATCCTACGTGCTTAGAGTTCATTAAGCACCACTACTATTCAAATTATTGATGAATGGTTTTATGTGAATATAAATGTATATATATATATGTTTGCGTGTGTGTGTGTGTGTGATTTTTAATGTGTATATTTTTGAATAATTGTGTTTGTGTGTGTATGTAGGTATGAATGTGTGTATTAATATATGATTTTATGCGTGGATTGATGTATGCATGCATGCATTCATGTGTACATGCATGGATGGATGTGTGTATGTATGTATGTATATAGGTATGTATGTGTGTATTTGTGTGTGTGTGTATGTGTTTATATATTTTCCTATATATATATGTAAGTATGTATATCAATATGAATATTTGTACGTATGCATGTATGCATGAATGTATTTATGTGTGTATGATACTTTTTGTTTAAGTGTGTATGTATGTATTGATTGAAGGATGCCTTCATGCATGAGTTCTTGGATGCATGGAAGTGTGTATCATGCATGCATATATGGATGTGTCTATGTGTTGGTTTGTATGGATAAATGTGTGTATATATATGCTTGTATATAAGTATATATATTTGTGTGTGTGTTTAAATGAATGAATGAATGCATGCAGGTGTGCACATGTGTGTGTGTTTGTGTCGGTATGTATGTATGGTACTATGTGTATATATTACTCTATGTGTGCGTTCATGCGTCTTTGTCTATTTGATTATGTGAGTGTGTGTATGTCTTTACATATACTATAATCATATATATTAATAATTTCATAATATTTATATTAAATATTACATGTTCAATGTATAGAATAATATATTCATAAAAATTTGACAATTGTTTTATATATTGAATGTATATGTGATGTTTTTATGAAAAACATTTACTGAATATTGGAATATTGTGTATATTTACAAAAAAATACAATCATATTATTATATTGTTCCCATATATATTAAGATGAGTGCATATAGAAAAAGTAAATATTTTTTCAATGAAATATATGTTTTTCTCTAGGATATTAAATTATGTTAATATATAATACACTTTTTGAAAATATATGTCATTTATTTTTCATTTTATATGAGAACATATTATGTTATATCATAATATAAGTAGGTTTTATACAGATATAAAATAATTGAACCGTAACAAGATTTCAAAAACATTTTATAAAAATAATAGTAGGTGTTATGCGTTGTGTAATGAATATTCATCCGTGAATATATATCATGTCTTATCTATATAGTTTTCTCTCACAAAAGTATTTTTTACATGGAGTTATGTTATGCAGTTTTTTTTAAATTAAATATTCTGTGATTTCTATGTGAATCATGGTACATGGAAATTTGTTTTTAAATATTTTTGTGTTCAATTATTTATTCTATCAATGAACACACAATATATATATATATATATATATATATTATATAAGCCTATAACATATAACATATATAAATATATAAAGGCATAAAATTCAGTTTTATAAAATATATTAAGTTTATTTTCAATATAAATTGGGTATTTATGAATTATTATTCTATAATCTATAAATTAATATATGTTTTGTAAACAAATAGATGTGCACAAGAACATATGTTCTCTATCATTATGGTTATCAAGTTTATGTTACTGTCTTGTGGTTTTCCTCCCTCAAAAAAAGATTTTTCATCTTTCATTTTCCATGAAAAAAATATATTTTCTACTGAATTTTTTTAAAATAAATATTTTCTGTTTGGAATTGATGTTATGTTAGAATTTTTATATAAATATAAGTAATTTCAGAATAAATATATGTACTACAGATACATGAAAAAATATTTGGATGAAAATTCCCTATTTTATAAATAATATGTTGAATTTATATGTAAATTTAAACAGAATAATTTTTTAATTTTTTAGAAAATGTTTATAATATAAACAACATACATACAAAATTACTATTAATATATTGAACATCATTATAAAGACTCTTTTAAATATTGACATAATATTTTCAACTCAAATTTACATAAATTTAGTACGTTTATAAATTTTAACATTTCTAGAATTTTAATTTATGATGAACATAATATTTATATTAATTTATATTCATTAAAATTATTATAAAGATTTTGTATTTAAATGTTGATGGATCCTTTAAATTTAAAAATTATAATATTTTTTTAATTAAATTGAATAAATAATATGTTCATTAAAATTTTTGCAGAAATATTTAATTTATGAAATAAATTTATGTATCTAAAATAATCTATATCCCCAACAGAACAAGCTCTAAAAACATTGTTTCATTTTTTTATAACATTTAAGGGTTTTTCCTTATATTTGACTTTTTAACAATTATATTCTTAGTAAGTGACTTAATTCATCTTCATATATTTTTTGTAATAATTTTTTTAAAATAAATTACTATGAAATGAATAACAAATAACATGTAAAATTTTTTAAAACAAAATTATTTTATGGTCAATTTATTATGTTCATTTTTTCTTCTCAAAAGTGTTTTTAGTAATATTTAATATTTTATTATAATATTCTATACGTAAATTAATCTATTTTAAAAATTAAAAATGAATATTCAGTATATGTTCATTGAGTTCATAATTTTTTCATCATAATATTACATGATAAATTGATGAAAGATGATTAAGATCCAACAATACATAAATGAGAAGAGGACAAGTACAATAAAAAGTTAAAAACTAGGTTCATAAAAAAAGACATTAACAATATTACATTAGAGATAATGCGAAATGAAATATTTCAACGTGCCATTCTTTTATAAAATTTCTGAGTTAAGAAATATTGATGTGGAGTGAATTCAACCTGAAAATCATGAAACCATCCAAAAATTTTATATAAAAGTACTACATCAAGAGGATATCTGACAAACACTAAAGAATGCATAATTTCTGAAGGAGTTGTTCTTGAAAAAGATGGAAACTGGATGGAAACAAGACAAAAACATTAGGAATAGTAATTTCCCCACTGATCACAACATAAATGACGAAAAAATTCCATGATCTAGGGATATTATCTATTCCCAGCACTATGGTGTCTTTAAATTTTACTAATGCACTTTGTAATCTAGGAGCATTAATAAATGTTATTCTTCAATTGTTATTTTCATCCTTGTAGATTGATGAACTAAACTCAACTCGGTTATTGGTACAATTATTTAATAGATCCACCATTTTACTAGATAGATTTATATAAGTCTTACTTGTTGGAGTTAGTTGAGTGATACTTCTAGTAGCCTTTTTTTACCAAAACATGGAATAAGACAGAGCACTAGGCCACTCTCCCATAATACGGAGGAAACCCACTAAAAAAATATAAAGTAGAATCATTAATGTCCTTGAAGGAAATAACACAATGGAACATAGAGATCTTAAATTACACATCAACATACTTGATGTAATGAAACATCCTTCCAATTTTCATTCAATTTATGAAACCTCCCATGATGAAGTCACTGATCCAATTTAATAATCATGTATGCATCATGACTTCTTATCACGAGGAGTGCATTTTTCATTTCTGTGTTCCAATTCTAAACAATATAAAAATAATGATCTCATGTTATAAGAAGAGTTAAATTCTGATTTAAGTGATGATATTATTTCTTGTCTGCATGGGGCCAACATTTGAAAATTGAGAACATTAATTTTATTTCATCCTTTGAGAATCACCAAATTTGGAATTAGAACCACTCTCCACTGATTTGAAATATGTGTACCTCATTGAGTGAGATAAATTAACAGTGATAACATCTAATTATATATATATATATGAAACCCATGAATTATTATTTATTTATTTGTAGAGATATAATTCATAATCTAAATGGTGGATGTTAAGTGATATCCCTAGAATAAACCAAAAAATATTCTCACATTGATTTAATCTTTAATATGAATCTAAACCTATCAGATAGACCAAAAGGACGTTTATTCCCACCTTGATAGAAGATATGAATAAGTATATTGATAAACTAGTATAATATGGGATCATTTATTCCATTTTATATTCATAGTGTTAATCCCAAATCATGTTGTTCCAAAAAAATTGTGTGACCACTATAAGGATTTAAAACTATGAATTAATCCTTGTGAGAATTCAAAATATCAAGAGAGTGTGAATATATTTTATAAATTTGAATCATGTCCCCTAGAAAGATCATTTCTTCATCACATTCATTGACTAAATTTTAGATAGATTGGCATGGCCAACTCATTATTTTTTTAGGTATGAATTTTCATAATAATTGTAGGTTCCCATTGCACATGAGGATCACGATAAAACAACCTTTACATGCCCCTTTGACACTTTTCATATAAAATGATGTAATTTGGATTATTTAATTATATAGGTACATTTCAATTGTTCTGGGTATGTTAATTTTCTAATGACATTATATAATTCATTGAGGTTTTCAAAGATTATTTTAAATTCATTTGAGATTCTATAAACCATTTTTCTGAAAAATCATGATCTTTTTTTGGAAAAAAACATTAGACTCAATTTTTTTAAAAAGTGTCAAAAGTTCCATTTCATGTATTGGAGATGAATTATCCTTGGGAATTTCATTTCGTAAAATGTATCTAACATGTAAAAATTAAAAAATGATGTGATAAATTTAAAGCCTTAGACAACTTGTGTGAAACATGTTATATTATTTTTGGACATGAAAGATTATACAAATGGTTTATCAATGATTTTAGTATGATTTTTATCCCTCTCTATATATTAGTGTGGATTTATGATAATTTAAATTTAAATAGGTTATTTAGCTTATCCTCTATTTATTTTAAGAGAATATTCATAACTCCACGGGTGATGTAGCCACCAAATTGAAAAAAAACCCATTCGAGCAACTTTATCAGGCTTCCAACATAGAAGTCGGAGCAGTCCATTCTCAATTATTTTTTGTTTGGGAAAAATTGATTTTCTATGATTCGATAACCATACATTTGGCTGAATTCATTTGCACAACCATGTAAAAAGTTTTTTTATTAGTTTTATATTCTTTAGAATGATTTCTGATGATATTTTCTTAGATAATAAATCATTATGGTTTATGATCACACATATTGTAGGTAAATGAAAAATAAGTATGATTATAAAAAAAGGCTACTAATATGGTTGATTCGACTTCAAGAGTTTATCATAAAAATCATAGATAATATGGGAGATGAAAACCAGGTGGATGAGCAATTAAGTATATATCTCAACACTTGTAAAGTTTATATTCTAGAAAATATTCTCTAAAGGATCACATTCTTGGAGATATGTTGTATTATACTAAATGATAATTTCCTTGTTGAAATAAAATGGCCAATTATATGGTAACATCTCAAGTACCATCTCATTTAAATTCCCACGAAATTAAAAAACTAAACTATGAAACCAAATAGTACATTTTTGAAGATCCTAACCATTAGAATATTTTCACTCGTCATGTGATAAGATGATGTTTCCTGGAAAGTGATATCAAATATGTATTTTATTTTTTCCACACATTATTTAGTGGAAGCCTCTTTAGACCTCCAATAAAATAAATTTATGTTTTAAAATTGAGGATTTTTTGGTCCACAATTGGTATATATTGTCATGAATTTTTTAAAACATATGAAAAATGTTTTTTTTTCAAGAAATTTTTCAATAAGGGACAAACTTCCTCAAAACGAACAATGTCTTTGTGAGATTTTTTTGGTTTGGAGAAATAATTTTAAGTCCCCTTTACCAATTTCATCTCAAATTACTAAACATATTTTGTAGTTGATTATGTTTCAAAATGGATGGAAAAAAATCCACTAAAAATGATGACACTACTATTATTTGTGATTTTAATTGGGCTAATATATTTTTTATGTTCCTAGTGCCTAGATCCATCATTAGTGATCAAGTTACTTATTATGGAATTATTATAATGTATTATATTTTATAAAAAGTTTGGAAATCCTCATTAAACATTAACTACCTATAATCCTTATACTAGTGAAATAGATGATGTCTCTATAAGGGAAATCAATGTAATTATAGAAAAGACTATAAAACCAAATAATAATGATTTGAGATAAATTTTGGAGGATATATTAAGGGATTAGAGGAAATCCCAAAACACACCATTAGGAATGATTCCACAGAGAGTTAGTTATGGGAAATATTTTCACCTTCTTATGTAATTTGTTCATAATGGTTATTGGGCTATAATAATGATGAATGTGGATCATGAATGATCATTAGGAGAGTTAATGTTTTCATTTATTGAGGTAGAGTAAATCCGAGTGGATGCTTTTTACAATTCCAGTATTTATAAATACTGAACTGGAGAGGCTGATGACATACTAACCAAATCAAAATAATTCCATCCCCGAGATAGCATGTTGTTATTCAATATATGACTCATAAAGATGTCCAGTAAATTTCGTTACAAATTGAAAGGCCTATTTATACTTACTCATGTATATCCTTTTAGTGTTTTGTAGATTGTAAACGATGAAGAAAAGTATAATATCGCTTTAATAGAATCATGATGAAAAAATTACATGGGAATGTGGTATCAGATCTATGGGATGAGGTTTCACTCCTCCATCTAGTTTATCAATAAACACCACTAGGTTGTACATCTCTACAACAATTTCATTCTTGATGGGATCTAAATAAAAATAATTACATTTTAAAATATACATAAATTCAATGACGATACTATAAATTAATGTATGTGGGAGGTAACCTTTTTAGTTTATGTTATTTTTTGTTTACCTTTACATTTTCTTTGTTTTTTATGAGTATGAGTGAAATTGGTTGTAGATATTCATGATTATTAGTGATAAACCAGACCTGATCAAGTATTGCCTATGTCATTTAAGAATATTAATTGAAAATCTCTTTTACAATGAAGGAATGAAGATCAAACTATGATCTTGATAAGTATTTGTCTCACCATCAAAATTTGGCCAAGAGAGTGAGAGGAAATGATCATGGAATCTCAATTTTATCATCTTAGAATAGGATAAATGAATTAAAATGAATAAGTATATAATTAAAATTGAAAAATCAACCCTGACCTGATTGACCATCTCAAATCATAATTATAAGTTACAATAGTTCCAAATTTCATTACAACCATTTTCTTAATTGATTTAATTTACTTTGTTTCATTCAAAACAAAAACATTACCAAAACACTTCATTTTTCAAAAAATTTAAAAGTTACAAATAAATTTTTGGAAACTCTTCTTCGAGAGACAACCTAGGTTTTATAGTTATATTATATATAGGTAATGTAAAAAAATTGTTTTACATTCCCTATGACAAGCGTACATCTATTAAAAATGATGAATCATGCTTATACCCATAAGAAAAAAATATCACATATTATGATCCAATATGTGTATCAAAAATTGATAAATTTCTATAGTTCATGAATATAATAATGAATTACAGTACAAAAACCTAATAATTTTAAAGGATAGGTTATTTATATAATTATTTACCAAAATAAAAAAAATATGAAATTTTATAAAAATCTAAGAGACAAATGTGAATTCCAAAAAAACCATCTGAGAACACATATATATTATTTTTAAAGAATGATGTATTGGAAGAATGAAATTAATTATTCAATATAGAAGTCTCGTTTGAAAAAAATAGATTCATAAAATTTTTAATTAATTATTTCATATATTTTAAAATAAAAACATTAAACAATACATAAAAGGGAATGAATATATAAAGTGAATGAAATGAAAATGAAACATATAATATTAATAAAATATTTCTAAAAAACATAGAATAATAAAAATGGGAAGGATATAAAAATATAAATATAAAGAGGTGAGTATAATATAAAATGAAAAAATAGAATGAGTCGGCATCAACTTACCTTGAGTGTGACATGATTATGATTCCACTCTAACATCCAAAATATTTTAATAAGATACATGAATTATAAATTTTTAGTCATAAATAATATTTTCAATTATTTTCAATTATTTATTATAATATATTAATATTTTATATGTGTTTTTTTATTTTGATGATCTTAGGTTTTTTAATCCATAACTCCTATATTATGTTGTTATAATGATAATGGTAAATGATTCGTGTACCATGGAACTGTATGTTATTGAATTATATTGGTAAGAATTTCATATAATTCCAAATTTAATAATTTTCTATATTTTAATATATTCTACTAGATACTTATCAATTAATATACTTTACTCTTTTAATTTATTATTTAGTGATTAAAACAATGATTGTAGTTTTCTTTTAATATCCTAAATATCATACAATTTTTAACATTACATAATCAAAAAAATAAAATAATTTAATTATTAATCTTATATTTATATATTAATTATAATTTTGAAACCATTTATAAAACTATAATAAGAAACATCATAGTTCAAATTGGTTGTATAAACATAGAATTATGTAACCAAAGTATTTATGAATTACATGGTTAAAGGAAAAATATTTATTAATTGATTTTCCTAATTAAATAAGAATTTAATTCTATTAATTCATTTATGAAAAAAATAAGGACTTAGTTATATATTGGGGATGAGAAGGGAGAAATAAAAAGTGTGGGTATATGGAATTTTTACCTTGTTTTATGAGGTTTCTCTTATTGAATGAGACTTAAGACTTCATAAGATGTACTTTTGGTCAAATCCATTGTTTCTAAATGTAGATAAAAGGTTTTATGAATATAATTTAGTATATTTTGGGAAAAGTATGTCATTTTATAATCGAGAAAAATTGTGTCTAGGTGGGGTGTATATATAGAAAATGGATTGTGGTTTTTAGAATAAATTATAGAGTAACATATTATTCTACCCCAACTATGAATTGTATAAACTTTTAGACTCATAAGTATATTTTTAAAATATATATTTTCTTACCATTATTAGAATTATATAATTTAATAGTACTAATGTAAAATCCTCATCAATATTAAATATTGATAATAATTATTTATTGAAAAAAGATATAATTTTTACTACTAATGTTGATTTAGTGGTTTTAAATTTCAATTTATTTTTCTAAATAACTTTTTATACTTGTTAAATATATTTTTAAATATTGAATATTATTTTATAGTTAGATAATTAATAATTAATTAATAATGTATTTATAGAAAAATCCATATTCACAAGAAAAAGTATTTTTATTCTTCACAACAAAAATCAAATTTAACAAAAAAAATTGCTCTTGGATATCTTTTTTTAATTTTTTTGGTAAAATGAGTCATTAACCAGAAAATAAAGATCCCTTTATTAGAAAAAAGAAAAAAAAAACTTACACCAGTCTAAAAGTAGAATGTTAACATTGATCCCTCCTCATAATAGGAAAACGATCACTAGGAACTTGATCACCCCAATGAGAGTCAGAGCTACTAACACTTTTCCTGGAAAGACCATCTGCTAGTTCATTTTCTTCTCTATACACATGAGTAATATTTTTTTCCTTTGAATAAATTAGATCCAAACATTTAATACATCTGTTAGTCAAATTCCAAGAGAGATGAAGAGAACTTGTCCTGAGAGCTAACACCAAGTGAGTGGAATCACATTCTATCCAAAATTTATTCCACCCTCTTCTATCAGCCTGATCAACTGTCTCTATAACACCACACATATCTACTTTTAGAGTAGATTAAAAACTACATGAGACATAAAGGGTGCCAATAACACATCCTTGATGATGTATAAAGACCGCACCAAACTTGAATCACTCATATTACCATGCAAAGCGCCATCTGAATTAACGTTGAACCAGCCATGAAATGGTGTGTTCCAAAACACATCAATTGTTACAAGAGGAAAAGGAAAAGTTCCCTTGATATTCACCCTATTTAAAATATAAAAATCATAGATGTAATTCCTGCTTAATTTTCCTTTCGGAATGGTAGCCTCACGAATTGCAGTAAGAATTCTAGAGATAACCGCACCTGCAAGAAAATTCTACCTCTCATGGATGAATATGTTCCTAGAGTGTAAAATAAGATAGATCAATTCCTCTACAGCAATGAGAAAAAGATATAATATCTTCCCTGAGAGATTAATGTTAGTATATATTTTCATAAACGTATCCATCGAATTCATCCGTGGAAGATGCACTTCAAAAATACTGGAGACCGCTGCCCACATAGCTAAAGCAGCAGCGCAACTATGGAAAATGTGATCTATGTCTTCCCGGTATTGATGACCTCAGACACACCAAGAATAGAGGGATATCTAACATGTTTTAAGAGGATCCTCCATTGGAAGCCACTTGTGTGCAACTCTCCATGAAAAGGTGGCCGGAGTTGGTTTTAAGAAGCCCCTGTTCAAAAAACCCATCCAATGAGAACCAGAAAAATTTACAACTAAATGTTTATAGAAACCTTTAGAGGAATGTATCCCATTGAAAGATGGATCCCATGGCCAGAAATCTCCCTTGGAATATAGAAAGTACTTCCCAGCGATAGAAATAACCTGATTTGGAAGGCCTTCCATGCAACTAAGTTGATCTTTAATTGACTAATCAAAATCTAGGTTAGGATTATCATCAAGAACCAGGTCTTCTAAGAATATACCTATCCAGTTAGATTTCCAAAAAGGAATGTAGGATTGTATTGAAACCAACCAATGAGAATCTGCATTAATTCTATGAAAATGTTCCTGAATGAAGGCCACACAGAGGAATTAATAAAATTTAGATTTCTAGATTAGAGTCTGTGAAACAATATTTCTCTAAGAAAAGAGAGAGCTTTGGATATCATGTAGAAAGTCTCCATATAAATCCTGGTTGTAGAGAATCATTATAACAACCAATATTTTTGGTATCCCAACAGCCATCATCATACGTTTTTCACATATAATTCCAAGGGACCATTGTAAGCCTCTTTTTAGTGACACATCCACTATAAATGAAGTTCTTGATAGAGACGTTGATGCTCTTGGTTAAGGAAATCAGCCATTTATAAACTAGGAATGAATAGGTGAATATAAATATGATGATATAATTCATAAGGCATACTCTACGAGTTATGGATAATGATTTACCCTTCTTGGAAGAATGTTTTCTTCGAATTAGTCCAACAATTATGGAAAAATAACAAGCCTTTGGTCTCCCCCAAAATAAAGGCACTCCCATGTAATTGAAGGTCTGGGCTCCTTATTTAATACCTAGCTCTTTGATGATGTCATTATTTCTATTGGATGAAAAGATCCTTCCAAAGTAAATAAAGGATTTTTCCAATTAACCACGTGTCCCAAAAACATCTCATAATGAAAAAGATCTTTCTTTTTGTTCTTGATATTTATTTTCTGGCCTCTAGTGAAGTGGATGATATTTTCTGCGTAAAGAAGATTTGATTGAGCAACCAACCCTCTACTAGTATGAATTGTTTTGAACTTTACATTGCTAGCCATGATATATTGTAACCTGCTGAGATAATACTCAGCAATAGAGAAAATGATTGTCGATATAGGGTCATCATTCCTAACACCTCTTGAACACTCAAAGAAGCCTTCAATGGATCCATTGATTAGAACTGAAAAGTGATCTAATTCCAAAATAGATTTGATCCAATTAATAAAAACATCATCAAAGCCATACATGACAAGAATCTTGCATATGAAGCCACATTCCATTGTATCAAAATCCTTCTTGATGTCTAGTTTGAGGGAAATGTTTCCACCTTTGATGGGATTTTTTAAGAGATTCACACTTTTCGATGTAGTTATAAGACAATGTTGGATCTATCTTCCCATGATAAATACATACTTAATGGACTAAATAATCTTGAAATCAATGTGTGATAGCCTACTAGTAAGAATTTTTCAAATTCTTCTGTGAACTGTGTTGACCAAGGAAACTGGCCTGAATAAATGAATTTCATTTTCATTTTCTACTTTCAGATTAAGGACAAGGAACTGGGCATTCAAACCACTGGGAAGGATCCCACCTTTGAAAAAGTGTATAACTAACCTAAAAACATCTTTAGGAATTATATCCCAAAAATATTGAAAAAATAATTTACTAAAGCCATCCGGTCCAAGAGAACATTTAGAGATGAGGCTAAACAAAGCCTCCTTGATTTCCAGCTCAAGAGGAATAGCAATGAGATTAAAATTATCCTCTTGGGTCACAATCCATGGAATCACCCCCTCCGAAGGATTAATCGTGGAATTTGACCCAATGAAAAGAACCTTGAAGTAAGGTATTATGTGATCCACTTGACCCTTTCTATTATCAATAAGACTGTCCCCATTCAGAATTTAAGAAATAGGCTTAGAGATCCTTTGAATTTTCTTGAAGAGAATTAACAAATTTGGAGTTTATATCCCCATCCTTTAACAATTTAGTAATGGAGGAATCCTTTTTCTAGGCATCCTTATGTTTTAGGATATTGTTGAGATTTAGAATTATCTCTGATTATCTGATCACCCAGAGGAAAAATCATTACATGAATTGATCTCTTGGATGTTCTAAAGTGATGCCTCAAGAGAAGAAATATCTGAATCAAGGGAGATGAATTGACCCTTGTTTCAGAATTTCAGATTCTGTTTGAGGGTTTTGAGCATGATGATACAAGAAAAGCATTATTCTTGAAATTTATAGAATACCATGTGTGTAGAATGATAGTCCTACAATCCTGATGAGTAGACCATGATTTATTGAACCTAAAAGGGAGAGAGGGCTTAAGTTCTGTGTCTGTACGGTCCCAAAGAATATGGTGATTATCCGAATTAAGTCTAGCCAAAGTTGAACAAGGGATTGAACCCCATTTATCTAGTGAAGCACCATTGATGAATTCCCTATCAATTTTTCTAGCCACATTACTATTGAGATGCCTCCTCTACCATGTATATTTGTCACCTACCAAATTAACCTGAACAAAGACATTTTGATCAATGCAAGTTCTGAATTCTCCCGAAAAAATGGAATTGGTCACAACTCCTATTATTTCATCTTGATTAATGATTGAATTAAATTCCCCCAGAATTATCTAGGGACTAGAGATGCCAAATTTAAAGGACCCCATTTCCACCCATAAATTCCTATGATCCATAAAACTGTTGTTGTAATATACAAATGTACAATCAAAATCAGATCCAAGATAATTGAAGGAGTAGGTGACATGATGCTCACTTCAAACAGCCAAGGATGTACTTGTCAGAGAAGTATGATCCAAGACCCATAGCCTTTTGATATCAGTTGAACACCTATTGGATTTCCATTAAAGAGAAACCCAGCTTCTGAAATTGTCAATATTAGGAAGAAAGTTCTTTTTAGGCTCACATGGACCTATCAGAACAGGTTATTGCTTCTGAATGAAAAACATAAGGGATCTGGTGGTTTCAATGTCAGATTTGCCTTGATAATTCGAAAATAGTATCTTCATTTGGGACTAACTCCATATCCGGGACACCTTGTGTTCCTTTGATTCTTAGGTGGCCGACCATCCTTATTTTGGTAACTTTTGAACCATCTAATAGATCCATTACATCAACTTCGTTTTTCAGCACAACTTTTCCCTTTTCATTCATTTTTTATTTACTCAAATATGTCTAGTTTTCCAAGGTAGAACTGCTAATAACATCACTCCCCTAATTACCAATTCCAATTTGATTAACTCTATCCAAATGAGGTCTAACTATATTAGTAGATTCCTTATTGCCTATAGATTCAGATACATTAATTTTCTTCCCAAAAATATATTTTCTCTGCATGTTCGAATCAGTGATAAAGCTTCTTTGAGTTAATCTTCCTGCAATATCTATAATATTGTAATGATCTAATGCCTTTGAAACAGAAGCACTAAATGGTTGAGAAATTCCCTCGGAAATCTGTCCAGAATGGGGAGTGACACCAACATCAATTGGGACATCCATGTAAGGAGTTTCCTTTTGTTCTTCATCAGTTGTATTATGAACATCTCTCAAAGAGAAGAACAGGATACATGTGTCACTAAACAGTTCCAGATAAATGAATTCATCCACTATTTCGTGTTGCCATTTCTGAGCCAAATTGAAAATGTGATTTGAAATCTCATAATCTAAAACATGTACAACATCTTCAGCCTCCTCCTCTTCAGCTATATCATCCCAAGACTTCTTCTTGATGGGTGATCCAGTATGAACCTATGCAGAGATAACATGTTGTATCTAGTCATGATTGATAGTAGAAATAACTGATGGAGTTTATTAAAATACCTGTGAAGGACCAGATTTATTCTTTATGACTCATGTCTTGTTAGCAAGAACATTTTTTAATTATTTACTCTTGTTGATATCATTCTATTCCGAGGATTTTGGGATAGTAACCTTCTTTTGTAGAAATTTGCAGTTGGTAACAGAGTGACCCAACATCTTGCAAACCTCAAAAAAAGATAGAACATTCCCATATTCAACTTTCACCTCTATTTTTTATCCCTTAGAAAGAAAGGATATGATATTATCATTCTTCAAATCCAGATTTATATCCACAAGCATTTGAGAAAATAAGTCATGTTATTCATCAATGGTCGTTTGATCCAATATGATCGGAGTACCAATACAAGAGGATATTTCTTTTAGAATCTTTTGATGCCAATATACCCAATTTAGACCATGCTACCTGATCCAAAACATAGCGTTAGAATTCTCGAAATTAAAGGGATTGATGTTAACCTCCCATTCAGAGAGCCTAAGAATTCCAGTCTTCAACTGCAAATTGCCGACATTCCATACTAAATTCAAAGCCTCTCAGGATTGTAAAATAATATGAAAAAAACCTCTCCCAATGATAATTAACCTCCAATCCTTGTTTCCCTATTAATGAGAAATACCATTCTTAAGTTCAGCATAATACCCGGGTCTGTCACCCTTTGAGTAGATCACACGTCCTAGAATTGAAAACATACAAAGATTAATCCTTTGCTGACGGGATTCCGGATCAACCAAAAAAGAAAAAACACCATTATCAACTAGTGTAACATTGGATAATTTCTTCAAATCATCATTGGTAGGCTCTCCGGATCCCGAAAGGGCATCCATGAAAGATAATCCTACCTTATTCAAACCCGAGAGTTCTTGGAAATACATGTCTTTGATCGGATTCGACAGAGATACACGATCATCCTTTTAGGCCAATTCCCATTCATGATTAAACGAATCCATCATCAAAATTAGGATCATTGGATAACTTTTTTACACTGATTCTAAATTTGGAATAAATTTTATCAAATTAATTTTCTATTTTAGGAAATTATTGTTCATTTAAATTATTTATCATAAGGAATGAATTGAAATTTTACATTTATTTTAAATCTCTATAAAGGATTTTATTTTTGGCCAACTATACTCCAAAATATTATAATGTTATAGAAATATAATAGAGTGTGAATAATAATATTATTTAAAATAAAAATAGTAATATTAATGTATAGTCACAATAAACATATTATAGAGAAAAATTATATATTGAAAAGAAATATACATGGGATATGGATAAAGAATATATACTCCTAAAATTCAATTAAGTGGAATATCAATGTTTTTATTCCTGTAAATTTTTATCTATATTTTAAAGTGAATGGAGAAACTATACCAAATCTAAGTACACAATATTCATAAACTAAACTCCATAATAATATGATCGATTGGAGAAAGTCTCACAAAATGACAATGCTTATGATAAAAACATTCTTCTAAATTGTATATCTTATTCTATTTGAAAGAAATTTTGAATGGGATAAATGTAATTTTTTCTTGTTAAATATTCGAATCCATCTATTATATAATATCTCATTGAAATGTTTTTGTATTTACAATTGAATATTTAATAATTATTATGTCTCTTTAGATTACCCCATCATTTTTACATCTGATTTATCATCTTAATAGCTTTATAAAAAATCAAAATTACAATATTATATAACAGTAGTTTTGTGGGAGATCTATTAAGATATATAATAATATGAATGGACAAAATATCTATGAGAAATTGTTTTACTAAATTAATATTCATATATATAAAAAATTAAAATAATCATATGTATAGTGGTTTCTAAAAATTAAGTATTTGGAATAATTCATCTAGAAAATATTGACCAAATACCATTTATTTATCAATAAAATTCATAGTATGAAAATAAAAAATACATTGTAATAAGTGGAAATAAATATATCTCAATTTATGTTCCCTTTCATACATAATAAAATAGCAAGAGTAATTATTTCTTGAAAATATTATCCACTTGTAAAAAAATAGTTCAAATTGTATACAATAATTACATTTCATCCCATTTAAGATTATCAAAAAAATAGTTCATATAACCTAAAAAAAATTCATATATATAAATTCTTACATAAAATTAAGGAATTAATCCTTATAATGTCAATGATAATCAATAAATTTTATTTTAGTGCAACCATAGTCATATATATAGCAAACAATAGAATTTGTCCTTTTTATAAGATTGATATTGATTATTTTTCTTAATAATATTTTAAAATATAAATAATTAATATTTTTATTAATATTTGTAAATATATATTATTCTTCAATATTGAAATATTGGAAAAATAATAATATACAAGAATATATGGATTTATATTTATTATAGATCATGGATTGAATCTTTTATGTCACTTCTATTTTCATTTTCTTTTGCACATTTCCTCATCATTCTATGAGTTATATATTTATAAATAGACCATTATTATTTTATAATCTCTATATCATTTTTATATTATACTTGTAATCAGAAAATTATAATTTTTTCTCTTACCTTTTCTAGATGGTGAAGATATATAAAATAACATCATTAAGAAGAGGTATTTCTCTTTTTAATTTGGCACCCTAATATTTATTAGATGTGTAATTAATCTAGGTTCCTTATAATTTAATGTTACATTCTTTTTTTGAACCACTAATATTTTATATTCATATTTCATCTTCTACTAATTTTCCAACATTTTATCATTACAATTAGTTATAAATTTATCTTCCTTTATTTTTATTACTCACCTTATCCGTTTTTTCTACAATGAATTCTAATTTTTTTTATGGATTTCATGTTAGTAAAATGTTATTTTTCCATAAAATTACTATTTATAACCTTTATTTCATCTCTCAGAACAATAGTTCCAGATCATATAACCTTTTCATATAAATTTATTTCATCATATTATTTTAATACCACAACATCAATAGATAATCTATCATCTAATTATCATCAACAAAAAAATCTATGTTAGCCTTCATCGGATATTTTCATAGAAAATCAATCATGGGTCTCTAAGAATCATTATTCCATTAATCATATACGAGAACCATGATTAATCAAAAACCACTTATCAATTTTATGATATACCAATTCATTAATTATTTGAGTATCTTCATTAATCATATTTTCCATGGTATATTATGGTTCCCCTAATTTAAAATACATCTTCATAGAAATAAGACCCAATTAAATTTATTTTATAATTTTATAGTTTGGTTAAAAATTTACCTTGATATTTAAAAGTATATTTATTCAATTAGTAATGGAAAAGAATCCATATCTAGGTTCAATTAACATGTCCACTGCAAAACAATAATTATTGTACATTATATTTAATGGTAGTACATCCATTACACCTATTACTATAAAATATGGGCATTGAAATATCATCAGTATCATGGACCATGGAAATACATATATAGCCACGAGAAAGGAATTGGTAATAGTATTATAGCCATTGTCCCAACCCATGGATTTACATCACTTCTCTTTGATTTTATGATGAAAATATGGGTTAAAACTTGAGAGGATATATGTGTCGACAAAGAACATGGTAGTACAACTATTCCCATGAACCTCACTTGTAGTGCAACCTCTATACACATTTTCTATCTCAAGGATAAGAAATGATCATTAGATTTCCATTGGAAATATGTGTGATTTTATGGGTGTTAACCATGGATATATAGTGCATAGATTTAGAAAACAAATACTAATTTTATTATAAAAATAATAAAAAATCACCAAACAAAACAATTATTACAATATATCATCAACCAATACACTATAATGTAAAATTTATACATAATTATCTATAAATACATTTTATACGTAAAAAATTAATGTTCATAATAAATATCAGTATGGTCATAACTCTATATAAAACCACTAACACTATCCTTATCATCCTCTCCTACAAAAACCCCATCATCATGATCACCATCTTCATCACCCACTCTCACATGGACACTACCATAATCCCTATGTTAATAACCATAAAAATCTTTACCATAATCAATCATAGTAGTATAACTCCATCAAATAAAGAACATCTTCATCAAACAAGAATTAACCACTAAATCACACTCTAAATGATGTAAAGATGAAAGAGTGGATAATGATGTCCGGATCTGTTCATTTATCATCTTTTGGAATTTGGAATATTATTTTTATTAGTATTTTATAGTGTAATTTACTATTTCCTTAATAAATATATTAGAACCTTTATTGTAAGAAATACTAATAGAAAATAGGTATTTAGATGGGTATTTTTTTCCAGGATAACAACACACCCTTTCTTGATCCTTATCTCTAAATACATGATGTATATGATCATTTTGAACCCCAATTTTAATTTTTTTTCCAAAATGGTACAATGGATAATTCTATTTAATATAATATTGAATTTAATAAAAATATAATATAATATAATGGGAAAAAATTATTCAGAATATATATTTACAATTATTTCATTTTTGTTACTATATATAAAGTAGTTGTCTTTATTTTTCAATATTTATAAAAAAATATTTAGTGTCATTAAAATGAACCTCAATATTCACAAAATTTTTAAAGATAATAATAAAATAATGAAATATCAGATAAAAAACTAGATATAACAAAAAAATTGTGCCTCATACCACAATAATCCATATAATATAAAACATAGTTACCATTAATCTAAAATAGATTATTATAACTAGTTACTAATGAAAAAACACATAAATAATATCATAAATTAAAATAACCAAATAAATAAAAAATAATGTAGAATAAAATTTTATTTAATCATAAATAATCATATAAATAAAACATCAAGATGTTAAATGAATATATCTATATGTGATTTAGTTATGAAATATTATAAGAATGTAAAGTTGTGTGTTTATTTTATTCTTATAGATGATTCACAATATTATTTTGAAAAGAAATTTATTATTTCCATTAGTTCATATTTACAATATTTGGGTTTTTAGGCATAACAAGGTATAAATTTTTTAATTTATATGTTCTGTTTTTAACGGTTAGAGTTTTTAATGTTTATATGTTTTCGGTTAATAAATATATATTATTGAAATAGACATAGTTTCATAGAAATACCCCAATGATGAGAAAATTGTGTCATTGAAACATCTAGATTGAATAATCCCCATGAATTAACTATAACAAAGAATTACAATTTAAATAAGTATTTTAAAATTAAATACCTCATAATAAGAATTGATATGTGAAATTAAAAAAATATTTATCTATACAATACTATTAATTTAGAAGAGGATATTCTGGATCCTCTACATTATATTCACCCTTTTCAATGAATCATGGGTGGAAGTAGTTTATTAATCAATTATAAATAATCAATCATAATTGTTTCACATGTTTTATGATTTATTATTTAAATGTATTTATTTTTTATGTACTATAAACCATTTTATTTTGTTTTAACTCCACATTTATTATTCACTATGCTGAATGATAATGCTCCATTCTAAATTATCATAATGTAGTTGAATAGTTATTGGTCATCCTTTTATGATTATTTTTCTCTTGCTTTTATAATATATATCAATCATCATTGCTTGTTATGTATTATTACCATTTAGAAAAATAAGTTGTGGATTTGCATCCATTGTTGAAACAAAATTATATGGTTAAGTGTTATAACTCCCAATAAATATTATTCTACAATACATTTCCATGTCGCTCAATTATTGATATTTAGAGATGTCAGGTTAATTTTTTTTATACACTCATCAAAAAAATTATAAGATAATGAAATTGTAATATTTTTATTATCATCTAGTTAATCATATATATTTTACTATAATTAGTATATTTAAATTTTTATGATTAAAAATTCACTCCATGGTTTTTCCAGCATTCATTTCCAAATATATGCATTTTAGGAGGTACATTTTTTTAATGTACTCAGGATGATACTCACATAGAGCAGTATTTTTATAGATATTTTCTATAAATAAGGTAATATAATTTTAATGAATCAAAATAACGTTTCATATTGGTTTGTATTTTTTTCTTCTTCATAAAATGATTTTTTTGTGGTGTTTTATTATTAAATTGTGAGAAATATTAATATGGGAAACTTTTTCAATAACATTTTGTAAATATTTTTTTGTTTGAAATTATTTCTAGAGAGTAATTATAACATAATGTCTTTAGGATAATGGTTCATGCACCATACATGGTATATCATGACATTAAAATGTTACCCAATTCTTTGGAGGTATTCAAAATTTTGGGCCCACCCATCACATTCATATCATGTATATGCATTTGTGTTCCACATATATCTTACATCAAGAGATATTTTAAAATAACATTTAATACCAAGATAATGGGGTGTGGGATTAAAAAATTAAAACCCCATTGAACAAACAATTGGTACATATAGTTGAATACCCTAAATTGGAAATGGAAATTTATATTCACAATATTATATTTTGGCATCAAGAATCGATGGATAATGCCGGTGGCATAATAGGTGTAAATAATTGTTCAAGAATAATTCAATGAGAGTGTAAGGTAGAATGGAATAACTTATGAATCATAAAATCATTAAATTTATGTGTAAAAACACATTAAAATGAATATATTAAATCAATATGCTTATAAAAAAATAATTTACATGAATAAAAATAAAGATGTGAAAATCTATTACATTTAGAGGGTGATTCTAAAAACCTCAGTGTAGAATATAAAGCGATTTTGAACACATTGGGAGGGATTTAGAGAGGTATATGTAGATTAAAAAAATGCTCAATGTGTTTTTAGTACAGATAAATTGTAGGATTATTTTTATTTAGAGTGAAATATCAATGAATTATTTATTAACTTATACATATATGTTTTTGAATATATATAATAAAATAATGAAAAAATCATCCCAGTGTTTTATCTCAATATTTATACTAAAGTGGATATATTATTATTAATTTAATAGGTTGTGAAATTAATTCAAAAAAAATAATATTATAGATTATTTTAATGTCAATTTTGTTCATAAATAATTAATTTTAAAACCATAAAATATAATATAGGTTTTGGGGAATTTTTTATTAAAATATAATAAAATACATATAAATAAAAATTATTTTAATTTGAAAATTATTATTTGATATTTTATTCCATTTATATATTTCATTAAATATGATAAATTCTACTATTATGTTATAACAAATATTTCATACTAATAAAATATATAATTTTTTCCCAAAATTGGATAGTTTTATAAAATAATGGAATATTATCCATTGGTTAATTTAAATGGGAAGATTTAAAAAATAATCCTAAATTTAGTAAAAAATTCCAAATATAAGAACTAAAACATTTACAAACAATTAATACTTTTATATAAAATACAATTTTTTATGACACTAACAACTTTCTAAACATACAAATATTTCATTAGACGCCATAAAATAAAAATATCCTTCATATCTAAATAATTTTATTTAATAATATTATATCATGAAAATTACCTTTATTTTATAAATTTTTGAGGTTATGAGAATGTTTTTTTTAATCAAAACTATTTATTTCCATTTTTTATTACTTCGTTTCAAAATAAAATTTTTGAGATATTAATATTAAATGGTATATTAATTAATAATTAAAAAGGGATAAATGTAATTATTATTTTAATAAAATAAAAATATAAAAATCCATATTACTTGGGTCATGATATATACCACCTTATTATGGAAGTGTACCCCATGATGGTATGGTGTGCGATGGTTGTAATATTTAGGGGTGGTGTGGGGAACATAGTTTGGTATGTGATTTGGATAACCATTAACTAATCCTATACGTGGATTCACTCTAGTAAAAATTGTTTAATTTTGTCTTAGTCTTGTTAAAGGTAAAATCTTAGTGATTTCATATCCCACAGATGCAATCATTAATTTTCTTCAGATGGTATGATCTGATTGGATGAGGCCATCACTTCATATGTCTATGTTGATTAGAATTTATCATAACTCTTAACATATACAACTCGTAATAGTCACTATAGAATACATATATTATCTATAATTATGTTGCTTATTTATCATTTAATTTTGATTAAATATATTTAACAATGTACCAAAATTACCAATGTAGTTTACATGATTTCAAAAACAACATTAAATAATAAATAATTCATTTTATAAATTTAATTTAATTTATAAATTTTTTGGCCATTATAGGAGGGAACAAAGGCCGTTATAAAATATATACTATTTATTTATAAATTGATTTGGAGGAGACTGGATTCATGGGGTTTTTAGTATAATCATTGTTTCATTAAACATATAATTCTATTTTATTTGAAAATTTTCATTAAATTTATTTATAACTTATTATCATATGAGGGTGTGTGATCATCCATTATTACGATAATGAGGTTAAAACAATTATCATCACTAACTGTTAAAAATTCTATTACTCCTGAGAAATAATAAAACTATATTTTAGGAAGATGTATAGAATATAAAATATATTAGGTAGTAAATTAATATATTTTCTATATATATATATATGATATAAAATTACATATTCATACTCATAATCTTTGAGAGTTGTATTCTTGAGAGTATTAATGCACATCATTAAATTTTAATTTGTCTTATATATTATATTTTTCACATAAAAATATTTAAATTGGTTTTAATATAAGTATATTTATTAATTAATTCAATAAAAATAAAAATTAAATAATAATGGATCATATATAAATTTAATTTATACATTAGAAAAATATTTTCCCAATGATAAAGCATCTCCTTATACTATAATAGTTTAAATCATTAATAAATGGTATTCCCTTAAGAAATATACAAATCATGTCATTCCAGCCAACATTCAAATCATAATTTTGTGGACATCACATTTCCCCTAGCCCCATAAAATTTTAATTCATGGAATTCCATAGGTTATAGAGATTATATAAATTTTTCTTAAATTTTATTTGTGTCAATGGAATGAAATAAATTAATATATTTAAAATATTATTAATATTATGTTCCAACATATCAACCTAGAAGTTGTACTCTATTTTCTTTCACAATTATCTTCAATTTATTTCTTGAACAATAGTAATATTTATCTATTTCGAAAATGTTACCATAAAACTATTGATTTTTTTATAATTATTACCATGCATTTCTCCATATTCATTGTATTCAAAATAATTTTTAGTATTCTGAATAACGACAAATAAAATCATTTTTTCACAATAATATGTACTAGATTAAGATAATCATCAACAAATAATCATATTGTAAAAGGAAATAATATATACATTTTTAAATATTACATAAAATATTTTTAGAACACAGTTTATAGGATGGGAATCTATTATCACCTCCACTACAACATCTGGAGTCAGAGTAATTGAAGTATCTTTTATGTTAGGTGATGATATATCAACATTCTAAAAAGTATGAAATTTCAATTGATGATACTAGAGTGTTATTGGGAAAAAATTGGATAAAAGATCCAAAGAAATCTTAGTGGATATGGAGATAGATTTTGGATGTGAAGAGGAGTTTACATATATCATTGATGGTTGTAATCAGTAATTAATATATTAATGATCATGAGAAATTTATTCATGGATGGTCATGGGGGAAAAGTGATTTACGAAATCATTATTCATAATTGGGTAATTAGAATTCAGTGTTACAATGAATTATAGATGACTTTTTTGTGACTAATATGATTTATTAGGATTAATAACTATATAATTAATAGAATTTTTTCATATAATGAATATGACATCCATATATATACTCTAATGTAACCCCTCGTGTATTCTCTCTAGGATAAGTGAAATTCAGTATCCATATCAACAATGTTCTAACATAATATGGATGATAATGTAATGTTAATATTCATAACATTAACTAATAATTTTTTTATCAAAAAACATTAATTTAAGTAGACATTATGAGCTCTTTATAGTTATTGAAATGATTAGTGAATAAGAAATTCAATACTCACAATTGTGATCAATGTTTTCATCAAGAAATCACGGATGTAATTCTCATTTCACTAAATAAATTTTTATCCTTATTATTCAAAAAAATAGTTACATTGATATTTAAAAAATAATTGTGAGACAATTAAAAATAATATATTTATTAAAATAATATATTATTTGATATCAAAAATGAAAATTTTTTATTATCATTTGAATAAAAATATTTTCACTACTAAAAACTAATGGAATTAAAATTCAATAATTTATTATCATTATGGTAACAAATCTAAATATTATTGGTACTTATATAAAAAAATTACAATTTAACAAATAAAATATGTACAATACTGTTTATAAAATTACATGTGTACCATAAATGAATGTTAAAAAATAATTACCTTATCACATTAAAATAATCTAGATATGATAAAATAGGGCCAATCAATGCCTATAGTGTCATAGTTTATGGTACACAATATATTAAAATGTTAAATCATTTATGCCATTGACTGAAAAAAATATGTGAATATTGATAGAATCTTATAAAACATAATGATTATCCATTAATTTATAAAAAAATTTGTAATTTATTCACATCCATAGTGACACAAAATTTTGTTTTAAATGATATGTTATATAAAATGGTTCCACTCTTAAAAAATTTGTGAATCAAATTGAATGTCTCTTGGAATGTTATTTACTAATTACTTTTGTATATTCCTTGAAATAAAAATTTATAGTATTTAATTTTTTTCTTCTAGAAGAATCTTGACATTATAATTTTTATTAAAAAAGTAAAAAAATGTATTATGATTTTTTCTCATTCTAATTTTCAAAAATAAATAAATAAAGTGATAATCATGAGGAAAATAACTCAACCTAATAAGCATTTTTCATTTGAAAAAAACTCATAATCAATAAGTTTATTATTTTAAAATTAAAAATAATATCATAAATGGAATGTAATTAAATTGAATAATATGTAAAATTGACAAAATAATAATTATATAATTGACTTTTTACATTATAACATCATATTAAAAATATCATCGATCAAAAATTAAATAGTGTACTATGTTTTATTGTGTTGTATAGAATTCATATAGAAGTAATAATGGAATATAATGAAATCTAAATTAAAAATGGGAAATCATATTTATGAGTATATTTTTAGCTATGAAAATTAATTTCATGAATATGGATAAATTAATTTTCATTGAGGTTACATAAATCATCCTAAATTTGTAAGTTCACTGAATGTGGGGAGTATTTATAGGCATGATTTGATGTATATAAGAAATGCAATAAACATTACAATCAATCATTATCCAAAAAAATTGGTTACAGTTAATATTATATAGGTTAGATTGATGATCCAAGTGATAAAAAAATTATAGGATCGTTTATTTATTATTTATAGGGTAAATTATGTGTAATCACAAAATAATGAAGCCATTTTAGTTGTTTGATGAGAGTCATCATGTTAGAATGAGTTCCAAAAAATCATATAATATTTATATTATGAAAACCAATGAAAATTAAATCTATTACAAAAAAATTATTTCATGAAAAACCCCATAAATAATAAACAAGTTTCAAAAATATTTCATGAAATCATCATATCATTACCTATAAAAAGGTGATAGGTTTGATAAAAATCTTATCATAAAAATCGTAAATGACTTATAAAATGAAAAATGATGTTATTATTATATTATATCCACATTAAGTCATATGCGACATAAAATTATGTCTTCATCTATAAAACAACCCTTAAAATCTATTAGAATATTTCATTTGTTAAGAACCCATTTACATTGAAATACCTTCATTAAAATTAAAAAAATTCCTAATATTATTGAAAACATTTTATTTTAAATTAAATGTGGACATACATAAAATTTGATTATATGTAATTAGTTGTCAGTCTAGATGAAAATTCCACTGATTATATATTGGTTATTATACACCATTATATTCATACCATTTAAAAAAAGTAAAAATACCTCACGTGGAAAAGGATTCGATGATTCATTTTATATCATTTTATTAGAAATAAATCATTGTTTAAAATAAATTTATACAATTATATATTTATATTAAAAACATAAATCATTTTCTTAGACATGGATATGAAAGAATAATTATTTTCAATCGAAGTGATAAATGATGAAAAATTTACATAACAATACATTCCTTCTGTATCTTGAGGTCTTAATTATGACAAATTGAAATGAAAAAATTTATAATCCTAAAATAATGAGTTGAGTGTAAAATTAGTGGTATTTATCATATTATTATTATATAACTTTCTCAATATAAATCGAATCATAGATAAATTTTATTAAAATTGGTTTGAATCATAAATAATTTTCCTCAAGTTCCAAATTACAAGAATTTTTTATGTTCTCCAATAAAATAAATGTAAATTTTTTATACATATTTAAAAAATAATTTAAATACTTGTAATATAATATGTGTTCCCATTTTTACATTTGAACACCCATTTATTAATAATTCCTTATTTAAATTTTTATTTCAGAGTGTTAATTGTTTTGTCTTCTAACAAAAAATTTAGTCCATTAGTTGGGATGATTTTAAATTTTTCAATGTTTATTGATTTATATGATGTTTTTAGTGATATAAATGTCATATATATATCCATTATATATTTATATTTATATTCACCCAATCAGATCATAAAAAGAAAATGAATTAAATAATTCAATGAAATGATAGGTCGTATGTATGCATTAACATTGATTTCATTATTTGATGGATTGAATGAAAAAACTATAAATAATAATTTACATTTAAATAATATTAAATATATTATATTAATCATATTTATTAATAAAATATACACTATTTCCATCAAATTATATAAAAAATGAAAAATGAATCACATTTTTTCATGGAGGATTTAGTCCAACTGTAAGCATTAGTGATGTTATTATTTTCCAAAATATTGTAACGTAAGAAGGAAGATATACTATTATAAATATATATAATAATTTTATAATAAATATTTTATTTGAAAATTAAACTCAGTTCCATACCGGGTCATTAAATATAGTGATTAAAAATAAATTGTGTCCCTATGTGGAGATGGAACGTCATAAGTACGCTTGAGTAATACCATTACTTCCTAATTAATTGGAAATAGGGTTGATAATTCTACTTTTATAATCACAATAACATTTAAGTATATTTAGTATAATGAATTTATTATTCTTTGAAAAATACAATAAGTTTACAAGAGGCAAAGCAAGAAGTAAAAAAATAAAGAGATAGGTCAAGTTCAATAATTTTACATTGATATAAACTGCTTGTATATACTCTTAACAATCATAGGGATGGTAAATTTGGAACAATAGAACAACCAGAATGTGTATAAGGTTATTAATAAGATACTTTTTTCTGTTTTTTAGATATATGGCATAATGTGCAGTAAATAATAGAAATAATGGGTGCCCTCTTATATGTGAAGGGAGGTGTTATATATGAATTATTAAAAGAGTAAAAAAAATATTCATTCTCTGTAAAATGGATTCCAAATGGAATGATAATTAAATAAATGGTATTATTTGGTTCAATTCTACACAACCAATAAAATTTGGATATTTATAATGGGTGTATTAATCCTTATCTTTGGATGTAGCCTCTTAGTATACCTATTTCAACCATAATAGTGGTAATGTATTTTCCACTCTTAAAGGGATTAAATTTTACATATATGGTAAAATTAAATTCATAAATATCTCTGGGAATAAATTTTACTCTATATAATATCTACCTTATAATATTACAAAAAAATCAGGATTTTTAAGTAATTTAATATGATACTTGTTTCTTAAAATGTTATTAATTTAATTTTTGACATTATTCGTTTAATTTGACAAAAATTATTAATATACATATATTTTTTTATATAAAACATTAACATTTAAATAATATGATACACTGATCTATAATTTTTTTGAAATAATATATATAAATAAAAACACATTTTATTTAATATTTTTAATATCTTAAATAATATTTTTTTCTTTAATTGATGAAATATTTAAATAATGTTTCGAAAGAATTTAGTGTAATTGTATAATTGAAAAAAAATAAATTACCTTTATTATATTAATTTCAGAATGCTCAAAATAATGTTCAATATTTTCTCAGAATAATCTTTTCCCCTTATGTTATTATAGTTGAAATATTTAAATGTAAGAGAGTGTTAGTTTTTATTTTTCTTTTCTTTCAATATTTAATTGGTCATTTTCAAGGATATGATTCCAAATATAAATTATATTTGAATCATAATGTGATAATGTTATATTTACTATTATAAAATAATAATTATGTTGAAAAAATTTAACCTATCATTTGGTTTTAACATTCATTAACCTGATATATCATAATCCAAGGTGATAAATTTTACCATTATTACTATTAAAAATTTCAAAAACGTAAAGGGGTCTATTTAAAAAATATTTACAACCTAATTACAAATATAAAATCAATTTTTCCAAATTTAATTTCTTTAATTTTTACAAATTTTTTAAAAAATCCGGGAAAATCTTTTGATAATTTTTTGATTTGAAAATAAAAATTTTAAGTGCAAAAAAAATGATTCTTATCTCTTGGATAGAATAAACATTAAATTAATGTTAAAAAATTTAATTTAATATATAATATGAAAATATAATTTAAATAACAAAAAATAGTGATTACTTTAAATTATTAAGAAAAAAACACATTGTGTTAATAAATACATCTTTTCTAAAAAACTCTTTTATTATTAAAATTTTTTTATATTAATTTATAATTAATTATTTACAAAAAAAATTAATTTATAAATATTTAAGAAAAAAAATCCACATATTATTTATTCTTTTTCACTCTCATCAATCCAAAAACATGGAATTTACTCTTACCGTAATTTCACCATCAAAATTATATCACTCTTCTATAAAGAAAATATATATCTGTATTTTATTGCAACTTGTGGCTCCCAACTACATTCATTGAATTATTGATTCCTCCAGAAATATTAACCATGATAATAGTCCTCTCCTATATAAATTTCTCTCTATGATCCAATATTCCAACTGGTTTTTAATAAGATGAAATAACATGGTCCAATGTTATGACCTCTTATTTCAGTACATGTGACAGATCAACTTTCTACTTCCTCGTTAATGATATTTTTAGTGGGTCATGATTGTGATAGATTTTTAGTGGATGTTCCATGTGATATTCTTCCATCCCTTATCGGATAATAATGTCAATTAGGATAATATGTGAAAGGATTAGCTTTCCATTATTTTTAAATATAGAAAAATTATGACCCAGATAAATTAACTGAAATACCTTCTCTCTAGGTTTAGAATCAATATTTAACTAATTATTTTCATCAAAAAATTTATGTCAACTTTCTGAATCCTTGATATTCTTATGAATGCCTATAAAATATTATTACATTTTATTAGCATGATTTGTTCCAAATATATTTCATTCTTCTAATTCATCTAAAGTCGTTCGAGTTCTATAATTCATCCATTGTTGGGATTTATAAATCTATCTAAATAATTTAGTGAAACATAATTTTTTATGAAATTCCCACAAGAGTGAGGAGTTTCTCACAAATCCCATTGAAAAAAGAGTTAATGGCCTCAAAATATCCTATATAGTTATAATGGCCCATTTTGATTGACCATCTACATTCGGATGATAAATATTACAGAAACAAAAATAGGAATTCAGTAATGGTTAAAGCCTTTTCCAAAACATCGAGGTAATCCTCAAATCCTAATCAGATACAAAACAATATATTAATATATTAAATTATACACCTTATATAATTTATATTATCTCAACATGATAAAGATAAAAAAATTACACTAATAGAAAAGTTGTTTTTGAAATTGAAGGTGATCGACTACAACCCAAATATCATGTTGGACTTTATATATTTTGGGGACTCTGAAAAAAAAATCCATGTTGATGATTTCAAATTTTCATTTTCTTATGGTTTTTTGATGAAAAATAACCTTAGACTCAACTTTCATGGTTTTAAATAGTTTACATACCAAGTTACAAGACAAATAGTTTTCAATATTCCTCTTAATGTTGTCCAATAAAAAATACTCATTCATATCTCTACAAATTATCTTACATCCATGATGAATATATAATCATGAACAATGATCCTTATAAATACTTATTTATTTTAATCTATAATTAAAGGAACGCATATATGGTTCTCAGACAACATCATTCACACATAATTAAGGATGAGATCAAGAAAATTTGTGGCCATCTCCAATTTCACATCTTTATTCTAGGACTCTTTTATCCCTACAAGGGCAATAGAATGAACAATCATTTGAGAAATATAATATTTCTCAAATTCCAAAAATAATTATGGATTAATCCATTGAAAATCTTGAAATATTACATATCTTTTAACAAAATTATAGATAAAAAAGAATAATACTTTTTACTCATATCCTTGACCACCGTTTTCGGTTTCCCAAGGTGCGATTATATAATGTAAACATAATATTTAATGAACTCCAAAACTATTATTTATCCCTTATTTAGATATCTTTTAGTGATTATATAATCTAAAAATTTGTGACTTGTTTGTATATCATGTGTTTCTCTATAAAGATAATATCTAAATTTAATAATGAAAATTTTACCACGACTAACATTGTATATTTTATTAGGTAATTTTTAACCTAAACCATCAATTTATATAAGACAAAATCTATCATTGTATCATTATATATGATAATTAATCTCAATTCCATATTTCATGAATCATTAAATATCACAACCCCATATCTACTACAAAGTATCAAGATAAAAATATCACTAACTAACCTTCTATTCATTTTCATGATTATTTTTCATTCTTTATTCTAAAATAACATATCTTTTTTCTGATATTCCATGGAGAATGTGTTATAAATCCATGAGAAATTATCTTCAATCTAGTAATAATAACCATTTATATGCTAAAAAATATAGGCCATTGTCATAATGGTTGGTCTTGGATAATATTAAATAACATCTATATATGGTTGATCCACCGATACACCCTCTCTTGAGTGTAAATGACTTAAAAATTAATATTTTGTCACCAAAATTCACTCTTTTTAAATTTTTTATACAAAGTAATCTTATTTAAGGAAATTATTAAAATTTTCATATGATCTTATTTTTCTTACATGGACTATTAATATGAAATAATATCATCTATAAAGATTATATGAACTAAAAAGGTATTATATAAAGACACTATTCATTAAATCCATGAAAATATCTGAGTAATTTATAAGACAAAATCTAGTTACTCTAAATTCATAGTGTATATACTTTTTATTTATTGTAGTCTTCAGTATATCTTCCTTAGTAACCCAAAATTGATGATATCAAAAAATGAAGTTCAATGTTCAAAAATTATTGATCAGTACATAGTTCATCAAAGAGGTCATCAATATGTGGTATTATATGTAATGACTTAAACATTTATCAATATAATTTCCCATTTATCACAGTAATTTCATATAGTATATATATATACATCAAAAAATCACTTATGGACCACAATAAATCATTTTTAAATGTATAATTTATAAAATAATAAGTATCTATAGAAGCTATGGAACCCATACTGAAGAAATAGTCAAATGAACATAGGAATAGTAATATTACTCTTATAAATAGTAAACTAGTGAAATAAATATTATATAGTCCCATGAAAGTATAAATAAAATTTTAGGAATCTTATAATTTAATGTCTGTTAAAATTATATCATAGTCTCTGTAAATATATGTTTTAAAAAATATTAATTTAGTATTGGTATTATTTAAATTATAAAATTAATTAAAATAAACTTTATTTTCAAAAAAATTATTAATAAATTAATAAATTAATATTTTATGGTTTTAATATAGTTTTATGAGACTATAAGTAATGTTTCTAAGTGTTATAAAATCAGTTATAATTTAAAAAAATTTATTTTCCTATTAAATGATGATTTTATTTAAATATTAAATTAATCCGATTTGAAAAAACTTTTATATAAAATGGATTACATATTTTAATTATAAATTTCATAAAATTTTTATGGTGAATATTTTGGATTTTTTTGAAATACATATATTTTTTTATAAAGTGAAATATGATAATTTTTTATATATATACATCATAAGTTAAATAATATGTCTATTGTGTAATCACACATGTAATCATCATAAACTCGAACATTACATCATTAATTTAATATTTTTGGTGATAATTTTCAATCTATTCACAGTCGTGAGGGAAAATAAAAATCTAATGATAAGAATAATGGAAAAACACCCCTCTAAACCAATATAAATACCATCCTCACTCCCTCTTCTCCTAACACATCTAATGATTTGTGAGTTTTCTAAATTCTTAAAAAAAATATCCCCTAGACACTCTACCATGTCTAGGATCTCTTGGAATCATATAAAGGCCAAAACCATTACCCTGAGAAGGTTCTCAAGGTGGATAAATCTGAGAGGTAAAATCCTCTAACGTTTTTTTCATTTCTTTTAAATATCATTTCTATTATTCTAATCCCCACACATTCTATGATCAAAATGGCATGATAACTCTATTGTGTATGATATAGTATAATTCTATTATGTTAATGGAATATCCATCATTAAATTGCTTCCTCTCTCTTTCTTATTCTAAAAATGAAATCGTCTCTCATGATGTGTCAATTTACTAACATCCAGGGAGATGCAATTTCGTTTTCCATTAACACCATCATATATTTTAGAAATAATTATAATGGTTTAAAAATATTATAAATTTTTTGTTTGAGCCGTTTTTATGATTTGATAATAATATATACACATAATAATAAATAATAAAGTAAAAGCAAATTTTTGTGATTGAAATAACGCCAATATTAAGCTAAAACGGTCATCAATAACACGTAGGTAATTATTAATCCTCATACCATATATCCAATTTTATTATAAGATAATTTTTAAAATATATAATGTCAATGATAATATATAATAACAAATATGGATATTTATCCACATTTTACACAAACATCAAATTATTTATATAAGTGAAATGATTGGGAAAACTAAGACAACAAGAACTCTTGAAAGAAGAAATTAAACTCTATAACTCAGTGAAAGGCCCATATATTCATATAATAGAACCATAATGTATAAAATTAATTCATAAATGTATTTATATTATTTAATTAATGAAACTAAATTGATTATACAGGATATTATTGTGAATAATGAATTCGGATATAAGGTTAGGTGAATTCTAAAACCTTACTCTCTTAATATGGGTTTTCCCACTTTCACATCATTCTTTTATAAATTTTCCTTAAATATAATTTACCATAACTATCGTACATTTTTTGGGATATAGATGTTCCCTACATGAGTTTCTGACAAACATAATGTTTTCCAAAAGAACTCTTCTTTCAAAAACAAACCATTAACATCTCAAGATTGTTTTTTCTTCATTCAAGGTTGATAATTATAATATCAAGTATGTTATTCCCTATATAATTTGGAAGGACAATTTTTAAGAATTTATTAATAAAGAAATTAAACCAATTCCTATCCATGGGTTATTTTATATTCAAAATTTATATATGTTACTTTTGGCATGAATGACAATGTAAATGTTATGATGTGACAGGTGAACCCAAATCTATATAGAGAAAAGTAAATGATTTGAAGTGAAGGATGATCCCAGAATTATATAGTGGTGCAAGTAGTAAAATATTGTTTATCTAATGAGAAAATCTGAGAAATGTGTATACATGATTCTATAAATGTTCACAACTTTAGTTAGAAGCTAACCATTAATACATGATGTTTCATTTGTATGCATTTCCGCATTACAAGAGCATACTTAAGGATTCATATTTGGATTATGATCCTATGAAAAATTTTATGATGATAATGATTATGCTCACCCCATGTTATATTGATTCATACTCGTATATATCCACTAAATGTGATGTTATCTAACATCCTTGTGATGTATATGTTTCGGTGATTACATTTATTAAGAATAATATATAGGACATAATGAATATAGGGATGAAGTACTTAAATAAATGTTAATGTTTCATTATTTAAATTTTTTTGTGGTCATATTTTTCCAAATATATTAATACCTAGGATCTGGTCATGTAATTATTTTATGTTGATTACCATAAATATGATGTAATAGTAATGCCAGAAAATGAATGGTATCTATCATTTTTATCTGAGAAAAATTTAGTTAATTTGGGAATTAGTATTAGAGAGCCTTAGTGAAAACCCTTAGTATGAGACTGTGTATAATTGACCACCGATGAATATTTGTTTTATAAAATCTTAAACATACGGATCCTAGAGATATTACTTTAGTCATAATTAAAAAAATTAATAAATTTTTTATTCATGAATTGTGGTCTTAAGATCTGTTCTGAAATTTTCCATTTTATAAAATGGTTGGAAGTAGGAGAAACTAGGCCAACAACCCATAAGAGGTACAATTTAGTGATTTCCCAAAAGAAATCCCCAATGATTTGGTGGGTGGAGTTAAAAATTTAATGATAATGATAACCTAATTGTCTTTGGTTATGAACAGTAACATAAATAATGGTGAATTCCCACCTTATCCTAAGAGAGAACTATAATCTATTGAGTATTATATTCTTAAATGATCACCATCGTTTACCGGATCTTCTAGTACAATAGTCCTGGAATAGTGGGTAAACACAATGTAGAAGATCATTTCTATACATCACTTTTAGGATGTAGATTAGTTTACTATTTCCATTTTTCATCTTCATTACGTGGCCGACCAATGGTTGTATTTGATTAATAACACCAAGATGAAAGATGAAATTGAATAGATTGAGTGGGAAGATATTATTATAATTTTTCATAACATGTATTTCACTTGAACTCTTAATAAAAAAAGGATATTGTATTCATATATTTGTAGCAGGATGAAGGAAAATATATTGTTGACTACGATGAAAATTTCACAAGGCTTGTGAGGTACATTTCAGGTTTTTTTACATAAATGATATAATAATTGATAGATTATATAGTGGATTAAAATCAAACCTTTTAATTACTATAACAATTCAAGGAATTGTGACTTATGAAGAATTTATTTTATTTCCACTCAAATTTGATATGGATTTTGGAGATTAGTCCCATGGATATGGTGATAAGAAATGAGAGATGGTTATTCAACCTAGAGGATCTAATGCGAAATGATGAAGGATACCTCAACCACCCACATGTAAAAATTGTGTGGATAACCATCATGAGAACTACCTCAATGGGATGGGGAAATAATTCATGTCTGAGAGATAAGGCCAACAAGAACATGAATCTCGAAAAGACATGATGATGTAGGATAATGTGTTGGTGGAAAAGAGAGAACCATACATGGTTAAATTCTACAATTGTAGGGAGCATGGACACTATGAAATCTAGTGAACTAAACATGTAGTCCTCTAGGGTAGTCAACATCAACATCCAACATAACCAAATGAGAAAGAAAAGTCTTATGCCATAACTACTGCCAAAGTTAAGTTACAAAATGAAGTCATACATGTTAAACTACTGATTCACACATTAATGGAAAACAATATTGTTTGGTTTTAGTTCAACATGTTATTTTATATCATGAATCTTATATATAAATAATGAATCGAATCCCCAAAACCTTGAAATAGAGATATCTACAGAAAAATATAGTGTTGTATTCAATGAATACAATGTATTTTACTCTACTCTTAATAGAAAATGTGGGAAGATTATTTTTGTAAATCTCATAATACATCCCTCAGTGGAAATTTACACTATACTAGGGATTTACTAGATCATTTTATATAATGTACACATCAACTATTGTGAAAGAAAATGTCTTATCATATTTTGAACAATCACATGATCCTATACAAATTCATGTATGATAATTAATCTCTTTTGGAAAATCCTTCAAAGGTGTGGGTATTGATTCCCTATAAAAAATCCTACCTTGATCAAATGGTTGAGTTAAATGAGGTTATTGACCTTGGGGAAATGCCCATTTTTAGAGAATAATGATATGTACTTCTTGAATAGTTACCCAGAATTCCCCTAGCCTGTGATGTATATCTCTCAATAGAAATCATACCCTGAGATACTCCTATCTAAAAGTGTCCCAATAAGATGAATCCTATCAAACTAGATGATTCAAAAAAGAAGCTAAAAGAAAAGTTGGACAAGTGTTTCATATTCCCTAATTCATCACATTAGGGTGTGCCAAATCACTTTATCAAAAATAAGGACAGGCCTATGTGGTTTGTCTTAATTATCAATAACTCAACATGATCACCATAAACAACATGTATCCTCTCCCAAGGATTGATTACCTGTTTGATCATTTGTGAGGAGCCCAATACTTCTCAAAGGTGGATCCTCATTCTAGATAGCATCAACTAAATATGAAGAAGGATTATATTCTTAATAATTACTTTCATATAAGGTATGTTCACTATGAGTTTTTAGTTATTACCATTGGATATACCAAATCCCCCAAAATCGCCATGTATTTTATGAATAATGTCTTTATACATTACCATGAACTTTTTTTGGTAGCGTTTATTTATGATATTCTCATCAACTCGATGATAAAGGATGAACATAATGTACATCAAAGACTTGTATTGGAGAGATTAAGTATGGATATGTTATACGCCATGTTCAAAATGTGTGACTTTGGGATTCATAAACTAAAATTATTGGGATATGTGATCACATTTGGAGGAATATTTATGTACCCTGAATAACAAAGTCAATTGATGAATTTCCTGAACCCACTAGTTTCACTGAATTTTTTAGTTTCATGGATTAGTAGTGCACAACCAAAACATTGACAGAAATTTATCTTGATTCTCTGACCACGAAACTATATTAATATGTTATAGAGTAATTTCTGTTGCGATGGAAAAATGTGATTAAGTCTTCAAGGAGTTAAAGAGAAGGTCTATCACTACATCTATAGCCACTTCATAAAAAATTGAGCGATTGTTTTTATTATATATATATTGATTCTTAAAATAATGGTTTGGTTTTATTACTCATGAAAAAATATAATGTGACAGCCACCCTCTCATTGTATTTGTATATCCATGAGTAGAAATATCCAACAAATGATTTAGAGTTAGCAGTTCTGAGTTTATCCATAAATATATGGTGTCACTATCTTTATGGTGTGATGTGTGACTTATATAATGATCAGTAAAATCTAAAATTATATATTCACAGAAAAATAGAACAACATGAATAAATGGATAAGGATTTAGGTAATTAAATACTATGATTTCCCCATTCACTATCATCATATCAAGGAAAACAATGTTGTCAATGTGTTTAGGAGAAATAAACGTGCTACTCACTCCATGTTGTGGGTTCAAAAATAACTTATCATCATGGATCCCAAATGGATTGATTTGGAAATCATAATGGATGGGAATACATCATACCTTTCCTAAATTATTGAACTACCATCTATCCCAGAGAATATTAAGAAGGGAAAAAGTGGTGATCGAGAGTTACAAAAGATGGTGAATGTAGTAATGGAACAGAATATTCTAGAGTTCCATATCAATGATGATGGTGTGATTCATTTTTGAATGAGTATTTGTGTTTCATCATCCCTTGGGATAAAGAATTAGTAATTGTATAATCAACATAACTCAACAATAACTATATATCCTGAAATTACCAAAATATACTATGATCTCCGATAACACTTATGTTGTAATAATAAGAATATGGGGATTTAAGAGTACATATCATGGTGATAGATATATTAGAAAGATAAATCATTGTGAAAAAAGTCCAAAGGTATGATGAACATATTTCCTGTACCCATTAGCAAATGGGAGAATATCACTAAGGACCTTGTCATGGGTCTGTCGAAGACATTTGAAGGATACAATGTGGTATGGGTTGTATTGGAACAACTCAACAACACATCCCACATTATCAAAATTCGGTCTGATATATTTCTTGAACAAAATAAATAGATATATGTAAAGCCAGTTGTCATATTTCATGGAGTTCCAGTATTGATTTTCTCAGATAGTGATCTTAGTTTCACTTATAAATTCTGGATTATACTTCAACATGCTATGAGTACTAAATTAAATTTCAGAATGGCATATCTCCCCCAAACTGATGGATAATCAGAATGTACTATATAGATGGTCGATTATATCCTAAGAGACTGCTATATAGAAATAAAAGGTTAATGTGATCATCATCTCTCATTGGTTGAGCTCTCATACAATAATATTTACCGTGCGAGTATTTAGACGACTCTAGATAAAGCTATATATGGAAATAGATTTACAACTCCAAACTGTTGGGATAATGTTGGAGAAAGAAATGTAGTTGGACTGGATCCTTTTCATGAGATTATAGTGAAGGTTCATTCCATCTAGGATCATATAAATTCTATTCAAATTTTGAAAAAAAATATGCTGAAAACTAACGATGGGACTTGGAGTTCGATGTTGGATATAAAGTCTCCCTACAAATATAAATATGGAAAAGAGTCTTGAAGTTTGGAAAGAAATGTATGCTAAGACAGAGGTATTTTATCCCCATTGATATCCTTGATCACATATGTGATGTGGGATATCACCTATCACTTACACTGAATATGGCTCCAGATCATGATGTGCTCAACGTATCACTACTAATGATGTACATACCAGATTCCTCACATGTACTAAACCCAGACGTGGTGAAATTAGAGGATTAACTCTAATGTGAAGAGCAGACAGTAATTATGTTGGACTAAATAGATGAGGTTCAAGAAAACTAGAAATTCCACCTTGTCAAACATTTATTGAGGAACCATAATAATGTATAAGCGACTTTTGATCCGAATGAGGTGTTGAAGGGGAAGTACCCTCACCAATTTATGTAAAATGAAATTATGAGTGTGAAATATCAAAAAAGGAGAATGTAATGACTAAAAATTTTATCATTGGAATTTACCCCTTTTATAGTAATTTCATATAGTATAAATAACATAAATTAAATTATGGACAGTAAAAACATTATAAATGATTATCTAATGAAATAATATGAACCAATACAGATGAAATAGTAACATGAACTTATGAATAGTGGTATTAAACTAACAGAAATTAAACTGTACAAATGAATAATAGCCTCACCCGTGAATATACAAATTAAATTTTGGTATCATATTAATGAATGTGTGGTAAAATTATATCATAGTAAAAGTAAATAAGTGTTTTTGAAATTAGGAATTAGGTGTTGGTATTTTTATAACATTAATAAATTAAAAGAAAATGCATTTCAAAAAAATCTATTCGTAAATTTATATTTTAATGTCTTATGGTTTTACAATAATTTTATGATACCTTATGTAATTTTTCAAAGTGTTATTAAATCAGTTGTAATTTTAAAATAATTAATTCCATGTAAATGATGATTTTAAATAAATATAAAATTAATCATATTTATATAAATATTTTTGGAAAATGGTGTTCATTTTTTATCTCTAACCAATGAAACATGGTTAGGGTGAATTTTTGGGATGATTCTAAAATACTTGAATTTTTTTAAATGTTGACATTTAACAATTTACAGTAAATACACATTATAGGTTCAATAGGCAATTCATTGAATCGTCTATGAAATAAAAACCATAATCTAAAACTTAACTTAATTACATAAATAAATTTTGTTATAATACTCAATATATTCATATTCATGATCCAAAATAATAAACTACTGATTAAAATAATGGGAAAACACCCCACCCCTTCACCAAAAATACCACCCTCACCCCTCTTCTCGTCACACCTATCAAACATTTATTATTGTCCAAATTTTTCTGAATCCTCTCACCAAGACCCTATCCCACGTCCAAGAGACCATGGTGTTATAAAACGGAAAAAGTCAATTCTCTTAGGAGGTTATCACGGTGGATAAATCCAAGAAGTAAAATTCACTTAGTTTTTCTTTTAATTTATTTTTAATTTTATTTATATTAAACATTCTCTTCATCATAACTAATAAAAATAGAATTATAACTAATTTTTCCTGATATAAAGTAATAATATAATTTTCATTGAAGATCCATCATGAAACTCCTTTCACACTCTCTTTTATTCTAAAAATGATATCGTCTCTTGTAATGTGTCAATTTACTGACATCGTGGGTGATGTTGTTTCATTTTATCTAAATACCTTCAATGATATTAATAAAAACATTATAATGGAAGAAATGTATTTTAATATTAATTTTATGACCCTTTTTATGTTTTGTAATATTTTATACACATTTTACTAAATGATGAAACAAAACGAGTTCATTGTGATATAGAAACACAAAAATTAAACTAAAATAGTCATTATTAACTAGTATATATTTATTCATAAAAACTACGTTAAAAATTAATTAAAACATAATTTAATCCATTGAAAGATCAATTATAAAATATAATAACATATTTGGATAGTTAGCCTCATTTTACAAGAACATCAATTCATGTATACTAGTGAACTGGTCATGAAAACAATGAAATCGAATAGTACCTAATAATGAAATTAAACTCTATAACTAATAAAAATTTAAAATAATTAAAATAATAATACCATAATGAAAAAAATTTGTTTCCAAAAATTTATATATTTGTTAACTAATTAATCTAATGTTATTTTATATTATATTAATATGAATAAATAATTCCTACATAAGGTAAGTGGAATTCTCAAGCCCAACTCTCTCTCTTTGGGTTTTCCCTCTTTCACAACATTTTCAATTTGGATATTCCAAAAATATCATTCTACATAATTATATTACATTTTCTATGATATCCATTTATTCTACTTGAGTTTCTGACTAACACAATATTTTTTAAAATAAGTCTTCTTTCCCAAGACACACCGTTAATATATCGACATTGATTCTTATTCACTCAATGTTATTTATTCATATATAAATTATGTTATTACCCATTTTTTTGGGAACCAAATGTCTATTAATGTATTATTTATGATTTGAACCCCATTCCTTCCATTGGTTATTCTCTTTTAAATATTAACATATGTTCTATGGCGAATGCATGATAATTTAAATGAAATGATGTGACCGGTGCACCCAAAATTATATAGCTCAATATAAATCTTATGATTCGACAGGTATACCTAGAATTAAATAGATCTTTATTGCATTGAGAAATTTTATGTATCTCTTGAAAAATGATAAATATTTATTAACAGTGTTTTATCTTTTTTCACGACTAGGTGTTATAATTGACAACTAAGTCATGATGTTTTATATTTATTCATTTCAAAATTCCAAGCCTTTTTAATGCTTCATCTACATATTATAATCATATTCCTTTATTGTAATTACATTTCTTAATCACACAGTAGGTTATATTTATTCATGTTCTTATCTATCCATTTGATTTTATTTTTTCTCAACCCATTTTTATGTATATTCGATGTGGATTTATAATACTAATGAGAATTTGAAGGCCAATAAGAATCTAAAGAAGTGGGAATTAAAAAATATTTATGTTTCATTTTTTATAAGTGATGTGTTGTCCTAGTTTCCCAATAATATCAAACCTATATATCTTGGTAATGTAATTATTCTATGTTTATTACCGTTAAAATGATGTAATAGTAACGTAATAAAACCCAGGGTCTCTATAATGGATATATTTTACTGAAAGTGATATTTTTATGTTCATAATAATAAATGTGATTTCCCTTTGATCCATATTTCTCTTTATACAAAAAAACATTTACACCCCATATAGATGAAATTATCTAAATGAGTACCTTCTCAAGATTTTCCTTGATTTTATTATCTAATTCTTACAACTCAATCTGGACCAATCTATATGGAGCATTTTCAGTAGGTGCAACACATTAAATGATTTATATTGATAGATCAACTTCACAATTAAATATAAGAATATGATAAAAATTATTATATACATTAAAAAACATCCAAATAATAGTCATACATTTTATGTTGAGTATCTCCCTAACAAAATGAGATAAAATCCCTTTTATAATATTAATTATAGACTATACAATGGATTCAATATCTATCAATAGATCAAGTGTATCATATCTATTTTAGGGGATGATAATTTGTTTTGAAATATCAAATGTGACTTCCATTACATGTAAATTTAGGTGTGATTAATGTAATGATACACATTTCAGGATGATGATAATATAATATTCAATGGGATTTGTAATAATGGGATTTATTTGAATCACATCCCAACAAAATTTTATTAGTGATGAATCAAAGGATTGAGGTGTGATAATCATACCATTAGTAATTGTTATTTAAAATTCATAATCTAAAAATGAAGGATTTGAATTATCATTCAATCCATCAATTTATAAAACATTAGAATTCACCCAACTAAGGTCAAATAGTGTATGTCAATATTTGAGTATACCTATTAAAATATAACCATCATCATTCTAATTTAAAATCCACACTAAATCCAAAGTGGTTATCATGACCATCAAGAATCATTATTTATAGTGAAAATTCAATCATAGGATGTATAAATTGTGAATCACTCATCGTAATTGATGAAATATAAGTTTTAAACATTTTCTCCAATGAACATCTTCATCTCAAATCATTCATCGTGGTTCCTAAAAAATGAACTTTCTTAAAAATATCATGTATGGGTGCAAAAATATGTTTATATTCAGGGAACACTCATAGTGCACCATAGAGATGGTTGAGAAATACTTGACCTAATCATTTCTGGGTTATTAACCCTAGAATAATTTTATTGAAATATATATCCACTTATATTGTCCAGACCATGATATTTTTATTCGAAATCCACAAACCTTCCCATACATTAATATAGAAATTTTATCTACACATAAAAAATCCACACACAATTCCTCTTTTATTTAAAGTTCAAATCCTTCTATATAATAAATTTTAATTTTTTATTATTCTATAATAAAATTATTAAAAAACAAATAAGATTAATTGTCATCCATTTATAAAAATTTTAGACTCATTTATCTAAAATTCATTATTAAATTCATTATTTTTTAATGTTAATTGTTCATTTTTTTCATTAAAATTTCGGTTTGGTAGTTACGATCCCCATACATTGATAAATGTACCATTATCTCCATTATTGAAATCATGATATAAATCTAATATTTAGTTATTTTATATTTATATTTATATTTATATTTATATTTATATTTATATTTATATTTATATTTATATTTATATTTATATTTATATTTATATTTATATTTATATTTATATTTATATACATCCAAAAATGAGTAATAAATAAATATTAATTAATCATTCATGGAGATGTTAGATCTTACATAGAAATGAATATTTTTTTCAATTTCTTTTAGAAAGAAAAAATTATATATAAAAGTAATTACTCATTTATAGTTATTATAATATCATATATATCTTATATATTTAAAAAATCAAACTTCGATAAATTCATTGATAATATGGAATTAAATATCATTCACATCCCCTCATGGTGGTTGTAGTCCGCACATACGTATGAGAAACAACATCATTTTCCAAATGATTGGAATGTAAGAAGGCACATACGAGATTATCAATCTAGAAGAAGATTATGTTATTAATATCTTATATATAAAAATTAAACCCATAATAATATACATTCATAAAATATGGTATTGAAAAATTAATTATACCCCAATATATATAACACAAGTTTTATATACCCACATGTGATAATTTCAGCTCTCATTTGATGGGAAATATAGTGTAAAATAATGGTTTTTTAAAAATTATAACGTACAATAATATTGGGGATATTTAATTACTTATTTTAGGATAAATTACACATATATATATATGAGGTAAAACTATATGTAATATGAATGCGATCAGTTAACAGGATTTCCACTACTTTGAAATAAGTCATTTAGATATTCTCTTATGGATCCTGGGGCATGGCTATTGCGAAAAAATACCCTCTATTATAAGGATATGTATGTAATAAAACAATTTTATATGTTTATATTGATATAAATGGCTCATGGTGGTGTAAATAAATCAAATGAAGGGTTCCCTTTTATAGGAATGGGGGTGGGTTCTTTTGGAATTTCTTAAAAGAATAAAATATAAAAAAATGATTCTATACACAAATTTTCCCAAATTTTCAATTTCAAAATATAATTTAGGATATTTTTTAAATCCCAACATAAAATTAATTTACAATTGATTTAATCGGCGTTTTATACCTTATCAATTAGTTCAACCCCTTAGTAAACATATTTTATATTTAACTATAGTAACATATTTTCTCTCTTAATGGGATTTTATTTTAATTATAAGGTCAAAAAATTCTCATAAATGGAAAGTATATAATAATTTCAGCCATATAATATCCACATATTTGTATTAAAATATTTATATGATTTTTATATATTTTAATTGAATATTATTTTTCTAAAATATCATAAGTATATTTATTAACTCCATTAAATTAATTTGACACTACAAGAACCAAAAAAAATTAATTAGAATATATTAAGTTTAGCACAATAATAACATTTCATATTATTATTTAACTTTTTTGTAATACTATAATTCACTATAATTATAAAACATGTAATAATTTTCTAAAAAAAAATTCTTCTTATAATAATTGATAAAGTATTGTATCGATCATGTGTATAAATTTAAGGAAATTATAATATTAATTAAAATTATCAATAAATTATGATTGTAAAAATAGTTTTATTTATCCAAAATTTACCATTAATATTCATTTACAAATTTATTTTTTCCCTATGTGGTCACATAATATGTATTTAAAAGTTAGAGAGGGACATTTTTAATTTATATTTGTTTTATATATTATATTGGACATTTTAATGAATAAGCATCACATAAAAAATTAAATTTTGAGATGAAGGTGGTAAGGGACTAACTAAATTTTTCCTATATTAAGTAATATTAAAAATGGTACATTATCATTTATTTTTTACACAGGAAAACCCGATTTATCATTCATTGAGGTAATCAATTCACTCACATTTACTATTGAAAAATACAAAAACTAAGAGGGGATTGTATAAAAAATTATAACTATAGGATAACAAATTGAATATATTTTTAACAATAAAATTTAAAAAAATTGGTGAAATTTAATATTTAAATAAATTAACCGATTCTGAAGAAAACTATTTTTAGGGAAATTTATTTCTAATCTTAAAAATGGATTTTGTTGCATCACATTCATCGAAAAAAAATTATATAAATGTTAAAATATTATTGAATTATAATATATAAATATCATTAAAATAATTCACCAATAAGGATTAAATTAATTTATTATTAAGTAAAAATAGTTCATGTCGAAAATGTATTTTTTATAAAACAAATCTCTTTTATTTTCAAATGATTTTTTCCATTTCCTATTCATTTATAACCAATTAATTTATTTTATACATGTTTGTACAATAAATTTTTAATTATTTATATAGTTTTATTCATTACATTCAATACAATGTCTAGAAGATAGTTATCACATGAAATAATAATATTTTTCTTTTATACAATGGTTCATTTATACATGATGTTGTGTGTATAGAAATATAAAAAGACATATTTTTTATGGAGAAATATAGCATAAAATAACATGGTGTAATAGTTACAATATATAAAGAATGTTAAATGTTTCTTATATATCTTATTATTCTGTAAGATCCACATTATTTAACATTTATTACACATTCACATCACCAAAATTATAATGTTACTACTGTAGGTGACAAAACCAACCAAAACAAGAGCATGCCATAAATAATAAATAGGTAATAGCGTGATAAGGTATAACCATAAAATTAAATATATAGTAGATTATTAATTATGTAAAAAGTATTTATCTTGTTATATATATTTTTATAAAATTCTATTAATTGTGGATATATAAAATAAACCAAACATTCATCGAGAGTGTAGCTAATAGGTACATATTATTTATGTCTACAAATCTTATTTGAGTTGAAAGAGGTGTAAAATGTTCTCCCAATAATCATAATAAAATATTATTAAATTGACAATATTTTTCATTATACAAGGCTAAATAAAATATATTTAGATAAAATATTTGAATAAGTAAACATTAGAATATTTATAGAAGATAATTACCTCTTCTTTTTGATACCTCATTTGGATTATGTCTTTAACATTCATAGGATAATTTTATGGGAAGGAAACAAGATATAGTAATATGGGGAGGAATAATGGATTTAATGGGTAGGTATTATCCATGATAATATAATTATGTGGTGGGAATAATAGATAATCAGACCATCCTTCTTATAAGTGGTGGAGAGTACAAACTTTGAATTACATAAATTTTTAAATGTAATATATATTAGAGACATGTAATCCAGTACCAAAGAATCGAAAATTCGTAGATAAGTTGTTATATAGTAACAACTTTTGTTTTTATGCATTATATATTTTTATAATAAATTATATTTTTTTGATAGCTTGCATTATATTGAAATCCAAGTTTAGCTTGTTTTTAATGTGACATTGAGTTTTAGAAACTGTGATATATTGTTCAATATATTTATTAAATTGCATATGTAATATCCGAGATATTGAATCTAGATATATGATTATTAATAATTAATTTGTTAATATTATATATAATGGTTTTATATAATGAAAATTTGTTTATAAAAAAATAAAAAAATTGAAAATATGTTTTGAAAATAATATTTCTAAAAGAATATTGTTTTAATTTCATTAACAATAAAAAATCTCAATTTAACACAAGTTATATAAAAATAGTTTAATAAAATTCACATCAATATTAAAATAATCATATCAAAATTATCAGTGTTTAGGTTTTTATATTTTTAAAAAACGTTAATTCTTCGATGAATAGTTTAAAATTCCTCTTTTACTTAAAATTATCTTTTCCATTAGAGAATTTATATGTTCCATTTTGAAAAATAATTTTATAAGAAAAATTAGGCCAATATATATATATATAATAATCAAATTTATTTCATTGGAATAATTTTCATATTTTATTTTGATATAAAAACATATAAATATTTTGAACATTTTCTCTTTAAAACCTCGCTTCTTTATTGCATACACAAGTTTAATTTTAAATTAAATATTGTAACATATGTGATTAGAATTTGGAAAAATTAATTTCTTATTTATAATAAAAATTATCTATATTATCTAATAATATTAAATTTATTTTTTATAATAATTAATAGAATAAATAGTACAAAATATTACCGTGGATAAAGTAAAAATGGAACTACTGTTAGTTAAATAAAAATTATAAGGGTTTAAAATAGACAAACACTATTAAAACTGCTAGTTTATGAAAATATGTTGACCTGAAATTATAATATATATATTGGACCATTTTAGATACTTATATCATGATAAATACGTTGCTAAACCTTTTCTATTTCAAAAATTACAATTATGCCACTCACATAATTTATAAATGGTCACTACATATCCTCTCAACATCACATTTCCAAAACCATTTGGTTTAGAAAATACCTTCAAAATACATTAAATAATTCTCTAATATCATTATATAAGCATTATAGTGGTCACAAATTGATTATATAATGGGTTTTGGTGTAAGAGCAATGTGGTTACTTAGAGAAGAGGTGAGGTTCTTCAACAACCATTTTTATTTTACTTCTTCCTCCATATTTATAAAATCATATAAAAGTTTTGTAATAAAATTAATTTAGAATAAATATTGTACATATATTTTATTATAATATGGGAATTACCTATTCCAATATATACTTCCCTACAATGGGGAACGATAACGTTTCTCTAGTGTACTGCAGACTACCATGTCATGAACCGATGTGAATCATTTTCTATCCACATCTATCATGATTATGTATGATTCTAGATATATGGGGTATATATGATATTAGTAAGAAAAATATATTATTGAAATATATTTTTTCATATACCTTCTCATGTAACATTTTTTGGGGGATTTGGAAATTTTGATCGTGTGTATGGTGGACTACCCCATCATGATGTGATGTGAGTCATTTTTCTCATTGGATTTAAATAGAATGTAATTAAGGATAAATTTAAGTAATATAATTTATTAAGTAAAGATAATAAACTTTTCACTTTCATTCACTTCATCCATTGGTAAAATGGAAATAACGATCATGCTTATGTGAAACAAACCATCTCAATGAACAGTGTATTTCATTTCATGTTTTTAACATATATTAATTACTCTAAAGAAATTTATAATGAATATATGTTATATTTATATCATTTTTAATATATTTTTTATTATGTAATAATGATATATTCATTAAGAAATAAAATAATAAAATCTAAAAATACGTGAAAAATAGAGGAGTAATTACACAAAATGTAATTTTAACAACAATATGTTAATTAATGAGAAATAATTATGAATAATTGAATCAAATATTATATGATATATAAGATACTTTTCCTATAATTTACCAATAATATATTTATTTTTATTATAATTGAGGATATATTACTTTATATGGAATTTAGAAATAATTTAAGGGATTTTATTATATTTTTGTATTAATTTTTCTTCTTTAGATTATATATTATTTTATAAACCTAACATCTTTTATGACGTGTATATAAATCCATGTTAACATGTAATATAATTAATTTATATATCAACTATGTTATTATATGTTTGATTTAATTTTTTTTTCTTCATGTGGTTTCTCATTCAATGATAACGATGTGGTATGGGCTTTGTAAAAAAATCACATAGTTTATCACGATTGATTATTATTATGCACAAAATGATGAAATATTATGAAAAATATCTGAAAAACACATTAATTGTTTTCTCCAATGGTTATCTCTTGGTAATTTATTTCTTTCCTTCATTTCAGAGTACTAATAGAATCAAGATATAAAATAATTGTATTTAATAAAAAATGGAGTCATTTTTTTATTTGGCTTAAAAATATTTTTCTTATATATACATGATTTATAAATAAGTTATATAAAAGGTTTTAAAATTATCCAATTTATTTAATTATGAATTTTTTTTTCACATTTTTTATGTTTTAAAATATTTATTTATAAGGAATATTCATTTCAGTTTAAATATATTGTTACATTTGGATTTTATGAAAAATATGAACTGGATAATTATTTTAATGTAAATATAATGTATAGAATTTACCACTATCATGAGCCCAAAATTTATTAAATCATAATTTATAATGTTTCTTTTTAATGTAAAAAACGGATTTTGAAATGATATTATATTTTAAAATGTTTTTATTCCTAATTGGAATGAATATTTTACTTAATAAAATTTTTTAAATGAATTTTCTATCTACCTCTCTTGGATTGATAATTTTTTTCACAGAATATTTTTATTGAAAAATTAAATAACATATAATAAACTTTTTTTCTGAATCAGAAAGATTAGTTTCCACCTGAAATGATTTAAATTATTTTAAAATATTGCTTTTAAATTTTTCAAATTTATTTCTCAAAGTAATTTTCACATTAAAGTATTTTGAAAGTGTTTTACTTTTTAAAAAGTGTCTCAACGTGGAAATAATATTTTCCTCAAGAAATTTTTTAGATAATTTTAAACGATTTCATGATAAATTTTCATGGTCAATTTAAAAAAATGATTTTTAAAAAATATTCATTAAAAAGTGTGTTATAGATCAAATTAAATTTTTTAAAAGAAATTCATTACATTATTTCTAAATATTATTTTATATATACTCATGGTTAATTTCAGAGAATAGCATTTTAAAAATACATGACATGTTAAAATGTATTTATTCAGAGAATTGAGGTTATTTTCCTCAAGAAATCGTTTGACTAATTTTCTTAGCATCATTTATAAGACTTTGAGGATCATTTCATAGTAATGATTTTTTAAAATTAATTACAATTTAAATAGTGTTTCATAAAAGTGGAAATGTTTTTTTCCTCAATAAATCAATTACGTGATTTTTATACATTTCTTTATATGTTTTAAAGGTTATTTTCAAAGAAAATTATATTAAAATATGATTCATGTTTTAAAAAAATGTTAAGGCTATTTTAATTATGAAACATTCCAAGTGATATTTCAAATTCATTTTTAATCTATTATATATTCCATTGACTTTAAATATGATTTAATATGGATATGAAATGTTATTTTAGGAATCTCATTTCTGTTCCATAGGTTATACCATGATAAAATGAATATGAAACCTGATTATTTTTACATGGGTTATAGCATGATAAAATATTTATAAGACCCACTTGTTTTCCATTATTTAGACTAAGATGAAATGATGAAATTATCTTGAAAACTATTACATTCCCACATGTTATTATTTGATAAAAAATAGGAAACACATTTATTTTCAATGTTTTTGAAACATTGAATGTCTAATGATTATTTGAGATGTGTATTTGTGATCTACATTGATTGATTGTCACGAAATATAACTCGCTTTAATTTCTTAGGTAAATGTTATTATTCATGAGATAAATAAGTTTGGAAATGGGAGTGAGGCTAGTTCTATAAGTTTATTTTCACACAATGATGGTATTGGTAGCAAACCTTAATTATATTGATGGTTTTGGGATCCCAGAAATTATACAATGATAGTCTTGGAGATAACGCTTGGAATATTTTTGAAATTAGTATAAAATATTATGTTTATTCTACAAAAATATTATATAATCCAGTGTAATGATTCCATTTATCATGTTCGTTGATTATTTTAAGAGATATGTCTTACGAACTTTTTGATTTATTCATGACCTTTCTTATGACCTAATAATTACATGGTATTATTTCCTAATGATATTCTCGTGTTCTCATAATCTTACGATCATCATATATTGGCATCTACCTTGCCTACCCTTACTAAGAATCGATGATCACCCTTTAAAAAGATTAAACACCCCATGTTTTTATGAATAATATTATATATGATGTTTCTAAGGAGGGTCATATTTATGATGACCATAGTAGGAGATGAAGAAAATCACTATTGTACCAACTTTTTATCTATCCATGTAACCAATGGAACTATAAATAACCTATTTTGGTGTAGATTATTATTTTATGTAACAAAAATTAATATATTAATAACTAAAATATATATATTTATATATACATGAGATGAATGGTTCATTTTAATTTTCATTAAGAAAATTATTAGTTAACTTTTGGTAATTGGGATGAGAAAACATTAGTTAGATCTCTAAGGAAAGTTATAAGGGTGATTCGTTCCCAACCCACCCCCTAGGGCCCATGTCATGACTACCCCAATCCCACCATTAAAAGATCAGGGGTTGGAACTAGCACTGAAAAGGCATATCCCTGAAATTGGTAAGGCATTTACATTAATCCTACAAAAAATAGGACAAAAACACAAGAAGATGAAGACCACTTTGTAAAACTATTGTATTAAAAGTGTTTACGGGATGTAATGGCGTAGGAATACAAGCCCGACTAAAAATATGAAACTACAATAGAAAAACTCTCCTGAGATCGTCCCTCAGTGATCCTACCTAAATGTTAGGTATAGCTTATCTCTGCAGCTCTCCACAAAAACCAGTCACCTTCGTGTCCCTACTAGTCCTGTCTCTCTAAAGTCTCATCCATCCTGGTCATCATCAGTATAAGACACAACAAGGTGGGGTAGCCCCCATGTAGGGGTGAGTATAATATTACCCAGTATGGACCCCAAGACCTTCGTAGGTCTCTCACAATTTGACCAATGAAAAATTATAATTCATTATCTCTATCACAAAGCACAAAGTAAAAACTTAGCTCAAACCAACTATATATCATAGAAATCAGGAATAAAGATGAATAATATAAAGCTATATCTTTTTTCTGTTATTATGATCCACATTGAAACCACTAAAGATTTTCTCCAATATTGATCTATAAGGGGTTTTATGTGTCTTATCCATGAAGGGCCTCTCTAAGGTTGGTCCTCGTCGGGACGCACTCTGATGATCCACACTGGGTCGCTATAATGATTATCCATATAGGTTTTCTAAGATGAAGATTCAAACAAGGTCTCTATGATGCTGATCCCCACAGGGTCCCAAAGATGTTGATTCACATATGGTATCTATGAAGCTGATCCACACAAGGTTTCTATGATGTCGATCGACACATGGTCTCTCTTCAATTGACATCCAGCCACATGATTCCCTACACTCTGTGTGATTGACTTCCATATAATATATTACCAAAAATATTTTTTGTTCATCAAGATCCAATAAGTTCAACAAAATAGTAACCCAAAAATACTTCCATGTTGTAAGGTCCCCAACACATCAGACGGCGTGTCAATTGGATGTCCAGTTTGTTATTTTTAACCGGTTTAATACTGAGGGCACAATTGGATTCAGGTTTGATCCAACCTAGCCATAGTCCACCTTTATCCAAAACTCGGGTGAATTATCTCAAAATAACCTTCATTTTAAATTTATTCCAGTGATATTTACGGTTCCCCAAATAGGTGTATGGTTTTTGAGATACGATATTTTAAGCGCATCAGGGCAGAAAAGGGTCCAAGTCCAGTCCAACCTGGTCGGACTGACCAGAACTGGCTCGGGCCGTACCAGCTGGGACTCGTCAAGCCCAAGCCGCAAACTAGTTGGGCCCACCTTTACTGGGCATGGACTGCATTGACTAGGCATGACACGCTATGCTGTATCAGGACAGTTTCCCTTCCAGAATGTATAATATTTCGTTTGGTTTGAAATGGCGATGCTAGGTGGTGCCACCCCCTGTCAGCAAAACCCGCAGGGTGCGGGTCTCAATTCCACCGTGGCTCGAAGCCGTGACCACCTTCTACAGCATGCAATGGCACGCCACCCAGCGACTGATGTGGTGGGACATAGCTGGCTGGCCCGGTTGTCCATCGAGGCACCTTCAGGAACCCCCTCTCCTTTGCGGCTGGCACGAGCCGGCCACCGCCATCGCCCGCCATCTCCCGCCATTGACCACCTCCATCTCCCCTCTTCACCTGCCATCTTGTACATCCATCAGTCACCCCCATCGCCCATCTTCACCCGCCATAGTCACCTAAAACAATCACCATCCACTACCGGCCACTGTCCCCTGACGCTTTCACCCTTGGTCGCCTACCCTCGTCGCCTTGCGGAGCCGGTCACCAGTGCCAGAGTGGAATTTGCATCCATCAGATGTGCTCATGTGGTCTGTTTTCCCTTCTGAATGTTCATACAATCCTCCTGAGATACTACCGCCACTGCGTGGCTCCTGAATTCAGGATTCTAGACAGTCAAAAATCTACCCATTAAGGAATCAAGGAAAACCCGAAGTAGTGGGGGGTCCGTTCCTTATTAGTTTGGACTTATCCCTATGCAATATCATCATATAATGTGTTAGTAATAATTCATATCATCAATAATGATAAACCCCATTAAAATTATTTCCACAAAAACCAGCTGAAGTAATCTTACAAATCACAAATCAACTTATTTTAATTGATTTTCATTCATCATTATTTTCCAGAACAAGGAATTTAATTGAGAATTTACATGAATTTAATAACAACCCCTACCTTGGATTTATAGGAGATGTCACAGTTGTGGAATTATGATCAATGTTTTATGAATCCATCGACGATTATCGTTTCTGGATTGATTCCTCCAATTTTTCATCCAAGCCTCCATTCATGTTGTATGGTTTGAACGATTTCACTTCGTCGAAGTTCAAAAATGATCATTGAAGGTTCTTCCTGGGTTGATGGAAGACATTGTGGAACATATTTTGAGGTTCCTCTCTTGAGTGCCAAAATCCTTAGCCTGATATTCATATAAATAGAAGGGAAGCTAGATTAAAGCATCTTATAATTAATGAGGTTCATTAATGACATTTAATTAATGAATATTTTATCTCCCAATTGTGTGGTAACAAAATAGAAGAGTCAAGCCATTAAATGTTTTGAAAACCTAGTGGTCCAACCAACGCCTCTCAATAGTTACAAGAATGAAATAAAATTAACTTGGTGAGTTATTTTATTATCTTCTTGTAAAATCCAAAAAAATAATGTTTTCGTCTGACCCTTGACGGACGAAATTAAGATTTCCTTAAATTAATCTCGGAACTACTAATTCAATGGTTCCCTCAAATTTTAAATCCAGTCACAGATTCAAATTAATGAAAACATCACCCGCACATTTGCAGATAGTACCATAAGAAAAGATCAAGAAACTATTCCAGGAAAAATGGGCCTCAGTATCAAGTGCCGTTAATTTTTTCAGACTAGTAATAATCCCAAATAAATAAAAAACAATATGAAATTTCTGGGTCCTTACATTCTTCCCAACATATGTCTTTTTTACAGAAAACTACAACAATACTAGGGGAACAAATGGGTGTACCGAAAATGTATCTGATCCTCCTTCTACTATGTTCTCTCCTAGAGATTCTCATGCTTCCAACGTACTTGTAATAGAGGAATCGACATCCCATGAAGGGAACACTCCAATCAGTCCTCTATCTCCACTAGGATATCTGCAATCGTCTCCCAATCGTCGAATTTCATCTCTCCCTAGCAGATAACATGTGATGGACCATTCATGTACCTCCTCAGCTATGACACATGGAAATCATTAGGCACCCTATGCATTTTTGGATGATGATCTAGAAGGCATACCACATCGCATACTCTGTTGAGGATCTGTAATGGTTCGATGAACCTCAGAGATAGCTTTCCACCCCGACAAAACCTTTGTAATCCTTGATAGAGTGAGACCCATTAGAAGACATGGTATCCCTCCTGAAACTCCATGGTTCTTCGTCTCCTATCGAATTATGACTTCTGCTAGCTTCGTGCGGTCTTCATCCTCTCCGAGATGATCTGCACCTTCTCGGTGGTAGGTTGTACCAACTATTTATATATAAAGTCTAATTCCCTTGGTATTTCCATAATAGTGGTGATCTTCATCGTTTCCCATACAAGGACTCAAACTGAGCCATGCTTATAGTGGTGTGATAACTGTTGTTTTATGAAAACTCCACCCGTAGAAGGTGATCTACCCAATTGCAGCCAAAATCAAGGAGACATGCTCAAATCATGATCTCGAGTGTCTGTATGGTCCAATATATCTAAATTTCTATCTGAGGATAAAAGGTAGTGCTCAAACGTAGCTAAGTCCTGAATGCCTCTGGTAATCCCTTTCACACATGGGAAATAAAACGAGTGTTGTGATCTGAGACAGTTGCCTATGTAACCCCATTACGTCGTTCAATCTATTACACGTAGAGGCGTACCAATCTCTCTAATGAAATTTTATCTCAGTTTGGTAGAATGTGGGCCGACATGAAGAGTCAGTCAACGATCACCCAGATTTAATCATGAACCCATTATGTGCATGATATCCCTATCATGAAGTATATGGATATACGATCCCACTTACACTTCTATAATTCATGTGGTTGTGCTAAGCCTGCTAGTAACAGATGGTCATCCTTCCCTTGCTGACATGTAAATCATCAGGAAACGAACTCTTCCCTCTCTTTCTTCATCACTGGACACTAGTACTAACGTCAGAGGTCTTGGTACATCTTCACCACACCGTGATGTATTACTAAATGGGATGCATGGAACTCCCTTAAAACCTCTTCCCTAAGTGTCATTGGTACTATAGTTCATCCAATGAAGAGAATGACGTGATCCCCACCTTCAGAAAATCTATTAGGAGGTTTTCATGAGAGTATTTGAGCATATTGTGTCCCGCAGTATATGTCCCCAAGTTGTGCCTCCCTGACATGATGATGGATTGGGGTTAAATTCCCTATACAATAGGTATGCTCCTCCATCACTATCCATGAAGGATAACATCAACAAGACTATCTTCTCTATCTCCTCACATTGAAAGTTCAGACCATACCACCTATTGAGTATGTCTGCTACTATATTCCTCTTCCTAGGTGTGTATACTATCTCAAAATATAGTCTTTTAGGATCTCAATGCATTTTCAATGTATTATGTTTTGGTCGTAATATGAGAATATATAACTGAGACTATTGTTATCAGAGTAGACTGTAAAACATTATCTCATCACGTAGTGTCACCACATCATCAAGTCAAAGACCACTGCTGCTAACTCCAGGTCTTGGGTAGCATTGTTCTGCTCTTGCTGCCTCAACTAATGTGATCCTTATTTGATCACTGCTCGATCTTGCATTATAACACATCCTAGTTCAGTCCCCGATGCATCGTAGAATACTACATACCCAACACCCTACTCCAATAGCCTCAAGATACGGGCACTCATAAATCTCGACCTCAACTCCTAAAAACTCTGCGTGCATATCTCCATCCACATGAAGGGTTTTACATTATTTTTTAAAGCATAAAATGGTTTCGAAACTCTGAAAAAATTAGGTAGGAATCTCCGATAGTATCCATCCTATCATAGAAAACACTGCACCTTGGCCACACTCCTGATTGGCACCCAAGTAAACACTGCTTCTATCTTTTCAGAATCCACTACAACTCCAGCCTCCTAGATAATGTGCTAGAGAAATTGGAATTCATGTATCTAGAACTAGAACATTGAGGGAATTATATAAAGCTAGTGCTCTCAGAGTTTATCCCAAACTATCTTTTGGTGTGCGGCGTTATCCTCCTCGGACGCTGAGTAAACCAAGACATTGTCAATGAAGACCACCATAAAGTGATCGAGGTATGGATGGAAGATCATGTTCATGATCCCCATGACCACTTTCGGAGAATTGTTCATTCCAAAGGGTATTACTAAGAACTTATAATTTCTATCCCATCATCTGAATTCTTTTTTTGGTACGTCCTCGTCTCATCACCTTAGTTGATAACAGCCATATTTGGAGTCTATCTTTGAAAACTTTCATACTCCATTCAGCTGGTCAATGTGATCATCGATCCTCATAAAAGGAGACTTTTTTTTCATGATCACCTATTTCAGGTACTGATTTTACTCACAAATCATCAGCCTCACATTTTTCCTCTTGGAAAAAAAATCGGGGATGCCCATATAGAAACATTGGGACTTATGAACCCCTTAATCTATTAATCCTCAAACTGTACCGACAACTCACAATGCTCCATTGGGAGCCATCTGATATGATGGTTTAGATATAATTCTCTTCTTCTGGTATATATTTATGTAATATTATAAATCACTATGAGGATGTAGTCTCGAATCATCATCAGGAAATACATCAGCATACAGGTCCACCAAAACAGGATAACTCTATCTCCACACATCAACTGCTTCGAGGTTAAGGCTAGCTAACTAATGTGTTATCGGCTACACCTTCGTCTGTGTAAGTCCATCCTAAGCTACAAAAGTTCCTTTCTATTCGGGGAAGGAAACCCTAGTCCTAGCCTCGTGGACACAGCACACTTTGTGCCTAAAACAATAAATTTGATATGGACCCTGGATAACCAGTCGATTTCCAAGATGACATCATAATTCCTTGACATGGATAATAGGAGATCCCAACCAAAGTAATAACCTCATAGTGTAAGATCATAGTACTGAAAAGAGTGTGTAATCATCGAATCCTCTCTTTTATGAGTCTCTAATCGTAAGGATCGAGCTAATGGCTCTACACAAGTCTCTGTTCTCTGACCGAGAGTCGGGGAAATAAAAGCGTGATAGGAACCTATTTATTAATGTATAGAAACTAGGGTAGATTAGACACAAATCATACCACAAATCATCTAAGAAGCACTGTGGTCATATGACTTAGCTTCTTGAGGTGTTGCTATTCCTTATCTGCCTTCTCCTTGAGGTCGGGGTGGCCCACCTGGTGGTGGTGGCAGTAGAACCTAAAATCACCTCCCACCCCCTGGTGATGTCCTCCTCTACCACGTATTCCACCCTGTAGACCTCCTTGCTCATATATATGAATCTTCTTTAGAGGTACCCCAACCATATTCTTATCGTTAGTACTGTGAGTCAGGTAGTCACGAGCCATGTGGCCCTGCCCGCCTCATGTGATGCACAGTCTTCTCCTTTACTGGCCTACTCTACCTTGTAAGCTCTACACCTCAAACCCTATGTCATGGGGTTTTCCTCTAGATGGTCTATCCTACTTAGACCTCTGCATCATCTGCCTACTTCCTACTGCAGATGACTCAGCTAATTGTCATCCTGTGGTGTCTCTCACCATCGGTTCATGCTCAAAAAAATGACCTCTCGACCAATAAATCTTTCTCGAATACTCCAGCTTGTGTCGAGATATTGTTTGATATCATTGACACTCTGATCTAACACTGAAGACCCTAATCAATGGTCTATGACCTTACGTAAGGGTCTTGTACCATGTTGGTGGAGTAGCGTGATAAGTCTGTGAATCTCTCCTTGTACTGGGATACTGTTAGGTTGTCCTGTAGTATCTGTAGAAACTCGTGAATACACATAGAGTGTACTGTAGCTGGAACAAACTCTTCCCTGAAGAGGCTCTAGATTTTCATACAGGTGATGGTCGCCTCATCATGTAACTAGAGTGTTAGTCTCCACCATCTCCCTTTTGTGCCATAGAAGATTCTAGTAGAAAGGATCACCATATGATTTTCTAGTGTCTCAACTAAGCAGAAAACTCATGCCACAGCTTCCAGCCAGTCCTCAGCTGCTTGGGGATCTCTCTCACCATGAATCCAAAGAGGCCTCTAATGATACAAATCATGTAATACTATCAGTCAGTGTGCAGCGTCTGCCAGTTGGGATGGTGGAAACTACTTCCCAACGGGTGGTTCTACTACTGGTGCACCACTTGAAGGTGCTATCATTATAAGAAGGTCATGCACCAAATCCTCATTGTTCAGTGATCCGTCATCTCGATCTCTCTCTAGATTCTTATATAGTTGTGAACTTGCAGGAATACGGAAATTAAATAGTTCTTCCATTGTCAAAAAGTTATACCTGGTGAGCTATCTCAAAAGAGATAAAATACTAAACATTTCCAAGACACGTATAGTCAGTGTTTTCATGAACCATGATGGAAATTAGAACTCAGGGTCCTTGTGTATGGTTATGTCAGCCGCCGTAGTAACACTATACTCCCTGAACCGAAAACCATACTCAAAACACTTATCACTGTTACAACATTGGAATTATCATAGAACTAGTTCTTCGGTAGAACCGACTCCTCTGATACAACATTTTCACAACCCGTCCCCCGGCGCCTATGTTGAGACTACCCCAAGCCTGCCTTCCATAGGTCAGGGGTTGGCGGCTAGAACTGGGAAGATATATACCTGAATGTGGGAAGGAATTATCATTAAACAAGCCAAAAGAAAAGACCAATATCATGACAAGATGCATTCCACACAGTACAACTATAGTAGTAAAAGTGTGTATATAATGTAATGGGTCCGGAATACACGATCTACTAAAAAAACAACTAAAATAGAAAACAGCTCCTGAGATCATCCACCAGGGATCATACCTGAAGGGTACGAACAATTCATCTTTCTATCACTTCATGTCATCCAGTCACCTATGTATACCACCTGGTCATGTCTCCCTAAAATCTATGCCATGATACCCATCGTCTGAACAAAACACCACAAGGTGCAGGCGATGCCCATGCAGGGGTGAGCATACCAATACCCAATAGGGACCTTGAGAACCATGAAGTTATCTCATAATTACACCCAAGAAGAACAATAAATCATGATCTCTATCACAATGCATTAAGGAAATGAAGTAGCTCAAACTAGGTATTCAACTCAAAGATCTGGAATAAAGATTATTACTCATAAGTTGTATCATTTTATTATTTTAGGAAGATCCATAAATGATCCACGAAAATATTTTCCATAGTCGATCCACATAGGGTCGTATGTCGTTGATCCACAATGGGCCTTTATATGGTATTTCCTCATTAGGTCACACATTTTTGATCCACACAGGGTCGCTATGATGGTAATCCAAACAGGGTTTCTATAATGCAAATCCACATAGGGTCGCTATGATTTAGAACCATATAGAGTCTCTATGATACTGATCCGCATAGGTTCATGATGTTGCTAATACACACATGGTCTCTATGATGAAGGTGTACATAGGGTTTCTATGATTCTAATCCACACAAGTATTCTATGATGTTGATCATCAAAGTGTTGCTCATCAATTGATTGCCAGCCACAAGATTCCATGCACTCGGTGCGCTTGAGTACCGTAGAATCTGCACCTCAAAATATAGGTGATTCCTCAACTTCCACGATGTTCAACAAAGGTGAATCCCAAAGAACTGCCATGTCTTAAGGGTGGAAACGCGATAGATAGCCTGTCAATTGGATGCTTGTTCTGTGAGTTATAAGCATTTTAGTACCGAGGGCCCGGTTGGATACGGGTTCGATTCAACCCGACCTTAAATTAAATTTCTCCAAAACTCTTGTGGAGTATCTCAAAAGGACTATCTTGTTAATGGTTTCAATATCCACAAAAGTTTTGTCAAATAGGTTTCTGGTTTGTGTGATACAGCTTTTTAATAATATACGGGGTGAAAATGGTCCGTGACTGATCTGACCTGGTCGACCACCCTGACCTGCCCCGACCTGAACCAACCTAACACAGTTTGGGTCATGCCGACCTTGTTGGGGTCTGACCCTAGTCTGACCCAGCCTGGCCTGAATTTCCTGCGCTCAGTCCAAGTGGGATGCGACGAAGAGAGGCCTTACCCGCTTCGGCTGGGTATGACCCGTCGAGCCACGCGGGGTCGGCTCCCCTTCCCAAACAGGAATGATTCCATTTGGATTGAAATGGAAGTGTAACGCGGCGCAACCCCCTATCAGCGGGACACACTGGGCATGGGTATCCCTTTAGTTATAGCTCAAATCCACGGCATCCTTGACCAGTGCACGACGACGTGCTACCCTACTGAAAAAGCGGTCGGACGACGTCGTCCACCCCTATTGTCTGTCATGGTGCCCCCAGGCATCGGCTCTCCTCAAGGGCCGGTATGGGCCAGCCGCCTCCATCGCCTACTAGCCGGGCTTTTATGGGCCGACAGGTGTGATCCAGTGGTCCTTTTTCACTTCCAAATGTGCCTACGGGCCTCTTGGGATGGCACCATCACTATGTGGCTCCCATATTTAGGATTCAGTTGAGTTGAAAATCCACCCCCAAGAAGGTGACCAAAACCGAAGCGGCGAGCATTCCAGGCCTTTTCTGTTTGGAATACTCCCTCCATGTTAGCATCATATCACGTGGATAGTAATATTACATCACATAAATAATGATAAACCCCATTCAAACTTATCTACAACAACCACCCAAAGTAATCTTACGTATTGCGAATCTACTAGTTTTGGAGGATCTTTATTCTTCATTCTTTACAAGTACGAGGAATTGAATCAAGAATATACCTTAATTTAATAACAACCTCTCACTCACATTTGAAGGAGATGCCATAATTGTGTAATAAGAATGAACATTTGATGAAGTTTTCGGCGTTCATCGTTTCCAGATTGATTCCACTATATTTTCGGCCAAGCCTCCATTCTTTGTTAGGAGGTTTGATCATTGGTTCCTCATTGAATAACTATAATGGTTGTTGAAGCCTTGTTCAAGGTTCGTGGAAGTTGACATGGAACAATATCAGAGGTTACTCTTTTTATTTCCAAAAAACCAAGATTGATTTTCATTTAAATAGAGGGGAAGGGACATTAATAGATTGTACAAGAAATGTGGTTCATCATTGAGTTTTATTTAATAAACCTTTTAACACTCAATGGTGTGGTTACATAATAGAAGAGTCCAGCCATTAAATTTATTGACATACGAGTGGTCCCACCAACACCTCTCAAATGTTACATGAAATAAATAAAATAACTTGTTGAGTTATTTTATTATTATTTTTGTAACGTCTTAAAAAATAACTTTTTCATGCGACCCAAGTCAGACGATGTTATGTTTCCCTTAAGCGAATCTGGGCACTGAGGATTCAATGGTGCCCTCAGATTTTTAATCTGAGCACCATTTCAAAAGATAAAAAATTTCCCACAAACATTTACAGAACATACCATAAAAAAGATCAAAAAACTATTCTGATCGCTCGGGACCATAGAATCAAGTGCCATAAGTTTTTTTTATACTTGTAATAATACCAAATATTTTTAAAATAATTATATAGAATTTTCAGGTCATTGTCGATTCTTATATTGGAAAATATCCTCGAGTTCTCGTAATGGATATATTGAGTAGCTTCCAAAAATATACACCGATATCTTGACTTTGTAAGTGGATTTCACTCTAGAAGATTGGTACCTAAGGGAAATAAATCAAAAAAGGGTTCATTGAGATGAAAACTATTATATCTTATTGCATGATGAATAGAATGAACACAATCCTAGTTTGACACACCCTGGGAATATTATTTGGATATTCAAAAAATCATTACAAACAATCTTAAAATATTTGAATAGTGAAAATGATAGGCTTATGGTAAAACAAATCTGTCATAGATTAAAAAAACATTATTCTGATATAATCTATACTATTTTTTTGGATTAGGTAGTTATATAATGGTATTGGTGTAACATGAACAATAATTTTTTGTTTTATTCAATGGATATAACTAGAATGAAGATTTTTAATGGTATGTGTGATGGATAATTCAAATATTTTCCTCATAAGAAGAAAAAAATGATATTTTTAATGGAAAACCTCATTTTTATGCACGCACAACAATCATAGGATATGAATCAAATAAAAAACTAAAATGGGAATGTAAGGAAAAATATTCTATGGAATCCATTGTGAGTTAATTCCACACATTCTTAAACAGATCCAACGACCCCTTGTTTTATGAGAAATGGATTATTACCATTAAAAATATATTTTCCATTGTTTAATGTACATAACATTGAATGGTCATTTATGTTTTCAATATTTTAGAATGTCATGCAGATCAACGGTGTAATCTCAATAAGAATACAAGGGAACATGATAAAACTAACTGCATCTAATTGTGTGAGTCTAATATATAATTATTTAAAAATGGAATCCCTTATATTAATCATATAAAAATAAATAAAAAATTCATTTAGGAAATTCAAATGGATAATGAATATTAAGATATATATAAGGAAAATATTATAGTTAATTTGAGGTGATATTATAATATTATCATCCAAAATAAATGTATGGTTGATAAATTAATACATGGAATAATAGATTTTTCTAACGGCTGCTGGTCCTAAGGGACATCCATATCTATGATTAAATCATTTGATGTGATCTTGAGGAGTAAATTGATACGGTAGTACACCATAATTAAAATATTTTTTAAAACAAAAGTAATATGGATTTTGGGTGAATCATCAAAATTCCATGGAGGGAAGAAGATGTTATTTTCTTTATGCTTATTATTTAAAAAGAAACATGAAGAATATTTTCTTATGGGGACTAGTATATATTTTATATGAAGAAAGGTTTTTCATCGACCAATCAAATAACAATTATATGAAAATAAATTAGATAATGATACTAATAGAGAGTAAGATCCATAGAATAAACAACTAACACTTCAATGATCCAAATGTATGGTGCATGGTAATTATGCAAACCAGTTTCTAAATCTGATGTTGAATGATTATGGTCGACATCAGCAACCTAATATCTCAAGGGAAAACGGTAAATTTCCTATTATAACATCTTTTAATAGGGGGTGTGATAAAAAATTGTTGAGAGGTACCAGTAGAATCCACAATAGAGCTTCTAATATCTTATTTAACTATGGATATATACATTTATTTATACCAAATGAATTTTAAAAGGGTATCATGATTCCACCCAAATAATTAGATGTATAATTCACAAAGAAAACCCCTAATGGATTAATGATCATATCTCAAGTGTATGATTCCTCTCTGGATAATGTTTGTGAGAAAGTGCTTCCTTCAAATCATTCCATTATTCATATGGATGAATATTTTGTTATCTTTTTAATGGATATTAATAATCAAACTAAATCGAACATTAATTTATATGAAAGGTAATTTAGACCTTATTTTCCAAACCAACCTATGATCATTAATTAGTTTGATGATAAATATTTTCATAATATATTGTTAAATAATTTTTATGGCATCTGATTTATATTTAAAATTTTTTAATCTCAAATGATTTGCGAGAAACACAACATTAATTATATGCCTATTTTGAAATATCTCATTGATGAATATTTGGAATAATTTCAGAGTCTTTCACAAAATTTTGAAATCGAGTTCTAAATATAACTCCCACATAATTCTATAACTATTTATAATGACCTATATAGAATTCCCCTAACTATGTAATAAGAATTTAAAATGCAACTCTGGGATAACCATGAAAAGGAATTCATTTAGTAAGATGCATCTCCTTTGGGTGAAACTGTTCATTTTAATAAATAGAAAGATTGATCAATGTAACATTATATTTATTATCATTCAACCAAAAATATCATAATCATGAAAAATAATATGATACCCCATATTTATGACTCATTTGATCAACTATGTTCTGGATATCATCAATTTGTGGTTAAGTTGGAGGACATATAGAAAGAAAATTCTTTAAAAGGAATAGAAAAAATGATTATATAGGGATTTCATTCAGTCTAAATAATTCTACCAAAATCTTCATATATTTAGTGAATTTACACTTTAAATATTACCTAGATATTTATGTGGTAGTATTTAAAGAATATTTTATTATCTATTTATAGAGTAAGGAAGATCATGAAAATCACTTGAGAATTATCATACAGACCCCATGTAATGAGAAACTATATGAATAAATTACAAAGTAAGAATTTAGGCTGCAAAATGTTTCATTTTTTATTTATATAATCTAACAATATGGTATATTAGTATATCCATAGATCTTAGGGGATATTAAATATTTGACAATATAATCCATGGTGATTGAGATCCGTAGTTTTCATATATTAGATTTATATTATTTACAATTTATAGAACATTTCTCATGTCTATCAAATCTGCTCACTGAGCTATCTCAGAAGTCATCCATGTTCATCTAGATAGGTGACTGTGAAGGACATTTTAGGGGACTAAAGAGAATATTTTTCAGAGCACCAATACATACAGTACTATTAAGTGGTAAAGGGTTTATAATATGTTCTGATCAATACAAGAATTTTTTGGGAAGCATTATTTTGAATAATAAGATAGTTAAAACTAATACATATGAATAATTGAAAGTTCGAGAGATATATGCTCTAACTAATGATTTGAAGTCAAATATGCTTTATTTTCATAAAATTTTTGGATGTGTTTATTAAAAGAGAGAACAAAGATATACATTATTGTTACAAAATTTTATTTATTAAATTGACATTGGAGGAATTGAATAAGACCCAATGAAGATGGTTAGATATGATTACTGATTATGAATACTCAAAACATTACATCCAGGGGAAAGAAACCAAGGTGTAAGATCATTTGGGTAAATAGGATCATTCTAGATTATCCATTATGATGATAAAAAATGATCGGATATTTATGTATTTGAAAAAGATGGATCTAGAGATACAAAAGGAACCATATAAATCAAATGAATTTTCAAACATCTATCCAATTGATGATTAAATTGTCCTAAAAAGAATCTATAGAACTGAAAAAAGATATATTTTTTTCCTGAGTTTAACATTGATCAAAATGGGATCATATTTTTTACGAACTATTTATGTGATCCATCGATGCCAGTTTTGAAATATTTTTTATAGGAATATCATATTTTCATAACTATTCATCCTATATATATGATGATTTATATAGATTTATAAGTGAACATATATTGGGATGGAATGAAGAGAGATATATCTAGGTATGTATGTTTGGGATTGGGAAGATAGATGGTTAGGGATGAAAGAATTTTTTTTAATGGAATGTTACATCCATTACCCATGCCATAATAGATGTTGGAAAATGTCGTCATTGATTTTGTTGTCGGGATCACCAAAACATGTAAAGGTAACAATGAATTTTGGGTTGTAGTGTACCTCCTTAAAATGTTATAACAACTCATAATTGTTAGGAAAGATTACATTCTAAAAAAATTTCTAATATATTAATTATTCAAATAGTAAGAATACATTGAGCACCACATTCGATTATTTCTGATCAGGATATGAGGTTTAACTTAATGTTCTGGAAAATTATTGAATAAGATCTAGATATGTATTTTAATATTTTTTCTACGTATATTAATGGTGGTTGGGATCCAAACAATAATCCAGTTGTGTTTTCATATAAAATTTAATTTGACACCAAAATTTTAATGGATCAATATGAATTCCAATATGAAATTAAATTTAGAACACAAATGTATTATAATGAGGTTGGAGAAATAAATCCTCTAGGACTTGAGAAAGATAGAGAAATAGTAAATAAAGTTAGATTAATTCAACAACACATATGGTGAATCAATTTTGGTAGAGAACTCATGTTGAGAATCACATTCATGATCTAGAATTTGACGTTAATGACACAATATTACTCGGAATTTCATTGTGGAAGAAGAAACGTTTACTTGTAATGAAGGTAAAACTAATACATATGTATAAAAGTACCATATATGTTACTGATCATATCAGTATAGTTGAATATAGGCTAGCACTTTCACCAAACCCCTAACTATGTCATGATTTGTTCGTTTTATCTCTCTTAATGATGTAAAAATTAACTCATCACATGCAATGAACTCAAATGTTATTCCACTATTGAATCATATTTATAATGAGGAAAACTTTTATAAATTATTGATTGTAAAGATAACATTCTATTAAGAAATTACACTCCTCCTGTCAATGTTTTTTTGGTGAAACTACCATTTTAAAAAATCTATGTGGAAACAAGAGGAAATGATGAAAAAGATGTATCTCATTTTTTTTGTTTGTGAATGATAAATTTTGTTTGTCATTTTACCAAGGATATGTTATCGGTGTCCCTAATTATCTTACCCTAACAAGTATAGTACCAGTAAGGGGTAGATACACATGGAAAAGATGTTATTTTTGTCTTGCTTATCTAGTTTGTATTTGACTTAGTGAAGTGTACTGGATTTAGAGTATATTTTTAATGTCTTTGTGAAGAAGTATTTGGATTTTAATTTTTAACAAATTTATTTATGGACAAATAAAAATATTGAAATTTGGTTTAGATGTATATATAGAATAAAATGTGTTGGGGTTGTCCATTTTTAAGAGGTTTTATATTAAATCAAATTGATTATGAGGTTGTGTTGTTCATGATAGCCCAACACTCTGGGTTTCAATTGTAACAAGAATTCCATGGTCTGGTAAACTTATGTATAGGGCTGAGGACACTAACTCCTAGGACTGGTATTCAGGGTTTCACAATTATTTATTAATATCACTCCATTTGATAAGTCAGTGAATACTTCCAATGATCATGAATGTATGTATCGTTGTTCTTCTTTTCAGTCCTTGAATATTCTTCCCACAGTCAAACTGAGAATTTTAAGTGAAATAATCAAGTTGTTAAAGAAGAATAATAAGAGTTAAATAGAAAAAACCCAATCATAACAACTAGTACAAATTACAACTCTTTCATCACAAAAAACCCAAGGCACTGGGTGTTTAGTTACACATTGATGAAAATATGAAAACAGGACCCTCAATGCTTGATGTGGCCATAGTAGAAACATTGATGAAAGATTTGTTCTGTGGTAGAATAGTGTAATGACGTAGTAGTGGAATGATGGTAGCATGGTAGAAGGGCATTAGTACCTCTTTCCTTCAGATCTTTCCCCCTTATGAACTGGAGGCCAAGGCCTCTATTTTAAAAAAAATAAAAGAACTCAACGTGTGGCCAAAGTACACACTGTGTAGTCTTGTCAATGTGATTTTATCAACTTTTTATCTTCTAGTGGGCGGAATAACATACATTAATTGACATGGAACATGGAACCACATTGATGGTAGAGATACATGTCATGTAGCACCAACATACCTGCTGTTTACTATCTTTTATTGGACACAAACTACTTCTAGCTGGGGCGACACGGCGTATAGATGATGCACACTGCGTGTAAAAGCTAGCCAACAACATTTGTGGGTAGACATATTCTCATCCAAAAACTGCTTCTAGAAGACTATAAATGGCGTGTGTCATCTGTACACAGTGTGTACATGATTCTGGTAACTTGGGCATGTAATTTTCCAAGAAAAACCATGTATGAGTCTGAATATACAAATCATGTATAGATGTACACACCGTGTAGTTGGGAAATTTTCTCATTTTCACCTAGTTTGTGTGTTTGGCCAGAAACCTCTTGAAAATGAATAAGATCACCAAAATCAATGTTTTTTTCTATAAATTAGGAGTTATATTCCCAAAACATGTTCTTATTTTCATAAATGTATGGGGAAATGTATAAACAAATCAGGTAAATCAAAATATGAGGAAGAAATTCCTTTTATGTAGGATATAATTTAAAAACCTATGTTATTATAAATTATTTTTTTTCAAATAAATTAATATTCATTCATAGATTATGATAAACGAATCACAAATTTTAGATTGTGTTACATTTTACATGGATGTTCAACAAACAAGGATTTATTAATAAATACTCTTCTTCATGTGCAACCATTATAAACACGCTATTATAAAAATAAAAATAAACAATAAATACAATTTTTTAAATATTAACTACACTTATTAATATAAAAAACCCAAATTTATTAAATTATTTTAATTTTTAGAAATGTATTTATATTTTTTTAATATGTTATTCTCTCAGTAGAAAATATTAATTTTTTTGTCAATATAAAAAATATTTTTGAATATTTTATGAAAACTATTTTAAAAAATTATATTTATTTTTTGAAATATTTTTATAAAAATAATCTTATGTTTAATTTTTTGGATTTTTTTATAATATTAGTTTTTTATGGAATGTGAAAAATACAAGTTTATACTCAAAAATGAAATTTAATTTAAAGAATTAATATAGTATATTATTTTAATATGGTTTTAAAAGTACATTCGGTTCAATTAAATATTCATTAATCCAATAAAGGGACTTCTATTCATTTTATATCTATTTTTATGTATTATAAATTTAATCATTTGGGCATTTTATCCTTGAAAGCTTTCTTTCTTGTCACGTCTACGGTATTATTTTCAACATAAATTTTTCCAATTTTGTGAATGGAATTTGAAAAAATGGAATCCAAAATTTAAATATGAATAATTTATATTATCTAATAATTTCCACTAAATTTATTTATCATATTTAATAATAAAAACATTAAAAATTCTTTGGTTAAAATAAAATTTGGTTTATCAGGGGTTAAACTAAAATGATAAGGGTTTAAAATAACACAAAAAACTTCCAACACCAATTTTCATTCCATATTTATAAAATATCTCATAAATTCTTGATAATTATGAATTTTCTATCCTTGATAAATGATAAAAACGTGGGTACATTTTTTTCTTGTCATAAATTACTATTATTCCACTAAACACACTTACAAAAGGTTATTCACACTCATCTACTATTCAAACAAAAAAATTCAAGGAAATACATCCTCAAATCCCATTTTCAAATTCTTGTTATTAATGAGTCCTTGGCTTATTTCACATGACAATTAAATCATTTAAGATTAATATTTATCCCATTAAAAAATTATATTTTTGAGGGCTGTAATAGTTTAATGTCATTGGAAACATGGGCTGTAAAATTCTAACATTGTTAAAGATCATGAATGTTTTCCAAATAGATACTTCCATTAATTAATCATATTAAAACCTTATGTATAAACTGGGTAAAGGAACCATGTTAAGTGGTGAACTCTAATGCTCATTAAGGGTAAAAAATGAGATATGTAAGTATAAAATAACTATAAGGCTCTGAGAACATGAGTATAACATTGGATAATCATACCCTAAATATCATAGAACATAAATATGATACACTGAATTAATATTGGTAGTCCATAAGAAATTAATAATTATGCAATCAAGATAATAATCCATTAAAGAATAATAAATAAATAAGGCATAGAATTTGTGGTGTAAATATAAGCATAAAAAATCATTCCATATAAGTCAATGATCCTTCCCAAAACCTCTCATACCAATTTATGGGGGTTACACCAAATAGGAATGACACACTACCATCCCAATCATAGAAATTACCTTATAGTGGAATGGTTTCACTCCCATTAATATCTTACTAGTCACAGTTCACTCCCTAGACCATCATAGTTGTCAATGTTCACTCATAAGACTGTCGTAGTAGTTAATGTTCACTACTAAGACCATCTATGCAGAATAATTCCTTTACTAATTCATGTTCACTCCTTATTCTAGCCATCTCTATCTCCTGAGTAATAAATCTTCACCTAATTTTTTGAGGAATTTATATGTCCTCGTATCACATAATGATATTATACAAACATTTTTCACATGATAACAAATATTAATGATATTATAACACATTAAACAAAATGGAAATCATAAACATTCCATCATATTATAATCTATGTAAAATATATATGTTTTATAATAATTTAATCATAAATTAACCCTTGGGAATAATTAGGTTTCGTAATAGAGAACACTAATACTACAAGTTGAAGTGAAATATGATTCATAAACAACATGTCATCAATATAATGACCATGCAATGAATAAATAGTAACATTATCCATGAATCATAACCATAATAAAACATATGCGACCACAATAGATATCATATTAGATGGAAACTAATTTTTAATGTTATTTTTAAAATAAATTATTTAAGATAATATCATTTCATCCATGAATAACTCTTTATAAATCATAAAAAATTCAAATCCGTTCTCATTATTAACAACTTTAGTAATATATAAATGAATCATAAAGTAATTTTAGAAAAAATATATTGAAAATCAAGATGAAAATTTATAAAAGAATACTGATATTTTATAAAGAACCACTTCATTGAATATAAATTTTAAAAATTATAATGTTATATTGAAATCATATTTTTGAACCTTTTGAAAAAATATAATGAAACCGTGAAAACACTTCTAAAACCATATTCATTGAAACAAAATTTAAAAAATGCAATGTATTATTTAATAAATATTGAAAATATTTTTTTGAAAAACATAAATAAAATGTTAAAATATTTTTTCTTGAAAATTATTCTAAAATATTCTTTAAAACATTAATGAAATAACTTTTATGAAACATCATTTATCAGTAAATCATAATTCCAACCCAATAGAGAAACAAATATTGTTTTTCATAAAATATTTTCCTGATTTTCAGAAGTACCAAATAGGGGTAAACTTATACCATTATTTGGATATAACAAGTATACATAATTTAGAATATAATTATTGATATTTTTTAGAGTTTTATCATAATTTTTCATCACTGGAAGTATAATATTAAACAATCAAGTTAATGATGTTATTGTAGGAATAAAATCCAACCACTTTTATAACATTGAATCATATTCACCATAAAATAATAACCATACATAGATCATTAAATATCATGAAAAGAATTATATTCATGATATTACATGTGAATGGGATATATGTACAATTTTTATGATAATATAGTTTCATAGCATAACATGTTTCTCAAAGAAAGAAAATTGTGGAAAAATTACCTTCATGATTTGGTAAGTTTTGAACTAAAAACTCCATGAAAGAGTGATTATAAAATAGATATGAAAATACCCATAAAATTATGTATCATAATAATATAATAGATTCATGGTAATTATATACTCCCCAAAAAAGCAATGAATGGTGAATAAGGCATAAGTCTCACAGATATAAAACTAAGACTAGAAAACCCTTACCGTATGTACTGCACTTTTATAACATGTTAAAGAATTATTTATCATAAATATTAGTCTATATATATAACAGAGAAATATATTATTATATATCATACAATATATGACTTTATAATGAATTTATATTACCCCTTATATTATCAATTTCATGTTAAAGTTATGTTTTTCCTAATCACAACTATGTTTTTGATATATGTTTTGACTTGGTATTCTTGATAGTATTACATAGATCATGATTTCGCTATTTGAAAAATATAAAAATATATAAAAATATAATATATATTTTTTATATTTTTTGTTATAACTATATATACGTTATTGAAATGGAAAATTAAATACACCATTCTTGGAGATAGTAGTTCGTACAAAAATATGAAGATAGTTTCCATTTACACGGATTATTGATTGAAAGAAAGAAAATAAAATATATTTATATATATTATCATTAAATTAGCATTAATATTCGATATATAAAATATATAATTACTTGAAACACCCTTAATAAATTCTATATGATTTTTGAACGAATCAAATATCATTGAGGATGCGGTGGTCCACACGTCCAAAATTGATGTTATTGTATTCCCATGAAATAGAATTAATGAGGTTCTGAGTTAAATAAAAATTATATAATAATAAATACATCATTAATATTTTATATGTAATATAATAAATATATATTCCTTTATTATTTCTAACCTTGAATAGTGGTATTGAAAGAAAGAACACAATCAATTCATGAAGTGATAACACGATGTACTCAAGAATGACTATTGTGTATACTATTTGATGGATGTGTGGGATTGTAGTTAGAACCCTTAACATAAAATCATATCATTGTAATAATAATAAATATGTTATTATATTATCATATATTCATAATATTCAATGGTTAATGGAATGAAATAAACCAAATGTTGTGGTTGAATGATGTTAGCTCTTCTTTGGTTAATTACTTTTGGATTGCATGAAATGACTAACATGGATTTGTTTCTGAAAAATGTGATAAATATAATATGATTGGAGGAAGTTTTTTTTTATTTTCTTTGGTTTTAGACGATAATAAGTGCAGGAGATGTGTTAAAATATTATGATCATTACTGCCCTTTTTATAATCGAGGAGTGGTATTTTGGTAAATATATAATTTTAGACACTATTTAAAGGTATCCCTTAAATCATGTTCATCCCATATTGATCCATATTATATAAAATATAGATTTTGGTCAAAATACTTTGGAAAACTATTTTGGGAATGCGTTTAGGTTATTTGTCCCCCTTAGATAATGTTTTACTAAAAATATGGAATCCATATTTCCAAATTCCAATCATATAATTAGTATAAAAAATTTAAAATTATTCACATAAACATGATGGGATATATGGATTTTAAGTAATAAAGATTAAATATTAGAAATATTTTGATATCCAATTTCTATGTGAAATAGATTCTTATAACTTTTTATTTATTTATAATTGAGTAATTTAATTAGTTATACATCCAACCCGGTTTAAAATAAAAATTTTCTATAATATTAAATTATATAAAAATAAAAATTCAATTAAAATTTGATGGTTTTTCTATTTATTAAAAAAATTAAAAATTTCAATAAATAACAAAAATTATCCCAATGATAATTTATGTATTCCACTTCCTAAAAATGATTCTTTTTTAACAAAAAATTAACATATAAATTTTTCAAAATATTGATATAAAATAAGTAATCCATTAAAATATGGAATATTTACCTTTTAGAAAAATAAATATTTTTATTCATAATCTTGGAATTATCCTTATCTTATAATTATCAAATCTATTGGATGAGTGTAAAAAACTAAATTTATGATATATAAATTAAAATAACCAATTCACGAAAATTGTTTTAATTAATTTATTTTTAAAAAAATTCTTTGTACATAGAAAATTAGTTTTCATATAAATGGAATTCATTTATATTAAAATAGTTCTATACTTTAATTTATATCTAACATAAAGCCAAATGTTTATTTTAGGGACATTTATAAATCATATTTTTATGATTCATTTAATTTTTTTCAAACTTCCATTCCAATTTCTAGGTAGTGACAATAATAATATTTTAATTATAATATAAATACTATATTATAGTTTGGTAAAACTCAGCCTTGTGTAAAAAAAATCTATCAAAAGAATTATATAGTATGACTAATAAATTAAAAAAATGTTTTGTGTACAAAAAGATAATATATGTGTTTCTTAAAGGAATGATTATCATGGTGTTGAGTGAATTATAGTCCAACCATATAGATTTCATATAGAAAATATATATTCACTATTGCATAAAAATTAAAATATTTTAATGATTAAATAAATATGAAATAAAATATTTAAAAAATATACGTGTGTTACAATCTACACATTATAAAATGAATTTCTACCTAAATAATCATTTGGTTTATCAATGGATTGATACATGAAGGTTCCATTCATATAAACAAACATCCTAGAAATAAATACTAAAACATACTATAAAAGGGGAATGGTGGAACAATTATGGTTACCCAATGTTACTCATTGCAATGTCTCCATATAGGAAAACATAGGTTGGAGTTTAATATTGGGCATTGAGGAAAATAATAAATAATTATAGAGAGTGGTAACAGTAATTGATCACTAACATGTGAATAATCAATAGAATGTTTAGGGCCTCAAAATCATAAATTTGTTATGATTTATAAGGCCCTCAGTTTGATAAGAATGAATGGATTAGGATAAATCATTTTCAATATCCTTTTCATATAGTTTTTTAATTCTATTAATTTATAATAACATTAGGGAATATATTTACATAATTATATTCCTTTTAATATGAACAATATAACCCTTTTCTTATTCCTTGATCAATTTCATCTTCATCTATTACTCTATGAAATGATGATGAATTTGTCATTCTTGTTGTACTAATATATCATGAGGTAGAATGATAGCTCATTCCTCCTATATTTAGAAATAATCAGAGAAAAATGGTTATAATTTGATCTCTAGCATCAATTAATCGTTATATGGTGATAAAATACTTTAATATCACAACATCATTTAAAGATTAAAATAATGTTTCTTTAAAATATATTCTATACATCCCATTCAAAATATGAAAATAAGAAACCACAGAATAATGTATGTAAATTTCATAAAAAAATATCCCAATTGATCCCCCACATATCATAATGTAGATCTTGTATTCCACATACCATACATATGAATAAATTCATCATTTAATATCTTGAAACATGGAAATAACTGGATTTACAATAAATCCATCATTAACTCATACATGATTATTCATTATTTACATAAAATAATGATTATTGAATATATTATATAAATCCAAAAATTATTTAAAATCTATCAATTTAATCATAAACCAAATTGTTAGAAAATATTAATCAGTTCCAAGGAATTCCAGATAAGATATTGAATTTTTACACCATTACATGTTCCTTACCCAATGATTGTAGGATTACTTCTACAGGTGATTCTCTTGGTCTTCATCATTTTCCCATTCCTTTATAGGGGTTGATTTTAATTTTCAATTTTTTTAATTAAAATTTAAATTTCAGTTAGTCAGTTCTAGGGTAATAGGTTCCATTCAATTTAATTATTCATATCAAATGTATCTTTAAAAAAACATCACAATATCATTATTCTGATCATATTAATGGTTATCCTTTACATAAACATTTGTATCCCCTGATTATCATTCTTACATTAAATCGCATTTATAGTCCATCATAACCATTAAATATATTCTTCTAAATCCATTCCAAAAAGCATAATGTGAATAATAATTATACAGTTCAAAAAACATAATTCTTGAATCCAAATACATAAACTCATAGGTTACTACACTTCATCATTAATCCAATAACAAGGATTCCGCATCTAATTCCTTAATACCTCTTTCATTTTACATTTCACATGTATTCTCTTCATCATCCGCAATGTTACCATTACTCATACCACCTTGGTTATTCAATTTGGGATAATTCCTATTAATAAATCTATTTTCATAATAAACACACTTTCAACACATAAAAATTCAACTATAGATAATACCATAGGGATGAAAATATTCATATACATTACATTAAATATAATTTCTAGTTACCCATTTTAATTACCTAATTTTTCTCCCTCTTTTCCATAGTAAAAAAATCTTAGTTTTCATCTGATACATTCAATTGTGTTTTCCTTCCCACATTCTTGACTTGTCTGGAACTGAATCATCTTTCCTATGTGGAATCCATTACAAGAATCCTTAGTAGACTCCTTCCATATATTCTTTGTTGATTCAATGATTTGAGTAAAGTATACGTTTTAAATCAAGTCCCACGAAAACTAATTTCACATAATGAGAGTGTCATTTAATCAAATCATCATTCCATTATAAATACTCATAAGAACATTTAATGTCACATTCAACATTAGTCGAGTTATTCTAGATCCATCTATTGACTGCAATCCTAAAATATAGTGTGAGAATCTCTTATCATATTCAAGAACCACATAATCATGAAAAATTAATTGTATGATATTTAAATTATGACACCATATTTTATATCTATTATATATTAGGCTCTTCTTTAGAAAGATTCATAGACATGTCCTTATAAATATCACTTTTGATTTCACAAATTTTTTCTCATCCTAGATTATAAACATTAACAATAAATTCCATTTGATACCAATTATAGTGACACAGGATTTCCATATTGGGATATTATATAATATTAGATAATTACTTATCAAATTTTAAATTTATATTCACGAGGACCAAAATAGTTTATTTTATTTCAAAATTTGGAACACGGTAATATAATTTGATGACATATCTTCAATTTATTTAAAAAATATCACTTCATTTAGTACTCATAATAACCATTATTCATGAAGAGTGGAATGGATACAAAAGAAAGTGTGAAATCAGATGATCATTAAATGTCAATTAAAGAGATATATAAGAATAACATAATCAAAAGTTTATGAGAACATTATCATAACATTGTAAAATCATACCATTCATATCAAAGAAAATGAATGTGATTCATTGAATAAATAATAGACATTCATAATTCATGAATCGGAAGATAAAAAAGAGCATTAGAAATGAAACAATTGTGTGGGAATAAGACCTTTAATTAGTGGAATACACATAAGAATATAAAATAATTCCCTATAAATAAATGGTTATCTCTAAATCCAATCATAGAACCTTATGGGGATACACCTATGGAGCAAGACACTCTGCCATCACCACTCACAGCCCATTCCTCATAGTCGAATGGTTTCACTAACCAACCCATCTTAGTAATCAAAGATCAACCCAAAGACCTTATTAGTAGTCATATTTTACTTTCAAGACTCTCTTAGTAGTCACAGTTCACTCCAAATGTCATATTTGGAGTCAATATTATCTCTCAAGACCATCCTATCTGACAGAGTCTTTTATTGAATTATGTTCAATAAATGTTCCAACCATGTCAATCTATGGATATATAATCATTTTCCCAATGAATTTTTAGGAGATATAGGTACCACCAGTAATATAATGAAATCATTCATACATGTTCCACGAGATCATAAAAATAATCATATCATTGCACATTAATGGAAATGGGTAACATATATATTTCATCATTTATTTATATATGGAAATATATTATTTTCATAATAATTTCATCATATAATATAAAATAATAATTATTGGGTTTCATACATATGTATCATCATATATCATGTGGGAGAGAAAAATATTTTATAAATAAAATTTCATCAAAATCATAACTATTTAGAGAATTAATATGAATGGTATCATTGAATTATAACCCTAGTAATTAATTTGTGACTTCAATGGATGTCTTATGAGAAGAAAAATAATTTAAAAGGATCTCTTAAAAACATTTCATGGGAAAAGTAAAAATTCATATTTGAAAATTTATATTTAAATCATTAAAGATTATTAAAAACCTTTACATTTAAAATAACCATGGAAACATTTAAAATAAGATTCATAAAATTATGAGAATATTTTTTTTAAATGACCTTTAAATTTTATGATAGAATAATGAAAAAAAATTAGATGAATTTTTTTTAAATTAATTTCAAAATATATGACGGAAAAATTAAAGTAGTTGGAAATAATTTTCTATGATAATAGTTCAAAAACATATAAATAATGGTTGAAAACATTTTGAATGCCTTTTTCTTTAATAACACTTTGAAAACAAATTATGGAATCTTTAAATCATTTAGAAAATATTTTTTTAAGAACATAACACAATATAAAAATAATTTTATTTTTAAATTATATTAAATATGTTGTAGAAAATGTAAAAAAATTTAATGATTTTTTTTCAACAAAATATATTTGTAATATAAGTGATAAATATCGTCATATTTGTATGAAATCAGTTTCATAATTCAATTTACAATAAAATGAGGGGAAAGATGGTACCATTTCCTTGAAATAACATGAATAAGAATATGAGAATAAAATTCATGAGATTTATTGAGATATAGAGAAAATAATTTCTTCAATTGAATCCTAATCATAAAAATCTTGATAAATATGAGATTGTAGTAATACACTCTTACCACATTGGAAACATTTAATCAAAATCCCGATGAAAGTATTACAAAATGTAAATTTTACCCTATCAAGAAAATTTAAATATTAATTATATATAATATCAAAGGGAAGTATATACAACACGTACAATATTATTGGTGCATAAAATAACATGATTCTCATTGAAATAATATTGGGATAAAATTACTTTACCAATTTTGTAACTTTTAAATTGAAACCCCACGAAAGATAGATTATAAAATATATTTTTAAATACCAATACATTTATTGAAAATATAGATATTATAAATTCATGGTAATTATAACAACCCTTAAAATAATAAGTGGTGCATATGGAATAGGTCTTGTAGAAATAACGGTGAGACTAGAAAACCCTTAGCGTACATCTTGAATTTTTCAAACACATTCAAACATCCAATATAATAAATATAATTTTACAATAAATATAAAAAATAACCATATTATTACATATAATATCATATATCATTATATTATGGCGTTATTTTTAAACTTTATTAACAAATTCAAGTTAAATTGACATTTTGGGTAAGAACTGCTTTTTTCTTATTTTTTCAACTTGTTATTCTTGTTAGTATAACTTAGATTATGATTTACTTATTTCAACATTATATAAAATAATATAAATATCATATATATTCCTTATATATGTATTTATAATAATCTATGAAATATGAACATGTGAAATGAAATACATCTCTTCATGAAGATGATAGGTCGTACACAGCTTGACCGTTGATTCCATTTTCATAACATATTGAAAGAACGTAAGTGAATAAAATATAATTATTTATATAATTTAATAAGTAGAATTATTATCTCATATATATCATATATTTTTAAAAAACAAATCAATAATTCATTCCATTAAAAGTTTGATGGAATCACATCACTTTTACGAGGTATTAGTCCACACATCCACAGATGAAGTTATCATATTCCCAAAAAATGGGATGGATGAATTTATGTGGCTTTTAAAACATCCAATGTCCTAAATAAATCATATATATATATATATATATAATAAACGTAATTAGAACATTATTTCAAACCTATAATGGTGGTTATGGAAGAATAAAGGACATCGATTAGCGAGATGGTAGACCGCCGTACACACAAACGATGATTACATATACCATTTGATGGAAGTTTCTGTTAGAGTTGGATATAACCATAACATAGAAAGTGTAAATATTTTTATAATAATGGGGTTATTATATATTTATTTAATAAAAAAATTATGTGATGGAGAATGAAATAAAATAAAAGTGCCAATTGAATGTTATTACTTCTTCTTTTTTGTAATTCCTTTTGTATTGAACCAAAAAACTAACATGGTATGATATCATCAAAAATTAATGATTCATGATTGAGAATATGTAATTTTTGGGCCTTTTTTGGATAGTTTTTTTATGATTAAATTGTCTTTAGATGTGTGATTAATTGTAGGGTGAGTGTAATTTTTATAGTGTAGAAGGAGTGGCATTTTTTAAAATATAAAATGGTTGACACTATTTTGAGGTCTCTCTCACATCATGTGCATTTAATATTGGAAAATATTTTTAGAAAAGATAGTATATGGACTAAATATACCCAGAAAATGGATTCTAGACATGTTTCATGGTTATTTTTCCACGTCAGTTAATATTTAACCAATGAGTAAACATTACTGAGAGGTCTCTCTTTCATCATATGCATAAAATAATTATCAAATTTTCTAGTTCATTAAAACTCATCCTTATATGTAATTCAAGGTACTTAAGAAACTCAAAATTATGTATAATATATGTCAAATATAGTGTTGCTTTTACCATAATTTAAAAAATTAGTTTACTGTATTTTAAAATTAATTTTGTGTTTCATGAAATGCAATCCAATTATAAAAGCCTTATTTTTCTAATAAATTCATCCAAAGAACATATTTTGTGCAAACCCATAGTGGTTTCCTAAAAATAAGTAACTTTCATTGAAGAGGGTTTATATTTTATTTCATCCTCCACATCCTTATATTATTATTAAAAATTTCTCATATAAGAACCTAAATATCATTCATTTACTAATAGTTTATTATACTATGGTCCTTACTTACATCCATCTACACTTCCTCTATTGTAAAATGATAATATCACTCATGTATAAGGCGGACTACCACCTCACGAACTGATGTGACACATTTTCCATCAACAGCTTTCATGATTGTGTATGATTATGAATGAAATTTATATGTATGCTATTTTTAATATAAATTTAAATAGTTAAATATATTATCAATTATATCTTTTTTCATTTCTATTCCATGAGGGACCTGATAACGTGGACCATGTGTATGGAATACTACACCCTTTTAAAGCGATGTACGCCATTATTTACATAAATTTTAAATAGATGGTAATAAGGGATATATTTAAGAAATATATGTCATATATATTAAATATAAATGATTAATAAATGGTAATATATGATTTAACATTCCATTCAGTCATGTGTTGTGGAAATGATAATAGCGTTCATGCGTACGTTTGACCAACCATCTCTATGAATGGGGTATTTCATTTTCTATCATTATATATTCTGGATTACACAAAATAAATATATAATGAATATATGTAATATTTATATTATGGTAAAAATATTTTAGATTATGGTACCATGAATAATTTATTATGAATAAAAATAAAAATTCCATGAATAATTGATAAGCAAAGAATATATTAACAAAATCATAATTTTAGCACTAAATTGTTATGAAATGAGTAATAATAGGTTATGTATAAATAATATATGATATTTTATATATAATTGTGTTCTTTTAATATATTTATAATATATATATATTTATTATAGCAGATAATATAGTTATTTTTTGGAATGTGGACGCCAGGTAAGTTGTTTTTTTCTCTTGATTTTCATTCCTTGAGATATATGTTATGTTAAACACAAAAATTATTTTATGAGGTGAATATAAATACCCATTTATATTAAATATCATGAATTTCTTTTTTCTAATGATTTTATAAGATTTATTTAATTTTATTTATTTATGGGGATTATGATACATTTTTACCATTGTGGTAAGGGTTTTATTATAAAATATCATCATTTGTCTTGATTATTTGATATTTTATATATGTGGATGATATATTATGATGTGTGTATAAAAAATACATTAATATTATTCTCCTATTTTTATATCATGTGAATATATTTTTTCATTGGTTTTTTTCTATATAGAAACATAAGATAATAATATCTTTATTTTATGAAGAACATCATAATTTATTTCTTTTGTCGAAACCCATTTTTCTCATATATTCATGTTCCCAAAAATAATAAAAATTTTATTTTCAAAAAAGGATTATTTCTCTGTTACTAATAACGTCAAAGGAATAATTATTTTAATTTTTGTGACATGTACAAAATTTAACTCCCTCATAACCAATACTTGTTTTAAACATTACCTTATAAATTTTCACATTTATTTGGAATGAAATGGAATTTGATGATTTTCTTAGTTTTCATAACTATTTTTCAAACTGCAAATGATTTTTTCCTTGTGGAATGTTTTAAATGATTTTAAAAATCTCCATTTATAAGATTTTAAAGATATTTTCAATGAAAAAATTTTGAAAAGGTTTTTATTTTAAAATATTTTTTCAGTATGGATATTTTAATTTCATCAATAATTTTTTGAAATGAGTTTTAATGAATCATTTATAATTTCCAAAAATTATTTTAAATGAAACAGATTTTTGAAATGTTTTGTCTTTTAAAAAGTGTTTCTAAATATGAAAGGTATATTTTACACAAGAAATGTTTTTAAATTTTATTCAAATCATAATTTATAATTTTTTATGTTTATTTTCAATGAAAATTATTTCTAAAAATGTATTATGTTTTTATTTATTTCAAATTGGAAATGATATTTTCCTCCATAATAATTTTAAATGAGTTTTAAATATGTATTCATAAGTCCTCTATTTTATTTTAAAACAAAAAAATTTGAAATCTTTTAATTTTTTAAAAAGTGTTTTGTGGTTTTGAGTTGGTTCCCTTGACAGATATTCTATATGCGCATTGATTACAATTTCATGTATACTGTTTTATAAATAAATTTGATTAATCATATGATAATATAGTTGATACTTATGTATACAATCTTTATACGTAAATTTAATGACATTATGTGTCATATAAAATGGTTTTATTATTTCTCATCTAGAATGAAAACCTTGATATATTGTGATTGTAATCATAAACATATTTCACATAGACTAGATACATCATACTGATAGAACACATATGATATATGACTATCAGCATTGGGTTGATCATAATCATGGATACTTCCTCCCATTTATTTCACAGATGGTGATCTCAAGTAGATTATATCATGATAATAGAATCTCTAATAGAGACAACACCTGTTTCAGATGTCGTTTAATATTCATATCAGCAAACATGGATATTGTTATCCATAATTGAAATCATTATCAATTTTTTACAATTTGATTGAATACTTTGATACAATGAAAACCCCATGAGAATGTCTTTTGTGGTGAAGTATCTTATGTTGGGTGTTTTATAGGTGTTATGTCATTGGTTTAATGAATAATATATTATTATTTATATCAATTATTAGGAAGAAATGTGTTGTGGGCCCATGTTGGCCATAAAGTTAGTGCCTTCATTAAATTCATTACAATGATTCATCAAGGATATTATATAGATTATGGTCAAAAAATACATAAATTAACAAAAGGATTATTATACAGGTGTTCATTCTAGTTTATGAAATATCTTTAGATAAGGAGATCATATTACATAGAATGTGTTCATAGGATGTAGTCTTAGTTATAAAAATTATTATTCATTTGGTACCATGATGTGTTTCTAGACACAAATATTAGTCTTTCGGTTGGAGTCACTATTATAATTATAAGGACCTATATGGTCACACACTAAGTACATCTACCTATTCCTACTATTCTAGTGAATAGGAGATTAGGATGAATTCATCCTCACATGTCTGGTCTAGTGAAGGTCTTAGTATGACGAATCATATGGAAAAGTAATTATATTATATTATTAAATTTTTGAATAATTATGATAGAATTTGTTTATCATGGATTTCAAATGATGATTGAAGATCATATTGAATATAAGAAATTATAATTTCTCAAATTAACATTGGATGTTAACGGTTCATTAAATTATTTAGGCATCTTATGGGATAATTTGTTGGTTTTTATTTTATCATGAAACATGTTTCAGCGTTACCTGTGAGTGATAAAATATTTGGGAGATTTTTGGAATTTGTATTATGCTATATGTGTGTGAAAATTACTAAATTCAAGGATATTACTTTCCAATGACCAAAGTGAAATTTTGGAAAGTATAAAATACGTAAAAAAAATATATTTTTTATCATTTGAATATAAATCCCCACAATTTCAAATATTTTTGTTAGTTAATTACTCATATCATATCATATCAATTTTTTATATAGATATTCTAAAAATGATCATGGTCTGATTGATCCCCTATTCATGGTCTAGTTATCAGTCACCATTTTATCGAAAGGAAACTATAATGATATTTGATTTCTTTTTCTAGCACCAAATAAATTTATATCATCAATCTAGGAGTTGTATGGAATTTTTTGATGTTCAATAGGTTGTGTAGCTGGTTCCCTTTAAGTCACAACTCATCGATGTTGAGTGAATTAAACTAGTAACATCCAATGAATATGATATATTTTTTATTTTCTTTGATTTTAATTTTTGAACTTAAATTGAATTACATTAAATCCACTATTAATTCATGGAAAAGGGTTTTTTTTTCTTTATTTCAAATCGTAATCCAAACCCAACATTTTAAATTTGTTGTGTTTCACACTTCATTTATTCTCCTTATTATATCAATTTGCATCAGAGGGATAATTAAATTAAAAAAATTTTATTACATTTAAATTTAAATAAATAATTCTATGATTCATAAAGTTGTTTTTGATATCTTCACAACATATCTTATATTGAGTCAATCTATGTTTTTAACAGAAACATATGGTCAATCGAATATTCTGGTTTTTTAAGTAAAAGTTTTTTTTGGAAAATTAATGGTTAATTTTTTTCCACCACATTTATTTGTTATGGTGTGATTGATTTTTACCTGGATCATTATGTGATTATGTTTCATCCTATATATTTATACTAGTGCCTTATTGGTTTACTACCATGGAAATAAAATCTTGATGTGGAAGAAATATTTAGTTCCAAAATTTCAATAACAAATGCACTCAAATCATCCATCAAAATATAACCAAATTCTTCCATAAGAATTTTACCCAAAGAAACTATGGGAATACTAGAAAAATAATCAAATAGGCTATTATGCAATGAATCCACAGGAATCATACATAATTATTCCACATGATTCTTATTAAAAAATAACAAAAAATGAAATGTTTGTAATTTAGTTATATATATTATTATATATTATATATTATTATATATATTATATTATGTATAAATTTAATTTATATATTTATAATGTGTGTGTGTGTATTCCCTTAAATGGATTCCCCATCTTGTACCTGACTAATTCAGTCTATGTATAACTACTTTGACTCACTTTTCCCATCGAAAAATCAATATTGATTACAAGAAATTATCTTTTGGTCCAAATAGACCCAAAAAAAATTATCATAAAAATTCCATTAATTAAATTTAATTTTTGAGTTTATAATAATTTTTTTAGATGGTGGGCGATGTATTTAAAATTAAATAAATTATTTTAAGGAAACATAACACATTAAAAATGACCTTGAGATTAATTTTATAAAATTTAATTTCACTTATGAAATATAATAGAATGTTGATAGATCATGATCTGAGACATACCTACGCATATTTTCTTTATTATTTTTTGAATATAAATATTACATTTTTGTTTTTAAAATGTTAAAAATATATTATGTTGACGATATGCACATTGTCTATCCATATTTAATTTAAATATGAGAATGTATTAACATATTTATGTGATAAATTATAATTTTGAACCCAATTATCCTATCATTTTAATGTGAGTGTAAATTTCAAATATCATATGATTTCTTGAAAAAGATGTTTGATTCAATTATCAGTGTAAACCAATTAAAAGAAGTGAATTGGTGTTATGAGAATTGCAATTCATGTCTGGTATTTACATAAAGAATTAACCTATGGTCCCAGTTAATCCATTATATTCATGATGTAATAACCAATATTAAACATCTCATTCTAAATTCATTGTTTATTTATTTTATCTTTTAAATGATAAATTATTTTATCAATTTTTTTCTTATACAATATCACATAGTATAGTAGTAAAAAGGGTGAATATATAAATTGAACGTTTAGTGAGTATTTTTATATTCAAAATCATTGTTAGGTTTATAGTGTGGCAACATCAACCAATCATGTTAAATTTAAAATAATTTCATTCACCCAAATATATTAATAAATACCTCAAATAAACTATTATTTCGTTAAATTTTTTCATGTATCGAATTATGACGCAATAGATTGTCAATCATGCCTTTTCATTCCTAATTTACTATTTCAATTACTAATGGGCAGTTCTTATGAGAGTGGCTGGTCAACATAACTAATTTGGATGTAAAAGATTAGTCGTATCTAGTTTGTATCATTATTAAAGGAAAATCAATGATAAATGAATATAAATTAATTACATGATATTGGACTTCACTCAAATGTTCCATGATCTAAGAGTTAATTTGATTTTACATTCAAACAACTAACTTGAAATTCTATGAGTAATGGTTTATCTATATCTTGTAGAAAATGAGGATATATTTCAAGGATAATTTACACCATAATACTCAAGATACAAAGTGTCTTGTATCTAGTAGTTGAGGGATACTAGGATTTGATAAAATAGATGGATACCATTACAAGTTAAAATATGAAAATGTATTCAGGTTGAAGAGAAAAATTACTAATCTTCTATGATTATTTGATTTAAATGAAAATTTGAACCACCACCGATTCAAGTTCATTGCGATCAATATTAGATGTAGTGAAAATTTTGAATGTCTATAATAACCAGTCATGGTACTTAAACAGAAGCTAAATGGATTGCAAGAATGAGAGGGTATGGAAAATTCCATTGGGAAAAGCCTTTACATACAGGGGAATGGCTATCTGTATATACATGTGAAGGTGGAGAGCTGATTTCAGGATGAAGATTCTGGGGAAGTGCAGTTCAGAGTAGTTAGGCTGGGTTTTGTGTAATGTTTGAAACCTATGGGAAATGAATTCTTCTAAGGCCTACAGGCCATGTAATACTTACACCTAATATCCTTGTAATGGTTCCACATCACCACTGAAATGTGGATTATCAAAAATCAATAAAAAATGAAGGCCTACGGGCCATGGATAGTAACTAGATGATCATTTCGTAATGTTTTCCTCATTTTCCATTGGGTTGAAAAACATTAATGAGTAAAAATATTATTTCCAAATGAAATTATATCTCTAATAGATATAAATAGAGAGATTTGTACATGAAATATATGATGTATCTAGTTACCTATATAGATACAGGTAAGAAAATGGAAAGGATAAAATGATAAGTTAAAAGTATAAGTCAATTGCATTGTGGATTCTCCCTTTCATTATGTCAAATATATATAATGTCAGAAAAGATCTGGAGGAAGTATAATTTTCATGTGGAATTAAATGTCATTGGTGGATGAATTCCATATCTAGAATGAAGAAGTAAGTTGATGCTTATACAACATGTACATTGTTCATTAACTAATATCTATATATTTCTATATCTTGGGTATTGTATTCTTCATATGGATATCACTTTTTTATTCAAGCATATAAACCATGTATATTCAATAATATTGAAAAATGTGAAGTAGATATATGTTAACAAAGTGGTCCATGAGTAATAGTGTGAGTATTTGTGATATTATCAACATACATTTCCTTATGGGTGGTTTTTGTACTAAACAATTGTCATTATGTAACATATATTACCAAAAACATAATCTCATTGTCAATTTTCAGAAATATAATAATTTATTTGATTTTTGGAAATAAGTATTTTATTAATTATAAAGATAAATAAACACTTTCATTGGGAATATCTTAACATTGGGTTATAGGAACATGATCTTGAAACTACAGTATTGGTAATAAATGAAAAAACCAGTAACAATTATTCAATTCCTATAAACATGGGTAACTTTGGGAAATCTCATATAATTTAAATAATTTATAGAAACAACATCAATTAGGGTATATAAACACTCTAAAGTTAAAACCCATGGATATTTTCCTTGATTTAGAATTAGGTAAAATGGTCTAAACACCTTCGAATGTGAAATTATTAGGAACAAAGGAACCATTGCAATCGGTTGATACTAATTTTTATGTTCAATTAATATTACGGGAAATGAGTAGTTTTTTACTCAATTACATTTACCAATGAATATAGTATATAAGGATATATGTACTTCATCTGGTATACTTATGATTCATTTACCATGTTTCTATATTATATTAATTTAGTATAGAATCAAATTGTTAAGAGGAATAAGAAAAACCCACACAGAAAATGGTAGAGAATAACTTAGCAAGATATTATCAATCCTTTATATGTGTGTGGATAGTTTCCCAACTCAATCCTCCATTTACACCATGGTGGAGTGGTGTTAGGGGAAGGATTAATAGGACACCACTTGATGTGGTCAGATCAATGATGATTCTTGAAACTCAACCATGATCGTTTTAGGGATATGCACAACCAAAATGAACATATATTGATATGGTACTCAAAAAGGCACAATATTGAACAATCCATGAGACGATTGATACCATTGTGAGTTAACATTGACAAATCTAATAAGTGGTTTCTACAAACACAAGATGATTATGAATGTATGATTATAAAACATTCTGCCTCAAAAGTGGGATATATATTCTTTATCAGGCTATTTAATATGTTTGATTATCATTTTCATTATGTAAGGTGTGAATTTATCACTCTAATTCATTTTATCAACATCTAAGAAGCTGTAAATATTATCATAAATTATATATGACATAAAAATGGTATATTCCTTGTGTATGGATGATATATAAAGGTAGATAGTATGGGATACCATAATAATAGCTACCACATAGATCATGATGATTTTATTCATAGTCAGGCTATGTATTTTTCTTGAATTGTGGTGTAGTGTGCTGGAGGATCACAAAGAACTCTGTGGTTACCAATTTTATAAAAAAAATCATTTATTTTTATTCTTCTATTATAGTTAATGAATTAGATTGGATATGGAATATAGTTTCCTTCCATTGAATTTTACCTAGAAATATACGTCCATTTATAGTATACTTTGTTAATAAAATGGAAATGGTTCTTGCAAATGATAATAGGTCACACAAGATGACAAGTCATATATATAGAACATTAAATCTCATGAGGTATTTTAGTAAAAAATGTGATGTCATAGTTATGAGAGTATCCAAAAAGGATAATGTGGTAGACCCACAAACTAAATCTATATCTCTTATGAATTGTAACATTAATGTCAGAGCTAGTGCATAGAGAATTTATAGTAGATGGATCTACTCGAAGTTGGTATTATATTAGGGTATTCCCTCTATATGTATATTTTATGTACTCTGAATAAAATAATATGTATATAGTTTGAATATACATGTCTTTATTCTTACAATATTAGTGTTGATACTTTATAAACCATTATTTTCATGGTAATGGCCTTAGATTACATGTTGTGTCAAATGGTTTTATCAGTTCTCTAATAAATTTAGAAACTCAAGATGCTTTGCTAATAATATTAAACTTATGAGATATGGTCCTAATGCATCATACTAATAGGACACTAATGATGCTATACTATTATATGTTAGTGGTGATAACCATTGATACTTCTTCTCATAAAGTTCATACGTGGTGATCTCAAATTTATCAGATCATGAGGACATAACTTCCAATAGGAACACCACATTTTTCAGATGAGATGGGTTTTTCCTTTATATGATCATATGTACTCCTCTTTGAAATTCCTACCATCATAAATGTGTACCATTTGACCCTCATACATTGATTCAAGGAAAAAACAATGATAATGTATTCATCAAGAGTTATCTTGTGATGGTCATGTGATTAGTGTTATGGAATTTATTGAAGGATAAAGATTTAATTTTTCAATCGTGAGTTGAGGAAGAGATATCTCATAGGCCTAGGATGGTGAATATGGTAGTAACTTTATTAAATCCATGGCTACAATACAAATAAGAAAAGTTAATCTAGTAAGGTCCCAAAATATATAATGTATCAAATGGATGTGATATAAGTGTTCATCCTACATTATGATATATCACAAGGCAAAGAGATGATATTAGAGAGAATGAGTTCACTGGAGGTAGTTGATGATTTGGAATCCCTTATCTACAAAGGGGAAATGATCGGTTTCTACTCTCCCATATTAGTCAATCAGTTAGACTCACTACTATGATGATAAGGACCAATAAGTTCATGATCTATTTGAATACACATTTTCCACTTATTCTAATGAATAATAGATTATGATTAAGTGGGCCCCAATTATGGCAGGTGGATTTCTAAGTATGATTGATCTCAGGTAAAACTTATTAAATTATATTATTCTTATTTAAAATAATTATTATTCAAATTTATTTCAGAAGGTATTCATAATTTGTTCAATCATAAAAGAGATTAGAAGAAAAAATAATATCTAAAATAAACATAGTATGTTCAAGTTTCATTATGTTATTTGGGGATCTTATATATTGAGTTAATGGTTATTGTTTATTAAAATAAAATTTTACTATTTTATAAGTGAGTGATAAAATATGTTTGGAATTTATGAAAATTTTATTTTGTCAGACAAAAATACAATTGTCTAAAATAATGGCTATTAATTTTTTGGGACCATAGCTTGATTTTGGATAGTATAAAAGAGGAATAAAGGTCTATATGGCCCCTTTAAAATAGAGATCTTCCGTTTGGAAAAATTTAGTAATATATTTTATCTTATATTCACCTATCATGTTTCTTAAAGAGATTTTTCAATGAATTCTTATGATCTTATCAATCATGTATTCTCAATAAAGTCTATGTTCATCACACAATGTAAGGGATGACATAAATCCTTTCTATTTAATATGATATCTCATGGGTATAATAGATCAACAATCCAAGACTTGTGGGGAATGTTTGGATGATTTAATGGATTTCAAGATTAGTATCATTGATCCTTGAGACATCAACAATGAGTGAATCAAACTAGAGACTTTAAATGTTCAAGGTACTCCGTAAAAGTTCAATCAATTTTATTTATCATATTTTAATTGAATTACACATTATCCTTTAATTTATGATGGAAATATTTTTTTATGGATTCTATTTTTTAAAATAAACCGAATGCCAAAATTTTAAATTAATTGATTTTCATGTTATCATTACAACATGGGCTCCAGAATTATCCAAGTGGAAAGGATGTTTTCATAATGAAATGTTTTAAATGATTTATTAAGCTTCCTTGATCAGTGTTCAAGGTTATTTTCAATGAACATTGTTTTGTATTTTTTTTGATTTAAAATAAAATTGTCAAAGAAGAAAGGATACATTTCTAAAAAAAATTATTTATTTTTAATTCATCCATTATATGTTTTTCTGGTTTTATTCAATGATAATTATTTTAAATGATTAATGTTTTAAATATTGATTTTTAAATTTGGTAGGATATATTTCTCAAGAAAGTTTCCATGTGATCATTAAAAATCATTTTCTATTTATGATTTTATCCATTGATTTCTCTTAAGATTTATTGGGGATATGATCCAATGATGACACTCTTATTCTACCTCTAAATGGGTTATGATAATTGTGAAATTATTTGTATGGGACCAATTTATCTTCCATGGGTTGAATGATGATAAAATAATTATAGAACCCAAATACATTTAGACAAGTTATACCATGATAAAATTATTATGAAAAACACTGCTTTTTCAACTGTTTATGCTTTTTTGAAACGATAAAATGATTATGAATCCTATTTCTTATACACTTGATATGCTATAATAAAATTTTTGGGGAACCCATTTCCTTTAGTGTGTATTTATATAATGAATTTGATATTATATTATGGTGCTTATATGTATGAATATCATCATGTGATTTTTGGGACCTATAAACACGCCAATGTGTTGGGTAAATGTTCATATATAATGAGATAAATAAAAATTTAATGGTGAATGAACCCAATGTTGTGAGATAATTTCTCTACTATGATAGTATTATGAGTAAACCAGGAAAACTATGATGGATTTAGGAGAAAACCCATTTCAATATGATATTCATGTAAAAAAACCCTGAACTACTAAGGAAATAATTTTTTATTATCATGTGTACATCCTGAATCTATGTATTATGCCAATGTTATGTTCTCATGGCATGTGCACTCTAATTAATATAAGATTCATTTCTTATAAACAACATAAATTTCTTCCATTACTCATGTTTTTGATTTTTAATAAGATGTTTTTGATTCCTAAATGTTATTTTCAGGTTATCATACTATAATTCTCATGCTATATAGATATCTCACTTATTAACCATTACTAAGAATATACTCTTACCCTTTCATATGTTTTCTTCACGGAAGTTATAATAAAAGGTAATAATTATTCTATTTCTATGTAAGGTGCTAGTTATAAATGCCATTGGGGGAGATGGAACCCCCAACTTATGGTCTAGTTGTATACCTGTCCATGTTTTCAAAGCCATAGAACATAAAAAATTCAACTGTCTATAGTTCTTTTATATAATGAATATTCTTATATTAAAATGTAATATAAATCTTTTACAAGTTTGGGTCCATGTATATAAATTAAAAAAACTAAATATGTCTTATTTAGAAAATTGTTGATGAAATTTTAATCCTAAAAATAACTTTTTAACAAGAGAAATTATATTTATTAGATAAAATAATTTGGTTTATTAAATAATTTATAAATAATGTATGGAAAAAAGTATCCATTTTATTAGATTTTATATCTATAGGTGGAGAATAATAATTTTAATATATTTAACAGATATGCATGTAATTTCCTATTAAGAAAATAATTAATATATGAGTAAAAATATTTTCCTCTTGCAATATAGATATAAGTAATTTTTTAATAAAAAAAATTTGACTCGTAAAAATGAAGGTTTTTATTTTTTAAAAAAATCTAAAATTGAATGCATCCTTCAAACGAATCCAAAAAATGAAATTAACAGAAATTATATTTTGAATTACATAAAATAGAACTTAGGTTAATAAAAGTAAATAATGGGTTCCCAAATTCAATATAATGTTTTAAGATACATATTGTAACCCTAATTTACCTAATTTACCTTTATCGAGGTGTAAAGTCATTAAGAGTATTACTCTTAATATGATCATAAAAGATCCATATTTACAAAATTAGAACATAATTATTAAAAATAATTAATTAATTTTTTATGAATAAATTTATATGGGTCCCAAAAATCACTTTTAATATAATTACAATAATTCCATTGAGAAACGGTTTTAAGAAAAATGTGTTTTTAATCCCAAAAAAGAACTCATACAAAAAGAAAGGTACCTTACTATTATAAAAAAATTTAGTATATAATTTAAATTTAATGGAGGCTTATATTACATTATGTATAAGGCCCCAGCATTAAACCTTACTTAATCATGAGTTATTACAAGATTACACATTAAGGATCCTTTCAGGTTTAGAGTTTTAAAGAATTAGATCATAAAACTTGCATTACATTCCACATTTAAATAATGTGGTTACATAAAAGATAGTATTCATTTTTCCCATCAACAGAAACATATTAAATATAAAACATGGATTATTTCTTGAAACTTCCTTAACAATATCATCATATCATGTACCCATCCCTTGTCCTGTGAGAAACATTTCAGAAACATGGAATGAGCATAAAAAGCTCAGTAAGGGATATAAAAATATGGAATGGAAACATGAGTATAGATATAAATAAGAATGAAATCATACTTTACCCATAAAATATAAGCACTTTAACATACCCCATCAAATCATGAATAAATCATCGAAATCATAAGACATAAAGGTAACTTGAGGTATTCATAACATTCTTACGTACACTGTAACCCTCTTGGTTACGTTTGGAAAACCCATCACAGTATATTCCCTAAATCTCTTCGGAGAAACCTTAACGTTTATCTCCTTCGTGTTACCCAATGCATTGGGGAGCTATATCGGGCTCACCCGCCCTTAGTTTATCACGGAACCACCCATATTCATAACAATGCCTAAGAACCATAACATAATCGTATCACATAATACATGCATAAAGGAAACATAACATTTCCAAATTTCAATCATAAGATATCAATACAACACATTGATATAAAAAACATTATGAAAACCATTTTCAATACCAAAATAAATGAAAAGTAAAACATGGTATTTATTTTTCATTTTTAAAAATGGTATGTCTTGTAGAGGAAGGTGAAACTCAAATAATGGTCATGGCGGTGAAGAAGTCGTTGTCGCTGCATATGTATGAAAAAAAACATTCCATTTTTCATTTAGTAAAACGCTTCATATAAAAAAAGATTCCTTTTTAATAAGCATAAAATTCAAAGGGGATTATACACCATATACAAGAAAGTTGTGTATAAATCAAAATATGCCTCAATGAATAGATATTGAGACGATGTCTCATACCTCGTGTCTGACTTGACTCGAACGTTATTTAACCTCTTGAATAATAAAGTTGAGTTAATTTATATTTTCTTAAGAACCTTTTTCAAGTTCATTATTCCTTTTATATCACTTATTACCATTTCATGAACACTATGTAATTATTTAAGTTAATAACGGTCGTTTTAACGATCATTGGTACTTGTGTCAAAAATAAACTCTTTATAATTACAAGTTGTTCATGCATAAATTTTATCCAGAGTTATACTCATGATGTAGATATCATATATATCATATATATCCAGTATATACATGCATTTATAATATTACATATTCATTTAGATGTAAGGAATGAAATGCACCGTTCATGGAGACCGTAAGCCGTATGTATGCATGAATGCTCCTTTCATTTCTATCTCATACTTTAATGGAATTAAAACATTATGATACATAATAGTATTATAATTCCAGTATGTTATCATATATAATATCATTAAATCTATCTTTTATATGTACCACATATGGTATTAACGAATGAAATCACTTTGAGGGGGCGGTAGTCCGCACATCCTAAAATGATGATATTGCGTTTACCCATAACGGATAACATAAAGGTATGACATAAATGAAAAATACAGAAGCATATGTAAAACATAATCATATTATATATCATATATAAATATAGTGACATCTTAATGTCCACCTTTGAAGGTGTTATATGAGTGTTGAACAATCATCGTTTCGTGAGGCAGAAATTCGCCATCCATAGAAATAGTATGTTCTTTAACCATTAGATGTAGGTGTGTGTAATTGTAGCTCGAATCCTTCTTATAAAAACATCCTAGTATATGGAATATACTAGTGTTGTTACAAAAGAAATGAATAAAAAGAGTTTAGGGGGTTGGAGAAGCAAAATAAAACATAAAAACACAAGAGAAGACACTACCTTTAAACCGGGTAACTCATTTTGATTTGAGCTCAAAGGCTTCCTTGGGAAGACTTCTGCCAAAAGTGAGGCTTCTAGATGTAATAGAGGTATGTGGAGAGACAAAATGGGCAGGGACTAGCTGAGACAAAGGCTTTGTATGTGTGGGTAAGGTGGTAGGGGTGGGGGCCTTTTATAAGAGGAGAGGATGGGAACTCTTGGAAAGTTAAGAAAAGATACTTTTCTATAAAATGATTTTCAGATAAAAAAGGTCCCAAAATTATAAATTTCTAGGATAAGGTGATAAGGGTTAGAAATAAACCCATACAATAGGTTTTTGACAAGTTTAGGTCTTAGATTTTACATTATATTTTCATTTTATTTAAATCGTTAAATAATGAGGTAATCGCTGCATCATCATGGTGTCATAAATAATTTAATTTATTTAATGTCTAAAAATTATAAAAAAAATAATATGATGTAGGAAATCCTATTAGATTTCCAATTACTATTTATAGTCAAACATCTGACTTTTATAACCCCATGTAAAAATTGTTTTAGTAAAATAACTCATGTTTTGACATTTTTACTTTAACATTAAATAAAAAGATATTAATGTCATTTTCCTTCCAATGTGGCTCCATGGGGTCCCCAAGTTGACCCATGGATTTTATTGGTCGGCCATGACACATCCAATAAGGGTAGGACATGTTTCTAGGTCATTTCATATTATTAAAACATTATTTTTACATTAAATTACACTAATTACCTCTAATCGTGATTAAAAACTTAAAAGTTACTATTCACCAGAAAATTATTTTAATCCCATTGAACCACATATTAATTCATAATTACAACCATGTATGTTTGATTTTTGAAATTAAAAACACAGAGGTGTTAAATTTTCATTTAAACGAAAAATCAATTTTTTGAAGTACCACATAGTGGTTTCACTATTCATCAAAAATTGAAGTTTTTCAGAAAAATACCAAAACTTCACCCTAAGATATATTTGATATTACAATTTCAAAAATGATGTCTATTTTAAAAAATTCAAAACATATTAGTTACATTAATTAATTTAATAAATAATTTCCGCTGTAAGAGCAAGTAGCGTGTTTTTATGAAACAATAAGTATCAAAAGATTGACACTAGTTTAAGTCCAATTTCAAAGTGAAATTAATTCCAATGACCACCATTGGATTAAATGGTAAAAATATAGTATAATTTCACTTTAAAACCAATTAAAAGGATAATATAATCATATAAACAAATTATATTAAAAAGAGGGTTTGAATTAAAATACAACATTTTTCACTATTCATTAAAAAATGAACTTTATCTGAAAAATACCAAAAAATTACCCAATGTAAATTTCAATGTCCCAATAATAAAGAATAATTTTAATTTTACAAATAGAGCTTATAAAATTCTCAAAATTTTGATTTAAAAATGGTTTTCCATCAAAAGGCAGTAAAACAATCTTTTAAAAATATTAGTGCATTCCATGCTTAAGATTGGATTTATTCTCTTTTTAAGCCTCTAAAACACTATCTAATTCCATAATACACATAGATAAAAATATATATTATTCATTACTTACTTCGGATTTTACATCCTCCCCCCTTTAGAAAATGTTGTCCCTGCAATTTATTTACTTATCGAATAAGTGGGGGTATTTAGCCCTCATTGCATTTTCAGATTCCCAGGTTGCCTCTTCAATCATGTGGTTTTCCCAAAAAAATATTTTAACTAATGAATCACCTTAATCCGTAACACTTGCTCCCTTTGGTCAATAATCTGGACCGGTTGTTCCTCATAAGATAGGTTCTCTTCCAGATGAACTACCTCTGGACTCAAAACATGAGATGGATCTGGCATGTACTTCCTTAACATTGAAACATGAAAAACATTGTGTACCTGAGATAGAATCGTAGGTAAATCCACTTGGTAAGCAACTGATCCAACTCTCTCCAGAATTTCATAACTTCCAATGAACCTTGGACTTATCTTTCCTTTCTTACCAAGTCGCATCACACTTTTCCATGGTGAGACTTTGAGAAAAACATGATCACCTACCTCAAAAGAGAGATCCTTCCTCCTATTGTCCGCATAACTCCTCTGCCTACTCTGAGCTGTTCTCATGTGTTTCTGTATCATCTGAACTTTTTCTGCCAACTCTTCTACCAATTCTAGTCCCATCAGCTTCCTTTCACCCACTTCATCCCATAAAGCTGGAGTTCGACACCACTTCCCATATAACGCCTCAAATGGTTCCATCTGTATACTGGAATGAAAACTGTTATTATAAAAAAACTCAACCAAAGAAAGATGTTCGTCCCAACATCCCTGATAATCCATCAAACAATCACGTAGAATATCTTCTAATGTCTGAATTGTTCGTTCTGACTTCCCATCTGATTGAGGATGAAAAGTTGTACTAAAATTTAATTCACTACCCAACGACTTCTGATTGCCTTTCCAAAAGTTAGAAGTGATCATGGATTCATGATCAGATACAATGGAGATAGGAACACCATGTAACATGACTATATCATTAAGATACAAATGGGAAAGTTGATCCAGGGAAAAAAGTATCTCGTATAGCAAGGAAATGGGCAGATTTAGTCAAGTAATCAACAATAACCCAGATTGTATTATTACCTCGAGGTTTCTTCGGCAATCCCACAACGAAGTCCATGGATATATTTTCCCATTTCCACTCTGGTACTGGTAATGGCTGAAGCATCCCCTTCGGTAACTGTCACTCAACTTTAACCAGATGAAAAGTCAAACACTTCACAGTAAAATCAGCAATATCTCTTTTCATTCCATCCCACCAGTAATACTCCTGAAGATCTCTATACATCTTAGTACTTCCAGGATGAACTGAAAACGGAGAACTATGAGCTTCACATAACAACTCTCTCTTCAACTGTGAATCACAAGGCACACATAATCTCTTCCCAAATATCAAAACACAATCATTATCAATGATGAATTCAGGCAACTTACCCTTCTGAACCAACTCAACCTTTTTCTGCAACACACTATCATGATTCTGTGCTTGGTTGAATCTTTCTGATAGAGACGATTTCACTGATACCTAAAACAAAACAGAAGGACATCCTACACCAACAACTTCTATACTAAAGTTCATCAAATCCTTATCCAAAGGATCTCGTTCCAAACATAACATTGTTAATGAAGCATTACTTTTTTGACTCAAAGCATCATCCACATTATTTTCTTTTACCGAATGGTAATGAATTGTACAATCATAATCCTTGATTAATTCTAGCCATCTCCAATGTCTCATGTTCAATTATTTCTGAGTGAATATATACTTTAAACTTTTTTGATCGGTATATATTTCACACTTTACTCTATACAAATTATGCCTCCCAATTTTTAAAGCGAAAACAACAGCAGGAAATACCAAATCATGTGTAGGATAATTTACCTCTTGAGTTTTCAACACATGTGAAGCATAAGAAATTACCTGATCATTCTGAATTAGGATGAAACCAAGTCCTTTCAATGAAGAATCACCGTAGATAACATACTCCCCATTCCTGGAAGGTAGTGCCAAAACTGGAGCATTCACCAATCTTCTTTTCAATTCCTGAAAACAATCATCACATTATTTTATCCAGATAAACTTAACACCATTTCGAGTTAGCTTAGTCATCGGACTAGATAACCGTGAAAAATTTCTAACAAACTGGAAACATAGTTTTCTTACCGTCAGAACTTTTTAAATAATTCTATCCTTTCTCCTGCCACCTCGGTCTCTTCTTCTACTGGTTGTTATAGAACACTTGATCATCGACAAACTCCATTTCCACCTTCTCAGCACATCGAACAAGATTTTCATGACTTTTAAACTCACAAGAAGCCAATGCCCTTCGATATTTTGGCTTTAATCTTGAGTAAAAATAATTGATTTCACTGTCAAGGTCTCAGATAATATTTGGAGCATACCTTGCCAATCGAGTGAACCTCTCTTCATAGGCATCCGCTGAGTCTTCCTCTTACCTCAATTTCTGGAATTGTTTTTCCATCCTAAGTCAAACAGCCCTAGGAAAATACTTCTCAAGAAACATACCTTTGAATTCATCCCAGTCAAGGGCATCAATCTAATCAGCGTCCCTGATATTTTTAACCATCGACCACCACTGATATGCCTCACCCTCTAAATGGTAAATAACAAGACTAACCTTTTGATTGTCTGAACACCCCATGACATCGAAAATCTTCTCCAGTTCATTAATCCACCCTTCAGCTAGCATAGGGTCAGATGATCCTCTGAATTATGGGGGATGTTGCCTCATGAAATGTTCCACCACTGACATGTTCCTCTGTGGTTGATATGGCTGATCTCATGCATGGATATCGCCACCATTTATCGCTTGAGTCAATTTCACCATTAATGAAAAAAATTGTTCGGTTCCAATTCCGACCATCTCAGGATGCTTATTCGAAAGGTTATTTCATTCGGTATGCCTTCCTAGAACTTCTTCCCTCTTTCCTCTGTGGAAAACCATTCTGAACAAACATTTCTTATATGAAGAAACATGGTAATCTTCAAATGCTATATCATTTCAATTTGTCCATAAAAAGATATTTTTGGATAATCATTTAATAGAATTCTAACTCCGAAAGTTATCTAAACCGACCATTGATACCAACTATAAGGCCCCAGCCTTAAACATTAATTAATCTTGAGTTATTACAAGATTACATATTGAGGATCTTTTTAGGTTTGGAGTTTTAGAGAATTAGATCATAAAACATGCATTACATTCCACATTTAAATAAAGTGGTTACATAAAAGATAGTATTCATTTTTCCCATAAACAGAAACAAATTTAAAATAAAACATGGATTCTTTCTTGAAACTTCTTTAACACTATCATCATATCATGTACCCTTCCCTTGACCTGTGAAAAACATTTCAAAAACTTGGGATGAGCACAAAAATCTCAGTAAGGGATATAAAAATATGTAAAGGAAACATGAGTACATATACACATAAGAATGAAATCATACTTTACCCATAAAACATAAGCACTTTAGCATACCTTATAAAATCATGAATAAATCATAGAAATCATAAGACATAAATGTAACTTGAGGCGTTCATAACATTCTTACGTAGGGAGTAACCCTCTTGGTTACGTTTGGAATACCCATCACATTATATTCCCTTAATCTCTTTAGAGAAACCTTCACATTTAACTCATTCGTGTTACCCAATGCATTGGAAAGCTATATCGGGCTCACCCGCCCTTAGTTTATCACAGAACCACCCATCTTCATAACAATGCCCACGAAACATAACATAATCGTATCACATAATACATGCATAAAAGAAACATAACATTTCCACATTTCAATCACAAGATATAAATACAACAAATTGATATAAAAAACATTTTGAAAACCATTTTCAATACCAAAATAAAATAAAAGTAAAACATGGTATTTATTTTTCATTTTTTAAAAGTGGTATGGCTTGTAGAGGAAACTGAAACTCAAATAATGGTCATGGCGGCGGAGAAGTCGTTGTTGCCACATACGTACGACAAAAAACAAAAAAACATTCCTTTTGTCATTTACTAAAATGCTTCATATAGAAAAAGATTCCTTTTGAATAAGAATAAAATTAAAAGGGGTTTATACACCGTATAAAATAAAGTTGTGTATAAAACAAGATATGCCTCAATGAATAGAGATTGGGACGAAGTCCCATACCTCAGGTCCGACTTGATTCGAATGTTCCTTAACCTTTTGAATAGTAAACATGCGTTAATTTCTACTTTCATAAGACCCTTTTTAAGTTCATTATTCTTTTTATATCACTTATTAACATGTCATGAACACTATGTAATTATTTAAGTTAATAACGGTCGTTTTAACGATCATTGGTACTTGAGTCAAAAATAAACTCTTTATAATTACAATTTTTTCATGTATCCATTATATCCAGAGTTATACTCAGGATTTAGATATCATATATAACATATATATCCAGTATATACATGTATTTATAATATTACATAATCATTTGTAGGTAAGGAATGAAATGCACCGTTCATGGAGATGGTAAGCCGTACGTATGCATGAACGCTACTTTTATTTCTATCTCATACTTTAATGGAATTAAAACATAGTGATACATAATAGTATTATAATTCCAGTATGGTATAATATATAATATCATTAAATCTATCCTTTATATGTACCACATATGGTATTGAAGAATCAAATCACTTTGAGGGGGTGGTAGTCTGCACTTCCTAAAATGAAGATATCGCGTTTACCCATAATGGAATCCATAATGGTATTCCATAAATGAAAAATAAAGAAGCATAAGTAAAACATAAACATATTATATATCATATATAAATATAGTGACATATTAATGGCCACCGTTGAAGGTGTTATATGAGTGTTGAACAATCATCGTTTCGTGATGCAGAAATTCACCATCCACAGAAACAGTATGTTCATTAACCATTAGATGTAGGTTTGTGTAAGTGTAGCTAGAATCCTTGTTATAACAACATCCTAGTTTATGGAAGATACTGTTTTTGTTACAAAAGAAATGAATAAAAAGAGTTTAGGGGGTTGGACAAGAAAAATAAACCATAAGAACACAAGAGGAGACACTACCCTTAAATCAGGAAACTCTTTTTGATTTCAGCTCGAAGGCTTCCCTGGAAAGACTTCTGCCCAAAGTTAGGCTTCTAGGACTTAGAGAGGGATGTGGAGAGACAAAATGGGTAGGGTTTGGCCGAGCCAAAGGCTTTGGATGTGTTGGAAAGGTGGTAGAGGTGGGGGCCTTTTATAATAGGAGAGGAGGGGTACTCTTGGAAAGTTAAGAAAAGATACTTTGATATAAAATGATATTCGGATAAAAAAAGGTCCCAAAATTATAAATTTCCAGGATAAGGTGATAAGGGTTAGAACTCCACCTATCCAATTGGTTTTTGAAAATTGTGGGTCTTATATTTTATATTTTATTTTCATTTTATTTAAATCGTTAAATAATGAGGTAATCGCTGCATCATCATGGTGTCATAAATAATTTAATTTATTTAATGTCTAAAAATTATAGAAAAAATACTATGATGTAGGAAATATTATTAGATTTTCAATGACTATTTATAGTCAAACATCTGACTTTTATAACCCCATGTAAAAATTGTTTTGTAAAATAACTCATGTTTGTGACATTTTTACTTTAACATTAAATTAAAAGATATTAATGTCATTTTCCTTCCAAAGTGGCTCCATGGGGTCCCCAAGTTGACCCATGGATTTTCCTGGTCGGCCATGACATATCAAATAAGGGTAGGACATGTGTCTAGGTAATTTCATATTTTTGAGACATTATTCTTACCTAAAATTACACTAATTACCTCTAATCGCGATTAAAAACTTAAAAGTTACTATTCGCCAAAAAATTATTTTAATCCCATTGAACCACATTTTACTTCTTAATGACAACCATGTATGTCGGATTTTTGAAATTAATAACACAGAGGTGGTAAAATTTCATTTAAACGATAAATCAGTTTTTTTAAGTACCACTTAGTGGTTTCACTGTTCATCAAAAATTGAAGTTTTTCAGAAAATACCAAAACATCACCCTAAGCTATATTTGATTTTCCGAATTCAAAAATGATGTCTATTTTAAAAAATTCAAAACATATAAGTTAAATTCATTAATTTAATAATTAATTCTCGCGATCAGAGCAAATAGCCTGTTTTTATGAAACAATAAGTATCATAAGATTAACACTAGTTTAAGTTCAATTTTAAAGTGAAATTAATTCCAATGACCACCATTGGATTAAACGCTAAAAATATATTCTAATTTAGCATTAAAAAAAATTAAAAAGGTAATATAATCGTATAAAAAATTAGATTAAAAAGTGGTTTTGAATTAAAATACAACATTTTTCACTATTCATTAAAAATGAACTTTATCGGATAAATACCAAAAATTTACCCAATGTAAATTTCGATGTACCAATCATAAATAATAAGTTTTTTTCGACAAATAGAGATTATAAAATTGTCAAAAGTTTTATTTAAAAATGGGTTGCCATCAAAAGGCAGTAAAACAATCTTTTAAAAATATTAGTGTATTTAAAGCTTAAGATTGGATTAATTCTAATTTTAAGCCTCTAAAACACTATCTAATTAATTAATATACATAGATAAAAATATCTATTATTAATTACTTACTTGGGATTTTACATTAAGAACCAATTCAAAATATAATTATAATTTTAAATTTAAATTTCAAATTAAAAATTTTATCATTAGAAAATGTATTCTTCACTACACATTAAAATATAACTCATTTCAAAAATATACTAAAAAATATCCCTAATATAACATTGATAATATAATTCAAAAAATATATTAATTTCCAAAAAAATTATAAAAAATAATAATTTTATAATAATTTCTATGTACAAAATTAAATAAAACCCAATTTTATGGAAATTATTTTTTAAGTACAAAATGACATTACTGAAAATTGGTTCTTTTTTATTATGAATTAATAAATATATATTCATCCGTTAATTTTTTTAAAAATATTTTAAATAATTTTTTCATTCTTATTCATACCACTCATTTAAGAACAATATTATATTTATCACAATGAAGTTATAATTTTTTTCTATTATATCGTAGTTTTCATAAAGCATTTTGTTGAATGTTAAGGAAGATATCCATCATATTATTCATTTAAAATATATTTTCCTTATATTTCAAAGAAATTTTTGGTAGAATATTTTACTACATTACCCCTTCATCCACTAGATCATATTATATTTTTAGATCCACCTGACCCTTAAATAACAACATCTCCTTTTATATTATTATAAAAATTCAACTCACATTACTTCTAAGAAGATCAATAACCACCCCTCATCACTTCACATATCGATCATACTATATTATATGAAACTTTTTCCCTTGTCTCCCAAAAATTCTCTCCCACAACGTAGAATCCATTTTCGTTCCGAAATACAAATCTCAGTATCCTTAATGTGTTACCTAAGGGAGAACGTCTAAATGGAAAGGTATTTTTCCCAAACGAGGTATCTAATTTATTTTTTTCTTCTAATACTCTAAAAATTATTCAATATATGAAATTATTATTAGATAAATAGTATTAATATATTCAAATGATATTATAATAATTTAATTCTTATTTATTACTTTCATCTAGAACCATTAGAAAAATGAAGACATCGTTATAAATATGTATGAATACAACCTCCATGAAAATCATGTATAATCATTCACTGACATCATGAACATCTGATGATAATAGTATATTTAAATGACTAATATGATATTTATAAAATTATTAATATTGATAAACTATAAATTGTTCCCTATCCTCCTCCCCATATGTGTAAAAGTTTCATGTCTCATTAGTGCATGTGGGGACAACATCATTTGAGAAAGTGATGTATTTCATTATTCTCAATAGGATTTTCTTATGTATCAAAGTTGCATAAAAAATGTTTTAAAAGATTAACAAATGTTAAATAAAATCATTATTCGTCATTGATAATAATATTATATAAAAGTAATAACTTTCATAAACATACTCTCCCATAGATTATATGTTATTCTCATCCAGGTCTGTTTAACCACCTACATGAACAATGAAATATTTATCAATCTTGTACAAATAATGTAAAAAAAATATTACTGTTATTTTATAATAATAACATAATATTTCTTTTCGTTATAATTTTAATATTAATATTTAACCCATTATTCAGATAACACCGCAACTTTCTCTTAAATGACCAAAACATGGTCAAAATTCAATTTGTCACTCTAAATAGTATCTAAAAGTATTGTGAAATTATATTAAAACATTATAAATATTTATAAAAAATTATAGTCCCTAAAATGAACTTGTAATAAATTAATTTTCAATATTTTTAAAATAATCAAGTAAACCATTTCGAATATTTTAGTAAATAAATAATTGAATCTGATAACATTTCTTTATGAAAATAAAAGATAACTAAGAAATTTATTTGCGATTGATTATTATAAATTTTGATTATAAATAGATACTTGTAAGAAGATAATTCAAAATAATTTTTTTAGGATATATATTTTTTATATATGGTTATAGAAAATGTTCATATTATATAGAAAAATAAAATGCTTGAGTTAGGTCAATTTTCATTCATTGAGTTCTAATTATTCATCTAGGATGTTATTCTTATAAGTTCTGTATGATACTAAAAATTAGTATTCTCTTTGATTTACATGTCCATGTTTCTCATCTATCCAATGAACTCATTTATATTTTCAATCCCCATTATTTGTTACATTAGGTAATCATAGAAATTTATTTTTTCTTTTTATGTTAATATTAAATTTCATCCTTTATAGTTATTATTCAAAGATTACATTCTAAATCATCCTATACTATTTTCATTTAGTCAATTAAACTTGTGGTTTTACATAATAAAATTCTTCACTCCCTCTTTTGTGATAATTTTTTATGGGATATCCTTATTAAAAAAAATTATTTTCATTCTCACAAATTTAATGTACCTTGAATTGAATTGGTATATACCTTAATAATACCATCGACCATCATTATTTGAATGACTAATGAAAATGATATTCCACATGTTGACTAAGGAAAGTGTTGACATATCATATCGTTATTATCCTGATATTTTTTTTTTATTAAAAAGTAATATTTATTATGACATTAATTTTTTTAATTTACATTTATATATTAAATGAATTGTATATAATTTAGTAATGTGTGGGGCCATAATATCCTCTCAATGCATTTATAGGTATTATGAGTCAACTAGACTAGGTATTTAGTGTGTGAATTTATAATTGTTTAGATTAAATTGTTGTGTTCTTCATAAAAAATATATTCCTTTTTAGACGTCTCTGATGGTATGTAATATCATCGAAAAAATCCTTTTAAATTATTTCATTATGAATTCTATCATAATGAAATAAATTATGTTTATCCATATGTTTATCTATAATTTTAACAACGTATTTTATTAATCTCGAGTGATTAGTTCTTTGAAATTAAATTATTATCATTTATTTCAAAAAATATATAATATTCATTCACTTTTTTTATGATAACGTTAATTTTATTATTTACCATAATGTGTGTTTGAGTACACCCTTATTATGTATCTATTTACACATGTTATGAAAAAAATTATTAAACGGGATTTTTATAGAAGAATATTATGTCTATAAAATTTATATTAGATGTTGATAACTCTTTATAGATTAAATAGTTCAAAATATTATTGTAAAATTTCCATTTTTTGATAATAATGTGGGATATATTAGTTTATTATGTTTCCTAATTCCTTAAATCACTAAACTTATATGTTCATGAGATTGTATGTAATGAAATTTATGTTATAAATCATATAATTATGTGATAGTTATGTATAAGATATCATTGATTGTGCAAGATAATATTTTTATATTACATTATAGATTATGATTTCATATGTTGATAATAATTTAGTATTCATAAATTTCATTAAGGATTGATAAGGTATGAATGGCCCTTATTTTAAAGGTATATATAAACATTTAGGTAACTTGACATAATATTGAATATTATGTTGTGTTTAAAGAATATAGTGTGATATGTTCTATTAATACCCAAAGGACCAGTCTCTGTGTATAATATAATATTATTTTTTTAGTAACATATAGATTATGTGGATTCCTAGAAATTACATCTATGTTCAACTTCTTGAAATTAGATGCAGTTGTCTCATAGATGCACCTCGGGTTAATCATTCTAAAATGACTGATTGACTATCAAATCCATCATCAGTTCATTATGATGAGTGTTCCTCATTCTAAACACTTAGTCAAACACTCTAGCGGGATATATTTTTTGTTAATTCTAATTCTATTTGTGAATCATTATGATGGATTTTAATATAATTTTTGGATGTATTATAAATGTAGTAAGGTTATAAAAGCTAAATAAAATATGACTATGAATAACACAGGTTAAATATATAGTTTTATAGGATGAATAACATTGTTAGATATTCGAACAATGATTTTCACAGTTTAAAGAGAATTATTTCACAGGATAAGATATATTTGGATTGAAATATCATATATATTTGATCATTTACATTTATTTTATTGGATCCTTTCATAATCATATCCATTTTCAATTAATAATGGGATATTTATTATAATTCAACATAATTAATGTATTAGGATTATAATAAGACTTCCCTATAGAGGGATATTTGGAAAAAATTATTGAGAATTTTAAAATATATGTATTATGAGGGAAAAGGTATGTTACTTGATATTCCCTAGTATAATAAGGTTTATAACACATTAGAACAAGTATATTGGTTCAATATCATCATTAAAATACTCTTAGGTATTTTTATTAGATGTAAAAAAATAAAAATGTGGGGGCTTAATTAATTTAGTGGGAGATAAAGTTATACTATAATAATTTGGAAATCATATTCTTTATAATATAAATATGTTCGAAATGATAAACTTTTTATATTTTTTTGAACAGAATTATATTTGATTAATATATAATTCATACAGGATAATAGTTTACTAACAATAAATTAATAATAAAAAATTAAAAATTACATTAAAATCACATGAAACTAAGTATTACACACCATATATTATTTCTCAAGATGTATTATTATGTGATTTGATAGTGTAAATAATTAAAGGACAATAAATGGAAAATAAAAATATATTTAAAACTATAAACTCACATACAACACCTCTTCCATTGAGAATCACCGTTTCTATAATTAAATAATTAATGAGAAAGAAAATCTTTAAAGGAGAATGTATATTGTGACATATAGAATGAAATCTTTTGAAGTTAGAACTGTGAGATATGAAATGTGAATAGAATTCATGAGATTAGTATGTCTATATATATGAATGAAATTTCGTGGATATAAATAAGGTTGTTACATATATGGTCACTGTAAATATTTTATTTTGATATACATGTATCCAATATGAATAATTTTTTAAAAATTGTTAGAAAACAATTTAATTAATATAATTTGTTAATTATAAATAGTGGAATCAAAAAATATTATCAAAATATATATATATATATATAGGTATTAAAATTTATAATTAATAAAATTATTATTATAAAATTATGGTATTAAATGTTTATAAAATAAAAAAATATAATGTTAGCATCAATGGATCAGTAAAATTTATTTTTTGTAATATAATTATTTTTTTTGAGATATTCATTGGATATTATTTAATAGAAAATTATTACATTTCAATGAACTATTTTTTTCACTGTTTATTTTTAACAACTGTTTAAAAAAATATTTATAACGAAATGTATGTATCCTATTTTAAAAAAATAAATTAACATTCATTCAATAGTAATTTATAGGAATGTAGTAAGGATATATACATTTTATACTTAAAATATTATTTTACCGAAAAATTTTGCTCTTATATGTTATGAGTATATATTTTAAGAAAATAATAATATATCATTTAAAATATATTTTTTATATAAATAATAGATTATGATTAATTTAATTATAAATTTTAAGAGAATTATATGATGAATAGATAATATCTTATTATCGTTTTACTATTAAAATGACAATTCAATTACTTTTAATTCCATTTTTAGATAAATTTCTAATATTTACAATCAAAAAATTAAAATATATGCTTTATATTAGGATTTTTCTTGAAAATATTTATTTAATATAAATTATTTATATGTTTTTAAATAATTTATTGTTTAGGTCATTAATAATAAATATAGGTTTTTCTAAAACGGAAAAATTATGAATTTATCATTGTAAAAGATAAGTCATAAATGTTTATAAAACCTGTTAATTGAAAAAATATACATTTATGATGGAAAAATAATTTTTTAAAAATACTATTTATAATTTATGAATCATGTGTTAAAATTTTGATGAATTAATAAATTATACCTAATAAAAATACTATTTGGTCTTTTCATTTAATTAAATAACGTTTTTTTTTTGAAAATTGGTTTCAACATTTTATTAAAACAAAAAAATATATTAATTTTATCATAATTACGAAAAAAATTCATGGAAATAAAAAACATAATTAAAATTATCATATTTCTCAATTTTATGCTTAAAAATACACTTTCTCAGAAAAACAGGTTTCAATGTAGTACATGAAGTAATATTGAAATTGTTTTTTCTTATAGAATTATATTGAATTTGAATTTTTTTTTCATATTTTGATTAAATGGTTAAATGTTATTTGATTAGTTTAATTTAATTCTCACCCATTAAATGTAAATTTATTAGGTATAAATTGGTTACTATGGTAACAAAAAATGGTAAAAGTGAAAAAGGAAAGTGTAAAAGATACAAAAAATGTTTAAAACATGACTGAAAATGTATTTCTGATCCTTTATTGGACATTAACCTTCCCCCAATATACTATTTTCCATTATTGGTTCTAATTGACCTTTGAATAGTGACATTATAATTAATATTATTACACAAAATTCAACACCTTCACTTGTAGAATAAGCTATCACCACCCAACTTCTCATCACACACCAATAATCTTAAATGCATCAAAAAATATTTCACATTGGATTTAATACAGTCTCCCCAAATACTATAATTCTTCTTCATGATAATATACCATGCTAAATAACATTATTGTGTTACCTAATGGAAAACGTACAAAGGGTGAGGTAATGTTCTAAACAATATCTTTTAACTTTTTTCATATTTTATTCCTCTAAAAATATTGGATCTATGGATTTTTAATAAAATATTTTATTAATATTTATAAATTTTATTATCAATTTGGAATATCCATTTCATATATTCCTACAATACAATTCTCGAAATGAATAATTCATCATGTGTATGTGCATGATACAGCCTCCCTGAAAGATATGAATTGTTTTTCACTACCCCCTTCACATATAGTTAAAATTATAACCAAGGTATTAATATTAAATTAGTAAATTTCTTAATATTATAAAATAATTAATCATTCCATATATACCTCCTAATTGATGTAAAAGTCACATGTCGCTAATTCATAAGTGAAAACTACCTCCTAAAAAGTAATGTATTTAGTTTTTACCTAAATTATTTTATTATGTATAAAAAAAATTATAAAATCAGGTTCAATACTTTAATAAAACATATGTAAAATAAATGTTCTTTTATATTTATGATATTATTCCAAAGGAGTCACTCTCATAATCCTATTCACCCATTGTTTATAGTATGTTCTTATTTTGGTTAGTTTAACCACCAACATGATTAATAATATAAATTTATATCAAGGGTGACTAATAAAACATAAATAATGGTGATATTATAAAATTATAATTAAACAATTATTTTTTGGAAAGTTAATTTCATAAAAAAAACCAATTAATATGGTTTCACCCCACATTCCATAAAATTATTAGAATATTCTTGTTTTCGTCTTTCACATCAATGTTCATAAAAAATATAAATATTAAATGAAATTTAAAATTTAAAATTCATTATAAAATATTTGTTAAAATACCATTAATAACATATTTACTCTTAACCCTAATGTTTTTTAATAATAATCATCAAACATATACAAAACTATTACTAAATAAATAGTCAAATTTAATAACATCAGATGATGAAAATAAAATATAACTAACAAAAAATTTTAAAATAAATGATAAAAATGTTGTCTATAATATGTTAAATGTAAGGGAAAGGTTTGGAAATAGGTTATTAGGATAGTAATTTTATATACAGGGGGTTTAGTCATGTTTGGATGATCTAAACAAATGGTATGGGTAATTGTTAACAGATCGATAATTCATTAATTTGTTTTTGTTCATCATGAACATTGTTCTTATAAGTTGGGTATAGTATACCCAATAATGTTATTATGATGAGATGCAAATTTTTTTGGATTTATATTTCTATCACATAACCCCCATTTAAATATATTATCTACATAATTATGATGTTTAGAAGTGGGTTTCATCTCGATTTCTTCTCATGGAGGCATATTTTATTTATTTTTCTAATTTCATTTAAATGTTTCATAATCTACCTGTTAGATGTAATATATCATCAATTATATTGTATTCATGGTATTTTAGTTTCAATTTCAAGGAATATATTTTAATTGGTTCTTGTTAATAAATTTCTTTATCTTCTAAAGGATATTAATTACCTAATAATTTTTCCATTTATTTATTATATTTGTTTATCAAATTTTTTCTCCAATTATTGTGTTACTCAACAATAAAATTGTATTTGGTTATATTTTCAGTTCCACTCTAGAGAAAATGACTTTATAATTTAAATATTCATTGATTATGAATTTATTCCCCATAAATGTATTTCATTGTTAAGAATAATTCCAATCCATCAAAAATAAGGTCTTTGAATTCCATATCTATATTTTTTATACCCTCTATTTCTCACCTTAACATTTGAAAACAAAATAATTAATTATCTTATGTGATCCTAAGATATTCGTATACAACATTATGTAAAAATATTTATTAACCTTATCATTATGATTCTTGAATTAACTTCTAAACCATATCATTACATTATACATTGGGTGATCAATATTCTTGAATCAATGAACATAACCGTTGAACACTACATTTGTGATTTTATTTGATGTGTTCTTTTTAAGAAGTTTTTATTATAGATTTCAACATCCCATATTGTTATAATGTTTCACTTGTATAATAATTATTAGTACATTCCACCTCTTTTCTCCAAATATAATTCGAACATTTAATTTAAATATTAACTTAATAAAGTATTGACATTTCATATGTTTATTAGTACAAAATAAGTGTTTATTGAATGTTAAGGAAATTTTTTATAATGTTTTATTGTTCTTTTAATTAATATTTTTAATGCATCGCACATAATTTAGTGCTTATTAGGGCCCAAAATATCCTCTAAATGCATTAATAGGTCTTCTAAGATATGCTATCATAGATATTTGGTGTATGTTAGAAAGGTTATTAACATATTTTTTTCATCGTATGGATAGAAAATAAATATCATTGTATAACGAATTGATGGTATGTAATGTCCTATAATAAGGCCATAAAAAGCATAGAATTATAAATTCGGACACCAAGAAATCTATTATTATCATCCATGTGTTTAAATATATTGTTATCTAAGGATTTTTTTAACAATGTGTTCTTAGTGATTTGAAATTATATGATTAAAATTTATTTAATACCATATTAATAATTTTTTGGTAATTATATAATAATTCTGGTATACTCTTTACAGTATTAAAAATCTCAGTTGTCCCATAATAAGATTATGTATCACCAAGTTATAGAGGAAATATTTAACATTTATTGTATATAATAATAGAATGACTGTATAATTAGTCATAGATGTTGAACAATTATTATTGATTAAGTAGTTTCAAATATAGACGCTGAAATATATAGTTTTTTCATAGATCCATAGGCTATATTATTTAATGATTTGTCTTCATTATCTAATGTTATAAACAAATGTTTTTGTAGTATTTTATATAATTGTATTTTTGTATAAGTCACGTAATTATGAAATTGTTATATTCTATGGAATAAGAGTAATTAGGTACCTTCCCATTATTTTGAATTGGACATTTCTTTATTGTAATGATATCATTATTTGAGTGGTATCATAAAGGATGTTTATTATACTATTGTCATCCTACACTCTTTCATAGGTTAGTATCTATTATCATGAATGATTTTTTTTTGGGATAAATCTAATATAAGGTCATGAATTTCACTCAACCCTACTATTTTGGTTTATCTGGTGTTGGGGGAGTCCTTAAACATTGGTCATTGGTTGTTGAGAATAATCATATATACCAAATTTTAACTTTATATATCACCCTTATAACCATTACATATCCCATTTTAAAGAAATTTACCCTTTAGTATCAAAGTATATCTTCATACTTCACAAAAAAATCAACATGTAATTTTCTTCACTATAATACATATATATTAAATAATGATTCTTAAAGTATATTTGTTAATACATAAAATTAATTTACTAATATGTGATTAAAAATTTCAAATACATATTGTTATTTTATTCTTGTGTAATATTCATTAATCCATAAACAAAAATAAAATTTTGATACATGTTGGAATGTTATTCCCATATTAAAATGTAATTTCACATTCCATAGAAATAAAAAATAAATATTTATTCTTTTAACTCGTATATATCAAATAGTTCTAAAAAAATTCAATCTATAAGACTCATTTCTTACAAAAATCAATATAAATCCCTTTGATTGTAGTATTCACTGTAAAGTTTTTGGGGAACCATATTTTATGATTGATGGGTCTATTATCAAATATAAACCACAATATTAGGAAAACCCATAATATAATAAATTCCCTTCCACACAAAAATAATGGTTCGATGATTTTATGTAATTTCAATTTTACCACATGGTTATTCATTTCATTGTCACTACCCTCATATATATCAATTTGAAAATAGATTAATAGATAGGGATACATAAACGGTGTAAGAGAGAGTTAATAATTTTTTAAAATAGGATACACCTATAAGGATAATGATGCAATTCATACATATATATATTTAAATTCATAGTACCCCTCTATTTGATTTACTCCCCTTATTTCTCTCTAACCAAGATTGATAATATTGTTCTATTAGAATTGTTTTTTCCTCAAAATAAATATTCTCCCCATTTGAAAACTCATATAAGTTTTTCCCACATATCCATAGATCCCTATCACATTATTATTCTAGGATAAGAGTTTATAGTGATTGGATTTGGTTATTATGTCCTTAAGACATGGTTTTAATGGATTTTATATTATAATACATAGTTGATATATTCCAGAGAATTTTTTTTAGTTCAAATTCCTTATCCTTGTATTTCAAATCAAAAGTATGGGTAGGGAATTTTTAAATTTTCTTATGTAAATTTATTAAAATGTGGGATTTTCATTATTTAATTTCTAATGGGTGAATAGTAGACATTTACCCAAAGAAGATAACTACTAAAATTAATTGAATTAAAATAGATTATTTACGTTCACTTGTAATTATGTTATGATTATTATCATGCCCTCATTATATTTTCTATATAGTGTGATGTTATATTATTGTGATTATATGTCCTTTCTAGTAAAATTATTCAAGAATAAAACATAAAAAACAATTGTAATATGATACGATATATGGATATTCAATGTCGAATTTATTTATGTTTTAATTATATATATAAGGTATAATCTATTTCCCTTGAATTTTTTTAGGACTCGGAGGTGTCTTGAGTTAGTTATATATTGTTCAAGAGGATGGAATAGATTTTGGGCCTTGTTTTTTTTGATATTTTCTATGTAGTTTTCTAGTTCTTATTAGATTGAACCACCATAGGTGGAGAATATTATATGGCGGATTTTAAGAAACCTTTAGGATCCACCATTGTGAAATGATGTCGAGAAACATTTATTAGGAAGATTTTTGTAAAATTTAAGAATGATATTCTGATTATTGGGTCTTACTATCAGAAATAGTTATAATGGAGTTTACCACACCATAGTACATTGAATGGATAGGGTAAAATGAATTGGGAGTATACACTATTCCACAGTGATGATAATGGATGTGTTCAAAATGGTCCAATGATTTTTTAAAGACACATAAATTTCTAGATCCAAATATCATGAAAACCATTTCACTCTTTGATCAAAGGCACCATGAGTGTTTTTTTAGTTCACTACACTTTAGTGAATCCCTAAAGGCTTCATCCATTATTAAAGGAAAAAAAATTCTTAGCTCGTATTTTTATTCCATCTCATAAAATCTAGGTGATCGCTACATCTATCACACTCTCCATCCTTACCATAGAAACCTTATATCTTCATATTAAAATATAAAATATATGTATTCTATATATTATCTTTAACTCTTCATTACAAACGATTTATTTAATTTTTAATATGTAATTTATGTTTTCTTTTATATTTGGGAAGGAAATGAAGTTACAATTGATAGGGGTTTTTACACATATATTTTTGTGTTATTTCCTTTATTTTTATAATGTTTCCTTTGGTGATAGTTGATCCTTAAACATAAATTATTGAATTATTTAATTAATCATGCTTTACTCCCTTGTTTATATTTTTTTAGTTAAGCTTAAAAACATAATAATATATCATATAAATTATATATTGAAAAATTACTCAGTAATAATTAAATTTTAATGAAAATAGGAATATATGTAATGTCATTTTTTGAATTTATTTTTGGTCATGAATTACCTGATAAATAATAATATTTCAGTGAATAATTATTTTATTTAAAAAGAGAATGAATCATTTTTAGTGTATTAAAAGTTTGAGATTCATTCATATGTAAAAAAGGTAAATGAATTTTGAATCACATTTTTTGTGTGTTAATATCCATTTTATTATGATTACCATTGTATTACCATAATAAAATTTAATTTATTGAAAGATATAGTATACCTTGTTTAAAATAATAAATATTTTCTATGGAGATTTAAATGAATAAAATGTGTATGATCAAATGTTCCTTGTTTTGTTGATGAATACCACAACTTTTATTTTACGATGTCATTTTATATATATTTTATAGTATTTCATTGGTTTATTCAGTATAGATTAAATGATTTAATATTTCAAATAATGTAAAGAGAAATGAAGATATAATTAAATTTAACATGAAATATTAGAGGGATAACTTCTCATATTTAATTTTATTAATTTTTGGAACTATGTTTAAAAGCCTATTTACTATTTTTTTATCTATGGTGAGTATTTTTCATTGCATTCCTTGTTGGAATAATAATTTTTTTGTGAACTAATTACAATATGATGTATATAAATTTTTTCTTGGATAAGAATACATTTTTGTATCTAAAATACCTCATTCCTTGTTGTGAGAGGCTTGAATTCACTGATTCCATGGTTAATGTGCCTTTTCCAATGTGCCTAAAATAAATTTTAAATTTCACTATGACCTAGGGATTTAGATTATTGTCTAATTTGATAATAACTTTTATGTATTTTTACCCTTTGATTATACATTAGTGTTTTGGAAAAGGATATAGATATACTGACTCAATAATTTTACTCTAATTGTTACTATATTTTTAATGTAAAAATATCTCAATTACACCCCAATGATCGTGAGGCCGAATGTGTTTGAAGACTATAATCATAATTAATAAAATGATGATAAAATCAATGCTTTATATTTTATTCTCCATAGTTATATTTTAAATCTGTTTGTGATTGTAAAATTTAATACCATAATATTCTGAATATATATATTACAAGAGTGATATAAAAATAACGGTAAGTGAAATAACATCGAAGGGAGACAAAAAATTTGAATCAAACATATAATAAGATATCCAAAATTGCATGGTACATGAGTTATCAAATTTATGAATAGTTTAAATGAAGTGGTTTGATAAGATAATAGAAGTATAAGAATTGTGGAACAAATATAAAATATGATATAAAAACAATCCAATGCTAATGTTAACATCACATAGTATAAAAAGACTCATAATTGAATACGTTCACTCCCTACCTAGTAAATGATGTCTCATTAGACTAAATTACAACCTAATGAATTAGAGGGATATATAATATAAGGCCCACCCGTCACATTCATATAATGTAAATTTACATGTGTGGAAAAAATTGTTTATAATTATAAGTCATAAATAAAATAATGACATGTGTAATTAAAATGGGTTTCATAATCTATCCTCGAATCAAAATCAAACCAGCATTATCAAGGAACAAATTTTAAAAATTAACATAAATATAGTATTATAGAAAAAAATTAATATATAATTATCTTGGTATTTATGTTACATACATATAAACATAATTTAGAAAAAGTCCACAATTTCAAAGCTAATCATCATCGAAAAAAACATCTTCAAAATACTACATAAAATATTTCAGGAGAAAAATAATATATTCACATTGGGAACACTTCATCAAAATATCTAAAAATATCCAATATATTATAAAATTATTTTTCCATGAATGGTGGCATGGGAAATTATAACAAAAAAATAAATAGTTGATTGTTCTTGATAGTGGGTAATCCTATACATATCATAATAGTTAAAAGAAACATTCCATTCACATTGATGTAAAAATACTTAAAAGTTATGCGTTCTTAAAATGAAAACATGATTCATTTAAAAATATTTTGTAAAAAGACAATGTGGTAAAAAGTTTCAATAAATAATTTAGGTATTGTTAATAATAGTCTTTATATTATATTTAGAAATATTGTATATGAAATAATTTCCATTTTTTACTAAAGGGATAAATGGAGACATTTATTCTAAAAAAACATTTCTAAATAATTTAAAGTAAAACATAGGGGAAAATGATACTATTTGTTGATATTATTTTGAATAAAAAGATGAAACTAAAAAAGAAATGTTTCTATTATACATGGATCAAAAAATTTCATACAATCAAAATTCAAGCATAAATAGTCCTGATTAAAATAACATTGAAACATAAAATCTTACCACTTTGGAAACATTTGATTCATAACTTATAGAAAATTATTTAAATGAATTGTATATTAAATTATCCGGAAGTATGATTTATTCATGATATATTATATAAAGGGTTATTATATATTCCATTTACAAAAAATTAGTTTCATAAAAGAAAATGTGTCTCAAAGATGGATTTTTTGAGATGAAATGGTAACTTCGATTCAAGAAAATATCATGAAAACATTTTATATTAATTATAATAAAGTTATATCAATTTTTTTTCTTATTTTTATTTACATGGAATATTCCATTATAATAAAACCACATACATTATTTATTTTAATGGAATAGTAAATTATAAAATCAGTTATGTCTTTGTCAGGTGTTTTCAAGGATGCTCTTTTTATAGAATAAAATAGCATCGTTGTGTTGACTATGGTCAAATGTGTCAATTTTTCATCATAAAAATATATTATTACTGAAATAATTATCATTTTTATAGATTAATTTTTATTTTGAAACAATCCATGAATATTATTATGCAAATTGAAATACTTTACAATTATGGGAATGGTAGGGAAGTCATATAGCACATCAATGTATCCATTTTTCAACGATCATGATGGAAAAAAGGTATGTTTTATTTTTTATTTATAAAATTTATTTTTATAATAGATATAATTTAATTTATTAAAAAACATAGATATATACCATCCATGTAAATCATTAATAAAAACCAAATCAAATCTCTTCAAAAGGTGGTGGTCCGCAGTACAAGTGAATGATGTTTTCATTTTTCAATGGATTATAAGATAATAATGTATAGATAAGTTAAGCTTCCAAAATTATAATTAATTAATTAATTTTATATTTAAACAATAAATCCGTCTTTATAAATATTTATGAGATGGGATAATGGGATACTAATTGCAAAGGTTCGTGATGCAGTTGTTCATCGTACACTTGAACGACAGTTTTGTTTCCCATTTGAAGGAAGAGGATATGGATAAATATTATTACATAATAACGATAATATATAATTATATATTATATATTATTTTTGTTATACTATAATTATTAATATATAATAGATGGTTTAAAAATAAAATGTAAATAAAATGAGCTTAGAGACCTTTTCTTAGACGATCCTCCTCTGGATCTGTTGTTATGGATTCTAATGTTTATATTTTGGGAAGAAAATTTCACTTTTTATGAAAAATGATGTTTAGTATAGACTGTAAAAGTTCTTGTTCAATAAAAATGCTACAATAGGTGTAAATAATTGACTGGACATTCTTCCATTTTGTAATTTCGGATAAATGGCATTATTTTAAATACCCAAAATAATTCAATAATGGGAAATCACTCTCAATAAAAGTGCCTCAAATATTGAAAAATAAAATATTTGAGAATATTTTAGGCTGATACACACCTCTATATCTAAAAATATACAATTTTATGCAGTTTATTCTCCTCAACTCAAATTTTACCCACTTATATCATTTTAATTTTTTTTACAAAGGACATATTTTAAATGCTTTTACTATTCATTTTGAAAAATCATTAATGTTAACCTATTATATAATATAAATTACTATGGAAAAAAATATTTATTTCATTTTATAAAATTCAATTCATATAAGTGATATAATTTAATTTTATATAAAACCATAAAGTGTGATGAAATCAATTTTTTTTTAAAAAATATTTTTTTCATAAAATATGATCTTATATTAATTGTAAGAATATAGGTCATCACTATATGAATTTCAATTAATAAATATTGAATTAAAATATACATACTTCCTTCAAATAGTTCCACATTATCATTCAATGAAATTAATTAAAATAGAGAAACATTATACACTTTTAAATAATTTTCTAAACAATATCTTTTAAAAGTTAGAGTAAACTTATAATAAAAAAATTTAAAGATGATTTAAATATAATTAATTTGATTAAATAAAAATAAAATAAAATTCTATAAATTTAAAATCAAATCGATATGATAACTCTAATTTTTTATTATATAACTTATTAGAGTAATTGAATGGTTTTCACTAATCATCATTTTCCCCTATTCACAGAAAAATCGATCACTATAGATTAATCCAAAAATATCAACTTATATTAATATTTATTAAACTATTTCAATTTTTCTAAAATCACATCTATAAAAATGGAAGAAAATGAATTATTGTATTTTCTCAAAAAAGTAATAAAAAATAAATATTAAATGAAACTTTTTTTGGAAGCATATAACAGATTTATTATAATATTTTACTTATTTTTTATGAATTAATAAAAGAATTTATATTATACAATACATTTATAGATATGTTTTGTAATATTTTTATTCTTATTTCTAAATTTAATTTTAATGGCTAGGTTATAATTTTAATGATTAAATAACAAAATTTTAATAATATATAATATTTTGTTTTTTCTTAGAATTGGATTTTTTATATGACATCATGTATAATATTATTTTAAAATATCAGGGGGTTTCATTTTACAAAACATAAATAAATTTCTTCCTTATAATTTGACCTTGTGATATGTTTTTCATTTGGAAATTCAACTCTAGAAAATATACATCCCAAAAATGGTTAATAAAACATAAACGTAAAATATGGGAAATGGTTCATAAATATCATATAGAATAAGACATCTTATGTTTTAAAAATATGGGAACATTTGTGGGATATAAAAATATAGGCATTAGTGAAAATCATAAATAATTATCAAGAGTGACAGCGATCATTGTTCATAAGAAATATTATTTTGAAGATAAATTTATCAAGAGAAAATGATATATCTATGATAAATTAAAAGGCCAATTTATTAATTAGATATGAAGGTAGTTTGCTAAAATTATTATTTCAATGTCCTTTTATTATAGTTGAGGTATTATTTTTCTATCATGATAGGGAAAATTTAAAATTATATGTAATTCATATATTTGTATTTCAAAATCATAATTTCCTCATTTTATTGTGATTCAATAAATTGGTCCATCACATATTAATTTATAGTATCATTATCCTGTATAAATATTTTTAAAATAAAATCACTTAAATTTTAATTTAACAGATCATAAAATCCTTAGTAGTGTAACAATATACGTCAATTATATTTCATAAAAACAAAATGGTTAGAAAAAATTATGATTATACACAAGACTAATATTAATATATTTATCACCAAAATTCAACAATAAAAAAACATTAATAATTTTCATTCCTTAAATAAATAACCTTATATCCCAAATAACATGAACATCCTCAATACGAATGACTGTGTTAACCTCAAATATTACCTCATACCCTTTAACATACATCTCTGTGAACATAATAGGATTCTTATAAAAAATAATTTACATTGAACCTAAATTATATAAATATATATATAATATCCTCATAAAAGGTTTCCAAAAATATCCTTAATCTCCAAAAATTCCATGAAAATAAAAAAATATTAGATCCCATAATATTTTTCCCAAATTAGATATAAAATTTATCAAAAAAATAAGTAAATAAAATTTCAAACTTAGTAATAAATTAAATAGGCTATTTTTATACACTACACCCTTATCTCTCATTGGTTAAGGGTTTAATCATTACATTGCCTGATATGAGCAATTTTCACCCAACTTATGGGATGTTCTTTTTCTAAAAAATATTAATATAATTCTATTAACATTCATAAAATATTTTTAACATCATAAAATAGAGTAATCACCAAATTAAATTTTTAACCAACAAAGTATTCTATAAAGAATATTTATATTCATATTAAATCAAAAAAATTACTAATCGAAAATAATCACATAAAAGTCATGAACATGTCAAGTATTTTCTTTTCCTTAATGAAGGTATCTCAAAAATATTCACCTTACCAAATAATCTATATTCTATGTCATTATTTCTATTTAATATGTTCTTTAAAATGATTAATTAAAAACTAATGTAGAGAAATCTCTTGAGGTTTTATGGTTTTCATAACCATAATACAATTAATAAAAGTAAATAATAATCATGACCCTTGAATTCCAACAATTGAAGAGTTCTCTTAATCCCCCTCAATGAATTTCATAATATAGTCCCTTAGAAAATATTCTATGGATTAGGGAATTGACTCATATAATTACATTGTTCTCCATATCTATGACATTAAAAATTTAGTGGTTCATTAGGGTTAACTTTTTTTCCTGCATCATGTTAACTACAATCATCATTTTTCATTGATTGTTGGATTGTTTTTTACATCCTTTTCCATACATTATAAATCATCTTGTTCATTTATATCATTTTCCATGTAGAATCATCCAAAATTTTAAACATGTATAAATTGAATCATCTAATCATTATAACATTTAACACATAAACATCAATGAAACGATTTCAATATCTTATTTTATGCTTTTTGAAATTTACATATGTTCTAGTTGCTAATAATCATCCAAAAAAACTCATTTGTTAGGATATATATATATATATCCCATTAGGTAACGAATATTTTTTGGAAAACCATTAATTTTCCCATCACATTGTTTTTTTGAAAAATTTCACTTATTTTCCACTATAAAATAAAATAAAATAATATAATATTATAATACATTAACTAAAAACATAAAAAATGGAAAATAGAAATCATAAGAGCAATAACGAATAAATTTTATGAATATCATGAATTAGGTGTCTCTAGGTTTATATCAAGGTTATCATGGGTAATATTTTTTCTATACAGTTTTACAAGATAAAAATTTTATTATGTCATAAATAATGGATCAAAAAGAGTATTATTTTTTCCAAGAATATCTTCTAAGAGCATCAATGCAGGTGTGCATTAAGGTCAGTTGACCTGCAATAGGTGATGATCAATTCCCACTCAATGATCTATATTTATAGTTATTATCCCGAGGTTCAATTATTCTGGATACATAACGAATTTTAGTATCTACACATTGATTTCATTTCTCAAAAACCACTCCGTATATCTGTTATCAAAAATCAAGCATATATTCCAGTTACTAAAAGAGTCCTTATATTTTTCCCTAGGGTATTCACTAAATGCTTTTCATCCTAGTATCCAATGGATATCTAAAATTTTCATTAGATACCAAATTTTGTGACCCAATCCTTTTATAATGTTTATTAAATTATTTTTATAATAAATATATATTAATTACAACTCAGGTATCATGATTCCTCATGTCCTTGGAATACAACGTTTATAAAAAATCAATGTGAGGATTAAATTAATATTATTTATTTTATTCTCCATATGTATCACATAAATATTTTCATTCTCTTGAAACTGTATGGTATATCCAAAGGAATAAATTTATAAAAGGGGTGATAAAAAAATTCATGACATATTATAAACATGGTAAGTAAACATAACAATTCCTTTAAAATAATAACATGTTATCATAAAATGTATGATAAATTAGTAGTAAAATTGATCTATAATAAAATGAAAATGGTAAAATATAATATTAGAGGCATAGGAAATGTGTCCTAAATAAAAATCATTACATTTACAAAATTCTAGGGTAACTACTATGACAATATAATATGTTGTACAAAGTCCAATAAGGGATTTGGATCACTCACTAACCCCGTAGATGACATAATATTAGACAAAATGACATAATTCATTAGAAGTATATATAATTATGGACCCAAAGATCACATTAATATCATGTACATGAATATGAGTTCAACATAAAGAAATTAATCATAAATCATAAACATATAAAATATTCTTGGAAGGAAAATTGGCTCCATAATATTGGGTAATATCATAATAAAAAAAGTATTCTAAATGATGTTCTCTATGAAATGAACATAATCCATGTATTAATTCATTAAATTAAGGGTTAATAATATATGTATGCATGTGATATACATATATACAAAATATAGAAGTCATCTAGACATCAATGATTGTTGACATTGATGAAAATTTCTTTAAAAGATTACCTAGAAAATTTATAAAATATAGTAAAAATCAGAGGGTCTAATTTCCATGATAGTAGGTAAATGTTTACATGTCCTAGAAGAAAACATAATAATTATTTTCAAGATATTAAAAAAATTGATGAAGTTATTAATTTAGAAAATGAAAATAAGATTCTTTTCCAATAACTTTATAAAATTAAAATAATGCGTTAAAATAAAGTATATAATTTTTTTGGGAAATTTTATGAATATTCTTGAAAATAAATTTATAAATAATTTATATTGATTAAAAATTATTTTTAGCTGAATGAGGAATTGATGTAAAATTTTAATACAAAAATTTCCATTTAATTTTAAGTGCCAAAGTTAATAAATTGAACTATTATATTATAATTTCATTAATAACTTTTGGAGAATAAAATTAAAGGGTTTTATTATCTAATAAATAAATAATTTCTTACAATTTTTATTCCATAATAATGAATCCTTATAAATATGATATTGAAACAAAAAATAATATTGTTTCAGTAAGTATTGAATCATATATTACAATAAATGAACTAGATAAATTGTAAATTAAAATATCATGATGTTTGAATGAATATTGATAATATATTTTTATGGGATTTATACTTACCATTTAAAATTAATTACAAGGACAATAGAATATGAGTCACAAAAATGATGTTTTGAGATAAATCATTTACCTTGAGTCTAGACATTGGCATGTATATATTTAATCACCTATATAATAAACCCATATCAATTATTATATTGATAGATAAATTTCCAAGGTCAATTTCTTAATATATAATTCATTTAATTCATTTATATTAATGTTTTATTTTATTACCTACTAAGCTATCTCCACGATGTGTGTTTTTAGGATTCTACCATATTATTCATAATAATATTCTTTAAATTATTATCATTTTTATAAAACATTCATACTTTTAATACCCACCAGGTAATGTGGTTATTGTAATGAACTATGTTATAATCATGGAAACTGTTGGTCGTGCGTAAGCACGAGTAACATATCCATTTTTTAGAAAAATTGACTGAAAGAAGTTAATTGTTATTTTATACTTCCAAAATGATAACTAAATAATAATAGTCATATAATTTCTTTATATACACTAACTTATACCATCCAGGTGATGTTATAAAAAAATAATCATATCACATCACAAGGTCATTTTTTCCTTACAAATGAACAATGTTATCATTTTTTAATGGATGGTTAGTTGAGAAGGTTTAAGTTATTTTAACATTACATATTTATTAATATTCCGTTAATATAATATGTAAACATTAAATTAGATAACATTAATAGTAGTAAGAAGTGATTATGGAATCATTATTAAATCGATTTGTGATGTGGTGATCTTTCAAACAGCTGGGAAATGGTTTTTTTATCATTTTATGGAAGAGGGGTGGATAAATAATATGAAATAGAAAAATATATATATAAATATATATTAAATGATTGTGTTATTATAAATTTATTTTCAAAAAATATATATTTTGTAAATATAATTTGAAAAAAAATAAATAATTCGGTGAAGATGCACACCATCTCTTAGAAGAACCTCTTTTGTATATCATTCAAAGGATGGTAAGATTTTCATTTTTATAATATTTGAATCACTATAATATGGATAGGGATTTTTAGAGAGGTACTTTTTCTAGTATTTTTATCAAGATAAATTGAGTGTTGGGAGGATGTTAGGGGAGGGGGTTCCCTTTTATAATTGTGGAGTGTAATTTTTATAAATTACCATGACCATTCAAAATTAGAAAGTACATTTCAAGAAATGTTCCTCTAAATTTGAAAAATAAATTTTTGGGGGATAAATAAGGCCTATTAAGAACACTAAAAGTAATAAATAAACATGTATTAATCATCTTATCATCTTTACATCCAAGGTAATCACTTTTATCATTTTCTTATTTCACCACACCAACTTTTTTTTGCTGTTTTTACTATTCATTAGGGCATAAAAATAATTTTACCTAAAAAATTAATATAAATTATACTAATTCCAAATATTAATTTGATTTTTTAAAATTTATTTCATATAAGTGGAATAATTTATTTTAAAATATAACCCAAAAGCACAACTAAATACTATTTTCCAAAAAAAGCATTTTCAATCAAATGATTATCTTTTATTTACATTCTGAAAATAAATTATCATTATGTGAATTTAAATTCACAGATATAGATATATTATTGAAATTTTAAAATTAAATATTTCCTCCTTAGGGGTAATTTTAATTATATAAAATCAAGAAACTTTATCCAATTTTTTATAATTTTATAAAAAAATAGTTTCTAAGGCTAAGAATAAAAATATAATGAGATCCAAAATATTTATGATTTATACATAAAAACAGGATTAAATATAACTCAATAATAATTATTTTTTGGTAAATTAATATAATAGTGTAATTTTACAGATTAATAACTTAATTTTTTGAATGTCCCGAAAGTTTTACCAAAAAAAATATTTTTAAGTATTCTCTGAAATTTGATATTTTTAGAAAAATATTTGAATTTATACCTAATATAATTATGAAATATTTATTTAAATAATTATAATATGTTTATAAAATTAAATATCTAAATTTTTTAAAAATTAATGATAACATTTTCTTAAAAAATAAGTATTTTTTTGAAGAAAACACATTTTTGATGAATACTAAAGTATTTGTAGATATTTATTATTAATAAATAAATTCATTTATATTATTTAAAATTTTTAGAGTTACTTTTCTTAATATTTTTATTACTATTCATTATAACAATTTTAATATCTCGGTTATAACGATCATGCTTAAATAGTAATATTTCAAAAATATATTTATGTTAATTTAATCACAACATTTGTGTCTTATATATGCTATCGAACATAGTGTTCTTTTAATATGTGAAAAACATAAAATAGTTGTTTTTTATGTTGAAAATTTTGGTAGATATTATATTTTCTTCAATAGTGTGGTACATCAACCAGTAAGGATGTTTTCAAAGAGGGGATTGTTTTTTTATTAATTTAATCATTTTTATTCATACTTAATGCACTAGTTATGGTTTCTTCAAATCCAAATGGGGAGATGATATTTACATGATCATTTAAAACAACATAATATTATTTTATTTTATGAAACATGAATGAATTTTTCAAGTTGTAGATTGTGAAGAGTCCAACATTAGCTAGTTGATCAAGAAATTATATTTTTGATTATAACTAAATGGTTTTGATTCATAGTGTAAAAAAATTATGATATTATACATCAGAAAATAAATAATTAAATATTATTTTCATCAGAACATGAATTATAATACAAAAATATTAATATAGGAAATTAAATATATAATTAATATCTAATATCTAGTTAATTAATTAATTAATATTGATCTTGATCCTTGCCTATTTTATTTAATACCAGGATCATTTCAGTTGTAGTCGAGGGCCCTATTCGATGATATACATAGACAAATCATAGGAGATGTTCATTCCCTTATAGTTAGTTTTCTGGATATTTTTTATTTTTTCTTACTTAACAATATTCCCTACCACGTATGTAGGGAAACTAACACCAAAATCGTTGGGAAAGTGTTTTCTCCAATATCTTGGATAGTGGGGGAATTTATTTCTTAATACTCTATCTCTCCCCATAACACCCTCTAGGTATATATTATTAGGTGAATCCTGAGATATGATTGACTCTTTTATACAGTGTATTCCTTACAAGGATGTAATGGATCATAGTTTGACTATACTTTTATGTGTTTTCATTAATGGAATGACGTATACCACATACATGTATTCGAACAAAGGGGATACAACATCCCATGGGTGTTCATTAATGGGTTGTAATGTACTAAGTTATAATGACCATACACATGATTTAGTGGATTCCATGGTAAAACATTATTAAAATTATGGGATTATTATAATGGTAAATGTCATCTTACATAGGATGCAATAATTATAATTGTACTGATGCAAGGTTTTCGGGGTGGTTTATGGGAGGGATGATCACCAGACATAAACATTGTGGTGTGAGTGTGATAACCCAATGAAGAAGTTTAAAATGGGAACTAATATTCCATTATATTTATACATTCAGTATATATTATTTTAGATTCTATACATTTTATGGTTAGTGTTCCATCATGTGGATGGGAAAGGAGTATTACCTACTTCGATAAGGAGTTATAATAATTTATTTTTTTCTTATTATTTAGTATTCGTCTTCATCATTTTCTCATAGAGGTTATCAGGGGGTCCTATTTATTATGCATTTCATTCTCACTATATTTGCATATATATTATTATTTTTAGCCATAAATTGTATGTTTATAATTAAAATCGGATGTTACTAGCTTAGAAGAGTTGTTATGTAGATATTAGGAGATATTATAGATCATAGTCATTGTATAAGATATACATTTAGTACTTAAAATTTATTTTTCAAAGATTGTTTATTTTATGTATGACATTTCATGTATTTTAATTTTTTTTATTTTATTTTTCTATGGTTTTTGTGTGTATAACATCCCATCTTATCAAGTAAACATAAAATTTATATAAACTGTAATGGTTCTCATGTGTGTGACTATTATACCCATAGTGCTAGTCAGAATGGTTTCACCTATTAGAGGTGGGATTATGTTGTCACTATCTCCCTTTCTTAACTGTTTCCCTAAGAGGAGAAGCTTTCAAGAGCAGTTATCATGACATAGTTTTATCAAAGGTTATTGTTGATTGATATGATTGAATTTGGAGGTAGGAAATCTCAAGATTCTAGGTTTGGTAGGGAAATAGTATTAAATATGATTTATAATTTATATTCAAATTGGATATTATAAAAGATATAATATTTTGTGTCCCCTAATGGAATGATATAAAAATCATCATGTATATTGAACATACTACATGAAGTGATGTTTTTTATGGGGTAGAAACCTAGGTATGGATGATGCATCATATTGTTTTTCACCTGTGATTTAATTGGTAATACAATGGTAAATTAGATAAAATTAATTAAAATATTAATTAATTATCCTTCAAATGTTTTTTGTATTAGGTTGATGGGTTACTATTTTTTTATATATATAGACATGATTCCATTTTGATATCTCTATTAGGATTGTTCATAACAAGTTCAATATGTTATTCTAGTAGATCATCATAAATAATTGGTCATGATAACAACACTTGGTTGAGGAATCTATAATATTTACAGTTCTAGTGTCAATAGAAGAATGATTATTCTGTTTCCAATCATGAGATAGAATATTGGATGGATGTAGAGATAGCCTTTAATTCATCTATGCTACAAAAGGCTAGTGGGTTTCGTAATATGTGATGATGTCACATAGGTCTGCTAGACTATGGTGGATTTTAATTTAATGGGATCTTGAGGAGTCTATAGTTTCATGGAAATGTTTTATGGATCGGTTTTAGGTTGAGTTTTTATATTTCACCACTAAGGGATCTTGTTGGAGAGATATCACTTCCCTTTTAAAGGGGAGTTCCCCGGTTTGATAGTTTAGTATCTATTAAACGAACCTACTATATTAAACATAACAACTTATACTAAATCATATGGCATTGTAATGAATTAAAATTTTATAAATGGAAATTACTTTCTTATAATTAGGCCACATATTATAAACAACATCAAATCAGGTTGAAAACACAATAAAAACATTATAAATAAATAATTATTGAAATACTAGTTATTTCTATAAATTAAAGAACCTATACTAATAAAATAATAATATGACCAGTGGAATCGTAATGTAACCATTAGGAATAGTAAATTTTCAAATAAAATTCTAACATCACCTATGAATGTGTAAATAAAATCTTTTTTCTTATAAATTAAAATATGATACTTTTATATCTTGGTATAATTAAAATAATATTTTTAAAATGATTAATCGAGTATAAACACTTTTTCTAAGAGTTAAAATTTATTTAAAATTTTATAATTACAAAATTTTTTAAATAAAATATTTTTTACTCAAAATATATTAAAATTTTAATATTCTGTTTAATTTTGAATATTATATAATTTTTTGAGACCCTAAATAACTTTTTCAAGTATCATAAAATCTGTTGTAATTTTAAAATCTGAATTTTTTAGTAAATGAATATTTAATTGAAAAATATATATCTATCATATTTATAAAATCATTTTCATATAATATATTTTACTTTTTAATATGATAAATTGGATATTCTGTACGGTGCTTTTTTGGATTTTCCGGAAATAGTTGAATTTTTTTTAATATTAAAATATAGTAATTTATGATTTAAAAAAATTATAATTTAAATCAACTATTTCATGATTAATTTTTGATGTAAGAAACATATTCTTGAAATATCATTCTCTATTTTTTGTATTTATTCATGGTAATGAAAAATAGTCATGGTTTTGAGCCAATATTATAATCTAATGAATAAAATAATCAACAAACTCCCCTCTCCTATAATAAAAATACCTCCCACTACCACCACTTCCCCTCACACATCCAAATCCTTGAATCCTGTCCAAAGTCTCCCTAAGATACTTATCAAGCGTCTCCCACATGTCCAAGAGCCTTTGGTCTCTAAAAATTAAAATATATAGTTTCTTTATAGATCTTCTCAATGAGAATAATTCTATAGGAAAAATCCTCTTTCATTCTAGTTTAAATTATTTTCAATTTATTATAATTTCTTATTATATTCTCAAATCCCCCAATATAAGTGTCATAATAAAATAGTAAGTTATATATACAAATATTTTAGTATTTAATGTTAATAATCAACCATAAAACCCCTTCATTCCTCATTTTTATTCTAAAAATGAGAACATCTTCTCTGAAGTGCTGATTTACTACCATCGTTGATGATTCATTTTCATTTTATTTATTTCCATCATGGATGGTTATAAAAAAATGAAATGGTTGAAAAAAATGTAAAACATATGTTATAACATCATTTATGTTCTAGAAATTACATGTATATGTAATATAAAATAATAAAAAACAGCTTATTTGTAATTATTGAAATATAAAAATTTAATATAAAGGTGTATCATTTTTATTTTATATAATATATAATTTTAATAAATTGAAAAAATATATATAAGACAATTTAAATGTCTATTTTTCATTTATAATAATGAATTTTAGTTTTTTGATAAATTGTTTTATTTTACACAATCATAAATACATGTATATTATTGAATTGATCTAGAAAACCAAGAAAATAAACACTATTTAAAGAATGTAATTGAACTCCATAACCCATCATAATGGCAATAAATTATATTTGTTAAATTATAATAAAAAATACATGTACAAGTGTTAATGGATTTAATAATTAATTTATCAAATATGATTATCCAATATATATAATTTGAGAAATTATTCTGATATAAGGTAATGTTATTCTCAACACCAAATTATTTTCATTGGGTTATTCCACATTGATGAAACAATTCAGTGTTGATGTACATTAACATTCCACAAATAAATTTCTATGTAATTGCCTTTTATGTTTTGTGATATATGTGTTTCCAATCATATTTTATGAAAAATGAAAGTATTTTAGCAAAAATATAATTTTTCTAAAAACATATATTTTACTTCTCTGAAGATTTTTTCTTCTTCACTCACGAAGTATTATTTTTATACCAATATTTTATTCCATTTTTATTTGTAACCTAAATTTTTATGCATGAATTTATATTCAGGAGCCCCATTCATTTCCATGTGTTATTTTGTATCCAATATTGATAAATGTTCTACGTAGAATGGTTGATTATGAAAATGTTATGATGCGATGAGTGTGATCAGAATTATATAGTGCTCCTATGAATTTGGTAATGTGATGTATCTCATGAGATAAAGTGAAATATGTGTGAAAATTATTCTACATTTGTTCAAAATGTTGATGATTTTATGATTATTCACAGATGTTATATTTGAACATGATGTTGTCTATGTTTAAAACTATTTATGATATGTGACCCCTAAGACCTGATTTTTATTTTTTATAAATTTTCAAATTCCAGACCACTTTCTAATGCTTCACCTTAACATTATGATGTTGTTCCTATACATATGTTATGATGATTATTATTATTCTCACCATTTTCATATTGATTCATTTTCTTATTTATAATATTACTATGATTTAGATCACAACTTTTATTTGATATATGTCCTTATATGGAAATTTATACTAAAGGGTAAATGAGGACACTAAAAAACTTCAGAAGGAGGAATTAAATAATTTTTATGATTTATATTGTAAATTTTATGTTTGGAAATAATTTTATTGAGTAACAAAACTATTTAATCTTGGTTTTCCATAACTATTATAGGTTATCTCCTTAAAATTATGTAATAGTAATGTATGAAAATTATGGTTTTTATAGTTGGTATCAGATTTGGGTTTATTAAATTTGTGAATTAGGATTATAGAACATTACTTAAATCCCTTATAATAAAAAATATATATTAATAAACCAAATAAATTTGGTTTTATAAAAATGTTAAACAATGGGATCCCACATTAAATTAATTTATTGAAAATTCTAAAAACGAATAAATTATTTATTCATTACATTTTGACTTATGTTTCATTCATACCATTTCTAGAGAATAGTGGGAACCTAGAGAAGCCAAGCTAACAACCCATGTGTGGTATAGTGTAGCGATTGTCGAAATAACATTACTATTACCTTGGATGCTGGAGTTAAAAATTTCGTGGTCATACTTACCCAGCTGTCTTGGGATATGAACAATAACCATAATAATATCAAACATCTGACATCTAATAAGAGGGAGAAATTGGCTATCATGTCTTTTATATGGAAATGACCGACAATTTTATTTGATCTTCTAATCCACAATTCTTGGATTAGTTCCTCAACTCAATTGAGAATAAATTTTATATGATTTACTGTTCTAAGTAAAATAAGGTGACTCTAGACATTAATCGTTTAGATAGAGAGGCTGGTCAATAGTGGGAACTGATTAAAAATACAAATATGAAGGATACAAAATATGAGATGATGTGGGAATATTTAAAAAATAATTTGTAATAAGTATTTCCCTCGATGTCTTTAGGAAAATTTGGAGAGAGTATACCAAGAATAGAATAAAAAATAAGGTGAATCTATCATGGAATAAAATTAAATTTTCACAAGTTTATTAAAATTATTCCTTGTTTTTAATCAATAATGATATAAAATTAGATATATACATTAGTGGTTTAAAACCAGACCATCTAAAGGACCAATAAATTCTAGACCTCAGGTTTTATGAAATGGTTGTTCATTGTGGTCTCAAAGTGGAGATGGAGTTTAAAGAATGGTGATATGGATATAGAAATAGTATATGAAATATGGAGTTTTAGGATGGAGGATCAACTGAAAATGTTTGAAGGAAAACCTACCCACTCACTTATCTAAAATTTGGTAAGAATAATCATTGGAATTTCCACAAAGGGACAAGGAAGTGTATCATATCTAGGAGAGATGGTCACCAAGCTCATAACTATCGAAGATATATGATGAAGGGATATATACAAACTAGTGCACTAAACATTGTGTTTTTTAGGGTAATCAGCATCAGTAACCACTAAATCCACAACATTAATGTAAATATTATGTAATCATCACAATTGAGTTGGATCCCAAGAATGATGTGTTAAAAGGAATATTGGTTATTCATTTGTGAATAGTGAGTGTCCTATATGATTCTACTTTAATTAATTCTTTTATATATTTAAATATTTAAATATATTATCAAACAACACCTAAAATTATGGACATTAAGTTATCTATGAGAACATCAAATGGGGAAATGTTTTCATCCAATGTATATATCACCTCCCTGGAAAATGTTTTTGGACTGAACATCCCAAAAAATCTGTCTAAGTTTCTTTAGTGGAGTTTGATGCTTTATTGTGAATTTATTGGATGAATTTATATAATTCCAACAACAATTAATAGGAAATAGAGATTACTCATAAAATCCTAAGGCATCCACCAATTATGTACAAGTGTATGGAGTAGGATGAATCCTGTTCAGATTCATCATCTCAATTGTAGATATTATTGCATTATCGGAACACATTTCTAGTCCAAATAATTTATACACACAAGAGAATCATTCTTGAAGAAATTATCATTGTAAGGGACAACAGTGATGTATTACATGATGAATTTTGTGGTTTTTCTCTATACCAATAAGTTGAGTTACTTATTGAACTTATTTGGGGATCTCTATCGATATCAAGTACACCTAATAGATTTTCTCTCATTTAGTTGGTATAATTGAAGAAGTAGTTACAAGAGTGTAGAGACAAGGGTTTTATGTGCCCAAGTTCTACATCATGCAGTGTACCAGTCCACTTCATCATGAATAAGGATAGATGGATTCACCTATTGATTGATTATCACGATCACAAAAAAATTATCGATAAAGAAAAATTATCCCCTTCCATAGATAGATTACTTATTCAGTCATCTGTGTGTATCCATTTTTTTATCAAGTGGATCATAGGTTAGGATATCACCAATTAAAGGAGTGGAGAGAAGATATTCCCCATTATACATTTTGAATTTTTTATGGACATTATGACTTCATATTTATGCGTTTCAGAATCACTAATACTCTAGAAATAGTCATGGAATTAATATGTAGAGTCTTTAAAGATATCCTAGAAAATTTTATTGTAGTATAATGGATGATATTTGGATATACTCCAAGAGAAATGAGTATAGTGTGCCCAATCTGAATAGTGTTCTGGATACCTTCCAAAGGGAAAAAATTTAAGAAGCATATTGTTAATTTGAGTTGTATATGGATAAAGTATCAGTCTTGTGGTATGTTATCATCTAAAGAAAGAAAAATGTGTTGATGCATCTAAGGAAAATAAAATATAAAATTTTCCAATTCAAAAATTAGTAATGGATGTCTGCAGTATCTGTTTTCTAAATGAGTATTACTGATAATTTGTGAAAAACATCTCACGATTATCACACCCACTAACCAATATGACTGAGAAGGGATAAATTTTTTTTGGACAACATAATGTTAAGACTGCTTCCACGAATTTTAAAATAGGCTTATCACTGCACTGATATTCACACATTGGAAAGTGGGGAACACATTTTTAAATATAGTGATTCTTAAAATATGGTATTATGGTGGGTAATAAATAAAAATGGAAAAGTGATAACATAAAACTCATGGTCATTTCCAATTCATTCGAAAAAATATCCAACAAATGATATCGGGTTTGAGGTTGTGATCTTCACATTGAAAATCTGGAGGAATTATCTTTATAGGCAGAAGTGCGAGATACATACTAATAATGAGAGACTAAAATATATATTCACATAAAAGTTTCATAATATGTGCTAGTGAATATGGTTATGAATCATCAAGGAATTTGAATGATAAATATACTACCAAGATGGTATGCCAAATAAACCGGTGGATGCTCTATGTAAAAAGGGTCCTATAATATTATCTATGATGATAATTGATAAGGATTCAACCATCATATATTATAAAAAGATATATATGGTAATCATTATAGAAGGAACGTCATAAATCCTATCTAGAATTACCCCTTTATCATACCTCAAAGTAAAAAAACAATACCCAATGAAACAATGTGGAAATTAAGATGAAAGTGGAACTATTATAATGGATAAATCCTTGAAGATCAAAATTTATGGGGAGGGATTCTTATGATTTGGGTTAAGAATATGTGTACCATCTAATCCAAATATAAAGAAATACCTTCTGAATGACACACATAGCTCAAATTTCCCAATCCACCTAGAAATCTGAATGATTAATCGAGATCTATGAGATCACTATTAGTGGGGAAATATAAAGAATGAGATTGAATAATATACATTAATGTTCCTGATATGTAATAAAGTGAAGGATAAATAGAAAAATTAAGATTTTATGATATAACAACTACCCACACATGAAGGGAAGAGGGAAAGCATCACAATGGACTATGTTAACGACCACTTGAAGACATCTAATGGAAACAATACAATATGTGTTATTGTGCATCTTATTACAATGATACATCTCTTTATCGCAATTTGATTGGAATGTCACTTGATCAAACTATATAGATATAAGTTATATAAGTGGTAAGGTTTCCTATAAAACTACTATAAACATTATCTCATTTCGATTTGATATTTGCCTTTATGTTACGGAAAATTCTCCATCATTCTCTACAAATATGAACTTTAGTATGTCCTATCATCATCAAACTTATGAAAAATATGATCAGACAATTCAAAAACTATACTACAAGTTGATAGAATGTTCAATGGACATTAATGAATGATGGGACCAACATCATCCTCTAGTCAAGTTCTCTTACAAATTCCTTTTCCACTCACGCTTCCTAATATCATTATATAATGACATCTATGGGAAAAGATACAGAACACTGGCATGCTATGATAAAGTCAGTGAACAAGATCTTCTAAGACATGATGTTTTTAGAGAATTTTTAGAATTTTTGAGAAATCATTATTTAGTATAACAATCCATACAAAAGTTAAAAAAAACTATATAGACAATTCTTCATGAGACCAAGAGTATAGGGTTGCATACATGGTATTCCAATACATATCCCCATAGAATATGATCATGATATTTGGGATGAATGGATAGATATGTCTCAGGTACATCTTCCCCTTAAATATTCATAACTTAGTCGAAGTTTTGGCTTATCTATTTTCATTTCCACCTAGCATGTATCAAGTACATGTTTTATTCCATGTATCTCTCTTGATGAAGTACATACCAGATCCGTCACATGTTCTGAATCCAAAGGTGGTAAAGATTGAAAATGACATCTCTTAGGAGGAGAAAATGGTGAAGATCATGGATCATAGAGATATATTTCTACGCAAAAAGACTAATCACCTGGTCAATTATCTATGGATGGATTGTATGTATGAAGAGGACACATGGGAACTAGACGAAGTGATGAAAGAAAAGTACCCCCACATTTTCTCATCATGAAATTTAAAAAAATGAGGGAGAATTTTTATAAGAGGGGAAGAATGTAAATACCAAAACTTTTATCTATGGAAATTCTATTTTTATAATTTATTAATATGTTAAAATGCAAATAAAATCAATTTATAAACACAATAAAAACATAATAAATTAACAATGAATGAAATAAAATTTATTTCATGAAATTTAGGAAAATATACCAACAGAATATTAATATAACCTAATAGTAATCTGACCACTAAAAATAGTAAATCAACCATACAAATTGTATCCTCACCTATAAAAGTGTATATAAAATTTGGGTACCTTATAAATTAAAATATTATGTATTTATATTTTGGTATAAGAAAATAAATATTTTGGAAATGATAAATTAATTGTTGATATTTTTTTTAAGATTAAATGTTTGTTTACAATTTTCTAATTAAATTAATTTTTTAAATAGTAATTTCATTTTATACAAATATATTAATAAATTAATATATTTTTTATTATTATTAAAATATAATTTTTTGACACCTTATCTAATTTTTTCATGTTTCATTAAACTGGTCATAATTATAAAAATGGTTTTCGTAACAAAATATAAATTTAAATAAATGTTAAATATTTGATATTTTGTATATTAATTTCATAATTTGGAGTTATTTTTTGTATTATACCCCTTGAAAATTGCTTAGGTTTGTTTTTTGGGGGTTTTCCAAAATACTTTAATTTCTGTTGAATAATGATATATAGTAACATATAATACATAATTTTTAATTTGAATTCACTATTTCTTAAATCATTTTTAAATTAATAACCATAATCCCAAACTCCCCTTAACTATTTACTAGATTTTTTCCTTGGAATAAAAAATATTCTCATCCATGATCCAAATTAATTAACTAATGAATAAAATAATAAAAACCCGACATCACCTCCCCTATAAATGCTAACCCTCACCACCTCTTCACCACAAAATCCCTGAAGCTTTCCCAAATTGTTCTTAATCCTCTTCCAAAATGTCATACCCTTGTCCAGGAGGAGACTTTGGTGTTCACAAAATACCATGTCTGTTTTATCTAAGGAGGTTCTCATTGAGAATAATTCAATAGGTATATTTTCCTTTCATTCTCTCTTAATATCATTACAATTTCATTTCTTTTTTTCATTCTCTCATCACCTCGCCTTATTAATTTGAAATTATCACTAATGTAACTCATATATATAGTATAATTTTCTTATATTAAATGGATAATCCATCATAAAACCACTACTTCTCTTCGTTTAATTCTAAAATGAGAACATCATTCATGATGTGTCGATTTACTGCCATCATGGACGATCCATTATTATCATCATTTACAACCATCAAGTCCTTCCATAGAAAATTTATGATGGTTGAAAAAAAAATTCAAATTTATTTCATATCCATTTTAATGTTCTATAACTGGAAAATATATATAATATCTAATAATCAGTCAAAACTAGTTTGTGATAATCAAAAAAACTGGAAAATTAATATAAATGATAATCTGTAACATTATCTCTAATAAATCTCCCTCATAACTATAAAAAAATAAAATATGAGACCATTGAAATGAATTTAATTTCATTAATAATATATAATTTCATTTCAATATAATTATTATCACTTTAGACAGTCTTCAATACATGTATAATATTGAAATGATCATGACACATATGAATATATACAATCTTAGAATGTCTGAATTGACCTCCATAACTCTTAATTATCGCCATAAATGAACACAACTAATTATAATAAATATAATTCATGTTAGTTGGTTTTGGATTTATTAAATAATTAATATAATTTGATTTTAGATTAATTTAAAGTGAATAAATCATTCGGAAATAAGGTATGGTTATTCTCACACTCAATTTCCTTTATTTGGGTTCTTCCTCTTTCATGAAAAATTATGTTGTGGATGTTCTTTTAAATTCCTCAAATAAATTTTTTTTTAATTCCATTTGTTTTTTAATGATATAAACGTTTCAAATATTATTTTATAACAAATAAAAATATATTAACTAGACTAATCTTCATTCTAAAAACACATATTTTACCTCTAGAAATTATTTATTCTTCAATAGTGATTGATGATTCTTATACCTAGTATGTTATTCCCCCTTTATTTCAGAACCCCAAAATTTATTCATGAATGTATTCTCATGAAACCAATTCCTTTACATTGGTTATTTTTTCCAATATTAGTATACATTCATTGTGGCATGCATGATTTTTTAAATTTTATGATGTGTCGGTTGTGCCCAGAATTATATAGCTCTCTAATGAAATCGGCAATGTCAAATATCTCTTGAGATAATGTGAAATATGAATAAACTATATGATAGATGTTTTTCACAATCATGATGATGTTAGGATTATGTTCACATGTTATGTGTGGATAATATTTTATCTTTTTACACAAATATATGGGATATTTGACCACAAAGACTTTATGTATTGTTTTGAGACATTACAAAAATTCAAGGCATTATCTAATGATACCTATTATGAATATGATGATTATACCATACTTGTGTTACGATGAATAAGACTATTATCACCCATGTTATATTGATTCATATTCTTAACTATCCTCCAAATTTTCTTTTAAATAACCCATTTTATTTGATGAATATCCTCATGTGACTACTTATACTATAGACTAAATGAGGTCTACTAAAAATCTATAGAAGGAATTAAATACTTTTTATGTTGAATTTTGTAAATTATTTTATTGGTCTAATTTTTCGAAGACACTAAACCATTCGATCCTACTTTTCTAGAGATATTATATTGTTTATCATTAAATTGATATAATATTAACATAAGAAACTAAGGGTATTTATAGATTATGGATATCCTGGTTATCGTAATAAATGGTATAAAATCTTACCTGTTATTCATGGATGGTGGTCCAATATAGGACCAACCATTATAAAATTTCCATCCATGGTAGCCATAGTAGTTGGGAATCCAAATTTCAGATTAGAGGATATTGGATGGGGATTGGACAGAAATTCCCTATGATATTCTTTATCACTAGATAGAGCATGTAGATCATGATCAAGGAGGTGGTCAGAATCTAGAAAATCGAGGTTTTGGATCTGAATTTCATCTAAGGCATGCTTTATCATTTTCACCATTGGTCGAGACCGACATTATATAATGTAATCTCTATCATTTTTCTACATAGGTTTATGACCTGCCTGACTCAGGAACTAAACAATAATTTTTTCACCGACACTTATTCATGCTTTGGGACATTATATAGAGATACTTCCAATACCATTGGAATTGCCTAAGCCAGTTGGATTCCAAGCTTGGTTGTATGATGTGTGTAGTGATTGTGACATTTTTTAAGGGAAGAATATCTCATGGGGATATTTCCAATCTTTATGTATAAATCCATATGACATCATCCACAGAATATACTAGATTTATTTTCCGGAGAATATAAGGGATTACATTAGTATTGGGGCATATTTAATGAAACTGATAGATACTAGATAATTTTTTTGGTTAGTGAGACCCTCAAACGTATCATATTTCTATTGATTCTATATATTATTTGATATCAGGTTTGATTATGAGTATATTATAAGAAAATTTTGTGTAATTAATATGGTTATTGATGGATTTGTTGATTTTTTTCATAATAATATTTTGACACTTCCCAACTTATGAGTGATCATGTTTAGGATAGATATATAATCAATCTTTTCCACAATATTGTTGTCTCTATATAGGGTATCCATTTATATGTCATGGTATCCAAAAATTTGTATTAATGGTCATTTTTATAGAGGATTAATATGACCCATTGTGTCATCATGGGTATATTTGGTTCTATTTGTGAATAATATAGATTATTGTATTTATTTATGGGTAAATTACTGTATTTTAAATCAGGTGAATGTGGGGAACATATATTCTCTCTCTTATATAAAATATTTATTCCATAATTTAAACAATGATATATAGTTCATGAGTATCTAAAAAATGAATATCATCATATGTAATTGAGGGATGAGGATATATAAAAGGCTGAATTCCAATTTCATTAGGTACATTATGAATTCATTTTTATGTTCTTTAATGTTAAGTGTGTATATCCATGTTCATGTGATTTATGAATACTATTTTAAAATATTTCTTGTATCTTATTAGGGTTTTTTTATTGACTGCATCCTTTTTTTAGTTTCAAAGGAGTATAATATATATCATCTGCAAGATATGATTGGAGAACATTAGTTTCATCTATTATTTGAAACTCTATCAAACATTATGTTCTAGTATCATGAGTTCAATTTCCTAGGTCACGTCATATCACATTATGGATTGTGATTTGATCCTTATAATATTAAGGTGGTGGTTTAATGGGATCCCAATATATGTTTAGAATTGTATGATGTTTTCATAGTATTTCGAGAATATAGTGGATATTTTTAGTAAACATATCCTATTTTGAAATTACTATGAAAACTATGTCCAATAAGTATTATGTGTTCATGTGATCTATATATTTTTAATATCATTTCAGTTATTTAATATAGAAGCTATAAAATGAAATTGTTATTAATCTATTGGAAGATGGAATTGCATACGAAGACTATTTTGGCTCATCGTTTCATGTTATAAGTTATATGTTGTTATAGTATAATGAAGTCTTGTATTATTGGCATTGTAAGTTATAGCCTAATGAATTTGACTACTCTACGTATGCGACTGATTTTTTTGATATAGTTAATTTCATTAATCGTTTGTAGCACTATCTTATCAGTGAATTATTTTTTTCATCAATGATCATAACAGTTTGATGTAACTTCTCTACTAGTGTGACATAAACATGTGGAATTGATCATCTATAGAGTTCTTATTTGAAAATATCTTTTATATTTCCTTTACACCATGTTAACAAAATGTTGTAGCCATTGCCTTGAGCCTGAAATCACATGGTATATTTTATGTCCTCTAGGAGACACTCAATGATTGATGAAATATTTTGAACTATTTCACATTGATATGAGAGTTATTGACAAATTAGTTGTCTCTATCAAATTATAGTTCAGTCATCCAAGGTGTAGTACATGGGGTAATCTTAGTTTCGGGATTCTAGGATTCAGTATTCGTTTGATCAAGTTGTTTGTGTTTATTTCTTTAAGGGATGGTCTATCGATAAAATCCATAAAAGGTTATTCTAGGGAAATAATATAATTCCTTATTCAATGAAAATGGGTGTTCATTATGACTTCCATTGTATGGTAATAAGAGTATATCCTGAAAATAAAAAAATATATCATTCTTTCAAACACTAGCTAGTTTTAGTTGGATATATAGAAAAATGATGTTTTCATTATACTTTCTATGTTTTTTTTCTTATAGAATTTGATGGATGGGGATCATTTTTCTAGTGGTTTTATCCATCATCTTGATGTACCCTAGTGGAAGTGGGAGGACATTTAACTTGGATTTGAGACTACTGTATGCAGATTTCAATGTGGTTATGATTCTATATTGGTAATCATGGATTTTATTCAAATGTCTCGACACTTCATAGATATTAAATTGTTCAGATTTGTTGAGTTGTCATCGAGGACGTATCTGGGGGAAATAGTGATTAATTATGGGGTTTCAAGGATGATCATATTAGATCATGATCCTTGTTTTATATTCAATGTCTATAGTGGTCACCTATAGGATTTAGGCTATTAGTTATGCCTTATTAATTCTTTTCATCCACATATAGAAGATAAACTAGATCAAAGAATCTTTAAATTAGAGGAAAAACACAAAGATGCATTTTAGGATTTTGGGACTTGGGGGTGATTCACATGACCTTGGTAGAGTTTTCATACAATAATATTTATCATAATATCAATTTCATGGATCTTTTTGAAGTATAGCATGGTGGACCATTTCGATATCTATTGTGTTGGACCTAGTTTAGATAATTAGCCGATCTTGTATTAGAATTTTCTATGAAATCATCAAAAAAGTGGTGGGTTATTAGATATTGAATGATGATAATGAATGAATATAAGATATTTCTTACTTTAGGGTATTTATATCTCATTGTTTTTAATATTAACCATGGTGGCTGAGTCCTGTTCAGATATGGATATTTTATCATGGATTAAATGACCAAATGGTTGAGGATGTGTGCGTATTCAAATTAATATAGTCCAGTTATGAATGGTTTTGTTTTTCATGGGGACATGGTATGTTGATCATATTAAAAGGGGTTTCGGGATGGTTAAAAGGACATTTGGATGAAAATCATGTATAGAACATTTACACATTGTGTAAAGGGATTACACGTCATTCAACTGTTTGATAGTTTTACAAAAATAAATCTTAGGTGTCATGATATTTATTGAATTCCATTAAAAACATTTACATGATTTATAATCACTTTATACTATGTTTAAATTCATGATCTATTATTTTAAACATTTTATGCAGTAAATTATCATTTTTTTGCTGCACCTTATCTTTTCTCGGCCATAGGGATTTCTCTATGTGATTTTTGGGTTATAGCATCCCTTCCAGATTCCTTTTTTGTGATAAATCATGGGAAAGTCCTTTTGATTATGTTTCAACCTTCTCTTCACTCTTATCCATATTTTATAGTGTATTCCTTTAACCAACTATGTTTTTGGAATTCATCATGATCTATTTTGATCGAGGGACCTCTTTGAAATCGTCCCCACCTTCTTCCTCATTGATGTTTACTAGTGGAAGTGTCTTTGGATCGTTAGTTAATGGTATTTGTTCAATATAATAACCTTATGGATAAAAAATTACAATTTTTATGAAACAATGTGATTGAACCATCCTTGCATGTGCCCAAATTAATTAAATAATGTACTAGAGTTATTACATTAAGGCCTTTGTTTGAAATTCTCTTCTGACCTAGCTTCCAGCTACCCACGATGTGAGATGATTATTAATATATTCGAACTGGAAATGGTTTAAAGGAATATTATCATGAAATGTGACATAGAATGATTTTATATTATTTAACACCTAAATTTTAGCTGACATCTTATTGATATAATTGTTAACCAATTTTGTATTAAATTTCATGTGTCATATGAATGAAGAATAGTAATTATCATAATTAAAAATTGACACTTTTGATGTAGTATTGTGATATCCATAATGTATGATAGGGAATTTGTTCCTTGTACTACTTATTATATATGAAGCTCAACACTTGGATGTGAACAGTTATATATTGAAATGATGATATTGGCCAGGCCTCACAAAGCCCCATGATGTAATGAATATAGAGGAAATGCTATACCCAGTCCCATGTTGTAATTATTATAGGGAGTTGACCTGAAATTATGTAATTCATATAGGGATTTTTTGGGGATTTTTTTGTGACTATAAAATGGATATATGGTGGTAGTGGGAATAGTCATAAGACATGATCAATGATATTTTGGCATAGAGCTGATACATGTTTTTAATCCTCGGTTATATGATTATGGTTGGAAAGAACCTAATACATGCTCCGAGATATTCCAGCATAGATATGAAACGAGTTTTTGTTGTATTTTATTAATTTAAAAATTAATTAACACATATATTTATTGATTTGTTGCATACACATGTTACCATACTGGATTATTTTTACATTGTGGGTGTAGTTTTTGACATGGTCAATGGTCCTTGCTTTTGATTCCTTGTTTATTGGTGGGTCAGAGATTGGAGATCATAATGATGTGGGGTTTAGGACCTGGGATTTTGAGAGTTTTTTTGATTCGTCTAGTATTTTTATTTTATTTTCCTATCATTATATTTAATTACATTCCAACACATCATTATATTATTTTTTATTTATTTATTGGATTATTCAGTTGGATTTTATTATTGTCTTCCGCAATAAGTTTATTCTAATTATTTATATTTGAATATGAACTTTTTATACTAGATAGAAACATATAATCAGGGTGTGTAGTCTCCCCACTATACTATTCACACCACCATGGATAGTTTGAAACCCTTATCATTTGTGTTGACATAATTGGGGTATCATAATCAAACCCTCCCTGCCACGTTAGAGAGCTCTAGATTTGAGGAGGTTACAAAGTGGTATCAAAAGCTCTGGTTTTATTTTTCTTTCGATTTACTATTTGCGAATGATAGAAAGGAGACTATGATGTTTTTGGACCTATTAATTAAATTTTTAATTAGAGAAGTTGACTCATGTAAAAGGTAAAATCTGACTACATGGGGATGGGATTGTTGTTCGGGTTGTGTTCTTATTATGGTTAGTGTAATTTTATCAACAGTGATTCACATATTTTATGTGGTAAATGTTTTATGATGTTATTGTTTCTCATTTTTTTAATTCTGGCCCAGTATTGCATGATATAATAATACACACATGAAATAGGTATATATAGATATATTGATGAAACAAATTATACCAGGGGCATATCTATTCCTTTATGGGATATTAATTTCCTATTTTAAAATTAAATTAGATATCAGTTTCACTAGATAAATTAAAATATTTCTCATTTCATTCTAAATTAATTGTAGGTCATTTCTAGATATAGTAAATGTTATTGGTTCCCCATTAAAGTCACCAATTTGGTATACATTTATTGAATACAGTTAAATAATGTGTGAGTTATTATTATAGATAAAATCCCTACAAATTGTATTTGAATTATGAATTAGGAGAGTTGAAATAAGTATGTTCCAAACACATATGAACTAGAACTTCGTCTAGTTCTTGAGGATCATATAGACGTTCAGTTTCATGATAATTTTTTTTGGGTTATGTGATCCATGGAAAAAAGAAATGATTTGGACTATTCCTTTGAAGTATGATCGAACAAGAGAGTTTAATCTCATCGTATTCCTATATTTTCTAGGGAAGGAAGTCCCTAAGAAGATAATTTCTAGACTGAGATAGTCCAAAAAATCATCAATCATCCCGAGACACCCACTAATAGGATGGAGAAACTTTTTATATATATGACTTATAAACCTCCCAAGTGTTGGTGGGATATTATGGAGGAATGTGGGAAGGATGATGAGAAATATTGTATGGAATTCAATATGATGTTCCGGATCCATTTATTTCCTAAGATCTTGATGGATGAAAAATCTCACGAGTTCATGCATCTAAAGATGTTGGGTTTGTTACAGTTTGACTATGTTGGTTATTTTACCGACATACTGATCTTTCCTCCATAATTGGTAGTTGATGATATATCTAGAGAGAGTGGCTTCTAGGAAGGTATTCAATAAGAGATCTATTTGTATGTGAAAAATTTCTGTTTATATAGTTTTGATGATGTTTTGAATTAGGCACTCATCATATATTGGATTTTGAGAAAGGCCTAGAGCACCAACCTAGATATTTCTATAGGGAAATTTGGGAGTTCTTCTCTTAGTGGTTAGAATAACATTTCAGACTTATTTTCATATGAGTAGTGGTTAGAGAATTTATTATTTTGTGAAAACATATTAAGATTGTTTTCTATTCCAGGTCTATTAGCGTGGTATATTTAGACATAAGAACCCACATTTTCCTCAACCCGTAATTGAATTTCATATAATGGGTAGACTGGTTCACTTTCATAGGTTCGGTACAATATTTTCATAGCAGACTATTTGAATAATATTATGATGGGAACTATAATTGGGAATAGGGTTACATGTAACTCATTAGACAAGTAGCTAGAGTTCCATAGGCCATTCAGGTTGAAGTATGGAATATGGTACCCTAGTTCATGAGTAGAAGTACCTAGATATGGAAAACCCATTATCTAATCTTAGAGCTGACATAAATTGATATATTAAGTATGTGATTCATCTAAATAGTGATGGATAATTACTCTCTTTGTAGAAATCCAACATCATGTTCATGAGTCTTTGGGGAAAGTACCTATAACATCGACATCAATTATACCCATGATTTTGGAAGGGATTGATATCAATCATTTGATAGATCTACAGGGATTATAGTGAGATCCAAATGAGGGAGATACATAATCAAGATATTCTCTTGGATGATGAAATTATATTCTTTTATGTGGATATGAATGGGTTCATATGGGCTCATGTGAGGAGATGGTGATAGAGTTTCAGGCTTTTAGATGTGTGGTTCATATGGGTTTAATAAAAATGTATTTTCATCTCCCTAGATGTTTCTTTTGGTTAATAATGAGGAATGTATTGCAAAGATTCATGGAATGATAAATCACTTGACAATTGGGGAAACCTGTGCATCAGATTCCATTTGGAAAATTGTTATATTTACCCATTTCTGAGGTAAAATGGGATGATTTCTTATTGGATTTTCTGACTAGACAACTGAGGATGTCCTAGAAGAGTGATTTTTATGGGTTTTAGTGGAACTGTTGATTATGGTTGCCCACATTATATATTTTACAAAAGCCTTAATATTTTATTATATGTGAAATATTTTTTTGTGTGTGGTTGTTCAGTTGCATGGTGTTCTAACTGAGTCATTTCAGATAGATATCATCATTTCAAATCATCATTCAAGAAGTGTGTTCATAAATACCTATGATCACAAGTTTGTTGTGGCATACCATATCATCCACATACTAATGTTTAATCTATGTAGACTATTCAGGTTCTAGAAAATATTTTTTGTTCTTGTATTTTTTATTGTGGTGGTTAATGGGACCACCATATATTTCTTTTGGAGTTTTCTTTTAATATTAGATTCTAGGCATCGATCCCAATGGAATCATTTGTGGAATTGTATGTTACTGAATTTTTTTCAACACTTTGTTCACTAGAGGAAGGAAAGTCATCACATAATGGGTTGAGTCTCATGCATTCTATATATATGTAGGTCTGGTTAATTATAAAATGGTTGGTGACTGTATAGAGCATGAAGAATTTTTATGATGAAATTCATGGAAAACATCAAGAATCTGAGGTCGGTTATAATGGTTTCCTTCATGTTTTACTTGGTATGAGATAGTGGTGTATAACTAAAAAAGGAAGCAAGCCCCCAATGTTTTGGGCCATTGGAAATATTTTCAATGGTCGGTCTTATGGTATATTGTTTATCCATTGCATAGTTATATTTTCCTTGCATGAGGTGTTCCGTGTGTCTCAATTAAGAAGATATCATAAAGAACATAACCATGTGATTGATGTACAATAAATCAATCATTTTTCTAATGCATCTATTGAGGAAAATTTTATATAGTTTTTGGATCATAGTGATAAATGTTTTTCCAGTAGGACTATATCAATGTTTTGGGTGTTCTGGTAGGTCTGGTAACAATCAAGAGGATGCAAAGGATATGGAGTCTTATATGGGGAACATATTGGCCAGAAATATCCACTGATAAATCATAGTGTCCCTTGGATTAGCTTGGGGAGAGCTATTATAATCGTGGATGTTTTTAGATCCCTTAATTTTCAATTCAAATATCTCTCTATGTTTTTCATTTTAGCATTGTTGGTCGACCTTTATTCGAATACAGATATACTCTGTTAGAGAAAATGACCTAACGTTAGAAGTTGTATGATTTTTTTATTTACTGTAGTCTATGTATAAATGGATTAGTGATTCAAGTTGTCTTAGTATGTTAAGAATCCTTAAAGGGGTTTTGTCTTGTTGAAAAGGAAATTGGGATAAACAATCAATTGTATAAAATTTTCACATAACATAAATGGATTGAATTTCATGTAATTGTTTGAGTTTTTTAAGAAAATAAATATAAGGAATCATGTTTTTCAGATAATTCCATTAAAATAATAACATGAAGTGTAATTACATTACATGACATGTAAATTCACGAAATGTTGTTTAAAACATGTGATGTGACCCAATTCTTATTTTTCGGCAACATCCCTTCTCCTCTCGAACATATGGATTTATCCATGTTATTTTGGGGCAATTAAATCCCTACATGCTGTCGATTTTTTTTTTGAAATCCCTGGTATGTCATTTTGGTTAGGTTTTATCCTTATATTCTTTTTTATCCAAACATTTATGTAAAATCCATTGACAAATTTTATAGTTCATTTTTAAAATGATCATTTCTGATCTTGTAACCTATTTGAAATCATTCACACTTTCTTCTTCATGGGAATTGAACATTTTATGAATTTTTGGATCACCGGTTAATGTTAGGGAGCCTAATTATTAACTCTATAGTTTCATAATTGTCAAAATAATTAAATAATATGATTGTTCCACCATGGCATGTGTTCAAATTAATTAAATTAAAAAGTTATTATTACCTAATTACTTGTTTTTATAATTGGATTTTGTCCTATCTTATGACTACCAATAGGGTGAGCTAACCATGAATTCAATTGGATTGGAAACTATTTAATTTATGTTTATCGTGACATGGGACCATGGATGATTTCATGTTAAATAATTCCTAAATTGTGTTTTATTTCTTATTGAAATAACTTGTAATCAATTTTTAATTAAATTAGAAGAGGAATATAAAATAATAATATTAATTCTCATAATTCTCCATTAATAATTGTGATGATATATTGTTTTATCCATGATGTATGACATGGATTATGTTCCATGATGTAATGCTAATATATCAGACTCAACCCTAGAAGATGCTCACTTTTATGTTGTAATACAGGTGTTGAGTGGGATTGGACCAGTCCACAGTTATAAGTCTTATATATAGTGGTATATTCTTAGTCCTATGTTGTAGTTTTTATAGGGATTTTACATGGAATGTTTTAATGATTAAAGGTCTTTGAACTATGATTGTTTGTTGTTACTATACCATGGTAATATGGTGCTGGTTGTCATGGTCATAATACATGTTCATAGATATTATGAAATAAATCATAAACATGTTATTTTTCCATTATTTTATGATTATGGAATGAATGGTCATAAGATAAGATTATATATATTCCATACCAGAGCTGAAGCAGGTTATTGTAATATTTTATTATTTTTAGAATTAATTAATAAACATGTTTATCGCTTCATTTCATACAATTATTTATGGAATATTATTTTCTTAACATGGTGTTTTCAACATACTAATTTATAATAACATGAAATTTATTCTATTATTTGATACTAAAGATGATTTTGTGGATACAAGTTTGGATAAAGTAAAAGGACATTGTTTTTTATTTCTTACGTGTTGTTAGTCGTGTTCTTAGAGAAGGGGATGATGTGGGTTGTGGGACACTGGAAATTGTTTAAATTATTTCATTTTACTATAATTTTAGTCTTATTTTATCTATCATGATATTTTTTCACATTCTATAATTTCATTTCATTATTCATAATTTATTTACTAGATAATTCGGTTGGATTTCAAATTTTTTCTTCCATAATGTATTAACTATGATTTTTTTGTTTTATTTTGAATTGTTTCTACTCTTATGAATCATCATACCAAGTGGAATAGTATCACCACTATAATATTCACACCATTGCAACTTTTAGGTAGCCTTCAGAAAATGGGGAGGAATACGTGAGATCTCATAACCAACCCATTCTAATAATGCAATATAGTACCATGTCGGGGGATGTTACAATGATCGTAAAACATATTTTAAGAAAAAAAGGATGGGTTGTTTGGAGATTTACATTAGATATCATATGTTCTTGAAGATATTTACTCCTCATACGGATTCATGGTTTAGTTATAGGATTAGTCATTTCCCAAGTTTTTTTTAACATTCATTATGTTGTTCTAGTTTGTAACCATGGAGTACTTTTTATCATGTCCCTTATAAGTGAGACATATTCATAAATTGTTCTATATATAATAGCATCATTAATATCCACATGATGGTTTCCACATCATATAATGAGGTGGAATATATGGTGAAAATGGATAACCCTTCGATCGGTATCCTATCATGATATTGACCTATTAAGAGATGGTGTTGGGTGAGTATTTTATTCCTTTTGATTGTGTATTTTGGGGCCACAATGGCTTAAAAGATATAATATTGGAAGAGGAATCAAAGATATTTGCTCAATATTCATATTTTTTATTCATTGTTTGATTCATTATAGGATAAATATTTTGATCTTATGATAATATACGATATTATTTGACATTATTGTTTGTTTATGTAACATGTTTTTGAACACTATCCCCATTTTTTATATATATTCCCATTATATCAAGATCCTTTAATGGTATCCTACAGGGTTGTTTCTTAGACACCCATTCTATTAATTCTAATATATAATTTTAATTTTTATGGATGATAATTTTGTGAGGGGAATATAATATAAGGTCAAATATTTTTAAATCACTTAACTTTTCATTTTTTGGACAACATTAGTTTCAAAAGGATTCTTAGAGGAGTTATAGTGGATAGGGTAGAGATATTTCTCTTTTAAAGGTAATAATTCATTGTTAGTTGGCTTGGTACTGGCCATTTTGAAGCATACAAATATGTTGTGTGTAGGGAAAGCGGTTTTAGACCTTATAATTTTGAGCATGGTCATAGAGTTGGTTATTTGTTGTTGGAGATCACTACTATAAGGGAAAAATCATCTCAAGAAATTTTTAATGGATTTTTACCTTGAGGTATAACCTATGTAAATTTTTTATGATGAAAATGGGTTGTGATTACATTTTAATGAATGTAGGTTGGATGTGGCCCTCACCGAGTCCTAGTGTTTGAAACCTGTATTTTAGTGATCACAATGTATTAGTGTGGGTGTATGGATGTATAAATATGTCATGGGTTCCTAAACCACTCCATGGTGGAGGCCATTTTTGTGGTAAGTCATTCAAAACATATTTTAATGGAGTTAGACATTCTAGTTAAAAAATTGAAAACTATATCTCACATTACTTGTATGAATAATATAGATTTTCAGAGTTCACACTATCTTGGTTATGGTATTTTGGATTCTATCTTGAAAAGACAGCCATGGCTTCAATAGTTTTTATTTTAACTCCCTCCATCAAAAAAATTATTGATCCTTATGCCTCTAAAATATCTCCATTCAGTACATGAAGGATTTGAATAATCATATCTATGACTCATATCAATGTTTTATTTATCTTCCCATTTCCCCTTTTTTTAATTTTAAATTTCATCTTCCAAATGAACTATTTTCTAAAAATTCCTACATTTATGAGATATATAAGAACTTATATATGGTGGTGGTATTTTTCCTTTATTTTCAGAGGTGTTTCCTTCATATTTTGGGTTGTTTCCCTCAACATATTTTTGTCATTAATCATATATTTGTTCGTGGGTAATTATGAGCATCTAATCACGGTAGGGGGTCTTTTACATCTCATTTTATTTATAATAAAGTTTGAATTAATAATTATTTATCCCATTATATAAATGGGTGTGAGTCTCCAAAATTTTATAATAATCCTATATGGGAATTTCAGATTGAATTATTTAATAATAATTAAAAATTGAAAAGGAAAGGATGGAATTTGTGTATTCTATTTTTAAAGTATTAATTGGAATTAAATGCATTACATAAAAAATTACAGTCAATAATTTAATTATTTAATTGTTTATTTAAATTAATTCCATTGATTAAAGGTTCATGTATCTTTAATATGTATATTAAAATAATGAAATTAGAAATCATGTGCCGCTCTTTTAAATAATTTTTCAATTTAATGTTCATATTTTATAATTCTCAAATTTCATTTATTGAGTTGTGGATTACCACATGTCTATGATATTAAATATTTCATGTGGAGAATTAAATTAATCCTTGGGGTGTGATCTCATTTGAATTATAATTTATTCATGTTTTCTCATATTATTTTACTATGTGTTCTGATTTTTGTATGAAATTATTTTGTTAATTTTTTATTAGAATGGTTTAAATGCATGAATCTTATAAACAAGAAAAATTTTAATGGTGATATAATTAAATGGAAGAGGAAAATATATAGTTATTTATAATCATCCTGGATTGGATTAAATATTGGAATAATTTATTACTGATTTTTTACATTTCTTATTAGTTGTATATTGGTTCATTAATTATGTAACCTTTTATATATAGACATTGTTTGATTATCTGGCTATTTTAAGTAGGAATTAAAATGGTTGTTTGTTATGAATAAATTTTTGTTCCTAAACATGAGTATTCATTTTTTTCATGATGCTTGAATGATTTTATGACCTGGCTATGTCTATTTTTCTTATGTATGGAGAATATATTTGACTTTTATATTTTATTTGGGGATTAAAATCATTGTTCGATTTGGAGATAAATAATTGTGGTTAGAATATTTGATGAGTGATATATTGGGAGACCAATTGGAATTGATGGATGATTTTAATGATGGAAGGATCGATTATAAAATAAAAAATGGTGTGGGACAATGGGTAGTTGGGATATGTTCAGAGTGGAGTATTCTTGATGGACATATTAAATCATGATTTATACATTATTTAGTGTTCAAATGGTTGGATGATAATTACATGATTTGTTTCTAGCATTATAATGATGATCGATGCCATGCACTATGAGTATATGTTTGAATTGTTAGATTATGATGAGTCCTATATAAACAATTAGATTAATAAATGATAGTTTAAATGATAAATTTATGGGGTTGGTTCATGTTATTTATGAATGAACATGAAATTTTTAGGAATAGTAGTAATGATTTAGTAGCTTCATCAAAATTTATTTTATAATATTAAAATAATAATCATGTAAATGAAACTGCTAATTAAAAATTAACTAATAATTTAGAAATTAATTAATATTGAGCTTAATAATTCTATTCTTATTTGTGTCATATATATTAGTAGGGGTATTTGGGGGACATTTGTGATGATATTTATGGATGAGTATTCATCTAGGTAGATTCCCTTAGTGTGAATGTGCATGATATTTTTTCAATTATATAAATTTATATTCTACCCTACCCACATGGTAAGAGAAATAACAACCAGATGTTTTAGGATGTGTTTATAATAACATCAATAATAGAAATGGAATAGATAGATAACTTCTCCCACTCCCCCACTTGCCCTATAGATGTATATTAATAGGTTTATCATGATATAGGATAGAATGTATTATTGGTTTCATACCATTCAGGGATGTGATGCATTGGGGCTTTACTATAAATTTATTTATGGTTTTTAATTACATGAGGTGTTAGTAATATTTTTATCTAGCTATGGTGGTTTCTAATTCCTGTGGGCTTTTGAGAATAGGAAATGATATCTTGAGTTATATTTCACATACACAGGTTACATTGGTTTCTAGGAAGAACCATATTTACTAATGGCATATGATGATGATAAGGTATTTCATTCTTTACATGATGTATTAATGGTGTTTATATAACTTTATGGGGAATTTGATTGTTTATTGGAGGGGTGAGGACAAGATGTTTCCATTAGGGAATGAAATAATAAAACAATTGATAAGTGGAAGTGAGTTATATTTATTCACAAATATTTATGTTTATGATTTATATTTTTTTACTTTTTTGAATTATTTAGTGATTGATCCATTGTGAGGATGGTAACCATGTTTTTTTTCATAGGTAATGAGTTAATTTAATTTTTTTACTCATGGAATTTTTTAAACATATTTTAAATGATATAATATGGGTTTTATGAATGATCTTATAAAGTATATATGTTATTATCATCCTATATATATTTAAAATATATTTCATTTCAGTATTTTTAATTATTTGGTCATATTAAATGATACATACTCAGAGGAGTTATTGAGAAGCTTTCAGGAGTTGTTTTTGTTCAAGGTCACCACGCAGGATTTAATTTTGGTACTCAATGTTTCATTTTAATTTATTTTTAGAATATGTAAGAAATTTAATGTATATAGATTTCATATTTTATAGATACGTTGTCCATGTTTTTGGTTCTTCTCAAATTTTCTCTTATCCATTAAACTTATATAGAAGACAATTCCCCCAATTGGGTTGACTAATATTTTCTATATTCTAGTATATAATCCTATCATATTATAGGTTGGATTTAGAAAACAGTATAAATATTTCTTAATTATCAAACCATAAGGGGGCCTCTAGAGGAAAAAATACATGACATATTCCATGGGATGATTAACATGAATAATTACATCTGGAATCATCTTACTAAGAATATTATTTCTACCATCAATTTTTATATTATATTAGGTTTCATTTATTATTGAAACAAAGTTAAATTAAAATGATTTATAAAAATGTGAATGAATTATGATTATAAGTAGAATTATTATTGGTGAAGGACTACTTTTGGAACATTCTTGACACACTCTTTATTGAATTATTTTATTTAAAATTTATTTCTCAAATTACTATCATTTCATAGAAATAATGATTTTCACCCATCAATTTATTAATTAGAAAACAATACACTAGTTTTTATTTATTTCAAAACCTAAATTAGATAATGGATATTATTAAATTATTTTAAACTAATTATGAAGAAATTTATTAAGATATTAAATAGATTTGTTCTTGTGTGCATAGAATGTATTTATATTTCTGGAATATAGTAATGGTAGTTGGCATTCTATGTGAGTTGTTAGTTACAGTTAGAGTATTAGGTTTATAGTTTCCATTCTCGTAGATTTTTGCTATATTATCCTCTATGTTTTGGTATTTCATATAGTCCACCAAATAAATCATATAACATGATCAATTACCATATATTACAATGGTTTACAAGTAAATTCTCAAAATCTATATTGCTAACAGAATATATGGTTATATACTCCCCTACCTAACCCTATCTTCCATATTAAGAATTGTATAGATGAATATTTGAGTTACGGGGGCTTATAGTTATATGATATATGATAATATGGTTAGTAGTGTATCACGGTCAATATATATATATGTATATCTGTGATTCAGGTAAAAAGAATACAATGTATGAACATATCCTGTTTTTAATTTCATATTGTTAGTAATTGTTTATTTATTTGTGGGTTCAGTGGATTAAGGTATATTATATACCTAAATGATATATAATATCCCCCTAATTTACCATGTGTTTTTGGGGGATATTATGGTTTTGATTATACAAATATTTTGAAGTTACTTTGATATGTATTTATAGAATTATTGTATGATTTATAAAGGGGACATGATCAATGATATTTTAGATGTTTTCGATTAATGTTACCAGTTCATTGAGAAATTAGACGTAGGGATCCATTTTTTTATATTCATTGATATTTTAGTACCTACTTATATTCATTACATAGTAAGCGAGAATTGGAAACGATGAGAATATAGTTTACTAGATTTCAGAGATGAGGCAGTTTCACTATTTATATATTTAATCATTAGTATACTTTTTAAACATTTATGAAGTGGTTTTGGAGTGGATCTAACTAATTGTAGTAGTATTCCCATATATATATATATATAATTAATTACATATTACTTCTCAACATGGGGGATTGGGTGGGACATCTGGCTATCAATAGCTCATGGATGATTTTCATGAGTTCTTTTTTCTCATGGTAAATATAATTGGTGTTTTCTAGGGTATATATTTATTTTCAACATATATTATAGGAAATTTCATGTATTGGGATTTTTTTATCTATTTTTATGGTGTTTAAGTTCAATCCATTCTCACTTTCTAGGAAATTTTATTAAAAACGCATCGCATATGTGTGTGCTCTATTCTCCCAGTGATAGTTCCCAACTCATATCCAATTGGAGGTAGGATTAAGGGGTTACATCCATCTGTAAAGTCAACTTAAGAGATGTACGAGTTGGGTGGTTCATGATAAATCATGGAGAATAACATATTATTCTTGTTTCACTATAAAGGTCAGCATTCATAGATCGTGCTATCATGGTCTGCTTATACATCAAATCTCCCTATACTCATGTTTCATGGATATAAATTTAGTCACTGTTACTTTATGCCAACGATCACATACTTTATAATTATTTAGGTATGGGTCACATTTCACCCAAAAATAGTCTCTCTATTTATCCCCTGTGTACTATTTCAGGGAATGTCTTTAACGGAATATAGTCATAAAGGTCTTGTCCTGTTTATTGAGAATCAACTTGAAATATAACACATAAATTTAGATGAATTTATTCTCAAGTTCCCAATGATTCCACATATTCAAACTATTTGAGATCAACTCCGTAATATATGGGTTATGTTTATTTTTCCCAATGTCGAATGATATTGATCTCTTAATATAAATATAAATACTTTTTCTTCTATAATATTCATTATAATAACAATTTTACTTCCACCTGAAGATTATTTCCTTGAATAATATTATTGTGTTATCTTTATTCAATAAATGAATATACAAATGTCATTCACTATACAATTTTCATACAATTTCTACTACTTTTTTATAACTGTATATTTTTGTATTATTACTTCCCTCGATATATCATAAACTCTATTAATCAAGATATTTGATGTATTATTTTTTATAATTAAAATATCTAAATATTTTGTCATTATATTTTACAAGATAATTATATATTTTTTACTAATTAGAGTGGTTTTAATTTATGCATTCAAATCAATTCTTCCTTCAATCATTATCTACTTATTTATTAGTTAATTGACAAGAAACAACAACAATATCATATTGTTGGAATAATAACTAAATTATAATCATCCATGGATATTTCAATAAATTAAACGATTCTATTCTCCTAATAAGATCATTGTAATTTTATTATAATATTATATTATTTTTTAATTACAACTCACATTAATAGATCCAAATATTTCCATATATCAATAAAAATATTAATTAATTAGGTTACCAGATTTAGATATATATCCCATCAATTTCTGATAAATTATTTCTTAATGGTTCCTCTAAAAAACAGGTACATAATAGAAATAATATTCCCATCAAAACATTCAAGAATCACATTTTAATAACCTCGCAAAAATTATTCTCTTCAAACTCTAAATATCAAAACTAAATAATATATTTTATCCTCCAGAAGAAGTTACTATTATTTTCCTATAAATTTCAATCATTATGCCCAATTAAAAATTGAACTAGAATTTTTATTTAATTTTAAATGTTACATTCATATAAATTAGAAGATAAATATGTTCCAATTTTTTTTAAATAGTAATTTTAATCTCACATTATTTTCTCCATGATGATTATGCAGCTAATTTATTATGTAATTATTCCATAAAAGTCTTTAATTTATTATTCTATACATATCCACATATAAATCCAAATTTAAACTATCGCTGAACATTTCAAATAATTCACATGATTTTCCGTTCACATGGGAGAACCTCTATATGTTTGAACATATGTAGTTTGAAATAGTTGATATAATATTATACCGAAAGTGAACATTCCACATTCATCATACATAAAATTTAATGAGTTCAGTTTACTATTACATGGCTTGATAAGTCCCCATTTTATTCATAGGTCTACACATTCCTATACGTAATAATGTATTGATCATTTTATTTTAATCACACGTGAATTTTAAGTCATTTTTATACAGAATTTATAAATTAGATATAATTCTAAAATTGACTCTATAGACAATGATTTATTCTAATGGGAGTGTATAAATTTAATGTTTAATATAATATATGAATTTATAAAATCCTTGTTAATATTATGTAATTTTATTTCCAAATTACTTATTCATATATTGTGTGAAACAACCTATATACATTCTATATATTCATAGGATTAATTTCATTAAACATATAATTTTCATGAATTAAACACATGTATCCCCATTGAAACGTGAGTTAATCTCACAATTATTAATTTGACGTTTAATATATTTATTAATTAATGAGCTAACTAATTCCCATGGAATCATTGAATTAATTGGAAATATCCTTATATAGTTCCATGAAGATCCCATCATTTTATATATTGATGTACCCCATGTTTTTATCAACTTTGGGCCTATGTTTGTTGGTTTTTCTCTTATATAAACATCAAAAATTCGCGCCTCACCTTATGTAAAGACCTTCCCATAGAGTGTAATGTGGAGAAGATTCTATAAAAAAGTTACTACTATAAAACCTTTCAAAATATATATAATTTTACAGAGGAATTAGAAAACAGATTCTAGCCTTATATTCATCCATACATCATCTAGATTTCATTCCAATGTTTTTCAAATGACCTAAAAACTATACCATAGACATATTAAACAATAATAACCTTAATTAATCTAATTAATCATCCATCCAAGTGATATATAGAAAAAGGACCCCCCAAATTCACATTGAATTCACTATTTTTCAAAAATATACAATAAATATCATTCAAAAACCAAAGAAGAAGTCGTCTTTGTCTTTATACATCTCCAAGAAAAGTCATCATTTCATTAAACATCCACATATTTCAATGAAATATAATATACTTTTTATTATCCAAACTTTCACCATATATTCAATGATATTTATAAAAACCTTTTTTTAGTTCATGAAAAATTCATCCATGATCTGAATGTCATCTATTTATTCATTGTAAAGTACTGTAAGCCTTATTTACAAATCAATATTATGATTCAAGTGATTGAAAAAAAATCCAACAAGAAGCACACATTTCTTTTACAATATTCTCGTATTCATTTTATTTTATTATAAATACATTCATAAATCCATCAACTATAAAAAAAATAAAGGATATGGATTTATGATCCCTTGATCCCCCCCACATAATAATAATGAAAATGTCCAAATAATGTTCTTATCCGTTTTCATTAGACATATTGAATCTATAAATTTTTGTTCATACGATTTTTAATATAAATGAAATTTGAAAATTGTTTCCAATTTTGTATTCATTTAACCCTGTATGTTTATATAACTAGTTAAATTATTATATTCCAACTCCAAATATCACTTTTAAAACCATTATGTTCTTGTATTTTATTCACATGACTCCATGAAACATTTTACCTAAAATTAAACTCCATTAGAATTCATTATCGAACACATCTCAACAAACCACTTATAGAAACTTCATATTTAACTCTTTGTATCCTCTATATACATGAAATATCTATATTTTTTTATTTTATTTATAATTTTAAATGAAAATTTTACATTATTCAAGAAAACTACATTTTTAAAATATGTCCAGTTTATTAACATTTAGTATCTTACTATTCCACTTGTATCTTATTTTTCTCAATGATTTCATTGAGTAAATTTACCAATTTGAAATGAGTCATTAAACAAGCCTCTAATTCCAATAATTTCTATATAGGTGTAAGATACACTATTTTATGTTAACACAATAAAAAAATCTAGGTTTCTTAGTTTCTTCCTAAATTTAATGTACCCTAAAAATTTATTTTATTGTAACATTTCTTATAGTGATCTCAATCACAGTTATAGAAAAAATTAAAAAAATTAAAAACATGATTTTGGAGTCATAACACATTTATATTACTCTCATTAGATATATATAGGATAAAAATATTAAATTTCTTCATAACTACAACTTTAAAATCATAAAATTTAGAATAATCCCCTTAAAATATGCCTTTTATGCATCCATAAAAATATTTTCAAGAACATCCATCATATATTTATTTCTACTCTCAAATTAGTCATTAATAACTTCAAATAATTGACGATATTACATGATAAACATTCATATATATTATAAAAAATATATAAATATTCACTAAACACCTCATGTTTGTAGCTGGTGTCATTTTTTCATTGATTATCCACATTTCCATGGCTAATTCCACAATAAATATAGAACGAAACTATTTATTAACCCTTAAGTTCTTCTTCATTAAAATTCAGAACTTATCAAGAGCATTTTAACTATATTAAATTCTAGATCATGGTCCTAAGTAATTTAAGTAAATTATTTTATAATTCAATTCATGATTTTAATTTTTGATAGCCATAGTAGAATTATGAAACAACCTATTGATTCATATTATTAATTGAAACCATTTTTTATTACTGCAACAAAAAATTTCCCCTTTATTTTCTCTCATTCTATAAACCCCATGTATAATATCTCCCCTTTTATCTGGAACCAATTTAAAATAATATGAAATAATAATGTATATGGGGAGATGGGTAATTTTTAAACATCATCATTTTGATGAATATTTTTTATCTTAGAGAACCAATAGTTTTCATCGAGCTATCATCCATTCCATTTGAGTAGTTTTTTCATACAATAAATCTAATGAACTATTCAATAAAAATATTTTTTTCTCAATGTTCATTATCTCGAGATTCAACTCCATCATGAGACTAACACCACTTGTGTATGTTTCATACATCAATTCATCATCATTGAATTACATAGTCATAATATTCCCTATTTTCATTATTTTATTCCACACTGGCTATAGTGAATTATCCATAATAGGTTCTTGATAAAACTTTTTTCACTCCGTTTTAACATTCTTCAAACCAATTGAATTATTTTTTCAATGTAATATACTCTATTTAATTCTCATTCAAAGTACTCACTTGATATATTAATCGGTTATCCTAATCTATACACCTAATTATATTATCTTTCTATAATATAGAATAATATTTTTAAGTTTGTCTAAAATAAAAAATAACTTATTAATTAAATACCTCAATAATGATGCTTTAATTAATATATTAGGTCATTATATTTTCATCTATTATTGATCTCATTATAATTTAGTAACACACTAATAATGTGTCCCATTATTCTATAAAATAATCCCTGCATAGCTAATATTTTTTTCAAAATATACATTCAAATATAGTGATGCCATTCTATATTTCATTCAATTCCATATCCCAAACATTTCAAAAATCCACTAATTGAGGTTACAATATAAGGGATCACTTTAATCATTCTTGATAATTTCACATTCATTTCATGTTCCTTGATCATATCATAATTCTACATTATTTGAGCATATATCTTATATATCCTTTATCAAAATTCATTTATTTGTTTTTTTGTTCACATAAATATAGGTTTTGATACAGATAATACATGATTTTATATCATTTTTTATGAAAATTTTTTCTTTGAACTCATGATCAATTAATTTATTTTTTCCACATATATCTTTTATATTTGAAATGACTCTTGAAATGGATTAATTCCTAGGTATATCTTCATTTTTCCGCTACTTATTTTATATAAAAGAATATAAATTGAATATATAACCCACCCTGTAATGATTCCAAATTTATATAAATTTCCATATATTTCATGGATCAGATCTTGGTTTCTACACAAACAACCTCTAGATTTTTGATTACTTTTTGTTCAACATCTTCAGTGGACCTCCACTATAATATCTCTCTATAGTGGAATTTGAATTTATAGATGTGAATATATACTATATGAAAATATTATCACAATAATATTCACAAATTTAATTCACATATATGTTAAAGTATTTTTAATTCATTTTGGGAATCATTATCTAATTACTCATATTCTTCGTACCATTTGACATATGTAAATATACATCCACTATAAATATGAAATCTCAATCTCAATTTCTTCTAATGGTATTCCATAAATAGCTTACAAATTCATAAAAACCATTAACGCAGTAGAATAATGAGAGGTTTTCATGAATAAATTTTTCTGTTAATCTTTCCAAGACCTTATTTATTTCTCTATCTCCAATTTCTTCACTGTTATTTTTTAAATTTTACTCTTGAAGTATATACTCTACAATCACTTTGACAAATACCTATAGGAAAATATATATTTCATTATTCTATATATAGTACTGGGTTTCGTTAAAATTATGATTCATCAACATTGATTCCATATGTGAAACACATCTGAAAACATATTTTATGATTGAACACTACCTCAAAACCTTTTGGCTCTTACACCACTTGTGTGATCAAGTAAAACATTGACACCCTATGTGGGGGTGTCAATCATGGTTCCATTAATTAAAAACTCTTAAAAATATCATGTTCATACATTTATATGATCATTATTGCTCATTATGAAGAAAATATTCAATATCTGATTCTATTTATATCACTCATGGTAAATAATATACAGATATAGAAAAATAAATTAAAATGAATCGTCATATTTTTCCTGGTTCACCTCAATGTGATACATCAGAGGAGAATACAATGGTAGTTTTAAATGGTCATAAATAAACAACAATATTATTTATTGAATAAAAATTTTATCATGGTGTCTCAATACTAGGTTTCACATCCTTCACAATTGATTAGTCATTACTCGCTGATCACGCAAGAGAGAATCCCTCGTCTTCTCCTTCATCAACTACTACAGTGATGGTCATGAATAGTTCATAGACTTTTAGGTCATTCTATTATTAGAAAAAACATACTTTAATCATAACACCTAATATGATGTGAAATTAATTATGGGTGATAAATCTATTTTTTGTCAGGAAACTAAATTTGATAGTTATATTTGTTATAAAAATATAAACTGGAATAAAAGTCAACATATGGTTAAGTTTAGGGATAATGAAGAGCCTAATGATTATATAACATGCTTCATACCATTATGTCTTGATATGGAATTATATCATATTAGAAAATGTGATATTATCAAGATATTTAAATATTTTCAAGCATTGGTAGTGAATGATAAATCCAAAAGTACATTGAATTCATTTATTAACCACATCAATAAAAAATAATTAGAAAATAATTTTTATAGAATTAATTTTTATAGAATAATGGAAAGATTATTTCATGTTGAGAGAGTTGTTTATAACATAATAGAATAATATAGGTTGGTTCACCTATAGGGAAAATATTTAGGTGAATATGGTTAATTTATTGGATATATTGAAGTGCTATGGTAATTTATCAATGAAAAATTATGGAGGCAAGTTGAAATATTGTTGAATTATGCATGGATTATCTATGAATATTCGTTATTATTATCAATGAATAATATTAATTTGTTAAATATATTTAAAAGATGATATTATTTATTTTTTAGTTGGGGAAATCACAAAACATGAAATACTAAAATTTTAGTATTTATTTATTAAGAAATCCTTCCATTAGGTTTTAAGAGGTTTGTAATTATTAAGATTATTTCCAATGTTATTTCAATCTATTTTGATGTGTTTTACAATGGTCACAGAAAACATTGGGATATCATAATAAGATCTTAGTAAATTCGACTTTGTTCTACAACATTTTGATCAGTGGATGTTGGGTATGTCATTAATTTAAAATAGACTATTCATTTTTATGTGAGAGATATTACAAGACAATAGTTGCATGTTCGATAATGGTTCTTAAGAAACATATAAGTGAAGGTTTCTCACATAAGATCCTCCTAAACCCTGAATTTCAATAATATATATGAATAACCTTTGATTATTAAATTTATTGTGTGATGTATAATATATATCAAAAAAACATATGATTCATAAGGTAGCTGAACTTTATGAAAAATCCAGAACTCAAAGAAAATATTAGTATTGGTTTCCTCTTATCAATACGTTACAAACTAAATATTAAAAAGGGAAGTGTTTATTCAGAATTCAAAAGGCCTACTAAAATTGCAAAATGTGAGTCACCCAAAATTAAAAAATCTTATCTGTGTATATAAGATTCATTTTCTATTATGGAAATCATAAATGTGGTAAATTTTGATGTAACATAGTAGATCGTTAGAGTAACAATATTTTGTGTATAAATTAATAAAATAAAATATAATAATCCATCATATTTCATAATATTAGTGGTTTGAATTTTTTTTAAAAATACCTCTACAATAAAATAAGATAATTCAGAATATATTATTCAGTGCATAAAAAATATCAATAATTCAAAGTGATTATAATTCATGCGAACGATGGAGAATTAAGACCCAACTTCTAAATAATGTAAAGAGATGATAGTAAAAAATAAAATTTCATTTTTTATAATTTATTTTATAGTAACACCAGTAAAATATTTTTCATTACATAATATTGGTCTTTTATAATTACAGGAAAATATTAAGATTGATTACTCATGGAATTTTATGGAAACATTGAGTGATGGTTTATCGTGGGTATTTTGACAAAATTTAATTGTTTCATATTTTTATATAATTTTCTGGAGTATAAATTGAACATAATTTATTTTGAATTATTATTCCACTATATTTGAAGAGTTTAATGGTATTAATTAATTACTAGTATAGACATTCAATTTAATGAAATGATGATATTCAGATATCATAGGGTTAATTAAAGAATTTTTTTAGAATTCAATAGATATATCATGGTTCCAAAATTGATATAATTTTATATATTATAATATTTGTAAATAAATTTGTGTTATTATGTTATATAACATTTAAGGGAAGAATATTGAAAATGTGTGGGAAAAAATAGTGAACATGATACTAGATTTCAAAATGAAAAATTATCTCATTGTATAATTTGATGAAAAATTCAATGATATTTGGATAAACTGATCAAAACCATTAATGTGTAAAAAAAGGGAGATACGATGAATAAGATGAACAAACAATGTGCTTCTCTATTATACTATTATTTCATATTAGAATGTGCGATATTTTTTATGGAATAATAAAGAATAAATAAGGTTAAAAGTGACATTGATTTATAAAAAGATTATATACTATATAGAGAATTTATTATTTATGATCTATTATACATTTTAATTATCACATATGTATCAAGAGGTGAGCAAGGATATGAATCCAAATTTTTTTAAGATCAAATTTGGTTTCTTATAGAGACTATTTTCATATAGATTAGTAGATTATATTAATTCTATAAAAGTCTATGGTTAAAGTGTAAAATCATATCACTTGATCTATTTAAAAACAATTAACATTCATCAAATAGTCATCTATAGGAATGTGATAAAGATATATTCATTTTATACTTAAAAGTTTATTTTACAGAAAAATGTCATTCCTATATGTTATAAATATTTATTTTAATAAAATAATTATATATAATCTAAAATATATTGTCTATATAAATAATAAATTAATAGTAATTTAATTATTCATTTATAGCAAATAATATAAAGAATAATAGATATCTTATTATCATGTTTCTATTAAAATGACTATTCAATTATTTTTTATTCCATTTTAAGATAAATTTCTATAATATAGAATCATATATTTATAATATAAGATTTATATTATAATTTCTGATGAAAATATATTATTAATATAAATTATTTATATGTTTATTAAATAAATTATTTTTAGGTCATTAATAAAAAATACAGTTTTTTTCCAAAACTGAAATATTATGAATTTATCATTATAATATAAAAGTCATAAAATATTATAAAACCTATTAATTGAAAAAATATTTATTTATAAATAAAAAATAATTTTTAAAAAATAAAATTTATAATTTATGAATCATGTGTTAACAGTTTAAGTAATTAATAAATAATACAATAAAAACCACTATTTGGCCATTTCATTTAATAAAATAATATTATTTTAAAAATAGGTTTCAATATTTTATTGAAACAAAAAAAATTAATTTTATCATAATTAACAATAAAATTTCATGGAAATAAAATACATAATTAAATTTATCATACTATTCTCTTTTGTGCTTTAAAATACACTTTCTCAAAAAAAAAGGGTTCTATGCAGTACATTAATTAGTATTGAAATAATTTTTTCATATAGAATTATATTGAATTTGGAAACTATTATTTCATATTTTGATTAAATGGTTGAAAGTTATTTATTTAGTTTAATTTAATTCTCACTCATTAAATATAAATTTATTAGGTATAAATTGGTTATTAGGTTAACAATAAAAAATGGTAAAAGTGAAAGGCCAATAGTTAAAGACTCAAAAAAATGTTAAAAACATGTTCAAATTGTATTTATGACCTATATTGGAATTAAACCTTCCCCACTATAGTATTTTTCATTTTTGGGTCCAATTAACCTTTGAATAGTGACATTATATTAAATATTATTACAAAAAATTCACCACCTTTACTTGTAGAACGAGATATCACCGCCCAACTTCTAGAAACACACCAACAATCTTAAATGCATCAAAAAATACATCACATTTTATTTAAAACAGTCTCCTCACATACTAAATTTTTTTCATGATAAAATACCCTGCTAAAGAACATTACTGTGTTACCTAATGGAGAACATCCAAAGGGTGAGGTAATGTTCTAAACAATGCTTTCATAACATTATTCATATATTATCCCTCTAAAAATATTGGATCCAAGGAATTTTAAAAAATGGTTATATTAATATTTTTAATTTATATTATCAATTAAAAATATCTATTTCATATATTATAATAATACAAATTTCAAAATGAATGATTCATCATGTGTATGTGCCTACTACAGCCTGCCCGAAATACATGCATTGTTTTCACTACCCCCTTTATATATGGTTCAAATTATAACTGAAGTATGAATATTATATGAGAAAAATTATTAATATTATTAAATAATTAATTATTCCCAATATACCACATAATTTAGGGAAAAATCACATGTCTATAATTTGTAAGTGCAAGCTACAGCCTCAACAAAAGTAATGTATTTTTTTAATCCCTTTTTTATTTTATTATTTATAAACAATCATAAAATCTGGTTCAACATTTTAATAAAACATAAGTAATCTAATTATTCTTATATAATTGTGATATTATTCCAAAGGAGTCACTTTTAGAATCGTACTCACCCATTGATTATAGAATGTTCTTATATGGGTTATTTTAACCACCTTCATGATTAATGGTATAAATATATATCAAGGGTAACTAATAAAACAAAAATAATGGTGATAATTTAAAATTATAATTAAACAATTATTATTTTTTTGGTATTCTAATGTCAAAAGCAAACCAACTCATACAGTTGCACCACACATTCTATAAAATTATCATAATATGCATGTTTTTGGACTATGACATTAATGATAATAAAAAATATAAATATTAAATGAAATTTAAAACATAAAATTCATTCCAAAATATTTCTAAATTACCATTAATAACATAGTTATTGTAAACACTGAATTTTTTAATAATCATCATCACTAAATATAAAAAACTATTATTAAATAAACAGTCGAATTTAATAACATTAGATGATTAAAATAAAATATAACTTACAATTTTTTTTTAAAATAAATGAATAAAAATGTTTTCCATATTATTTTTTATGTATAGATTAGGATTGGAAATAGGTTATTTGGATAATAATTTTTTTATACAGTGGGTTCATTCATGTTTGGATGTTATGGACAAAAGGTATGGGTAATGGTTATCTGATCGTTAATTAATTCATTTTTTATTGTTCATCATGAAAATAGTTCTTATAAGTTTGGTATAGTATACCCAATTATGGCATTATGTTGAGATTCCAATTTTTTGGGATTTCATTTTCTATCACATAACCCCCCATTAAATATATTATCTACATCATGAATTATGATGTTCATAAGTGGGTTTCATCTCAATTTCTTTTCATGGATTCATATTTTATTAATTTTTATAATTTCATTTAAAAGATTCATAATATACCTATTAGATGTATGATATCATGAATTATATTGTATTCATAGTATTTTAGTTACAATTTCCAGAAATATATTTTAATGTTCTCTTGTTAATAAATTTCTTTTGATTTTAATGGATATTAACTACCAAAAAATTTTCATTGAGTTATGCTATTTTTTCTTGGATTTATATCACTCGTGATTAGGTAACTCAAACAAAAAATTATATTCAGTTATATTTTCACTTCAACTCTAGGGAAAATGAATTTCTAATTTATATCTTCTTCGATTATGAATTTATTCCTCATATATGTATATAATTTTTAAGAATAATTCATATCCATCCAAAAAAGCTATTTGAATTCCATATATATGTTCTGTATACCCTCTATTTCTTTCCTTCACATTTGAAAAGAAAATTATGAATTATCTTATGTGATCCTCAGACATCCATATACAACATTATGTAAAAATAATTATTAACCTTATCATTGTGATTCATGAATTATCTTCTAAATCATTTATTCCATTATATTTTTGGTGATCTATCTTCTGGTATCAAAAAATATAATTATTGAACACTACATTTGTGATTTTATTTGATGATTTATTTTTATGAAGGTTTTTTCATATATTTGAAAACCCCATAATGGTATTATCTTTCATATTAGATAATAATTATTTGTTCAATCCAACTCTTTTCTTTAAATGGAAAGTGAACATTTATTTTCATTATTTACATAGTAATGTATTGACATTTCATATGTTTATTATTACAACATAGATGTTTATTTATTGTTAGGGATGTTTTTTTAATGTTTTCTTATTCTTTTAAATATTATTTTTAATGCATCGTAATTAATTTAGTGATTATTATGGCCCAAAATATCCTCAAAATTCATTTATAGGTATTCTAAGGTAGAGTATCATATGTATTTGTTTTATGTTATCAAAGTTATTTATATATATTGGTCATCATATTGATAGAAAATCAATATCATTGAATAAGGAATTAATTGTATGTAATGTCCTGGAATAAGGCCCTAAAAAGTCTAGATTTATAAATTCTGACACCATGAAATATTTTATTGCCATCCATGTGTTTAAATATATTATTAACTAAATATTTCTTTTTACAACATGTTCTTAGTTATTTGAAATTATATGATTAAAATTTATTTTATACCATATTATTAATTTCATGGTTATTATATCATAATTCTGGTATACTCTTTACATTATTAATAATCATTGTTTTCAATTAATATGATTATGTATCCCCATGTTATGATGAAATATTATACATTAATTGTATAAAAGAATAGAATGTGTGGATAATTAGTCGTAGATGTTGAATAATTATTATTGATTAAGTAGATTCAAATTTTGATGGTGAAATATATTGTTTGTCACATATTCATAGGCTATATTAGTTAATTTTGTGTCTTAGTTATCTAATGTTCTATACCAATGTATTTTTGGGATGTTATATAATGAAATTATTTTTATAAGTCACAAAATTATGAAATTGTTATATTCTGGGGAATAATATTAATTTTGTACCTTCCCATTATTATGAATTGGTCGTTTCTTTATTGTAATGAGATTATTGTTTGAGTGGTATCATAAATGATGTTTGATATACGACCCACTTCCTAATCCCTTTCTAAGGTTAGTTTATTTTATCAAGGATGATATGTTTTGAAGAGAAAAATATTGTAAGGTCATGAATTTCACAGAACCATTCTGTTGTGGATTATGAGGTGTTCTGGGAGTCCATAAAAATTGGAATTTGGTTGTTGAAAAGATCCTTATATACCATTTCTTAACTATATATATCGCCCTTATTACCATTAAATATCACATTTTATAGAAGTTTACCCTTTTATATCATAGTAAAACATCATACTTCACTAAAATTTCAATATGTAATTTTATTTACTATAATACATAAGTTAAAAAATGATTCCTAAAACAAAATCGTTAATACATACTATTAATTTCCTAATATGTGATTCCAAAATTCAAATACTTATTGTTAATTTATTGATATGTAATAGTCATTTATCCAAAATCAAAATTAAATTTTGATATGTGTTCTAATGTTTTCCCAATATGAAAATGTTACGTCACATTCTATAGAAACAACAATTAAATATTTATTATTTAAATACATATATATCATAGAGTTCTAAAAAAATTCAATATATAGTATTCATTTATTACAATAATCAATTTAAACCCCATTGACAATAGTATTCAGTGTACAATTTTTTGGGAACCAAATTTTATTATTGATGGGTCCATTATCAAATATAAATCACAAGATAAGGAGAACCCATAATAGAATAAATTCCCTTCCACACAAAAACAATTGTTCCATGATTTTATGTAATTTTCATTTTACCACATGGATATTTGTTCTGTTGTCACTACCCTCATATATATTTCCCATAGATCCATTTCAAATCTCAAATGATTTTTTTCTCTCATATCCATAGATCCTTATAATACTATTCTTCTACAAACAGAGTTGATAGAGATTGGATTTTGTTTCAATGTCTGTGAGGTATGGTTTTAATGGATTTTATGTTGAACTAAATTATTGATATATTCCGCATATTTGTTTTTTTAGTTCAAATTACTCATCTATCTATTTCAAATCACCAGTATGGGTAGGGAATTTGTAAATTCTCTTTTGTATCTTTAGGAAAATGTGGGATTTTTGTTATTTAATTTTCAATGGGTGAATAGTAGATATTTACCCAAAGAAGATAACTACTACAATTAAAGGAATTAAATAGATTATGTACAATCACACGTAAATATGTTGTAATTATTATTATTCCTTCATTAAATTTTCTATATAGTGTGATGTTAGAATTTTATGATTATATGTTCATTACTATAACAATTATTCAATAATAAAACAAGAAAAACAATTGAAATATGGTAAGATATAATGAAATTTAATGTGTAATTTATTAATGTTTTAATTATATCTATAAGGTATGATATATATAAATCCATTCCCCATGAATTTTATAAGGACTCATATATGTCGTGAGATAGTAATATGTACTTATGGTGGTTGGAGAATATTTTGGGCATTGAGTTCTTTTGATATTGTCTATGGTGTTTTCCATGTCTTGTTAAAGTTAAACACCATTGGTGGAAAATATTATATATAAGAAGTTTGAAAACCTCTAAGAACCACCATTGTGAACTAAAGTTGAGAAACATTTATTAAGAAGATATTTGTGAAATTTAAGAGTGATATAGTGCTCGGTGGGTCTTGATGTCAGATATAGGTATTGTGGAGCTCTCCACACCATAATACATGGAATGGATGGGGTAAAAATGAATTGGTAGTATATACAATTCCATGGTGATGACAATGGATGTGTTCAAAATGGACCAAAGACTGTTTAAAATACACATAAATTTCTAGATCCAAATCCCATGAAGACCGTCTCACACTTTGATCAAAGGCACCATGGGTGTTTCTGGAGTTCACTACACTGTGGTGAATCCCTTAAGGATTCATCAATTACTAAAGAAAAAAAGATTCATTAGCTCAGATTTTTATTCCATCTCCTAAAATCTAGGTCATCCCTACATCTATCACACTCTTCATCCATACCATAGAAACCTTATATCTTATTTTTAAAATCTCAAATTTATGTGTTTTTCATCTTCTCTTTATCTCTTCATTACCCTATATTTATTTAATTTTTAATATATAATTTTTTTTCTTCTATTTTATGGATGGAAATGAAGTTACTATTGATGGTGGTTGTCGCACATAGATTCAAGTTGTATTTCCTTCATTTTTATTATGTTTTCTTTGGCGATAGTTGATCCTCAAACATTCATTCATAAAAGATTTTATTAATCATGATTTATTCCCTCGATTAAATATGTTTTATTAACCTTAATACCATAATAATATACCATAGAAAATATATTTTGAAAAATTGCTCAATAATAAAAACATTATAATGAAAATAGGAATATATATAATTTAATTTTTTGAATTTATTTTTTGGCATGAATTTCTTGATAAAGAATACTATTTTAGTGAATAATTATTGTATTTAACTATAGTATGAATCTTTTTTTTTTGGATTAAAAGGTTTAGATACTTTAAAATGTAAAAAAAGTAATATAATTTTGAATCACATTATTTGTGTTAATTTAATTTGTATTATGATAAAAACTGTGTTACAATTCTGAAATTTAATGTATTGAAAATTACAGTATAACTTGTTTTGAGTAATAAATACTTTCTGTGGAGATTTAAATGAATTAAATTTTTATGATCAAATATTCCTTGTTTTCTTGATTAATACTACAAATTTTATTTTACGATTTAATTTCATATATATTTTATACTATTTATTGGTTTATTAGGTATAGATTAAATGATTTAATATGGAAAATAATGTGACAATAAATAAAGGTATAACTCAATTTAACATGAAATATTAGAGGGATAACTTCTCATATTTAATTTTATTATTTTTGGTAATAGTTATTAAAATCTTATTTAATATTATTTTTATCTATGGTGAGTAATTTTCATTGCTTACCTTGTGGGAATAACTATCTTTTTGTGATCCTATTACCTAAAGATGTAAGTAAATTTATTATAAGATAAGAATACATGTTTGGAGCTAAATAAACATATTACTTGTAGTGAGAGGTTTGAATTCACTGATTCCATAATTATATTTCCCTTTCCTATGTGCATAAAATAAATTTTAATTTTCACTGTGATCTAGAGATTTAGATTCTTGTTTAATTTGTTAATAACTTTTCTGTATTTGATCCCTTTGATGATAGATTAGTTTTTTGGAAAAGGATATATATATAGTTACTCAAGAATTTTACTCTAATTATTACATTATTTTTAATTTAAAAATATCTCAATTACACCCAATTGATCCTGAGGCCGAATGTGTTTGACGACTATATTCATAATTAAGCAAATGAGGCTAAAATGAAACTTCTATATTTTTTTCTCCATAGTGATATTTTAAAAGCGTTTGTGACTGGAAAATTTAATGCCATAGCTTTCTGAAAATATATATTGTAAGAGTGATCTAAAAGGAACGGTAAGTGAATTAACATGAAAAGGACACAAAACATTTCAGTCAATGGTATAACATGATATAAAAAATTACATGGAAAATGAGTTATCAAATTGACGAATAGTATAAATTAAATGGTTTCATAAGATAATAGAAGTATATAAATTTTGGAAAAAAATGAATGATTATATAAAAACAATCCAATGCTAAATTTTACTTGACATAATATAAAAAGTCTGATAATTGAATATATTCACTCTCTACTTGGTAAATGATGTCTCGTTAGACTAAATCACTACCTAATTCATTGGAGGATTAAATAATACAATCCCACCTATCAAATTAGATTAATGTACATTCAAATGTGTGGGACAAATTTATTATAATTATAAGTCATAAATAAAATAATAATTTGTGGAATGAAAACAGTTTTCATAATCTTGTCTCGTATCAAAATGCAAACAGTATTCTAAAAGAATAAATTTTATAAATTAACATAAAGAATGTATTATAGAATAAAATTAATATAGAAGAATCTTGGTATATATGTTACATTCATATATTCATAATTTAGAAGAAGTCCATAATTTCAGAGGCTATCTTTATTGATTAAAACAGCTCCAAAATATTAAAAAAAAAGTTATTAAGAAATATACTATATTCACATTGAAAAAAATTTGTCAAAATATCTAATAATATCTAATATATTATAAAATTAAATTTCCTTTAATTTTAGAATAGAAAATTTAAAAAAAATTAAATAGTTGATTGTTCATGATGAATGGTAATCTTATACATATCATAATAGTTAAAAGAAACATTCCTTTCACACTTTTGTAAAAATACCAAAAAGATATGTGTTCGGAAAATGAAAACAAGATTAATTAAAAAATATTTTTTAAAAAGGAAATTTGGGAAATTTTTTTAATAAATCATTTTTATAATGTTAAAAATAGTCTTTATATTATATTAGGAAATTTTGTAGATGGAAGAATTTCTATTTTTTGACTAAAGGGAAAAATGAAGTAATCATTTCTTAATAAACATTTCTAAATAATTTAATGTAAAATATAGAAGAAAAAAGACACTATAAGTTGATATTATTTTGAATATAAATATAATTTAAATAATAAAAATTATTATACATCAATCAAAAAAATTCAAACAATCAAAATTCAATCATAAATAGTCATAATTAAAATGAGATTGTAAAATAAAAACTTACCACTTTGAAAAAAGTGGATTCATAACTTACAGAAAATTATGTAAATGAATTGGGAATTAAATTATCCTGAATTATGAGTTATTAATGATAAAATACATAAAGGTTTAGTATATATCCAATTTACAACAAATTAGTTTCATAAAAGAACATGTGTCTCAAATATGGATTTTCTTAGATGAAACCCTTATTTTGAGTCTAGAAAATATAATGCAAATATTTTATATACCTTATAATAAAGTTATATAAATTTTTTCTCTTATTTTTTGTTACAATGATTAATCCTTTATAACAAAACCGCATACATTATTTATTTTAATGGTATGGTTAATTACAAAATCAGATAAGTCTATGTCAGGTGTTTTTAAGGATGCTCCTTTTATAGTATAAAATAGCATCGGCGTGTTGACTATGGTCAAATGTGTTGATTTGTCATCATAATCATATATTATTACTGAAATAATTATCATTTTTATATATCAGTTTTAATTTTGAAGAAACCCTTGAATATGACTATGAAAATTGAACTACATTACAATTATGGGAATGGTAGGGAATATATATAACACATCAATGTTTCCAGTTTTCAACGATCATGATGGAAAAAATATAAGTTTTATTTTATGTTTAAATAATTTAATTTTATAATAAATGTAATTTTATTTAATAAACACATTGACATATACCATCCATGTAAATCCGCAATAAAAAACAAATCAAATCGCTTCACAAGGTGGAAATCCTTAGTGCAAATGAATGGTGTTTTCATTTTTCATTGGATTATAAGATAATAAAGTATATAAATTTTAATCTTATATGATTATAAATAAATAATTAATATTATATTTAATCAATATATCCATCATTATTAATATTTATGAGATGGGATAATGGAAAACTAATTTCAAATTTTCATTATGTGGTTGTTCGTCGTACACTTGAACGGAATTTTTGTTTCCCTTTTGAAGAAGAGAAAATGGATAAATATTATTACATAACAAAAATAATATACAATTTTTTTATTATATATTAGTTTTTTTAAACTATAATTATTAATATATATTTGATGGTGTAAAAATAAAATGTAAATAAAATGATCTATGAGAAATTTTCTTAGAAGTACCTGCACTAGATTTGTTATTATGGACTCTAATGTTTATCTTTTAGGATGAAAAATAGCACTATTTAATGAAAAATGATGTTTAGTAAAGATTTTAATATGTCTAGTCCAATAAAAATCCTACAATAGGTATGAATAATTGACAAGACTATCTTTGATTTTATAATTGAAGATAAGTAGAAATTTTTTAAATACCTAAAACAATTCAATAGTGGGAATTCAGTTTCAATAAAAGTGCCACAAAGATTGAAAAACAAAATATATAAGAATATTTTAGGCGGATACACACCTATATCACTAAAAATAAACAACGATTATGCATTTTATTCTCTTTAACTCGAAGATTACCCACTTACACCATTTAAATTGTTTTTAAAAACGAAATTTTTAAATGTATTGACTATTTATTTTGAAAAAGAATTAATGTTATCCTATTATATAATATAAATTATTGAGGATAATAATATTTATTTCATTTTATAAAATTCAATTCGTATAAGTGATAGAAATTAATTTTAAATAAATCCTATAAGTGTGACGAAGACAATTTTTTTAAAAAATATTTTCTTCATAAAATATGACCTTATATTAATTTTAAGAATATAAGTCATCACTAAATGAATTTAATTTAGAAAATATTTAAATAAAATATACACATTTCCTTCAAATAAATCTTTTCTATCGTTTAATGAAATTAATTAAAATAAATTAATAATATACACTTTTAAATTTGTTTTTCTAAACAATGTGTTTTAAAAGTAAGAGTATACTTATAATAAAAGAAAATATAAAGATGGTTTAAATATAATTAACTGGTTTAAATACAAATAAATGAAAATTTTGTAAATTTAAAATCAAATTAATATAATAATGCTAATTTTTAATTACAGAACATATTGGAGGAATTGAATGGTTTTCACAAATCATCATTTTCCCCTCTTCACAAAAAAATGATCATCACTGATTAATCCGAAAATATGAACATATATTAATATTGATATTATTATTTCAATAATATTTTTTATAAAATCTCAACTCTAAAATTGGAAAAAAAATAATTATTATATTTTCTCAGAAAATTAATAAAAAATAAATTTTGAATAAAATTGTTTTTAAGCATTTAATAGATTTAATGAAATATTATACTTATTTGTTATGAATAAATAAAAACATTTATATTATACAAAACATTTATAGATATGTTTCGTAATATTATTATCCCAATTCATAAATTAAATATTAATGGCTAACTTATAGTTATAATGATTAAATAATAATGTTTTAATAATTAAAACTGTTTGTTTATTCTTATAATTGGATGTTTTATATGATATCATGTATAATATTATTTTATAATATCATGGTGTTTCATTTTACCCAAATTAAAAAAATTGCATCCATATAATGTTACCTAGTGATAAGTTTTTCATTTGGATATTCAACTCTGGAAAACACACTTCCCAAAAAGGGTTAATAAAACATAATTATAAAATATGGGAAAGGGTTAATAAAGATCATCTGGAATAACTCATCATAAGTTTTAGAAGTAGCGTCTCATTGGTGGGATGTAAAAATATTGACATTAGTGAAAATTATAAATAATTATCGAGAGTGATATATATCAGTGTTCATAAGAAATTGATTGATGAAGATAAATTTAACAAGAAAAAACCATTTATCTATGATTAATTAAAAGACAAATTATTAAAATAGATATAAAGGTAGTATGATAACATTATTATTTAAATATCCTTTTTTATATTTGAGGTATTGTTTTTCTATCATGATAGGGAAAATTTAAAATTATACATAGTTGATATATTTTTATTTCAAAATCACAATTTCATCCTTTCATTATAATTCAATTAATTTTTCCATCACATATTAATATATGGTTTAAATATCCTGTATAAATATATTTAAACCAAAATCACTATAATTTAAATTTATCATATCATAAAATCCTTAAAAGAGTAAACATTTAGATCAATTATATTTGTTAAAAACAAAATGGTTAGAAAAGATTATGATTATACCCAAAATGAATATTAATATATTTATCACCAAAATTCAACAATAAAATCAAACATTAAATAATTTCATTCCATAAAAAACCTTATATCCCAAATAACATGAATAACCTCAATATGGAAGACTGTATAAAACTCAAATATTACCGCATACCATTCAACTTATGTCTTCGTGAATAGAATAGAATTATTATAAAAATTCATTTACATTAAACATAAGGTTTATATGTATATATAATAGCCCCATAAAATGTGTCCAAAAATATCATTAATCTCTTAAAAATCATAATAAAAAATATTAGATCCCCTAATATTTTTCCCAAATTAGATATAAAATTTATAAAAAAATTAAGTAAATAAAATTTCATACTTACTAGTAAATTATATAGTCTCGTTGTATGCACTACACCCTTATCTCCCATTGGTTATGGGTTTAATCCATACATCCTTACCGGATATGAATAATTTTCACCCAATCGATTGGTTGTTATTTTCCTAAAAAATATTAATATAATTCCATTAACATTCATAATATATTTTGAACATCATAAAAAATAGTAATCACAAAATTACTTTTTAACCAATAAAATATTATATAAAACATATTTATATTTCGATTAAATCAAAAATAATCATAATTGATCATAATATCATAAAAATCAACAACATATCAATTATTTTATTTTTTTTAATGATGTTATTTCAATTCAATTTCACCTTACCCAAAAATCAATATCATATGTCATTATTTCTGTTTAATATGTGATTGAAAATCCTTAAAGAAAAACTAATATAGAATAATATTTAGATCTTTCAATGTTTTCATAACCATAATACCATTAATAAAAGTAAATTAAAATCATGAACCTTTAATTACAACGCCTAAATAGATTTATTAATCCACCTCAATGATTTTCATAACATAGTCCCTAAGAAAAAATTCTTTAGATTAGGGAATTGACTGATATAATTTCCTTATTCCCCATATCTATGACTTTAAAATCATAGTGGTTCATTATGTTGAACTTGTTTTCCTGCCTCATGTTAACTGTAATCTTTATTTTTCTTTGATTGTTGGATAACTTTTTACAACATTTTCCATACATTAAGAATCCTCATGTTCATTTAATTTGTTTTCCATGTTGAATCATCCAACAATTTAAACATGTATAAAATTGAATCTTCTATCATTATATCATTTAATACTTAAACCTCAATGAAACGATTTACATATATTATTTTTTGCTTTTTTAAATTTAAATATGTCTTAGTTTCTAATAATCATCCATAAAAACTCATTTAGTAAGTTAAAAATATTTATATCTATATATCCCATTAGGTTAGGAATATTGATGGGAAAACCATTACGTTTCCCATCACATTTTATTTTGGAAGTATTTCATTTAATTTCCACAATTAAAAAATAATATAAAATAATATCATAATACATTAACTAAAAACATAAAAATTGATAAATTGAAAGCATGGTAGCAAAAACATATAAATTTTAAAAATATCCTGAATTATGAGTCTCTATGTTTATATCAAGGTTATCCTGGGTAATATTTTTTTAATAAGGTTTTCCAACCTCAAATTTGTCTTATATCACTCATAATGGTTCATAAATATTAATTTAGTTTCCATGAATATCGTCTATGAGTTTCAATCCAAGTGTGCAGAGAGGTCTCCTGACATGAAATAGGTGATGATCGAGTCCCAATAAATAATCTAATTTAAGAGTTATTATGACGAGGTTCAACTATTCTAGATTCATATCAACTCTTATTTTTTATTCATGGATTTAATTTCTTGTAAGTAACTCTTTCTATCTATTACAAAAAATCATGGATGTCTTCTAATTATTAAACGTGTCCTTATATTTTTTTCCTAGGGTTTTCAGAAGATGTTTTCCATCCTAGTTTCCAATGGATAACGAAATTTTTTTTAGATACCAACTTTAATGACCCAATACTTTTATAATTTTTATTTAATGATTTTGAACATAAATGTATATTAATTACACCCCATGAATCATGATACCTCATTTAATTGGAATACTACGTTTACAATACATCAATGTGAGCCTAAAATTTATATTATTTGTTTTATCATCCATAATTATCTCATAAATGTTTTCATTCTCTTGAAACTGTATGGGATATCCTAAGGAATACATTTATGAAAGGGGAGAGAAAAAATTCCCTGAAATATAATAAACATAGTAAGGAAACATTACAAGTCCTTAAAAATAATAACATGTTATCATAAAATTTATGATAAATCAGTAGTAATATTGAACCACAATATAATGAAAATGGTAACATATAATAGTATAGTCATGTGAAATGTTTCCTCAAAAAAACATTTCATTAACATAATTCTTGGGTCACTACAATGACAATATCAGTTGGCTTAAAAATTTATTATATAAATTAAACATGATAGTGTCTAATGGCTAGGATGGTAGGTAATTATTTACATGTCCTATAAGATAAAATAATCATTTTGTTCCAGCTATTAGAAAATGTGAAAAATTTATTCATTTATAAAATGAAAATAATATTCTTTTCCAATAATTTTAAAAAATAAAAAAATTAGTTAAAATAACATTAATTTTTTTTTAAATTTTTTGAATATAATTGAAAATATTTTTATAAATATTGGATATTGATTAAAAATAATTTTTAACAGAATCGCGAATTGATGTCAAATTTTAATACAAAAATTTTCTTTTATTTTCATGTGCCAAAGATATAAAATTTAGCAATTATATTATAATTTCCTTAATAACTTTTGGAGAATAAAATTAATGTGTATTACTATTCAATAAATCAATAATTTTTTACAATTTATATTCATGAATAATCAATCCATATAAATATGATATTAAAACAGAAATTCATATTGCTTCAGTAAGTATTGAATCATATATTAAAATGAATGAACTAGATGAATTGTAAATTAAAATATCATGATGTTTGAATGATTATTGATATTATATGTTTATGGTAGTTATACACACCATTTAAAATTAATTATAATGACAATATAATTTGAGTCACAAAAAATGATTTTTTGAGATAAATCCTTTACCTAGAGTCTAAACATTGGCCTGTATATTTTTAATAACCACTATAATAAACCTATATCAGTTATTATATTGATAGATTAATTACATTGGACAATTTCCCAATATTTAATTCATTTAATTAATTTATATTAGTTTTTTATTTTATTACCTACTTTTCTATCTCCATGGAATTTGTTTTTATGATTCCCGATTCATAATTTCAAAATGACTTTAGTGTGTCCACCATGGTCAATGGATTTATTCTTCTATAATCTCCACAATAATTTTCATTAAATTGTTATCATTTTTCTAAAACTTTCATACTTTTAATACCCACCATGTAATGTGGTTATTGTAATGAACGATGTTATAATCATAGAGATAGTTGGTTGTGTAAACGCAAGAGAATCATATCCATTTTTCATAAATAGTGATAGAAAGAAGTTAATTGTTATTTTATTCTTCGACAGTGATAATTAAATAATGAAGGTCCTATAACTTTTTCATATACACTACCCTATACCATCCATGTGATGTGGTAAAAATATAATCAAATCACATCACAAGGTCATAGTTTTCCTTACAAATGGACAATTTTATCATTTTAAATGGATAGTTAGGTAATAATGTATATGTTATTTTACATTTACATAATTATTATCATCACATTTATAAAATATATAAACATTAAACTAGACATAATTAATAGTATTAATACGTGACAATGGAATCATAATTAAATCGATTCGAGATGAAGTAGTCTATCGAACAGATGAACAATGGTTTTGTTTCTCATTTTATGGAAGAGGGGTGGATAAAAAATATGATATATATATATAACATTATTGTGTTATTATAATATGATTGTCAATAAAATTATCAATTGTATATAAAATTAGAAAAAAATAAATAACACGGTAAAGACACATACCATACCTTAGAAGAACCTCCTTTGGATATGATTCAAATGATGATATGTTTTTTATTTTTAAAATATTTGAATCACTATAATATGTATAAGGATTTTTAGAGGGATGTTTTTTCTTTAATTTTTATCTAGACGGATTGAGTGGTGGTATAAATTTAGGGGACGAGGTTCTCTTTTATAATTGAGAAGTGTCATTTTTATAAATACCCATAATTATTCAAAATTAGAAATTAAATATCAAGAAATGTTCCCCCAAATATGAAAAATATTTTTTTGGGTAATAAATAAGGCCTAGTAAGAACACTAACAATAAAAAATAAACATGTATTAATCATCTTTTCAACATTATATCTAATGTATTCACTTTTACAATTTTCTTATTTCACCACACCAAATTGTTTTTGCTATTTTTACTATTCATTAGGGCATAAAAGTAAGTTGAAATAAAAAATAATATAAATTATACTACATCCAAATATTGATTTTGTTTTTTAAAATTTAATTCACTATAGTGGAATAATTTATTTTAAAATAAAATCAATAAGCACAACTAAATATGAATTTCAAAAAAGTGCATTGTTAATCAAATGATTATCTTTAATTTAGTTTATGAAAAGAAATAATCATTATGTGAATTTAAATTCACGAATATAGATATATAATACAGATTTTTAAAATTAAATACTTCCTCTTTAGGGTTTATTTTAATTAACTAAAATCCAGTATCATTATCCAATTTATAACCGTTTTATAAAAAATAGTTTTTAAGGATAAGAATAAACATATAATGATATCCAATATAAAGATGATTTAAACATAAAAATTGTAATAAATGTCACTAATTAATTATTATTATCTTTTCAAATCAATATAAAAGTGTAATTTGACATTTTAATTACATTATGTTTTGAAAGATCAAAATGTTTTACCAAAAAACAATTTTTTCATTATTCAGTGAAAAATTGATATTTTTAGAAAAATATATAAATTTAAACCAAATAGAATTTTGAAATATTGATTTAAAGAATTATATTATTTTTATAATATTAAATTTCTAAAATTTCTAAAAATTAATGATAAATTTTTCTCGAAAAATAAGAATTATTTTTGAAGAAAACATATTTTTAATGAATAATACATTATTAGTACGTATTTTTTATTAATAAATAAATACATTTATATTAAATAAAATATTTAGAGGTACTTTTCCTAATATTTTTATTCCTATTCATTCTACCAATTTTAATATCTCGGTTATAAAGATCATAATTAAATAAAAATATTTCAATAATATATTGATGTTCATTTAATCAAAACATTATGTCTTATATAGGCTATCGAACATAGTGTTATTTTAAAATTTGAAGAAGTTACAATAGTAGTTGATGATGATAATAATTTTGATAGATATTATATTATCTTCAACAGTGTGATACATCAAACGGTAAGGATTTTTTCATGGAGGGAAATGTTTTTTCATATATTTAATCATTCTTTATACTTACTTTACACAAGAGTTATGAATTCTTCATAGAAAAATGGTGGTATAATATTTACATGATCAATTTAAAACTACGCAATATTTTTTTATGTTATGAAATATGAATGAATTTTTCACGTTGTATCTTGTGATGAGTCCAACATTATCCAGTTGATCATGAAATTATAGTTTATCTTATAACTAAATGGGGTTGATTCAAAGTGTTAAAAAATGACGCTGGTATACATCAGAATATAAATAATGAAATATTATTTTCATCAAAACATGATTTATAATGCTAAAATATTAATATAGAAAATTATATTTAAAATAAATATTTAATATCTAATTAATTAAATAATTAATATTGATCTTGATCATTGTCTCTTTTTTTAACCAAGATCGTTTCAGTTGTAGTCGAGGGTCCTATATGATGATATCAAGAGATAAATCATGGGTATGTTCATTCCCACAGAGTTAGTTTTCATGAAATTGTTTATATTTTCTTATTTAACAGTATTCTGTACAACTTATGTAGGGAAACTGACACTAAAATCTATGGGCAAGTGTTTTCTCCAATATCATTAATAGTGAGTGAATGAAAGTATGAATACTATATCTCTACCATTCGCAAACTATAGATATATATGATTAGGAGTATCCCGATATATGATTTACTCTTTTAAATGGTGTATTCCTTACAAAGATTTAATGGATCGTAGTTGGACTATAATTTTATGTGTGGGCATTAATGGAAAGACATATACCACAGAATTATATTCTAACATAGTGGATACAATGTCCCATGTTTGTTCATTCACGTGTTGTAATGTATTAAGGTATAATTAACATACACATAATTTAGTGTATTCTATGCATACCCATTATTGGGGTGTGAGTGTGATAACCCAATGGATAATTGTAAAAGGGTAACCAGCATTCAATTATATTTATACTTTCAATATATATTGTTTTCGATTCTTTACAATATTGGTGGGTGATATATCATGAGGATGGGAAACCAGTATTACCTACTTTAGTAAGGAGTTATACTAATTTATTTTTTCCCAATTTTTAGTATGCTTCGTCAACATTTTTTCTAGGAGGTTATTAGGGGGTCCTATATATTATGCATGTCATTGTAACCATATGTGTATATAAATTAGTTTTCAGGTCACCAATTGTAGTATTACTATTAGAATCGGTTGTTACTAGCTTGGAAGAGTTGTTGAGTAGTTGTTAAGAGTTATTGTAGTTCATAGTAATTGTATATGTTTACATTTAGTACTTCAAATGTAATTTTCAGAGATTCTTTATATTATGTATGAAATTTGATGTATTATTATTTCATTATTTTATTTTTCCCTGGTTTTTGATAGTTGACTTCTCATCTTATAAAATAAACATACAATTTAAATAATGTTTAATAGTTTTTATGTTTGTGACTATTATACCCACAGTGTTAGTAAAAATGTTTTCACCTATGAGATGTAGGATTCTGGTGTCATTATCCCCCTTTATTAACTGTTTCCCCAAGAGGGGATGCTTTGGGGAGAGTTTTTCATGACATAGTTGTATCAATGGTTATTGTAGATTGATATGATGAAATATGGAGGTAGGAAATCTCGAGATTCTAGGGTTGGCAGGGAAACAGTATTAACTAAGAATTACAATTTCTATTCAAATTGGATACTGGAAAATATATAATATTTTTTGGCCCCACAAGGCTCGATATAATAATCATCATGTTTATTGAACATTCTATATGAAGTGATGTTGTTTGTGGGGTTAGAAACCTAGGTAAGGATAATGCATCATGTTTTTTTGCGCCTGCGATTTAATTGGTAATAAAATGGTAAATAAGATAAATTTAATTATAATATTAATTAAATATCCTTCAATTGTTTTTTGTATTAGGTTGATAGGTTACTATTGTTTTTTATATTTAGACATGATTCCATTTTGATGTCTCTATTAGGATCATGCAAAAGAAGATCAATAAGTTATTCAAGTATATCATCATAAATAATGAGTCAAAGATAACAACACTTGGTTGAGGAAACTATATTATTTATAGTTATAGTGTCTATATAAGAAATATGGTTCTATTTCAAATCAAGAGATATAATATTTGATGGATGGGTAAATAGACCATAATTTCATCTATGCTCCAAAAGTCTAGTTGGTTTCTTAATATGTGATGATGTCGTATAGGTCAGCTAGACTATAGTGGATTTTATTCTGATGGGATCATGAGGAGTTGATAGTTTCTTGGGAATGTTTTATGGATCAGTTTTAGGATGAGTGTTTATATTTCACCAATAAGGGATCTTGTTGGAGAGATTTCACTACCCATTCAAAGGGGAGTTCCATAGTATGATAGTTTAGTATCTTCTAAATGAACCAACTATATTAAACTTAATAACTTATTCTATATCATAAGGTTATGTAATGACCTGAAATTTTATAAATTGAAATTACCTTCTTATAATTATGCTATATATTATAAACAATATCAAATCACATTGAAAAAACAATAAAAACATTATAAATGTATAATTAATTAAATAATAGGTCATTCTATAAAATAAGAATCCTATACTGTTGAAGTAATAATATGAACAATGCAATCATAATGTGACCATTAAGAATAGTTAATATTCCAATAAAATTGTAACATCTCCTATGAATTTGTAAATAAATATTTTTTATCAAAGAAAATATTATATATTTATATCTTAGTATAAGTAAAAAAATATTTTTAAAATGATTATTTATGTATAATTATTTTTTTTAAGAGTTAATGTTTATTTATAATATTATAATTAATATAATATATTAAAATAAAATATATTTTTTAAAATTATATTCAAAAATTAATATTTTATTTTATTTTGATGATTATTTAATTTAATGAGACACTTACTAATTTTTTCAATTATCATAAAATCTGTTATAATTTTAAAATCTAGATTTTTTAGTAACTGAAAATTTAATTTTAAAATATATAATTATTATATTTAGAAAATTATTTTCATAAAATTTATTTTATTCTTTATTTCTTCATATTGGAAAATATGTATAGTAATTTTTTGGATTTTTTGGAAAGAGTTGAAATTTTTTAAATAGTGATATACAATAATTTATGATATATAAAATTATAATTTAAATCAATTATTTCATGATTCATTTTTGATGTAAGAAACATAATCCTGAAATACCATTCTACCTTTTTTTTATTTATTCATGTTAATGAAAAATAGTCATTGTTTTGAGCCAAAATAATAAACTACTGAATAAAATAATCAAAAAACTCCCCTCTCCTCTAATGCAAATACCACCCACCACCACCACATCCCCTCATAACTCCAAATCTTTTAATCATGTCAAAATTATCCATAAGAAACTTCTCAAGAGTCTCCCATAAGTCCAATACACTTTGGTCTAAAAAATTAAAAATATATTTTCCCTATTTATGTTCTCAATTAGAATAATTCAATAGGTAAAATCCACTTTCATTCTCTTTTAATTTATTTTCAATATATTTTCATTTCTAATTATATCCTAATCTAACATAATAAATGTTTCATAATAAAAAAATTAACTTATATATACTATAATTTGAATATTTTATTTTAATAATCTATCATTAAACCCCTTTTTTCAGCCTCTTAATTCTAAAATTGAGAACATCATTTCAGATGTGAGGATTTACTATCATCATGGATGAGGATTTTTCATTTTATTTATTTCCATCATAGATGGTTATAAATAAATTGTAATTGTTGAAAAAATTGTAAAACATATGTTACAACATCATTTATGTTCTAGAACAATCATGAATATATAATATAAAATAATAAAACACAACTAATTTGAAATGATTGAAATACCAAAAATTAATATAAAGGATTATCATTAGTGTTTTATCTAATATATCATTTTTATAAATTTAAATAAAAATATATGAAAATTTAAGTGTCCTTTTTTCATTTGTAACATAGAATTTTAATTTGTCGATAATTATTCTCATTTTACACAATCTTTCACAGATGTATACTATTGAAGTGATATAGAAATGCATGAAAATGAGAACTTTTTGAATAATGAAATTGAACTCCATAACCCATCATAATGGCCATAAATTAAATTTTTTAAATTATAATAAAAAATTACATGTATAAGTGGGAATAGATTTATTAATTAATTAATCTAAATTGATTATCCAGGATATTAAATTGGAGAAATTATTTAGATATAAGGTAAGGGTATTCTGAATCCCAATTTATATTCATTAGGTTATTCCACATTCATTTAAAAATTTAGTGTGGATGTACTTTAACATTCCAAAAATAAATTTCTATCTAATTACCTTTTATTTTGTGTTATATATGTGTTTCCAATTTTATTTTATGAAAAAGGAAAGTATTTCTTCAAAAAATCATCTTTCTAAAAACATATATTTTACTTTTTTGAAGTTTTTCCCTTCTTCACCAAAGAAATATTATTTTTATACCAATAATGGTATTCCCTTTTTATTTGGAACCCATATTTTTATTCATCAATTTATTATCAGGAACCTCATCCCCTTCCATGTGTTATTTTATATCCAGTATTGATAAATGTTTTAAGTAGCATGCTTGATTATGTGAGTGATATGTTACGGTGGGTGTGATCGGAATTATATAGTGCACATATGAATTGGGTAATGTGATGTATCTCATGATATAAAGTAAAATATCTGTGAAAATTATGATACATATGATCTTAATGTTGATGATTTTATGATTATTCACAAATGTTATACGTGAACAAGATGTTATCCTTGTTAAATAATATTTATGGTATGTCTCCAAAAAGACATGATTTTTATTTTTCATACATTTTCACATTCCAGACCATTTTCTAATGCTTCACCTTAAAATTATGATGACGTTCATAAACTTATGATCGGATGATTATTATTATTCTCACCCTTGTTATATTTATTCATGTTCTTATTAATCATATTACTATGATTTTATCTCACCCCTTTTGTTTGATGTATGTTATTATATGGAAACTTATACTAAAAAGTACATGTGTTCCCCTAACAAATATGAGAATGAGGAATTAAATAATTTTTTTGTTTTATAATGTAAATTTTATATTTGGACCTAATTTTATTGAGTCACAAAACCCATTTCAACATGGTTTTACAACACTATTATAGGGTGTCTCATTAAAATTATGTAATTATAATGTAAAAAAATTATGGTTTTTATTGTCGGTATCAGATCATGGTTTAGTTATTTTGGGAAATAGGATTAGATAACATTAGATAAATCCCTTAGTATGATTCCAAATATATTAATAAACAAAATAAAGTTTGTTTTATAAAAATATTAAACAAAGGGATCCCACAATATATTCCTTCAGAGAAAATTCTAAAAATGAATAAATTATTTATTCATTCCATTTTGACTTATGTTTTATTCAAACCATTTCTAGAAAATTGTTTGAACCAGGAAAAGCCAAGCCTATAACCCATATGAGGTATACTGTAGTGATTGCCCAAATTAAATCCCTATTATCTTGGGGCTGGAGTTAAAAATTTCATAGTTATACTTACCCAGCTGTCTCAGGATATGAACAGTATCCAGAATAATATCGAATGATTGACTTCCCCAAAGAGGGAGAAACTGGCTATAATGTCTTTTATATGGAATTAACCGACAATTTCTAGTGGATATTCTGATCCAATAGTCTTGGATTAGTTCTTCAACTCATTTGAGAAGTCATTTTATATTCTTTACAATTCTAACTAAGATAAGGTGACTCTGGACATTAATCATTTAGATAGAGAGGATGGTCAATAGTGGTAATTGTTTAATAATAACAATATTATGGATAAAAATGTTGAGATGAAGTGGTAATAAATTAAAAAATAATTAGTAATAAGTATTTCCCTTGATATATTCAGACAAAGATGGAGAGAGTATACCAAGAGAAAAATAAAAAATTAGGTGAATCTGTCATGGAATACAACAAAATTTTCACAATTTTGTAAAGGTATTCCTTATTTTTTATTATCAATAATGATATAAAATTAGATATATTCATTAGTGGTTTAAAATCACACCATCTAAAGGCACTAGAAATTATATACCATGAGTTTTATTAAATGGTTGTTCGTTGTGGTCTCAAAGTGCAGATGGAGTTTGGTGAATAGTGACATGGATATGGAGATAGAAAATGAAATATAGAGTTGTATGATAAAGGATATAATCACAAAGTATGAAGGAAAACTTAACCACTCACATGTCAAAAATTTGGGAATAATAATACTAGGAATTTCCTCAGTGGGGTGAGGAAGTGCATCTAGTCTGGGGGAGAAGGTCGCAAAACTCATGACTATAAAAGAGATAAGAGGAAGGGATCTATACAAACCAATGCACTAAACATTGTGTTTCGGAGTTTAATCAGCATCAGTAACCACTAAATCCAAATACTCAATTGAAATATTATGCAATCATTACTACTGAGGTAAATCCCAATAATGATGTGGGAAAATGAATATTGGTTATTCATTCGTGAATAGTGAGTGTACTATTTGACTATAGATATATGAATTCTTTCGTATCATTTATCATTACTATTTATTTTCAAACAACACCTCAAATTATGGTTTTTGAGTTATCTATGAGAACATATAATGGGGAAACTGTTTCATCCAATGTATATATGACCTCCCTGGATAATTGTTTTGGACGGATCATCTAAAAAAATAATGTCTTAGTTCATTTGGTCAGGTTTGAAGCTGTATTGGGAATTGATTGGATGTCTTTATACAATTCCAACCACTACTAATGGAAAATGGAGATTAATCATAACATCCTAAGGCCTCCCTCAATTATGTACATGTTTATGGAGTAGAATGAATCTGGTTCAGATTCATCATCTCAATTGCTGATATTATTGCATTATGGGAACACATTTCCAGACCAAATAATTTATACACCTGAGAGAATCATTCTTGAAGAAATTTCCATTGTAAGGGATGACACTGATGTATTCCTTGATGAATATTATGGTTGTTCTCTACACCAATAAGTTGAGTTATTTTTTGATCTTATATGTGGAGATCTGTCGATATTAAGTACACCTTATTGAGTCACTACCATTTAGTTAGTGGAATTGAAGAATCAATTACAAGAGTATATGGAAAAGGGTTTTTACTTCCCATGTCCATCATAATTCGGTGTTCCATTCCTCTTCATCATTAATAAGGATAGATGGATTCACCGTTTCATTGATTATCATCATCAAAAAATATCAGTAAAGAATAAGTTTGTCCTTCCTTTGATAGATGTCTTATTCAATCTTCTGTTTCTATCCATTTTTTTCTATCAGGTTGATCATCGGTTGGGATATCACCAAGTAAAGGAGTGGAAAAAAGATATTCACAATTCTATATTTTGAATTTTGTATGGACACTATAACTTCATAGTAATGCATTTGAGACTCACAAATACTCTAGAAATATAAATGGAATTAATGAATAGAGTCATTACAGATTTCATAGAAAATTTTATAGTAGTATAATGGATGACATTCAAATATACTCCAAGATAAATGAGTATGGTGTGAAGAATTTGAATAGTTTTCTAAATACCATCCAAAGGGAAAATATATAAGAAAAATAGTTTTAATTTGAGTTATATATGGATAAGCTATCAATCTTGTGATATGTTATCACCTACAGAAAAAAATGTGTGGAACCATCCAAGGAAAAGAAAATCTAAATGTGTCCAATTCCAAAATTAGTAATGGAGGTTTATAATATCCATTTTCTTAATTAGTATTACTAATTACTTGTGAAAAACATCTCACAATTTTTACACCCACTATGACTTCATAATTATAGATTTCACACCCACTACCAACCTGGTATGCCCAATAATCTTGTGGATTCTCTATGTAAAAAGGGTCCTACAATATTATCTGGGATGATAATTGAGAAGGACTCAATCATCATATATTTTAAATGGATGTATTTGGTAATCATTATTTAATAAACATCATAAATCCTTTCTAAAATGATCCCTCAAACATACCTCATAGTAAAAATTGATAATCAAGGAAACGATGTGAAAACTAAGAATAAGATTGAATTGTTATAATGGAGAAATCCATAGAGGTCAAATTTAATAGGGAAGGAGTCTTATGATTTGGGTTAAGAATATTTATACCATATGATCTGAATATATAGAAATACCTTCTGAATGACACACGTAGCTCAAATTTCCCTCTCCACCTAGGAATTCGAATGATTTATCAAGATATATTATGTAATGATCCGTAAAATTCAAGGGAAATTTTTTATTAATTTTCTTTGGAATTTTACAAGAACGCAGTTTCTGACGGCACCTGATTCCGAGGCCCGGTGTGCCCAGAATCATTTTCTGAAATTTGGCTTGGGTACGTTCAGTGAACGGACGAGCAAGTTTTTCTAACTTATGAACCGGAGCTCGGAATCAAATTCTGAGGGCATCGATGGAACAACAGCACTGTTAATTGCTTAGGAACACCTATTCCGGAGTTGCTTTTACTCGAGAGAAGTTGATAAAAATTGTGGAAGTTAAAAATAAAAATTTAACAATAATTTTTATTTTACTCTAAGTGTTTAATCCTTTGGAAGGAAGTTTGGTAACTACCCAACCTCCCGTGAGAGGTTATGAGGGTGGTGGGGCCCACACAAACCACACCCCTTCATATCCTATAACCCCCTCAACTCACCATTAATATTGTTAACTTATGTTAATAACTTATGATATTAATGTAGTGAGTTTAAGTGAGTTTTTTTTTACAATTCAAACACTTGAATTTCAAAATCCATGTTCAGTTAATAAATTAAGTGTGGCTTAATTTATTTTGGGTCAGTTCCTTTGATGCTTGAGAGGACTTGGGTGAAAAAGAAGGCAAGGAGCTTAGATATCATCTTCTTCATCTTCGACGAAGAACGCGCAGAACGAACGATTCCCAACGAAGAAAGCTAAACCCTCGGAGACCGTTTACCGCAACGCCATACCCGCGACGCATCACCCTTTGTTCTTCTTCCCACGTCAAAGGAAGGGAGACGACGGTCCATATCAGACAATCTCCGTCAACGTCTTCGAATCCCCATATGCGACGTCTCTTCCCGTGACGGTTTCTCTGCGACTAATTTCTCCACGATGAAAACCTTGTTCAAGTCACGCTCGAGGTAGGGGGTTTATGTGATTTTTCCTTACATGATTCTCTTCCTTCTTTTATCCGCAATATTTTGACCGCATGATATCAGTTAACGGGAGGAGGCCTGACCGCACAAACATGGACGTCCCCCTCCCTTATTGTTTTTCTTGTTGTTGCGGATCGAATGAAATTGATGTGGTGCCGTCGTGCCGCGCGAGATCGAGCGGCAAGAATGCGTGACGTCGTCACGCCGCACATTAAAATTTTTAACTCTCGTGCATGGGTATTTGATTGTAAGGTGTTCGTATAATTTATTTTGGATAAATTATACCCTCTTCAATGATTAAAATAATGTGCTTATTATTTCCAATTGATAACACCTAATGCGGAGGACGCGGGGCGAACAAACACGGCCCGACAACCCTCCGCAGCTTGTTTATCGATGTGTGGATCAACGGATGACGACGAAGCAGGCCACTTTGGCGTTTGAATCTCTTCTTAGTGAAGTTCAGGTCCTGGGAGGACCGTTGGCGAAGACGACAGGAGAAACGGACCACTGGAGCGCGTCCAGTGGTCCGCGGAAGGCGGTGGCGGCGTGCCGCCAGAAGGTCGGCGGCGGCGGTTCGCCGCCGGCTTCAATCAGCGGTGAGGGGGGGAGTCGTGCACCCCGCTCCGCGGCTTCTGCTCGGCTGCGCTGGCTGAGCCGCGGCTGGCCAGTCGGGCCAAACCGAGCTGGCCGGGCCGGGCCGCGCCGGGCCCAGCCGGGTCGGACCCGAGTCGGGTCGACCCGGTTCGGGCCGACCCAGGGGGAGTCAAGCCGGTTCGGTCCAGGCCCAGACCCCCATTTTCAGACCCTCTTTGGTTTTTTGCCCATATCTTGGGCTACAGACCTCCGATCGACACACCGTCAGTTGCGTAGCGATCCTTTGAACGAGACGGTCCTTTCGGTATATTATACTCAAAGCTTCAGAATACTTTGGGATCAGACGGGTTGGTTCGGATACGAAACCAACCGGACCCTCGGAGCGGAAACGCTCATTTCATGAACTCTGAACGTCCGATTGACGTGCCGTCGACTTTGATGGATTCCACTAGGTGAGAAAAATCTTTTGGCTTACTCCGCTCGAGATTTGGATGCCGTCAGAGTGCAGTCGGGATGGTTCGCTCACGAAACCAACGGGGCCCCTGGATTGAAAAAGCCAATAACTCACAGACGGGGCGTCCGATTGACGCACCGTCTATCTCATTGAATTCCTCAAGATGAGACGGAACTTTTGGCATACTTAGCCTGAGTTTTGGATGTTGTTGGATAGTGACCAGGTTGGATTGTACCCAAAATCCAACAGGGCCCTTGGAACGGAAAAGATGTTAGCTTTCAGACAAGATGTCTGTTTGACAAACCATCAGTGGCGTTGGTGATCACGTTGAGAAACGGTCCCTATGAGTATACCCTATAAGATTTCGGGGTATAGTTGAGATATTTTCGGGTTGGTTCGCTCACGAAACCAACCGGGCCCCTGGGACGGAAAGGCTAATAACTCACTGACAGGGCGTCCGATTGACGCGCCGTTTGTTGCGTTGAGACCCCTATGACGAGGCAGTCCTTTGAGATACTTCTTCGTGGGACTTTGTGATACATGGAGTATCAAACTGTTGCTCGTGGAGTGGAGCCTCCTGGAGACGAGTGTACGGAGTACGGAGACCGTGTAGCCGGCTGAGACCTGACGACTGCTTGACCGACTCGGCTTGGAGTGAGTCGACTAGCCCTGTGGACGGAGCGCCCGGTATTTGGTGACAGACCCACGGTGGACGGAGTGCCCGGTAGCTGGCCACAGACCCGCGGTACTCGATAGGAGGAGTACCTCTGTAGGCTATTAGGGTGAGCGCCCGGTATTTGGCGACAGACCCACAGCGGACGGAGTGCCCAGTAGTTGGCCACAGACCCACGGTACTCGACGGGAGGAGCACGTCAGTAGTCTTAGGTTAGTGAGTAGTACCTCAGAGTTGTGATAGGACTAATTTACACTCTAGAGACAGAGCTCTTCAGCAGTTACGGTTTCGTTAATAAAAACCCTGGTTTGAGCTAAGTCTATGACCTTGTGTTTACCTCATGATTGAGATGGGTCACATGATAACTTAGGTATATGTATGGGCATATACTCGGGTAGTGGTTATCCATTGATTTCATAATCTTTGTGTTTCCTCATGATTGAGATGGATACTTGATAACTTAGGTATATGTAATGGAATATACCTAAGTAGAGGTTATCCGTTGAGATCTTCCTTGTAGTTATCCTTGTTTGTTTTAGTGAGACCTTAAGGTTATCGGGGTCCCTACTGAGTATCGTTATACTCACCCCAGAACGGGCTATGTCTGCACCTCTTTGTGTTGGTTGCAGACGACGGGTAGTGCTGATAGAGGCCGAGTGTTCGAGGACTGGACGGTACCATGAGGTGGACTACACGACGAGTCAGTATCCGGAGGTGGACTTCACGGCGAGACGACACATGGAGGAGGTTGACGGGTGAGAGAGTTGTGGAGGTTATATGTACCTACCCTTCAGGTAGTATCCGTGGTGGACGATCTAGGAGATACGCCATCTGTACCTACCCTTCAGGTAGGATCCGAGGAGGACCCTGGAGTCGCTTCCGTTCTTCTAGATTTTTTCTTTTTCTGTTGTACTGTGTTCAGTTGTAGTTGTACTTTCATTTGGGTTTGTATTCTGGCCCATTTACCTTTCAGCACTTCTCTTTGTGCTTAGTGTTTACTTCCTCTTGTACTTTGTGATGTTTTGTTTACTTATTTAAAGGAAATTCCTTCCCAGTTATTGAGATTTACGCCTTTGGGGCTAGTCGCCAGCCCCTGGCCTATGGAAGGCTGGCATGGGGTAGTCACGGCATGGGCCTTGAGGACGGGTCGTGACAAATTGGTATCAGAGGAGTCAGTTCTATCGCAAGAAATTTTAACTCTAATATATTCTTTCTGTGAAGCAATAGTGTTTAGCGTATTGGGTGTGGTTACCAGTCTATGGAGTCCTGTGTTGGTGCGGCGGCTGATGTATCCGTACACTAGGACCCTGACTTCTGATTTCCGACTTAATGCACGAAAACACTGATTGCGTGTGTGTTTCCAGATGTTTTTAAATATCAGCTCAAACCAGGTCATCTCACAAGGTATAAGTCTTTTGACCATGTCATGTTTGTTTCTATCAGGATGCCTCCCCGCGGATGACCATCTAGAGCCCCGAGAGTTGTTCATACTGACACCCCACCGATCGACGTGGCCTCAGTACATGGCTCTATTCCCGTTGAGGCACCAACGGTACTACTACCTATTGGGCCACCGATGCCACCAGCCCCAGCAGTAGAGGGTGCACGTCGCTTGAGCGCACTGCACGAGTTCCAGCGCCAGAGGCCACCCAGGTTCTGGGGAGAGACGGACCCGCAGGCGGCTGAGGATAGGCTGGAGGCTGTGGTGAGAGTCTTCAGGCTAGTGGGGACGCCGGAAGACATCATGCTGATCCTTGCTGCCAGCCTTCTTCAGGAAGCAGTAGGTAGATGGTGGAGTCTGATGCTCCAGATGCCTGACGAGGCGACACTTCTTTGGGCAGACTTCGAGAGCCTGTTCCGGGCAGAGTTTGTACCAGCCACCCTTCGAGCGGTGCGTATACAGGAGCTAGTTCAGCTACGACAGGGCAGCATGGCAGTGGCACAGTATTCAGTGAGGTTCACAGACCTCTCGCGCTACTCCACAGATATGGTACAGGACCCGTTTATCAGGGCCCGAACCTTCGATTAGGGGCTCAGGCGAGAGATTAGAGCTTCTTTTTTTCCTCATAGCAATCTGACGCAGACAGGGGTGTTGGAGAGATCCCTCTTAGTGGAGAGTTTCCTTACTGAGTAGTCTCCAGTAGAAGGACCCACCACTACCTGGATTACGGTAGAGTCATCTATAGCAGGCAGTAGATAGATGACGCAGAGGTCCAAGAGGACCAGACCTACCAGTGGCCGACTGCACGACTCAGGTTCAGTTGTGCGGGGAAACCGGGGTGGAGTCAGAGCCAGACGGGGCGAGAGTGGAAAGTGTTACTCCTGCAGCGGAATTGGTCACATGGCACGTGACTGTCCGGCCCGCCATGTATATAACCAGCAGTTAAATGAAGAACCTCCCAGGCAGAGGCAGTGGTTCGATCAAGGAAAATCGCAAGGAGCAGGCGGCCATGGAAGAGGAGCTGGTCGTGCAGCTGGAGGTGGATGGCACTTTGGGGTATTGCCACCACCACCACCAGGAGGCCCACCCCAACCGCAGGGGACAGGAGGACATGGGAGAACTCAGCTTCAGGCAGCTGAGCCCTATGGTCATGGAGTTTCGGAAGCAGATGGACAGGAACCGAACTAGTGGATATGTCCCTTGTACTTCTAGTTCCATGTTGCTGTTGTATTCGTGTCTTTTTACTATTAGCTGCAATAATAAAAAGACACTTATCTTTGATATGTTTGCTTTCGTGTCCATTGTATGGTTTATACTGAGTGGTCCCGGTTAAGACTTTTGACTTGACCCTCACATTCGAGTTTTCTACTGGATGAGACCCAGTGACCTCACACTGATGCCGACAGTGTGACTCGACCCTTGGAGGCAAGAGTGACAGTTGGATCTCTTGGTATTAATGTCAAGGCCTTACGACGTCATCCATGGCATGAATACATCATTCATGTCAGGATTGACTGTATTAGGCAATGGGCGTGGTTCATCCAGGGTATGAGACCGAGTTTCTCTTTTCGAAAAAGGAGAAATTTTAGCAGCTCTTCAGATCGTAGGCAAAGAAGATGCAGATCATCCAGGAGTGGATAAAGACTGCACCGTGTAGTAAGAAATAGGAAACTGGCGCCAGTCTTAGAGACTTGAGCATGCTAAATGTTTAAAGAAAAGGAAGAATTAAGGAGAGAGGAGTTTGTGAAGCAGCAGACATGGAGGTAGAGCTAGGAGAGCAGCATGAGGTGGTGTACATCTTAACATGCTACAACCACCCGCATTAGTTATCCCCACTAGGCTCAGGGAGCTGGAGGGCGGAGGAATAGAGTAGCTGCATGCGGTTAGGGAGAGTGACCCAATGGCTCTAAAAATGATTCAAGGGACAGTCTGTGTCCACTACTAGCTGCTGTAGTAACAGACGTCGATATGAATCATTCCTTGCTTTCACAAATCTTGTTCCATACCTAGATTTTCTGGTAAGTTGTGGACTTGACCCTAAGGTCTGGAGATACCTTGGGAGGAGACTCGATAATCACACTTATGCCTACAGTGTGGTCAGACCCTCGAGGAGAGAGTTACGGTTGGAATCTCTTGGTGGCAGCATTGAGGCCTTACGACGTTGGTCTGAGTATGGATTGCATCCACAGTTCATACACGGATTGACTGTATTAGGCTAAAAGGTTTTGGTTTAACTACGACGTCAGGATGGGTTTTCCTTGGTCAGTGAAAAGGAAACCCCAGGAAGCACAGGATAAACTCTTTCACAGGAGGGTGCGACAGATCACTCTTGAGTCGGTCAACCATACCCTCATGGCAGTAGTCGTTTCAGTTTCAGTTCTAACAACATTTGGAGACCTCTGAGTTTGAGAATGACAATCACATCCTTATAAGGGTCTCACCTCGACGAGGTTTACGGAGATGTGTCCAAGGTGGCAATTTATCTCCGAGGTTCAACGGACCTTTCTTGGTCCTCAGATGGGTAGGCGGGGTGGTTTACCACTTGACCCGTCCACCTCAGTTGCACCAGGTGCACGACGACTTCCACGTATCTCAACTGAGGAGATACGTTCTCAACCCTTTGCATATCATCAACCATGAGGAGCTGGATGATGGCGATGGGGTGTCTTTCACGAAGGTTCCAGTGGGGATCGAGGATCGACAGAAGTGGATCCTACTAGGAAGGTCGATTCCTCAGGTGCACTTTCACTGGTAGTATGGAACCACTAGGTGAGCACATGAGATCAGGAGGTTCAGATGCGTGCTCAGTACCGTTTTTGTATCCCTCATTTGTGTTGTAGCTTTACGGGGATGTAAAGCCCTGAGGTTGGAGTAATGTAAATATCCGTAAAATTCAAGGGAAAATTTTTCTTAATTGTCTTTGAAATTTTACAAGAACGTCGTTTCTGATGGCGCCTGATTCTGAGGCACGGTGTGCCCAGAATCATTTTCCGAAGTTTGGCTTGGGTACGTTTAGTGAACGGACGAGCGAGTTTTTCTAACTTTTGAACCAGAGCTCGGAATCGAATTCTGAGGGCACCGATGGAACCGCAGCTCCGGTAATTGCTTAGGAACACTTATTCCTGAGTTGCGTTTACTCGAGAGAAGTTGATAAAAATTGTGGAAGTTAAAAATAAAAATTTAACAACAATTTTTATTTTACTCTAAGTGTTTAATCCTTTGGAAGGAAGTTGGGTAACTACCCAACCTCCCTTGGGAGGTTATGAGGGTGGTGGGGCCCACACTAACACCACCCCTTAATATCCTCTAACCCCCTCAACTCAACATTAATATGGTTAACTTAAGTTAATAAATTATGACATTAATGTAGTGAGTTTAATGTGAGTTTTTTTTTAATTCAAACATTTAAATTTCAAAATCCATGTTGAGTTAATAAATTAAGTGTGGCTTAATTTATTTTGGGTTAGTTCCTTTGTTGCTTGAGAGGACTTGGGGGAAAAAGGAGGCAAGGATCTTAGAGATCATCTTCTTAATCATCGACGAAGAACGCGAAGAACGAACGATTCCCAACAAAGAACGCTGAGCCCTCGGAGACCGTTTACCGTGACGCCATACCCACGACGCGCCACCCTTCGTTCTTCTTCCCACGTCAAAGGAAGGGAGATGACGTTCCATCTCGGACAATCTCTGTCAACGTCTTCAAATCCCATTCCGCGACGTTTCTTCCCGTGACGGTTTCTCTGTGACAAATTTCTCCGCAACGAAAACCTCGTTCAAGCCGCGCTCGAGGTAGGGGGTTTACGTGATTTTTCGGTACGTGATTATCTTCCGTCTTTTATCCGCGATATTTGGACCGCATGATATCAGTTAACGGGAGGAGGCTGGACCGCACAAACACGGTCGTCCCCCTCCCTTATTTTTTTTCTTGTCGTTGCGGATCGAATGAAATTGACGTGGTGTCGTCGGGCCGCGCGGGATCGAGCGGCAAGAATGCGCGACGTCGTCACGTCGCGCATTCAAATTTTAAACTCTCGTGAGGGGGTATTTGATTTCAAGGTATTTTTATAATTTATTTTGGAGAAATTATACCCTCATCAATGATTAAAATCATGTGTTTATTATTTCCAATTGATAACACCTAACGCGGAGGACGCGGGCCGAACAAACACGGCCCGACAACCCTCCGCAGCTTATTTATTGTTGTGCGGATCAACGGACGATGAAGAAGCAGGCCGCTATGGCGTTTGAATCCCTTCGCAGTGAAGTTCGGGTCCCGGGAGGACCGTTGGCGAAGACGGCAGGAGAAACGGACCACCAGCTTCAATCAGCGGCGATGGGTGGGGAGCTGCGCACCCCGCTCCGCGGCTTCCGCGCGGCCGTGCTGGCCGAGCCGCGGCGGGCCAGGGCCCGCCGGGTCGGGCCCGAGTCTGGTCGACCCGGTTTGAGTCGACCCAGATCGGGCCGACCCAGGGGGGGTCGGGCCGGGTCGGTCCGGGCCCAGACCCCCGTTTTCAGACCCTCTTTGGTTTTTTCCCATATCTTGGGCTACGAACCTTCGATCGACACACCGTCAGTTGCGTAGCGATCCTTGGAATGAGACAGTCTTTTTCGTATATTATACTCAAGGTTTCGGAATAGTTTTTGTTCGGCTGGGTTGGTTCGGATACGAAACCAACTGGGCCCTCGGAGCGAAAACGCTCATATCTTGAACTCCGAACGTCCGATTGATGTGTCGTCGACTTTGATGGATTCCTCTAGGTGAGGCAGATCTTTTGGCTTACTCCGCTCGAGATTTGGATGTCGTTGGAGTGCGGTCAGGTTGGTTCGCTCATGAAACCAACTGGGCCCCTGGAATGAAAAAGTCAATAACTCACAGACCGAGCATCCGATTGACGCGTCGTCTGTCTCGTTTAATTCCTCTTAATGGAAGGAACTTTTGGCATACTTCGCCCGAGATTTGGATGTAGTTGGATAGTGGCCGGGTTGGATTGTACCCGAAATCCAACCGGGCCCTTGGAACAGAAAAGCTGTTAACTTTCAGACTGGATGTCCGTTTGACGAACTGCCAGTGGCGTTGGTGATCACATTGAGAAACGGTCCCTATGAGTATACCGTATGAGTGTTCAGGGTACAGTTGTGATATGTCCGGGTTGGTTCACTCACAAAACCAACCAGGCCCCCGGGACGGAAAGGCTAATAACTCACAGACAGGGCGTCCGATTGACGCGCCGTCTTTTGCGTTGAGACCCCTATGAAAAGGCGGTCATTTGAGATACATCTTCGTTGGACTTTGTGATACTTGGAGTATCGACCTGTAGCTCGTGGAGCGGACCCTCTCGGAGACAAGCGTACGGAGTACAGAGATCGTGTAGCCGGCTGAGACCTGACGACTACTTGACCGACTCGACTTGGAGTGAGTCGACTAGCCCAGTGGACGGAGTGCTCGGTATTTTGCTACAGACCCACGACAGATGGATCACCCGGTAGTTGGCCGCAGACCAGCGGTACATGACAGGAGGAGTACCTTTGTAGGCTATTAGGGGAGCGCCCAATATTTGGCAACAGACCCACGGACGATGGAGCACCCGGTAGTTGGCCGCAGACCCGCGGTACTCGACAGGAGGAGTACCTCAGCAGTCTTAGGCTCATGAGCAGTACCTCAGAGTCGTGACAGGAACACTGTACACTCCAGATACAGAGATCTTCAGCATTTACGGTTTCGATAATGAAAATCAAGGTTTGAGCTGAGTCTATGACCTTGTGTTTACCTCATGATTGAGATGGGTCACTTGATAACTTACGTATATGAATGGGCATATACCTGGGTAGTGGTTATCCATTGATTTCATAATCATTGTGTTTCCTCATGATTGAGATGGGATACATGATAACTTAGGTATATGTATGTGCATATACCTAAGTAGAGGATATCCGTTGGGATCTTAATTGTGGTTATCCTTGTTGGTATTAGTGAGACCTTGAGGGTCTCGGGGTCCCTACTAAGTATCGTTATACTCACCCCTGCACGGGTTGTGCACGCACCTCATTGTGTTGGTTGCAGACGACGGGCAGTGCTGACGGAGGCCGAGTGTTCGAGGACTGGACGGTACCCGGAGGTGGACTACACATCGAGTCAGTATCCATAGGTGGACTTCACGGCGAGACGACACATGGAGGAGGTGGACGGGCAAGAGCGTTGTGGAGGTTATCTATACCTACCCATCTGGTAGGATCCATGGTGGACGATCCAGGAGTTTCGCCATCTGTACCTACCCTTCATGTAGGATCCGAGGAGGACAACCCAGGAGCCGCTTCCATTCTTCCAGATGTTGTCTTTTTCTGTTGTACTTTGTTCATTTGTAGTTGTACTTTCATTTGGGTTTGTATTCTGGCCCATTTACCTTTCATCACTTCTCTTTTTTACTTAGTGTTTACTTCCGCTTTTACTCTGTGATGTTTTGTTTACTTATTTAATGGCAATGCCTTCCCAGTTATCGGGATTTACGCCATTGATGCTAGTCGCCAGCCCCTGGCCTATGGAAGGCGGGCTTTGGGTAGTCACGGAATGGGCCCTGAGGACGGGTCGTGACATATTAGATCACTCTTAGTAGGGAAATATGATGAAATAGATTGAATAATATACATAAAAGTTCTGATATGTCATCATGTGAATTCTAAATAGAAAAATTAAAATGTTTTTATATAACCACTTCCCACACATGCATGGAAGTAGGAAAAGATCAAAATGATCTATGTTACTGGACTTCTGAAGACATCCAAAGGAAACAATACTATATGGGTTATTATGAGTCTTATTACAAAGATGGATATCATTATCATAATTCGATTGGACTCTCACTAGATCAACCTTCATAGATATAAGTTTGATAAGTGGTAAGGTTTCATATAGTTCCACTACCAATTGTATCACTTTTAGATTTGATATTTTCCACTATGTTATGGAAAATTCTCCAATATTCTCTATGAAAATGAACTTTAGTACATTGTATCATCATCAAACTTATTGAAAATCTGATAGGACCATTCGGAAACTATACAATATGTTGATAGAATGAACGATAGACATTAATGGATAATGGGACCAACATCATCCTATGGTGGAGTTACCTTAAAAAAAAATTGTGTCATGCTTCCAAATAAATTTATATAATGCCATCTATGGGAAAAGATGCAGAACACATGAATGCTAAGATGAAGTTTGTGAACATGAGCTTCTAAGACATGATGTTTTCGAAGAAATGTTAGAATATGTGAAAATCATTATTTAGTAAAAAAATCCATCCAAAAGATGAAAAAATAGCTATATAGACAATTAATGATTAGAACTCGAGTATAGGGTTAGATATATGGTATTCCAATATATATCTCCATGGAATAGGATAATGATATTTGGGATGAATTGAAGGATATGTCTCAGTTACATCTTCCCCATTGAGATTCATAACCACGTCAAAGTTGTGGCTTTTCAAATTTCATTTAAAAATTTCATGTATCAAGAAACTTTTTTAATCCATTTATCTCTCTTGAAAAATTACATACCATAGCACTCACATGTACATAATCTAGAGGTGGTAATGATTGAAAATGATCTCTCTTATGAGGAGAAAATGGTCAACATCATGGATCGTAGAGATGTATTTATACGCAGCAAGACTACTCACCTGGTCAATGTTATATGGATGGAGTGTATGTATGAACAGGAAACATGGGATCCAGAGGAAATGATGACGGAGAATTACCCTCACATTTTCACATCATGGAATTTAAAAAAATTGAGGGAGAATATTATAATAGGGGAAAAATGAAAATACCCAATATTTTATCAATGGAAATTCCATTCATATAATTTATTAATATATTAAAAACCAAATAAAATCAATTTTTAAACACAATAAAAAATTAATAAATTAAAAATTATTGAAATAAGTTTTATTTGAAGAAAATAATGATAAAATACTAACAAATAGTAATATAACATATTAGTAATGTGACCACTACAAATAGTAAATCACCCAAACGAATAGTATCATCTCATATAAAAGTGTATATAAAATTGAATATCATATAAATGAAAATTATATGTATTTATATGATGGTATACTAATATAAATATTTGAGAAATGATAAATTAATTGATGATATTTTTGTTAAGATTAAATATTGGTTTACAATTTTTTAATTATATTAATTTTTTAAAAGAATGTTATTTTTATCCAAATATATTAATAAATTAATTTTTTTTACTTATGATTAAAAGATAATTTTTTTATACCATATCTAATATTGTCATGTTTCATTAAATTAGTAATACTTATAAAAATGGCATATTAACAAATGAAGAATTAAAATATAAATTAAATTTCTCATATTTTGTATATTAATTTCATAAATTGGAGTACTTTTTTGAATTTTACCGATCAAAAATGGTTAGGATTAATTTTTGGGATTTTTCCAAAATACTTTAATTTTTATTTCTAAATAATGATATATAATAACATATAATAACTAAATTATAATTTAAATCCATTATTACTTAAATCATTGTAAATTTAAGAACCATAATCCCGAACTCCCCAAAACTATTTACTATATTTAGTCATGGGAATAAAAAGTAACCACATTCTTAATCCAATTTAATTAACTAATGAGTAAAATATTCAAAAAACTCACATCACCTCCCCTATAAATGACACCCCTCACCACCTCTTCCACAAACAAAGCCTTGATGCTTTCCCAAATTGTTCCCAATCCTCTTCCAAAACGTCGTACCCATATCCAAAAGCCTTCGGTGTTAAAGAAAAAATATCTGATTTATCTATGGAGGTTATCATGGAGAATAATTCAACAGGTAAAATCGCCATTAATTCTCTCCTAATATCATTTCAATATCATTTCTTTTTTTTCTTTCTCTGGTCACCTCCCCTTATTAATGTGGAATGATCACTATTTTAACTTATATAGATACAATATGTTTCTTATGTTAATGGGATAATCCACCATAAAACCACTATTTCTCTACCTTTGTTTCTATAAATGAGAACATCATTCGTGAAAAGTCGTTTTACTTCTATCATGGACAATCCATTATTATTTTCATTTATAACCATCAAGTTTTGACCTAAGAAGATTATTATGGTTCAAAAATATTTTTAAATTTTTTTAATAACCATTTTAATGTTCTATAATTAAAAATTATACATAATATAAAATAATAAATCAAAACTAGTTGGTGATAATTGAAAAAACTGAAAAATTAATATAAACGATAATATGTAACATTGTCTCTAATGAATCTCCCCCGTAACTACAAAAAAATAATATATCAAAAAGTTAAAACGCATTTAATTTCATTAATAACATATAATTTCATTTAAATATAATTATTATCACTTTAGATAGTGTTCCACACATGTATAAAATTGAACTGATCATGAAAACTATGAGTATAAACACTCTCAGAATGTCTAAATATACTCCATAACTCTTTATAATGGTCATAAATGAACATAATTAATTATAATAAATTAAATACATATGTAGTTGGTTTTGGATTTATAAAATAATTCATATAATATTATTATATATGAATTAAAGTGAATAAATCATTCAAACTTAATATATGGTGATTATCACAATAAATTTCCTTTAATTGGGTTATTTATCTTTCATGCAAAATTAGGTTGTGGATGTTCTTTAAAATAATTCAAACATAATTTATTTTTTAATACCATTTTTTATGATATACATGTTTCAAATATGATTTTATGAAAAATGATAATATTTTAACCAAAATAATCTTATTTCTAAAAACACATATTTTACCTCTTGAGGTTATTTATTCTTCAATCATGATTGATGATTCTTATACCTATTTTGTTATTACCTCTTTATTTATAAACCGAAAATCTTATTAATGAATGTATTCTCATGAAACCCATTCCTTTAAATTGGTTATTTTTTCTAATATTAGTATACATTCAAGGCGACAAGCATGATTTTTTTTAATGTTATGATGTGTCTGGTGTGCCCAAGAGTATATATCTCGCTAATGAATTCTGTAATGTCATATATCTCTTGAGATAATTTTAATACGAATGAACTAGATGATTCATGTTTTCATAATGATGATGATATTATGATTATGTTCATATGTTATGTGTGAAGAAGATGTTATGTTTTCTCAAAACTATGTGTGATATTTGACCACTAAGACATTGTGTTTCATTTCTCCCATTACAAAAATACAAGACTTTATATAATGATACCTCTTATGAATATGATGATTATACCATACATGTGTTATGATGATGAAGACTATTATCACCCATATTATATTAATTTTTTTCTTATTTATCATATTTCTAGGCTTTTAGGTCACCCCTTTTATTTGATGAATATCCTCATGTGACAACTTATACAATATAGTGCATCAGGCCCCCTAAAAACTATAGAAGGAATTAAATACATTTTATGTTTTATTATGTAAATTATTTTTTTGGTCCTAATTTTTCAAAGACACTAAAACATTAGATCCTACTTTTCTACAACTATTATATTGTTTAACATTAAAATTATATAATATTTATGTAAGAAACATAGGTTCTTTATAAGTTATAGATATTCTTATTATCATAATAAATAGTATCCAATCTTACCTATTATTCATGGATAGAGGTCCTATCAGCGCCCAACCATTGTATAATTTCCATCCATGGTAGTAATAGTATTTGGGAATCAAAATTTCTGATTAGAGGATATGGGATGAGGTTTCAATTGAAAGTCTCTATGATATTCTTTATAACTAGATAGAGCATGTGGAGCATGATCATGGAGGTGGTCACAATAAAAAAAATCGAGGTTTTGGATCTGAATTTCATTGGATTCATGTTTTATCATTGTTTCAATTTGGGGAGACCGACATCGTATGGTGTACTCTATAACATTTTTCTATATGGGTTTATGACCAGCTTGACTCAGGAACTAAACACTCAATTTTTCCCCAATACTTGTTCTTACATTGGGAAATTATTTAGAGAGACATCCAATACCTTTGTAATTGATAAATCCAGTTGGATTTCATGCTTGGTTGTATGATGTGTGTAGAGAATGTGAGATTATTAAAGGGAATCATATATCATGGAGGTATTCCTATATTTATGGATAAAATAATATGACATAATCCACATAATAAAAAGGAATTATTTTCTATATAATATATTGGATTACATTAGTATTGGGCCATATTTAATGAAACTGATGGATACTAGATAATTTTTTTTGGTTCGTGAGACCCTCAAAATGGTCATAGTCTTGTTCATTCTCTATATTATTTGATGTCAAGGTTGATGATGAGTCGATTTTAAGAACATTTTGTTCTTTTCCTATGGTTGTTGAAGAATATGTTGATTTATTTCTTAAAAATATTTTGACACTGCCCAATTTATGAGTGATCATGTTTGGGTTAGATATCTAATCAGTTTTTCCACAATATTGTTGTCTCATTATAGGGTATCAATTTCTATGTCATGGGATACACGTATTTGGATCGATGGTCACTTTTATAAAGGATTTAGTTGACATATTGTGTCATCATGGAGATATTTGGTTATATTTTTGAATAATATAGATGATTGTATTTAGTTTAGTGTCAATTACGATAGATTAAATCAGGTGATGGTGGGGAACATATATTCCCTCCATTATATAAAAGATTTATTTCAATATTTAAATATATATTTCTAGTTTATAAGGATCGAAAAAAATTGAATATCATCATATGTGATTGAGGTATGTGGATATATAAAAGGCTGAATTCAAATTTAACTGGGTACATTATGAATTCATTTTTATGATCTTTAATGATAAGAGTGTATATCCATGTTCATGTGATTTCTGAATACTATATTCAAATATTTCTTGTATCTTTTCAGGGTGGTATTTATTGATTCTATCCTTTTTTTAGTTTCAAAGGAGTATCATATATATCATCTACATGCTATGATTGGGGTACATTAGTATCATCAGCTATTTGAGAATCTATCAAACATTATGTTCTAGTCTAATGAGTTCAATTTCCTATGGAATGACATGTCACATTATGGAATTTGATTCGATCCTTCTAATATTCAGGTGGTAGTTTCATGGGTTTCCCAAAATTTGGTTAGAGATGTATGATTTTTTCATAGTCTTTCGAGTAAATAAAGGTTATTTTTAGATAAATTATCCTATTTTGAACTTACAACGAAAACTAGGACCAATAATATAACATCCCAAGTAAATAAAGAATATGAAATATTCATATTTATTAATATTTGTGAATAAAATGTTAATATCACTTTAAAGGGAATGCTATGTTCGATGGCATACCCAATAAGCAATAATGAGTTTCCTTGAAATCTTATGTTTGACACTAATATTATAATAATATTATTTTAAATGGTAGTTAATACCTAGCCATTGTAATGGTGGGAATGAACATAACTAATTACAAAATGATTATATTTGTTTGTTAACTATTTTTACAATTACCCAATTTATAATAGAGGCATAAAATGAAAATGAATCCAATTTTAAGCATAAATATTCTAATATTCTTTAAAAAGTTGATTAACCACATTTTAATTGAAATACATTTTTAAATCTAATTTTTGAAAATTTTATATGTTTTATTTGTCAAAATAATCTCCTTTTTTAGAATTGAGACAAAAAAATGTACTTTGTATAAATTTGTGTTATTTTTCTGATAAAGTTCATTTTTTAATGAATAGTGGAGATGTTGTATTTTAATTCAAAAACTTTTTTTAATATAAATTATTTATATGGTTAGATTATCTTTTTAATTGTGTTAAATATGTAGTTAATATATATTTTTACCTTTTAATCCAATGGTATTCATTGAAATTAATTTCACTTTGAAACTGGACATAAACAATTGTCAGTCTTTTGATAGATATTGTTTCTTAAAAACACCCTATTTGTCTTGACAGCAGGAATTAATTATAAAAGTAATTAATTCAGCTTCTAGGTTTTTAATTTGGTTGAATGGATATCATTTTTGAATTTGTAATATAAAATTTACTATGGATAAATTTTTGGTGTTTTCTGACAAATGTTCATTTTTAATGAATAGAGAAAAATGCTGCATTTTACTTCAAAACTAATTTTTCATCTAATTTATTTATATAGATAGATTTTCCTTTTAATTGGTTTTAAAGTTTAATTGAATAATTTTATAATCACTTAATACAATTATGTTCATTTTAAGTAATTTCACTTTTCAATTGAATGTAAAAACAAGTCAATCTTTTGATAAAATTTACTTCTTAAAAACTCATCTTTGGTTCTGACAAAAACAATTATTTTAAAATTAATTAAAGAAATTTCTATGTTTGGAATTTGGTTAAATGGATTCCATATTTGGAATCAGAAGGTCCAATTTTTTTAATTATGATTCTTTTGTTTTTGGACATTATGAATAGTTACAACGGTAATTATATTCAATTATCGTGATTAATTAGTAGTCTGGTAGATAAGGGTAATAAAATAATATCATAATAATATAAAATGACCAAAATCTGTGTCCCAATACTCTTTTTTTGAGTCATGGCCGATCATTTAATGTTTTTTACTGCACTTGAGGTCCCATGGAGTCACATGGGTATAATAGTGACATTTATGACATTATTTTTAAAAAAAGAAGAGAAATATAACAATGGATTGTATATCCTATGTAAAACAATTTTATTTTTGTTTAAATAAATGATCTCTTAGACTATAAATAGTCATTGTAGTGCTAAAAAATACTTCCTACATCATGGTATTTTCTTATAATTTTTAGACATTAAATAAATAATTTTATTTATGACACCATGTTGATGCTGTGATTACCTCATTTATGAACAATTTAAATAAAATGAAATGATAAGGTAAAATATAAGACTTACACTTGTTTAAAAACTATTTTATGGGTGGATTTCGAACACTTATCACATTATTCTCAAAAAATATCATTTCTGGACGTTTAAAATCCGAAAATCATTTTATAATAAAATAACATTTACAGACTTTCCAAAAGTGACCCTCCTCCCTCTTATAAAAGGACCCCACCTCTTCCCCCCTACCCGCACCTCTCAAGCCCTTGGATCATCCAAAATCTGCATATATTATCTCTCCACATCCCTTTATGACTCCTAGAAGCCTCACATTGAGCAGAAGTATTTCCAAGGAAGCTTTTGGCTCGAACCAAAAAGAGTTACCCAATTTAGAGGCAATGTCTTCTCTTATGTTCTTTTGTTTTATTTTGCTTCTCCAACCTCGTAAAATCTTTTTATTCCATTAATTTGTAACAAAATAAGTATCTTCAATATAGTTTTATGTTCATATTAGAATTATTATAGCTACACTTAAACACACCACTGTCTAACGGTTAAAGAACATACAGTTTCTTGTGGGTGACAAATTTCTACCTCATGAAACGATGATTGTTCACTATTCTTTTACCAACTCTCATGGTGGCCATTATTATGGAACTATATTTATATATTATTTATATTATATTTATGTCCTCTCAATTATTTTGTATTTTATATTTAAAACATACCTTTATGCTTTTCATATTGTGAAAATGCGATAATTTCATTTTAGGAAGTGTGTACTGCCGCCCCCTCATGTGATGTGACTCGTTCATGCCAAACATGGAATTTATAATGAATGTAATTAATGAAATTATGTAACCTATATAAAATATATATTATACTAGAATTATAATATATATATGTCTCATTTAGTTTTAATTCATTTAATATAACAAAGAAATTAAAGTAGCGTTCATGCATACGGACGGCCTACCGTCTCCATGAATGGTGCTTTTAATTTTTATCTCCAAATGACATGTAATAGTATAAAATTAATATATACTTGATATATATGATATTTAAATAATTAATACCATTATGGAGATGATATAATTACAACTACAAGGGAAATTCTTTTCAAACAAGTTCATTATTGACTCATGTACCGATCTTCGACAAAACGTATGATATGAACTCACATAATTAATTAATTATTACAACACGATAATATGTTATATTAATTTGACTAATAAAATTTAAAGGATGTCCTTAAAAATTTATAAATTGACCAATGTTTATTATTTCGGAATATAAAGAAACTAACAAGATAAGTCGGACTTGAGGTAAGGGGATTTGTTATCTCATAATGTCTAAATATACTCCATAACTCTTTATAATGGCCATAAATGAACATAATTAATTATAATAAATTAAATAAATGTGTAGCTTGTTTTGGATTTATAAAATAATTAATATAATTTTATTGTAGTTGAATTAAAAGTGAATAAATCATTCAGACTTAATGTATGGTGATTGTCACAATAAATTTCCTTTCATTGGGTTATTCCTCTTTCATGGAAAATTTGGTTGTAGATGTTCTTTAAATTTATTAAAATATAATTTATTTTTTAATACCATTTTTTATGATATACATGTTTCAAATATGATTTTATAACAAATGAGAATATTTTAACCAGACTAATCTTCATTCTAAAAACACATATTTTACCTCTTGAGGTTATTTATTCTTCAATCATGATTGATGATTCTTATACCCAGTTTGTTGTTCCCTCTTTATTTGAGAACCCAAAATCATATTCATGAATGTATTCTCATGAAACCCATTCCTTTAAATTGGTTATTTTTTCCAATATTAGTATGCATTCAAGGTGTCATTATTTATTTTTTAAATGTTATGAAGTGTCTAGTGTGCCCAAGAGTATATAGCTCTCTAATGAATTCAGTAATGTCATATATATCTCGAGATAATTATCAATATGAATGAAATAGATGATTTATGTTTTCATAATGATGATGATCTTTTGATTATGTTCATATGTTATGTGTGAAGAAGATGTTATGTTTTTTCACAAATGTGTGTGATATTTGACCACTAAGACATTGTGTTTCATTTAATGCATTACAAAAATCTAGGACTTTATATAATGATACCTCTTATGAATATGATGATTATAACATACATGTGTTATGAGGATGAAGACTATTATCACCCATTTTATACTAATGTTTGTTCTTATCTATCCTCCTTCTAGGCTATTAGGTCATTCCTTTTATTGGATGAATATCCTAATGTGAATACTTATACATTAGAATACATGAGGCCCACTAAAAAACTATAAAACGAATTAAATACATTTTCTGTTTTATTATGTAAATTATTTTTTTGGTCCAAATTTTTCGAACACACTAAACCATTCGATCCTACTTTTATATAACAATTATATTATTTAACATTAAAATTATATAATATTAATGTACGAAACATAGGGTCTTTATAAGTTATAGATATCCTGATTATCATAATAAATGGTATCCAATATTACCTATTTTTCATGGATAGAGGTCCAATCAGCGACCAACCATTATATAATTTCCATCCATGGTAGTAATAGTATTTGGGAATCAAAATTTTTGATTAGTGGATATGAGATGGGGTTTCAATAGAAATTCCCTATGATATTCTTTATCACTAGATAGAGCTTGTGGAGTATCATCATGGAGGTGGTCACAATCAAAAAAATTGTGGTTTTGGATCTGAATTTCATCGGATTCATGCTTTATCATTGTCACCATTGGCAGAGACTAACATCGTATGATTTACTCTCTAACTTTTTCTACATGGGTTTATGACCTACCTGACTCAGGAACTAAACACTCAATTTTTCGCCCATACTTGTTCATGCTTTGGGACATTATTTAGAGAGACATCCAATACATTTGTAATTGATAAATCCATTTGGATTTCATGATTGGTCATATGATGTGTGTAGGGATTGTGAGATTATTAAAGGGAAGCATATCTCATGGAGATATTTCTATCTTTATGGATACATAAATACGAAATCATCCACATAACATACATGAATTATTTTCTATATAATATATTGTATTACATTAGTATTGGGCCTTATTTAATGAAACTAATGGATACTAGATAATTTTTTTGGTTAGTGAGACCCTCAAAATGGTCATAGTCTTGTTGATTCTCAATATTATTTGATGTCAGGGTTGATGATGAGTCAATTTTAAGAACAGTTTCTTTTTTTCCTACGGTTGTTGAAGAATATGGTGATTTATTTCATAAAAATATTTTGACACTTCCCAATTTATGAGTGATCATGTTTGAGTTAGATATATAATCACTTTTTCTAAAATATCGGTGTCTCCTTATAGGGTATCCATTTCTATTTCATGGGATACACGTATTTGGATCTATGGTCACTTTTATAAAGGATTCATTTGACATATTGTGTCATCATTGACAGTTTTGGTTCTATTTGTGAATAATATAGATGATTGTATTTAGTTTTGTTTCAATTACCATAGATTAAATCTGGTGATGGTGGGGAACATATATTCACTCCATTATATAAAAGATTTATTTCCATATTTAAAAATATATTTATAGTTTATAAGGATCAAAAAAATTTGAATATAATCATATGTGATTGAGGGATGTGGATATATAAAAGGCTAAATTCCAATTTCATTGGGTACATTATGAATTCATTTTTATGATCTTTAATGATAAGAGTGTATATCCAAGTTCATGTGATTTCTGAATTCTATTTTCAAATATTTCTTGTATCTGTTCAGGGTGGTATTTATTGATTGCATCCTTTTTTAGTTTCAAATTAGTATCATATATGTCATCTGCATGCTATGATTGGGGAACATTAGTTTCATCGGCTATTTGAGACTCTATCAAACATTAAGATCTACTCTAATGATTTCAATTTCCTAGGGAATTTCATGTCACGTTATGGAATTTGATTTGATCCTTCTAATATTTAGGTGGTGGTTTCATGGGTTTCCCAAAATATGGTTAGAAATGTATGATTTTTTCATAGTCTTTCGAGTAAATAAAGGTTATTTTTAGTTAAATTATACTATTTTGATCTTACAATGAAATCTATGACCAATAATGTAACATCCTAAGTAAATAAAGAATATGAAATATTCATATTTATTAATATTTGTGAATAGAATGTTAATATCACTTTAAAGGGAATGCTATATTTGATGGCATACCGAATACGCAACAATGAGTTTCTTTGAAATCTTACGTTTGACACTAATAATATAATAATATTTTTTTAAATGGTAGTTAACGGCTAGCCATTATATTTGCGGGAATGAACAGAACTAAATACAAAATGATTATATATGTTTGTTAAATATTTTAACAATTATCCAATAAAAAATAGAGGCATAAAATGAAAATGAATCCAATTTTAAGCATAAATATTCAAATATTCATTAAAAGGTTGATTAACCGCCTTTTAATTACAATCCATTTTTAATTATAATTTTTGACAATTTTATGTGTTATATTTGATAAAATAATATCCTTCTTTAGAATCAGAACATAAAAATGTACTGCGTGTAAATACTTGTTATTTTTCTGATAAAGTTACTTTTTTATGAATAGTATAAATGTAGTGTTTTAATTCAAAACCTTTTTTTAATATAATGTATTTATATGGTTACATTATCTTTTTAATTGTGTTAAAAGTGTAGTTAAAATATATTTTTACCTTTTAATCCAATGATAGTCATTGAAATTAATTTCACTTTGAAACTGGACATAAACAAGTTTCAATCTTTTGATAGATATTGTTTCCTAAAAACATGCTATATCTCTTGAAAATAGGAATTAATTATAAGAATAATTAATGAAACTTATAGTTTTTTAATTTGGTTGAATGGATATCATTTTTTAATTTGGAATATCAAATTTACTTTGGATAAATTTTTGTTGTTTTCTGAAAAATGTTCTAATTTAATGAATAGTGAAAAATGCTGCATTTTACATCAAATTTGATTTTTCATCTAATTTATTTATATAGATAGATTGTCATTTTAACTGGTTTTAAATTTTTATTTAATAATGTTTTAATCAGTTAATGCAGTGATGTTCATTGGATGTAATTTCAATTTTCAATTGGATGTAAAAACAAGTCAATCTTTTGATAAATTTTACTTCTTAAAAACTCGTCTTGGGTTTTGAAGACCTGAATTGTTTTTAAATTAATTAATTCAATTTCTATGTTTTGAATTTGGTTAAATGGATTCCATATTTGGAATCATAAGGTCCAAATTATTTAATTAAGACTCTTTTGTTTTCTGGATATTATGAATAGTAACGATGGTAATTATATTTAATTATCGTGATTAATTAGTAATCAGGTAGATAATGATAATAAAATAATATCATAATAATATAATATGACCACAACTTCTGTCCCAATACTTTTGTTTGAGTCATGGCTGAGCATGGGATGCTTATTACCGAACATGAGGGCTCACAGAGTCTCATGGGTGTAATAGTGACATTTATGACGTTATTTTTTAAAAAAAGAAGAGAAATATAACAAAGGATTGTATATCCGATGTATATCAATTTTAATTTTTTTTAAATAAATGATCTCTTATACTATAAATATTCATTGTAATGCTAAAAATACTTCCTACATCATGGTATTTTTTATAATTTTTATACATTAAATAAATAAATTTATTTATGACACCATGATGATGCAATGATTACCTCATTAATGAACAAATTAAATAAAATGAAACGATAAGGTAAAATCATAGACTTACACTTGTAAAAAACCTATTTAATGGGTGTATTTCGAACCCTTATCACATTATCCTGATAATATAACATTATGGGACCTTTAAAATCTAAAAATAATTTTATAATTAAATAACATTTCAAAACTTTCCAAAAGTGACTATCCTCCCTCTTATAAAAGGCCCCCACCTCTTCCCCCTTACCAACACCTCTCAAGCCCTTGGCTGGTTCCAAAATCTTCTCTTGTGTTCTTTTGTTTTATTTTTCTTCTCGAACCCCATAAAATCATTTTATTACATTCATTTGTAACAACATCAGTATCTTCAATATACTAGGATGTTCTTTTTAGAAGTATTAGAGATACACTTACACACACCTCTGTCTAATGGTTAAAGAACATACTGTTTCTTGTGAGTGACGAATTACTACCTCACGAAACGATGATTGTTCAATATTCTTCTATCAACTCACATGGTGGCCATTATGATGGAACTATATTTATATATGATATATATTACATTTATGTCCTCTCAATTATTCTGTATTTTATATTTAAAACATACCATTATGCTCTTCATGTTGTGCAAATGTGATAATTTCATTTTAGGAAGTGCGGACTACTGCCCCCTCATGTGATGTGACTCGTTCATTCCAAACATTGAATTTATAATGAATGTAATTACTAAAATTATGTTACCTATATAAAATATATATTATTCTAGAATTATAATATATATATATATATATATCATTTAGTTTTAATTCATTTAATATGACAATGAAATGAAAGTAGTGTTCATGCATACGGACGGCCAACCGTCTCTGTGAATGGCGCATTTCATTTTTATCTCCAAATGACAGGGAATAGTATAAAATTAATATATACTGGGTATATATGATATTTAAATTATTAATACCAATATGGAGATGATATAATTACAACTACATGGGAAATTATTTTCAAACAAGTTCATTGTTGACTCATGTACCGATCATCAACAAAACGTATGATATGAACTCACATAATTAACTAATTATTATAACAGGAAAATATGTGATATTAATTTGACTAATAAAATTTAAAGGATGTCTTTAAACAATTATAAATTCACTTTTAATTCTGTGATATTTCCTTTTTTTTCACTTATTTATTGCATGTGGTGTATTGAGTACTGAAATTTGACATATATTATAATGTTTATATTTATATTCATGATATTCTGTGAATCATTTGGTTCTTAGTATATTTTCATTGTACAAATTGATTTATTATAATGAGGTAAAGGATTTTTTTAATCTCACTATTTATTCTTGTTAGATTCATGCTATATTTGTCACTATATCATTTGAGTTGTGTATGTACTTCCCATTATTATACAGTTTGTGTAATATAATTTCGTTTATGGGTATTTAAATCAACATTGTACTATCCTTCTTTCAGGTGATGTATGTTTCGTAAGTTACCAAATCGGTAAGGGAACCTTTCACCCTTCTCTTTTTAAAATACTCCTTTTTGTTATATCATTTAATCTAAATCTCATATTTTTGGGATATTTTCTTCTATATACTTATGGATGTAAATTTTATATCCAAGTTATGAGATACACTTTTCTATCTCATCAAATCTTTTTCTAAAATTTTAACTGATGTCGTTAGGCTGTCTAATTTCTGTAAGAGAACATATTAACCAAATTTCAATTCATTTGGTTAAACATATACTTCTTGATTATGTCACACTATGAATATGTGTGAATAAACTCTGACTGTTCTATTCTTACTATCCAATTATATTGGGTTTATTCTTATTTTTCAAACCTAATTATTTAATTGGTTTATCCTTAATCTAAGAATACTATCTTTATAACGGATTTCATCATAATTTACATTCCATTGAGACTTCATTGTTAATATGAGAAAATTCACTTTGATATGGTGTATATACTATTCAATGGCATATTATATCATGAATACCTTTATTATCCTGATATTATAATGTTTTTATTAAATTCTATCACTCAATTATTTGTATTAAAGAATCTCCTATTTGGTTATGAACTCCTTAACTAAAATATCATCATAATGATTTAATATTTTAAATATTTCTTATTAATGTCCTTGTTTCAAAATGGTTTTAAGGATTTATTTATGTGGTCATTAATATTTTGAAATATTAATTCAATTAAAATATTCAATGTGGTATGGGACACTCTAATTCAAAAATATCTTATTTAAATGGGTTTGAAAATGGTTTTGATAAAGCATTGAATACGTCAATATATTGAACTGATATATTGTGATTGCAATGTGGAAATTTTATCTTTACCTTATGATTATGTTATGTGTTATGATTATGTTATGGTTCTTGGAATGGTATACGTATACAGGTGGTTCCGTGATAATCTTAGGGTGGGTGAGCCCGAGATAAATCTCCAATGCATTGGGTAATGTGAAGGAGTAAAATTCTAAGGTTTCTTCGATGTGATTTATGGAATATACTATGATTGGTATTCCAAACGTAACCATGAGGGTTACTCCCTATGTAATAATGTTATGAATTCCTCAAGTTACCTTTATGTATTATGATTTCTATGAGTTATTCATAAATATTTTGATTTCATGAGGTATGTTAAAGTGCATATGTTTTATGAGTTAAGTATTATTTCATTGATTCTTATGTATACATGGACTTATGTTTTCTTTCCGTATTTTTATATCCCTTACTGAGCTTTTTATGCTCATCCCATGTTTTTTAATTGATTTTCACAGGGCATAAAGCAGAATAGGATCAAGGATGGGATCAATGAAATCTCATGCTATCTAAAACATGGAATCTAGACATGGCCCTTTTGTTCAAGAGTTTTTATTTTGTGAAAAAATGGAAACTGAGTAGATGTGTCATCTTTGAAATCTTTTGAGGTGTAATAGTTATGTCCTAATTCTCTAAAACTCTAAACCTGAAAAGATACTCAATGTGAATTATTCATTTAATTCAAGATTATGTAAAGTTTAAGGTTGGGTCTTTATAGTTTGTATCAGTGGTCGTTTTAGATAACATCTGAGGGTAGGATATTCTTTAAGCTTAAGGGAAATTACCATAATGGTTAGGATTTCAGAAAGATTCATAGTTTTTTTAGATAAAGAGAATGAGTTTAATATAACATGAATAATTATATCTTATTATTATATGATGATTTCACTGATATACTCACACATACCTTTTTGGTTTTAGTAAATGGCTGGATCTAGCAGGAACCAAAGTAACACTGCATGTAAAGAAAACTGTGACGATTTTCTAAATGAGAAACTAAATGATATGGGAGCTGCAGTGAGAACTCTTGTGGTTATTCTCAACCAACTATCTGGAGTCATGATTGACCTCCTGAATGTTAGTGACTTTCATAAGGCATCATATATGCGAGAAACAAATCCCTATGGATATTCAGGTAATAGTCATAAATGTAAGTATGTCCAAAAACCTATGTGTCAAAAATGTGGAAAGAAACACATTGGAACATGTTTCAAAGGGATAGAAAGATGAAATAGATATGGAAATTAAGGTCACAAAGCAAGAACCTGCCATGGAAAAAGGAAGCATCTACTTGACTCTAGTAAAGGGATAGAATTCATTTCCGAGGGATCAATTGAATATTTTAAATGTGGTGTGCATGGTCATTATGAAAACACAAGTCCTACAAAGAAGTGTCGGTAATGGGATCACCAGAATCATACAAATATTTGTTTAACAATACCTAATTCCATCCCGATTGAGGATGAAGAAACATACAATGACCAATGAAAGGTATGGATTATTTCTCAACATATGTTTTCCTATTATTAAATCTTGGGATATGATTCATGATTTTGTTTGTAGGAAGGATTTATTTCTGAATAAGTTGGAGAGGAATGGTTAATGGATCATGAAGAATGTTGAATGAGTATGAAGTCAACATATAAGGGATTCAAGAGTTATGGTAGATTTTAGGATGGTGAAATTATTAAATGTATTAAGGTTATTTTCATGATGATATTACATTAGAAGACTTTCTATAGTATGTGTAACCCTGATGTTTGATATATGAAAATTTTATCCAAGGAATAATTATCTTTTCTTTTGTGGTTATAGTTATAAAGAACCATTTTGGTTTATATGATCCTTGAATTTGAGTTAATTAATTTTCAATACATTTGGGATGAAAAACGAAATTTATTAGATAAACATTATGGTTAAAATATGTTATGCTTATTTTTGACGAATTTATCTCTTTTTGGGAATGTTATAAAATTTTGTCATTTTTGAAAAGGGACAACACACAAACTATGTGACAACCCGTCGCATCGGACGAAGCTTCGGGAATCGAACCCACAACTAAAGTTAGACTACTATTTATCTCCTACAACTAGACTACGTGAATTGCCATGTTAGTATGAAAAATTATTTTTATTTATATGATCTTATGAATCTGACATATATTGATTTTGGGTTATCTATGGAAATTATAAACTTCAAATGGAGGATATGTGATTAAGTTACTTATTTTTCAATATGTTACTCTAACAGTAACTGATGTTATTTAGAGATAAATGTTATGATTTACCTTGGAAGACTATGTGATTAAATACTTTAGAGATTTGGGTTTCAATTTAGGTTTGGATTACTTTGATGAATTTTATGTATAGTTGTTTATTGAATGGTCTTTGTTGAACATTGGGTATTGTTGGAAAAATTTTGGAGATTAAGTGTAGCTTTTCTTTTAGTAAAAGATTATCCTTTCTGGGGATTGTCTAATCTTGTACTAACAATTTTGGTTTTGGGTATGGTCTAAAGATATGGTAAAAATATAGTTCATCTTTTGTGGATTAAGTGATTCTCAAGATGTTGATTATAACGCTCTTAATGTGAACAAGTCATCCTAAATACTCATCTTTTGTAGAAAATATGAGTTTCTGTAAGAAATATAGTAAGAGATGAACGTTTACATGACAAGTATGTTTCCTTCTTATTTAGTTAAGCTAAAAAATAATTTCCTCAATGAAAATTAACTTAAAACAAAAATGTTGTATGTTAAATTTTCCTACTGGGGAATAAAATACCGTTTAACCCATCATATGTCTGTGATTTTCTGGTGGTTAACATTCTCCTACACATGTTTTCTATCACTCTCCATCAAAAATTTACCATTTATTTTGACTTCCATATCCATTATTTCATGGAATCATAGTATCTGTTATCTCAGGTGACCTTTTTACTTTTATTTCTTTCTTTTAATGTGATAGTATAATTGACTCCTTTTTCAATGTGGGGCTTTTAATGAAGTTTCTGAGCCCAATTTTAAAATTGTGCGGACTTCCCAAAAGGGGTAAAGGATGTAACATCCTAGGTAAATATAGAATATGAAATTTTCATATTTATTAATATTTGTTAATAAAATTTTAATATAACTTTAAACGTAATTCTATGTTCGATAGCGTTCCCAATACACAACAATGAGTTTTTTTAAAATGTTACATTGCACACTAATAATATAATAATATTATTGTAAATGGTAGTAACTCCTAGATTTTGTAATGGTGGGAATGAACAGAACTAACTAAAAAATGATTATATTTGTCTGTTAAATATTTTTACAATTTCCCAATAAATTATAGAGGCATAAAATTCAAATGAATCCAATTTGAAGCATAAATATTCTAATATTCTTTAAATGGTCGATTAAACGCCTTTTGATGGGGAACACTTTTTAAATCCACTTTTTCAAAATTTTATATTTTATATTTTACAGAATAAAATCTTTATTTTGAATCAGGACATCAAAAAGTACTTTCTGTAATTTTTTGTTATTTTTCAGATAAAGTTCATTTTTAATGAATAGTGGAAATGATGTATTTTAATTCAAAACCTCCTTTTAGTGTAATTTATTTATATGGTTATATTATATTTTTAATTGGTTTTAAAGTGTATTTAAAATATATTTTTACTATTTAATCCAATGGTGGTCATTGAAATTAATTTCACTTTAATATTGGACATAAACAAGTGTCAATCTTTTGATAGATATAGTTTCTTAAAAACACGCTATTTTTCTTCACAGTAGGAATTAATTATAAAATTAATTGAGGAAACATGTATGTTTTGAATTTGGTAAAACGGACATCATTTTTCAATTTGAAATATCAAATTTACTTTGGATAGATTTGTGGTATTTTCTGACAAATTTTCATTTTTAATGAATAGTTAAAATGGTGCATTTTACTTCAAAACTACCTTTTCATCTAAAATAATTATATAGTTAGATTGTCCATTTAATTGTTTTTAATGTGTAATAGAATTATGTTTTTATAAATTAATACAATGATGTTCATTGGAAGTTATTTTACTTTTCAATTGAATGTAAATACAAGTCAATCTTTTGATAAATTTTACTTCTTAAAAACCTATCCTTGGTTTTGAAAATGAGAATTATTTTTAAATTAATTACTACAATTTCTGTATTTGAAAAATGGTAAAATGGATTCAATATTCGGAATCAGAAGTTCCAGGTTATTTAATTAAGATTCTTTTGTCTATGGACATTATGAATAGTAACAACGGTAATTATTTTTAATTGTCGTGATTAATTAGGAATCAGGTAGTTAAGGGTAATAAAATAATATCATAATAATATAAAATGTCCCCAACATGTATCCAAATCCTCTTGTTTGAGTCATGTCCAAACATGGGAAGCTTTTTACCAGACTTGAGGTCCCATGGAGTCACATGCGTTTAATAGTTACATTTATGACATTATTTTTTTAAAAAGATGAGAAATATAACAATGGTGTGTATATCCTAAGTAAAAAAAATTAATTTTGTTTACATAAATTATCCCTTATACTATAAATATTCATTTTAAAGATAAAAATATTTACTACATCATGGTATTTTTTTTAAATTTTTAGACATTAAATAAATTAATTTATTTATGACAACATGATGATGCAGTGATTACCTCATTAATGAACGATTTAAATAAAATGAAAAGATAAGTTAAAGTATAAGACTCACACTTGTCAAAAACCTATTATATGGGATTATTTATAACCCTTGTGACCTTATCCTAGAATTATATCATTGTGGGACCTTTAAAATCTGGAAATCATTTTATAATAAAGTAAAATTTCAAGACCTTCCAAAAGTGACCCTCATCCCTCTTATAAAAGGCCCCAACCTCTACCCCCATACCAACACCACTCAAGCCCTTGGATCATCCAAAATATGGTAATATTATCTCTCCACATTACTCTATTACTTCTATAAGCCTCACTTTGGGCAAAATTATTTCCAAGTCTTTGACTCAAACCAAAAAGAGTTACCAGATTTAGAGGTAATGTATTCCCTTATGTTCTTATGTTTTATTTTTCTCGTCCAACCCCTTGAAATATTTTTATTCCTTTCTTTAAAAATGAAATCAGTATCTTAAATATACTAGTATTTTGTTATGATATGTATTAGATCTACACTTACACACACCTCCGTCTAATGGTTAAAGAAAATATTGTTTCTATGGGTGACAAATTAATGCCTCACGAAACGATGATTGTTCAATCTACTTTTAACACCTTTCATGGTGGAAATTATAATTGAACTATATTAATATATGATATATATTATATTTATGTCCTATAAATGCTTCTGTATTTTATATTTAAAACATACCTATATTCTTGGAATGTTGTGCAAATGCGATAATTTCATTTTAGGAAGTGTGGACTACCGCCCCCTTAAGTGATGTGACTCGTTCATGACAAACATGGAATTTATAAATAATGTAATTAATGAAATTATGTTACCAATATAACATATATTTTATTATGGAATTATAATATATATATATGTCTCATTTAGTTTTAATTCCTTTAATATGGCAAAGAAATGAAAGTAGCGTTCATGCGTACGTACGGCCTACCGTCTCCATGAACGGTGCATTTTCTTTTTATCTCAAAAAGTTATGGAATATTATAAAATGAATATATACCAGATATATATAATATTAAATTCATTAATACCATTCTTGAGATGATATACTTACAACTACGTCGGCAATTCTTTTCAAACAAGTTCATTGTTGACTCATGTATCGAACATCGACAAAGCGTATGATATGCACTCACATAATTAACTAATTATTATAACATGGTAATATGTGATATTAATTGAATAATAAACTTTAATGGAATTCCTCAAGAAATTATAAATTTTACAAAGTTTATAACTCAGTAATATAAATAAACCAACAAGACCAGTCGGACTTGAGGTAAGGGGATTTCTTATCTCACTTTTAATTCCGTGAGATTTCCATTGTCCGCCACTTATTTATTGAATGTGGTGTATTGAGTACTAAGATTTGATATATATTATCATGGTGTTATTTATATTAATGGTATTCTGTGATTTATTTGGTTCTTATTATCTTTTGGTCATAGGACTCGATTTATTGCAATGAGGTAAGGGGTTTTTTATCTCACTATTTATTCACATGAGATTCATGAAATATTTTTTACAATATCCTTTGAGTGGTGTATATACTACCCATTATTCTACTCTTTATGTAATATACCTTCATTTATGGGTGTTTACATCAACATTGTATGGTCCTTCTTTCAAGTGATGTATGTTTCATAAGTTACCAAATCGGTAGGGGAACCTTTCACCCTTCTCTTTTTAAAAGACTCCTTTTTGTTATGTCATTTAATTTACATATCATTATTTTGGGATGTGTTATTATATATCCTTATTGATGTAAATTTTATATCCAAGATATTAGATACCCTTTTCTCTCCCATTATATCTTTTTCTAAAATTTTAAGTGACGTTGTTGGGCTGTCGAATTTCAATAAGAGAACTAATTAAACCAATTTCATTTCATTGGGTTAAACATATACTTCATGATTATGTCACACTATGAATATGTGTGAATAAAACATGATTTTTCTACTCTTACTATCCTATTATATTGGGTGCACTCTTATTTTTCACACATAATTATGTAATTGATGTATCCTTAATCTAAGGATGGTGTCTTTATAAGAGATTTAGTCTCAATTTACATTCCATTGAGACTTCGTTGTTGATATGTGTCAATTCACTTTGATATGGTGTATATACTGTCCTCTATCATATTATATCATGAATACCTTTATTCTCATGATATTATAAAGTTTTGATTAAATTCAATCCCTCAGTTATTTGTATTGAATCATCTCTTATTTGGTTAAGAACTCTTAACTAAAATATCATCTTTATGATTTAATCTTCTAAATATTTCTTATTAATGTCCATATTTCATAATGGTATTAAGAATTTATTTATATGGACATTACTGTTTTAAAATATTAATTTATTTATAAGCTTCAAAGTGTTATGGGACACGTTGATTCAATAATATATTTTTTAAATGATTTTGAAATTTTTTTTGATAAATCATTGATTACGTCAATATATGGAATTGATATACTATGATATCAATGTGAAAATGTTATCTTTACCTTATGATTATGTTATGTGTTATGATTATGTTATGGTTCATAGGAATTTTTTACGTATACATGTGGTTCCGTGATAAACCTAGGGTGGGTGATCCCGATATAGCTCTCCAATGCATTGGGTAACATGAAGGAGTTAAATGCTATGGTTTCTCAAAAGAGATTTATGAGTAAATTATGATTTCAGTGATTCTTATATATTCATGGACTAATGTTTTCTTTCCATATTTTTATATCCCTTACTAAGCTTTTATGCTCATCCCATGTTTTTGAAATTTTTTTCACATGACATAAAGTAGAATGGGGTCAATGATGGGATCAAAGAAATTTCATGTTGTCTAAAACATGGAATCTAGACATGACTCTTTTGCTCAAGAGTTTTTATTTTCTGAAAAAAATGGAAACTGAGTCGATTTGTCTACATTGTAATATTTTGAGATGTAGTTGTTATGTCCTAATTCTCTAAAACACTAAACCTAAAAATATCCTCAATGTGAATTATTCATTTAATTCAATATTATGTAATGTTTCAGTTTTGGTCCTTATAAATAAGTACTATGTGTTCTTGTGAACTAAACAATTTTAGGATTATTTCAGTTATTTAAGAGAGAAGCTAGAAATGAAATGTTTATTAATCTGTTGGAGGAGGGAATTTCAAAGGAGTATTATTGTGGCTCATCGTTTCATGTAATATTTTCTATGTTGATCTAGTATAAGGAATTCTTGTATTATCAGCATTGTTAGTTATAGCCTCGTTAATTTGACAACTCTACATATGAGATTGTTTTTTTTGATATAGTTATTTTCATTAGTCTATAGTAGCACTATCTTATCAATGAATTATGTGTGTTAATCAATGATCAAAATAGTTAGATTTATATTTTATCCTAATGTGACATAAACATGTGGAGTTGATCATCTATAGAGTTCTTGTTGGATAATATATTTTATCTTTCCCTAACACAAGGAATAACAATTTTTTTATCAATTTTCTTGAGAAAGAAATCACATGGTATATTTTCCATCTTTTAGGAGACAGTCAATTGTTGATGAAATATTGGGAATCATTTTACATTGATTTAAGAGTTATTGTAAAATTAGTTGTCTCTATCGAATGATAGTTCATCCATTCTTGGTGTAGTACATAGGGGAATCCTAGTTTAGTGATTCTAGGATTGATTATTAGTGAGATCAATTTTTTCGTGTTTATTTCCCTAAAGGGTGGTCGGTCGATAAATGTTATAAAAGGTTATTCTAGGTGAATAATATATCCATTCTTCCATGCATATTGTTGTTCATTATGACTTCCATTGTATGGTAATAAGAGTACATCCTGGAATTAAAAAATATATCATCCATTAAAACACTAGTTTAATCGGTATATATAGAAAAATGAAGTTGTCGTTTTTCTCTCTATTTTTTCCATATAGAATTTGATGGATGGGGATCATGTTCCTAGTGGTTTTCTCTATCGCCTTGATGTGACCTAGTGGTTGTGGGAGGACATTTAAATAGGATTTGTGACTAGTGTACCAATATTTCAATGTGGTTATGATTATATATTGGTTTTCATGGATTTTATGACATTTTCATCATAGTTCATAGATATTAAAGTGTTCACTGGTGTATAATTGTTGTTGAGGACATATCTGGGGAGAAATAGTTATTCATTATGGGGTTTCAAGGATGATAAGAGATAAAATAAAACAAACCAACATAGAATTAGAGGATAAATACATACCTTCATTTTTGTATTTTTGTATTTGTGGGTGATTCACATGCCCTTGGTATAGTTTTCTAACAATACTATTTATCAAAATATCATTGTTCTGGATCTTTTTGATGTATTTTATGGTCGACCATTTCAATATATATTGTGTTGGACCTAGTTTAGATAATAAATTAATCTTGTTTTGCAAATTTCTATGAATACAACAAATAAGTGGTGGGTTAAAAAATATTGAATGATGATAGTGAATGATTGTAAGATATTTCCCATTTTAGGGTATTTATATCACAATGTTTTTCATATTAACCTTAGTGGTCAAGTGTTGTTTGGATATGGAGATCCTTTAATGGATAAAATGACCTAATGGTTGAGGATCTCCACTTATATAAATTAATATAGTTCAGTTATACATGGTTAGGAGTTTGATGGGGTCTTCATATGTTGATAATATTAAAATGCATATTAGGACGGTTAAAAGGATATTGGGAGGAAAAATCAACTAAAGATCATTTACATGTTGTGTAATTGGATTACAAGTCATTTAACTATTTGATAGTTTTACAAAAAAATATTAGGTGTCCTAATTTTTATAGAATTCCATTAAAAACATTTACATGATGTGTAATCATATTATACTAAGTATAAACTCACGACTTACTATTTTAAAGATTCTATGCAGATGAATTATCATTTTTTGGCTACACCATATCTCTTCACTGTTGAGTCAATAAGGTTTTCCTTATGACTTTTCCATTCCTTCTTATTTTGAAAATCACAAACACCTTATCTTAAGAAAATTTGCTTTCTTAAGGAAAATTGCTTTTATAAGAAAAATTATCCTTATCATATTTTCATCCATATTTTTCTTAATTATGAGATTCGGATTCATTTTCTCGGAATCATTGAAACCTTGATATGAAGCATTCTGTTTTAGGATCCGAATTCTGAATAAGAACTATAAGGAAGTTTCATTCCGAATTCCGGATATGAACTCTGACTAAGTTCTATTCTAGATTCAGGATACGAATTCTAAAAAAGAATTATCATTATGAATTCTAATGAAGAAATCTCATTCCGAATTCCCATTACGAATTCTGATGATGAATTCTCATTATGAATTCTAATGACGAATTCTCATTACGAATTCTAATGACGAATTCTCATTACGAATTCTGATGACGAATTCCCATTACGAATTCTGATGATGAATTCTCATTATGAATTCTAATGACGAATTCTCATTACGAATTCTGATGACGAATTCTCATTACGAATCTTGATGATGAATTCTCATTACGATTTCTGATGACGAATTCCTATTCCGAATTCTCATTCCGAATTCCCCTATTAAACAGAATTTGAGTATCATTGTTTTATACACTCTGAATTAATTCAGACTCTGAAAAATATCTTTGTTAGACTCCGAACTTTTATATTACTTACACTTCTAAAATTTTTCTACTCTTATTATTTTCATTACACTCCGAACCTTCACTCCGAAGCTTTCATTCCTAACTTTTATGTTAGAGTTTAAAATGATGTCGTACATTCTGTTACACTTGTGTTGTTATAAAACGATGTCATCTATTTTTTTATAAACTAACTGTTGTCTAAGTGACACGTGTACAGGTCCCTCCGATATTTAAGGAAATTATGACCGTTGGAGAAGGAGCCGACCTTACCTATAAATAGGAGCTCATTTTAAAGAGCTCGCTGCTGATGGAAGAAAGTGCTGAAAGGCTGACTAATTTTCTTGAAGTTATTTCTAGAGAGAGAGGCTCTTATTAACTCTCAAAAGCTTCGTGTGACTCCGAATGTTGGTGATTACATTCGAGGACTTCCGGGGATAGGAAGACAGAGGTTGCCGACTACCTTAACGTTCGAGGGCTCCCTTGCTGAGGAAGACATAGGTTGCCAACTACCTTGAAGTTGAGGGCTTGCGGGGATAGCAAGACAGAGACTCCGATCTTCGTATCGAGGGCTTACCCTGGTGTGGGTAAGACAGACTTGCTTGAAAGTATAAATCAAGGGACTTTTATCCAAGGTTTTTGGATACCCTTATCTTTGGGTTAAAAGACTTATATCTTGTTACTTGTAGTTTAAACTACTTGTTTTATTTCCGCTGCATTTTGTATTATAAGGAAAGTATAACTTTCTTATACTTCCTTATTTGTACACTTTTTCATTTAGATTCTATACTCTTTATGATAGAATCTCATATTGTAATAATTTGTTAAGATTCAATTTCCGAAACCATATTTTCGGAACCCTCTTTCAGAATCTCTTTCCTAAGTTTGCATTCGGTGTTAGAGGTGTTGTGAATTTTCTTAGTTTTATTTTTGTTAAACATAGCCCTTTCCTTTTCTTAAGGAAACTATAGTTATTCATAACTAACTTTAAAGGTTCCAAAGGTATTTTTAAAGTATACAATTCACCCCCCCCCCCCCCCCCCCTCTTGTATATTGAGCATCTCATACTATATTTCGATCCTACAATTGGTATCAGAGGTTGGAAACCTCATACTCTATACCAATGTTACATTTGGTATCAGAGCAGGTTACTGAAATACTTATACTTACGAATAAGTTTTTGTTGCTCAGTTTTGTCCATTCCGAATTTCCCATTCCGAACATTTCTGTTACGAACTTTTGCTACTAACAAGTTTGTGTGCAAAGATATTATTAAGTATGGCAGGAATTAATGTTGGTTCGATGAAAAATCTGAATCCTACAAGAACACCTATCTTTGATGGTAACGACTATGAATACTGGAGAGATCGTATGAAGACTTTTGTTATCAATACCGGAGTAGAAAACTTTGTTATGCTTATTGGTGATTATAAAATTCATGACAAGGAAGTCAGATCTTTCACTAACCAGGAAAAGCAAGAATATCAACTCAACTATAAGGTACGCAACACTCTACTATGTTCAATGACTAGAAATATATATAGTCAAATTTCTTCTTGTGAAGCAGCTAACTATATCTGGAAGAAGTTAAAGGTTACACACTTTGGAACTTCTAAGGTGATTTATACTAGAAGAGCTATGCTTAGAGCTGAATATCATGGCTTCAATTTTCCTTATGGAGAACCTATCTGTAAAGTTCAGCAGAGATTTATGACTATCTTCAACAGTCTACAATCTATGGGAGAAAAAGGTTTAGATGATGAAGCACTTGTGGACAAGCTAATTGACATTATGCCCAATGAGTGGGAATCCAAGAGAACAGCTATATATGAGAACAGGAAGGTCACTCAAATTAATCTTGATGAGATTTTTGGAACTCTTCTACAACATGAAACAAGAATGAAGAGAGATGCTGACAACATCAAGAAGAAGAATGGAAATGGTACTGTTGCTTTTACTACAACTTCAAATCAGATGAAAGCTAAGACTCCTGAAAGAGTAACCAGATCCAAGTCTAAGAAAGTTATTTTCCAATCCGAATCAAGTGAGATTGAAGTCTCAGAAAATGAATTAGAAAATCTTGCTCGAAGGATGAACAAGATAGCTGGACAGAGAAACTTTCAATCCAAGTATAAGAATAAAGAAAGGAAAGATAAGAAAGATGGAGAAGTTACTTGTTATGAATGTAAAAGAGCTGGACATATTAGACCAGATTGCCCTATGCTCAAAAATAAAGAAAGGAAGGAAAGGCATTCAGACAGGAACAGAAAGAAGTATTATAAAGCTAAATCTAAGAAAGTTCTGAAAGCTAATGACACCTGAAGTGCCAGTGGTGGTGACTCTTCAGATGAATCTTCTGACTATGAATCTTCAGGACAGAAGAATCTTGATCTTATAGCCAGATTACCTATTGATAATCATTTTCTTATGGCTAAGGTACGAAATGCTGAAGCATTGACCAATGTTTCTTTAAATTCTAATGATAGTAAGTATTATAACTCTTCTGATGAAGAATCATCTTCTGATGAGGAAAATACTTTACCTACTTATGAAGAAGTCTCTAGGTTTGCTGAACTTCTTGAGATTGAGAATTCCAAACTCAATAAGAAACTTGATAAGGAAAACTCTAGGAATTCTATTCTTACAAAAGATATATCAGATCTTTCTATAGATCTTGATAAGAAAAATGCTGATTTTGAAAATATTTCAAAAAATCTTGAGGAAGTAAGTTCTGAGAAGAACAAACTTTCTAAAGAGTTAGAAAAAGTAATTTCTAAGAAAAATGTTTTCGAGCCTAACTCTAGTTCAAAAACTAATGATTTTGAGGATAAAAACATGGTTGTAAAACTCAAGTCCAAAATTTTTTCCTTAAAGAATTGTTTATCAAACTTTACCCAGGGTAAAGAAAATTTTGATAAGATGTATTCCCAAATACGACCATTAAGAAATAAATCCGGATTTGGTTATACCCATGCAAAACCTATTTTTAGTAACAATTATTTTGTTCCTAAAAGTGCCCCATTTTGTACCAAGTGTCAATGTGGTGGACACTGGGCAAATAATTGTTCCTTAAACAAAACCCAATCTCTAGGATTTCACAAAGCTTACTTTTCTAAGAAAATGTGGGTTCCTAAAATTTTATTGTCTGGAAATCTCGGATCCAAACAAGTTTGGATTCCGAAAGTCTAATTTTCTTCTTGATTTCAGGAAAATAAAGAAAGTACCAGCAACAATACATGGTACATGGATAGTGGATGTTCCCGGCACATGACTGGTAACAAAAGATTTTTTGAAAAGATTATCAAAACAAAAGGAGGAAAGGTAACATTCGGAGACAATGCTAAGGTAGAGATTGTTGTTATTGGTAATATTGTTCTTTTAGGTAAAACCGTGATTTCAAATGTTCTTTTTGTTAAAGGTCTTATGCACAACCTCATTAGCATAAGTTAGTTATGTGATGAAGGTTACCTTGTGAATTTTAGGAATGATAAGTGTTTAGTTCACAATTCCAAGGAAGAATTTATTCTCTCAGCCAATAGGAAATAGAATGTTTACACCTTAAACATATAAGATCTTAGAAGCCAAGATCTACCTTGCCTAAGTGCAATGGAAGATCATTCTTGGTTATGGAATAGAAGGCTAGGTCACTGTAATCTTAGGAACCTATGTAAACTCTCTAAGAAGAAACTAGTTAAGGATCTACCGGAGCTTAGATTTGATTCTTCTAAAGTTTGTGATCCTTGTCAATATGGAAAGCAACATAAATCTAGATTTAAGTCAATCGGTGAAGTCTCAACAACTGATGCATTACAGTTAGTGCACATGGAACTTTTTGGTACAACACAAACTGGAAGTATTAGAGGCAAATACTATGTGTTTGTTCTAGTTGATGATTACACCAGATTTACTTGGGTCTATTTTCTAGAAAATAAATCTGAAGCTTTTTCTTATTTCAAAAGTTTTAGAGCTCAAGTTAAAAATGAGAAAAACCTTCCATTGAAGAATATTCATAGTGATCATGGAGGAGAATTTCAAAATTCTGATTTTGAAACTTTTTGTAGTAAGAAAGGTATTACTCACAATTTTTCAGCACCTAGAACTCCTCAACAGCATGGTGTAGTTGAATGAAGAAATAGAATTCTTCAAGAAATAACTAGAACCATGCTGAGTGAATATTCTATTTCTAGACATTTCTGGGCTGAAGCTGTAAGTACTGCTTGTTATACTATAAATCGTGTTTTGATTAGACCTTTTCTTAATAAAACTCCTTATGAGTTATGGAATGGTAGAAAACCAAGACTTTCCTACTTCAAAGTTTTTAGTTTCAAAGTATTCATTATGAATACTAAAGATAACTTACATAAATTCGCACCAAAGTCTGATGAAGGAATTTTCTTAGGATATTCCACAACCTCTAAGGCTTATAGAGTTTTTAATAAAAATACTTGTACTGTTGAGGAAACAGTACATGTGAAATTTGATGAGTCTGATCCTTTTGTTTTTAAACCATATCAACTTACATGTTCGGATGTGTTTTCAAAAACTGATTATCAACCTTTGATAGAAGAACCTTCTAATAAGGAAATTGTTCAAGAAGATACTTCTGAAACATTTACCCCAGAATATTTTCTACCCTATGTTGATGAACAGGTTTTACAAAACCCAAATCAGGTGTTTCTTAAGAATCATCCCAGTGATAGTATCATTGGTGATGTAAATCAACCTGTAAGGACTAGAAGTTCATTAAGAAATGAAGTAGAACATCTAGAATTTCTTTCCCAATTAGAACCTAAAAGCACTGATGAAGCATTAGGTGATGATGATTGGATCAAAGCAATGCAAGATGAGATAAATGAATTCGAAAGGAATAAAGTCTGGACCTTGGTTGAAAGACCTAAGGAAACTTCTGTTATTGGAGTAAAATGGGTTTTCAGAAATAAATGTGATGAAAATGGAGTCATTGTAAGAAATAAAGATAGACTTGTTGCTAAAGGCTATAATCAGCAAGAAGGAATAGATTATGAAGAAAAACCTATACTCCAGTAGCAAGACTTGAATCAATCCGTATTCTACTTGCCTTTGCAGCATTCTTTAATTTCAAACTATTTCAAATGGATGTGAAATGTGCTTTTCTTAATGGTTTTGTTCAAGAGGAAGTTTTTGTTGAACAAACTCCTGGCTTTGAAGACACAAAACATCCGGATCAAGTTTTTAGGCTTACCAAAGCTTTGTGTGGCCTTAAACAAGCCCCACGAGCATGGTATGATAGACTCACTGGATTTTTGCTTCAAAATAACTATGTTAAGGGAAATGCATATCCAACCCTTTTTATAAAGAAAGATAAGAAAATTGTTTTGATTGTTCAAATTTATGTTGATGACATTATATTTGGTTCAACTCAGCAATCTTTGACTGACTCTTTTGCAAGTCTAATGAAATCTGAGTTTGAAATGAGTATGATGGGTGAGTTAACATTTTTCCTTGGTTTTCAAATTTCTCAAAAACCAGAAGGAACCTACATATCTCAACATAAGTATATTAAAGATCTTCTGAAAAAGTATGGTTTTGACAACACTAAGAGTATAAGTACTCTCATTGGTACCTCAAACTCTTTAGATCATGATGAAGCTGGGAAACCAGTAGATCAAACATATTTTAGAGGTATGATAGGAAGTCTACTTTACTTAACATCTAGTTGACCAGACTTAATGTTTTCAGTATGCTTATGTGCAAGATATCAATCCAATCCTATGGAATCTCACTTAAAGGTAGTAAAAAGAATTTTTCGCTACCTTAGGGGAACCATGGATCTAGGATTATTTTATACTTCTGGAAATGATTTTGTTCTAAAAAGATTTTCTGATGCTGACTTTGGTGGATGTAGAATGGATAGAAAAAGTACATTCGGAACTTGTCATTTCTTAGGAGATTCTCTAGTTTCTTGGTCCTGCAAGAAGCAACATTCTGTAGCACTCTCCACTGCTGAAGCTGAATATGTAGCAGTTGGAAGTTTTTGTGCACAAGTGTTGTGGGTGCAACACACACTCACAGACTATGGCTTGAGTTTTACCAAAACTCAAATTTTGTGTGATAACACAAGTGCCATTGCCCTCAGTAAGAACCCTGCACATCACTCCCGTGAAAAACACATAGATATTAGGCATCACTTTCTTAGGGATCACACACTCAAAGGAGATATTATTCTTCAGTTTATAGGAACACAAGATCAACTTGCTGATATATTCCCAAAATCTTTGCCTTCTGATAGATTTGAATATATTAAACAGAAGTTAGGAATGATAACCGTAAGGTAATCTTTCTTAAGTAACATTCTGTTGAAAAAGTCTCCTTACAGTAATAAACTCCTTTTGATAGGGGGAGTACATTTGATTGTTTGTTTAACAATGTTTTTCAAAATTTGTTATCAAACTTTTCGGAACGAAGATTTCTGGAATGGAACTTCCAGAACTACAATTTTCCAGAATAGATATTTTTGTACAGAATATTTCTGGAATGGAAGTATTCATATTGAAAACATCCAGAATGGAAGATTTCGTACTGGTATTTTCATAATTGGATTTTCGTACCGAATCTTCGTATTTTATTTTTCGTACTAAGTTTTTCGTACTAAGTTTTTCGTATTGAGTTTTGTATAGTTTTTTCTTTTCCATTACGAATAATCCTCCTAAGCCAATCCGAAAGATATGATTTCCTTACTGAGTTTTCGTAGTCATATTTTACTTGCTGGCAGTTTCTTATATTTTTTTTCGGATTATAGTTTTCTTAATTCTTTACTTTAATAAAAACCTCAAAAAGATCGGATTAAAGTTTTCAAATGTCAGATCTAATCTCAGCTCATTCCAACCGTTAGATCAACCGAGGAAGTTGAACCGTCGTTTCATTGTCTATATAAAGGGGACCCAAATTACCGTCCCACATCGATCTCAAGCTCTCGCGTCTCAAAGCTCTTCCCCTCTGTTTTAAGGCCGTTCCGAACCTCAGTTTTCTCCGCTCCGAACTTCAGTCTTCTCCGTTCCGTACTTTCCAGAGGATTTCAGATCCGAATGTCGGCAGAGTTATCCTCTCAAGAAATGTAACACCCCGAGATTTTATGAAAAATATTCCTTTTAATTTCACTAATGTCTTTTGTTGTACGCTACACCAAAAGGAGCTTGCACAACACGCATCCTTGACTTGCCTTGCATTACACGCAATCACAACCTTCCTCGATAGCGTGTGTAGTACGCAATATTGAGTTTCACGAAACAACGATATGCTATTAAAATATTATTAAAACTAGCCGTTATGAATAGTAATAACCACTTTTTGAAATTTTGTAAATTTTATTTTTCAAAATGGAATTCATTTTTGTATTCGGAGTATCGAATTTAGCCTAAGGTGAAATTTTGGTACTTTTCGGATAACTTTCATATTCTGATGAATAGTGAAAATTACTAAATTATAATTAAAAACAACTTTTTTAATCAAAATAATTAATAGTGATAAATCATTAATTTGAGTGGTTTTAAAGTATATTTAGAATATATTTTTAAAATTTAATACAATGTTGGTCATTGGATGTAATTTCACATTTAAACCAGACATACTCAAGTGTCAATCTTTTGATAGATATTGTTTCTTAAAAACACGCTATTTGTTTTAACAGCGGGATTTAACTATAAAATTAATTAATGCAATTTCTATGTTATGAATTTGGTAAAATATAATTCATTTTTGAATTCGGAATATGAAATATAGCTTAGGACGAAATTTTGGCATTGTTCTGAAAAACATCAATTTTTGATGAATAGTGAAACTACTAAGTGGTAGTTAAGAACTGAATTTTTCATAAAACTTAATTTTACCGCTTCTGTGAATGGAATTTCAAAAATATGAGAGACACGGTTGATGTCAGTAAGTAAAATGTGGTTCAATGAGATGAAAATAATTTTTGGTGAATAGAAACTTTTTACTTTTATTTACCACGGTTAAAAGTAAATAGGGTAATTAAGGGTAAGAATGATATTAATATTACCCTAACACATGTCCTAATTCTATTGGACAAGTGTATATCGACCAAAAAGAACTTTAAGTGTAAAATATTATCATTTAGGCCCACTTGGATTAGATTATGACATTTAATATTATTTTATTTAATGAATAGTTAAAATAGTTAAAATCAAAGTTTAATAACTAAAACATTTTTAATATGGGGTTATACATAAGATAAATTCGACTATAAATATTCATTAGAAATATAAAAAGATTTCCTACATAATGATATTTTATTTATAATTTTTAGACTTTAAATAAGGTAATTTATTTATGACACATTGATGATGCAGTAATTACCCTTTTAAGGAAATATTAACATAATTGATGTTATAAATGCTCAAATGAATGTAATTTTAGACTTTTTATGAATTCCACTAATTTTCTAGGTTACTATGATATATTATTGTTGATTTAATAAACTTGGTTCGAACATATAATTCTGTTATGAATTTCACAAAAATCATATATCAAATAGTGTCAAAATTGACACAAAATAGTTTATAAATCTAATATTATATTATTAATTGTTATTTTATTCCTAAAAATCTAAGGTTCGGCCAAATGACTTAGATAAGGTTATATATATTAATAATAAACAATTTGGGGTTCGTTTGGCATGTTATAGTAAGTGTGTTAACTATATAGTGTAAGAAAACAAAAAGACACGGTAAAAGTTAAATTATTTAACATAGAGTTAAATCTAATTGATAAGGTTAAAATAATACCCTAAACTTGTCTAAATCCTATTGGTTGATAGGATTTATACCCTTACCCACTTTAGCTTCGAAATAAGACCCTTTGGAACCTTTATAAACTGATTTTGACTTTAATATAAAATAATATTTTGAGATATTCCTAAGGTGCCCCTCTCCTCCCTTATAAAAGGGCACCTCCTCCCCCTCCTCCTCACACCAATTTGAGCACTCAAGCTTGGCAAACCCCGGCCATTTTCTCCTCTCCACTTCCCTAGAATAATCCTAGAGGTCCTGGTCTTCTTCAAAGACCAATCTTAGTTCCCTAAGTGGAGGATTCAAAGAGGCGTTCCAAAGAAGAGGTTATATCCATTACTGATCTTTTCAATTTATTTCTTCTTCAACTTCTTCTTCTTTAGTTGTATCATGATAAAGTAATAAAATCAGTATTACTTACATACTTATATGTTATTATAAATATGAAACAACCCTAATTCACCTTCTATCCATCCTACGGAAAAATGAAATCACCGCGCGTGCATACGTACGGAATACCGTCTCCACGCCGTGGTGTAATCTATTTTTCCACCATCACTTTACAAGGATGGGTATAATGGTGTAATGAGTAACTATTTATGATTATTATAAAGTAATATTGATACTGAAATAACATATATATACTCCAATACAGTTCCACGATCATAGGAACGATATCATCACTGGTGCGTACGTACGGAATACCGTCTCCACGATGTGATGCGACTCATTCTACATGATCATCATTACAGAGTTATTATATAAATGAATTGAATGAATAAATATGATATATGTTACACTAATACCATTATGGATATAAGGTATCTATAACCTTAAAAGAAGAATAAGAATGTATTCGGCAAAACACGCATAAGAACAAAAGGCAATAAAGACCCTTTGTAACAAGTAACAATGAAATATTACTAACAAGATGCTATGAATATGACCATATATGATATCATATCAATATGTATGATTCTGGAATAAGTCAATAACATTATTTAAACCATTATACAGGAGCTTCGGACACGTACAAAGAAAATCGGACCTAAGGTAAGGGAAATATCACAATCTCTTTTTTATCCGAGATTGTTTATTCGTAAGTATTTACTGGGGTGTATTTTATCATCCACATCCATGTTTCATTAATATGTAATATTAATTCCATCCACCTACAATTGTTTAAATCCATTTTTACCCTTCGGTGAGTTTTTAGTAATATGTATGAAAGGAATCTTTTGTCGTTTTTCGTACGAAGTACTTTTTGACTTTTCCGACAAAAGTACGAAGAATGTTTTTTTTACTTATACGGCATGAATGTATTTTTAAAACATTATTTCCAAGAAGCTTCCTTTATAAGTTTTAAAGTTTATTTTTAATCAACTTCTTTTATTTTAAAGTCATATGACATGTTATGAAAGGAAAAATGTTTTTGAAGTAGAAAGGATATTTTCCTCAAGAATGGAGTTCAAGTATTTTATCAAAATTATTTTCCATCTAAGACAATAAAAGGGTTCTGTTTTTATCCCTATTATTACATGGATTTGATTATGTTGTGATGGAAACGTTTTTATGAATTCCTTTATCTTATATGAATTGTTTTATGATGTCATGTTGTTTAAGAATCCCATTTTTATTACGTGGATTAGGCTATGATGTATGGTTTATGATTATGTGGCACACATAAGAAAGGATTCATTATAAGATGGGTGGGACCTATATCTCCCTCCAATGCATTGGGTAAAGATTTTATATCTCATGAGATAGACATGGCTGGAACGGATGGTTATTTCGGTTCAGTGATACAGGACTGAAACGAGGAGTGAACTCGGTTCAGAAAGGGACTTTGTCCACTAAGATAGTCTTGGTAATGAGTCATGACTAACAAGAAATGATTTTCCATGATTATGTGTGCATGCCACAAAGTTTCAAGTTTTATGTTATGATTATGGGGATCTCATTTTCACTTATATTATTTATTCCATGTTAAGATATTATGATCTCTTTTGCAGGTTTTGATTTTCAAAAAGATATGATATGATTTTTATTTCCTTTATTTGCCCTTGCTGAGCATTTGAGCTCACCCTTTTATGTTTTCTTTTCCCCAGGATATAAAGAAAGGTTTTAGGTAAAAAAAAGGGAAGATCTTTATCGGAGATATTGAAGATCTTTCACCACGATTAGAAGATTACGTTCCGAGTTTCCAAAGACACTAAACTATTACGATCCTTGTGTGTGTGTTTTTGTTATGTACTAATTATTCCGCAAAATTAATGTAATGTCCATGTACGTCAGGCTTCGGGTCTCTACAGTTGGTATCAGAGGAAAGGTTTAGTCACCCTTTGGAAACTAGGATGCGAAAACGTTAGTGAGATCCCTAGAGATATTTCTAAGGTATGTCTAGGGATGCCCCTAATGATAAGTATACGTATAGGATATAGTCCTAGAACTATGGTAACGATATTATATTAAACCAAAGATGTTAGATATTTAAGTTACTCCCCCTTTATTATGATTTTTTCCTCTCACACTATTCTTTTTGGGTTTTAGAAAATGACTGGAAACATGGTGATTCACGATAATGGAGGATATGATGGAAAATGGAATGATATTCTTCATGAGCAACCAAATGAAATGGGATTTGGAAGTCCAAACATCATTATTATGCCGAATCAGCAATCTCATAATAAGATCAATAAAGTAAAATTTGGTAAGTTTCTGGACTCGGCTAATAAGAGAAAGACGGAGTTTCATGATGATCATAGAGGAAAGAAATTTCAATTTCCCCTATGTAAATCATGTGGGAAGAGGCATCAAGGAGAATGTTTCAAAGGAACTGGTAGATGCTTTGGGTGTGGAAAAGAAGGACACAAAGCCAGTAAGTGCAAAGGAAAAGGTTCAGTTAACACCAGGGATGAGGATAATGGTATTGCTACGACATCAACAATGGTTAAATGTTTTAAATGTGGAATGTACGGGCATTATGCAAACCAATTCCCTAAGGGAAAGTCTCATGAAGAGAATCAGTATGGTCGTATGGGTAGTATTTATGTTGATGATGATGATGAGACTACAAATGATATGTGAGATGAAAGAATTGTTGAAGCTCGGTCAATGGTTTAAGAATGTAGTGGAATGATTACATGTTTATCATGTGTAATGTTGTATAAGAAATCTCATGGTACTATGGAATAAAGAGACATCTAAGGATTGTTACACTGATGTCTTTCCTTGAGTTATGAAAGTACCACTATACATGAAAGGTTATTCAGATATTTTTGGAATTTAGATGATATGTGCATAATGAAGGAATAATAAGATAATGAGGTGTTTGATTGTATTCATGAGCTCATGACTGATATAAGGAGAAGGTGATATCATGGTTTGAGTATATAGAATTTTGAGAATTTTGGTATGTGGAAAGTGTTAACTTTAAACTGCATTCATGTTTTCACTAAGTTATTCAAGAGAATACATGATTAAGGACTTTGAATGTTTGGAATGTGACCAACAAAACATATCTTATGATATATGGGGATCAACGATGGTATTAAATCTCTGGTAATCGTTTTCACTATGTTATGAGAGTGGACTGCAGTATTATGGATAAGCCTAATGATTGAAATGGATTATGTTGGACATAAGTGAGTATTGTTTAAGGATAGAAGTTTTTTTATTCGATATTATTGATGGGATGTTATAGTAATATAGTTTTAGAAAAAGGACAACCTGCAGAACGGGTGACAGCCCATCGCGTCGGACAAGGCTGTGGGAATCGAACCCACAACCGAAGTGCGACTGGCCTTTATCGCCTACCACTGGCCTACAGGAAGTCCCTGTTTAGTAGAAACTAGTTTTATTATATTAAGCAGTATGATATATGAAGTATAAGCCCATTTTAGGAACCATATATGATTAATCCCACTATAGATCGACTTATGTATATAAATTTTTCTAACCTTTTGAGACAGATGGAATGACCCGTCATTCTATCACAGGATCTGCTAACAATTCACGAATAACAAATTCAACTTCATTTATTTAAGAGATGAAATGGAAATTGTTAAAGGAACGAACAACAGTGAGGTTGTACCAACATAAAGTAAGTATTTATTCTAAATCAAATTCTTTAACTTTAGGGAAACGATCTTGAAAACCAAAAATGTTGTTCTAGTGATCTTATATCTGATGAATCAGATGGTACCTTAGATCGTCACAAATTTATGGATTTGTGATTGTTGGATTTTCCATAGCCATGTTCTCTACCACCCTCCATCAGAACATGATGGTTAGATTTTTCTTCCATATCCATATTTTCACCTATGTGGAAACCCAGTGATTAGTTTATTTGGGTAACCGTTACGTTTCATACTTTTGTTTTTAAAGATTGGTTTTGATATTCATTTTTACGATTTGGGTTTCTATTAAATAAACTTTCTAATAGTAAACCATTTATAACCCCGACGAATTTCGAGGGCGAAATTCATTTTAAGGGGGGTAGAATGTAACACCCCGAGATTTTATGAAAAATATTCTTTTTAATTTCACTAATGTCTTTTGTTGTACGCTACACCAAAAGGAGCTTGCACAACACGCATCCTTGACTTGCCTTGCATTACACGTAATCACAACCTTCCTCGATAGCGTGTGTAGTACGCAATACTGAGTTTCACAAAACAACGATATGCTATTAAAATATTATTAAAACTAGCCGTTATGAATAGTAATAACCACTTTTTGAAATTTTGTAAATTTTATTTTTCAAAATGGAATTCATTTTTGTATTCGGAGTATCGAATTTAGCCTAAGGTGAAATTTTGGTACTTTTCGGATAACTTTCATATTCTGATGAATAGTGAAAATTACTTAATTATAATTAAAAACAACTTTTTTAATCAAAATAATTAATAGTGATAAATCATTAATTTGAGTGGTTTTAAAGTATATTTAGAATATATTTTTACAATTTAATACAATGTTGGTCATTGGATGTAATTTCACATTTAAACCAGACATACTCAAGTGTCAATCTTTTGATAGATATTGTTTCTTAAAAACACGCTATTTGTTTTAACAGCGGGATTTAATTATAAAATTAATTAATGCAATTTCTATGTTATTAATTTGGTAAAATAGACTTCATTTTTGAATTCGGAATATGAAATATAGCTTAGGACGAAATTTTGGCATTGTTCTGAAAAACATCAATTTTTGATGAATAGTGAAACTACTAAGTGATAGTTAAAAACTGAATTTTTCATAAAACATAATTTTACCGCTTTTGTGAATGGAATTTCAAAAATCCGAGAGACACGGTTGATTTCATTAAGTAAAATGTGGTTCAATGAGATGAAAATAATTTTTGGTGAATAGTAACTTTTTACTTTTATTTACCACGGTTAAAAGTAAATAGGGTAATTAAGGGTAAGAATGATATTAATATTACCCTAACACATGTCCTAATTCTATTGGAAAAGTGTATCTCGACCAAAAACAACCTTAAGTGTAAAATATTATCATTTAGGACCACTTGGATTAGATTATGACATTTAATATTATTTTATTTAATGAATAGTTAAAATAGTTAAAATCAAAGTTTAATAATTAAAACATTTTTAATATGGGGTTATACATAAGCTAAATTCGACTATAAATATTCATTATAAAGCTAAAAAGATTTCCTACATAATTATATTTTATTTATAATTTTTAGACTTTAAATAATGTAATTTATTTATGACACTATGATGATGCAGTAATTACCCTTTTAATGAAATATTAACATAATTGATGTTATAAATGCTCAAATGAATGTAATTTGAGACTTTTTATGAATTACACTAATTTTATAGGTTACTATGATATATTACTGTTGATGTAATCAACTTGGTTCGAACATATAATTCTGTTATGACTTTCACAAAAATCATATATCAAATAGTGTCAAAATTGACACAAAATAGTTTTTAAATCTAATATTATATTATTAATTGTTATTTTATTCCTCAAAATCTAAGGTTCGGCCAAATGACATAGATAAGGATATATATATTAATAATAAACAATTTGGGGTTCGTTTGGCATGTTATAGTAAGTTTATTAACCATATAGTGTAAGAAAACAAAAAGACACGGTAAAAGTTAAATTATTTAACTTAGAGTTAAATCTAATTGATAAGGTTAAAATAATAACCTAAACTTGTCTAAATCCTATTGGTTGATAGGATTTAGACCCTTACCCACTTTAGCTTCGAAATAAGACCCTTTGGAACCATTATAAACCGATTTTGACTTTAATATAAAATAATATTTTGAGATATTCCTAAGGTGCCCCTCTCCTCCCTTATAAAAGGGCACCTCCTCCCCCTCCTCCTCACACCAATTTGAGCACTCAAGCTCGGCCAACCCCTGCCATTTTCTCCTCTCCACTTACCTAGAATAATCATAGAGGTCCTGGTCTTCTTCAAAGACCAATCTTAGTTCCCTAAGTGGAGGATTCAAAGAGGCGTTCCAAAGAAGAGGTAATATCCATTACCGATCTTTTCAATTTATTTCTTCTTCAACTTCTTCTTCTTTAGTTGTTTCATGATAAAGTAATAAAATCAGTATTACTTACATACTTATATGTTATTATAAATATGAAACAACCCTAATTCACCTTCTATCCATCCTACGGAAAAATGAAATCACCGCGCGTGCGTACGTACGGAATACCGTCTCCACGCCGTGGTGTAATCTATTTTTCCACCATCACTTTACAAGGATGGGTATAATGGTGTAATGAGTAACTATTTATGATTATTATAAAGTAATATTGATACTGAAATAACATATATATACTCCAATACAGTTCCACGATCATAGGAACGATATCATCACTCGTGCGTACGTACGGAATACCGTCTCCACGATGTGATGCGACTCGTTCTACATGATCATCATTACATAGTAATTATATAAATGAATTGAATGAATAAATATGATATATGTTACACTAATACCATTATGGATATAAGGTATCTATAACCTTAAAAGAAGAATAAGAATGTATTCGGCAAAACACGCATAAGAACAAAAGGCAATAAAGACCCTTTGTAACAAGTAACAATGAAATATTACTAACAAGAAGCTAAGAATATGACCATATATGATATCATATCAATATTTCTGATTCTGGAATAATTCAATAACATTATTTAAACCATTATACAGGAGCTTCAGACACGTACAGAGCAAATCAGACCTAAGGTAAGGGAAATATCACAATCTCATTTTTATCCGAGATTGTTTATTCGTAAGTATTTACTGGGGTGTATTTTATCATCCACATCCATGTTTCATCAATATGTAATATTACTTCCATCCACCTACAATTGTTTAAATCCATTTTTATCCTTCGGTGAGTTTTTAGTAATATGTATGAATGGAATCTTTTGTCGTTTTTTGTACGAAGTACTTTTTGACTTTTCCGACAAAAGTACGAAGAATGTTTTTTTTACTTATACGGCAAGAATGGATTTTTAAAACATTATTTCCAAGAATCATACTTTACAAGTTTTCAAGTTTATTTTTAATCAACTTCTTTTATTTTAAAGTCATATGACATGTTATGAAAGGAAAAATGTTTTTGAAGTAGAAAGGATATTTTCCTCAAGAATGGAGTTCAAGTATTTTATCAAAATTATTTTCCATCTAAGACAATAAAAGGGTTCTGTTTTTATCCCTATTATTACATGGATTTGATTATGTTGTGATGGAAACAATTTTATGAATTCCTTTTTCTTATATGAATTGTTTTATGATGTCATGTTGTTTAAGAATCCCATTTTTATTACGTGGATTACGCTATGATGTATGGTTTATGATTATGTGGCACACATAAAAAAGGATTCATTATAAGATGGGTGGGACCTATATCTCCCTCCAATGAATTGGGTAAAGATTTTATATCTCATGAGATAGACATGGCTGGAACGGAAGGTTATTTCGGTTCAGTGATACAGGACTGAAACGAGGAGTGAACTCGGTTCAGAAAGGGACTTTGTCCACTAAGATAGTCTTGTCAATGAGTCATGACTAACAAGAAATGATTTTCCATGATTATGTGTGCATGCCACAAAGTTTCAAGTTTTATGTTATGATTATGGGGATCTCATTTTCACTTCTATGATTTATTCCATGTTAAGATATTATGATCTCTTTTGCAGGTTTTGATTTTCAAAAAGATATGATATGATTTTTATTTCCTTTATTTGCCCTTGCTGAGCATTTGAGCTCACCCATTTATGTTTTCTTTTCCCCAGGTCAGGAAGATGGATATTAAGTAGAATATGCTAAAAGGGACCCTAGATATGATGAAATAAATGGGAGACACTGTAGAAGATTTATGAACCAGTTGTTTATGTTTCCCAGTTTCTAAAGACACTATACCTATACGGTCCTTTGTCGTTTTGTCATATGTTGTAATAAGTGTGCTTCAATTTTGAAGTATTAACAATGTATGTAAAGTATGGGTCATTATAAGAAATGTCATCTACTAAGCCTATTTCACAATGGTTAGTTTACAGAGAAAGGTTACTCCATCCGGATTTCTTCAACAACTATGATTCCCTTATCTCAAAGAACATCAAGTTGAATGGCTGGGAAGATGTTGCGGTATCAAAAATCGGGAATCAAGATGAAGTGTACTCAGACTTACTTGTTGAGTTCTATGAATCAGTTTCCTTCTTTAAGGAAGATGATAGGGAGAAGTTTTCTTTCAAGTCGTATGGCAAGACCTACAAACTTTCTTATACCAAGGCTGCAAGCTTGGTAGGATTGTCTTATAAAGGAGAAGCAGAATTTATTTCACACATTTTACCGGACTCTAAGGGTAGCTTCGACAAGGAAAAAGCCTTAGAAACTCTCGGACTGGCTGATGACAAGGCTCCAAAGATTGCAAGTCTATCCACAAACTTCCGGATTCTAGAGTTGTGGGTACAAGGACTTATCGTACCGAGGAAAGGAGATAAAGACAGCTTGAAGAAGAGTGAGATCTATATCCTAGATTTCGTGATAAATCTAAGGAAGTTCAATTTCATGAGGCATATTCTTATAACCATTGAGAACCTTAAGAAAGGAAATCTCAGAGCACAGATCGTAATGTACCCAGCAATATTATCAAAGCTGGTAGTTCGATGCCTTGTATCTTTCAAGGAAGCTTGCAGATCTAAGCCGAGGGTATGCAAAATTTTGTTGGTTAGTGATGACACTCTTAAAAGAATGGATATAGCTTTTGACAAGACGTCTGGAATGTTTATTGATCTACCTTCTCAAGAAGAAGTGGCTCCGAAAGCTGCTGATCCAGAATCCTCTAAGCCGGTAAGGAAAAGAAAGCTAACAGAAGTGCTAGTAGAAGCCGAGAATCCCAAGTCTAAGGAAGTCCACTCCGCACCTCCAAAGCCAAAGAAGAAGAAAGCCTATCCTGGTGAGGTTGTTACAAAGTGGAGAGCTGATAAAGAGAAAAGAAAAGAAGGGGATCTGCAGTTCGGATTGGACCCTGCGGAGGCTAAGGCTTTGAAGGAGAAAACTGCTGATGGGCTTCAAAAACAAGCAAAACAAAAGAATCTCAAGAAGAAGATGTTCGAGGCTGAGGTAGCTCAGGCCTTGTTAAAATTCAATGAAATGGTTTCAGCAACTATTCCAGTTCCGAGATCTTTCTCCCTGGAATCTCTACCTAAGACTCCAGGAAAAAATTTCGCTGCTCCGGAAGAGGTTGTTGCTAAGAATTCTGAGGAAGTTGAGCAAGTGGAACAAGTAGAAGAGGGTGCTTAAGGAAGTGGTGAAACCGGAGATGTGCTGAAACAAGTAGATGATTAAAATGGAACACCTTCAGAACACTTATCACTCCGAACTTCTAAAGCAGAATCTTCGAAGCTAGTTACTCCAGCAATGGAAGAAGAGAAAGGAGAAGAAGAAGTTTCTTATCATGGAGAAGAAAAACATATCTTACTTGATGTTGCTCAGAAGTAAATCATAGGGGTTCAGGAAGTCCCTGATGAAGATAATGTCGTTCAAGTTTCTGATAGTGAGAAGAGAACTCCGGAACAGGATTCAATTCCGAAAAAAGATAAGGGGAAGCAAATTCTTGCTGATACTCCGAGCTCAGAAGAAAGGAAGAGAAAGGAAGCTGGTAGTTCTTTAAAGAGAAAGTTGGAGCTTATTGAAGAATAAAACTCTCCAAGCAAGATTTCAGATTCGGAGTCATCCTCGTTGGGGCATGATTTTGTTGTCCAGTATTTAAAGAAGTTGGTGGTATTCATTCTGACCTTCTCTAGTATCGACTCAAGATGCCAGATGCTCCAACATGTGTTGAATCAGAAAACAGACTATGTATCTATGGTTATGGATAAGTGCATTGAGATTGAAGCTCAGTTCAAAACCTTCTTTGTTGGTTACGAAGCTCATAAAAGGTCTTTCAAGAGGATGACAAGTTGGTCAAAGAAGATTGTGGAAGAAATGAGGTTGTTCTATGAGTTTCAAGAAAATGATAAAGATGCCTTTGAGACCGAGGACAAGAAGATAAACGAGCTGAATTCCTCCTTTGAAGAAAAGCTGACAGAAGAAAAGAACTTCTGGATCCAAGAAGTCAGGGATCTGAATGGGAAACTAAATTCTGTTTCTCAAAACTGGAAATTTGAAAGGGATCATCGGATTGATTTTGAAGAAAGTATGAAGGCTTAGGAAGAAAAGATCAAGGCTCAGGAAGAAAAGCTGAAAGCCCAGGAAGAAAAGATTGAAGCTCAATCCGCAAGAATAGTTATCTTAGAGAAGCAAGCTGAAGAAGATCATAAAGACCTAAAGAATATCAAGACAATTCTAAAGGGGCTCATGTCGAAGGAAAAAGATCCGAAATAACCAAATCCGATTTTTTTGTTGTATTCTTTTTCTTGCTGAGATTTATAATTAATGAAAATTGTGTATCTCATTTCCATTGTTGTCATTACTAATATTTCAGGTACATTGTTATTTTTTTTCCATTCCCTCCAATTCTTTTTGAAAATCACAAAGGGGCAGAAGGAAAAGATCCTTAAGAAAAAGAGGAACTCTAATAAGAGTTTATCAAAGGGGGAGAAAGAAAAAATACCCAAGGAAAAAAACTCTAATAAGAGTTTGTTTAAGGGGGAGTTTTTCTCAAAGAAGACCTTCTTATGAAATATCACTCCGGAAATATGAATACAATCCTTAGAGTTTCAAAGCCTAAGGGGGAGTTAGTCGTATCCATCAATATTCTTAAAGCAAAGGGAGATAAGCCTTAATGTTTTTCTTTCTTCTTAGAATAGCTTTTTCGTAAGGATGTTTGTGCTTTCCAAAAAGGGGGAGATTGTTGAGTCAATAAGGTTTTCCTTATGACTTTTCCATTCCTTCTTGTTTTGAAAATCACAGACACCTTATCTTAATAAAATTTTCTTTCTTAAGGAAAATCGCTTTTATAAGAAAAATTATCCTTATCATATTTTCATCCATATTTTTCTTAAGTATGAGATTAAGATTCATTTTCTCGGAATCATTGAAACCTTGATATGAAGCATTCTGTTTTAGGATCCGAATTCTGAATAAGAACTATAAGGAAGTTTCATTCCGAATTCCGGATATGAACTCTGACTAAGTTCAATTCAAGATTCAGGATACGAATTCTGAAGAATAATTCTCATTACGAATTCTAATGAAGAAATCTCATTCCGAATTCCCATTACGAATTCTGATGATGAATTCTCATTACGAATTCTAGTGACGAATTCTCATTACTAATTCTAATGACGAATTCTCATTACAAATTCTGATGACGAATTCCCATTATGAATTTTGATGATGAATTCTCATTACAAATTCTAATGACGAATTCTCATTACGAATTCTGATGACGAATTCTCATAACGAATCTTGATGATGAACTCTCATTACGATTTCTGATGACGAATTCCTATTCCGAATTCTCATTCCGAATTCCCCTATTAAACAGAATTTGAGTATCTTTGTTTTATATACTCTGAATTAATTCAAACTTCGAAAAATATCTTTGTTAGACTCCGAACTTTTATATTACTTACACTTCTAAAATTTATCTACTCTTATTATTTTCATTACACTCCGAACCTTCACTCCGAAGCTTTCATTCCGAACTTTTATGTTAGAGTTTAAAACGATGTCGTACATTCTGTTACACTTGTGTTGTTATAAAACGATGTCATCTATTTTGTTATAAACTAACCGTGGTCTAAGTGACATGTGTACAGGTCCCTCCGATCATTAAGGAAATTATGACCTTTGGAGAAGGAGCCGACCTTACCTATAAATAGGAGCTCATTTGAAAGAGCTCGCTGCTGATGGAAGAAAGTGCTGAAAGGCTGACTAATTTGCTTGAAGTGATTTCTAGAGAGAGGCTCTTATTAACTCTCAAAAGCTTCGTGCGACTCCGAATGTTGGTGATTACATTCGAGGGCTTCCGGGGATAGGAAGACAGAGGTTGCCGACTACCTTAAAGTTCGAGGGCTCCCTTGCTGAGGAAGACAGAGGTTGCCAACTATCTTGAAGTTGATGGCTTACGGGGATAGAAAGACAGAGACTCCGATATTCGTATCGAGGGCTTACCCTGGTGTGGGTAAGACAGACTTTCTTGAAAGTATAAATCAAGGGACTTTTATCCAAGGTTGTTGGATACCCTTCTCTTTGGGTTAAAATACTTATATCTTGTTACTTGTAGTTTAAACTACTTGTTTTATTTCCGCTGCATTTTTTATTATAAGGAAAGTATAACTTTCTTATACTTCCTTATTTGTACTCTTTTTCATTTAGATTCTATACGCTTTAAGATAGAATCTCATATTGTAATCATTTGTTAAGATTCAATTTCCGGAACCATATTTTCGGAACCCTCTTTCAGAATCTCTTTCCTAAGATTGCATTCGGTGTTAGAGGTGTTGTGAATTTGCTTAGTTTTATTTTTGTTAAACTTAGCCCTTTCCTTTTCTTAAGGAAACTATAGTTATTCATAACTAACTTTAAAGGTTCCAAAGGAATTTTTAAAGTATACAATTCACCCCCCTCTTGTATATTGAGCATCTCATACTATATTTCGATCCTACATTCACGGCCCTAGGGCTTTCTCCATGTGAGTTTTGGGATCCAACATCCCTTCTAGATTCCTTTTTTGGTGATAAATCCATGGAAAGTCCTTTTGATTAGGTTTCATCCTTCTCTTAACTCTTCTTCATATTTTACGGTGTAATCCTTTGACAAAATACATTTTTAGAATTCATCATGATCAGTTTTGATCGAGGAACCTCTTTGAAATCATCCCCACCATCATCCTCATTGGTGTCTACCAGTGGAAGTGTCATTGGATTGTTATTTAATGGTAGGTGGTCTAAATCGAAACCCAATGGTTTGAAAATTACAATGTTTATTCAACACTATGATTTCACCATAACTGCATGTGCCCAATTTAATTAAATAATGTACTGTATTTAGTATATTAAGGCCTTTGATTGAAATTGGCTTCTGACCTAGCTTATGGCTACCCATGGTTTGAGATGATGGTTAATATATTTGAACTGGAAATTTTTTAAAGCATTATTTTCAGGAAATGTGACCTAGGGTAATTTTATATTATTTAATTCCTAAATTTTAGCTTACATCTTATTGATATAATTCTTAATCAATTTTGAATTAAATTTAAAGTGTCATTTTAATGAAAAATAGTAATTATCATATTTAAAAATTTACAATTTTGATGTGGTATTGTGAGATCCATAATGTGTGATATAGAAAGTGTTACTTGTTGTACTTATTATATATCAAGCTCAACACTGGGTTGTGAATAATTATATACTGAAATTATGATATTGATCGGGCTTGGCATAGTCCTATGTTGTAATGATTATAGAGAAAAAGATATGACTTGTCCCATGTTGTAATACTTATAGGTATTTGACCTGAAATTATGTAATTCATATAGGTATTTTTTGGGGATTTTTGTGTGTGACTATAATATGGTTATATGGGGGTGGTGGGAATGGTTGTAAGACACAATCAATGATATTTTTGCATAGAGTAGATGCATGTTATTATTCTTGGGTTATAGGATTGTGGTTGTAAAGATCCTTATACATGCTCAGAGATATTCCGGCATAGAGATGAGAAAGGGTGTGTATTTTATTAATTTTAAAATTAATTAATAAATATATTTATCGATATATTTCATACACTTCTTATCATACATGATTTTATTAAATTCTGGGTGTTGTTTTTGACAAGGTTAAAGTTCATTGCTTTTGATTTCTTATTTGTTGTTGGGTTGGAACTTGGAGATCAGACCAATGAGGCGTTTGGGACATACGATATTGAGTGTTTTATTTTAGTCTTCAAGTATTATTCTTTTATTTTTCTATCATTGTAGTTATTTACATTCCAAGACATCATTATATTATTTCTTATTTATTTATTGGATTATTCAGTTGTATTTTTTTATTGTCTTCTGCAATGAGTATACTATAATTATTTCTGTTTGGATATTAATTGTTTCTAATACTTTGAGACTTATTACTAGGGTGTATAGTCTCTCCAATATAATATTCACACCACCATGGATAGTTTTCAACCCTTACCATTTTTGTTGTCAGAATTGGGGTCTCATAACCATACCATCCCAGCCACTTGAGAGAGTTATAGATTGAGGATGTTACAATGTGGTATCACAGGATCTGGTTTCATTTTTCTTTCGATGCACTGTTTGGGAATGTTATAAAGGAGGCTATGATGTTTTGGTACTTCGTAATGAACTTTTTAATTGGAGTAGTTGACTAGGGTGAAAGAGAAAATCTGAGTACCCAGGAACGGTGTTGTTGTTTGGGTTGTGTGCTTGTTAAGATTGGTGTTATTTTACCGATGTTGATTCACATGTTCTATGCGGTTGCTGTTTTGTGATGTTATTGATTCTATTTGTTTATAAATTTGACCCAGTATGGAATGAGATAAGAATACATGCATTATATAATAAAATATGAATATATTGAAGACAATTTTTTATTCTAGGGGCATGTCTATTTTTTGTATGTGATATTAATTTCTTATTTTATAATAAAATGAAATATCAATTTCACTAGATAAATTAAAATAGTTCACTTTTAATTCTAAATTTATTTATGTCATTTATAGATATAGTAAATGTTATCGGTTCTCCATTGAAGTCACCAATTTGGAATAAATTTATTGAAGACAGTTCAGTAAGGTGTGAGTGTGTCTTATAGAGAAAATTCCTCCAAATCATCTTTAAATTAAGTATTAGGAGAGTGAAAATAAGAATTCTCCTAACACATATGAACTGAAACTTCCTGTAATTCCTAAGGTTCATATAGACGTTCAGTTTCATGACAATGTCTTGAGGGTCGTGTGATTTATGGATAGGGAAATGATTTCAACTATTACTTTGATGTATGATCTGGCCATAGAGTTTAATCTCATCATTTTCCATTGTTTACTAGGGAAGGAAGACCCTAAGGAGATAATTTCTAGACTGATTTAGTCGAGAAAATCATCAATCATCCCAAGACACCCACCAGTAAGAGGGTGAAAGTTGTTGCATATATGATTTATAGACCTTCCAAGTGTTGGTGGGATATTATGGAGGAATATGGAAAGAATGATGAGCTATATTTTATGGAATTCCATATGATTTTCCAGATCCATTTCAATCCTGAGAGCATAGTGGATGAAAAGTATCACGAGATCGTGGATCGGAAGAAGTATGGTTTGTTATTGTTGAACTGTGATGGTTGTTTTAAGGACATATTCTCCTTTCTTCCATCAATAGTAGTTGATGATATATCTATACAGAGTGGTTTATAGGAAGGTATTCATTATGAGATCTGGACGTATGTGAAAAAATTATGTTTAAACATATTTGATGATGAAATGAATCAAGCACTCATCATGCAATGGATTTTTAGAGAGGCCCTGAGCACCAAACCAGTTTTTTCTATAGGTTAGTTTGGGAGTTTTTCTTTGATTGGTTAAGTGAAAATTTTGGGTTTTTTTTCCATATTAGTAGTGTTCAAAGAATTTCAGATTGTGGAAAACCCTATTATGATTTTTTTTCTATTCCATTTCTATTAGTGTGGCATGTATGGACACAAGAACCCACATTTTCCTCATCCCATAATATAATTTCATATAATTGGTAGAGTGGTTCATCTTTATAGGATTAAGTACAAACAATTCATATTATACCATTTGAAGAGTATCAGGATATGCACTAAAATTTGGAACAGGCTTAGCTGTAACTCATTAGACCAGTAGCTAAAGTTCCATCGGCCATTCAGATTGAAGTAGGGGACGTCGTACCCTAGTTCATGAGTAGAAGTACCTAGATAGGGAAACACAACTATCGAAATATAGAGCCGACATAAATTGATATAAGAATCATGGGATTCTTCAAAATAGTGGTGGATAATGACCCCATTTCTAGAAATACTTCTTGATGTCTATGAGTCTTAGGGGAAAGTACCTCTAACATCGAAATCAATTATACCCCTGATTTTGGAAGGGATTAAGACCAATCATTTATTATATCTAGAGGTATTATTAGTCATAGAAAAATGATATGCTGGAAATAAAAAATCAAGTTATTCTCTTGGAAGAGGATAGTATATTATTTTATGTGGCTATGTATGGGTTCATATGGGCTTGTGTGAGGAGCTGGTGAGAGAGTTTCATGCTTCTAGATGGGTGGTTCATCTGTGATTAATAAAAATGTATTGTGATCGTCCTAGATGGCACTGGTGGTTAAAAATGAGTAATGGGGTGGAAAGATTCATGGAATGATACATCACATGACAGTCGGTGAAACCTGAGCATTAGATTCCATCTAGAAATTTGTTATATTTACCTATTTCTGAGGTAAAATGGGATGATTTAATAATGGATTTTCTGACCTGACAAATAAGGATGTCCTAGAAGAGTGATGTTTTATGGGTTTTAATGGATATGTTGATTAATGTATCCCACATTATACCTATTGGGTAAAAGAAAATATTTCATGATTTGAAAAAAAAAATTACTGTCTGAGTTGGTTCAATTTCATGGTATTCTAAGTGTGTCGTCACAGAGAGATATCCCCATTTCACACCATGATTCTAGAAGGGTGTTTATAAACACCTGTGATCACAAGCTATTTTTGGCATACCCTATCATCCACATTCTGATGATCAATCTATGTAGAATTTTCTGGTTTTGTAAAATATGTTCCATGTGTTTATTTTGTATTTTGGTGGTTCATGGGACCAATATATAGTTCTTTTAGAGTTTTTTGGTAATAGTAGCTTCCATGAATCGACCCAAATGGAATAATTTGTGAAATTGTATGTTACTCCATTTTGTTCACCACTTTGTTCACTAGTGGCAAGCGAGTCATCACTTAATGGGCCTAGTATCATTAATGTTAAATCTATGTAGGATCGGTTAATCATAAAATGTTTGGTTACTGCATAGAGCATCAAGAAATTTTATGATGAAATTCATGGAAAACCTCAAGAATTTGAGGTTGGTCATCATGGTTTCCTTCATTTTTTTACAAGGGATGGGATAGTGGTTTATCAATAAATAAGGGAAGCATACCCCAATGATTTTCAAGCAATTGGAAATAGTTTCAATGGTCGGTCTTCTAACATATTGTGTATCCCTTTCAAAGTTATATGTTCCTTGAATGATGTGTTGTATGTGTCGCAAATAAGAAGATATCATAATCAACATAACCATGTGATAGAAGTACAATATATAAATCATTTTTCTAATGCATCCATTTTGGAACATTTTATATATTTTGTGGATCATAGTGAGAATTGTTTTTTTGGTAGGACTATACCACTGGTTTGGGGGTAGTTTTAGGCCTGGGAATGATCACGAGTATACCTAGGATATGGAGTCTTATATGTAGACCATAGTGGCCAGACATATCCATTGAGACCTCATAGTGTCCCATAGAGTATCTTGGGGAGAGCTATAATAATCGATAATATTTTTAGATCCCTTCGTTTTCAATTTAAGTATCTCTCTAGGTTTGTTTTAGCTTTGTTGGTCGACCCTTATTGGGAGACTGTGATACTCTGTTAGGGAAAATGACCTAACATCAGCGGTTGATTGATTTTTTTAATTAATGGAGTCTATGTATAAATGTTTAAGTGTTTCAAGTTTTCTTAGAATGTTAAGAGTCTTTAATGGGTGTTTGGCTTGCTAAAAAGGAAATTGGGATGAAAAATAAACTGTAGAAAATTTTCACATCATATAAAGGGATGGAATTTCAACTAATTGTTCAAGTGATTTAAAAAAATAAATCTAAGGAAATATTTTGTTTGTATATTTACATTAAAATAATTGTATGAAGTGCAATCTCATTACATGGCATGTAAATTCACCACATGTTGTTTAAAACATGTGATGGAACAGAATTTTGATTTTTCTGCAATATCCCGTCTCCTCTCAAACCTAGAGATTTATTAAAGTTATTTTGGGGTGAGGAAATATCTATATTATGTCCATTTTTTTTGTGAAATCCTTGTTATGTCAATTTGGTTAGGTTTCATCCTTATATTCCGTCCTCCCCTATCATATTTGTGAAATCCTTTAACAAATTTCATTGTTCATTTTTGTCATGATCATTTTTTATCTTGTAACCTATTTGAAATCATTAACACCTTGTTCTTCATGGTAATTGTAAATTTTATGTATTTTTGGATCATGATTTAATGTTAGGGGGCTTAATTGTAACACCCCAAGCTTTCGGGGTTTGTTTCCCGTTGAATAATACAATAGCTTGTGTCGTACACAACTTCATGTTTAAACACACCACAACCAATCAAACGAGCCGTTATGAATACTAATACCCACTTTTTAAAATTTTATAAATTTTATCATTCAAAATGTACTTCATTTTTGGATTCAGAATATCAAAATTACTTTAGGGTTAATTTTTTGTATTTTTCAGAAAATTTTCAATTCATTATGGGTAGTAAAGATACTAAATTTTAATTAAAAATAACTTTTTTAACTGAAATATTTATATTGTTAAATTATAAATTTGAATGGTTTTTTATTATCATTAGATTATATTTTTATCATTTAATATAATTTAATTCATTGGATGTAATCTCATGATTAAACTGGACATAAACAAATGTCGATCTTTTGATAGCTATTATTTCATAAAAACACCCTTTTTGTTTTAACGATAGTAATTAATTTTAAATTAATTTATGCCACTTATGTGTTTTGAATTTGGACACATGGATTAAATATTTGTAATCAAGAGGTAAAAATTGAGTAAATTGTTATCTTTAATTTTTAGAGATAAGAAATATTTACTTTAGTTAGTATTTTATTTATCATGGTAAAAGGGGTAAATCCAGTAAATAATGATAAAAAATAATATTATAAAAATATTAAATGACCATAACACGTGTCCTAATCCTATTTTATGATACATGTACGACCATGGGCATCATTGGGTCAATTTTGCGACCCCATGGAGCCACTTGGGAGTGATAATGTCATTTTATATTAAATAATCTAAAGTAAATACAAAAATAACAAAAGAAAATAACTTTTAGTAGAATAATTTTTATATGAGGTTATATAATTTGTATATTTGACTATAAATTATCATTAGAAATCTAAAAATATTTCCTATCTCAGGATATCTTATTTATAATTTCTATACATTAAATAAATATATTTATATATGACACAATAATGATGTAGTATTTTCCTTATTAATCAAACAATCAAATAATTGATATTATAAATAAAAAAAAATATAATTTGAAAGTTTTCATGTCATCCCTCAATTTTATAGGTGAATATGACATTTAAATGTTGATTAAATGTATTTATTTTGAATTAATAATGTTCTTATGAATTTAAAAAAATTATTAAATAATATCAAAATTGACCTAAATGAGATTTTAAAACAAATACAATATTATTAGTTGAGATAATAATCCTAAAAATCTAAGGATCACCCAAAAGACTAATATAAATATAGTTGAAGAATTAGGTAACTACTTGGGGTTCAATTGAAAGTTTATAGTAAGTTTATTAACCATATAATATATAACTACAAAGAGATATGGTAAATGTTAAACTGTTTAACTAAGAGTTAAATCTAAACGATAATGTTAATTTAGTAACCCAAACCTGTCTAAAACATATTGGTTGAGGTTTTTTCGACCCATAATTACCTTAACCATTAAATAATTCATTTTTGAGCCATTATAAACCGAAAATTATATTATTATAAAATAATATTTCTAGCTTTTCCTAAGGTGGCCCTCATCCCACTTATAAAAGGGAACTTACCCTTATATCAAATTCACTCAAATCCATTTGGATCATCCAAAACCAGACCAAATATCCTCTCCTCTATCCTCCCTTCATGTTATAGGCCTTCCTTTAGTCAGAAATACAACCTAAGTATCCCTTTGGATCAAATCAAAAGGAATAACCCGAAGAAGAGGTAAATATCTCACCACCTCTTTCATGTTTTTTCATCTTCCACTTATTATTTCCTTGTTGTTTCCATTGTAAAATAATAACTCCAATATCTTCTATATACTATAATGTTATTATAAATACGGTACAACCGTATTAATTATTATATCCATACTTTGAATGAAATGTCACCATACGTGTGTACATACGGCTTACCGTCTCCACGTCGTGGTGTAGTTGTTATTCAATACATTATTATTTATATGGGTATAATAATGAAGTATAAATTATAAAAATAATAAATATAACATGATAATGATTCTTTATATATTATATAACATTGAATTATATATGATTTCAATTTCAAAATAATGATATTGTCGATCGTGCGTACGTACGGATTACCGTCTCCACGAACACGATGACATTTATTCCCCATCGTATCCATTCAAGACTAATTTTCATTACATGATTAAAAATATTTTTTAATTGCTTAATATCATTCTAAATATAAATACGAAAAATCCTATCCATAATAAACATTAATTATGTAACAAATCATATATAGAAAAATGATTTAGTTAACACCCGAAACGACGCCAATACTAAAATATTTTTAACCAAGAAATATTAAAAGATCATATATGTCTTCATATTAATGTATATGATTATTGTATAATTTTATAAAAATTATTTAACCATTATACAGGGGGTTAACCTACCCTTGACCAAGGAAAGTACAAGGTAAGGATTAATTTCACAATCTCTTCATTATCTGAGGTTGTTTATACGTAATTATCTACTGGGATATCATTATCATCCTAATATATGCTTCTTAAAAATGTATTTCCAAAAAAATTACTATTTAATCTACAATGTTTTAAATTCATTTGTATCCCTTTTTTGACATTATATGTTCTGAAAAGAATCATTTTTTCATCTTCCAAAAGAGGTATATTATGACCTTTTCGACAAAATTAAGGTAAGAATGTTTTTATTAACTTATATGGTGGGTGCGGTTATTTTATATTGATATAACATCATCAAAGCATCCCTAACAATAATAAAAGAATATTTCAAAAACAAATGTTTTCTTTTATAATTATATGAATTTTATATTATTTAAAAATAGAAAGATATATTTCTCTAAAAAGGTTTTGATTTCATCTATGTCAACATACTTTGATGGATTTTAAGATTATTTGAAGTTGATTTATTATGATACAAAAATTCTATATTGTATGGACGGTGTTTTGATATGTTTGACTGTGGATGTGTTATTTTTACACCAATAATGGTTTATGGATAAAATATTGACATTTTTTATGATAGTTTTAATACGAATGTTTATGTAATGTTTAAACCTTTTCATATGTGGAATGCATTGGACATGGTATGTGATGGGTGGAGCCCGCAATAGCTCCTCGATGCATCTGCAGGTCTCATGAGACAAACTAGTGTCTTGGCACAAGACCTTCTCAAAATCTTATTTGTAGTCGTGGAACAAGGACTCGACTATGTGGTTATGAAGTCTGAAATTATGCATTCCATCATTATAAAAGTGGCTATTGATATTGCATGTGATTATTCAAATTGTAGAATAACCATGTGAATAAGTCAATGGAATTATTTTATTTTACCTTTTCTATATTATGCTGAAGTTCATGTTTAAATGTCTTTTGTTACAATCTTATATATTCCTTAAATTTTTATGCTTATTTATTAATTTTTTTGATATATTTTTGTCCTTACTAAGCATCTAATCTAAACCCTTTTGATTATTTATTTTTCCTAGGATGAAAAGAAGTATATTATGACTGACCTGCATGGATAGTCTATGAGATCATAGTGTTGTCTATTGAAACAATGTTTTTGTTTTTTTAAATTTGTTGATGTAATATAAACCTTATGAATGTATCTAGTACTTCCAAGGATACTAAACAAATTAGTCTTTCGAGACTTGATCATTTGTGATCATGCCAATTATAAATAATAATACACCGGCTCTGGTATTCTCAGGTCAGGGCATTATAGTTGGTATCATGGGATGTTTAGTACAATCATTTGAATCTGGATTTAGATAAACATTGAATAGAGCACATTACCCTAAGATAGACATTGAGGATGAGTACATAAGAACTTCCAAGAATTTCAGTATTGTATAGATTTTGTGAGTTTTACCAGTAATACATCCTTGTCTGGATACGAGCAGATAGAGGTGGATCTAGAATAGATGTACCTAGGGGTAAAACCGAAAAACGCCTCTTTGAGCTAGACTCGAATAGGAATAGGTGCACGACAACGGGCATTGGTACACATTTGGTTATGACACTCCTAGGGGATACTCTTAGGAAAATTCTCATTTTCTTAACAAATAATTATTAAGGATTTTTGGGTATGTAAATCCGCATAGAAAACATTTTTATGATTTGGGATTATATCCCTAATCTATTCAGTTTATGTTAAGTGTTTTACAAGTTTGGAATTATGTATTTCATTTCATAATCTAATATAGTTTATGTCATTGTTTAGAAATGGTGCCTAGTGGAAGGAATAGAAACTGTATCCACACACATAATCTATGTGGGGATTTCCCTCATACTCTAGATAATTATAGTGGTGATGGTGATGCAATGGGTGTTGATCAGCTTATTACCATACTGTGACGACTCACACATGTTATGAATAATAACCTTACCCGTATGGAGAACCCTGATCCATAGCGTGGAGGATCAAGGTTAGATCACATCATGAGGAAGCAACATCAACATTCAATGGGGGTAAAAATCTATTAGTAGCTATGAAATGGTTAAATTTATCAGAGAAAATATTTTATACCTTGGCGAGTAGCTAAAGGGGAAATGTTGACATGACAGTTTACCACCTCACAAGAGATGTTGATCAATGGTGGTCATTGAATCAAAACACAAAAGGAGATGATCAACAATAAAATATAGAATAGGGGGATTTTAAATAAATTCTCTTAGAAAAATAAATTCATCATGACCATCAAGCGGATATGGAAAGACAATTTCTGAGTCTGAGGAAAAAGGATGATTAAAATATTGTAAAGTATGAAGCTAACTTTACAAGGATAGTGATACATGAAGAAGATTATATATGTAACCCAATAAGTAATATTGATCATTTCTTTTATGGGTTAAAACCATTTCACCATCGAGCATTAGTCCCACCATCCTTCTCATCCTATGAAGATATTGTATAATGTGCTATCAGGACAGAAAAATAATTATTTAAGTCCTACAACTTTAAAGAAAAGAAAGAGAAGAAGAGATCTTCTGAACACTCTGGAAATGGAAATAAGGGGATGAAGGAAAAAGTTGAATGTCCATCTTGCGATAAATGTAGGAAGAAAAACTCTGGTACTTGTCTGAAGGGAATGTGAGACTGTTACAAGGGCGGTGAAAGAGGCCACCAAGCTCGTGATTGCAAGGGGATGAAAGAGGCTGCCAATGTTGAATTCTACAATTTTAGAAAAAGGTTTAATTATGAAAATGAATATCCTAAGCACCCAGGAAACATACCTCAGAAAATTCCAAGGGATCAATGCCAAGGTTATGCTATCACTACTGCTAAGGTTGAAGCTCCGAAAGACATGGTTCCAGGTAATTTAATGGTTTCCTCAAGTTTAGCTATTGATTTATTTGATTCTGGATCATCTCATTGTTTCATATATTCCAAGTTTCCTAAGAAATTTATATATTTAGAATTTTATTTAATGAGGGATATGTCATTCAAAAATCTTAAAAGAAGTATAATTGCAAAAAAAAATTGTACATTATTCCCCATTAGGGAATATAAATGTTTTTATTTGCAGATATCATCGGCATACCCATGATTAAATTTGATATAATCCTTGGTATGGAATGGATTTCAGACCCTGATGCAAAAAATTTATTTTAAGAAGAAGGAGGTTGTAATTCTCGATAATGATAATATGTACCTTATCTTTAGAGAATAAACATCACCACCGAATTATTATCTAGATCCACCCCTATTAGCTCAACTAAATTCAATTATTGGGGAAGAACATAATGAAATAATTGTGGATGAGGAAAAGAATGATCAAATAGAGGATTTACCTATTATGATATAGTATTTTGATGAATTTCCAAATGATTTAGCTAGAAATCCTCCAGAACAAGAAATTGAGTTTTCCAATGATTTATGTTCAAGGCCCCTATCAAAGACCCCTTATAGAATGGCCATTGTGGAATTAGTGGAACTAAAGAAAAAAACATGAGTAATTGAGTAATAAGGGTTTTATTCACACTGGTGTTTCTCCATGGGGAGACCCTGTCCATTTTGTTAAGAATAAAGATAGATCTTTGAGGTTATGCATTGACTATAGGAAGATCAATGCTATATCAATAAATAAAAAGTATCCTATAACTTGCATTGATGATTTATTCGACCAACTTCTAGGAGCTCAACATTTTTCAAAGATTGACCTTCTATCTAGATATCATCAGTTGTGTGTGATGAAGGAAGACATTCTGAAGATGACATTTCAAACTAGGTACGGGCATTACGTGTTCAATGTAATGCCTTTTTGGATTGACTAATGCACCCTCTATCTTCATGATTATTATTAATAGATTTTTCATGGAATATCTAGATGACTTTTTAGTGGTAGTTATTTATGAAATCTTTATATTCATCAAGAGCTAGAAAGATAATAAAAATAACCTACTCATTATTCTAAAGTCTCTTAGAAAAAATTAAATATATGGAATGTTTAGCAAGTTTGAATTCAGGCTTCAATATATTTTTTCTTGGCCATATTGTCTCAAAGGATGGAATATCTGTTGATCCTTCAAAGAAAAATTCAATCCAAGAATGGCATGTCCTGATGAATATAACAGAGGTATGCCGTTTTATTGGTTTAGCAGGTTATTATCGATGTTTCATCTAGTGTTTTGCCTGACTGGAAAACCCATTAACCACACTCACAGGTAAAGGGATTAACTTTTTTTGAAAAAATAGTGTGAAGAATGTTTTAAAGAATTGGAGAGAAGATTCTTCAATGATCATACATTGACTCTACCATCAGAGAATGACGAGATTGTAATTTATAGTGATTCTTCAAAAAAAGGACTTAGTTTTTCCTCATGCCGAATGATAATGATATTTTTTATGCCTCGTGATAGCTAAAAGTTCATGAGAAAAACTATCCTACTCATGATATTGAGTTATCAGCTTTTATCAATTCTCCTAAGATATGGATACAATATCTCTATGGTGAAAAATGTGAGATATATATCGATAAAAAGAGTTTGAAGTATATTTTCTCACAGAAAGAACTCAACATGAGGTAAACTAGATGGCTTGGACTACTCAAGGATTATGATTTCACTATACAGTACCTCCTAGGGAAAGCAAATAAGGTGGAAGATGCTTTGATTACAAAGGATCATGGAGTTTTGAACTAGATGAGAGTTTAAAGGGGACCTATTTTCATGCATCTAGTAAATATAGATATGGGAATAACCATGGAAGGTGAAACATAAATGATTTTTAAAATGATTTCCAAACCATCTTTACTAGAAAGGATAACTAGCTCCCAAACCGATAATGAAGAGTTTCAAAATAAGATTAAAGTTGTGAATGATGGAAGATTGAGTGACTTTGTGTTTGAAGATGAAATTTTGATATTTGGGAAGAGACTTTGAGTTCCTGATATACTTGATCTAAAAGGGAATTGTTGGATGATTCTCATAGTTCAAATTTCTCTATACACCCTGGTAAAACTAAAATGTATATAGATTTGAAGGAACATATTTGGTGGGACAACATGCAGAGGGATATTGTTCATTTTGTTTCAAGATGTATGGTTTTTCAACAAGTGAAATCTAGAACGCATCAGCCTTGATGTATCAAGAAACCTCTTCCCATACCTGAGTGGAAATGGGATAATATTACAATGGAAATTTTCATGGGACTACCAAATACTCCTAGAAGGAACGATGCAATATGGGTCATTGTTGATCATCTTAACAAGTCATCACATTTTTATGCTATAAGGGAAGATTTACCAGTTGAACATCTAGAAATAATATATATTAATGAAGTTGTGAGACTTTAGAGAGTACCCCTACCGACTATTTGTGATCGTGACCCATGTTTTACATCAAGATTCTGGAATAGTCTTCAGAAATCCCTAGATATTGAACATCAATTGACCACTGCCTACCACCCCAAAACTGATGGACAATCAGAACAGACTATTCTAACCTTAGAAGACATGTTGTGGTAATGCTCACTTGACTTTCAAGGTATGTGGGATCAATATTTAACTCTAGTATAATTTTACTATAACAATAGCTTCCATTTAAATATTCAGATCGCCCCATATGATGCGTTATACGGAAAGAGATGTCACACACCAACCTGTTGGAATGATATTGGTGAAAGAAAACTCGTAGTCCCAGAACTTGAGGGGGAAATGATTGAAAATGTGAAGGTAATACAATACCACATCAAAGCAGCTCAGAGTAGGCAGAAGAGCTATACTGATAATTGAAAAACGGATATGAAATTTTAGGTATGAGATCATGTGTTCTGGAAGGTATCTCCATGGAAGGGTGTTATACATTCCCGTAAGAAGGTAAGATTAAGCACCAGTTACATCGGACCATTAAAAATTCTAAAACAAATTGGGACTGGAGCTTACCATTTGGTAATGCCACTAAGTCTCTCCATAGTTCATGATGTGTTCCACGTGTCATTGTTCAAAACATACATGCATGACCCAAGTCATATATTTACCTATGAGGAATTAGAATCAGATCCTGATCTGTCTTATTCTGAAGTGCATATTAAGGTACTTGATACAAGAGAACAAGTGTTAAGAAATCAGACAACGCATCTGGTAAAAGATCTATGGAGAAACCATAACATGGAAAAGGCAATGTGGGAACCCGATGAACATATAATGAAGAACCACCCAAATTTTATTATGCGTTAATATTCTAGAAATTTCAAGGATGAAATAATTTTAAGGAGAGAATAATGTAACACCTCAAGCTTCTATAGTGTGTTTCTCTTTAAATAATACAATAGTTTGTGTTGTATGCAACATCGAGTTCAAACACACCACAACCAATTAAACTAGCTGTTATGAATAATAATACAGTCTTTTTAAAAGTTTATAAATTTTATCTTTCTAAATAGACTTTATTTTTGTATTCGTAATATCGCAATTATATTGGGGTGAATTTTGGGTATTTTTTTGAAAACATTCAATTTTTATGAATAGTGAAAATACTAAATTTTAATTACAAACAACTTTTTTAATCGAAAACATTTATAGTGTAAAATTATACATTTTAATGGTTTTTATGTATAATTTGATTATATTTTTATCATTTAATATAATTTAAGTCATTGGATGTAGTCTCACGATTAAACTAAATAGAAACAAGTGTTAAACTTTTGATAGTTATTATTTCATAAAAACACGCTTTTTGTTTTTACAACAGAAATTAATCGTAAATTAATTTCTACCACTTATGGGATTTGAATTTGGAAAAATTGATTCCATATTTTCAATCAGGAGGTCTAAATTTTGTAAATCAGTAACTTTTATTTTCAGACATTAGGTATATTTACATCAGTATATATTTTATTTACCGTGTCTAAAGGGGTAAATACAGTAAAAAAGGATAAAAATATTAAATTACCATAACATGTTTCCTAAACCTATTGGATGATACATGTCCGACCATGGGAATCCTTGGGACAATTTGGGGACCACATTGATCCACTTGGGAGTTATAAGGACATTCTATATTAAATAATCTAATGTAAAGACAAAAATAACAGATAAATATCTTTTAGAAAACAATTTTTATATGAGGTTATATAATTGATCTATTTTACTATAAATGATCATTAGAAACCTACAAATATTTCCTACCTCAGGATATTTTATTTATAATTTTTAGACATAAGATAAATATATTTAAGTATGTCAAAATAATGATGCAATATTTCCCATATTAATCATACAATCAAATAAATGATATTATAAATACTAACATAAATTTAATTTGAATGTTTTCATGCCATAAAAAAATTTATAGGTGAATATGACATGTTATGGTTGATTAAGATTTTTTATTTTGAAGTAATAATGTTTTTAGGACTTCAACAAAAGTCAATTATTAAATAATGTCAAAATTGACATGAATGAGTTTTTAGAACAAATACAATATTATTGGTTGATATAATAATCATAAAAATATAAGGTTCAGCTAGAAAGCTTATATAATGATATTTGTATCATAAATTAACCACATGGAGTTCTCTCTGAAATTTATAGTATGTTTATTGACCATATAATTCAAAAATACAAAGAGATATGGTAAATGTCAAACTATTTTACAAATAGTTTAATCTAAAATATAAGGTTAATGTAGTGACCCAAACCAATCTAAAACCTGTTGGATGAGTTATTTTAGACCCATCCCCACCATATCTTTTAAATAACTCATTTTTGAGTCATTATAAACCAGATATTATTTTATTATAACATTATTTTTCTAGCTTTTCTTTAGGTGCCCCTCACCCCTCTTATAAAAGGGCACTTCCCCTTCTCTCAAATTCACACCTTCAAACCCATTTTCCTGGCCTAACCCTACCGAAATATCCTCCCCACTGTCTAACCGTAATCCTAAAGGCCTTCCTTTAGTCATAAATCCATTCTATGGATCCCTTTTGATCAAATCATAAGGAAGAACCTAAAGAAGAGGTAAATATATCACCACCTCTTCCATGTTTTTTCTCCTTCCACTTATTCTTTCATTGTTGTTTCCATTATAAAATAATAAATCTAGTATCATCTAACACAATTATGTTATTATAAATATGGTACATAAATATTCATTATTCTCTCTATCTTTTGATTGACATGTCACCATACGTGCGTACGTACGGCTTACCATCTCCACGTCTTGGGATAGTTGTTATTGAATAAATTATTTGTTGAATGGGTATAATAATGATGTATAAATGATGTAAATAATAAATATAACATGATAATAATTCTTTATATATGATATAACATTCAATTATATTTGATTTTGATATCAAATGTATGATATTGTCGCTCGTGCGTACGTACGGATAGCCATCTCTGTGAAAACGATGAGTTTCATTCCCCATCTTATCCATTCAAGAATAATTTTCATTAGATGATTAAAAAATGTTTAAAGACTTAATAACATTATTAATATGAATAATATACATCCTATCCATAATAAACATTACTTATGTCACAAATCTTTTAAATGAAAAAAATCAGTTAACATCTGAAACGACGATAATACTATATTTTTATTAACATAGCAATATTGAAAGATAATATATGATTTCATACTAAGTTATATGATTCTTTTATAATTTAATAAAAATTATTTCACCATTATACAGGAGTTTAACATACACTCGACCATGGAAAAGTACAAGGTAAGGGTTAATTTCACAATCTTTTCATTTTCCGAGTTTGTTTATACGTAATTATCTACTGGGATATCTTTTTCATCCACATTCATCCTTCTCAAAAATGTATTTCAAAACATTTTTAATATTTACTAGAAAATGTTTCAAAGTCATTTATACACTTACTTGACCTTATATGTTTTGAAAAGAGTCTTTCCATAATTTTTAAAAAAATGTAATATATGACCTTTTCGACAGAATTATGGTAAGAATGTTTTTTTAACTTATACGATGGGTGTGGTTATTTTCCTCAATTATAACATCATCAAAGTTTCCCTTACATGCTTATAAGAATATTTACAAAATAAATGTTTTCTTTTATAATTATATAAATTTTAAATGATTTCAAAATAGAAAGATAGATTTCTCTAAAAATGTTTTCTTTTCATCTATGTCAACAACCTTTGATGGATTTTAAGCTTATTTGATATTGATTTATTATGATACAAAACATCAATATTGTACTGAAGATTTTTTGATATTTTTGACTATGGATGTGTTATTTTTACACCATTAATGGTGTATGGATAAATTATTGACATTTTATATTCTATTTTTAATACGAATGTTTATGTTCTGTTTAACCCTTTTCATATGAGGGATGCATTGGACTTAGTATGTGACAGGTGGAGCCCACTATAGCTCCTCGATGCACCAGAAGATCTCATAATACTAACTAGTTTCATTGCATAAGGACTTGAAAAAATAATATTTGTATTCTTGGTGTAACACCCCAAGATTTCCTAGTATATTAGTTCTTCAAAGTAATTCAATAACTTACACTACATGCAACATCGAGTTCAAGCGCACCACGACATAACAAACAAGCCGTTCAAATGAATTTATGAATAGTATTAACATAATGTTGAACTTTATTTAACCCTTATAATTTTAGAATCCATATTATGAGTTTCTTAGACATAATGTAAGTACAAATACATTTTTTTCGTATAAAATAAGTATTTTTAAAAATATACAATTTTACTAACTTTTAATGGTGATCCCTTTTTAAATACAATATTTGAATGGTTTATATATTAAATTTGACAAAATAAACATATTCCTTGGGATCGGGACATAAGAATTTGGTTTCAATAAATTTTTGGTGTATTTCAGATAACTTTCATATTTGGGCAAATAGTTAATAAATAAAATATTTTACCTAAAAACAACATTTTTTAATCAAAATACTTTATAGTGTTCAACTATACATATGAATGGATTGGACATATAATTAGATAATATTTTTACCATTTAATCCAATTTTGTTCATTGGAAGTACTTTCACATTGAATTGGACATAAACAAATGTCAATCTTTTGTTAGTTATTATTTCATAAAAATACTATTTTGGGTTTTGACAATGGGAATTAATTTTAAAATATAAATGAAATTTATATGTGTTGAATTTAGTAAAATATAAATTTTTTTGAATTCAGAATATCAAAATTAAAAAAGGGTGAATTTTTTGTTTGTTTCTGAAATGTTTTAGTTTTTTATGAATAGTGAAAAACACTGAGTAATAGTTTAAAAATAATTTTTTTATATAAATAATTTTTTATTTTATTTAAATATATTTTTGGTCAAAATAGATACATAATACCTATATAAGTTCAATGTTATTCATTGGAGTCATTTTATAGTAATTTTATATATATAAAAAAATTTATTGAAATTTTCACCGTCTATTACCCACCTCCTAGGAGAATTTGAAAATTCACACAAAACATAATTTTACCCCTTATATAAATTGAATTTCAAAATTCTGAGTGACACAGTCGATATTAGTAAGAAAAATGTGGTTCAATAAGACGAAAATAATTTTTCATGAATAGTTACTTTTTACTTTTATTTACCACTATTAAAAATAAATAGGGTAATTAAGGTTAAAAATGATATTATTATTTCCCTAACACATGTATTACTTCTATTGTATAAGTGTAATTTGACCAAAAACAACCTTACTAATAAAATATTAACCTCTTTGGCCCATTTGGATTAGATTAGGGGATTTATTATTATTTAATTCAAAGAAGAGTTAAAAAGGCTAAAATCAATGTTTAATAACTAAAGTATTTTTAATATGGGGTTAAACATAAGAAAAATTCAACTATAAATATTCAATAGAAAGATTAAAATATTTCCTATATAATAGTATTCTATTTATATTTTTTAAACATTAAATAATTTAAATTATTAATGACACAATGATGATGTAGTAATTACCTAATTAATGAAAGATAGAAATATTTGATATTATAAATATACAAATAAATGTATTTTGTGACTTTTTATGAATTAAACTAATTTTATAGGTTAATATATAATATAAAAGTTGTTTAGATTAATTATTTTCGAAGTAATAATGCTGTTTTGAATTTAGAAAAAACAAATTACCAAATAGTGTCAAAATTGACATAAAAGAGTTTTTAAAACAAATATTATATTATTAATTGATATTATATTCCTAAAAAACTAATATTCGTCCAAAAGACTTATGTAATGAAATTTTTTTCATTAATGTTCCACTTGGGGTTTTCTTGGAAGTATATAGTAAGTTAATTAACCATATAATATTAAAATACAAAGAGACATGGTAAATGTCAAACTATTTAACTTAGAGTTAAATAAAAAAGATAATGAAAATATAGTGACCCAACCCTGTCTAAATCCAATGGGATGAGTGTTTTACGACCCATACCAACCTCAACCTTTATATAATAAATTTTGGAGCCATTATAAACTGAGAATAATTTATTATAAAGTAATATTTCTAGCTTTTCCTAAGGTGCCCCTCACCCCTCTTATAAAAGAGAACTCCCCATTCTCTCTAATGCAGACCTTAAAAGCCACTTGGCTCATCCAAAATCTGCCCAATTTCCCTATCAATTGTCCTCCCATAATCCAAGTGGCCATTATTCAGTTATTAATCCATCCTATTGAGCCCTATTGATCAAATCAAAAGGAAGAACCCGAAGAAGAGGTAATTATCTCATCACCTCTTTCAAGTTCCTTTCTTTTTCCACTTCTTCTTTCGTTGTTTTTTCCATTCTAAAATAATAACTATAGTATATTCTATATAATGTGACATTATTATAAATATGGTACAACCATATTAATTATTCTATCCATCCTCTGAATTACATGTCACCGTACATGTGTATGTACGGCTTACCGTCTCCACGTCATGATGTAATTGTCATTCAATACATTATTATTTCTATGAGTATAATAATGATGTGTAATTGATTTAAATAATAAATATAACATGATAAATATTCTGAATATATTATATAACATCCAATTATATATTATTTTCATATCAAAAGAATGATATATTCACTCGTGCATACATACGGATTACCGTCTCTACGAACGCGATGAGATTCATTCACCATCGTATCCATTCAAGACTAAATTTCATTTGATACTGAAAAATTATGTTTATATAAATGATATAATTCATGATATGAATAATACACATCCCATCCATAGAAAATATGACAAACATAACAACGAATATAATGTAAAATGAATTCGTTAACACCCGAAATGACAATAATACTAAGATATTATTAACAATGAAATGTTAAAAGATCATATATGATATCATATTAATGAATGTGATTCTAATATAATTTAATAAAAATTATTTAACCATTATATAGTTGTTTAACCTACCCTCGACCAAGGAAAATGTACAAAGATAGGGGTTTCTTATCTCACTTTTAATTCTGTGAGATTTACATTGTTCATCACTTATTTGTTGCAAGTGGTGTGTGTACTGCCCATGATTGTATTCATTGTGTAATATACTTTAATTTATTGATATTTACATCTTCATTGTATTATCCACCTTTAATTGTTGTATGTTTAGTAAGTTACAAAATCCTTAAGGAAATTTTATATTTCAATTTTTACTCATTCTACTTTACGCATACTTCATTGATTATTTTACTCCTTGATTATGTGTGGAATCACTATTAATTTTCTTATTTCGTAACTTCCACTGCCCTTTATGTGGATATAATTTTGAAAAACATAATAAATCCATTGATAAATTCTCAAGTGAACGATATGAACTTGATAAGAGTAATATTAAATCAATCTCCATTTATTGAGTTAAACATCCAACTCATTGGTGTTGTTTTTACAAGAATATGTGTGAATGACCTCTGATTGATTTACAGTGAATATCAAATAATATTGAGTGTATTTATAGTTTTCACACATAATTATGTTGTTGATTTACCCTTAACCTAAGGATACAGTCTTTATAAGATATTTCATCTGAATTTACATTCCATTGAGACTTCTTTTTTGTTATACACCAAATCACTTTTATATGGTGCATATAATTTACTTTCACATAGAATATCATGAATCCATTTATTCTCATGATAATATAATGTTCTTATTACCTCAATTATTTGTATTCAAGTGTCTCTCTTTTGGTTAGGAACACTAACTAAAATATCATTTTAAATGATTTAACGATTTATTATTCGAAATCATTCACATTATTGTCCATGATGTAAAAATGTTTTTAAATATTTATTTATGTGGAAATTAATGTTTTAAAATTAAAATTCATTTTAAAAGTATCAAAGTGGTATGAGACATTTTGATTCAAAAATCTATTTTTAAATGGCTTCTTGAAAAATTGTGTGACTTTTAGATGTTTTCAAGAAAATTGGGGATATTTCTCTCAAATAGTTTGGATGATTATTTTCATCTATGTTGATATCCTTCATTATTCTAAATTGAGGTTAATCTGTTACAATAAAATCTACCATATTGTATAGAATGAGTTATGTTTGACTGTGGATGTGCTATTTTTATACCATTCATGGTTTGTGGATAAAGTATTGACATTTCGTATGATAGTTTTAATACGAATGGTTAGATTACGATTCCCCATTTCATAAGAGGAGTGCATTGGACTTAGTACGTAATGGGTGGAGCCTTCTATTTCTTCGCGATGCATCGGTAGGTCTCATGAGACAAACTAGTGTCTTGGCACAAGGCCTTGAAAAAATCTTAATTTTTTTCTTGGCACAAGGCCTTGACTATGTGGTTATGAAAGTCTATAATTATGCCTTCCATCATTATGAAAGAGACTATTGATATTGCATGTGATTATTCCACTAGTAGAATATCCATGTGAATAATTAAATAGAATTATTTCATTTTATCTTTTCCATATTATTCAAAAGTTCAACTTTAAAATTCTTTTGTTTTAGTCTTATACACTACTTTAAATTTTTATGATTATTTATGAATGTTTCTCCTATAATGTTATCCATTCTGAGCATCTGATCTCACCCCTTTCTATGTTTAATTTTTCCCAAGATGCAAAGAAGTATATTATAACTGACCTTCCAGGATAGTCTATGGGATCTCAGTGTTGTATATGGAAATAATGTTGTTGTAGTTTTCCATTTTATGATGTAATGTGAACTTTATTAGTGTATCTATTACTTCCAAGGCTATTAACTAATCAGTATTCCATGAATTGATCTTTTATGATCATACCAATGATACGTATAATGCACCAACTCTGGGCTTCTGTGGTCGGGGTGTTCCACTTGGAACAAGGCCATGACAATTTGGTTATGTAGTCTGGCATTATGCATTCCATCATTATGAAAGTGGCTTTTGATATTGCATGTGATTATTCGACTAGTAGAATATCAATGTGAATACGTAAATGGAATTATTTGATTTTATCTTTTCCATATTATATTGAAGTTCATGTTAAAAATATTTGGTTATAGTCTTATACATTTCCCTAAATTTTTATGATTCATTATGAAATTTTACGCTATATTGTTATCCTTATTGAGCATCTGAGCTCACCCCTTCCTAGATTTTATTTTTTCCAGGATTCGGAGAAGTATATTATTAATGACCTGCAAGGATAGTCTATGGGATCTAATTGTTGTCTATGGAAACAATGTTTTGTAGTTTTCCATTTTATAATGTAATTAAAACCTAATTAATGTATCTAGTACTTCCAAGGCTACTAAACAAGTCGATATTTCGAGACTTGATCTTTTGTGATCATGCCAATGATACGTAATAATGCACCGACTATGGGCTTCTGGGGTCGAGGAATTACACTAATTCGTAACCATATGGTTTCATAATTGTCAAAATGATGAAATGATTTAATTGTCCCACAACAGCTTGTGTCCAAATTAATTTAATGAAAATGAGAATTATTACCTTATAACCCTTTTTTATAATTGGATTCTGAACTAGTTTATTACTACCAATGGTGTGGGCTAACCATGAATAAAATTTTATTGGAAACAGTTTAATTTAGGTTTATCTTGACATGTGACCATGGATGATTTCATGTTATATAATCCCAAAATTTTGTTTTATTTCTTATTGATATAATTTCTAATCATTTTTGAATTAAATTGGAAATGGAATATTATATAAGAGTATTAATTCTCATAATTGAAAATTAAGAATTGTGATGATATATTTTTAAATCCTTGATGTATGACATGAATTATGTTTCAGGATGTAATGCTAATATATCAGACTCAACCCAAGAAGAGGCTCACTTTTATGTTGTAATACTAGTATTGAGTGGGATTGCACCAGTCCCATGTTATAAGGATTATAGATAATGGGATATTCGTAGTCATATTTTGTTGTTTTTATAGGGATTTGAATTAGAATTTTTTAATGATTATAGCGCTTTGAACTAGGATTGTTTGCTGTTATTATACCATGGAAATATGGTGTTAGTTATCATGGTCTTAATACATGAACATAGATATTCTGACACCGAGCATAAACATGTTATTTTTCCTTTTTTTTATTATTATAGAAAGAATGGTCATAAGATATGATTATATATATTCCAACATAGAGCTGAAGAAGGTTATTGTAATATTTTATTATTTTTTGAATTAATTAAACAAAATGTTTATCTCTTTATTTCATAAAATTATCTCTGGAAGATTGATCTTTAAACATGGTGGTTTCAATCTCCTAGTTTAAACTCACATGAAATTCAGTCTATCATTTGATATCAAAGAAGATTTTAGGGAAACATGTTTGGAAAAGGTAAAAGGACATTATTTTTTTCTTTTTTTTTGTTAGTATTGTTATTAGAGATAGGGCTGATGTGGGTTGTGGGACACTGGAAATTGTTTATTTTGTTTCATTTTACTATTATTTTCATCTTATTTTTTCTGTCACGAAATTTTTTAACCTTCCCGAATATCATTGCATTATTCCTAATTTATTTGTTAGATAATTCAGTAGGATATTAATTTTTTTCTTCCAAAATGTATTCACAATGGTTTTGTTTGTTTTATTTTGAATTGTTTCTACTCTTATAAATTTTACTACCATGGGGTATAGTCTCCCCACTATAATATTCACTCCTCTGCAACTAGTTGTCAGCCTTCAACATATGGGGAGGAATACATGAGGTCACATTAATAACTCGTTCTAACCACATGATAGAGTACCATACTGGGGGACGTTACAATGATAATAAAACTTATTTTATGGAACAAAGGATGGGGTTTTTAGAGATTGAATTTAGAGATCATATGTTCTTGAATATATTTACTCCCCATACATAGTGATGTCTTGGTTATAATATTAGTCATTATTCTTGGTTTGTTTTCACTTTCATTATGTTGGACTAGTTTGTAAACATGGAGTATTGCTTATCACATCCCTCATAAGTGAGACAAAATCTCAAATTCTTCCATATATAATAGCATCAATAATATCCACATAAAGGTTTCAACATCATTTAATAAGGTTTCATAGATAGTGAAGTTGGATAACCCTTCGAGGTGTATCCTATCATGGTTTTTAAATTTTAGGAGATGGTGTTGTGTGAGTATTTTATTATTTTTTATTGTGTATTTTGGGGCCAAAATGGCATAGAATATATAAAATTGGATGAGGAATCAAAGATATATGCTCAATATTCTAATTTTTTTTATTTATTGTTTGATTCACTATAGGATAGTTTTTTAGATCATATGATAATATAAGAGATTATTTTACATTATTGTTTGTTGATGTTTCCTATTTTTGAAAACATTGCTCATTTTTTTGTATATATTCCCATTGTATCAACACCCATGGTTGGTCTCCTATAGGGTGGTTTCTCAGACCCCTTTCTATTAATTATACTTTATAATTTAAATTTTAATGGATGAAAATTTTTTGAGGGGAATATAATATAAGGTACTATATTTTTAAATCATTTATATTTTCATTTTTTGGTCCACATTAGTTTCAAGAGGATTTTTTTAACGAGTTATGGTGGATAGATTAGAATTTTTTTTCTTTTAAAGGTAATGATTCAATGTTAGTGGGCTTGATACTGGACATTTTGAAGCATACATATAAGTTGTGTGTAGGGAAAGCCGTTTTGGACATTATTGTTTTGAGTTTTGATATAGAGTTGGTTATTGGGTGTTGGAGTTCACTACATTAAGGGAAATATCTTTTCTAGAAATTTTAAATATATTTTTACCATAATGTTCATCATTTGTTAAATTTTTATGATCAAAATTAGTTGGGATGAAAATTTAATGAAGGTAGGTAGGATGTGGCCCTCATCGAGTCCTAATGTCTAAAACATGTATAATAGAGATCATTATGTATTATTGTTGGGTGTGGAAGTGGAAATATGACATGGGTTCCTAAACCACTCAATGGTGGAGGCAATTTTGGTGGAAAATCATTCAAAACATATTTTAATGGTATTTTATATTCTGGTTGAAAATGATGAAAACAATATCTCACATTCATTGTAGGAATCATATGCATTTCCGGAGTTCACACTATCATGGTAATGGTATTTGAGATTCTATCTTGAAAAGACAGTTAGGGCTTCCTTAGTTTGTATTTTCACTCCCTCCCTCACAATAATTGTTGATCCTTATTCCTCTAAAACATATTCATTCAGTCCATGAAGGATGTTAATCATCATATCGAAGTCTCATATCAATGTATTATTTATCTTCCCAGTTCCCCTTTTTTTAAATATATTTTCCATCTTCCAAATAAATTATTTTATGAATATTCTGACATTTTTGAGATAGATATGAACGTATATATGGTGATGGTATTTGTTTCATTATTTATAGAGGGTTTTCCTTCATATTTTGTGTGGTTTCCCTCAATAGTTTTTGGTCATTAATCATATCTTCATTTTTGGAAAATTTTGAGCTTCTAATCATGGTAGGGAGTCTTTTGCATCTCACTTTATTTATATTAATGTTTGAATGAAAATGTATTTCTCCCAAAATATAAATGGGAGAGAGTTTCCCAAATTTTATAATAATCCAAAATAGGATTAGTATATTGAATGATTTAATAATAATCTAAAAATTAAAACAAAATGGTGAAATTTGTGTATTCTATGTTTTATGTATTAATTGGAATTAATTGAATTAATTAAAAAATTACATTTAATAATTAAGTAATTTAATTAATGATTGAAATTCATTCCATATGTTAATGGTTCATGTTTATTTAATATGTATATAAAGATAATGTAATTAAAAATCATGTTCTACTTTGTTAAAAAAATTCTATTTAATGATCCTTTTTTATAATTTTTTAAATTTAATGTACTTAGTTGTGGATTACCACATGTCAATGATATTAATTATTTCATGTGGAGAATTAAATTAATGGTTGGTGTGTGATCTCATGGGCATTATAATTTATTCACATTTTCTCGTATTTTTTATGATGTGTTCTTATTTTTGTTTGGAATTATTTTTTTTCTTTTTTATTAGAATGGTTTAAATTCGTGAATCCTATAATCAAGGTAAATTTGAATGATGATATAATTAAATGGAAGAGAAAAATGTATAATTATTTCAACATATCTTGGATGGGATTAAATATTTGTATAATACTTGACCGGTTTTTAACTTTTCTTATTAGCTATAGTTCGATTTTACAATTTTGTACCATTTTATATATAGACATTGTTTAATGGGATCCTTATTTTATGTAGGAATTAAAATTGTTGTTTTTATGAATAAATTTTTCTTCCTAAACATGAATATTCATTTTTCCATGATGTATGAATGCTTCTATGCCTTGGAAATATATATTTTTCTTCTGTATGGATAATAAATTTGAAATGAATGTATGATTTGAGGATTAAAATCAGTGTTCGATTTGGTGATAAATAATTGTGGTTGGAATATTTGATGAGTGAAATATTGGGAGACCAAGTAGAAATGCTGGTTTATTTCAATGATGGAAGGATAGATTATAAAATAAAAAATGTTTTGGGACAATGGGTGGTTAGGATATGTTCAGAGTGGATCATTCCTGTTGACATATTTAATCGTGATTTATACATTATTTAATGTTCAAAAAGTTGCATTATATTTACATGATTAGTCTGTAACTTATTAATGATGATTGATGACATTCACTATGAGTGTAGGTTTGAATTGATTGATTTTCATGAGTCCTATAAAACCATTAGATTATTAAATAATAGTTGAAATGATAATGTTATAGGTTTTGTTCATGTTATTTTCAAATGACCATAAAATGTTTACGAATATAAGTAATGATTTTCTAGCTTCATCAACATTTATTTTAGAATATTAAAAAAATAATCATTACAATGAAACTACTAATTAATAATTAATTACTAATTTTGAAATAAATTACTATTGAGCTTAATAATTCTAATCTTATTTGAGTCTTATATATTAGTAGTGGTATTTGTGGGTCATGTGTGATGATATTGACGGGTGAGTATACATCTAGGTTGTTCCCCTTAGTGTGAATGTGCATGATATTATTTCTATTTTATAATTTTATACGTTACCCTACCGACATTATAAGAGAAAATGACAACCAGATATTTTTGTTTGTGTTTATTATAACATCCATCCTGGAAATGCTAATAAAGGATAACTTCTCCCACTCCCTCACTCACCCTATAGAAGTATATAATAAGGTATTTCATGATCAATGATAGAATGTATTATTGGATTCATAACATTTAGGGATGTGATGGATTTGGGTTTTACTATAAATCTATTTTTGGTTTGTAATTACTTGAGTTTTTAGAAATATTTTTATCTAGCTATGGTGGTTTCTAATTACTGTGGGTTTATGAGAATGGGAAATGATATCTTGAGTTATAATTTACATACACATGTTTAAGTGGTTTCAAAGAAGAGACGTCGTTACTATTAGAATATGATTATGATAAGGTATTTCATCCTATACATGATGTCTTAATTGTGTTGAAATAACTTTACGGGGAATCTGATAGTTTATTGGAGGATGACGTTGATATATAGATATCAGGATGGGATCACTACTTGGGTTCTACATGATTAACTTTTACTTTTGGATTTCTATATTATTTTTTATATATTTCATGGATAGTAAAGTACATTTTTTTCTTTATTTCGTATTCCCATTGGGTAGGTATTTTATTTAACTGGTTTTTGTTTGGTTAAGTCATGGCTGAGTGATTGAAATTATTGAATGGAATCTATATAATGAATTTAAGAAAATAGGATATTTAAAAAGGTCTTTAATATATTGAATAAATAAAATGATTAAATATTAAAGGTTGATTAATGATGAGTGTTATAAAATATTGATAGGATTCTAGAATGGGTAAATGATTAAAATAACATCAGTCTGAAAACTTGAATAATAATATTAAATAAAACTCCTTAGATTATGATTATTATTATAAATTTTTAATCTAGAATATATAATGTATATTATTAAATTATTTTAAACAAATTATTAACAAATATTTTAAGATATTATGAACCTTTATTCATGGGTTTATAGAAAGTTGTTAACTTTCTGGTATATAGTGATGGAAGTTGGCATTCCATGTCAGATGTTAGTTATAGTTAGAGTATTTGGTTTATTGTTTCCCTTATAGTATATATTTCTATATTATAATCTATACTCTGCTATTTCACACACTCCACCAACTAAATCATATAAAATATTCAATTCCCATATATAGCAATGGTTTATAGGTGAATTTTCAACATCTATATTGCTGACAGAATAGATGGTGATATACTCCCCCTAACTGACCCTCTCTTCAATATTAAGAATAGTACATAAGATTTTTGAGTTATGGGGGCTTATAGTTATAAGATATAAGATTATATGGTCAGTACTGTCTCACTGTTAATACATATATGTATATCTAGGTTTCAGGTAAATAAGGATATAATGTCTCAACATATCCTAGTTTTAATTTCATATTGTTTTTACTTGTTTATTTATGTCTGTGTTGTAGTGGATTAAAGTATATTATATACCTACATGATATATAATATCCCTTTATTTTACCATGTAATTGTGGGGGATATTTTGGTTTTGATTATGAAAATATGTTGATATGACATTGATATGTATTTATAGATTTGTTGTATGACTTATAGAGGGGACAACATCAATGAGATGTAAGATGTTTGGGATTAGGGATACTAGTTCATTTAGAAATTAGATATAGGGATCCATTTTTTAGATATTCATTAATATTATATTACCTAATTAATTTCATTACATAGTTTGTGACAATTAGATAGGATGAGAGTATAGTTTACTAGATTTAGGTGAAGACGCAGTTTCACTATTTATATATTAGATAATTAGTATAATTTTTAAACATTAACGAAGTGGTTGTGGAGAGGATCTTACTAAATTTACGGGTATGCCCATATATTTTTATTTATTTACTTATTACTACTCAATATGGGGGATTTGGTGATACATTTTGCTTTTATTAGCTCATGGATCACTATAGAAAAAAAGGCATTTAGCGCCGTTTTTTTTTCGTTTCACGGCGGTTTAAACCGTCGCTAAATCGATTGGCGACGGTTTTGAAAAACCGCCCCGAAATCGTGCGTCGAGAATCTATTTGCGGTGATTTTCAAAACCGTCGCAGAACATTTCACGGCGGTTTAAACCGGCTCTAAATGATTTAGCGGCGATTTTTTAATTTTTTTTATTTTCTTTTTATTTTTGTTATTATTTTATTTTTTTTTAATTTTTTTACTTTTCATTTTATATATTTATTTATATATTTATTAATTAATTAATTAATTTATTTATTTATTTATTTATTTATTTATTTATTTCGTATATATTTTATTTATTTATTTTTCGTATTTATTTATTTATTTATCTATTTATTTATTTATTTATTTAATTAATTATTTATCTATTTATTTTTCGTATTTATTTATTTTATTTATTTTATTTATTTATTTTATTTCCTATCTATTTTATTTATTTATTTTATTTTATTTATCTTATTTTTTTATTTATTTATTTTTTATTTTATTTATTTTATTTAGTTATTTATTTTATATATTTAGTTTATTTTATTTATTTTATTTAGTTATTTATTTTATATATTTAGTTTATTTTATTTATTTATTTTATTTATTTATTTTATTTATTTATTTTATTTCATATTATTTTATTTACTTTATTTATCCATGCATGCACATCCCATGCACATGCATGCCCATGCAATATAAAGAAACTATGCGTTTGATGAGATTTGAACCCCTAACCTCTTGCATATTTTTCAAAGACTTTACCACTCCAGCAAACTCGCCATGTGGTTAATAAACAGAATTTAATATACTTATATATAGTAATTGAAAAAACAAATAATACATAAATAATAGATATAAACTCAATAATAATAAATAATAAATAATAAATAATAAATAAGGGATAAGGAATAATAAATAATAAATAATAAATAAGGAATAAGGAATAATAAATAATAAATAATAAATAATAAATAAATATAAATAACAAATAATAATTAAATATAAATAATAAATAAATAGTATATAATAAATAATAAATAAAATATATATAATAAATAATAAATAAATATAAATATAAATAATAAATAATAAATAAATATAAATAATAAATAAATATAAATAAAAAATAATAAATAATAAATAATAAATAATAAATAAATATAAATAATAAATAACAAATAAACATAAATAAATAATAAATAATAAATAAAAAAAATAATAAATAATAAATAATAAATAATAAATAATATAAATACTAAATAATAAATAATAAATAAATATAAATAATTAATAATTAATAAATAAATATAAATATAAATAATAAATAATAAATAACAAATAAATATAAATAATAAATAATATATAATAAATAATAAATAATAAATAATAACTAATAATTAATAACTAATAACTAATAACTAATAACAAATAAATAAATATAAATAATAAATAATAAATAATAAATAAACATAAATAATTAATAAATAATAATAATAATAATAAATGATAAATAATAAATAATACATAATAAATAAATAATAAATAATAGATATAAATAATAAATAATAAATAATAAATAAATAATAGATATAAATAATAAATAATAAATAATAAATAACAAATAATAAATAATGAATAATAAATATTAAATCATAAATAATAAATAATACATAATAAATAAATAAATATAAATAATAAATAATAAATAATAAATAATAAATAATAAATAAATATAAATTATAAATAATAAACAAAAATAAATAATAAATAATAAATAATAAATAAATATAAATAATTAATAAATATAAATTATAAATAAATATAAATTATAAATAAATATAAATAATAAATAATAAATAAATAATAAATAATAAATAATAAATAAATAATAAATAATAAATAAATTTAAATATTAAATAATAAATAAATATAAATAATAAATAATAAGTAAATATAAATAATAAATACTAAATAAATAATAAATAATAAATAATAAATAATAAATAATAAATAATAAATAATAAATGCTAAATAATAAATATAAATAATAAATATAACTAATAAATATAAATAATAAATATAAATAATTTATATAAATATAAATATAAATATAAATAATAAATAATAAATAATAAATAAATATAAATGATAAATAATAAATAAGTATAAATAATAAATAAATATATATAATAAATAAATATAAATAATAAATAATAAATAAATATAAATAATAAATAATAAATAGAAATAATAAATATAAATATAAATAACAAGTAAATATAAATAATAAATAAATAAATAATACAAAATTATAATAAATAAATAATATATAATAAATAAATAATAAATATAAATAATAAATTTTAATAATAAATAATAAATAATAAATAACCAGTAACAATTATTATTATCATTAATAATATTTTATTGTTAGTAATAATAATTAATAAATAATAAATAATAAATAATAATTAATAATTAATAATTAAATATAAATAATAAATAAATAATAAATAATAAATAATAAATAAATATAAATAATAAATAAATATAAATAATAAATAATAAATAATAATTAAATAATAAATAATAAATATTTAATAAATATTAATAATAAATATTAATAATACATATTAATAATAAATAATAAATAATAAATAATAAATAATAAATAATAAATAATAAGTAAATATAAATAATAAATAATAAATAATAAATAAATATAAATTATAAATTATAAATTATAAATAATAAATAACCAGTTACAAATAATAGATAATAAATAAATTAAAGTATATTATAAATAATAAATAATAAATAATAATGGAAACACATGAAAAAGTATGAAAAGACGTGATAAGGGATTAAAAATCATGCAAACGCATGAAAAAGGATAGAGAAGCATATGAAGAATGAGGCATTAGAAAGAATGAGAACGCATGAAAACTCATGACAACTCCGGAAACTCCTTAATAATTCAACATAATCATCATAATAACCCACAAAAAAACCATTGATAAAGATAACAAGTCATGGAAACCCAAATAAATAGTAATAAATGGAGCAACCGTTAAAACCCGTCAAAACGGTCATAAAGAGACAAAATCATTGGACTCACATTAACGGAGATAACTTATGATCCGAGAGTCCGTTTTAGATCCGCGACCTATCATATAAAAGATTCTAAAACGATCCCCGACCTGAAAGGTGAAAGGGTCTGAATGGACTGGTGGATCGGAAGTTACGAGCACTTAAAAAAAGATGACAGGGAACGGGGGCTAGAAACGAGGCATTGAAAAACATAACAAACCTGATACCCACTAAAAAGGCCATAACATATGATCTAGGAGTTCATGTGGGCACCGCGACTAGTCAAACTGAAGCTCATGGAATGAGCTATGATCTGGCAGGTGGAGGAGGCCGAACTGACACGCAGATCGAAAGATAGATCCGTTTGAAGACAAGTTCGATTGGACACCGGTGACAGAAATATGGTTTTGGGGGCCTTCAAAGGGGTTTTGGGGTAGAAATACACGACATAAGCTTGCTTGTGTCGATCTTGTGTGTAGCTCTCTTTGCTGGATTCGATTTAATATGTGGTAGAGCCCAAACGGACACCCAGAGCGAAAGTTATGGCTGTTTGAAGTTTTAGAACTTTTTTTAACATTCTTATAACTCTAATGTCATCCGCACCTTAGACGGTCTCACGGTTTTGATTATATGTGCCTCTAGATCTCTTTATGAGCTTCGATTTGACTGATCATTGCGCTTCAACGGATGCGCGGATCAAAAGTTAGGGTCGTTTTAGTGATTTCGGGGTTTCTCGTGTTTTTTTATTTTTTCATTTCATTTCTCGGCGGTTTTACCGAAACCGCCATTATTTCGCGGTGGTTTTTTAAAAAACCGCCTATAATCCTCGAATAAAATTAAAAAATAATAATAAATAATAAATTTTTTTGGCATTTCGTAGTGGTTTTTTCGCGGCGGTTTTTAAACCGCCGCGAAATGGCGGCCTGAAACGCATTTAGGGGCGGTTTTAAAAAACGCCGCGAAAAAAACGCCACTAAACGGCCGTTTTCTTGTAGTGGAAGACTTTTGTGAGTTCTTTTAACTCATGGTAACTATCATTGGTGTTTTCAGGGTATATTTTTATTTTTGAGATATATTATATGGTATTTCATGTATTTTGATTTTTTTTATTTATTGTTATGGTGTTTTTGTTCAATCCATTCTCACTTTCTATGAAATTTTATTAAAAACACATCCCATATGTGTGTGATCTATTCTTCCGGTGATAGTCCCCAACTCATATCCAATTGGAGGAAGGATTAAGGGGTTACAATCATATTTAATGTCACCTTAGGAGATGTACCAGTGGGGTGGTTCATGATAAGTCGTGGAGAGTAACATATTATACTTGGTTCACTATAAAGGTTTATGTCCAGGGATTTTGCTATCAGGTCTGATTATGCACCAAATCTCACTATACTCGTGTTTGATAGATAAAAATTTAGTCACTGTAACTTCATGCCAAGGATCACTGACTTTATAATTATTTAGGTATTGCTCAGTTTTCACCTACAAATAGTCCCTCTTTTTGTCCCCAATGTACTAATTCCGGGAATGTCTTTAATAGAATATAATAATAAAGGTCATGTCACGTTCATTGAGAATAAACTTGAAATATAACTCAGAAATTGATATGAATAAATTCTCAACTTCCCAATGATTCCACTTCTTCGAACTAGATGAGATCAACTCCATAATATAAGTGTTGAGTCTCTTTATCCAAATTCTTGATGGTATTGATCTTTTAATATAATTATAACTACTTTTTATTCTAGAATATTCATTTCAATAAAAATTTTCATCCATCTGAATATTATTTCCTAGGAATAATGTTGGTGGGTTAACTTTATTCAGAAAATGAATATACTAAAGTCATTCATTATACACATTTCTTCCAATTTCTACTCCATTTCTATAACTGTATATTTTTTTATTATTCCTAGAATAAATATATCTTAAACTCTCTTAATCACCATATTTACATATCATATATAGAAGTGATCCTTTTTTTCAGTTTTATAGTGATGAAAATTATCCAAATCCTTCCATTCTCGTGCTGTTTTTCCTAAACTATTTGATGTAGTATTTTATATAATTAAAATATCTATAAATTTGATCTTATTATTTTACAAGATAATTACACATTTTTTACTGATTAGAGTGGTTGTAATTCATGCATTAAAATCAATTATTCCATCAATGATTATCTCCTTCTTTATCATTCAATTAACTAGAAACAACATCATTATCATATTGTTGAAATTATAACTAAATTATAATCATCATTGGATATTTTAATAAATTAAACCATTCTATTCTCTCAATAAGATCATTTTGATTTTATCATAATATTATATATTTTGAATTTATAATTCACATTAATATATCCAATTATTTCCATATATAAAAATAGAAATTAATTTGTTTATTTACAAAACATAGATATATATCCCATTAATTTCTGTTAAATTATTTCTTAATTCATCCTCTAAAAATAATGTAAATAATAGAAATAATATTCCCATCAAAACATTCAAGAATCACATTTTAATAACCCCACAAAAATCACTGTCTTTAAACTATAAATATCAAAACAAAAAAATATTTTATCCTACAGAAAAATTTACTATTATTTTCTTGTTAAATTTCAATCATTATCTGTAATTAAAAATTGAACTAGAATTTATATTTAATTTTAAATTTAATATTCATTGAAATTAAAAGATAAATATGTACAAGGATTTTTGTTAAAATAGTAATTTCAATCTCACATTATTTTCTCCATGATGAATATATAGTTCGTTCTTTATGTAATTATTCCACCAAAATCTATAATTAATTATTCTATACATATCCACATATAAATACAAATCTAAACTCTCCTTGAACATTTCAAATAATTCACATGATTTTCCACTCACCTGGGAGCACCTCCATAAGTATAAACATATGATTTTTTAAATAGTTGATATAATATTATACCGCAAGTGATAGTCCATGTTCATCTTACGTAAATTTTAATGGGTTCAATTTATTATTAAATAGCTTGATAAGACACCATTTTATTCATATGTCTAATATTTCCTATACTTAATTATGTGTTAATAATTTTATTTTAATCAAAAATTGATTTTAATTCATTTTTATATAGCATTTATGATTTATATATAATTCTAAAATTGACTCTAAAGAAAATGATTTATTCTAATGTTAGTGTCAAAAATAAATGTTTAATATAATATAAGACTTCATAAAATCCTTGTTAATATTGTGTAATTTTATTTTCATATTTCTTATTCATATATAATGTGAAACTACCTATATACATCATATGTATTCATAAGATTAATATCATTAAACATCTAAATTTGGTAAATTAAACACATATATCCCCTTTGTAACTTGAGTTAATCTCACAATTATTAATCTGACACAGAAGATATCTATTCATTAGTGTGCTAGCTAATTCCAATGGAATCATTGAATTAATTGGAAGTATCCTTATATAGTTCACTAAACATCCATTATTTTTATATAGAGAAGTACCCAATGTTTTTATCAACACTGGGCCTACATTTGTACGTTTTTCTCTTAAAAAACATAAAAATTCAATCCCCACCTTATCTAAACCCATTCCCCTCGAGTTTAATGTGAATAAAATTCTATAAAAATAGATTACTACTATAAAACCTATAAAAATATATTTAATTTTACATAGGAACTAGAAAACACATTCTATCCTTATATTCATCCAGACATCCTCTGGATTTCATTCCAACATTTTTTAAATCTCTTAAAAACTATACCATAGACATATTAAACAATAATAACCATAATTAATCACTTTAATCATCCATCCATGTGATATATAAATAATGGACCACCAAATTAATCTTGAATCTAAAATTTTTCAAAAATAATCAATAAATATCATTCAAAATCCAAATAGTAATCCATCATTGTCTTGAAACTTCTCCAAGAAAAGCCATCATTTCATTAAACATCCACATAATTCAAAAAAATATTATATAATTTTTATTATCCTAAATTTAACCATAAATTCAATGATATTTATAAAAACCTTTTTTCATTTTAGGAAAAATCCATCCATGATCTGAATTTCATGTATTTCTTCATCATAAATTACACTGATGCTTATTCACAACTCTACATTATGAGTCAAGTGATTGAAAAAAATCCAACATGAAGCACACATATCTTTTAAAACATTCTCTCATTCATTTTATTTTATTATCAATACACTAATAAATATATCACCTAAAAAATCAAGTATATGGATTTATTATCCCTTGATCCCCCCATCATACAAATGAAAATTTTAAAATAATGTGTTTATCACTTTCCCATAGACATGTTGAATCTATAAATTTTTGTTCATCCCATTTTTAATTTAAATTAAGTAAGAAATTTTTTCCAATTTTGTATCCATTTATCCCATTATTATTATATAAAATGATCAATTATTATCTTCCAACTCCAAATATCACATTTAAAAACATCATGAGTTTGGATTTTTTTCACATGACACTATGAAATATTTTTTATAAAATTAAACTCAATTAGAATTCATTTTCCACCACATCTCATCAAACCACTTATAGAAGTACAGCTTTATCTCCTTGTATCCTCTATATTCATGAAATATCTATATGTTTATTTAGGTCATTTATAATTTTCATTGAAAATATTACTTTATTCACGAAAACAAGAATTTTTAAAATATGTCCAGTTTTTTACCAACTAGCATCTAACTCTTCCAGCTGTATCTCACTTTTCTCCATGATTTCATTGAGTAAATTTATAACATTTAAATTAGTAATTAAACAATCCTTTAATGAAAATAAGTTTTAAATAGGTGTAAAAACAATATTTTAAGTTAACATAATAAAAAATCCATGTCTCTTAGTTACTTCCTAAAATATTATGTAACATAAAAAATTCCATTATTGTAACATTTCTTCTTGTGATCTCAATCACACTTATACAAAACATAAAAAACCTTAAAACATGGTTTTTTATCCATACCACATTTATATTACTTTCATTTTATATATATAGGATAAAAATATCAAATTTCTTCCTAACTAAAAACTTTAAAATACTAAAATTTTGAACACACCCCTTAAAATATGATTTTTATGCATCCATAAATAGATTTTAAATGACAACCATATTTTATTTATTTCTACTCCAAAATTATTCATTAATAAATTCAAATAGTTTATGATATCACATGATAAATATTCATTTATATTTTAAATAATATAGACACATTAACTAAACACCTCATGTTTGTAGCTGCTGTCATTTTTCATCATCGATTATCCACATTTCCATGGCTAATTCCACTATAAATATAGCATGAAACTATTTATTAACCCCTAAATTATACTTTATTCAAATTCAAGACAATACAAAAATATTTTATCTATCTTAAATTATAGATCAGGATCATAATCAACTATATAACATTTTCTCATAATTTAATTCAGGATATCATTTTTGGATATCCATAGTAGCATTATAAAACAACATATTGATTCATATTAGTCATTTAAACCATTAGTGATTATTCCAACAACACGTTTCCCTTTATTTTCTCTCGTTTTATAAACCCCATGGATAATATCTCCCCTTTTATCTTGAACCAATTTTAAAATAATTTGAAATAATAATGTATATGGGGATATGGTTACTTCTTAAACATCATCATTTTGATGAATATTGTTTATCTTAGTGAACTAATATTTTTCATCCATCTATCATCCATTCAATTTTAGTAGTTTTTCATACATTTCCACTTATAAAAACTTCATTAAAAATAATTTTTTGTTTCCTCAATGTTCATTGTATTGGGATTCAACTCCATGGTGAGAGTAACCCCACATGCGTGTGTTTCATACATCAATTCATCAATGTTGCATCATTATTCATTGTTCCCCTTCCATATAAGGGATCTTATATTGATATTCACCTCTTTAATTGGGGACTAATTTTTAAATCCACATAATAATGCTTCATTATTTTCAAATTCTAAAAATATTATAAAACCCTCAAAATATCATCCATTATGTGTTTTTATTTATCTAAATATCCTCCATTTGTTCATGATCATTGTATCACTTAATCATAATCTTCATTATTTTCATTATTTCATTCCATGATGGTGTAGTGAATTAGCCATCATGGGTTCTTGATAAAACCTTTTTTACTCCATTTTATCATTCTTCCAACCAATTGAATTAGTTTTTAAATGTAACATATTCTAAATATTCTCAGTCAAGGTACTCACTTAGTATCATCATATTTTCTTCCATTATTGATCTTGTTATATTTTAGACACACAATCATAGTGTATCCCATTATTCAATAAAATAATCAATTCATAGCTAATTTTTGTTTCAAAATATACCCTAAAATATGGAGATGTCATTCTATATTTCATTCAATTCCATATCCAGAACATTTCAAAAATCTTCTTTTTGAGGGTACAATATAGGGGATCACCTTAATCAGTCTTGATAATTTCACATTCATTTCATCATCCTTGATCATATCATACTTCTACATTAGTTGAGCATATATCTTGTCTATCCATGATCAAAATTCCTTTTTCGATGTTTTTTTCACATGAATATATGTTTTGATAGGGATAATACTTGATTTTATATCATTATTTATGACAATTTTTTCTCCCAACTCATGTTCAATTTATTTATTTTTTCCACATATAACATTTATAATTGAAATTACTCTTGGAATTGATTAATACATTAGTTGATCTTCCTTTTTCAATAACATACTTTCTATAAAACATTATACATTGAATCAACAACCCACTATATAATGATTCAAAATTTATATAATTTTCCATATATGTCATGGATCATATCTTGGTTTATACACAAACAACCTCTAGATTTTTGATTAGTTATTCTTCGACATATTTAGTAGACTCTCCCCTTCAATATTTACATATTGTAGAATTTGAATTTATAGATATGACTATATTCTATATAATAATATTATCACAATAATATTCACAAATTTAATTCATATATATGTTATAGGATTTGTAATTCTTTTTAGGAATCATCATCGAATTACTCTTATTCTTCATACCTTTTGACTTACATAAATATAAATCCACTATAAATGTGAAATCTTAATCTCAATTTTTTCTAATGGTCTTCCATAAATAACTACCAAATTCTTCCAAATCATTAATTCAGTAGTACAGTGACAGGTTTTCATGAATTCATTTTTCATTTCATCTTTCAAATACCTTATTTGTTTATCTATCTCCATTTTCTTCACTGTAATTTTTCAATTTGTTCTGTTGATGTTTATACTCCACAATCTCCTTGAAAAAAACCTATAGAAAAATATCCATTGATTTCTTCTATTTATAATAAATTGTTCCACTAAAATTATGATTCCTCATTATTGATTCCATATGTGAATCACATGTAAAAAACATATTTTATGATTGAACACTAACTCAAAATCATTAGGCTCTTACACCACTTGTGTGACCAAGTAAAACATTGACACCCAGTGTTGGGTTGTTAATTAAGGTGTCATTCATTAAAATCTATTATCATTATCGTGATCATACATTTATGAAATCATGTTCACTCATTATGAAGAAAATATTCAATATTTAATTCTATTTATATCACTCTTAGTAAATAATATATAGATATAGAAAAATAATTGAAAATTAATATTTGGATTTTTCCTAGTTCTCCTCAATGTGATACATCCATAGAGCATGTAATGGTTGTCTTCAAATGAACATAAATAAAGTATAATAAATTTTATTGGATAAAAATTTGATCATGGTATCTCAATGAAAGGGTTCACATCCTTTAAAATTTGTTACTCATTAGTCACTGATCACGCATAAGAGACTCCCTCTTCTTATCCTCCATCCTCTACTATAGCGAAGGTCTTGAATAGTTCATAGACTTGAGGGTCATTCTGTTATTAGGAATAATATTCTTTAGTCATAACTAAAAAATTTATGTGATATTAATCATGAGTGCCGGTTTTATTTTTTGTGAGGAAACTAAATTTGATAGTTATATATGTTAGAAAAAAATAAATTGGAATAAAAGTCAACATATGGTTAAGTTTGGGGATACTGAAGAGACCAATGACTATAGAACATGCTTCATACCATTATGTCTTGAGGAGGATTTCTATCATGTTATAAAATGTGGTCTTATCTAGATATTTAAATATTCTCATGCATTGGTAGTGAATAATGTCTCCAAAAGTACTTTGAATTCAATTATTAACCGCTTTAGTAAACTAAATAATTAAAATATATTTTTTTACAATTATTTTTTATAAAATCATGAAAAGTGCATTTCATGCTGAGATATTTGTATATAACATAATAGAATAATATAGGTTGGTTCACCTGGCTGGATTATATTGAGGTGAATATGGTTACTATACTGGATATATTTAAGAGATATGGTAATTTATGAATGAAAAACTATGAAGGCAAGCAGAAATATTGAAGAATTATGCATGGATTATCATTGAATTTTGGTTATTGTTATCCATGGATAATTTTTATTGGTTAAATATATTTAATGGTCAACATTAAGTATTTTTGACATGGGGAAATTATGAAACATTAAATTCTCAAATTTTAGTATTTATTTGTTAAGATACCATAACATTAGGTTTTAAGTGGTTTGAAATTATTAAGATAATATCTAATGTTATTTCCGGGGATTCTGAGGAGTTTTAAAATGGTTGAACAAAACTTGTGGATATTAGAATAATATCTTAGTTAAATTGACATTGTTCTATAAATTTTTTATTAGTCGAAGTTCGTTATGTAATTAATGTATAATAGACTATTCCATTTTATGTGAGAGATATTAAAAGACACTAGTTACATGTTTGAGAAAGGTCTATAAGCTTCTTAAGGAACATATAAGGGAATTTTTATCTTATAAGATCCACCTTAACATTGAAAGTCAATAATATATATAAAGAACCTATGATTCATAAATATACTGTTTGATGTATAATATAAATCTAAAAAGATAAGATTCATAATGCTGTTGAACTTTATGAAAAATCTTGAAATCAAAGAAAATATTAATATTGGTTTCCTATTATTAATGTGTTCCGAACTAAAAATGAAAAGGGAAAGAGTTTATTCAGTATTCAAAAGTCCCACTACAATTGAGAAATTTGAATCACATAAAATTAAAGAATATTATCACTGTATATAAGATTCATTTTATACAATAGAAATCATAAAAGTGGTAATAATTGTCGAAACATACTAGATCGTTAGAGTAATAAGATTTGGAGTAAAATTAATAAAATAAAATGTAATACTCCATTATTTACCATAATATTAGTGGTTTGAAAAATTTTAAATAGATACATCTACAATAAAATAAGATAATTCCGATATATTATTCATTTTATAAAAAATCTCAATAATTCAAAGAGATTGTAATTCATATGAAGTGTAGAGAATTAAGAGACATCTTCTAAATATTGTATACGGATGATAATAAAAAATAAAAATTAATTTTTTATAATTATATTTATAGTCCCACTATTAAAAGACATTTCATTACATTATATTGGTCATGTTCAATACCCTGAAAATTTTAATATTGATTACTCGTGGTATTTTATGGAAACCATGAAGGAAGAATTATCTTGGGTATTTTTGACAGAATTAAATTGTTTTATATTTTTAAAGAAATTTTATAGAGTTTAAATACAAAATAATTTAATATGAATTATTATTCCACTATATTTGATGATTTAAATGTATTAGTTGAATACTGGTACAAACTTTTAGTTTAATGATATGATATTATTTAGATATCATGGGGTTCAAAAATGACTGTTTTTTTATAATATAGTAGATAAATCGTCGTTCCAATGTTGACATAAATTAATATATTTTAATTTTATAAAATAATTTTAGTTATTAAGTAATATAATATTTATGAAAAGAAGATAGAAAATGTGTGGGACAAAAAGAGAGAACATGATACTAGATTTTAAAAAGAATAACTATCTCATTATAGAATTGGTGAAAAAAATAAATGATATTTTGATAAACTTATCAAATCCATTAATTTGAATGAAAAGGAAGAGAAGAATAATAGGATGAATGAACAATTTCCTTCTGTATAATACTATTATTTCATAAGAGAATGTGAGGAATTTTGTGATGGAATAATGAAGAATATATAAGGTTAAAAGTGAGGTTGATTTGTAAAAATAATTATATACTATATAGAGAATTTATAATTTAATATCTATTATACATTTTAATTATCACATATGTATCAAGAGGTGAGATAGGATAGGAATCCAAATTTCGTTTATAATCAAATTGGGTTTTTTATAGAGAACTGTTTTAATATAGATTAGTAGATTATATTAATTTTATAAAATTATATGGTTAAAGTGTAAAATAATATCACATGACCCATCAACATATAAGAGAATATTCATGATGTTTTTTTAGTAGTGAAAGGATCTTTTTAATATTCTTGGATCCTCTATAAATAACACAATTGAGAAACTTTTTGTGATTGTTTTTTGGGAAAACCTTTCGATTTTGGATTATACCTTCATAATCCATGGGAAACACTTGATTGATTATATAAAAAATATGTATATGGGACATGAATCAAATTCAACAAATATATACCCACTCAACCCAAGAGGGAACTTTATAAATGTTACTTTTTTATTCTTTCTATCTTTTTGTTAATATTTAATCTGGTAGAATATGTGAGTTGGGTAATCATAAGTGGATCCATTAAAATACCAATAGGTAAGAGAGTTTTAAATATTTTTTGGAGGCATTCAAATTTAAAATATTATGTACAATGGATTTTTGAATATATAGACACCTATGTTCAACACCTCTCCCCCTAGATGACAATAAAAACCAAAATACTCTTCAAATATATTAACAGTGTACCGTGTTCTATATCGTCGAAGATATTTTTAAGGACAAGTTGTTTTTATAATACATATATCAAGAAAAGAGTTTAAGATAATTATGAATTTAATTTGATATAAAATTGAAATTTGTCCCATGTTGATAAAAATATAGTCGTTTTGTACAACATTCTAAAAAGGAATAAAATATAGTCAAATAGAAGATAAAATATTTAAAAAAACAAAAATATAATATAGCACTAATCAATATTAATAGTTTTTCTATAAATTAAATATATTTAATATTATCAAGAAGCAAAACCGAAATTGACTTGTAATTATCATAATGATACTAGAACTGTTTTCTCTATTGAAACCCGCTATTTTGGGCTTTGCGATTATCAGAAGAATATTTTTGGAGATGTTTCCTCATGTAAATTTAAATTTATTTTGATATTATATTATGATATATCAAATCCAGAAGATAATTCATAATATATATAAAACGAATTATAATAATTGTAATAAAAATGGAAGGCCCTCATTCAAAAGATAGATTATAAGGAATAAGTCATTTTTATTTTATGAAAAAATTAATTTCTGTGAAATATTTTGAAAAAATAATTACTGTGATGTATTAGTTTCTGAAATTTATTGGTCGGAGGATTAATGAGTTGGGAAAACCATAATGTATCCATAGGTTCCAAAATACCTCATGGGATAAAAATCTTATAAGGGTAATGGATCATGAAAACTGATTGAAATATAGAAATAACATGAATGATGAAAAGAAGAATATGATAAGAAAATATTGTGATGATAGGGTCAGAACACTTCAATATCATATATAAACATATATTCTAAAATTCCTTCAGGTATTGGTAAAGTATAGAAATCTAAATAGTAACCATATAGAATCAAAAAAAATTACTTAGAAGAAAATTTCTTCAACCAGAGATTATAAAAAGATTATTTCATATAAAATGACATATAATAGTAGATTTATTTTATTTATATTATCATGTGATCAATACACTATAAGAACATGAAAAGTGTAACTCATTATTCAGTTAATTTTGCTTATACTAATGTTGTATTATTTTCTAGTATATGATTTTAAAAAATTTGGATAAATTTGTAAGAATAAAAATATTTAGAAACCCGCTACTATTTCAGGGTTATATGTAATAATCTATAAGAGAATCACATCACTGAGAAGATCGTAATATTTTAGTTTTGTTATCTAAAATAGAAATTAAAAAAATCCATCCAGATTATTATAAAATGGAATGGAAGAAGGTTCATTGTCCAATGATTGTGATTTGGAATATTTTGGTGTTTCTTAATTAAATGTTATCAAAGATATGAAATTTTACGGAAATTTTAGATGACCTGTATTAGGGAAAAATAACTAAAAATAATAAAAACCTATATTGAAAAATAAAAGTACCTCGAATGAAGTGAATATGTACAAAAAGAATAAATTTTAATGCTCCGAAAATATGTTTTATAGCTAATATAGAGGGGTGATTTAGTTATATAAATTATGGTATAAACCTATAAAGAGATATTAATTTATTGAAAAGAATAAATGCCACAAAAAATGAATGAAATAAATTTGTTTTATATTATTTAGGGTTTAAAAATGAATGTTGTAAAAATTTCTCTAATTAAGAAAACTAAAGAGGGAGTCAAATTAAAGGGAATATGTGGCTCATAGGGAGTTGATTTGCAGCATCGACCATTTAAAATAGGCTATGGAAATTAGTTTCGGATTAAATAAACTAAAATTATAGAAACAATACATCCAGTAGAAGAATATAATAATTATTTTAAACAATTAATTAAAAGATATGAATAAGATGACGTAAATGCGGTAACATATAATATGATCAGAATATATGTCAAAAATCGGATATACATTAGCTTGATACAAACAAGTTTTTGATAATTTTATTAGTTAAATTATAAAATGATATATTGATAGATAAATCATAATCAAATTCTAGAGATGATAGAAAACATGTCATTCCATATGAATAATAAATGAAAATTTATGACATGTCATCTAAATTGCAGGATACACGATTTCTTGAAAAATAGTGCGGGAGTTTTAAAAAAATCAGTCATGTAAAAAGGAATTATATGGTAATACTAAAATACCTACAAAAAATATATATAATAAAAAGTTTGTTTTAAGAGATACATGTTATTTTGGTCATCATAGTAATTAGTATAAGCCACTAAATAAAATAGTTAAGAATATCTAGGATTTTATCCTTCAAAAAAATTATAACATATATAATTTTGTGGGAGAAGGTATTATAATGAAATGTGATGAATTTATATATTTAATGAAATAAGTTTTCTCCTTAAAATTATGTCACAGTAGTATTTATATCTATAAATAAGTTTTTTAGATTTATCTTATTAACATATTTTTATATTTATTCATTTATTTGTATGGAGTTAAAGTTATTATTTGAAAAGGATAATTGATGAATGTCTTCATTTCAATATTGAATGTTATTTCTTCAATCAAATATTACTTGAAGTATCCATGAGACAAATTAATTGGTATTCTATGATTATTACAGTTCGTACTTGAAGAAAAATATTCATCATAATGATTATTCAATTCTATTATAGGATATGGAATTAATGAATGTGTAATCTGTATAAGATTTATTATTTAAATATTAATATTGAATTATATATATCCCTTAAAACTATAGATCAATTCTGAAACTATATTTTTATAAGTATTTAAAATTTTTCAAAAAAATAATTTGGGTGAATGTTGATCTAAAAAAATATATATATATATTGAACTATATTGATTTAAAATGTTTAATTAAGTATAGTTCAGTTAATAAAATTCGTGAGAAATTATTTTGAATATCTCCTAAAGGGAGAAAATGGAGACGGTATCACATATAAGAAAATTTTCTGATATCATTAACATCTGATTTGATCTATCGAATTTTATAACTTAATAATTTAAAATTTTGAGTTTAAGTTTGTTAATATATGAGTCATTGTTATGAGAAATTAGATTCCACCCTTCTCCTGAGTGAATTAGATTTTATCTCTCATAAAATAGGGGAAGAAATAGGGTGAAGTGATCAATAAAGAGGAGAATAATATTATCTTTACAATTGACATGGGTATTGAAAACAACCCAAGGGGGGATTTATGATCTCAAATGAATTTTAATTTGGAAAGATGAATTAGTTTGTTGAATATATTTTCAGAATGAAAATTATAATCAAAATCAATATTTAGATAACATCAATGATGATTATGTTCTAAAATATGTTTTATCTTGTTTCCTACCCTTTTTCTTAAGTACTATCTATTCTCATATTTGAAAAGGTGATTGAATCAAGACATTGAAAAATCATTGTACATTGAAAGATAAAAAATAATTTGTTTCTTCTTGTAAATTTATTTGAATTTTTTAGTGAATAGTGATATTTAAATTGGATTATTGTAGATCTAGTTTGAATGGATTCATAAAATGCATAGTGTAACAAGATAGAATTTTCAATTACAAAATATAAACATGTAGGTTCAATCACATGGCTATGAGAATATTTACGAGATGTTGGATGTTATATTAGATTGTATAAAGAGTTATGGTATGTTTTGAATAAACAAGTATAATGGATGGGTGAAATATTAAATAAACATGACTATATTATATTATATTTTTTTTTGTAATTATTAGGGAATATTAGTTTTATGACAAATTTTAAATAATTATTTTAAGGCTATAATGTTTTGATTCAGTGATGGTTAATGAAAAAAATGTTTATTATTTGAATGTTCCATGACTTTCGAATTAAATCTAACATGGTTTTCAAATTATTTTGAAAATTCAAAAACATATCATGAGTATTTTAAAAAAAATTCTAATTATTATTGACACCATATGTCATTTAGAAGAGGACGTAATTTAATTTTTGTATTATAATAAATTAATACCTTGTGGAGACATATTGTTTCTAGAATCCTTTACTATAAATTCATCTATATGAAAGAGATACTCCATGAATGTATTTTAATATTTTAAAAAGGGTTTGAAGTTTCCTAAGAAATGTAAGAGTTAATATTTCTCATGTAATAGTTAGATGAACTTCTAAAATAATTATTCTATAAGTAGAACATAACTATAGAAAATGATAGAGGGATACATTTGAGTCATCCACAAAACAAAATAGTCTCGAGTCAGAACCGAAGGGTCAATCCTACTAAAAGAATTAAAAATCCGAACATAAGAGTCTTTTACTATAAAATTTTTCATTGACAAAAATATTAAAAATCCGAATACTTCATCGATTATTCACAAGGGTCAATACTAGTAAAGAAAATAATATTTTTTAAAATATATAATCTTAAATTATTATGTGATAAACATTTTCTGGTTAAGAAATTAGAAATTTTGAAAATTAATGAAATTGATAGTTAAATTAAAAAGAACACATTTCTTGTGTGAATAAAAACAAATGGAAATAAATAAAATTTAAAACATAATATAAAATAGTGTAAATCTAGAAAATAATTTTTAATGATAATAATATGATGTGTAATCTGATATGTATCTTTTAAAATATCTGTATAATTATGTGCGATGAAGAATCCATAAAAGTGTTTAGAACTGATATTCCACCCCCAGAATGAATAAATATGATATGATTAAACCAAATTATAATGATTTGTTTCAATTCAAGTCATATCCACACAATGAAGATATCATCCATTTTCAATAGTAGTACTACCTAATATCATATGTAATTGAATATTGACTACATGAATTGTTTAATTTTGAGTATTGGGGAATTATTATCCTAGATCACTTGGAAGAATTAAATATAGATATATGGGAAAGGGGTTTTTATAATAATAAAGGTAGGCTAAATTATTGGAATTGTTATTTTACGAGTTTAAAATAGAGTAAGAGTATTATAAGAATACTATTTTTGATAAATAGTTTTGTGAATGTGGACTATTAAAATATCAAGTTGTGCATAATATTGTAGTTTTTTAATGAAAAATTAATTGAAGAATTATTCTATAGAGATTCAGAAAATTTTTCATATTCTAAATATAGGAACAATATTTTCATTTTTCTGTGATAGAAGAGATGTAATAATAAGTGATAATATTGGTTGGATGAAAATTTAGAGAACATAATAAATCATTTTTGAAATAAGAACTATATGTGAATCAATGTTTTAAAAGAATCATATGATATTTTGAGAATATAATCAAGCTTATAAAAGTAGAATAATAATAAATAGGGGTAATGAAGACTGAACCATGTCATACCCTATTTTACAATTATATCATTGAATAATTTAATGAATACTACAAAAAAACAAATATGGAGAATAAGACGTGATAGAGAGACTGATATGAGTTTTTTTTTATTTTTTAACAAATGGGTCGAGACATTCACATTTGTGAGATGCTTAGTTTTATAATGATCATGACAGACACAAGAGCTGAGGAATAAAAGTGATGAATATATTTTGTAATATGTTGTATCATGGTCAATTATCGAGACTGATTTTCATACGGAATATATGATTATATTGTAGTTATTAAATACCAAATCTGTGGATAAATATTTAATTCATTAATATACTGATATCTAGGGTAATTTTTGTGTTCATGTTCAGTGGTAGAAGTGACATTGATAAATGTTTAGAGAAAATGTGAAGAATAAATTTATAAGAATTTTTATGAAGGATTTTTGGGTGGTATAATTCGGTATTAGTATGATACTTTCTATACCAAATTATAATTTTTTGTTTATTCTAATAGAATATATGGGTATAATTTGTGGAAAAAACATGATAATTATGTGGTCAACCACTCTAGGAGAAAACCTTGTAAAAGAATAATGTTACACTATATTTCATTTATTTATTATATATTCTTGTGATATATGTATTTTCTGAAATTATAAGAACATCCATTTATATCATTACAGGTAACATGTGTTTATTAGTTGGGAGGGATCATTATATGGGAAAATTTTATATGAAAAATATTCTTTTACAAATAGGTCAACCTAATTCACCATCCCCTGCCCCACTCTGACAACTATACATATAACTAGTAAATTCAAATTGATATTATTTCTAACCAAGTTAACCTATTTGGATTTATTTTTACTACTATTATTTTATTAAAATTGCATAAAGTTGGTATTTTAATAGAATTTAGAATTTTCTCTTATAAAAAATTCAGTTCCCATCCTTGTTGATAAAAATGTTGAGGTTTCATACAAGACTCTAAAAATAACATATAAAAATAGATGATAAATCTATGGAATAATTAAAAATTGAAATACAACACAAAACATATATAAATTAATCAAATAGGTTCTTCATGAGATAAATCTATTGATATTGATCCTCAAGAAGAATCTTGTTTGAGATGTCATGAGTATATGAATAATGGATCTATTATATCATTTGAAGACCTTGGTTTTTTTGTTATATATTATTAAAAGTATAAGTTTATACATGGTTTCACATATGTATTTTGATTTTTTGTGTCATTAAATGACTATAACCCCTAAAATATGGTCGATATAGAATTTATGTAGAATTCATTAACAAGGTAGTTATAAAAATGAAACCTTCTCCAGAAAAAGGTGGAATCATTTAAACAAGTTACATTATTATTTAAATAATATTAGCATTTAGCTAAAAAAAATTTAAAAAATAAATTTATGAAAAGGATAAATAAATATAAGACATTGATGATATGATTTGTGCATTGGAATAAAATTATAAAGCATCCACATATGTCTTGAATAATTAAATGGATTCAAAAAAGATATAATGGTAAAGGATTTTAATAACTCTCTATAATAATAATAAAAATTATGAACACCAAATGACTATTTAAATATGGGAATATAATTATAGTTTCTAAAAATTGATAGTTCCTAATATTTTTTTTAATATATAATGTCCTGGTATTGGAATTATGTTAAAATATCATAAAAACTCCTATGTAGAATCTTCATAATCATTTAAGAATAAAATGATTGCAACACATGTTTTTAACAAGATTATTACTTCTAAAAAACACTAATATTAGTGGAATGAAAAGAATAATAGAATTTTTTAATCATTCCACTAATTTTTTTTTTGATTATTTTAATCCATTCTCTATTTAATTCTATTTATACAAATATAATATCATCTTATAGTTCTGTTTTAAAATCATCATCCTGAAAAATTATTGGGGAAATTTTTAAATATAGAATATTATTTCATGTATGGATTTATAAAAATGTGTAAAGATAATATCTCTAAGAATAATTCCAAATGGTTGGGTTTCAATAGATTATTAATAAGGAATTAAGTCATTTTAAATTATTAAAATATAAAAATAGAAGAAGGTCCCTTGTTGTTTTCTTTTGCTAAGGATCATTTGGACATAGGTAAATTTGAGGGTGGAACAATATGTCAAGGGTTACTGATTATTAAGGTCCTACACTAATGGGTAGAATATCTAAGGAGAATATAAACTCTAAATTACATGAGAAACATTCAAACAAATATTTCAATATGTCTAACTAGATCATTTTTTAATATTTGGATAATTTTTTGATAACAGAAATAGAGGTGTTCAATGTGTAAAATTCTATTTGTATAATCTGGTAACGAAAAAAATTCCTAATGGGAAGAGAATAAAAAAATTAGAAAAATAAATTAAATTTATTTTTCCATTGATTTCAAACAAAATATTATGTCTATGAAAAGTAAACCTATGAAGAAATATGAAAATTATGTAAAACCAATGTGTACATGCTAATAATATGGTAGTATAGGTAACTCCATACACCATTGAAAATATTATATCATGTATCATTTAAAAAAATAAGAAATTATAGAATTAATCAATATTTTATAAGGAACATATGATTAGTTTAAAAATGTATAGTCTTGAAAAAATGTATATGATGTATCATAAAATAAGTGACACAAATGATGTTAGGAAGACATGTAGAAAATCTACAAAATATGAATATGTTACAAAATACTATTTGGTTTTTTGGGTAGACCAATAGAAAATGATACATATATATAAATATATATATTTAAATTCATGTTTTATTGGAAACCCCCATTCAATATTAACACTAACTTGTATTTCAAGAGGGGTTATCTAAAAATTATTTCCAATGAGTTCTTTAAAAACTCTATGTGAATAATATAAAATTATTCATTTCTTAAATGATTGTACAGATTTCCTCCTAACCCAATATGAAATTATAAATAAGTAATATTTATTAATAGTATATTCATGATTTCTAGTGTATCAGGTTAAGAATAATATCACAAATATGGAGTTTGTTAAGAAAACAAATGTTATCATGCTTCAAAAAAATGGTAAAATAAATAAATTAATTAGGAAGCAATAATAACAAATTTATAATTAATTTGGAGATGAAAATAAAAGGTTTTATGGGTATCAAAGATATATACATACCCTCATCTCTCATTAAATAAGATAATTTTATTCACCTTATTCCAATATTTGCGTGTTTTTATATATGATTTTAAGGAATTAATGGTTATATATGAAACAGATAATCTATTAGTTTTGGGATATCAATATATTCTTATTTCTAATCTATTATAGAGTCCGTAAATACTCTTTCAAACTCCTCAATTAGAATCATAAGATGCTTGCAGTTTTCTTTTATGGGAAAATATCCTAGAAAATATTACTAGAGTACATCAATTGATAATAATATCAAATTTAATGCAAGGGGGAGTCACTATCAACCTGAAAATTGATGAAATAAATTTTATAGTAGAATGTTTTATTTTATTTTTTAAAATGGTTAGGGGATATAAAACTCTTGATAAATATATTTTAATATCAATTAATAATATAAAGAATAGTTAGTTTCAATTTTTGGATACCATATACATAACGTTGATACGTGAGTGGATCACTCTTTTCTTCTACATTGAGAATTTATCAAATGGAAATTCATTTAGATGATATATGACTCATTTCTAATAGAATTTTTAATCCACCATTCCCTGAACTAAATTTTAAAAAAGGGGGTTTAAAAAGGGGGAAGATGAAAATTTTGAATATAATAGATTTTTTCAGGTAATGTGTGTAATTTTAATTCACCCTTATCCCCATTTCAATTTTGATTAGTATATAAGAGATGAATGTTTACTTTAGATTATATTTTTTTATTGAGAAAAAATAAAATGGAAAGATTGATGAGTCTATTTTAATGGTGATAAATAATGGTTGAATAATTGGTTATATTTGTTTTCAATGTATCAACTGTAGTAAATTACAATATATTCATATGTTTTATGATGATGAAGCGCATGTTATTGTATAATATATTCCATAAAATTGAGTTTTGGGGGGTGATTTCTTCTCGTATACTAAATGGTGATTAATTTAGTAGATTGAAATAGTTTAATACATTTTAAAAAATGATGAATCTTAGACATCATTGAATTATATTATAATCCTTTCAATTAAATAAAATCATATACAAGTGAAGATTGTATAAATGGTTTTATGGAATCATGACATGTGAAATTAAATCAAATACCATTGTTAAAAATATAATATAATCATTAATAATGATATGGATTGTGAAAAGATATTTAATGAGAACAATTATACTCTAATGGAACATTTAAAGAGTTTTGATAAGTTAGGAAAAAAGAAGTAAGAGTCTAAATGAAATATTATGTGATGTTCCCAAGAAAATTTAGTATTATCATTTTCTATAATCAGTCTATAATATTCCTTGGATTGTGATTTGTAATACTTATATTAATATCTAGAAGGACATGAGACTGTAATATTTCTTGATATACACAATGTTTAATATTTATATTTTACAAATCATTGGAATTGATGCTAAAGAGCTTGAAAATTGTTTTGATAATTTAAAAATTTATTTTCATCCGACATGAGGAGTTTTAGAATGATTAGATTTGCATTGAGGTGGTTGGAATATGATATAAAACAATTTGATTAAGTTTTTAAAGATAAAAAATACTTTTAATATTTGACCAAGTATAGGTATCTTACTAATAATCATATGAATAAATGTTTCTCATGTAATATATAGTTGAAATTTTCATATGAGAAATTTGTATGAAGAATATAATATATGTAAAATAATTAAGTTAGGTATTTTATTCATCTAAAAAGAATTTGTTTCATCTATCTATAACTGTTTGGGAAAAGTATGGAGCTAATAGAAGAACATATGAGTCATGTACACTATCTAATGTTTTTAACTAACAAATTAACAATTTAAAGAGTTCAATCAATATTTATAAGTGTCATTGATGTTTGGACAAGTGAAATTAATGAATAAGGAAGAGTCATTTATAAATATAGAAATTAGAAACTAAAAAATAGATATAATTCTTAACAAGTAATATAATATTAACTTCAACTTGTGTAAATGAAAGGAAATCAAGTGTTAGAGTCTAATAATTTTTAGAAAATCATAATGTGAAGAAACTCTAAACATTAATTTGGTAAGTAAGTTAGGTGGTATAATAAATTATATAATATATAAAACATCACAATTTATTAGATGTATTATGAATTAAAAAAGTGTTTTTGGATTTGAGATACTTAAACAGAATCAATCAATTGGAAAACTGGAAAATAAAATAATATACAATTTCGATAATTCACACTTTTTTCATTCCATGGAGTGATGAGTCGTGTTACAACATTGGTGTTTAATATAATCATAAAAAATTAATCACTGATTTTATATGGAATTTTATGTAACATTAGAGGAAACAGTGATCATTATACATTTGGAGGAATTTAATTCTGATAGATTGGAAATTCATTTTTTTGATAATAAAATAATAAGAAAATAAAGGGAGTTACTATTCAACCAAATTAAAATAGAAAATGGGTATTCATAAAATTCCATAGAAAATGGTTATTGAAATTAGGGGAAAATATTCAGTGCTCAGTTTTTTATACCCATCTGCTTCATTGAGAAATTGATTTAGGAATCATGTTATAAAGAGAGATGGAATTTTTTATATTCAAAATAGTGGATATATATTTTCATTAGTTTTTATTATAAGAAACAAAATAATAATTGAGAAAAATATGTTGACAAGAATAGAGAGAACTCAGTACTATATTTTTAAATGAGTAACATGGTTGTTATCAAAGTTGAGGAAGTATCCAATGAGATTTTGATAAATTTGTAAAATGCAGACATATATAAGAAGAAGAAGAAGGATGAGATGAAAAATAATACAGGATGTTGTTAAAGAGGAAAAAAATAAGATGAATAATAAAAAAACATAACAACCATGCCCTTCCCAATGATATTGTTATATAATTAAATAAATTGACTAAAATTCAAAAGGAAGAAAGGTTATAAATAAGATTTGATTGAAAGACTGATATTTAATGTTCTTGTTAATTTTATATATTGAGATTCTCATAATGAATATCTACTGAGTTTTGAAGAAGTAAAAAGATAATTAATAGTTAAGGAAGAATAGAAATAGAGATTAAATATAATATCATCCACTATGATATTTACAAAGTCTATCATATATGATGATTATAAAATTATCACAAGGTTATTAAGGATTCAAGTTGGTGACAGAGGTCATATTTCATAAATTAGAAAATTTGAGTATATGTTTTGGAGGTCTTGTTCCATAGTGGAATGAATTTGAAAATCTAGAAACATCCAGTATAAATAACATAATTAAGATATTGTTTGTGAAATAACTTTTATAATACAGAGATTTTGATTAGGATTATGTCTACTAAAAAACAGTATAAGTAATTATTGATTCAACTGTAAAATTAGTGTATCAGACTTGAACCAAACATATTAAATACCTAGAAACCCTCATTAGATATCATCCGTGTTAAAATACACTATACATCTCTATTACATTCCTTTACTATTTATGCATGTGGTATATGTGTGTTGAATAATAAAAAAATACATGTATATCTAAATTAGTAATGGTGGATTGAATATTGAAAGGGTCTTTGATTTCATAAAGGTATATGTAGAAAATAATTTTGAAAAAGTATGTCATCCCGAATCAACCCTCCCCACTTCTCATATTACAACATAGATCATTGGGAACTTCAAACAACTCTTTGATAAAATTTCACTTCTTCAAACTATATTCTATTGACAACTCAGTATTTGGTTTTAATATTTCCCTCACAAATACAAGTGAGAGTGACTTTTTTATATATGGATCAACCCCTTTCCATAAATAATAATTATAATATAATAAAATAAACTTCTCAATGAAGATTACTCCATAGTATAATAATGTTGTTGCAATCATTATGTTTAGAATTTGAATATATGAAGATGTACAAACTCTTCTCAATATGATCTTTCTTTTCCACTTCATATTAGTTTATTGCATATGTCATTATTATTTAGGATATATAATTCTCATCCACCATATTATTTTACCATTAAATATATATGATGTCGTAGTGAATCTCTTTTTTATCGAGAACTAAATTTTCAATATATATCCATTCTAGCTCTTTTTTTCATAAATGTTTTAAGTAGTTTTATATATATTAAAAATACCTATAAATTTTCAATTCTATTTTTTTCTCCACACCATTAGTATGGTATTGATTAATACATAAAAAAAATTTAGGATTTCAATTTTTTTCTATCAATATCCTAAATAGGTTGGAAACCATATCATTAAAATATTGAAGAAATAATAAATCCATTATAATTGACCTCCTAAATTAGAATTATTTGTCACATAAAAATATTTTAAATTAATATTTATGACATTATCAAAACATTAAATTGATTAATTATGTTTTATTCCTAATATTTTTCTTAAATATTTCCCTAAATAAAAAATATATCTACAATTTTAGGGGTTATCATATCACAATACATTGAATTTAAAATAAATTATATCGTATTTGTTCTTTTTAAATTTTTAAAAAACCAGAAATAATTTTCCCAAAAGTAATTAATTGATTCACTTCTAAATATACTCATGGAATTCTTCATCTTTTAACTCAGAATAAGGAAAGAAAATAGTCTATTTAATCCTCAAAAAAAGAAACCATAATTTTCATTCGAAATATCAATGACTTTTTAGATTTCAAAATTGTATTGAAATCTATATTTAATTTCAAATTATTCATTAATGAAATAATCGGAGAATTATCTAAAAGAATCTATCTTAAAATGGACATCTAAATCTCCCATGATTTTATCTAAGAAAAATATCCCCTTATTTCTCCATGTAATTATTCCACTATAAAACCGGTAATTAATTCATCCATGAATATTAGTATTTAAATCAATATGTAAATTTTTATTCAACATTTAAATTAAATAAAATGATTATTTATTCTTATTATAGAACCTCTAACATTATCCATGATAGTTATTTTATGTTTATGTGATAAGAATATGTGACAAGTGAACACTATAGGTTCAACTTTCATATCATTTATAGGATCCAATTTACTGATACACATCCTGACCAATATCCATATTATCATTTCACCATCACATTAATATATTTAAATAACTACTGATTCATAAGAATTAATCACATTCACTTTTCAATTTAATCTTAGGCGGCCTCAACTAACTCTAATTTATTTCAGTGTTGACTTCAGAAATGTGATTGTATTCTTACATGAGTATAAAAAATAAATTTTATTAATACATAGTGATTTAAAAACAATATGTTAATCCAAGAACTACCATTATTATTTTTATTATTATTTTATAAAAATAAACTACTCCAATACAACCATCCTTAACACCAATTAAGCATCACACTTTATTTTATCTACCTAACCAAATCTCATATATTTCATTTTAATGTAATTTTATTTGTACATAAGCTAATATGAAATGGAAATTTTTTGTTCCATTAGATACCTTATTCATAAGAATGTGTTGAAATCTTTAATCTACACCTGATGTAGTGATTTGTGTTTCCCTCCATTGTTACACACCAAATCACCCAGTTTTTTAGTCATATGTGATCCTAACTCTGCATGTTTTACTCTTATATAAGTGACAATCATTCATGCATAACAATACTGAGACTCCATCGTGACAATTTTAATGTTCCATATCTTCTATATAAATGGTTTAATGAGTCATTATTTATAAAAATATATATTTATTCAAATATAATCATTGAAAATGTCCAAGGCTATATATGAAGGTATTTTTAATTTGTTTCATATTTGTGGGTAGATTTCTTTAATCCCACAACTACAAAAGAAAAATAATGGTTTATAAGTTTCTAATAATTTAATTTCAAGGAGTCAGGAAATTATTCTTATGAATTCCACTACAATCAAGGGAATGATTATCAAAAAAAAATATGGAGAATGTTCCAGTGTATGAAATTACTATAGTGAATTTTTATGTTCAATATGAAGTTATAAAAAGTAAAATTATTATAAAATAATATTTATCTAAAACATTATTTTTATAATTTTCTATAATTTTTTTATATCTTATAATTTATATATGATCATTGTGATACACCAAATTTGTGTCTACATTTTCATGTACTCTACTGAAAAATAAGAACATGTTTTCAACAATTACCTAATTATTAGAGAACAAATACATTAATTTTGGTTATCTTGTTCATTTCCAGGAGGTTTATGGCCAAGTACAGAAAACGAAGAAGAACAGAGCAAAACTTTACAACTACATGGAATGTACTTATATACACGTCGTGTACATTACAGTTTAGGCATGGGATGACGAGGAAAAATACATGCCCAAGTAACCAGAAGGATGTACACCCCATGTTCAGATTTCTAGATGTCGTGTATGCATTTCTAGAAGCAGTTGGTGGCTGAGAAGAGTCTACACACCCATGTGGCCGGCCGAACTGGACAGGCTGTTTTCCATTTATACACACCGTGTATGCATTTCTAGAAGCAGTTGGTGGTCAAATTTTGAGAGTAAATGGCGTGTATGGAGGTACTACACGCCATGTACATTCACTTACTAGGCGGTTCCATGTTCCAAGTTAAATACGGTGTGTTAGGCTGCCTTCCAGTGGAGAAAATGAAGCCCCAAATGCATTGTGGAAAGTACACGGTGTGTACTTTTGATACACACCGTGTAGATATTATTTCTAGAAAAAGAGGCCTAGGCCTCCGAACCAAAAGGTGAATGTTGGAGGACTGTGTGGGACTATTGTGTGAAAGCTCTGAAGGAAAGACATTCTGTCTTCGTTCCGTCTATCAAAGAGCCATTCCTTTTTCAAAGATCCAAGCATGATTTCATCAGGTTTCAATAGTTTCGTGTTTATCATTTTCAAAATGTGTAACTAAACACCTAGTTTGTTGCATTTGTGGAATCTGATGAGTTTTAATTTGAATTAAGATGCACTGAATGTGTTTGTTTTAATAATCTCTATTTATTCTAATTAAATCACTTTATATCATCACTGGAAATTCTGTATCTAATCAAGGGCATAATTTTTAGGGATTCAAAGGAAGATTAATTACGAACAACTCCATGACCACTAGAAGTATTTGTTAGTTCAAAATGGACTAAGACAAATAAAGATATGTTAAACACTAACTACCCGACCATGGAGTTAGTTTCTTCAGCTATAAATATAAATTTCACCAGAACAAGGAAACTTTATTACAAATTAAACCCAGAGAGTAAGGTTATTGTGAACAACACAACCTCATAATAAATTTGATTTAATAATCAATTTGATTTAATAATCAACTTATCACAAATATATAACCCCAATTAATTTATATATTTATTTGCATCAAACCCAATTTTCCCGTATTTACTTTCATTTTGGTATTTATTTTGTTAAAAGATGCTTAAAAATCAATTGTTCTTTCTGTATCCAAACAGCCAAACAAAATCAAAACAAAATTCCACAGACTTCACTAAAAATAAAAAAATACACACTATGTTAAGTATGATAAAATAACCTCATAGTTACCAATGTATTGACCGATTTCTAATGCAATACTTATTAGGGTAAATATAATTTGGGACAACGAAAACATACCATCAGTGAAATGATCATCCAAACTTTGGCATTGTTGCCGGGGAACGAAAGATTTAATTTTATTCTTGTTTTAATTAAATTTGTATCAATGTTTAGTGAACATAAAAATCATACATTCACAGAAATAACTTTTATATTCTTATTTCTGTTTATTTTCCGTTTTCCTCATTTACGGTTGGTGTTTTGTTTTGTTTTGTTTTGTGCAGGTCCATAAGTGTATGAGCGGTCACCTCACTTGTTCCGAGAGCACTTATTCATTGGGGTTTTTCCCAACTGACCCATCGATAGAATGGATGTTTTTGAGGTACCAACGAGCATTAATGGCCGAACACAACCAAACCACTCCACTAGAACAGAACTAGGAAGGTAATCTAGCTATTGTCCAAGGAGCTGGACAATAGTTAGGTCCGAATAACAACCAGAACCAACAAACTTCACATGCTCTAAAAAAACATCTGCAAAAACTCCAATAAATCCTACCAGAGCGGATTCCATATTTCAACCAAGTTTCAGGACCGTTCTACACTCCTCAGGACCAACAATTCATGCTTTTTACTCTTCCTCACCAGCCACCTCTGCGTCGTACTCTCAGGGAATATGGCCTTCCATCAATCCACAGAGCTGACACGGGAATCGTCTGACCTCCTATGTAGGCCCAACACTTAATGGTCAATCCTGATATCATGTAGTTGATCAATAACTCTATTAAATTTGGCGGCCTGGCCAGTGAGGATCCCAATGCCCATCTCTCCAATTTTCTGTAGGTCTGCGACACATTCCGCTACCATGGAGTGTCTACAGATGCCATTTATCTTCGTCGTTTCCCCTTCTCTCTTAGGGATAAGGCGAATGATTGGATAAAAGTATTACCACAATGATACATCCTCACTTAAGAGGAGCTAGCCCAGTAATTCCTATCCAAATACTTACCAACCTCAATGATGGTGACAGTATGAAATGAGATCCACAATTTCAAGAAGCATGACGTTGAATCATAGTATGAATTCTGGGAGTGCTTCAAGGAGATGTTTCACAAATTCCCACACCACGTACATCCACATTGGATGCAAGTCCAAACCTTCTATGGAGGGTTGACATATAATACCAAGCCTATGGTGGATGATGCTATTGGAGGTATGGTAATGAGGAATTCCCCTAAAAGACTCTTTGAAATGTAGGAAGATATGTCTGCAATAGCTTCTAGTGGCATTCTGAATAGGGGACATAGAAATGAGATATGCATAACATAGATGTCACTACCATGCTAACTGCCCAGTTGGACATTGGGTCCAAGAAAATCGACACGCTCAATATGAAGGGAACATCCAAAGTATATGCGGCAAACCGTCCAGCATGTAGCGAATGTTGTGATAACCACACAATGGGAGAATTCCTGGGTTCTTCTAAAGGCCCATCAACATGCGAGGTAAGTTATGTTGCACAAAACCGAGGGCCCAACTAGTACCTGTAGTACCAGAACCCAACTTGGCGTGATCAGAAAAATACAGGTTGGGGCCAACAACAGCAAAATCTGTCGCCCCAGCGACCGCCCAACAACATCCAGCCTCCCTATTCAAACTAGTACCAGAGGCAGAAACAGCCCCAATAGGGCTCTTATCAGCAGCAAGGGTATCAGAAACCTCTCCCACAGAAGCCGTGATAGCCACCACCTCCACCATCTCAAACTACCTCCTTAATATGAGAACACCTCAATGTTAGAGGATCTTATGAGAAAATTCATATCCATTTTTGAGACAAGTTACCAAAATCCGGAGCCGTCAATTCAAGTTCTGGAGAACCAAATTGGCCAATTGGTAAACCAACTCTCAGGAAAGCAACCCTGTACTTTACCGGGAAATACAGAGAAAAACCTAAGAGAGGAAGCTCATGTTGTCATACTCCTGGGAATAAAAGAGCACCAAGAGAACCAACCAGTATAGCCAGGTGTATCTACACCCCCTGTTGGTGAAGAAGGTACAAATACAAGACCCTCCTCATTGAAAATCCCATAGAAGGAGGCTTCACAAACTAAAAGGAAGGGGGTTGTTAAACCTTTTTTTGCCTACCATACCCTTCCCAGAAAGATTGAAACATAGAAAGATGGACCACCAGTTCGGAAAATTCATGGACGTGTTCAAGAATCAGCACATAAATATCCCATTTAAAGAGACACCGATGCAGATGCCTACTACTTCCAAATTCGGGAAGGAAATACTCTCTAATATAAGAAAGATGGAGGATATATGCACCATTTCCCTATCCAAGGAGTGTTATGCAGTCTTCTAACACTCAATTAATCCCAAACTCCAGGATCCAGGTAGTTTTTCACTATTTCATGTACCATTGGACGATTAGAGTTTGGGAAGGCTCTCTGTGACTTGGGGGGCCAGTGTGAACCTCATGCCCCATTGCTGTTTTAAAGAATCACGGGCTCCATGATTTGAAGCCTACTTAAATTGCCCTTCAACTAGTTGATCGATCCATCAAACATCCGAAGGGAATACTTGAGGACGTTCTCATCAAGGTGGGTCGGCTAATCCTTCTAGGTTATTTCATCATCCCTGACATTGAGGATGACCAGTAGGCACCTCTCATACTTGGATATACTTTCTTGGCCACTAGGATGTTATTGATTGACGTGCACCAAGGAGAACTGATTTTCCGGGTAGGAGACGAGAGATTCTCCTACAATGTCCTCAAGGCTATTAAACATTCATAATTACCTGATCATGATGACTATTATGCTATAACCACCATGGATGATTGTTTGAACGAAAAAGGGAATGATCGGGTCTGTTCTTTTTTAGATACCTTTATTTTTCCTGACATTCCAGATGAAGCGATAGAGGAAATGCAATTCCTAGAAGGTTATGGCAGCCAGTATTGGCAATTTAAGGTTATTCCTGATAGTCTAGAATGGGAAAAGGTGAAACCACTTGTACCTTTGATTTTGAAGGCACCTGAACTCGAATTGAAACCTCTTCCATCTTCTCTTTAGTATGGGTATTTGGGACCCAATCAAACGTCACCTGTTATATATAATGAAAACCCGTCACAGGAGCTGGAAGATGCACTTCTACAGGTTTTGAAACAATGTACACATTCTATTGGGTGGACAGTCGCTGATTTAAATGGCATCGTCCCTACCATTTTCACCCATAAGGTGCTACTTGAATAAGGTTTCAATCAATCCCGACAACCACAGTGGTGCCTGAATCCCCCCTTGAATGATGTTTTAAAAAAAGAGGTGATCAAATTGTTGGATTCCAGCATCATCTATCCCATATCGGATAGTCTGTGGGTGAGTCCCCTCCAAGAGGTTCCCAAAAGGGGGATATCACTGTAATTTGAAATGAAAATAACGAGCTCATCCCTACACGCACTTTCATAGGCTGGCGAGTCTGTTTGGATTACCGAAAGCTAGAAGATTCCGTAGGGAAGGATCAATTCCCCCTACCATTCATGAATCAAATGTAGGAGAGACTAGAAGGGAAGAACATCTATTGCTTCCTCGATTTTTTTCAGGCTATAACCAGATTTCCATTGCTCCAGAGGATCATAATAAGAGCACATTCACTTTCCCCTATAGTACATTTGCTTACCGGAGGATGTCTTTTGGCATGTGAAATTCCCCCACTACCTTCTAGTGTTGCATGCTGGATATCTTCCACGACATGGTGAAACATATCCTAGAGGTATTTATGGATGATTTTTTCATTTATAGAAAATCATTCACCACTCGTTTATGGCACCTGTAGCTAGTTTTGGAACATTGTGAGAGCACAATCCTAGTTTTGAACTGGGAAATGTGTAATTTCATGGTGAAAAGTGGCATCACCCTTGGCTACAGAATCTCATCAAAGGAGATAGAGGTGGATCCAGCATAGATAGAAGTAATTTCATGACTACTTATTCCGACTTCTTTCAAAGCCATCCGCAACATCCTGAGGAATGACGGTTTCGACTGGAATTTTTCCATGACTTTCCCAAAATAGATCATCCCCTCACCAATATTATAACCAGGGATTCCATATTTGAGTTCGATGATACATGCAACATAGATTTCTAGCATCTGAAGAAGCATCTGGTAGAATCTCCGTTGATGATTTCTCCCAACTTGGATAAAAAGTTTGAGGTGATGTGTGACACTAGTGACAACATAGTGGGAGTAGTCTTGGGATAGTGGCTTGATCAGATTTTCCAACCTATATATTATTCCAGCAGGATGCTCAATGAGGTTTAGATCAACTACACCACCATAGAGAAGGAAATTCTTGTAGTTTTTTTCACATTTCATAGGTTCTACTCTTACTTTGTGTTGTCTAAAGTTATTTTTTATACTGACCATGAATCACTAAAGTACCTTCTAAGCAAGAAATATGTGAAGCCCCTCTTGATCTGTTGGGTACTCATATTACAATAATTTGATCTGGAGATCTGAGATAAGAAAGGGAGTGAGAATGTTGTTACTGACCATCTCTCTTGGCTTGAGTTACCTCATTTAGAGGAGGATGATCAGGATATCAAGAAGGATTTCCCTGATGAACATCTTTTTATAGTCAACAAAACACCTAGACCATGGTATGATGATATTTCTAATTTCATGGTTACAGGTGTCGTTCACCCTGACATCTCCTTCTAGCAAAGAAAGAGATTTTTCTCCAATGTGATGATGTACTAATGGGAAGATCCTCTGCTATTCCGATTCTGTGATGATGGGGTAATCCATCGTTTCATTCCTGAGCACGAATTTCATGGCGTTCTGGAGTTTTTTCATGCCTCATCAGTTGGGGGACATCATGGGCCCGACCATAAGATAGCCAATATCCTGCAGTCTGGGTTTTTCGGACCCACCATGCATAAAGATGCTCTAGCCTTTGTTTTATGTTGTGATCAGTGCTAGAGGAACGGTAATGTGGGAAGTAGAGCTTAGATGTCGTAGCACCCAATCCTTGAGGTCGATATTTTTGATGTGTTGGGCATATAATTCATGGGTCCATTTCCCCCATCTTTTGGGAACACTTATATCCTGGTCTGCATCGACTACATCTCCAAATGGGTGGAAGCCACTACTACAACACACGACACAACCACGGTAGTCATGATTTTTTTAATGAAAAATATTTTTAGCAGGATAGGAGTTCCACGAGTACGGATTACCGATAGAGGGACCCACTTCGACAACTCACTGATGAGAGGAATACTATCGAAGTATGTATTAAAACATTAGATGGGGACACTATATCATCCCCATTCTATTGGACAAGTGGAGATCTCCAACCATGAGCTCATACAGATCTTGGAGAAAACAGTAAATACTTCGAGGAAAGACTGGCCCATGAAGTTAGATGATGATTTTTGGGAATATCATACTTCTTTAAAAACACCACTAGGTATGTCCCCATTCCTCCTCATCTATGGAAAGCCATGCCATCTGCCAGTGGAATTGGAAAACAAATCCTACAGGGCTGTCAAAGCCCTGAATTTTGATCTAAAGGTAGCCGAAGAGAAGCGAGAGTTCCAACTGTACTTGCTATATTGGATAAAGTGTTAATAAAAAATCTATTCCTTACACTCTATTCAGTCAGAAATATATTTTCAATTAAAAACATGTTTTATAAATAGTGTATTACACAAATACTATAATACTATAATATATTATTTAACATAAATTTTTACACTCTTTGTCTTTTACAAATGTTTTTAATGGAATCTTCTTTTTTGCATTCCGAACAAGGCATTTTCTTGCATTTTTTATTTTGAAAAAGGAATATTCTTATTATCTCATGCCACATATATTGATTTATACAACATAATTTATATGAAATTACATTCCATTATTAAAAGGAAGAATTTTAAGAAACCGATTTTTAAACTATTTTCCTATAAAATAATAATCAAAAAAAATTCAAGCTTCATTCAATGGTTAAATGTTTAATAGTTTCATAAAAATTCATGATTTCATTTCATGTTTTCAAATTTATTTTAAATGAAATTTATTTCAAAGAAAAGTTGCGAGAAAAATGTTTTTCAAACTGTTTTCATGATTTCTCTATAATATTTCCAGTTTATTTTAAAGAAAATTATTTTAAAAATAAATTTTCCTATTTTAAATGGATATTTTTAAAAAGTAAATGATATTTTCATCAAGAAATTTTTTCAAAATATCATTCCAATTTTTTTCAATTTAAGATGACATCTGTTGATGTTACTCAATCCCTTCTATGAAATTATTCTAAGATTCTACTAATATTCTTTTTTGAATGGATTATTTTTTGATGGATTGAATCTTATGATAGATGTTTCTCTACCACTGGTTATATTATTTTGAATCCCCCTTCATTTCATAGGTTATTTTTCTACTAAAATTATTATTGAACGTATATATTTTCTCATATGTTATAATAATATTACAATTTTCTGATACCCATTTAATTTCACGGTTTATGATAATATTTTTTATGATTTCACAGTACTTGTATGTATGATTTCACTAAAATATGGTTGGGGCCTATATCTACCTCAAATTCATTAGGTGAAGATTTATATCTAATGAGATAGACTTCGATGGTATTAGGAGTAATCCTTGACTTCTAGGATGGCCATATGATTGAATCATGACTACCATGATTGTATGAGGTTTGAAATCATGCAACTAAGATGTCCATGGGAGAAAACTGTGTCTAAAATGATGGTTTGGGGAGTCAACCAATACAACTAATAAGGTTGTGGCAACGATACCTTGGATACAATGAATATCATTTTATATACTTATGTGGTTTCCATAATTCCATGTATTATTCTTATGTTATGATTTCATGGATTATGTTCCTTATTTTATTATTATTATTGTCTTATGAACTACCAATATTTATTCCATTATTCATGAATTTGATCTTTTATATGCCTGTTATGATCTTATATTTTTCATGATCATGTTCACATAACCCTATGCTCATATTATAGCTTACATGTCTCCCTTGTTTACCCTTATTGGGAATCTATACTCACACCTTTTATGTTTCCTTCCCCATGTTATAAGGATATAATTCTTATACGATTTTATTATGAGGGGTGTTCGTCTGGGAGAATATATTGGAAGATAAATTTTCCCACAAATGTACTAGTGTTTATGTTTTCATTTTTCCAAAAGAAATAATCTAGTACATTCTTTTGTAAATTTTTTGTGTAATGTATTGTGTATTCGACAAAATTGATGTAATGGTAATGTATGAAAGTGAGGGTCCCTATTTTTGGTATCAAAGAAAATTATTAGTTCAAATTTATAAACTATGATGATAAGACTTTATAAATAACCCTATGTATATTTCATTGGGTATTTCTAGGATTTTATCTAATGATAAATATATGGTTGATCTGTGTATGACTCAACGTAATCTGGTACAAGAAAAAGGGTCTTGATACACCCTTGGTATGAAAACCCTTTAGGGATATGCATTAGATATTCAAAAACAGTTCACAAACCATCATGATGGATTTAGAAATAATTTGTCTATGAATAAACTTGTATAAACCATTGGTGTCATAGATTAAAGAATGCTTCATTATTTTGAAATCCTGTAAGTAATTCCTTTCATGACAATGTGGTTTTTTTCTATTTCATGTAATCGTCACTATATGCTTATGGTTTTTTAATGTACGTAATTGGAATTAAGTAGATTATAATTTAATTTGATGGATGATTTTATTATGAGTAGTCAAGTAGGATAATCACTATAGTGAAAGACGTTGTGATCATTCCTAATTAGTTTTCATTGAACTATATTAGCATTGTGTTCCTTAACCAAATCCTGGACTAACCAAGGAAGATAGAGAAGGATTTTCATCAGAGTTTAGGTTATAGAGAACATAGAGGAAAAAAAATTTGGTTTACTTAGTGTTATGAATGTGGAAATAATAAACTAGAAGAATGTATAAGAGGAAGTTGAAAATGTTTTTACTATAGAAAAGAAATACATAAATAAATTGAATATTTGGGGAAAATTAAGAGTTTTGATAATGAAATTATATATAAAATTGGCCATCATATTATATCATTGAATGTAATGTTTTTTATGCGTAGTATAAATTGTCATAATGCAACTCAATGTCCATGGATTAATACTCCTAAAAAGAATCAGTAAGGGCATGCGAGTAATGTTTAAATTTCTAATGATAAATAGACAATGGAAAAAATGTGAAAGATAAGTGGTATTATGTAATTGGATGAGGTAGACTTCATCATGGATTACATATAAAGTTAAATAATTGGTGTTTTTATGTATTTGGATTCCAGAATTGTGTTTTATGAATAGCGAAATATATATAAAGTGTTCAGGTTAAATTTTTGACTACATATTTAAAAGAATCCATTAAATAGTTTTTATGGAATAGAAATGTTATTTAATGGCATGGTAATATCAATTTAATATATATGATTAAAGGATAGATAACCCTTAACATGTTCATTATGTTATGATAATGTGTTTTTGGATAATTTTTTATGGAATATGAAAAAGAAAATCAGAAGGTACTGATTTATAAGGAACAAATAAAGGACTTGTTGACATGTGTTTTATGATACCAATGACAAAATATTCGACAGTTTTTAATTTAAATAATAGAAACACGATACATTGAATAAGGAAACATGAAATTTTTCAATAAGGATTTCTTATAACATAGGTCAATACTGTGTTTCAAGAGAAATCATGAAGAAGGTATTCACATTTTTGGAATGTGACAACATATAGCTACATTCTGATATATGGGGATCAATGTTATGATGATATCGTGACATTATTTATATATATTTGGATTTATATATTTTATAAGTGTTATAAGGTTAACTATTCAGGAAAATTTGATGTTAATCTTTAGAGGATGTATTTAGGTCTTGAGATAGTATTAAAAAGCTTGGTTAAAAGTCTATTTAGTGATTACACTTATTTTAAGTCTTTCCATCATGTTTATTTTGGAAATTATATTATTGTTGTTTTAGAAAAGGAAATCATGTATGCTTGGTAATGACAAATCATGTCTCGAAAGGCCGTTCATCTTAAGCACATGACCAAAGAACGATAAGGGTTTCACTATGACCACTATCCTATGTGATGTCCTAGTTAATGGGTATTCATTTTTGTTGAATAAATATTAATTATGATCTAGTAGAGTTACATTTTTTTATAGATTAATTTTTTAACAATATTTATTTTAAATAATATTTAGTGGAAAATAGTTATTTTTTGTTCTTTTAGGGGCCTTAAGATCTACTAAAACATTCCCTTTTTTACTTCATGAATTAATGTTAATTTTTGGACATCCATTTTTTGAATTAATGGATGAATTAGAACTAGTTAAAAGAAAAACTAAATAATTATATTCTTTATAGAAATATATCATTTATTAATATTTCCTTATAATCATGTTCAATAAAATAATTACTCAACATTAAGATAATAATAAAAATGATGTGTTGTCATACATCTATAATTTTTGCTTTACTAAAGGCCTCTTAAATAATAATAGATTTATGAATTTGATTCCCAACACATTTTTTTTTATCAGTCAATTGTTTTTCAATGATGACCTCAATCATTCCATATTTTTTTTCCTTCATGTCAAATCTCCACTCCGACAATATATTCACTAATGTGGAAATTGAGTTATATATTACATTGGGTTACCATTTAGTTCCACCATTCCATTTTTAACAGAATTTTTAGTATCTATTTTTAAAATTGAAGTTTAACATAATAAATAATTAAAGTTTTGAACCTTCGATAACCAAGAATAATTTCAAGGGGTAAATTCATTTTAATGGGGTAGAATTTAACATCGTGATATTCTATGAATTATTTTTTCGAATTAATTTAACCATTTTGATGTTTTTCATTTCACAGAACACTAAAAATGGTTTATGTAAGAACTATGATCTTGTTTTTTAGGGATGGATAGGGAATTTGGGTTTTCTTATAAAAAGGTGAGAATTTTGAAATTTTAAAAGTACATGTCATGTACTTAGAAGTACACATTGTGTACCCTGTTACCACGTCCAGTAATGTCTTGGGCATGTAACTGCCAAGACAATTCCATGTGTAGTGATGTGGAAGACCGCTAATGCCAGTAGCTGGTTGAGGATAGTACATGGTGTGTACATTAATTGATCATACCATGTACTTTTCTTTTTATTTGATTAATTGTACTGGGGTCATGTCTAATCTTCATATTCTACTTCTTCTAACCTCGATTCATCCTGGAGTAACTGAGAGTGATGTTTCTTCTTCGAGACACCGATCAATCATTGGTTCCTCAAATAAAACACTGTTATTTGCATTATAATATCCTCAGTGATCGCTTACTTCTTCAAGACCCTCTCCTCCTGATATCTCTTATTTCATGAGATATTCAAGGTTTAGAGTTTATTAACATTATTATAGATCTATGACATTCTAGGTTTATTCAAAGGCTGAGGTTCAACTATATCAATCCTACAACATCGATGTAGGTGGTTTGTTTCCATTCATTGTTTTTCATTGAGATTACTATCCCAATGTTCTGAATACCCATATTTTGGATATCTCGGCTTATAGAAATTGAACCCTATTTTACCTTATTTGGAATGATTGTTGGATTAAGGGTTGTTGTTGTAGATTTATATGAAATATATTGTTATGGAACACCCCATGGGTGAATTTACTTTTTGCTATATTTTGGCCCATTTGGTCCAGGTTGCCTATGAACCAGACCTTATAATCCTTGTCTTGTTGGGTCAGATGGAACTATTTCATTTTGCTGCTTGTTAAATTCTTGTGATATAGATTGGAATTGTTGATCCATGTATCATTTGAAATTACTTCATGTTACTTGATATCATTTACGCACAATTGAATTGCATAGGGCTGTGAGAACCTAGTGTAGTGAGACCATAGAGGGAATTGATACTGAGTTCTTCCTCAGAGTGTCATTTATATTCCACAGAATGAGACCATGGGGTGGGTGTGTAGTGAGTGGTTCCTTGTAGTTTATGTTATAATTCATACTATGAGATGACATTGGGGGGTTTAGAGTGAGTTCTCCCTCAGAGTGTCTATATTTTACGTTAAAAGACCACAAGTGGGAATTTATGTTGAGTTCTTCTCCAGAGAGTCTGTAGTTATTCAAGAATGATCACTAGGGGTATTGATAGTGAGTTCTTCCTCAATGTTTCTTTTCATTTTTATTTCATTACATGACCATAGGGGTTAGACTATATGAGATACCCAGAGGGTTAACATAAATATTGAATTTTTGTGACACGACTACCTTGACAAAGCCCAATCTTGGATTCAGTCCTTTTTTGTAGTCTTCAATATACCTATTTTGATATTGTCTTGGATAAATTATGAAAATAAAATTATAATGAGTGTAAATGGAAAGTGTAGGATTGTTTACTTTTGTGTACTCCATGTTTCTTTGTTGCATTTCCATTATTACCAATTATATATACTTACTGAAAGTGAGGGAATGATCTTTTGGTGGTTTCCAACTAGAATGCATATCACACGTTGTTCGGGTCATGATTTTGGACCCAAATATATTTATTTTTTGTAGGTTTGGATAATGTAATTTCCCCTTTATCATCAGTTATATCATTGTTGTGGAGCTAAAGAGAATGGGACCATGTAGAAGCTGGCAATGTTAGTAGAGTTTACATGTTTTATTTTTCATTTGGTTTAGTATTGTATTTCTCGAATTGAGACTTGTTTGGTTGTTTTCCTAGATATATGTGACATGCATAATTAATATATGTGCTCCAGTTTTTTATTTACTTTTAGTTTTCTACAGTTACTTTTTGTATGGTATTCTTGCTTCTGCTACTATTTATTAGTTTTCATTCCATTGTACATACTCTGCCAACAAAATAATTGATTCACAACTATCACACCCAAGGCACTCTCTTCTAGTCAGCAGCCTCTAGCTTTAAGGGAAATTTTCTTGAGGCAAGTGGCCAACCAGGTATGGGGCACCTATGTGTAGCACCCGGAACCGGAACATTACATCTTATTTCATATCAAAGTATTCTGTTTGGCTAAAGTTATACACAACCCAAATTAAATAATTTAATAAATACAAAATAAATTTTAGCTTACTCAAATGTGAAACTGAGTTTACCTTTTTTTACACAAATCATTTGCTTTCCTTGATGACTTGCGTAGTAGGAAAGTCTGAGTTTTACTGAAAATTAATAAATTAATAAAATTTTATTATAATATGATATATCCCAACCCTTAAATTAAAGATTATTAATAGTATTCAATAATTTATTAAAATTTATGGTTTGAAAATTTATAATATAAATTAAAATTATACTAATTATTAAGAAATGAATAAGAAAATTGATTGAATATAAAAGAAAGTATTATTATTTCCATGGTCACTAAGACATTTCACCCTAATAAAATAAATTATATATAATTATTTAGTGATATTAATGTAATATATTATATATATATTCAATAAAATATTCTTTATTTTCATTCAAATGAATTTATATGTATTAAATATGAACAAACTTAGTTTTATACTTAAACCCTTATTTTTTATTAAGGAATTTTTACATGATTATAATGGAAACCCCATTTTAAATCAACATTTTGGAACATTATAAGATTTAGTATGTCAAAATAATTTATTGTTATAAATTGAAACATAAAAATTGGGATAAGATAATTTTTTTAATTTTTCTGTTAGGTTACATTGTATTACGAATAGTTAAAAATACTTAATTTTAATTCAAAACTTCTTTTTCCTAAAAATATTTCATATTATTAAATTATATATTGATTTGATTTCAAATATTAATTGGATAAAATTTTTATCTAAAAATACAATATAGGTCATTGGAACCATGTTTTCATTAAAATTTGATATAAAAACATTGCCAACTTTTGATCATTTTTACTTTAAAAGCCAGTACTGTCGTCCCCTCAGTAGGCTTAATTTTAAATTAATTTCTACCACATAAATGGTTTGAATTTTGAAAAATGGATTCCATGTTTGAAATAAGAATAATTTAAAATGTAAAATCAGTTGAACATTATTTTTTACCAAAAAATATTAGCTAAGGTAATTAAAATTAATTATATAGATTATGGAATAAGTAATCTTAACTAAAGACTAAACCTTACCTTTATATCCCAAAATAACAAAAAAACATTTAAAAGATACTTCCTCTAGACATATATAGACTATATCATCAATATTATATAATTTATTCCATTATTGGATCAACATGGTATGCGAAAAACATTATTGGAATTTCATTTGTCAAAATATTATAAGAGTGCCACTCATCCTCAAATATAAAAAGGCCTCCTATCCTCCACTTCATTACACCATTAAAACAACATAGGATTGGTAAAATTCTTACCAATACATTTAACAACATCCCTCTCTTACTTCTTGATGTATTACTTTCGTCATAAATCCTTATATGGAATCCATTTAGTGCAACTTAAAAGGATTTACCTAATTAAGAGGTAACACCCTCCATCAAACTCATTTATATTATTTTCATTATCGACCACCACAATTAATATAATTACATGATTATAAAAAATTCCTTTATCTAAAACATAATAATATATTTTTAATGTAGGGTTTCAACCAACTCTTACACTCACCTCCTTCTAGTTGGTAAAAAACATATTGTTTATGTGTATAGTGAACTACTGTCTCACTAAAGAATGATTGTTCATTTTTTCCTATTACCACCTCTCATGATAGAAATTATGAATAAAATACATTTTTATATGATATTGAGTATATTTATTAGGTATTCAAACTTATTTGTTCCTTTTAACACGTATATCATTATAATTTCCATTTGGTGTAAATACGATAATTTCATTTGAGGAAAAGTGGACTGCTGCCCGATCAAGGTGATATTATTTCATCACACACTACATGGAATTTATTAAGGAATGTTTTAGTGAAATTATATGATATATATGATAAAAATGATACTTTAATAAAGATATATATAAATATATATCATTTATTTTCTTTATCTCTTTCAACATGTTTTTAAATCGGAATCAGCGTTCTTGCATACGTACGACCTACCATCTCCATGAATGGGGACATGAATTTTCATATGTATATATTACATAAATTATTATACTAAACTTATACTGAATATTCATGGTATTTATATAATTTTATAAATTATGATAATCATGATATATTTATAATGACCAAATATAAAACAAATAATATCAGTTGTGAAAAATAAAGCGAATAAAACCTGAAACGTAACCATAACATAGAATTTCATACAAGAGGGAAATATAAATTCATAATAAAACAATAAAAGTTATTTTATATAATAATATTTTTCTATAAAAGATATATAATAAACTTGAATTTATTATACAAGAGGTTTGAACGAGTATGATGAGATTAAAGACACAATGTAAGGGAATTTCATCTCACATTTTATTTATATGAAATACAAGTTATATTCACCACCAATACCTATTTTTTGGTGTGTATAAATCCAAGGGATGTATTATAATAATATTTTAATTAAAATATATGTCTTTACATATCTCTTTTTCAATATTTCTATCTTTGGATTTATGTTTCAAAAGCTACCAAATCAGTAGTGTAATTTTGATACAATTCCCCTTCCTTAAAACACATGTCATGTTATGCACCTATATTTTTTCAGGAGGATCATATAATGAATTTTAAATTAAAAATTTTGAATCTTCTTATCTTCTTGATATTTTAATCGACATTTAATTATATTTTCATAAAGGGATAGTATGGTTCATGGTTACCATGTTGTAAGAGTTTATTGAAAACAATATGATTTCTTTGCAAGATTTCTTAGGTTTATGCATTAGTTGTGGAAATATTAGGATCCATGTCTCTATAAAAATACTGAATTTTATTCTCTTATGGTTATTTATGATTTATTCATGTATATATACCATTTTTTCCACTCGTTTCTATATATGATATTTAAGAATCTGTTTCTAAGAAATCCCAAAATTCTCTCTCTTTGGTAGGAAATCTTTGATCTTTAAGAACCATGTTTTCTAAAAAGGGGTTTCCAATAATATTCAACTATTGTATTACACTCATTAAAATCATTATTAATTTTTTTTATTTACCAATTTTTTCAATCGAACATTCTTATCACATGCAGAAAAAGATATTTTCCTACTTTTGTCATGTAAAAAGAAATATTCTATTTACCTTGTACGGAATGTATGGATTTACCAACAATAATTCATGTGAAATTACATTAAATGTTTAAAAAAGAATATTTTTTAGTAGAATGTATTTCTAATTTATTTTTATGGAAAATAGGATTCAAAATATTTTCAAGATTCATTCATAATTTTTCATGTAAAAAATTTTCAAATCGTCCTCAAGCTTTAATTATAGGTTTTTAAATTTATTTTCGATGAAATGATTTTTAGAACGTTTTCATGATATCTCAGTATGTTTTCAATGAATTTTCAAATAAATAGTTTTAAAAAAAATCAATATTTCTTAAAATATTTTCAATGTTATTTTCAAAGAAATTGTTTTCAAAACGTTTTCAATCTTTTTTTAATTGATTTCAAAATATTTTCAAACAAATTTTTTTCTAAATGTTTTCAATATTATTTTATAAACTTTTATAGAAAATGGCTTCCAAAATATTTTGAAGGATATTTTGAATGTTCCAAGTAATTTAGTTTCCAAAATGTATTTTTGATTCTTTTATATGTTTTCAAGGTAAGTGAATTTCAAAATATTTTAAAGACTCTTTTATAATATTATACAGAAAATGGTTTTCATACTGTTTTCAGGCATTTCATTATAATTTTTAATGATTATTATTAATAAAATGGATTTAAAAATGGTTTTTATTTCCTAAATACCTATTTTATAATGAAAAATTGATATTTCCCTAAAACAATGTTCTAAAAATTTGTTTTCACGTTTTTCTCATATAATATGATATCTATTTATGTTACTTTTTTCCATCTAATAAATTATCTAAAGGCTCATGTCTTATTATTTCATGAATATTTTATGTTTTGATGAAATTATTCTTATGAAATTTTTTTCTCTTCCACGGGATAAATGCTTTGGAAACCCACTTTCTTTCATGTGATATTTTATATGAAATTATTATAAACTTATATATATTTCAATAGGTTATGATAAAATTACATATTTTTGATTCCCATTTCATTTCATGGGTTAGGATATAATTTTTTATGATTTTTTGAACTTTTTTTTATGATTTCACTATGAGATGGGTGGGACCAATATGTCCCTACAGTTCATTAGGTAATGATTTATATCACATGATATAAACTAATATTGTAGTGGGAATAATCCTTCAATAGAAATATAACCATGGGAGTGAACCATTACTACCAAGATGGTATGAAGAGTGAAATCATGCTACTATAAAGGCCATGGGATTGAACGATGACTGCCATGATGGTATGTAATGTGAACCCATACTAAAAATATGGTCTTAGAAGCGATTCCTTGGCCACTATGAAATCAATTTTATAGGATTATGTTTTTTCCATAATTCTATGTATTATTCCAATGTTAGGATTTCATGGATTATTCTCATTATTTTTTTATGATTCTTATCTTATGAACCTCCGCGATTTATTACTTGATTAATGTATATTAGCTTCAATTTAGAGTGTATGATCTTATATTTTTCTTGATCATGTTCTCACAACACTATATACATGTTTATGCTTACATGTCTCCTTTTTACCCTTACTGAGTATCTGAGCTCACCCCATTTTATGTTTCCTTTCCCATGTTAGGAAAATATATTTCTCCTATGATATTTCAAAGAGGGGTGGCAGTCTTAGAGAATCTATAAGAAGATAATTTAGTTCACTTATGTACCAATGTTCACATTTCCATGTTTTTAAAGGAAATAAACTAATTCGGTCTTTAGGAAAAAAAATTATATTTTTTTAAGTATTATAAAAATTGATGTAATTTTACAAATGAAAAGTGAGGTCCTCTATATAAATGGTGGTTAATAACAAATTCCTGAATCAAAATCCCAAAAAATGAAATTGATTCAAATTAATTTCATATAATAATGATAAAACTATGGTTCATTCCTTATTTTGATAGATAAAAATTGTTGAAATCATACATGACATAGGACATCTATAAAACAATAATGAATAATATAAGCACCTAGAATATATTAATTATCATGATTCACCCTGGTTATAATGATCGAATACACTCTTCTTTAGCCCCTTGATTTATGAGTTTTCTCATACATATTATATTCATTTACATTAGGGTTATGCAAATGATATGCATAATTCTAAAACTAATTTAATTTTAATAATTAATGTGTGGGTGATTCATTATCTGGTATTTTATTTTCCTCAATTTCAATGTATATCATAGTTATCTTTATACAAAAAATCATAGGATTATGGCTAGACCTCCCACACAAAAAACACATTGTTGATCATGGTAATAAATTACCAAAGTGTTTTCTCCAATATTATTTACATTTCATAGTTTTATTTCTATTCCACCATGTTACTTATCATTACAAAATATGTGATTCTCTTCATTCCAATTTCATTCTTCCGAAAATGAGATTCCCTATTTTCCATTTCCACTTTATGTATACATAGAACAATCTCATCAATAGCATCCTAATTATGTTAAGTGATGTGACTTTCTAAGAGTTGTCTTTAAGATAATAATGAAATTATAGGTATTTATGTTTGGTTCTGAGATATTTGAAAATGCATACCTTGTGGTAATTGTATTGTTTTCCTCATATATGTGGATGGATTCCTGATCATTTTCCTTTAACTGTATTAATACATCCTATATATTTTTGTGAATTTTATGAAGAAAATACAATGTCAATAACACATTATAGAAATCCTCACATCCCATATTGTATTGTAAATCCATTTCAGTTATATTATTAATTATATTATACTGTTGTGTGGCTTCACCTTCTAAATTAGATATATAAAGAGCATCAATCATATGTTCATAGAACTGGAGAATAAAAATATGCTTCCATCGCATTGAACCATTGAAAAAAATAAGAGGATTTGAAGAGACACTTAAGGATGGTTCATGTTGTCACATGAAAGAAATCACAGATATTTTATTTATCCTTGGTGTGTTTGGGAGATCATAAAAGTTCATGTCATTACTCATGAACATGGATATTATTTTTAGAAAGGAATACACTCATTCTGAGATCCTATTTGGTTGGTCATCAGAATAATAAATGTATTGTCTATCAAGTCCACTATTAAGTCATTTTATCCATTATCAATCCATTACTAAAACCAAAAGACAAAACAAAGCGTGATTAATATTGATATCATATGGTAATTAAAAAAACTCAACCATTATATGAGTTAAACATTGAAATCATCAAAATATCATCCATACCAACCTAAATCATTATTGGATAAATATTTTTTTTAGGTTGGGTACCCTCATATTACATTACATAATTACCTGAAAATAATAAAACCTTCTTACTCGATTGTGAAGGTAATGTAATTATTAATATCATATCCCTTACGAGTGCCAAACGTAGTGCACAACACACGGTCGTTCACCATGCCACAAAATGATTGTCGATGTATACATGACCAACTATTTTAAGGGCTATTAATCATATATGAATCTATAACTAAACCACATCCACTTGTAGTATCTATATAGATATGTATCACTAGGATGTCTGTACAATATTTACATTAATAAAATTTTAATATATTATTCTTCAGATATGATTATCCTATATACTTCTCCCTAGGGTGTTTAGTAATGTTCTTATTCATTCTGAAAATTGTGTCCAACCCATTCCACAAATTCGACCATGCGATCGGAGGAAGCCACCTCCTGAATTGGTCGAAACAGAACCTCAAAGTCATCTCAAATGGAACTAAGTAAAGCACTCCAAATAGGGGGCACATGTCCACATGGATACCTACATGAGAGGCTCTGTGGCGCCCAGCTGCATGGGAGTCTGAATCCTTCTGATGCCCCTCAGTAGCATCTGGCCCCTCTGTATTTTGGTTCATGGCATCCATGTCTAGGAACCCCTCCACGATGTTATTCCCCCTCCGCGAGGCCAACACTAGCCAATGTAATGACTCCCTTCGATATAATCACACGTCTCTAGGGTGATTTTTGTGCCCCTCTAACAGAGGTTTTCTATAAATAGTAGGTGCACCCCCTCTTTCAAACCATTTCCACTTTGACAATTCAACTTATTGGGATCCCATTTCACATAGACTTTTGCGAAACCACTCAAATATATTGTAAAAGGTATATAGACATTGAGAGTCATGCATCTTTACATGTTTTTTAGCCTCCACCTATAGTGGAGATTCCCTTCGCAAAGGACTATGAACTTATGAGAGGAAGGTTCCCCTTCGAAATGCTCGATGTTTTGCAAAGCGTAGAGCCATCATGAATACTCTCAAAACAAAGAAGGATTCTCTAAGTTGAAGCCTTTCTCCCTAAATATAGGCTCTTCACAAACCCCTGGCCTTTTTTAAAGACACCCCTTTCATCATGGATCCTTGACCATTAACAAACAGCCTCCTCTTTGTGAGCCCCCTTGACTTTGAAAATCCCATCCTCTTTGGGAAATATTTTCTCTTCATGAGGGGCTTCCTCTTCATGAAGACTATCCTCTCAATGAACCCCATCATCTTTTTGAAGTTCCTCTTTGTAAGATAGAATTATTTACACACCACTTTTCGGTGTGTCCCTCTATGTTTGTACGAATTATTGTCAAGGTCCCTTGGATGGTGCTTCTTGTTGTAGTGCATAGCCTCGAGAGTCTTCTTATATGCATGCTAATAGATATTGCTTCTTTGCATATTCATGCTAACATAGTCACATTAGTGGATCACTCCACAACACCCCTTCACCACGACATTAGCAGGTGCCTTCCCATCACCAACAATTAAAGAATACCAGTTATGTGATCATAGGGGTGCAGAGTGATACTGCCTCATCCAAGATACATGAAGTTAAATTTCCAAGAACCATCATCCTCATCACATGGCGTTAAACTGTGGTATCACCCCATGGAACACACATGGGGCACCCTACCTTGAACATTCTATATGCCTGCACATCTCCTCAAGAGGGAGATCTTCCTCACATAAAATGATATCCTCTTTTCTGGAGAGGCGTCTATCAACGGGGAAGGGAATCCATCTTGGTGTAATCCCCTAGCATTTGTTATGTGAGGTAGTACCCCTAATCCTCTATTATTTCATAACAAAGAATAGAGAAGAGATGGGCACAGGGACCTTCACCATTCCATCCCTCTCCCTCTGGGAGTTTTCTCCATCATGCCTCCATCCTGGATTAAGTCCCAATCTCCATCTCTGTAGGTCTCTAACCACGTGTAAGACCCTATTTCCTCTTTGAGTTAGCAACCACATGTAAGCCTAATTCTACTTCCCATGGATTCACAATTCAAAACGTGATTATCAGGTCTCTGTATCCTCTAGTTCTTAACACAAATCATGAATCACATTGGATTAGATTAAGAATTGACCATGTCATCCTTCATGGAATTCCTTAGCATGTAATCCCATAAAATCTCAAACTACATGGACTTTTATCCTTGTCTCGTAGGAAGGGTACATAGGATGAATTTTTGAATTTTAAGCCCAACACCTACTTATCCGGACCCCTTTACGTCGGTTCACCTTCATCTTTCATGACATTAAACTATATCCACCATCCTGAACTACATGGAAATTGATCATTATCTCCTAGGAAGGGTATGTAAGAAGCTTCCTGGAGGTTCAAGCACAACACCTAATTTTCCAGACCCACTTCATGTTGGTTCACCATCATCCTGCATGATGATAAACTATATCCACCATCCCAAACTATTTTTATGTTGATCCTTGTCTCCCAGGAATGGTACGTAAGAATCCTCCTTGAGTTTCAATCCCAACATCAATCAGTCCTGAGCACTTCACGTCAGTCCAACCTTGTCCGACAAGATGTTAAAATGTCTGTACCCCCTCGTCCCGCAAGACGTTAAACTATACCCATTCGAACTACGTGGGTTTGGATCCCTATCTCTGAGACAAGATATGTTGGAAACCTCCCTTCCAAATATATAGAATGCCATTTTCTTCCCCAATTGACTATAATCGATTGTGTTACCCAATTGATAGTAAGTCATTGTTTTCCCTAATCGATGATAGGCCACTATGTTCCATAATTGACGATAAGATGTTGTGTTCCCCAATCGACTATAAGTCATTCTATTCTCAAGTCAACTATAAGAGACTATGTTTTATAATCTATAGTAAGCTATTGTGTTCCCTAATCGATAGTAATATATTGTGTTTCTCAATGGGCAGTAAGACGGTGTGTTCCCTAATTGCCTATAAGCTGTTGTGTTCCCCAATTGGCGGTAAGCTATTGTGTTCCCTAATCAACGCTAAGCCATTATGTTCCCAAATGTATGGGAATCCTTTGAGTTCCCCATCCAACATTATGCCATTGTAATCCAAAATCAACGATAATCTCTTTTAGTCCCCTTCATTGGGAACCACATATCTGGTCTGCCCTCGGGCGTCAGATTCACCCGGGCTACTAATCATGGGCAAGCCCCATTATACCGTCGGGTCAATATCTTCTACGCACACCCCGATCCCATGCCCCCATCCAGAACTAAATGGACTTCTATTCCCTACCACAAGGTAATGTATGATGCCCCCCTGAGGTTCAATATCATTACCCATGTCTCATACTGGTCTCTCTCCTCCGAGCCTATGCATTTTGAGATGGTCATGCCCCTTCCTAGAGGTTCCACTTCATCCAGGCCCCCTATTCATCCATTTTCATGGGTCACCTTCTCAGGTGCCCCATCGCCCCACAACACTATGGGGACTTTGATTCCCTACCACAGGGATACATATGATGTCCCGTCCAGGATGAAGCCCAAAAATACCATCTCCCTCACATCAACTTCATCTCACTCTCCATTCACTAAAAAATCTATATCTATCCAGATTAAAATCTAGGCCACCACATCCTGATGAGATCATGTCGCGAACATTCTTGCGACTTCTATCAGTAATCGGGTAACTAACCACGGGTTAGCCCCAGTATCAGTGGTCTCTCCTAGGGTTACACCCATTTGATCTACTCTTATTTCTGTTCTAATCAGTATAATCTATCTCTTATAGACGTTAAACTCACTACATACCCTATATTAAACAATGGAGCTGAGGAAAACCTCGGATACATGGAAATGGTATAAAATTTATTGCATTTGACATGGGATGCATCTGGATTCTGCGACCATGAGATGCCCTATCACAATTGGATGAAACCTAGAAAAATCAGTGTTCTAGTTTCCAAACATGCCAGTGATGTCCAAGATGACTACTCCCTCGAATGAAGATTGGTGCCCGGACTGGACCCCTTGGAATGTCCTAACAAGAAGTAGCGTAATTAACAAACATCCATGAAGAAATGGTACTAGGAAGAGTTTCACGAACAATGTATACGGTTGTGAGGGAGACCCGGACTGGGAAATAAGATCTGAGGAGGAATCCAAAGAAAGAGGAATTGACTTACCATCATCCTATTTCGATCAAGAAGGAAGAGTCCTACAATAAGAGACGTATAACTCCCTCCTTCGGAATGTGGGAATACGGGGAAAGAGTTTCCCTTCCTCCATAGATAGATGTGTGCCCTGAAGAAAGTATCAGAAACAAAAATGTTGAACTAAACTTGAATTTATTTTCCTCAATATATATTTTGGTTGTGTTCGAGACCTTTGTGGATTGGCATATCACTAGATCCATGTATCTGGTGCCTGTTCCCGCAAAAAAAAGTGGTCCTGGACTGAAACTCATTGGAATTTAAGCTAGTTGAACATTGTACATCCCAATATATGACGTGGCCAGTATGGATCCTTCATACCTAACAATGAAGATGGAATGGTGTAGGGGAACTGGATGTGTCTTTCCATTTTTCTGCACTAATGGTTTAATCTCTCTACTTTGCAGGACCAAAGCTATCATGACAATAAAAAAACCACTGCCACGCACTGATGCATTGGTAGGGGAAATTTCAATGCGGCAATACATTGTGGCCTCATCTCCCCCATGGTAGCTCTCATGTCCATAGATTCTGAGTAGTCACACCCTATCTCACAATCTGAATGCATACAGAGAAGGGTAATTAATGACCTCATTCTAAGATACGAGGAGGAGGGGATATCCTGACCTGGGATATGTTCTGTCAAGACATAGAGACTGCTATGTCTCATCACCAGAACCACCCCCAAGGTCCACACAGAGAGACATTGCTCCCCACTCTAATGTATAATTGTTTTAGGAGCCTCTCCCTGAAACACTTCGATGACTCCCTCTCCTACGCCAATGATGTGAGGGACTTCTAGGCTACCCCGGCTAAAATACCATTCTAGGGGCTCCCAAGGAGGGCTCCCACCAGGCCACGTCAACACCGCCACTATTACCCACGTTCTGAAGAGAAGGTGATCCATGAGCTTACCCCACATGCCCCAGTCCGGTTGACCAGACACAAGCTTTGGGCACAGGCTGAGAAGGATGCTCGCTAAGGTGCGTCAATATCAACGGCTACCCTAGCCCATTCCACCAATGATGTATACCACGATTCCCTTGTTTATGTTGAGTAGATGAACTTGTACGCTTGGCCCAAATCAAGGCCCCACCACCCCATGGGAAGGATAGGTAGACTCTCCTAGATGCTTACATAGGTGGAGTCCATCGTGGGATGACCCACAACATTGACATCTGGTACATAGGTCCTTCCCATTCCATCACCAATGAGAGTGTGGGCCATCCCCACTCCCGAGATCAGTGTGGACGTCCTCCCTATACCACCTTCAATCCAAGTGAAGGTCCTCCCCACTAGAGTAACACTTAGTACATAAGCCTCTTCTACACCAATGACCTGAGGTATGGAGATGTTCGTCCTGTCACAGGTCGGTGATGTGAATATGATACACATTTGGTCTACTTTCAGTGCATTGTTCTTCCCCATGTACATAAAAAAAAATAATGGTCCTCCTCATCTCATAAATTAGAGAAGTGCAGGTTTTCCTCACTTCAAGGGAACCCAACAAGGAAGTCCAACCTGTGTTCAGCTCGACCTGTTGGAGGACCTTCCTCACACCGACGCTACCAAGAGAAATATGTAAGTAGCCTCTACCCATGCTCAAAAAAGATCTAGTAGAGGTCTTTCCTACTCTAGCACATCCCATGGAGATTCCCTATGTGTGTCAACCAGTGGACATGGAGGTCCTCCCCATGTTCCCTTTGATATTTTTCAAGGTTCTCCTCGCAACACTTCTTACCCAGGAGGATGTCCACTCTGTACAAGTGTCAATTCGGCTGAAGTTCCACCTCAATCCAAAAATAAACCTTGTCCTAAAGAACCATCTCGAAGTGGGAGGGTGGGTCTCTGATTCTATATAAAGAGCGCTGAGAAGATTCAGGGTGCAATTAATCTAGTATTCTTCTTAGATTCCCAGGAAGAATGTGATTCGACAATGGAACCCTCTCCTCTATCCTCTATGTCAATGGATGGGGCCAGAACATGACGTATCAGCCACATCCTATTTGGAATGTGAGGACCACTGGATTATCCTCTCCCTCTGTAGATTCATCGAGTTGGAGGAATATTAGTCCCCTTCCCTGGCTTTGTCTATGCAATCCTTCCTATTGTCAATAGGGTCATTCTCTGATTCAACTGGAGATCGCAAATAATTATTCTGTGGACTTATAAAGGATGGAAAACAGCATGGCCTACCATCAGTGAATTCATACCCTACGATGGAAGCTATGATCTCCAGACCATCTTACCAAGATGTTGTGGCTTAGTCATCGCATTAGTCGTAGGATAGTCCGAGATTCTGCATCTTGTCAGATCGTTCTACATATTCTTCACTGGCCGGTATACATTCTTAACGGTCTTCTATGATGTCGTTACCAGTCCCCCAGCCTCCCCCAGTTGATGAGTGGGAAACCAAAGGACATATATTGAGTCTGAGCTGATGAGATTTTGGGACATCCTTATAGAGTATCATTTCCAAGATATTTTTTAGCCAATATCATCCACCAACATCAGTGTGATGGAATCTCAACCCAGGCGGAAGTCACGTGCTTTCAACAAACTCTATGAGCGATGCACTTCAGTCTCCTTTAGTAGTCAGTGACTTACCCCAATAGTTAGGCACACTTGGAGGACATTGTATAGAAATGACGTATTTTTGACTTGGCCACGCTCCATGTGGACCAACGCCCTGAGTAGCCCGATCACAATCGAACCCTTCAGCAATGATGTCTTCAGAGCTTCATAGTGCTCCATAGAATTATCCAGGAGGCTTCCCCCCATGTTCTGGTCCTTGGTTGTTGGTAGTATGCTTCCCTTCATTTCATTTTTATCAATAGACGTCCCAACATGCGATGAGATATTGAAGATATGCATCCAGGTATAGTCGATTTCAACATGGATGATCTATCAGAGGGGGAGAACAGGCAAGAGCTCCTTGAAAATAACATACCCCCTGGTAGAGTGACACAATTATTGGAGCCATTGGCAACGGTTACTCAAGAGCATAGAAATCAACTAGGTCTTCCTATACCCATAGAGGCATTAGTCCTTAGATGGAATCCAAATAAGGTTAAGGAGCACCTTGGGGCCATCAAACCCTCTGACCTGTCTGGATCTGTGTAGAATATGGATGATGATCCCGAAAAATCCATGTTGCATTAGTAGCTCATGGAGAACCAGAAGTTGATCATCGAACTCAATGCTGAACATGTCGTAGAGCGGCGACCGGACTACGGTGATACTCGGCCGGGGTAGGAGGTCCAGGTACCATAGTCCTCTAGCGAATTGCCTCTTGGTGACTGTGATCATTATTCGCTCATAGAACAGATAAAGGCTGTGACTTATGGCAGGATGGAATGGTATGTGTCACCAAATCCATCTGAGTAGCTTGATAATCCCCGGGGACCCGGCTCAAGTCCTTCCAGCCACTCCACAGGTCATACTACCAGCCGCTCCACAAGCTTCTGGGCCTAGTTATAATGTTAGAGAATCTCCCAACACATTTGGTGTCAGGGATCCTCATCAAGATAGGAATCCCCATCCATATGACCTAATGGTGGCACTCATTTGTCACCTTGAGGCATTGGAAATTAAACAGGTGGTGATCCTGCCTAATAGAAAGCCATATCTGACACGGTTCGGTGATATGCTAGCACCCCCAGGTTTCAGAAAACCCACCTCTTCTCTGATTAATGGGACGGGTGACCTGCTGCTTCTTCTAGCCCACTTTTTTTTAGGTTCAGACCCATGATGGGAAATATGGTGTAGAAAGAAGCCTCCAAGCTCTAGTGTTTTGTCTAGACATTGGTAGGGTCTTCATTTGTCTAGTATAGCCAGCTTCCCATCATGTCGGTCATGGCTGGGAAGATCTCCTTAGACAGTTCCATTACTAGTTCAGCTCTACCACCTGGAAAAAGAGTACTGAAAACCACTACAAGTTAATGAAGAGGCCTTATGATCACCTTGCAGAAATTGTTTCCCAGTGGAATGGACTCATCTACTCCAGGGATATGTAGCTAAATCATGAACAACAAATGACAATGTGTGTGGGTAATGTTAAGACCAAACTGGTCCCCTCTCTCATTACTCAAAATTACCCAGGGGGATTCTTACATTTCTTATATAAGGCCCAGCATCTAGAGGAATCCATACAGTAGGCCAAGTATGAATTTTTGTTGCCTCCTGCAATTCATGAGAGAAGAACTGCTAATACTGAGACCTCCGCGGTGGCCGAAATATAGGGCCCCAGGAAACTACTATTGTTACTAGTAGATCCACCTCCATAATATCATAGGGGCCCTCCACCTCAGGTGAATCCTCTGACCCAAAATTTCCCACCTCATAATTGGAAAGCGCCACCACTCATGGAGCTGCCACCACCAAGGTGAGTTAACTAGGTTCCACCTCCTCGATAGGCTCCTCCAGCCCCATGTTGGGGCCTGGCTCCCAGATCCCCTGTTCATTATAGGAAAAACTGAACCAACTAATTCGATGAGACTTATGTTCCAGGTTATTTCTGAAGTGCCTTGGAGTAGGGAATTATATGGTTGCCTAAATGCAAGAGGCCAGAATAAGCAGATCTAGTGAATTGCTTTAATTACTACCCCTATCAAGAGATCTTAGGGAACTACCTAAAATAGAGCTATGTGTTTAAATATTGGCTTCAAGACTAGGATGATAAGAACATAGTCATGTTAGGCCCAGCTGCGGCATAAGTGGCATGTGTATTTGTGAATCCAACCAGCAGTAGTGATAGCGAAGGTGAGTGGCATGAGGTTCCTAACTATAGGTCCCAAAATTATGATGACTGGATTGCTCATAAGCTAGTCCCCTATTACCATGGTATAATACATGCCCATCTGAATCAACCCAATCCTTCAGAAGAAGCCACTTCACCCGCATCTAGTACTTCAGCATCAACGACTCAGCTTTCCTCTTACTAAAAGATCAATCATCGATGATGTAAGAGAAACAAATTCCCCCACCAATGTCATCATCATCCCGTAATCCCAGTGACTTCATCCCCATAGAGATGGATACTCTCCATGAATCCTTTCTGTAGGGGAGTATTCCTCAGTTGCTGATCAAGGGTACGCCTCGGTTTACACAGTGAAGCTGGTAAAGCCCTAAATAATTTTATATGTCGAAGAGTTCTAGACGGATCTTCCTAAAATTCCCAGTTGTCACCAATGTTGATTAGGCCATGGATATATGGGTCTTCGGAGTTCCTCGGTTAGTACATCCATCCTGGCTGTGCATGACACTAAAACCAGACAATAGGCCCAGCATAGAGCGCTGCTGGTGAAACCTTCTCATTTGGTGTCATCATGTCTGCCTTCACCACCGTTTGTGTTACATGATCAGGAAGATCTTCCCTGACTATATCGTTATCATCCACACTCTGTTACAGACCGGGCTTAGTCATCTATCCCACATCGGGTAGTCACTCAACAATCATAAACTAGAGATATGTGGGACATTCCCTACACCAACCAGTGGTCAGTTCTACCCGAAGGGCATGTCATACCACCCCTCTTCATAACGACCTCATGTAAACATATGTTTATGCTTGGCACGAAAGTATAATGACATTAAGTATCTTTTATACATTCCTATTAGGATCTCTATCCTTGAGGACCTTCGTCTTTCATTGCATATTCATGAATCACACGCCGAATCATTATAAAGCCCCCTCCATTTCGAGACAGAGGTATTAGTCGTCGAAGCCTTCCATCATGAGGGAGTAGAGCATGCTGAATTTCATTCCATTATTATTTTATTTAGAGAAGACAAATGCTCTCCCGTAATGGGGAACATACTCCCACTTTATATCACTGACTACTTCAATGGTGTGGAGGTTCGTCACTCTCTTGTAAACACCGGCTCTAGGATCAACATGATCCTGACCCAGACACTCCTAAAAATAATGCAATATGAGGAATGATTTTCCTTAAGACCCAGTTTAGTATACTATCTTCTAACACTGAGTTCTTGGTTGTCTCTGAGGACACCTCCTAGAATGCGTTAACGGGTAGGCCTTGACCTCACTTTCATGTGGAGGTTCCTTCATAGTATCAGCAATTCCTTATGTACACTCTTAATGGTTGAGTCAGCATAATGAAATTTGACACATCACCCTTTGCCTCTTGTGGAACCCACTATCTGGATGGTGACTATTAAAAGATAACGGACAAGAATATCCAAGCTAACAATTTTGAACAATCTACGTTTGCAACTGACCCATGGATATATTTGGATGATACCTATATTTTTCTTATCCATCAATTGGTGGCCATGACCCCGGATATGGGAAAATGATTTTTGGTTCTAGAATGAGGGGTATGAACATTACCTAGTCTAAAAGGATTTAGAATATCTCCTCATATTCATACACAAATCAGGCTCAGGTGATCCCAGAGCCCCTACCCCTATAAGGTATGAGGATGTCCACCCCATGGAAATGAAAATACATCATATATGATTGTTTGGTCAGTCTGGGATAATCCAGCATAAGACATTGTGCCACTATTGCTTCAATATCATCAAGTGTGGCCGCTTTGGCTGAAGACCAGATTGGATCGGGCTGAAAGCCTTCATCGCTACAGTTTCTACATCACAAAAGCCCCCGATGCAGTATCCACTACCTCTCAGATTGGCACCAGCTTCCCATCGAGATCTGTCGAATCAAAATAATCGTCTGATATAAAGGATCCCTCCTCCATAAGTGATGAAGAATATTTGGATGATAAAACCCCATTTTGAGGAGGGCATCTCCACCAAGTTTGATGAACTAGTACTAGTGAACCTCAGTAGTGAGACAGATCAAAACCCCACATTGATTAGTGCTTCTATGCTTGTCGAAGAGCTAAATTAGTATGTGGACATCCTGAATCAGAATCATGATGTATTTTTCTAATGTTATAATGGGATACTAGGGCTAGATCCTCATGTCACTGTTCACCACCACGGTCTCCTGAAAAATCATTGAGAGTTCAAGCAACTTCCTAGAAAGACACATCGGTATCACAAGGCCATGGTCGAGGCCAAGGTTGAAAATATAATCAAAGCCACTTTGGACAGGAAGTTCGAGTACCCCATATGGTTAGCCAACATTGTTCGTATCAGGAATAGGAATGGATGGATCAGAGTATGCATCAACATCTAGGATCTCACTGTCTAAAGGATGATTTTACCCTTCCCATGCAGGTGTTGTTGATTAATGATATCACTTGGTTATAGGCCCTCTCCATTATTGATGGGTATTTTGGGTATAACCAGATTCGAATGGTTCCCATAGATGAAGATTTCACAGCCTTCAGGGCATCACAATGTACATTTTGCTACCCGGTAATGCCCTTCGCTCTAAAGAATGCATGTGCCAACTATTAGTGTGACATGCACTTCATATTTAAGCTGATCCTCAGAACATTTGTGTAATCCTATGTGGACGACCTAGTCAATAAATCTCTCAAGCATTAGTAACATCTAAAATACCTTGATGAAGTTTTTGTCTTCTTCTGTTCTAGTCTCCTAAGAACGAACCAATTGAAGTGTCCATTTGGGGTAACCTTCGGAATGTTTATCAGCTTCGTTGTCAGATAGAGAGGCATTGAGATCTGTCTAGATATGATTAAGGCCATTATTCAGATGTCTCCTCCAAGAAACATGTGGGAGTTGTGAGGAATTCCAGTCCATTTGGCCTACATATGCTAATTCATTGCTAATTTTACCAGCAAGTGTAATCTCTTTTCTCAGATAATGAAGATGGTAAATGTCTATTGGTGGGATAATTAATGTCGGACTTATTTTGAGGAAAACGAGCAGTGCCCGCAATATCCATCAGTCCAGAAGCCACCCATTTCATGAAAGCCAGTAGATCATTATTTGACCGCCCAAGAGTGTTCTCTACGTGCCCATCTCTTCCAGAAGAACAAAAAACGAATGTAGAACAATATATATTATCCCAACCACATGCTCATCTATACGGAGACCAAATACTCCCCTATCAATAAGGCATATCTTGTGTTTTTATTTGCAATGAATAAATTGCAGCATTACTTGTAGCACCACGAGATAACGCTACTGTCTCGAGTGGATCCACTGAAGTACATCATGAACTGTCTAATGTTGACAAGTTTTCATGCTCTGTGGGATGTAATCTTCCAGCAGTTCCACATCAGGTTATTCCCCTAGAAGGCAATCAAGTGACATGCATTGAAAGACATCCACACTACGCATCCATATCCCATAGACCATTATTTGTGTCTTTATTTCACCGATTAGTATATCCTCTCAGTAGACAAATCTATTCTGTGTTGTAAAATGCATTTTTAGGGCATTTTCCAATGCCCAGTATGAAGAAGAGTAAAGGACCCAAAACTAAATAGAGTGGGCCTCGGTAATGTCTTCATCACTCCAGTGAAAGCTGTTCTTCCATATTCATTCATGCTTTTATAAGGCTATAACAAAAATAAGGCAGAGCATCATACCCTCATTACAGGCCTCGAATAGACCCTCATGATTGATGGTCCCCACATGCATGTGAAAGGGGGCTCAGAACTAGTCATCAAATAGATCAACAATGACTATTTCATCAGGAAGCCAGATCTCGTACCACTGTTGGAACGTACCCAGCAGATAATGGCCTGGTTTTAGTCTTGGCCAGATGTTACCCATGTACATAGATCCCATAATGGTTAGGTTGATGTGTTGGAAAACCAAGTTTCTTCTATTGTGGAGAAGGATAAGGATGATTTGATTATCCACGTGTCACATTGGAGATTCATCATGCATGTCACTCCAGACGACGATGATATCCTGTAGGTAAGAAAACATTCCACCATCACCTCCACGTCAGGGCCCTCAGGTCCCCCAGATGTAGTGCTGGAAGTGACTCTCGACCGGAAGACCCCATTTACCGAGTACCTTGGCCCGACAGAATCCCAGCTGATCAAGCCAGGTTTGAGAGAATCAGATGAAGCATATTTTAGTTTACTCTATAGAGTGGTCCCAAAATTTAGTAGATCCTCTACATTTGTGGGTTTTATTGGACTCTCCTCTGTTGCATTCAAGGATGTGAGATTCCCCATGTCATATTGGAGGTTCAGGTCGGTTCATGCGGGGCTCATCATATCGGGCCAAAGCTATCTCACCAGATCCAAAGTTTAAGGAATTTTTTGACCTCTATGATCTGAGACTATATCATGTTTTCCAAAAGGCTCCATGTGTTCCAAATCCATGCTAACTTTGTGCATCAAACACTAGATTCTCTTCACACTGCCAATTAATCATTAACCATTGCAGTCCGGGGAATCGATGTCGGGGGACCATATCCACTAACAACAGCTCGCCAGTGCATCTTTATCCTAACCGCTATGGATTTATTTTCCATGTGGGTAGAAACATTTCTTCTCAAGGAGATCATTGGCCATTCTATCGTTGAATATTTGAGCTCCAACATCATCTATAGATTTTGAGTCCCTCATGCCATCCTCACTAATAACGAAACCAGTAATGCCCCGACCCCAGAAGCCCAAAGTATGTGCATTATTTTAAAACATTGGCTTGATTAAAAGGAATCAAGTCTCAAAATACCAATCAGTTTAGTAGTCTTGGAAAATAGATTACATACATGAACATTACATTCAAAATTAGAAAATAAAACCCAACATAAATGATCCTTTTATAATTCCATTAACTCTCTATCCTGACCCTTATTATCAATCATAATACACTTCTTGGAATCCTGGGAAAATAAAACATTAGAAAGGGGTGAGATCAAACACTAAGTAAGGTTAACTAATACAGTGGATGAAAACATAAACATTAGGCATAGTGAATAATTTAAAACACATGCCTTTAAAAATAATAAACATGAACACTTTATTGTAGGAATATGAGATGAGTAAATAATGCCACAATAAGACATAGTCATGGGTATTCTACTAGTCAAATATCCACTTGAGCCATCAATAATATTTTCATAATGAGGGAATATATAATGCGGGACTTTCAGAAACATTTTTTCATGGCCTTGGCCAAGATGTCTAAAAAATATTATGGCCTCGGCCAAAACCATATATCAAAATCTAGAAAGGCCTCGGCCAATTCCATATCTAATTGTCTCATGAGACCTAATGATGCATTGATGAGCTATATTGGGCTCCACCCGTCACTTAATAAGTCCACTGGATTCCTCATATGGAAATGTTGAAACATAACATAAATATTCGTTTTAAAACTAGCATATGAATTTCCAATAGTTCATCCATAAACCATCAAGTGTATAAAAATAGCACATACACATTCAAACATATCATAACTCATTCAATAAAATATTGAATATTAAATTTATAATAAATCAACCTCAATCAATAATAATATCTAATAAGGATGTTGACATAGTTAAAAATAATCAGTAAAATACTTTGAGAGAGATATCTTTTTTATGTAATCATTTAAAACTCTCACATTTTATAAATAAATACATTTAAAAGATAGTATTGAATCAAAGTTTCCTATACCACATTGAAACTTTTTAGATGAATTAATATTTTAAAACATTCTTGTCCATATAAATAAATCCTTCATACCATTTTGAAAACATGGATATTAATGAAAAAGACATAGAATAATAAATATTTAAAACATTTAAAATGATGTTTTAGTTCAAGAGTATCATAAAGGAATCATTTTGAAATGTCTTTTATGAAACATGGAAATGGATAATAAATATTTCCTAAAAAATAATTACACATTAACAATCTCGGATAATAATGAGATTGAGGAAATAACTCTTACCTTCACTTTCCATTGGTCGAAGGTACGTTTAACCTTCTGTATAACAACAATAGTATGTTATTAAATTTTAAAAAAACCATATTAATTTTTATTATATCATACATGATTCATTTTTGAATTTATACTACCCATTATTAATGATTTCCATTTTAAATAAACATGTCGGGTAATAATCGCTTTCTTTATCGTATGTGTTTTATCATGTTTTTTTTGATCGTATCATTTAGATCATGATTTTAATAATTCCAGAATATAACACATGATTTCTATATAATATATATTTACAATATAAATTTGTATAATATATAGATATTTGAAATGGAAAACACCATTTATGGAGATGGTAGGTCGTACGTATGTATAAATGTTGTTTCCGTTTTCATATCGTATTGAATGGAAGTAAGTGAATAAGATATATGTATGTACATAAATACATATATATATATATATATTAAGTGGATTTATTATGTTATATATTACATACTTATTAATAATATATATTTTTATAATCATTGTTGAATGGTGAATGTGGAAATGAATCTCATTGCATCGTGGAGACGGTAATCTGTACGTACGTACGAGCAACAAATAATTATATTGATGGTGAAATAATATGTAATTGAATGTTATATCATATATAAATAATCATTAACAAGTTATATTTATTATTTAAATCAGTTATACCCATTATTATACCAATCCAAATAATGAAGTGTTTGAATAACAAACTACACCACGACGTGGATACTATGAGCTGTACGTACACACGTATGGTGAATTTTTCATTTATTGGATGGATAGAATAACTAATATTGTTGTAACATATTTATAATAACATCAAAGTATTTAGGAGGTTCTGGATTTTTTATTTTTTTATGGAAACAATAAATAAAGATGATGTGGAAGAAGAAAAGAACGTGAAAGATGGTGGTAAATTAGTACCTCTTCTTCGGGTGTTTCCTTTGGATTTGATCAAAAGGGCTCAATAGTTTGGATTTATGATCAAAGAAATGACTCTAGGTTGATGTGAGGGAATCTGGGAGGATATATGGGTAGGTTTTGGCCCAGCCAAATGGCTTTCGAGGAGTGATTTTGAGATAAGGGGAAGTGGCCTTTTATAAGAGAGGTGAGACACACTTTTTGAAAACCTTGAAATATCATTTTATTATACAATCATATTCGGTTTATAATTGATCCAAAATGATTTATTTCTAGGAGAAGGTGAGTATGGGTCTAAATAATCTCAACCAATAGGTTTTAGACATGATTAGATCACCATATTAACCTTATCATTTAGATTTAACTCTTAGTTAAATAGTTTTACTTTTACCATTTATTCTTGTATTATTATAATAAATGGTTAATAAAATTACACTAAAAATCCAATATAACTCCAAGTGGTTCATTATAAATACATATAACCTTATCTAAGTCCTTTGTCTGAACCTTATATTTATTTTAATATTACATCAATGAAAAATATAGTGTTTGTTTTAAAAACTAATTTATGTAAATTTTGAAACTATTTGGTATACTGTTTTTGTTAAAGTCATAATAGCATGATTATATAGAAACAAAATCATTTAATCATCCCTAACGATTTATAATAATCGATAATATTATTTTAATTCATTAAAAGTCTCAAATTACAATTTTTTGGATATTTATAATATCAATTATTTTAATCATTCATTAATAAGGTAATTACAGCATCATCATTGTGTTATAAATACATTAAATTATTTAATGTCTAAAAATTATAAACAAAATACCATTATGTTGGAAATATTTTAATCTTTCTAATGAATATTTATAGTCGAAAATATAACTTATATATACCCTTGTAAATTTTTTTTACAAAAAGATATATGTTTATGTGATTTTTGTCATTACGTTAAATTAATTAATATAAAGTGTCAATATCACTCTAAAGTGACTCCATGGGGTCTAAAAATAACACAAGGATGACCAGGGTTGTACATGTATCAACTAGTAGGAATAGGACACATGTTATGGTAATTTATTATTATTATTATAATAATATTTATTTACCTTTATTTACCAGATTTACCCATTAACCATGGTAAATAAAATATTTACTCAAGTAAATATTCAAAATGTCTAAAATGAAAAGTCTCAAATTTAAAAAAAAATTAACCTCTTTATTCCAAATATGGAATCCATTTTTTCCAAATTTAAAACACATAAGTGGTAGAAATGAATTTCAAATTAACTCTCCTTGTCAAACCAAAGAGCATGTTTTTAAGAAATAATAATTACCAAAATATCAGCACTTGTTTTTGTCGAATTTCAATGTGAAATTACTACCAATGAACAATATTAGATTAAATTGTAAAAATATAAAATAATTATAAATTAAAACTATTAAAATTTATAATTTAACACTATAAGTTATTTTAATTCAAAAATTGCTTTCAATGGAATTGTAGTATTTTTCAATATACATCAAAAATGAAAGTTACCAGAAAAACACCAAAATTATATCTAAACTAAATTTTTATGTCCTGATTCTGAAGAATATGTTTATTTAGTCAAGTTTAATATAAAAAAAGTGTCAAATATTTTATTTTTAAATGGTTCTACATTAAAAGGCTGGAAAATTACATTTTTTGAAAAATACTTCTTTTATCTGAAGAATTAAATTTGTGCTTATATTATGTCTAAAAAGCAAAAAACATGAATGTTAAAATTATATAGGATATGTATAAATTTCAAAATGTAGTTATTAATATTCATAAATTCTTTTTTATTGTCTATTCTTGTAAGGTGTACTGTGCTCGAACTCAGTGTTGTGTGTAGTGCAAGCTATTGAATTACATTAATGAAATAATGTACTATGAAATCTACAGATGTTATAGAACCAACATCCAGTGCAGCTGAGTTGGAGAAATTGTAATCCATGTACAACATCCATTCTAACCATACCTCCCGCTATCACGCACTTGAAAATTGGAAGATATATGCGTTCAACAAGACCATCTCTAACATATTCCAGAAACTGTTTGGTCAGAATAAGATGATTTGGACAGAAAAACTCATCGATTTCAATTGGGCATATCAGACAATGAAACCAATTTCTAGACAGGAGATCCCATATTCAGTTGTATGTGGAATTGAGGCCATTCTACCCATCAAAATTTAGTTTTCATCATTACACACAGTTATCTATGATCAGCACACACCAAATAAGGTTGTTAAAATCCATGTTCCTGAATTGGAATCACTCGAGGAGCACAGGCTGTGTGCCCTTCACAATTTGGAAAGGGATCCAAACAAGATATCCATAGCATTCTACAAGAAGTTCACCGTCTATCTTTCTTGAAAGGTGTCATGGTTTTGGATTTGAGAACTTCATAGATACCTGGTAGGAAACCACCCAAGTTAGAGCACAAATGAGAGGGACCTCACATCATTCCCAAGATATACCCCAATGGCACGTACTCCCCGGTTACATTGGATGTTGGTCATATAACTCCTCCCAACAATGCTAAATTCCTCAAGAAGTACTTATCATGAGTATGATAGGGTCATATATGACCTTGAATAGTCATGTCCTAAATGACATTAAACTGCATTGGCATCCCACATGATAATAAATTACAAAGTGGTCCTGGCACTATGACCATAAACTAAGATCTATATGGGCCCACACTAGCAAAAACTATTTGGTCTTCACCACGTGACGCTAAAATGTGTGATTTGTCCAATCTGAATGATGTAAAACTACTCAACACTCATCCTTCATGACATTAAACAGCGAATAGCATTTGTACCATTATGGTCTGAGCTCTACGACATTAAAATAAGATCTCCTCGCATCTATTGTCAAGCAAGTTGTTGAACTACACCTACAAGACCTACGTTTGGCTTCATTCCCATTCTAATGGAATACAACGGAATGCAAGAATGCACCGTCTTAGAGTCCATGTAACGCCCTGACCCCTGTTACCCAGAGTCGGTGCATTATTTTAATACATTATCATGATTACAAGGAATCAAGTTCCGAAGGATGGATTAGTTTAGCATTCTTGGAAAATAGATTACATACATGAATATTACATTTCACTTTAAGACATACAAAACAACATAAATAATCTTTATGAACTTCATTATTCCCTTGGATTAACCCTGCATATCAATCATAATACACTTCTTGGAATCCTGGGAGAAATAAAACATAGAATGGGGTGAGCTCAAATGCTCAGTAAGTGTGAGAAATACAGCAGAAACTTTCATAAATAAGCATAAACATTTAAGACAATGTATAACTAAAACAAAATCCTTTTATACTTGAACATCAGCATAATATGGGAAAAATAAAATGAAATAATTCCATTTACTTATTCACATGGATATTATGCTAGTCGAATAATCACATGAAATATCACTAACAACTTTCATAATTATGGAATGCATAGTTCGGAACTTTAATTTCATTGTCAAGGCCTCGTGCCAAAACCTAGGTGCTAACTGTACCCGGAACCCAACCTAGAGTGCCTCTAATAACCAGACACCAACCCAGAGTGCCTCTAATAACCGAACACCAACCCGGAGGGTCTGCTGTAACCGGACCCCAACCGAGAGGTCTTACTTTTACCGGTCCCCAACCCAGAACAAACTAGTCCAATACATTCACCTTAAGAAGAGGGTGAAATATAACGTAAACATTCATATTAAAACTATCATACAAAATGACAAAACATTAATCATAAACCATTAATGGAATAAAAATAACTCATAAATATTCAAACATATCACAAAACCTTAAAAAAATATTGAATATTTGTATCATAAAAAATCAACTTCAAACAAGTGTAAATTTTATCAAAGGATGTTGACATAGATGAAATCAAAACTATTTGAGAGAAATGTCTCTTTTTTGAAATCATATAAAAATTACATAATTATAAAAGAAAACATTTACTTTGATAATATTCTTATAATCTTTTAAGGGAAGCTTCAAATATTTATAATGGTGTAAAATAGATGCACTCTCCGTATAAGTTAAAAGGACATTCTTACCTAAATTCTATCGAAATGGTTAAAAAAGGACCTTGTTTGGAAAGCGACGAAAAGATTCCTTTATAAACATATTATAAAATGTTGAAAAAGGGTATCAATGAATTTAACCCATATTCTATAAAATAGTAAGAATGTTTTCAAATGCATTTTTAAAAAACATGGATGTGGATGATAAAGAGGTCCTAGTAGATACTTACGTAAAAACAACCTCGGATAATAAAGAGATTGTAAAATTAACCCATACCAATTTTGTAAATTACGAAACATACACCCAATGTAAGTGGTATCATACAATTAATATATAAATACACATAAATTAAAGTGTATTACACAAATAATACAATTATGGTCAGTACATACACTACACAAAAGGTAATAGTGGCAATATGGCATGAATCTCACGGGAATAAGGACTGAGATGAAAACCCCTTACCTTGTACTTTTCCTTGGTTGGGGGTAGGTTAACCTCATGAATAATGGTTAAATAACTGTTATTAAATTATATAATAATCATTTAAATTAATATGTTATCATATATGATCTTTTAACATTGCTTTGTTAATAATATATTTGTATTATCATTGTTTCAGGTGCTAACTTACTCATTTTATTTTATATGTTTTGTTACATAAGTTTTGTTTGTTATGGATAGGTTGTATATTATTCATATCCATAATGATATCAAGTCCTTAAACACAATTTTAAATCATCAAATGAGAATTATACTTTAATGGATACGATGGAGAATGAATCTCATCGCATTTGTGGAGACAGTAGTCCGTACGTACGCACGAGTGAAAATATCATTCTTCTGATATTAAAATAATATCTAATTGGATGGTATATCATATATACAGAATCATTATCATGTTATATTTATTATTTACATTAATTACACATCATTATTATACCCATACAAATAATAATGTTTTGAATAACAATTACACCACGATGTGGAGACGGTAAGCTGTAAGTACGCCCGTATGGTGACATGTCATTAAATGGGTGGATAGAATACTGAATATGGTTGTACCATGTTTATAATAACATTACAGTATATATAATATACTAAAGTTATTAATTTATAATTTTAATAACAAATAAAGAATAAGTGGAAGAAGAAAGGAACATGAAAGAGGATGCTAAAAACATTACCTCTTTTTCGGGTTCTTCATTTTGATTTGATCAAAAGGACTCCATAGGTTGGCTTTCTGACTAAAAAAAGTCATCTAGGATGAAGTTAGGGAAGTTTAAAGAGTATTTGGGAAGGGTTTTGACGAATTCAAAAGGCTTTTAAAGTGTGAAGAATTGGTTAGAAGTGGTGTCCTTTTATAAGGGGGAGGAGGGCACCTTAGGAAAAGCTAGAAATATTATTTTATAATAAATTAATATTTCGTTTATAATGGATAAAATGTAGATTATTTAAATTTTAGTGTGGGTATGGGTCTAAAACCACTCATCAAATAGGGATTAGGCAGGTTTTGGTCACTATATTAACCTTATCTTTTAGTTTTAACTCTTAGTTAATTCGTTTGACAATTACCATGTCACTTTCTATTTTTATATTATATAGTTAATAAACATACTATATTCATCCAATAGACCCACCATGTGGACCATTAATGATACACATATCATGATATAAGTATCTTGGCCGAACCTTATATTTTTAGGAATTTAATATTAATTAATAATATAATATTTGTTTTAAAAAATCTTTTATGTCAATTTTGACACTATTTGGTATTTGATTTTTGTGAAAATCATTACAACATGATTATTTTATAAAAAGGTAATTTAATCAATACTAACATGTCATATTAACCTATAAATTTCGTGTAATTCATTAAAAGTCTCAAATTATATTTATTTGGGTATTTATAATATCAATTACTTTAATATTTCACTAATAAGGTAATTACTACATCATCATTGTGTCATAAATAAATTAAATTATTTAATGTCTAAAAATTATAAATAATATATAATTTTGTAGGAAATATTTTTTTCTTTCTAATTAATATTTATAGGAGAAAATATAACATATATAACCCTATGTAAAAATTGTTTTTCTAAAAGGTATAGGATTATGTCATTTTTGTATTTACTTTAACTTAATTAATATAAAGTGTCATTATCACTTACAAGTGGATCCATGGGGTCCCAAAATCGACCCAAAGATTCCCATGGTCGGAAAGTTATCAACCAATAGGGTTAAGACATGTTTTAGGGTAATTTATTATTATTATAAAATTATTTTTTACCCTTATTTACCGAATTTATCATTTACCCATGGTAAATAAAATATTTAACGAAATAATTAGTCAAAATGTCAAAAAATAAAAGTTACCAATTTACACAATTTGGAAATCCTGATTCCAAATATGGAGTTCATTTTTCCAAATTCATAACACAGAAGTGGCAGAAATTAATTTAAAATTAATTCCCAGTGTCAAAACAAAAAACCGTGTTTTTAAGAGATAATAACTATCCAAAGATTGACACTTGTTTATATCCGGTTTAAATGCGAAATTATGTCCAATGACCAACATTTTATTAAATGGTAAAAACATATTCTAAATATATTTCAAGATAACTCAAATTAATAATTTATCACTATTAATTATTTCGATTCAAAAAGTTGTTTTTATTAAATATTTATTAATTTTCATAATTAATAAAAATATAAAAGTTATCCGAAAAGTACCAAAAATTCATCCTAGGATAATTTCTATATTTTAAATCCAAAAATGAAGTCCATTTTGAAAGATAAAATGTTTAAAATTTTAAAAAGTAGGTATTACTATACACAAGGGCTTGTTTGATTTGTTGTGGTGTGTGTAAGAACTCGAAGTTCCGTACAACACATGCTACTGTATTATTCAAAGAGAAGCATACCGAGGAATCTTGGGTTGTGAAATTGTAAATTTTTTATGTCCCCATTCTAAATAATAAATTTATTTAGTCAAATTGAATATATAAATGTTTTAAAATGTTGGATTTAAAAAGGGTTCACCATTAAAAGTCGGTAAAAGTGCATTTTTGAAAAATACTTCTTTTATCTGAAAAAAATGAATTTGTTCTTAAATTATGTCTAATAAACTCATAATATGGGTTATAAAAATATATTGATTATATAAAGTTCAAAATTCAGTTAATACGATTCATAACCTCTTTTGAACGGCTAGTTTGGTATGTCATGGTGCGCTTAAACTCGGTGTTGGGTGTAGTTCAAGTTATTAAATTATTTTGATGAAATAAGGCACTATGAAATCATGGGGTGCGACATTCTCCTCTCTTTCAATAAATTTCATCCTCACATTTTGAAAGTTTTTGTCACAACCCGTCCTCGGGGCCCGTGTTGTGACTACCCCAAGCCTACCTTCCATAGGCCAGGGGCGGGCGACTAGCACCAAGGCGTAAATCCTGGTAAAAAGGGAAGGCATTGCCTTTGTAAAGTAAACAAACACCACAGAGCAAGCAAGCAGTAGAAGTAAACACTAAGTAAAAACAGAGTACAACTGTATGTGCGGAAAGTAAGTGGGCCAGTATACAAACCCAAGATAAAATTAAAGTACAACTGGAAAGGGAAAACAACAACTGAAAAGTAAAGCCACAACGACGAGCTCTCCACTGGGAATCCCACCTGAAGGGTGAGTACAGATGGCCTCCTATGCTCCTCGGGTCCAGCCGACCGCTCTGAGTACGTCTCATCATCAATTCTCATTAGGCTCCAACATCCGAACCAAAGTACAACCCAATCCATATAGGTAAGAAAAATTTAAATCCAAACAGGATAGCACAACATAATCCACATAGGAAAGTAAAACAGGATTCAGATCACACAGGTATACTTCTTCATATGACGATAGTGATGATCGGATATATCCACTGATTCATCTAAGTTTTCGGACCCACAAAGGATCGAAAGGTACTAACCCCTGAAATGACCCACATAGGATCTCGCCCACAAAGGATTGATAGATAACTAACCCCCGCAAGACCCACACAGGATCGAACGCACACAGGATATGTAGGCGCTGGCTCACACAGAATCGCTGAGCGCTGACCCACACTGGATCGGACCCACACAGGATCGGTAGCACAGATCCACATAGGATCTCTGAGTGTTGTAGTCGTCGCCGTTGAATCCACTGAGGATCTCTATACAGTCGTCGTAGTAGTATTAGTCGCAGCAAGCTCTAGGGTTCTCGCACACAGCAAAATCGTTCGGGAGGGTCCGCTCCACGAGCCGAGAGGCTGATACATCAACTGACACATAGTCCAGAGTTGATATATGAAAAAGTTATGTATCGTCAATAGGAACTCAACGTCGCAGAAGGCATGTCAATCGGACGCCCATTCTGAGAATTATTGGCTTTTTCGTTCCAGGGGCCATGTTGGTTTTTAAGGCAAAACCAACCCGACCATACTCCACCGGCGTCCAAACCTCAGGCAGAGTAAGCCAAAAGATCCTTCTCACATAGATTAATCCAATAAAGTCGACGACACGTCAATCAGACGTCTGAAACTTAATATATGAGTGTTTCCGCTCCGAGGACCCGGTTGGTTTCGTGTACGAACAAACCCGGCCGAACTCAAAGTATTTCGAAACCTTGAGTGAGATATACGGAAAAGACCGTCTCGATCCAAGGATCACATCTCAACTGACAGTGCGTCGATCGGAGACCCGTAGCACAAGTTATGGGCGTTCGACCGGAAAAGGTTTGGTATTAAGAGGTTCGGGCCCGGTCCGACCCGGCCTGATACCCCCGGGGTCGACCCGAACCCGGTCGACCCAAACCGGGTCCGGGTCCCGCCCGCTTGGGCGCGGCCCAGCCCGGCCGGCCTGGGCGTGGCCCGGCGTGGCGGACTGGCCAGGCGGCCGGCCCGGCATGGGCATAGCGCGCCCTGCGCGCTGGCCAGGTGCTCGGCCAACCGGCCGAGCTGTTTGGCAAGGGGGGGGGGGCATGCCCCCCTGGTGTAACCGCGACCCCCCCATTAAATGGGGGCCATTTTGTGTTGGCCGACTGGGGGTTTGAACCCTCGGCTGCACACCTGTGTGGCCGGCCCGTCCCGGCCGGCCGGTTTCTGCCTCCACGAGACCGGCGACGGCCGGTCCCCTCCCTACTCCGACACCGGCGGCCCGGAACCGGCCACCAGTCACTCTGCTCCGCCGCGGCCCGGACCCGGCTGCAGTTTTGGTTCGTCCGGCATGGCGCGATGGCACCGCGCCCCTTCGCCGCGGCCCCTCTCTGGCCACGGTGTCTTTGGTTTTCTCCGACGCGGCGCGACGGCGTCGCGCATTCCTTGTCGCACGATCACACGCAGAGTGACGACACCACGCCATACTCGTTCCAAACCAAAAATAAACAACACACGGATAATGGAGGAGGTTCGACCATGTTTGTGCAGTCTGGTCCCCTCTCGTTAATCGATAGCATTTAGTCGTATATCCACGAAGAACGACAAACTAGGAATTATAAACGAAATTAATTAAATAATTTAAACCCCTACCTTGAGCGTAGCTAGAACGGGGGTTCACCGTGGAAAATGATATCTCCAGGTGAAGCTCCGTAAGTTGATGGAGAATGCCAGAGGAGGAAGTGGTGTCTCCTTTTCATTGACACGGGAAGAAGATCGAAAGAGGGTGCATCATCGATCTTCAGAAACACACCGACTGTGAAGAGGAGAAGAGATGGCACGCCGATATCTTCTTACGGTGACGACGTTCTTCGTTGAAGTCTTGGCGTTCTTCGTCGAAGATGAAGAGCTCTCTCCTCAATTGTCCACACACAACATCCAACCAAAATAAAATAAGGCTAACCCTTATTTTATTAACTCAAGCCACAATTCAAAAAAATTCAAAACTTAAATTGATTAATTGAATTGGGTGTTGGCATACTTAATGAGAGGAGAGGTAAAGTCAATAGGGTTACACAACTTAAGTGGGGGGTTAAGAGGAGTTGTGGAGTTAAGGGAATTGAAAAGGTGGGGGCTCATGTGGGCCCCACTTCACCTTTAATCCACTCATGAGAAACCAATGAGCTGTGGGTCCCACCCTAACTCCTACACTTAGGTTCTAACTCATGGAGAAGTGAAATAAAATTCTTAACGAAAATTTTATTTCACAACACTTAATCCACAAATTTAAACAACTCATAACGAGCAAACACAACTCCAGGATAGTCGTTCCAAAAAATTAACGGTGTTGTGGTTCCATCGGTGCCCTCGGAATTCAATTCCGAGCACCGGTTCAAAAGATAGGAATTCCCGCTCAATCGTTCACTGAAAGTACCTGAGTTGACCTTCGGATAGAAATTCCGGGCACACCAGGCCTCGAAATCAAGTGTCGTCTAAAACTGTGTTCTTGTAAAATCCCAAATAAAAATTAAGAAAAAATTTCCCTTGAAATTTTACGAGTCTTTACATTACTCCAACCTCTGGGATTTATGTCCCCATAAAGATACATCGAAAACTAGCGGAACAAATGTGGGTACTGAGCATGCATCTGAGCCTCCCGCTCCCAAGTTCTCTCCTGGAGGTTCCCATGCTATCATCTGATGCGCACTATAAGAATCGACCGTCAACGTAGGACCCGCTCCTGTCGATCCTCGATCTCCACTAGGACCTCTGCAAAAGTCACCCCATCATCAACGTCAAGCTCCTCATGGTCAATGATATCCGTCAGGTCGTGCACTTATCTCCTCAACTGAGATACGTGGAAGACGTCGTGCACCCGGTGCAACTGAGGTGGTAGAGCCAAGAGATAAGCCACCTCGCCAATCCTGCTGAGGACCTGGAATGGTCCGATGAAGCGTGGAGACAACTTGTCGCCTCGGAAAAATATCTGTAATCTACGTCGAGGTGAGACACGCAAGAAGACATGGTCACCATCCTCGAACTCTAGTGGCCTCCGCCTCCTGTCAGCATAAGAACTCTGCCGGCTCTGAGCTATCCTCATCCGCTCCTGGATGACCTGGACCTTCTCTATCGTGGCCTAGACCATCTCTGGTCCCACAAGTGCTGACTCCCCAGGATCTATCCAGTACAAATGAGATCTGTAAGGTCGGTCGTACAATGCCTCGTATAGTGCCATCCCGATGGTGGAGTGGTAAATGTTGTTGTATGCGAACTCCACCAAGGGTAGGTGGTCCTCCCAGCTATGACCAAAGACGAGGATACATGCGCGGACCATGTCCTCGAGAGTCTGAATGGTCCTCTCCGTTTGACCATCCGTCTGAGGGTGAAAGTCTATACTCAGACGTAGCTGCGTCCTGAACGCCTCCTGCAACCCCTTCCAAAGCTGGGAAGAAAAGCGAGCATCTCGATCAGAGACGATAGATGATGTCACACCATGAAGCCGTACAATCTTCTGAACGTAAAGTCGTCCCAAGATCTCCACTGAACACTGCTCTCTGATGGGTAAGAAGTGTGCCGACATGGTGAGTCGGCCGACAATAACCCAAATGGAGTCATGACCTCTCAAAGTGCGTGAAAGTCCAGTCACAAAGTCCATAGATATTCCGTCCCACTTCCACTCCAGGACCTCTAAGGGTTGTACCAAGCCTACTGGTACCTGGTTCTCAGCCTTCACCTTCTGTTAGGTGAGGCATCGAGAAACGAACTCTGCCATAGCCTTCTTCATGCCCTACCACCAGTTCTATCGTCTGAGATCCTAGTATATCTTCGCCACTCCAGGATGTACCGCCAAAGGATAAGTGTGAAACTCTCTCCGCACCTCCTCTCGTAAAGCAACGGGTACCAAGGTACGTCCTCTGAAAAGGACATCGTTCTCAGCTCCAATGAAAAAACCATCAGGTGCCTGTCCAGAGGATATCTGTGCATGCCGCGTCTCACAGTCAGCGTCCCCACGTTGTGCCTCTCTGACTTGCTGTAGTAGTTGAGTTGTGACTGTGAGAGACTGAAGGAAGGATGCTCCATCTCTATCCACGAAAGATATATGCAATGAGGCTAGCTGCTCTATCACCTCCTCAAGTAGCTGAATGCCCGTCCTCCTACTGAGAGCAACGGCTACAACGTTCCCCTTCCCAGGAGTATAGACTATCTCAAAGTCATAGTCCTGGAGGAATTCGAGCCATCGCCACTGTCTCAGATTCAGGTCCTTCTGAGAGAATATGTATCTGAGACTCCGATGGTCAGAAAAGACTGTAAAGCGCTCGCCCATCAGGTAGTGTCACCATGTCTTCAGAGCGAAAACCACTGCTGCTAACTCCAGGTCATGGGTAGCGTAGTTCTACTCATGCGGCCTCAACTGACGTGATCCATAGGCGATCACGGCCTGCTCTTGAATCAGGACACATCCATGTTCGGTCCCTCATGCATCACAGTTGACTACGTACCCAACTCCTTCCTCAGGCAACCTCATGATAGGTGCGCTGGTCAATCTCTGTCTCAGCTCTTGGAAGCTCTGCTGACATCTTTCTCACCATACAAAGGGTTTCCCCTTCTTCATCAAAGCTAAGAGTGGTGCCACGACTCTGGAGAAGTCTGGAACAAATCTATGGTAGTATCCAGCTAGTCCCATGAAACTATTCACCTCTGTCACGCTCCTGAGTGGCTCCCAAGCTAGCGCTGCCTCGATCTTCGCAGGATCCACCGCAACTCCTGCCTCAGAGATGACGTGTCCCAAGAAGTGGACCTCGCGTATCCAAAACTGACACTTCGAGAGCTTACCATAAAGATGATGCTCTCGGAGTGTGTCTAGTACAACCCGCAAGTGGTAGGCGTGCTCCTCCTCAGTCGTCGAGTAAATCAAAAGGTCGTCGATGAAGACCACGACAAATCGATCAAGGTATGGCTAAAATATCATGTTCATGAGGGTCATGAACACTGCTGGAGCATTGGTCACGCCGAAGGGCATAACCAATAACTCATAGTGGCCATACCGACACCTAAAGGTCGTCTTCTACACGTCCTCGTCTCAAACTCTGAGCTGATGATAGCCTGACCTGAGGTCTATCTTTGAGAACCACCATGCTCCCTTGACCTGATCGAAGAGGTCATAAATCCTCGGTAGCGGATACATGTTCCTCACTGTCACCTGGTTCAGGCGACGATCATCGAAACAAAGTCGCAAGCTCTCCTCTGCCTTCTTGGCGAACAAAATCGAGCAAGCTCGGGGTGAAACACTGGGTCGGATGAACCCCTCGCCTTGCAAGTCCTCCAACTATACCCGCAGCTCTCGAAGCTCGGCGGGGGCCATCCAATATGCTGGAGTCAATATCGGGGCTGTCCCGGGGTACAAGTCAATATAAAATTCTACCTCTCTGTGTGGAGGTAGCCCTGGAACGTCGTTGGGAAAAATTTCCGCATACTGATCCACCACTAGAGGAAAACCAGAACTCCGCATGTCAACTGCTCCTAGGATAAGGCTAGCCAACTGATTAGGGATGGGTTGTCCTCTCCTCTGAAAGTGTCCCTCCTGAGCTGCAAAGGCTCCCTTCTCGCTAGTGAAGGTGAACCAGCTCCCATCGGTGCGTACACATCGCCCCTTGTGCCTAATATAGTCAATCCGTGCATGGAATGTAGACAACCAATCCATGCCCAAGATGATGTCGTAAGGCCTCGACGCCGCTACAAGAAGATCCCAGCCGAAGCACTCGCCTCTTAGATTAATATCACACTGCCGGCACCAATGTGTAATCGTCGAGTCTTCTCCCATAAGAGTCTCTAGCCATAAAGATCGAGCCAACAGCTCTGTCGGAATATTCGAGCTCCGAACAAGGGAAGCGACTATGAAAGAATGACTCGCTCCTGTGTCTATAAGTACTATAGAAAGGGTGGAATAGACACAGATAGTACCTCGAATCATCTCGGGCACACCGTGGTCGTAGGCCTCCGCTGCCTGGAGCTGTGCCTATCTCTGCCCGCCAGCTCCCTGTGGTCCGGGTGGACCTCCTGGTGGTGGTGGTGGTAGAGCCTCAAAGTATCGCCCACCACCCGCTGCTCGGACATCTCCTCTGCCTCGTCCGCCTACTCCCTGTGAACCGCCATGGTCGACCCTCTGCCTCTGCCTCGGTGGTCCCTCAACTGTCTTCTGCTCCTCAGCACAGTGGGTCGGGCAATAACGAGCCATGTGGCACTGCCCGCCGCATGAGTAGCACTACCTGCCTCTTGAAAGACTGGCTCTGCGCTATGTGCCCCGCACTGCTGAGCCAGTGTCCTGAGGTCGACTGCCTAAGGGTTTGGTCTGCCTGGACCCATGAGTCATCCATCGACTGCCTATTGTAGAAGACTCTGCTACGTGCCGCCCTGCGGTGGGTCTCGACACTGGTGTAGACTCAGCAAGAAAGCTCTCGATCAAAAGGGCTCGCTCTAGTACTCCTGTCTGAGTCAGAATGCTGAGAGAGATCAGTGATTCCCTGATCTCGTGTCTCAATCCCAGCTCAAAGGTTCGGGCCCAGAAGAATGGGTCTCGTACCATGTCTGTAGAGTAGCACGAGAGATCAGTAAATCTCGCCGAGTACTGGGCGACCATCATGCTGCCATGCCGCAGCTGAAGAAGCTCCTGGATGTGCACCGCATGGAAGTTGGCTAGGACGAACTCTGAGCAGAAGAGGCTCTCAAAGTCTTTCCAGAGAAGAGATGCCTCATCATGCACCTAGAGCATCAAGCTCCACCATCTGCCTGCTGCTGCGTGCAGTAGGCTCGCTGCGAGGATCACCATGAGGACTGCTGGTGTCCTCACTAATCTCAAAACTTTCACCACTTCCTCCAACCAATCCTCATCTGCCTGGGGGTCCGTCTCCCCGCGGAACCAGGGTGGTCGCTGGAGATGGAACTCATGTAGTGCACTAATGAGACGTGCATCGTCAGCGGCTGGGGCTGGAAGCATCAGTGGTTCGGCGGGTAGATCTACCGCCGGTGCCTCTACTGACAAAGGGCCCTGCACCGAGGTCTCGTCGCTCGGTGGGCAATCGTCACGCTCATCTCTCAGGACCATAGCTGGCTGCCGTCGTGGGGCCATCCTGAAAAGAAAACATGTGTGCCACGTTCAGAACAGTATACCTGGTGAGCTGATACAAAGTAATCACAAAGAAAACCTGAAACACACATGCAATCAATGTTTTCGTGCATTAAGTCGGAAATCAGAAGTCAGGGTCCAGGTGTACGGATACGTCAGCTGCTGCACCAAAACTGCACTCCCTGGAATGATAACCACACCAAATATGCTAAACAATATTGCTTCACATAGAAAAAGATCAGAGTCCCATGTTCGGCGATAGAACCGAACTCCTATGATATCAATTTGTCACAACCCGTCCTGAGGGCCCGTGTCATGACTACCCCAAGCCCGCCTTCCATAGGTCAGGGGCTGGCGACTAGCACCAAGGCATAAATACCGTTAAAAAGGGAAGGAATTTCCTTTGTAAAGTAAACAAACACCACAGGGAAAGCAAGAAGTAGAAGTAAACACTAAGTAAAAATAGAGTACAATTGTAAGTGCAGAAAGTAAGTGGGCCAGTATACAAACCCAAGCTAAAAGAAAAGTACAACTGGAAAGGGAAACAGCAACTGAAAAGTAAAGCTGCAATGATGAGCTGTCCACTGGGAATCCCACCTGAAGGGTGAGTAAATATGGCCTCCTCTGCTCCTCGGTTCCAGCCGACCGCTCCGAGTACGTCTCTTCCTGTAGTCCACCTCTAGGGACCGTCCTGTTCTGCAAGCCTCAAACACGATCAGCGCGGTCCGTCGTCTGAAACCAAAACAACGTAGTACAGGCATAGCCCGTGCAGGGGTGAGTATAAGCTACTTAGTAGGGACCCCGAGACCCCTGATGGTCTCCCAAAATCCACAAAGGATAAACCACAAAGGAAAGATACAATCACGAAGTAACATCCGAAACTGCATAGGTATATGCCCATACATATACCTAAGTCATCAATTCTCATTCGACTCCAACATCCAAACCAAAGTACAGCCCAGTCCACAAAGGAAAGTAAAACGTAAATCCACATAGGATAGCACAACACAATCCACATAGGAATGCAAAACAGGATTCAGCTCACACTGGTATACTTCGTCGTATGGCGATAGTGATGAACAGATATATCCACTTATTCATCTAAGTCGGCGAACCCACAAAAGATCGAAAGGTACTAACCTCCGCAATGACCCACATAGGATCTGACCCACAAAAGATCGATTGTTAACTAACCCCCGCAAGACTCACACAGGATCGGAACCACACAGGATCTGTTGGCGCTAGCTCACAGAGAACCGCTGAGTGCTAACCCACACAGGATCGGACCCACACCTGATCAGTAGCACAGATCCACATAGGATCTCTGAGTGTTGTAGTCGTTGTCGTCGAATCCACTGAGGATCTCTGTACAGTCGTCGTAGTAGTAGTAGTCGCATCCAGCTCTAGGGTTCCCGCACACAGCAAGCTCGTTCGGGAGGGGCCGCTCCATGAGCCGAGAGGCTGATACATCAACTGACACATAGTCTAGAGTTTATATATCCAAAAGTTCGGTATCGTCAACAGGAACTCAACGTCGCAGATGGCATGTCAATCAGACGCCCGGTCTGAGAGTTATTGGCTTTTTTGTTCCCAGGGCCCTTTTGGTTTTTAAGGCAAAACCAACCCGACCGTACTCCACCTACGTCTAAACCTCGGGAAAATTAAGACAAAAGATCCGTCTCATTTAGAGGAATCCAAAAAAGTCGACGGCACGTCAATCGGACATCCGGAGCTTAAGATATGAGTGTTTCCACTCCGAGGGCCCGGTTGGTTTCGTGTACGAACCAACCCGGCCAAACTCAAAGTATTCCGAAATCTTGAGTGCGATATTCCGAAACGACCGTCCTGATCCAAGGATCGCATCGAAACTGACGGTGCATCAATCGGAGACCCGTATCACAATTTATGGGCGTCTTACCGGAAAAGGATCGGTATTAAGGGGTTCAGGCTCGGTCCGACCCGGCCCGATACCCCCGGGGTCGACCCGAACCGGGTCCGAGCCCAGCTCGCTTGGGCGCGGCCCGGCCCGGCCGGCCTGGGCATGGCCTGGCCTGGTGGACCGGCTGGGCGGCTGGCCCGTCCTGGGCACAGGGCGCCCTGCGCGCTGGCCAGGCGCTCGGCCAACCGGCCGAGCAGTTTGGCAGGGGGGGGCGCCTTCCCCCTGGTGTAACCGCAGACCCCCATTAAATGGGGGCCGTTTTGTGCTGGCCGACCGGGGGTTTGAACCCCTGGCTTCACACCTATCCGGTCGGCCCGCCCAGGCCGACTGGTTTCAGCCTCCACGGGACCGGCGACAGCCGGTCCCCTCCCTGTTCTGACACCAACGTCCCGGAACCGGCCGCCGGTCACTCTGCTCCGCCGCGGCCCGAAACCGGTCGTGGTTTTGGTTCATCCGGCACGGCGCGATGGCGCCGCGCCCCTCTGTCATGGCCCAGCTCCAGCCGAGGTGTCTTTGGTTTTCTCCGACGTGGCGCGACGGCGCCGCGACTTGGTTCAACTTTACGATGCGGCGCGACGGCGTCATGTCCTTGTTCGTTTCTATGGCGCAGCGCGACGGCCCCGCACATTCCTTGTCACATGATCACAGGCGGTGCGATGGCACCCCACCATACTTTTTTCAAACCACAAAGAAACAACACACGGATAAGGGTGGAGGGTCGGTCGTGTTTGTGCGGTCCGACCCCCTCTCGTTAATCGATAGCACTTAGTCGTATATCCACGAAGAACGACAAACTAGAAATCGCGAACGAAATTAATTAAATAATTTAAACCCTTACCTTGAGAGTAGCTAGAATGGGGGTTTTCCGCGGAAAACGACGTCGCGAGGTGAGGCTCCGTAAGTTGACGGAGAATGCCCGAGGAGGAAGTGGTGTCTCCTTTTTGTTGACACGGGAAGAAGATCGAAAGAGGGTGCGTCGTCGATCTTCAGAAATACACCAGCTGCGAAGAAGAGAAGAGATGGTACGCCGATATCTTCTTACGGTGACGACGTTCTTCGTTGAAGTCTTGGTGTTCTTCGTCAAAGATGAAGAGCTCTGTCCTCAATTGTCCACACACAACATCCAACCAAAATAAAATAAGTCTCACCCTTATTTTATTAACTCAAGCCACAATTCAAAAAAATTCAAAACATAAATTAATTATTTGAATTGGGTGTTGGCATACTTAATGAGAGGAGAGGTAAAGTCAAAAGGGTTACACAACATAAGTGGGGGGATAAGAGGAGTTAGGGAGTTAATGGAATTGAAAAGGATGGGGCTTGTGTGGGCCCACCTCACCTTTAATCCACTCAAGATAAACCAACAAATAGTGGGTCCCACCCTAAATCCTACACTTAGGTTCTAACTCATGGAGAAGTGAAATAAAATTCTTAATGAAACTTTTATTTCACAACACTTAATCCACAAATTCAAACAACTCATAATGAGCAAACGCAACTCCAGGATAGGTGTTCCTAAGCAATTACCGGTGCTGCGGTTCCATCGGTGCCCTCGGAATTCAATTTCGATCATTGGTTCAAAAGATTGGAATTCCCGCTCGTTAGTTCACTGAACGTACCTGACCTAAACTTTGGATAGAAATTCCGGGCACACCGGGCCTCGGAATCAAGTGCCTTCTGAAATTGCGTTCTTGTAAAATCCAAAAGAAAAATTAAGAAAAAATTTCCCTTGAATTTTTACGGGTAGTTACATTTTTCTTCGAAAATAAAAGGTTGAAAATAGAAAATATCTTTGTGGGAAGACCCACATCAGAAATTGGGTTAATAAAATTTAGTCTTAATAAGAGGAAAAGATAAATGAAAGGGTCACAACAAAATTATGATCTCTATTAGGAGAACATTGGTGGAAATTAAAGACATATAATTGGATGAAAAACGTTAATATTTATTGGTAGTGATTGAGGTCATTAATCATAAATAATTATAAAATTGAGGTCCTTAAATTCATCAATCTGTGATGATTGGAAATACCATCGGTTCAACAAATCATAATGTATTAGGATAACACGTTTTTGGTTTTAGGATGCCTTAAATAAAGTATAAGAATTAATTTCTTCATAGAATAAGAGAAGAACAAAAATATATTCTTGACGAGTAGTGTTCCATCCTTTAACTAATTGCAACCACAAACTCATCTTTCACTCTAAAAGATAATAGAACGTTAAAAAAATTCCATTTATCCTATACGTATAGGGTTCCAAACAATGAATTTATAATTCTCTACCAGATATATTAAAAAACCAACATTATTTTATCCAGTACGTCACGTTGGCCAGTGGTAGGTGATACACCTTTGTCACCCTTCGGTTGCGGGTTGAAGTCTCGCGGCCTTTCCGGACGTGATGGGTTGCCACCCGACCTCTGGGTTGTCTTTTTATGGAAATCCAAAAATAATCCCAAACTATAACTTTCCAAAATACATCAGTCCAAAATTTATATGTAAGGTAAACACAATGAAGATCCTTTTTTCCACGTAATAACATGTGAACACCTTCATCATGTATTCTTTTAAAACACTGCAACATTCGGAATTACGATAAAACCTTATTGATTACATTCATGATCCTTTATTCCTTAAATAATAATGGATATACTCTTTCAATATAAAAACATTGTAAACTCCAACAATTATGGAATATACAAATCATTAATCAGTTTCAAGGTAGTCAAGAATATCCAATTTAATTTATCCAAATAAATCATGTATTATTCCAAAATCACTACATCGGTATCAGAACCATATCATGGTTTATCATTCTCTCAACCATATATTTTCCAAATCATTATCCTAATATTGAGTCACTTTTCATGGTTCCACACAATCTCATGTCCTTAATGAAATAGTACTGCAGAACAATACTTATATACTCTTTAATTATTATAACCTGTACATCGTTGATACAATACATAAGGGACATAATTATTTAATAACAACATAATAACTCTAATCATTCTTCCACATCTGTGGTAGTATCATAACTTGATTGTTATCCAATAGCATCATGTGGGGTATACTCTGATGATTTGGACATTGGTTTTCGTAGTGTCCCAATTCCTTGCAGATGAAGCATTATACATTTGAAACGTTTTTCTTACCCTTGCAGCCACATACAAGATGTCCTTTTTCTCCACACTTATAACAAACTCTCATTTCCTTCAGGCATGTTCCAAGGTGTTTCTTCCCACTATTATCACATATGGAAAAATTCTTCTTTTCCCTCTTCCCTTTATCCATCTTTCTCTCTTCCATCCTTTTCTTCTCTTGCTTCCCTTCAAATCCATAGGACTTTGATAAATGTTTACTTATCTTTTCTACACATGATATTATTTCTTCATATGATGATAAAACATGGGAGACTATTTCCCTTCTAAATGATGACTTAATACCGTGAAAGATATGACCCTTCTTATTCTTTGGATCATACGTATTCCTGGAGTTCACATTCTATCTCTGGGCGCCATTTCTATACAATGGCATAAACTAGGTTAGTTTACGAATTGCAATGAATAATTCCAAACATGTAAAATAACTAATGTAAATTGAACAATTTATGGATATAATCCATAATCATAAAGATGTTTTCAGTGAGGAAATATATACTCATAAACCATTCATAATGGTTTGTAAAGAAAATGAGAATTATTCAAAGAATATCCCCCGGGAGTGTCGTAACCAAGAGTGTAGAAAGGGCCATTGAGGTGCACCAGTTCCTGTTCGAGTCTAGCTCAAAGCAGTGTTTTTGGGTTTTACCCCTAGGTAAATCTGTGCCAGAGCCACCTCTACCTACCCATATCCAGACAGGGATGTATTTCTCGGAAAACTCACAAAATCTCTACAACACCAATATTCTAGGAAGTTCTTCTATACTAATCCTCAAAGACTATCTTAGAGCTATGTTATCTAATCAGAGATTATCTAAATATAGTTTCCGAGGTTATTGCTAAACTTCCTCTGATACCAACAGTAACGCCCCGACCCCAGTTACCCAGAGTCGGTGCATTATTTCACTTGAAGACATAAAAAACAACATAAATATTCTTTATTTAGGCCATTATTACATTGGATTAACCCTACATATCAATCACAATACACTTCTTGGAATCCTTGGAAAAATAAAACATAGAGATGGGCGAGCTCAAATGCTTAGTAAGGGTAAGCAATACAACAGAAACTTTTATAAATAAGCATAAACATTCAAGGAAATGTATAACTAAAACAAAAGAATTTTAAACATTAACATCAGCATAATATGGCAAAAATAAAATGAAATAATTTCATTTACTTATTCATATGTATATTCTGCTAGTCGAATAATCACATGCAATATCACTAACCACATTCATAATGATGGAATGCAAATTGTTGAACATTAATTTCTTTGTTAAAACCCTGTGCCAAGACCTAGGGGCTACCTATAACCGGAAACCAACCCGGAGTGCCTCTAATAACCGGACACCAACCCAGAGTGCCTCTAATAACCAGACACCAACCCTGAGTGCCTCTAATAACCGGACACCAACCCGGAGTGCCACTAATAACTGGACACCAACCCGGAGTGCCTCTAATAACCGAAAACCAACCTGTAGGGTCTACTGTAACCGGACCCCAACCCGGAGGGCTTACTTTTACTGGTCCCAATCCCGAAACATACTATTCCAACACATTCATCTTATGAAAAGGATGAAATATAATGTAAACATTCACATTAAAACTATAATACGAAATGCCAAAAAAAATTCATAAACCATTAATGGCATAAAAATAACTCATCCATAGTCAAACATATCACAAAACCTTAAATACAATATGGAATATTTGTATCATAATAAATCCACTTCAATCAAGTGTAAAATTTATCAAAGGATGTTGATATAGATGAAATCAAAACTATTTGAGAGAAATATCTCTTTTTTTGAAATCATTTAAAAGTCACATAATTATAAAAGAAAACATTTAAATTGAAAATATTATTATATGCTTGTAAGGGAAGCTTCAAATATTAATAACAGCGAAAAATAGCTACACCCTCTGTATAAGTTAAAAAGACATTCTTACCATAATTCTTTCGAAAAGGATAAAAAGGCCCTTGTTTGCAAAACAACAAAATGATTCCTTTATAAACATCTTATAAAAAATTAATAAAAAGGGTATAAATTAATTTAACCCAAATTCTGTAAAATAGTAAGAATTTTTGGAAATACATTTTTAAGAAACATGGACGTGGATGATAAAGGGGTCCCAGTAGATACTTATGTAAAAACAACCTCGGATGATAAAGAGATTGTAAAATTAACCCTTACCAATTTGGTGACGTACGAAAAGTACACCCAATGTAAAAGGTATCATATAATGAATAAGTAAATAAACATAAATTAAAGTGTATTACTCAAAGAATATAATTATGGGCAGTACATACATCACAGAAAAGGTAATAGTGGCAATATGGCATTAATCTCACAGGAATAAGGAGTGAGATGAAAACCCATTACCTTGTACCTTTCCTTGGTTGGGGGTAGGTTAAACTCATGTATAATGGTGAAATAACTATTATTAAATTATACAAGAATCATTTAAATTAATATGATATCATATATCATCTTTTAACATTGGTTTGTTAATAATATCTTAGTATTATCGTTGGTTCGGTTGTTAACTTAGTCATTTTCTTTTATATGTTTTGTTACATAAGCCATGCTTTATAGGGATAGGTAGTATATTATTCATATAAAGAATGATATCAAGTCCTTAAACACTATTTTCAATCATCAAATGAGAATTATACTTGAATGGATACGATGGAGAATGAATCTCATCGCATTCGTGGAGACGGTAGTCCATACGTACGCACAAGCGACAATATCATTCTTTTGATATTAAAATAATATTTAAACGGATGGTATATTTTATATAAAGAATCATTATCATTTTATATATATTATTTACATTAATTACATATCATTATTATACCCATCCAAATAATAATGTTTTGAATAACAATTACACCACGATGTGGAGACGATAAGCCGTGCGTACACACGTATGGTGACATGTCATTCAAAGGATGGATAGAATACTCAATATGGTTGTACCATGTTTATAATAACATCATAGTATATATAATATACTTGAGTTATTATTTTATAATGGTAATAACAAATAAATATGAAGTTGAAGAAGAAAGGAACTTGAAAGAGGGTGGTGAAAACATTACATCTTCTTCGGGTTCTTCCTTTTGATTTGATCAAAAGGACTCCATATGATGGATTTCTTCCTAAGGAAGTCCTCTAAGATGAAGTGAGGGAAGTTACGAGATTATATGGTCATGGTTTGGCCGTATCCAAAAGGCTTTGAAGGTGTTAAGAATTGGTTAGAAGTGGTGTCATTTTATAAGGGGGAGGAGGGCCACCTTAGGAAGAGCTAGAAATATTATTTTACAATAAATTCACATTCGGTTTATAATGGCTCCAAAGTGTATTATATAAATTTTATGGTGGGGATGGGTCGAAAACCACTCAACCAATTGGTTTTAGACAGGTTTGGGTCAATATATTAACCTTATCTTTTAGTTTTAACTCTTAGTTAATTTGGTTGACAATTACCATGTCACTTTGTATTTTTATATTATATAGTTTATAAACATACTATATACATCCAATCGACCCCCAAGTGGCCCATTAATGATAAACCTATCCTAATATATGTCTATTGGTCGAACCATAGATTTTTAGGAATTTAATATCAATTAATAATATAATATCTATTTAAAAACTCTTTTATGTAAATTTTGACACTATTTGGTATTTTATTTTTGTGAAAATCATAAAAGAATTATTACTACTAAAAAAGTTATGTAAATCAATCCTAACATGTCATGTTTACCTATAAAATTCATTTAATTAATTAAAAGTCTAAAATTATATTTATTTAGGTATTTATAATATCAATTACTTTAATATTTCACTAATAAGGTAATTACTGCATAATAATTGTGCCATAAATAAATTAAATTATTTAATGTCTAAAAATTATAAATAAAATACCATTATGTTGGAAATATTATTATCTTACTAATGATTATTTATAGATGAAAATATAACATATATAACCCTATGTAAAAAAAATTTTACTAAAAGGTATAGCTTATGTCATTTTGGTATTTACTTTAACTTAATTAGTATAAAGTGTCATTATCACTTACAAGTGGATCCATGAGGTCCCAAAATCGACTCAAATATGCCCATGGTTGGAAATTTATAAACCAATAGGGTTAAGACACGTTTTAAGGTAATTTATTATTATTATAATATTATTTTTTAACTTTATTTATCGGATTTACCAGTTAACCATGGTAAACAATATATTTACCGAAATAATTATCCAAAATGTCAAAAAATAAAAGTTACCTATTTACACAATTTGGACATCCTGATTCCAAATATCGATTTAATTTTTCCAAATTCATAACAGAGAAGTGGAAGAAATTAATTTAAAATTAATTCCCTCTATCAAAACAAAAAGTGTGTTTTTAAGAGATAATAACTATCAAAATATTGACACTTGTTTATGTCTGGTTTAAATGTGAAATTATTTCCAATGACCATAATTGTATTAAATGGTAAACATATATTCTAAATATAATTTAAATCCACTCAAATTAATAATTTATCACTATTATTAATTTTTATTTAAAAAGTTATTATTAATAAAAAATTTAGTAATTTTCACTATTCATTAAAATATAAAAGTTATCCGAAAAGTACCAAAATTTCATCCTAATATAATTTTGATATTCCGAATCCAAAAATGAAGTACATTTTGAAAGATAAAATGTATAAAATTTCAAAATGTAGGTATTACTATACACAAGGCTAGTTTGATTGGTTGTGGTGTGTGTTAGAACTCGAAGTTGCGTACCACACACGCTACTGTATTATTTAAAGAGAAGCATACCAAGGAATCTTGGGGTGTTACATTGTAAATTTTTGATGTCCCCATTCTAAAGAATAAATTTATTAAGTCAAACTGAAAATATAAAAGTTTTAAAATATTGGATTTAAAAAGGGTTCACTATTAAAAGTCAGTAAAAGTGTATTTTTGAAAAATACTTCTTTCATTTGAAAAAAAAATTTGTTCTTACATTATGTCTCAGAAACACATAATATGGATTCTAAAACAATAAGGATTATATAAAGATCAAAATTCAGTTAATTCTACTCATAACCTCTTTTGAACGGCTAGTTTGGTGAGTCATGGTGCACTGGAACTCGGGGTTGCGTGTAGTGCAATTTATTGAATTATTTTGAAGAAATAATGCACTATAAAATCATGGGGTGTTACTGTCCAACCACCAAATTCTTTGCTTTAACTATTCCAATTTGGTGTAGTTCTATTGGAGGATCCCTCATGGTGTAGTGTAGGAATCCTTAGCCCCCATTCATGTTGGGGTTATGATGATAACATCATGTGCCCTTCATTATTCTTATAACCTACCACATCCTCAACACATGTAGTTAAATTGCATGGATCCTTCATGAAATCTGTATGTCCTGATTCCCATCCTCATGGAAAAAGTAGGAACACCTAGAAATGTAATCCGTAGGCCCATCCACAAACTCTAGGAACTCCCCTTGCATCGAAACACATGGTTTTGTGATGAATCTGGCATTCATTCACATAGATTTCATCATGAGCGCACCATGTATCCCTCTCTTTGGAGATATACTACTCTTCCATTGTCCCGCAAGATGTTAAACTTCACGGGCATATTTGTTCTGTACAGGTCCCCTTTATTTGGGTCTTCATCACCTTTCACATCCAAAATGACCCCAAAATTATACGGAAGCTTGGCCAAAAGACACTCTTACAATTTCGGGACAACATTATTGAGGATATCGAATGTCATATTGATACAAGTCTCGTGTTGTGGAAATGGTCAACAATTGATGCTCATTTTTTATTCCCATTTCTGGTAACATGATATGGATTTTGTGTTGTGATCAGGTTCAACAGCAATCCTACAATGTTAAAACCTCCCCCATATGCCCCAAATATTGGGTGTAGTGGTTCATTCTATCTTGCTTTCCCTTCAAACGTCATCCTACCTCGAGATGGATTGTTGGTCCTGTTGGAATCGACCACGCCTAATCTTCTTCCCTAATTTTTGTACCTGTATATAATGGGGAGAGATTGGTCCTATACTTTCTTTCCCACACTAAGTAGTTCCCATGTGGGATTTGGAGATTTGGTAATGCAATACCCACATAAAGGGTCACATATCAATGGTCTGCATCCTATAACCTTAAACTAATATCGCCATCGTCCTCACGGCATGAGAATAAACTGTAAACTGGTTGGGACTTTCTATCCCATGTCCCTCGACCTTTTTGGTCCCTTGGCCCATGTTCTCACCTAGGATTGTGCATTGTGGTGATGGCTCCTTTTCCTCTTTCACATTGGGTTATTTTTTCCATGCCGCAAACATCCCCATGAGACACCCCATCATCCAATGTTTATACCGTATGAAGTAAAACTGCATAGCATCACTCAGAACTATGTGTTTCTTGATTCCCATCATTATGGGATACATTGGACTGCCAAGTCAATTAGCCTTCGGGCCCATCCCCATTTGATAGAAACCTCATTTCCTTTTTTTCCCCATGTCTTGAGTTCTTCCAGCACAGGGGAAACTAGTGTGGTAAGGGATTATATCCTGATTCATGTCAGGATTGTAACAACCACTTCATGTACCTCTTTCCACAGAGATTTCTTCATCCCCTTGTTCCACACTCATATTTTTGAGTCAGCTACACATAAGTTAGACCCCTAGACCCTCTCTGGAAGTTCACCAATTTTCCCAGGAGTACTCTGGTTCAGGACCTAGAGCGTTAGATTCTACATAGACATGTTATCTCCCATCCTCATGCTTCATGTTCCCCTTCATTCAGTCTTTCATCATAATTAACATTCGAAATAACCCCTGAATGGAATGGATACATGGACCAAGCATCCTCCTACCTTCTTGGGCTAACATCCTCAATAATTTTGAATTAAAAATTGATATAAGTCTCGCATTGGGAAGATGGCCAGCGGTCGACACTCATTTTTTGTTTCCATTTCAGGTCACATGATGTGGACACTGTGTTTCGATTATGCTCCATAGTTATCCTCCATCATCACACAAACTCCATCATTTCATAATTTATGGTTGCTTGATTCACATAGTTTTCCACTACATCATGTCTAAGTGGAATTTTGACACTCTTGGTACTATCCCTCAGTGTTCATTTTAATGTTAGGAGGACAAATCCATGGTGAGGCATCATTCCGGGCTCCACAACATTTCCCATTTTCTAGTATTCCATTTGTTCAAATGACCTTCTCCTCCCTTGTTTCCCACATCGAGCATAGCTCACATGGGTTTAGGGATTCAGTCGAGGATTGAGATCATTCAGAAGAGTCATGCTTTTCTATGTTCCAAGCTATAAGACCATAAACTATCATCTTTCTATGTCTTTTCTACAAGGAGTAAAAACTGCATACCCTCAGAAATATGTATAACTTGATTCTCATCCTTATGGGATTAGTGGGAGTGCCTAAGAATCTCATCTTTAGGTACAGTTGATGTTATACTAATTACTTCTTCTATTAGACATTTTTTCCTTGACATTCATATGATTTCGTGGTGTGGAATTTATGGTATTATGTCCTCACTTACATTGGGTTTGCAATAGCGGTATCACATAATCCCCTTCTTGGAGCTAGTCTCCCCTATCTCTCGTCCTTGCTGCAAGTTGTTAAAATCCACTACTAAAACTATGTAAGACTTGAATCCCATCATCATGTGATATGTAGGAACACCAATAAATTTCGTATTCCGGTCCAGACCCATATTCTCTAACATTTCCTACCCATCCCCCCAAGGTTTCTTCTTAGAGATTGCACGTGGTGTGGTGTAGACCCTGTCCTCATTCATGTCGGGCATGCTTTATCTTCCCTTGTGCATTCCCCCAAAATATCATGTTTCTTATGTATGTGTCCAATCTATATTACTTTAAACCAGGTTCCCTGGTCCCACATGACATTAAAATATTATGACTTTACTAAAAGACATTAAAATGCAGGGGTTTGTCCTATTATATGACCCTAAACCATGACAATATCATCCTGGTTGCACTACAAAAAACAACATTTCATTTTGAAATTCTTACTAGAGGGGACATCATGTTTGGTATTGGTTATCCACCATACCATATTTCAATGCTTGTATAAGGATTGTTTCCTATAGAGAATCCTAGATTTTCTATCCTAGGTGTATCGCTTCACAAAAAAAATAGCAAACAGCCATCCTAATGAACAAAAAAGAGCTATCAAATACCGTTTCCTTTGGTGCCTGGGCTAGACCCGACGATGGTATTGTCCCGGGAATTGGTACCCTACCATTCCACCTCTAGAACAATATATGGCATGATCCCCATAATAATGGGGTACATTGGAACACCCATGCTATTTGCCGAAGGACCAGCCCAACTTTCATTTTTGGTCCCTCAACCTAAAACCTCCCCAGGGAGTACATGGTGTGATATGGACACCTATCATCCTCATTCGCGTTAGGTTTTGAAAATATTGTAACATGTGTCTCCATAGATCCTTTCTATCTATAATCTAAGCTCTAAGATAATAAAACTATGATCCGTACATCCATGTCGTAGGAATCTAGAGTGCGTGATATTTTTAAGAACTAATTTTCTCTTGATTCTCATCATCATGGGATACCTAGAAACTCCCAAACATTACTTATATAGGTCCTTCCTTACAAATATTAAATCCTTCCCCTTTGTTTGGCACATTGGCCTGAACTCCTATGGAAGCATGTGGTGTGGTGAGAACCTCTTGGATCCTCATTCTCGTCAGGTTTTTCGACAACCACACCATGTTTCATCCTTGTCTTTTCCCAACCTGGTTTGAGATCTACAAACCTAAACTAAGATATCCCTATTGGAAATATGCATCGAGTTTGAATACTTGTCCAACCTACGAGCACATTATTAAATCAGGTCCCCTCTAAATGGTCCGTTGTATGACCTTAAGCTAGGACCATGCGACCCCAAGAACTTTTTCCTTGGAAAGGGATTTTACTCCATCTATATGATATGTCTTATTGTCATACTCAAACACATCATGACAAAGAGCCCAAGTTGTGGAATTTCACATGTAAATTCTCTTGTTTTGTATCCAAGCTTCATGATCCCTTAATTTTGATCCCCATCCTATTTCATGTCTGAAGGGTATAGATTTATGTCTTGGTCTCATGCCACATTGTCATGGGCTAACACCCCTCAAGACCATAGAAAGATTTTTCTACAAGTCTAGATTTTCAAACATTGTCATTGGTCAACACTCATTTTTCTATCCCCATTACAGGATATTGCAAAATAGATCTTGTGCTTATAACATTGTCTATAATAGTTACACTTTATCATCACCCCACCATCATTGTGATGCATATCTCAGGTGCCCTGACTCGCATAACTCAACTCCCTTATGTTCAAGTGGAATTCCATCACACTCGGCTTTACACCTTCACACATCTATGTTCATTAAGCAGGAATGTCAATAATATTGGGATGTCATTCGCATAGCATTCCACTTCCAATAATTTGGGACACCCTATACCAGTGAAATCACATCGCTACTCCATGTTTCCAAATCGAGCATGACTCACGTGGGCTTATTTGTGTTGGTGGGGAATATACTGGTGTAGCTATGCCAGAAATGATTTTCATCCCACATAACATTAAAATGTGATTCCAAAACTATGTGAATCTTGATTCCAAACCTAATTAGGTACGTAGGAATGCCCAAGCACATTGCCAAGGGCCATGCCTATCTTTCACTTTTGGTCTCTTGACCTAAAACTACATCCTCCAATGATATGTGGTGGGGGGAAAACTATTTATGTCCTCATTCATGTCTAGTTATTACTACCGCATCATGTACATCCCTTTTGGTATCTCCCCCTTTAATCTATGTCCATCTATATAATGTTAATCATAACGATTCAACTTAACCACGACGAATGACATTAAATTGTCTTTATACCCTGAACCAGTTCAAGATTCCCCATGTTATCTATGGGTTATGTCAAGTTCCTCCCCAATGAAGATTCCCCCTACCAGCATTGGTCTCTAACCACACTGTGCTCAAGAACTACGTATGACTTGATTCCCATCCTCATGTGGTACGTAGAACTGCCTAAGCACTTCTTTTTAGGTCCAGCACAAAGTCAGTTCATCTTTGGTCTATGGAATAATGAATCCCATCAGGAACATGCAGTATGGTATGGAATCCTATGGTACTCATTCACGTCAGGATATGTACCGCACCCCAAATTTCCTTTCTGAGTAACCATGTCATCAACACATAAATTTAAATATCAGTTCTACCCTGAACAAGTTCAAGGTTCCCCATGTTTACTAATTGTTGCATCATCTCCCTCGCTAGAGAGGATTTCACCTATGAGAAATGGTCCCTAGCCATGATATGCTTTAGAACAACTTTTGGATTGATTATCACTCATATGGGACATGTAGTGATGTTCATGTCTCTTGCCTCATGGCCTAGCCCTAGGGGTATTTCAAGTCCTTACCAGAGAGGTTGTTTTTTGATGCGAGTTTGATCCCTAATCAAATCGATGCTTATACGTAATGTGAATTCACAATGGGGGTTTAATTTCAAGAGTGATGGACTCAATTCGAAAAGCCCATCACTCCACCCTTCATTCATTCTGTGACCTTTATTTAGTCCTTCACCCTATTTCACATCTCCAGGGACACCTTAACAATATGGATTCTTAGCCTACAACACACCACTATTCAAGGACAATGTTCTGGTAAACTATTGGATAACAGTTCATTTCAGGCCCCATATTTCAAACATGGTCCGCGGTTGGCCTTCATTTTCCATCCCCGATTTAGGCTAGCGCAATAAGTATACAATTTTTTAAACATGATCACTAGTTATCCTCCATTTTCATACCACCCCTACAGTTTCCTGAATATTGGGTATCCTAATTCACTCTTTCCACTCCCCTATGTTCAGAATGAATGTAATTCCCCTGGAGTTACCCCACTCGTGCACCAGAGCACATTGGGAATAGGGAAATTAGAGTATTCTATGAACATCATTCTCCAGTCAGTCCTCCTTCATTTTTTTCTAGAAGCCCAGATTGGTAATTTATATATTGTATACCCAAAGACTTGTTTCCACTCCTACATTCAAATGAAATAACAAAAAATCCATAATTTTTTAACACATCGGGCATGACCCATGTGGGATTAAGGGTTGATCACTGGATGTTTCATATATGTGATTGAGATACAATGAACAAAACAGACAATAGCATTCATGCATGCATGCAAAGTTATTAAGAAAATAAGAAAAAATAATTTATATGATCACACCAATCACAGTACCCAGGGGTTGGACCTTCCCATATATTGGTAGACCTCTTAAATGATGTGTTTCATCTCCTCCACCCACTGACTCATGGCTTCTAGAGACTGATGTCGCCTACTAATCTTCTATCACTACTCAACATAAATGGGATGTAGTTTGTTATCCTCGATCATATCCTGATCTTCTTCGACTTGAATAATGACCATCTATTCAAAGGCTAACCTCATTTGTTCATTGGCCTCTACTATCTAGGCCTTTAGTCTTGATATGAGCCCTGATAACCCCTCAAGGAAAGCAGAATACTCATTCTCTCGTACCCTCAAATGTTGGATCTTGTTTTCAGCCTCTTGGAGACTTCATATATTGATGATTCTTCTCCACTACCAGCCATCACTGAGACTACGTGCACCTTCCTGCAACCACTCTTAATGGTTGTCTTGAATAAGCACATGTGGTCATTGGCCATTTACTACTCCAGTGAATAGTTCACATAGCCCGGTACGAAGCCTCCTCGTCTGATATATTCATTATGTTTGTAGGGTCTTCGTGATAAAGAACTTGGCCAGTTTCCATGATTTTTGATGAATGGAATTATTGTTCTCTTCTTTAGAAGTAGTTTTTTGTCAATCTTGTTGGTTGATATGGTCGTATGCAGGAAACAACTCCAAGAGATCAACATCCGTGTCTTCCTCGGGTTGGTCATCATCACTAGATTACAGTTCAATGATGTCTTCTCAGTTAATGATAATGTCTTTCCCACTAGCAATATTGATCTCTGCCATCGGCCATTCATAGGGAACTATATCCTGGTATTCTATGTCGATCAACATGATTGGGAGCGGCACCTCGATTCGGAGCAAACCCTTGGGTCTCCCAGCCATTTTCATAATTTTCATATGCACAATCCTGAAAATTGTGTATGCAATGATCATGTTAGCCAGTTCTCTCGACAGGGTAATGGGTATAGTTCTAGAGTATGATACCTACCCAAGATTTCATCTTGGTTTTGCCTTAGGTCTACCATCTCTAGGAGGCCAGGGCGTGGCCCCCCATATATGATATTTGGCTCTGAGGATTCTATGATGGCCACCCCTGCTTCACAAACATCATTGGGCTCTACCACCATGATCTCCTAGGTTGCGGGCCCCGGTGTCGGGTCCTTTGCGATTGCAACACCTTCGTCATCATCCATGATAGTGGCTGACTAAAGGTTCTCTTGTACAAGTACATGTCATTATAGAATGATTGAAAATGTAGGGATGACATTTTTGCATTGAAAGGGGGTGGAAACCTACTTGCCAAGTTGCAGTGAGTTTTCCCGGGGAGATCCCCCCCCCCCCCGAGGCTGGTATCACCCCTTCATTATGAAAGGGTCCCCTAGAGGCCCCCTTCATTTCTGGATGGGATTATCCCATTATAAAGTCTTCCCACCGCAATTCTTATATGTTGTTGGGCAAGAGGAAACAGTCATCTAGTTGAGCTTCCGTCAGTTCTGTGGGAGTAGTCATATTTAGCAGCACACTATCCCAATGTGACATCGACTGCATATCACCCAAGGAATGTATTACCTCCTCAAGATCTATTTAAAATTGTCTTCCCTTAGAAGGCTATTAATTGAAGCTGTATTCAGAAAAGTAAATATTTCCCACCAAAATCATGAGTATGTTCAGGTTCGTCCATAAACTGTTGATGTTGATGTGTTGTTTTATCTTTTCCCATTCATATCTTGCCTCTGGGAGGACAAAATTAGACTAAACTGATACTTAATGCAGTTTCTTCGAAGTATCTTGAGGGGAGATCTTGTGAAATCCCTGAGATGATTCACCTCCCTCCTAGCACCTCCTAGATTTAGCCACTAGGACTGACACTACCCCCTCACCCACATCATGTTCATTCAACACTGGATAGAGATTTTTTGGTTCATGGCCAGCCAACCCTATTGTTGCAGCTTTTCCAACCTAGAAAATTTATGCATTACATTTCGACCCCCCCCCCCCCCCCCCGGTGCCAGTTTCTAGCGTCGTGTTGTTGGAACTACCATTCTGGCACAAATGGTCACTTGCTTGAGCATTTCACCGGGGTAGGAAGCCTCCCAACTCTGTGTATATGTGTGGACCAATCTAAATGTAGTATCAGGTGGGGGAACCACATTTATCATCTTACCATAATCCCTTATAAACATTATCAAGAGTTTTTGCATCGCTCATGGGTGATTCCCATGGTGCACATTCATGTACACCAAGGGAGTGATCCTTTGTAGAGAATGGAATTGTTGGGAAAACTATTGCGGAGTGTATGGTTCACATATGAGTTTGATGTCTACTCATGCCACCAGCACACCACCATAAAAGGTAAAAATATAGGACTATTTCTCTATAGTATCTGTGACATCATCGGAATAGGCCCAGGGTGTCTTGGGGAATGGATGAAAGATAAATTGTTATACTCACCACATCTTACCTAGCACGGTGAAAGCATCCAGGTTCAACGGGGTGATCTCTGCAATGTTTAAAATGGTTGGGCGAGAATGTATCACTAGTGGATAAATGGGGTTCAGGTATCCCTAAATCCCCATGTGCACTGTGATACAACTATATATAAAGTGGAATTGCCCTAACAATCATAGTGGCCTCTTCCCCCCACTAACATGCCAGAGTAGATGGTATTACATTTCCAGCATGGGTATGCCCATATTGATAAGGTCCCCACCAGCCTGTTGAGCTTCCATGATAAATGTACTTGTTCACACCCCCATGCAGACATCTCTTACTGGTAATATCCATCCACAAATCAATATTGAGATAAACCCTGCAAGTTTGACTATCGGTCACTACTTAGTCATGATATTGTATCCCCACAGCTTCCACTGGCTATCTTCTAGGATCCTCCATTACGAACCCTCTTAACCCCCACTGACCTCCGTATAGAAAAATTAGAGGCCTCACAGGTCATGTTTTCTCTTCCAAGGAGAAATTCATGAGGTATCCAAACCACTGCTTGAAGAGGATGTCTCTAGTGTTCAGTTTGTCCTAGTTTGTGATGGTAACAAGTCATAGAATTTTCATTTCCAAAGGCGAAATTTGCTCTCTATCTCTCTATACATTAATGGAAGGTAGGAACTCATCATACATCCCTCCCAGGATTGGGATGCGAGAAATTTGATGGAGGTCCCAGAGGCTGATTCCAACCTCCCCATGGTGCAGGTAAAAATTGTTCGTATCTAGCGGCCACTGGCTCTCCAACTTTGGTATGAAATACTTTAGTTGGGAGACGCTAAATTTGGAAGCCCATACAACTTCATATAGACCAAACCGCCACAAAACATTCTCAAACTCTTCACAGGATGTGTATGCCTAGTAGGTTCAAGCCCAGTTGTCTGTGAAGTTACAACCCTAGCGTATGACCCAGTTTTTAATCCACCCCTTTTGTAGATTTCCAGACCGAACCATAAAGATCATCTTGTATGGGGGTGATCATTCCTCCCATGATAGTGCCTTTCCATTGATATTGTTGAAATAATTATACAAACAACGTGATATGACAGGGTTGTGGTCTTTCCTGTTGCACCCATCCACAGTCCTATGCCACTGAAATTCCTCGGGGGTACCCATAAACCAGTTGGCTAGTTCATATTTTCTGGTGTCAAGAATAAATACCTTTTCCCACAACCCAAATCCATATAATTGATAGCGCTTGCACGGTGGATATTCCCTCTGCACCTCTATCAGCCGCTCTATCAACGATTTGGGATCATAAGTTCTCTGAATGTAATAACCTATTTATAGGTTGTTTTCCACGTCCTCCCTCAGAGTAGCATTGGAACTAACCTCTCGTAAAGCCTCTTAATAAGAAATCGAATCCATGCACATTGATAAATTGGTTCAGAGGCATGAGATTTGAGCAAGTCACATCGTAAATCTACTTCACAAAGAACCATAGGCTCTAGCTAGCATCACATATATATATGCAGATCGGGATGCTCAGGTTCTCTAAAAAGCGTTCACGATGCACCGAACCAAAGCCTATAGTTCTCTAAGGAATATTTAGAGAGTATTGTTTGTGAAAATAGTTTTAGAACTGTTGTTATCAAATATCCTTCTTCATACAAAATGCCTATGAGACCCTATATATAGGTTCCAGATGCATATGCTTTTCGGCGATCCCCATGCTCTTCGTGGAGCCCCTGGGCTTCATAGTGCAGAGTCCCTAGGTGAATTTTGGTGCCCTTTTCCTAGTGTTCCACATCCTCTACATGAATAACCCCTCACAAAAAGGTTAGGGAGTTTCCCTTGACAAACCAACTTCACCCTCACCTTCTTGATCCACAACGAGTTCAATCATCTAGGTTTCTTCAACATCTTGACCTCGGAATTCAACCCTCTACCTATCTTAAATTCAATTCTGGTGTGGGGATTTTTACACTAAAAAATGTATTTGGTCCATTGCATATATTTGATGAAGCGTTCGAAGGAATCATCCTCCGGAACTGGTTGAAAATAACCACTTTGTCATCTCAAAATGGCCCTGCAAGAAGCACTCATCATGGCGGGAACATGTCCAAACATTCACCTCCACGAGGGTCTCTTCAATGCCAAGTCTATGCAAGAGTCGGACACCGTCCAAGTCCCCTCGGCAGAATTAGGCCCCTCTACACCGTGATTTTCATCGGCCACGTCCGTAAATTCCTCTATGGTCGCAAGCCCCATCCGAGAGACCAACGCGGGCCAAAGGAATGACACCCTTCGGTGCCATCACATGTCTCCGCAGAGAGTTCTATGCCCCTCCAACTGAGGACGCCTATAAATTTTTGGAACACCCCCTCTTCCAAACCTTTTTTACTCTAACATAACAACTTCACGGCACCAGTTTTGCAAAGAGTTTTATGAAACCACTCAAATGGATTTTCGATGGTACTAATCCTTTGTGAGTCTTTCCTCCTTGTATGCTTTTCAACCTCTTCTTATGGTTGATATTCCATTTGAAAAGTCATATGACCATCGTAGAGGAAGGGGCCCCATCTGGGTTCTCAAGGTGTTAATAATCATAGAGACCTCAACAAATACTCTCAAAAAAAAGAGGGATTTTCTAATGTGGAGCCCAGCTCTATTAAGGTAAACTCTTCACAAAGCCCTGACCTTTCACAAATACCCCCTCTTCGTGAAGCCTTGACCTTTCACAAAGAGCCCCCTCTTCATGATGCCACTTTCCTACATGAATCCCATCCCCTTTGGGAAATATTTTCCCTTCGCGAGGGCCATCCTCTTTGCGAAGACCATCCTCTTTGCAAACTACATCTTCTTCACAAAGCCTCTCATTATAATACTGAATTCTTTACACACTCATTTTCTTGTGCATCCCTCTAGGTTATTACAAATTTATTTCAAGGTCCCATGGGTGGTGCTTCATGTGTCAGTGTTTAGCCTCATGCTTCTTCAAATAGGCATGCTGATGGCTATTGCTTCTTCACATTTCCATGCTGGCATCATCCCCTCAGTGGATCACTCCCCAACACCCCCTCACCACGACATTGTTAGCTCCATCCCTTCACCAAGGGTTATAGTGTACCAGTTATGTATGTACTAGGGGTTTGGAGTGAACCCACCTCATCCATGTTGTAGGACATTAAACTACCAAGATCCATTGTCCTCACCACATGATGATAAACTATGTTCTCACCTAGTGAAACAACTAGTGGCCGCCCAATCTCAAAAATTCTCTACGTCCACTCTTCTATATGGAATTGAGATCTTTCTCACATGGAATACGATCCTATTTTCTATTGTGGTGTCTATCCGTGAAGAAGGGCATCCATAATGGTGTATATCCCCAGCCTTTCCTGCAGAAGGTAGCACCCATGCTCCTCCTATTTTCGTCCATGACAAAGACCAGAGGATAGATGGACATATGTACCATCATCATCATGTCCCTCTCCCTTCAGAATTTGTTGCCATTGGGCCTCCATAAAAGAGTATGTCCCAATATCCATCTCCCTAGGCCGCTAACCACATATAATCCCATGTTTCCTCTTTCAAAAGCTAATCTTGTGTAAGCCCCATTCCACTTCCCACAGATGCAACTTTCACAATGTGATCTTCTGGTCTTCGATGCCTCTTGTTTCTCACATCGATCATGACTCACATGGGATTAGAGTATTCCTTGACCATGGAATCCTTCATGGGACTCCATTTGATTTAATCCCAAAAAAAGCCCAAACTACGTGGAATTTTATACTTATCTCCTATGTAGGGTGTCTATGAATCCTCCCTAAGGTTCAACCCTAATACCTACTTGTCCCAACCCCCTTCACATCGGTTCACCTTCATAATTCATGATGTTAAACTGTATCCACCATCAAAAACTATGTGGACTTTGATCCTATTCTCCTAGGTATGGTACATTTGATGCATCCATGAGGTTCAAGAACAACACCTACTTGTACCAACTACATTCACGTCAGTTCACCTTTATCCTGCATGATGTAAAACTGTATACACCATCCTGAACTACACGGACATTGATCCTTGTCTCCAAGGTAGGATATATAGGAAGCCTCCTTGAGTTTCAATCTCAACACCCATCAGTCCTGATCACTTCACATTGTTCTACCCTAGTCCCTCATGATGTTAAAACATACACCCCCTTTCGTCCGACAATACGTTAAACTATACCCATACAAACTATGTGAGTTTTGATCGTTGTCTCCCAGAAATGGTACGTAGGAAGCCTCCCTAAGGTCAAATATAAATCGATGGAATGTTTTTGTGTTCCAAATTAATGGTAATTTATTGTGTTCCCCGATCGACGGTATGATTTTTTATTCCCCAATTGATGGTATGTTACTGTGTTCCCCAATCGATTCAAAGCCATTTTGTTCCCCAGTCAACGGTAAGCTATTGGGTTTTCCAATTGATGGTAAGCCATTTTGTTTCTCAATCCACAGTAATATATTGTGTTTTCCAATCGACGATAATCTATAGTGTTTAAAAATCAATAGAAGTCCTTTGTGTTCCCCGATCAATGGTTAGACGGTGTCTTCCAAAATAGATGGTAAGCCGTTGTGTTCCCCAATCTATGATAAGCCTTTCTGTTCCCCATCCAAAGGTAAGTTGTTTTTGTCAAAAATCAATAGTATGATTTTTTAGTACCCTTAACTAGGACCCACATCTCTTGTCCTCCCTTGGGCTTTTGACCAAACTGGGATTCTATTGATGTGCAAGCCCTAGTATACAGTCTTCTTGTTGTCCTCAATGCATACCCGAATTCCATACCCCCATCCAGAACAACATGGACTTTGATTCCTTTATTATAGGGTTTGTAGGAATCCTCCATGATGTATAAGACCATTTCCCATGTCTCCTCCTGGTTTCTCCCCTTTGAGCATATGTGTTTTGGGAAGGTCATGCCCCAAATCGGAGGCTCCACTTTCTCTAGGGTTCCATCAATGTTATCATTCTCATAGGTCACCTCCTCAGCTTCCCCATTTCCACACTGAAGTTTGTGGGCTTTGATTACCTTCCATGGGGATACATAGGTAGTATATTTTAGGCCCATTCCCAATATCAACATCTCCCCCATGCCAGCACCATATCACTCTCCATCCACTAAAAAATCTGTATCTATCTTGATTCTCATCTGGGATGCCACATCCTAATGAGATCATACCACCCAGTTTACTACTACTCCTAGCAGTAATTGGGTAACTAAACACATTTTAGCCCCATTATAAGTGTTCCATGATGGGGTTACACCCTTCTGATCCACTCTTATCAGGGTTCTAATTAGTTTTATCCATATCCACTTGACGTTAAACTCGTGGCATACCATGTGTTAAACATGGGAATTTGGGGAAAAACTTAGATACATGTCTATGGAATAAAATTCCACGCATTCATGTTGGTATGACTCGGGATTCTAAGCCCTCGTGAATAACTATCATATCGTGATTAACCCTAGACTCATCAGTGTTCCAACGTCTAGACATGCCATCAATGTCCAATGTGACTACTCCCCTGACCGAAGGTTGCATCCCTAACTGGACCCCATGGAATGTCCAAAAACAACACCATAATTAACTGAAGTCCACGTTGAAATGGAATTGGGAAGAGTTTACTGAACAAAATCTTAATTCAATTAGCGAGACCTGGAATATGAAGTGAGTTCTAAGGAGAAATACAATGATGGAGAAACTGATATCCCGACATCTTGTTTCGATCAAGGAGCAATCATCCTTGAATAAGGGATGGATGGAACCTGTCTTTGGATAGCAAGAATACCGGACAAGTGTTGTGCATACTCCACATACGGATGTGTGTCCCAGTGAATGCCACAAAAATAGTCCTCTAATCTAATATCCAAAATAATCAAACCCATTCTCTAATACCTAGTATAGTGACCCAATTTAGACTTAAGATAAATAGTAAATTAATATAATGATTAAAATAATGCATCTTACAAATATTTTCATAACCCAAATTCAAAAATATATATATATCCATGTTTATTATTTGTGTAAAAATAATAATATATAATCTATTAATTGTAATCAAACCCCTCATGAATCTCATCTAGACATCACACAAATTAAACATACCATCATAATGTGGGGAATGGAATAAATATGATAGGTGTGTGCACAAACACATAACAAAGGTAAATTTATAAACATGACATAACGTTTTAGACCATTAAGGGATGAGAAAAGATCGATAGTATAGGAATTTGTTATAAAAAAATTTAGAAGTAGGACATTTCTATAAATCAGGATAGTAGGACATGTAATATCAAATAAAAAACACATATATGAAGGGAAAAGTGTGTGAAATACTGAGACAATAATCATTTTTCATGAATAATAAAAATTTTCATATAGAAATATCTTATGTCATATAAAAATTAATTATGGAACAAAGATTTGAATATGGAAATTATATCACTGTGAAAAAACAATTAATAGATTTTTTTTCACGAACACACAAAATTCCTAGGAATCATACTTTGAAAAAAAATCCAATGATTCATATAGAAAATAATATAAATGCTAAGGTTTCATATTCTAAACAATCAAAATGGCCATTATTTATATTCTAAACAAAAAAATTCACACACATCACATTGTGAAAAATCTAAAAACTCATGATTAATATTCGTTCCTCATGAAATATTAATTCATAACCAATGTAATGGATAATGATATAGTAAACCACTATTCTATATTTATACATATGAGTTAATTGGGAAAATAAATCATTTATAATTTCCTAATGAAAAAAATTAAAAATAGTGGATTTTATAAAACATTTGAAAAAATAACATTAAACTAACATAAGAAATCATAAAATATAAACACTGACTTGAAAAGACAAATCATTTCATATTAACAAAAATAGAGTGACTAAAACATCACATCAGTAAATATAAAACATAGTTGGTAAATATAAGTTAAAATAAGAATATTTTCCCAGACCCTTTTCTAATATTTTAATTAAAATAACATTCAAAAATAAATTTCTACGTATAGAAATAGGAGGCATATGAATGACTTGTAATAATGGATTATTAATGAAATAACCACAAAAATTTTTAGTGGTTTCAAAAAATCTATATGAAAATACTTTGAAAGATTTTCTTCTAAAATAGTAATTAATAATGGAGAAATGAATAGACATAATATTCTGAAAACAATTAGGTGAAAATAATTTGATAAAACATACATTTTAAGGGAATATTTGATATTGGAAACCTAAAAAAAGATATAAATTTTATCAAATGAATGTTTTTATTGGATAATGAAGACTTTTTATTTTGAAATAATCAAAAACCTGTTGAACATTTTGAAATAATCCTGCCAAAAACCTACATCACTTAGATGATTTTTATATATCATATTTAAAATGATTTAAATTGTAATTTCTGTTCACATATGATATTAATATTATTATAAAATAATAGATGATTTATAATTAATTAACATACACATTCCCTAATTGGATTATAACAATTGACAGATCGCTATTTTTTTGTATGTTGAAGATAAATTCTTATTGGTAGGGTATCATTAAAATGAATACTCTTGAAGTAGAATGACAATAAAATTTACCCTAGAATACAAGGATGGAATAAATATTTCATGACATAATATATGATTTGGGACATATACACACCACTTAATTAAAAATGGTTTCTTTTTAATAATAAGAAATTAAGACAGAAATCTATTCATTTTTTTGTTTCTAATTTGATCACACTCTAACCTCCAGAAAAAATATAGTTAACTTAATATAGTATCTCAAAACCAGAATAATAAATACTACCCTTTTATAATCCTTATTATAATTTTTTTGTCATTAGAATATTAATTAATTAGATCATATTATGACAATATATTTTTAATAATGTTAACTATATTGGACATTTCATACTACATTGAATAGTTCAGCGGCTTTGCCCTTACTGTCCTAATGGTGGTGTGTTGAGGTGTTTATGGTTTCAAACCACCACATCTGCATTTTTTGTTCCTTTATAACCCCACCCTAGAACCCACTATGAATATTTTTTATTTCTTTGACCATACTCTTATTCCATTTTTATTTTGAATATAACATTTTTGAAACATTAATATATATCATACAAGAAATTATAAATTTTTATACAATTACATTAGAGTTTTTATTATGATATATTAAAAATGAATCAGTGTTAACTTATTTAAGATATTTTAATAAAAAATAGCTTACATTTAGAATAAAGTAAATTATTAATAAAATGTTTCAAGAACCACATACTAGTAATTAATTTCTTATTATATTATAATACAATTATTTTTCATGTTCCCATAATCATTCAAAATTTATTTTCATTGAATAATTCATGTAGGAGGATATATTAACCCAAATATGAACCTGATTTAACTCGATTATTGACTATGATTAAGGTTGTGTTTATTTTGACATAATATAATTATAAAATAATTTTTTATATATAATTCTTATTTTTATATAAGTTTTTACCATATTTTAATATATTTAGGTAAATGATTAAAAACATAGTTAAAAATGATAAAAATGAATCTTTATTGATGTTCTAGACTATTCACACACATGAATGATGTTACTTCATTTTTATAAGATGATATAAATAAATAAATAAGGGTTTCACCAAAAATATAATATATATATGTATATTAATTATGTAATAATATTATTATGGAGGTAAGATATTTTAGAGAGTAAGATTAATATGAAAAACTTTTGAAATACATAATTCATACTTTGGATAGTTTATTTTTCCATGGATGAATCCAAAAAATTGATGGTCATGGACTAACTATTAGTGACCAGTGGATTATTTTAATGGGATAGGGTTATAGGGTGAGTATAAGGGAAACTTTATACTTGATAATTAAAGGTATAACTATTTTTTAGAAGCTATAAGTGATCCCCTAGTATATGAGTGCAGAATGAAACTTTCATATACATGATTTATATTAGAACAGTTCTATGACACTATATCAATTTCAATGGCTCTAAAGATTCAATATAATTGAATTTAATGTATGGATTCATATACGAGTGATTAAAAAAGAGTATTCTCACATGTTTTAAATATGTTTTATCGTTTTTACCATTAAGTTTTTTTCATTTTAATCATACATCTATAGTATTTAACTTAGTTTTGAACTAAGTGGTTTTTGGTTTATTAAAAATTTAAAACTATACATATTACAAAATTTAGTTTTTATTGAAATAAAATTATCATATTGGTTAACCTTGAAAATCACCATTCTTAGGTGAATCACAATTAAATTATATCCTCATAACCATTGTAAGGAACCAAAATATGTGGTGAGCTCATATGCTCCAAAAAGGTAAAAAATGGATCCATGTAGGCATAAACATGAGAATATGGGTATGAGAATGTGATCACAACATTAAAATATCTTACACTAAAACTCAAATATTGTAATCATGAATGATGATTTAGAGAATAGAAGTTCAAAAGACATGAATCATGACAAAATTTATAACATAATACATGAAACCATTATATATGATTAAAACGTGGAATTTTCGAAAACACATATTTGTAGATAATATAATGTCTAAGATACATACAAAAACATTAGTAACATGTTAGGCTTCTTCAAATCACTTTTTTTATAATTTGGTCTTGGGATTCCCTCAAATATATCATATTGTTTGGCCTTTAGAAATTCTCTCGTTTACCCTCTTATTTTAGGCTTGGGATGTCCTCCAATGTAACCTCTTTTTTTTAGGATTGGTATGTCCTCCCATGTAACCTCTTATTTTGGTTCTTTTATTCCCTCCCATGTACCCTTTGATGTCATAAAGCATTTATCATTACCTAATGATTTAGTGAGATATAGAGGTCCCAATCATCCCATAAAAACATCATTCATTCTTCTTCTACAAAATAACACTTCCATGATATCCGGACCCACAAAACAGATAGATTTAATAAACATCAAGTCATAAACCATGAAATAAAATCGGTATAATTTAAATTTTATCACATAAAAACCTATAAAAATATTTTGGTTTCATAATCACTTCATGAAATCTTGACAAAAAAAATTGGTTTTTAAAAGAATAAGTCCAATCGCTGAAGAATGCGTTTCAAAAGAATATAACTAGTGAAAGAGAAATTAGTTTCATAAAAATTATTCAATAAAATAATTTTTAATTATGATAAATAATTTAAATTCATCCATTGGATCTTCTCCTAGAGTGGCATGAGTAATTCCAATAGATATAATCTTAGATGGAAAATAACTTGGAAAGATATTTTTAATACATTCCTCAAGGAAAATATCAATTCTTATTTGAAAATTTATTTTAAAACATAAACACATTAGAAACATATTTTCATCAAAAATTCCTTGGAAAAATAGAAATAACAATTGAAATCATTTTTAAAACCTTTTCCATCGAAAAATTATAAATTATTCCTAAAAACTTTTGAAAACCATTTTCCATTGAATCATTCCAAAGAATATAATCAAACTTTTTAAAAACATGTTACCTGAAAATCATTTAAAATTTTTAATAAAATCAAGAAATCATTTTTAAAATCATATCATTAAAAATTAATTTAAAAAATCATTTTTTAAAAAATTTACCCTTTTAAAAAATCAATGGAAGATTCAATGAAATGACAGTTGGTAAATCTTTACATGTCTTATGAAGTAAAAACAGACATTCCTTTTACGTGGTAAAACCATAGAATAATGAATTGTTCAGAAGGAGATAAGAATATTCCATTTAAAACATTGGTAAATGAAAAAAATGATTAAAATATCTTTTAAATATTATATTTTAATTTTATAATATTTTTGGAAACCCTTTTAGAAAACATGGCTTTGAAGGGGCATATATTTCAAACTGAAGAGATGGAAAAGTCGAGAGTTCTTAAAAAAATATTGTAACTATATTATGTAACAAAACGTGTATAAATTATACAAATAAATAAATTTATCATTAATTTACATTAGAGAATAAACATTATGATAATTATGAATATATGGATCATAATATTTCATCAAAAGAAGAATAATCATAAACAAACTTGAAAAGTGATAGGACTGTTTCAATAAAATCTTACCACTTTGTAACATTAAACCATACTCATCATGTAAGGAAATAAAATTACATTTATAATAAAATATCCTGAAAATAAATAGATTAGTCCTCTAACATTCAAAGGAATGTGTACCCCAAATGAGAAAATATAAGTGCATAACATTGAAAGTTTCTCAACAAAGGTAATTTAAGACCAAATTACATTGTCATCCTGGTAACATTTGAAACATACATCCCATGAAAAATAGATCATAAAATGGATATGTGAATAAATTGTTTTTTAATAACAATATAATATATCCATGGTGAGTATATACACCACACATAAGGATTGGGTGGTGAATAATGAATGTATCTCAGGGAAATATAAAGTGGGATGAAATTATATTAACATATGTATTTAAACTTTTCATACTTGAAAATTATTCATGTATAATAATTTTATGTTTATTAAAAATATTTTATAATATATTATTCGTATATCTAATACCATTTATGGATTTATATTACCCACTTGTTATCAATTTTTTGTTAAGGTTTCATGTTGGGTAACATTCTCTTCATTTTTTTCTTGTGTCATAATTTGTTAAATAATTAGTCTGTATATATATATAATGATTTATAGAATGTAAAAAATGATATAAATATAATTTATATTAAATATATGAGTATTATAATATTCTATATAATAATGAAGTATGAAATTGAATAAACTTTTCATGGAGACGGTAAGTCGTACGTACATATCAACTTTGTTTCTGTTTAATTGTCTTCATCAATGAAAGAGATTAAATGGAATATATATATATATATATATCAATTGTCAAGTATAATTATTATAACATATATGTCATATATTTTCACTAAACTGATAATTAATATTTTCCATGTAGTGTGTGAAAGAATCAAGTTGCATTGAGGGGGTGCTAGTCCACACTTTCCTAAATGTAGTTATCGTATTTACACTAAATGTAAAGTATAATGATTTGTTTTGTAAAATGATTAGATAAGGATATATATATAATAAATATAATATATAAAATATATTAATACTGTTTTCACCATCATTTCCACCATGATAGGCAGTAATGAAAAAAATTAAAATCTTTATTTCGTCAGTCGATATTTCGAAGTACATGTAAAGACTGTGTTTGTTACCCATTGGATAGAACTATGGGTAATTATAGGTCGAACACATTACATAAAAAATTACTAATATATTTAGGATACTAGTTTTTTTATACAATCATGGAAAAAAGAGTTTATGGGGTGGATAATTGAAAAAAAAATGAACAACCTTTAGGAAGAATGTTACTTATTATTTAGGTAACTTCTTTTGGTTTTCTCCAAAGGGATTTGTTTAATTCAATTTTTTTCAATGGGTGGATTCAAGAGTGAAGTGAGGGGATTTTGGATACTATTTGGTTATTTTTTATGTATCTCACTAACCCCAAAAGCCTATATCTGGAGCATTATTTTGTTACATTGGCATGATTACAAGGAATCAAATCTTGAAGGATCGATCTGTTTATTTGTCTTGGAAAACTAAATTGCAAACATGAAAGCCATAATACATTTGAATATAAGAAATTTAAATATTATGAAAAGTAAAATAAAATTCTTCCTTCAATGATTCTTCAAATATTTATTCTTTATAATTTGTGGAAATAAAATTCATAAGCATGAGCTCAAATTCTCAGTAAGGGAATGTAAAGAGGAAGCTATAATGAATCAGTAGGAAGAAATTAACATGTAAAGGTAAATAACTAATAAAACATTCCTTGAAAATAATTAGATAAATAAATATCAATAAATAATGTTATAAAAATGAAAAAAACATTCCACTCTATCAATAAACTAAAAATGAAATGAATCTATAGATATGTCGACACATAATCTCATAGATAAATAATTATAGAATTTTCCATATAGGAAATTTTTAAATATCAGACATCATGTTTCCATGGAACCTGATACTTTTCCTATTGTGAATCAGTTTAACCTATTTTTCCATCAAATTTATTAAATCAATTAATGTTTAAAAATTCAGATTTAAAAAGGGTTCTCTGTTAAAAGGCGGTAAAATTGCCGTTATGAAAATATTGGTTTAATGTGTAAAATAGGGTTTTTTATCTTATGCATATAAAACTTAATAAAAAAATAAACATAATATTTTATTGAATAAATAATATATATATATATATATCATTAAAATAATTCATTAATTTTAATTTTTTATTTTTATAATGATAAATCTCTTTTGGAAGCATAAAAATAATAATATTTCTTTTTTATGTAAAAGTTGTTATTCTTTTCATTTACCATTAATTAGTAACACATGAATTCATTTTATATTTATATAAACAATAATTTTTTTTAAATTAATTATTACTATTCATAATAGGCAGTTTATATTTTATTATATTTAATAATAATATTTTAATGTAATATTATTGTTTGGTAAAAATTGGCCTTGCGTTTAACGTAGGAAATCAAAGAAGGTTTCCCTTGCATATAATGCATGCTGATGTGGTATTGTGCGAATTTCAAAATATAAGATATATCAAATCTACATATATTTCAAATTATCACAATATTATATTCTCTTACACACTTAGTTTCATGTGTAATACATGGTATTGTATACAATATTGATATGCTAAAATTTTTAGTTGTCGCATTGTCCCAAAATTAATTAAATTACATCATTGAAATTAAAACATTTTCTCAGTAATCTAGTGATTGTAGAAAAATCTATTGTTGAAAGACTCACATCATTAAAAAGGTAAATATTAAATCTTCTTTAATAAGAGAGAATGGAAACTAAAATGTCCTGGTAACTAAGTTCCTTAGTTTGAGTACATAGCTGCGAAATGGAAACATTTATATAGACGAAAGTGCATATTTCATGGAAACATGTTCATATAATATTTATTTACCACCAAACCATATACTATAGTAATGAAACAAATGTCATGGATGTCATAAAAACTGATGATAATAGGAAAAAAAATTATTTCAATCCCATTTTTTCGATAGTTGAAGAATTATTTTCTTGAATAAGAATATATGTAAATATAAGTTTCTAACAAAATAATCTTTTCCAATGATTATGACTATGATTAATAATAATTCATATCTTAGAAAATGATTAATCATTGGGTGAGGTAATACATTAACCTCTAAAATCTCATCCAATGATCATCTTAACCCATTTTATAAATGCTTAACGTTTCCAAATGACCATGATCCATTAACTTCTGAAGCAGTGTCATTGAATTCTAAAAATGAACATATCATTAGCCTTTAATTAGTAGGAAGTAACTATAAAATTTTACATTATAAATAGGGGATAAACTCATCACATATCCTCTTAATGTTTAAAAAAATCACCATATAAACATATTGGAAACGTGAATTCATACTTATTCCATAGGTAAGAATTGTGTTATTTGATATACACCTTAAATACTAAAATGTTCTGAACTCCATAAATTATATAAAAAACAACTTTTTCACAAGTCATTAATCAATTCCATGTTAATTAGAACTTGTCCAAATTTATCATTTCTTAATAATTATCTTAACTTTAAAAACATATTTGGTTTTTAATTACCTCAATCATGTGTTTTCCTATTTTTTGACTTTATACTTAATAACATTTATTAGTATCATTCATCATATAGTATCAAATACTTAAAATAAATTACATAGTACAGTCCTCATATATTCCATAATTCTTATAACGATTTTGTTGCTGATAAAATATTCAAATTATATAATTACTGAATAAGAATATTAATCATTCATCTTCATCTCTAAATGTATCATAACATGATTATTAGCCTATATCATCATATTTAGTAAATATCTTTGACCCTTGGAACATTGATTTCAATAGTTTTACATCACCTTGCAGTTGAAGCATTGATAATTGGAAACCAATTTGATACACTTGAAATCACAAACATTTTGTCCTTTTTTCATGAAACTCATAAAAACACACATTCCCTTCATCTATTTACCAGTTTTATTCTTTCCATACTTATCACATGTGATAAAATCCTTCTTTATCTTCTTATCTTTAACCATTTTTACTCTTCCATCTTATTCATTTCGTTATTCACTTATAATCCATAGTACTTGAAAATTCATTATATAAATTATTATCACATTATATTATTTCCTCTTATGATGAGAATAATTGGGATATTATTACCCTTTGAAATGTTGGCTTAAGCCTTTGAAATATATGATCCATCATATTATTTGGATCATGTGCATTGATTGAGTTTGCATTCCTTCTATTGGATTCCACTTCTAAATAATATCAATCAATATATTATCTCATAAAATTATAATTTATTATTCTTGGTATAGAACATAATTATATGCATCATAAATTATAGAATCATAAAATTTTGTTACATTGGGTAAACATGACATATAAATCCTACATAATGGTAGGTATAGATAATGTGAATTATCCTAAGAATATCCCTCATGAGTTTCAAACATGGTGAAATGTAGGGGTCATTTTCATGTATTTTGTTACCCTAAATTTTTGTTAGAATACATTCTTTGATTTTTTATTAATACTTATATCTCTTCCATAACCATTCCCATTTGTAGTATCCAAACAAGGATGTATTGCTAGGAATACCCACATAATATCTACTTTACCAAATTTATAGGATTTTCTTCTATTCTTATCCTCAATGTCTATCTTTGGGTTTTCCACCCAAATATTTGTTTTATAGATCATTTTTACATGGTTATAACATTGGCATGATTATAGGGAATCAAATCTCGGTGGACCCTTCAGCTTATCAGTCCTGGTATTCCAAATTACCTACAAGATACCCAAAATACATTGGGGAATATGAAATAAAAATATGATACAAAACAATATGAAATAAACTGCTTCGTCGAATGCATATTCAATGATTTATTCTTGATAAAGTAGGGGAAAACATGATAAGGGTGAGCTCAAATTCTCAGTAAGGGGACTTAATGTGAATAAATAACGAATCCATAGGAATAACATAATATTAAAATGTAAAAAAATTGATAAAATATCTAACAAAAATATCTATATGAATATAAATAAATATTCCAAGGTAAGAAACTAAAAACAGAGTCCAATAAATCAATGAACTGAAAATTAAATACTTCAATAGATACGTTGATGAAAATTCTCATTTATAAATAATAACAGAATTTTTAATATTGAAAATTCATAACTACCTAATGACATGTTTCATAGGATCATGATTTATTTACCATAGAGTGGTACTTTAAAATATTTTTACAACTATTTTTCCTATATATACTACTAATGCATCGAGGGAAATTCAGTAATTGATCCCCAATCTATAATTTATTCCATAAACAGTCCCTAACCCATAAATTCATGTCCAAACAATTAATGATATATTCAATAAAAAATAATCCTTATCAAATATCCATATTGAATAAATAATATGTATTTTTTTAATAATACTTCAATGGATGATAATTAAAATTAAGGGTTGTTGACATTAAAACTTTCATGAGGATAAAAAATATTTTAACATTCTTAAGTATATAATACACCATTGAAACATTTGAATCATAATTTTTGGAAATTAGACCATAAAAAATCATGAGAATAATTGGATTCATGAAATAACATGAAATAGGCATTAAATAAAAAAATAAAAGTTAATAAAAACTTAGTAACTAATAAGTCTCGATAGAATGTAAATTGAGATGAAATTCACTTACTAATTGAGTTAATTTTGAATCTTGTGATCCATGAAATATTAATATATAGCTGAAAAGTTTAATTTCATGGAAGAAATGGAAGTAATTATATAGTATATGAAAATTTTTTATAGGAATATGAAAAAAATCACTGAGTGCCAAATATGATATTTATCTCACACGTGTCAAAAGTGAGATGAAAAATCCCGTACATTAATCTTATTTTTGTTATGTGATATTAATCATGTAGTATAGTTGATTAAAATGTGTTAAAAACTTATAACATAAATATAATAATGTTTATATAATTATATATTAATTCCATATAATAATTTATTAACTATTTGTTAACATACTTTCATAAATTTCACTATTTTGGGTGTGAGTTGCCTAGTTTTCCCATGATGTTTATTTGAATTGTGATTTATTGTTATAATAAATTAGATCATGATTTCATCAACTCTAGAATTTAATCCATGACCTAATTATTATATATATTCATTATATGTGTTTTTATATTATTCCATAATATTTGGTGATTATAAATTAAGTGAACTGTTCCTGGAGAACGTAGATCATACATATTATTGAACGCTACATTCATTTATTTATAGTAATAAAAGAATGAAAAATAAATTATATATAAAATTATATTATAATTCATATATCACACTTCTATTATATATATTACATAGTTTTAATAAAACTATCCTTTATATGTTCTATTTGTTGCATGAACCAGTCATATCGCTTTGAGGGGACGGTAGTGCACACATCCTGAAATGAAATTGTCATATTTACCCAAGATGGAAAGAATAAATTTATGTTCTAAATAAAAATTATATAATAATAAAGAAATTAAAATATAACATATAACATATATAAACATAGTTTCAATCATAATGGCTACCATGATATGTGGTATGGGAATAATGAATGATCATCATTACCTGTGGCAAAAGTTCATCATACATTGAAATAGTATGTTAATTAACCATTTGATAGAGGTGTGAGTATGTGTGGGTATGACTATAAATATGAAAATAATAAAAGTATATTAAGGTCCTGGTTTATTTATTTATTCACATAATAATATGTTTATATCGATTCTATAATGGAAATTAATCTAAAAATATTGAGAGAGGATGTTGGCTCCCAATTAGGTAACTTCTTTTGGTTTATTCCAAAAAATTTTCCTTGAAAGTATATCAGCCCAAATGGAGAAATAAATATATATTTTAGGGTTTTTTTGAACCTATTTTGGAAGATATTGGAAATACTATGTAGATTTATATTTTTCTAGATTTGTAATAGTTGGGGGACTTTTAGATGGAAGGGAAATGGGTAACGTGGAATTTTTTGAAACAAGTTCGGTGCACCCATTTTCTTACATAAAATGTCTTGAAATTTAATAAAAATATGTAATGGACGATTTATGGCCAATATATATTCATCTAATGGGTTTTGGAAAAGTCGATAGGTCATTTTGGCCCTTAAGTTAATGTTTAAGACCATTATTAAGCTTCATTTTTCCTTATTATTTGTATTTAATTTTAAATACTTTCACTAATATTTTTAGTGAAAAATATATTTTTTATTATTAGAAATTATAAATTATATTGATTACGAATATAGAATCAATTTTTACGAATTAAAATAACATAAGTTTCATAAATTATTTTAAAATTAATCTCACAGGTGAGACGAAAATGCAGGTTTTAAAGTTAAAAGGTACCGATGATTGTTGTTTTTTTACTACATTTCAAGGCAAAAATTATCCCAAGGACCTATATTGGATTAATTGATAAAAATAAAATCTATGTTATCTTTAAAAATAATCTGAAACATAATTTTTCCATATAAATATTTTAAAAGAAAAATAATTTTTGAAATGAAATTTAATACTTCCAACTATTCATTAAAAAATGAAGTGTTTTAGAAAAATATAAACAATCCACCCTATACTAATTATTATGTTTTATTTAAAATATTATTCTTTTTCCCTATTATATTATTTATAGTTTCTTATGTATGATTTAAAATCGGTTCACATTAAAATTTTGTAAAATTTCTTCTATAAAAATATAAGTTTTTATGTGTAAAATAGGGTTTATTCTTATCTTTTTCATACCAAACCTAATGGATGAATATAAAAAATGTTTCATTGAACATTTGAAATATATATTTCATTAAAATTATTCACTAATTTTAATTATTTATGTTTATGAAGATAAAACTCATTTGAAATAATATAAATAAAAATATATCTTTTCTACAACCAATTTGTTCTTATTTTTATTTGCCCGAAATTTGTAACCCATAAATTCATTTTATATTAATATAATACATATATTTTTATATCTTTTTTTATCAGTCATAATGTATTGTTTATATCATTTTATAATAAATAATATTATTTTAATTATATATTATTGTTTTATGAAACTAGGTCTTGCATGTAACACAATCCTCAGAAGAAGATATATCTTTTGTGTAATGCACACTAACTCGGTGTTGTGTGAATTTTAAAAAATAAAATACATCAAAACTATTTATATTTTAATGTATCAAGGTTTTATATTCCTTTATATTCTTGGTTTTCCATGTCATAGATGATATCGAATACAATATTCTTAGTAAAAAAATTTGGGGTGTTATATGGGATAAGAAAAAATGGCTTGAGATGTGTAACGAATGTATAGAAAGTTTTCCATTTTATATTAGAGGTGGAGTGGAACTCTTCCAAATACCAAACGGTATTCAATAATGGTAGGTCCCATTTTCCTAATGTTCCTCCAATGTGAAAAAATAATGGATTAATTTTATATTATGTTCAAAAAAATCTATACCACAAAATAATATGTTCATTAATATAATTTGGTTCCTCAACTTCTATGCTTCCATTTTTTTTATTTTGGTTTTTATTAAAGAATCTAGTTTGCTAACCTATGTAAATTAACCATTATGAATAAAAAAAATTGATATTTAATATATAATATAGGTAAAATAAATTATAAATATGATAAATAATTTTCAAAATAAAAAAATATCATTTGTTTTGGAAATTCATTTTTAAAACAAGCACATGTGACATGAAAAACACTGCATAAATGCGAACCATTCTAACAATGTTTTTATAATATATGGTTCAATATAGTAATTATAAAATATTAATCAGTCCATTAAAATACCACAATTAATATATTTTAACCCTTAAAAGACACTTAGTAGAATATAATATCTAGATTAATTTTAAATCATTTCATAAAATAACATTTCTTATAAAACACAATAATTTTAGTTTTGACTTTTATTTATTTATTTTTAATTTTAAATCATCAAAAAATAAGAATTAAAAAAAACAAATATAAATTATGTTTAAAATGATATATAATTCTTTATAAACAATTAAAGACAATAATTCAATCAATTAACTTCACTTTTAACATTTATAGTATCATTTATTTTAGTTAATTATTAACTAAACTATCACTACATTGGTGTTTCATTAGAATTTTTACAAACTAAATCACATCAACATTTTTTTCAAAGAATATTATGATAATAAAAACCCATTTATCTTTAAAATTTAAACCTATATACTAAAATAAATCATTTCACATATCTCAAGATTTTTTAAATTTTAAAGGTATGGAAATGTCCATTTGTCTTTTTCATTACATAACCTTTTATGTACGGAACATCAATTTATTAATTTTTCAAGAAACCATAAAATTAGAACCAATATGTGATGTGGTTCAATTACTAGCATTCATTTTATTTTATACAGTTTTCTAGGTCATTCTAGTCTAAATTTTTAAGGTTTAGTCCATACTAAAGCTTAACCTTACCTAATTTACTATTATTAATTTTAATCACTTTCACTAATATTTTTTATTTAAATTTAATAAGTGTTTTTATAATATAAATATATAATAAATAAAAACAATTTATTTCCATTTTTAAATATTTAAATCAAAATGATGGCAAAATTATGTTTAGTGCTTATGCCACTGGCATGGCTAGAAATCGGGTTTTTAAAGTAAAATCAATCAAATGTTCAATAAGTTTTAATCTAAAATTTAAATAAAAATTGACTCTAATTAATTTAATAGGATTAAAATATTAATTATTTAACGATTTAATATTTAAACCCCAAATTATAATAAAATTTGACAGTAATAATTACTTAAAAACTGATTGTTTTTAACAAAATTGCAAATAAATTACCATTCTCCCAAAAATGATGTTTCTAAAAAAAATCCGAAAAATTAAACAGAAATAATTTCAAAATTATGAATTCAGAAATTAATTTAAATTTAAAAAATTTAATTTTTGTTTGTCTCTAAAACTAATTTTATAATTTTTACTATAAAGACATAAATAGAATTTTCTTTAAGAAAATATAATTTTAAAACATATAAAGGCCATACAAAAAATTATATATTTCATTATAAATAGGTTTTGATTATTTGAAACCATTATAAAAAATATTATAAAATTATTTATTACAATTTGTATTAATAAGTTTAATTAATTTTTTATTGTTAATTCGTTTAAATAATTAGAATAGTAAAATAATGATTCGTGGAAAGATAGTGTTACGTGAAATGCACACCAAGTCGGTGATACCTCTAGGACAATACAAGTAACATCCTTGTGTATGAATATTTGACTTAGTGAAATTTAATACACCGAATAGAATTAATTCATTCTGAAAACTGTCCATAAAAACTGATGGTGTTAAATTCTACCCCCTTTAAATGAATTTCTCCCCCGAAATTCGTTTGGATTATTAAAATCTCAATACCTTTTGTCCTTATTAGAAACCTACATCATAAAAATTAACACTAAAATATCATTTTAAAAAAGAAAGTGGGAACCATATTGGTTTCATGGAGAAACACATAAATTGGTTTTCATATATAATAACATAGGTGGAATGTGAAAACATGGAAATGGAAGGGAAATATAAATATCATGTTATGCAGGGGAGTGATATAGAACTTGGTCAAGAGATAGGTAACAATCACAAAGACATAAATCTAATTTAACCTATGGAACCTTTTAATTCATCAATAATGTAAATATTAGGACAACATTTTTCGATTCAAGGTCTTTTCTCCTAAATTTAATTAATTTTAATGAAATGATTTTTTTTCATGATTTCAGGATAAAGTCACCCTTTGTTGTTCATTAGTCCACATTACCTATTTATCTAAAGAGGAAGTTGAAATTTTCATTCTGGAAGTACTATTAGATCATGAGACCCATGATATCCCATCTAATTAGTTATCATCAACACAATGTATTTTTAATGGGGTACCAAATATACATGATTCCTCATATATAAATATAACACTTTAATATTAGTAACTTAATCTAAAATTTGTCTTAAACTTTCTATAAATGGTTAAAGTTATAACCACCTGAAATGTGTAAAATTAAATTCATTTTAAATAATGTTAGGAAATCATCTTCACATTGGCTCACATATAGCACAAATAACCACTTGGTTGTCACATTCCAAACATATTAATACCCTTATCATTTATTCCCTTAATTATAATAAATACATTTGGAAAACATTCATGATTCCTTATTCCAATGATTACTGTATATATTATTTAAATCTAATAAATTTTAATCATTATCATTGAGAACATATAACACATTTTCAATAATTAGTTCTAGGGTTATCCATGACATCTAATTTACTTAATTATAACCATCGTATCATTATCCATACATCAATATCTCAATGTTATAAATTAGTTATGGGTTACCTTACCATAATAAAAATATCACCATAAAATGAAATCATTTTTCAACTTCTTCATAACCATTCAACATTTCCTTTTATACCCGTAATGAATACTTATACTAAAATTACTTTTATATTTCATGACTATAATAACATAATATTTTCATTCCAAAACATAAATAATTTATTCCTCCAACTTTATTCTAAATCCATCACATAATGTACATATAATTATTCTTTAATACATGATTCTTATAATTTGATATATGAATCATTTTTTCCTCACCATTATTTGAGTTATTCTTATTATGTAAACTGTAATGTAAGAACCTCATAGACTATTCACATATCTTATGTGATCTAAATATCATTATATGTATAACCAATTATAATTCCAAATTCTTAGTTATATTTATGAGATTTACACTTGTGATAATGATTCTCAAAATGAACATACATTCAACATCTGAAACATTAAATTTTAACCATGTTCCTTCTATTTTTCACCATTTTCTAAATCCATAAGGTGTAGTTTGACAAGCATTTATCATATTTGGGTACCATATAATCATGAATATTTACTTCTAAGTCCCTGAATCATGGAATTGACATCATTAATATACAAAACCTTAGTATTATACTAATTATTTCATATTCAAACTCTATTTAAATCCTTCATGATTTTTTATAAATAGTTTTTGAATTCCCCAAGTGTATCCACCAGGATTGTAAATTCAGGTTTGTATTAAGGGCCATTGTTATGTACCAAATTACCATAAGTTATGATCATTACATGTTATAATAGTTGATACCCATAGGTACATCTATTCTAGATCCAAATCCTCTTAATGTATCCAAAATTGTATTTATTTAATGTAACCCACTAATTCTATCCTTTAAACAAAATTATAGAACATTTTCATAAACATTAACTCATCCCTATACTATCCTTATAGATACCCCTAGAAATGTCCTTTGAAATATACCTCAGGATCTCACTAAATATTTCGCAAAAAAATTTATATTTTTCAACTTAACCTCATCTATACTAAGAACTATAAAGAATAATTCGTTCCATATATATACATTACATAACTTTTACAGAATATATAAAACACAATACAAACAGAATCCCAAAGCCTGTATTAGCTTAGTTCCCTTTGAAACATGGAAACATAAACAATAGTACATAAGTGAGATACATTATCTCCAACATGTTACATCATGACTATAAACCATTTTTTATTCATCACACATAATACCTATCCTCATATCCTATGGATGGAATCATAAAAAAGAGTTGAACTCATATGCTCAATACATGTTACCAAGGGATTCATGTTGGAATAAACATGAGTATGGGGTAAGATAATATGATAATCACAATATAATATCATACAATAAATATCAAAGATCACTTACATGAATCATGGAATAAATATTAGAATTTTATTAGAAATTAATCATTAAGAAATAAAGAAAATAATCTATGAAATCATGGTATAAGAATAAAACATGGAATTATAGCGAACACATGAGGATAGAAAATATTATGTCATGGATACTAATAAAGACAATAGTAACATGTTGGGATTGGTATAGTCACCCATGAACAGGATTTAGACATAATATTACCTCCCATGAACCCTTTAATTTAATTCTTGTGATGTTATCCCTTGTACCCTCTTGTTTTTTGATTGGGATATCCTCCCATATACCCTATTTTGGGCGTGGTATTCCCTCTCGTGTACCCTTTGAGCTCATAGAACATTTATCATCACCCAATAAATTGGAGGGATATATATGTCCCACCCATAACATAATAACCTCATTCATAAATGTTCCACAATTTAAAACATTCATCATATCATTACCCATAAAAATATTGTTGTTTTATAAACCTCAAATCATAAACCATGAAATGAAATTAGTATAATTATCATTTAATCTCATAATAAACTATGAAATGTGATAGGTCTCTTAATAACATAATTAAATAATAACCCATGAAAATAAGTGGGTTTAAAAATCCTAAAACCCAGGGTAGAGTCGTGGGTTTAAAAAGAATATAAACCATGAAAGATAAATCAGTTTCAAAAAAAATATTCTATCAAATCATATATCATTCAGATAAATAATTTTAATGGATACTTTGTATCATATCTTAAAATGGATTGATTAATATCAATAGATGTCATCTTACATGGAAAATAATACTATAAGATAATTTAATTAATTTCATAAGGAAAATATCCATTCTTTATTGAAAATTATTTCTAAAACGACACCCTTTTAGAAAATCATTTTCTATGAAAATGAATAGAAAAATTATAACTACCACATGAAATAATTTTGAAAATGGTTCCCTTAAAAACGTTTTATACAATCTTATGAAAAATTATATCAATTTTCTTAAAAAAAATAGAATATAATAGTTACAACATTTTTAAAAAAACACTTTCATCAACAATTTCTATGAAAACATATAAAAAGTTTAGAATTTTTTTTGAAAACCATTTCATTGAAAATTAATCTAAAAAAACATATTCTAAAAAAAATTTATTAAAAATTATCCATTTAACATTAACATAAATCGTCAAATAAATGAAAATGGGTAAATCTATAAATTTCGTACGAGGTCAAAATAACATTCCCTTCATACAATAAAAATGATTAAAATATTCCTTGTTTGGAAAAAGAATATAATATTCCTTTGAAAACAATGCTAAAATAAAAAAATGAAAATATTTCCATTAATTACTATATTATAATAGAATAATATTCTTAGAATCCATTTTTACAAAACATCCTTTTGAAGGAACATACATTTTCGACCGAAGAAAGGGTAAATTCAAGATTTATCAAAACCATATTATTAACACTCTTATATACCAAAGAGTATAAAATGATACAAATACATTAGTGTATCCTTAAAAACTATATTATAGGAATCTTTAGGATAGTTATTACAATATGGATCATAATATTTCATTAAAGGATGTATAAACATAAAAAAATCTCAAAAAGGAATTACATTGTTTCAATAAACTATTACCACATGGTAACTTTGGAACATAATCCCCATGTAAGAAAATGAAATTAAATGAAGCATAAAATATCATTAATAGAATTATATCCCTGGTATACCATTTCAAATGTATTATATCCACCTCCTAGTAAAATATAGGTTCGTTACGTTGTATTTGTTTCAAAGAAGAAAGGTTGAGGAAAAATTACTTTACCAGTTTTGCGACGTTGGAAACATAAATACCATGATAGAAAGATGATAAAATGGATATGCGAAATCTTATGAAATTATTTCTAAAAATCATTGAAAACATCCTTTTCTATTATACACACCACAAACAAGGAATGGGTTGTGAATAATTTGTGTAGCTCACGAAAATTAAAAGTGAGATGTAATTCACAAACATTATGTGTTGACAGTCTTCAAAATCCAAAATTATACACACAAAATGTATTTATTTTTATTATAAATATTTAACATAATAATATTAATATATCTAAAACTATATATGGTTTTACATTACCCGATTTTTAACAATTTTATATTAAGGATTAACTTTGGGTAATATTTTCTTTGATTTTCACTTGTGTCATTAGTTGATATATCTCTTGTACTTATACAATCTCACAATTTTCAAAATGTAAACCATGATATAAGTATTATTTATATTCAAAATATTTGTATTATAATAATTTATATATGATATATATATGAAGTGGAATATACATTTCCAGAAGATGGTCGGTCGTATATATGCATGGATGATGTTTTTATTTTATTATTGTATTAAATGAAATATACTAAATTGAATATATATATGTGTGTGTATATGTAAATTTATAATTATTACAGTAGCATGATTTTATCATATATATAACATAATTTCACTAAAAACACCTTTAACACTTCTGATGTAGTGTTTGAACGATTCACATTACTTTGAGGGGGTAGTCAATACTTCCCCAAACAAAAGTATCATATCTATAATAAATAAAATGTATAAGGATATGAGTTTAAAAAGAATTAAATAAAATTATTGTAATTATAAATATAATATAATGAATATATAACAATATTTTCATTCACAATGTCCACCATGAGACATGGTAATGGAAAAATGAACAATTATCATTCAATGAGGTGGTAGTGCCTCTAACACATGAAAATTATTTTTGATAACAACTAGATGGAATTGTGTTTAAATGTTTGTATAACCAATGGAATAAAAACATCCTAGTAAATTTCCAATAATATTTTTTATATGATCATGGAATAAGTGGTGTTTAGGGGGTGGGGAATTGATATAAAATAAAAGAACCAGAGGGAGAATATTTCCTATTGTTCGGGTAACCCATTTGGGATTGCACCAAAGGGGTTCCCTGGATTGTTGTATTCCAAATGGTAGAATTCTATTTGTAGGTTAATGATATTGTGATACTATTTGTGATGATTTTTTATGATCCAAAGTCTCTTCAGAGGTGTGATGAATGGATGGAGTGCTTGCATTTTTTAGTAGAGGGGGAGCGGCACTCTTGAAAATACCAAGATGAATTTAATAATGGGAGGTCTCTATTACCTAATGACCCTAAAATATTGAAAAATAATTTATTAAAATGAAATTATGGATGAAAAAAATTTACACCACCCAAAAATATGTTCATTTTAGTAATTTGGATCATTAACATCTAATATTCCACGGTTATATTTATTGGGTTTTTATAAAATCATCTAGTTTTATATCATAAATATTTGAACAATTAATAGTTATCTAATGTGTGATTTAATGTATAGTATATATCCATTTAATTATTAATTTGATAAATAATTTATAAAATAAAAATATCAACTGTTTTATAAAATAATTTTAAAAAAAAGTGCATGGGATGTGAATATAACTACACAAACACAAATAGTGCTAACATTGTTTTTAAAATCGATGGGTCAATATGTTAATTATAAAAGAGAAATTTATCCATTCATACACCATATATGTTATTTTGTAACCCTTAAAAATCTCTTGTAATAATATATTATTTTTATTAATTTTAAATCATTTACTAAAATATCATTTATTATAAAATAAATATAACTTCCACTTTTGACAATATTTATTTAAATTTTATATTAAATTATCAAAATTATTGTAGAATTAATTAAATTATTTTTAATGAATTTTGAAATGATATATTAATCTGAACAAATAATTAAATGCAATAATTCAATTAATTCACTTCCTTTTTATCATTTATAGTGTCATTTATTTTAGTTAACTAATAACTAAATAATCACTACATAGGATTTTCATAAAAATTTTATGTAACTAAATAATCTCTAACAATTATTGATGAATTATTATTAAAACAATTTCAATTTATTTATAAAAATATATTTATAACTGAAAATATGATGTTTTTACACATGTAAATGATCTATAAATGTTAAAGGTAAGGACCATTCCCATTTTTTCCTTTCCCATAATTAAATTTTATATGAAGCATGTGCATATAATAATATCCAAATAACACATAAAATTAGAAAAAATAGTGGATATTTTCTAATTATTTGTATAAAGTGAGTATAGGAAATTTTTCATGGTCATTTTGGTCCTTTAGATTATGGTTTATTTCTTAATTAAGCATATTCATACCTTAATCGTTGTGATTATTTTTAATCCCGTTAACCAGTCATTTTGTTCAAAAATTATGTTGATCATACTATACTAAAAATATAATATTGATTAAAACCAAGTATTCCCATTTTTTAATGTTCAAATAACATAATTGAGAAAATTATGTTTAATGATAATCCTATAAAAATAGAGAGAAAGTGGGATTTTAATGTAAAAACATTCAACAGTTCAATTAGTTTTTATATCCATTTTCAATATATAAATGTCTCTAATTACACAGATTGGATTGATATACATTATTAAATTATCTATTGTGACATTAGAAACTAATTTAAAATATAATTTGACACTAATCATTATTTAAATGAAAAGGTTGTTTTAAACTAAATTGCAGTAATTTTTACTATTCACCCAAAAATGATGTTTCTTAGAAATATACTAAAAATTCACACTAAACTAATTTCAACATTATAAAATTAAAAATGAAGATCATTTTATCAAATGGAAGTTTTTTAGTGTATGAAATTAACTACACTAATTTTTATAGAGATATTAAAAATAGTTTCATTATGAAAATATTATTTTAATAAATATAAAGATTTTACAAAAATATATATATTTCATTACCAATATCTTTTAATTATATTAATCCTTTATATGTAATATATTAAATTTTTTTATTAGTATTCATATTACTATAGTTAATGTTTTGGTTATAGTTATCTCATTAAAATAATTATAATAATAAAATGATGATTCGTATAAAATCAATGTTTTATATAAAACATGCTAAGTAGGTGTTCTGTGTAGCACAATTCAAGTCGGTTTCTTGTGGAAGGAAAATTTGTCATAGTGAAATGAAATACATCAATGAAAATTAATTCATTAAATAAAAAGTACCATACAAACATGGGTTATTATAGTTGGGGTGGACTATTGTGTTTATCTCTTAACCTATTCAGACAGGTATTACACTACGGTACTCGAATATACCACATGGTTTTATGTTTTGGTTTATATATTACTATTGTTTTCATGGTATCATAGAAGCAGCAGACTAAGTTGGAGCTCAGGATTATCGTGGAGATAGAATTTGTGGAATTTTTTTATTTTTATTCTATATTCTTTATATATTACCTATTATAGGACTATTTCTTGTACATTATGGAATCATATGACTAGGATAGTGGTGTGTATTTATTAATTTCTAGTTTATTAGTCATTATTGTTTCTCCCCTTACGTTTATTTATTTTGGTTTCTACTATTAATTTATTTCCTATGATTTCACTATATTTTTGTATTGATCATGAAGGTATCCTCTCCCTAATGTACCACTATCATACCCTCACTACTTGACAAAAACATCTAATTTATAGGGAGGCATTCCTGAGTCTATGTGGAAGTCAATACAACTACTAGTTATAGAGTGATCCAGTTCGGGTTGTTACAAACTAGTAAAATATCTATTTTATTTTCCTTTTACTTAATATTTTCGTCTAGTATTCAGGAGACTTATAATGTGTTGACACTTATAAAATAGCCATGTTTGTGAATTATAATCCCACACATGAGGAAACTACAATATTTTCAGGGATAAGGATTGTTATTCATGTGGTCTGTTATAACATCTAATTATGAGATGTCAATTATTGTCCGAGTATCTTTATAAACCTAAATGGTGTTTTCATGTATATATTAATGGTGGAACATTAACTCAAAAGTCACATCACGTATGATCTATAGGCCATTGGGGGATCGGATAAAACATTATTAGTTATAATTAAGTGAGTACCCATTGTGAAATTTATAAAGTGTATGGGCCTTTAAAAATTGAATAATGGTGACCAATATAATTGAACCATCATATATGAACTTTTTATATTCTAAGTCAAAGATAAAAACATTATTTCACCTACATGAATTCCAATTTTAACTTTTAAAGACAAGTAAAATTATAAATTATTTTCTGTAATAAATCTAATTGAACTATTGTATATGGATGATTCAAATTCCTATAGAAAATGGTTGAATTTTTAAAGGTTTTTACCATAATAACTTAAGAATTATGACCCCTAATAAAAAAATTCTAACTGAAAAAATGTACATAAGAAGGATAGTTATTGTATATTCCTAATGATATAAACCCTTTATGTGTGAAATTAACTAGTAATTAATAAATTTCTATTGGGTTTATTTTAAATGGGCTCCGATTTGAATGGTGGGACCCAAGTAGGCTTCCATTACCATTTTATATTGTAGTATTAAACCCCATGAGGGTATAATCATACTAAAAGATTATTCATTTTAAAGTGTGTATGTCTGAATATATGTTGTTACATATAAATATATGGTGGCATCATACTTTAATGTCCCCCATTTAAATTGATAAAATAACTTTTACCTAGTTTTTAGATTTTCATTATGAGAAAAAAGTTAAATAAAAGGCCAATTATAACCTAAAGGGGTTTTTCCCTTCTATAGCATGGAACTTACATGTACTTAAACTATTCTAGATATGATAATCCTCATGGTTAAATAAAATACATTATCATAATTGTGACAGGATTTCACCTAAATAAATAAATCTTGAATGAATGTTTGATATATTCTATCTATGTTTCCTTATGGTGTTAATTAAATTTGGTTCTAAGTATCATTGTCATTCACTTATGATACATGATTTTCATTAAACGGGGGCTTTGAAAAATTTAAATATCAGATGTTTGATTAGTGTAATGGCATAAATTAAACCTTAATTTAGTGGTATTTAGTTCTGACCCTCATGTAAGTGAGGTTTAAACATTTTCTTATGTACTTACTTAGTTTTGAAGAGTTATGTTTCCCATAGTTCTCTATTGAAATTTTTGTTAGACCAAGTTTATAGGTTAGTCTAGAAAGCATATTAACGGTTCTGGTGTGACCAATTTGTAGGATCAATGCTTTATTTTTCAGTGAGGTTCTATATGGAGGTCGGTAGAACCCCCAAAATATAAATTCATTTATAAATTATTTTGAAGTATTTCAGAAGTGAGGTTCCATACTGGTGTTGGGTTTCCTGAGTTGGGATCTTAGTTTATGAAATTATTCTCAAGTTGGACTGGTGGTCATGTGGTATTTCAATCCTTTTAGGGATGCGATAGTTGTTTAATTAATTTATATAGTGTTTTAGACATGCCTAGGATCAAATCGTTCTCTTAGATGGTCGTGTGAACCTTCTTCTATAGTTATGAATGAAATGGAAGCTCATCATCTAGATTGGCCATTTTAATTGATAATATGAATCTTGGATAAAAGTTTGTTGTATTCCATCAAATACCGTGATGCATAATGTTGATAGTCCAATAGATAATATCAAGTGTTTTTTGTTTTGATGATGAAATCACAAGGTAGTATGGGTCGATATACACAGAAATCACCATATTTAAAAAATGTTATAACAAGTAGTTTGGGTTTGGGGGAAATTGTTTAAATACAAGAGATTTTACATTACATTCTTAGTTCATCTCCCATGTATAAGTGACCTATACATATAAATAAGTTGAGTAGTTTACTACTCAATATGACATTGTAAAAGGATAGGGTATTGTAACACTATTGATCAGTTTAATTTTGGATCCAAGGAATGATATTAATTATGTAAATTATTGTATCCCAGGATAAATTCATGTATAAGTCTATAGAAAATTTGATCTATCATGATATCATGTGGCTAGTTTTCCACTTTTTTGACTTTTTTCTTGCTAAAATTGGGTTTTCCGCATATGTAAGTGATGTTCAATGGTGGATAGGGAATGTTCCCCAGGATGATTTCTCAGTATCACTAAATAACTACATGGACATTTTTAAGGGTAGAGCATCGCATCAAATGTGTTCTATAGTTTCCTTCCATCTAATGGAGAGATAAAATATAAAAGGGAACCTGAAAATGGTTACAAGGGATTTTGGATAAATCATTTGTCTATATAAGAAGTCAATTAGTATTGTTGACCTATCATGAAATGTATCCTGTATTAAGGCATCATAGTCTATTAATTATGATCTATTAGAAGGTGAATCTGAGTCACTTAAAAATAACTCGGTCCGAGGTGGTTCAACTATTCTTTAATATGCATACATGGTAATGGTTTGTTGGAAACCATCCTAGACATTTCAACCATGAAATGATGGGAGTTTCTAGAATTGTGTAAGTAATATTTGATATCAATGTTGTTTACTATTGTATTAGTGGTGATCATATCCATATCTTGGCATCTTCTTAGCTACACTATTGGTGCATTGGTAATACCCCCCGATAAAGAAAAAAGTATAATACATCGTTCAATAGTTAAATTGATTATATCATAATTTCACTTAGGAAGCATGGAAAATAATTTAGGTGTGGAATGCAGTGAGTAATACTAGGATTCCCATATTGGGAGGTCCTTGGATGGACTCATGTACACCCAAAAAATCATTGAATTGATCTACAGTTGAGATGTATCTTTTGGGCTTCATCTATGTTTGGATATGTGGAAATTTTTTCTATTTACTAATGTCTCAATTGTAAAATCTGGAAAATAAACTATGTTGGATATGCTCTTAGACTCTAATAATTTATTCTGAGGTAACCCCAAACATACAGTATGGCATGGTTAATATGTTTTGAGAGTGATGATTCAAATGATCTAGATCTGGTATCCACTAACATTCATGAGATAGAATGACAATGTGAAGTAATGTTCTAGCAAGTTACAGGTTCTTTTGAGTGTTCTTGAACCAATGTCAAGGTTCCTTGAATAAAGGGGGTTTGGATCACATTTAGGATTTATAAACAATAAATTCAGGCATTTTCAGGGAGATTCAACCAGTATTGGCTTAACTTTTATACCACTTATTTTTAAAAAACATTTCCATAAATACCTACATCAAAAAACAAATTTGGATTAGATGAGTGAAAGTAAATGTTTAGATGATGATTTTAATGGAAAATTCAGCATGACATGGCTAAATATAGGTAATTTGGAATTGATCGTTTGATCAAGTTGAGAGGAATGTCAAAGTGCATCACTATAATGAAAATGAAATTATCACATTTTTAATTTTCATAGTGAAGATACCGTAAAATTGATTTTTTTCATTCATGATGGAATATATGGTGGGGATTTCTAGAAGTTAGTTGGTGAAACAGATTGAAATGTGATCATGTCTTGGGATCTATGGGCTTAGGCATGATCTCTGTTTAGGTTTTATATTTGGATATCAGATTTGGCTCATGTTTAAGTAGATTATATGTTGCACATTTAAAGTGATCCCTGGAGGATTGTTGGGAATTATGAAATGCATTGAAACCATTTCATCCAAAAATTACGACCCAATTAGGTCAAGTGTGATTTTCATTATCCCCTATGTCTTCTCAGCAATGATAAATTCTAAGGTGGGTTTAATTGAAGGTTTTGAGTTTTTTCTGAAAAAATTTCCAAAATGAATTAGAACATTTCATTTGGTAGATGACCCAAATTTTAATGACAAATTTGTAAAGAAAATATAAGTTTTGAAATAGTTAAAATTGTTTTTTTAAACGTAGTTTAACAACTAAGAGGTTCCTTGGGTATTTTATTGTGTTCGGGGTGCATCATGAATTAAATGTAATTCCCCGACCATAGACACCAAGATTTGGTTCATAATTACATAACGTTGGCATGATCACAAGAGATGAAATCCCGAAAGACCGATCAGTTTAGTATCCTTGTAAGTACTAGACACAAACATAAGTTTTACATTAAATTATGAAATGAAACACAACAACATTGTGTCTCCTTTGAACACATTCATCTTCATTAGAATATCCCCGCAGGTCAGTCATAATATAATTCGTCACATTTTGGGATAAATAATACATATAATGGGGTGAACTCAGGTGCTCAGTAAGGATATAAATATAGAGGAAACATTCATAAATAAGCATAAACATTTAAGTCAATTTATAATACAAAAACACAAGCCTTATAAACTTCATCATATTATGGAAAAGATAAATCATATAATGTTATTTACTTAATCACATGGATATTCTACTAGTCAAATAATCACTTGTAATATCAATGACCAATTTCATAATGATAGAATGCATAATTAAGGACATCATAACCACATAGTCAAGGCCTCATGCTAATACTAAAAAATAAGATTATGTAAATTCCATGTTCCATGACACTAGATTGTCTCCTGAGACCTACCGATGCATAAAGGAGTTATAATAGGCTCTACCCATCACTTATTATGTCCAATGCATTCCACATTTGAAGCGGTTGAAACATAACATAAACATTCATATTAAAAATAGAATACAAAATGTTAATACTTTAACCATAAAACATGAATGTTATTAAATAACACATCCATGGTCAAACATATAACAAAACCATAAATACAGTATAAGTGATTGTATCATAATAATTCAACTTCAAACAAGTGTAAAATCCATCAATGGATGTTGACATAGATGAAATCAAAACTATTTTAGTGAAATATCACTTTCTATTTTGAAATCATTTAAAAGTATCATAATTATAAATGAAAAAATATATTTTTAAAATATTATTATAAGCATGTAATGGAAGGTTTTATGGTGTTATAACGATGAAAAATATTTTCACATGCCTTATAAGTTAATAAAAATTCTTACATTAATTTGAAGAAAAGGCTATAAAGTACCTTATTTTGAATGAGATGGAAAGATTCCTTTCAGAATATTTTATAAAAATTTAAACAATGCATAAAAAACATTAACTTGTATTATATTAAATATTAAAAATGTTTTTAAATACATTTTTAAGAAACATGGATATGGATGATAAAGAGGCCCCAGTTGATACTCAAGCATAAACAACCTCGGATAATAAAGAGACTGTAAAATTAACCATTACCTTGTAATTTTCTATGATCTTTGGTAAATTAACCTCTTATAAAATATTAAAACCATAATTATTAAATAATAAAATAAACACATTCATAAATAGGATATCATAGACGATCTTCTAATATTGAATTGTTAATAATATTTAGTAGTATCATTGTTTCAGGTGTTAATTGATTTGTTTTACATTATATGTTTTATAACCTAAGTCATGTTTGATATGGATAGAGTGTGTTTGAATTATATCCAGAATGATATTTTGTTCTTAAACATTATTTTTAATCATAAAATAAAAATTATTCTTTAATGGTTACGATGGGGAATGAATCTCATCTTGTTTATGGAGATGGCAATCCTTACGTACGCAGGAGAGACAAAACCATTCAATTCATGGTGAAATTGTATATAATTGGAAGGTATATCATATATAAATAATCATTAACATGTTATATTTATTATTTACATCAACTATACTTATTATTATACCCATCTAAATGATGAACTGTTGAATAACAAACAACACTACGATGTGGAGACGAGAAGTTGTACGTAAGCACGTATGATGACATTATCATTAATAGCATGGATATAATAATGTATATGGTTGTACCATATTTATAATAACATCATAGTATGTATATTTTACTTGAGTTATAATTTTGGTATGGAAACAACAAATGAAGAAGAAGTGGAAGAAGAAAAGAAAATTGAAGGAGGTGATGAAATTTTTACCTCTACATCGGGTTCTACCTTTTGATTTGATCAAAAGGGATCCATAAGATGGATTTTTGATCTAATTAAGGAATCTATGATGGCGATAGGGTAGTTGGGAAGATATTTGAATAGTTTTTAGCTGAAAAAATGGCTTTGGAGGTTTGATTTGGAGAAAAGGGTAAGTACTCTTTTATTAGAGAGGTGGGGGTCACTTTAGGAAAAGCATGAAATATTAATTTATTATACAATAATTTTCGGTTTATAATTGATCAAAAAAGATTTCTTTCAAGGATAATCTTGGTATTGATCTAATACCCCTCAACCAACAGCTTTTAGATAGTTTTAGGTCACCATATTAACCTTATCTTTTAGATTTAACTCTTAGTTAAATAGTTTTACTTTACAATGTCTTCTTGTATTTTTATATGACATATTTAATAAACATACTATAAAATGACAAACAAACCCCAAGTGGTTCATTAATGACATATATATCATTATTTAAGAATTTTTTATGAACCGTAGATTTTTAGAAATATTGTATCCTTTAATAATACAATATTTGTTTTAAAATCTCATTTATGTCAATTTGGACACTATTTAGTATTTGGATTTTGTGGAAGTCAAAAAAAGTTTATTATTTCGAAAAAAATAAATTAAATCAATCCTAACTTGTCATACTAACCTAGAAAATTAGTGTAATGTATCATAAGTCTCAATTTACTTTTATTGTTATATTTATAATATCAATTATTTTAATCTTTCATTAATAAGGTAATTACTACATCATCATTGTGTCATAAATATATTTAATTATTTAATGTAAAAAAATTATAAATAAAATACCTTTATGTATGATATATTTTTATCTTACTAATGAATATTTATAGTTGAATTTTTCTTATGTATAACCCAATATTAATAAAATTTTAGTCATTAAAATCTAAATTTAACACTTTTAACTCTTCTTAAAATAATATATAATGAATGTTCTAATCTATTCCATGTGGATCAAAGAGGATAATATTTTTTCCCTAATATTCATTTTGGACAAAATACACTTATCCAATAGAATTAGTAAATGTTTTAGGGTAATTATAATATCATTTTTACAATTATTTACCCTATTTAATTTTAACCATGGTAAATAAAACCCAAAAGTAATTATTCACCAAAAATAAATTCATCCTATTGCACCATATTTTACAAACTGATATCCACAGTGTGTCTTAGATTTTTGAAATCCAATTCACGGAAATAGAAAACTTATGTTTTGTGAAAAAAATTTAACGTGCCTAGAATGTGAGTAAAAGATCTTAAAAAATTCAATACAATTTTAGACATCAAATCTAAGTATAAAATGACTCCAATGAATTAAATTATACTAATATAGGTATTATGTATATATTTTGACATAAAATAAATTTAAATTAAATAAATAATTATTTAAATAAAACTTATGTTTTAAACACCAACGCAGTGTTTTTCACTATTAATCAAATATTGAATGATTTCAGAAAAATACCATAAATCTACCATAAACTAATTTTGATATTAAGAATCCAAAAATGATGTCCATTTTGAAAAATAAAATTTATAAAATTTCAAAAAATGTTTATTACAATTCATAATGGCTAGTTTTATTGGTCGTGGTGTTATAGAACTTGATGTTGTGTATAGCACATGTTATTGTTTTGTTCAAATAAAAAGGTACCAAGGAAGCTTGGGGTGTTATATTCCTCCCCCCTTCAATTAATTTCATATTTGAAATTTCTATAATACTAATGCATAAAATGATTCAAGAGGTTCTTCATCATAAGTTCCTTAAGTTCCCATGGTGCCTCTTCCATCTTATGGTTCCTCCATAGATCTTTTACCAGAAAAGTCATCTAGTTTCTCAACACTTGTTCTTTGGTATCATGAATCTTGACATGCTCTTCACAATAAGACAGATCAGGTTCTAGTTCAATTTCATTGTAGTTGAGTACATGTGTTGGGTCAGGCATATATTTTCTCAATATTGATACGTGGAAAACTTCTTGAACATTGGAGAAACGTGGAGGCATCTCCAAACAGTAAGCTACAACTCAAATTCCTTCTAAAATTTCGAAAGGTATGATGTACTTGGGACTTAACATACCCTTCTTACAGAATTGTATAACAACCTTCCATGGAGATACCTTCATGAAAACAATATCTCTTAATTTAAATTCTAAATCCTTCATTCGATTATTGGTATAGCACTTTTTCCTACATTGAGCTTCTTTGATGTGCGTTTGGATAATCATCACCTTTTCCATTGTTTCCTAAACATGTTCTGGGACTACGAGTTTTCTTTCACCAACATTATCCCAACAAGTTTTTGTGTGACTACTCTTTCCATTTAACAATTCATGTGGTGCCATCTGAATATTTTAATTAAAGTTATTATTGTCTGAAAATTCTTCCATAGGTAAATATTAATTCCACATACCATGAATGTCACATGAGAAATATCTGTACATTTATTTTTTTGTTTCGAATAGTCTGTTCTGACTGTATATCAGTTTGAGGGTGGTAGGCAGCGCTCAAATGAAGTTCTGCATCTAGGGCCTTCAGAGGACTTTTCCATAATCATGATGTAAAATGGTGATCATGATTAGAAACATTTGACAGGGATACTCCATGAAGTCTTACAACTTCATTAATATATAGTCTTTCTAAACTGTCAAGTATAAAATATTCTCTTATAGAAATAAATGTTCTTACTTTTTAAGATGATCAACATTGACACATATTCCACCATTCCTTCTGGGAGTCTTTGGTACCCCATGACAATTTCCATCTTAATATAATCCCATTTCCACTCAAGTATGGGAAGATGTAGCATGACTCCTCTATGATTTTGTCTTCCAGCCTTCACTAGTTGAAAAAACCTTACATCTTGACACATAATCAGCAATCTACCTCTTCATGTTGTCCCAAAAAAAATTATCCTTCAAATATATATACATCATAGTGATATCAGGGTGTAAATAGAAATTGGATCTATAAGAATCTTCCATCAATTCCTTTTTTAGATCTGGTATGTGAGTAATAGAAAGGCCCTTCCCAAATTTGAAAATTTAATCTTCATATATGAAGTTAATCAATCACCCATTATTCACTTCTTAAATTTTGGTTTGAAACATCTCATCATCAGTCTAAGAAATTTTTATCTTTTCTAGTAAATATGATTTGGAAACCATCTAAAAAATTATTGATGTTTCACCTTCCATGATTGTTTCCATATCCATTATTACAAGATCCACGAACATAGGATCCATTTCAACTGTCATCTTATTCAAAACTCCATGATCCTTTCAACTCCAAGCATCTTCTAGCTTATTTTCCTTCATCGGGTGGTAATGTATAGTGAAATGGTAATCCTTGAGTAGTTCAAGGAATCTTCATTGGATCATGGTCAGTTCTTTATGTGGGAAAATATACTTCAACCTCTTGTGATCTCTATATATCTCACATTTTTAACCATAGAGATAGTTCATCCATATCGTCAAATTAAAGATTATAACTTATTACTCATGATCAAGATTTGGATAGTTTTTTTATGATTTTTTAGTTTTCGTGATGCATAGGAAATAACTCTATCATTCTGCATAAGAAAACAACTATGTACTTTATTTCAAGCATCACCATAAATAATAGACCCATCATTCCCCGATGGTAGTGTCAAGATAAGATAATTGACTAATCTTCTCTTCAGTTCTTCAAAACATTATTCAAACTATTTTTTCCAAAAAAAAAATTCCCTTTTACGTGTTATATTGGTAAATGGTTTTGACAATCAGGAAAAAATCTAGGAAAAATGCCGAAAACAAGCTACTAAACCAAAAAAAATTGCCTACCCCAGTTATACTCATTGGTTCTGGAAATTCTGGTCTTTCTCTTATTATAGATGGATCAAATAGATTCCATCCTTATAGACAAAATGGCAATGAAAAGAAATATTTAGAAGCCAGAATTCACACTTGTTATACTTCCCATATAATTCATTTCTTCTAAGAGTCTTTAGAATCGTGCGCATGTGATTTTCACAATCTTTTTAGATTTTGAATTATACCAAGAAATCATCAATAAATATCACTACAAGATAATCAAGATATTACTTAAAAACTCTATTCATTAGATCCATGAATACATAGGTTTCATTAATCAATCCAAAAGTCATTACTATAGACCCTAAATTCCCATACCCAGTACAAAATGATATCTTCAGAATGTATTCCTTCTTCACACACAACTGATTATATCTAGATCAAAGGTTAATCTTTGAAAAAAATTGAGCTCCAAGAAGTTCATTGAATAAATCATAATTTTGAGGTAGGGGATACTTGTTCTTTATTGTTATGGCATTGATCTCCCTGTATTCAATGCACAACCTGAAAGATCCATCTTTCTTCATAACAAAAAGAAATAGGGCTCCCAAAGGAAAAATACTAGGGAATATAAATCCTTCAGTAAATAATTCCTCTAGTTGTTTCTTTAGTTCCACTAATTCCACAATGGTGATTCTATAATTGGTCGTCAATATGGGCCTTGAACCAAGAATTATATCATTGGAAAGCTCAATTTCTTATTTTGGAGGATGTCCAGGTAAATCCTCCTGAAACACAACAACATATTCTCACAAAATAGGTATTTGAAATATTTTAACATTCCATTCCTCACCAATAGTAATTTCACTCTCATCCTCTCCAATAATTTAATTTAGTAGAGCTACTCTGTGTGGATCTAGATAAGAATCAGATGGTGACATTTCTGCTCTAAAGATAATGTACTCTTTATCATCATCAAATATTGTAACCTCCTTCTTAATACAACATATTTTCGCATGTTGGTCCAAAATCCAATCCATGGTGAGGATTATATAAAATTAAATCATGGATATGATGATTTGACCAGCAGATAATGCACATTTAGATTCCCTAATGGGAACTGATTCAAAAAATATTGTTGCAATGATAGATCTCTTAGGAGTTTTCACTGAGAACTATATTTTTAATTCAAATTGGAAATATATAATTTTCATAGAAAACTGGGATGATACGAAACAAATGATTATCCAGAATCAAATAAAGCATTGGATAAATTTGAGGAAACCAAAAAATTACCTTCCACCACATCATTCGGAGCTTCAAACTCAGTAGTAGTGATCGCATAAGCTTGTCCATTCTTCGTTGGCCTTTTCGGAGGTATGTTTGTTTGGTTCTTAGTACATTAATTTTCATAATTCAAAATTTATCTACAATTTTAGCATTTAAAATTGACAACCTCTTTATTTCCCTTCCAATCATGAGATTTGTGGATTTTTTCACAACACTTGTAACAGACTCTCATTCCCATCAAGCATGTACCAGAGGTTTTCTTCTCACATTTACTACAAGATTAAAATTCAATTATTCACTTCTTCCCCTTTATTTCTATTTCCATAGTGATAAGAATATATCTTCTTCTCTTGCATATTTTATATTACTAAGACATAAAGAATTCATTTTCTATCTTCACAGCACATGAGACAATATCTTTATACGATGAGAATGATTTTGAGAGTAATGATCAAAAAAGAAATGGGTTTAACCCATAAAAAATTTATCAATCTTACTCTTTGGGTAATGTATATATTCTGTTGCATGCCTTGCTAACCTTGTAAAATTATCCTCATACTTTGCAATACTCTATCCCTCCATTGTCCTTAGACTTGGAAATTTTCATTCCATATACTCTTGATGGTCACAAGGAATGTATTTTTCTATGAAAAGATATTTCAACTCCCTCCATTACATATTTTATACTTCTACATCCTCCTTTGTGTTTTTAATTAATTACCACCATTGATCTACATATCCCATGAGTGATAAACTTCCATGACAACTTTTTCCATTTCGCTACTTCTGAACGAATGAAATATTTTCTCAAAGCTAGTTTTCCATTGCTCAGATACAAATGGATTTGTAGTCCCATTTTTTGTTGGTGGTTGTTGCCTCAGGAATTTTTCGAACATTGATCCTCCACATTGTGGATCATGTTACTCTATATGGGTAAAGTTATTATTCATAGCCTGAGTGAGTTTCCCAGTATGGTTATATGTTGTTTAGAACTAGTAGAATCACCAACTCCACTATAATTATTTTGAGTAGGAGGGAGTCCCTACATGGATTACATGTATTGATACTGTTTACATTCCTTCCACCAGGAACTATTAATAAATAATGGCATAAAATAAATTAGATTATGAATCGCAACACATAATTCAAAACTAGTAAAATACAGATCATAAATTGAACTGATTGTGTGTATAATCGATAATCATTAAAAAAATCATTGATGAGGTATTTAGTCATAAATCCTTCATAATAGTTTTTAATGAAAATGTGAATTATCAAAAGAATATACCCTAGATGTTTTGTAACCAAGAGTGTAGTAAGGATCATTGTCACATACTAGTATACCTCGCATCATGCCTGGAACTCCTTGTTGAAACTTTCACTCCTAGGTACATCTGTGACTGAAGCGTCTCTACGAGCTCATTTCTATATAGGGATTTATTTCATAGAAAATCAACAAAATTTATACATTACCAAAATTCTAGGATGTTATCCTATAATAATCCTGATTGTTTATCTTAGGTAAATGTTCTCGAATTAGAGTATTTCTAAATCTATCTTTCGTGGTTTTTAATAAACATCCTCTGATGCCAACTAGAACACCCTGACCCTTGTTACCCATATTTTGTGCAGTATTACATAAAATTGGCATGATAACAAGGGATCGAATCCCAAAAGACCGATCAGTTTTGTATCTATGGATATACTAGATAAAAACACATGTTTTACATTACATTATCAAATGAAAAAAAACAACATTGTGTCTCCATTGAACATATTATTCTTCCTAGACTATCCCTACAGGTTAATCTTAATTTAATTCTTCACATCCTAGAAATAATAAAACATATAAAAGGGTGATCTCTGGTGAGTAGTAAGGATAACAATATAGTAGAAACTTTTATGAAAAAGAATAAATATTTATGGAAATTTATAAGACTAAAACACAAGCCTCATAATATTAAACATAATATTGAAAAGTTAAATCTAATAATTATATTTACTTATTCACAAGGATATTATACTAGTCGAATAATCATAGGTAATATCAATAGAAAATTTGATAATAATAGAATGCATAATGTCAGACATCATGACCACATAGTCAAGGCCTCATGTCGAGACTAAAAATAATATTTTGGTCAAGGTCTTGGGCCAAGAAACTAGTTTGTCTCATGAGACCTTGAAATGCATCGAGGAGTTATAGTGGTCTCCACCCATCACTTTCAAGGTCAAATGCATTCCTTATTTGAACATATGAAAAACATAGTATAAATATTTGTATTAAAACTATCCTGAGAACTGTAAATAATTTAACCATAAACCATGAATGGAATAAAATAACACATCCATAGTCAATCATATTAAAAAACCTTCATTACAATATGGAAAATTGTATCATAATAAATCAACTTAAAACAAGTGTAAAATCTATCAAAGGATGTTGACATAGATGAAATAAAAAATATTTGAGAGAAATATATACTTCTATTTTTAAATCATTTAAAACTCACATAATTATAAAATAAAATATTTATTTTCTAAATATTCTTATAATCTTGTAAGAGAAGCACCGAAGGGGTTATAATGACAGAAAATAGTTTCACCCACAGTATAAGTTAAAAAACATTTTTTCCATAATTTGTCGAAATGTTCATAAATTACCTTATTTCGAAAGAGACGGAAAGATTCCTCTCAAACCATTTTATAAAAAGTCAAAAAAGGTATAAATGGATTTAACTCATAGTCTGGAAAATAGTAAAAATGTTTTGAAATATATTTTTAAGAAATAAAGATGTCGATGATAAAGAGGTCCTGGTAGATACTCATGTACAAACAACCTACGATAATAAATAGATTGTAAAATAAACCCATTACTTGTAATTTTCCTTGGTCGAGGGTATGTTAACCTTATGTATAATAGTAAAATCATTGTTATTAAATTATACAAGAACCATATACATAAATATGATATCATATATGAACTTCTAATATTGCTTTGATAATAATATTTTAGTAATATCATTGTTTCGGGTGTTAACTAATTCGTTTTCCATTATATGTTTTGTTATTAGAGTCATGTTTGATATGGATAGGATGCATTTGATACATATACAGAATGATATTTGGTCATTGAAATTATTTTTAATCATAAAATGACAATTATTCTAGAATTTTTAAGAATGATAATGAATCTCATCGCGTTTGTGGAGATGGTAATCTGTACGTACGCACGAGCAACAATACCATTATATTGATGATGAAATCTGTAACACCCGAGACTTTTATGTGAAATATTTTGTTTTTATGTTATATAAATCATCAAAGGAATCTTTCACTACACAAAACACTATCTTGGCTTTCTTTACACGCAACCACGACCTTCCTCGATACCTTGTGTCGTACGCAATACTGAGTTTCACTAAACAATGATATGTTATTAAAATATTATTAAAACTAGCCGTTATGAATTGTAATAACCACTTTTTAAAATTTTATAAATTTTATTTTTCAAAATGGACTTCATTTTTGGATTCGGAATATCGAAATTAGCCTAGGGTGAAATTTTTGTATTTTTCTGAAAACATTCAATTTTTGATGAATAGTGAAACCACTAAGTGGTAGTTAAAAAACTGAATTTTTCATAAAACATAATTTTACCGCTTCTGTGAGTGGAATTTTGAAAATCTGAGAGACATGGTTGATGTTAGTAATTAAAATGTGGTTCAATGAGATGAAAATAATTTTTTGTTGAATAGTAACTTTTTACTTTTTTTACCACGGTTAAAAGTAAATAGGGTAATTAAGGGTAAAAATGATATTATTATTACCCTAAAACATGTCCTAATTCTATTGGACAAGTGTAATTCGACCACAATCAACCTTGGGAATAAAATATGACCATTTAGGCCCACTTGTATTAGATTAGGACATTTATTATTAATTTATTTAAAGAAGGGTTAAAATAGTTAAAATCAAGGTTTAATAAGTAAATAATTTTTAATATGGGGATATACAAAAGATAAATTCGTCTAGAAATATTCATTAGAAAGTTAAAACGGTTTCCTACATAATGGTATTTTATTTTTAATTTTTAGACATTGAATAATTTAATATAATTATGACACAAAGATGATGCAGTAATTATCTTATAATGAAATATTGAAATAATTGATGTTATAAACACCAAAATAAATGTAATTTGAGACTTTTTCTGAATTCCACTAATTTTTTAGATTAATAGGACATGTTAGTATTTATTTAATTAACTTTTTTCGAACTAATAATTCTGTTATGATTTTCACAAAAATTAATTACTAAATAGTGTCAAAATTGACATAAAATAGTTTTTATAACAAATATTATATTAGTAATTGTTATTTTATTCCTAAAAATCTAAGGTTCGGCCAAATTACATAGATAAGGTTATATATATTAATATTAAACAACTTGGGGTTCGTTTGGCTGCTTATAGTAAGTTTATTAACCTTATATTATAAGAACACAAGAGGACACGGTAAAAGTAAAATAATTTAACTTAATGTTAAATCTAAATGATAAGGTTAAAATAGGAACCTAAACTTGTCTAAATTCTATTGGATGAGAGTATTTAGACCTATCCCCATCTTATTTTCGAAATAAATCAATTTTGAGCTATTTAAAACCGAACTTGACTTTATAATAAAATAATATGTTAAGTTTTTCCAAAGGAGCCCCTCTCCTCCCTTATAAAGGGACACCTCCTCCCCCTCTTCCTCACACCACATTGATCCTTAAAGCTCGGTTAACCCCTGACAATTTATTCTCTCCACTTCCCTAGAAACATCCTAGAGGTTCTGGGCTTTTTCAAAGACCTATTTTAATGCCCAAAAAGGAGGTCTCAAAGAAGCACTTCAAAGAAGAGGTAATGTACGTTACCGATTGTTTCATCTTTATTTCTTCTTCCACTTCTTCTTCTTTAGTTGTTTCATTATGAAGTAATAACATCAGTATCACTCATATACTGATATTTTATTTTATGTTTGAAACAACCCAATTTCACCATCTATCCATCCTACGGAAAATGAAATCTCCGCGCGTGCGTACATACGGAATACCGTCTCCACGCCGTGGTGTAATCTATTTTTCGCCACCACCTTACATGGATGGGTACAATGGTGTAAATAATGACTATGTATGACTATTATAAAGTGATACGGATTCTGAAATAGTATTTATACACTCCAATACAATTCCACGATCATCAGAATGATATCATCACTCGTGCGTACGTACAGAATACCGTCTCCACAATGTGATGCGACTCGTTCTACATTATCTTCATTTCATAATGATTATATAAATGAATTGAATGAATTAATATGATATATATTACACTAATACCATTATGGATATGAGTTATATATAACCTAAAGAGAAGAATAAGAATTTATTCGCCAACACGCATAAGAACAAAAAGTAATAAACACCCAAATAACAAGTAGTAATGAAATATTACTAATAATATGATAAGAATATGACCATATATGATATCATAAAAATAAGTATGATTCTGTAATAAGTCAATAACATTATTTAAATCATTATACAGGAGTTTCGGACACGTACAAAGCATATCGGACCAAAGGTAAGGGAAATATCACAATCTCATTTTTATCCGAGATTGTTTATACTTTGGCATTTACTAGGGTGTATTTTATCATCCACATCCAAGTTTCCTCAATATGTAATATTATTTCCATCCACCTACAATTTGTTAAATCCAATTTTACCCTTCAGTGAGTTTTTAGTAAATGATATGAAAGGAATCTTTTGTCATTTATCGTAAGAGGTACTTTTTTGACTTTTCCGACAAAAGAACGAGAACAATGTTTTTTTAACTTATACGGAATGAATGGATTTTTAAAACATTATTTCCAAGAAGCTTCCTTTACAAGTTTCCGTGTTTATTTTTAATCAACTTCTTTTAGTTTAAAATTGTATGACATGTTAAGAAAGGAAAAATGTTTTTGAAGTAGAAAGGATATTTTCTTCAAGAATGGAGTTCATGTGTTTTATCAAAATTATTTTCCATCTAAGATAATATAGGGTTTTGATTCTATCCCTATCATTACATTGAATTGATTATGTTGTGATGGAAATATTTTTATGAATTCAATTATCTTATATGAATTGTTTTATGATGTCACGAGGTTTAAGAATTCCATTTTTATTACATGGGTTATGCAATGATGTATGATTTATGATTTTTGTGGCACACATAAGAATGGTTTCATTATGAGATGGGTGGGACCTATATCTCCCTCCAATGAATTGGGTAAAGATTTTATATCTCATGAGATAGACATGTCTGGAACAGTAGGTTATACTGGTTCAGTGAAACAGGAAAGAAATGAGGAGTGAACTCGGTTCAGAAATGGACTTTGTCCACTAAGATAGACTTGGCAATGAGTCTTGACTAATAACAAATGATTCTCTATGATTATGTGTGTGTTCCAGAAAGTTTCATGTTTTATGTTAATATTATTGGGATTACATTTCACTATTATGATTTATCCCATGTTATGAAATTATGCTCTCTTTTTCAAGTTTTGATTTCCAAAAGTTATGTTCTTATGAATATGATGTGATTGATATTTCTTTTGTTTACCCTTAATGATCATTTGAGCTCACACTTTTTTATGTTTTCTTTCCCCAGGTCAGGAAGAAGGTTATTAAGTAAGATATGCCAAAAGGGACTATATATATGATGAAATAAATGGGAGACAGTGTATACGCTTTATGAACCAGTTGTTTATGTTTCCCAGTTTCTAAAGACACTATACCTATACAGTCCTTTCGTGGTTTTGTTATATGTTGTAATAAGTATGCTTCAATTTTGAAGTATTAACATTGTATGTAAATTATGGGCCATTATAGTTGGTATCAGAGGAACGGTATAGTCAACCTTTGAAAACTAGGATGTGAAAGCCTTAGTAAGAACCCTAAGGATAAGTCTAAGCATAGAACATAATCTTAGTATTTTAGAAATGGCCATGAATAACCTAGGATAAGACCTTAAGTGTGAAATTTTATTCTTGATTATGTGATTTTCCTATTATAATTAGTGTTTCTCACAGTATTCTTCTTGGTTTTAGTCAATGGCTGGAACCCGAAGGAACCGTGTTAATGCGGAATGCGACGGGCAATGCAATGATTGTACCCCTGAGCAACCAACCGTTATGGGAGCTGGAATGAAAAATATTGTAGCCATGCTCACACAATGTTCTCAATCTATGAATCATACAGGACTTCCAAACGAGCAAAGGAAGGAGCAACATTCTATTGAATCCTTCACGAGACAGTGTCCACCCTCATTCAGCGGGTCTACTGATCCATTAGTTGCTGAATAATGGATTAGTACTACTGAAAAGATATTTTCAGTTCTTCAATGTTCTAAGAATGATAAAGTCATCTTAGCGGTGTATCGTTTGGAAGGTGATGCTGATCAATGGTGGAATCTTATTAAGAATACGAGGCAAAGGGATAAAATTGAGTCCATGGAATGTGAAGAGTTCAAGAACTTATTTTTCTATAAGTACTTCCCTCGTATTCTCCGAACAAATATGGAGAAAGAGTTTCTTGATCTGAAGGAAAAGGATGATGAATCTGTTGGTACCTATGAAGAAAATTTTACAAGACTTTCAAGGTACGCTTCTGGTATTATTATCCAACCTGAGAGTAAGATCGATCGATTCTTTAGTGGATTAAAACCAAGTCTTCAAAGGGCCTTAGCCATAAGAGACTTCAATAGCTACGAGGAAATCATTCGATGTGCTCTCAAAGTTGAGATGGAGATTGGAGTAACCCATCAGTCATATGGGTTTGATAAGAAGAGGAAAATGGAATTCAAAGGAAAATCTAAAGAGCACACTGAAAAGAAGATGAGCTTTCCGTTATGCTCAATGTGTGGAAAGAAACATGGAGGGAGTTTTCTTAAAGTTACAAGTAAATGTTTCAAATGTGCAAAGGAAGGTCATCGGGCATTTGAATGTCGCGATGATGGGAAGAAGATGTATAATGATGCAAACAAAGGAAGGGATACACAGAATGAACCTAATACACTTCAATGTTTCAAGTGCAAGGAGATGGGACATTATGCCAATAAATTCCCTAATCCAAGGGTTGATGTTGATGGTCGATGTCAACAAACTCTTAAGGCTAAAGACAAAGAAAAGTCATATGCAATTTCTATTAGCGATTTGGAGTACGATAACGATGTGGTGAAAGGTACACTTATCATCCACTCTAATGTAGCAAATGTTTTATTTGATTCTGGATCCACCAACTCTTTTATTTCTGAAGAATTATCTAAGGGTATCACCATATTACCTCAACAATTAGATGTTGAGTTAGCTATGACAACACCTAATGGCACAACAGTCGCATCAAAAGTTTATAATTCTTCTCCGATTGAAGTTTGTGGGAAAGTGCTTCCTGCAAATCTTGTGATCCTTCCTATATTGGAATTTGATGTGATTCTTGGCATTGATTGGCTTTCTCTACATGGATCTCATATCAATTTCCAAAGAAGGGATGTCACATTTCATATTCCAGATCAATCTGTGATTGTCTATCGATGCAAGGATGAACATAACCTTCCAGTAGAAATTTCTTCCATTTTATGGGTATTGATTCCACTAAATGAAGGTTATTTATCTTAAATGGTTGGTGAGAAACTCACGATTAAGAATATGCACATTGTATGGGAGTTTGATGAAGTCTTTCCGGAGGAATTACCGGGTCTTCCACCGAATCGTGAAGTTGAGTTTTCTATAGTACTCGTACTGGGTGCTTTGCCTATTTCAAAGACACCTTATAGAATGGCCCCAATTGAGTTGCAGGATTTGAAGAAGAAACTCCAAGAGAATCTTGATAAGGGGTTCATATGCCCTAGTGCATCACCTTGGGGAGCACCTGTTCTGTTTGTTAAGAAGAAAGATGGATCAATGAGACTCTTCATTGATTATCGAGAACATAAAAAGATAACTATCAAGAACAAATATCCTCTCCCGCACATTGATGACCTATTTGACCAACTACGCGGAGCTCAATACTTTTCCAAGATTGATCTTCATTTAGGGTATCATCAGTGAAGGGTCAAAAGGGAGGATATACCAAAGACGACTTTCTGTACAATGTATGGACACTATGAATTTATAGTGATGCCATTTGGTCTTACTAATTCCTCTAATATCTTCATGAATCTAATGAATAGAGTCTTTAGAGACTATCTTGATCAGTTTGTGGTAGTCTTTATAGACGATATTCTTGTCTATTCAAAGAGTAAGGAAGAACATGAAGATCACTTGAGAATTATATTGAAGACCCTGAGAAAGGAGAAGCTTTATGCCAAATTTACCAAGTGTGAATTTTGGCTTCAAAAAGTTGAATTTTTGGGTCACATAATTTCAAAAGAGGGGATATCTGTGGATCCAGCAAAAACCGAGGTTATCGAAATATGGTTGAGACCAACAACATTAATCGAGATCTAAAGTTTTCTTGGTTTGGCTAGATATTATCGATGTTTTGTGAAAGATTTTTCACGATTATATAATCCACTCATCAAGTTGACTCGGAAAGGAGTTATGTTTGTTTGGACGGAGGAATGTGAAGAGAATTTCAAGGAGTTGAAAACAAGGCTATCCAGTGCACCTATGCTCACACTTCCTTGTAGTGGAGAAAGGTTTGTGATCTACAGTGATGCATCCAAGAAGGGATTGGGGTGTGTTCTTATGAAAAATGATATGGTGATAGCTTATGCCTCACAACAGTTGAAAATACATGAGCAAAATTACCCAACTCATGATTTTGAGTTAGCTACTGTAATCTTTGCATTAAATATTTGGAGGCATTACCTTTATGGTGAAAGGTGTGATATTTATACTGATCATAAATGTTTAAAGTATATTTTCACACAAAAGGAGCTGAATATGTGCCAAAGAAGATGGTTGGAGCTGATTAAGGATTAAGACTGCTCAATCCATTACCACCCTGGGAAATCAAACAAGGTGGAAGATGCATTAAGTCGACAAGAACATGCTAGTTTATCCATTATGAGGATCACAAAATATCCAATATTTATGGATTTACAAAGGATGGATCTTGTAATTATAATGAAAGGGGAAAATCGAATCTTTCTCAAATGAATGTTCAACCATCTATACATGTGAAGATTAAAGAGGCACAGAAAGAGGATGTCGAGTTACAAAAGAAGGTGAGAAATGTTCCTGAATTCAACCTTGATTGTGATGGAATAATAAAGTTCAGGAATCGGGTTTGTGTTCCTCCCATCCCCAAATTAAAGAAGGAGCTGCTGGATGAGGCTCATAGTTCTTCATTCACTATTAATCCTAGAAGCACGAAGATGTATAGGAACCTGAAAGAGTACTTCTAGTGGGATGGCATGAAAAGAGATGTTGCTGAATATGTCTCTTGATGCTTGGTTTGTCAACAAGTTAAAGCTGAGAGACAGAAGTCTAAGGGGTTGTTACAACCATTACCCATACCTGAATGGAAATGGGAAATCATCACTATGGACTTTGTCACAGGACTTCCTAAAACATCCAAAGGCAATAATGCTATCTGGGTCATAGTTGATCGTCTTACAAATTCTGCACACTTCATTGCTATTAGAGAGGATTTCTCTCTGGATCAGCTTGCCAGGATATATGTAAATGAAGTGGTAAGATTGCATGGAGTACCACTTTCTATTATATCTGATCAAGATCCGAGATTTACCTCGAAGTTCTGGCGATGTCTTCAGCATACTCTGGATACAGAGTTGAGTTTCAGCACTACTTATCATCCCTAGACAGACGGTCAGTCTTAGAGAACAATTCAAACTCTAGAAGATATGTTGAGATATTGCTCTATGGATTTCAAAGGTGGCTGCGATCAACACCTACCTTTGGTGGAATTTTCTTATAATAATATCTTTCACTGCAGTATTCAGATGGATCCTTATAAAGCTCTCTATGGAAAGAAATACAGCACTCCAACTTGCTGGGATGATGTTGGGGAAAGAAAGCTATTAGGACCCAATCTCGTTGATGAAATGATATAAAAGGTCAGATCTATTCAACAACGCATAAGAGCAGCTTAGAGTCGACAGAAAAGTTACACCGACAACTGAAGAAAAGACCTAGAGTTTGAAGTGGTGATAATGTGTTCTTACGAATATCTCCCTGGAAGAGGGTTATGAGATTTGGAAAGAAGGGGAAGTTGAGCCCTAGATATATCAGTCTTTCGAAATACTAGATCGTGTTGGGAAGGTAGCTTACCGATTGGAACTTCCACCGAATCTCTCTCAAGTTCACGATGTGTTCCATGTATCTCTCCTGAGAAAGTACATACCTGATCCTTCACATGTACTCAACTCAGAAGTTGTACCGGTGGAGCAAGATCTTTCTTATGAAGAACAACCGATAGAGATTCTGGATCGTAACGAAAAAGTCCTATGAAACAAGACCACTCTCTTGGTAAATGTTTTATAGAGAAACCACCAATTAGAAGAAGCTACATGGGATCTTGAGGTTATGATGAGGGAGAGGTATCCTCATCTGTTTGTTACAAAGTGACGAATTTCGAGGGAGAAATTCATTTTAAGGGGGGTAGAATGTAACACCCGAGACTTTTATGTGAAATATTTTGTTTTTATGTTATATAAATCATCAAAGGAATCTTTCACTACACACAACACTATCTTGGCTTGCTTTACAGGCAACTGCGGCCTTCCTCGATTGCTTGTTTCGTACGCAATACCGAGTTTCACTAAACAATGATATGCTTTTAAAATATTATTAAAACTAGCCGTTATGAATAGTAATAACCACTTTTTGAAATTTTATAAATTTTATTTTTCAAAATGGACTTCATTTTTGGATTCGGAATATCGAAATTAGCCTACGGTGAAATTTTGGTATTTTTCTGAAAACATTCAATTTTTGATGAATAGTGAAACCACTAAGTGGTAGTTAAAAAACTGAATTTTTCATAAAAAATAATTTTACCGCTTCTGTGAGTGGAATTTCGAAAATCTGAGAGACATGGTTGATTTCAGTTAGTAAAATGTGGTTCAATGAGATGAAAATAATTTTTTGGTGAATAGTAACTTTTTACTTTTTTTAACATGGTTAAAAGTAAATAGGGTAATTAAGGGTAAAATTGATATTATTATTATCCTAACAGATGTCCTAATTCTATTGGACAAATGTAATTCGACCAAAAACAACCTTAGGAATAAAATATGACCATTTAGGCCCACTTGGATTAGATTAGGACATTTATTATTAATTTATTTAAAGAAGGGTCAAAATAGTTAAAATCAATGTTTAATAAGTAAATCATTTTTAATATGGGTTTTACATAAGATAAATTCAACTATAAATATTCATTAGAAAGATAAAACGATTTCCTACATAATGGTATTTTATTTGTAATTTTTAGACCTTAAATAATTTAATTTATTTATGAAACAAATATGATCCCGTAATTATCTAATTAATGAAATATTGACATAATTGATGTTATAAACACAAAAATAAATGTAATGTGAGACTATTTATGAATTCCAATAATTTTATAGATCAATATGGCATGTTATTATTGATTTAATTAACTTTTTTCTCACTAATAATTCTGTTATGATTTTCACAAAAATTAATTACTAAATAGTGTCAAAATTGACATAAAATAGTTTTCAAAAAAAATATTATATTAGTAATTGTTATTTTATTCCTAAAAATCTAAGGTTCGGCCAAATGATATAGATAAGGTTATATATATTAATAATAAACAACTTGGGGTTCGTTTGGCTGCTTATAGTAAGTTTATTAACCTTATAGTATAAGAACACAAGAAGACACGACAAAAGTAAAATTATTTAACTTAATGTTAAATCTAAATTATAAGGTTAAAATAGGAACCTAAACTGGTCTAAATTCTATTAGATGAGATTCTTTCGACCCATACCCACCTTAAATTCTAAATAAATCAATTTGAATCTATTTAAAACCAAACGTGACTTTATAATAAAATAATATTTTTAGTTTTTCCAAAGGAGCCCCTCTCCTCCCTTATAAAAGGGCACCTCCTTCCCCTCTTACTCACACCACGTTGAGCCTTCATGCTCGGCCAACCCCTGCCAATTTCTTCTCTCCACTTCCCTAGAAACATCCTAGAGGTTCTGGTCTTCTTCAAAGACCTATTTTAGTGCCCTAAAAGGAGGTCTCAAAGAAGCACTTCAAAGAAGAGGTAATGTCCGTTATCGATTCATTCATCTTTATTTCTTCTTCCACTTCTTATTATTTAGTTGTTTCATTATGAAGTAATAAAATCAGTATCACTGATTTACTGATATGTTATTATAAGTATGAAACAACCCTATTTCACCATCTATCCATCCTACGGAAAAAGAAATCACCGCGCGTGCGTACGTACGGAATACCGTCTCCACGCTGTGGTGTAATCTATTTTCCACCACCACCTTACATGGATGGGTATAATGGTGTAAATAATTACTATATATGACTATTATAATGTGATAATTATTCTGAAACAGTATACATACACTCCAATACAATTCCATGATCATAGGAATGATATCATCACTCGTGCGTATGTACGGAATACCGTCTCCACAATGTGATGCGACTCATTCTACATGATCTTCATTTCATAATGACTATATTAATGAATTGAATGAATGAATATGATATATATTACACTAATACCATTCTGGAAATGAGGTATCTATAACCTAAAGAGAAGAATAAGAATTTATTCGACAAACAAGCATAAGAACAAAAAGTAATAAACACCCGAATAACAAGTAGTAATGAAATATTACTAATAATAAGCTAAGAATATGACCATATATGATATCATAAAAATAAGTATGATTATTTAGTAAGTCAATAACATTATTTAAATCATTATACATGAGGTTCGGACACGTACAAAGCTTATCAGACCAAAGGTAAGGGAAATATCACAATCTCATTTTTATCCGAGATTGTTTATACTTTGGCATTTACTGGGGTGTATTTTATCTTCCACATCCAAGTTTCCTCAATATGTAATATTATTTCCATCCACCTAAAATTGTTTAAATCCAATTTTACCCTTCGGTGAGTTTTTAGTAAAATATATGAAATGAATCTTTTGTCGTTTTTCGTACGAGGTACTTTTTTAACTTTTTCGACAAAAGTACGAGAAGAATGTTTTTTTAACTTATACGGCCTGAATGGATTTTTAAAAAATTATTTCCAAGAAACATCATTTACTAGTTTCCAAGTTTATTTTTAATCAACTTCTTTTAGTTTTAAATTTTATGACACGTTAAGAAAGGAAAAATGTTTTTTAAGTAGAAAGGATATTTTCCTCAAGAATGGAGTTCAAGTGTTTTATCAAAATTATTTTCCATCTAAGACAATATAGGCTTCTGATTCTATCCCTATCATTACATTGATTTGATTACATTTTAATGGAATTATTTTTATGAATTCATTTATCTTATATGAATTGTTTTATGATGTCACGATGTTTAAGAATTCCATTTTTATTACATGGGTTATGCAATGATGTATGATTTATGATTTTGTGGCACACATAAGAATGGTTTCATTATGAGATGGGTGGGACCTATATCTCCCTCCAATGCATTGGGTAAAGATTTTATATCTCATGAGATAGACATGGATGGAATGGTAGGTTATACCAGTTCAGTGAAACAGTACTGAAACGAGGAGTGAACTCGGTTCCTAAATAGACTTTGTCCACTAAGATAGTCTTGGAAATGAGTCTTGACTAATAAGAAATGATTCTCTATGATTATGTTTGTATGCGACAAAGTTTCATGTTTTAAGTTATGATTATTGGGATTACATTTCACTACTATGATATATCCCATGTTATGAAATTATGCTCTCTTTTGCAGGTTAATATTTCCAAAAGTTATGCTCTTATGAATATGATGTGATTGATATTTCTTTTGTTTGCCCTTACTGAGCATTTGAGCTCACCCTTTTATATGTTTTCTTTCCCCAGGTTAGGAAGAAGGTTATTAAGTAAGATATGGCAAAAGGGACTATAGATATGATGAAATGAATGGGAGATACTGTAGACGCTTTATGAACCAGTTGTTTATGTTTCCCAGTTTCTAAAGACACTATACCTATACGGTCCATTCGTGGTTTTGTTATATGTTGTAATAAGTACGCTTCAATTTTGAAGTATTAACAATGTATGTAAAGCATGGGTCGTTATAAAATCATATGTAATTGGCTGGTGCATTGAATATTCATAATCATTAACATGTTATATTTATTATTTTCATAAATTATACTCATTTAAAACTCATCCAAATGATGAAGTGTTGAATAACACACTACACCACGACGTGGAAACGGTAAGGTGTATGTAAACACGTACGGTGACATAGTCGTTCAGATGATGGATAGAATAATTAATATGGTTTTACTGTATTTATAATATCATCATAGCATGCATAATGTACTGGAGTTATTATTTTGTTATGGATACAACAATGAAATAGAAAGTTGAAGAAGAAAAGAACTTTGAAAGAGGTGATGAAATTAATACCTCTTCTTCGGGTGCATACTTTTGATTTGATCAAAAGGGCTCCATATGATGGATTTCTAATCAAAGTAAGGACTCCAGATTGATTTGAGGGTAGTTGGGAAGATATTTTATTAGGTTTTTGCCGAGAAAAATTACTTTGGAGGTGTGATTTTGAGACAAGGGTATGTAACCTTTTATAAGAGAGGCGAGGGTCACTTTAAGAAAAGCTTAAAATATTAATTTATTACACAATAATATTCTGTTTATAATGGCTATAAAAGGATTTATTTTGAGTATAAAGTGTGTATGGGTACAAAAAACTCCAAAATATAGGTTTTACACAGGATTAGGTCACTGTATACGCCTTATCATTTAGATTTTACTCTTAGTTGAATAATTTTACTTTTACAATGTCTTCTTGTATTTTTATATTATATACTTGATAAAGATACTATAAAATTCCGTCCAAACCCCAACGGTTTGATTAATTACATATATATTATTATTTATGTACATTTTCCAATCCATAGATTTTTGGAAATATTATATCATTTAATAATATTTTTTAAACTCATTTATGTCGATTTTGACACTATTTACTATTTTGTTTTTGTGAAGGTCAAAAAAACATTATTACATCAAAAAAATACATTAATTAAATCCTACAAAGTTGTATTAAACTATAAATTTTTGACATGCATCATAAGTCTCAATTTATTTTTATTATTATATTTATGATGTCAATTAGTTTAATCATTCACAAATAAGGTAATTATTTATTCATCATTGTGTCATGAATATTTTTAGTTATTTAAAATGTAAAAATTATAAATAAAATACCATTACGTTGGAACTATTTTTACCCTTTTAATGAAAATTTATAGTCAAATTATTCTTATGTAAAACCCTATATTAAAAATGTTTTAGTTATTAAAAGTTTAATTTAACACTTTTAACTCTTCTTTAAATAAAATATAATAAATGTCCTAATCTATTCCATGTGGATCAAAGAGGATAATATTTTATTCCTATGGTTGATTTTGGTTGAAATACACTTATCTAATTGAATTAGAATATTTTTTCGGGTAATTATAATATCATTTTATCTTTAATTATCCTATTTAATTTTATCTATGGTAAATAAAATCCAAAAATTATTATTCATGAAAATTTATATTCATCCAATTGAACCACATTTCACTTACTTATGTCAACCATGTCTCTTGGAGTTTTGAAATTCAATTCACAAAATCAGTAATATTACATTTTATTCATATTTTCTAACGTGCCTAGAAGGTGGGTAAAAGATGTTACAATGTTCAAGAAAATTTTATACTTCTAATCTTATTATAAAATGACTCCAATTAATTAAATTGAACTAATATAGTTAATATGTATCCATTTGGACATAAAATAAATTTAAATAAAATAAATAATTATTTAAATAAAAAGTGGGTTTTAAACAGTAATGTAGTGTTTTCACTACTCATCAAAAACTGAATGTTTTCATAAAAATAACAAAAAACCCCCTATGATAATTTTGATATTTTGAATCCAAAAATGAAGTCCATTTTGAAAAATAAAATTTATAAAATTTCAAAAATTGGGTATTCCTATACATAACATGTAGTTCTATTGGTCGTGGTGTGCCAGAAATCATAGTGGTGTACAGTCCAAGTTATTGTATTAATCAAAGAGAATAGTACCATGGAATATTGGGGTGTTATGTAAAAGAAACTTTTTTAAAATATAGAGGATGGTGTGTTATTATTACACAATTAGTGATAATTGTGCACCTCAACCATGTGAGGGCATGATGGTGTCACATAGTTTCTCAAAAATGCACCCAAGGATACATGGGCGTGTAAGATCTCTACAGATTATTTTATATAAAATACCCCATCATTCACTTATGTGGCCTATCCATGTTCTTGTCATGTAGTATAGGGGATTCATTGGATAATAGTGCCACGTGGGTTGAACATGTTCTTCCAAACCATGTTATTATCATGCTAGGTTTGTTCCTCTTAGGTAGTGAGATGACACCATTTTCCCAAGGATTTACCATAGTGTGTGACTCATTAAAGGGTGTGGTTTTATTGTTCTTCCCTAATCTCCTGAAATTATGTTCATTCCATATTTTCATTGACTTTACATATAGTAGCATCCTAAGATTTTTCCCCTTATACTTCTCATAGGACACATTTTTTTCCAACATATCATCTGAGAATCAAGAACCATCAGTCATGTTTTCCAACCTTTGTTTATTCTATGAATAAAAATTATTAATTTCTACATTTATATTTTCACCTTTAGTGTTATTTTTTGTGAAAATTCACAATATATCCAAGGAATTTGTCTATTTAATTAATTTCTCCCAAACCAACTGAAATAAAATCTCTATGTTGGACAAGTGAAGCATCCTTGGTATAAGGTGTGTGCAATTTGACTTTTAAATTAAGGTCTCATTTTTTGTAACATATTAAAATGTTTCCCATGTCATATTTACCATGAATCTCCTTTTCAATGTGAAATTAATTACATAGAACCTAATTATTTAATTTAATTCATTAGAATGCGGTTAATTTCATAGTTAAAGGATCTTCACCTCAAATGAAACTACTACTTCTAGTGAATGTATTATATGTTTTTATCATTGATTAATCTTGAAAATTAAATAACCCTCAATGGGGTTGTTTTGGATACTTGTGAACATAATTATTTCCTTTGGATTTAATCACCTTTTAAGGTGTATTGAATTATCCCCTGTAAAGTAAATAATAAAATTGAATTAATAGAAAGTGTATGTGGACCTTGCCCTATATTGTTTGTAAATATAATGGTTAGGTGATCTATCTTATTAATAAAATATAATTTCAAATGGAGTCATTTGAAAGGATAAATGGAATGGTCCTCCCCATGTCCTTCTAAATTACATGTAAATGGAATTCACCAAATTTAATCCTAAAATTATGATATAATATTCTTATGAAAAATTATTCTTCACTTGTCATACTAAATTTTTGGAATTAAATTCATAAAAACATGCCATTATTAATTATTTAATTTAAATTTTTGGATGAATTTTTACAAACATTTATCTAACCTTGGTTTCTCGAGTATGAATTTATTAAATGGGATAATAGGTTATATGAATTTTATTTTTCATTGAGTGATACATGGGTTCCTTTCTATGGAATGCATTGTATGGTATCATAGGTTAAATTAATTATAATAAATTAGTATTGATACATGAGTTCTTTCATAGAAAAAAATTGATGGGCTCACGAGGTGGATTCCTTATCTTACCCATGAATGATACTTCGTTCCGTATTGGATTACCTTGGATGGTCATCAAAGTAAATTCTATTGTAACATGCCCAAAGTGTTACCTAGTTCAGTATGTGGTATACCATAGATGGGTTCAGAGATTTATTCCTTTATACCATTTCGTGAGTGATACCTATGTTCATATAGATAACTCCAAGGATATGATCCTATAATGGTTGGTTTTTATATTATATCCAAGAATTAGTTGGGATCCTTTTCAGAAAAGAAAATAGTTTGTACTTTGATCCCTATTTGAAAAAATTAATGGACTTATATATAATGTTAATTAACGTACATAATTTCAGTCCTTGATTTATATAAACTACATCCAAATTGTACAACCTTTCTAAGATATAGTAACAATAGAATAATGGGACCATTTATTATTATACATTGTTATTTTGTGTTTACCCTGGTTCCTATATTACTGTTATACTTTTATGACTCTTGTTTTATTTCTATATGTATTAATTAGCATTTCATCTAGGGTCTTGGTAAGTATTATGTATCTATATATGTCTATAAATATGATATCATGTTATTAGTTCATATATATTAATACTAGTGTGTGTGTGTTTGTAGGGTGAAATCATTTTAGAAACATTCTAGCTTAGGCTATAGTATGTAGTATTGGTCTGTTGTCCCGAAAGGAACCCATAACAAGGCTGTATATTTTTTATTATTCATTAATAATCACCCAAAAACTATTGTATTTTATATTCATAGACTATATTTAATTATTCACTTATTTTGATGGCCTACAATGTTTGTCTCACATCCTTATTCTCATTACAATTGGGTACCCGAACAGGCCTCATGGTTTTAGGTTCATGATAATGGATTATTACTCCTGTACATGGGAGGCTTGGACCACATGAATGATATTGAGATCAATATACACATTGAGATAGTATTTGTGTCCTATATTCTTTTCATTCTATAATTTTTATGAATTTCAAGTTGAATGAATACTCCATGGGAATTTAATATCATATTTATTGAATGGAAGTTTTTATTTAGCATCGACTAGTTCAGAGATTATTATATAATCTTCCACTTCATTTATTTATTTATATGTACTTCTTTAATTTATTTCCCATTTATTATCTATATTTTAGTAATGATTCAGAGGATATATTCTCCATACTATACCTCTTTTAGACCAAAAGAACTAGTCTGATGCCTCTGTTGTGTGGGGTGGCATGCATACATCAATGTGATGACCATTTCAATAACTGGTTAGAGACTGAGCCTGGTGGGTATGTTAAACATACCAAGTGATGAACTAAATGATACCACTTTTTGTGATAAACATTTTATTACATCTAATATTAATGTTAATATAATCACCATTGATCTTTATCTCTTATGAATATTTCTAAAATTGTGTTAGAGTACTAATCACCCACACCCCCTAAATATCTTTAACTCAAGACTCCATGTTTTAAGATGTTTATTATTTGCATGGGGAACTAATTTTTTATTTTGAGACATTCTTCCCAATATATTCAATTATATTGAAAAAAATACTTGATACCACATTGTTTCTATATATATAACAAGACATGAAATCCATTATCATTTGTTATCAATCCATTAATTAGTGTTGTCATACTTAGTGGTATTTTAAAACATGATGTATGTCTTGATATCACATGTTGATCTACAAAGATATCCTAAAGTCAATAGATATTTCACATTTGACTTCGAAACCAATCCTATATTCGAAAAAAATCATCACCATTTGATCATTTTCATCACAACATGGAACTACAATTTCTACTTAAAAAATGGTTTCTTGACATCACATGTGAGTTAGATTAGGGCCTTGATAAATTTTTATCTTTTTTTAATTCATGATACAAATTTTTAACTACAATATTTTTGAAACCATTAATTGGATTTATCATTGTTTATCATATATACACACCATGGATCATATGTACTCCATTATTCTGAAACACTTTAATTAGAATTTATAAAATATTAACACAGAGTGAGAAGGGACACCCCAACCATCCACTAGTTGAAGATTATGTTTCGTCATAGTGAATTAAAAAATATATCAATAAATATATAATAGAAATTATGTTGGGGGATCATTTTATTTTCCCCATTTGTAAAAACAGTATTATAGTTGTACTCTTTAGAGTTCACAAACTTTTATAGAATGGGTTTCACCTCCAGTGTGATACTCATTCCATTGGTGTATATTCATTCTTTTGAAAAACCAATGAATCATATTTCTTCATAATTCCTCTTCCACATGAGGTAACTTATTCCAACCTTTATATATTATATTATGGTATGATTCATGAAACCAGTGAGTCTTGCACCATTTCCACCACGATAATTTTCATTAGAGTCACTTTGGACATAGTCACAAGTAGGAATTTCACATATATACAAAATCCAAAAATCTTGGATATAGGTATCAATTATATAACTCTAATCTATATCCACATTTCAAGTAGGCCATGGATCATGTTCTCATGGATATAGAACAAAATGTATTGATATTGTTTTATTTGGTTGTATCTATGGTTTTATCCATAGTAACAACACCTATTGCCACAATTTTTGTAAATGTGGATATTTCCCTCCCAGATCTTCACATGTTTAGTGAATCTATTAGTATAGTGTAAAACTATATTTATATCCATTTTAAACAATGTCTATATGGGTATAATAAATTTCCTATAATAGGATTCAATATCCATACCTTATCTAAAAGTAACTAGCCATGTTACCACTACTCTAAATCTAACATAATATATATATATATATTTCAAACTAAGGAAATAGGAAAAAACTATGGAAATAAGTCTTCCCATCACATCTCGATGGGAACGAATCCACGCAATTACATGGGGAACCTATAGGCATGGTTTATTGAAAATGTTTCTATAGGTTAAAGTTATATCCACGGTTTCTGAGAACTGTTTATGTACCGTTTGGAAAAACTATAAATAGCCATGGTTTAAGCCAATAGTTGTTATATATTACCCATATATCTATAGTTATTATAAAACCATAGTTATATCCTTGAAATAAATTCCTATATACTCGGTTGATGAAAATTATGGCTAAAAAACCATGCCTATAACCCAATTTTCAAATAGTGAATTTTGGTATTGGAGTCTTCCTAGACATGTTCATCCACATTACACAGAACCAGATCATCTTCCTCCTTTCTCTTCCAAAATTATTTTATTTATTTACAAAATTTTATCGGGAGTGTATCATAATATGTTGTTAGTGTATCCTTAGTGAGATCTATTATTTTCTCTCAATGTGGTAAAACTATTTTCCAGAATAATATATTTACTTAAGATGTATATTCTCTTCATTTTTTCATGTGAATAGTGGAGTTCACAATTAAAAAGTTATCTCCATTCCAGATTCAATTCCATTTCATATTCCCACGGTTGAAAAAAAACATATATCATTAAAACAATGCATCAAGTATTAAATTATCAGCTAAGATGTTAAAAAGGTATTTTTTTCACCTTTAAGATATTGAGATTCTAGGATTATACTCATAATATGTCTTAATGATTTAAAATTGTTTCATATTATTGTTACCTTCTGTTGATAGGATTATATTATAAGATTATGATGTGGCATACTTTTATTTTTTAATTATATATTTGAAAACATACATACTAATCTTTTTCCAGCGGTTGAAGTCTGAATCTCCACCATCTCTTTTCTATTTAATTATCAACTATTTAATTCAAGCCCCTTTATATTCTCATTTTTCTCATTCAATTGGGTTGTTTCCTTATCCAACATAGAGATATATTATCTTATTTTTTTAATAATATATTAATGTTTTTTTGAGATGGTTAATTATTTTACTAAACTATTTCTCCATGTTCATCTGTTTTTCTATCCCTTGTGAATGCTCCTAAAGTAAATCACTTTGGCATTTAGTTTTTCACCCATCTTCATTGTGTCTACATTCAAGGACACTTCAAATATATTCAAAATTTTATTCTCCATAAAAACATATCATATGAATTCCAAATCCCCTACATTAATCATTACTCATTGATCCTCTATTTATTTTAAGTATTGAATCACACATTTTACTTCCTAAAAAGTCATCAGGTTGGGGTTGCAGTTTTTTTGTCATCATTTAAATTAATAGTTATATGTAACACTATGAATGAATCTGATTTTTTTAAATATCAAAAAAATTATTTTTAGAATTATATTAAATAATCGATTTATAAATGATCACCTATATTAGTGATTCAATATTCCAATCATATTTTCCCTTATTTATACATTTATTCATGAGACTCTCATGATGTAGACTTCCTTAAGTTTTACGAAGAATATCTTCACCACATTAACCCCAATAATATTTCATAGATTATGTCCAATTTTTTACACATCTTGAAGGAAGTACAATAATGATAGGTTTTATTGTATACTTAATTCGATAAGGACTTAATCATGATCTTCACCATTATTTCATCCCAAAATCATTCATTATACATAGTCAAAAATATACCTTGAAATATTTATTCCATGAACTATTTTCTATACGCCTATAGGATCATAAGAGACTCTATTTTTTAGTAAAAAAAAAGTTAACTCCACCAAATAAATGGAGGCCCAATCATTGAATCAATGTGCATAAAAAGATTTAGATATTAAACATAATGTAAAAAAATTGAATCTCTAATACCAAATTTTGGGAAAAGATATGTATCAAAATAATTTTTATATCAAAAGTTTATTTATTTATTATTATTTTTTATATTATCTGTCATGTTTTTGGGATCATATATTTTATTTATTGTCATTTTATGACCTTGGGGCCGGATACACATTCAGTTACCAGTTAGTGCAATCCATATAGATATTGTGTGATATGGGTGTATAATTGGATAAAGATATTTCAAATGGTTTCCATACCATTTTCCAAACTATACAATCCATCAATGTACGTTCATTTATTCCAGAGTAAAATGATACTTATTATAAATAATTTTGTGTAAACTATATTATATGACCACTTATATAAAATAATTAAAACCTTAAAATCTACCCTCTACATTATTTTTTCCTCACATAGCCCCTCCGTCTCCTCATATTATATTTTCAACCCATGATTTATCCCCTCCCCAATAACATAGTTTCTCTATCCTTTATCCTCCTCTGGTTTATAATTTCTCTTGAGATGTTGAGTGGGAATCAATAAAGGTGGGTACCCTCTTACACCTGCTTACTGTCCCTATAAATTTCTATATCATCATTTATTATGTCATTTTGTGGATTAAAACTGTGTGGGTTATATATCTAATATCTTTTATTTTCAGTTTATTAGTGTATGTGATCTTATCATGGAGTCTATTATTTATTTTTGTTAGTTGTTTTACATCATCTATTCTTTTTTTAATTGTCTTTTTTCATGATTATTCTTTTCCCAAATATAAAACATATGATTGGGGTTTCAAATATTATTATTTTTATCTATAAATTCTAGTTTAGTTCAATTTAATTTCATTATGTGTTTTTCTAAAAAAAATTATATTGTTTTAATTGATTTCTTAATGGGGTTTTATGATTTTCCCATCATTATATCAATCTTCTAGTAATAAATTATATTTTAGCTTGACTGATTTTTTTGATTAATTTATAGAGGAATTGATTATTTTTAAAACTGTTTGATATTTTTTAAAAAAATTTATTAAATTTTTTGTATGATAAAATGGCTTAGTGAATTTTTTCCCAACATTAATGATTTTAAAAGGATTATTTATTTCACCACATAGTGATTTACCTATCATTAATGTGGGACAAGTTTTATATTATTCATATTTTTTACACATATATCTATAGATATATATAGAAATGTTATTATATTCCTGTAAGAATATGTGAATATGTTGATATAAATGTATTTATATATAAATATATATATGTAATTATATAAATGAAAAAAATCAAAAAGTTTATTTATATATAAAATTAATTTTCAAGAATATTCTCAAAGTGGTGTTTAAAATTATTATTTTTTATTTTATAACTAGTTAATCATACAAATGTTTTTCCAAATGTCTTAAAGAAACATTATGGATATTTAATTATACATTAAATGGAGGTTTATAAATGAGGTATGGTTTCAGGTGTACTTTAATTATCAGTGGTTGTTGATTATTTGGAGAATTTTCATTTTTCATGTTTTGTGATTAGCACATTGGATAACATAATTGGTAATGTTAATGCATGAATTCTAATCTAGTATGAAATGATGTATCAGCTAGTGTTAGGTTTAAGTATCCTCAAGAGGCTCGACTGATATGGATTACTATGTTAGTTATCCAGCTAGTGTTCCACAGGTGAGTCACATAAGTTTGGAACATATAGGATTGTGGTCATCCTATGTGTCTCATATTATGATATGTTTTGGTAAAAAACAATTATTATTATAGATGATATTTTTATGTTTTTTGTATTATCCATATATATCACATAATTTTTTATTATATAAAATAATGTATAAGAATGTAGATATAAAGATGCATTACAATAAAGGCAGTCCATAGTATTGAATCCCTAGAGTATCCACTCTCACTAGATCAGCCCCTAATGAATGAATGAATCCATGAATATAATAGTGTACCATTCCCTCAGATCATGTCCCCTGGTATTTTCATATTCAATTTTATTTTTCTCTACTATAATTACTTTTATTTATCTTTGTTTATTTATTATATTATTTTTATTGATTCTATTATACCCAGTTGTCCACTTGGTATCATTTTGAGCTAAAAACCGTGAAACTTCAATAACATAATTCATGTGGCCATTTTTTATTTAAAACTGATTTATAAGTTTCTATGTGAGTTTGTTTTCGATAAAAAAGGATTAAGATGAGAAAATTGATTTCAAAGATTTTTTTATCATTTTTATCAAATGAAGATTTATTTTTAAAAAAAAAATTTATGGTGATGTTTTTAATTAAATAAATTATTGATATTTTCTAAAGTTATTTTGAAATATAGTTTTTTGTTTATTTTAGAAAACAAAATTCATAGACTATTTGTTTATAACCTATTGGGTTATCAATTGCACACCCTGTTGTACCTCTCGTACCCCTCGTGGTTTAATTTTCATGATCACAATCACTCTCTTATTTATCTAATATTGTTTTAAGTGTTTTTGGATGATAGGCATGATTTCAGGTTGCCATGGAATTGGGCCAAGAAAGAAAGAAGGCAAAAGTGGACTGATTTTCAGTCCACCGGCCAACCGGTGGATGACCACCGGCCAGCCGATGGAGCCTGGACAGAAGGCATCCCTCTGTCCAGACCACCGGCCAACCGGTGTCCCACCACCGGCCAGCCGGTGGAACCCAGACAAATAGTGTCAGCTACTGCCTCAGCACCGGTCAACCGGTGGCCTCCTCACCGGCCAGCCGGTGGTGCCTGAGCCCGAAGGCCTCTCCTTTTTCAAAGCACCGGCCAACCGGTGGCCAAGCACCGGTCAGCCGGTGGAGCCAGTCAAACTAGCCGTTGGGCTTTGACCAGACTTGTCCACTTGACTCCCAACGTCTCCGAAGGCCTCTCCAACGGCTCCGAAGCCCCTCAAAGGCCTTTTGAGGGTTCCCCCTCTATAAATAAAGGACTAGGAAGCCCCGGAAACACAAGGATGCCCACGGGAACATTTTTGATCATTTGACGAACCTCCAGCGCATTCCTCCAAGGAACACCCAATTGCTCCAACTCACTTCCACATCCAAGGAGCACCACCAAAGAATCTTGGAGCGCTCTTCATCAACTCCATCAATCCTTTGGCGCCCAAGGCTTCTCCCCATTACGATTTTTCATTGTTTTATTATTTTGAGCTTCAATTTGGGTTTGTGCCTACAAACCCCTCATTTCTCTCATCCTTTCTTCTTTGGGTTTTCACACCACCTTCAAGGTGTGAAGAGGTTATTCAAGCCTTCCCTTTAAAAGGCTTGAGTCATAGGTGAGCTAGCCTTCACCTGTAAGAAGGCTAGTGGGTTCTTGCTCAACCATTGAAAGCAAGTGCGTTCTTGCATAACCATTAAAAGCAAGCTGTAATAGGTTCTAGGCTAACCTTAAAGTCTAGTGGGTTTCTTGCTAAAACCATTAAAAATCAAGCGGTAGTAAATCTCTCAACAGTTGAGTTGGGAGCGGAGACGTAGGCTTTGGTTTAAGCCAAACTCCGTTATCAATTTTGTGTCTTGCCTATTTTATTTCCGCTGCACCTTTAAGTTTGATTTTAAATTGTTATTTATTTTTAAAAGGCAATTCACCCCCCCCCCCCCTCTTGCAATCACTTCTTCCGTCCAACAATTGGTATCAAAGGAAAAATTTGAGTAATACCTTCACCGGTTTCAAATTCAAGATCCATTGTGATGGCTTCAACCTCTTTCGCCCCCGAAGGCTATTCTTTGGGTCGTGCTCCATTCTTTGATGGAACTGACTATACTTATTGGAAAACCCGCATGACCACTTTTCTTAGAAGTATTGGTTATCCTATATATAGAATTTTCATGCATGGTTACTCTCTCTCTTCTCCCGATGAATCCAAATGGACTCAAGACGATATTAAAAATTTCGAGCTTGATGGCAAATCCATGAACGCTCTTCATTAAGGCCTTGATCGTAATGAATTCAATCGAGTTTCCACATGCACCTCATCTCATGAAATCTGGAAACTATTGGAGGTTACCCATGAGGGGACCAACAAAGTTAAGGACACTTGATTGGATATGTATCGCCAAGATTTTGAAAGTTTTACCAAGCATCCATCCGAATCTATTTCTGAAATGTTTACTCGCTTTACTGACGTTTGCAATGGGAGAAAGTCCCTTGGTGATGATGTTTCTGCAGAAACGATGGTCAAGAAGATCCCTTGGATCTTACCAAGCACATGGGCACCAAAAGTCACGGCAATCCAAGAAGCAAAAGACATCAAGAACATGCCGGTCGAAGAGCTCATCGGATCCCTCATGACCTATGAGATCACCATGAGGAGGCAAGCTGAAAAGGAAGGCAAACCGATCAAAGTTCCAAAGAACATCGCCTTCAAGGTTCAAAAAGAAGAAAGCTCCTCCTCCTCATCGTCTTCCTCTTCAAGCGGAGATTCAGAAATGAAGAATCTTGCCCGTAAAATGCACAACTTCATGAAGAAGCACAAGAAGAAGAAATCTCGCAAGGCTCGAAAGGAAAAACACGACGAAAAATCCGAGCCCGAGGTAACATGCTATGGGTGTGGCAAGAAAGGCCATTACAAGCCCGATTTCCCACTCAACAAGAAAAAGGCAAAGCAAAAGAAGAAGGCATTCAAGGCCACATGGAGTGATAGCTCCACATCCTTCTCCTCCTCCTCCTCAAGTGACGACGGTAAAAAATTCCTAATGGCATTTCATGAGGTAACCTCTTCCGACTCCTCATCCTCTAGTTCTTCAAATTCATTCAATCATTTATCTTATGAGGATCTCCAACATGCTAGAGATCAATTGGAGGAAGGTTTTCACGAACTCTCTTCCAAATTTGTTGCTTTAAAAAAGAATTTCAAAAAACTTTCTTCCGAAAAGGAACAACTTCTCAAAGAAAAGGAGGAGTTGTCCCTCAAGATCCAAAACGTTCCCGATGTTGATTCTATGGAATTAACAATCAAGGATTTAAGGGAATCTTTTGCCAAGTTCACCCAAGGTGAACAAAATTTGACCAAATTGCTAGGTTCCCAATGCAAATCTAGAACCACCCAGGGGCTTGGCTATTCCAAGCAAACTTCCTCTTCCCATGCTCCAACTAGTTTTGTAAGGGGGAGCTCCCAATATAAATTTTGTAACTATTGCAAAAGCCCGGGCACTTAATTTATGAGTGCGATTGCAAAAATGCCCGGTATGGAAGGCCTAAAACCATTTCCCTTAGTGATGAATTTCTTAAGAGAATACCCGCCACTAGACAAGTTTGGATTGAAAAATCCCTTTTAGCGAGTCTCACCGGACCAAAATTTGTCTCGGTTCCAAAATCCTCTCCCCGGTGATTTGTTGTTTTTATTTAGGGGGAGTTAGGATTGTTTAAGCCTTTTTGCTTTAATTTCAAAACTTTCAATTCAAATTTCAAAACTTTCAATTCAAAACTTTCAATTCAAAACTTTCAATTCAAAACTTTCAATTCAATTTCAAAAATTTCAATTGGTTTAAAATCTCTATCTTGTTTTTCAACTCATTCCCTCAATCAAGTTTTAAGCCCCGTGCTATTTTGATAATCACAAAGGGGGAGAAATTCTTTGTTGATTGGGGGAAAAATCTTTCTCTCATGATTTGCTGTACTTTTCAATTTATCCTTCAAAGCATGCCTTTAATTTCAGTCTTTTACATTGCTTTTTTTGGTTATTGTGATCATCAAAATAGGGGGAGATTGTTGTACCTCTCGTACCCCTCGTGGTTTAATTTTCATGATCACAATCACTCTCTTATTTATCTAATCTTGTTTTAAGTGTTTTTTGATGATAGGCATGATTTCAGGTTGCCAAGGAATTGGGCCAAGAAAGAAAGAAGGCAAAAGTGGACTGATTTTTAGTCCACCGGCCAACCGGTGGATGACCAACGACCAGCCGATGGAGCCTGGACAGAAGGCATCCCTCTGTCCAGACCACCGGCCAACCGGTGTCCCACCACCGGCCAGCCGGTGGAACCCAGACAAATAGTGTCATCTACTGCCTCAGCACCGGCCAACCGGTGGCCTCCTCACCGGCCAGCCGGTGGTGCCTAAGCCCGAAGGCCTCTCCTTTTTCAAAGCACCGGCCAACCGGTGGCCAAGCACCGGTCAGCTGGTGGAGCCAGTCAAACTAGCCGTTGGGCTTTGACCAGACTTGTCCACTTGACTCCCAACGGCTCTGAAGGCCTCTCCAACGGCTCCGAAGCCCCCCAAAGGCCTTTTGAGGGTTCCCCCTCTATAAATAAAGGACTAGGAAGCCCCAGAAACACAAGGAAGCCCACAGGAACATTTTTGATCATTTGGCGAACCTCCGGCGCATTCCTCCAAGGAACCCCCAATTGCTCCAACTCACTTCCACATCCAAGGAGCACCACCAAAGAAGCTTGGGAGCGCTCTTCATCAACTCCATCAATCCTTTGGCGCCCAAGGCTTCTCCCCATTACGGTTTTTCATTGTTTTATTATTTTGAGCTTCAATTTGGGTTTGTGCCTACAAACCCCTCATTTCTCTCATCCTTTCTTCTTTGGGTTTTCACACCACCTTCAAGGTGTGAAGAGGTTATTCAAGCCTTCCCTTTAAATGGCTTGAGTTATAGGTGAGCTAGCCTTCACCTGTAAGAAGGCTAGTGGGTTCTTGCTCAACCATTGAAAGCAAGTGGGTTCTTGCATAACCATTAAAAGCAAGCTGTAATAGGTTCTAGACTAACCTTAAAGTCTAGTGGGTTTCTTGCTAAAACCATTAAAAAGCAAGCAGTAGTAAATCTCTCAATGGTTGAGTTGGGAGCGGATACGTAGGCTTTGGTTTAAGCCGAACTCCGTTATCAATTTTGTGTCTTGCCTATATTATTTCCGCTGCACCTTTAACTTTGATTTTAAATTGTTATTTATTTTTAAAATGCAATTCACCCCCCCCCCTCTTTCCATCACTTCTTCCGTCCAACACACCCAAACTTCAACACTTGTTGTCTGTAGACTGAGTTTCCTCTTTAATGTTCTAGTTTGGACTCTCAAAATGGGTCTTTGGATTTTTTTAGTGAGTGATTTTGGGACATTGGGCCTATTTAAATTAGGTATATTAGTGTTTATTTTTAGTGTTTAGTTCACCCTATCCATGTATGATTTTACTTATTTCTATTTTTGGAAGTGTATTATTATTGTGGTGGCCAAGGATATGTGTCTTATACAATTTATTTATATGAGGTACAGTGTTTGGAATGTGATGTGAGAGTTTATTTTTCATATCTTCCTTTTACTACCTTGTTATATATTCATTATCTCATTTATTTTAAACATTTTTTTGCATTGAACATTGATTATTATATTATTTATTCCAAAATTTTAAAATAATTATATTCGGGATTTTCTTTTTCAATATAAGTGGATTCATTATTTTTATTATATTATTATTACCTATTACATGTTGAAATCTCATGGGTATCTGGAATTCCACACTGGCATGTTATGATCTTGGTGAGACACTAGTTGAGGTGTCACCTCAGGTTGATTTTCTAAAAAATTATAACATTTTAAAGGCTCTTAAGATAACTACATGTCATATTTTTCATTATTTGTGACTATGTATGGTAGATAGAGGTTGGGTCTTTTTTATTCCATGAGGCAAGATCCCTTGAATTGGTTTCCTGGGCTAGTGTTCCACGTGGCCTCAAGAACACCTCCGTATACGCCAAAGGCTCTTGACTACTAGTATGTGTCTAAGGTGGTATATAATGGATAATATAATTAAATATAAGAGTAAAATATTAGTATAAATAAATTATATTTCACACAAATCATGTCACGATAAGATAAATAGTTCCAAAAAAACAAATTTATAACCCATTAAATAATATACTAAGGCCACATATAGATCAAACAAATATATATTCATTTCAATTACAATACATCAAACCAAAGAATGAATAAAAGGATAAAAGTTAGAATATAAAAACCCCCCAATGTATCAATATTTATCTTATCCCCAATCTCAAAACTATATTTATATGAATAAACCCAAGAATAAATAATAGGGAAATTTCACTTATCTTTTCATGCATCCATAATGACTGCTCAGGTATCAAACAGTGGATCAATCATGGTGTGAGTAAAACTACATAGGCCACAACCAATGGTGTCTAAAAATATATTGTATGATTTGTATAATTTAATGGTGTGAAATATGTATATGTGATGTAAGATAAATAAATATAAATAGTGATAAATAATAGTGATTCATGTCATGCCATGGGATTCAATGGGATAACCTAGGATACAACTACCTACATAGGCACATTATAGACACTTAAAATGATGGAGGGATTATAGACTTGTAGAGTTACAAGGTATTTAACAAAAGAAAATCTGGCCATAAAAATCCTGAGGTCTCCATGATAAATCACATCTCACAATCTTGACTAAGAATAACTAGTCCTGTAAAAACTAAAGGGGTTGTCTTTGATGTTCAAAAAAATCATTTGGAATCGAAGCCTCACCAGTAAGGCATATCCAACCCTTATAAATGATCTAAATATGAGGATCTCATCATAAAAAATTCAAAAATGATATACCTTGGAATTCATGAAATTGTGTGTATTTCAAAAGGTGTAGGCATTACATAAATCCACGGGGGAGCAAACCCTTGGAATTCATGGAAGGAAACCCAGGTATAATTCCTTATTTTTTCCAAGTCATTTCATTGATTATAAGAATCATCATATCATCAATGAAATTATTGGAATTATCCATCATAGGAATCCAAGTCTGCTTACCTATTTATTCTATTTGTGGTATAAGTATCACAGTCTTTCAAAAATTTCATTAATTAATAATTCACATAACAAAAAATACTATTTTACTAGACACTTTGATTAATTAGGTAAATTTTCACATTCCAAATTAATAATTATTTTTAAATAGAATTTATGGGTCCTATTGATCATCTAAGGTATCCGAATTCCAAGAAAATTTACTATAATATAAAGGGAATCCATATTTTCCCTATTTAGTTCACCTAATAACATAGAATAAAGTATAACCGACATCATTAAACAAACAAACTATTACACACCCTAACACTCTTTAATGAACACAAGGGATCATATAAAATATAACAAGAAAATTAAATGTTATAGATTTATATTAATTAAAAGATAAAATAACTCGGTGTGACCACACAATTAAATATGACAATAAATTAGCGAGGCATAACAGGAAAATAACTAGACCACCAACCTCATTATAGATAGGGTCCACTTGTCGAATATTTGACACTGATTCAAGATATAATATGAGATATTGAAAAAACTAGGTATGGTCCCTGAAAGATGTGTACTTAAGTTAATCATTTTAATAGAGATTTATATGGAATGAAATAGTGAAAATGGTATATAATAGTGTGATAGAAAAAATAGCATTCATCCATTGTGATACAAGAAAGCGTAAATGGAGGTTGGATGATAGATATCTACTTGAGGAAACAATGTGTGATAAGAGTAATCATACACTATTGGTTCTTCCTCAAATGTTTGATAATTGGGTTAAATAATTAATAAGGGTTACATAATAAAATACCATATTCCCTTTTAAACAAACACAATTAGAGCCCACTAGTTTCCCATGAGGTACTCTATAAAATCATCCACCTAATAATGCGACATATTTTTTATAGTTTGTTTTGTTTCATTAACCTATATGAAATCTATTAATATTTTTTAAACCTATGAGTTATCATGATGAACTATTTCAATTTTATCCTATTGTAATCATTTATAAAAGTGAAAATACCCTAACATTCTATACCATTTCAGATTCAATGAACCACACTCATCACTGTATAATTACTCAAGTGTCACAATACACATAAATTTTCCTTCCATGATTTTTTTGCTATATTTATTACATAGAATATTGATTTCATATATTTCATATATATGTCTAATTTTAGAAAACTAATTAACCATATTCTTGTTTCTTAATAATATTAATCTATTAATGTTTAAATGTATGACACTATGAATACATATCATGGCACTACCAAAAATTACTTTGATAAAACAACATGGTGTGTTAGTTAGGTTCATAAAAAGAAAAATTTGATTATTTATCATTTTAAAATTATTAAGAATCCATAATTTACCAAAAAGAATTGAAAATTTTCTATTTTTATTTGCTTATGTTAAATCTTTTTTCAACCCATTTTCTATGACATAAGATATTAGTATTTACATAAGGTATGTTGTATTCATTAGAGAAAAATACATGATTTTCATATATTCTCTTGAACAAAATATATCATCTTCCTTGGACACAGATTATTGAAAGATCTCCAATTGAAATCTCTCATTAAACCCTTTTATCTAGCTTCATAAATAAGTTATTAATGTATGTCTTATGGTTACTATCTCAAGAGTCAATATAACACATACCATGATTTTATTATTTTTGTATTTTCCATCAATATAATGTATTATCTAAAATTATACCATACTCCAACAATATTGGCCTCTTTAGTGAAATTATACATGGGTTTCTTAATCCAACATTCCATGTTATAGTGTCATTATTTATGGTAATTATAGTATTGAGAAAAATATTTTAATTTCCACTTATTAATAAATGTTCCCCCCCTTCCTTAATGTTATCCATATAGATTAATATTTTCATATCCATTTCCGCCTCAATTTGGTATTTTTCATCATATTCCTACTTTTGAGTTATATTCATGCCCTTGAAATACTCTTCCACAACCTCACTGAAATGCCCATCTTCTCCAATTTTCAGAATTCATGGGAGATTTAATTAATTATAGAGAGATATTTTCTCTATTTTTATTACTTCTAAAATTCACTATAATTGTGTGGTTTTTTAGATATCGCATTGGTTCATCCACAAAAAAATTCCTGATGTCTTTGGTTTCAAATTGAGTAATGACTATGTAATCAAATTTTGGATCTGACGATTGAATATTTTCACCTCCTACCAATAGTAAGTCAATAATGTCATTTTTTCTTCATAGTTATTTTCACAAATACCATTACTAGTGTATGATACTCATCAATGTTTTTAGAATATTTTATATAAATGCATTTGAACTCTCTTCATATAAGTTAATGTCGAGTCTCCTTCACTTTGTTGACACCATTGAATGATTTTGTATGGATTCCATATAATTCCATTAATTCTTTTATGATTTCATTATTTTGAATTTCGATTCATAAAGCCATTGTTATATAATATATTTGGCCATAATTAATCTCATTCATATCCTTAGAAGATTTATCTTTTGAAAATTTGGTAGAGCAGCATTTGTTTCCTTGGATTCAAGATGTAATTATCCTTCCTCCATGATTTCCATGATATCTTATGAGATAAGGAGAAATTAATATTTTGATGAACCAATTATAATAATTATCCTTTTTCAAATTTGGAATCAATTTCAAAAAAGTTTCATTCACCATGGAGTTTTCAAAATGTTTTTAACTGTAGAAAGGAAGGGATAAAGGAAGACAACAAAACTTGTAGGACTACCTCTATTATAATTAAAACATATTTGGCAGGTATTGTAAACCTATTTATTTCTAGAACATCACATTTAAACACCCACTGGTTCCACTATAGAGTAAATTTTCTTGTAAAAAGCACAGGTCATGGGTTGAGATTTCAGGAAAAAAAATTAATCAATCTCAAAATATTTTATTTAGTCTATTGCAAAAAAATTTGGAACTATAAAAAATACGATAAATAAGAAAAAAACGTCTCATTTTATAAAAAAAAATATTTAAAGGGAGGATTAATTAAATATATATTTCATTATTGGTTGTTTTGAAATTACTTATTGAAAACATAATTTATTATTTGATGAATCAATCCATCAATATTGGATGATTCAAAATTCGTTGATCAAAAATTAATTTCATTAACATGAAATTTATTTATACATTAATACACTCCAAAAATTTGCAACCAGAACTTACATCATTAGAACAAAAAATTTGTTCCTTTCGAATTAAAAAAAATAAATTTTAAATAAAGAAATTTTCTTCTATTCAAAAAATGATTTCATAAAATTTTATAATATGTTCCAATATTATATTTATAATACATGTCAATATTAGTGTTATAATATATGTTAAAAAATTCCACGACCCATCCTGGAGGAGCTCATGTTGTTTCTACCCCAAAGCCACCTCTAATAGGCCAGGTGATGGTGACTAGCACTGAGTAGGCATATCAAAAAAATGGGAGGCATTAGCCTGTAGTACATGTATGCACGCACACATATCTTGGCAAAAAATGAAAAAATGTTAAATGTTAGGTAATAAATGTATGTGGACCACTATAACCACCAATTAGAGTACAAAAGAAAAAGTATTGGAATGTAAATAAGGCTTGAATATAGTCCTTCCAAAAGAAGTCTGTAAATGTGTTTTGAAAACTCATCCGCAGAAAACGCTACATAATAGAACATATAGGTAATTTGTTGTAACTATTGTATGATGTAGTAGGAACACCTCATCCTGCTTGATCTCACAAGGATTCATCAGGTCTTGGACTACCCTAGATTTTTTCAAATGGTCACTTGTCTTCACAAGACGTGACACCTATGGCCAAAGACCATGTCGGGGTGTGAATAAAAATACTCATTAAAACACCATGAAACAACAAATAAATAAAAAAAGGAAGATACAATCATCTCTACACAAGTATATATATATAGAACATATAATAAGAATATCTAGATATGATAAACCAAAACACTTAGTCAATAGATAAGAGACAACAACCACAGACCACCACTAAAGATTTAGTCTGATTATTACATGATGAACACATCTAGGAGAACACACTCTAGAATCTAATAAAATAGATGATGTATTTCTGAGAAGTATTTTTCACTAGGAACATCCATGAGAGGCTGATAAGTTGATAGATCATATAATAGATACAATACATTAGAGGAAGGTCCCATCTAGGGTCATAGAGTGATACCAAAAACTCCATCTAGATTAAACTACATAGTTTAGGATCGAAGCCTAGTTATGTTTTTCATGACAATATAAAATAATCTTCCTCGTTCAGGGAGAATGAAGATATAATCCATTCCGATCATCATGGGGGATTCCAACAACACTATCTGGTATGTTCGGAAGAAGGGATCACACCTTTATGCGCAATAAATTATACAAACATACATTAAAAGGAAAAAATAATGAGAACGAACTCTAACAAATCTAATCTAAGATACAGAGTTTGAGAAAATTTACCCATGTAGAGAAGGAGAGATAATGTGAGTAGTAGTCACACCCATGATGTTCCTTGACCATGAGTAATGAACATGTAAATGGCCCATGTAATAGGAAGTCCATGTTAAATCCAAGAATTTTTCTTCAAAGTAAATTTTCATGCTCATGGTCCTAACACTGAAAATGGTGCGTCAAACAGACGTACAGTTAAAAATATATGGATGTTTTAGTGAAGTGGTCTGACTTGGGTCCAATCTGGATTTGACCCAACTTGTCGGCCAACCCAACTGAGTCTGGTCAACCCAGCCCATGGAGCCACCAAGCGTGGCCAGACTCCCCTAGTCTTACCCTCATGCACACAGGCCGGCTAGTCATTCCCACATTGCTGGCCCTAGTTACATGTTCACTCGTCATTATAGTATTTCACCACATCCTACATAGTCAGCCCACTACATCCATAGATAGGCCATGTGATCTTCCAAGTTGTGGACTCACCACCGCTACATGCCCCTTCTATTGTCGAGCCATATTCCACACGGTTGTCACCTCCAACATAGAACTACACTGTCATCCACTACTAGCTTCCACCATCTACACCAGTGGTCACTATTTTTGTCATCCTTTACTACTCTGTTTTATCAAACAGGGTCACGTCGATGATGCTCTGGTCATGAGCTACATTGGTCTGACCTTCTTTCTGTCCTTCCACCAATCTAGGGGTCTGATTCCATTCAGATCCTCCCATCAATTCGAGTGGTGACCATGAGGTTTAGAAAGTGAATAGCACTAAGAATAGGGTAAAATAAAACCACCATGAACACCTGAAGAAAAATCCTCTTCCTTTTTTCATATTATTCTTGATTCTTTCTCATTATAAGGATGAACAATGATATTCCAATTCCACTTCATTTAATCCTATCAATGATAAGTTAATCAAATTTTATTCGTTGAATTGATCCAAATTTATCCTATATTAATAACATGACTGAAAATAATAAATCAAATGTCTTACCGGTAGTTTGGATCGATCGTTGAGGAAGAATAGTTTTGTCACCATCATTGTTTATATCCTCCAACTCCATTGGTGTGACGATCAATGATCCACTCAATCTGTCATCATCATTTTTTGGGATGGTTCCTCACCATGTTTTAGATGAATTCCAATGTTATGTTGATAAGCCTATATTTCCTGAAAAATGATTATTTAAATCAAAATTTCATTGTGTAAAAATAAAATAAATACTTCTATTTATATTAATCATTTGAACACTAAAAAATTACATTTCAAATTTTTCCTACAACAGCCATTGTTAGGTCACACCTAAGATAATTTCATTCCTAGGAATGCAATGGTTCCCTAATATTTCTAATATGGGAACCCATTTTGATGTTATTCAACTTTTTCCATAAAACCACCTCTGGGTGTTATTTAATGTTTAATATTTTTTATATAATTATTCATGGAACACTGGGAAATGAAATTGCATTCCATATCAGTGCCTAGTCTCAAAATAATTCTATATAAAATATAAAATACTATATGGAATATTTTAATATATTGCATTCTCCACACCTTATAGATTTACATAATTTAAAAGCCAACTAAAAAAGAAAACTCAAAAAGATGTGGGTACTACACTCAAATCTAACCATCCCACTCCCATGTTCTCGGTTGAATATTCTCTTGCTACCACCGGACACACACCAAATGAATCACTTTCCCACAAAGGATCCTTCACTTCCCATCCTCGATCTCTACTAGGTACTCTGCAAGAGTCTCTCTATCCTTGATTTCCAAATCACCCAAGTCAATGATATGTGATGGGACATGAATGTAACTCCTAAAATGTGACACGTAGAAGAAATTGTATACCTGATGCAACTTTGGTGCTAGGGATAGGTGGTATTAGACCTCTGCAACTCTATGTAGTTTCTAATAGGGGATTGTGAAGCTTGGAGATAACTTTCCACCTTTGATAAGTCTCAACATCACACGTCGAGGTGAGACACGAAACAAATCATGCTCTCCATCCTTGACCTACATGTGTCTTTCTCCTCTATCATCATTTGACTTATATTGTATCCATGTAGTCTTCATCTTCTCTTTTATGATATGCACCTTCATATTAGTGTCTCCTATAAACTCTGGCCCCAAGAGTGCTGACTCTCTCGCGAAAATCCAATAATGCGGTCACTAGAAGGGTCACCCTTACAGAGCCTCAAATTCTACCACAACAATGGTGGAGTAGTAGATGTTGTTTTATACAAAATAAACTAGTGGTATGTGATCCTCTTAATTATGACTAAATTCCAAGATTCCTGAAAACATCATATCTCCCCGAAACTAAACTTTCCTCTATGTCTATCCATTCATCTGGGTAAGAAATGGAATGATCAAGCGTAAATGAGTCCCAAACACCTCCTACAATCCCTTATACAATCAGGGTGTGAAAGTATCATCATGATCTGAAACAATCCTTGATCATACTCCATGAATCCGAAATATATCTGGCATTTAGGGGAGTCCCAATCTATCTATGGAACTCTACACCCAAAATAAGTAGAATTTAGGAAACTTGATGAGTCATTCAATGATCACCCAGATGGTATCGTGTCCCCTATATGTATGGTGTAAATGCATAATCATTTCCATCGATATCTCATCACACATTCACTTAGCCACCTTAAGGGCTTGAGCTAAACCTGCCAGAACCTGGTTCTTAGCCTTCACATGCTGGCAAGTGAGGAACCGAGAGATGAACTCCACAACTCTCTTCATTATTCATTTCCACCATAATGGAAATTGGAGTTCTTGGTACATCTTTTACACACTTAGATGTACCTCCATTTGGTGTGTGTGTAACTCCATAAAAACCTCCCCCCACAACTCCACTTGTACAACTGTGCTTCCCATAAAAACAAAAACCTAATCCCCACCTTTCAAATATCTATCAGGAGTATATTCTATGTATAAATAAGAACATAGAGTCTCACAGTCAGTATCCCCAAGATGTGCCTCTATGATTCTCAAAATGAGTTAACAAGAATCAACTAGAGGTAAGATCTCCCTCTCCATCAACAATGTATAATGGAAATGAGGCCAACTTCTCGGATGCCTCATCTAGAAACAGTAATCCCAATCTTCTACTAATATTATATTCCACCACATTCCCCTTCCCAGGTGTATAAACGATCTCAATCTAAAAATACTAGAGTAACTCTCTCTCCATCCTCTGTATCAAGTTGATGTTCTTGGGAGAGAATTTATACCATCATAACTAGAAAAAAAGGCATATTTCCATTATTTAATTCAAGGGAATAGGCCCCAAAACTGTAGCCTTGGACAAAGACCACAGTTTTGGCCAACTGTGGTCACTATCACCATGGCAGTAGGGCCTGAACTATTTCCATGGTTTAAACCATGGAAATAGATACCTATTTACATAGTTTTGAAAACCATGGAAATATGGCATGAAATTTTTTTTGTGGCTATATCCTTGGTAAACCATGGAAGTATCATAAAAACATGTCCCAATCAACTTTTGATCCCTACACCTACTCTTTGAAAATAAACCTCACTCGAAACTACTCAACATGATTCTTCATATATAAGTATATATATTATGATTTTTATATTAATATAAACTGTGGTAATATCCTAAAAAAGGTGGTGATAGATCTTCCCGAGAAGTTTTTGGGGGGAATTGTTTTTACAATGGAAGCCCAGGAACCCTACAGCCACGGTTTAAAAAACCATGGATATAGGCCTTCAATAAAAGTTTCCTATATTAATAGTTTTAAAAAAAATTCTGTAGGTGACAGAACCATGGATATAGGTCCATGTATGTAGCCACTTTTTCATGTTTTTTGCGAATATTGTTATCATAGTAGATGACAAACTGCCCTCCCATCAAGTAATGTTGCCACATCTTCAATAAGAAGTTAACTGCTACAAACTAAAGATCCTGGGTCACATAGTTCTTCTCATGTGATCTTAACTGGAATGAACCATAAGAAATCACCTCGTGCCTCTATATCATAACACAACCACACTCAATTTCAAATTCATCATAGAACACTACATACTCAACACCCTCCTCCTGCAATTTCATGATTAGGGAACTCATCAAACTATGCCTCAATAGCTAGAAATGTTGTTACAATTTCCCCATCCACACACTAGGATACCCCTTTGAATCCAAATCTATCATAGGTGATGATATCCTAGATAAATCGGCTATGAATCTCTATTAGTAGCATGCAACGCCTTGGAACAAACACACCTTTGTCACACTCTGAGGTGGATCCCATGAAAACAATGCCTCAACCATGGCCAAGTCCACCACCACTCCATCTAGTGGGATAACATTCCCTATAAAGTGGATCACCTAAATAAAAACTAAAAAATCGATAGTTTCCAATAAATTTTGTTCTCATAGGGAACATCTGCAATAAACCATTGGTGTCTCATGTTCTCTTTCTTGAATGTTGAGAAAGCATGGTTGTCGTCAATGAAGACTTCCACAAACCATTCTAAGTAAGTATGGAAGATCAGTTTCATGATTCCCATGAACATGATGGGGGAATTATTCATGAAAAATGACATCACCATGTACTCATAATGATCATAGCATCATAGGAAGTCCATCTTCAGTATATCCTCATCCCGTAATCACAACTATTAATATACGAGTCAAAGGTCAACCTTCATGATCCCACATTCACTTATAAACAAGTTGAAGAGGTCATCAATACTTGTTATTGGATACATGTTAATCATGGACACCTAGTTCAAGCATAGATAATCCAAATAAAACCTCAATATCGTATCTGCTTTTTTGGGGAAAAAACTGGTGCTACCTAGGTTAAAATATCAGCTCTCATGTAGACCATCCTCCGTAAAGCCTCCAATTTCACCCTCAATTGACGAAGCTCTGTATGGCCCATCTGATATGATGGCGAGGATATCATTTTCATCCAAGGGTGTAAGTAGATGTAGAGGATTGTTTCCTAGTGGGAACGTAATCCTAGAATATCTTCAAGGAAGGCCCCCATATACTCCTCCACTGCTGCTGGGAATTGGAAACTCATAACATCAACTATAGAATGGGACTTGATAGCCAATGAATGAGTGATCATATGATCCCCCCAATGCATGAGTCCATACTGTGCTAAATGTGTTTCCTTTTCACGGACAAAATAAAGCCTCATACCATCATTGCAGACACACCAAACCCTTCACCTAAAATAAAACCTCATACAAGTTACATGGAGAGGATGGAATGAATAGAAAAAGTGTATATATGTACTGTGCTAAGGTAGAAAAGACAAAAATCACACCCTGAATCATCCATGGATTCTCATGATCATTAGCCTTAATCACATGTAGTTGTCTATACCCCTGTCCTCTAGCTCCCAATGTCTGGTGCTGACCACCTGGGGGTGGTGGTGGTAACAAGACGAAACATTGACCACCTCCCACTACTCACCAAGATCCTATACCCCATCATGTACCCTATAGATCTTCTTCTCTAGCCTCTTACTTTTCCTTAGTTTTCCAACCATTGTCTCCCTATCTGTAGCAAGGTGGGTTAGAAAATCTCGAGCGAGATGTCCCATGCCATCACATGAGTAGAAACGCCTCTATCTTAGCTGATTAAATCCACCCTATGAACCTAAAGCTGTATATCATCTATACTGGGACCTCCACCTAAATCTTTTCCCACATTTGGATCCCTACGGTTGATGTCGGCTCCCTACTATTGAGGTATTTCCACCTACATATCCTATGTTGATCGTCACCAGCTGTCATTGCTTGACTTGAAGATATCAACCACCAGTGCCCGCTCAAGCACAAAAACATAAGTAGAAATTTTCAGTGAGATAATATTATTTCATATGTCTTTAATCATACACTACTAGATGGTCAAAGACCGAAAATATTAATGTCATACCATATCCATCAAGTACCTGGAATGGTTGGTAAACCTAGATGAATAATCAGTTATCGCCAAACATCCCTACTAGATCTAAACAAGCTCCTGTATATGCACAAATCTCTAAATGACTGGTGATAACTATTCTTTGATGAAGAGGTCAAACTAATTCCACAAGAGGGTCACTTTTTTGTGAGTCTGGGTAAAAAAAATCCACCATCACCATGCCAATCGTTGTAGAAGGCTCAAAGGTAGGACAACCATCTGTTTAACTGGTCTCCTGACTAGATAGAAAACTTCAGTAACTAACTCAATCTAGTCCTCATCAACCATAGGTTTGAGATTGTCATGGAAAATGAGGGGATTATATCTATGAAATTCATGGATTTCACTCAGCCTACACTCCTCGTCTGCTGGTACTGCATTAACCACTGGTAGCTCCCTCGGAAGTGGTATAGCTGGTGCCCAACCTAGAGTAGAATCTGGGATACGAGTCCCTATACATAAGCCTTGTCCCTAAGAGGATCATCCTCATGATCGAGTTGATGAATCCAAAGTAGTATGATTCGTATAGGCTTCCTGTAAGAAAAAAATATTTACCACAGGCAATGAGTATATCTGGATAACTGACTCAAGAAGGATATGGAAACCACAACCAATTCTTATATGATTCATATTCCATTTTTTACCTCCAACTTCTATTCTCATGCACCAAGTTGAAAATTAGGTTAACAGACTCCTAGTGTATGGATACATTAGTCACAACACCAACACTAGAGTCCCATGCCTAAAATGTGAACTAAAAAAACTTAACATTGCTACCCTAATCCAATCTAACAGACTCTTGGTCCTAATGTATAACTGACTAGCTCTGGTACCACTCTTTCATGACCTATCAATAGGGTCACGTTTCGTGACTAACCCATGCCCGCCTCCAATAGGCTAGGGACTGCTGACTACAACTGAGTATTCATATGACACAACTAGGAGTCATTAGCATAAATTACATTCACACATGCACTCATCTCCAAGACAAAAATGATGAAATTTAAAAACAATAGGTTAAAATTTATGTGAACCACCATAACCCACTATAAGAGTAAAACAGTAAAAAAATTTGGAATGTAATCATGTCTATAATACATTCTCATAAAAAATAATTTTTGTAACCAAGTTCCTGAAACTCATCCATAAAAAACCCTACCAAATCCAACTTAAAATAATGGTGTTGGAAATGCTTTCTAAACCCATAATGGCCCCTTTACCTACCTAATCTCAAAAGGATATGTCATGTTTTTTTCCACCCTAGACTCTGTCAAAAGGTTTCTCGTATGTACAAGATAAGAAATGTGTGGGAAATACCATTTATGTGTGAGTATAAAAATACTAAGTAGGACACAATAATACACCAAAGATATATACAATGGAAAAATAGAGTCATCTATACACAAGTATATGTCTACAGATTATATAACAAAAATATCATGATATTCCTAAATCAAAACATGTAGATGAGAGGTAATTCAAAACTACTGCATAACGCCACTAGGGATTCAGTCCAAAGATTTCACAAAGCACATATCCGAGATAACACACTCCTGATTCCAATAGCACTAGGGACATCGTTCCATGAAGTAATTTTCATCACAAACCATAATGAGAGAGGGATATGCTGATAAATCATAAGATAGATAGGATACATCATAGGAGGATCACAACAATGTAATTGGTTGATACCCAAAAATCCATATGGATTAACCCGCTATGTATATGAATGTTGTCTGATGAAGTTGGTCATGTCAATACAAAAGACTCTACCTAGGGCATGAATAAGGAATAGAGGATCCACTATGGGCCTCTTGGGGGATTCCAAAAACTATATCATGGATTTTCTACTAAAGGGATCATACTATTATGAGTATGAAAATATACCAACAAACCATCAGTGTAAAAAATAAATAGAATTAACTCTAACAAATCTCATCCAAGATAATATTGATGAGTGAATCAACCCATATAGAAAAGGATGGAGCACTGTGAGTTGTAGTCATACATGTTGTGTCTCATGACCCTAGGTACTTCCCATGTAAACGATGTGTGTCACTCAAAGTATATGTTAAATCCCACCAATGGTCTTAGAAGAACGCTCTAATGTCTAGGGTCCCAACGTTGTAGACAACGCATCAAACGAACATACTGTTTTAAGGATATTATTATTTTCTCAAAGAGGTCTGACCTGGGTCCCATCTATGTCAAGTTTGGATCTGACACAACCAACCGATCAGCCCACCCAGTTTGGTCAACCCAACCCATCCTAAGCTACTAGGCTCCATGAACTGGTCCCCCTTCCCACTGGTCTCACTATCTCCCAACCGCGGGGCCACATAGCATAACTTGAATTCCCTAGACCACCCCAATCGTGTGCCCCTAGTCATCACAGTGTCGCACTGTGCCCCATGTGGTCTTCCATAAAAATTAGTGCGTGCCCGACATGCTTCGCCTTCCTACCGCCTCACCTCCTCTATGGATCCCATGTAAGGAGAAGCTATGTTCCATGTAGCTTTTGCCTCCCATGCAGTGCCGGTGTGCCATTCCATCATTCACCGCCAGCCTAATGTTGTCCTACAATGCTCTGTTTTTTGAAACATGTCCAATTTCGCAATCCTCATGTCCTGAGATAAATTTATCTACTATCCATTCCACCTTTCCACCACTTCTATTGTCTGATTATATTTGGATCCTACCACATATTCAAGTCACAATCAGGGGGGTCCAATGGTGAAGAATTCCAATAACATGGGGAAGAGAAAATCACCAAGATAACCCATGAAATGAACCTCTTCCTTTTTATTATCAGCCTCGATTCATTATCATTAGAAGGATTAATAAAGATAAATAAATTCTATCTAACATAATCATACCTACAATGTGTGTATCAATTTCTGTTCATTGAATTGATCTAAATTCATCCTAGATTAATAACAGGATGGAAAATCATAAAACAAACATCCTATATGTAGTTTGGATTGATCTTTGGTGATGAACGGTTGCATCTTCATCCCTGATATGATCCTCCAAGTATATTGGTGTGAGGATCTACAATCTTTTTGATCCATCATTGCAATTTTTCAGAGGGTTCCTTGCCACATTTCTTAGTAATTCTAGGGTTATTGTGACTACCCTGAATTTCCAAACAATGTATTATATTAATGAAAATGTTACTGTGTAAAAATAAAATAAATTATTGCATTTATTTTATTCATTTAAATTCATCAAAACTACGATTAATAGTTTACTTGCACCAACAAATGTTAGGTCATTTCTAAGGTAAACACTCTTTTATTAATGCAACGGTGCCCTTAAATTTTCTATATCGGCACCCACTATGTTGCGATTCTACTTTTTTAAGAACACTGCTCGTGCATGATATATATAGTTTAATATTTGTCAAACATTTAATCTCAGAACACTGGGCCTCAGAATCACATACTATCATAGCTATTTGTCCTGAAATAAATCCATATAATATATATAATTATACACATAAAATCTGGGTCATTAAAAAAATATTTAAAAATGTAAGATTATAATAAAATTTTATAATATATATAATATATTTCAATATTATTATAATATGTATATTTTAGTTAAATAAATTAATATATTATATTAATACATTTAAATATTTAATATTATAATATTATATAAATATATGTTAGTACATATAAATTATTATTAGTGTTATAATATATATAAATATTATAATATATCATAGAATATATTATTCAGTTTCAATATATATGTTAATATAATTATATCGAAATATATGTTAAAATATATATGTTCATTTAAAATGAAATTTTTTAATTAAAAAATTTAATAAATATTACGATATATGATATTTTATAATAATATGAAATTCTAATATATATATTATTATATATCTTATAATATCATGTGTTAATATAAATCAGTATATATTTATTAATATATATTATAGAAATATATAATTATTTTCTTTATATTCATTATTATTATTTTTATATTTGATTAATATATATTAATATATATTCTTATAACATTATATTATATGTTAGTATTGTTATATATTTTTATTAATATATGTAAAAATATAATTTTTTATTCCTCAGATAAAACTAAAAACCATTAATTGATGAAATGAAATTTTATCAAAGTCTGAAATGCATGAATTTTTTACAATCTCTTTAATAATTAGGCATTAGATCTGGTGGAAGAGAATCCGACAATGTGAGATCCATACCAAAATTTTTTCTTGCAATCCCAACTTCAACCATGTTCTCCCCACAGAAGACATATGGGAACATGTAATCGAGGGTCATTAGAGTATTCATACATTCTATCCAATGATTCATCAGTCTCTGTGAAATATGAAATGTTATATTTCTTATATCATACATGACTGGAAGAACCACATTCAATACATAGATTATCCCATCCTCTAATTTTAAAAAAATATACGGCATTAATGATTCATTTCATGACCTCTTAGAGTCAATAAGTCACTCCACGTGATCCTTAGAAACATCCCATAATTTCTTCATTATGATCATGAATGACCATGCCACAACCTGAGGGCACAAATTCCCATTTGAGGCACCATTTGGGTAAACTTTAATCCCATTAGGTGGAAGAGGATACCAAAATACCTAAATTATTCCCACTCTTATATTTAAATTTCTAGATATTCCCAATATTCATAAAATCATGCAATCTTGAACACTTTTATAGAAAAACTCCATATTCACCACAGTAACTCCTTTATTGGAACTATGATCTTAATCATCATAGTTCACTAAAAATATGCCTTTTCGATATGAAGTAATTTGTTATAGACGAATCAAATGGAGTGATGCAACTCTTCCAATGAATCCTTCAAAAATTCTGTATCTATGAACAGAAATAAATTTTAATTCAATAACAAAAACATGATTGAAACTATATGATGTGTTTTACTTTAAATCCAAATATATTAGATGCGTCCTTCCATAACACTGAGGTATTCATTCAATTAAGAAATTTATTCTTTTCATCTTCTTATTTTTTATTGAAAATATAATTCCTAGAATGACATGATATTCCAAATAATTTTATAACAAAATTATTTGATAACTAGTTGTGTTCTAGTTACCAGATTAGATAGAGATTAGAGGGCTTGATCCAAGATTTGGTGAATTTTTTATCCAAATGAAATCATAATTAAAATACATCTTAAAATTATGATATAATAAAATTATATTTAGAATAGTATTTCAAGACTTCTCCAAAATAAAAACATTAGGGAAGGATAAAATATAAACTTCATTTATAATTTTATTAACTTCATCTTATATATAAGGTTTACATACATGAAAAAACATTAATAAAAATATAGTAGTCAATAGAAGAATCCAAAAGATATAAGTCCTCAATGAGGGAATAGATTGTCCAGTTAAAGAATCAAAATTTGAGAGAAAATAATTTATTAACAATCTATACTGAACTTGCCGTGATTTAAGAGAAAGAGGGCCTAATAGTTATCTAAATGGATGAAATCATGTAAGCTACAATCACCTACATCATCCTTTCCTGAAATCTAGAGTTAAAGAAGACCAATGAAGATGAATTATTATCAATGGGGTTCCATGAAAAATAGTCATGTAGAGATTCATTAAAAATGTTGATGTTCTAAATACATATACCACTATTGGATAAATATTTACAACAAATTTTCCATGTTATGGTGGAAATTTTACATTCTAGAACACTTCAACTCCATATAAATTTATTTATAGTTACATTTAAAAGACTTATCAACCCCCTAGGTAATTTTTAAATCATAATAGAGTACACCACCTTGGAGAAAATGGTGAATTTCACGAAGCATATTTTTCCTGCTATATATAGGGGTTCCCCTTCCAATTCCTGAGTTTAATTCGTATATTTACATCAATTTCAAAAAAATAACAATATTTCATCCTCTCCAAAAATATGAAAACTCCAAGGTAGATGAAAGGAATTAACCAATCTCTAATGCCCATCTCCAAAGGAATGAAGTTTTTTATTATAATATTAAACCAATTCCAAAGGTAGATAAATTATTTTCCCCAAATTATTAATGGTCCATAAATACTCTCATGTGATGTAATTCCTATTTAAGGGTATAAATATTCGTCTTAGCCCCTGTAGAAAAAGGTTAAATTCATCAGCACAAAAGAGATGAATTGGGGAAATTACGAACCTTGATGCCTAGACTGGATTAAGAATTCTTTGTGCCACCATCTGAGATATATGTTTGAAAATATAATATCATAAAGTAGATTAAATTAGCGTTAAGGTAGGGTCACAATTCCTAAACATTATATAGAACTTAACATATCCCTTGGGTGGAAATTCATGAGCACAGAGATGTGAGAAAAACCAAAATGTGTTATAACTAACAATGTTTTACTAAATACATAGCTACAAATCACTTTATATTTGAAATTAAATTCAATTGTATATAATTATATTTTAATATCAATATTTAATGAAATTTTACCTCCACTAAATGACTCTATGATAAAATTAAAACACTCTAAGGCGGTGCTAATACTATCAGGTATGAATCATCCTTTGATTAATCCAAACGGATTCCATGATATGATTTTATCTCTAATGCTATAATGTATGTCAAAATGAATCTTTAAATTCCAATTATAGATAGTTTTAACCATGTTAAATTTCCTAGAAATTTGAAATTAAATATATTTTTTTTCTGAAATTGAAGTAATTGATTGAGCACTGGGAATTTGAGGAATATGTCGATTAATAAATAAATGATAAACCAAACTACAAAAACCCACTTGAATCACATATTTTAAAAATATATTTACTCAAAAAGTTAAATAAAATTATATTATGTGATTAATTGATTTTTTTAATAAATTATATTTAGATTAAATTATTAGTTTAAGTGTTTATTCAATATTTAACATTTAATTTAGGTTGTATTATTATTTATATTTTATAATATTTCAAAATATCATACATGAAACCAAATAATGTTTCATTTTTATATCTTTGAAATCATATAATATATTAAAACGGAATATATTGAAAGTGAAAAATAAAAAATATGGACGACTCATAGACAATTATTAAAAATAAAAATATTTTAATAAATATATGTATATATAATAATATATGTTAATATATGTTAAATTTATAAACAATATACATAAATGGATTTTAAAAAATATGTAAAATTATAATAAATTTTTATTTTATGTTTTTTCATTATATAAATTTTAAATATTATAATATGTGTTAATATATTGGATGTCAATGGTAGTTAGAGAAGTAATGCCATACATAAAAAATAATACCAATGATTATTGATTAATATATATTATTTTAAATCATTATAATATTGAATTGAGTGAATTTTAAAAGAAATTAATAATAGATGTCAACAAATATGTAAGGGTCCTCTAGTCCCACACCATATCACCCAAATAATAAACCCATATTGACTATTCTATTTTATAGGTTATGGAGTGTGAATAGTTATTGGCCTAAGTTGGATGTCATCTACAGTGGGTCTAATAGAATAACTATAATTATCCACTCTTCCACTCATGTGTTTTATAGGAAATTATATACTAATTAGATCATAGAGAGGAAAATCGCACCGTGGGACCCCACCCCACCCCCCAATCAATGCCACAATTAAATGAATGTGAAACTATATGATATGCAGATGACATAAAAGTCACAAAATCAAATTCCTAGGGAAAATGGGTGGGTGATATATGATACTAATTTATCCAACTGATTCGCCAATAAATTTCATATATGGTGCCCCAACTCATTAAAACATATTGTATCTTGTGTCTCGTATGTGATCGTATCATTAACGCAATTAGTCCCATAACAATTTGAAAGTGGATAAAATAAAAAAACAATAAATATATACATGTACAATTAATAATAATAAATTGAGAAGATTGATGAATTAAAAATCCATTCTATTTTATGACCCTATAGGTCGAGTGAAAAATAATTTAGGCATTTTTATATAACATAAAATTTATTTTGTACAGGGGCCCAGATGAAGATTTCGTTCAATATATTAGGTGACACAATATTTCTCACATGAATCCCATGAGGATATATGTATATATAGATGATGTATAAATTTCTAATATCGATCCTAGATCCCTATAATACATATATAGTGAACCTCGAAAACTCATCCTTAGGGTCACCGAAATAGGCTGACAGTATCCAAACGGTCTCATTACCATATCGCTTTGGTGGAACCCAATAATATAAAAATGGATCATTGCCAATACATTAGTATAATTTTTAAGCCTCAAAGATAATTAATCTGGAAGGTATACAGTGATATACACAAAAATATAGCATCCATGAAATCTATATGGATATAAATTCAGATTTTTAATTCAGTAAATGAAAACCACATAATTATATAAATTGTGATTTTTGTATAAACGATTAATTAAAAGATAATAAAATAGCACTCGACTATATGAAATTAAATTTCTAGGGTTATATTTATATATTTATATATTTAAATATTTATGTAAATATCTCTATGTGTGTGTTTGTGTGTGTCATCAAGTGGCTCCACATATAAATTGTATGTAATAAAATTTCAGAAATTATATAACTGGAATATATGGTTGGAAATAATGTGTGTATTAAATATATAAATTTCCCATAAGCATGAAGATAAATACATGATGAATTAATTGTTATATTAGTTAAAAATTTATGTTCTAGTGAAGGGAATTGATTTTATCCAAAAACTATATTGAAAAACAAAAAATGACAATCACCCTCTCATCTATGTCTGTGATATCTTGAATAGTTCTCTAAACATATATGAAAGACATTCCATGCCATAACTATACAATATGGAATACTCAAAATCCTCTAGAATAGATAGGTGGATCAGATGAACATAGTATTCATAATGATCTATAAATGTAACACCCCAAGATTTCATAGTACGCAATTTCTTTCAAGTAATTCAATTGATTCTACTACACGCAACATTGACTTCGAGCTCACCACAACTTATTAAACTAATTGTTCAAAAAGAAGTTATGAATAGTATTAAATTAATTTTGAATCTTATGTAATCTATATAATTTTAACATCCATATTATGTGTTTCTAAGGCATAATATAAGAACAAATTCATTTTTTCGGATTAAATAAGTATTTTTCAAAAAAATGAAATTTTACCACCATTTAATGGAGAACAATTTTTAAAACAAATATTTGAGACTTTTATATATTAAATTTAATGAAATGAAATTCTTCTTTAGAAGCGGGACATAAAAATTTAGTATGGATAAATTTTTGGTACTTTTCTGATAAATTTTATAATTTAATGAATAGTGAAAAATACTATGTTTTAATTAAAAACAATATTTCTAATCGAAATAATTTATAGTGATAAATTATTAATTTTAATGGTTTGGATGTATAATTGGATTATTTTTTTATAATATAATATAATTTTGTTATTTATAAGTAATTTTACATTTAAATGTGACATAAAGACATGTCAATCTTTTGATAGTTATTACATTTTAAAAAACCATTTTTTTTTTGTTTTGACAACAAGAATTAATATTAAATTAATAAATGAAACTTCTATATTATTAATTTGGTTAAATATAATTCATTTTTTAATTTGGAATATCCATATTATTTTAGGGTAAATTTTTTATATTTTTCTGAAAACATTAAAATTTTGATGAATAGTGAAAAAACACTACGTTATTGGCTAAAACTGACTTTTTATTTAAATAATTAGTTATTTAATTTCATTTTATTTTAGGTCAAAATAGATAGATAATACCTATATATTTTCAATGTACTTCATTAGAGTCGTTTTATAATATATTTAGATATATAAAATTTTATCGAACATTTTCCCATCTTTTACCTACCTCCTACGAATATTTTCAAATTTGAATAAAAGATAATTTTACCACTTCTATGAGTTGAATTTCAAGAATCCGAGAGACACTGTTGATATCAGTAAGTACAAATTGGTTTAATAAGATGTTAATAATTTTTGGAGAATTGTAACTTTTTACTTTTATTTTCCACAGTTTAAAGTAAATAGTGTAAGTAAGGGTGAAAATATTATTATTATTACCCTAACACATGTCCTAATTTTATTGGATAAGTATAATTTGACCAAAAAACATTAGGAATAAAATATTATTCTCTTTGGTCCATGTGTATTAGATTAGGACATTTATTATTATTTTATTTAAAGAAGAGTTAAAAGAGTTAAATTCCAAGTTTAATAACTAAAATATTTTAAATATAGTGTTAAAAAAGTTAAACATTAAATATTCATTAGAAAGATAAAAATATTTCTTACATAATTATATTTTATTTATAATTTTTAGACATTGATTAATTTAATTTATTCATGACACAATGATCATGCAGTAATTACCTTAATAATGAAATATTTAATTAATTGATATTATAAATATCCAAATGAATGTAATTTAAGGCCTTTGATAAATTAAAATAATTTTATAGGTTAATATGACATGTTATCATTGAACATATGAATTTATTTCTTATTAATAATGTTTTTAGGACTCTAAAAAACATTTTTTAAAATTCATATTGTTTTTATAAGTTCATTTTTAACTTGAAAAATGCATTTCTTCGAAACTGTTTTTCAATAAGATTTATTGATTTATTATTAAATTATTATTTTCCACTTATGTGAGTTTAATTTGGTAAAATTTATTCCATTTTTTATAAAAATAATTAATAGGAGTTAATATAGTGAACATAATTATTGGTCAAAACTAATAGTTAAATTTTTAAAATTTAATTAAATCAGTTAAGGTAAAAACATGTTCAAAAATACGATTAAACCAATAGACAAGGTTTTGTTTTCCAAATAAACAATTAAATGTCTTATTATATGGACTTATTTCAACTTTATCCATCTCAAATTATAATATAAGGTTCTTTTTAATCATTTTCCTTTATAATTACATTACCATTTTGTATTTTTTTTGGGAAATTTCAGAGTAATTTTGATGAGGGTCCCCTACCCAACAAATAAAAGGGAAATACCTGCCCTCACCTCTACACACATCCTTATACATTTATCCCAACCAAAAAACATACAAAATATCTCGTAAAAATCTTTTACAGCGTTATAGAGCCTCTGGTCTTCACAAATGACCAACCATTAGGACCTTAATATGATATCCAATGTATCATCTTTTATTCCATGGTAATTGGATTCATTGAGCTCTTTATTTTATTAATTCATATTTTTTCAACATAAATTATACATTGACACTTAAAATATAACAATAAAATAATCTACCATATATTTAGATGTTATTATGTTAATGAAATTATATTTATCCATCTCCTTCGGAATTAAATTGGAACAAATTCATCACTCTTGTGTGCAAAAAGAATTGCCTTGTGAACCAATGAAATTTGTTTTTGATAACAAACTCAAATGGATCGTCATAATTATATAAATTAATAATATATATATGTTAATTATGAAATAATAATTTTTGGTAAATTAATATTTCATCCACTTTCATAGCCTTTCTACCATTAAAAATGTTATTTTTCTCATTTGTATGTATGTCCAACAATCTCCAGGAAGTGATGTGATTTATTTTCCATATCCAACATTCAATAATGGTTCTAAAAATATTATTAATTATTATATATGATATTTATATTATTAATATAAATTTTTATAATTATTAATTTTACCCAATACACAAGAGGTAGAAATAGACTCCTTTGTTGTTCATGATTTTTTGAACGGGTGTGGCGTCACGCCTTGGTCGATATGTTATACAATCAGAAAGTGAAAAATAATCCTCAATGGAAACAATAGTGTGAGGTATAACTGGAGGGAGCGAAACAAGGTGGTGGACTACCTAGCCTCAGTGGAGTTCTCTGGTATAGTTGATGTGTTTCTAGACATGGCTGGCGACATTAAGCCCAAGGGGATCAATATTATTAAAGGGGATTCTCTTGGGTTCCAGTACATTAAACCCTCATAGGTTTCATCTTGGGGGTCCCTATTTTGGCCTCCACCCTTTTTTCATTCTTTTTGGTATCCTTTTATATGAAAAAACATTACCTGATATTGAAGTTAATATGTTATAAGAGGGTTATAAATGATTTTATAAAAATGAATATGGTTCTGGAATAAATTAATAACATATTTTAAACAATTATACTATAGTTTATGTCATGTTCATCTAAAGGGATGCTTGGTTTAAGGGACTTCATCACAATTTCCCTTCATTGAGGCATATTTTAATGCCATGCCCCTAATTTCTTTTATATGGTGTATATAGTTCCCATTTTACATGTAATATCATGAATGACTCCTAATTCACAGAAATAGAGGTTCTAAATGGGATTATTTCATCTTATAGTATTTTACATTAATGTTACTATGTTGTAATGGACTTTATCTTAGTTTCCCTTCATTGCGGCATGTTTTAATGATATGCACATAATTTATTTTTCAAGGTTTATATAATTCCCCTTTTATATGTAATATAGTTAATAATTAATACTTGTGGAATTTTAAGTAAAATAAAATATTATTTCATAAAAGGTTATTTTACTTTATTGTTACTAAGTTGTAAGGGATGTTGTCTCAATTAACACTCATGTGAGACAATTGTTATTATGAACCCCTTCAATTTTATGTGGTGTATATACAAATATATACATATATATATTACAATTAATACATTTTTATCCGGATTATTAATTTTATTTTCTTGTTTACTATTTAAAGGTCACATAATTTAAATGTTTCCAAATAGGAAACAAGAAATTTTACGATATTTATTTCTTTTGGGGTTTCATTTACATTCATAGAAGGAATCATATCCTTTTTAATTTATAAGCTCAAATAACTTATTTATCCACTGGATCTTAAATTAGTTTAAATATTTTAATCTAAATATTCCTATATTTGGGATTTGATTATAGAAATGAATGTTTAAAATAATGACTAATTTTATTTCTCTTTAAATAAAATTTTATTTTCATCCATGTCCCTAAATTTGAAAATTGTTTTGTAAAAGTACTTCATTTAAAAAAATTATTTATTAAAAAAATTTATGTCTTTATTTGATCTTAAAAGTGGATTTAGATGAATATTTATATTGTTTTAACAATGTATTTTTTCAAAATTCCATACAAAAATGCCAAAATAAATGTTTTTAATGTACATGGTAAAAGCGAACTACACCGCCACCATAACCATTTTATAAAATTTATCTTCATATATACATATTCAATGGATTTATGAATAAAATTATTTTTTGAAATATTATTTTAATATTATACTTCCATTACAAATATTCTTTCAAAGAAAATTATTTTAATGTAAAATACATATGTTCCTGATTAACTGAGGTCACCTCCCATCTGTTGATTAAACTTTTTAATTTTAACATTATCATAAAAAATAACTTTCTAATGATCATTTTCCATCAAAAAATACATTTATCATAAATTTACATAATCTTTGAGTCAGGTATATTATTATTTCTTAATCCATATACCATTTTTTCATTCAGAGTATACTTTAAATGATAATTTTTTAACTACTAAAATATTGATAAATCAATTTCCATTACTCTATATGATTATTTATTTCTAAGGGATATTATTCATAAATTGAATAAATTATTTTATATAATAAGAATTCATTTGTAATGAAGTCATGGGTAGTGCATAGAATTTTCAATCCCCTCGATGCATCAATAGGACTCAAGAGACAAATTAGATCACCATATGAATTTTTTTTATATACATAGATTCAAAAAATCATAGAAACATGTATTGATGGGAATGGTATCATGATGTTTGAGATCATGACAACAATATTAAGTATTTTAATCATTGAGAATTTATCTATAGTTATCCATTCTATAATTTCCTTGATATAATCCATGGATGTATTTTGGGCTCAATTTATTAAATAAATGGAATGTGTGTTCAGTTATTTACCTTTTATTGTTGATTGTAATATATCTAGTGATAATAATAAGGTATTTTATTAAATTTAATTTTGTGTTCAATTAAATACCTTTTTATATTGATTAATAATTTTCTAATCATGATAGCGATGTTATTGATTAAATAGAATTTCTGTTCAGTTATTTAATTTTTCCAAATTAATTATTCCTTATTGATTCATGCTATAATTTAGTGTACAAAAACCTTAATAATTATTTGATCTAACCCTTGTTTTTTTACATTCCCCTAAGATATGAATAATAATTATTTAAATGTGTTTACGGATGAATAATGTTTTCCCTTAATATGATTTATAATTTTATTACTAACATAAATTTTGTATCATGTATTATCCCATTCTCCCAAACTATTAAATAGATGGGTCCTCAAGAATTAGAACCCTTTTTATATTCCAATTTAAAAAAATTATATAATTATCTCTAGGCTACTAGAGTAAGTGTATTTATTATTAGTATTAGATAAATTATAATAGAAACATTTGGAACTATATTATGGAAAACATATATTTGGGAAAATAACTCTATCATGGATATCAAAGAATACTATATAAATATCATTATAATGTTTTGGTGAAAAATAAATAATGTTTTCCCTAGTAATACATACCTATCTTGATAATACACGTGGGCGTAATTCTGGAAAAGTTTTAACTAAGGGTAATAACTCATAATAGGGAACATCTGGAATTGACTCGATCCACACCTACAATATAAAAACTAGCCTTACTTCTCATCGAGTTTGAAAATAAATATGTATATTCCTAGTATAATTCATAATTTCTCTACAAACAATTAAAATGGATATGAAATTAATTATGTCCCCAAAGAAAACAAGTATAAGATGTTATGATTAATAATTTATAAAATTTTTATTTATTTTAAGTGATATACATAATTTTTAATTATACAGTATGATTTAAAATTAATAATCTAATGAGATTATATAGTATATGAAATTGGTTAAAAAAGGAAGATGGATAAAAGAATGGAATAAATATTCATAAACCTATAGATATTTCCCTACTGATAAAGACAATACAACTAGTATTGCAACTAAGGAGATCATGACAATATTAGGGCATTTAATCATGTTATATAAAAGTAAATTTCTCAAATGAGGGATCACTTTCTTCTATAGCATGATTACCCCATATTGGAACACTCTATACGATATAATCTTACATTATTTAGTGCGACTACTAATCTAGTGGTAGTTGGATGATTTATTAAGTCCATTGAAAAGTAATTTTTCTACATGCGATGTGATGAATACAAAAATGTTATAATGTAAGTATACTATACCAGGTGTAATACTAATCGTTGATATTCATTTATCTAGATTACTAGTATTGAATAAGAATAAATTGAACAAATAGAATGGATATATTTTGAGGAAACATACTTCGAAATATATTTCCCTCATGGGGAAAAAATTTAAATGAAGAGAAAGATCATCGGATGAAATAAAAAGAAGAAATAAATTGTTTTGGGGTATGATGATACATTTCTAGGATGATCCAAAAAATATAAAAATTCAATAAACAATACAGAATACAAGATTGATCCTCTCATTCAAAGTCTTAATCAACTTTTACAAAGGGAACAAGTTTATGAAACATTACCATCTTATGAAAAAATAGTTTTATTCATTATATAAATAGATATTGAGTATAAAATATCCTATATAATCAAGAGGAATCCTGATAAGAAAAGTTCACATAAATAGCATGAGAAAAAACAGATCAAATAAGAATAAAAAAATGAATCAGTTTCCATCTGGTTAAAAGTTTTGGAAGAAATATCCTAGAATTTTCCAAAAGGTAATGGATGTGTTTTAAACGAATGATGATAATGGTTATCTAGATAATGAATTAAAGAGGATAAAACAAGTCAATGATGTTTAGTGCATCATATTTAATTAAATTGACAATTATTCTCACTAATTCCCCTTGTATAAAGGGAAAATACCGTATAATATGCTGATGGGATAAGTCTATGCTTACACGATCACTAGAGCTGAGGTGGAAGCACACAATGATGTGGTGGAAGCTACATTATTCATAGCCTCAAATTTATCTAGTATAATAATTGACTCTTGATCTTAAAACACTTTTTTATCTTCCATGATTTCATGAAAATAAGATATTTACCAATCACCATAAGAAGGGAGTTGTTAGCCAAAATTCATTTTTTAAATCTCACTGTAATATGTAATTTTCTTTATATACCCATTATGACAAATAAACATGATCTATTTGAAAAATTTGTTATGATACTTATGGTTTACATTGATATACTTCCTGAAATATAATATCTTTTGAAATGTGATTAAAAAGTTATTATGAGGAAAGGCAATTATGAACCGAGATAAATATATGGAATTCCTTATATTTATAGTCGAGTCTCCATCATCTTCATTTTGTCTAGATCCACCTCAAGTAGCATTCTAAATGAGATTATTAGCGATGAAGATAAAAATATATATATATTTGGAAAAATGTAATCTTAAAATTGAGGATTTACTGACTTTACATAAATACATTGATGTATTTCATATTAAATTACCTAGATATCCACCAGAGGGTGATGTGGGTTTTTCCAATCATTTATGCCCCGGTTCATGAAAAATATCAATGAATCCTAGTGAAATGACAACTATGTAATTAGTGTAGTTGAATAAACAACTAAATGAGTGATGTGACAAGGTATTTATTCAACCTACTATCTCATGATGAGGAACCATGCTCTATTTGATAATAATAATGATGGTTTCATGTGGTTGTGCATTTATTATATGGAAATAAATGTAATTATGATAAATTACAAGTATCCTCTTCCTGGAATTGATGACTTAGTCACATAAAATTATGGAGATCAATATTTTCCAAAGATTGAACTTCAATATAGTTTTTATCAATTGAGAGAAAAGAAGGAATGTATTATGAGGAAAACATTCTGAATATGCTATATACATTAAAATTATATAGTAATTCCATTTTGATTGGCTAATTCACCATCAGTTATTGTGGATATAACGAACAGAGTAATCATGGTTTATCATGATTATTTTTTTGTGGTATTCATTGATCAAATATTTGTGTATCATAAACTCGATTGACATTATGATAATCAATTTTGGATCATTTTTATGACTCTTAGATTGAAAAAGTCATATGGGAACTTTACTATGTGTGAATTATGGATTCATCAATATTCCTCTATAGGACATATAGTCTCTAATAAAGGTATTTAAATTGATCTTATGATCCAAATGGTAGTCCGGGAATAACTTAAACTATTAAACATAACTGTGGTATGTAGTTTCAATGGTTTTATATGATACCTCCAGTGAATGATTTAGAATTGTTCTTTATTGGATAATCTGTTAATAAAGATTGCACGCATAGGTGTTATGTACATATTGAAAATGGATTGGTATGAATTTTTGGACCAATTTGGGGGGATATTTTTCTATGCTTTGATTTTGAGTTTAAAATCAACAAATTAAGGAGTTGTCATATATAGTGATTCATTGAATAATTGACTTGTTTGTCTCCTTATGAAGAATGATAAAATCATTGCATATGCATCCGGGCAGTTAATGACTCATGAAGAGAACTATCCAACTAATGATCTTGAGTTTGAAATAGTAATATATTCAATAAATATATGGATCAATTACATATTTGGGAAAAACATTGAGATAAAAATTGACCATAAAAAGTGAAAATAGTTATTTTAACAAAAATATATCAATATAAGGGAAAAGAGATTGATAAATCAACGCAGAGATTATGATTTCTCAATACACAACCACCTAGGGATATAAAATAAGATGGAGGATACATTAAGCAGGAAAGACCTTGGAGTTATGAATCAAATGGCAATGGGGGTCATATGATTATAGATTCAGAAAAAATATATATTGTAATTATTAAGGAAGGTGTGACATAACCCCTTTTTAAAATTGTTACAGAACCATATATATAAAAAATCTTCAAAAATTGTCAATATTATGATTAATATTATATGAATAATATTGAATCTATGAATAATGGGGAGCTATAAGAACAAATTTTTGAAGATGGAGTCCAAATAAATTAGAATGATATTATATGTTCTATCCATACTATAGCTAAAAAGGGAAGTATTCGATGATTCCCACAGCTCAAATTTCTATATACACCCATGTAACACCATGATTTATAGGAATTTGATGGAACATTTTTTGTGGTATAAAAGAAAGTGGGAAATTGATTATTGGGTATCAAGATGCTTATTTTTTAGAAAAGTGATGGCATAGAGACATCATACTATACATTTTATGTGACCAGTTCCTATTACTATGTATAAATGGAATGTCATTACTATGGGATGCGTCACACAAATAACCAATACTCTTGGAAATAATAAAGGACTATAGGTTATTGTTGATCTACTTACAAAATTTTCAAATTTACTCTCTATAAGAGAAAATTTACAACATTATTTCATTTCAAGGGTTTATATTAATAAATTTGTTATAATTTATGGGGAACCTATTAATCATTTTTTTCCTGGATCCACATTCTACGTCAACTTTAAAGAAGAGTATTTAGAATGCTCTTTATATTGAGATTAATTTGTGCACTGCATAATATCCTTTAACTAATTCATAGTATGAAATTACTTTTCAAAAATTTTAATACATGTTGAGGTCATGATCACATGACTTTCAAAGTATTTAGGATGATTATTTTCTTTGGATAGATCTTTTCAATAATACTTGTTTCCATTCAAGTACTCAAATGGCCACATTTGAAGCATTATTTGGCATGATATGTTGTACATAATCTTGTTCGGATGAAGTTCGTGAAAGGAAAAAATGTAACGACCCATACGTAGCATAATTTGATATTACATGAAAATTTAAGTATATTCACTAAATAATATAATAAATCCAAGAATGGTCTGTATAGGTTTAGCATATATAGAAATTGGGAAACATAATCAACAGGTTCATATAACATCTAATTTGTAACCAACTTTTTCCTTTATAACTACTCTCATTTCTAACATATATTACTTAATGTCCTTCTTAATGAAATAGGGAAAACAAAAATATGAAATGGTGAGCTCAAATTATCAGTAAGAGTATACAAGGAACATTTCAATCATATCATAATCATAAGACATAAGAAAAAAATATTTTAAAAAAAATATCTAGCATACAAAATATTGTGATATCTTGTTATGGGATCAATGTTCATAATAATTAATGTATATAATCACAAATTATATAAAAAAATACATGATGATTTTTTCATACACATAAGTAATGAAAATCGTTTCCATATTATCCAAGGCTCATATCCAAGACAATCATAGTGGACAATGTCCATAACTAATTTTGGTTTACTTATTGTCAAAATCCTATATTATGGAACCGAATTTACTTTTCATTCTAGTAATGTCTATCTCATGAGATATAAATCATTACCCAGTGAATTGGAGATATATATAGGTCACACCCATCTTATAATGAAATCATTCTTACAAACTCCATAGAAATATAAATCATTAATCATAGCATAACCCATGAAATAAAATGTGATTCATAAACATCATTCCAAAATAATACATATATAATAAATTGATTTCATAAAAATATTTACATTATAAACACAATCAAAAAAATTAATTAATAGACACATATCCCTATGTTATCTTATATGGAAAATAATTTTGATAAAACACTTGAAATTAATTGTTGAGTAAAATATCTTTTCTTTTTAATATTTGTATTCTTTTCTCAAAATGCCTTGAGAATTTAAATGAAAATAATTTATTTGAAAATATACATAAAACCATGTCGATGAAGATTCCTAGAAATATGGTTTCATGATACTGTAAAAATCCATTCATGATTTATATATAAAAAAACATTTTCTTCATCCTTCTGCCGGAAGAGTAAAAAAGTACATCAAATGAAATAATGACAATGGATTCATTTCATAACATTTAATAAAAATTCACCACAAAGAGTGAAATTAGAATTAAAAATTATATAAGAATATAAATAATATTAGATAATTAGGAAACATGAATGTGGTTGATAAATATACCCTAGTAAACGCTTACGTATAAACAATCTTAGATAAAAATGAGATTGAAAAATTATCCCTTACCTTAGCTCAAATATCATTTTTATGTGTCCAAATATCTTGTATAATGGTTAAACTATGTTATTAAATTATTCTATAACTATATTCATATTTTTTATATCATAAATGATCCTATTATATCATTTTGTTAATAGTTTTCAAAATTTCCATTATTTCGGGTGTTGACATATTCATTTTCCCATTTATGTTTTTCTATGTAATTCCAAATTATTATTCTTTGGATATATTTTATTCCTAAAAATAATGAACCTCAGTTCATAATATTTATTTTTACTCACCACATAAATTTTATAATCATTCTTGAATTTTTAACGGGACGAATGATTCTCACCATGTCGTGGAGGTGGTTGGATGTCGTACACACGTGAAATGATATGATTACTGTTGATTGTTAAATTGTATATAATTGGATGGTATATTAACTATTCATATCAATAATGATGTTATATTTATTATTTAAATCCATTATACCAATCATTATACTGATCAAAAAAATATATTCTTGAATAATATATTACACCATGGTATGGAGACGGTAATCCATATGTACACATGTATAGTGATACTCTTATTCATATGATGGATAAAAGAAGCTATAAGGTTGTCCCAAAACTATAGTAACATCTCAAAATGTGTAAGATAATGGATTTATTACTTTTTTATAGAAATAACATAAGAATGTGAATATGAATAAAAAAAGAATTTTGAAAATAGGTCATAAAACAATTACTTATTTTTTGAATACCCCCGTTTGATTTACACAAATGGCCTGCTTAGGATGGATTTATGCATATAGTGCAGCCTCTAGGATTACGTGGTGGTATTTGGGAGGGGAAATTGGAATGGTTTTCCATAGAAAAATGTCTTTAGAGGTGTGATTAAAATGGTAGGATAGATGTCCCTTTTATAAGAGAGGGGATGGGCCCCTTAGGAAAAACCAAAACTATTGAATTAATATAATTTAATTTTTAAATTAAAATGACTCTAAAGTGGATTATTTCTATGTTTCTATGACTATGCGTCGAAATAATCTCAACTAATAAAATTTAGACTTATTTTGATTCAATTTTAATCCTTGTCATTTAAATTTTTCCTTATTTCATCTATTTAATTATAATTGTTCTAATATATTCTAATTATTTATTATTTTAAAATATAGACATATATGGTGTTAATTGACCATAAATATAAATTTATGAATTTTTAGACTATATAATTAACAATTTTTACTTTTTTAATATTTTTATAATTTTTAAAATAATTTAATAAAATTTTATTTTTATAAAATATCAATAGTGTGAATTTGGAACCTATTCAATCCACTGATTTTAAATAAAATCAACACATAATATAAGACTGAACCAAAACAATGAATATAATCCCTAAATTTTATAATAACCTACAAAATTCATGGAAAATATTAATTGAATCAGATTATATTTCTTATAGTGTTTTTAAAATCATTTATTTGATATTTCTATTAATAAAATAATTTATCTTTCACTATTGTGTCATCCTCAATGGTAATTATTTAATTTTTAAAAAATATAAATAAATTTATATGATTCTGGTAATTATTTTGGATTTATAAAGAATATCTATAGTCGATATTGTCTCCTGGTTATCATAATATTCAAACTAATATTCTTATATAAAAAGATAGTGTGAAAATTTGTCACATTCCTTGATTTTAATAAAATTAATGTCATATTCATGGTAAGGATTCCTTTAACAGAATACATTTCGAAAGATAGATTATAAGGGTATAATTTAGTCATAAAATAGGATTTTAACATGTGTTATGTTAATTTTATAATATTATTTTTACCTTTAATTGCCTTATTTACCTTCAACCATAGTAAAAAAAATAATTACCAAGTTACTATTCATAATGCCCAAATATAAAAGTAATATATGAACATAATTTAGACCAACTAATTTCAAATATTGAGTCCATTCATAGAAATTCAATAGAAACAAGATGTATTAATTAATTTAAAATCAATCTCATTGTTATAATAAGAGAACATGTTTTTTATAGTTAAAACATTGGAAAATATTGAAATGTTTTTACATATGAATGATATAAAATATATTATATTCATTTATTAATACATTAAATATTATAATCTATCCATATAAATTATTTCATTGAAAAAAGATTTTTTATCTTATAATTTAGTGTATTTTACTATTTATCAAAAATTGAATGTTATTAGTAAAATATTAAAAATTTATCCAAAGTAAATTTTTATATCCCACATCAATATAACATGTTTATATTTTTATATAAAAATAATTATTTTTTCAAAATATTTATTTGATAGGGGTTATCCCTTCAAAGGCATTAAATTGCCTTTAAAAATAGGTATTTATACGTCAAATATGGTTTACTCCTACCATATGGAAAAAAATCTCCTAGATTAAAATTATTTTTTTTATTAATTATATAACATATATATAACTCAAAAATTTCATTACCAAAATTAATTCTCCCAAAAATACAAATATCTCATTGATTTATATTTTTGGAAAATAATTTATAGCCAATAAATTCACAATTCATTTTCATAAGTTAGTTATACTTATTCCAACTTACCTAATGGCTAGGCCATAATGTTAATTTTATACTATGGGCATATTTCTGTTCGTTTAAACTAAAGATTATGTGAAACACAATCTACTAATGAATAAATAATATCTAAAGAACATATTTTACAAAAACATCCATGTTAATCATTTTACCCCCCATAAATTGAATTCACCACAGAAATTCATCACTTAGAAACAAACATATGAGGATACCTCTCCCTTATTATGTCCTCAAGTAATAATGTAGCTTCATTAAATTAGCGGTTCTTTCATATAACATTAAACAAGGGAGTGGTGTTGTTTCATAGAACTTTTTTTCTATGATCCAGAATCTCTATTAGTTGTTCTTCATAAAAAAGATATTTATCCAGTGGTATGACTTCTGAATTTAGTCAATGTGAAGGATCAGGTATGTAAATTCTCATTAGAGATACATGGAACACATCACAAACTTGAGAGAGATTCATTGGAACCACCAATCAATAATCTACCTTCCCAACAAGATCCAAAATTTTAAAAGAACTGATATACCTCGGGCTCAGCTTTCCCTTCATTCCAAATATCATTACTCTGTTATAGGGTGATATTCATAGAAACAGCTTATCACCCACTTCAAACTCAAGATATTTTCATCAGTTGTAAAAATAAATTTTTGGTCGACTTTGGGATGCTCTTATGTGTTGTTGAATAGAAATAGAATTTTCTTCCATTTCATCAACATGATCAGGTCTTATTATCATTCTTTCCCAAACTTAATCCCTACAATTTGTAGTTTTTCCCTTCATTATATAGAGGGCTTCGTAAGGAGCCATATGAATACATGAGTAAAAGCTATTGTTGTAAGAAAATTCCACTATTGATAGGTGTTGATCGTAACCACCTTTGAAATCCATTGAGACGTCTCTAAACATCTCTTTTGGTGTTTGAATTTTCCTATCAAACTGATCATCTTTTTGTGGATGATACACAGTGTTAAAACATAACTTTATCTCTAATTATTGTTTAATACTTCTCCATAACTTCAAGGTAAAACTCAAATCCCGATAAGATATAATTGAAAGTGGAACTCCGTGCAATTTTACCACTACCCTTACATATAACCTAGACAATAGGTCTAGAGTGAAATCCCCTATAACAATAATGAATTGTGCCAAATTTGTAATATGCTCAACAATAACCCAGATAATAGTATTTCCTTTCAATGATTTGGGATGTCCGACGATGATGAAAATAGTGATGTTTTCCCATTTCCATTCTAGTATTTTTAATGGTTGTAACATCCCATAGACTTCTGTCAATCAGCCTTAACATTTAGAAAAACCAAATATTGAGAGAAATATTATATGACATCTCTTTTCAATCCATCCCACTATAAATACACTTTCGGGTCTATAAAAATCGTTTTTCCTCCCTGGTTAATAGAGAATGATGAACTATGAGCCTCATCCAATAGTTCCTCCTTTATTTCTAGAATGGGAGGAAAAAAACCAGTTCCTAAAACATATTTTCTCATCACAATCACTATTTAATTCTGGAACATTTCTCACCTTATTTTGTAGCTCTACATATTTCTTTTTCACCCCCTTAATCTTCACATGTATAGATGGTTGAACATTCATTTGATAAAGATAATATTTCCTCCTTCCTTTAAATTTTTTAGATCCTCCCTTTACAAATCCATAAATATTAGATCTTTTGTGATCCTCATCATGGATGGGCTAGCATGGTCTTGTCAGCTCAATGAGTCTTCCTCCATTCTTCGCTTTCCAATGGTGGTTATGTATTGAGTATTCATGATCATTAATCAACTCCAACCATCTTATTTGGCTCATATTCAGCTTCTTTTTTGTGAAAAAATGATCAAAAATATTATGATCAGTATAAATATCACACATTTCACTATAAACATAATTCATCCATATCATTAATGAAATTATTACCATAGGTTACTCAAAATAATTATTTTTTTAATGTTGCTCCTAGATTTTAAACTGCTATACGACATAATCTATCACCATACAATTTTTCTAGAGAACACATCCCATCCCCTTCATGGATGCATCAATGTAGATCACAAACCTTTCTCCACTACAAGGTAGTTTGAAAACAGGTGCACTGGCTAACCTTATTTTTAGAACATTGAAATTCTCTTCATATTTCTCCATCCATAAGATCATAACTCCTTTCCGTGTAAACATGGATATTTTATTAGATAATCATGAAAAATCATTCACAAAACATTGATAATATCTGACCAAACCAATAAAACATCATATCCTATTTATCGTTGTTGGTCCTAGCCATATTTCAACAAAATATATTTTTTATAGATCTATATATATCCCATATCATGACATTATGTGACCGAAAAAATGAATCTTTATGATACTGAAATTCAGAGTTGGTAAATTTTTTAAAAATATTATCTTTTTTCAGGGTCTTCAATACAATTCTCAAGTGGTCTTCGTGTTCTTCCTTACTCTTTGAGTATATAAGAATATCATCTATAAAGATTACTGCAAACTGATCAATATAGTATCTGAAGACTCTATTAATGAGATTCATAATGATAGATGGGGAATTAGTAAGACCAAAAGGAATCACCAAAAATTCATAGTGTCCATTCCTTTTATAGGATTATTTCATTGGTATATCCTCATTCTTGACCCATAATTGATGTTATCATGAATGAAGATAAATCATGGAAAATTACTATGATACGCATAGTTGATCGAATATGTTCTCAATTCATGGAAGAAGATATTTTTTTCATGATAGTGAAATTATTATGTTCTAGATAATCAATGTAGAGTCTCATTGATCTATCCTTCATATTAAAAATAGAATAGGTGCACCCCAAGGTGACGCACTAGGGTGTATGAATCACATAACATGTCTTCCATGGAGTTCCTTCTTCATTTCATGCAACTCAATTGTGGACATTCTATAAGGTGTCTTCAAAATAGGAATAGAACCTTGAATGAGATCATTTGAAATCTCAACTTCCCAATTTGGGGAAGACCTGGTAATTCTTCAAGAAATCCATCATCAAACTCCCATGCAATGGGGTATTCTTAATTGTGAGTTTCTCCCTAACCATTTTTGAAAAGTAACATTCATTTATAGAAATGAAAACCCATTATATGGAATAAATATATATTTGAAGGTTATATTCATCCTTGAATCGATAGAAGCTCGTAGATTGATCTAGAATATGAAATGGGACTTCCATCCCATGAAAATTGATATGACCTCCATCTAAAGAAATCCAGTCCATGCCAAGAATCACATAAAATTCTACTATATGAAGGATTAAAATATTTGAAGGAATCATTTTCCTACAAAATTCTACTAGATAAGAATTATAAACATTTGATGTGATATTTTTTCCATTAGGACTTGTCAGAGCTAACTCAACATATAATTATTGATGTAATACAATCATACCTTTAAAAACATCTTCAGAAATGAAAGAGTGGGTGGGTATAGATTCAAATAAATCATTTTCTACTTTCGAGTAGATGATAATTGTACCTTTCACCAATTAATTATCATACTCTACATCGCTTATAGTGATTTCATGTGTCTTTTCCTTTGTCTATGGCCTTAATAGTTTTGTTGATGTCGATCATCATCAATAACCCTTTGATTAGGGCATTGATGGGTTTAATTCCATATTTCCTTTCCCTTATAGCATTGAAGTATAATTGGTGCATTCTCTTTATTATGTTTCTTTTTTATCATCATTAGAAATTTTATTCCCATCACTTATACATTCTACTGCCTGGTGACTTTTTTTGCACTCTTAAAACATTTACTAGTCCCATAAAGACAAATTCCTCCATGATTATTTCTATTCATTCAGCATATGGGAAAAATAATCATATTTTATAGTGTGTTCTTTATTTTTTCATTCGAATTCCATTTTTCTGTTCTTATCAAATTCATAGGACTAACAGTTTACTCTAATCACCATATCAACCATGAGAGAAGATGGAATGATTTCCTCATAGCTATTAATATCAATTATAGATAATGAGCAATGTAAACGTGGTTTCGAGTCTCTAAACGATCAATTAATTTTTCTCTTGTGTTTCATAATAATTCTAGAATCCTACCTTGCAAGTCTTTTAAAATTTTATTTCTAGGAACAAATCGATTCATCATCCTTTTGATTAAGTTCAAGGAACACCTTATCAATTGTAGTTCAATGAATACAAAGAAAGTACCTATGAAAAAATACATTGTAAAACTCGTATCATTCTGTGGACTTAGTTTCATATCTTTACCTCATATTATTGTTAAGATTATATCATTTATTAGCTTCACATTCCAAATGATAGACTTCTAATATGACATTATCATGTTCAATACATTGTAGAACCGAAAATATCCTTTCACTAGTACAAATCCAATGTTCAACCATTAATGGATCAGAAGACTCGCTGAATGAAGGTTGACGTTGCCTCATAAAGCACTCAACAGAATTTTTCACCCTACTTTTCTCATTTGTATGTCCTGTGGGATTTATATATTAAGAATATTGTGTGAGCATGGATAAAGGATTTTTTCATTAAATTCCCATAACATTTGGTTTCTTAGGGGGACAATCATTACATTTCCATTATAATTCATCGTTAATGTGTTTCCTTTGGGTTCAATCCATTGTCTAAAACAAAGAAGCATATTGTGAGAAACACTATTCATAATGGGAAAATCAAATAATCAAGGATTAAATTTCAATTTAGGACACATTAGGATTTATTCTAAGTTATTCATGGTCATTTCTAAAACATTGGGATTGTAACATATATTTATACATATCCTTAGGACTCTTATTGAGGCTTTCTCATCCTAGTTTCAAAGGATAACTATAGATTTCCTCTAATACAAACTAATATGACCCATACATTATATAAATTTATATTAAATCAAAATTTTATTACATTTAATAAAACATATAATAAATACATGAGAGGATTGTATAGGTATAGTGTTATTAGAAACACAGAAATATAAACAACCAGTTCATAAGACATCTACACTGTCTCCCACTTATTTCTTCCAAACTAGACTCATTAATGCAATATATTACATAATACCCATCATCATGACAAGGTAAAAGGAAACATATGAAAGGGTGACACCAAATTCTCATTAAGGGTAAACATGGGAAATCTAAATCATATAATATTAATAAGACATAAAATAATGACATTTTTAAATACTATCATTCATACCAAATATTGTGATATCGTGTCATGGGAAAAATGTTTATAAGAATTAATGGAAATAACCCAAAAGTCATAACATAATACATGAATTTTTGTGGAATACCCATGAGCAGGGAAAATAATTTTCATATTACCCACTGCTCATAGCCAAGACCATCAGGGCGGACAAATTCTATTACTGAACTGAGATTACATATCATTAAAGCCATGTATTACTGAACAAGATTTACATGTCCTTCCAGTCATGTATATATCATGAAATAGAAATCATTAACCACTAAATTTTATGGATATATGGGTCCCACAAATCTCATAAAAAATCATTCTTACATGTTCCATAAAAATATAATTCATTTATCACAACATAACCCAAAAAATAAAATGGATTTTATAAAAATCCTTCCATTATAATACACATAAAATGAATGGATTTGACAAAAATAATTCCATCATAATCACAATGAAATAAATGTAAAAATAGGAACATAAACATATGTCATCTTATATGTATAATAATTTTGATAAAACACATGAACTTAATTCTTGAGGAAAATATCCACTCTTTTTAAAAAACATTTTATTTTCTCAAAATGCAACATAATTTTAAAAGAAAACAATTTGGTTGCAAATAAACATAAAATAATGTATATGATGATTAATTGAAATATGGTGTCATGAAACTATAAAACTCCATTCATGCTGTATAAGTTAACAAACATTTTCCTCATACTCTTTTCGTAATAGTAAAAAGTACCTAAAATTGAATAATGACAAAATATTCATTTCACACCAATTAATAAAAAATCACCAAAGGGTTTAATTAACATTAAAATATTTATACTAATAAAAAAATGTTATAGGATTAGAAAACATGGATGTGAATGATAAATATACCCCAATAAATGCTTACGTATAAACAATCTTGGAGAAAATGAGATTGAAGAATTACCTCTTACCTTAGGTCTGATATCCTTTATATGTATCTGAAACTCTTGTATAATGGTAAAATTATTTTTTTAAATTATACTAGAACCATATTCATAATTATTATATCATATATGATCCTATTATATCATTTTGTTAATAGTGTTTCAATATTTCTATTATTTCGGGTGTTAACTGTTTCGTATTCCAATTCCTATATTGCAATATAAGATATGTTTTTTTATCAGGATATATTTTATTCATGTCTTGAAAGAAATTAAGTGCATAATTATTTTTTTATTCATCGTATATGTTTTATAATATTTCTTGATTTTTCAATCTGAATAATGAATCTCACCGCGTCTTGGATACGGTAGGTCGTACGTACGCACGAGCGATGATATCATACCTTTTGATGGTTAAATGGATTGAAATTAGATGGTATATTAATTATACACAATAATAATAAGGTGATATTCATTATTTACATCCATTGTTCCTGTCATTTTACTCTCCTAAATAACGTATTGTCGAACAATAAATTACACCACGATGTGGAGACGATAAGTTGTACATACGAATGCATGATGATATTGTTATACATTAGATGGTTAAAATGAGGTATAAGGTCACTCTATTACAATAGTAACATATCTTCTTGTATAATATATTTTATTTATTTCTTTAGTATATAAACAACATAAGAAGTAGGATTAGTATAAGAAAAGAACTTTGAAAGAGGTGATAAAACAATTACCTCTTTTTTGAGTATGACCTTTTTATTTGCACAAAAGGCCACATTAGGATGGATTTCTACTAGATGTGTGGCCTCTAATATTATAATAAGACAGTTGGGAGAGGAAATTTGTAGGGTATAGCCGAGAAAAAGGGATTTAGAGGTGTAATTAAAAGAAAAGGATATGCACCCTTTTATTAGAGTACTGGGGACACCTTTGGAAATACCAAAACAATTAAATTAATATTTATTAATTATTAAATTAAATAGACCCTAAAGTGAATTATTTCAAATATTAGATGAGGGTGGGTCGAAATCAAACCATCTATAAAAATTTAGACATGTTTTGATTTTATTTTAAATCTTATCATTTTTATTGTTCTATATTTACTCTATATAATTTTAATTATGGTAATATATTCTATATATTTAATGGTTATAAATATTTCTTTATATGATGTAAATTGACAATAAATTGATATTTTTTAAAATTTTAGACTATTTAATTTTCAATTTTCAATTTTTAAATATTTTTGAAGTTTTTAAAATATGTTAATAAACTTTTATTTTTATAAAATAACAATGGTGCCAATTTTGAAAATATTCATTTCTTTGATTCTAAATAAAATAAACACATAATATAACATCGAACTAAAAACAGTAAATATACTCCCTAAATTTCAAATTCACCTATAAAATTCATAGAGAACCCTAATTATTTCAAATTATATTTCTTTTAATATTTTTAAAATATTGTTCTTATTATTTAGATTAATAGAATAATTTTACGTCACTATTGTATCATCATTAATGGTAATTACTTAATATCTAATAATTATAAATAAATTTAGATGATTTTGGTAGTTGTTTAACATTTATAAACACTATCTATAGTTGATATTATATTTTTTTATCCGTAAAATTAATATTAATATACTTATATTAAATGAAAGTTTGAAATTTTGTCACATTCATTGATTTTAATAAAATGAATATAAAATTCCATGGAATGTGTCAATTTAGTGATTCCATTTAAAAATATAGATGATAAGGTTATAATTTCTATATCTAACAGTATTTTAACATGTTTTATTGTAAGTTTATAATATTATTTTTACCATTAATTACTAGGTTTACCTTCTACCATGGTAATAAAAAATAATTATCAAAGTTATTATTCCTAATGCACAAAAATAAAAGTATCATATTAACATAATTGGGAAAAATTGATTCCATGTATGTTGACTATTTTGAAAAATTCAAAAAACAAAATATACGTTAATTATATTTAAATCAATATCGTTCTTAGAATGAGATAATATGATTCTTTAAAAGATAAATCATTGAAAAAGATTGAAATGTTTTTAAATATGAATGACATAAAACATATTCATTTTATACATAAAAAAATTCAATATTATAATTTAAAAATATAAATTATTATGATGAAAAAAGATGTTTTCAGGCAAAATGTAGTGTATTTTTACTATTCATCAAAACAAGAATGTTATATGAAAACTATCTAAAATTCATCCTAAATAAATTTTTATATCTCACTTCAAAAGCACATATTAATGTTGACATATATTAATTAATAATGTGAAAACATCATAATTCGAATGAGTGTCACCATTCAAAAGCATTAAATTACCCTTCAACAAATAGGTTTTTATACATCAAATAGGGTTTGTTCAAACCCAATGACAAAAATATCCATAGGATGAATGTAAAAAATATTTTTTTAAGTATATAACACATATATATCTTGTTAATTTCATTACCAAAACTAATTTAATCTATAATAAAAATATCTAATTGATTTATATTTTTTAAATGAAATTGATACGCAATGAATTCAGAATGTCTTTTCATATGTTATTTATACTTATTCCTGCTAACCTAATGGTGAGGTTGTAATGGTAGTTTTATACTTTGTGAATCTTTCTGGTGTTTTGAATTCACAATTATGTGAAACACAGGCTACTAATGAATAAAATATAAATAAATAAATTTTTTTATAAAAACATTTGGGTGTTACTAAAATTTTTGTCCTAGATAATGTTGAAGTGGCAAGAAAAAAGGTAAATCATGTTCATAGTCATATTAAATCATATCAATGTAGAAGAAATAGTTTTGCTGACAACCAGAGGAAAGCTTTGGAATTTATAGTGGGGATCATTTTTTGATGAATGTGTGTCTATGGAATGGTGTGATAAGGTTTGGTACAAGAGGGAAAATTAACCCAAGGAACATCGAACCATTTTAAATTTTGATAACAATTCGATCCATGTATTATTTATTTAAATTACTTCCATAAACCATTAAAGTACATGATGTTATCCATATAACATTGTTAAATAAGTTCATGCCAAACCCAATACCAGTAATCACTATTTGAGAAATAGAATTGTAACGTGACGTATAATACTATTAAAATATTATCCATATTCATGACACTAGAGTGAAAATATAGGGTAATAGGATAAATCACCAATCATAGGTTCTATTTATAAATCATAAAAAAGAGGAATCAATGTGGAAACCATAGAAGGTTTTTGAATAAGAACCACGCACACCATTTTAGATACTAGTATCCCTGATATTTAGAAGATAAATTTTTTATAGGATGGAATAATGTAACACCACAACCTCAATTATTTTAACTGAAAAATATATTTAATTTTATATTTTAATACAATACACAATTTAACAATTCATGGAAAAAAATATAACCTGATAGGATGAAATTTTATTTTGATCTTAGTTCGTAAAAAGATTCCTATAATGAAATTCAGAAATCTTCTCAATCAAATAAGATGTTATGAATAGTTAAAAATGTAGTATTTAGATATTTAAATTTTATTCAAAATAATGTTAAATAATATTTATAATTAATTATTTTTTAACTATAAATTTTATATAAATAATGATATGATGATTTTGATATAAATGGGGGTTTTCAAAAAAATGGTTCTTTTCTATAAAACCATATTTTCTAAAATACTGGTAATGTATATCCATTTTAATTAATATAATATAATATTTAATGATGAATTATTCAAATAAAAATTTAAGATTATATATCTAAGTATATGAATTTAAGGACAAATAATGGAAATTAATAGTCCTATAGTTAATACAATACCATCTTATACTTGAAAAATGCATTTCTTGGATCAAATTGACTTGTTTTGGAAGTTTATTCTTAACTTTAATTTTATTCGCTTATGTGAGTGGAATTTGGAAAATTGTTTTAAATATTTGGAATTATAATTTTTAATATTATTTTATATTTATAACATAAGTGAGGTTAATTATTAATAGAAAAGAAATTAAAAATTAAATACCTTGGCTACGATTAAGACATGTATTCTGGAGGGGGTTCTACAAAATGATTAGGTTATGTTTCCATGTAAAGAAGTTAAAATATTATTATAATGCCATATTTGGTCCTCATAAATACCAAATTAGAATATTATTTCACTTTGAATCATTTTTCTAGGTAATAACATTGTTATGTTTTATTCTTTTCGGAAATTTATTATTAATTTTTTTAAAGTCCCCTCCCCCACTTGTAAAATGTCACTCCTCACTAAATCATTCCAATTAATCCATTTCTCATGAAAAAACACTTAAAAAGTTTCTACAAAAAATAATTATCCACATTCTATATTATCTATTATTCCCAAAATAACAACCATATGGTCCTTAAAAAGAGATCCAAAGGAGGTACTTCTATGAAAAGGTAATTGTCTTCCTTAATCTCTTTTTTAAATTCTTTTTTTACATTAAATTAGGTATTAAGACATCCAATATAATAAAACTAGTATCTCCCTTATACTATGATGTTATTTTTGTAAACAAAATAATATTTATCCATCACTATCATTATAAAATTATAAACAAATCCATCACTCTTTTATATGGTGGACTAATGCCTCTCAAGCCGATGAAATTAGTTTTCAATCACGGACTCACATGGATAGTCATAATAATGTAAATAATAAATATATAATTATACATATCATACTTCTGACATTATATTTACTCTATAAATTAGTATATCATCCACTCCTTTGAACGTTCACTATTAATTAAATGATATTGTCCTTCATGAAAACTTATGACCTACCGTCTCCACGAAGCAATGGGTTTCATTTTCCTTGTAAATTATTAAAGAATGGATATAAAAATGTATTTAATTATTAAATATGATATTTATAACATTAATATTTTTTATTTGATGGAACAATATCATATACAGAATATCAAGATCTTCCATGAAAATCACGCATGAGAAATCAAATCAATTAACACCTAAAATTCTAATACTAATAAAATATTATTAACTAATGGGTGTTAAGATGTCCTAAGAGGATCATATATTATATTATTGACATGAATATGATTATTATATAGATTAATAACATATTTAAATCCATTATACGTGATCTTAAATCATGTTCAACTAAAGGGAAGAATGAGGTAAGCGATTTCATCTAAATACCCCTTCATTAAGATATATTTCAATGTTACACAACCAAATTCTTTTATATGGTGTATATACTCCACATTTTATTTGAAAAAGTATGAATACATTATAATTAATTTTAATTTAAGTCCAAACATAAATTATTTCATCTATGTGGATTTTAAATGAATGTTACCTTGTGGTCAGGGACATGGTGTCAATTTGTATTTATTGAGGAATATTTTAATATTATGCAAATTATTTAATTTATATAATCTATGTATTGCTAATTTAAAATTAAATTTAATTAGTAATTCGTAATTAAATTTTTTTGAGTTCATAATAAAATTATTTCCTCAAAGTGGAATTTATATAAATGTTTCCATGTGGTAAGGGATTTTATCTCCACTTACACTCCATTGAGATAAATCTGTTATTACACACTTGTTCACATTTATGTGGTGTATATAAATCACTATTCATGTATTTAACGTGAATAAAAAATTATGCATGTTAAATAAATTTTAAATTCATTTTTTTTATTAATTGGGTCATAGTTTATGATTTTCCAACGAGATCAGAAGTTATTTTTTGACCTCACTTTCTTTTGAGATTTCACTCACCTTTATTGAAGGGATCATATCATTTATCCTTAATAAGATCCAATTATATTCTTATATAGTATATATATATGCATTTTTCTTGTTTTGTTCCATCTTTTCATCTATTTGGTACTTGAGTCATGCAAATAATGTTTTCAAATAAAATATGATTTTAATTCTCATTAAATCAGATATATTTTTCTTCCATGTATATGATTTTAAAAATTTATTAACAATAGTCCTTTATTAAATAAAATGATATATTAAGGAAATATTATGTTATCCTAGAATTTAAAAACAAATGAAGCATTCACGATTCATTTTTTCAAATGCAATAAATTTTTGGTTTCATTACAAACCCATCAACGGAAAGTTTTTTAATGTAAATAGTGATAATGGACTTCCCCATTATCGTAACCATTTAAATAAATTTTCCCTCTTCTACATCATTTCAATGGCTTTAAAAATAGAAATCCCTTATGAAACTTTATTTTAATAGTTCACTTTTATTCCCATTATTCTTCCAATTTACATGATTCTATTTCAAAAACATATATTCTCAATGAACCAATAGTCAACACTCTTCTGTTGATTGTTTTTGTTATTTTGACATTATCTTGAGGAAATAACTTTATTTTGATCTTTTTTAATTAGTAATTTTAATTATATTAAGTATTTATACTCTTTTTATCATGGATATTATTATATAATAATCTATATAAAAATTTTCTATATTAATATTTTACTATGAATGTAAATTGATTAACTAGGGAAATATTGATACGTTTTCATCCATTACTTAATATTTATATTCATTGATAATGAGTATTATTCATGATTTAATCAATGATTTTATATATGAGAAATTCTTTTGTCATACAATAATGGGTGGGACCCAAAATTATATATCCCCTAGATTCATCGATGGGATACATAAGTCAAATCAAATCTAAAAATTAAAAAAAAATTCATGCATTGTTTTAAACCATCTTGGAACAATTTATCGAGGGTTTAGATATCATGAACTTTGATAACATGATGTCTAAAATTAATAATTTCTTTTATTGATTATTCTATTATTATTATCCATGAGAATATTTCATTTATATTATCTATGGATTCATTTTGTGAACTTGTTATTTATTAAAATTTAATACAATATACAATTTAACAATTCATGGAAAAATATTACATTATAGGATGAAATTTTATTTTGATCTTACTTCGTGAAAAGATTCCTAGATTGAAATTTGCAAATTTTCCCAATCAGATAAGAGGTTATGAAAAGTTAGAAATAAAGTATTTATATATTCAAATTTTTATTCAAAATAATCTTTAATAATATTTATAATTAATTATTTTTTAAATATAAATTTTATATAAATAATGATATGATTATTTTGATATAAATGGGGTGTTTTCAGAAAATGGTACTCTTCTATAAAACCATATTTCCTAAAAAACTCATAATGTCTATCCATTTTAATTAATATTATATAATATTTAATGATGAATTATTCACATAAAATTTTAAGATTATATATCTAAGTATATGAATTTAAGGACAACTAATGAAATTTATTAGTCCTATAGTTAATACAATACCATCTTCTACATGAAAAATTAATTTCTTAGAAAAAATTGACATATTTTACAGGTGTATTTTTAACATTAATTTTATTCACCTATGTGAGTGGAATTTGGTAAATTGTTGTAAATATTTGGAATTATAATTATTAATATTACTTTATATTTTCAACATGAGTGATGTTCATTCTTAATATAAAAAAAATAAAAATTAAATACCTTGGTTACGGTTAAAACATGTTTTCTAGGGGGATTCGACAAAATGATTATACTATGTTTCCATGTAAACATGTTAAAATATTATTATAATTCCATATTTGGTCCTAATAAATACCAAATTAGAATATTAGTTCACTTTGAATCATTTTTCTAGGTAATTACATTGTCATTTTTTTGTGAAATTTCTAATTATTTTTTTAGTGTCCCCTCCCCCACTTGTAAAATGTCACTCCTCACTAAATCATACCAATTAATCCATTTATCTTGAAAAACACTTAAAAATTATCTACCAAAAATAATTATCCACATTCTATATTATCTATTATTCCCAAAATAACAACCCTATTGTCCTTAATAAGAGATCCAAAGGAGGTAATAATATGAAAATGTAATTGTCTTCCTTAACCTTTTTTTTAATTCTTATTTTTCTACATTAAATTATGTGTTATGACATCCAATATAATAAAACTATTATCTCCCTTATACTGTGATGTTATTTTTGTTAATAACAAAATATTTATCCATCACTATCATTATAAAATTAGAAACAAATGCATCACTCTTTTATATAGTGCACTAATTCCTCTCAAGCCGATGTAATTAGTTTTCAGTCACAGACTCACATGGATAGTCATAATTATGTAAATAATGAATATATAATTATACATATCATACTTATGACATTATATTTACTCTATAAATTAATATATCAACCACTCCTTTGAACTTTCACTATTAATGAAATGAGATTGTCCTTCATGAAAACCTAAGACCTACCGTCTCCACGAAGCAATGGGGTTCATTTTCCATGTACAAAATTAAAGAATAGATATAAAAATGTTTTTAATTATTAAATATGATATTTATAACATTAATATTTTTATTTATATGACGGAACAATAACATATACAAAATATCAAGATCTTCTATAAAAATCACGAATGATAAATCAAAGAAATTAACACCTAAAACTATTATAATAATAAAATATTATTAACTAATGGGTGGTAAGATGTCATAAGAGGATCATATATTATATTATTGACATAAATATGATTATTATATTGATTAATAATATATTTAAATCCATTATACATTATCTTAAATCATGTTTAACTAAAGGGAAGAATAAGGTAAGTGATTTCATCTAAATATACCTTCATTGAGATATATTTCAATGTTACACACCCAAGTTCTTTTATATGGTGTATATACTCCACATTTTATATGAAAAATTATGAATTCATTATAATTAATTTTAATTTAAGTTCAAACATAAATTATTTCATCCATGTTGATTTTAAATGAATGTTACCTTGTGGTAAGGGACATGGTGTCAATATGTATTTATTGAGGCATATATTAATATTATGAAAATTATTTCATTTATATGGTCTATATACTACTAATTTTAAATGAAATTTAATTAGTAATTCGTAATTAAAATTATTTTTATTTCATAATTAAATTATTTCCTCAAAGTGGAATTTATATAAATGTTTCCAAGTGGTGAGGGATTTTATCTCCACTTACACTCCATTGATATAAATTTTTTATTACACACCTGTTCACATTTATGTGGTGAATATAAATCACTATTGATGTATTTGACATGAATAAAAAATTATACATGTTAAATAAATTTTTAATTCATTGTTTTTTTAATGGGGTAATAGTTTATGATTTTCCAAAGAGATCAAAAGTTATTTTTTGACCCCACTTTATTTTGATATTTAACTCACCTTTATTGAAGGAATCATATCATTTATCCTTAATAAGATCCAATTATATTCTTATATAGTATATATTTATGCATTTTTTCTTATTTTGTTCCATATTTTCATCTATTTGGTACTTGAGTCATGAAAACAATGTTTTCAAAAAAAATATGATTTTAATTCTCATTAAATCAGATTATGTTACATTCAAGAATGTTATTTTAACAATTTATTATCAATTTTCCTTTAATAAATAAAATGATATATTAAGGAAATATTATGTTATCCTATAATTTTTATAAAAAAATGAAGCATTCACGATTCATTTTTTCAAATGCAATAATTTTTTGGTTTCATTAAAAGTACATAAAGGGAATGTTTTTTTAACATATACAGTGATAATGGAATTCCCTGTCATCGTAACCATTTAAATAAATTCTCTCTCTTATACCTAATTTCAATGGCTTTAAAAATAGAAATCCCTTATGAAAATTAATTTTAATACTTCACTTTTATTCCCATTGTTCTTCCAATTTACATGATTATATTTCCAAAACATATATTCTCAATTTACAAATAGTCACCTCTCTTCTGTTGATTAGTTTTGTGATTTTGACATTATCTTGAAGAAATAACTTTATTTTGATCATTTTTAATTAGTAATTTTAATTATATTAATTATTTATACTCTTTTTATCATGGATATTATTATTTCATAAACTATATACAATTTTATATATTCATATTTTACTTTGAATATTAATAGATTAACTAGGGAAATATTGATACGTTTCCATTACGTAATATGGATATTAATTGATAATGACTATTGTACATGACTTAAATCAATAATTTTATATATGATAAATTCTTTTGTCATACAATAATTGGTGGGACCCGCAATTATATATCCCCTAGATTCATTGATGGGTTACGTAAGTCAAATCAATTGGCCAAATTAAAAAACAAATTCAACCATAGTTTTAAACCGTCTTGGAAGAATGTGTTGAGGGTTTAGATATCATGAATTTTAAAAACATGATGTCTGAAATTAATAATTTCCTTTATTGAGTATTATATTATTATTTTCCATGAGAATATTTCATTTATATTATCTATGGATTCATTTTGTGCTCTTTTTATTTATTAAATGGAGTGATTTTTCAGTTCATTACCTTTAAATATTTATTGAGCCTAATCGAAACATGTAAGTCAGGTTATTGATTAAATAACATGTTTTTATTTATTTACCTTTCCATATTGATTATACTATATCTAACCATGATATTCAAGTTATTGATTAAATGGAATTTATGTACATTTATTTAACTTTTTATATTGATTATGATTTATTGCTTCATGTATGTTTCAACTATACTTAACCCTAAATGACGATCTTATCTCACCCTTATTTTGATTCGTTTCCCTTGAAATATGAATAATAACACTTTAAAATAATCAAATATGTACAATATTTTGCATTTCTATGTTTTTATTATATTACCAATGTAAATGGGTATAATGTACCTATTAGGTTCTCTAAAATTACTAAATTTATCGGAAATTTGGGATTAAACCCCTCTTCTCTATGCTAATTTAATAATATAGACCACCAACTCTAGTTTAATGTTGCTGAGGATGTTATAAAAAAAGTTTCATGTACATGTGATAATGGTGTATTATAATCGTATAAGTAACCATATTTATAGGTGTGATAGTCTAATTGAATGGTCATTCCCATAACACTAAGTATGGTTAGTTAATCTATACCGATTCAATAGCAACTCGGCTAAGAATCTAATGAAAATGATGCACCTAGTGTAATGTAACATGAGTTTAATTAACCTCAAGAAATTTCTAAAATTCAAAGAGAATAGATCACCCTATAGTTATTCTCTCTCCATATAAAGTTAATGTCAACAATTTATTTGATACATCTATAAAATTTCTGACAAATAATTCCTATAATTATTAATTTTTAATTCACCCTAAATATATTGATGACGTATTCAACATTTTTGGGAGAAATTTGTCCGTATATCTTCTAATCACGAAATACTGAAGGCCATTTTTTCTTCGTAAGGAATATCATGAACATATATCCATCCTCATTTATTTTTATTATTTCTTTAAATCATTAAGGGAAAACATGTTCTCTTGGTTTGTATGTTTTAAATTCATGGAATAAAAATTTAAACAAGTTACCAATGATATAAAATAAGTATGTGTATTGAATGATTAAAAAATGGGATCCAATAACTAAGTTGATAATTTCATTCTTCACATTATCATTGTGACATTTTTACTATACATTGATTTAAATATGATTCATGTAGAAATGATTGTGGGTATTATCATAGCCAAGAAACATCCTAGATATTTATTTTTATCATAGATTGTTTGAAGATGATTAGATAAATAGTAAAGTAGGTTGTTGTTCATGAATTTACATTTCATATAAGATATTCTCACTCATGATGGTGACTTTAAATTGGGTAGCACGTGGTTGGTTTACTTCATGAAAAATTCTCACTGGTGATGGGAGTTTCACATTGAATGTGACTTTCAGCTAAGTCACATTGTGCCTTATTTTGTATTTCTTTAAAGCACTTTTTCCATTATCTTTTTACATATAACGTATTTCCCCATAACTATAAATGGCGAGATTTAAATTTAACTTTCTTCTTATATATTTGTATATAATTTTAAAAAAAGTACAGTTTTATTAATATTATTGATATGTAATTTTTATTTTATGTTACATCAAATATATAATAATTATAATAATTAAATGATTATTTTAGTGGTGGTTTAAAATACCTAAAAATATGTGTGTGTGTGTGTGTTTATATATTAAAACACATGTTTGGTAAATATAAAGTATTTATACACAAACACACATACACACACACATATATACATATATAGGTATATAAATATATAAATAAATATAAATTTTTAAGTGAATATAATAATAAATTATATAAATATATTTATAAATTAATTTTATATTATAAAAACATTATATTATAAAATAAAATTATAAAATAAAAATAATTATATTGTAATTTATAAATGCATTAAAAATATATATATTTATATATATATTAATACAACATATGTTTAAATATTTGTAAATATATATAATAACCAATAATATAAATATATAAATAAAAAATATATATTTAAAATAAATATTTAAATAAATATAATAACCATGTATATATACAATTTAACAGGGTTTCCGTCGAATTTTTGTGTAGATATGTATGTGTGTAAGTACATAAATAAACATATATACAAACACATGCATATAAGGACTCACACACATGAAAATATATATATATATATATATAAACAAATATATATATACACAACAAAACCCCCATAGAATGTCAGGTAGAATTTTTTTAATTTTGTTGAATCATTTTTATTTCGATCGGTTTGGGTTATTTTCAGTATTGGGGGTTCCTGGGGAATATATTATGGGAAAATTGAGTTCTACTTCAGGCTGAAAATATATAGCTTCTATAGATGAGGTTTTCCATGTTTGGATGGTTTAGAATATTTTAGATATTTTTAGAATAATTATCATGTGTGTAAATGTTTTTATAGGTATTTTGGGTGTTCAGCAATTTGGGGGTGAGCTGTAGGGCGTGTTTTATCCCAAGGGGTAAAAGTGTGAGTTCTGTAAATGATTATGGGTATGTATTATTATTTAAATTGATGATTTTATGTAATTTATTAGTAATTTATATGTTTTTGGATTTTTCCTTAAGACATAGAAGGATAATATTACACATGAAAATATGTATTATTTATCAATGAAAAAGTTTTATATGAGGAAATATGGCTCATTCATAAATCTTATTCATACAATATAAGTTACATAATAGATAAAAATATTATTGAAGGGTTTTTAATCTCATTTAAATTCTTATAGATGAATATAAATATATATATATAATGGCCATATATAACTTATTGGTTTTTCACCTTGGGGAAAACCCTTCCGTATGTCATTTATATTATTTACAAGAAGTTTGTTTTATGTATTCTGTTTTTCAGAAAGTAAATAAGCTATTTTATAAAACACATATTAAATATGAAAAGAACATATTTTTATGGGTTATTAATATATGTAAATATTATTAAGTTTCAAAAATTTATTACATATGAAATTCTTTTTTAAAGAAATATCTTATGTATCATGGTTTTCAAACGTGTCAGATTCTATAGAATGAAAATTTTCAAAAGTATTGAGTAACCTTGAGAAACATAAGATTAGACTACATTATATCTCTAAGGATATAGTAAATTTTGTAAAGTCTCATGGGTAGTATGTATCTTACAATATTACATATTTACCATAAATATACGTAGGAAATGATCTACTTTTTACCAAAATTAAATATGAAAATGTTTTTCAATATTTTTAATAAAATTGAAATTTTTTCATGTAAACGAATAAAATACAGTGTTAAAACCATTCCATCCATAATACTTAGTTTACACCCCATTTCTCTTACCTTCACACCCCTCATTTCCATTTGATATATTTTTACTAATTCTCATATGTCTAAAGTGTTGTTTGTTGGGGAATCTTTCCCTTGGTAAGTCTAACTACATTCATACCCTCGGTTCCCTATTATTTATCTATATTTCATTATTTCATTTATGATATGAAATTTCAAGTGTTTATGGTTATGGTGGATTAGGCATGATTTAAGAGCTCATATTGGAAAGTGTACTCCTTCCAACTTTTTGTAGGAAGTCATTACCATGAAGTTATATGGTTGGACATGCATGTGGGTTAGTGTGTTATCCCATGAGACTTCTAATTCACATATAAAAGAAAGTAGGTACATTTATATTGATATAGATGACCCATTAATGGGATATTTATGGGTAAAATGGCTCAGAAATAAGAAATCCAAACCTAGATCAAGCCTAGATGGAGGGTTATATATCATGGTACGTTAGGATTAGGGGGAATTGATCAAGTTATATTAAGGAATGTTTTTATTTCTTATAGTATATTATATATTGTATAACTATATTCCATGTGACATGTATAGGAAGAAAGTTATGGATTATTTTTTGAGAGAAGAAGTGGGTTGTTAATATATTTTCTCCAAGATGCATTCATGGGACCTCACCCTAATGGTATTGTTCAGTGATGGAGTTGTTTCATAAAAACTAATGATATTTTAAATTCAAATAAAGATATATTCAGATATATTGAATATTGATAAAATATCATATCACATGATGAGATTTATTCTATATATTGTTGAATCTGATAATTTCTGTAGAGTATTTTTTAAAATATAAAGGTTATAGGAGTTCCCAAATATGATAGAAACCTTGAAGTGTTACAAAATTATTTGTAAATACATGTTCTATGGTCAGATGACATCATATAACCAGACACCTATGATATAGGCTATCAAGGGATGGAGTCTCATATGATATTTGGAATTATTTTCCGGAATAATTCTTTTTTTAATATTCAAAAGATGTGGTTTTGAGAATAAATTCATTGGTAGAAATATTAAGTGTTTTATGTGTCATTGGATATTCTTATATGTGAAATGTGTTTTGGTCAATAGAATTGAGACTATTATAAAAATATACCATTAGTTGCATACTTTATTGTATTGATGGAAGTGATGAAGCAATATACTCATGGGAAGGTAAAATATGATGGTTTTGTCATTAGGTATATGAAATTAATCAATATGTTAGAAAAAGATTTATCTTTTATGAGTTAATTGAAATAGATATATCAGTCTCAATGATGGAAATAGAATGATATAATTAGGACCATGTAGATGGAGTTTTTATTGTTGAGTTCATTTCAACAAATTCAAATGAAGATATATCAATCATATATGTTGACGAAATAATTGATGCAACCTGTTCGATGTGATCTTGAGACAAAAATATTATATTACAGGGTAGGTATTTATATAATTTTATTGTCATTCCTATATTTAAATTCATTATCTATGGGGTCCAAGAAGTTTTTTATATGTTATTCTATAACATTAGGTATGTTTACAATAATTTCACTGAGAATGATACCTAGAGGGTCACACACTTAGTGTATCAAGAAAATTAGATAAATTATATCTTAATTAAATATTAGAATATGTATTATTCTCATGTCCCAAGGTAGAATAATTATTCCGGTTTTTTTGATTGCAAATACTTTATCACCAGTTTTATAGAGAATATATATGTAAGTATAATAATAAAGAAATTTGTATTCTTAAGATTATTTAATGGAATATTTATTTATTTACTAAATGGATAGTGGATAAATATTTATTTATATAAATAAATTTTCATTATTAATGGTTATATAAAATCCATGGAGGAATGATGGACTATGTGAATGTTCCTATATGACTTATTTGTATAATATTAATTAAATAAATATTTATTTATTTATTTTTGAATTTTTTTATAAAATATTCATGATTCATGATCATCAATATGGATTTTCAAATTACAGATTAAATTCTAAATAATGATCTAACATTACATTGTGCATGTAAGATATTATATCACATGACTATCAATACCCATATGAAGATAAATACTCATGGTGATTTATTGAGAAATATAATTTTAGATCACATTTTGACAAGACGGTTATAACGACCCACACTTTACATACAGTGTTAATACTTCAAAATTGAATCACACTTATTACAACATATGACAAAACCACAAAGGACCGTATAGGTATAGTGTCTTTAGAAACTGGGAAACATAAACAACTGGTTCATAAATCTTCTACAGTGTCTCCCATTTATTTCATCATATCTAGGGTCCTTTTAGCATATTCTACTTAATATCCATCTTCCTGGCCTGGGGAAAAGAAAACATAAAAGGGTGAGCTCAAATGCTCAGCAAGGGCAAATAAAGGAAATAAAAATCATATCATATCTTTTTGAAAATTAAAACCTGCAAAAGAGATCATAATATCTTAACATGGAATAAATCATAGAAGTGAAAATGAGATCCCCATAATCATAACATAAAACTTGAATCTTTGTGGCATGCACACATAATCATGGAAAATCATTTCTTGTTAGTTATGACTCATTGCCAAGACTATCTTAGTGGACAAAGTCCCTTTCTGAACCGAGTTCACTCCTCGTTTCAGTCCTGTATCACTGAACCGAAATAACCTTCCGTTCCAGCCATGTCTATCTCATGAGATATAAAATCATTACCCAATGCATTGGAGGGAGATATAGGTCCCACCCATATTATAATGAATCCTTTCTTATGTGTTCCACATAATCATAAAACATACATCATCGCATAACACATATAACAAAAATGGGATTCTTGAAACATCATGACATCATAAATCAATTCATATATGATAAAGGAATTCATAAACATAATTCCATCACAACATAATCAAACCAATGTAAAAATATAGATAGAAACAGAACCCTTTATTATCTTAGATGGAAAATAATTTTGATAAAACACTTGAATTGAATTCTTGAGGAAAATATCCTTTCTTCTTCAAAAACATTTTTCCTTTCATAACATGTCATACAACTTTAAAATAAAAGAAGTTGATTAAAAATAAACTTGAAAACTTGTAAAGGAAGCTTCTTTGAAGTAATGTTTTAAAAATCCATTCATGCCGTATAAGTTAAAAAAACATTCTTCGTACTTTTGTCGGAAAAGTCAAAAAGTACCTCGTACGGAAAAACGACAAAAGATTCCTTTCATATTCTTTACTAAAAACTCACCTAAGGGTAAAATTGGATTTAAACTATTTCAAGTGGATGGAAACAATATTACATATTGAGGGAACATGGATGTGGATGATAAAATACACCCCATTAAATACTTACGAATAAACAATCTCGGATAAAAATGAGATTGTGATATTTCCCTTACCTTAGGTCCGATTTGCTTTGTTCGTGTCCGAAGCTCCTGTATAATGGTTTAAATAATGTTATTGACTTATTCCAGAATCATAAATATTGATATGAGATCATATATGGTCATATTATTAGCTTCTTGTTAGTAATATTTCATTGTTACTTGTTACTCGGGTCTTTATAACTTTTTGTTCTTATGCGTGTTTTGTCGAATAAATTATTATTCTTATCTTTAGGTTATAGATAATTCATTTCCAGAATGTTATTAGTGTATTATATACCGTATTCATTCATTCAATTCATTTATATAATCATTATGAAATGAAGATCATGTAGAACGAGTCGCATCACATCGTGGAGACGGTATTCCGTACGTACGCACGAGTGATGATATCGTTCCTATGATCGTGGAATTGTATTGGAGTATATATATATATTATTTCAGTATCAATATTACTTAATAATAATCATATATAGTTACTGATTACACCATTATACCCATCCTTGTAAGGTGATGGTGGAAAATAGATTACACCACGGCGTGGAGACGGTATTCCGTACGTACGCACGCGCGGTGATTTCATTTTTCCGTAGGATGGATAGAAGGTGAATTAGGGTTGTTTCATATTTATAATAACATATCAGTATGTAATTAATACTGATGTTATTACTTTATCATGAAAAAACTAAAGAAGAAGAAGTTGAAGAAGAAAGAAATTGAAAAGATCGGTAATGGATATTACCTCTTCTTTGGAACGCCTTTTTGAATCCTCCACTTAAGGAACTAAGATTGGTCTTTGGAGAAGACCAGGACCTCTAGGATTATTCTAGGGAAGTGGAGAAGGGAAAATGGCAGGGTTTGGCCGAGCTTGAGTGCTCAAATTTGTGTGAGGAGGAGGGGGAGGAGGTGCCCTTTTATAAGGGAGGAGAGGGGCACCTTAGGAATATCTCAAAATATTATTTTATATTGAAGTCAAAATCGGTTTATAATGGTTCCAAAGGGTCTTATTTCTAAGCTAAAGTGGGGATGGGTCTAAATCCTATCAACCAATAGGATTTAGACAAGTTTAGGGTATTATTTTAACCTTATCAATTAGATTTAACTCTAAGTTAATTAATTTAACTTTTACCGTGTCTTTTTGTTTTCTTTCACTATATGGTTAATACACTTACTATAACATGCCAAACGAACCCCAAATTGTTTATTATTAATATATATATCCTTATCTAAGTCATTTGGCCGAACCTTAGGTTTTTAGGAATAAAATAACAATTAATAATATAATATTTGATTTAAAAACTATTTTGTTTCAATTTTGACACTATTTGATATATGATTTTTGTGAAAGTCATAACAGAATTATATGTTCGAACCAAGTTGATTAAATCAATACTAATATATCATAGTAACCTAGAAAATTAGTGTAATTCATAAAAAGTCTCAAATTACATTTATTTTGGTATTTATATTATCAATTTTGTCAATATTTCATTAATAAGATAATTACTGCATCATCTTTGTGTCATAAATAAATTAAATTATTTGATGTCTAAAAATTACAAATAAAATACCATCATGTAGGAAATCGTTTTAGCTTTCTAATGAATATTTACAATCGAATTTATCTTATGTATAACCCTATATTAAAAATGATTTACTTATTAAACTTTGATTTTAACTATTTTAACCCTTCTTTAAATAAATTAATAATAAATGTCCTAATCTAATCCAAGTGGGCCTAAATGGTCATATTTTATTCCTAAGTTTGTTTTTGGTCGAATTACACTTGTCCAATAGAATTAGGACATGTGTTAGGGTAATATTAATATCATATTCACCCTTAGTTACCCTATTTACTATTAACCGCGGTAAAAATAGTAAAAAGTTACTATTCACCAAAAAATTATTTTCATCTCATTGAACCACATTTTAGTCCTTGATATTAACCGTGTCTCTCGGATTTTTGAAATTCCATTCACAGAAGCGGTAAAATTAAGTTTTATGCAAAATTCAGTTTTTAACCTACCACTTAGTGGTTTCACTATTCATCAAAAATTGAAAGTTTTCAGAAAAATACCAAAATTTCACCCTAGGCTAATTTCGATATTCTAAGTCCAAAAATGAAGTCCATTTTGAAAAATAAAATTTATAAAATTTCAAAAAGTGGTTATTACTATTCATAACGGCTAGTTTTAATAGCATATTTTTGTTTAGTAAAACTCGGTATTGCGTACGACGCAAGCTATCGAGGAAGGTCACGATTACGTGTAAAGCAAGCCAAGCAAGTGTTGTGTAGAAAAAGATTCCTTTGATGATTTATATAACATAAAAGTCTCGGGTGTTACATTCTACCCCCCTTAAAAAGAATTTCGCCCTCGAAATTCGTCACTTTGCAACAAACAGATGAGGATACTTCTCCCTCATCATATCCTCAAGCTCCCATGTAGCTTCTTCAAGTTGGTGGTTTCTCCATAAAACTTTCACCAAGCGAGTGGTCTTGTTTCGTAGGACTTTTTCGCTACGATCCAGAATCTCTATCAGCTGTTCTTCATAAGAAAGATCTTGCTCCAGCGGTACAACTTCTGAGCTGAGTACATGGGAAGGATCTGGTATGTACTTTCTCAGGAGAGATACATGGAACACATCGTGAACTTGAGAGAGATTCGGTGGAAGCGCCAATCGGTAAGCTACCTTCCCAACACGATCCAGTATTTCAAAAGGACCGATATATCTAGGGCTCAACTTCCCCTTCTTTCCAAATCTCATAACCCACTTCCAAGGAGATATTCGTAAGAACACTTTATCACCCACTTCAAACTCTAGGTCTTTTCTTCGGTTGTCGGTATAACTTTTCTGTCGACTCTGAGCTGCTCTTATGTGTTGTTGAATAGATCTGACCTTTTCTGCCATTTCATCAACGAGATCAGGTCCTAATAGCTTTCTTTCCCCAACTTCATCCCAGCAAGTTGGAGTCCTGCATTTCTTTCCATAGAGAGCTTCATAAGGAGCCATCTGAATACTGGAGTGAAAGCTATTATTATAAGAAAATTCCACCAAAGGTAGGTGTTGATCCCAACCTCCTTTGAAATCCATAGAGCAAGCTCTCAACATATCTTCTAGGGTTTGAATTGTTCTCTCAGACTGACCGTCTGTCTGGGGATGATAAGCAGTGCTGAAACTCAACTCTATATCCAGAGTATGCTGAAGACTTCGCCAGAACATCGATGTAAATCTCGGATCTCGATCAGATATAATAGAAAGTGGTACTCCATGCAATCTTACCACTTCCTTTACATATATCCTGGCAAGCTGATCTAGAGAGAAATCCTCTCTAATAGCAATGAAGTGTGCAGACTTTGTAAGACGATCAACTATGACCCAAATAGCATTATTGCCTTTGGATGTTTTAGGAAGTCCTGTGACAAAGTCCATAGTGATGTTATCCCATTTCCATTCGGGTATGGGTAATGGTTGTAACATCCCCTTAGACTTCTGTCTCTCAGCCTTAACTTGTTGACAAACCAAGCATCGAGAGACATATTCAGCAACATCTCTTTTCATGCCATCCCACCAGAAGTACTCTTTCAGGTCCCTATACATCTTCGTGCTTCCAGGATGAATAGAGAATGAAGAACTATGAGCCTCATCCAGCAGCTCCTTCTTTAATTCGGGGATGGGAGGAACACAAACCCGATTCCTGAAATTTATTATCCCATCACAATCAAGGTTGAATTCAGGAACATTTCTCACCTTCTTTTGTAACTCGGCATCTTCTTTTTGTGCCTCTTTAATCTTCACATGTATAGATGGTTGAACATTCATTTGAGAAAGATAAGATTTTTCCCCTTCCATTATAATTCCAAGATCCATCCTTTGTAAATCCATAAATATTGGATCTTTTGTGATCCTCATCATGGATAAACTAGCATGGTCTTGTCGACTTAATGCATCTGCCACCTTGTTTGCTTTCCCAGGGTGGTAATGGATTGAGCAGTCATAATCCTTAATCAGCTCCAACCATCTTCTTTGGCGCATATTGAGCTCCTTTTGTGTGAAAATATACTTTAAACTTTTATGATCAGTATAAATATCACACCTTTCACCATAAAGGTAATGCCTCCAAATCTTTAATGCAAATATTACCGCAGCCAACTCCAAATCATGTGTTGGGTAATTTTGCTCATGGATTTTCAACTGTCGTGAGGAATAAGCTATCACCAAATCATTTTTCATAAGAACACACCCCAATCCCTTCTTGGATGCATCACTGTAGATCACAAACCTTTCTCCACTACAAGGCAGTGTGAGCACAGGTGCACTGGATAACCTTCTTTTCAACTCCTTGAAATTCTCTTCACATTCCTCTGTCCAGACAAACTTAACTCCTTTCCGAGTCAACTTGGTGAGTGGATTAGATAATCGTGAAAAATATTTTACAAAACGTCGATAATATCCAGCCAAACCAAGAAAACTTCGGATCTCAGTTACTGTTGTTGGTCTTGACCATCTTTCGATAACCTCTGTTTTTGCTGGATCCACAGATATCCCCTCTTTTGAGATTATATGACCCAAAAATGCAACTTTTTGAAGCCAAAATTCACACTTGGTAAATTTGGCATAAAGCTTCTCCTTTCTCAGGGTCTTCAATATAATTCTCAAGTGATCTTCATGCTCTTCCTTGCTCTTTGAATAGACAAGAATATCGTCTATAAAGACTACCACAAATTGATCAAGATAGTCTCTAAAGACTCTATTCATTAGATCCATGAAGATAGCAGGGGCATTAGTAAGACCAAATGGCATCACTATAAATTCATAGTGTCCATACCTTGTACGGAAAGCCGTCTTTGGTATATCCTCCCTTTTGACCCTTAATTGATGATACCCTGAACGAAGATCAATCTTGGAAAAGTATTGAGCTCCGCGTAGTTGGTCAAAAAAGTCATCAATGCGTGGGAGAGGATATTTGTTCTTGATAGTGATCTTGTTAAGTTCTCTATAATCAATGCAGAGTCTCATTGATCCATCTTTCTTCTTAACAAATAGAACAGGTGCTCCCCAAGGTGACGCCCTAGGGCGTATGAATCCCTTATCAAGATTCTCTTGGAGTTGCTTCTTCAATTCCTGCAACTCAATTGGGGCCATTCTATAAGGTGTCTTTGAAATAGGCAAAGCACCCGGTACGAGTTCTATTGAAAACTCAACTTCACGATTTGGTGGAAGACCCGGTAATTCCTCCGGAAAGACATCATCAAACTCTCGTACAATGGGAATATTCTTAATCGTGAGTTTCTCACCAACTATTTGAGATAAATAACCTTCATTTTGTGGAATCAATACCCATAAGATGGAAGAAATTTCCACTGGAAGGTTATGTTCATCCTTGCATTGATAGACGATCGTAGGTTGATCTGGAATATGAAATGTGACTTCCCTTCTTTGGCAATTGATATGAGCTCCATGTAGAGAAAGCCAATCCATGCCAAGAATCACATCAAATTCCACTAAAGGAAGGATCACAAGATTTGCAGGAAGCACTTTCCCACAAACTTCGATCGGAGAAGAATTATAAACTTCTGATGCGATTGATGTGCCATTCGGTTTTGTCACAGCTAACTCAACATCTAATTGTTGAGGTAATACGGTGATACCCTTAGAAAATTTTTCAGAAATAAAAGAGTGGGTGGATCCAGAATCAAATAAAACATTTGCTACTTTAGAGTGGATGGTAAGTGTACCTTTCACCACATCGTTATCGTACTCCACATCGCTGATAGAAATTGCATGTGACTTTCCTTTTTCTTTAGCCTTAAGAGTTTGTTGACGTCGACCATCATCATCAACCCTTGGATTTGGGCATTGATTGGCATAATGCCCCATCTCCTTGCACTTGAAACATTGAAGTGTAGCAGGTTCATTCTGTGTATCCCTTCCTTTGTTTGCATCATTAGACATCTTCTTCCCATTATCACGGCATTCAAATGCCCGATGACCTTCCTTTCCACATTTAAAACATTTACTTGTCCCTTTAAGACAACTCCCTCCATGTTTCTTTCCACACTTTGAGCATAAGGGAAATTTCATCTTCTTTTCCATGTGCTCTTTAGATTTTTCTTTGAATTCCATCTTCCTCTTCTTATCAAACCCATGTGACTGATGGGTTACTCCAATCTCCATCTCGACTTTGAGAGCACATCGAACGATTTCCTCGTAGCTATTGAAGTCCCTTATGGCTAACGCCCTTCGAAGACTTGGTTTTAAGCCACTAAAGAATCGATCGATCTTACTCTCAGGTTGGATAATAATACCAGAAGCGTACCTTGCAAGTCTGGTAAAATTTGCTTCATAGGTACCAACAGATTCATCATCCCTTTGCTTCAGTTCAAGGAACTCTTTCTCCATCTTTGTTCGGAGAATACGAGGGAAGTACTTATTAAAAAATAAGTTCTTGAACTCGTCCCATTCCATAGACTCAATTTCATCCCTTTGCCTTGTATTCTTAACAAGATTCCACCATTGATCAGCATCTCCTTCCAAACGATACACTGCTAGGATGACTTTATCATGCTCAGAACATTGAAGAACTGAAAATATCTTTTCAGTAGTACTAATCCATTGTTAGCAACTAATGGATCAGTAGACCCGCTGAAAGATGGTGGACGCTGCCTCATGAAGGATTCAACAGAATGTTGCTCCCTCCTTTGTTCGTTTGGAAATCCTGCATGATTCATAGCTTGAGAAAGTTGTGTGAGCATGGCTACAATATTTTGCATTCCAGCTCCCATATCGTTTGGTTTCTCAGGGGGACAATCATTGCATTGCCCATCGCATTCCGCATTAACACGGTTCCTTCGGGTTCCAGCCATTGACTAAAACCAAGAAGAATAGTGTGAGCAACACTAATTATAATAGGAAACCACATAATTCAAGAATAAAATTTTCATGCTTATGGTCTTATCCTAGGTTATTCATGGCCATTTCTAAGATTGTGTTCTATGCTTAGACTTATCCTTAGGGTTCTTACTAAGGCTTTCACATCCTAGTTTCCAAAGGTTGACTATACCTTTCCTCTGATACCAACTATAACGACCCACACTTTACATACAGTGTTAATAATTCAAAATTGAATCACACTTATTACAACATATGACAAAACCACAAAGGACCGTATAGGTATAGTGTCTTTAGAAACTGGGAAACATAAACAACTGGTTCATAAATCTTCTACAGTGTCTCCCATTTATTTCATCATATCTAGGGTCCTTTTAGCATATTCTACTTAATATCCATCTTCCTGGCCTGGGGAAAAGAAAACATAAAAGGGTGAGCTCAAATGCTCAGCAAGGGCAAATAAAGGAAATAAAAATCATATCATATCTTTTTGAAAATTAAAACCTGCAAAGGAGATCATAATATCTTAACATGGAATAAATCATAGAAGTGAAAATGAGATCCCCATAATCATAACATAAAACTTGAATCTTTGTGGCATGCACACATAATCATGGAAAATCATTTCTTGTTAGTCATGACTCATTGCCAAGACTATCTTAGTGGACAAAGTCCCTTTCTGAACCGAGTTCACTCCTCGTTTCAGTCCTGTATCACTGAACCGAAATAACCTTCCGTTCCAGCCATGTCTATCTCATGAGATATAAAATCATTACCCAATGCATTGGAGGGAGATATAGGTCCCACCCATCTTATAATGAATCCTTTCTTAGGTGTGCCACATAATCATAAAACATACATCATCGCATAACACATATAACAAAAATGGGATTATTGAAACATCATGACATCATAAATCAATTCATATATGATAAAGGAATTCATAAACATAATTCCATCACAACATAGTCAAACCAATGTAAAAATATAGATAGAAACAGAACCCTTTATTATCTTAGATGGAAAATAATTTTGATAAAACACTTGAATTGAATTCTTGAGGAAAATATCCTTTCTTCTTCAAAAACATTTTTCCTTTCATAACATGTCATACAACTTTAAAATAAAAGAAGTTGATTAAAAATAAACTTGAAAACTTGTAAAGGAAGCTTCTTTGAAGTAATGTTTTAAAAATCCATTCATGCCGTATAAGTTAAAAAAACATTCTTCGTACTTTTGTCGGAAAAGTCAAAAAGTACCTCGTACGGAAAAACGACAAAAGATTCCTTTCATATTCTTTACTAAAAACTCACCTAAGGGTAAAATTGGATTTAAACTATTTCAAGTGGATGGAAAGAATATTACATATTGAGGGAACATGGATGTGGATGATAAAATACACCCCAGTAAATACTTACGAATAAACAATCTCGGATAAAAATGAGATTGTGATATTTCCCTTACCTTAGGTCTGATTTGCTTTGTTCGTGTCCGAAGCTCCTGTATAATGGTTTAAATAATGTTATTGACTTATTCCAGAATCATAAATATTGATATGAGATCATATATGGTCATATTATTAGCTTCTTGTTAGTAATATTTCATTGTTACTTGTTACTCGGGTCTTTATAACTTTTTGTTCTTATGCGTGTTTTGTCGAATAAATTCTTATTCTTATCTTTAGGTTATAGATAATTCATTTCCAGAATGGTATTAGTGTATTATATACCATATTCATTCATTCAATTCATTTATATAATCATTATGAAATGAAGATCATGTAGAACGAGTCGCATCACATCGTGGAGACGGTATTCCGTACGTACGCACGAGTGATGATATCGTTCCTATGATCGTGGAATTGTATTGGAGTATATATATATATTATTTCAGTATCAATATTACTTAATAATAATCATATATAGTTACTGATTACACCATTATACCCATCCTTGTAAGGTGATGGTGGAAAATAGATTACACCACGGCGTGGAGACGGTATTCCGTACGTACGCACGCGCGGTGATTTCATTTTTCCGTAGGATGGATAGAAGGTGAATTAGGGTTGTTTCATATTTATAATAACATATCAGTATGTAAGTAATACTGATGTTATTACTTTATCATGAAACAACTAAAGAAGAAGAAGTTGAAGAAGAAAGAAATTGAAAAGATCGGTAATGGATATTACCTCTTCTTTGGAACGCCTTTTTGAATCCTCCACTTAAGGAACTAAGATTGGTCTTTGGAGAAGACCAGGACCTCTAGGATTATTCTAGGGAAGTGGAGAAGGGAAAATGGCAGGGGTTGGCCGAGCTTGAGTGCTCAAATTGGTGTGAGGAGGAGGGGGAGGAGGTGCCCTTTTATAAGGGAGGAGAGGGGCACCTTAGGAATATCTCAAAATATTATTTTATATTAAAGTCAAAATCGGTTTATAATGGTTCCAAAGGGTCTTATTTCGAAGCTAAAGTGGGGATGGGTCGAAATCCTATCAACCAATAGGATTTAGACAAGTTTAGGGTATTAGTTTAACCTTATAAATTAGATTTAACTCTAAGTTAATTAATTTAACTTTTACCGTGTCTTTTTGTTTTCTTTCACTATATGGTTAATACACTTACTATAACATGCCAAACTAACCCCAAATTGTTTATTATTAATATATATATCCTTATCTAATTCATTTCGCCGAACCTTAGATTTTTAGGAATAAAATAACAATTAATAATATAATATTTGATTTAAAAACTATTTTGTGTCAATTTTGACACTATTTGATATATGATTTTTGTGAAAGTCATAACAGAATTATATGTTCAAACCAAGTTGATTAAATCAATACTAATATATCATAGTAACCTAGAAAATTAGTGGAATTCATAAAAAGTCTCAAATTACATTTATTTTGGTATTTATATTATCAATTTTGTAAATATTTCATTAATAAGATAATTACTGCATCATCTTTGTGTCATAAATAAATTAAATTATTTGATGTCTAAAAATTACAAATAAAATACCATCATGTAGGAACTCGTTTTAGCTTTCTAATGAATATTTACAATCGAATTTATCTTATGTATAACCCTATATTAAAAATGATTTACTTATTAAACTTTGATTTTAACTATTTTAACCCTTCTTTAAATAAATTAATAATAAATGTCCTAATCTAATCCAAGTGGGCCTAAATGGTCATATTTTATTCCTAAGTTTGTTTTTGGTCGAATTACACTTGTCCAATAGAATTAGGACATGTGTTAGGGTAATATTAATATCATATTTACCCTTAGTTACCCTATTTACTATTAACCGCGGTAAAAATAGTAAAAAGTTACTATTCACCAAAAAATTATTTTCATCTCATTGAACCACATTTTAGTCCTTGATATTAACCGTGTCTCTCGGATTTTTGAAATTCCATTCACAGAAGCGGTAAAATTAAGTTTTATGCAAAATTCAGTTTTTAACCTACCACTTAGTGGTTTCACTATTCATCAAAAATTGAAAGTTTTCAGAAAAATACCAAAATTTCACCCTAGGCTAATTTCGATATTCTGAGTCCAAAAATGAAGTCCATTTTGAAAAATAAAATTTATAATATTTCAAAAAGTGGTTATTACTATTCATAACGGCTAGTTTTAATAGCATATTTTTGTTTAGTAAAACTCGGTATTGCGTACGACGCAAGCTATCGAGGAAGGTCACGATTGCGTGTAAAGCAAGCCAAGAAAGTGTTGTGTAGAAAAAGATTCCTTTGATGATTTATATAACATAAAAGTCTCGGGTGTTACAACGGTGGTGGTAGAAAGATATATTTAAGACTATATAGTTTTATAAATCCATTATATTACCTATCTATAGTCTATTGATGTGTGTTATTATCTGATAGACTGATGTATTTTATGAACAACACCTAAATCTGATGATTTTGAGAGAATCATATCATGATTATTTCTCCGAGGTGATGCTTTATCTAGGAAAATATCATTATAGTACAAGGAGCACTGGATATTATTTTAGTGATTCCACCATAAGGATTAGTGCAGGCTATAATGATTACAATATTATTAAATTGATGACCTGTGAATTTCAGGCAGATTTATTTATGATTCTTATTCATTTTTTCTATTGATTGAGAAATCATTGGGTATCATGTAATAATGAACACTTACATGTCTTGTCAGGGATGGTATAGTGTTTTTCTAGTCACTATATATATTTATTCGCTTATTTTATTTATGAAAAAAACTCATTAAACCTCATGTAATCACTTGACTATTAAATTTTTTAATAAATTTGGCGAAGCATGAGTATTAACTCATGTTGAGATCCAGTTTAATTATTTATTGTCAGAAAATGTAAAGATTTTGTGAATAATAATAGCTATGTATGGACTTATTTATTCTTTGACAAATCTATATAGACCAAGTTATATAATTTATAGGGTTAACCATTTTTCAAATACCAAAACCTTTCGAAGGAAGTCACTCAAACCTATAAAAAAATTCCCCAAAAACTCTCCACATAATAGAGATCTAATCCTCCTCATTCCTTAAAATTATCTAAAAGAAAAAAATAAGAATTCTTTAAGCTCAGATGTGAATCTAATTGAAAGAAATAAAAAATGTTGAAAGTGGGGAGAATATTCTATGATGTCTTATAGAGATTCTATAGAAGCATTGTATCTCTCGAGGAGTCTGTGTGGATACCAATACAATTATTATATAATTGAATCTATCATTGAAATGATGACGTGATAGAAGGGGTCAAGTGAACCGACAATGATGAATGAATTACATTTCGAGGAAATTATCTATTATATTAATTAATTATAAATAACATGTGAAATATTATCTGTAGATTCTTATTTTAATCTATTTATCACATATTTTGGATTTATCTAATAAAATCAATGAAAATATTTTATTCGTAACTGACCCAATCACTTCAATTTCACTCTAGGACTTTCAAGTGGTATCCGTTAGATCCCATAATATTTTATAATTATTTTTTAATCATTGATTTAATGACAAATGTTTTGTTATTTTTTTATTATTTTGTTAATAGATATTTACATTGAAAGTCAATAAATCATGTTTTTTCAAATTAATGTGTCTATGAATTGTCTAAGGATAGAGTAATATCATTTGAATATCTCATCCAATGGATCTCGATATTTTTTTTTTGTTATCATGGGACTATAAGATGTGTAAATTAACTGTACACATTGTTTACCTAAAATCACTATATTAGGATGAGTCATAATATTGAAGAAATTTTTTTTGGAATACTACACAGTATCAATATATTGCATGTCTATATTTTCTACATGGAAAATATCTATAGTTTTTACACAGAATATTTATATTATACATGTAATGTTATATCATGTGGTTTGGCCCCATGGGAAACATGAAATATAAATGGTGAAAGTATACAACATGTTTTTAATACACATCATATAGTGACTCAAAGCTATGAAACATGTTCTAACTATGACTATAAAACACATAACTAATATATAAATCATGTAACTCTTGAATTATAATGTGGAAAACTCACCATGTTCATTGTCTTTTTGTGTGGTTTCTTGAAGAGAGAAATAAACATCATGTAGAATAGTGTAAATGAATTTAATTTATACACATTAACATGGATTACACATCAATATAGGTTATAATCATTTAAATTAATTATGCAGAAGGAAACAATTAATTGAATTATTAATCCAAACAACATGAAATTAAGTTGGCAAAGACTCCACATGATAGAATTTTAGATAATATCAAATGAATTAAAAATTTATAAATTAATTTATGAAATACAATATCTTTATAGTCATTTTACACATCATGTACCGAACATGTACATTCAAAATAGTACACATGATTTATATTTATGATTGTAATGTTTCATACACACCAATATAACTACTTCTTTTAGAACATGGAACTATGCACCATATAATATCATGAAACATACTCTACAATACATGTTGCAAAAGTAAATATTTTAGGTTAAAGAACATAAAACTTGTCGATTAGTTCAAATGGGAATACATCATCTTCCTCCAATTATAGGTCATATACTAAATTAATTAAAATATTTATTTATATTAATTAATTTATTTAAAATTACAGATGATTCAAATATCTAATACTGCTGGGATGAATAATTAATAATAACTAATATCCCCTCGAATTCATTATATAGGGGCCTTTGTGTTCAGAGTTTATTTTACGTAATCGTATACCCATATTTCCCCTCACCAATTTATTATTTATGAAAATAAAAAAGATGAATCTTCTCTTTTGGTGGATGAATTTAATGTTCAGATCCAAGGTGAAACCAAGAAATGATACTGATAAGAGGAACGGAGGAATGATATACTGAAACCAATTTATTGGTCTAAGGAGTTATTCACCAAGATTAAATTCTTATTTTACAATATACTTCTTAATATGGACATTAGAAAATCTAACGATCATGCCACCTATATTTATTTTACTTCATAGTACATTGATAATTTGGTATGATTAATGGAATATTTATTACAATCAAATAAAATGAATTAATTAAAAAATATTAAATATAGAATAAATAAGTCATTTATGTGTAAATTATTTAATTAATACATGGTGAATGACTTTTGTAAAAATAAACATAATATTAATAACCCTGTAAAAGGATGAAATGAAAAAAATTACATAGAAATATAAAAATCCCTCGACGAAACTATTGATTCAGTTTTCCCCTTATTGTCTCAATTAATATAAAACCATAGTTCACAATATATTTCAATTTTATTTTAGTGTGGTTTCATTTATCAAGGATTTTAGAGAGTTTTTTTTCTAATTTATCCATGTTTTAGTCAAGGTTTCATCCCTATAATTAGACATGGTGTAACTAGTAGGAATGTTTTGAGGAAATACATGTATACGATTTCATGATTCTGGAGCCTAGATAATGTATCAAAAAGCTATGAGTTAATATTGTTAGAAATATGAACCTACCCAAATAGATTTACATAATTTATATTTTTATATTTCTCATTTTAAGATGGTAAATATGGATTCATTCCTTGTTGAATATCCATATTCCAATATATTTTAGTTCAAATGGTGAGGGATATTGTGATTTGATAAAATTTAGGGAGAATAAAAATTAAAATTTTATTAAATAATATTTTTATAATGAATATAATGTAATTTTTATTTTAGAATATTGAATGTAAAATGAATTCAACATTATCACTATGATCTTTACTAGAGATAAATAATCCCTTGATTATTGGTATCTCCTATGGGTGGCATAGGCATATTCTTATTTTGTTACACCAAGGGAGGATGTTTTAAATGTTATATTTCACTAGTGCTTATGTACCACTAAGGATGATAATGAGAAATATCTCTATATTTACCTAATATACATGGAATATGTTCTCTATGTTTAGTGTATCATGTTATCATAAATGAAGCGTGATCTCTATAAGTTATACAAGGATATGGGTTCTTATAGAATGTTGCCTCATTTCCATGGTTTACATTATGTGAAGGGTCATTAATATTGGTATTAGATCTTCATGTTAATCTACCCATAAAATTTCAGAGAAGAAATTCTAGATATATATATAATATGGTAATGATTATTCTCTACATTGGGTGTTTTCACATCTTGTAATTTATGCTGTTAGATGATTTTTCCCAATACTCATACATTCCTCAATACAATAGAGCTTTTCTAGATTTATTTTGAATTAAAACATTATTCACCATGTAGATAAGCACATAAGGCATGAAAAAAGTAAAATCCTTATGGTGAATAAGATGAATATAAAGGAAAGGTTCCCCAATACACACTCTATGTTTAAAAATTATATGCATAGTCCTAATAAAAGGATGGTCTAGAGAAACACAAGATAATAAGATTATAAATGTTTTTCATGTGATGTGATGGGACACTAGAAGAAGGACTACAATATAGTGTGAATAAAAGGGTAATATTTATGTTTATTCATTATTATGTGTAATATTTCTATATCCACCTATTGAGTATTATAAATATCTTATGTTGGTTTAATTTGTATCCAAATATATGAACCAAGATTATTTAGATTGATTTTATAAGGATATGTGGATATTCAATATACCAATAAAGAATGACAATCTATTTTAGCAATAGGAGACTACCACATTTCATTTCCCATAGGAATAACATTTGAATTAAAGAGTTTTTATTACAAAACTAATGTAAAAAAACATTACAACAGTGTTAATTTTTGAAATAGATGGAGTTGTATTTATTTTTTCAGAATAAAATGTACTATAATTTTAATAATAGTATATTTATGTTTTGATAAATCTTAATAATGGAATTTAAGTTAAATAATATTGAAACCAAGTCATTTAAATCAATAATGAACGATGTTTTTATGAATCATATCACACATAGTTGTATCATCTCTAACTTGATCATTTATTAAATATGTTCTTCAAAATCTCTCTCAACATTGGTGTTTATATTCTATTTTGGTAAAACAACATGAAACTTGGATTTCATTCATATAAGTTAAAATGACAAACCCACCTTTTGGAGGAAAGGGTGAAAGGGACACAATGATTCTTTAATTGGAACACAAAAATTCTTTTATACCTTTTCTAGTGGAAGCTAGATGTGGATAATCATAATTTATTACTTTCACAAGTAACATTAGTAGATATGTATATATATATATATCTGTGGGTGTGTGTGTGTGTGTGTGTATGTGTCAACATAATGAGGTATATATCAAAATCCCTTAATAAATTCACAAAGTTAAAAATGATGTAGATAATTATGTTGGTAAGAAGATAAAAAACTTTAATGAGATCAACGTGGAAAATGTCTTAACTAATAGTTAAGCAACTGTTTTATCTCAACATACTCAACCATATAAACCATTTTTGAATGGTATTTCTGAAATGAGGGACTGCACCTTATTATACATGTTTAGATCGATGTTGAGTCATATATATATTCTATTATCCTTTAAGGTATATACATTATACAATTTAGTATATAAACAAATCCAAGTTACAACTACAACAAAAAAAATTATAATCTTGATTTTTTATGTGAAGAAATATTTTTTATCATATACTCATGTATCGGGTTAAGAAAAAAATTTTAAGGCCACCTCTGGAATAAAATTATAACCTCAAGGATTGAAGTGTATCATTATATGTTATCTTAATGAAATTGAAGTATATTATATATACAAAATTTATGTAAAAGAATAACGGTTAGAAAGAGTATCACCATTATATTGAGGGAGAATATATTTAAATTAGATCATGGGACCAAGATTCACTTGGATGAAGTGGATGCTCAAGATACAGAGTAGTTGTTACATGATAAAAATTACTAAATGTCCAATAGAATAGGTTTTTAGATAAACAAAGGTACTTTATAGTATCACTATATAGGTTATAAAACTATAGAGATATGGTTTTATAGTCACTGAGAATAGTGTAACATTATTTGTTGAAAATGATGAATCTTTGCCTATATGAAGATAGTGAGCATCTCAGATATTTTAAGACATATAGGATCCATGAATTATTTGGTGGATTCTATGTATCAAAACCATGTTTGGATTATGGTTGATCCTCTAGTAGATGTAAATCATTTTAGTGAAAATGGTAATTCATTAAGAAAATGGACATAGAATATAATGTTAGTAACTATAAGGCATAGATAGTGGATAATGGGTTTAAAAATAATTATTTGATATTTTGTAAAGAAACCTTTTCACCAGTTTTTATGATCAAATGCATAAAAGTTCTCCATAAAATATAATATTACCATGGATATGACATTTGGTATATGGATTTAAGAATAGATTTCCTTAATGGAAAAATTCTAAAATGTGTTGTTATGACAGAGCTAGAAATATTTGTGACTCCATATATTTTTAATAAAGTATAAATTTTATTATAGATTCATTTATGGATAATAGAAAGAAACCATATCATAGAACATTATCTTATATAAATCCATAGGTGAATTTTTCCTATAATTAACAAATGTGAGTGATTTGTCAACAAGAAGTTTAGGGATAGTGTGTCCATTTTTCAAGTAGTATATGATTATTCCACGCTACTTATTTGAAAAATTATACTATAATTACCGTAACATGATACATTATTAAATAATTGATAATACCTGAAATCCTTTAGTGAAATGAGCAACATTATATGGATCAAGATCATTCTTGATAGATCTAATAGGCTTAATAGACTTATTAAGAGTAAAAACATTGAACAAATATTGAAGAGATTCATTATAGATCATTCACAGAGGGGATTTATTCTGGTGTAACGTAGTGTAAAAATCTCTAAGAAAATGTGTCCTCGTACACAAAAGGATATAGACGAAGGGAAAGAGGGATAGGATGAGTAGAATGAATTATTCTTTTGTATATAGGATTCATCATGTACGTCATGATATAAACCATGATTGATTCTTCCTATTCCTTGGTCATTGAAGAAAGATATCATAATGACCCTAGAGAAAAAAAATTTGACTACAAATAATGTTATCCTTAAGTATCTAAGGTGTACGAAGAGAGTTTTTATGGTTTATAGACGATACAATGTGATAATTATCAAGGAATATATATATTCTAGTCTACAAAAATATCATAACAATTAGAAATCATATCTAGGATATGTCATCATTCTCAATGGAGGTGTTGTGATCTTGATCATAACTCATAATCCAATTTGCTTCGATTCTAAAATGGATTATATGTTTATTTTTTCACTCATGAAGATAAAAAATACAATGGATTCATAAATTTTTCTAGGAGATTGATTTGGTTCTTATATATAAAGTACCTATCAAATTATATTGTGATAATACTATAGTGCTGGCTGAAGCCAAGAAAAAAACATCACATCAACAAACAGAGCACATTCATTGGAAGTATCACCTTTTGACGGATTTTTCCAATGGGTGAGGTAATAGTATGTATAGTTTCCAAAGAGGATAACAGGTAGTACCCCTTGAAAATAGTCATATTTTTTCTAAATCATGATCATCATATGAGATATATTGAAATAAATTTCATTAGTAGTTGGATTTGGAGAATGTTGGAGTTGATTATAGATATTTCCCTGAAACCAAATAATCTATAATTATGATTACCACTATATAAAAGATTATAAAATATAAATAAAATAACATATCATATAATAATTATTCTTCTATGTAATTTTTAATGTGATAATTTATTTAGAGTTTTTATCACATAGAAATTATATAACAATTCATCACTATGATAATAATCTTAAAGTTCTTTTCCCGAGACACTAAATCTATAGATCCTCATGGTGTAATACTATTATATTGTTTATCATTATATTGATTTCATATTAATTTAGGAAAAGGTATTGTTTCTATGGTTTGTATCAAAGGAATGATTTTGTTAATTTGGGAATTAAGATTAGTGACCCCTAGAGAAAACCTCTAGAATGCGACTATGTTCATATATATACAGAATAACGATTATATAGGGATCCCATAAGTTATGATTTTAGAGTCAATCAAACAAATGAATAAGTTATTCATGAATTGTTTACTTTTTATGTTCTATCTTTTTATATTTTAGAATATTGTGGGAACCCGGAGAAACCAAGCCAACAAATCATGAGAGTCCCAATGACACGATTTCCTAAACGACATCCCCAATTCTTTGCATGGTGGAGTTCAAAACATTATTTGGATTCTTACCCAACTATCTCAAGTTAAAAGAAATGACCATAATAATGGGTAATGTCCTACTTCACCAAAGGGGGAGATACTTTCTATTTGGTTTTTTATGTGACAACAACCACTAACGTTTAGTGGATCTTATGATCCACTAGTTGCGGAATAGTAGGTTAACTCCAAGGAGAAAATATTTTCTGATTTTCACTATTCCAAGAAAGACAAGGTGATTTTTTCAATTTATCGACTAGATGTAGAGTATGATCAATGGTTGGAATTGATTAAGAACACCAACCCAAGTGAAGAAATTGAAGAGATTGAATGTGAAGACTTTAAGATCACGTTTCTTAACAAGTATTTCAAAGGAACTCTTTATACAAAGGTGGAAAGAGAATTCATAGAGCTCATGAAAATGGATGGAGAATATATCAAAACATACAAAGAAAATAATAAAGTCTTTAATGGTAGGCTTTGGGTTTTTTTATCAATAATGGTAGAAAAATTGATAGATTCTTTTGTTTATTAAAACCACACCTTCGAAAGACTCTTCCAATTCAAGACTTTGGGAGTTATAGAGATGTTTTTCAATGTGATCTCAATGTGGATATGGATTTTGGAGAATGGTCCCACTTCATGGGTGATAAGAAATGAAATATAGAGTTTCAAGATGGAGAATATAATGATAGTGGTGGGAAGAAAACTCAAGAACACACATGCCAATAATTTGGGAAGTTGCATTAGGGGAACTACATCAAAGAGACAAGAAAATTCTTCATGTGTGGAAAATAATTACACCATGCTCAAGGGTTTTGAAAAGACATGATAAGAAAGGAGAATTTTTCAGAATAAAGGTGAGCCCTTCATGTGGTTCAGTTATAGAATTGTAGGGATAAAGGGCACTAGGAAAGTCAGTTCACCAATCCTTGGGTCCTCGAGGGTAATCAGCATCAATAGCCACCAAATCCAAATGAAGTGGGGAAGGAGTATTCCATCACAACTACATAAGTGGAGTAAGATAATGTGTTCATATAAGGCATACTTCCCTTTCACAAAATAATGGTAAAATTATTCTTTGATTGTGGTTCTACACACTCTTTTATATCATGTAGGTTTAATAGAACTATATAATTGAAGCCCCAGAACATTGAAGTATGAATATCTATAAAAACATTAAGTTGTTCAATAATTTCAACCCTTGGGTTTGAATCTTCTTCTATTAGCATAAGTGGGATGATTCTTATAGAAAATATCATAATACTACCCTTGGTTGAATTCTATTCTATAATGGGAATGGATTTTCACTCGTTATATAGAGAACGTATCAACTGTCGGGAAAAGGAAATATATTTTCATGTTCTTAACTATCCCATGCTCCTCTACAAATTTAAATAAGATCATGGATCTCCTTTTAAAAATCTTCCAATGATGTGCGTGTTGATACACTATAAATAAGAATACCTCGCCCAAATGGTTTAATCAATGGAAAATTACAAACATACAGAAATTCCCATCATGAGGGAATACGGTGACATATTTCTTAAATAGTTACCAAGACTTCCCCCAGATCGTGAGGTATATTTCTCCATATAACTCATAACCGGAGCTACTCCTATCTCAATGTGTACTTATTGGATAGTTCATATCGAATTGGAAGAATCAATGAAGCATCTACAAGAGAATTTGGACAAAGGGTTCATACACCCTAGCACATCACCTTGGGGTGCACCAATGATCGTTGTGAAGAAGAATGATGGAACAATGTAGATGTGTATCGATTACTAAGAACTCGCTAGGATCACCATAGATAATGTGTATCCTATTACAAGGATTTATTATTTGTTTGATCAGTTTCATGGAGCTCAATACATCTCATATGAGGATCTTAGTTTTAGATATCATCTGCATAAGGTGAAGAAGGAAGATATTCATAAGAATGCCCTCCGTACAGGGTATGGGAACTATGAGTTTCTGGTGACGTTCTTCGGACATTCTAATTCTCCTGCAACATTCATTGATTTAATGAATATAATCTTTAGACATTACCTCAACAATTTTTTGATAGTGATTACCAATGATATTATCATATACTCCAAGAGAAATGAGGAACATGAAGAACTTCAAATACTTGTGTTGGCGAGATTGAGAATGGAAAATTTGTGTGCCATGATCAGAAATTGTGACTTTTGGATGAATAAAGTTACTTTATTGGGATATGTGATCACATGTAAAGAAATTTCTATGGGCCCTTCAAAAACAAAGGTGATTTAGGAATCTCCCTGGCACCATAGTATCATATAAATCCTTAGTTTTCTTGTATAACATAGGTACTACCGACATTGTTTGAGAAATTACTCATTATTATCAATACCTCTAATTAAGTTAACAAGGAAAGGGAAAAAATATGTCTGGATAGAAGAATGTGAGGGATGTTTCAAAGACCTAAACATAAGGCTGATCACTGCACCTATACTCACATTACTGAAAAGTAGAGAAAGTTTTTTGATATATAGTGATGATTTATAGAATAGATTGGGTTGCGTACTCATGAAAAATGATGATGTGACCATGTACGCCTTAATTCTATGGAAGATCCATTAGAATAACTACCTAACACATGATCTATAGCGGGCATCCATGATTTTTTCCTTAAAAATATGGTACCACTACATTTTTGGTGAGAACTATGACATAGACACTAACCAGAAGAGCTTATGTATATATTCACACAAAAGGAACTCAATATGAATCAAAGTAGATGGTTAGAGCTAATTAAGGATTACAATATCTCTATTCACTATCATCCTGGAAAGGCGAACAAGGTAACTGATTCTCTATGTGTAAAATAACCAGATACTCAATCAATGATGTGGATAGAGAAAGGACTTATCTTATTCGATATGAAAAGTATGGATTTGGAAATCATAAGGGTAGGGGATACATCATACCTTTCCCAAATGGATGTACAACTGTCAATCCAAGATATGATTAAGGAGGTAAAACGGGATAATCTAGAGTTACAAAACAAGGTTAATGAACTATAGAAAGAGAGGCTTCATGAGTTCTATATCGATGACGATGGTGAGGTTCGGTTTGGAATGTGGGTTTCTGTGCCTTCATCACCTGGGATAATGAAGGGGTTATTGTACAATGAACATACCTCAACATTCTCTATCCATCCTGGAAGTACCAATATGTACCATGATCTCTGAGAACACTTTAGGTGGGAAAACACGAAGAGGATGATTGTGGAAAATATATCAAGGTGCTTGGTATGTCATCAAGATAAAGTAGAGTGACAAAAGTATAAATGGATGATGCATCCATTTCCTATATCCATGTGGAAATGGAAGAATATCGCTATAGACTTTTTCACATGTCTCTTGAAGATAATGAAGGGAAATAATGTGATATGGGCTGTAATTGACTGACTCAACAAAACTGCACATTTTATTTCAATTTGGGAAGATCTACCACTTGAAAAACGTGCAAAGATATACATGGAGGAAGTGGTGAGACTCCATGGTGTCCCACTCTCAATTTTCATTGGTTGTGATCAAAGGTTTACTTATAAATTCTAGAGGTGTCTTCAACATGCTTTGCGTACTAAATTAAATTTCAGCACGACCTGTCACCCCACAAACTAATGGACAATCTGAAAGGAATATTTAGACTCTTGAAGACTTGCTAAGGTCCTGAAAATTATAATTCCAAGGTGTATCATATTAGCATCTTCCATTGGTTGAGTTCTCATACAACAATAGGTTTCACTCGAGTATTTAGATTGCTTCATATGAAGCTTTGTATGGAAAGCGATGTAGCATTCCAACCTATTGGGATGAAGATGGAGAAAGAAAGATACATTGACATGATCTTCTACAAGAGAACATAGAGAAGTTTCATCTCATCCATAAACACATCAATGCTGATAAGAGTCAAAAAAAGAGTTATGTTGACACCCATCGAAGAGACATGGAGTTTGATGTTGGAGATTAAGTTTTCCTTCGAATATCACCATGGAAGAGAGTCATGTAGATTGGAAATAAATGGAATCAATGCACATGGTACATTTCCCCCTTTGAGATCCTTGAATACATAAGATTCGTGGCCCATCATTTTACTCTTCCAATGAATATGGATCAATATCATGATGTGTTTCACGTATCACTCCTGAGGAAGTATATACCAAAACCCTCATTTGAAGTGAACTCAGAGGTGGTACAACTGGAATATTTTCAATCTTATGAGGAGTAGCCAGTGATGATTATGGACCAGAGATATAGGGTTCTACGCAACAAGACAACCCAAAAAAGTCAATGTGTTGTAGAGGAACCATAAGATTGAATATGAAACTTGGGAATTGGAAGAGGTGATGAAAGAGAAGTACTCTAACATGTTTATGTAAAAACATTCGAGGGAAAAATTTCATAAGGGGGGAAGAATGAAACAACCCAATGTTTTATTACTGGAATTAACATCTTATAATCATTCCATAAAGTATAATCAATTTAGGAAATTCAATTCCACATCATTCACAAATGAACTACTATGTGACCGTTAAACATAAATTTTCCACATTTGTGTTTTGAATTTCAAAAATCTGACAAAAAAGTTTATGGTCAGTAAGATGTTTGGAGTCTGATAGGACAACCATAATTTTTGGTGAATAGAAACACACCCTTATGAATATTCACTGACCATTATGAATACTAAATCCTTCACAGGAATAGTAACCTTACCTATGAAGAATTAAAAAAAACCTAGGCATCTCATAAGTGATAGTTAACTGTAGTAAAAGAATTGATATTTTTGTATGTCATAAATAAATAATTATAATTAATAAATTTTTTTAAACATTGTGGTCTAAGACTCATTTATTATTTAAGCCAAGAAATGACCTCTTTAACAAGGTAGAGGAAGACCGATTACATAGCCCGAAGGCTGAGTGGGAATTTATCCAATTACATGGCCCGTGGGCCCAAATTTTTGGCGCAAGGCCCATTTTTGAATAGTACTACTACATTACCCACCTTCTATAGTACCACACATTACCCACCACTACTATAGTTCCCTACCGCCGCTACAGGGACATTCTATTTCGGATACAATATGCTATAGTACTGCAACAATAACCTGCTCTCAAGGGGTTTTGAACCCCCAATTTTCATATAGGATTACAGGGTGCTTCTATGTCTTCTGGTTTTAAGATAATTTTATAAGACCTTATGTAATTTTCTAAAGCATTATGAAATTAGTTTTAATTTTGAAATATATATTTTTCAAGTAGATTATCATTTTAATTAAAAATTAAATTAATCATATTTAGAAAATTATTTTTTAAAAACGGTCTTCCTTATTGGATTCTACATATCGAGAAATAGATACGGTGAATTACTGGGATTTTTCTTATATACATTTATTTTTTATGAATAGTGCAGTACGATAATTTTCAAAATAAGTTAAATTCAAGAATTATAGTTCCATGGGTGATGTTCTTCTGATGTAAGCACATGTTAGTTGGAGTAGATTACTCGGGAGTAGGTGAATTGAGTATTTATAAAAAAAATTGTTATAAATGGTTCTTTCAAAGATATCCCCCAATTAAAATATAATCATATTCAGTTTATAGTGAATTTATAAAAGTCCTGAATGTCCAATTAATTTCTCATAAGATTGATTAGTTATTAGCTTTACCAATCTAAGGATTAGTCAAACTTTTGAAACTAATCTACTGATTCCAAATAGATATAAACACATTTTAAACTATCTATCAAAGTTCAATTTAGTTTATTTAAATGAAATAAACATATAACAGATTAAATGAAATGATAATTAAATAGAGGATAAAACAAGAGGATCAGTCTCAAGCTAAGACTTTGTCCTCTCCATATAGTGATCACCTCCACCAAGCAGTTTACATTAATAAACATTTGGATCCACACCCTAGATCGGGGTTCCCAACAGCACCTAAGGGTGTTCAGGTCACACTTGACCTCTACCACTATTACTCTAGGGAAAAACAACAACAGATCACACGTGATCTCTTCCTCTATTCTATGTGGTATAAATGATTAAAAAGAGAGAGTGTGTGTGAGGATATTTAGTATCCTCCAGTTATGCACAGGAGAGAGTCTATGTGAACCAAACAAATGAACAAACTGCTCAAAAAAGGTAAACACCAGACCACAATAAATTTATAAACAAATAATAGACTTTAGAAATATCTATGTGTTATTCATTTAAGCTCTGGACTAGATTGAAGTAGAAAAAATGATATTCGAGTCCTCTTCTAGAAGATGGCTTCAGAATAGAGTATCGCATCATTAGTACTCTAGCATTCAGGTGTGAAACTTTTTATCTCTTTGATGTTAGGATTTTCAAAGTAATTCAGCACGTTCTTGCTTCTCTTATTGAACTGCATGTGTACTCTAGCATTTTGTTCTTGGAATTTTCAACATAGCTTTTCTTGTTCTTCTATTTTCACTATTTTGCGCATTCTCTTGTTTTGTCTCACACACTAGCTGCATGATTTAGCTTGTAATACTTTTATTGGTCAAGGTCCAGCAGGCATGATGTTCTCCCCACCTGCATGTACCTCGTATTTTCTATGGATAGTCCTACAGGAAACATTAAATATTGTAATAAACATGAATTTTTCTAAATATAATTATTATAAATAAATTTGAATTAATAAATTTGAAATAGTATTTATGACTATGGGTGAGTCATAAGTATCCGTGAATCATTTGCATCGGTCATCCATCATCGATCTATCACCATCGGTCTATCAACATCGTTGTATCACCATCGGTGACTTGAGTATCAGTGAGTTCTTTCCATTGGTTTGGATAGCTAAGAGTATTGGTGAGTAGTTTGTGATATCGGCTTGTCACCTATCGATGATGTAACATCCCCAAATGATAAAGGGTTAAATGAATAAATGATATGACTTATGTCAACAAGGTGCACCTTCTTTTTTGGGAGCCTACCTGATTTTTACTCCACAGTTAAGCATGCTTGGCCTGGAGTAGTGATCAGGATGGGTGACCTCCTAGAAAGTTCCCTAGGGTGTGTGTGAGTGAGGACAAAGCACACTGGAAAGGACTTGTGTTGGCCTGCGGGGACTATCATTAGTCAGATGACCCGTTCAGGCATGTGGGTGGACCCTTGGGTGGGCCCCACGTGTCTGCGAGGCAACTGGTGGTACCTGGTGGGCCAGGACCCGACAGCCATGTTAAGGCGGGGTGGTTGTGCTGTCACGAGGGCCCGGTTGTCACATTTGGTATCAGAGGTGGTACCCACCCTTAAGTGCGGTGCACTTCTTGGGTTGATATGTAGGGCCCACAATGAGGGTGTTGTGCTCTAAAGGGGGGGTGATTGTAACATCCCCAAATGATAAAGGGTTAAGGGACTAAATGATATGACTTATGTCAACAAGGTGCACCTTCCTTTTTGGGAGCCTACCTGATTTAGAATTCCACAGTTAAATGTGTTTGTCCTGGAGTAGTGATCAGGATGGGTGACCTCCTGGAAAGTTCCCCAAGGTGTGTGTGAGTTAGGACAAAGCACACTGGAAAGGACATGTGTTGGCTTGTGAAGACTATAATTAGTCATATGACCCATTCAAGCATGTGGGTGGACCCTGGGGTGGGCCCCATGTGTCTACGGGGCAACTGGTGGTACCTGGTGGGTCAGGACCCGACGGCCATGTTAAGGCGGGGTGGTTGTGTTGTCACCAGGGCCTGGTTGTCATAGGTGATCCATTCATTGGTCACTCAATCCATCCGTGAATCGATCATTACTGTGCCGACCATCGGTGTGTCGACCATCAGTGACTCGTCCATAGGTGAGTCGTTCATCAGTGTGTCGACAATCGGTGTGTCATCCATCGGTGAGTCGATCAGCGGTGTGTCAACCATCTCTGTGTCATCCATCGGTGACTCGTCCATCAGTGAGTCTATTGAACTAACAGTTCCAGGGACTCTGAGAAACTCATAAAGAGTCTTCCATTCAAATAACAAAACTACATTAAGTGATATCCATAAGTACATGAAAATATAAACAAGTAATAAGCATAAATATGGTTTATTAACTTATTGTAAGATATTTTTTAGTATGTCATAATTTATTTGCTTAGATATAATAGAATAATAATATTGACATTATTTGTGATTATGAAAACCACTATATCATACAGGGTCCAACAATCTACCCCGTTTTGATAATCACAAATTATGGAATACATGATATGTTAAGGAATAATAATAAATTGACTTAGAATGCCTCACTGAATGTGATTTTTCAATACAAATAAATATTTCCCTTGTTTTTGTTTTTAAAAAAAATCTCACCCTCGATTATTGGATCAAAGGGAATATATATACCTATATATATATATATATATTACGGTGAGTAGATACCATGTGACATATGCCAGAGTTTCTCCCCCTGAGATTAATAATGTATGCATATACCTTTCTCTCAATTTTGGGATTAGCAAAAAAATGTTTAAGAGAAGGATAAAGGAGAAATGGAAATAACATAATGAAAATGAGAAACATTGTGAAGACAAAAAAAAAGTATTTCCATCAAGGTTCAGAAAGGTAAAATCCACCAAATAGAGAGGCAAATAACAATCAAATAAAAAATCTCTTTCTAAGGGTTTGGCTTCTGAGGTGTTGTTTCATTATCTGAAGGATCAGGAGTATGATCTGAAGGCTTTGGTTTGGCAGTTTTAAAAGGTGGTCTGGAGAAAACACTGGGCAGGGCCACAGCTGTAGGGACATTTTTTGCAAGGATAGGTCTTCTTTCGAACAACACACAACTCTGAGGATTCTCATTAATGACTGTTCGAATCTGATAAAGGGCATGATATGGATTGAGGAGCATGATTAAATCGTTAATGGTTTCAGCACCATATTTCATGGCCTTTATAAAATCATCCTTATTATCCATGAATTTATTGTGTAGAGGGGTAAACTCCTTTTATTTTCCACTTCTTTCTTGCAGGATTCTGTTATATGAGTAATTCTGAGATTTTTAGCTAAAAACATGATGTTATTGATCATATAATGGTTCGTATAGATCTTACTAAAGTACTTATCCACTTTCTCTATAATATCTTTTAGAGCAGCAAAGGCTTCATTTGTGCACTGCCATACCATATTGTAAACAAGGTCTTTATTTATATATAACTTTTCAAGAGTTTCTTTGTCTGAATCACACTAATGATTCTTGAATTATTCACTTATCATAGCCTTGAGTGATTCAAAATTAGAAAAATCTCCTCTCCCACCTCTAGAAGTGGATGTTCCAATGATCATTTTTTCATGCTCTTCATCCAATTTCTTCAAATATACACCCACTAGATTTGTCACCGAGGTCTTAAGAACTTCCATAACACCACTAAAAGTGCTGTGGAAATTAGTTGTTAGATAATTTAACTCATTTCTCATGTCCGTTGCTTCTTCTCTCTGTAAGGTGACATGTATAATTTTGGTTTCGGCTGTGGTAATGAGATTAGGTTGAATCTCCAAGATCACCATCCTAGCAATTTTTTTAGCATCAGCATCTGAAATACACATTGAAGTAGAAGCTTCCCTTATGGATACAACTGAGGCTCTTACAAACTCAAAAATATCACTATAAAATTGCTCAAAATTATCCATAGTGCCATAGTGACTAGGCACTGGTAGTGCTACTAGCTCAAATGCAGGAGGTGAAACTGGTGAAGTAGGTGAAACTGGTTCTACTTCAGCTTGAACATAGGGAGCATGATGAGTTTATGATATCTTCAACTCATAGTTATATTCCAAACCTAATATAATCTTACCTAGATCTATATTCTATTCATGAGTACAGGTCTAGTATCAAGGATCAACAGTGTCAATCCTGACTTTTATTCTCTAAGGCTTAGGTACAATTTCATCTTCATCTACTTCTTCCTTCTATCCTGTAACGCCCCGACCCCAAGATCCCTGATCCGGTGTATTATTTTAGTACATTGGAACTATTACAAGGAATCAAGGCCTGAAGGGCCGATCAGTTTAGCAGTTTTGGAAAATAGATTATATACATGAACATTACATCACACATTAAAACATAAAACACAAACATAAATAATCCTTTGATAAATCCATTAATTCTTTAGATTAAACCTATATATCAGTCATAATACACTTTTTGGAATCCTAGGAAAACAAATAATTAGAAAGGTGGGAGCTCTGATGCTCATTAAGGATAAAAAATTTATCGGATGCTATAAACATTTATGGAATGATTTGAAAAAAAACAAAAATATTTTAAATAAAAACATAAATATAAAATGGTAAAAATTAATTAAACATTACCATAAAAATATGCATATGGGTATTCTACTAGTTGAATACTCACATGTAATAACTAATTTCATAATAAGGGAATTCATAATTTCAGACAGCATAACCACCTAGTCAAGGCCTTGTGCCAAGACTACAAATAAAAATTTTGTCAAGGCCTTATGCAAAGACACTATTTTGTTTCATGAGACCAACCAATGCATCGAAGATATATAGCAGGCTCAAACCATCACTTACTAATTCCAAGGCATTCCTCATATGAAAATGTGGAAACATAACATAAACATTCCTATTAAAACTAGCATACAAAATATTAATACTCTAATCATAAACAATGAATGGTAAAAACATAGCACATCCACAGTCAACATATCACAACGCATTCAATACAATATGGACTTTTGTATTATAATAAATCAACCTCAATCAAGAATAATATCCAGTAAAGAATATTGAAAACACTGAAAATGATTAGTAAAACTCTATTAGACAAATATTCCTTTTATGAAATCATTTAAAATACATGCATTTATAAATGAATTCGTTTAAAATAAATTTTTTAATCAAAGTGTCCCATACCAATTTGAATCATTTAAAATGAATTAAAATTTAAAAACCATCATGTCTATATAAATAAATCCTTAAAATATTTTTTAAAACATGTACATTAATTAAATATATTTAGAAAAATAAATCGTTAAAACATTTAAAATGATGTCGCGAAAAAGAGTCCCTTCCACAAAACCGTAAAATATTCATTTTGAAAACATTTTTTTGAAACATGTACATGGATAAAAAAATTTCCTAGTAAATAATTACACATAAATAATCTAAAATAATAATTAGATTGGGGAATTAACCCTTACCTAGAACTTTCCTTTGGTCGAGGGTATGTCTAACATCCTCTACTTCGGGTACTACCTTTTTATTTGAAAAAAAGGGATCGTTAGGTTGCCTATCTGATCAATGTAATCCCTCTAGGATATAGTTAGGGTAGTTATTAGGACATCTGATTCGGGTTTGGCTAAGCCAAATAGCATTGGAGGTCTGAATTTAATATAAGTGGAAGTACCCTTTAATAAGGGAGGTGAGGGGAACTTTAGGAAAAGATTGACGTGTTATTTTTTATAAATTTATTTTCCATTTCTAATAGCTACATATAGAATTATTTCGAGTATAATGTTTGTTTGGGTCAATATCTTCTCAACCAATAGGTTTTAGACAAGTTTAGGTCATTTTAAAAACCTTATCATTTAGATTTCAATATTTGTTAACTAGTTTAATATTTACTATGTCTTCTTGTATTTCTATATTACATGGTTAATAAACATAAAATAAAATTCCAAGAGAACCTTTAGTGGTTAATTAATTAAATATAAAACCCTATCAAATATATTTGGCCAAACCCTATATTTTTAGGATTTTACTGTTATTCAATTAAATAGTATTTGTATTAAAAACTCATTTATGTCATTTATGACACTATTTAGTAATAGATTTTTCATAAAGTCATAACAACTTTATGTCTTAGAAAAATATACATTTATACCTCCCTAACATGTAATATTAAACTATAAAATTCTTGGATGGCATCAAAATGTCTCAATCTACAATTATTTTGATATTTATGATACAAATTATTTTAATCATTGATTAATAAGGTCATTACTACATCATCGTTGTTCCACAAATAAATTTAATTATTAAATGAATAGAAATTATAAATAAAATACCATGATGTAGGAAATCTTTTTCATCTTTATATTGAATATTTATAGTCTAATTTGTCATATATATAACTCTATATTAAAAATGGTTAAGTTAAAAAACATTGAATTTAGCAATTTTAACTCTACTTTAAATAAAATATAATAAATTTTCAAATCTAACCCAAATGGATAAAAATGATATTATTTTTGTAATAAGATTGATTTTCATGTAAATACACTTATCTAATAGAATTTTGACACGTGTTGGGGTAATTTTAATATTATTTTTACCATTAATTACCTTATTTAGTTTTTTTCCATGGTAAATAATATTCAAAAGTTACTATAAATCAAAAATTATTTTCATCCTATTAAACCACTTTTTACATACTTATTTTAACCATGTCTCTCTAATTTTTTAAATTAAATTCATAGAAGCGGTAAAATTACATTATATGCAAATTTTCAAGTGTGCCTAGAAGGTGGGTAAATATAAGGACGAGGCCTTAAAACATTACATAATCTTGAACAAAATGAATAACTCACATTGAGAATCTTTTCAAGTTTAGAGTTTTAGAAAATAAGGCCTTAATTATTACACATAAACTAGAAAAATTACACATAGACACTATGACTGAGTATCAATTTTTTTCATAAAATAATAACTCTTAAAAAGAAACATGCCTAGTTCCATGGTTTAGACAGCAGGACTTTTCCTTGATATCATCCTTGACCATGTTCATCTTTAAGTAATGTTGAAAACATTTCAAAAACAAGGTATGAGAAACAAAATATCATTAAGGGTTATTAAATAAGTAATCAAGACATTATCCCATTAATAAATAAAATTCAATGAAACTATAATTTTGAATAATAACATACCTTATGAAATCATTATATTTATGAATAACACACAGAAATAATAAATCATAAAGGTAACTTGTGGCATACAAAACATGATTATATTATAGCTATCACAGCTACAAAGGGAGTTACGTTGGAATACCCATCACATTATATTCCCTAAATCTCTTAGAACAAAGATTAACATTTACCTCAATCACATTACCCAATACATTAGAAATCTATTTCAGTCTCACCCACCCTATGTTTATCACGGAACCACCCGTATACGTAAACAATGCCCAATAACCATAACAAATTCATAACACATAAAACAAGCATAAAATAAAAGATTACATTTCCACATTTCAATCACAATATATCATTTCAATATATTTACAAAATCAATGCTTTATCAAACCATTTTAAAAAACATTTAAAACATTTAATAAAATGGATTTTTTAATCAAAGTGTCTCATACCACTTTGAAGATTTTGAAATAAATTTTAATTTCAAAAAAATCATTTCCATATAAATAAATCCTTTAAATCATTTTTAAAACATGGACATTAATGAGAATGATTAAGAAGAATAAATCCTTAAAACATTTAGAAAATATTTTAGTAAAATAGTTCCTAAACAAATGACAGACGCTAGAATACAAGTAATTGAAGAATAACATTAATCAATGCTTATAATATCATGAGAATGAGGATATTCAGGATATGATATGTCAGTGATTAGTATCAACACCATATAAAATTTAATTGGTGTATAGAAACAAATAAGTCTCAATGTAATGTAAATTGAGAAATGTTCCTTACAAAAATAATATCCTTAGATTAAGGAAAAATCAATGAAATAATTTTCTGTGAAAAATAATATTACTCCCAACTTGAGTAAATATTAAGTGTAAAGAAATCATAGTTTATTCACAAATATTCATAGCACAACATAATCAAGAAGTATACATTTAACCAATAGAATTGAAATTGGGATAAGAAGTTCTCTTATAGAAATTCGATAGCCTAACGGCATCGCTTTAAAATTACGAAAATGATTTCATGAGAGGGAAAAGGGTCTACCATCACATGGAAAAAAAATATACATCAATAAGGATATATAATAATATATCCAAACATAAGAAATAGGAAATTAAAAGACATGACATAAAATAAGTCTTTCACTAAAAGTGTACGGTGAAAGGTTCCCTTACCGATTTGGAAACATACAAAACATACTCCCAATGAAGTAAGGATCATAAAATGAAGATAAAACTAACCATATGATAAATTATATTTCACAAATAATACAATCATGGTCAGTATATACACAACAAAAAAGGAAACAGTGGATAATATATCATTAATCATGTGGGAATTAAAAGTGAGATGAAAACCATTAGCATGTTGTAGTTAATCTAGTCGTATGACCAAAAGTTAATAACCACAAAAAAAATCACAGAATACCATGAATATAAATATAATCATTATATTATATATCCAATGGAAGTTTACGATACTCCACATTCAATAAATAAGTGGAGAACAATGTAAATCTCACAGAATTAAAAGTGAGATAAGAAACCCATTACCACGTTGTAATCAATCAAGTCATATGAAAAAAGTAAATAACCACCAAATTAATCAACTAATACCATGAATACAAATATAATCATGATAATATATATCAAATGGAATTAATAAATACACCATAGGCAAGAAATAAGTGGTGAACAATGGACATCTCACAGAATTAAATGTGAGATAAGAAACACCTTACCTCGTGTCTGACTTGAATCGATCGTTCATTAATCTGATTAATAATAAACTAAAGTTAATTTATACATTCCTATGAACCATTTTAAAGTTTATTATTCCTTTTATATCAAGTATTATCTTTCTATAATAATTAGTTATTTATTTGAGTGTATATCGGACATTTTTTCAATGTTTGGAATTTGAGTTAAAAATGAATTTGTTATAATTATAAATTGTTCATGTGGTAAAAGTCACATTATCTCAATAATTATATTTATAATTTAGATATATTATATATCATATATACCCAGAATATATATATATATATTCATTTATAATTTTAGATAACATTTGGAGATAAGAAATGAAATGCACCGTTCCTGGATACGGTAATCCATACGTACGCATGAACGCTACTTTCATTTGTATTTCATATTTAATGGATTGAAAATGTAGTTATAAATAATTATATTATAATTAAAGTTTAGTATCATATATAATTTAATTATCTTCAACCTTTATACATTCCAAGTATGGCATGAACGAGTGATATCACTTTGATGGGTGGTAGTCGGCACTTCCTCAAATGAAATTATCATATTTACCCACAATGGAAACCATAAAAGTATTCCATAAATGAATAATATAGAACAATAGAAACAATATAAATATAATATATATCACATATAAACATAGTGTTTTCTTAATGGCCACCATAAGATGTGGTAGGAGAAGATCGAACAATCATCATTTCGTGAGGTAGTAGTTCACCGTCCATAGAAATATTATGTTCTTTACCCATTAGATGGATGTGTGTGTAAGCTCAGTTTGAGTATTTCTCATAAAAACAACCCAATATATTGAGGATATTTTTTTTGATAAAATATAGGAATAAAAATAATTTAGGTGGTTGGAGAAGTAAAACAAAACAAAATAACATAAGAAAAGGCGTTAGATTTTAATCGGGTATCTCCCTTTGGTTTAACAAAAACAAAATAATTGAATTGCCTTATACCTAGGGGAATGCCTCTAAGTATAGTATAAGGAAGTAGGGAGCTTAATTGGGTACATTTTGGATGAGATAGGGGTCATGAGAAGTGTGATTATGATTTAAAAGTGAGGGCTTTTTATAAGGGGGGAGGGGCTCTTTAGGAATGTTTAAAAATATTATTTTAATATATAATTATTTTCGGATTATAAATGTCCAAAACTAATTAAAGTCAAATAAATGATGACTCATGTTTGAAATAAAATCATCCATTAAGAATTGGATAAGATTTGAATATTGTTTTAATCTTTATAATCTTATTTATTTAAATCATTCATTAATGAGGTAAACACTGCATCATTATTGTGTCATAAATATTTTTATTTATTTTATGTCTAAAAATTATAAAATAAATATCATGATGTAGTAAATATTTTTAAATTTCAAATGAATATTTATAGTCGAAGAGATAACTTATATTACACCATGTAATAATTAATTTACTAAAAGATATAGGTTTAAGTCATTTTTCTCTTTACGTTAAATTAATTAATATAAAGTATCATTATCACCCCCATATGGCTCTATGGGGTCTGGAAAACGACCCAAGGATTCCCATGGTCATATATATATCAACTAATAGGATTAGTAACATATGTTAGTGTAATTTAACATTATTATAACATTATTATTTTTCCATTATTTACAATATTTACCCATTAACCATGGTAAATAAAATATTTGACGAGGTAAATATTTAAAATGTCTAAAAATAAAAGTTACCTATTTACACAATTTATACCTCCAGATTCCAAATATGGAATACATTTTTTCAAATTCAAAACAAATAAGTGGAATAAATTAATTTAAAATTAATTCTTTTTGTCAAAAATGCATGTTTTTAAGAAATAATAATTATGAAAAGATGGACACTTATTTATGTCCAATTTCAAAGTCAAATTACTTCCAATGACAAAAATTGTATTAAATATTAAAACATAATATAATTAAACTTTGAAACTAATTAAAAAGATAATCTAACATTTTAAATGAATTATATTAAAAGGTTTTTTGGAATTAAAACACAATATTTTTCACTATTCAAAAAAATGAACTTTACCATATAGATACCAAAATTTGACCCAAAGTAAATTTTGAGGTCCAGATTCTAAGTAAGAATATTATTTTTTCAAATATAAAATTTAAAATTGATCATATCTATGTATAAATATGGTTTCCATCAAATGGTTGTAAACCAACCTATTAATGAATAATAAAGTATTTATGTTAAAAATCAGATTATTTCTTATTTTAAGCATCTAAATTTTATTGGAAAAATGTAAAAACATTTAACAAACATGTATATTTATATTTTAGTTATTTATATCCATTCATGAAAATACATCCTCTTTGAATTAACTACGATTTAAAATAATATTATATAATTATTTTTTAGTATAACCCAATGTAGTGTGAAATTAATATTTCAAAGAAACTCATTGTTGTGTATCAGGTGCACCATCGAACATAGCTTCCCATTTAAATTAAAACTAATATGTAACTCAAAAATTTTAATAAATATGAAAATGTTATATTTTTATTGACCTGGGATGTTACATCCTTCCCCTTTAGGAATTAATTCCTTGCAATTTTAAAATTGGTCTTGGAAACATCATTGAAAGTCCCACCTAAATAAAAGAGTCAATAAAAATAAATTTAAAAGAATGAAAGAGAAATATAAAGGTCACTCGATATAGCCTATAGTAGAATTCCATTATGTAAAACACAGATATGGAAGAGAAGAAAACCATCATGGTTTTATGGAGAGTGGTAGAAAACCTGATTATGAGAAAGTTAACCACCAGAAAATCACAAACTCGTGATGGGTTAAATGGTCTTTGATTCCCTAGTAGGAAAAGTTAATGGACAATGTTTTTGTTTTGAGTTACTTTTCATATGGTTTGAGAATTTGTTTAAGAGCTTTAATAATAATGTATTAAAACATGCTTACTTTTCATGTATACATTCATCCTTTACTAGATTTCTAACACAAACTCATCTTTTCTACAAATAATGGGCATTGAAGATGACTTGTTCACATTAAAATCTCTACAATAAACTTCTAGAGAATCACATGATCCACAAAAGATGTACTATAATTTTCCCATGTCTTTATACATTAAACAAAACCAAAATGGTTAGTACAATATCAAATAATCCCTAAAAATCATAATCTTTTACAAAAAATAAAAACTACTCTTAATCTACAAAATTTGTCAAATAATACCCAAATTTCAATAAAGACCATTCAATAAACAATTGTCTATAAAATTATTCAAAGTAATCCAAACAAATATTGACACCCAAATAATAGATGGATTTAATCACATAGTCTTCCAAGATAAATCTTAACATTTATCTCCAAATATCATTTGTTACTCAATAGGTAACATACTAAAAAGTAATTAACCTAATCACATATTCTACATGACAGGTTAATCATTTCCACAAAAAAACAAATCTTCATATGTCTAAAATAAAGCCATAGACTCTTCCAAAATAAAAATCCATACATTACTACACAATTGAGATTACATTGTATTCTATTTCCCTTAAGCATGTAATATTTACAAAAAAGAGAAAAAATATTTAAAATAACCTTTGTCACTTAATCACAGAATCAATTTCCTATATTATGGATATCCATTTGATAAAACATGTGTTTTCAAAATCAAATTATTCTTCATCCATAAAATATTTTAACATAAAATAAAAAGACTTACTAACCTGGGAATTCATGTAGGATAGTGGTAGGTGATGCGCCCTTTTCTCCCATCGGTTGTGGGATATATTCATGCGGCCTTTTTGGATGTGACGGGTTTTCACCAATATTTCGGGTTGTCCTTTTTATAAAACCCAAAAATAACCCTAAAATGTTTTAACCTCAATGTTTTTCTTATATCTTTAATTTTCATCCTAATAAATTAAGACCTAAACATATTATATATTTCCATTTTTCACCTCCATATGATAAAATAAATCAATTCCCAATAGTAAAAACACCATACCTTGATTATGGTGTCCATATGGTTTCAACATCATCTTGTTCATGTAGGTAGAAGGTCAATGCATTACAATAATGATTCATAGATCCTTAAAAATAATTTGATTCATTCATCCAAATACACATTGTACAACATGGGTCATATGGGTGTTATAGAAAAACAGTTTTAGAAAATAATCATGTATGACATATAATTTCAAAACATCTGATAAAACATGATTTTTATAAAACAGTCGGACCGAATTTGAGTTGAAACATTCAATAAATGGTCCATTTATTATATATTAAGTACCTGCTGAGAGACTATATTGTAAAATCATAAATAAAATGGTTGAGCAATAGTCTCTTTCTCTAGAACCTTTTTCAAAATAATAACATTCTTCAAAATATTGTGATAAGGTAAAATATTTGAGAATGACACGGTAGTATTTATCTTTCTTGAAAATATGAGAATATTGAGAAAATAGGATTTGATTAAATACAATTAATGATCCATGATGATACTGAGGGATAACGGAGGCTTTTGATATCTCAAACAACTGCTTGAAAGTGAGTTGTATGCTACAAAAAGTTTCACTCCCATCTGAACATGACTTTGTAGTAATTATTACAAGCATGTCATGAGGAAGAGATAAGAATGTCGTTTGAGATCCTCCTCCTTCCATTTGTATCTATATTTCCTTGTACTAAAAAATTAATAAAACAATGATTTAACTAAAATAATAGACATAGGGGCTAACCATGTTTTTAATCAACGCTCATAATCCCTAATGTTGTCTAAACCGACCTCTGATAGCAACTATGAGGACATGGCCCTAAAACGTTACATAATCTTGAATTAAATGAATAATTCACATTGAGAATATTTTTAGTTTTATAGTTTTGTAGAATTTGGACCTAACTATTACATATCAACTTGAAAATTACACATAGACACTACTACTTAGTATCTATTTTTTGAATAAAATAAAAACCCTTAAAAAGAAACATGTCATGTTCCATGTTTTAGACAGCATCACTTTTCCTTGATCCCATCTGTGACCTTGTTCATCTTTCAGTCATATGGAAAACATTCCAAAAACATGGGATGAACATAAAAATATCAGTAAGGGTTATAAAATAAGGAATGAAAACATTATCCCATAAATAAATACAATTCAATGAAACCTTACTTTTCAGAAATAACATACCTTATGAAATCATATGATTTTTTAATAACACATAGAAATCTTAAATCATAAATGTAACTTGGGGAATACAAAACATACTTACATTGTATCAATCATAGATACATTGGGAGGTATGTTGGAATACCCATCATAGTATATTCCTTAAATCCCATAGGATAAACATTAATGATTACCTCAGTCACGTTTCCTATTGTATTGGAGAGCTATCTCGGGCTCACCCGCCCTAGGTTTATCACAGAACCCCTAGTATATGTAAACAGTTCCCAATTACCATAAAATATTCATAACACATAAAACAATAATAAAGGATAGATATCATTTCCACATTTCAATCACAATATATCATTTTAGGATATTTACATATTCAATGCTTTATCAAACCATTTCAATACCATTTAAAACATTTAATGATGTTATTTTCGAATCAAAGTGTCCCATACAACTTTTAATCTTTTGAAAAAAAAAATTAATTCCAAAACATTCACGCCGATATAAATAAATCCTTGAAAACGTTTTTAAAACATGGACATTAATGAGAATGATTTAAGATAATAAATCATTAAAACATTGAAAATGATAGTTTAGTTAAAGAGATCCTAACCAAATGAGAGATGCTTGAATACAAGTAATTGAGGAATAACTTCAATCAATGCTTATAATTTCATGAGAGTAAGAAGATTTATTATATAATATTTTAATTATCATTATATACACTATATAAAATTGAATTTGTGTATAACAACAAATAAGTCTCAATGGAATGTAAATTGAGACAAAGTCCCTTACAAAGATTATATCCTTAGATTAAGGACAAATCAACGACATAATTCTATGTGAAAAATACGAATACACCGAATATAATTGGATATTATGTGTAAAACAATTATTAGTCATTCACACAAATTCATAGCACAACATAATCAAGAAGTATACGTTTAACACAAATAATTAAAATTGGGTTAAGAAGTTCTCTTATAGAAATTTGACAGCCTAACGACATCGCTTTAAAACTACCAAAAAACTTGATGAGAGAGAAAAGGGTCTGTCATCACATGGACATAAAATTTACAGCAATAAGTATATAGAAGAACATATCCCAACAGAGGAAAAAATAAATTAAAATACATGTCATAAAAGAAGTATTTGACTAAAAGAGTACGGTGAAAGGTTCCCTTACTAATTTGGTAACATACGAAACATACACCCCAAGAAGGAACAATTATACAATAAAGATTCAAATACCCATATGATAAATTATATTTCAGAAATAATACAATCATGGGCAGTACATACACCAAAGAAAAGGAAATAGTGGTAAATATAGCAAGAACCTCAAGAGAATAAAAAGTGAGATGAAAACCCTTATCACAGTGTAATCAATCAAGTCATATGACCAAAAGTTAAAAACCCACCAAATTAATCACAGATTTTCATCAATATAAAAATTATGGTGAGAATATATATCAAATTTAAGTACAAAATACACCACATTCAATAAATAATAGGTGAACAATGGAAATCTCACGGAATTAAAAGTAAGATCAGAATCCCTTAGAACGTTATAATCAATCAATTCATATGAAAAAAAGTAAATAAGAAAAAATGAATCATATAATACCATGAATATATAGATAATCATGATAATATATATCAAATGGCTGTAAAAACGTACCCCACATGCATGAAATATGTGGTGAACAATGGAAATCTCACAGAATTAAAAGTGATATAAGAAACCCCTTACCTCGTGTCCGACATGACTCGATCGTTATTTAATATCCTAAATAATAAAATAAATTCATTTTATACATGATTAAGAAATTTTTTAAATTTTATTATTCCTTTAATATCAATTATTACCTTTCTATAAAAATTAGTTAATTATTTGAGTTCTTACTGGACATTTTGTCGATGTTCATAACTTGAGGTAAAAATGAACTTGCTATAATTATAAATTGTCCATGTGGTCGAAATTCCATTATCTCCATAATTACATTCATGATTTAGATATCATATATATCATATATATACTGTATTTATATATATGTATGTATGTATGTATGTATTTATAATAGTAAATGACATTTGGAGATAAGAAATGAAATGCCCAATTCATCGAGACGGTAATTCGTACGAACGAATGAACTCTACTTTCATTTCTATATCATATTTAATAGAAAGAAATTGTAATGATAAATAAATATATTATAATTCCAGTAAAATATCATATATAATTTAATTATATTCATCCTTTATATGTTCCATATACGGCATGAATGAGTCACATCACTTCAAAGGGGCGGTAGTCTGCACTTCCTCAAATGAAATTGTCATATTTACACACTATGGAAACCATAAAGGTATTCTATAAAAGAAAAATACATAAGCATAAAAACAATATAAATATATTATATATCACATATAAATACAATTCAATCTTAATTTCCACCATAAGAGGTTGTAGGAGAAGATCTAACAATCATCATTTCGTAAGGAAATAGTTCATTGTCCACAAAAAACAGTATGTTCTTTACCCATTAGATGGAGGTTTGTGTAAGATTATTCATAATACATCTCATAAAAACAACATTTTATACTGATGATACTATTTCTGTTATAAATGAATGGAATAAAAAGAGTTTAGGGGGTTGGAGAAGTAAAATAAAACAAAATAACTTAAGAGAAGATGTTACCTTTAAATGGGGTATCTCCCATTGGTTTGAAAAAAAAGTTTTAACTAACTTCCCTTATACCTAGTTTAAGGATTATAGGATGAGTAGAGGGATTTAGGGAGCTTAATTGATAAGATTTTGGATGATCCAAGGGGCTTGAGCGGTGTAAAGAATGAGTTACAAGTGAGGGGTTTTTATAAGGGTGAGGAGGGGCTCTTTAGGAATGTTTAAAAATATTATTTTATTATATAATGATTTTCAGTATCTAAAGGTACTAAACATATTGAAGTAAAATATATGATGACTCATGTTCTAAATTAAATCGTAAAATAAGAATTTTACTGGTTTTGGATATTGTTTTAATATTTATAATCATATTTATTTAAATCATTCCTTAATGAGTTAAACACAACATCATTATTGTGTCATAACATTTTTTATTTATTTGATGTCTATAAATTATAGAATAAATATAATGATGTAGTAAATATGGTTTGATTTCAAATTAATATTTATATTCAAATAGATAACTTATATAACCCCATGTAATAATTTATTTACTAAAAGATATATGTTTAAGTCATTTTTGTCTTTACTTTAAATTAATTACTATAATGTGTCATTATCACTCTCATGTGGCTCCATGGGATCCCAAAATCAACCAAAGTATTCCCATGGTCAGAAATATATCATCAAATAGGATTAGTGACATAAGATAGTGTAATTTAAATTTATTATAATTTTATTTCATTACCCTTATTTACCACATTTACTCATTATCCATGGTAAATAAAATATTTGCAGAGGTACGTATTTAAAATGTCTAAAAAATAAATTTATCTATTTACATAAATTATTCCTTATGATTACAAATATTTAATCCATCTTCCCAAATTCAAACCAAAAAATTGGTATAAATTAATTTAAATGCAATTACCATTGTTAAAAACAAAAAACGTTCTTTTAAGAAATAATAACTATCAAAATACTAACGCTTATTTATGTCCAATTCCAAAGTAAAATAACGTCCAATGACAAAAAAAATTAAATACGAAAAACATAATATAAAATACACTTTAAAATTAATTTAAATGATAATATAATGTTATAAATAAATAAAACTAAAAGGAAAGTTTGAATTAAAATACAGTATTTTTCACTATTCATAAAAAATGAACTTTATCAGAAAAATACCAAAATTTTATCCAAAGTAAATTTTGATTTCCCAATTATAAAAAATAATATTTTTTATCAAATATTACATATAAAAGTGACTATGACATTATTATGGAGGGTTCCCCAACAATAGGTGTTAAATTGGCCTTTAATATATATTAAAGTATTTATTCTTAAATTCGGATTCTTTCTTATTTTGGGCATCAAAAATTTATTGGACAGATGTAAAAACTTTGAACAAACATGTATATTCATATTTTATTTAATTCTGTCAATTCCCCCCAATACAACGGCTAGGAATTGACTACTATTTAAAATAATATAATATTATTATTTTTCAGTATGACCCAAAGTTGTGTGCAATGTAATATTTCAAAAAAACCTGTTGTTTCGTATCGGGTACGCCATCGAACATAGAATCCTTTTTAAAGTAGAATTAATATTTAATTCACAAATTTTAATAAATATGAGAATTATACATTCATTATTTATGTGGACTGTTATAGTAAATGTTCCTAGAAGGTGGGTAAAAAGACGTTAAAATAGTTCATTAAATTATGTATATATAGATATATTCTTATTATTAAATGACTCAAATGACATTCAGTGGACTAATATATGTATTATGTAACTATTTTCTCTTTAAGAGAAATTTTTAATTAAAAATAATTACTTATATGAAAAAGTCGGTTTTTATCAACAACATAGAGTTTTTCACTATTCATAATGAATTGAATGTTTTCAAAAAAGTACCAAAAATTCACCCAAAGATACTTTTGATATTAAAAATTCAAAAATGATGTCAATTTTACCAAATTAAAAACATAAAATTAATTCATGTGGTCAAAACTAGAAAGCGGGGTTTAAAGTAATAAAAAACTATCAAAAGATTGACATCTGTTTATGTACAATCTAAATGTAAAATTACATCCAATGACCTACCTATATTAAATTATTAAATTTTATTTTAACAGTAATTTAAAACCACTAAAATTTATCATTTTAAATTTTAAATTTTTTGGATAAAAATGATGTTTTTAATTAAAATTTATTATTTTTCACTATTCAACAAAATATGAACTATTCAAAAAGTACTAAAGAATTTTCCCAAATAAAATTTTATGTCCCACCTATAAAAAAATTTTAGTTTCATAAAATTGAATATATAAAAGTATCAAATATTGGATTTAAAAATGGTTCTCCATTAGGAGGGGGAAAACTACAATTTTTTTTGGAAAAATACATCTTTTATCTGAAATATTGAATATGTCCTTATAGTTTGTCTCAAAAACAATTAATATGGATGTTAAAATCATATGTAGTATATAAAATCCAAAATTTAGTTAATATTATTCATTATAGTTTTTTAAATGGCTAGTTTGGTATGTCGTGGTGCTCTCAAACTCGGTATTGTGCGGTGCATGTTATTGAATTACTTTAAAGAGATAATGTATAATGAAATCCTAGGGTGTTACATTATCCCCTCATTAAATAAGTTGTGTCCTCCAATTTAAAATTGTTCTTCAAAATTAAAAGGTTGAAAATAGAATATACCTTTCAGGAAAACCCTCATCAGAAATCGGGTTACTAAAATTTAGTCTTAATAAGAGTGAAGCGAAAATGAAAAAGTCCCCACCAAATTTGGGTTTCGAATTGGAGAACATTGGTGGAAATTATAGACACATAATTGGAGTAAAAACGTAAATATTTATAGGGAGTGATTGAGGTCATTAGTCGCAAACAAGTGAACAATAAATGGGATATTGAGGTCCTTAAAGCTAAAAATCTACGATTATTTAAATATCATCAGTTTAACAAAACCTAAGGTATTAGGATAACACATTTTTGGATTTATGACCCCTTCCTTAAATTTTGAGAATTAATTTCTTCATTGAAATAGAAAAAAATGATTAATTTACATGTAGAGTCCCACCCTTTTACTAATTTCAACCACAAACTCATCTTTCACTCCAAAAGATAATTGAATTTGAGAATATTCTATTTATCTTAATCATATATGTTTCCAAAATTAATTAATTTATAATTCATTTCTTATACCATTTAAAAAAACTACATTATAAAAACCATGACATCGCGGTAGGCCAGTGTTAGGTGATGCCCTTTTATCGCCCTTCCTTCACGACTTCAAGTCACGTAGCCTTGCCAGACGCAACGGGTTGTCACCCGACCGTTGGGTTTTCCTTTTTTATAACAATTAAAAAATAATATTAATAAATGTTTTAACCTTATACAACAGTATCCAATGTCCATAATAATTCATTCCAACCTTAGACATAGCCAAAATAATTTTGTCCAAACTCATGACCCAAAATTTATAAGGAAAGAAAACATAAAGAAGATATCTTTTTCCATGTAATAACATGTGAATATATTAATCATGTATTCTCCTAAAATAAGGTATCACCCTAAATTACCATAAATACTTATTTATTACATTAATGCTTCCCCGTTCCTTATAGAATACTGGAAGTACTTCTTATATCAAAAAATTTCGTAAACTCCAACAATAATGGAATAAAAAAACAATTAATTATTTTCAAGGTAGTCAGAAATATCGAATATAACTTTTCCAAATCAATCATATCTTATTCTGATATCATTATGCCAGTTTATGAAACATATTAAGGGTTTTATTTCTCACAACCATATATTTTCCAAAAAAATTACTTGAAACATTGTCACCTTACTTGGTACCATACAGTCTCAAATCCTTAATGAAATAGTACTATAGTACAATTCATATATTCTTTATAATTCTTATAAATTTAACATCATTAATACAATAATAAAATGAAAAAATTATTTAATAACAACATAAGATCACTAATCATTCCACCTCATCTGCGGTTATATCATAACTTGATTATTATCTTATAGAATCATTTGGTGTATACTCTGATGATTGGGACATTGATTTGCATAATGTCCCAACTCCTTACAGATGAAGCATTATATATTTGAATCCCTCTTCTTATACTTGGAATCACGAGTTTGGTGGCCTTTTTTCCACACATATAACAAACTCACATTCCTTTCAAGCTCTTCACAGGGTGATTCTTCCCACAGTAATAACATATAGGAAAATCTTTTTTTCCTTCTTCCATTTATCCATATTTCTCTCTACCATCTCCTTATTTTCCAACTTCCCTTCAAATCCATATGACTTGGATAACACATGATATTATTTCTTCATATGATGATAATACGTGGGTGACTATTATCCTTATAAATGTTATCTTAAGACCATGAAAGATATGATCATTATTTCTCTTTGGATCATGAATATTGTAGGAGTTTCCATTCCTTCTATTGGACGGCATTTCTAAATGACGACATACCCTATGTTAGATCGTCGAATTAGGTATAATCCGAAAACTATAAAAGTTATCATCATGAATTTAATATTTACACACATATAGTCTCATAATCATAACATTGGTTTTTTTTGCTGACATATTTTCTCATAAATCCTTCATAATGGGTTGTAAAGAAAAAGTGAATTATCCTTTGAATATCCTCCAGGAGTTTCGTAGCCAATAGTGAAACAATTCATGTTTTCATGCACCAGTTCCCATTCAAGTCTAGATCAAAGCAGTGTTTTTGGATTTTAACCCTAGATACATTTGTAACAGAGTTGTATCTACCTTCTCGTATTGAGGCATGGATGTATTTCTTAGAAAACCCACATAATATCTACATTAGCAAAACATTTGTATATTCTTCTATAGTAATCCTCAAATTATATCTTAAGGTAATGTTTCATAATTAGAGTTTATATAAATCTATTTCCACGGTTTTTTCTAAAATTCCTCTGATATAAACTGTAATGCCCCGACTCCAAAAGCCCGGAGATGGTGCATTATTTTAATATATTGGCATGACTACAAGGAATCATGTCACGATTGACCACTTATTTTAGATGTCTGGGAAAATAGATTACATACATGAACATTACATTACACATTCTAACATAAAAAACAACATAAATAATCCTTTGATAAATCCTTTTTTCCCCTATCCTAAACATGCATATCAATCATAATACACTTCTTGAAATTCAGGGAAAACCAAACATAATAAATGGGTGAGCCATAATTCTTAGTAAGGGTCAACAAATTAGTATAATCTATAAACTTTTAAGGAAATATGGGTAATAAAAACAAAATCCTTTAAAACATAAACAAGAAAATAAAATGTAAAAAATAAATAAAACATTACCATATAACACATGCACATGGATATTGTACTAGACGAATAATCACATGTAATAACTAATATCAAAACGTGGAAATGCATAATGTCGGACATCTTAACCACATATTCAAGGCCTCGTGCCAAGACTACAAATAAATATTTTTCCAAGTCCCTATGCCAAGACACTAGTTTGTCTCATGAGACCTACCGATACAAAAAGTAGATATAGTGGGCTCCACCAGCCACTTACTAATTCTAACACATTCTTCATATGAAACTATTGAAACATAACAAAAACACTGTTTTTAAAACTAGCATAAATTTTTTTGAGACTTCAACCATAAACCATGACTGGTATAAAAATAACACATCCACAATCAACATATCCTAACTCATTAAATACAATGTGGATGATTGTATATTAATAAATCAACCTCAATCAATAATAATATCTAGTAAGGATGTTAACATAGTTGAAAATGATCAGTAAAACATTTTGAGAGAAATATCACTTTTTTGTAAAATCATTTAAAATTCATGCATTTATAAAGGAAGTAATTTAAGAGATATTTTTAATCAAATTTTCTCATACCACTTTGAAACTTTTGAAATTAATTTACATTTTAAAACAATAATTTCAATATAAATAAATCCTTAAATCATTTTTAAAACATGGAAATTAATTAAAAATATTTAGAAAAATAAATCATTGAAACTTCAAAATGCTGATCTTGATAAATATTCCCTTCCCCAAAACATTAAAATATTCATTTTGAAAACATTTTTATGAAACATGTACATGGATGATAAAAATCTCCGAGTAAAAACATACACATAAAAAAACTCGAATAAAAATGAGATAGGGGGATTATCCCTTACCTTGTACTTTTCTTTGGTTGAGGGTACATCTAACCTCTTTATCTTCAGGCTCTTTCTATGGATTTGAACAACATGGATCCTTAGGTTGTCTTTATGATCAAAGTAATTCCTCTAAGATAATGTGTGGGTAGTTGGGATGAGATTTTAGTAGGGTTTGGCCAAGCCAAATGGCATTAGAGGTGTGAATTTGAGAGAAGGGGAAGTACCCTTTTATAAGGGTGGTGAGTGGCACTTTAGAAAAGTTTTTAAATAATAATTTATTATAAAATCATTTTCCTTTTCTAATATATCCAAATGGATTTATTTCAACGATAAGGTGGGGATGGGTATAAATCCTCTCAACCAATATGTTTTATACAAGTTTATGTCACTATATTAACCTTATCTTATATATTTAACTATTAATTAAACAGTTTATCACTTACTATGTCGTCTATTATTTTTATGTTATATGGTTAATAAACTTACTATAAAATTACATGTGAACCTCAAGTGGTTAATTAATAAAATATCTAACCTTATCTAAGTAATTTTTCAGAACTATATACTTTTATGATTTTTTTATTAATTAATAAAATAGTATTTTTATTAAAAACTCATTTATGTCAATTATGAAAATATTGATTAATTTATTTTTCATAAATTAATAACAAATTTGTGACTTCTAAAAAATACATTTAATCATCCCAAACATGTCATATTCAAATAGAAAATTTGTGTCTGGCATCAAAATTCCCAACTACATTTATTTTTATATTTATAATAACAATTATTTTGATCCTTCATTAATAAGGAAATTACTGCATAATCATTGTGTCATAAATAAATTTAATTATTAAATGTCTAAAAATATATAAGAAATTGTTTTAACTTTCTAGTTAATTTTTATAGTTGAATTTTTCTTATTCATAATTCTATATAAATAATGGTTTAGTAATTAAACATTGTATTTAACACTTTTAAGTCTTCCTTTAATAAAATATTATAAATGATGTAATCTTACCCAAATGGATCAAAAAGATATTATTTTGGTCATAAGGTTGAAATTGGATGAAATACACTTATCCAATAGAATTTGGACATGTGTTGGAGAAATTTTAATATTATATTTATCTTTAATTTCCTTATTTAATTTTGTCGTGGTAAATAAATTTAAAAAATTACCATTCAAAAGAAAATATTTTCATACCATTGAATAACATTTTACTTACTGATGTCATCCATGTCTCCCCAATTTTTGAAATTCAATTCACAGAAGCGGTAAAATTGTGTTTCATTCAAATTTTCAAGTGTGCCTAGAAGGTTGGTAAATGTTCCTAGAATGTGGGTAAAAAGACTTTAAAATGGTTCAATAAAATTTTATATATCAAATCATATTATAAAATTACACAAATAACTTAAATTGGAAAAATATATGTATTATGTATCTATTTTTACTTTAAGATAATTTTTTAATTAAAAATTTATTTAAATGAAAAAGTTTGTTTTTATCTAAAATGTAGTGTTTCCACTATTCATAAAAAATTGAATGTTTTCATAAAATAAAAAAAAATCACCCAAAGATAATTTAGATATTCAAAATTTCAAAATTATGTCAATTTTTTGGAATTCAAAACATAAAATTAATTCCCATTGTGAAAACCAAAAAGCTGGTTTTTTAAAAATAAACTATCAAAAGATTGACATGTGTTTGTTTAAAATTTAAATGTAAAATTACATACAATAACCTACATTATTTTAAATGATAAAAATATAATCTAATGATACTTTAAAACCACAAAAATGTATAATTTACCACTATAAGTTCATATGATTAAAAAGGTTGTTTTTAATTAAAATTTAGTATTTTTTACTATTCATCAAAATATGAATGTTATTAGAAAAGAACAAAAAAAATTCCAAACTATTTTTTTATGTCCCGCTTCTAAAAATAAATTTATATTCATTATATTTAATATATTAAAGCTTCAAATATTGGATTTATAATGGTTTTACCCTTAAAATATGGAAAACTTTATTTTTTGAAAAATACTTCTTTTATTTGAAAAATTAAATTTGTCTTTATATTATGTCTAAAAAAATAATATATATGTTAAAATTATATGGAATATATAAAGTTCAAAATTCAATTTAAACTCTTCATAACCTCTTTTTTAAATGGCTAGCTTGGTAAGTCGTGGTCCGCTCGAACTCAGTGGTGCGTGTGACGCAAGCTATCGAATAAATTTAAGAAGATAATGTATAATGAAATAATAGGGTGTTACATGTCCTCTAGCCAAAATAACATTTCTAAGAAACAATTTTGCTTGAGGTTCTCCATACACTCCAGCCACATCAACTTCTCCAGGAACATCCTCAATCTGAGGCACCTTATCCTCAGCCTCTTCCTCATGGACGCCAGATATAATTTCATTAAACTCCTAAATGATTTCTTGATTTTCATCATCAGGATGATGAGGTATGTCCTCATTACCAGCATCTCCATGACCAACAGCCTCATTTCCAACTAGATCAGCATTATCAACAGCTCCATGTATATATTATTCACTGGATCTGTCATCTACTTGTTGTCCCACTTTAAAAGAATCACTAACAAGCTCATCATCTCACTAATCATCAATATCATCATCATCAGGATCTTCATCTAACTTACTTAAATATCCTTCCACACCAGTTAACACTGTCTTTTCCTCATCCTCATCACCTAACTAAGGTTCCCTTGAGGGTAAATCCAAACATTGACTAGTCGGTCCATAAGACATGTCTTTTGGGCATTCAACAATATCAGGATCAATGTTTTCATCAAAATGAGATCCTTCTTCCCATGACAACTCTGCCTCATCTTGCTCATCTAAATATACAGCTTCCTCTATTGGATTTAGGCCAGGATGAACTTGATCCTTTCGTCTAGTAGGACGGTCAATCAGATGGAACTTCTCATAATATCTTTTCTCATCCCTTACCCATCATTTTTTCCACAGGTTCTAGAAAATCTTCATTCTCTTAAAAATATATTTCTGAAGTAAGAACCCACAGCTGGCACTAAAAATTTCATCTTCATCATCCACAAAGACCAGCTTCTTTCGCATATTAGATATCATCCTAGGATAGTACAAACATGTTTTTTCCTGAGGGGTTTGTCATATCATAAATGTTCACCATCAGATACCTAAAAATATTAACCATTATCCCATTTTTAACAGGTAAATCGGGAATACATTCGGATACTCCACAACATATAAATCTCCATTCCATGCGTAGATTTGATAATGAATAAACTTAAAAAGTAAACTTGACTCTCCATCAAATTCACTGGTAGTATCTCTCATTGATTCTCTACTTCTGGTGATCTCTTTCAGAGTATCCTCCTATGAAAACAAATTAGAGGAAGGTGGAATGTTACCCTAATAATCAGAAAAGACACTATCATGAGGAATTTCCAAACATTCATCCCATTCCTTAGATGGAAAATTCATCTCTTTCCCTATTACTATAGACTTCATTCTCACTTCTTCAAATACATCCAGAAATATCTTTAAGTTGAGATAAAACTCATTCACAAGATAGGGATCAAATAGTCTTTCATTTTTTGAGAACCAGATTATGCATCCTTGAGATTATTTTACCCTTATAAAAAGTGACCTACTTGACAAAATCCTTTCTGAAAATACATATTTCTCAACTGTAACTACTCGACTTCTCAAACCTGGCTTTTCACTACCAATGGGCTCACCCTTATGATGCTTAGAAATTGGAGATTCATTTGGAACTTCCATTGCACACTTTTTCCTTTCCATTATGGGGGTTCAAATGTGAAGGTATTTGAAAGGTCTCTTGTAGATAATTAGAGGGTCAAAGAGAAGAGGGTTCAATGGTAGAGAATAAGGTGAAAGGTTGAGATGGATGGAATTTATTATATCTTTTAGGGATTATAAGTCGTAAAGAACAAAAAAACGATAATAGGTAAAAATAACATAAAACATTGTCGTTTTACTTAAACTGACAGAATCATAAAAGGTTCCTTAAGGCGTCGGTTTCATAGGATTGGTTTTTCACGATCAGTTTCAAGTGATCGGTTTCACAGATCGTTTTCACAAATCAGTTTCACAGATCGGTTTCACAGATCAGTTTCATTGATCGGTTTCATATATCGGTTTCACATATCAGTTTCACATATCAGTTTCAAAGATCGGTTTCACATATCGGTTCAACAGATCAGTTTCACAGATCAGTTTCACTAAACGATTTAATAGATCAGTAGATAATTTCAAAGGAAAAATAGATTTGATAGGAATTTCAAGATTCATCCTTCCTAGTTCATATTTGATATAGTTAATTCTCATAGATTTTAAGGGTTTAGTGAATATGTCAGCAAGTATATTCTTAGTCCCAATGAACTCAAGTGTTTTATAACATTTTTTATAATGATATCCCAAAAAGTGATGTCTTATATCAATATTTGTTGTTTTATACTGACAAATTAGATTTTTAGAAATTTTAATAGCACCTGTATTGTCACAGTTTTTGGGGATTTTTCGGAATTGAAATCCGTAGTCTAATATGGTGTGTTTCATCCAAAAACTTTGTCCATAACTACTACCAACAACAATGTACTCTACTTCTGTAGTTGATTTTGAAACTGAATTTTTCTTTTTACTACACCATGATATTAGAGACATTCCATAAAAGTGACATGTTTAGAGGTACTCTTTCTATTTAAATTTTTTCCACCAAAGTCATCATCTAAATAACTAACAAAATCAAAAGGTTGTCCTTTTGGATAAAACATTCATAAATTAGTTATATACATGAGGTATTTGAAAACTCTTTTAACAACATTTAAATGTGACTCTTTTGGGTTTTCATGAAATCTTACACACATACACACACTAAAAATTATATCTGTCCTACTAGTGGTTAAGTAAATCAAACTCCGAATAATTCCTCTTTATGTAGTTTGATCAATAGATTTTCCATTTTCATCAAGATTTGACTTACATGTATAACTCATAGGGGTTTCACTACTCTTAATTCTATCAAGTCCATGTATTTTCAAAAGATCTTTCATGTACTTATTTTGATTTAAAATAACACCATCTTTATTTTTAAATATTTTAAACCCAAGAAAGTATTTAAGTTCACCCATCAAAATAATTTAAAACATAGTTTTCATTATTTTAGAAAAATCATTATATAAATAATTTTTAGAAGATCCAAAGATAATATCATCTACATATATATTAGCTATTAAAACTTCTGTATAAATTATTTTTATAAACAAATTAGGATCTGTAAGTCCTTTTGTAAAGACTTTATAGATAAAAAATTACTTAATCCATCATACCAAGCCCTTGGAGGTTGTTTCAAACCATATAAATCATTAGATAATTTGAACACTTGATTTTGAAAAAGTGGATTTGTAATACCTAGGGGTTGTCAAACATAAACATCCTCAACTATATAAAAATTTAATAATTCACTTTTGACATCAATTTCATAATGTCTAAAATCCAAGTGTGATGCATAGGCAAGTAATATTATAATGGCTTCAAGGCTATCTACTATTTAAAAGGTTTCTTCATAATCCATTCTTTATTCTTTATTATATCCTTGTGTAACATCCTAGCTTTGTTTCTAACTATATTTCCAGCTTCATCCACTGTATTTATAAATACCCATTTAGTTTATATGGTCAAAGTATATTTTGGTCTATCTAAATATTTCCAAACATTATTTCGTTCAAACTGGTTAAATTCTTCTTTCATGTCAATTACCCACATTTCATCATTAATTGCATCATTGATATTTTTATGTTCATGTTGTGACAAGAATGACGGATGTTCAACCTGGTTTCTCAAGGAAGCTCTAGATTGTGTTACTAATTCTAAATCTCCAACAACAACATATAATGGATGATCTTTATGTGTCCTAGTTGGTCTAGTAGTTGTTCATCATTTCGATCTAATTCATTATGAATAGGATCTGGAGAACTTCCAGAACTGGGGAACTTCACAGATTCCTTCATATGATGATTTGAGGTTTTATCATTAATATCCATATTGGACATATCCGCTTAAATAATTTCTTTGTGAGGTCTTAATCTTATGTAGATCGGTTTCATTAAACATGACATGTATAGATTCCTCCATGCATTTTGTTTTCTTATTAAATAATCTATAGACTTTTCATGATGTAGAATATCCAAGAAATATTCCTTCATCACTTTGGCAGGAAAATTTATCTAAATTGTCTTCAGTGATCAGAATATAAACCTTACATCTAAACACTTTAAAATAACATGCAGTGCGTTTCCTATTATTACACACCTCAAATGGGGTTTTCTTAATTATGATTCTAATTAAGACTCTATTTATTATGTATCAAGTTGAATTAATAGCTTCAGCCTAAAAATAAATCGGTAGGTCATATTCATTTGGAAAATTTCGGGTAATTTCCTATAGGGTTCTATTTCTTCTTTCTACCACACCATTTTTTTGAGGTGTCCAAAGGGAAAAGTAGTTATTATTACAGCCATTTTGTGAGAAAAATTATTCAAAATCTTGATTCTCAAACCCAAGGCCACGATCACTTACTAAAAATTTAATCTTAATTCCACTAAGATTTTCTATAGTACTAGAATACTTGGTGATGTGAGAATAATATTTACTCTTGTGAGATAAAAAAGGTCCATGTATACCAAAATAAATCATCTACAAGGAAATAAACATATTTCTTCACATTGAGACTCAAAATTAAAGATGGTATAAATAAATTCATGTGAAGAAAGTCAAGAGGATGAGAAGTTGTCAATTCTTTTTTGGACCGAAATAGGTTTTATGTTGCTTTCATTTTTGAAAAGGATTGCACACCTTGTTGTCTAGAAACTAAAATTTGGGTAGGTAATTATCTAAAACATCTCTAGTTAACTTATTAAGAGAGTGTATGTTGCAATTTCCTAGTCCACTATGTCAGAGACATTACTCTTTGTGAAAGATATTTAGACCAGAAACATTCTATGAGGCTAGTGTGTCTATATTTATAGCATATACATTATCATTTCTAAGACTAGAAAATATTAAGTTATTCTTAGCATAAAAAGAATGGAATGAATAATTTTTTTATTTTACATTAAATCCATCATCACATAATTGAGATATGAGGAGAAGGTTATACTTTAGTCCATCAACATAATGTACTTTAGAAATTTAAATTGAGTTAGGGTTACAAATATGGCCTAGGCCGATGATTCTAGCATCACCATTGTCACAAAATATGATATGTCCTCCATCAATGTTGATAAGACTATTATATCATGAATAGTCCCCTATCATATTTCTTGAACAAACTCTTTCCAATTACCATTGATTTATATAGGATCCCTTTAGGCAGTTTACCTACAAAAAAGGTCATCCAAGAAAAGATTTTGGTACCCATAATTGTCTTATGGGATTCCTATATGTAGAATATAGAGTGTTTGAGAAATAAATATTGTTTGGTCCTGAAAAATTGAATGTAGTAAAAGAATTATTGGAATGTGAACTTGTAGTAAAATTCCTGTTTTTGAAGAAAGAATCTGATTTTACCAATTTGGTTACAAAATGTGGTTTGGATAAATTTTGTTGACCCCTTTGATATCCTATCCCATAAGTATACATATGATCAATTAATTTACCAAGAATTTGAGTAAGGTTATGTTTTCCATTGTTAAACGTTTCTATGTCCTTCTTAAATTTCTCATTATACATTTTTAACTCAATGTTTTCCTTGAGCAATTGAGAATTTATCACTTTTTCAGTTGTAAGTCCAGATTTAACAGTCATAGTAAGAGCTTGATGTTTCTTCAAATATTTTTACTTATCTTTTAACTCATTGCATGTTTCTTTTATCATGTTACAATATTCCAACTATTCACCATTTTTCAATCTCTTAGACTCACATTCATTTTCAGAATAATAACAATTATGTAGAAGAGAGTATAAGGTTACCTAAGTTGTGTTTTTCAAAAAAACTCTTATTATCCATATCCTCCTTCTCATTATGAGAAGAGAAAATGATTCACTAGAGCGATCCTCAAAGGCACTCCAGGTGGCCATTGTTTCTTTCTTATAATTTCTATATTTATTTTCATACTTCTTCTTGTATTTCATCTTTGTACAGTCATCCTTGATGTGTCCTTTCCTTTTAAATTCATAGAAAATTATATCTTCTAATTTATTATTTCACTTCAAATCCTTTTTCCTATTACCCTTGTTGTCATACTTCTCTTTGTAAATAGGCTTTCAAAAAAACTTCTTTTTCCTATAAAATTACTTGAATCTCATTGCCAGTTTGGCCATTTCATCATCACTCTCTAAAATTGATTCTTTACTACTAGAGTTTACAATAGATACTTGGACCTTCTCTAGGCCTTTAATTTAAGAGGCAGTAGTCTTGAAGGCTATAGAATTATGTTTTAGTTCCTCCTCTTCTTGATTTACCGTCAATCCATCTTAAGACAAAACTAATTTTCCAATCAATTCCTTCATTGAAATAGATACAGATTTCCATCTCCATCTTTTCGGTAAGAATAATATAATCCTCATAATATGATTTTAGTTGTAACTTCACATTCTTAAATAATTATGGTATTCACAATTTCATTGAACATGATATACATATTGTAAATATATTCATCAGGCTTCATTCTGATGTTGTCATATTTAATATTATAAGTATTTAATCTCATTTATTTAACATTTGATGTGCCCTCATGAGAGATAGATAGAGTGTCCCAAATATCACGTACAATTTTACAAGAAGAAATATGATTAAACTCTTCATCTCCTATTCTATAGTACGTAGCATTCATTTCTTTACAATTACTGTTATAGTCAGTCTTGGTAGGTTCATCCCAAGTGTTTCTAGTAGCTTCAAAAATTTCATATTTACATTCAAAAGAATTCCAGATTTCAAATCCCATACTTTCTAGATGTATTATCATTTTAATATTCAACTGAGCATCGTTAGTTCTATTAAAGAACGGTTGTCTATTGGTATCATCCCCTTATAATCTATTATCCAATATATACATTGTAAAATAATTTCAAAGAGAAAAAAATTTATAAATAACAGAAATTTTAAGATATATGAAAAATAACTACAATAACATTAGAAAATATTTGAACGATTACTTGTCTTTTTCTATCCTCTGATACCAAATGCTGGTCAGAATAGATTACTCAAGAGGGGGTGAATTGAGTATCAATAAAAAATTCTGTTAAAATGGTTCTTCAGATGATATTTTCCAATTAATATATAATCATAGTCATTTTGTTGGGAATTTATAACAGTCATGAATGCTCAATTAATTTCTCAGAAGATTTATTAGTTTTTATCTTTAACAATCTAAAGATTACTAAAACTTTTTAAACTAATCTACTGATTCAAAATAGATATAAACAGTTTCTAAACTAACTATCAAAGTTCAATTTAATTTCACTTGAAATTAACTAAACATATATCAGATTAAACTAAAATATAAATACCCAGTAGATAAAAATGATTTGTTGAGTCTCGTGTTTAGACTTATTCCTATCCACTTGGTGATTAGCTGCAACCAAGTAGTTTATATTAAAAAAATATTGAATCTGCACCCTAGATCGAGGATCACAATAGCACACAAGTCCATCATGGTCACACTTAACCTCTACAAGAGTTATTCATGGTAAAAACAAGAAATAGATCACACATGATCCCTTCCACTATTCTATGTGGGATACAAGAGTAAAGAGAGAGTGTGTGAGGATATTGGGTGTCCATGAGCTATGCACAGGAGAGAGTGTGTGTGAACCAAAAAAATGAACACACTGCTCAAAAAAGGTAAACACAAGACCACAACAATGTTATTAAAGAATAATAGAGTTTATAAATATTTTTTTGTTATTCAGTGAATCTATGGACTAGACTGAAGTAGAAAATATGATATTCGAGTCCTCTTCTAGAAGATAGCTTCACAATAGAGTATTGTGGCCTCTGTACTTTAGCTTTCAGGTGTGAAAACATTTATCTTTTTGATGTTAGGATGTTCAATGAAATTTAGTACGTTCTTTCTTTTCTTATTGAACTCCTTTTGTACACTAGCTTCAAATTCATGGAATTTTGGACATAGCTTTTCTGGTTCTTCTATTTTAACTATATTTGCATTCGCATGACCTGTCACACACAAACACGCCACACGGTTTAGCTTGTAATCCTTTTATAGTTCACGGTACTGCAAGCATGAAGATATCCCCATGTGCATGTTCCTTGTACTATCTACGGATATTCTTATAGACAACATTAAAAAATGTCAGAAACATTGATTTGTCTAGATATGATCATTTTGAAACAAATTTTAATCAATAAATTTGAATTAGTATTTAAGAATATTGGTGAGTCATAAGTATCGGTGACTCATTTGCATCGGTCTTTCATTATCGGTCTGTCAACATCGGTCTGTCAGAATCAGTCTATCAGCATCGTTCAGTCACCATCGGTGACTCTTAATATTGATGAGTTCATTCCATGGGTATCAGTAACTTAGAGTATCAGTGAGTCATTTGTGCTATTGGTTTTTCACAGGTTGGTGAGTCATTCAGCGGTGACTTATCCATTAGTGAGTCGATCATCGATGTGTCAAACATCGGTGTGTCGACCATCGGTGACTCGTCCATCGGTGAGTTGATCATTGGTGTGTTGAACATCAGTTTGTTGCCTATCAGGGACTCGTCCATCAATGAGATGAACATCAGTGTGTTGACCATATGTGTGTCGTCCATTGGTGACTCTTCCTTCGATGACTCGATTGAACTAACAGTGCCAGGGACTGTGAAAATCTCATAAAGTGTCTTCCTTACACAAAACATAACCAGATTAAGTGATATCCATAAGTACATGTATATATACAATAGTTAGAAGCATAAATATGGTTTGTTGACTTATTGATATATATTATTCAGTATGGCATAATTTATTTACTTAGAGACAGTAGAATCTTCATATCGACATTATTTGTGATTATAAAAACCACTATATCATTCAAGGTCCAACCACACATATAGTTCATATTCACAAGATATAATTACAATATTTTGTAATGGAAGACTCAATATTCCTTGGCTCATGTAGAAATAATAAATTAATGAATATAATATTGATAAAACCCCTCTCACCTCCACTATAAATAACACCCTTCACACCAACATTTCCTCACACCTCTCAAGCTTCAATACTTTTCTAATCTATGTCCAAACATCTTCCCTAACCCTTCCCCACGTCCAAGAGCTTATAGTATCATCAAAAGACAAAGCCAAGGTTCTTTATGGAGGATCTCAAGAGGTTGATTTCATAGGTAATATCTCTCTCTCGTTTCCTTTAATTTCCTTTCAATTTCGTGTTCTTTTCTTAATCTCTCCCCACCTATCCTCATCCACATGGTATGGTAACTCTAGTATCTCATATATACTGTAATGTTACGATACTGATGGGATAATATATCATCCAACCCACGTCTCCCCTTCTTTTTATTTTAGAAATGTAAACAGTGTTTGTGAGGTGTTAATTTATCACCTTCAAGAATGACATGTTTTCTTTTTTCCTTTACCGCCTTCAGATCTGGTCACGATACCATTTTTAGGGTCTAGATATATTATACTATATTAACTATATTCTATCTAATTTTGTTGATCTATCTTATGTACATATCACTAAATGATTAAACAATGAAAGTTCTTTGTGGTCGAAAATCCGCCAGAATTAATCCAAACGATCATCCTTAAATTATTATCTAATGATTCATCCACATGGTATATAACATAATTCATTATAATGAAATTTAAAATCCTATAATATCATTAATAACATTCAATATCATTTTTGGATGTTTATCCATGTTCTACATGAACATCTATTCATAAATACAAGTGAACCGTTCAAGAAAACCATAAAAAATGAACATTCTGGAACAATGGATCTAAACTATATATCATCCAAAAGCCAAGAAAACGAACCTAATAAAACCATAATATGTGATATAAAATTTTAACTTGTTCTGGAATTGTTAATTAATGAATCAAAAGTGGTTATACAAGACATTAATGTGAAGAATGCATTCAGATACATGGTAAGGGGAAATTCTCGAACACATCTTTATTTCTTTGAGTTCACCCTCTTTCACTCAATTTTTAGTATGTTCACTCCTTAATAATCATTTTTTCAACATTATATTTCCATTTATTGAATATAAATGTTATCTAATAGATTTTATGTCAAAAAAATGTTTTCTAGAAGAACCCTACTTTCAAAAACACATCTTTTACTTCTCATTCAAGTTTCATGGTTGTTTTATCAAGTATGTTATTCCCAATTTCTTTTGGGAACTCAATGTTAATGAATGTGTTCTTATGAGATGAAACTCATTCATTTACATGGTTTATTTATGTTCATTTTTTACATATGATCTATGTGGAATGAATAATAATGATAATATTATGATGTTTCGGGTCCGCCTGGAATCATACAATGCTCCAATGCATTGGGAAAATTGATGAATCTCATTAGATAAAGTAGAATTTTTTGTGAACATGATTCTAGATTTGTTCAAAACTATGTGTCATGGATGACCACTAAGACATGATGTTTCATGTTTATGTATTTCCACATTTCGATTTTTTTATTATAGTTTCTTGTCATGATTTTGATGATGATGTTGTGATTATTATCACCACATTATATATTGTTCTTATCTATCCAATTACTGCGCTTTTAGTTCACCCCTTTTTTATGTACATACTTAGGTAACTACATTATCTAAGGATAGGTCAAGTTCCAATAAGAATCTAGAGAATATGTAATTAAACAAATTTTTATGCTTGATGTTGTAGAAGATATGTTTTGTCCTCGTCTTCTCAAGACACTAAACCTATGGGTCATTATCATGTAATACTATTATATTGTTTATATTTATAATAATGTAAGAGTAATTTAAAAAAAGTTTGGGTCTCTATATCGGGGTATTATATTTCAGTTATATAATTAATATGTGTATATTAATTGAATATTTTTTGATCTTACACGTCTGCAGATCATTTTTTATTCGGTGTATTGATGATGGTATCTCATTTTGATATTTCATGTTATGCTATAATTTTTTTGAATTTTTTGTGTTTGGTTATTTTCTTTTTAATTTGTTATTGTTTATATTTTGTTTAATAATAATGTTCATCAAATATTGATTTAATTTTTTCCCAACTATATGACTTGATCCCTTCTCACTAGTAAGCTGTTTCTTACATACATAGGGATCAGAAAGATGCTATGTGAAAAATTGATAGTATCCAAGAAAATCGGGTGAGGTAATTACAAAATTATATCATAGAAACATTTTATATTACATACTATTGAGGGATCTGTAGAATTGAGATAGTATTGTTATAAATTGAGTTGAAGTCAATTATTGTTTAAAAAACAAGTATATTGGACATCTCAGTTTCTACGATTGTGGGATTTATTTTATTATTTTTTCATTTATTGTTTCAAATTTTAATTTATGTTTCATTGTATTTTTATGGTTTAATGTATTTTTTATTTTCCCTTGTGCTGATTTTTGGGGATTTCATGCATCATGTATAATAAGATAGTTTCACATGTAATTATTTAGTTTACCTATGTTTGATTATGAAAACAGTAATTAAATTCTAAATATATATATACATTTAGTGTTGTTGAAAATAAATTATTTCTGAGATGAAAAAAAATTAACCTGATAATGTTTTTTATTTGTTTTTATATGTTTTTAATAAGTGTACATGTATAAGTTGTATGAATATAGTCTTACATAAGTTTTTGGTAGGCACTTAGAGTGTGTTTCTTTGTGTAGTTTCTAGCATTTGTGATTATTAATGGAAAAAAATTAATATTTAAGATATTATGGGTGTTACAATGTCCCTACCTTTGTATTTCATTGAATCCTATTCAATGTTATCCCATGTGTTGGGATTATAATCCTTTTTAAAAAATTAAATGAATTTCATCCTTGAAAATGACATAATCTATAATTTTGTGCATCTGATTATTGATTTCTCAGTATGAATTATGTGGTATTATAATCAATCAAGGTGGTAGTGTGACAATTAGAATTTTGTATCTTCCGAAAAATCATTGGGGTCTAGATTGTTCTGCAATCAATAGATGACCCTAGAATGAATTCATTGAGCAGTTTTATAATGTAAGAATTTGACGTCATTGAATTTTCTAGAGATCCCTTGTGACATATTGTAACACCCCGAGCATCCATGATATGCTTCTCATTTAATAATGCAATAGCTTGCATGGTACGCAAGTTCGAGTTCTAACGCACCGCGACTAATCAAAGTAGCCGTTATGAATAGTAATAACCCCTTTTTAAAATTATAGAAATTTTATATTTCAAAATGGACTTCGTTTTTTTATTCGTAATATCGAAATTATCCTAAGTTGAATTTTTTGTAATTTTCTGAGAACTCCCAATTTTTTATGAATAGTGATAAATACTTAAAACAAATTTTTTAATCAAAATAATTTATTGGGATAAATTATACTATTTAGTGGTTTTAAAGTATAATTAGAATATATTTTTACCATTTTATCAAATGGTGGTCATTAGAATTAATTTAACATTGAGATTGGACATAAACAATTGCCAATCATTTGATATAAATTGTTTCTTGAAAACACGCTATTTGTTGTGACAGCGGGAATTGATTATAAAATTAATTAATGCAACTTATATGTTTGGAATTTTGTAAAATAGACATCATTTTTGAATTCCGAATATCAATTATAGCTTAGGGTGAAATTTTGGCATTGTTATGAAAAACTTCAATTTTTGATGAATAGTGAAACCACTAAGTGGAAGTTAAATAACTGATTTTTCGTTTAAATGAAATATTACCACTTATGTGTTTTGATTTTCATAAATCCGACATACATGGTTGTTATTAAGAAGTAAAATGTGGTTCAATGAGATTAAAATAATTTTTTGGTGAATAGTAACTTTTAAGTTCTTAATCGCGATTAGAGGTAATTAGTGTAGTTTAAGGTAAAAATAATGTTTTAATAATATGATATGAGCTTGACACTTGTCCTACTCCTATTGGATGAGTCATGGCCGACCACGACAACCCATGGGTCAACTTGGGGACCCCATGGAGCCACTTTAGTTGGAAAATGACATTAATATATATTTATTTAATGTTAAAATTAAATTGACACAAACATGAGTTGTTTTACTAAAACAATTTTTAAGTGGGGTTAAACAAGTCCAAATTTTGACTATAAATATTAATTGGAAATCTAAAAAGATTTCATAAATCATAGTATTTTTTTATAATTTTTATACATTAAATTAATTAAAGTATTTATGACATCATTATGATGCAGCGACGACCTCATTATTTAACGATTTTAATAAAATGAAACGATAATGTAAAATTCAAGGCTTACAATTGTCCGAAGTCTATTGGATGGGTATATTTCGAACTCTTATCACCTTAGCCACTAATTATATAAGTGTGGGACCTTTAGAATCCGAAAATAATTGTGTAATAATGTAACATTTCAATCTTTCCAAAAGTGCCCCTCCTCTCCACTTATAAAAGGCCCCCACCTCTCCCACCTTATTCACACCTTCAAGCCATTTGGCTCGGCCAACCTCTGCCCAAATACTCTCCCAACATCCCCCTATTACTCCTAGAAGCCTCACTTTGGGCAGAAATCTTCCCAATGAAGCCTTTGGCTCAAATCAAAAAGAGTTACCCGATTTTGAGGTAATGTCTTCTCTAATGTTGTTTTGTTTTAGTTTTCTTCTCCATCCCCCTAAACTCTTTTTATTCATTTATTTTGTAACAAAACCAGTATCCTAAATATACTAGGATGTTGTTATAAGAATTATTCGAGATACACTTACACACACCTACATCTAATGGTTAAAGAACATACGGTTTCTGTGGATGGCGAATTTCTGCCTCACGAAACGATGATTGTTCAACACTCATATAACACCTTCAAAGGTGGCCATTAAGATGGAACTATATTTATATATGATATATATTATGTTTATGTATTCCTTATCCTTCTGTATTTCTCATTTATGTTATAATTTATGATTTCCATTATGGGAAACGCGATAATTTCATTTTAGGAAGTGCGGACTACCGCCCCCTCAAAGTGATTTGAATCGTTAATACCATATGTGGGATGTATAAAGGATGGACTAAATGGTATTATACATTATATTAAACTAGAATTATATTATACCTTTATATAATTATAACTTCATTCCATTAAATACAAAATATAAACGAAAGTAGCGTTCATGCGTACGTACGGCTTACCGTCTCCATGAACGGTGCATTTCATTTCTTACCTCTAAATGTTATGTAATATTATAAATGCATTTATATACTGGATTTATAAGAGATCTATGATATCTATATCATGAATATAGTTCTGGATATAATGGATACATCACCACATGAACAACTTGTAATTATAAGAAGTTTATTTTTGACTCAAGTACCTAAGATCGACAAAACGACCGTTATAAACTTAAATAATTACATAATGTTCATGACATGGTAATAAGTGATATAAAAGGAATAATGAACTTGAAAAAGGTTCTTAAGAAGGTAGATATTAACTCTAATTTATTATTCAGGAGGTTAAATAACGGTCGAATCAAGTCGGACACAAGGTAAGGGAATTTCTTAACCCAACTTCCATTCTTTGGGTTAATCTCCTACTTTCAAATTATGTCATGATATTATTATGTCCTATTTTGTATTTTTACTTTATTTATGTGTACCTATAGTGGATACACATAATAGATCTATTTTATTTTAAAAATGATCTTTTTAAGGACTTTGTCTCAATCTCCTTTCATTGAGGCATATTTGGTTTTATACACAAATTTCTTTTATACGGTGTATAAACCCCTTTGACTTTTATGTTTATTCAAAAGGAATCTTTTTTATACGAAGCGTTTTACTAAACGAAAAAAATGGAATGTTTTTCTTTCCGTACATATGTGGCGACAATGTCTTCTTCGCCGTCGTGGCCATTATTTTAGTTTAGGCTTCCTCTAAAAGCCATCACTTTTTTTTAATGAAAAATAAATACAAAGTTTTAACTTTCTTTTATTTTGGTATTGAAAATGGTTTTGAAAGTGTTTTTATTATATCAATGTGTTGTATTGATATCTTATGATTGAAATGTGGAAATGTTATGTTTCCTTTATGCATGTTTTATGTGATACGATTATGTTATAGTTTATGATATGTTTAAACCTATTCATATGAGGAATGCATTGGACTTAATAAGTGACAGGTGGAGCCCGTTATAGCTCCTCGATGCATCGGCAGGTCTCATGAGACAAACTAGTGTCTTGGCACGAGGCCTTGACAAAATCTTATTTGTGGTCTTGGCACGAGGCCTTGACTACGTGGTTATGAAAGTCTGGCATTATGCATTCCATCATTATGAAAGTGGTTATTGATATTGCATGTGATTATTCGACCAGTAGAATATCCATGTGAAGAAGTGAATGGAATTATCTCATTTTACTTTTGCCATATTATGTTGAAGTTCAAGTTTAAAAGGCTTTTGTTTTAGTTATACATTGCCTTAAATTTTTATGTTTATTTATGAAAGATTCCGCTATATTGTTAACCTTACTGAGCATCCGAGCTCACCCCTTTCAATGTTTTAATATTTTCCAGGATGTGAAGAAGTATTTTATGAATGACCTGCAGGGATTGTGAGAAGAGGATATGAGTGTGGACTATGGAGACTTTGTTATTGTAGTTTTTCACTTTATGATGTAATATAAAGTTTACGAATGTATCTAGTGTTTCCAAGGCTACTAAACTAATCGGTCTTTCGAGACTTGATCTTTTGTGATCATGCCAATGTTACGAAGTAATGCACCGACTCTGGGTAGCTGGGGTCGGGGCGTTACAGTTGGTATCAGAGGCAGTTTAGTACTAACTATGGAAGCTAGATTTAGATAAACTCTGATTAGAGCTCATAGCCCGAAGATAGACTTTGAGGATTAGTATAGAAGAACTTCCTGGAATTTTGGTATTGTAGAGATGTTGTATGTTTTCCGAGCAATACATCCCTGTCTGGATACGAGCAGGTAGAGGCGGCTCTGGAACAGATGTACCTAGGGGTAAAACCGAAAACACCGCTTTGAGCTAGACTTAAACGGGAACTGGTGCACGACAACGGGCCTTGCTGCACTCTTGGTTATGACACTCCCGGGGGATTTGCTTAGGATAATTCTCATTTTCTTTACAAACCATTATGTAGGGTTTATGAGTATATACTTCTTCAAAGAAAACATTCTTATGATTATGGATTATATCCATAAACCGTTCAATTTACATTAATTATTTTAAAAGTTTGGAATAATTCATTATAATTCATAAACTAACCTAGTTTATGTCATTGTATAGAAATGGCGCCCAGTAGAAGGAATGTGAACTCCAGCAATACATATGATCCAAAAAGTAAGAAGGATCGTATCTTTCACGGTATTAAGCCAACATTTCGAAGGGAAATAGTCTCCCATGTGTTCTCAACATATGAAGAAATAGTATCATGTGTTAATAAGATAAGTAATGAATTTTATGAGTCCTATGGCTTTGAAGCGAAGCAAGAGACGAAAGGTATGGAAGAGAGAATGATGGATAACGGGATGAGGGGAAAGAAGAATTTTCCAATATTTGGTAATTGTGGGATGAAACATCATGGAACTTTCCTAAAGGGAATTGGAGTTTGTTATAAGTGTAGAGAAAAAGGACACAATGTGCGTGACTGCAAGGTTAAGAAAATTGTTTCAAATGTACAATGATTCTTCTGCAAGGATTGGGGACACTACGCAAACCAATGTCCAAATCATCAGAGTATGCCCGAAATGATGTTATTGGATCATAATCAAGTTATGATACTACCACAGATGAGGAGTAATGATTAGAGTTCTTATGTTGTTATTAAAGAATTTTGTAATTTGAGTGTTGTATCAATGATGTACTGGTTATAATAATTATTGAGTATATAAGGATTGTACTGCAGTACTATTTCAACTAGGACTTGAGATTGTGTGGAACCAAGAAAAGTTACTCCACAGTAGGTTAAATTTTTGTAAAATATATGGTTGAGAGAAAGATAATCCATAATATGGTTCTGATACCGAGATCGTGATTTTGGAATAAGACATGATTGATTCGGATAAATTATGTTGGATATTCTTAACATCCTTGAAACTGATTAATGATTTGTATAGATTTTTGGATAGAAGGAGTATATCTAGTTTTCTATAAGGAATAAGGGATCATGAATGTAATCAATAAGGATTTATGGCAATTCGGTATGTTGCAGTGTTTTAAAAGAATACATGATGAAGGCGTTCACATGTTGTTACGTAGGAAAAAAAGGAGCTTCATTATGTTTATCTTCCTCATAAAATCTGGACTGTGAGTTGGACAGAAGTATTTTGGATAACTATAAAGGTTGGAATGGATTATATTTTACATTGGATACTATTGTTAAGTTTATTTTTGGATATTTATAAAAAGGACAACACGCAGACTGAGTGACAACCCATCGCGTCGGACAAAGCTGTGGGTATCGAACCCACAACCATAGTGCGATTGGGATTAATCGCCTACCACTGGACTACGTCAAGTCCCTGGTTATTACAAAATAGTTTTTCTAATCTAAATTGTATGTGTTAATATTTGAAACCTTATACAATTAGGATAAATAGAATATTTTTGAGTTCCGTTACCATTTGGAGTAAAAGGTGGGTTTGTGGTAAAAATTTATTAACGAATGAAAGTATACATAACAAGTATGTATATTCCCTTACGTTCTTAGTAAATCTCCTAAATAAATTCCTCAGCATTATAAAAGGTAACTTAAAACAAAAATGTTGTCGGTTAACTTTTCCAACTGGGGATTCAATGACCATTTAACCAATCACAAGTTTGTGATTTTCTTGTGGTTAAACTTTCTCCTAATCCAGTTTTCTAAAACTCTCCATCAGACCTTGATGGTTTGTTTTTCTTCCATATCCATATTTTCATAGAATCCTAGTATGGGCTATCTTGGGTGACCTTTGTACTTATCTTTCTTTCTTTTAAAGTTATATTTTTATTAACCTTATTTCCGATGTGGGTTTTCTACAAAGGTATTTTCTATTTTCAACCATTTATTTTCCAAGAAAAATTTCAAATTGCGAGGACGCAATTTATTGAAGGAAGGGAGAATGTAACACCCCGAGCTTCCATGATATGCTTCTCATTTAATAATGCAATAGCTTGCATGGTACGCAAGTTCGAGTTCTAACACACCGCGACTAATCAAAGTAGCCGTTATGAATAGTAATAACCACTTTTTAAAATTATAGAAATTTTATATTTCAAAATGGACTTCATTTTTGTATTCGTAATATCGAAATTATCCTAAGTTGAATTTTTTGTAATTTTCTGAGAACTCCCAATTTTTTATGAATAGTGATAAATACTTAAAACAAATTTTTTAATCAAAATAATTTATTGTGATAAATTATACTATTTAGTGGTTTTAAAGTATAATTAGAATATATTTTTACCATTTTATCCAATGGTGGTCATTAAAATTAATTTAACATTGAGATTGGACATAAACAATTGCCAATCTTTTGATATAAATTGTTTCTTGAAAACACGCTATTTGTTGTGACTGTGGGAATTGATTATAAAATTAATTAATGCAACTTATATGTTTGGAATTTTGTAAAATAGATATAATTTTTTAATTCTGAATATCAATTATATCTTAGGGTGAAATTTTGGCATTGTTCTGAAAAACTTCAATTTTTGATGAATAGTGAAACCACTAAGTGGAAGTTAAATAACTGATTTTTCGTTTAAATGAAATATTACCACTTCTGTGATTTGATTTTCAAAAATCCGACATAAATGGTTGTTATTAAGAAGTAAAATGTGGTTCAATGAGATTAAAATAATTTTTTGGTGAATAGTAACTTTTAAGTTCTTAATCGCGATTAGAGGTAATTAGTGTAGTTTAAGGTAAAAAAAATGTTTTAATAATATGAGATGAGCTTGAAACTTGTCCTACTCCTATTGGATGAGTCATGGCCGACCAATAAAACCCATGGGTCAACTTGGGGACCCCATGGAGCCACTTTAGTTGGAAAATGACATTAATATATATTTATTTAATGTTAAAATTAAATTGACACAAACATGAGTTGTTTTACTAAAACAATTTTTAAGTGGGGTTAAACAAGTCCAAATTTTGAATATAAATATTCATTGGAAAGCTAAAACGATTTCCTAAATCATAGTATTTTTTTTATAATTTTTAGACATTAAAAAAATTAAAGTATTTATGACATCATTATGATGCAGCGATGACCTCATTATTTAACGATTTTAATAAAATGAAAAGATAATGTAAAATTCAAGGCTTAAAATTGTCCAAAGACTATTGGATGGGTATATTTCGAACCCTTATCACCTTAGCCACGAATTATATAAGTGTGGGACCTTTAGAATCCGAAAAGCATTGTGTAATAATGTAACATTTCAATCTTTCCAAAAGTGCCCCTCCTCTCCACTTATAAAAGGCCCCCACCTCTCCCACCTTATTCACACCTTCAAGCCATTTGTCTCGGCCAAACTCTGCCCAAATACTCTCCCAACGTCCCCCTCTTACTCCTAGAAGCCTCACTTTCTGCAGAACGCTTCCCAAGGAAGACTTTGGCTCAAATCAAAAAGAGTTACCCGATTTTGAGGTAATGTCTTCTCTAATGTTGTTTTGTTTTATTTTTCTTCTCCATCCCCCTAAACTCTTTTTATTCATTTCTTTTGTAACAACACCAGTATCCTCAATATACTAGGATGTTGTTATAAGAATTATTCTAACTACACATACACACAGCTACATCTAATGGTTAAAGAACATATGGTTTCTGTTGATGGCGAATTTCTGCCTCACGAAACGATGATTGTTCAACACTCATATAACACCTTCAAAGGTGGCCATTAAGATGTCACTATATTTATATATTATATATATTATGTTTATGTTTTCCTTATCCTTCTGTATTTCTTATTTATGTCATAATTTATGATTTCCATTATGGGAAACGCGATAATTTCATTTTAGGAAGTGCGGACTACCGCCCCCTCAAAGTGATTTGAATCGTTAATACCATATGTGGGATGTATAAAGGATGGACTAAATGGTATTATACATTATATTAAACCGGAATTATATTATACCTTTATATAATTATAACTTCATTCCATTAAATACAAAATATAAACGAAAGTAGCGTTCATGCGTACGTACGGCTTACCGTCTCCATGAACGGTGCATTTCATTTCTTACCTATAAATGTTATGTAATATTATAAATGCATTTATATACTAGATTTATAAGAGATATATGATATCTATATCATGAATATAGTTCTGGATATAATGGATACATCACCACATGAACAACTTGTAATTATAAGAAGTTTATTTTTGACTCAAGTACCTAAGATCGACAAAACGACCGTTATAAACTTAAATAATTACATAATGTTCATGACATGGTAATAAGTGATATAAAAGGAATAATGAACTTGAAAAAGGTTCTTAAGAAGGTAGATATTAACTCTAATTTATTATTCAGGAAGTTAAATAATGGTCGAATCAAGTCGGACACAAGGTAAGGGAATTTCTTAACCCAACTTCCATTCTTTGGGTTAATCTCCTACTTTCAAATTATGTCATGATATTAATATGTCCTATTTTGTATTTTTACTTTATTTATGTGTACCTATAGTGGATACACATAATAGATCTATTTTATTTTAAAAATGATCTTTTTAAGGACTTTGTCTCAATCTCCTTTCATTGAGGCATATTTGGTTTTATACACAAATTTCTTTTATACGGTGTATAAACCCCTCTGACTTTTACGTTTATTCAAAAGGAATCTTTTTTATATGAAGCGTTTTACTAAACGACAAAAAGGGAATGTTTTTCTTTCCGTACATATGTGGCGACAATGTCTTCTCCGCCGCCGTGACCATTATTTGAGTTTAGGCTTCCTCTAAAAGCCATCACTTTTTTTTAATTAAAAATAAATACAAAGTTTTAACTTTCTTTTATTTTGGTATTGAAAATGGTTTTGAAAGTGTTTTTATTATATCAATGTGTTGTATTGATATCTTATGATTGAAATGTGGAAATGTTATGTTTCCTTTATGCATGTTTTATGTGATACGATTATGTTATGGTTTATGATATGTTTAAACCTATTCATATGAGGAATGCATTGGACTTAATAAGTGACGGGTGGGGCCCGCTATAGCTCCTCGATGCATCGGAAGGTCTCATGAGACAAACTAGTGTCTTGGCACGAGGCCTTGACAAAATCTTATTTGTGGTCTTGGCACGAGGCCTTGACTACGTGGTTATGATAGTCTGGCATTATGCATTCCATCATTATGAAAGTGGTTATTGATATTGCATGTGATTATTCGACCAGTAGAATATCCATGTGAAGAAGTGAATGGCATTATCTCATTTTACTTTTTCCATATTATGTTGAAGTTCAAGTTTAAAAGGCTTTTGTTTTAGTTATACATTGCCTTACATTTTTATGTTTATTTATAAAAGCTTCCTCTATATTGTTAACCTTTCTGAGCATCCGAGCTCACCCCTTTCAATGTTTTAATATTTTCCAGGATGTGAAGAAGTATTTTATGAATGACCTGCAGGGATTGTGAGAAGAGGATATGAGTGTGGACTATGGAGACTTTGTTATTGTAGTTTTTCACTTTATGATGTAATGTAACGTTTACGAATGTATCTAGTGTTTCCAAGGCTACTAAACTAATCGTTCTTTCGAGACTTGATCTTTTGTGATCATGCCAATGTTACGAAGTAATGCACCGACTCTGAGTAGCTGGGGTCGGGGCGTTACACATATCATTTGGAGGTTTATCCATCAAAGTTATAAGATGGTAATACATAGAAGTTCATTTATAGTTTCCAATAAATCAACATGCGGTACAATTTTAAGAGTGTATTAGTGACATAAACATTAAATCAATAATACAGATATTATACCTATAAATTTCATAGCACATCAATGAATTACATAGAGTTATTCCTCTATAGTTTAATCTTATTGGTTAATTTTTCAATTGTATGTAATTATTGTACATTTGAGGAATATATAGATACATATAGTGTTTCCTCTATGTATATTGGACATCTAGTTAGAATAGAATTAGTCCCTTGTGCCATATATTTACTTTATCAACATCTTTAGATTAATTTCTTATTTCATTGAATATATGTGGGTTAGTGTGTTAGAGATGGAATTTTAATAATGGATATGTTGAATTAAATTCATACTTCTGATACACTCAGTCAAATAGGAGGAACTATCACAGGTCAATTTTTCTCAATGCCTTATGTGTTGAACATCCTACGGTATAAGTTCTTGCTAAGTGGAGATTAAACTAATAGTGGTAAAATGAAAACCCCTCTACCCAACATATGTTATTAAGCATTGGAATTAGTTCTTTATCAACAAACCAAAGGAATATGAGAATTTCCAACTCATTCCTTGATGGAAAATATATTTATGTGGGGTTTACTATCAATGGACATAATAGCATCCAATTAAAGGATAATCATCACCAATAATTTTTATTGAAATGATTTTGGATTATGGGGAATTAATTTGTAATACCATCTGATTTATAATAACATAGATATCCAATTATCTACTACATTCACTGTGAAAATATAAATGGAAAAATGGGATCATTGGGATAAGAAGGCATTGGAATTGGTGATGATTTATTTAATAGGTTAATATTTGATATTAAATTCAAGAAAAATTACTATGGGGGGGTGTTACGAATTCACTGATACAAATATATGATATACTAATGGAAATTAAGAAATTTTCCATGGTTCATAATGTGTTCATATTTTTTTATTAAATTTTATCCCCACAAAAAATAATCTGAATGACATCAACATCATTTGCTGGTATATTGATATAGAGAATGTTATTTTCTTGGATGACCTATGGGAATATCCAATACTAACTTCACATATAGAAATATAGGACATTTTTTAAAATTGGGTTGTAATTATGGGGGAAAACAATAATGATGTCCAATGACATCCAGAATTTAATCCTCAGTGAAGAACTTCATCATATAGTAGATCTTTTACCATTGTACAGTGTGCCAAATGATAATGATAGAGGATGATTTCCATAGATTATGCATTAGGAGAAGTCATTAAAAATAAATATTGAGAGATAATTTAGAGAAACTAATATAGACATGGACTAACATGTTAGAATTATGGGTGAAATGGAATATTAAGTAGAATTATATGACTCATAAGGATGAAATTATAAAGGAATCAAAATCCAGTACTTCAAATTCCATTATTTTACCAAAAAGTGGTCAAAAATTGGAGTGTTAATAATCATGTAAAACCTTGTGTGATTTCCTCTTGAGCATCATTCATTCAATAGGTGAACAAATATACATTGTAATTTATGAATTTTAGAAGTTTTTAAATATTCATATGATAGATTAAGAACCACTGGATTCTTTTAAAATAAGATATGTTAACATTCAATTGAAGAATTGAGTATTTTTTAAGTTAATATATGTAAAGAACATTTGTGGATTATGGAATAATCTCATTTTAGATTCCCATATCAATGATTTTGGGTATGATATTAAATCCATCAATTGTGTAAGGAATGTTTGATAGGGATCTGTGGTTGTTTCATGAGAAGTTAAATGTTGAACACTTTGGTTAACTAAAAATTCAACTTGTACTATAGTTGTTGAAGTATTAACGTTTGATGATCTAGAAGATTCGATTTGTTTCTTTCATCACCTCTATGCGGTGAATATAAATATTCCAATGAAAAAATTTATATCTAAATATGAAAAAATAAAAAAGGTTTAATTTTGACATAGATTCTTTGAAAGTGATTGAATGATTGATAATTTCATATGGGAATTTTTGGAATTTCCCACATTTAGTCTCATGATGGATCCATCTAATTTTTCAATTATATTTATGAGTATAGACATTTATGTTGGGTTACTCTTTGAAACATTACTCTGATGTATTTTTGGTTTTCATTTTGTTTTCATGAAATGCAAGAAAAGTAGAATGGGTAGAAGTTGAGGATCATCTATTCATATTACATAGGTGAGTAGACCAAATATATTTTCCATGTTTCTATAAGAATAAGGGAATAATGAAAGAGAATTTGGATCCTTTAAATCCAAAGTATAATATTATGGATGGATGGATGAACCTGTATTTTTAATAAAAAGAATAAATCTTGTGTTTTCACTACGAAATATCCAAGGTAATTTTTGTTTGAGGAATTCGTCACAAAATACTATTTCATAAATATAAGTACATCATCAGAAAATGGACAGAGACTTCTGGATGAGTAATTATCTTTTAAATGACTATATCTTCACTACAAACTTTTTTTTTATAATTTTGGTATATTTTCATGTTGTTGTCAAGGATCAACACAGTCTTGAAGAAAAGTACAAAATGTTTTTTCCATTATATGTGGAGAGGGAAGTTTTTTTATATGAACAATGAAATGGGGACAAGAAAAAAATAATCAGGATCATTGATATTCACTCTATTGATATAATTTTCTAAAAGGACTAAAACTTGGAATAGAATGGATTATAAAGAAATAAATCACAAATTGAAGTCCATGTTTATATGAGTGTCTATATCGAATGATCATATTTTTTAGAGAACCAATATGAGAGTGTTGTAACAACTTAATTAAAGTTGGTAATACCATTAAAAAATCTTCTGGAATGTTGAAAATAAGTAGAATCATGAGTGGGATAATCAGAAGTTAAGGATCTGAATGGTAGATTACTAGAATTACTAATACTATATGGAAGAGAATATTTAGGTAGACTGTTACACCTAACTCAATTAAAGATATTAAACAGAGTGAGAAAAAAATAGAGCTTCTAGGGATAACATGAATTTCATAAATTATATGGATTCTTGAAAACCTGAAATTATATAAGAATTATCTTTATTGAATGTCTCAATGAAATGGTAACTATAAATGGATTGATACTTGACTTCATTCAAAACCAGTGGAACTTGTGAGCTTACTAAGTTACTGGAAGATAATAATGAACCCAATTAATTTTTTATTAATAAAACAATTTTATGGAAAGAAAAGGTATAAATAAGTGTGTGTGGTGAAGGTATTTCATCAGAATTAAAGTGATGGTTCCATAAAAAAATTCTCACCGCTAGTTCAACATTCATGTTTCCATGTAATTGGGGAATTGGAAGTTGGTTTATATGTTAAAAAAATTATCCTTGTACTAAAGAAAGCTCCAACATTATGAAAGAATGTTTCAAAAAGTATAACAAAGATCACTAATATTACCATAAGTAATAAAATGATGGAAATTTTATCATACTCCTTTTATATTTCCATGTCATATTTTTGGTTTGACCAGCAGACATTGTTATTCAAAAATTTAAAAGGTAAGTTCTCTAAAATAATTGAGATGAAAGATCTCAAAAATTCCAAGAAAATACCAGGGTTGAATACTAAAAGATATAGGATGAATAGAACATTAATTCTATCTCTTATAGGAAACATATAGTTCACTCAAAATATTGGAATTCCCATATGTAAATAATTATATACCCCTATTTTATAACATATTAAATTTTCTATGCAATGAGAACCGAAAACGAATGATGAAATCCAAATGTTGTCAAAGGATCTCTATGCTTTAGTATTTGAGAGTTTAATGTTTGAAATAATATGTTCCATTATAGATGTATTTTTTTGTGGGAGTTACAATTATATTGACATAAAACATTAAAAGGTATCATTTTTATGTTGTAAAGTTCATCCTCTAATATTTTAAAGGAATTGAAGAAATAGTTTTGTGAAATGGGAAGGAAAATTCATTGAAATAATTTATAGATGTCGGATTCATTAGATATTTACATAAATAAATAATTACTAATACATATTTCATTACCTATGGATTAACAATGACCATATGGTGGTCTTTTTTATAATGATTTTTCACTCTGGTTACACCAAGAGCTAAATATTTAGTTGAAACAGAATCTGAGAAATAAACGACATAGTTAATGATATTTATAATGCAAATTATGATAATTTAAGGAGGATTTATTTTTCTATGATCTCCGATGTGTAATTATCAACCGTTAAAATCTAGTATTTAATGCTCAGAAAAGGCACAAATTTTGGAAGTTAGAATTCATCTGAATAGTGCTGGCAGAGAAAGTGTTAGATATCCAAAAGGTAGTTAGAAGCCAATGTATTGAGGATATATTAAAAAATATGTTAGTTAAATAATATATAAAGAAACGTCATGCTTCCCTATGGATTTTTTGAATATATAGAGGATTGATAAACAATATCAATGCAAATGGTGAAGAAGGATGTTTCCCTAATGTATTTAAGGGTTTTTGATGTTTCTATGAAATATGAATTTTGGTGGGGGATTTATTGTATGTGAATCCTTGTTTCATATCAATAGAACTTTAACAATTAATATTTTTCATGTAGAAGTTTAGGCACTACCATAAAGGTGTCTTAATACGCATGGCATGAGACATCATTTCAACATGAAATCCGAATTTTTTAACCATGAGAGTTCAAAGAATGGAATGAAATTCATTGGAATCAAACAAAAATGCAGAAGAGTCAAGTACAAAAGGATGTTACCTCACACTAGGGTGGAACATTGTTTCATAGTATAAAAGTAATTATCAACACTATATGGTGGTCGATTATCCCTTATAGAATAGTTCATTCCCACTGGATGACTTGTTTATTGTACCACCAATTCATTCCTAGAGTAATTAAGTTTGACCTAATACTCTATATGTGATATATTTTGGAGTTATTATTTCTTCCATGCTTATGAGGTTTGAGGATGAGTCGACACATATCTTACCATTTACATTGGTGATCTTTTGTAATTATTTTTAAAATTTCTGTTATTGGAATAATTATGGAGCTTCTTTGGTTGTGAACTAAAATATTTATTTTAATGTTGAAGATAGACACAATTATAGAATCTGTGTTTAATATTATGATGTGCTGGATAATAGAGGGATCTCATGGACTAGTTATATTGTGTCTTTCCACCCTTAAGGTGGCCCTCCTATTTAAATTTTTTTAACATATATTTCTATCACACAAGGAAAAATTTCCACCCCCCCCCCCAACATTATTTCCTACCATATATATCTCTCTAAGCGGTTCCTTATTAACCATTTTAGAATAATCCATAAGGAAAAACATTAAAAAATGTAATATACATCTAGTTTTATCCCTTCCTTGAAAATAATATCTTTCATTGTTTAACTATCTTTTTCCTATTTTTCAAATAGAGTTAACATAGTTTATTGAGTTATAAATTCAATCACATACACATTTCATTATCTTTGCAGAATAAATATGAAATATTTTCCAATTGGAGGATGGGTGAAAAAACAAATGATTAAATAATTACATGAACCCCACAGTTGTATTTTTTGTTGTTCTATCTTTTCTTGAAACACTAAATCCCCCCACCATATATCCAACTGTTAAATCATGTGAATCACTAGCCAGACATTCATCTCAAAAGCAGTTCTAATGAAGTCAGAAATTCTATTTATCCTACTCTTCCAAATGTATTCGTATCCATGTTTTTAATCACATAAAAATATCATCAGATTACTCTTAAGGAACTCAAATAAGTAATTCACTTGAAAATTTTAATTGATCTAAGGTAACTTAAAAACAACTTATAACACCTGTACAATAATATGATTCATCTGTTAGTTCACTTATGATTTTGGGGGAACCAGATTATCCGATACACACTTTCTCGATTTTATCATTCTCCTTAGCCGAATTTTAAATCAAATAAAAGATCACACATTTTAGTTAACTAAATTTTAAATCATTTAATAATTATTTAATAATATATATCAAATAAATATACTAAAAACCAATGTATCAAAATAAAATAATATTGTAACAATGTATCCCTAATGATAAGTCACTTCACTAATTCCAAATACCTAACAATCATCATCTAAACACATGGTATAATCTTATCAACATTCCTAAAATTATTTTAGAATAATTTTCATTCATGTACAACCCTTTTAAATTGTTGTTTAGCATAATAAAGTTAGTTGCATATTTTATACTATACATTTCATGTTTAGATGCATTCTATCTCCTTACCTCCATTCCATCTAATGAACTAATAAAACTAATGCCATTAGTAACATCCTCACCCAACCAATTGTTTTGGGGCGTGTTAAAGGTTCTAAAATATGTAAGCTACATTACCCAGATACCAAAGGATAGAAATAAATACCAAATATTTATCCCAAGAGTAGAAGTAGGAATGATTTTCCCATAAATGCATATACACAACCATAAATTGAAACTGAGATAAATATGCACATATAGGCAATGAAAGTAATAACTAATATTAATTTATTAGATAATATCAAACAAGTAAATAGAATCATTAAACAACTTAATTTGTAATAACATAAATAATTAAAACAAAAAACTAAGACTTCAATGTAATGATAGACTTAGGAACAAATCCTTAACCACTCTATCACCCATAATGACCAATCATCCAAGTTCTATATTCAAATATACATGAATAATAAATTCATGGTTCTACCATAGGGATGTAACAAACTCTTTTCTTTCTAGAATCATAGTAGACCACCTCTATATATATGTTTAGGTACATATTTAGAGGTGAGTATAACAACCCAGTAGGTAACCCCCAAACACATTTACCACATTACACAAAAGATAAAATGATTTTAGCACATATATTTATAAAATAGAGTGAGAAGTATCAGTAGTATTATAATGAATTTTAGACACATATAAATAGTTATGTAGATTCTACTAAAAAGGTTATAAACTAGAAATCCTATGATAAAATGAGTTTTTAGAAAACAAACTTTTCATTTAAAAATAAAGTGAAATTTTAGCTAAAACTAATTCTAAAATGTCACAAACACATCCATGAAATTTTATACCTCCAAAAATGGTCTTCTGGTCATTATGCCTTACATCCATGATCCATGCACTAATAGATCGTCTGTAATAACTCACACATACACACACACTTTCTCGTGAATAACATAAACCTCCAAAGATAGTCATGTGATCATGATAAGTTCAATAAATGATCGAATGTATAAATTATTAATAAAAAAATAAACCTAATACATGTCATGAACTTGAAAAAAACCTCTTTGTTTTATCAAAATCTATCCTTTTAGAACCATAATTTTCAAACCCATGTGGTGTCCCCAACACCCTCGAAACCAAAAATGAAAACATGGGGATAATCTATATGGTATGTAATAGATGTTTTGTAATAATGTGTATTCTAACCAAATAATCAATCATAGTCATGAAAGACTTTAAATTCCTTGAAAAATTTCCTGATATAAAATATATGTGCTTCAAAATCATTGCACACAACAATTAAAAAAGTATCTTACGTATATGACACCTCATTTGTATTACTATATGAAGTCCCAATGAAAACATATAAAAAATCATCTGATACCAGATTTATGGGTATAAAACTCTATTCTATTTTTTGTTCTACAAAAACCGAATAGATCAAAAATTTGAATGAAAAAAATGGGGCCTATGTTTTGATTTAAAAAATCAAATGCTCTGAGAATAAACAAAATCGTAGTCCATAAATCTAATATATCTTAAAATATCATACTATAAATTTAAAAATCAAGATACTTCGATAGTAATGTATGAATAAGTCTTTTTAGTCAAGTTTATTTTTTTCAAACCAATTTTTATACAACTACCTTCTCATCACATGTATAGGTGGAGCAGTTTAAAAAACCGTGTTATAATAAAATAAATTGGATCAATCCAAAAATATTACAAAACATATAGTTAGAAAGAATGTTTTTATACATGAGTCACTAACAATGTGCTTACCTAGTAACCCCCAAACCACTCACACAATTTCCTAGAGACATGAGGATGATTTATACTAACTATTCTCAAACTCTGTACCTTCAAAAAATCATCAATGTTTTTATAAAACCTTCCCCAAACATCCAAACTATCAAGCCTAACATTATTTACTAAAAACTAATCTATTTAATGGAAATATATTAAACTTTTGGTGTAATAATACCACCCACTATTTTATTTATTAGAAGTGAGTGAGTTTGTAATGATCTGGATGAGCTTGTAGTAGGAGACTAGTGAGTAGTTGAAGTTAATTCAGAAGCATTAGATTACAAATCATAGAAAGAATAACTCATATTGTATTCAAAGGTGATAAACCATGTAAATCATCATTAAAGACCATGTATTAATTTGGGTATCACCCTTAGAGGCATCGATGTAAGTGAATACTCAAAGATCTCACTCAATATTTGTTGGCCTGTTAAATATAATAGAGAATGTCAGATAAAATGGTTACAAATTATCTCTTACTCTATGAAATAAATGTATTAATGATGCATTTCAGGTTTTACCACTCTGAATGTATGAGAAATAACCAATTCCCATTTTCAATAGTATTGATGTCAATTTTAAGGTGGATGGATCATTTTTGGAGCACCCAGTGAATATAGTTGACTGAAGCAAGGTGTTTAAAGGGAATATGATGCCTCTTGTCTGATTATTATGGTTGTATGGGTGTACCAATGAAGTTCTTTGGGAGTGATAGTATGATATATGAGTATAATGTTTATATTTGTTTTACAATGACCCATAGAGATCAAATTCATGGATGAAAATCTTTTATTGGGGGGATTTACAAGGCCTCTACAATTTCAAGAGGTGATTTATTTTATTTTTTATGGGTTATTTTAATGGATTTTGACATCTTCATGTGCTGGTGGTTCTTTGAGATATGGTTTTTTGGAAGACTAGGTGTATCTTGAGGGTGAAACATTTCATATGGTTCATGCTTGGGATCTTTGGGGTTTTAGATGCTTTAATAAATTTTATAATTCTTCTTTTTTTATTTTTTCAGATATTTTATAATTTTGTAGTTATTTTTTATGTTATGGTATTTGTGGAATTATTTTTTACCTTTTCATATTGGTGGTGTAAAAAGGTCACACTACAGACCAAGAAATCACAATGTGATTGTTGGATATTATTCTGGGTGTCTATTATTATTATATTTTATGATTATAAGTGTTTTATTAATAAACTATGATCCTAAATTTTCTAAATGAAATATACCTTACATGTAGTGGAAAAATATAATGCACAAAAAATTATTACGTATTAATAAAAATATTATGTATGTGTAAATATATCTTATTTATAAATATGATGTGTAAAATATGTATATTACATATTGGATTAATATTTTATAATATGGGTTTTTATCCAAAGTCAAAACCCAAATGTATGAATATATAAATATTATGTATAGGTATTTCATATATGGTTTCAGAGTTTCATATTATATATATATATATATATATATTAGCTATGGGAAAAATATGTTTCATTTTAAAGATTTCATAAAGGGAAGAATCTTACATATGAATAATATCTTATATGTGAAAAGAATATATTACGTGTGGGTTCTCTAGTTTAGAATTGAATATAATGCGTCAAAATATTTTACTTATAGAAATATTGATAATATAAATATATTATATATTAAGGTTTTTATACAAAAGAAATTATATAAAATGGAAATTCAATAAGGTGTTGAGGTTCTCCATAATAAATACTATTTTTATAATTAATATCTCTAGCGACATAAATAATTTATCCAAATTCCTTGAATAATAATTTTCATAAGATATTATATATGGGCCTAAGTGATACATATGATATGATCTAGTGATTTCAAAAATTTAATATAATTATCTTTTTATATATTTTTTAAAAAATAATAATTAATTATTTTAAATGATTATAAAAGGAGGATTACTGAAATTTCATCCATATTACTCTAAGTGTGCCTGAATTTTTTTCCATTCAAACTCATTTATCCCTTTTGAGAGATCTTCATAGCTTCTTTTCCATTTAACATGTATTTTATTACTGAATACTCCCTTTAGTTAATATAATTTCATTAATTTCATTATGTTCCTCTTCTTTCTATGTTTTCATTCCATTCATTTAATACCAACAATAATGAGGGTTTGGGGTGGATTTAGTGTACTAGTGGACAAATTGTGATTTAAAGGGCCTAACATGGAATGTTTTTTTCTAACAAATTTTATTTTAGGAATTTTATATTTTGAATAATTTAATATATTTATAGATATTTTTTTAGTGTTAACACTATTTTTCTAGTTTCTCAGGGACCCAAAATTAATATGCTAATGTTATTAAAATAATCAAAATACCTCTGAAAACGTTATCAGGATTAATGGTTTTGTCATTTTTTGGAACCTTGGATGAAAAATATGATATTATTTGTGTTTCTGGAACCTATTATTTAATTAATTAAATTACTAACCTTTCCATCTCCTTATTAAATACACCATTATGTAGTTTTTCTTGGTTTACCCATATAACTATTGCAGATTAGAGAGGATGAGAAGGAAAGACACCACAAGCATTAATGAAATTGGGATCATTGATAGATGATGAACTAATCAAGAAGATTTATATGTTGAGTGATGATTATAGTAGAATGTTCAATTACCTCACTAGAAAACATTTTTTCTTACTAATTATTGATCATGTATCGAGATAGGTATTTTTAATTTGTGTATTTTATCCCTTAGGTCTTGCATTTTTTTGCATGGATTGAATGTATAAATAAATAAGTTAATTTAATTATTCAAATGACATAATAATTTGACTAGTTTTTTGGAACATACATAATCGTTTTTGTTGAACCAATTTTTTACACCTCCTTTGAGTTCTGTGATTATAATTTTCTTTGGAGTTGAAAAATAAAATGATAATATCATATTGATGTTATCCCTATCCTATCTACATTATACATATTCAGTATCATTGGTCTTTTGGGTTAGTGATTGGAGATTTTAGACAAGTTCAAGCATAATCAAACCACCTGATTCATGATGGATATGTGAATGGTATTGGGATTGATGTATTTCATATTGATTGAGGTGGAGCTACGGATCATAGATATTGGTTTTGGTTATTTGGAAATTTTTTAGTGATGGGAGTCACAATGAATCATGATCATGTTTCAATGGATTTGGTGATTAAATAGTTATTTTTTAGTTGATTTGAAAGATCTAGAAACCATTTATTGACTAGGTTTTATTGCCTATGAAAATATAAACCACACACTATGTAATCTAAAAGAAAACTAGGCTTATTTCTAGTTTCCATGATGTGTCTGGGGTTTTATTCTAATTTAAATATCATGTTCCATGTCTTCAGGCCCAAAAAACATGTGATATGATCCATGTGGTTCCACCATGTGTGGGGAGAACACGATCAGAAACCTAGGTGATAAACCATGCCATGACCCCTTCAGGACACACCATGTGGGGAGTTAGAGTTGGTGACCTTAGAAAAACTGATTTTACATTACTTTCATGTATATTTAATGTATTTAATGTTAATTTTACTTCCTATTACATATATTTCATTGTTTATTTGTTGATTTAATGTAATAATTTCCTACAGTAATTGCTCTAATGATAAGGTCATACAATTTCTCCATTACGATGAGAACCATGAAGTGATAGAACAATATTATTAACATGGTTTTGTGGTTGGATTACAAATTGTGATGGGTAACATAGTATTTATAACATCAGGTGAAATTTCTTATAATAGGATGAGGGTTCTTCTCATGAAGTTCAGATGTGGTAATATCCAAGATGGGAGATTATGAGAACTTACCCACTTGAAGTAATTTCACATGTTTTGGTTTCATTGTATATTCCAATATACATGTGTGTGTGATGGTCATTAGACTTTAATATTATAGTTGATATATTTCATGAATAAAAAACTATGATTTACTAACCAAAACTACCACACCATACGTTGGCTGGAAGTAGGATATATTAGGTGTGTTATGATTGAGAAATCATTAATGGATAATTAAAGGAAGAATGTGTACCATCCATCTGTATAGAAGGAAATATCTTAGACCTTTTATTAATATAGAACTATTCCATTAAATGAAATATCATTGGCCAAATGACATTTTCAATTCATACTATTAAACAAATGCATATCGATTAAGTTGGTTGATGACAACATTGTTCAAAATTATTGATCAGATATTGTGCTGATAGTATTATATAAAAAAGTGAGCATTTATATTGGTTTTTCAATGTTTCGAAATTATGTTCTTTATCTTGGGTTCCTTGACACATTTTTATATAGTAATCTTTGATTTTAGGAAATTTTTCATAATTCTAATGAGAAAAAATCCTAGAGGGTAATGCACTAATTGTTTCTATTGATATCTATTTAATTAAATTTTAGTTTAAATAATGGAATTAATATTATTCTCAAGCCTGATGAATAATATTGTTGATGTTAGAATAATCACCTTAGTTAAATAAATATTTATATACTTTCATGTGAATAAAAATATATTTATTTATTTTATTAAATATTTAATAAATATTTACTCAGAAAAATGTGAATGAAATATTTATTTATGAATAAAATATTCATAAGGGTGTTTAATAAATAAAAGAAAAGTTAGAATAGACCAAGGACATTTCTGGTCAAAATATTAATTAATATGATGCTTAAATTATATTTTTATTGTTCATGTTGGAACGTTCCAAAAAATAATTATATTATTATTATGTGTTATGGGGTTTGTTGAAGGTAATAAATTGTCTTTCATGGACGACATGCAATTAGATAATATTTTGTCCTAAATCATAACTCTTTAAATATATGGATATATCTATTGTGTATAACATCTAAAAATTGATAATGGTTAATTTTTATTCACAATTAATTATCTCCCAATATCTATTCCTCTCTCCCTCTTAGGAAAGAGAATTGTAAGATCTTTTTCCTCAAATACGAAGAAAAGGCAATCAAGAACAAAAAAATCAAGACATTTGATTTATCACGCGAACACCTAGAGATTGAGTGGTCTTGCTTGAAGAATATAGAAGAATGTTTGAATCTATACTAGAGAGATTCTACCCTTGAATTCTCATATCCTAAGTAACATAATCTAAAAGGGTCTTTTCAGATAATCAACATTCATCAATGAATAAATTTCCCAAACCTATGTATTTGTTTATAAAAATACTGAATCAATTACTTATAAATTTGAAAAGGAATATCCTCACTCATGGTTTCAGGAAATTATTGATAAAATTAGTTTTAATGTATTACCCAACAATGTGTGATTCTACTACACAAAGAACAAAAATTATTATGAGATCGTCATGTTTAAATTTATAATTATTTATTTTATTGTTGATCTATGCTCAATTGTGGTTATATTTTTATTTCATGTTATTCATTATTTATTATGTTTTCAATTAACATGTTATTTAAATATTAATAATGATTTTTCAGTGTTTCAATGTCTTAAATGTTTATAAATATATGAATAATGATTAGAGATATCATAGGGAAGTGCCAAATAATTTTAAAATAAAACTAGGCCACATGGTATTTAGCTAGATCACATGCCAGGTACCAAAGTCCATTATACCTAGAAGTGTAGATCAATTAATTACACAAAGTGAATTTATTTCCCATGACATGTTGAAAAGGAAAACATATCACAAGACAAGTGGATACATGTAATGTAGCTATCCTATACACATCATGTTTTCTGGCTGAGTTAACATGTAGAATCCCTAGGCATGGGACTCTAATACACAACACCTGAGTTACATGTCCTGTAACATAACTATACACACATTTTACTCTCTAATTTAGAAAAAACAAATGTAAAAAAATATTTAACTGAAAATTACAGAATTAAGACCTTTTTATTGATTGTAACACCAATCTATGTTTGAAAATTTGAGAATAGTTTTAAATAATATTAAATGATAAATTTATTTATTTTAATTAATATTTCATTTTTATATCTATACTTTATTTTCCATGAATGTAATAAATAATGGGTATCTCTATTTTTGTTTAGATGATCATTGAGAATAAATGAATTTAATTAAATAATTTATTAATTAATGATCATCCATCTAATATAATTTAGAATTAACAAATAAATTAATGATAGCTAGTTACATTGGAAAATTAAATTCATGTATGATTTTTTATGATCTTGATCAAGGCCTCTGTATGCGTTGGATGTTTTAATTTATATTATAACATTAGTTTTAATTTATTTATTATTTAGTTAAATAAAATATTCTACATGTCATCCCACCCTCCATTATTATATATAACCTATGTGTCTTTGGATACTTATGTAATCCCCTTTTAACCAATCATTTGGTTCCCCTCACTTGTGTGTGAGTCATAAATACATGTAATAATGGGATTATCCAATGGTTCATATAGGTGGTTTAATGTGGAACAATATATTTCCATCTTAGGTGATACATATATGGATAGGTGGAATGTTGTAACTCCTACCAAGACCAAAAAAATGATTTATTTAGCCTATGTTATAGATTGAGTTAATGTATACTCATAAAATAATATTTTAGATAATTCTCAGGAATAGATCATTTAAATATTTTTTTCTAAGCATTTATTTTTTTTGTATTAAAGCCTTAATCAAATAAATAAATGAATTAACATTAAAATATAGAATATAAATAAATTTATAATGCCTAAATATTTTATCCAACATAGTTAAATAATTATGTAACATCAACATAATATTAACATGGCATATAAAGGATAAAACCAGATAAAATTTAGGCATAATAAATTAAATAAAATACATATTCATAATTTTTTATCCAATATGGTTAAATAATTATGTAAAATCCACTTAATTTTAAAAATACATGTATAGGATAAATCAAGATACAATTTATTCAAAATTAATTAAATTCACTCATCCAAATATTAAGTCAGATTGATATTTCTATTACTTGATTGGGGACAACTCAATAGAGCTAATTGTTTGGAAAACCCTTATTAGGACACTTAATTTTATAAAGGGGTTATTACGAAGCTTTTGGGTTTGGATTAACAATTTTACATCAAGAGGGGTATCCCATTCTATAATTTGGGTAATTTAGAGGGAAGATTTAAGAAACCTATTTTTTAATTTTGGACTAGGGAATCCACTCAATAGATCAAGGAGATGCAAGACTATAGTTGGGAAAGACTATCTAACATAAATACCTTCAACTAGATTTATCAAGCCATATTGGGGTTTTGAAAAGGGTAATATATGTCATTTCCTCTATAATGATAGAGAAACTAGACATTCCATGTTCAATGGTAAGGGTTATTGGAACTTTATAAAGTTGTAGTACATTTTATAATAGAAATTAATTTATTATTTCTAACATAATTTGGACTCAAGAAAAATAAATAATAATATAATCCTTAAATTTTAGACTATTAGGGAAATATTTTCAACCATATTGTCCCTATGATGAATATTGGATAAGGAAAAAATCCTAAATGGATGAAATTAATAGAAGTTGTTTAGATTCCTTAGAGTTGTTCTACTCCATGAATGGAAATCTTATGTCCTACAATCCTGTATTTCTTATCTGTCCACTAAAAATGAATGTGAGTAATAGTTCCTTGTCTATAAAAATCATGTGAGTGACATGGTGGACATTTAATGATTGATTCTTTCATCGATGTCAACTGAACTCACGAAGTCCCTTGAAAATATGGATTTATGTAGTATACTTGAGCACCTCTATGGTCTTCACCCTGAGAGAGCTAGATAGGAACATTTTGGGATATCCAAGGCACTCTTTTGGATATTTAAAGGATAGGGTAACCTAAATGTACCTCATGTAGTCAATATCATTGGATACATTGAGTGTCTAAGAATCCAGGGTTTAAATACCCCAAAGAACTGGGCACTAATCTCATTTTGGAATCACTTGCTTAGAGCTTGTCTAGATATTTTCTGAATTTTAATATGAACAACATTTATAAGACATTAAGAGATCTTCTCACCCATATTCTCTGAGAAGATAAGTATATAATGTGTGGAAATCCTTCTATCCTTATTTTGAACAAATTGAAATGTAATGATAAGCGCTTTTATTAAAAGTATTTTTCACACCCTTCCAATAAGAGGAAGATAAAGGGGAAAGTAATAGAACATGATGTTCCTTATTTCTCATGTGGAAAGAAGGACCACTGGAAGAAAAATTTCCCATATAAAATGAATCAAATAGATGCTTTATATGCCTTTATTATCATCTGTATTTAATATATTTATTGAAATTGTTTATTAAATATAGGTTATGGTGCTCACACATGTATTAAAATACATGAACAAAGTATATTTAGAAATATTGATAGAGGGGGTCAATATATAAGCATCTAATGGAGATAAAATTTCTTCTACAGTTATTAGGGGCTACAACCTCACATTACCAACTAGAATGATCAAGGTTTTAAAATGGTTCATGTTTTGGCCCATCTATTTTCGAAAATATTATCCATGTATACAAAAATGATAATGATGGAATTGTTTTCAAATTTTGGAAAAAAATTTCCTATTTTATAAAGTTATAAATTCTTATAGTAAGTAAATTTTAAAAAAATTCTTTATGTGTTGGATTTCATGAACCATGTAATGTAAATAGATTTCAAAACATACATTACAAGACTCATACCAAACCTGACATTGGCATTACTAGCTTTGTTATGACACACAAATCCACTAAATAAATTACATCAATATGTATATATAGATTACTTTAAAATAAAACCACATGGTATATGTCACGCATGTTTATAATGTAAAAAGACCCAAGCCCCATTTTGTGGGAAGTGTGAAAGGTGTAAATATCTTCCCGAATTAGCTTGTATCAATTTTTGTCGACCATTTCCTACTAAAGAAAGGTTTGGATAACCATAAATAATAACCTTCACAAATTATTTCAATATATATTGATATTTATACTTAATGAGGTATAATTCAGACTATTTTAATAAATTTGTGGAATATAAGAATGAAGCTGAGAACTAGTTTGGTAGAAATATTAAAAAACTCTACTCAAACTGTGGGGAAGAATATCATAATCATGACACAATTGATTAATTATGGGAGTTTGGGATCCTATCCAAACTCACACCTCCTTATACTTCTCAGTTGAATAGTGTATGTGTCAGGGGGACCAAACACTGTTGGACATGGTGTTATCAATGATGAGTCATGAAATTATTCCATTATCTTTTAGGGGATACACGTTACAAACACATAAACTTATACTAAACCAAGTACCATACAAATTTATAAATGGTATTACATGTGATTTTTTAGTGGTTAAAAAACTTTTTATCTAATTTATGTGTGTGGGGAAGAAGATAGTTTTTTAGGACACTTTAGGAATCAAATTTTCATTATAATATAGAAATTGTACCTTTTTAGGTTACCCTAAGTAAAAACAGGGATATTACGTATTTGACCTCTCATAGAAAAATGTTAGTGGAAATAATTGTCATATTTTATAATATTGAGAACATATCTAAAATAAATAGTTGGAATGAGATAGACTATGATGATATTTAGGCTCAAGGTACATAATAGCTGGTATAGGAATAGATTCCAAAAATGGCCATGGAATATGACACTATTCCAGAGCCATAAGTTCTACCTAAGGGTAAAAGAGAGGTTAAGATTTTGAACATTTTGGTTTTACAGTCCATATGGATGTGGTATAATTAATAGTTGATAATAATGGTACTCTAACTTAAAAGGAAGTAGTAGGTGGAAGAGTTGTTTCCAGGTGACAAGAACCCATAAATTATGAAATGGATTCCATGTATAAATACCAAGTCTAGATTTTGGTAGATTCACCAATAGATATAAATATATTTTGTTTCAAATGGGTATGGAAGAAGGAAATGACCATGGAATTAAAATTTGGTACCTATTAGGATCGAATAGTCGCAAATGGTTATAAATATTGTTAAGGAAATTGTTTTGATGACACCTTTACCCCGGTTGTATTGTTGAAGTCCAATAGAATACTACTTTCTAGCTCATATTTTCATTACTATGGGATTTGAAAATTAAATGTAAAAATATACATATTTAATGGTATAATTTGGGGATATGTCTATATTACACAACCTGAAGGCTTTTTCACTCCAAAGGATTCTAATAAGCTAAGAAAATTGAAAAAAACATTTATGGATTAATTAAATAATCCCAGTCTTGAAAAATTAATTTTGATGAAGCCATAATGGAATGTGTTTTCATAAATAATGATTGTGAGCCGAATGTCAACAAATGGTTTAGTTGGAGTATAATTGTTCTCTAAATAGTATATTTTTATGAAATGTTAGACATAGAAAATGAAATAATAATATTATAGTCTATTAAGGGATGGTTGAATAAAAGATTATCCATGAAGGAAATGGGTGAAGAAACATATATTCATAGGATCGAGATCCATCATGATAGATCCAATAGGTTTCTCAAATTAAGTCAAAATACAAAAATTGACATTATAATAAAGGGATTCACTATGGAATAATCTAACAGTTTATCATTTCTAGAATCACATGAAATTCATCATTCAAGAAAAATATTTCCTCAGCCACCTGTGGAATGAAACAGAGTAACAGGGAATTCATACGCTCTATTGATTGGGTCAGTCATGCATGTTAAGTGATATACTATTATAGAATTTTTCTATGAATTACACATTGTAGTACCATATCAAGTTGATCCAAGTGATCACTATTGGATGGTAGTCAAGACATTCTAAAAGTATCTAAGGCATACTAATGATATGTTCCTGTTTTATAGAGGAGATATGAAAATAGTCATCAAAGGATATTCATATCCTAGTTTCCAAAATGTTCAAGATGATATGAAGTCAAAAATGGGATACATGTTCAATTTGAATAAATATTATGTGAGATGGAGGATCTCAAATAAGGCTATAGTCATATATTATAACGTAGTTTCATAGTATAATTTGGCTTTTGAGGTAACTATGGATTTATTTTGGATGAAAAACATCATTTCATTGATTTTTTTGGTACATGGAAGTAAAGATCCTATCACACTCTATTGTGATAATAAATATTGTTATCTCTTGAAAAGGTGCTCAGATCACATCAATGGATGAAGCACATACATCATATGTATCATCTATTGAGTGATTTTTCACATAGAAGCAAGGTTTGAATGAAAAATATTTCCATGGAAGACAATGTGGAAGATCACTTGACTAAATCCTAGAATCTGTAAAAACATGATTGTCACGTGAGATCTTGTGGATTGAATATCTTAAGAAGTTTCCTCTATCCCAAGTGGTATATTTTTAGATTTTTTGTCTTATGATCAATTTTTTTTAATTTGATTACAATTATATTCGAGGGATTATAAATTATTTTTTTTCTCATTAAATTTTGTTTGTTGTTCTTACATGGATTTAATATAATTATGTCCTAGAGTATTTATTTCAATGTTAAGGTCATATAATTTCCGTGAAATAATGAGAACCTTGAAGTGCTATGAAAATATTCATAATATAGTTCTCTAGTAAGATAACATACTATTATGGGACATATAAGATTTATATCATTTGGTGTGAGTGATCATAAGTAGATAAGGCCTCTTCGCATGAAGTTTGCACTTAGAAATATTTTTGATTGAAGAATATGAGAACAACCCCACAAGAAATAATTCCATATGTGTTGATGTCATGAAATATTACTATATAATAGCATATGTAATGGTACATAGACTTTAAGACTTTTATTAATGTATTCCATGACTCATACACATAGATTTATTGACCAAAACTATCATGCCATATGTTAGTAGGAAGTAGGGTATGTTGTATGTATCATGATTGAAATTTCATTAATGGATAACTCATGGAAGGATGTGTCCCTTAAATATTTATGAATGTTTATATCTCCACACATAAATTGGAATAGAACCTTTGAATTTAATTTAATGTTCATGGTTTAACGACGTGTTTATTTCAGATAGTCATATAAGGATATATTGAGGGAATATGTCGATGAAAATATCATGTAGCCTTCTTGATGAGATATTGTGAAAAAATTGATTATATTCCATAATGATTGTTAATATATGTTTTTCGACATGGAAACATTATGTTATTTCTATTGGGTTCCATGAACTATTTCTAGAAAGTGGTCTTTCACATTAGGCACCATTCCTCGTACCAATGAGAAATACCCCTCGAGGGTCACACACTAATTGTTTTTTTTATCTCATTTAAATTCTATTTGAGTTTAATTTATATAAAAAAATTTATTCTCAATCATGATGAATAATTTGATTCATGTTATATTGATCACATAAATTAAATAAATATTTATTCACTAATATGTGAATAAAAATATATTTATTAATTATATTGAATATTTAGTAAATATTTATTCTATACTATGTGAATGAAATATTTATTCATGTATAAAATTTTTATTTAGTTGTTCGATAAATGCCAGGGGATTGAATAGACAAATATTGTGTATTGTGCCATATTTTAATTGACAATCCAATTAAATAATATTTTATTGTGTATGTTGGAACAAAATGAAATATAATAATATTATTATTATTGTTACATAGTGTGGAGTTCATTAAAGTTAATAAATGTTATTTAATGTCGGATATGAAATTAAATAGTATTTTATCCTAAATACAAAATCAATAAATATACTATTATGTATATTGTGTAGAGCATCTAAAAATTGAGAATATATAATTGTTACACACAACGAATTCTCTCTTGAATCCTCGTTCTCTATCCCTCTCATGAAAAATGATCATAATAGGTATTTCATAAAGTCTAAAGAAAAAGTGATCAGGAATGAACAATTTAAAATTTTGAACCACCACACTTTGACCCGAAGATTGAGTGGTTCTAGTTAGTGATCATCGGAGCACGTGTGGATCACAACTATATAGATTCTATATTTGGATCCTCAGAAAAATATGAATTCAATATGAAGGGGTCTTTTTAGAAGATCAATATTCATTAATGAAAAAAAATCCCCTTCCCATGTATTGATTTCCTTAAATATGAGATAAATTAATTAAAAATTTTACATGTAAGATTCTCTCTCAAGGATTTGGGTGAAAAATATTAAAAGAAATGTTAATATATAACATAGAACCACAAACATTAGCTATTCCTAGAACCAATATGGGGGAGCAAGGGAAGATGGGCCAAGTCTATGAATGAACATGCCTAGGTCCTTGGTGATTGAACATGCCATATGCCTCAATTCAAAAACTATGTACTATTTCATGAACATTATGCCTTATGTATTTAATTATTGGGGAATCAATTTTGGGCCTTCTAGAAGCTTAATATAGGTAATATTCCACATACCATGCACTAGTGTTGATCATTTTTTTCATTAGAGATATGATGTGCAGTGACGAATGTGGGATTCATATTCAAGTGATGAGTAGTCGATGAAGTGATCACCCTTAATCATCAGAGAGATGCTAGGTTTTGAACTCCCCTAACTCACCATAATGTCAGTCTCCCATATCCTATATATAGGTATAGATGGTACTCCTCCTACATTGTATAGGGAATCATCACTCAATTTAAGAAATGGTACTCCCCCATTAAGGGTGGAATTTCTATCACGCCTATAATCCAAAAAATTTGGTCGTGAACCACTATTTGGGCCAAGTCGATCCGACTTAGACTACTCCATGAGGTGGCCTGAGACCAGCCTTAAGCCGGCCAAAACCTTTAGGTCGGTCCACAAGCCGACCTTTATGGGGTTTTTTTAAATAAAATATATAATAAATTAAAAATATATCTATGTTTTAAACATTTTTCCCTAAACATTAATATTAAAATTATTAATTTATAATGTTTGTTTTAAGATTTATAAAAATGTTTTTTGTAGCATTTTATTTTAATAATTATTAAGAGTTCTTATCAGTTTTTTGAAACCAATTTTTTAACAACTTATTTTAAATTTTTAAAATTTATTTTATCATTTCAAATAAAATATTTTTTAAAACATTTTTTATTAAATTTTTTAAACTATTATTCTCTTCTTTATCAACAGTCACATTTTACCACTGAACCAATTTTTAAATATATTTAATGAGAGATTTAGTGTGTACAGTAGGGGGTGAGTGTGTTATTTTTTCAAAATATATTTTCCATTTTGTAAATGATTTTTTAAATCATTTTTTTCTAAATATTTATTTCTAAAAGTTTATATTAATTATTTATTTTTAAAAAAATAAACAGTTTTTAGTTGTTTTTATTTTTTTAAAAATATTCATATTTATGAATATAAATAAATATATATATAATATATAAAAGTTATAAAAAAATTAACAAGGTGTTGGTGCTGCACATCAGTGGATGGGTGGGATAATTGTTTTTAAGTATATTGATGTTTTTGTAAATCATTTTTGAAATCATTTTTTATAAAACATTAATTTTTAAAATTTTATGATAAATGTTTATTTAAAAATGAATTTTTATCTTTTCTAAACATTTTTATAAAAAAATAATTTTTTAATTTTTTAAAAAATATTATATATGTTTATATATATATTATATGAATCGTTTAACAAAAATTGATGGGGGGTTGGGGGTGTGCAACTTTGGGTGGGTGAGTTTTTTTTTCAAAATAGATTTATTCATGTTACTATAAATATATAATATGTGAAATTTATAAAAAAAATAATGAAGGGTGTACAGGATTGAGTGTGTTAATTTGTTTTTTAATTGATTTATATGTGTTTATATAATAAATTTAATATATATAGAATATACAATTACGAACATGCACAAAAAATCAATAATGTCGGAGGGGAGTGTGCGCAAACATCAGTCGGTGAATGTGTTTTTTTAATATATATAATGGGTTATTATATATTTATATATTATGTTACATCATTTATTTTTAAACATTTTTTAAAATGTTTTAGTTTTTTAAAATAATTAATATTTATAAAATGTGCAAGATGTATAAAATTAATGAGGGTTGTGCCGTAGTGAGTGAGTGTGTTAATTTTATTTATATAGGTTTATTCATGTGAAAATATATATAATTTGTGCAAGTTCTAAAACAAAATTATTGAGTGGTTTGCAGTAGTGGTTGAGATAATTTTTTTTCTAAATATATTTATATACATATATATTATATATAAAATTTGAAACATAATTAAAAACATTAATGTGTAAGGGGCGTTGTGCGAATTTTAGTGGGTGAGTATTTTATGTTAATAAATATATATTTATTCTTAAATAGTTTCTATATAGTTATATATAATTATATATATTATTAATATATATAATTATATATATTCTTATAATTTTATACCATTTTTGGGTGGATTTGTAAATTTTTTTTGAATAGATTGATGTTTTTAAAAATGTTATTTAAATCATTTTTATAACATTAATTTTTAAAATCTTATATTAATCATTTATTTTAAAAAAAATTAACATTTTTTAAAAACATTATTATTTTTCTAATTTTTTAAATTAAATTTGTATGTGTAAATATATATATAATATGTGAAAGTTATAAAAATTTGACAAGGTGTTGGTGGTGTGCAGCAGTGTCTGTTATTTTTTTCTAAATAAATTTGTACATGTGAATATATTTATATATATATGTTTTAAAAAGATAATGAGGGGTGCAAAGGAGTGGGTGAGTAATTTTTTTATATATATAGATTTATATATGTATATATAATATATACAAGTTGCAACATAGATAAAAAATAACAATGGGGTGGGGTGCTTGAACATTAGTGGGTGAGTGTGTTGTTTTTTGTAAATATATAATGAGTTATTGAATATATATATATATATATATTATGTTCCATCAATTATTTTAAATGATTTAGTTATTTAAAAAATATTTTTATATATAATATGTGGGAGTTTTAAAAAAAATAATGAGGGTTGTATGTGCAGAAATGAGTTAATATGTTAATTTTTTTTTCAAAATAGATTTATATAAGTGAATATATATATATATATAATATCTACAAGTTATAAAATAAAATTATTTAGGGGTTCTTAGTAGTGGTCCGTTTATTGTTTTCTAAATAGATTTATATTTTTATATGTCATATATGCATATTGCAACATAATTAAAAAAATATGGTGGGAGGGGGTGTGCGTGATCATTAGTGGATGGCCATTCTTTTATTAATATATTATGAGTTATTATATATATTGTTTAATATTGAATATATATAATTATATATATATAGTCTAGTAATTTTAAACCAGGCGCACATCATGGACCAGTTGGTCCATGCGTAGCCTTGGAAACATGTAGTAGAGGTTCGAGTCTCACTAACAGCTGTTTCCCCATATTTTTTTAAAGAGAAAGGTCTTTTAGGAGCTGGGAATTATACAGGCCCCCAGGTTGTGCTTTTTCGAGCCGCCATAGCCTAACATGCAGGCCAGGATGCATAGGCCTAGGCTCAAACCAACAAACCATCGGCTCGAGCACTACACTAGCTTTGTCGGGTCGGGCCGCTCTAGCTTTCCGGCAAGGTCCATCGGGATTTCATCATGATGGGACGAAATTACACCCTTACACCTTGTCATCAAGATCTAGGGTGTCAATCCTCTATTATAGATAGTTCTCCCTCTACTATGGATCACAATAGTGAGGAGTGGGTGCTCCATTCAGATTCCCACGAGGTTGTGTAGGGTGATTATCTTTATAAATGGGAACTATAGATCTACAGGGTGAATCTTCTTTAGAATATGGTTTTGAATAATGATATTTCTCTCCATTTAGAATGTAGTTTTTGTTTGATCATATCAGATATTGGTCTTTTCCCCTATATAACTTATGGGTTGTTGTATTTGTTTTATTTTGTTGTTTTATCTTTTTTTTCATACAACTAAGTATGTGTATATTCACTACTGCATTTTCTGTTCCCACACAAGTCATGTCTTATGAGGAAGAGATTAAGATTTATGGTGACCTAAATGGATCACAGTTCTCCATGAAGGTGCTAGTAATGTTTGGTAATAACACTCATTTATAATGAGTCATGCACTACTCATCATTTCAATTTATTATTTTTTGATTGGTTAGGAGCAATATTACTCCGTGGTTGGCTGTGTATTTTACCCTCTATGTTTCTAAAATATATTACCTATTGTACACTGATTTATTTCATACTGGTGATTAGATGTATAATTTACACTCTAGATGTTTCAGTTTATTATATCTCTGCACTATTTCATGGAGATGGGTGTGTGATTGTGTGTGGGATTGTACATGTACATTAAGCTAAGGCCCCCCATTAAATTGATATTTCTACATGGTGCTTGTCTCTATCCCCTTGACTATTGGAGGATGTCTTGGGGTGTCACCATCATCTTTCATTCAACCAAGGAAGGTCCCAATGTGTTCATATGTGGATAAGTGGTATCATATTGGTATGTCATTAGGAAGGTTTATGTAGTTAGAGATGTGATGTAGATTGGATTGGGAACTTAGGGAAATGATGTTCAAGGGTCTCATGTTTGGATCACAGGCATGAGAACCCATTTATTGTGTGGTGGATGATGGATCCATAAACTCTAAATCTAAATACCTATATGTCAACTTGATAAACTGAGGTACTGGATTTAGGTAAAACAAAGGTATATGAATCCTATATGATTTCTTATTTTTACATCAATATCCTTTTTTATTCTACTCACCAGATATTATCAATTATGTTTTGTGCTTCTCATTATTTTTTTGGATTCCTCCATTATGATAGAATTTTGGGATCCTAATATACATTCATGATGATGGGCAATTAATCTATGAGGCATCATTGCATACACTTATTCTCATGGGGTTCTTTCTTAGTGTGGATAGAGAACTACGTCCACCAAATGGGTAGTGTATGGATCCTTCTCCACTAGTTTTGGAGGATGTTTTTATGCTTATTGATAAGCAGCTAGATCCAACATTTCATGATGATGTATGTAGACATATCACATTGAGAGAGTTATAATGACATAGATCACTCGAGATTCAAATTAATATATACCCTTAGGAATTAGAGTATCGTCTTGAGTCAATGGTATATGCTTTCCATCTTATATAGACCCCAACTAATCATATGGATATACTAACAATCAATCTTCTACATAGAATAGTAGGATGGTGGTGGGGACTGATCACATGGACCATTAATGATTTAAATCTCTCATGGATATACTTTCACTGGTTGTTCTATGGGGAGTTATATCCATTCAGATTGCTCCATTTGTGGATCTAGAAACTTATTAAGATAAAATAGATCTATTAGACACTCATTGTGTACACTTCGATTTTTAACAACATCACCCATTAATCCCTTGATATGTAGTGATATGGATAATTTTGGGAAGTAATGTCTGAAAAGGGACGCCATAAAGAATTTACTCTAGCTTTGTCTGCTTTGGAATTTACACATATGTTGAAGTGTGGAAGCGAGACTTTGTGACAAAGTGATTCCTAGAAGAAGCAAGGTAGAGAGCTTTAACATGAATTAATCATCATGTGGATGTTTCATCTAGAGTAGCTAATAGGAATCAACCATTAGGGTATCGGTGTGGTAGGATTACTCATCCCTAGACTCACACATGGGGATCTCTATCATAGAGTCCTAAAAGAGGGTTATTTGTGAGATTATATAGAGAGTGATGATTGGAACCAGTGCACTGTAAGTTGTGGGTATACTATGGATTGGTCTCCATGAATGAGGTGGCATCATGATCAGTGATCTCCCATGCGTAGTCAAGGTGGCCTTCAAGGAGGTTGTGCATACAGACTGGCAGGCAGATCCCCTAAGAGAGGATCTACAGGTGGGGGATAACGCCGTAACCTACTTCCACACCCACCTTCAGGTAGCCCATTCCAAGATTAGATAGTTATAGATAGGGAGCATGGGCCACATTAGGTTAGGATGGATATCACCATTCTACGAATGATGTGATTCAATGTATGATTTGTATCATCACAACCTTAGCTCCAGTACTTTTATACATCGGCATGAGTCATTTCATTATATCCATATCACTTATATAAGTACTAAAGATTCATGTAGATTTATTTAACCATGATATTTGGATTGATGTTTCTATTTAGAATGATTCGTCTATTTCACACATATTTTAGAAGTGTGAGTTATAATTCAATGGATGGTGTTTCTCCTAGGAACTCTTGGTAATTGTAATGAAACCTTAGGAGGCATCCTGTATATGGACTTGTTGTCTATAGTGTGTGACTGGATAGACATTCTCTACAAGAGAGTCAGATACCTATGGGAAAATGGGATGATTATATACTTTAAGGATGGGAAGGACCCTTTAGTAGAATGAGTGAGGATCATGAATAGGAAATTTAATCCTATCAACAATTAATTATAAAGTATTTCACTTGGGGAAGTATGATTCCCCCTGAAAATTTCTTTCCTAAAGATGTCATTGGACTGCCTCTGATGAGTTGGATAGATTAATACATTGACATCCACCCTAGGTCCACATAGATATCATACACAGAATATCATATGGAACATGAAGAGCTATGGAAGCTAAGGCTATATATGGAATACCTTCATGAGATGGTTGTTAACAAACACTAGGTGGTTGAAGTGTTATTAAATTAAAAGGGACATGATAGCTTCTAGTTATGTGCCGATTATCATCAACTAAATTAGGTTATGATCAATAATATGTACCTTATATTGAGGATTAATGACCTCAGAGACCAATTAATATGAACAATATGGTTTTAAATGATTTATTTATAATTTATCAACCATCAGTTTTTGGATTATGATGGTGATATTTCAAATAATTCATTCCCAAGTTGCTATAGGAATTATAACATACTAGTGGTTAATTTTGGTGTGACAAATGATCTCTCTATGTTCATGGAACCTATGAAAAATATAATCCAAACATTGTTTGACCTGGGATTGGTTGTTTTTATGAAATATGTAATCATTTTTTTTTTGTGATTGATGAGTAGCATGTAGAACATTTAAGATTGGACTTAAACATAATCTAGGAGAACATATTATATGGTAAGTTATTATTGTTGAAGTTTTTTATTTTATATGATCATGTTTTTCGGAATTTCACCATCTAGAGTGATTTATAGGTGGAATTTGTGAATATTGATGATTTTCTCCCTTCCGATCCACCCATGAGTGGGTTGGAGGTGCGGAGTTTTCTCAGTTAGGTAAAGTTATACTAGAGTTTTTTTTTTGAAAAAAATTACATGATTTATTCTCCTTTGACAAACATGATATAGAAAGGATAATAATTTTATTGTATTGAACAATTTTATATGGACATCAATGAGTTATGTCAAAGGATAATTATTTATCTTATATTGATACAATCAAAGGAGGGAGTTGATTAAAATGTGTTTTATGATTCCTCTAGGACACAGGTAATCTGTGAACTAATGAAAGGGTAGGAAGTGATTGATTATGTCCTTAGGTAGTTGATACCACATGAGAATAACTACATAACCCAGGGCATGGAATTTTTAGTGGTATTCTACTCCTTAATAATTCAGAGATATTGTCTTCTTGGTGAGTGTTTCATTGTTTACTCATTCCACTAGAGTATCAGGTAAATATTTACCCAGATTAAAATCATCCTGAGATAACGGTGTTAGTAAGAGTTTCTATAGGAATATGCCATTTATATATTCTATACTACATAAAAGGGGGAAACATGCTGGAAGATTCCCTGGGTAAGAAATAAATTTCTCTCTAGGTTTTGGAGAAATCATAGTTGTTAGCATTATTAATTCTTAACCCGGATGAGTATTGATTGTTAGATTATATTTTTTAGATATTGGTTACTCCAACACTACTTAAATGTGTGATAGAGGATCAATATCGTGATATTGTACTTGAAGATCATCAAGATCATATTTCATCAAGAGACACATCAGATGGATTTTCTAATGGTGGGTAGCATGTTATCCTTATCTTAAGAAAATTGTTAGTTTCTGTCATGTTGTTTGAGGTTGTTTTGAGGGAGTTACATACATCTCTTATAGTGGTACATCCGATAGTATCAATGATATAAAAATAGCTTTAGCAGAAGTTGTAACACCCCATGGTTTTAAAAAAAATTGAAATTCCTTAAACTCTATTTTATGTAAATACTTATAACTAGCCATTTTACCTAGTTTTTTTAACATATATGTTATGTATTTAAAAAAGTGGTTATCTAAGGTTGTGATTAGTATGTTATTGGGATTATAATATAACCAACCTGAGTATTTTTGTGAATATTAACATTCCATTATGAAAATTTGTATGACCCCAATGAATAGTAAATTGTATTTTTATTTTATTTTCATACGCATTTAAGATAATGACTTTTTGATTTATTTTTCGAGGTGATATAAAAGCATTTATAGTTTATAAATTGTTAATTATTGAATAATGTATTATTTTATTTAAAAATTAAATTAATCCTATTTAAAAATATATTTTAAAATGATGGAGTTAATTTTTTAATTTTACACATCAAAAAAATGGTTTGGGTGAAATTTTTGTATTTTTCGGAAATTCATGAAATTTTGATTAATAGTGAAATACGGTAAAATACCGTATATTCAAATTATCAGTTAAAACAAAATTTTGACATCATGGTAGATGTAATACCACATTGTTTGAACACACATGCATGTTTAACAATTTGGGTTCACATCGTCCAAGACTATTCATAGTCTTGAGGAAAAATATTATAATAATTATTAATATAATGTAAAATCCCACCTCCCATATAAAATAAATAGCACCATCATTCCCTTCTCCCACTCACACCTCTCAATCCTTGAGCATTTTCTATGTTCTGTAAAATCCCCTCCCTAGGCCTCTTCCTCATATTTAATACCTATTAGTCTCACCAAATGTCCAAAACCAAAGGCCTTAAAGAGGATGTCAAGGAGAAGAGATCAAGAGGTAAGAATCATCTTCCATTTTCATGTATTTTCTTTTCAATTCCATTCTTTTCATAAACTCTCTTCCCCTTCACTTATACATGAGGTATGCAATCTCCAAAATATTATATATTCCTACTATTATCATGTGCATGTAAAATAATTTATTATTCTTCTTCCTCTCCTCTCCCTATTAATCTAAAAATAAAAACACTTCCTGTTATGTACTGAGTTACCAAAATCAAGGATGATGTGTTTCCAATTTCCATTACTTCTATCAAAGATGATCATAAAAACATTTTAAAAATTGAATCAAAATTAATGGTGTATGTTGTAATCTATATTCTGTTCTATAATGAACTTATATTCATGACATTAAACTGTATAATGAACCATGTTCATGATTATCGAAGAACTACCAAAAATGTTCTAAACAAACATCATTAAGGTTTTATCTAATTATCCATCTTAATATATGATTAAAAAGTAATTTATGGTATCATTATATATTCAGGAAAAAATTGAATAATATTTAATTCCTCTTCTGTAATTTCATTTCAATAAGATACAAAAATCATATACAAAACACCCATGGGAATCATGTAAAGAACACGCCCAAAACAATGGAATGAAAAAAATACATACAATTAAAGGGTAAAATGACATAATTAAATGACCATATAAGGAGGTATAACCATGAAATTTTTTATATAAAATATTAATAACAATATCTTAACCATTATACAAGAGTTTTAAATAGTTTTGGTGTATAAAAACCCCAAGGTAAAGAAATTCTTAACTCAATTTCCATTCTTTTAGTTGACCTTCTACTCCATTGGTTACATGGTATTAAAATTTTATGTGTAATGAATTTTATTAATATTATGATGAATAATGATTATTTATTGTGTATATACATAATCCATTCACTCTATCAAGTATTACATCAATTATATGATAATTGTAAGGGATTTTTCTTTTAAAAAATTATGTTTTACAAAATTATAAGAAATGATTTTAAGAAATTATTGATGTTGTATGATTGTGTTTTGGTTCTTTGTAATTTTTTATGTTTAAGAGTGGAACAGATATATACCTCCAATGCATTGTGTATTTGTAAGTTGGAGGTCATCCTTATGTTTACACCATGTGTAACTGCAATGGTTACATAACAAGGTACCTATGAGAGTTACATTATAAGGTAGTTAGGGGAGTTACAAATTATAACATTACTGAGAGGGTTAAAAAATTATGTAATTAATCCCCCAAGATACCTTTATGGTTCTTCTTATGTTTATTATGTTTTGTGGGAATCTCATGTTTCTCAAATTAAATATGAAACGTTGACTAGAATGTATTTTTGAGAATGATTTAATTCATTTACAATGTATTCATGGACTAATGTTTTATTTTATACTTTTTATATCACTTACTAATATTTTTTTATCCCATGTTTTTTAATCAATTTCATAGGTTATATAGTTCTATATGATAGATAAGGAATGAATGTTAAATATTACGAATATTTTTCATTGAAATCATGTTTTCTTTGAAATGTATTATATTTTGTAGGAAATGGATATTGTTTTTTCGTAATATATCTATTTGAATATAGAATATTATGTATGTGTTTTATCCCAATTCTATAAAACTGTAAACTTTAAAAGACTCCCAAAATGAAATGATGTGGATTTTTTACTAAAACACAAGATTATATAATGTAATAAGATCAGGGCCTTATAGTTGGTATCAGATGATAGTTATATATCAATAGGTGTTAGTATGATGTTAACAGAATAAAATAAATGATTATTACTCTATGGATAATTTTAAATGATATATAATTTAAATACTACTGTGTTTATTTAACTATGATATTTTTATTCAGAATTGTTTTCAACAGAATAAACAAAAAAGATAAAGAGTACAGGCACTGACAGAATGATATCCTTCTGAATCTGTAGCCCTGAATGATAGGAATTAGAATCGAGAAGTTTTTGATAGTAATTGATCAACTAAATCAGACAATAAATGGTGGTGGATTCCAAGAAAGTGGACAACCATATGATCCACAATGGAACATGGTGATAGTGGAACATTTTATGAGATAACATTATCCTTCATCTTGTGGATCTTAGGACATGGTAGCTGCTGAAGTATGGATTAAATACCTTGAAAAGATATTCAATGATATGGGATTTAAAGATAATCAAAATATAAGTCTTTCCATTTATCATTTTTAAGTTGAAGCTGATTTGTGGTGGTCAATGGTCAAAAATATCAAAGATATATAGGAGATTGATCCCTTAAAGTGGGAGGAATATAAAAGTATTTTTCATGAATAATATTTTCCTAAGGTGGTTCGAAATAAGATGGACAATAAATTCCTTGAATTGAAGAAAAATTAGGATGATTTAGTGGGTAAGTATGAAGAAAACTCCACTTGATTGGTGAGGTATTTTCTAAATGTTATTTTGTATCTTGATAGAAAAACCAATCACTTTTACTCAGTATTAAATTCATGGTATCAAAGGGAATTGGCCTCCTTTGAATTCAAAAGTAATGAGAAACTTCTCTGATGTGCTAAGAACATATAGTGGAGTTTTTTATGATCACATCCACTTTGAAAAGCAGGAAAATAAGAGGTTGATATGGAAAGTGATGTCTAAGAATAACCCAAAGAAAATTGATGGTCGAAAATTCCTATTTCCTGTATGTGAAAAGTTTGGAAAAATTCACCCTAGGGAATGCCTTAACAAAACAAGGAAGTGTTTTTAATGGTGTAAGATTGGACATATTGCCTGAGAATGTAATTAAAATGATCCTAAGCCTAATCCTCATAAGCAATCTATTAAGTGTCTTAAATGTGGAGAGATGGGTCATTATGCAAATTCCTTCCCAAAGGGAGATCTGAGAAATGAAAATAAATCACACTATAAGAACAAAGGTTTAGTGAGATCCTTTGTGACATTTTAAGTAGACATTGGTCCATACAATGAACATGTATCATGTACCTTTTTGTTTACTCATATTTTTTGAAGTTGTGTTTGATATGGGTTCTACAAATTCCTTTATTTCTATGGATTTTTTTGGTAAATTGAAAATACAACCTCAACAAATGAGACTGAAACATAGTGTTAAAACACTAGGGAGAAATATTAGAGAAAATAGAAATATATGAATATTTTTGTTGTGGTATGTGGAAATACATTACCTAAAAAAATTTGGTTTTATCTTAGTAGAGTTTGATTTGTTTCTAGGAATGGATTATCCTTCTATTTATCACTCTATGATTGACTATAAAGATAAATAAGTTGTTTTCCAAAAAGTGCTCAAGTTTGTATACAAGAAAAAAACCATAAAATTGGTACATTTCAAGAAGATAAGAAACTATTGAAATATTGAAATGAAATTTATCTTTCTCATATTGTTGAAAATAAGGGAACTAATTTGGTTAATGAAGTGGCCATTGTAAATGTATATGTTGATATGTTTCCTGATGAGTTACCCAATGTTATACCCAATCAAAAAGATTATTTCACAATTTACCTAGTTAATGATGCCAATACTATTTCAAAACCCCCGTATCTAATTTCTCAAATGGAACTTATTAAATTTAAAAATCAGTTGAATGAGCTACTTGATAAAGGCATCATTTTTTCAAGAACATACCCATTGGGTGCTCTTGTTTTGTTTGCTAAAAATAAAACTGGTTCAATGTGACTTTTCATTGATTATAGTTCCTTGAATAATATATCTATTAAAAGAAATCATCATTTTCCTTATATAGATGACTTCTTTGATAATCTATAGGGAGATCAATACTTTTCTAAGATTGAATTGAGATCCGAATAGCATTGGTTGAAGGTAAAGGTGGATGACATCCCAAAAACATCTTTTCGTACAAGATATTCACAATATGAATTTGTTGTCATGCCTTTTGATTTATCTAATTCACTTTCTATATTCATGAATTCTATGAACATAATATTTAATGTGTTCTTGGATAAATTTTTAGTTATTTTTATTGATAATATTCTTTTATTTTATATGAGAAAATGGGAGCATGAAAAACATCTAAGTGTTTAGTTGAAAACCCTAAAGGAAAAGAAACTATATGGAAAATTCTGCATGTGTGATTTTTGGTTTCAATAGGTTTCTTTTCTTGGGGACAATGTAAATAAGGATGGAATAATAATTGATCCTACCAAAACAAGTGGTTGGTGAATTGCCAAGTCCTACAACTGTTATAGATATTCTTAGTTTTTTGGATTAGAATGTTATTACAGATGGTCTGTAAGAAACTTTTCACTGTTATCTATCTTGATAACTAAGTTATCCCAAAATGGGGTTAAATTTTTTTGGACATAAGAATTTGATGTTTTTTCAGGAACTAAAGAAGAGATTGGTGAATGATCTAGTTTTAGTCATGCCATCCAAAAATGGTGAGTTTTTCATCTACAGTGATGCTCTGTTGTAGGGACATGGATTTGTTCTCATTCAGATTGATTAAGAAATTTATTATGGTTGAAAACAAATAAAACCTCATGAGTTCAATTATCCCATTCGTAATTTATAATTGGATGCTGTTGTGTTTTCTTTTAAAATTTAGGGGAATCATTTATACAGAGCCAAATTTCAAATATATTCTGACTATAAAATTATGATGTATATATTCACTCAGAAGGAATTAAAGATGATCCTGAGGAGATGGATTGAACTAATAAAGGATTATGATTACACAATCAACTACCATATAGGAAAATAAAACAATGTGGTGGGTTCCTACAGTCAAAAACATCATGCTTTATTAACCATGTTAAGTTTGGAACATGATCCCTTGATTATTGATTCGATGAATTTTGGCTTAGAAGTTTTTGGTGTAGGAAATGCATCTGTTTTGTTTCAGGTTTCAGCGTATTCATCCTTATCAGATAGAATTGAGAAAGCTCATAAGGAATACCATGATCTACAAAAAAGATATAATTTGTTAAAATGGGTAAGTTTCCATAATTTAAACTTTATTAGGATTCTATTTTATGATTTGGTAAAAGGTTGTGTGTGCCTTTCAATTCCCATTTGATGAAAGAATGGTTGTGTGATGCTCATAGTTCTACATTTTCTGTTCATCCTGGAATTAATAAGATGTACAGAGACTTTTGAGAGTATTATTGTGGGGTGGAATGAAATGGGATATTGTATAATTTACTATGAAATGTTTGACATGTCAAAACGTTAAAGTAGAGAGGTAGTTCACGAAGGGGATGCTTCAACCTTTTCTAGTACCAGATTGTAAATGGGAGAATATACCAATGTACTTTATTGTGGGACCTCCAAAGACTTCTAGAGGTCACAATGGAATATGGGTTATTATTAATCGATAGACTAAATCTTCACATTTTCTCCCTATTTTAGATAAAATATATTTGGATCAACTTTCTTGATTGTACCTCAAAGAGAGTGTTGTGTTACATGGAGTACCTCTTTCCATTGTATCTATCATGGATCACAGGTTCAATTATAATTTATGTAAGGGTCTTCAGAAGTCATTGGTAACTGAATTAAATTTCAGTACAACTTTTCATCCTCAATCAAATAAGAAGTCGGAACAAATAATTCAGAATTTTGAGGATATGCTTTGATCATGTTCAATAGACTACTATGGAAGTTGGGATTAACATTTTTCATTAGTTTATTTTTCATATAAAAATAGTTTTCATTCCTGTATACATATGGCACCTAATAAGGCATTATATGGGAAGAATTGAAGAAATATTGTTTTTTTGGATGATTTTGGGGAAAAGAAATTAATTGAACAATAATAAATAGATAAGGTCACTGAGATAGTTAAGATGATCCAGCAACCCAATAGGACAGCTCAAGGCAGGTAGATAAATTATCCAAACAACAGGAGTAAATACTTTTCTTTTAAGGTAGGTGATCATGTTTTTCTTTTAATTTCACCATGGAAATGTGTGAAGTGACTTAGTAAGAAAGGATATCTAAGTCCACAGTTTATTAGACATTATGAAATTATGGAGAAAGCTTGTCCAGTTTCCTACTGAGTATCATTGCCTATAATTTTATCATATATCCATAATGTTTTCATGTTTCAATGTTGAGAGAGTATGTGCTAGATTCATCTCATGTATTGAGTCTAAAAGTTTATCAGCTAGAAGAGAACCATTCTTATGAAGAGAAACCAATTCAAATTCATGATTTAAGGGAACATGTATTGAGGAATAAGATAAAACAATAGGCAAATATTTTTTATTGAAACCCCATGGTTGAAGAAAAAAATGGGAATCAGAAAATTATATGAGGTAAAGGTACCCTCACTTGATTAATAAGTAAATAAAATTGAAAGGGTACAATTCCCAGAAGTTGAAGATAATGTAACACCCCAAGGTTAAAAAATATATAGAAATTCATGAAACATTGTTATAATTAGATACTTATAACTAGCCTTTAAACGTAAATTTTCCACTTCTATATTTTGAATTTCAAAAAATTGTCATCTATAGTTTTGATCAGTATGTTACTTGGAGTATGATAGAACCAACATAATCTTTTAGAGAATAGTAAAAACCAATATTAATAGTAATAAGAACACTAATATGACCCTACATATGTAAAGACCGGGAAATTTCAAGGAAAATGTTTTCTTAATTTTATTTGGAATTTTACAGGAACGCGGTTTCTGATGGCACCTGATTCTGAGGCCCGGTGTGCCCGAAATCATTTTCCGAAGTTTGGCTCGGTACGTTCAGTGAACGGACGAGCGGGTTTTTTCTATCTCTTGAACCGGTTCTCGGAATTGAAATCTGAGGGCACTGATGAACTCGCAGCACCGATAATTTCTTAAGGGGACCTTAAGAGCAGTTGTGTTTTGTCGCATGAGGTGGTTAATTTTTGGTGATTCGATAAGTCTTAGATAAATTGTATTGTTACAATTTATTTTATGTGGAAGTTAATTTATTCATAGAGAAGTTGGAGGTGGGGCCACACCCCACCTAACTTCCCATGAGAGGGTATGACCAAGGGTGGTGGGGTCCGCACGAAACCCCAACCCTTCACCTTCCCTTTTACCCCCACGAACTTCCCCCCATTTAACACCCCTTGTGTTTAAATGTATAACTCTACAACCCCCCTTAAACTCACTTGATTTTAATGTGTCAACTCCCCATTAAACTCCTCTTCCATTAAGTTTGTCAGCTCCTATTATTTTGTGTAACTCTTCACCTTTTCCTTCCACCATTAATTCATGCCAACATGCCTTAATTAATGAGATGAGTATCTTCATTTTTTTAATTAAGTGGATTGGTTTGAATTTTAAATCTTTGTGGTTTGAATAAAAATAATATCATGGGATATTATTTTGAGTTAGAGCTTTTGGTGTGTGAAATAGCTTTAGCAAAGTCCTAGAGTTTTTGGGAGAGCTTTGGTGTGAAGAAGAAGGGAACTTTCCTTCGATGAAGAACAACGCATCTTCAACGAAGAACGATTCTTCTTCGATGAAGAACACCTTCCATTCAACGTATAACGACGCGGCGTCCATGGTTCTCCATCCTCTTCTTCCATAGCAACAAGTGAGGAGATGTTGTTTCCTCCTCTGATGCACCCTGATGTCCACGGAATCTACATCCAAACCCGCGACGCCATTCTCCACGACACTCGACGGGCGATGTCAAATATCCATGTAGGGGAATTTATTTGGTGTTCTCTTATCTTTTGAGAAAAGAACGACGAGTGCAGACCAACCAATTGAAGGTTGATCCATAGATCGTTCGTTCATGCGAATTGATGTTGAGGATTTTTGTTTTTTTTTCTGTGAATTATTTCTTGCCATACGTCGACATTTAATAGATGGCCGCTTGCTATCATTATAACGGGAGGTGGTCGGACCGCACAAACACGTCCGACCCTCCTCCCCCCCTTGTTGTTGAATTTGTTACCGCACGTGAAAGGTGGCACGGTGTCGTTGCACTGTGCGAAAATTTTGAGGAAGGGCTAAGAAGCGCGGCACCGTCGCGCCGCACCGATGACGTTGAACAAGCCACGGAGCCGTCGCACCGCGCCGGAAAATGACAAACGAAGCCGCATGGGCATTGTGGGATCTTTTCAGCGAAGGTCGGGTCCTGAGATGATCACTGGTGAAGACCGCAGGCGAATCGGACCACCGGAGCGTGTCCAGTGGTCGGAGGAAGCCATCGGCGGCGCGGCGGCGCCCGGAGCGCCGCCGGAAGAATCCGTCGCGGCTGAAGCCGCCGCGGTGGAGCGCAGTCCCGTGACTGCACGGGACCGGAGGGGGCGGCGTGACGCGGCCGGTTGTCGTGTCCGCTGGCACGGGTGGCCCCACGCGGGGGTAGCGCCCCGCTCCACTCCGCTCGGCCGTAACCGGTCGAGCCGACCCACCGGCCGGGCAGGGTCGCACCCAGGCCGGGCCGGGCCACCCCGGTCGGGCTGGGTCGCGCCAACCGGGTCGGACCCAGACCCGGGTCGGGTCAACCCAGGGGGGTTGTGCCTGGTCGGTCCGGACCCAGACCCCCCGTTTTCGGATCACTTTCGGTCAAATGCCCATATATTGGGCTACGGACCTCTGATCGACACACCGTCAATAGCGATGCGATCCTTGTACCGAGATGGTCGTTTTAACTTATTACACTCAAAGCTTCAGAATACTTTCTATTCAGCAGGGTTGGTTCGTGCACGGAACCAACCAGGCCCTCGGAGCGGAAACGCTCATAACTTGAACTCCGGACGTCCGATTGACATGCCGTCAACTTTGATGGATTCCTATAAGTGAGACGGATCTTTTGGCTTACTCCGCTCGAGGTTTGGATGTCGTCCGATTGACGCGCCGTCTGTCTCGTTGAATTCCTCTTGATGAGACGGAACTTTTGGCATACTTCGTCCGAGTTTTGGTTTCTGTTGGATAGTGGTCGGGTTGGATTGTACCCAAAATCCAACCGGGCCCTTGGAACGTAAAAGTTGTTATCTTTCAGACTGGACGTCCGTTGGACGCACCGTCAGCGGCGTTGGTGATCACTTTGTAAAACAGTCCCTATGAGTATACCCTATGAGAGTTCGGGGTATAGTTGAGATACGGCCGGGTTATTTCGCTCACGAAACCAACTGGGCCCCTGTGACGAAAAGGCTAATAACTCACAGACCGGGCATCCGATTGACGCGCCGTCTATTGCATTGATACCCCTATAACGAGGCGGTCCTTTGAGATACTTCATAGTGGGACTTGTGATACATGGAGTATCAACCTGTAGCTCATGGAGCGGACCCTCCCGGAGACGAGCGTACGGAGTGCGGAGACCGTGTAGCCGGCTGAGACCTGACGACTGCTTGACCGACTCGACTTGGAGTGAGTTGACTAGCCCAGTGGACGGAGCACTAATTCTTGAGGTGAAACCCATGGCGGACGGAGCACTACCTGTGTGACAGTGAAGACCCACGGTACTCGTCCGGAGAGTACCTCTGTAGGCTACTAGGGGGTGTGCACTATTGTGTTTGGGTGGCATACCCTAGCGGGAAGCACTACTGTGTTTGGGTGGCTGACCCGCGGTACTCGACAAGAGGAGTACCTCAGCAGTCTTAGGTTAGTGAGCAGTACCTTGGACTCGTGACAGGACCACTGTACATTCCAGAGACGGAGCTCTTCAGCAGTTACAGTTTCGATAATGAAAATCCTGGTTTGTGCTGAGTCTATGATCTTTGTGTTTCCTCATTGTTGGGATAGGTTAATTGATAACTTAGGTATATGTATGGGCATATACCTGGGTAGTGGTTATCCGTTGATTTCATAATCTTTGTGTTTCCTCATTATTGAGATGGGTTACTTGATAACTTAGGTATAAGCTTGGGCATATACCTAAGTAGAGGTTATCTGTTGAGATCTTCTTTGTGGTTATCCATGTTGGTTTTAGTGAGTCCTTGAGGGTCTCGGGGTCCCTACTAAGTATCGTTATACTCACCCCTACATGGGCTATGACCACACCTCGTTGGGTTGGTTGCAGACGACGGGCAGTGCTGACGGAGGCCGAGTGATCGAGGACTAGACGGTACCCGGAGGTGGACCACACGACGAGTCAATATCCGGAGGTGGACTTCACAGCGAGAAAACACTCGGAGGAGGTTAACGGGCGAGAGAGTTGTGGAGGATATCTCTACCTACCCTTCAGTTAGGATCCGTGGTGGAGGATCCAGGAGCTGCGCCATCTGTACCTACCATTCAGGTAGGATCCAAGGAGGACGACCCAGGAGCCACTTCCGTTCTTCCAGCTATTGTACTTTGTTCAGTTGTAGTTGTGCTTTCATTTGGGTTTGTATTCTGGCCCATTTACCTTTCATCACTTCTCTTTGTACTTGGTGTTTAACTTCCACTTGTACTATGTGGTGTTTTGTTTACTTTTATAAAGGCAATGCCTTCCCAGTTATCGGGATTTACAACTTTGGTGCTAGTCGCCAGCCCCTGGCCTATGGAAGGCGGGCTTGGGGTAGTCACGGAATGGGCCCTAAGGATGGGTCGTAAAAAATTGGAATCATAGGAGTAGGTTCTACTGTAGAACTTATAACTCTGATATTTTCTTTCTGTGAAGCAATAATGTTAAGATTACCAAGTGTGGTTTTCAGTTCAGGGAGTCCAGTGTTGGTGCGGGCGACTGCCGTATCCATACACCAGGACCCTGACAACTGATTTCCGACTTTGTGCATGAAAACACTAATTGCGTGTGTGTTTCCAGAAGTTTTTAAATGTCAAGTCAAACCAGGTTAGCTCACCAGGTATAATCATTTGACTGTGTCACGTTGTTTCTTTTAGGATGCATTTTCATGGATGACCAGCTAGAGCCTGTAGGGATGTGCGTACTGACAGCCTACCGAGCGACGCGGCTTTTTTATAGGTCCCTCTTGCAATTGAGGCACCAACGGAGGCACTAGCGGAACTACCATACGTTGGGCCACCGATGCCACCAGCCCCAGCAGTAGGCAATGCACGCCACTTGACCACACTGCATGAGTTCTAGCGCCGGAGGCCACCCAGGTTTCGGGGAGAGATGGACCCGCAGGCGGCTGAGGATTGGATGGAGGCTGTGGTGAGAGTCTTCAGGCTAGTGGGGATGCCTGCAGACTTCATGGTGATCTTTGCTGCCAGCCTTCTTCAGGCAGCAGCAGGCAGGTGGTGGATCCACTTGTTCCAGTTTTGCGAGAGGATGACCTTCACATGGGAAGACTTCGAGACCTTCTTCATGGTAGAGTTTGTGCCAGTATCTCTACACCCCGAGCGTGTTCAGGAGCTTCTGCCTTTGCCGTGTGTTTTTCGATCAGTTGCCAAGTCATCCGTGGGCAGTAGACAGATGATGCAGAGGTCCAAGAGGACTAGAGCCATCTATACGAGGATCAGGAAGTGTTATGAATGCGGTGGAAAGGGTCACCTGCAACGTGACTGTCCGACTCCTTGTGCAGTTGATCCGCAGGCTTTGGAGGATCCGCCGAGGCAGAAGCAGTGATGGGTGCTTGAGAAACAGCCGAGCAGTGGACAAGGCAGTAGAGCTCTGGGAGTAGGTGGACAGGAGCGGAACTAGTGGATATGTACCTTTTACTTCTAGTTCCATGTTGTTGTTGTATTTGTGTCTTTGTACTATGAGCTGCAATAATAAAAAGACACTTAACTTTGAGATGTTTTCTTTCCTGTCCTTTTGTTTGGTTTATACTGAGTGGTCCCGGTTAAAACTATTGACTTGACCCTCACTTTCGATATTTCTACTCGAGGAGACCCAGTGACCTCAAATTGATGCCAATAGTGTGACTCGACCCTTGGAGGAGAGAGTGACAGTTGGATCTCTTGTTAGTTACGTCGAGGCCTTACGACGTCATCCATGGCATGAATACATCATTCATGTCAGGATTGACTGTATTAGGCAGTGGGCGTGGTTTATCCAGGGGATGAGACCGAGTTTCTCTTTTCGGCAAAGGAGAAATTTCAGCAGCTCTTTCAGATTTTAGGCAAAGAAGGTGCAGATCATCCAGGAGCGGATGAAGACTGCACAGTGTAGTAAGAAACAGGAAACTGGCACCAGTCATAGAGACTCGGGCATGTTAAATGTTTCCATAAGAGGAAGCTTAAAGGAGAGATGATTCTGCGAAGCAGCAGACGTGGAGGCAGAGCTAGGAGAGCAGCATGAGGTGGTGTACATCTTAACATGCAACAACCACCCACCTTAGTTATCCCCGCCAGGCTCAGGGAGCTGGAGGGTGGAGGAAGAGAGTAGCTGCAGCGGTCAGGGAGAGTGACCCAATGGCTTCAAAAATGATTCAAGGGATAGTCTGTGTCCACTACTAGCTTCTTTAGTAACAAACGTCGATATGAATCATTCCTTGCTTTCACAAATCTTGTCCCAGAACTAGAGTTTCCGGTAAGCCGTGGAATTGACCCTCACATCTAGAGAAACCTTGGGAGGAGACTCTATAATCACACTTACGCCGACAGTGTGGTCAGACCCTCGAGGCGAGAGTTTCGGTTGAAATCCCTTGGTGGCAGCGTCGAGGCCTTACGACATTGGTTTGAGTATGGACTGGGCAATCACAGTTCATACACAAATTTACGGTATTAGGCAAAAAGGTTGTGGTTTAACTACGACGTCGGAATGGGTTTTCCTTGGTCGGTGAAAAGGAAACCCCAGGCAGCATAGGATAGACTCATGCACAGGAGGGTGCGACTGATCACTCTTGAGTCGGTCAACCTTACCCCCGTGGCAATAGTCATTTTGAGTTCCAATTCTAAATAGTAATTGGAGACCTCTATAGTTCAAGGATGATGATCACGTCCTTATACGGGTCTTACCTCGACGAGGTTTACGGAGATGTGGCCAAGGCGGCAAGTTATCTCCGAGGTTCAATGGACCTTTCTAGGTCCTCAACTGGGTAGGCGAGGTGGTTTACCTCCTGACCCATCCACCTCAGTTTCACCAGGTGCACGACGTTTTCCAAGTATCTCAACCAAGGAGATACGTGCTCGACCCTTCGTATATCATCAACCATGAGTAGGACGATGGTGATGGGGTTACTTCCACGGAGGTTCCAGTGGGGATCGAGGATCGATAGGAATGGATCCTATGAGGACGGTTGATTCCTTGAGTGCGCTTTCTTTGGCAGTATGGGAATCCCCAGGTAAGCACATGGGAGCGGAAGGCTCAGATGCGTACTCTATACCGATTTTGTGACCCTAGTTTGTGTTGAAGCATTACGGGGATGTAAAGCCCTGAGGTGGGAGTAATGTAAAGACCTGGAAATTTCAAGGAAATTTTTTTCTTATTTTTCTTTGGAATTTTACAAGAACGCAGTTTTGAACGGCACCTGATTCCGAGGCCTGGTGTGCCCGGAATCATTTTCCGAAGTTTGGCTCGGTACGTTCAGTGAACGGACGAGCGGGTTTTTTCTATCTTTTGAACCGGTGCTTGGAATTGAAATCCTAGGGCACCGATGAACTCACAGCGCCGATAATTCCTTAAGGGGACCTTAAGTGCAGTTTTTTTTTGTCGCATGAGGTGGTTAGTTTTTGGGGGTTCGATAAGTCTTAAATAAATAGTAGTGTTACAATTTATTTTATGTGGAAGTTAATTTCTTCATAGAGAAGTTGGAGGTGCGCCCACACCCCACCTAACTTCCCATGAGAGGGTATGACCAAGGGTGGTGGGGTCCGCACGAAACCCCAACCCTTCACCTTCCCTTTAACCCCCATGAACTTCCCCCCATTTAACACCCCTTGTGTTTAAATGCATAACTCTACAACCCCCTTAAACTCCCTTGATTTTAATGTGTCAACTCCCCATTAAACTCCTCTTCCATTAATTTTGTTAGCTCCTCTTATTTTGTGTAACTCTTCACATTTTCCTTCCACCATTAATTCATGCCAACATGACTTAATTAATGAGATGAGTCTCTTCATTTGTTTAATTAAGTGGTTTGGTTTGAATTTTAAATCTTTTTGGTTTGAATAAAAATAATATCATGGGATTTTATTTTGAGTTAGAGCTTTTGGTGTGTGAGAAAACTTTAGCAAAGTCCTAGAGTTTTTGGGAGAGCTTTAGTGTGAAGAAGAAGAGAACATTCCTTCGACGAAGATCGATGCATCTTCAACGAAGAACGGTTCTTCTTAGATGAAGAACACCTTCCCTTCAACGTAGAACGACTCGGCGTCCACGGTTCTCTATCCTCTTCCTCCATAGAAACAAGTGACGAGACGTCGTTTCCTCCTCGGACGCACCCCGACGTCCACAGAATCTACGTCCGACCCCGCGACGCCGTTCTCCGTGACACCCGACGTGCGACGTCAAATATCCATGTAGGGGAATTTATTTGGTGTTCTCTTATCTTTTGCGAAAATAATGACGAGTGCGGACCAACCAATCCCAGTTTGATCCACGGATCATTCGTTCATGTGGATTGATGTTGTGGATTTTTGTTTTTGTCCTTGAATTATTTCTTTTCGTACGTCGACTTCTAATAGATGGTCGCTTTCTATCATTATAACGGGAGGTGTTCGGACCGCACAAACATGGCCGACCCTCCTCCCCCCTTGTTGTTGAATTTTTTGCGGCACGTGAAAGGTGGCGCGGTGTCATTGCACCGCGCGGATATTTTGAGGAAGGGCTAAGAAGCGCGGCGTCGTCGTGTCGCGCCGATGAGGTTGAACAAGCCATGTCGTCGTCGCGCCGCGCTGGAAAACGACAAATGAAGCCGCACGGGCGTTGTGGGATCTTTTCAGCAAAGGTCGGGTCCCGGGACGATCACTGGCGAAGACCGTAGGCGAATCGGACCACCGGAGCGTGTCCGGTGGTCCGCGGAAGCCCCCGCCGGCGCAGCGGTGCCGGCGGTCAGGGGCGGCGGCGCCCGGAGTGCCACTGGAATAATCTTCCTCGACTAAATTTGTAGTGGCAGAGCGCAGTCCCACGACCGCGTGGGACTGGAGGGGGCGGCGGGATGCGGCCGGCTGCCGCATCCGCTGGCACGGGCGGCCCCACGCGGGGCCGCGGTTCTTCACGCGGGGGTAGCGCCCCGCTCTGCTCCGCTCGGTCGTAACCGGCCGAGCCGACCCAACGGCCGGGCCGGGTCGTTCCCAGGCCGGGTCGTTCCCAGGCCGGGATAGGCCACTCCGGCTGGGCCGGGTCGGGTCGACCCTGGGGGGTGGGCCGGGTCGGTCCGGGCCCAGACCCCCCGTTTTCGGATCACTTTCGATCAAATGCCCATATATTGGGCTACGGACCTTCGATCGACGCACCGTCATCGGCGATGCGATCCCTGTACAGAGACGGTCGTTTTGACTTACTACACTCAAGGTTTCGGAATACTTTGGGTTCGGCCGGGTTAGTTCGTGCACGGAACCAACCGGGCCCTCGGAGTTGAAACGCTCATAACTTGAACTCCGGACGTCCGACTGATGTTCCATCAACTTTGATGGATTCCTCTAAGTGAGACGGATCTTTTGGATTACTCCGCTCAAGGTTTGGATGTCGTCGGAGTGCTGTCGGGTTGGTTCGCTCACGAAACCAACGGGGCCCCTGGAAAGAAAAAGCCAATAACTCACAGACCGGGCGTCCGATTGACGCGCCATCTGTCTCGTTGAATTCCTCTTGATGAGATGGAACTTTTTTCATACTTCGCCCAAGTTTTGGTTGTTGTTGGATAGTGGCCGGGTTGGATTGTACCCGAAATCCAACCGGGCCCTTGGAACGGAAAAGCTGTTATCTTTCAGACTGGACGTCCATTTGACGAACCGTCAACGGCATTGGTGATCACTTTGTAAAACGGTCCCTATGAGTATACCCTATGAGAGTTCGGGATATAGTTGAGATATGGCCGGGTTGGTTCGCTCACGAAACCAACGGGGCTCCTGGGACAAAATGGCTAATAACTCACAGACCGGGTGTCAGATTGACGTGTCGTCTGTTGCGTTGAGACCCCTATGACGAGCCGGTCCTTTGAGATACTTATTCGTGGGACTTGTGATACTTGGAGTATCGACATGTAGCTCGTGGAGCGGACCCTCCCGGAGACGAGCGTACGGAGTTCGGAGACCGTGTAGCCGGCTGAGACCTGACGACTGCTTGACCGACTCGACTTGGAGTGAGTCGACTAGCCTAGTGGACGGAGCACTACTTTGTGAGTTTTAGACCCATGGCGGACGGAGCACTACCTGTGTAACATTTCATACCCGTAGTACTCGTCCAGAGAGTACCTCTGCAGGCTACTAGGGGGTGTGCCCAACTGTGTTTGGGTGGCATACCCCGGCGGGAAGCACTACTGTGTTTGGGTGGCTGACCTGCGGTACTCGACAGGAGGAGTACCTCAGCAGTCTTAGGTTAGTGAGCAGTACCTCGGAGTCGTGACAGGACCACTGTACATTCCAGAGACGGAGCTCTTCAGCAGTTACGGTTTCGATAATGAAAATCCTGGTTTGAGCTGAGTCTATGATCATTGTGTTTCTTCATGATTGGGATGGGTTATTTGATAACATAGGTATATGTATGGGCATATACCTGGGTAGTGGTTATCCATTGATTTCATAATCTTTGTGTTTCTTCATGATTGAGAAGGGTTACTTGATAACTTAGGTATATGCATTGGCATATACCTAAGTAGAGGTTATCTGTTGAGATCTTCTTTGTGGTTGTCCATGTTGGTTTTAGTGAGACCTTGAGGGTCTCGGGGTCCCTACTGAGTATCGTTATACTCACCTCTGCACGGGCTATGCCCGAACCTCATTATGTTTGTTGTAGACGACGAGTAGTGCTGACGGAGGCCGAGTGATCGAGGACTGGACGGTACCCAGAGGTGGACCACACGACGAATCAGTATCCGGAGGTGGACTTCACGATGAGACGAAACTCGGAGCAGGTTGAAGGGAGAGAGCGTTGTGGAGGCTATCTGTACCTACCCTTCAGGTAGGATCCGTGGTGGAAAATCCAGGAGCTACGCCATCTGTACCTACCCTTCATGTAGGATTCGAGGAGGACGACCCAGGAGCCGCTTCCGTTATTCCAGCTGTTGTACTTTGTTCAGTTGTAGTTGTACTTTCATTTGGGTTTGTATTCTGGCCCATTTACCTTTCAGCACTTCTCTTTGTACTTAGTGTTTTACTTCCGCATGTACTATGTGGTGTTTTGTTTACTTTTATAAAGGCAATGCCTTCCCAGTTATCGGGATTTACGCCTTTGGTGCTAGTCGCCAGCCCCAGGCCTTTGGAAGGCGGGTTTGGGGTAGTCACGGCACGGGCCCCGAGGAAGGGTCTTGACAACACAATATTAAATTTTATTTTTAGTTTATTTTAACAAGACTTTAAGATAATGACCTCATGATTAAAGTTTCATTGTGAAATAAAAGCAGTTATAGTTTTGAAATTGTTAATTTTTGAATACTATATGATTTTATTTAAAAATTTAATTTATTGTATTTAAAAAATATTTTAAAAAAATGGATTTCATTTTTTAATTCTACATGTCAAAAAATGTTTAGGGGTAATTTTTTAATTTTTCTGAAATTCAGGAATTTTTTATGAATAATGAAATAGAGTAAATTACTTTATATTCAAATTATAAGTTAAAAAGAATATTTTTTACATCATGGATGATATAAGACAACATGGTTCTAAATCACATACACTTATTAATATTTTATGTCACATTAATCAAGACTACTCATAATTTTGAGAAATTTTTTTTTAATAATGGTTAAAATAATGTAGAATCCCTCCTCTAATCGACTATAAATATCACCCTCATTTCCCTTTTCCTCTCGCACCTCTCAATAATTGAGCATTGCATATTTTCAGAAAACCCCATTCTCATGTATCTACCCCATGTCCAACACATATTGGCCTCACAAAAATTCCTAAACCAAATGCATTAACGAGGACCTCAAGGAGAAGAGTTGAAGAGGTAGGAAGCCCATTCCTTTTTTAGGTGTTTTCTTTTCAATTCCATTCTATCCTTATACTCTATTACCATACACATATCTAAGATGTATAATATCTCAAAAATCTTATATATTTTGTATTTATCATGTTTATATAATATAATTCATGATCTTTCTTCCTCTCCTCTCCCTCTTATTCTAAAAACACACAGCTCATGATCTGTTGATGTACCAAAATCGTGTGCAATGTGGTTCCAATTTCCATTACATCCAACAAATATTATCATAAAAACCTCTTAATTGTTGAATAAAAATTTAAATTTTTTATCTAAACCTATTTTATGTTTTGTAATGAACTTATATGACTGATATTAAATAATATAATGAAACAAGATAATAATTGTCGAGGAACCACCAACAATTCTCTTAACGAACATCATTAATGTTTTATCTAATGATCCACAATCATATATGATCAAAAATTGAATTATAGTATTATCATATATTATGGAAACATATAAATAAAATTTCATTCCACTTTTGTAACTTCATTTCAAAACTAAAAGAAAATAAAATACAAACCAACCCTGGAAATCATGTAAAGAACACACCCAAAAAAATGGAAGGAATAAAATATTATCAATTAAAGGGTAAAATGATGTAATGAAATGATCATATAATGTGTTATAAAAATTAATATGTTTCTTTTAGACATTAATAACAATATTTTACTCATCATACTAAAGGTTTGAACAAGTTTTATGTAATACAAACAAGAGGTAAGGGAACTCTTAACCCGATTTCCATTCTTTGGCTTGACCTTCTACAACATTATTTATGTGGTATTAGAAAAACTCATGAATTTTGTTTATATTATGATTAACTAGTTGTATTTACAGTTTATATACATATTTAATCCACTCTATTAAGTTTCACATCCATTATATGATATTTTTAAGGGACTTTTATTTTAAAAACAACTTTTAAAAATTCTATTTTACCGAATTCAAAAGAAATGTTTTATGAAATTATTCATGTTGTATGATTGTGTTCATATTCTGGGTCAATTTTTATGACTAAGGGTGGGACCTATTTCTCCCTCAAATTAATTGGTTATTTTTAATTTCGAGGTCATCCGTATGGTTACTCCAAGTGTAACTTCGATGGTTACACTATAAGGTAACTATGAGGGTTAAATTGTAAGGTAGCTGTGAGGTTTACAAATTATAAAGTATCCAAGAGGGTTAAAACATTATGTATGTGTTTCCCCAAGATACCTTTATGTTTCTTTTTTTGTTCATTGTGTTTTTGTGGGAGTCTCGTCTTTCACAATGTATTTATAAAAATTTGATAATAATGTCTATTTGAAAATGATTTCATGTGTTTACAAGTATTCAGGATCTAATGTTTTCTTTTCTACATTTCATAGCTCCTAATGATATTTTTTATCTAATCCTTATTTTTTATTTATTTTCACAGTTTATAAGTTTTTTTAAGACAAAGAAGGAATCCAAGTTAATTTTTATGATGATTTTTCAATGAAATCATGTTTTATTATAAAAGATTTATTTTTTTGAAGAAATGGATACTGTTTTTTTAGTATCAGCTCTATATGAATGTGGAATGTAATTTATGTGTTATATACGAATTCTCTAAAACAATATATTTGAAAATATTCAAAGTGTTATATTAAGTTAGTTCTTAACTAATATTAATGGTTATTTAATGTAATAATGTTGGGTCCTTATAGTAGTTTCAGTGGGCTTTCATGAGGAGGATAATTGTTGTCTGTTTATCAATGTCTCCCATGTTAGCTGGTGGAGAATAAACAAAACGTTATAGTAGGGATCACTCAACATCTTTATATCCAATAATATAAGTGAAATATAATATCAGTGGATTGTTTTAATCATGATTCCATTGAAAGAAAGGGTCCACAATACTATCAAGATGTTTGTTGATGAACTTGCTATGTGGGAACACATCATTTCCATCAAGAGATTATGTTCAGTATTGAATTTGAATCTTTTATAAATGAAATATATTTTTATAATACCTGGTTTACCCATTATGATCATCTTTAATTATGATTCTCTGTTCACATAGTGGTTTTATAGAGGTTTAAAGGAGGCTATTGGGACCCAGTTAGATGTGATAATGACATTTTACCAATGAAAATATGGCTAGACCGAGTAGACAATCCATATTTTGGGCACTATGAAGAGATCATTCTTTAAAAGACTTTGGTTGGAGCTGGAAGGATCAGTTACTATTAATTCAAGTCACATATAATAATAGTTATCAATCAACTATTATCTTAAAACAAATTGAGGAATTATATAGGATACCCCTTAGGTCCCCCTTATATTGGTGTGAGATGGGAAAGAAATATCTAGTTGGAAGAGAACTAGTAGAGGTGATGATGGAGAAGGTTCATTTTAATTGTTAGTGTATGAGAGTGGCCTAGATTTGAATGAAACCTTACAGAGATAGATTTAATATGGCATTTAACTTGAGTTGGGAAATAATGTTTTCTTTAAAATATCCCCACGATGGGGATTAAAGATATTGGGTAGTGGTAGAAAGCCATCAATGTGGTTCATTTGACCATTCTATATACAAAGTAGGGTTAGTGACTTCATGTACCACATGTACAAACCCCTGCTATTAGAATGGGTGCATGGTGTTGTCTACATGTGCCTACTGAAGAGATAAATGCACAACCTGATGCACTCTATTTACTGTGGAGATATGGAAATCGAGGATGAAGCTACCTTCTTGGAGTACCCGATGATGATCAAGGATAAGAAATATAGGATCATATACAAGAAACTCATTCCTTTTATTTGAGTATTTTTGATGCATTGGAACATCCATGATATCTTCAGTGGGTGAGAGAGACATATACTAGCATAGTACCCTCACCTTTTTCATTACATTGTTCTTTATTTGGGGGAAATATTTGATGGTGGGTAAATAAAAAATCCAATTTTTTAATTTGATATAATGAATATTTAAACATATTTGTGGATTTTTCCTCCAAGTAGGACTTTTAAATATGGTTTCAGAGGACCTAAGAATTAATATATTAAAAATATTAACAGTATTAAAACACACTCATGAATATTTCTGGGATTAATTGTTTTCTCATTGTTTTGAACCTCAGATTAAAAATATATGGCTATATTTGATTTTATAATGGGATAATTACCTTGGGCTGGATATAAGGATGGTAGGTGTCAAATGTTATATGGAAGAAAATCATTGATAGGTGAATTAAAAAAATTAAATTATTAATTATTTTAATGTATTAAATACCTATCATTTCCCTCTATACTTCAAATATACAACTATAAATAATCTCTACTGTTGGTTGTATAATCCAAAGAGATTATGTAGAGACCCAAATCATGACCTAAATGGACATTCCATTACTTTTGCGGAATACTTAATACATAACAAAAACAAACAAACAAGGACAGTAACAGTTTAGTGTCTTTGGAAACTCGAAAAAAATAATCTTCTAATCATGGTGAAAGATCTTCAACATCTCCCGTAAAGATCTTCCCCTTTTGTTTACTTACCTAAAACCTTTATTCAAATACTAGGGAAAAGAAAACATAAAAAGGGTGAGCTCAAATGTTCAGTAAGGGTAAACATAGAGAAAATAAAACAATCCATAAACATTTGAATGCAAAAGCTTGAACATAAAATCTAAACATCAAAATCTTGATAAAAGACATAAATCTTGGAAGTACGTAAGGAATATATTATAAAGGAACATCAATCATGATAAAATATCGTGGGAATAAAACATGTGATTGTGGAAAGCATTAAGCACATGATATGATTTCCATAGTAGCCAAGGCATTGCTTCCAAGACCATCTTAGTGGACAACGTCCCTTTCTGAATTGAGTTCACTCCTCGTTTCAGTCCTGTAACACTGAACCAGATTAACATACCGTTCCAGCCATGTCTGTCTCATGAGATATAAATCTTTACCCAATGCATTGGAGGGAGATATAGGTCCCACCAATCTCATAATTAAATCATTCTTACTTGTGCCACAAAATAAACATACATCATTCATAAAACCCAATAAATAAAATGGGTTTCATAAACATCATCCCCTCATCACATAATCCATATAAAAGAAATGGATATCATTTCATAATAAGAAAAGTGAAACCATGTAAATCATGGAGACATTATACTTGAAACATACACATATGAAATAATGTCATCTTAGATGAAAATGGTTTTGATAAAACACTTGAAATTAATTCATGAAGAAAATATCCTTTCTTCTTCAAAATCATTTTCTTTTCATAAAATGTCATGAAATTTTAAAAGAAATGTATTTTTTTTAAAATAATCATGGAATCTTGTATAGGAAGCTTCATGAAAATGAGGCATTATGAAACCGTAAAAAAAAATTCACGCCGTATAAGTTAAAAATAACATTCTCCTCGTACTTTTTTCGGAAAAGTCAAAAAGTACCTCGTATGGTAAACAAAAGAAAGATTCCTTCCATACGATGTGGTAAAATTAGAAAAGGGTAAAAATGACCTTAAACATACACGGAAGAAAATTAAAAATTTTATGAAAACAATTTGAGAACATATGGACATGGATAATAATCATAACCCATGTAAATACTTACGAATAAACAATCTTGGATAAGAATGAGATTGGAATAATTATCCCTTACCTTAGGTCTGATATGCTTCGTACATATCCGAACCTCCTGTATAATGATTTAAATAATTTCATTGACTTATTAAAGAATAATATTCATTTTTATGATGTCATAAATGGTTCACTTATGACTTTATATTACCCGTTCTTTTGTAAATTCCATGTTAAAGCAGCGTTTTGGGTAAAATCGTTTTATTTATCGTACGTGTTTGGACTTTTTGTTCTTTATATTATTACTTATATCCTTATATCCTTAATTCTAGAATATAAAACATGATTTATATATAATATATATTCAGTATATATATATATATATATGATAGATCGATAAATGGAATGAAATACACTATTCATGGAGATGGTAGGTCATACGTATGCATGAACGTTGTTTTCGTTTCCTTATTAAATTGAATTGAATTAAGTCGATGACATACATATTTATATTCAAAAATATAGTATCATTATTATGTCATATATTTCATTATTATTCATTATATATACTTTATAATCATTCATGAATTGTTAACATGGAGAATGAATCTCATCGCGTCGTGGAGACGGTAGTCCGTACGTATGCACGAGCGATGATATCATTCCCATGATCATGGAATTGTATTTAAGTGTGTGTATAATATTTAAGAATCAATATCACTTTACAATAATCATATATATTTATTTATTTACACAATTATACCCATCCAAGTAAGGTGGTGGGCGAAAACATATTACACCACGGCGTGGAGACGGTATTCCGTACGTACTCACGGGCGGTGATTTCGTTTTCCGTAGGATGGATAGATGGTGAAATAGGGTTGTTTCATACTTATAAAAACATATCAGTATATTAGTGATACTGATTTTATTACTTCATAATGAAACAAATAAAGAAGAAGAAGAATAAGAAAAAATAAAGTTGAACGAATCGGTAACGGATATTACCTCTTCTTTCGACATGCCTTTTTGAAACCTCCTCTTAGGGCACTAGGATTGGTCTCTGAAGAAGACCAGAACCTCTAGGATGTATCTAGGAAAGTGGAGAAGAAAATTTGCAGGGGTTTTTCGAGCTTGTTGGCTCAAAATGGTGTGGGGAACAGAGGAAGGAGGTGCCCTTTTATAAGGGAGGAGAGGGGCACCTTTGGAAAAACTAAACATATTATTTTATTATAATGACATATTCGGTTTTTAATAGCTCCAAATTGATTTATTTCGAATATAAGGTGAGGATGGTTCTAAATACTCTCATCAAATAGAATTTAGACAAGTTTAGGTATCTATTTTAACCTTATTATTTATATTTAACTTTAAGTTAGATAATTTAACTTTTATCGTGTGTTCTAGTTTTCTTACACTATATGGTTAATAAACTTACTATAACAATCCAAAAGAACCCCAAGTTGTTTACTATTAACATATATAACCTTATCTAAGTCATTGGGCCGAATATTATATTTTTAGGAATAAAATTACAATTAATAATATAATATTTGTTTTAAAAACTATTTTATGTCAATTTTCACACTATTTGGTAATTGATTTTTTTATAAACCATAACAGAATGATTAGTTCTAAAAATGTTAACTAAATCAATAATAACATGTAATATTATCCTATAAAATTAGTTTAATTCATAAAAAGTCTCAAATTACATTTATTTGGGTATTTATAACATCAATTATGTCAATATTTCACTAATAAGATAATTACTGCATCGTCATTGTGTCATAAATAAAATAAATTATTTAATGTCTAAAAATTATAAATAAAACACCATTATGTAGGAAATATTTTTATTTTTCTAATGAATATTTATAGTTGAATTTATCTTATGTATAACCCTATATTAAAAATTATTTAGTTATTAAACTTTGATTTTAACTATTTTTACCCATCTATAAATAAATTAATAATAAATGTCCTAATATAATCCAAGTGGGCCTAAGTGGTCATATTTTATTCCTAAGGTTTTTTTGGTCGAATTAAACTTATCCAATATAATTAGGACATGTGTTAAGGTCATAATAATATCATTTTCACCCTTAATTACCCTATTTACTTTTAACCATGGTAAAAAAAGTAAAAAGTTACTATTCACCAAAAATTATTTTCATCTCATTGAACCACATTTTACATACTAACATAAACCATGTCTCTCATATTTTTGAAATTCCATTCAAAAAAGCGGAAAAATTAAGATTTATGTAAATTTGCAAATTCTCCTAGGAGGTAGGTAAAAGACGGTCAAAAGTTCAATAAAATTTTTATATATCTAAAATTATTATAAAATGACTCCAATGAATTACATTGAACATAAACAGGTATTATGTGTCAATTTTACCTAAAATAAATTTAAAAAAGATAAATAATTATTTAAATAAAAAGTCAGTTTTTAAATAGTAACCTAGTGTTTTCACTATTCATCAAAAATTGAATGTTTTCAGAAAAATACCAAAATTTCACCCTAGGATAATTTCGATATTCTGAATCCAAAAATGAAGTCCATTTTGAAAAATAAAATTTAAAAAATTTCAAAAAGTGGGTATTAATATTCATAACAGCTAGTTTATATAACATATCGTTGTTTAACGAAACTCGGTATTGCGTACAACACACGCAATCATGGAAGGTCGCGATTGCGTGTAATGCAAGCCAAGTCAGGGTTGCGTGTAGTGCAGGACTCCTTTGTTGTTGCGTATAACAAAATACATTGAATATATATATATATATATACTCAATGTTTTGTAGAATAACTACTATCGAACAAACATGAAATTGTGTGTAACACGATCCAAGATTAGTGTTGTGTATACTGCAAGCTAATATGGTGTTGCGTATAGCGCAAGGTAATATTGGTGTAGTGTACAACACAAGATATTAATGAAATTAAAATAGTATTTTTCATAAAATCTCAGGGTGTTACATTCTACCCCCCTTAAAATGAATTTCGTCCTCAAAATTCGTCGGGGTTATAAATCATTTACTACTTAAAAGATTCTTTCATAGATACCCACATCGTAAAAAGTAATGCTAAAACTTAATTTTAAAATGTGAAGTATGAACCATAATGGTTACCCAAATTAACTCATCACTAGGTTTCCACATCGGAGATCATAGGTGAAAATATGGATATGGAGGAGAAATCTAACCATCAAGCTCAAATGGAGGGTGGTAGAGAACAGGGCTATGAAAAATCCAACAATCACAAAGCCATAGATTTCTGATGATATAAGGTACCATCTGATTCATAGGATATAAGGGCACTAGGACAACATTTTTGGTTTTCAAGATCATTTCCCTAAAGTTGAAGAAATTGGATTAGAAGAAATACTTTCTTGATTTTGGTACAGTCTCACCGTTGGTCGTTCATTAGAAAATTTCCACTTCATCTCTATAAGAAATGATTTTGAATTTGTCATTCGTGAAGTGTTAGTAGATCATGTGATAGAATGATGGGTCATTCCATCTGTCTTAAACAAATGATTAGAAAAGTTATCAAAAATACATAAGTCCATCTATAGTGAGATTAATCATATATGGTTCCTAAAATGGAATTATACATCATATATCATACTGCTTAATATAATAAAACTGGTTTCTACTAAACAGGGACTTCCTATAGGCCAGTGGTAGGTGATAAAGGCATGTCGCACTTCAGTTTTGGGTTTGATTCCCATAGCCTTGTCCGACGCGACGGGTTGTCGCATGTCCTACAGTTTGTCCTTTTTCTAAAACTACATTATTATAATATTCCCTAAATAATATCGAAACAAAATTCTAGCCCTAAACAATTCTTTCTGATGTCCAACTTAATCCATTCCAACCTTTATGCTTATTGAAAAAACTTATGTCCAATCTCATTGTGTAAAGAAAATGATTACTTGAGAGTTCACATAACAAGTACAAGAATACCATCATTTATCCCCCATATATCATATGATATATCTTGTTGGTCACATTCCAAACATTCAAAGGCGTTAATCATGTATTATGTTGAAAACTGAGTACCCATTGAACCTTAGTGAAAACATGAATGCAGTTAAAAGTTAACAGTTTCCACATACCAAAATCCCCAAAATTATATATACTCAAACCATGATATCACTTAGTCATTATATCAATCATGGGCTCATTTCATTTTTTTCATTAACCATTCATTTTGTGCATATCATATTCTTTCCAAAAATATATGAATAACCTTTCATGGTTACTAGTACCATTCAACAAATACTTTCAAATACTTTAGTAAAAACAATAGTGTAACAATCATTAGATGATTCTTTATTCCACAGTACCATACATTATTCTTGATAAACATACAATCATTCCTCTAACTTCTTAAACCATTGACTGAGATTCATCATTTCTTTCATCTCATATTTCATTTGTAGTCTCTTCATCATCATCCACATAAATACTACCCATATGACCATGCTGATTCTCATCATGAGATTTTCCCTTTGGGCATTGGTTTCCATAATGCTCATACATTCCACATTTAAAACATCTAATCATTGTTGATATCGTAGAAATACCATTATCCTTTTCCATAGTGTTAACTGAACCTTTTCCTTTTCACTTACTAGCTTTGTGTCCTTCTTTTCCACACCCAAAGCATATTCCAGTTCCTTTGAAACAATCTCCCTGATGCCTCTTCCCACATGATTTACATGAGGGAAATTGAACTTTCTTTCCTCTATGATCATCATGAAACTCCATCATTCTCTTATTATATGAGTTGGGAAACTTACCAAAGTTGAGATTATTGATCATATAATGAGATTTCTGATTAGGAATAATAACGATGTTTGGACTTCCAAATCCCATTTCATTTGTTTTCTCATGAAAAATAACATTCCATTGTTCATCATTTCCTCCATTATCGTGAATCTTCCAGTTTCCAGCCATTTTCTAAAACCCAAAAAGAATAGTGTGAGAGGGAAAAATCATGCTAGGGAAAACAACATAGTAAAGGGGGAGTACCATCAATATCTAACATCATAGGTTAAATTCTATGATCGTTACCGTAGTTCTAGGACTATAACCTATACTTATACTTATCCTTAGGGACATCCCTAGACATACCTTAGAAATATCTCTAGGGATCTCACTAACATTTTCACATCCTAGTTTCCAAAGGTTGACTAAGCCTTTCCTCTGATACCAACTATAAAGACCCAAATCTTGACGTACATGGACATTACATTACTTTTTCAGAATACTTAATACATAACAAAAACAGACACACAAGGACCGTAATAGTTTAGTGTCTTTGGAAACTCGAAAAAAATAATCTTCTAATAGTGGTGAAATATCTTCAACATCTCCCGTAATGTGATGACCTAGACTTTCTTGGTCCTTCCCTTTGCCAAAATCTAGGTCGCATCTCGGTGAGACCCATCGGTGAGACCGATTGGCGAGAGTGGTGTTCCTTTGCGAAAATAGGTTTTTAAACCCTATTCTAACTCGTTTAAGCTTGTTTTTAAGACCCTTAACGCGCATAACATCTTTAATTAAATACTTAATCAATTCATGAGTCGGCTTAAACCACCCGAACCCTTTTTAATGGAGAGTGGAGCCGCGTGGTCAACCCACGACCCCCGCGCCTTACGCGGTTTCGCGTTTTCACCTTAACCGTCCCCGGCTCTTATAAACTAAGGGTTAGTCATGGTTTCTCCTTTCCTCGATCGTGGCTTTCCACAAACAGTTTCTGGTGCATCGGGCGCATCGTTATCCATAAATATCCACGCCCCCGGCCTAAACACCGATTATCTATCAACAAGTAGGGAATTTCTCTTTCATCTCTCTCTTTTGTGTATCATGCTGGGTGGGCATGCTTTTGATTCTGTAGAATTGGGTAGACCAAACCTAAATAAAGATAATGAACAAATTCTATAAAGAAAGAGGGGGGTTGTGATTGTTGATGTTGTTTTATATTTTTTTCTTTTTGATACTGTCTCTTCTATGACCATCTTGTTGAGTTGTGCTGGCTTATGCCTCTTGAAAATCGAGGCCGTTGGTGGTCGTTGTTTGTGCACTAATGAACCCTGTTGTTGTTTTAAATGGCTTGTTTGTGGTTGTAAATTCCTGCTGTGAAAAGTAAATTGGTTAATCACGTATATCAAGCTGAATAAATTGAAAGCACCAGGATCAACCATTCTGTGATAGCTCCCGGCTATAACACACGGAATTTGAATCATAGAGTGTGTTAAGTCATTTAAATCTGAAAATACCGGCAATCTGTGACCTGTGTTGGTGGTGGTAGTTGGTTGTTTTCCTTTCGGGCCGATTGCTGGAGATGTGGGAGGGGATGGGATCCCCTGTTCTTTTATACCCTCTTTGGTCGTGACAATTGGGGATGGGATCTCCTGTTGGTATGGATTCGGTGGTTGTGAGTTTTGAATCCAGGTGGTTACTTGTTTATATCACGAATTGGGGAGGAATCCTCTGTTGTTGAGAACCAGGTGTGGGCGTTTTGGTTGATGTTTGACTGATTACTTCCCTGGACTTATGCCTATGCCTACTCGTTTCCCAGTAGTGCTTAAACATAAACATTATTACTGAACGTGAAATAAGAAAGGGGACACGTGGGTCGTTAGCGTGAGTCGTGACTCGGACTTGAGTGATGTTGGGATCTGTAGGCTGTCTGAAGAAAAACCTAGCTTGGTGAGTTCTTGTTAACTATATATATAAAATTGTAGCTTTTTGTTTCTTATTCGCACCCCACCCAAGTTGATTACTTGGTGCCGAACACCCCCATTTCATGGGGAAGGGTGTTTTTTCCAACACTATTCATAGTGGCTGGTTATTAGATCCGTTTCTGCTCCCTTTCCCGGATATCCCAAGTATCTTCGGGCAGGCTGTGATGGCCTGAAGTCCATTATTTGTAACGCCCCGACCCCAGCTACCCAGAGTCGGTGCATTATTACATAACATTGGCATGATCACAAGAAAGATCAAATCCCGAAAGACCGATTGGTTTAGTAGCCTTGGAAACACTAGATATAATCATAAAGTTTTACATTACATTTCAAAGTGAAAAACTACTACAACAACAAAGTCTTCATATACACACTATTAACCCCTCATAATATCCCTGCAAGTCATTCATAATTTACTTCTTCACTACCTGGGAAAAATAAAACATAGAAAAGGGGTGAGCTCAAATGCCCAGTAAGGATAACAATATAGCGGAACATTCAAAATAAGCATAAACATTTAAGGCAATGAATTACTAAAACAAAAGCCTTTTAAAATTGAACTTCAATATAGTATGGCAAAAGTAAAATGAAATAATGCCATTTACTTATTCACATGGATATTCTACTAATCGAATAATCACATGCAAAAATCAATAACCATTTTCATAATGTTGGAATGCATAATGCCAGACTGTCATAACCACATAGTCAAGGCCTCGTGCCAAGACTACAAATAAGATTTTGTCAAGGCCTTGTGCCAAGACACTAGTTTGTCTCATGAGACCTACCGATGCATCGAGGAGCTATAGCGGGCTCCACCCGTCACTTATTAAGTCCAATGCATTCCCATATGAAAAGGTTTAAACATAACATAAACATTCGTATTAGAACTAGCATACGAAATGTCAATAATTTCACCATAAACTATGAATGGTATAAAAATAGCACATCCACAGTCAAACATATCACAAAACCTTCAATACAATATAGAAGTTTTGTATCATAATAAATCAACTTCAAATAATCTTAAAATCCATCAAAGGATGTTGACATAGATGAAATCAAAATTCTTTTTAAAGAAGTATCTCCTTTTATTTTAAAATAATTTAAGATCCATATAAAATAAAACATTTTCTTTGAAAATATTCTTATAAGCTTGTATGGGAAGCTTCGACGATTTTATAACGGCGGAAAATAACCGCACCCGCCGTATAAGTTTAAAAAAACATTCTTACCTCAATTCTGTCGAAAAGGTTAAAAAGGACCTTGTTTTGAAAACGACGGAAAGATTCCTTTATAAACCTCTTATAAAAAGTCAAACAAGGGTATAAATGACTTTAACCCATATTCTTTTAAATAGTAAAAATGTTTTGAAATACATTTTTAAGAAACATGGATGTGGATGATAAAGATATCCCAGTAGATTATTACGTATAAACAACCTCGGATAATGAAGAGATTGTGAAATAACCCTTACCTTGTACTTTTCCTTGGTTGGGGTAGGTTAACCTCCTGTATAATAGTGAAATAATTGTTACTAAATTATACAGGAATCATATACATTAATATGATATCATATATGATCTTTTAATACTGATTTGATAATAATATATTAAAATTATCGTCGTTTCGGGTGTTAACTTACTCATTTTCTTTTATATGTTTTGTTACATAAGCCATGTTTGTAAAGGATAAGTTGTATATTATTCAAATCCAGAATGGTATCAAGTCTTTTAACATCATTTTTAAATCATCAAATGATAATTATACTTGAATGGATACGATGGAAAATGAATCTCATGGCGTTCGTGGAGACGGTAGTCCGTACGTACGCACAAACGCTACTTCCATTTAATTTTTATTTTAAAAGAATCGAATACCAATGATACATAGGTATATTACTATTCCAGTATAATATAATATTTTATACATGTTACTTAAGTTCATTAACACCATCCTTTATACGTTCCATGTGTGGTATGAACGAGTCATATCATTTTAAGGGGGCGGTAGTCCGCACTTCCTCAAATGAAATTATCGTATGTATATACAACATGAAACGAATAATGGTATGAAATAAAATGGAATTACAGAAGCTTATATATAAAATATATATCATTAATATCATATTTAATTACAGTGCCATCATAATGGCCACTATGAGAGGCGGTAAGATGTATTTGAACAATCATCGTTTCGTGAGGCGTTAGTTTGCCATCCACAGAAACATTATGTTCATCATCCATTAGATGGAGTTGTGTGTATGTGTAGTTTGAATCCTTCTTATAACAACATCCTAGTATATTGAGGATACTGGTGTTGTTACAAAATAAAGGAAATAAAAAGAGTTTGGGGGTTGAAGAAGCAAAATAAATGAAAATAATTTAAGAGAAAACGTTACCTTTAATTTAGGTAACTCACTTTGGTTAGAACCAAAGGACTTGTTGAAATGCTTTCTGCCTAAGGGGAAGCTTCAAGGAGGAGGATAGGGATGTGGGGAGCTTATTTGGGCAGAGTTTGGACGAGCCAAGTGGCTTGAGAGGTGTGAGGAATGAGTAGAAGTGGTCTCCTTTTATAAGGGAGAGGAGGGGCTCTTTAGGAAAGAGTGAAAGTATTACTTTATAATATAATTATATTCGGTTTATAATGGACTAAAAATCATTTAGGTCGAAGATAAGATGACTCATATTCTAAATAACATCAACCAATAAGAATTGGACAGGTTTTAGATAATATTTTAATCATTATAATATTATTTATTTCAATGATTTATTAATGAGGTAAACATTGCATCATTATTGTGTCATTAATAATTTAACTTATTTGATGTCTAAAAATTATAAATAAAATATCATCATTTAGTAAATCTTTTTAGATTTCTAATGAATATTTATAATCGAAAATCCAACATGTATAACCCTATGTAAAAATTGTTCTTCTAAAAGATGTAAGCTTATGCCATTTTTATTTTTATTTAAACTTTATTAATATAATGTGTCCCTACCACATACAAGTGGATCCAAGGGGTCCCCAAATTGACCCAAGGATGCCCATGGTCGGGTATGTGTCCACCAATAAGGTTAGGACACGTTTTAGGGTAATTTTGTATTATTATAATATTATTTTTTAACCCTTATTTACCGGATTTACCCTTTAACCATGGTAAATAAAATATTTACCACAGTAACTATTCAAAATGTCTAAAAATAAAAGTTACCTATTTACACAATTTGAACATCCTGATTCCAAATATGGAATCCATTTTCCTAAATTCAAAACACAGAAGTGGCAGAAATTAATTTAAAATTAATTCCCGCTGTCAAAACAAAAAGCGTGTTTTTAAGAGATAATAACTATAAAAAGATTGACACTTGTTTATGTTCGGTTTAATTGTAAAATTATGTCCAATGACCAACATTATATTAAATGGTAAAAATATATTCTAAATATACTTTAAAACCACTCAAATTCACAATTTATCACTATTAATTATTTTTATTAAAAAAGTTGTTTTTAATTAAAATTTAGTAATTTTCACTATTCATCAAAATATAAAAGTTATCCGAAAAGTACCAAAATTTCACCCTAGGATAATTTCAATATTCCGAATCCAAAAATGAAGTCCATTTTGAAATATAAAATATATATGATTTCAAAAAGTAGGTATTACTATTCACAACGGCTAGTTTAATTAGTTGTGGTGTGTGTTAGAACTCGAGGTTGCGTACAACACACGCTATCGATTATTCGAAGGGAAACGTACCGTGGAAGTTTGGGGTGTTACATTCTCCCCTCCTTCAAATAATTGCATCCTCACAATTTCTAGGGTATTACTGCATAAAAATACTCGGGTGGTTCTTCATCATAAGTTCCTCAGGTTCCCACGTTGCCTCTTCCATCTTATGGTTTCTCCACAAAACTTTTACCAGACGCGTCGTCCGGTTTCTCAGCACTTGTTCTCTCGTATCAAGAATCTTGACGGGATCTTCGCAATAAGACAGATCGGGTTCCAGTTCTAATTCCTCATAGGTGAGTACATGCATCGGATCAGGCATGTATTTCCTCAATAGAGATACGTGGAACACATCGTGAACTTTGGAGAGATTTGGCGGCATTGTCAATCGGTAAGCTACAACCCCAATTCGTTCTAAGATTTCGAAAGGTCCGATGTACCTGGGACTCAATTTACCTTTCTTTCCAAAACGTATGACTCCCTTCCATGGAGATACCTTTAGGAAAACACGATCACCGACTTGAAATTCCAAATCCTTCCTTCGATTATCGGCATAGCTCTTCTGCCTACTTTGAGCTGCTTTGATGTGATTTTGGATTACTTTCACCTTTTCCACTGTTTCCTCCACCAGTTCTGGGCCTACAAGTTTTCTTTCACCAACGTCATCCCAACAGGTTGGTGTACGACATCTCTTTCCGTATAACGCTTCATATGGTGCCATCTGTATACTCGAATGGAAGCTATTGTTATAGGAAAATTCTACCAGTGCTAAATATTGATCCCACATACCCTGAAAGTCAAGTGAGAAAGATCTCAACATGTCTTCTAAGGTTTGAATAGTCCGTTCTGATTGTCCATCTGTCTGAGGGTGGTATGCAGTGCTCAAATGAAGTTCAGTATCCAGGGATTTCTGAAGACTTTTCAAAAATCTTGAAGTAAAACGGGGATCACGATCAGAAACAATCGATAGGGGTACTCCATGAAGTCTCACAACTTCATTAATGTATAGTCTTGCTAGACGTTCCAGGGGTAGATCTTCTCTTATAGCAAGAAAATGTGCTGACTTGGTAAGACGATCAACAATAACCCATATTGCATCGTTCCTTCTAGGAGTCTTTGGTAGCCCCATGACAAAGTCCATCGTAATATTGTCCCATTTCCACTCCGGTATGGGAAGAGGTTGCATGACTCCTCCAGGCTGTTGCCTTCCAGCTTTCACTTGTTGACAAACCATACATCTTGACACAAAATCAGTAATCTCCCTCTTCATGTTGTCCCACCAAAAATGTTCCTTCAAATCTCTATACATTTTGGTGCTCCCAGGGTGTATAGAGAAATTGAAACTATGAGCATCATCCAGCAATTCCCTTTTTAGATCAGGTAAATCGGGAACACAAAGTCTCTTCCCGAATTTCAAAATTCCATCTTCATACACAAAGTCTCTCAATCTCCCATCATTCACAGCTTTAATCTTCTTCTGAAATTCTTCATCATTGGTCTGAGAACTCTTAATCCTTTCTAGTAAAGATGGTTTGGCAACCATTTGAAAAAGCATTGATGTTTCACCTTCCCTGGTTATTCCCATGTCCATCTTCACTAGATCCATGAAAATTGGATCCCTTTCAATTCTCATATTGTTCAAAACTCCATGGTCTTTTCTACTCAAAGCATCTGCCACCTTGTTTGCCTTCCCCGGGTGGTAGTGTATCGTACAATCATAGTCCTTGAGTAATTCAAGCCATCTCCTTTGCCTCATGTTGAGTTCTTTTTGTGAGAAAATATACTTCAAACTCTTGTGATCAGTATAAATCTCACATTTTTCACCATAGAGGTAGTGCCTCCATATCTTCAAAGCAAAGATCACAGCTGCTAACTCAAGATCATGAGTAGGATAGTTTTTTTCATGAATTTTCAACTTTCGTGATGCATAGGCAATAACTCTATCATTCTGCATAAGGACACAGCCAAGTCCTTTCTTCGATGCATCACTATAAATAACGAACCCATCATTCCCCGATGGTAGAGTCAATATAAGAGCATTGACTAATCTTCTCTTCAGTTCTTCGAAACATTCTTCACACTCTTTTTTCCAAACAAATTTAACCCCTTTACGTGTGAGCTTCGTTAATGGGTTAGCCAATCCGGCAAAATTCTGGACGAAACGTCGATAATAACCTGCCAAACCAATAAAACTGCGTACCTCAGTTATACTCGTAGGTGCCGGCCATTCTTGGATTGCCTTGGTCATAGAAGGATCAACAGAGATTCCATCTTTTGAGACAATATGGCCAAGAAAAGAAATCTCCTGAAGCCAGAATTCACACTTGCTAAACTTCCCATATAATTCATGCCTCCTCAGAGTCTTCAAGATAATGCGTAAGTGATTTTCATGATCGTCGTAGATTTTGGAGTATACCAAGATATCATTAATAAATACCACCACAAATTCATCGAGATACTCCTTGAAAACTCTATTCATCAGATCCATGAATACAGAGGGTGCATTAGTCAATCCAAACGGCATTACAGTAAACTCGTAATGCCCGTACCTGGTTCGAAATGCTGTCTTCGGAATGTCTTCCTTCTTTACACACAACTGATGGTATCCAGTTCGAAGGTCAATCTTTGAAAAGTATTGAGCTCCATGCAGTTGGTCAAATAAATCATCAATATGAGGTAGGGGATACTTGTTCTTTATCGTTATAGCATTGATCTCCCTGTAGTCAATACATAACCTCATAGATCCATCTTTCTTTTTAACAAAAAGAACAGGGGCTCCCCATGGAGAAACACTAGGGCGAATAAATCCCTTATTACTCAATTCCTCTAGTTGTTTCTTTAATTCGACTAACTCTACAGTGGCCATTCTATAAGGGGTCTTCGATATAGGCCTTGATCCAGGAATCAAATCAATGGAAAACTCAACTTCTCGTTCTGGAGGATGTCCAGGTAAATCTTCCGGAAATACATCTACAAATTCTTTCACAACAGGTAAATCCTCTATTTGAACATTCCTTTCCTCACCGATAGTTATTTCATTCTCTTCCTCCCCAATAATTGAATTAAGTTGAGCTACTGGGGGTGGATCAAAATAAGAATTAGGTGGTGACGATTCTGCTCTAAAAATAAGGTGCTCCTTATCATTATCATCAAGAATCGTAACCTCTTTCTTCTTACAATAAATCTTCGCATCATAGTCTGAAAGCCAGTCCATACCGAGGATTATATCAAACTCAATCATAGGTATGACGATGAAATAAGCAGATAAAGAAAATTTATGTGCTCTAATGGGGACTGATTCACAAAACTTTGTTGCAACGATACTTCCCTTAGGAGTTTTAACTGACAACTCCCTTATTAAATCAAATTGGAAATATCTAATTTTCTTAGCAAACTGGGAAGATATGAAACAATGCGATGATCCAGAATCAAATAATGCATTTGCTAAACTTGAGGAAACCATTAAATTACCTGCCACCACGTCTTTCGGAGCTTCTACCTCAGCAATAGTGATATCATAAGCCTGGCCTTGATCCCTTGGCCTTTTCTGAGGTAAGTTCTCCTGACGCTTAGGACATGCATTTGCATAATGCCCCATCTCCCTGCAATTATAGCACTGAACGTTGGTAGCTTCCTTCTTCCCCTTGCAATCATGAGCTTGGTGGCCTTTTTCACCACACTTGTAACAGACTCCCATTCCCTTCAAGCAAGTACCAGGATGTTTCTTCCCGCATTTACCACAAGATGGATATTCAACCTTTCCCTTCTTCCCCTTATTTCCATTCCCAGATTGATCAGCAGGTCTCTTCTTCTCTTGCTTTGCTTTAAAGTCATAAGACTTAGAGAATTCCTTTTCGGTCTTGATAGCACATGAGACAATGTCTTCGTACGATGAAAAGGATTGTGAGACTGATGCTCGACGGAGAAATGGTTTTAACCCATCAAAGAAACGATCAATCTTACTTCTTGGGTTGCGAATATAATCTCCAGCATACCTTGCTAACCTTGTAAAGTTAGCCTCATACTTTGTGACATTCTCATCCTCCTTTTGTCTCAGACTCAGAAATTGTCTTTCCATATCTGCTCGATGGTCGCGAGGAAAGTATTTTTCTAAAAAAAGATCTTTGAACTCCCTCCATTCCATATTTGATACTTCATCATCTTCCTTCATGTTCTGAATCAATGACCACCATTGATCAGCATCTCCAGTGAGGCGGTAAACTGCCATGATAACTTTTTCCCTTTCATTGCTCCCCAAAGCCTGAAATATTTTCTCTAGTGAAAATATCCATTGCTCAGCTACTAAGGGATTTGTATTCCCATTGAACGTTGGTGGTTGTTGCCTCATGAATCGATCTAACATTGATCCTCCACGTTGCGGATCAGGGTGCTCCATACGGGTAAGGTTATTATTCATAACCTGAGTAAGTTGTCCCAGTATGGTGATTAGCTGATCAGCACCAGTTGCATCACCAGCCCCACTATTATTATCTTGAGCAGGAGGGCAATCCCTACATGGAGTGTGTGCATTGATACAGTTTCCATTTCTTCCACTAGGCGCCATTTCTAAACAATGGCATAAACTAGATCAATTTATGAATCAAAATACATAATCCATACTTATAAAACACTTAACATAAATTGAACTATTTATGGATATAATCCATAATCATAAGAATGTTTTCTTTGAGGATGTATATACTCATAATCCCTTCAAAATGATTTGTAAAGAAAATGAGAGTTATCCTAAGCATATCCCCTGGGAGTGTCGTAACCAAGAGTGCAGCAAGGCCTGTTGTCGTGCACCAGTTCCCGTCCGAGTCTAGCTCAAAGCGGTGTTTTCGGGTTTTACCCCTAGGTACATCTGTGCCAGAGCCGCCTCTACCTGCTCGTATCCAGACAGGGATTTATTGCTTGGAAAACTCACAAAATCTCTACAATACCAAAATTCTAGGAAGTTCTTCTATACTAATCCTCAAAGTTCATCTTAGGTCTACGTGCTCTAATCAGAGTTTATCTAAATCTAGCTTCCAAGGTTTGTACTAAACTTCCTCTGATACCAACTGTAACGCCCCGACCCCAGCTACCCAGAGTCGGTGCATTATTAAATAACATTGGCATGATCACAAGAAAGATCAAATCCCGAAAGACCGATTGGTTTAGTAGCCTTGGAAACACTAGATATAATCATAAAGTTTTATATTACATTTCAAAGTGAAAAACTACTACAACAACAAAGTCTTCATATCCACACTATTAACCCCTCATAATATCCCTTCATGTCATTCATAATTTACTTCTTCACTACCTGGGAAAAATAAAACATAGAAAATGGGTGAGCTCAAATGCCCAGTAAGGATAACAATATAGCGGAACATTCAAAATAAGCATAAACATTTAAGGCAATGAATTACTAAAACAAAAGCCTTTTAAAATTGAACTTCAACATAGTATGGAAAAAGTAAAATGAAATAATGCCATTTACTTATTCACATGGATATTCTACTAATCGAATAATCACATGCAAAAATCAATAACCATTTTCATAATGTTGGAATGCATAATGCCAGACTGTCATAACCACATAGTCAAGGCCTCGTGCCAAGACTACAAATAAGATTTTGTCAAGGCCTTGTGCCAAGACACTAGTTTGTCTCATGAGACCTACCGATGCATCGAGGAGCTATAGCGGGCTCCACCCGTCACTTATTAAGTCCAATGCATTCCCATATGAAAAGGTTTAAACATAACATAAACATTCGTATTAGAACTAGCATACGAAATGTCAATAATTTCACCATAAACTATGAATGGTATAAAAATAGCACATCCACAGTCAAACATATCACAAAACCTTCAATACAATATAGAAGTTTTGTATCATAATAAATCAACTTCAAATAATCTTAAAATCCATCAAAGGATGTTGACATAGATGAAATCAAAATTCTTTTTAAAGAAGTATCTCCTTTTATTTTGAAATCATTTAAGATCCATATAAAATAAAACATTTTCTTTGAAAATATTCTTATAAGCTTGTATGGGAAGCTTCGACGATTTTATAACGGCGGAAAATAACCGCACCCGCCGTATAAGTTAAAAAAACATTCTTACCTCAATTCTGTCGAAAAGGTTAAAAAGGACCTTGTTTTGAAAACGATGGAAAGATTCCTTTATAAACCTCTTATAAAAAGTCAAAAAAGGGTATAAATGACTTTAACCCATATTCTTTTAAATAGTAAAAATGTTTTGAAATACATTTTTAAGAAACATGGATGTGGATGATAAAGATATCCCAGTAGATTATTACGTATAAACAACCTCGGATAATGAAGAGATTGTGAAATAACCCTTACCTTGTACTTTTCCTTGGTTGGGGTAGGTTAACCTCCTGTATAATAGTGAAATAATTGTTACTAAATTATACACGAATCATATACATTAATATGATATCATATATGATCTTTTAATACTGATTTGATAATAATATCTTAAAATTATCGTCGTTTCGGGTGTTAACTTACTCATTTTCTTTTATATGTTTTGTTACATAAGCCATTTTTGTAAAGGATAAGTTGTATATTATTCAAATCCAGAATGGTATCAAGTCTTTAAACATCATTTTTAAATCATCAAATGATAATTATACTTGAATGGATACGATGGAAAATGAATCTCATCGCGTTCGTGGAGACGGTAGTCCGTACGTACGCACGAACGCTACTTCCATTTAATTTTTATTTTAAAAGAATAGAATACCAATGATACATAGGTATATTACTATTCCAGTATAATATAATATTTTATAAATGTTACTTATGTTCATTAACACCATCCTTTATACGTTCCATGTGTGGTATGAACGAGTCATATCATTTTAAGGGGGCGGTAGTCCGCACTTCCTCAAATGAAATTATCGTATGTATATACAACATGAAACGAATAATGGTATGAAATAAAATGGAATTACAGAAGCTTATATATAAAATATATATCATTAATATCATATTTAATTACAGTTCCATCATAATGGCCACCATGAGAGGCGGTAAGATGTATTTGAACAATCATCATTTCGTGAGGCGTTAGTTTTCCATCCACAGAAACATTATGTTCATTATCCATTAGATGGAGTTGTGTGTATGTGTAGTTTTAATCCTTCTTATAAAAACATCCTAGTATTTTGAGGATACTGGTGTTGTTACAAAAGAAAGGAAATAAAAAGATTTTGGGGGTTGAAGAAGCAAAATAAATGAAAATAATTTAAGAGAAAACGTTACCTTTAATTTAGGTAACTCACTTTGGTTAGAACCAAAGGACTTGTTGAAATGCTTTATGCATAAGGGGAAGCTTCAAGGAGGAGGAGGGGGATGTGGGGAGCTTAGTTGGGCAGAGTTTGGACGAGCCAAGTGGCTTGAGAGGTGTGAGGAATGAGTATAAGTGGTCTACTTTTATAAGGGAGAGGAGGGGCTCTTTAGGAAAGAGTGAAAGTATTACTTTATAATATAATTATATTCGGTTTATAATGGTCCAAAAATCATTGAGGTCGAAGATAAGATGACTCATATTCTAAATAACATAAACCAATAAGAATTGGACAGGTTTTAGATAATATTTTAATCATTATAATATTATTTATTTCAATGATTTATTAATGAGGTAAACATTGCATCATTATTGTTTCATTAATAATTTAACTTATTTGATGTCTAAAAATTATAAATAAACTATCATCATGTAGGAAATCCTTTTAGATTTCTAATGAATATTTATAATCGAAAATCCAACATGTATAACCCTATGTAAAAATTGTTCTTCTAAAAGATGTAAGCTTATGCCATTTTTATTTTTATTTTAACTTTATTAATATAATGTGTCCCTACCACATACAAGTGGCTCCAAGGGGTCCCCAAATTAACCCAAGGATGCCCATGGTCGGGTATGTGTCCACCAATAAGGTTAGGACACGTTTTAGGGTAATTTTGTATTATTATAATATTATTTTTTAACCCTTATTTACCGGATTTACCCTTTAACCATGGTAAATAAAATATTTACCATAGTAACTATTCAAAATGTCTAAAAATAAAAGTTACCTATTTACACAATTTGAATATCCTGATTCCAAATATGGAATCCATTTTCCTAAATTCAAAACACAGAAGTGGCAGAAATTAATTTAAAATTAATTCCCGCTGTCAAAACAAAAAGCGTGTTTTTAAGAGATAATAACTATAAAAAGATTGACACTTGTTTATGTTCGGTTTAATTGTAAAATTATGTCCAATGACCAACATTATATTAAATGGTAAAAATATATTCTAAATATACTTTAAAACCACTCAAATTCACAATTTATCACTATTAATTATTTTGATTAAAAAAGTTGTTTTTAATTAAAATTTAGTAATTTTCACTATTCATCAAAATATAAAAGTTATCCGAAAAGTACCAAAATTTCACCCTAGGATAATTTCAATATTCCGAATCCAAAAATGAAGTCCATTTTGAAATATAAAATATATATGATTTCAAAAAGTAGGTATTACTATTCACAACGGCTAGTTTAATTAGTTGTGGTGTGTGTTAGAACTCAAGGTTGCGTACAACACACGCTATCGATTATTCGAAGGGAAACGTACCGTGGAAGTTTGGGGTGTTACATTATTAGCCCAAGAACCTTCGGGCATGGTAGTGTGGTGGTTGGCCAGGTGTGTGCGGTAGGTGGTTTCCCAAGCGTCTTCGAGATGAGGCCCAGGTGTCTTTGGGCGTGGCAGTGGATCCTTTAGCCCAGGTGTCTTCGGGCGTGGTGGTGGTTGTTCTGGACTGGGTTTTTGCAGGCATGGTTACATGTGATAGTTGTGGCCCAGGTGTGTGCGGGTGGGTTTCAGTAGTGGGACTGCGTGTGGTTGTGGCCTAGGTGTGTGCAGGCGGGTGTGGCAGTGGGACTGCGGTGAGAATGGCGGGATTGGTCCGATGCGTAGGATCTCTCAATAACCAGTGGGAAAGTGGCGTGGGGTACCCAAACATCGATGTGCTCTTAATTTATATATTACTTGACTTGCGTTATTTGGGGAGTGAGCCTTGGTGATGCCTGGGGTGGATAGTTTGCCTTGTTAGGTGCTTGGTTTACTCTTTTTCTCACGGTACTTTAGTACGTCCCCCCACGTGTGCATGAGAGTCATGGTTTTCCCTACTGAGTGTACTTGTATTCTCACCCTATGTATATAAAACTGCTTTCAAGTTTCTAGGAGGACTTCAGGGATCACGCAGGACCTTACTAGCTCGGACCTTTGGAGTAGTTGCAGTTGTTGTTTTCCTTTTCCCTTTGGTACTTACCTTGTAGTCACGTTTTTCACTTTGTGGCTTTCCCTTTTGAAACATGCATGTGGGAATGGTTTACTTTTGGCTTTACTTTTCTTTCTACCTTGGTGTTGTTGGGTTTTCTTCTCCTTATCTCTCGATCCTATAAAATAAAAAGGGTAATGCCTTCCATTTGTGAGAAATTTCTATACCCTTGGTGCTAGTCGTCACTCCGGGACCTATTGAAGGCGGGTTTCAGGGGTCATTATATCTCCATCAACTTAAAGAAGGAAGGGCCTGGCAATCTGCTGACCCTTCCCTCCTTTTGGTGAAGGCGGGTCGTGACAGAATGGTATCAAAGAAGGAGGTTGAGAGATAGGATGGAGTCTGGAGTTAGGCATAGTGAGGATTGCATGGGATGGTAAGGAAATGGTGTTGGGTGACCTTGGAGCATGAATTAGGCCAGGGAAGACCAGCTAGGACACGGGATTTTAGGGGCCCCGTGATCCGATGCAAGGACTCTGGACCTACCGAACGACCAAGTGAGGCCACACTGATTGCAGGGTAGAGACCCTAGGAAAGGTACATTCATCATAATGACTTGTGTTCTTGTGTTTCTGGGATGTCTTGGGAATTAAGAATAAATTAAATTTTAAGAATTTTTAAGAACGATATTCTGCACTACTTGGGCTTAGGCATTCCTTGTTTACCTTGCAGCTATGGAACCTGGAAGGCGACCACGTGTGGTACAGGCGATAGAGGCCCTAGAGACTACTTTGGCCGATCGGTAGAGAGCTGATCGAGAGGAAGAGGATGACCAGTGGCAGAAGACTCTTCGAGCCTTCCAATGACAGGCCCTCGAGAAGTATGAGGGTAGCACCTCCGATATGAAGACGGAAGGCTGGCTAGAGGAGATTGTTATAGCCTTCAGCCTGATTTGGGCCCCGACCGAGTACTGGGTTCCTCTGGCCGTTATCCAGATGCGGGGAGCGGCACGTCAGTGGTGGATGCTTTACCTGGGGGAGAGGAGAGAGTCTGAGGTGGCTTGGGTGGATTTCGAGAAGGAGTTCCGGGCGGAATTCCTCTCCTCGACGATGAAGGCATAAAAGAGGTAGGAACTACTCTCCCTCCAGCAGGGGAGTATGTCTGTGAGGGAGCTAGGGATGAAGTTCAAGGACCTCCTACGTTTTTCTCCAGACCTCTTTCCCGACGAGGAGTCTCGGGAAAGACGTTTGGAGGAGGCACTCCGACATTCCCTCCAGTATGTTGTTACCCCCTTTACCCTGCCAACGTACTTGGAGGTCCAGAAGAAGGCCGAAGTGGTGGAGCGGATGCATGCTCTAGGGGGAGTGTCGCGAGAGGGGATCCAGCTGGGACCATCGAAGGGGAAGGCTTTCAGCACCCGGCCTCCAGCGTTAGGACCCTCTAGGATCCGACCCGTAGGGAGTAGGCCGCAGCAGTTTCAGTTTCGATCCCCCGGCCCTCACCCTTTTCCTATGGGCCCGGGACCGCGGTGCTTCATCTGTGGGAGCCCTGGGCATCTCCGGAGTCAGTGCCCTTATCGGGTGCAGTACAGCAGCGGCAGTCATCCCCAGCACCCACCCCAGCAGTAGCTTCCAGCCAGACCTTTCCAGCAGCAGCAGCAGGGACAGCGAGCTCCCGCTCCTCCGAGGTCAGACATAGGAGGTGGAGGCCGACCTCAGGGCGCTCCACAAGGACCTCGACCGGGGCATGGTTAGGGAGGTGGCCAACCGCCGAGGGGCAGGGGAGCTGGGCGTGGACAGTTGCACGCTGCAGAGGGAGCAGTTCTAGCAGGGCCAGAGGTTGTTCAAGGTACGATCAGTCTGTTTAGCACTCTTGCTTATGCTTTGTTCGATACCAGACCTTCGCACTCCTTCGTTTCACCCAGTCTAGCCCGTGCCTTGGGTCTAGATGCCGAGAGACTTCTAGTGCCCCTCGTTTTGAGCACACCAGTTGGAGGTCAGACCAACTTGTTGTTCATTTTTCAGGGATGTAGACTGATGTTAGGGCCACATCAGTCGGTTGGGGATATTCTTCTTCTACAGATTCAGCCATACGATGTCATCCTAAGAATCAACTGGCTATTTTATGTGTGCACCGTCATCGACTATTTTCGAAGAAGGGTGGTGTTCTCAGACATGGACAGCCGGCGTGTTACCTTCACCGGCGAGCGGAGCAGTCCGAAGGGAAATAGGACAGAGGAACCTCTCCTCTCCTTGTTGACCGAGCTGACAGTAGAATCAGTAGATGCTGAAATGGTGGAAGTGCCAGAGATCGTCCGTGAGTTTATGGACATCTTTCCTGAGGTGGTGATGACTCTACCCCCTCGACGTGATATCGAGTTCGGGATAGACCTATAGCCCGGCGTTCATCCAATCTCGATGGCTTCTTACCGGATGGCACCTTCAGAGCTACGGGAGTTGCGGATACAGATTGACGATCTGATGAAGAGGGGTTATTTTTGTCCGAGTTCGTCACCGTGGGGTGCTCCGGTCTTGTTTGCAAAGAAGGCAAATGGTGGTCTTAGGTTGTGCATAGACTACAGGAGGTTGAATCAGGTGACGATCAAGAATCCCTACCCTCTCCCAAGGATAGATGATCTTTTTGACCAGCTGAAAGGGGCAGGATGGTTCTCAAAGATCGACCTGTGGTCTGGGTACCACCAGCTGAGGGTGAAAGATAGAGACATCCCGAAGACAGCGTTTAGGTGAAGGTATGGACACTTCGAGTTCGTAGTCATGCCCTTCGGTGTTACTAATTCCCCGGCTGTGTTCATGGGGCTTATGAACTCCATCTTCTGGGAGTACCTGGATTGGTTCGTGGTTGTGTTCATCGACGACATCCTAGTCTACTCTAGATCAGAGGAGGACAATGCAGAGCACCTGAGGACAGTTTTGGAGGTCCTCCGACAACACCATCTCTATGGGAAGTTTTCAAAATGCAAGTCCTGGACACGAGAAGTGCACTTCCTCAGGCACGTAGTGTCTGAGCAGGGGGTAGTGGTCGACCCATCAAAGGTTGAGGCAGTTGTTTCTTGGGTAGCACCCAAGAATGTGGAAGAAGTCTGAAGTTTCCTCGGGCTGGCGGGTTACTACTGGAGATTCGTGCCCAAATTCTCCTGAGTAGCAGCCCCTCTGACGGCTCTGACCAAGAAGGACCAGGCTTTCTTATGGAGTGAGCAGTGCCAGTCAGCCTTCAGCTATCTAAAGGAGAAGTTGGTCAGTGCCCCAGTGCTGAGATTACCAGAAGGAGGGGAAGCTTATGAGGTGTTTTGGGATTCTTCGGGACATGGCCTGGGATGTGTGTTGATGCAGTGAAAAGGGGTGATCTCTTATGGGTCCAGGCAGCTGCGTTCCCATGAGCGTAATTACGCCACCCATGACCTGGAGCTTGCAGCGGTCGTTTTCGCACTAAAGTTATGGCGGCACTACCTAATCGGGGAATGCTTTTTGGTCTTCACGGATCACAAAATCTTGAGGTGTATCTTCTCCCAGTGGGACATAAACTTGCGATAGTGGACATGGGTGGAGTTCCTCCAGGATTACGACTTCGAGATCTCTTATACTGAGGGCAAGGGCAATGTAGTGGTTGATTCCTTGAGCAGGAGGACACAGAAGGATGCGGTCCGAGAGTCGGCATATGCCTGGAAGGCAATGGAAGAGTTGGTTGCCTTACACCTGGATGAAAAGATGGATAGCAGCAGAGGCTACCTATATCAGATGACAGTGCAGTCATCCCTGTTCCAGCAAGTGGAGGAGTCTCAGTGGGGAGACCTAGAGTGTGAAGTGATGTGTGACCGAGTTGACCAGGGCAATTCTCCAAGAGGATGGACGGAGGATGGTCAGAACCAGATGCTTTTCCAGAAAAGGTTGTTTGTCCCAGAGGCGATGCGTGACAAGGTTCTCAGTGAGTTCTACAACTCACCCCTGTTGGTACACCCAGGAGTTTCGAACATGTACAAGGGTTTGAAGAGGCAGTTTTGGTGGCACGGAGTTAAGCGAGCAGTGGCAGATTTTGTGGCCAAGTACCTAGTGTGTCAGCAAGTGAAGGCTGAACACCGAGTTCCAGGCGGCCTACTATAGCCCCTAGATGTCCCCGAGTGGAAGTGGGACGACATCTCAATGGATTTCTTCACGGGACTACCCAAGGCCCAAGGAGGGTATGACGCCATCTGGGTGGTAGTGGACAGGTTGACGAAATCATCTCACTTTCTGGCGATCAGGGAGTCGAGTGATGTGGATTCTTTGGCATGAAAGTACATGGATGAGGTGGTGCGGTTTCATGGTGTCTCGTGGTCTATAGTCTCGGATAGGGATGCACGGTTTACCTCGCGAGTCTGGAGAGTATTTCAGCATGCGTTTGGCACCCAGTTACACCTTAGCACTGCTTTCCATCCTCAGATGGATGGACAAACAGAGTGCACCATCCAGACCTTGGAGGATATGCTTCGAGCATGTGTTCTGGACTCAGGAGGAGCATGGGTGCAATACATGCATCTAGTATAGTTTTCCTACAACAATAGCTACCACTCTACCATTGGCATGGCCCCGTTTGAAGCTTTGTATGGGAGGCCATGTCGTTCGCCTGTGTGTTGGACCGAAGTAGGAGAGGCAGGCATCCTTGGTCCGGAGGTGGTGCAGAACACGACAAAGAAGGTTCAGCTCATCGGGAAAGGATGAAGGCGGCCCAGGACCAACAGAAGTCGTATGCTGATACCAGGAGGAGGCCCTTGGAGTTTGATGTTGGGGATCATGTGTTCTTATAAGTCTCCCCTCGGCATGGTCAGCGGAGGTTCGTCAAAGGGAGTAAGCTTTCTCCCAGATTCGTCGAACCCTTCCAAGTGTTGCAGCGGGTCGGCGAAGTGGCTTACCAGCTAGCATTGCCACCGCCACTAATAAGGATACATGATGTCTTTCATGTGTCCCAGCTCCGTCGGTATCTGCACGATGATTCACACGTCCTTGATTGGGGTGAGCTGGACATCGAGGATGACGTGACCTTTGTGGAAGGACCAGTGGTGATCGAGGATAGCAAGGAAAAGGTGCTTCACGGGCGAACCATTACCCTGGTTCACGTGTTGTGGAGACATGGTGGGCTTGAGGAGAGTACGTGGGAGAGGGAATCACAGATACGTACCCAGTACCCAGAGTTGTTTTAAGTTTTGTTCCTTGTTGTACCAGTTGTGATAGAACGTTTTGTCCTTTGGCTATGAAATGTACTGGTTTTCTTCCTCTGCTTGTGTAAGAAAATCCCCGGCTATGGGGAAAGAGAGAACCCGACCCCTAATTAAGATGCATTAAGGTGGATGCGATTAAACCTGTGCAGGCGAGTCAGTGCCGCCCAAAGCGGACAATATCATGACATGGGGGGGAGACTCCCCAACCCACATGCCCGGGCAGTTTGGCATGGTATTTTTCTTGGTTCGTGATAGGAAGGTATTCTTAGTTAATGACGAGGTTCTCTCTTGAGAGGTATCTTTTGGGATGGTTGTTCGGACCCGCCCTTTCCTTCTGGGTTGTTTAAATTCTCGGGGACGAGAATAGTTTGAGAGGTATCTGATGTGATGACCCAGACATTCTCGGTCCTTCCCTTTGCCAAAATCTGGGTCGCTTCTCGGTGAGACCAATCGGCGAGAGTGGCGCTCCTTTTTGAAAATAGGGTTTTAAACCCTATTCTGACTCGTTTAAGCGTGTTTTTAAGACCCGTAACGCGCATAAGAGCTTTAATTAAATACTTAGTCAATTCATGAGTTGGCTTAAACCACCCGACCCCTTTTTAATGGCGAGTGGAGTCGCGTGGTCAACCCACGACCCCCGCGCCTTATGTGGTTTTGCGTTTTCACCTCAACCGTCCCCGGCTCTTATAAACTAAGGGTTAGCCGTGGTTTCTCCTTTCCTCAATCATGGCTTTTCACAAACAGCTTCTAGTGCATCGGGTGCATCGTTATCCTTAAAGTTCCGCACCCCCAGCCTAAACGCCGATTATCTATCAACAAGTAGGGAATTTCTCTTTCGTCTCTCTCTTTTGTGTATCATGCGGGGTGGGCATGCTTTTGATTCTGTAGAATTGGGTAGACCAGAACTAAATAAAGATAATGAACGAATTCTATAAAGAAAGAGGGGGGCTGTGATTGTTGATGCTATTTTAGATTTTTTCTTTCTAATGTTATCTCTTCTATGACCATCTTGTTGAGTTGTGCTGGCTTATGCCTCCTGAAAATTGAGGCCGTTGGTGGTCATTGTTTGTGCACTAATGAACCCTGCTGATGTTTTAAATGGCTTGTTTGTGGTTGTAAATTCTTGTTGTGAAAAGTAAATTGGTTAATCACATATATCCGGATGAATAAATGGAAAGCACCAGGATCAAACCTTCTGTGATAGTGCCCGGTTATAACACACGGAATTTCAATCATGGAGTGTGTTAAGTTGTTTAAATCTGAAAATATTGGCAATCCCTGACTTGTGTTGGTGGTGGTAGTTGGTTGTTTTACATTCGGGCCGATTGCTGGAGATGTGGGAGGGGATGGGATCCCCTGTACTTTTATACCCTCGGTGGTCATGCGAATTGGGATGGGATCTCCTGTTGGGATGGATTCGGTGTTGTGAGTTTTGAATCCGGGTGGTTACTTGTTTATATCACGAATTGGGGTGGAATCCACTGTTGTTGAGAACCAGGTGTGGGCGTTTTGGTTGATTTTTGACTGATTACTTCCCTAGACTTATGCCTATGCCTTCTAGTTTCCTAGTAGTGCTTAAACATAAACATTATTACTGAACGTGAAATAAGAAAGGGGACACATGGGTTGTTAGCATGAGTCATGACTCGGACTTGAGTGTTGTTGTGATCTGTAGGCTGTCTAAAGAAAAACCTAGCTTGGGTGAGTTCTTGTTACCTATATATATATAATTGTAGCTTTGTGTTTCTTATTCGCGCCCCACCCAAGTTGAGCACTTAGTGTCGAACACCCCCATTTCATGGGGGAGGGTGTTTTTCCCAACACTATTCATAGTGGCTGGTTATTAGCTCCTTTTCTGCTCCCTTTCCCGGATAGCCCAAGTATCTTCAGGCAGGTTGTGATGGCCTGAGGTCCATTATTAACCCAAGAACCATCGGGCGGGGTAGTGTGGTGGTTGGCCAGGTGTGTGCGGTAGGTGGTTTCCCAAGCGTCTTCGGGTTGAGGCCCAGGTGTCTTCGGGCATGGCAGTGGATCCTTTAGCCCAGGTGTCTTCGGGCGTGGTGGTGGTTGTTCTGGCCTAGGTGTTTGCAGGCATGGTTACATGTGACAGTTGTGGCCCATGTGTGTGAGGGCGGGTTTCAGTAGTGGGACTGCATGTGGTTGTGGCCCAGGTGTGTGCGGGCGGGTGTGGCAGTGGGACTGCGATGAGAATGGCGGGATTGGTCCGATGCATAGGATGTCTCAATAACCAGTGGGAAAGTGGCGCGGGGTACCCAAACATCGATGTTCTCTTAATTTATATATTACTTGACTTTAGTTATTTGGGGAGTGAGCCTTGGTGAGCCATGGGATGGATAGTTTTCCTTGTTAGGTGCTTGGTTTACTCTTTTTCTCACGGTACTTTAGTACGTCCCTCCACTTGTGCACGAGAGTCTTGGTTTCCCCTACTGAGTGTACTTGTATGCTCACCCTACATATATAAAACTGCTTTTAGTTTTCCAGGAGGACTTCCGGGATCACACAGGACCTTACTAGCTCAGACCTTTGGAGCAGTTGCAGTTGTTGTTTTTCTTTTCCATTTGGTACTTACCTTGTAGTCACCTTTTTCACTTTGTGGCTTTCCCTTTTGAAACGTGCATGTGGGAATGGTTTACTTTTGGCTTTACTTTTCTTTCTACCTTGGTGTTGTTGGGTTTTCTTCTCCTTATCTCTCGATCCTATAAAATAAAAAGGGTAATGCCTTCCATTTGTGAGAAATTTCTATACCCTTGGTGCTAGTCGCCACTCCAGGACCTATTGAAGGCGGGTTTCGGGGGTCATTATCTCTCCTTCAACTTAAAGAAGGAAGGGCCTGGAAATCTGCTGACCCTTCCCACCTTTTGGTGAAGGCGGGTCGGGACACGTAAAGATCTTGCCCTTTTGTTTTCTTACCTAAAACCTTTCTTTAAATCATGGGGAAAAGAAAACATAAAAAGGGTGAGGTCAAATTCTCTGTAAGGTTAAACATAGGGAATATAAAACAATCCATAACCATTTGAATGAAAAAGCTTGAACATAAAATCTAAACATCAAAATCTTGAGAAAAGACATAAATCTTTGAAGTATGTAAGGAATATATCATAAAGGAACATCAATCATTATAAAATAGGATGGGAATAAAACATGTGATTGTGGAAACCATTAAGCACATGATATAATTTCAATAGTAGCCAAGGAATTGCTTCCAAGACCATCTTAGTGGACAAAGTCCCTTTCTGAATTGAGTTCACTCCTCATTTCAGTCATGTAACACTGAACCGGATTAACATACCATTCCAGCCATTTCTATCTCATGAGATATAAATCTTTACCCAATTCATTGGAGGGAGATATAGGTCTCACCCATCTCATAATGAAATCATTATTACTTGTGCCACAAAATAAGCATACATCATTCATAATAACCCTAAAAATAAAATGGGTTTCATAAACATCATCCCATCATCACATAATCCATATAAAAGAAATGGGTATAATTTCATAATAAGGAAAGTGAAAAAATGTAAATCATAGATAAATTATACTTGAAACATACACAAATTAAATAATGTCATCTTAGATGAAAATGGTTTTGATAAAACACTTGAAATGAATTCTTGTGGAAAATATCCTTTCTTCTTCAAAATCATTTTCTTTTCACAAGATGTCATGAAATTTTAAAAGAAAAGGATTTTGTTGATAATAATCATGGAATCTTGTATAGGAAGCTTAATGAAAATGAGGTGTTATGAAACCGTAAAAATTTGTTCACACCGTATAAGTTAAAAATAACATTCTTCTCGTACTTTTTTCAGAAAAGTCAAAAAGTACCTCGTATGGTAAACAAAATAAAGATTCCTTCCATATGATGTGGTAAAAGTAGAAAAGGGTAAAAATGACTTTAAACATACATGGAAGAAAAGTAAACATTTTATGAAAACATTTTGAGAACATATGGACATGGATAATAATCATAACCCCAGTAAATACTTACGAATAAACAATCTCAGATAAGAATGAGATTGGAATAATTATCCCTTACCTTAGTTCTGATATGGGTCGTACGTATCCGAACCTCCTGTATAATGATTTAAATAATTTCATTGACTTATTAAAGAATCATATTCACTGTTATGATGTCATAAATGGTTCACTTATGACTTTATATTACCCGTTATTTTGTAAATTCCATGTTAAAGCAGCATTTTGGGTAAAATCGTTTTATTTATCATATGTGTTTGGACTTTTTGTTCTTGATATTATTACATATATCCTGATTTACATAATTCCAGAATATAAAACATGATTTATATATAGTATATATTCAGTATATACATATATATATGATATATTGATAAATGGAATGAAATACGCCATTCATGGAGACGGTAGGCCGTACGTACGCATTAACGTTGTTTTCGTTTTTTATTGAATTGAATGGAATTAAGTAGATGACATACATATATATATACAAAAAATAAAGTATAATTATTTTGTCATATATTTCATTATTATTCATTATATATACTTTATAATCATTCATGAATGGTTAACATGGAAAATGAATCTCATCGCGTTGGGGAGACGGTAGTCCGTACATACGCAGGAGCGATGATATCATTCCCATGATCATGGAATTGTATTGAAGTGTATGTATAATATTTCGGAATCAATATCAACTTAAAATAATCATATATAGTTATTTATTTACACCATTATACCCATCTAAGTAAGGTGTTGGTCGAAAACAGATTACACCACGACATGGAGACGGTATTCCGTACGTACGCACGCGTGGTGATTTCATTTTCCGTAGGATGGATAAATGGTGAAATAGGGTTGTTTCATACATATAATAACATATAATTATATGAGTGATACTGATGTTATTACTTCATAATGAAACAACTAAATAATAATAAGTAGAAGAAGAAATAAAGTTGAAAGAATCGGTAACAGATATTACCTCTTCTTTCGACAGGCCTTTTTGAAACATCCTTTTAGGGCACTAAAATTAGTCTTTGAAGAATACCATAACATCTAGGATGTTTCTAGGGAATTGGAGAAGAGAATTTGGTAGGGGTTGGCCGAGAATTAAGGCTCAAAGTGGTGTGAGGAAGAGACGGAGGAGGTGCTCTTTTATAAGGGAGGAGAGGGGCACCTTTAGAAAACTAAAAATATTATTTTATTATAAAGTAATATTCGGTTTTTAATAGCTCAAAATTGATTTATTTCGAAGCTAAGGTGGTAATCGGTCTAAATACTCTCATGCAATAGAATTTATACATGTTTAGGTATCTATTTTAACCTTATCATTTATATTTAACTTTAAGTTAGATAATTTAACTTTTACTGTGTCTTCTTGTTTTCTTACACTATAAGGTTTATAAACATACTATAACAAGCCAAACTAACCCCAAGTTGTTTATTATTAATATATATAATCGTATCTAAGTCATCTTCCTGATCCTTATATTATTAGGAATAAAATAACAATTAATAATATAATATTTGTTTTAAAAACTATTTTATGTCAATTTTGACACTATTTGGTAATTTATTTTTGTGAAAACCATAACAGAATGATTAGTTCGACAAAAGATACCTAAATATATACTAACATGTCATATTAACCTATAAAATTGGTGGAATTCATAAAAAGTCTCAAATTTCATTTATTTGGGTATTTATAACATCAATTATGTCAATATTTCACTAATAAGATAATTAGTGCATCATCATTGTGTCATAAATAAATTAAATTATTTAATGTCATAAAATTATAAATAAAACAACATTATGTATTAAATATTTTTATTTTCTAATGAATATTTATAGTCTAATTTATCTTATGTATAACCCAATATTAAAAATTATTTAGTTATTAAACTTTGATTTTAACTATTTTAACCCTTCTTTAAATAAATTAATAATAAATGTCCTAATCTAATCCAAGTGGGCCTAAACGATCATATGTTATTCCTAAGTTTGTTTTTGGTCGAATTACACTTATACAATAGAATTAGGACATGTTTTAGGGTCATAATAAAAACATTTTTACCCTTAATTACCCTATTTACTTTTAACCGTGGTAAAAAAATTAAAAAGTTACTATTCACCAAAAAATATTTTCATCTCATTGAACAACATTTTACATAATGACAACAACCGTGTCTTTCGGATTTTTAAATTCCATTCACCAAAGCGGTAAAATTAAGTTTTATGTAAACTTTCAAATTCTCCTAGGAGGTGGGTAAAAGACGGTCAAAAGTTCAATAAAATTTTTATATATCTAAAATTATTATAAAATGACTCCAATGAATTACATTGAAATTATATAGGTATTATGTATCAATTTTGACCTAAAATAAATTTAAAAAAATAAATATTTATTTAAATAAAAATTCAGTTTTTAAATAGTAACCCAGTGTTTTCACTATTCATCAAAAATTGAAACTTTTCAGAAAAATACCAAAATTTTACCCTAGCCTAATTTCGATATTCTGAATCCAAAAATGAAGATCATTTTGAAAAATGGAATTTACAAAATTTCAAAAAGTGGGTATTACTATTCATAACAGCTAGTTTATATAACATATCATTGTTTAGCGAAACTCGGTATTGCGTACAACACACGCTATCGTGGAAGGTCGCAATTGCGTGTAATGCAAGATAAGTCAGGTTTGTGTGTAGTGCATAACTCCTTTGTTGTTTCATATAACAAAATACATTGAATATATATATATATACTGAATTTTTCGTAGAAGAACTACTATCGAACAAACATGAAATTGTGTGTAACACGATCCAAGATTAGTGTTTCATATACTACAACCTAATACGGTGTTGCGTATAGTGCAAGGTAATCTTGGTGTAGCGTACAAAACAAGACATTAATGAAATTAAAAGAATATTTTTCATAAAATCTCGGGGTGTTACAGATTATATGGGAGGATGAGGAGAGTTTTTGTATTCCCTGGTGAATTATGTATCATGGATTGATGATGAATGAATCGAGAAGATTCAAAGGATGAATGTTTGAATATAGTGGAATCTTCAAATAAATCTCTAGAGAATGTATTATTCACCAATGATGAATTCTTTCTTGAGGATCAGATTGTTCTTTTTGGACTTCCATCATTGTATTTCTAATTTTTTATCATTGATTGAATATATTGTTAATTAATTATATTTTTTTCTTTGAATGTATTAGGAATTTTATTATAATTCTTGATCCAAATAAACTATTTTAGTTTCACCCATGGGTTACACCACCTTTTTATTCCATGATTCTGACCATTAGTTGAGATTGCAACATCCAAGGATAATCTCACATTTTTATTGTGCCTCTTTCATCTCTATTCTTCATTTTCTTCATCAATATCCCTTGGGGTTAGTGATTCATCTTTAACGAACTGGTGTTAGCACAATTGAACCTCCATATATCTGATATATATATGGAAAACCATGTGATTTATGTTTTACGAATTGATTGAGGTAGAGATATGGAATTTGGATGTTGGTTTCAATTTTTAAGACACCATTTTGGTGAGGGGAGTCATGATGGATCATTATCGGGTGACTGGAATCCCTATATTCAAACACCATAGGATAAGAATTGATTATTTGTGGAATTTCCGTAAAATTATAGTGAATTTGGTGATGAAAATATAAGTATTATAGTGGATTTGAAGGATATAAAAACCACATGAAGGATTGGATTAAATATCTTTAATAACCGTGACTACACGCCATGTTTTGTTGTTCCATATTGTGACTAGTGTTGTGATGAAAGTTAAAAATCATAAATCATGTAGTGAGGCATGCAAGCCTTGTGATATGGCCAAGGTAGAAGAGGAATGTGTGGGGAGTACCCTCTTGGGACACTGGGTAATTAGACATTTTTCCCCTTATATACTTTTCATGTGGGGGATAATTTGAAGAAAGTCTGTGTCCAGGAAGGAACTTGCTCAATTCCTCTCATGGTTCCACACACCCTTTCCCTTTATGCACACATTGTATACTATTTCTAGATCATTCTACCTTTTATCTCAATCTCTTTGTCATAATTTTGGTCCCATTATTAGGTCATTATGGGTTTGTATCCAATTAGGATGTTCTGGGGGAATTAATTTTGGAAATTGATATATGTTTCAGGTCATATGAGTGAGAGTCATATTCTAGTGATTTATAGATTATGGAAATGATTGGGGTTGATCGTCACCATAATTATAGGGTCATAAATTCACTAAATCACTATGGTGTTCGTAACCCATACCCCGTATACATGTAGAGTTAGAACCCCCCCCCCACACACACACAACAAAGGGCACATTTCCTCTATAGAGAATTGTAGTGAGGAGTGGGAAAACCATTCAGATTATCATGTGGTTGTGTGTGGTTAATATTATTAGATATTGTAATTTTGGAGATACAAATAGAATCATCATTCTCATATGGTTGTAGAGATTGAGATTCCTTTCTTTTTCAACTGGGTTTTCTATATGAAAATAACATATTTTATGTTTCTTTTCCCAAATTTACATATAGAGTAAGATAAATATTTCATTCTATTTCTTCTATAATGGTTTTTCTGGATTCTTAATAAGTATGTATATACTCACCAACACAATGTATTTTCATGTTCATATTGTGACTTATACATATGATAGGGATATTTGAGTTAACTTTGGGGAGAATCGTAATTTCGGGAGGCATTTCCCTTGTTCGATGGTCAGAATTAGGGATCTTGAGTTGAGATCTCATTTGAATTCTACTTTCTTGGTTTTTGATATGTTGGGACCTACATTAATCCTTGGTTGGAATGTATATTTCCCTTTTACCTTCATGGATACGTTATTTTCCATACTCCGGTTATTTTCCAGAGTTGGATTCAGGATTTTTTTAATCATGGGGTTTCAGTTTATAATATATATGCATTTCTACATTGAGAACCATGTGGGTGCATTCTATTAAGTACTTTAGGATAATCCCACTCATTTTAGTGACATGAATACATGACACATGCTTCTAGTTTTTGTCTTATTGATGATAGTATTAGGGTGTCACTATTGGCTAATGGTTGACCTAGGTTGGGTCTCAGTGGGTCGGGTCATGAAAGTGTTGCTTCAAGCACGAGATTAGAAGTCATTACCTTGTTATGGAACATTTTTGATGTTGTATGACTTCAATTACATTTTTTTATTTTTGTTATCTAGGGAGAGTTATTCTTCTTGTATCCAATTGTATCGATTATTATGTATTGATGTGATAATCCCTTAGAGGATGAGTTACTTGTAGAATTTCATAGAAATAGGGAAAGAAATCCATGATTATGGCCATGGGTAGGGACGTACTCCTTCATGTATTTGGGTTAGGGTGAGATGTTTGGGCATGATTGAGGCTTGTGTTTTTTATTTATGATCCTTCAATTATTGTTATGTCACATGCAATATGAATTGTGGAAGAAGCTAGTTGTAACCTTACCATGAGTGAGAAAAAATTGTTTTTCATTAGATTATATGTGAGATATGTCCATGGGAACTTTCCCATAAGGGAAGATACATCTCATGTTAGAGTTTAGCTATTTTGATTCCTTCCATGGGAAAATTAGGATTATATATGTGAGGTATTTCCATGGGATCATTCCTTAGTGGAATGACTCATGTTGGGAGATCGGATGTGTAACACCCGAGACTTTTATGTGAAATATTTTTTTTTATGTTATCAAAGGAATATTTCACTACACAACACTTTCTTGGCTTGCTCTACACGCAATCGCGGCCTTCCTCGATAGCTTCCGTCGTACGCAATACTGAGTTTCACTAAACAATGATATGCTATTAAAATATTATTAAAACTAGTTCTTATGAATAGTAATAACCACTTTTTGAAATTTTATAAATTTTATTTTTCAAAATGGACTTCATTTTTGGATTCTGAATATCAAAATTATCCTAGGGTGAAATTTTGGTATTTTTCTGAAAACTTTCAATTTTTGATTAATAGTGAAACCACTAAGTGGTAGTTAAAAACGGATTTTTTCATAAAACTTAATTTTACCACTTCTGTGAGTGGAATTTCGAAAATCAGAGAGACACGGTTGAAGTCAGTAAGTAAAATGTGGTTCAATGAGATGAAAATAATTTTTTGGTGAATAGTAACTTTTTACTTTTATTTACCACGGTTAAATGTAAATAGGGTAATTAAGGGTAAAATGATATTATTATTACCCTAACACATGTTCTAATTCTATTGGACAAGTGTAATTGGACCAAAAACCACCGTAGTAATAAAATATTACCATTTAGGCCCACATGGACTAGATTAGGACATTTATTATTAATTTATTTAAAGAAGGGTTAAAATAGTTAAAATCAAAGTTTAATAAGAAAATAATTTTTAATATAGGGTTATACATAAGATAAAATTAACTATAAATATTAATTAGAAAGATAAATATATTTCCTACATAATGATATCTTATTTCTAATTTTTAGACGATATTTAATTTAATTTATTTATGACACAAATATGATGCAGTAATTATCTTATTAATGAAATATTGACATAATTGATGTTATAAATACCCAAATAAATGTAATTTGAGACTTTTTATGAATTAAAATAATTTTATAGGTTAATATGACATATTATTATAGATTTAATTAACTTTTTTCGAACAAATAATTTTTTTATGATTTTCACAAAAATCAATTACTAAATCGTGTCAAAATTGACATAAAATAGTTTTTAAAACAAATATTATATTAATAATTTTTATTTTATTCCTAAAAATAAAATGTTCGGCCAAATGACTTAGATAAGGGTATATATATTAATAATAAACAAATTGGGGTTCGTTTGTCTGCTTATAGTAAGTTTATTTACCTTATAGTATAAGAACACAAGAAGACACGGTAAAAGTAAAATTATTTAACTTAATGTTAAATCTAAATTATAAGGTTAAAATAGGAACCTAAACTTGTCTAAATTCTATTTTATGAGAGGATTTCGACCCATCCCCACCTTATCTTCGAAATAAATCAATTTGGAGCAATTTAAAACCGAATTTTACTTTATAATAAAATAATAGTTTTAGTTATTCCAAAGGTGCCCCTCTCCTCCCTTATAAAAGGGAACCTCCTCCCCCTCTTCCTCACACCACTTTGAGCCTTCAATATCGGCAAACCCCTGCCAATATATCCACTACACTCCCCTAGGAACATCCTAGAGGTTCTGGTCTTCTTCAAAAACCTATTTTAGTGCCCTAAAAGGAGGTCTCAAAGAAGCACTTCAAAAAAGAGGTAATGTCTGTTACCAATTCTTTTATCTTTATTTCTTATTCCACTTCTTCTTCTTTAGTTGTTTCATTATGAAGTAATAACATCAGTATCAATCATATACTGATATGTTATTATATGTATGAAACAACCCTATTTCACCATCTATCCATCCTACCGAAAAAGAAATCACCGCGCGTGCGTACGTACGGAATACCGTCTCCACGCTGTGGTGTAATCTATTTTCCACCACCACCTTACTTGGATGGGTATAATAGTGTAAATAATGACTATATATGACTATTATAAAGTGATATTTATTATGAAATAATATACATACACTCCAATACAATTCCACGATCATAGGAACGATATCATCACTCGTGCGTACGTACGGAATACCGTCTCCATGATGTGATGCGACTCGTTCTACATGATCTTCATTGCATAATGATTATATAAATGAATTGAATGAATGAATATGATATATATTACACTAATAACATTCTGTAAATGAGGTATCTATAACCTAAAGATAAGAAAAAGAATTTATTCGACAAAACATGCATAAGAACAAAAAGTAATAAACACCCGAATAACATGTAGTAATGAAATATTACTAATAAGAAGCTAAGAATATGAACATATACGATATCATAACAATAAGTATGATTCTGGAATTAGTCAATAACATTATTTAAATCATTATACAGGAGTTTCAGACACTTACGAAGCAAATCGGACCTAAGGTAAGGGAAATATCACAATCTCATTTTTATCCGAGATTGTTTATACTTTGGAATTTACTGGGGTATATTTTATCTTCCACATCCATGTTTTCTCAATATGTAATATTATTTCCATCCACCTACAATTGTTTAAATCCAATTTTACCCTTGGTTTATTTTTTAGTAAAAGATATGAAAGGAATCTTTTGTCGTTTTTCGTACAAGGTACTTTTTGACTTTTCCGTCAAAAGTACGAGAAGAATGTTTTTTTTAACTTATATGGCATGAATGGATTTTTAAAACATTATTTCCAAGAAGATTCCTTTAAAAGTTTTCAAGTTTATTTTTAATCAACTTCTTTTAGTTTAAAATTGTATGACATGTTATGAAAGGAAAATTTTTTTGAAGTAGAAAGGATATTTTCCTCAAGAACGGAGTTAAAGTGTTTTATCAAATTTATTTTCCATCTAAGATAATATTGGGTTCTGTTTCTATCCCTATTATTACATTGATTTAATTATGTTGTGATGGAATTATTTTTATGAATTCATTTATCTTATATGAATTGTTTTATGATGTCATGTTGTTTAAGAATCCCATTTTTGGGTTATGCAATGATGTATGATTTAAGATTTTGTGGCACACATAATAATGGTATCATTTTGAGATGTGTGGGACCTATATCTCCCTCCAATGCATTGGGTGAAGATTTTATATCTCATGAGATAGACATGGCTGGAACGGCAGGTTAAACCGGTTCAGTGAAATAGGACTGAAACGAGGAGTGAACTCAGTTCAGAAATGGACTTTGTCCACTAAGATAGTCTTGGCAATGAGTCTTGACTAATAAGAAATGATTCTCTATTATTATGTGTGTATGCCACAAAGTTTCATGTTTTATGTTATGATTATTGGGATTACATTTCACTAATATGATTTATCCCATGTTATGAAATTATGATCTCTTTTATTGGTTAAGATTTCCAAAAGTTATGTTCTTAAGTATATGATGTGATTGATATTTATTTTGTTTACCCTTACTAAGAATTTGAGCTCACCCTTTTGTATGTTTTATTTCCCCAGGTCAGGAAGAAGTTTATTATGTAGGATATGCCAAAAGGGACTGTAGATATGAGGAAATAAGTGGGAGGCAAAGTTGATGCTTTATGAACCAGTTTTTTATGTTTCCCAGTTTCTAAAGACTCTATACCTATACGGTCCTTTCCTGATTTTGTTATATGTTGTAATAAGTGTTCTTCAATTTTGAATTACTAACAATGTATGTAAAGTATGGGTCGTTATAGTGGGTATCAGAGGCAAAGGAGGTAGGAATGTATCCGATCCTTGGGAACTCTCACATGTGAGCATTGGAAGAAGCATGGCTCTCCGCCCAAGGGCTTAATGTAGAAATGGCTGCCACTGGGGATGGTGGTGTGTCCTGCCCAGGGGGTGTATCCACCCATGGAGTGCCCTGATAGGTATCAATTATAGTCCACTGTAAGTAAATCCAGACCGCTATAGTTGGTATCAGAGAAAAGGTATAGTCATCCTTTGTAAACTAAGATGTGAAAGCCGTAGTAAGAACCCTAAGGATAAATCTAAGCATAGAACACAATCTTAGTGTTTTAGAAATGGCCATGAATAACCTAGGATAAGACCTTAAGTGTGAAATTTTATTCGTGATTATGTTTTTTTCCTATTATAATTAGTGTTGCTCACACTATTCTTCTTGGTTTTAGTCAATGGATGGAACCCGAAGGAACCGTGTTAATGCGGAATGTGACGGGCAATGCAATGATTGTCCCCCTGAGCAACCAAACGTTATGTGAGCTGGAATGAAAAACCTTGTAGCCATGCTCACACAACTTTCTCAAGCTATGAATCATGCTGGACTTCCAAACGATCAAAGGAAGGAGCAACATTCTGTTGAATCCTTCATGAGGCAGCATCCACCTTCATTCAGCAGGTCTACTGATCAATTAATTGCTGAACAATGGATTAGTACAACTGAAAAGATATTTCCAGTTCTTCAATGTTCTGAACATGATAAAGTCATCCTAGCAGTGTATATTTTGGAAGGAGATGCTGATCAATGGTGGAATCTTATTAATAATACAAGGCAAAGAGCTGAAATTGAGTCCATGGAATGGGACGAGTTCAAGAACTTATTTTTCAATAAGTACTTCCCACGTATTCTCCGAACAAATATGGAGAAAGAGTTTCTTGAACTGAAGAAAAAGGATGATGAATCTGTTTGTACCTATGAAGCAAATTTTTCAAGACTTGCAAGGTACAATTCTGGTATTATTATCCAACCTGAGAGTAAGATCGATCGATTCTTTAGTGGCTTAAAACCAAGTCTTTGAAGGGCATTAGCCATAAGGGACTTAAATAGCTATGAGGAAATCGTTTGATGTGATCTCAAAGTCGAGATGGAGATTAAAGTAACCCATCAGTCATATGGGTTTGACAAGAAGAGGAAAATGGAATTCAAAGGAAAATCTAAAGAGCACACTGAAAAGAAGATGAGCTTTCCCTTATGCTCAAAGTGTGGAAAGAAACATGGAGGGAGTTGTCTTAAAGGGACAAGTAAATGTTTCAAATGTGGAAAGGAATGTCATCGGGCAATTGAATGCCTCAATGATGGGAAGAAGATGTCTAGTGATGCAAACAAAGGAAGGGATACATAGAATGAACCTACTACACTTCAATGTTTCAAGTGCAAGGAGATGGGGAATTATGCCAATCAATTCCCAAATCCAAGGGTTGATGATGATGGTCGACGTCAAAAAACTCTTAACGCTAAAGATAAAGGAAAGTCAAATGCAATTTCTATCAGCGATGTTGAGTATGATAACGATGTGGTGAAAGGTACACTTACTATCCACTCTAAAGTAGAAAATGTTTTATTTGATTTTGGATCCACCCACTCTTTTATTTCAGAAGAGTTTTCTAAGGATATCATTGTATTACCACAACAATTAGATGTTGAGTTAGCTGTGACAACCCCTAATGGCACAACAGATGCATCAAAAGTTTATAATTCTTCTCCGATCGAAGTTTGTGGGAAAGTGCTTCCTACAAATCTTGTGATCCTTCCTATAGTGGAATTTGATGTGATTCTTGGAATGGATTGGCTTTCTTTATATGGAGCTCATATCAATTTCCAAATAAGGGAAGTCACATTTCATAATCCAGATCAATCTATGATCATCTATCAATGCAAGGATGAACATAACCTTCTAGTGGAAATTTCTTCCATCTTATGGGTCTAGATTCCACTAAATGAAGGTTATTTATCTCAAATGGTTGGTGAGAAACTCGCGATTAAGAATATGCCCATTGTACGAGAGTTTGATGATGTCTTTCTGGAGGAATTGTCGGGTCATCCACCAAATCGTGAAGTTGAGTTTTCAATAGAACTCGTACCGGGTGCTTTGCCTATTTCAAAGACACCTTATAGAATATCCCCAATTGAGTTGCATGAATTGAATAAGCAACTCCAAGAGAATCGTGATAAGGGGTTCATACGCCCTAGTGCGTCACCTTGGGGAGCACCTGTTCTGTTTGTTAAGAAGAAAGATGGATCAATGAGACTCTGCATTGATTATCGAGAACTTAACAAGATCACTATCAAGAACAAATATCCTCTCCCACGCATTGATGACTTCTTTGACCAACTACGAGGAGTTCAATACTTTTCCAAGATTGATCTTCGTTCAGGGTATCACCAATTAAGGGTCAAAAGGGAGGATATACCAACGACGGCTTTCCGTACAATGTATGGACACTATCAATTTATAGTGATGCTGTTTGGTCTTACTAATGCCCCTGCTATCTTCATGGATCTGATGAATAGAGTCTTTAGAGAATATCTTGATCAGTTTTTGGCAGTCCTTATAGACGATATTCTGGTATATTCAAAGAGCAAGGAAGAACATGAAGATCACTTGAGAATTATATTGAAGACCCTAAGAAAGGAGAAGATTTATGCCAAATTTAGCAAGTGTGATTTTTGGCTTAAAAAAGTTGCATTTTTGGGTCACATAATCTCAAATGAGGGGATATCTGTGGATCCAGCAAAAACAGAGGTTATCAAAAGACGGTCAAGACCAACAACAGTAACTGAGATCTGAAGTTTTCTTGGTTTGGCTGGATATTATCGACATTTTGTGAAAGATTTTTCACGATTATCTAATCCACTCACCAGGTTGACTCAGAAAGGAGTTAAGTTTGTCTGGATGAAGGAATGTGAAAATAATTTCAAGGAGTTGAAAAGTAGGTTATCCAGTGCACCTGTGCTCACACTTCCTTGTAGTGGAGAAAGGTTTGTGATCTATAGTTATGCATCCAAGAAGGGATTGGGGTGTGTTCTTATGAAAAATGATATGGTGATAGCTTATGCCTCACGATAGTTGAAAATACATGAGCAAAATTACCCAACTCATGATTTGGAGTTAGCTGCGGTGATCTTTGCATTAAAGATTTGGAGGCATTATCTTTATGGTGAAAGGTGTGATATTTATACTGATCATAAAATTTTAAAGTATATTTTCACACAAAAGGATCTGAATATGCGCCAAAGAAGATGGTTGGAGCTGATTAAGGACTATAAATGCTAAATCCTTTACCACCCTGGGAAATCAAACAAGGTGGCAGATGAATTAAGTCGACAAGACCATGCCATTTTATCCATGATGAGGATCACAAAAGATCCAATATTTATGGATTTACAATGGATGGATCTTGGAATCATAATGGAAGTGGAAAAATCTTATCTTTCTCAAATGACTGTTCAACCATCTATACATGTGAATATTAAAGAGGCACAGAAATAAGATGTCGAGTTACAAAAGAAGGTGAGAAATGTTCCTGAATTCAACCTTCATTGTGATGGGATAATAAAGTTCAGGAATCAGGTTTCTGTTCCTCCCATCCAGGAATTAATGAAGGAGTTGCTGGATGAGGCTCATAGTTCTTCATTCTCTATTCATCCTGGAAGCACGAAGATGTAAAGGGACCTGAAAGAGTACTTCTGGTGGGATGGCATGAAAAGAGATGTTGCTGAATATGTCTCTCGATGCTTGGTTTGTCAACAAGTTAAAGCTGAGAGACAAAAGTCTAAGGGGATGTTACAACCATTACCCATACCCGAATGGAAATGGGAAAACATAACTATGGACTTTGTCACAGGACTTCCTAAAACATCCAATGGAAATAATGTTATCTGGGTCATAGTTGATCGTCTTACAAAGTCTGCACACTTCATCGCTATCAGAGAGGATTTCTCTCTGGATCAGATTGCCAGGATATATGTGAAGGAAGTGGTAAGATTTCATGGAGTACCACTTTCTATTATATCTAATCAGGATCTGAGGTTTACCTAAAAGTTCTGGAGAAGTCTTCAGCATACTCTGGATACAGAGTTGAGTTTCAGCACTGCTTATCATCCTCAGACAGACGGTCCGTCTGAGAGAACAATTCAATCTCTAGAAGATATGTTGAGAGCTTGCTCTATGGATTTGAAAGGTGGTTGGGATAAACACCTACCTTTAGTGTAATTTTCTTATAATAATAGCTTTCACTCCAGTATTCAGATGGCTCCTTATGAAGCTCTCTATGAAAAGAAATGCAGGACTCCAACTTGCTGGGATGAAGTTGGGGAAAGAAAGCTATTAGGACCTAATCTTGTTGATGATATGGCAGAAAAGGTCAGATCTATTCAACAACACATAAGAGCAGCTCAGAGTCGACAGAAACGTTATGCCGACAACCAAAGAAAAAACATAGAGTTTGAAGTGGGTGATAAAGTGTTCTTACGAATATCTCCTTGGAAGAGAGTAATGAGATTTGGAAAGAAGGGAAGGTTGAGCCCTTGGTATATCGGTCCTTTTGAAATATTGGATCATGTTGGGAAGGTAGCTTACTGATTGGCACTTCCACAGAATCTCTCTCAAGTTCACTATGTGTTCCATGTATCTCTCCTGAGAAAGTACATACCTGATCCTTCACATGTACTCAGCTCAGAAGTTGTACCGTTGTAGCAAGATATTTCTTATGAAGAACAGCCGATAGAGATTCTGGATCGTATCGAAAAAGTCCTACAAAACAAGACCACTCGCTTGGTGAAAGTTTTATGGAGGAACCACCAATTCGAAGAAGCTACATGGGAGCTTGAGGATATGATGAGGGAGAGGTATCCTCATCTGTTTGTTACAAAGTGACGAATTTCGAGGGTGAAATTCATTTTAAGGGGGGTAGAATGTAACACCCAAGACTTTTATGTGAAATATTTTGTTTTTATGTTATCAAAGGAATCTTTCACTACACACAACACTAGCTTGGCTTGCTTTGCACGCTACCACGACCTACCTTGATAGCTTGCGTCGTACGCAGTACCGAGTTTCACTAAACAATGATATGCTATTAAAATATTATTAAACCTAGTCGTTATGAATAGTAATAACCACTTTTTGAAAATTTATAAATTTTATTTTTCAAAATGGACTTCATTTTTGGATTCAGAATATCGAAATTAGCCTAGGGTGAAATTTTGGTATTTTTCTGAAAACTTTCAATTTTTGATGAATAGTGAAACCACTAAGTGGTAGTTAAAAAACTGAATTTTTCATAAAACTTAATTTTACCACTTCTATGAGTGAAATTTCGAAAATCCGAGAGACACGGTTGATTTCAGTAAGTAAAATGTGGTTTAATGGGATGAAAATAATTTTTTGGTGAATAGTAACTTTTTTACTTTTATTTACCACGGTTAAAAGTAAATAGGGTAATTAAAGGTACAAATGATATTATTATTACCCTAACAAATGTCCTAATTCTATTGGAAAAGTGTAATTCGACCAAAAACAACCTTAGGAATAAAATATGACCATTTAGGCCCACTTGGATTAGATTAGGAAATTTATAATTAATTTATTTAAAGAAGGGTTTAAATAGTTAAAATCAAAGTTTAATAAGAAAATAATTTTTAATATAGGGTTATACATAAGATAAAATCGACTATAAATATTCATTAGAATGATAAAACAATTTCATACATAATAATATTTTATTTGTAATTTTTAGACGATATATAATTTAATTTATTTATGACACAAATATGATACAATAATTATCTTATTAATGAAATATTGACATAATTGATGTTATAAATACCCAAATATTTGTAATTTGAGACTTTTTATGAATTCCAATAATTTTATAGGTTAATATGACATGATAGTATTGATTTAATTAACTTTTTTATAACTAATCATTCTGTTATGATTTTCACAAAAATCAATTACTAAATAGTGTCAAAATTGACATAAAATAGTTTTTAAAACAAATATTATATTAGTAATTGCTTTTTTATTCATGAAAATATAAGGTTCGGCCGGATAACTTAGATAAGGTTATATGTATTAATAATAAACAACTTGGGGTTCATTTGGCTGCTTATAGTAAGTTTATTAACCTTATAGTATAAGAACACAAGAAGACACGGTAAAAGTAAAATTATTTAACTTAATGTTAAATCTAAATGATAAGGTTAAAATAGGAACCTTAACTTCTCTAAATTATATTGGATGAGAGGATTTCGACCCATCCCCACCTTAGCTTCTAAATAAATCAATTTGGAGCTATTTAAAACCTAATTTGACTTTATAATAAAATAATAGTTTTAGTTATTCCAAAGGTGCCCCTCTCCTCCCTTATAAAAGGGAACCTCCTCCCCCTCTTCCTCACACCACTTTGAGCCTTCATGCTCTTCCAACACCTTCCAATTTCTCCTCTACACTTTCCTAGAAACATCCTAGAGGTTTCCGTCTTCTTCAAAGACCTATTTTAGTGCCCTAAAAGGAGGTCTCAAAGAAGCACTTCAAAAAAGAGGTAATGTCCGTTACTGATTCTTTCATCTTTATTTCTTATTCTGCTTCTTCTTCTTTAGTTGTTTCCTTTTGAATTAATAAAATCAGTATCACTCATATACTGATATGTTATTATACTTATGAAACAACCCTATTTCACCATCTATCCATCCTATGGAAAAAGAAATCACCGCCCGTGCGTACGTACGGAATACCGTCTCCACGCCGTGGTGTAATCTATTTTCCACCACCACCTTACTTGGATGGGTATAATGGTGTAAATAATGACTATATATGACTATTATAAAGTGATATTGATTACTAAATAGTATACATATACTCCAATACAATTCCACGATCATAGGAACGATATCATCACTCGTGCGTACATACAGAATACCGTCTCCACGATGTGATGTGACTCGTTCTACAAGATCTTCATTGCATAATGATTATATAAATGAATTGAATGAATTAATATGATATATATTACACTAATACCATTCTGGAAATGAGTTATCTATAACCTAAAGAGAAGAATAAGAATTTATTCGGCAAAATACGCATAAGAACAAAAAGTAATAAACACCCGAATAACAAGTAGTAATGAAATATTACTAATAAGAAGCTAAGAATATGACCATATATGATATCATAACAATAAGTATGATTCTGTAATAAGACAATAACATTATTTAAATCATTATACAGCAGGTTCGGACACTTACTAAGAAAATCGGACCTAAGGTAAGGGAAATATCACAATCTCATTTTTATCCGAGATTGTTTATACATTGGAATTTACCGGGGTATATTTTATCATCCAAATCCATGTTTCCTCAATATGTAATATTATTTCCATCCACCTACAATTGTTTAAATCCAATTTTACCCCTCGTTTAGTTTTTAGTAAAAGATATGAAAGGAATCTTTTGTCGTTTTTCGTACGAGGTACTTTTTGACTTTTCCAACAAAAGTACGAGAAGAATGTTTTTTTAACTTATACGGCATGAATGGATTTTTAAAACATTATTTCCAAGAAGCTTTAATTACAAGTTATCAATTTTAGTTTTAATCAACTTCTTTTAGTTTAAAATTGTATGACACGTTAAGAAAGGAAAATGTTTTTGAAGTAGAAAGGATATTTTCCTCAAGAACGGAGTTCAAGTGTTTTATCAAAATTATTTTCCATCTATGATAATATTGGGTTCTATTTCTATACCTATTATTACATTGATTTGATTATGTTGTGATGGAATTATTTTTATTAATTCCTTTATCTTATATGAATTGTTTTATGATGTCATGTTGTTTAAGAATCCCATTTTTGGGTTATGCAATGATGTATTATTTAAGATTTTGTGCCATACATAAGAATGGTATCATTATGAGATGGGTGGGACCTATATCTCCCTCCAATGCATTGGGTAAAGATTTTATATCTCATGAGATAGACATGGCTGGAACGGCAGGTTAAACCGGTTCAGTGAAATAGGACTGAAACGAGGAGTGAACTCGGTTCAGAAATGGACTTTGTCCACTAAGACAGTCTTGGCAATGAGTCTTGACTAATAAGAAATGATTCTCTATTATTATGTGTGTATGCCAAAAAGTTTCATGTTTTATGTTATGATTATTGGGATTACATTTCACTAATATTATTTATCCCATGTTATGAAATTACGATCACTTTTACAGGTTATGATTTCCAAAAGTTATGTTCTTAAGTATATGATGTGATTGATATTTCTTTTTTTTTACCCTTACTGAGCATTTGAGATCACCCTTTTGTATGTTTTATTTCCCCAGGTCAGGAAGAAGGTTATTAAGTAGGATATGCCAAAAAGGGACTCTAGATATGATGAAATAAGTGGGAGGCAGAGTTGATGCTTAATGAACTAGTTGTTTATGTTTCCCAGTTTCTAAAGACTCTATACCTATACGGTCCTTTCCTGGTTTTGTTATATTTTTTAATAAGTGTGCTTCAATTTTGATGTACTAACAATGTATGTAAAGTATGGGTCGTTATATTTAGTATCAGAGGAAAAGGAGGTAGGAATGTATCCGATCCTTGGGAACTCTCACATGTGAGCGTTGGACGAAGCATGGCTCTCCGCCCAAGGGCTTAATGAGGAAATGGATGCCACTGGGGATGGTGGTGTGTCCTGCCCAGGGGGTGTAGCCGCCCATGGAGTGCCCTGATAGGTATCAATTATAGTCCACTGGAGGTAATTCCAGACTGCTATAGTTGGTATCAGAGGAAAGGTGTAGTCAACCTTTGTAAACTAGGATGTGAAAGCCTTAGTAAGAACCCTAAGGATAAGTCTAAGAATAGAACACAATCTTAGTGTTTTAGAAATGGCCATTAATAACCTAGGATAAGACCTTAAGTGTGAAATTTTATTCTTGATTATGTGTTTTTCCTATTATAATTAGTGTTTCTCACACTATTCTTCTTGGTTTTAGTCAATGGCCGGAACCCAAAGGAACAGGGTTAGTGCGGAATGCGACGGGAAATGAAATGATTGTCCCCCTGAGCAACCAAACGTTATGGGAGCTGGAATGCAAATCCGTGTAGCCATGCTCACACAACTTTCTCAAGCTATGAATCATGCTGGACTTCCAAACTAGCAAAGGAAGGAGAAACATTCTGTTGAATCCTTCATGAGGCAGCGTCCACCTTCATTCAGCAGGTCTACTGATCAATTAATTGCTGAACAATGGATTAGTACAACTGAAAAGATATTTTCAGTTCTTCAGTGTTCTGAACATGATAAATTCATCCTAGAAGTGTATCTTTTGGAAGGAGATGCTGATCAATGGTGGAATCTTATTAAGAACATGAGGCAAAGAGATACAATTGAGTCCATGGAATGGGACGAGTTCAATAACTTATTTTTCAATAAGTACTTCCCTCATATTATCCGAACAAAGATGGAGAAAGTGTTTCTTGAACTGAAGCATAGGATGATGAATATGTTGGTACCTATGAAAAAAAATTTACAAGACTTGCAAGGTACGCTTCTGGTATTATTATCCAACCTGAGAGTAAGATCGATCGATTCTTTAGTGGATTAAAACCAAGTCTTTGAAGGGCGTTAGGCATAATGGACGTCAATAGCTACGAGGAAATCGTTTGATGTGCTCTCAAAGTCGAGATGGAGATTAAAGTAACCCATCAGTCATTTGGGTTTGATAAGAAGAGGAAAATGGAATTCAAAGGAAAATCTAAAGAGCACACTGAAAAGAAGATGAGCTTTCCCTTCTGCTCAAAGTGTGGAAAGAAACATGGAGGGAGTTGTCTTAAAGGGACAAGTAAATGTTTCAAATGAGGAAAGGAAGGTCATCAGGCATTTGAATACCGCAATGATGGGATGAAGATGTCTAATGATGCAAACAAATCAAGGGATACACAGAATGAACCTACTACACTTTAATGTTTCAAGTGCAAGGAGATGGGGCATTATGCCAATCAATTCCCAAATCCAAGGGTTGATGATGATGGTCGACGTCAACAAACTCTTAAGACAAAAGATAAAGGAAGGTCACATGCAATTTCTATCAGCGATGTTGAGTATGATAACGATGTGGTGAAAGGTACACTTACCATCCACTATAAAGTAGAAAATGTTTTATTTGATTTTGGATCCACCCACTCTTTTATTTCTGAAGAGTTTTCTAAGGATATCACCGTATTACCTCAACAATTAGATGTTGAGTTAGCTGTGACAACCCCTAATGGCACAACAGTCGCATCAAAAGTTTATAATTCTTCTCCGATCGAAGTTTTTGGGAAAGTGCTTCCTGCAAATCTTGTGATCCTTCCTATAGTGGAATTTGATGTGATTCTTGGCATGGATTGGCTTTCTTTATATGGAGCTCATATCAATTTCCAAAGAAGGGAAGTCACATTTCATAATCCAGATCAATCTATGATCGTCTATCAATGCAAGGATGAACATAACCTTCCAGTGGAAATTTCTCTCATCTTATGGGTCTTGATTCCACTAAATGAAGGTTATTTATCTCAAATGGTTGGTGAGAAACTCACGATTAAGAATATGCCCATTGTACGGGAGTTTGATGATGTCTTTCTAGAGGAATCATCGGGTCTTCCACCAAATCGCGAAGTTGAGTTTTCAATAGAACTCGTACCGGGTGCTTTGCCTATTTCAAAGACACCTTATAGAATGTCCCCAATTAAGTTGCAGGAATTGAAGAAGCAACTCCAAGAGAATCTTGATAAGGGGTTCATTCGCCCTAGTGCGTCACCTTGGGGAGCACCTGTTCTGTTTGTTAAGAAGAAAGATGGATCAATGAGACTCTACATTGATTATCGAGAACTTAACAGGGTCACTATCAAGAACAAATATCCTCTCCCACACATTGATGACTTATTTGACCAACTACGAGGAGCTCAATATTTTCCCAAGATTGATCTTTGTTCAGGGTATCATAAATTAAGGGTCAAAAGGGAGGATATACCGAAGACGGCTTTCTGTACAAGGTATGGACACTATGAATTTATAGTGATGTCGTTTGGTCTAACTAATGCCCCTGCTATCTTCATGGGTCTAATGAATAGAGTCTTTAGAGACTATCTTGATCAGTTTGTGGTAGTATTTATTGACGATATTCCGGTATATTCAAAGAGCAAGGAAGAACATGAAGATCACATGAGAATTTTATTGAAGACCCTAATAAAGGAGAAGATTTATGCCAAATTTACCAAGTGTGGTTTTTGGCTTCAAAAAGTTGCATTTTTGGGTCACATAATCTCAAACAAGGGGATATATGTGGATCCAGCAAAAACAGAGGTTATCAAAAGATGGTCAAGACCAACAACAGTAATTGAGATCCGAAGTTTTCTTGGTTTGGCTGGATATTATCAACATTTTGTGAAAGATTTTTCATGATTATCTAATCGACTCATCAAGTTGACTCAAAAAGGAGTTAAGTTTGTCTGGATGAAGGATTGTGAAGAGAATTTCAAGGAGTTGAAAAGAAGGTTATCCAGTGAACCTGTGCTCACACTGCCTTATAGTGGAGAATGGTTTGTGATCTATACTGATGCATCCAAGAAGGAATTGGGGTGTGTTCTTAGGCAAAATGATATGGTGATTGCTTATGCCTCACGACAGTTGAAAATCCATGAGCAAAATTACCCAACTCATGATTTGGAGTTAGCTGCGGTAATATTTGCATTAAAGATTTGGAGGCATTATCTTTATGGTGAAAGGTGTTATATTTATATTGATCATAAAAGTTTAAAGTATATTTTCACACAAAAGGATCTGAATATGCGCCAAAGAAGATGGTTGGAGCTGATTAAGGACTATGACTGCTCAATCCATTACCACCCTGGGAAAGCAAACAAGGTGGCAGATGCATTAATTCGACAAGACCATGTAAGTTTATCCATGATGAGGATCACAAAAGATCCAATATTTATGGATTTGCAAAGGATGGATACTGGAATCATAATGGAGGGGGGGAAATCTTATCTTTCTCAAATGAATGTTCAACAACCTATACATGTGAAGATTAAAGAGGCACAGAAATAAGATGTCGAGTTACAAAAGAAGGTGAGAAATGTTCCTGAATTCAACCTTGATTGTGATGGGATAATAATGTTCAGGAATCGGGATTCTGTTCCTCCCATACCGGAATTAAAGAAGGAACTGATGGATGAGGCTCATAGTTCTTCATTCTCTATTCATCCTGGAAGCACGAAGATGTATAGGAACCTGAAAGAGTACTTCTGGTGGGATGGCATGAAAAGAGATGTTGCTGAATATGTCTCTCGATGCTTGGTTTCTCAGCAAGTTAAAGCTGAGAGACAGAAGTCTAAGGGGATGTTACAACCATTACCCATACCCGAATGGAAATGGGAAAACATCACTATGGACTTTGTCACAGGACTTCCTAAAACATCCAAAATAAATAATGCTATCTGGGTCATAGTTGATCATCTTACAAAGTCTGCACACTTCATCGTTATTAGAGAGGATTTCTCTCTGGATCAGCTTGCCAGGATATATGTGAAGGAAGTGGTAAGATTGCATGGAGTACCACATTCTATTATATCTGATCGGGATTCGAGGTTTACCTCAAATTTCTGGAGAAGTCTTCAGTATACTCTGGATACAGAGTTGAGTATCAGCACTGCTTATCATCCTCAGACACAAGGTCAGTCTGAGAGAACAATTCAATCTCTAGAAGATATGTTGAGAGCTTGCTCTATGGATTTGAAAGGTTGTTGGGATCAACACCTACCTTTGGTGTAATTTTCTTATAATAATACCTTTCACTCCAGTATTCAGATGGCTCCTTATGAAGCTCTCTATGGAAAGAAATGCAGGACTCCAACTTGATGGGATGAAGTTGGGGAAAGAAAGCTATTAGGACCTGATCTTGATGATGAGATGGTAGAAAAGGTCAGATCTATTCAACAAAACATAAGAGTAGATCAGTGTCGACAGAAACGTTATGCCGACAACCAAAGAAAAAACTTAGAGTTTGAAGTGGGTGATAAAGTTATCTTACGAATATCTCCTTGGAAGAGAGTAATGAGATTTGGAATGAAGGGAAAGTTGACTCCTAGGTATATTGGTCCTTTTGAAATATTGGATCGTGTTGGGAAGGTAGCTTACCGATTGGCACTTCCACCGAATCTCTCTCAAGTTCACAATGTTTTCCATTTATCTCTCCAGAGAATTTACATACCTGATCCTTCACATGTACTCAGCTCAGAAGTTGTACCGCTGGAGCAAGATCTTTCTTATGAAGAACAGCCGATAGAGATTCTGGATCATATCGAAAAAGTCCTACAAAACAAGACCACTCGCTTGGTTAAAGTTTTATGGAGGAACCACCAATTCAAATAAGCTACATGGGAGCTTGAGGAAATGATGAGGGAGAGGTATCCTCATCTGTTTGTTACAAAGTGACGAATTTCGAGGGCGAAATTCATTTTAAGGGGGGTAGAATGTAACACCCAAGACTTTTATGTGAAATATTTTGTTTTTATGTTATCAAAGGAATATTTCACTACACACAACACTAGCTTGGCTTTCTTTACACGCAACCACGGCCTACCTCGATAGCTTGCGTCGTACGCAATTCCGAGTTTCACTAAACAATGATATGCTATTAAAATATTATTAAAACTAGCCATTATGAATGGTAATAACCACTTTTTGAAAATTTATAAATTTTATTTTTCAAAATGGACTTCATTTTTGGATTCGGAATATCGAAATTATCCTAGGGTGAAATTTTGGTATTTTTCTGAAAACATTCAATTTCTGATGAATAGTGAAACCACTAAGTGGTAGTTAAAAAACTGAATTTTTCATAAAACATAATTTTACCACTTCTATGAGTGGAATTTCGAAAATCCGAGAGACACGGTTGATTTCAGTAAGTAAAATGTGATTCAATGAGATGAAAATAAATTTTTGGTGAATAGTAACTTTTTACTTTTATTTACCACGGTTAAAAGTAAATAGGGTAATTAAGGGTAAAAATGATATTATTATTACCCTAACACATGTCCTAATTCTATTGTACAAGTGTAATTCGACCAAAAACAACCTTAGGAATAAAATATGACCATTTAGTCCCAATGGGATTAGATTAGGACATTTATAATTAATTTATTTAAAGAAGGGTTTAAATAGTTAAAATCAAAGTTTAATAAGAAAATAATTTGTAATATAGGGTTATACATAAGATAAAATCGACTATAAATATTCATTATAAACCTAAAAAGATTTCCTACATAATGATATTTTATTTGTAATTTCTAGATGATATATAATTTAATTTATTTATGACACAAATATGATACAGTAATTATCTTATTAATGAAATATTGACATAATTGATGTTATAAATACCCAAATATTTGTAATTTGAGACTTTTTATGAACGAAAATTATTTTCTAGGTTAATATGACATGTTAGTAATTATTTAATTAACTTTTTTCGTACTAATCATTCTTTTATGATTTTCGCAAAAATGAATTAGTAAATAGTGTCAAAATTGACATAAATAGTTTTTAAAACAAATATTATATTTGTAATTGTTTTTTTATTCCTAAAAATCTATGGTTCGGCCAAATGACTTAGATAAGGTTATATATATTAATAATAAACAACATGGGGTTCGTTTTTCTGCTTATAGTAAGTTTATTAACCTTATAGTATAAGAACACAAGAAGACATGGTAAAAGTAAAATTATTTAACTTAATGTTAAATCTAAATGATAAAGTTAAAATAGGAACCTTAACTTGTCTAAATTATATTGGATTAGTGTATTTAGACCCATCCCCACCATAGCTTCTAAATAAATCAATTTGGATCTATTAAAAACCTAATTTGACTTTATAATAAAATAATAGTTTTAGTTATTCCAAAGGTGCCCCTCTCCCCCCTTATAAAAGGGCACCTCCTCCCCCTCTTCCTCACACCACTTTGAGCCTTCAAGATCTGCCAAACCCTGCCAATTTCTCCTTTCCACTTCCCTAGAAACATCCTAGAGGTTCTAGTCTTCTTAAAAGACCAATTTTAGTGCCCTAAAGGGAGGTCTCAAAGAAGCACTTCAAAAAAGAAGTAATGTCCGTTACCGATTCTTTCATCTTTATTTCTTATTCCACTTCTTATTATTTAGTTGTTTCATTATGAAGTAATAAAATCAGTATCACTCATATACTGATATGTTATTATAAGTACGAAACAACCCTATTTCACCATCTATCCATCCTACGAAAAAAGAAATCACCGCGCGTGCCTACATACGGAATACCGTCTCCACGCCGTGGTGTAATCTATTTTCCACCACCACCTTACTTGGATGGGTATAATGGTGTAAATAATGACTATATATGACTATTATAAAGTGATATTGATTATTAAATAGTATACATACACTCCAATACAATTCCCCGATCATAGGAATGATATCATCACTCGTGCGTGCGTACGGAATACCGTCTCCATGATGTGATGTGACTCGTTCTACATGATCTTCATTGCATAATGATTATATAAATGAATTTAATGAATTAATATGATATATATTACACTAATACCATTCTGGAAATGAGGTATCTATAACCTAAAGAGAATAATAAGAATTTATTTGATAAAACACGGATAAGAACAAAAGGTAATAAACACCCGAAAAACAAGAAGAAATGAAATATTACTAATAAGAAGCTAAGAATATGACCATATATGATATCATAACAATAAGTATGATTATGGAATAAGTCAATAACATTATTTAAATCATTATACAGGAGGTTCGGACACTTATGAAGCAAATCGGACCTAAGTTAAGGGAAATATCACAATATTATTTTTATCCGAGATCGTTTATACTTTGGAATTTACTAGGGTATATTTTATCATCCACATACATGTTTCCCCAATATGTAATATTATTTCCATCCACATACAATTGTTTAAATCCAATTTTACCCTTCGTTGAGTTTTTCGTAAAAGATATGAAAGGAATCTTTTGTCGTTTTTCGTACGAGGTACTTTTTGACTTTTCCGACAAAAGTATGAGATGAATGTTTTTTTAACTTATACGGCATGAATGGATTATTAAAACATTATTTCCAAGAAGCTTTATTTAAAAGTTTTCAAGTTTATTTTTAATCAACTTCTTTTAGTTTAAAATTGTATGATATGTTAAGAAAGGAAAATGTTTTTGAAGTAGAAAGGATATTTTCCTCAAGAACGGAGTTCAAGTGTTTTATCAAAATTATTTTCCATCTATGATAATATTGGGTTCTGTTTCTATCCCTATTATTACATTGATTTGATTATGTTGTGATGGAATTATTTTTATGAATTCCTTTATCTTATATGAATTGTTTTATGATGTCATGTTGTTTAAGAATCCCATTTTTTGGTTATGCAATGATGTATTATTTAAGATTTTGTGTCACACATAAGAATGGTATCATTATGAGATGGGTGGAACCTATATCTCCCTCCAATGAATTGGGTAAAGATTTTATATCTCATGAGATAGACAAGGCTAGAACGACAAGTTAAACTGGTTCAGTGAAACAGGACTGAAACGAGGAGTGAACTCGGTTCAGAAATGGACATTGTCCACTAAGACAGTCTCGGCAAGGAGTCTTGACTAATAAAAAATGATTATCTATTATTATGTGTGTATGCCACAAAGTTTCATTTTTTAAGTTATGATTATTGGGATTACATTTCACTAATATGATTTATCCCATGTTATGAAATTACGATCTCTTTTACAGGTTAACATTTCCAAAAGTTATGTTCTTAAGTATATGATGTGATTGATATTTCTTTTGTTTACCCTTAATGAGAATTTGATCTCACCCTTTTGTATGTTTTATTTCCCCAGGTCAGGAAGAAGGTTATTAAGTAGGAAATGCCAAAAAGGGACTCTAGATATGATGAAATAAGTGGGAGGCAATGTTGATTCTTTATGAACCAGTTGTTTTTGTTTCCCAGTTTCTAAAGACTCTATACCTATACGGTCCTTTCCTGGTTTTGTTATATGTTGTAATAAGTGTGCTTCAATTTTGAAGTACTAACAATGTATGTAAAGTATGGGTCATTATAGGATGGCTATTGAGATTCCCTCCCCAAACCACATCTGTGATGATCATTAGTTATGGTATTTGACCAAGGGATGATTCCATTAGGGTGGATTTGTCTCATGTGATAGGTTGGGTATATTGATTCCATCCTCAAATCGTTTTTCGTTGTCTTGTGAAGGGATCATGGTACGAGTGGCTCTTCATTCCAGAATGGAGTCGAAGAAGGTTTTCTTAGGGTTTGTGGTGTCTTAATTAGTGCATGATGGATATTGAATAGTTTCATGCTTGTTGTATTTTTTTTAGTTCATTCACATTCATATTTAAATGTTTCAATTATGCTAAAGATGAATTTGTGGTTTCTTACAAGTTTTTATTACTCAAAGTATGCACACATAACCTAGTATGTGCGCATATATTGTTTAGGGATCCATCCAAGGGAAAGGTCATTATGAATTTTTTTTGTGAATATTGAGACATTTGGGTATTAAAATGGTGTTGGGAAATACACTGGGATATTATTTTGAATTTTTTTTACTTTTATTTTTATTTTCATTATATATATATTGATCTTATGCATGTAAGGAACCTTTTGATTTAATATATTGTAAATTGTATGTATTTTTTATTTGGAATGTGATGTTATTATATGTTGAATTATGTTATGTTTATTATGTTGTTTATTATTAATTATGTCATCCATGATATTTATTAAAGATGTTCATATAATATCAAGTTCATTGTCTATCCAATTTATAATTGAACTATGGCTACTAGTTGGCAAAAAATTGTGCAGATAAAGGTGTGCATGAAGTCATGTGGAACACCGGCTCAATCCTAGTGAAGTGGATCATCGAATTACAAAAACAAATTCATACATATACATATATTTAAATTTTTTCCTGAAAAAGTAAAATTCATATATCAAGAATTTTGGTTGAGTAAAACCATATTACAACAATTGAATCTAAATAAAAATATGAAAATTAAAGAAAAATACATCACCTTAAGGTTTCCATAGATAAAAATAATGTCCCCCAATGACTTATTTGAAATATTTTGTAATCATATTGACCATGCTTATATTTATTTTGCCTTCTCCTTAAGGAAATCATTCACCTATTCCATTGTATTTTCTTGGATCAATACATTCTTTGAGGCTTTTATGTAAAATTATGGAATAATATTTTTCGATCATTATATGATACATCATTACCAATTATTCCACCTAAAAGGACCACACCTTATTTATTGTATTGGAGAGGCACCACTAGTAAAATACAATTACCAATGGGGAACACAATAATTTATCAGTAATTTTTAGAATATTCTTATCATGGATGAGATTTATTCTTCATAACATTTTAGTACCTCTCCATCAACATCCATATAGTATATATTCTTTATTTACTATTTGTATTTATAGATGATTGAATAGTATAAAACACAAGTGAATGAGGTGTAACTTGGTTAAATCTATTTGATCAATAATTAACCCCACTATATCTCCTTCAAAGAATGAAAAATATAAAACATGGAAAATATCTTGGATAGAATCCCTATAAAAGATATGTGTAAGAGTCTTGGTATTAATCATACACTAATACCAAAAATTACAATGATAGTGCTAAAATGGCCTTTATCAATGCTATAAAATCAATGACTACATGAGCAATGTTAAAATCCCAGGTCTTTTATCAGGGCAAAAAATCGCTAATAATGGGGTCTTTCATTGGCTCTAAAAATTGTTAACAAATGGGACTTTTATCAGTGCTTTTAAGAGAACTGATAAAGGAAAAATTTATTAGCATGTTAATTTAGTGCTACTAAAGGCTCAATTTATCCATGATTATAGAAGTGTTGATATAGTGTTCCATTATCTGCTCATATAAAATCTTTTATAATAGCCCTTTTATAAGATCTCATAAAAGAACTATTAATGTAGACCTTTATCAGGGATTTTAAATATGCTGGCAAATGTTTCCTTTATTAGTGATTTTAAAAGCATTATAAAAGGCCATATTGGGGTTTGTTGAAACTACACACTATAACACCACTGTAGTTTTCATTCATAGCACAATTCATCCCCAAAACCACAACAAGTGTTAACAAAAACAAGTCCAAATACTAGATTTAAATGAAATGAAAATTAAAGCACAAAAACAAGAAAAAAACTATATTACATACATTTCAAACATTGGTTTATACAATTACAAAAATAAAAGTTGTTAAATGCATTCAGAACATAAATGTTACTTTATCTTTTAATCCTGATCCGACTAAGATATTTTTGAAAAAACCACCCCTAATAAAATAAATGAAAACATGTATATAAGAAAAAAATTTATTGGTAGTAAAAATATAATGAAATAAATTCATAGAATGTGTTAATTTTTATAAAATTGATGTCAATTTTAACTGAAAAGATGCACATGGAGTCATACCAGTCACACCAAGCATCGTATAGAGATGCAGTTGATTCTAACATGTCTAAAATGACATCTAGATGATTTTCCAAACATATCAAAATAATCAAAATGTGTTTGTTCAGTTTTGAGTATGTAAGTTGTCTTTATTACAAAAATGTCCTTTTAAACTGGAAACATGCAATTTGGACACATACACATTAGAAATTAAATATTAATCATTGTTGTAAATTATCAAAACAATACGAATATGTTTTCCTGGTATTGAGTAGGAAAGTTGAAAATTTTACTAAAATTAATGACAAATTTAAATAAAAAGATGTTCTTTAACTCATACTGGTCACACTATGTGTCAGATTAAGGTACAGTGGATTCCTACACATCCCAAATGAATTATTGATCATTATTAAAGGGTATCAAAACAATATTAATGTGTTTTTTCATTTTTATGTAAATCACTTGACTTTTTTACTAAAATATCATTTTAAAATTGAAACTTGTACATTAAATCATATTGATCACATTGTGTTTCAGATTAAGGTGTGGATGATTCATACAGATCAAAAAAGTTTTATAGATCATTTTTCAAAAGTTTTTCAACAATTTGAATGTTTGTTCTCATTTTTGATTAGGGAAGTTGATCTTTTTAATAAAATTGATGTCGATTTTTAATAAAAACACACACATGGAGTCATACTGGTCACACTATGTGTTGTTTTGAGATGATACTAATTCAACAACTTCAAAAATCAGATATACATAATTTTCCTATAGTGCAAAAATAATTTGTATGAGTTTTTTCAATTTTTATTATGTTAGTGCTTTTAACAAAAACTAATGTCAATTTTAAATAAAGATGAACTTTGTGTCATAACGGTCACACCATGCATCAGATTGGGGTATGAATGATTCCTACAAATTGAAAATAATATATTGATTTTAATCATAAATTATGAAAACAATATGAATGTGTTCTATTGGTTTTGAGTTTTTCAATTTTTTTTTACTAAAACGTCATTTTAAACCTGAACACACAATTTTGACTCATTCTGATCACATCAAATATCAGTTTTATATGAAAAAGATTATTACACAACAGACATAACTTGTGAATAGTTTCCCTAAATTATCAAGAAAATATTCTCAGGGTTTATAGGTTTTTAGTGAGTGACATTTTTTGAACTAAAATTTCAATTTTAAATGGATAACAGGAATAATGAGTCATTTGTATTTTTTTCTAAAATTAATGTGAATTTTAAATAGAATTATGTTTCTGTAGTCATACCAGTCACATAATGTGTCAGATTGAGGTGTAGATGATTTTTACATGCCCCAATGTCTGAAAATAAATCCAAACTATAAATTTCATAATGTCTTCCATTGAGTTGATTTGGTGATCTTCCAACACTCCATGAGCAGCTTTGAACAAACCACATCAACCCAAAAAAAATAATCTACCTATATAATAAAAAAATTATTATGTGTAATACTAAAAATAAATAAATTGAACATAAATATTAATTAATACATTAATTCTAGGGACAATGATTTAATTGTGAAAATATCAATATTAGTTATATGATTGAGTAGTGGAGGGGACTTAAAGAAAAGTGATAAATTTCAACCATGTAGGGGTGAAAGGATTTTAGGGAGAAGATGTATGTGGATGTTTTGGAGAATAAAGGCATGAAATATGGGCATAGAACCCCATATCGAACAAAATAATCCACCTGTATAAGAATAAAATTATTAAGTCAGTAATACAAAAAATAAAAAAAATAAACATAAATATGAAACAATACAATAATTATATTGAAAAAGATTATATTGTGAACGTATCAAGATTAGCGTTGTAATTTAGTAGAGCTAGTTTTGTTTCTCTTCCTTAAAAGGAAATGGAGGTAAGTTGATAGAAAGTGATAAATGCACAACTGTAGGGGTGAAAGGGATTTGTGGGAGAAATAGTTTGTGGAATTTTTTGTGCAAAAATTCATGAAAGATTTATAGAGAACACCAACTCGATCAAAAGAATAAACAAGCATAAGAAAAAAATAATTATGTGGGTAATACTAAAAATAAATAAATTAAACACAAATATGAAACAATACATTATTTATATAGATAATGATTTTACTTCTCAAACATCAAGGTTTCCTCTGTAATTGGGCAATGGAAGCCTCATTTCTATTCCTGCAAAGAAAGTGGATGTAAGATGAAAGAAAATGATAAATACGCCACTAAATGAGTGAAAATTTCTTATGGGAGAAGAAGTCTATAAAGTTTTTTGTTCATAAAGGGATTAAAGATGGATAGACCACCCCAAATCAAACAAATAAAATTCACCTTTATAGGATAATAATTATTATGATATTAGTTATAAAAAGAAATAAATTAAACAAAAATATGAAACAATACATTAATTCTATGTTAAATGATTTTACTTTGCAAACAAAAGTATTTCCTTTATGATTGTGTTGAGATAGTTTTGTTTCTCTACATTTAATTTTATGTCATGTGGATAGAAATATTCTAAAATAAAAAACACATAATGGAATAAGGAAAAATAAATCAATTTTATAGTATGAATTTTTTTTGTAAAATAGATAGAGTATATCAAAATAATAATTCTACATATTTTTAAAGGTTGTAATTCATTATCATTTTTTCTTATGAGGTACTGGTAACATCATCATGTGTATATAACATTGCCTACATGAGTAGTCAAACATTTAATTTATATTACGATAATGCAGTAAAGAATATATTATATTATGAAGTAAAACATAATTTATTAAAATCATATTCTCCTCCTCATTGAACTCTATTTCTTTTTTTAAATGATTCCTGGATTTGGTTCCACTATTTAGAATCCAAATCCCCTCTTTTTGGTCCTATATAACATAAAAGGCATTTTCTACATTTGGACCAACATGAACAGATTGTGATGACCCAATGAATGGGTAATCCTCAATTTAATACATAATTTAACTAAAGTGAAAACAATCTAGTATCGTTTGCTCAGTTTTGGTCATATGATGCCCGTTTTAAACTAAAATGATACTTATATATTGAAAAAAATCCCTATGAGTCATACAAACCATACCGTGCATCCAATTTTGGTTTCGATGATTCCTACACAACACAAATGGCTTATGGATCATTTCCCTAAAGTATCAAAACAATACGAATGATTTTTCTTAGTTTTCAGTAGTTGAGTTATCCTTTTTGCAAAAATTAATGTCAATTTTAAATAAAAATACACCATTTGATCCATATCAGTCACACCAAGCATCAAATTGAGGTTCATATAATTATTAGACATTCCAAGTGGCTTATAGATCATTTCCAGATTGTATCAATGTAATCTAAATGTGTTTACTCGATTTTGAGCATTTCACTTTTCTTTTTTATTAAAATGTCATTTTAAACAAGAAACATGAACTTAAACTCAAATGGATCACATCATGTTTTGGTTTGATGTGATATTGTCTCAAATTCCTCAAAAATGACTTATGAATCAATTTCCTAAATTATCATGAAAATCTTAGTGTATTTTCTCAGTTTTCAGTGAGTGACAATTTTGGAACTATACTGTTGATTTTAAACTCTTAATGGAAACATTGAGTCATACAGGGAACAGTATGCATCAAATTGAGGTTTAGATGATTCTTACACATCAAAAATGACGTCTGGATAATTTTTTTAAATTATAAAAAAATGTGAATTAGTTTTCTCGGTTTTGTGTTTTCTAGTTTTCCTTTTTATTAAAATTGATATCATTTTTAAATAGAGAGACGCACACAGAGTTATATAAGTCACATTGTGCAACAGATTAAGGTAATTATAACTCCTACAATTCTCAAATTACTTATGGGTCATTTTCATAAAGTAAAAAAAATCAATCTGAATGTATTTACTCAGTTTTGAGTATGGCACTTTATTTTTTTTCTAAAATGTATTTTTAAATTGGAAACATACACTTTGACCTACACTGGTCATATAATATATAAGTTTGAAATGAGATCTATTCCTACACACAAAAAGGACTTATGAATCTATGATAAAAATTATCAATAATATATTTGAATGGTTTCATTGCTTACAATGAGTGATATGTTTTGAACTCAACTGTCAATTTTAAACTAATGATGGACACATTGAGTCATAACGGTCACACCCTGCATCGAATTGAGGTGTGGTTGAGTCTTAAAAATATCAAAATATTTATGGGTCATTTAATTATCTATGAAATAAGTACACACCTACATAGTTGTTTTTTTACGATCCTATAAATCCCTATCATTTTCTTAAATAAAATAAAACCTATTAAAAAAAAGTTTTATCGAAAAAAGAAATATAAAATATCATCAACCAATTATTTTATGAATGTTTTATTTGGATATTTGTGGATAATTTTGATGATAGATATGAAATTAATTCATCATTAACTCTGCCTCTATGTCTGATCAAATAAATTAATTTCAGTAACGTACACTTATCATCTAGAAATACATTATAGCAACCCAAGACCCCCAAGCTATATAGCACTGGGGTTCTGCATTCTGATTCATCAGTCTCCACACTCTCTATTTATTTCCTGCCCTTGAATCTATCATTTCATTGGTTGTGTAGAGCTTTTATCTGGAAGGAGTTGGTGGTAATTGGGGCATCGAGTTAATATCTAATGTCAATGGTGTAATTCTCTCAAATGGGAGGAATTTCCCCTTTTAGAGAACACAATGATGTGCGAGGGGAAATTCCCCCCATTTACCCTATTTTGTTCTCTAAAAGGGTTTATTCCTCCCATTTGTCTGACTTGAAACATTGAAACTAGTTATTCACTCAAATCCTCCATCTCCACCAACTCCTTCTAGACAAAAGCTCCACACAACAAGAGAAATGATATATTTAAGGGATTGAACAAAATAGAGAGGTTATTGATGGACGAATCAGAATACAAAACTGTAGCTCTGCATAGCCTGGGGGTCTTAGGTTGCAACAATGTAATTTCAGCTATTGAGTGTATGTCACCGAAATTAATTTATTAAATTTTCTTGTGGAGGTAGATTTAATGATTAGTTACTTCTATTTTCATCCTCAATTTTTTACACAATGATCCAAATAAAACATTAATAAAATAATTGGTAGAGGAATGTTTTATATTTTTTCAATAAAAATTGGTTTTTTAATGGTTTCATTTTAAAAAAATATGATAGGGGTTTATATGATTAGAGAACGATGTCAATGGAGGTGTTGAATTCGTTACACATACTTAGATAGGAAATAAACCTAAATGGTTTTCACACCTTCCATTGTCAAAAACCATAAAATAGACTTTACACCACATTCGATAAATAGATAAATAAAGTGAATCTACCTAATTATTATATATGTGTGTTTTATATATATATATATGTGTGTGTGTGTGTGAGTGTGTTATATTAGTTACCTTATTTTAATATAATTATATATATATATATCTTCTATAAATTTATTTAAATACACATTATATTATTTGATGTATATATATATAATAATATTTTTTCTATAGAAACTAAACAAATAATTATTATTATTATTATATTATATTAATTATAAATAATGATTATTTTGGGTAATTGTCTATAAATTATAATTATATAAATTTTGAAAAGTACAATTATTTCAAATATATATATATATACATAATTTTATTATTTTTAATATAACATGTGTTTACGATATTTTCTCGGTTATTTAGGAAAAAATTATATTATTGTTTTTTAAATGTATATGTATAATTAACTTGTTTATATAGACCTAAAATGATGAATTCAAAAAAATAATTTCTAATATAGAGAATTTGATAAATTCTATTCTTTTTTTGGAAAATGATGTTGCAACATAAGGATTCTATAGAGCCCATAAAATAGGCATTGACGCATCCTTTAGATTCTAGGGGAGTCCATAAAGAATTTGTCATAAATAAATAATACACATCAACTAGATATATCAAAAACAAAGGAGAAAATCACACCAACATCTACAACGTCTATCTAATGCACATTTAAACATATATATATCATGGAATTTATAATACACATAATTGAAAAAAAATTATCATTTAAAAATAATTTTTATCAAAAATAAAAGTAATCCCTACCTTGTTAGGAAATCCACAATCATAATTTGTGGACAAAGAATTATAAAATCACTCTTACATTATATGTTCCAAAAATGAAATAAATAGATAAAAAGATCAATATATATATATATATATATATTAATAAAATATAAACAAATTGATAAAAATATGTGTAATACTTATAGTAGAATATCACAATGGAGAAATATAAATACAACTCCATACTAATTTTTAAAATTGATATCTATTGAAAACAAATAAATATGGTATCACCATTACAAAGATATCACTTTAAATAAAACCACACAATTATGAGAAAATAAATATACAAGGAAAAAAACATATATCATAATATTAAAATATAATTTAAATAAATAAAATCCCCTACATTAATTGCATAAAATCAGCTTCTCTTTTTTGCTTCGCCCATCATCAGAAAATTAGATTTCAAAGTAAATTTTCTCAGAACCTACAATGGAAATTTATTCAAAACTGCAAATCAATCAATGGTATAGATGTAGATAGTGGAGAAAATTGATTCAAAACCTCAATATAAAAAGACCAAAATAGGATATCCAAAATAGTAGTCAAGCAAAAAACAGATCATAAACAAAAGAAAAATAGAATAAAACAACGAGAGCACAAATATAGAACTAAAATCGGAGCCTACAAATAAAAAGTGGAAACCCACATATCTAGATCTTGAAAAGATAAATACAAAAGGAAAATCAGAACATACCAAGGAAAACATAGGCCTGACCCATTGGGTTAAAGAAAATCCAAGACCCTAGGATCTAGATAATAATGTTTACATTGGAAAACATAACTAAAAATGACCATCAAATTCTAGGCAATGTTTGAGTAATTAGACACAATGGATTTGTGTGATTCGAGCTCTGAATCACCGAGGAGGAGAACTAGAAATGGGTAGCTTCCATGAAAATCTTCTGATATCATGATGGATTTCCAACAGGTATGGTTTTTTTTTAAATTTATTGAGACACTTTTATCAGCATTAATTATCTAAGAGTAGATAAAATGTATATTAATCAGCATTTTTTAGAGCTGGTAAAGGTAGTTCTTTATCAATGCTAAATATTTATCATTAATAAAGACACCGCATTATTATTGCTAAAAAATGTGTTTCCAAAAATTTATTTTATCAGGACTTATTAATTATGCATTAATAAATGATTTATAATAATAATTATAAATAAAAATTTTGGTAACTATATATATACTCATTAAATATATATAAATATAAATATAGTAAATTTAATCCTTATATAAAGATATGAATTCAAATTTTTTAATTATTTAAATATATAAATATTTGTTTATAATTATTTATATAAATATAAATATTGTAAATATATTCATTATTTTTATAACTTTATAATAAATTTAATAATTATTTAAATATATATAATTATTTATTTATATTATATAAATACATTAAAAAATTATATATTAATAATTATAAATATATTATTTTGTATATATAGTATTTCCATTTTTAAATATTTTTATTTACCAACATATCTATTTGAGAATATTGTTTTATAATTTTTCTTAACATTATTAATATATTTCTAATTTTGAGTGCTTGAGGGTTAAAAATGAGTGAAATTTAATAAAAAAATTGTACACATTAAAAATATTGAAAAAATGGATATGTTTTATGTGTGAATTGTATATAAAAATGCATTAATTACGTATATGTGAAATTAATATACCACGAATTTGATATATGTTAAATTGAAAATTCAAAACACATTAAATTATTTAGCACCCCAAGATTTCATATTAAGTTATTTTCTTTAAAGTAATTTAATAGCTTGCGCTACAGGCAACACCGAGTTCTAGCACACCACGACTTACCAAACTAATCGTCCAAAAGCGGTTACGAATAGTATTAATTGAATTTTGAATTTTATATACTCCATATGATTTTAGAATCTATAATATGGGTTTCATAGACATAATATAAGAACAAATTCATTTTTTTAAATAAAAGAAGTATTTTTAAAAAAAATGCAATTTTTACCACCTTTTAATGGCGAAACCTTTTTAAATAAAATGTTTGACACTTATATATTCAATTTGAGAAAATAAACATTTTATTTATAAGTTGGACATAAAAATTTAGTTTCTATATATTTTTGGTGTTTTTCTGATAACTTTCATATTTGGGTGAATAGTGAAAAATACTAAATATTAATTGAAAAAACAAATTTCAATAAAAATAATGTATAGTGTTAAATTATTAATTATAATGGTTTGAAAATATAATTATATTATATTTTTACCATTTAATTCAACGTTGGTCATTGGAATAAATTTCATGTTGGAATTATACATAAACAAGTGTCAATATTTTGATAGTTATTGTTTCTTAAAACCACTCTATTTGTTTTGACAACACGAATTAATTTTATATTAATTAATGAAACATCAATGTTTTGAATTTGGTAAAACAGGCATCATTTTGGAATTCGGAATATCAAATATAGCTTACGGTAAATATTTGATTAATAGTGAAAAAAATACTGATTTATTGTTTAAAAACAAATTTTATATTAATAATTATTTATTTTATTTAAATTTATTTAATGTCATAATGTATACATAATTCCTATATAAGTTCAATTTAATTCATTGGTGTCATTTTATAATGATTTTAGATATATACAATTTTATTGAAATTTTTACCATCTTTTACCATCCTTCTAGGAGCATTTCAAAATTTGTATAAAACATACATTTACCACTTTTATGAGTTAAATTTAAAAAATCTGAGAGAAATGGTAGATATTAGTGAGTAAATTGTGGTTCAATATGATGAAAATAATTTTTGGTGAATAGAAACCTTTTACTTTTTTTTACCACGGTTAAAAGTAAAGGGGGTAATTAAGGGTAAAAATGATATTATTATTACCCTAACACTTGTCCAAATTTTATTGGATAAGTGTAATTAAACCAAAAACAACATTATGAATAAAATAAGATGCTTTAGGTCCACTTTACTTAGATTATGACATTTATTATTATTTTATTTAAAGACGATTTAAAAGAGTTAAAATCAAAGTTCAATAACTAAAATATGTTTAATATAGGGTTACACATAAGATAAATTTGAGTACAAATATTAATTAAAAGCTAAAACTATTTTCTACATAATGGTATTTTATTTATAATTTTTAGAAAATAAATAATTAAATTTATTTATAACACAATGATGGTGCATTAATTACCGAATTAATGAAAGATTAAACTAATTAATATTATAAATATCCAAATAAATGTAATCTGAGACTTTTTATGAATTGCACAAATTTTATAGGTTAATATGACATATTAGGGTTGGTTATATGAATTTTTTTGAAGTAATAATGTTGTTATAAATTTATCAAAAACAAAATACCAAATAGTGTCAAAATTGACATAAAAGTGTTTTTAAAACAAATATTATATTATAAATGATATTCGTTTTCTAAAAATATAAGGGTCATCCAAAAGACTTATATAATGATATTTTTATCATTAATTAACCATTGGGATTCTATTGGAAGTATATATTATGTTTATTAACCATATAATATAAAAATACAAAGAGACATGGTAAATGTCAAACTATTTAACTTAGAGTTAAATCTAAAAGATAATGTTAATATAGTAACCCAAACTAGTCTAAAACCTATTGGTTAAGTGGTTTTAGACCACTCCCCAACTTATTATTTAAATAATTCATTTTGGAGTTTTTAGAAACCGAAAAGGATTTTATTATAAAATAATATTTCTTGCTTTTCCCAAGGTTCCCCTCACCCCTCTTATAAAAGGGCACTCCCCCTTCTTTCTAATTCAAACCTTCAGAGCCATTAGGCTCATCCAAACCCAGCCCAAATATCCTCCCAACTCTAATAACTTTATCCTATAGGCATTACATTAGTTATAAAGCCAATTTATGGAGCCATTTTGATCAAATCAAAAGGAAGAACCCGAAGAAGAGGTAAATATTTCATCAACTCTTGGAAGTTCCTTTCTTCTTCCACTTCCTCATTATTTGTTATTTCCATTAAAAAATAATAACTCTATATCTTATATATACTATTATTTTATTATAAATATGGTATGACCATATTCATTATTCTATACCTACTTTGAATGACATGTCACCATACGTTTGTACGTACAGCATACCGTCTCAACATCGTGGTGTAGTTGTTATTAAATACATTATTATTTGGATGGGTATAATAATGATTTATAATTAGTTTAAATAATAAATATAACATGATAATGATTCTATATATATGATATACCATCCAATTATAAATGATTTTAATAACAAAAGAATGATATTGCTGCTCGAGCATACGTACAGATTACCATCTCCATGAACGCGATTAGATTCATCCCCATCGTATCCATTCAAGAATTATTTTCATTTAATGATTGAAAAAAATGTTTAAAGACTTAATATCATTCTTAATATTAATAAGATACATCCCATCCATAACAAACATGGCTTGCGTAACCTATCAAATAAAGGAGAACAAATCAGTTAACACCTAAAACGATGATAATACTAAAATATCAATATTAAAAGATCATATATGATATAATATTAATGTATATCATTATTGTATAATTTAATAACAATTATTTAACCATTATATAGGATAGTAATGTACCCTCGACCAAGAAAAGTACAAGTAATGGGGTTTCTTATCTCACTTTTAATTCTGTGAGATTTTCATTTTTCGCCACTTATTATTGGATGTGGTGTATTGTGTAATACCATTGATATATATGATCGTGATTCTCTTTATATTCAATTTATTATGTGATTAATTTGGTGGATAATAAATTTTTGTCATACGACTCGATTGATTAAAACGATGTAAGGGGTTTTCATCTCACTTTTTATTCCAGTGATATTCATGCTATATTGGCCACTATATCCGTTTGTGTGGCATATGTACTATACATGATTGCATTCTTATTATAATATGCTTTAATTTATTATTATTTACATCTTCACTATATGATCCTTCTTTCATGGGTTGTATGTTTCATATGTTTCCAAATCGGTAAGGAAATTTCAAATTTCAATTTCCACTCAGTGGGCTTTACGCATACTTCATTGATTATTTTACCCCAAGATTATGTCTAGAATCAATATTTATTATCTTTTTAGTAATTTCTACTCCTCTTTGTGTGGATGTACTTCTGATACACATAATAACTCCATTTATAATTTCTCAAGTCATTCATATAAACTTTACCTTAACTCAATTTCCATTCATTGAGTTAAACATCCAAGCCATTGGTGTTGTTTTACATGAATATGTGTAAATGTCATCTGATTTCTTTACATGGAATATCCAATCATATTGAGTGTATTTATATTTTTCTCACATAATTATGTCATTGATTTTTTACTTTAGATAAGGATGCTATCTTTATAATGTATTTCATCTCAATTTGCATTCCTTTGAGACTTCTTTGTTGTTATGCACCAATTCACTTTTATACGATGTATATACTATTCTTTGACAGAGTATATAATGAAATACTTTTTCTCATGATATTATGAAGTTTGTATTACCTCAATTATTTTTATTCAAGCATCTCTCATTTGGATAGTAACTCTAACTAAAATACCATTTTAAATGTTTTAAAATTTTTTTCTTCAAAATATTTCTCATTAATGTCCATATTTTAAAAATGGGTTTAAGGTTTTATATATATGGACATTAATGTTTTGAAATTAAAATTACTTTTAAAATTTTTAATGTTTTAGGGGGCACTTTGATTCAAAAATCTATTTTTAAATGGCTTCTTGACAGATAGTGTGACTTTTAAATGTTTTCAAGAAAAAGGGGGATATTTCTCTCAAATAGTTTTGATGATTATTTTCATCTATGTCAATGCCCTTCATTATTATAGATTGAGGTTAATCTATTATAATACAATCTTCCATATTGTATTGAATGATTTATGTTTGATTGTGGATGGGATATTTTTATACCATTCATTGTTTGTTGATAAAGTATTGACATTTGTTATGCTAGTTTTAATATTAATGTTTATGTTATGTTTCAAACATTTCATATGTGGAATGAATTGGACATAGTAAGTGACGGGTGGAGCCCGCTATAGTACCTCGATGCATCGGTTGGTCTCATTAGACAAACTAGTGTCTTGGCACAAGGCCTTGACAAAATCATTTTTGTAGTCTTGGCACAAGGCCTTGACAATGTGGTTATGAAGTCTGGAATTATGTATTCCATCATTATGAAAGTGGCTATTGATATTTCATGTGATTATTCGAATAGTAGAATATCCATGTGAATAAGTAAATAGAATTATTGGATTTTATCTTTTCCATATTATGCTGAAGTTCAATTTTGAAAAGCTTTTGTTTTAGTTTTATACACTGCCTTAAATGTTTATTCTTATTTATGAAAGCTTCCGCTATATTTTTATCCTTACTGGGAATCTTAGCTCACCCCTTTCAATGTTTTATTTTTCCCAACATGCGAAAAAGTATATTATGACAGAGTTGCAGGGATATTAAATGGGATCTCAGTGTTTTCTATGGAAACAATGGTGTTGTAGATTTCCATTTCATGATGTAATGTAAACCTTATGAATGTATCTAGTAATACCAAGGATATTAAACTAATTGGTCTTTCGAGACCTGATCTTTTGTGATCATTCCAATGATACATAACAATGCACCGACTCTGGGTAACTAGGGTCAGGGTGTTACAGTTAGTATCAGAAGAAGATTAGTACAAAACTTGGAATCTAGATTTAGATAAACTCTTATTAGATCACATTACTCAAAGATAGACTTTGAGGATTAGTATAGAAGAACATCCTCGAATTATGATATTGTAGAGATTATGTGGGTTTTCTAAACAATACATCCCTGTCTGGACATAAGCAGGTAGAGGCGGCTCTGGAACAGATGTACCTAGGAGTGAAAACTCTATCAATGTGTTTCTGACTTGACCCAAGTTATCCTAGTACACGACGACGGCCCTTGCTGCACTCTTGGTTATGACACTCCTAAGGGATATGGTTAGGATAATTCACATTTTCATAAAAACTGATTTGACGGGTTTTAATATATGATGGGAATAAATAACTGCCATTAATCCTATAGTGTTTTAGAATAAAAATAAGGTGTTATGATACCAAGAAAGTCCGTCAGAGGTAGGCCCCTAACTTTTTATTAAATAAAAGAAAAAGTACAGCAGCACAAAAACCACAATTCAGAAGCTAATTACATATCATAAACATCATACCCATCACAACCCATATTAGAGCCTCCTTCCGTAGTGGTTGTCTCCCATTCCGAGCTTTCATAATGCCATAGGATCTTGGTGTACTTCTTTCTAAGGTTAAATTTCACTAAAGAGATCAACTCCTACGGTGATTGGTTGAAAGAGGATCTAGTGGACAGTGGCTATGGAAACTCAGAGTAGTCCTTCCTCATCCTTTGAATTGATGCAGTGGACACATGCTTTCCAGATTCCCTCTTCCCGTCCTTGAGAACCTCACAATAGGAATGTTTCACCGTCACATTTTCCTGGTCACTTTCCGAGACCTTCCCTAACTTTCCATTAATTAGAACATCCTGGAAGCCATCACCCACTCCTCCGGCCTGATCATTGCACCTGTTATAGTCAAGAATTTCCAAACATGGTGGCTGCCCTCCAAGCTCTTATCTAGCATCCATCTTCATCAGTGCATCAATCAAGAAAAGCTGCATATTACTAATCTCCTTCATTGAAGCACCCACCTCTAGCTGAAACGCGCTACATATCACTGCCATCCTGAATTAACTCAGCCATTTCCACTTAACAGACTTCATCAGACGCCAATATTTGGAACTGGCTACCAGTTTCAACAGTTCTCCCTAAAGAATCAGATTGCATTTGCAGACATGGGATGGAATCCGAAATTTTCCCATAGCCAGCCGAATTCGAATTCATCCTCCCCACCATCGGACCAGCAGAGTTATACCCAGCACCATCAACACACTACTCAAGACCACCTGACCCATGCCCAGCATTAACAGCACTCCCTCCCCCAGAAACTGCCAATGTGGTATCCTGCCTCGCGCCCCCTCCAAGAGAATTAGCATCCACATGACTCACACTGACCTTGAGGTCCTACTTCATACTCCCAATTACCACAGAGACAGCTAGGTTTCTGAAGTCCGAACCATCCACTCCATTTCCATCCTTTGCTACATAAACAGTCATCTACTCCTTACCAGTAGTTTTCCTGTTTCACTTCTCTGGAGCTAGAGTGCTTCCATTGTTATATTGATCATCACGGTGACCTAGATGATTGCATCCCGAATAGTAATCAACCCATGATTCAAAAACCACCGCTTGCTTCCAACTAAACTCCTCACCAACCGTAATCCAGATCCATTCAAGTGGTGGCTTCGAAGCACCCACCTAAATACATAGTCGCGGGTTGAAAAGATGACTCACCGAAGATGTGTGGTCATCAGAGCATAGGAATCGCCCCACCAGATTCCATAACATACAAATAATCATGGGGTTCTAGAAGGGTAAGGGAAGATGAGGAAAACTTACCCAGTTGGCGATTCAGGGCAAGTCCCGATTCATGTAGAAATCAAATGTCCATCTGAAAAGGAAGAACCTGCAACCACCACAGCGTCAAGGACCTCTAGACCAAGCACGGATTAAGTCTTCCTCTGATGAAAAGCATACCATCATATGATAGTTATCGATCAAACCCACCATTGTGCGATACTACAGATCCCTTTTTCTAAATACGATCATGTTGAACTCATCAACCAAAGGTCTTTGGTGATTTAACCGAGCCACCAGGATCAAATTCAGGAGATTTGAAGCCTCGGAGAACTCCGAGTTAGATATCGTAAGCTGAGGGTTCCCGAGATGTAGATCTGGAACCTTCAGACTCATGGAAATCGATGGAAAATAAGGAAGATAACTAGGGTTAGAAAAAGGTACAAAGGTTTCCCGTGGAATCAAAGGTCGAGGGAGCTCCTCTACCACCCTCCCACCTCCAGGAAGGGGGGGGGAACCCGTCTGCAAGCATGAATTAGGGTTTGTCGCTGGGATATGATGTAGATAGCCATCACCAAGAGCCATCACCGATCACCATCCTCATCCATTCAATAAATAAGTAATCTATTCCTTCTTCATCAGGTGTTATGATATTCTCTAAATAAATTTATGACTCACACTATGCTTTATTGTGTTAGTCAATGGCTAGATTCCAAGTACATCATAGTAACATTGAACATGATGTACAAGGTGGTAATGATAGAGTAAATGAGAAACAGGATAGGATTTTGAGGTGTAAAAGATATCGTGTTCATGTCGAATCAGTTTTCCAAAAATAAGACCAACAAAATATATATTAACCAACTCCCAGATTCAACAAAGAAGAGAAAGGTGGTGAATGATAAGAGCTCCAGCTATGGAGACCATGGAAAAAATAGTGTTCAATTTCCATCATGCAGTAAATGTGAAAGGATTCATCTAGGGAAGTGTATCAATGGAAAAAATAAATGCTTTATGTGTGGTAAATAAGGACATAAAGTAAAGAATTGTTGAGGAAAAATGAAGAGTACTATAGAAGAAAATAAAAATGATCCTAAAAAATCATTTACTGTCATTTTCTGTAAATTTAGGGGATGTGGACATTAACGAAGTGAATTACCGATTCTATAGGATAACCTCTTGGTCAAGGAGGAATCTATGTTGAAATAAATAGATGGATAAATGTTTAAAAATTATTAGTTCTCTTTATTGATGAGATTACTTTGGAAGACTTTTCTCTTGTATTTGTAACCCAACAGTTCTTCATGTGAAAATGATATTTGGGGAATAATTATCTTTTATCTTGTGGATATAGTTATATATAACTATTTGGTTATATATGATCATTGAGTTTGAGGAAATTAAAAGTTATTAAATTTTGGAATGGAAATGCAAGGTATGAGATAACATTTGTGGTGAAATTATGTTATAGTTATTTTATGTAATCTAACTCATTTTTGGGAATATTATAAAATTATATAGTTTTTCAAAAAGGGCAACACGTAGACCGTGTGACAACCAGTCATGTTGGACAAAGATTCAAGAATCGAACCCACAATCATAGTGCGATTGAGATTTATCTCTTACCACTGGACTACGTGAAGTCCCTGGTTAGTGTGACTATTTTTTTTAGTTAAATTATTTTATTGATCAATAATAAGTTGATTTGGGATCTTATGTCTTATCAAATGGATATCCTATGTATAAGAAGATGATTTTATGATTAAGTGATAAATGTTATTTTGGAATATGTTCACTCTATTCGGAATACTATATGCCTAAGGAAAATAGAATACTATGGGATTAAATTGGAAAAGTATAGGTTTCATTTTACCTATGTTTTTATTGTAGATTTATATAGATTTTGGTTATTTATGGAAATAATTAACCTATCACAGAGATTATGTGGTTAGGTTAATTGCATTTAAGTATGTTACTTTAAGAGTAGTTGACGTTATTTGTAAATATAATTTAATGTGGAAGACGGTGTAATCAAATTCTTCTATATTTTGGGTTTCAATATTAGTTTGGATTATATTGATGGATTTTAAGGACAATTGTTTATTGATTGGTATTTATTGAACTTTGGGAATTGTTGGTTTAATTTTAGAAATTAACATATGTATTTATTTCTCTAAAGGATTATCATTTTTGAGGATCATCTAATCACGTACAAACAATTTTGGTTTCGGTTAATCACTAAAGACAAGGTAAATATATATAGTTTATCCATTATGGATTATGTGTTTCTCTAGAAGTTGATTCTAGTTCTTCAGGTGTGACCAAGTAATCTTGAATACTCATTGTTTAAAAAAAGATGATTTAGTGGTAGAAATTTATTAAAGGATGAAACTCTAATTAAAAAGTAATTATATCTCTTTATGTTCTTAGTCAATCTCATAAATAAATTCCTCAACCTTATGAAATGGAACATAAAACAACAAAAAACTATCTGTTTACTTTTTCTACTAGGAAATTAATGAACTTTTATCTCATCACCAGTTTGTGGTTTTCATGTTGTTAACTTTCTCCTAATCAGGTTTTATATCACTCTCCACCAGAACTTGACACTTATTTTTTCTTCTATATCCATTATTTCTTACATGGAATCCTAATGTGGGTTATCTCGGGTGACCTTTGTAGTTCTCTTTCTTTCTTTTAAAGAGATAGTTTTATTGACTCTTTTCATGATTGGGACATTCAATGAAGTTCCCAAGCCCAATTTTAAAATTCTGAGGATGAAATTTTCAAAAGGGGGGAAGAATGTGACACCCAAATATTTCATAGTAAGTTATTTTCTTTAAAGTAATTCAATAGCTTGTGTACACAAAACACCGAGTTTGAGCGCACCAAGACTTACCAAAATAACCATTCAAAAGTGATTATGAATAGTATTAACTGAATTCATAATTTCATATACTCCATATAATTTTAGAAACCATATTATGTGTTTCTTAGGCATAATATAAGAACAAATTTATTTTTTTTCCGAAAAAAGAAGTATTTTTCAAAAAATGCAATTTTTACCACCTTTTAAAGGAAAACCCTTTTTAAATCCAATATTTGACACTTTTATATATTCAATTTGTCCAAATAAACTTTTTCTTCAGAATCGGGACATAAAAGTTTAGTTTCAATAAATTTTTATTATTTTTCATATAACTTTCATATTTGGGTGAATAGTAAAAAATACTAAATATTAATTGAAAAAAACATTTTTAATAAAAATAATTTATATTGTTCAATTATAAATTTTAATGGTTTGAAATTATAATTAGATTATGTTTTCAACATTTAATCCAATTTTGGTCATTGTAATTAATTTCAAATTTGAAATTATACAAAAACAAGTGCCGATCATTTGATAGTTTTTTATCTTAAAAACACGTTATTTGTTTTGACAATGGGAATTAATTTCAAATTAATTATTGAAACTTCTAGGTTTTTAATTTGGTAAAATATACCTCATTTTTGAATTCATAATATCAAATATAGCTTAGGCTGAATTTTTGATATTTTTTTGAAAACATTCAATTTTTGATGAATAGTGTAGAAACCCTGAGTTATTATTTAAAACCGAATTTTATTTAAATCGTTATTTGTATTATTTAAATTTATTTTAGGTTAAAATACATATATAATACCTATATTAGTTCAAGGTATTTCATTGGAGTCATTTTATAATGAGTTCAGATGTATAAAATTTTATTGAACTTTTTATCGTCTCTTACCCACCTCCTAGGAGCACTTACAAATTTGTATAAAACATACTTTTACCACTTCTGTGAGTTGAATTTCAAAAATATTAGGGACAAATTTGATATCATCATGTAAAATGTGGTTCTATAAGATAAAAATAATTTTTGGTGAATAGTCACTTTTTACTTTTATTTACCACGGTTAAAAGTAAATAGGGTGATTAAGGGTAAAAGTGATATTATTATTACCCTAATACTTGTACTAATTATATTGTATATGTTTAATTCATCCAAAATCAACATTTAGGAATAAAATATTATTCTTTAGTTCCACTTGCAAAATATTATGACATTTATTATTATTTTCTATAAAGAAAAGTTAAAAGAGTTAAAATCAAAGATTAATAACTAAAACATGTTTAATATAGGGTAACACATAAGATAAATTCTACTATAAATATTAATTATAAATCTAAAACTATTTCCTATAGAATGTTATTTTATTTATAATTTTTAGACATTAAATAATTAAATTAATTTATGACACAATGATGGTGAAGTAATTACCGTATTAATGAAAGATTAAAATAATTGATATTATAAATATCCAAGTAAATGTAATTTGAGACTTTTTATGAATTGAACTAATTTTATAAGATAATATGACACATTATTGTTGGTTATATGAATTTTTTTGAAGTAATAATGCTGTTATGAATATATATAAAAAATACCAAATAGTGTCAAAATTGACATAAAAGAGTTTTTAAAACAAATATTATATTATTAATTTATATTCTATTCCTAAAAAACTAAGATTCGGAAAAAAGACATATATAATGATAGGTGTATCATTATTGAACCACTTAGGGTTCTCTTGAAAGTATACAGTAAATTTATTAACCATATAATATAAAAATACAAAGAGACATGGTAAATGTCAAACTATTTAACTACGAGTTAAATTTAAAAGATAAGGATAATATAGAGACCCAAACCTCTCTAAAACTATTTATTGAGTGGTTTTCGACCCATCCCCACCTTGGCCGTTAAATAATTCATTTTAGAGCCTTTATAAACCGAAAATTATTTTATTATAAAAAATATTTCTAGCTTTTCCTATGGTTCCCCTCACCCCTCTTATAAAAAGGCACTCCCCTTCTCTCTAATTAACACCTTCAAAGCCATTATTTTCGGCCAAACTCTATCCAAATATCCTCCCAAATATCATACCTTCATCCTAGATGCCTTACATTAATCCAAAATCCATCCTATAGAGCCTTTTTGATCAAATCAAAAGAAAGAACCCGAAGAAGAGGTAAATATTTCATCACCTCTTTCAAGTTCCTTTCTTCTTCCACAAACACTTTCATTGTTGTTTCCATTATAAAATAATCAATCCAGTATTTTCTATATACTTTAATGTTATTATAAATATGGTACAATGATATTCATTATTCTATCCATCCTTTGAATAAAATGTCACCATGTGTGCGTACATACGGCTTACTGTCTCCAAGTCATTGTGTAGTTGTTATTCAAATCATTATTATTTTTATGGGTATAATAATGATGTATAATTGGTGTAAATAATAAATATAACATGATAATGATTCTGTATATGTGATATACCATCCAATTATATACGATTTTAATATCAAAAGAATGATATTGTCGCTCGTAAGTACGTACAGATTACCGTCTCCACGAACGAGATGAGATTCATTCCCCATCGTATCCATTAAAGAATAATTTTATTTGATAATTAAAAATAATGTATAAAGACTTAATATAATTATGAATATTAATAAGATACATCCCATCCATAACAAACATGGCTTACCTAACCAAGCATATAAAGGAGAACGAATCAGTTAACACCCAAAACGACAATAATACTAAAATATCAACATTAGAAGATCATATATGATATCATATTAATGTATATGGTTATTGTATAATTTAATAATAATTATTTCACTATTATACAGGAGATTAACGTACCCTTGACCAAGGAAAAGAACAAGGTAAGGGGTTTGTTATCTCACTTTTAACTCTGTGAGATTTCCATTGTTCGCTACTTATTTATTTGATGTGATGTATTATTTACTACCATTTGATATATATTATCATGATTCAATTTATATTCATCTTATTCTGTGATTCATTTTGTGTTTTATAAGTTTTGGTCATACGACTCGATTGATTGCAATGAAGTAAGGGTTTTTCATGTCACTTTTTATTAACGTGGGATTCAGGCTATATTGGCCATTATTTATTTTTTGTATGTCATATGAACTGCCCATGATTGTATTCTTGGTGTAATATTCATTAATTTATTAGTATTTACATATTCATTGTATGATACGTTTTTCATTGGTGTTATGTTTCATAAGTTACCAAATCGGAAAGGGAATTTCAAATTTCAATTTCCAATCAGTGGGCACTACACATACTTCATTGATTATTTTACTCCAAGATTATGTGTGGAATCACTATTTATTATTTATGTAGTAATTTCCACTCCCCTTTGTGTAGAAATAATTATTATACACATAATCACTCCGTTGATAATTTCTCAAGTCATTGATATAAACTTGATCTTAACTCAATTTCCATTCATTGAGTTAGACATCCACGCCATTGGTGTTATTTTACAAGAATATGTGTGAATGTCCTATGATTTATTTACACTGAATATCCAATCATATTGAGTGTATTTATATTTTCCCCACATAATAATGTAATTGATTTATCCTTAAACTAACGATACTTTCTTTATAAGGGATTTCATCTCAATTGACATTCCTTTGAGACTTCTTTGTTGTTATGCACCAATTCACTTTTATACGGTGTATATAATGTCCTTGAACATATTATATAATGAAATATTTTTTTATCAAGGTATTATAAATTTTTCAATACCTCAATTATTTCTATTCAATCCTCTCTCATTTTGATAGTAACTCTAACTAAACTACCATTTTAAATGTGTTTAAAATCTATTCTTCTAAATCATTCTGATTAACAACCATGTTTTAAAAATGGATTTAAGGTTTTATATATAAGGACATTACTGTTTTCAAATTAAAATTACTTTTAAATGTTTCAAAGTGGTATGGGACACTTTGATTCCAAAATCTCTTTTTAAATATCTTCTTGAAAAATAGTGTGACATTTAAATGTTTTCAAGAAGAAGGGGAATATTTCTCTCAAATAGTTTTGATGATTATATCCATCTATATCAATGTCCTTCATTATTCTTGATTGAGGTTATTATGTTACAATACAATCTACCATACTATATTGAATGAGTTATGTTTGACTATGGATTTTCTATTTTTATAACATTCATGGTTTGTGGAAAAAGTATTGACATTACGTATGCTAGTTTTAATACGAATGTTTATGTTATCTTTCACAAATTTCATATGTGGAATGCATTGGACATAGTAAGTGATGGGTGGAGCCTGCTATAGCTCCTCGATGAATTGGTAGGTCTCATGAGACAAACTAGTGTCTTCGCACAACGCCTTGACAAAATCTTATTTGTAGTCTTGGCACAAAGCCTTGACTATGTGCTTATGAAGTCTGGAATTTTTCATTCCATCATTATGAAAGTGGCTATTGATATTGCAAGTGATTATACGACTAGTATAATATCCATGTGAATAATTAAATTGAAATAATTTATTTTATCTTTTCTATATTATGCGGAATTTAATGTTTAAAAGGATTTTGTTTTAGTTTGATATATTTCCTTAAATGTATAATCTTATTTATGAAAGCTTCCTCAATATTGTTATCCTTAGTGAGCATCTGAGCTCACCCCTTTCAATGTTCTAATTTTCCCAGGATGTGAAGAAGTATATTATGACTGACCTGCAAGGATAGTCTATGGGATCTCATTGTTTTATATGGAAACAATGTTGTTGGTAGTTTTTCATTTTATGATGTATTGTAAACCTTATGAATGTATCTAGTACTTCAAGGCTACTAAACTAATCAGTCTTTCAAGACTTGATCTTTTGTGATCATGCCAATTATATGTAATAATGCACCGACTCTGGGTTACTGGGGTCGAGGCGTCACAAATTATATATCCATTACTCTATTCAATTAGTGAGTATTTTAATTTTATATTTCTTTTTAATTATATGCCATTATTCAATAAATATATGCCAATTTAATTTAAAGATCATAAAAATTTGGTATTATATTAATCAAATTTATATACATTAATATATATATATATATTTAATATATACTATTTTTATAATTACTAATAATCATCTAATTAATAAAATGTTTAATTTGTTTCTCAATTTACTTATTTCTTATTTTAATTTGTTTCATTTAAATTTTCAATATCTATATTTTTAATAAATACTATTTATTCTTATTTATAATTTATATATATTATATTCAATTTATAATTTTTTCTCAATAATTATTTAATTAAAAAATTCATAATATTTTTTTAATAAAAACGTTTTCTATTTATTATTTATTTCATTATTTCATTTTATTTATTTGGACATTTATCAGCACTAAAAACACTGATAAAGGACTCCATTATGAGTGGAAAAAATATAGAGAAAATAAAGGGTACCATTTATCATTGTTAAAAATAAAATTTCGATATATTATATCTTTTATTGGTGCTAAAAATAAATCATTGATAAAAGGGACCTTTATGTGTGCAAAAAATGCACTGATAAATGGTTAAATTTATTAATGTTTTCTTTAGCACTGATAATGATTCAATTTATCATTGCTTATAAATACTAGCGCTATTGAATTTTGATTTTTTAGTAGTGATATCCATGTTATCTTTAGAACCTACATCTTGAGATTTAACCAAGATAAAACTATTCCTTTTAATTACCAATGGATGATCCTATAGATTCGCTATATTTCTAGTAAATGATGGGGCTTTTTAATCACATGGGGGAACTGCTTTCAATATAGAGGTCGATCATATTCGACCTCTTTATTACATGACATTGAACCTTGATAAATTTTAACCCCTATATGAGAAACACATGTGATTTTTTTCTACAATAATCTCATTCATGGACCCTATTATGTTTGTTGACCTTGAGATAATCATGATCTTCTCGGACTTTATCCACTCTTTACAGAAACTACCCCAAGCATCAAAATTAAATATCACAGAATTATAGACAACCACAAGATTTGGATAATGATATTATTTTGAGTCCTCTTCAAAACACAATTGTCTTGGCCATCATCAGTATTATCTTTAGGTTTATGACTAAAGAATAGGACTAAATAACAAAAAACTGGAATGTTGTCATTCATAACATTCTACAGGAATCCAAAATCTTTTTACCTTATCCAAATTGAGGAATGAAGATGTCTCAAAATATATAAATCAAATTAAATCAATTCTAATGAAGGAAAACCCATATCAATATAGGTTTAATACATTATATGTGGAAGGATAAGAAGACAATAAATTGAGAAAAACACATTGGGTTTGGAAAATTTAGTAGAAAGACTTCATTTCCTAACAAAAATGGAATAATCCATGATTCATCATCTACCATAAAACCTGGAGTCTAGTTCAATATCTTTTTTCTTTTACCCTGCTATAAAGCATGTGTCCCATGACCAATATATATAATATTTATTTTTCAAATTAAATTGGTTCTAAACATGAAGATCATTAAAAACCCCCCTTTCAAATCCAGCAATTCTAATTGATTCAATGTTCTTTAAAAACTGTTCAATAGATGACAACATTTGTTAAATTTACCAGATTCAAACGATGATATCGGGATAGTACAATGATTTATTCCATTAAAAACATTATTTATAAATTTCCTTTTTGATTAATGAGAAATATAATAAATCCCTCTTTAGAAAAAATATTTCAGGACACCGCACACTTCTATAGATTTGATATATGATTTCTCTATGAAATTTTGTAAAAGGAATTCATCATATCAAACCAAGGTTGTTCCTAATCCAATTGTCTATATGATGTCTCCATCATAATAATAATTATATAGAATTATGTAAATATACTAGTGTGTGTCTAAATATAGATATCAATATAAACATAAATATATTAATATAATAAAAATGTATAATAAGTACTTTATAATTGTTTTTAAAATATATATATATATATATATATGTATTTAATTATATTTTATGAATTATTTGTATAAAAAAAAGATACAAAGATATTTAAATATTATATATGTATGTATGAAGTGGAGAATTGGGGTTCGACTCCCTCTGTAATCTCATTGATAATCCCATGTAATGATAACTCATGGCTAAAAATGGTAACTAATGTTTCAAATTATTTTAAATATCAATAATTATATAAACCTATCTAATAGTTATTCAGAATGTGTTTTATAATATTATTTTAAAATGTTTTTAGAAAAACTACCACTATGTTTCTTCAATATACTAACATTAACCAATAACACCTACTAATTACGAATGGTGCTGATTGAGCGGCAGTTTTTCTAAACTAGATAAAATATTTAAATAGGGTTATAACCACCACTAATTTAAAAAAATAACCAATTTTATTGATTATAATTTGTTTAGAGTGATTATAATTTAAAATAACATATCATCCTTAAATTTTCATCTTGTTTTAGACGTTTGAATTGTCTCATTTCATATATCTAGATCAATCGCTATCCATCTTCCATTTTTTTAAATAGAACCTTTAATTTTATCCTCAAAATTACATAGATGATGATTTTGATGTACAAATTTTCTTTTCATAAAAAAGAGTATAAAATAATGCTTTTAAATCCAAAAATGTCCAATCTCACATATGTTTAAAGGGAAGTATAGTCCCCTTAAATGTAAGTTCTTGTCATTCAAAATTATTTATGTTTCCTAAGAAACACAAGTTTTCCCAATTTCCACCATTTAGAAAATAATTCAAAAAGTTGAATATTATAGTATAATGTAATTTCACTCAAAATGTGGTCCATGTGAAGTTTAAAACACTATTCCAAATAGTAACTTTTGTGTATTTTGTAATAGTACAATATTTACTTGCTTCTAACTTCCTTTCATTAATTTGTTTAAGTCATACATTGTGATTTAATTTCGAGCATAAGTTTTTTATCATCATCATGATTTTATGTACACATTAAATAAATATTACTGTAATTATGTTATGAGAATAGTTTTCAAATTATCCCATTATCCTTAGCATGTTAAATTTTTAAATGATTTTATTTCTCAACTAAATTGTTAAAATAATCATCTAAGTGATCCATATATTCATTTATTTAATTTACTGTTGGATAAATATCTTCCTCTTTGTAAAAAATAGTTGACTTTAATGACATTTTAGTTAATTCTTGAATTACATTTTCCATGAATTACATTTCATATTTTTGTATTTTTTTATAAATAAATCAACATATATTTCTACTACATTGTTCTTTATAAATCTAGGTTTTAGTATCTTTTAGAACATAAATTTCTATAAATCTATTATACCTTCTTGAAGTTCAGTATTCTTGTTTAACTTATGAATCTCATATTTTATATTCCATATTTTTTATATTTATAATATATGACGTTATTTAATTCATTTTAATTTTTATTTTACGGATCTCTAATATCTATCATTTTTATCATTCATATTTTGGAGATTCTAGGTTACTCACTTGAAAACAATATAATTGAATCCAACTAGTACTAAATATAATTTAATCCAACTAGTTATTCACATTATCTTTATCACACTAATGATAAAGTTCATATTTCATTAATGATATAAAATGTTTATCCAATTTATGATCAATAATATAAATTGAATATTGCTATATTCTTATTTTAGATTTATACTCTCTAAAACCAATATTAATACATTCTTTAAACACCTTCTTATCATTAATAATAGTTCCCAAAATATTGAAAACTATTAAAAACATTTATAAATCTCAGAAAAATAAGAAAAATATGCTCTTTATGTATACAATAAAATCCTTTGCATCGTTCTCAAAAAATTATTTGTTTTTTAATAAATTTATATTTTATAAAATTTTTCATTTAAAAAATATTGTATATTTAATTTGTTTTATAATAATAGAAAATATGAAAACATGCACACATAGATTTCATTCTATTAAATTAAATAAATAATTTCAACCCATTAAATTCAACTAAAAATCAACTTTTTCATCAAGAGTAAGTTTATCTAGTTCTTTATCTATAATATTATATTCATTATGTAACATAATATTATTATCAACACCGATGCATAAAATATTACTATTTATTATGATTCTACAATTCTCATAATCCATTCCATTAGAAACTCGTGGATAATTATAATTTATTACTTTAACAGTTCTTACTGGTATATTTTCTTCAGTTGAATATCTATATAACATCAATTTATTGAAGGATTATTCAGAGAAAAACTATTATATCTAATTTTTTCATAGTAAATAATATTTAAGAGGGGGTTAATAGAAATATAAAAAAATATTAACATATAAATCTATTAAAGAGTATTTATTTCTAATAAAATATTCTTCAAAATCCAATTATGTAGTAGAGATGTAAAAGATATTTAAAAGAGATAAAATTGAGTTTGAAAATTTAAAAGTAATGTATATTAAAAATGAAGTTATTATAGGGAAAAAAATAATTTTTAATATATAAAATAAAATGGGATTATAGAGAAAGAATCCATATGACCCCAAAAATTCTATTGTGAATGATATCAAGGTTCCTACCTATGGAAACCCTAGTTTAAGGTAATTATCCATTTTATACTATAATTTCAATTAATAAAATAATTTTTTAGAGTTCTAAGAGGTTGTGGTGATTTTTTGGTCATTTTAGTAGGATTTAAGAAGATTCATGGTTTAAGGAATGTTAGTAGAAACCCTATTGATCTTACTAGGTAGCTGAGTGGGAAAAATTAAGGAAACTGGGTTGGCACACGGTTTAAACATGGTAATAAAAGCCTTATGGAAAATAATGTGATTGTTGAATTTTTTTGTGAATTGGATATCTTTATAGATAGAAGAAAAATTTTACCAACTTTTGGACAAACCCCCAGCCATTGTAACGACCAATGATTTTATAATATGATTTTTTAAATAAAGTTAATTTCATTAATTACATACGATACATACTGCCCTGAGTCTAAATGAACTAAAATATAGAATATCATTATAAAATAGTCATTAAATTTTTGGTTATTAATATAAATAGTTTAATTACAAAATATTATGGTTGATATATGAATAAAATAAATTAATTGATTATAAAATTAATGAAAATAAAAAAAAATATTTGTAAGTAAAATATTTGTTTTTATATAAAACATTTTTTATACCACATTGTGGTTTTATGTAGATTAATTAAATGAATAATTATTGGTGAATAATTTTAATGAAATTTATATGTTATATATTCAATAAAATACATCATCATTCATCTAATATTTTTTCAGGAGATGTGATAGGAATAAATCATGTTTTATGATAAAAATAATTTTTTTTTGAGAAATTGATTTTAATCTCATTTTACACATTAATTTATAATAAATTTCTATGAATTATATAGATGAAATTTTTAAAAATATATTCTGTATTTGGATAACAGAGTTTCAATTTTTAAAAATTAGACCGTTTTATTTTTAAACATTATGAATAGTAAATGTGGATAAATTTATCACCTCTCTAAATATTAAATCAGGTTAAACTAGGTTAAAACTAAATGTTGAGGTTGTAATTTTTCATATTAATTATTTTTATGTTAATAAAATAAACCCTTATCACCTTATTCTATAAATTCAATTATTTAAGGGACACTTATCCATGGAAAATGCATCTTTAATATATAATGTGAGGAAACATACAAAATGCCACTCTATTAATTTTAATATCACTTATGTGTTCACATAGGTAAAAAAGAAAGTTACTTATGAATAATATTGGTTATTTTTAGTATAGTGAAATACTTTTACTAATGGTAATATTTTTTATTTTTTATTAATTGTATAATTACATTAAATGCATTCCTAGTGTCGACATAGTATCTCATCAATTAAGAGAAAAACAAAATAAATTATCTTAAAAATATTAAATGTAATATAATCTAGAAATTTATAGTTGTTCTTGAATTTTTGAGATGAATATAATATTCTCTTTTATTATGTAATTTTATATTAAATCCATATTTTAATTGGTGTCTTTGGTGTCAAAAGAAATTAATAGTGTAGAAAATGAAATTAGTGATATTTTATGAAAATAAATATTTATTAAATTATTTTAAAATATTAAAATCATCAATTTTTCAAATTTGGATTTGATTTGGTTTAAAATTAAATATTTTTCCCATTTATGATCCTGGTTTCACCTTATATGTAAAATTATAACTCTTTAACAGTGAAAAAGATTTTATCTTAGTTAAGGTAAAAATAGGATAACTAACAGTATAAACCAAAAGATAAGATTTTAAAAATAACTTAAACATGTCCAATTTCTAGGGTCAATGGGAATTCAACTAAATAGATCATTATCTTTGAATATATATCCATTTGTAATAGTTTCTATAAATAAGTACATTTTTAAATTTTAATTGTTGAAGAAATTCCATGAGTGCCCCTTGCCTTTATAAAAGTTCACCCCTCATTTCTCTTCAATACACCACTTTGACCCTTAAATCTAGACAAAATATATATAATTCCCTTCTAAAAATTATTATACACATTATATATGTAGTTTTCTTCCCATAATACCACTACAAAGATCCTTGAGGGGATATCTAAAGGATTTATTTTAATGAAGAAGTAATAACCTTAACTGATCACTTTCATCTTAATTCTTCTATTACCACCTCTATATTTGTCATATTAATCATAAAATAATATCTTATGCATCATAAATATACATAATGATTACTCTTATTATTAAAAAACCCTTATCTAGCCACTTTTATGTCAAATGGTAAGTGAAAGTATCGCTCCTGTGTATGTACGCCAAACCATCTCCACATAGCGATAGAATTCATGTTCATAGCCATATTTTATGGATGGATATTATGATGGTTTTAATGTTTATTTATGATATTTATGAAATAATTATAATCAGGTAATAACAATATCATATCTACCTTAATTCCTTATGTTCCACTGGAAAACAATAATGTCACTCATGTATACGTGTGGACTTCCACAATCACGAAGAAATATGATAATTTTTAAATTTATGATTTAAATATATGGTAATATGGATGGATTTAAGAAATATATATTATTTAAATAAATAATAATCATTCTATTAAGGTTATTTATTATTTACCTTTTCTTCTTTCCACCCATCAAAATGTGAAATTATTGTTCTTACATATGTACAGCCTACCGTCTCTACAAATGCTGTAAGTAATTTTTCTTTCCACAATAGTTATGGATATATATATATATATAATATTTATCTTATTCTAAACATTTTGAATATAATTTAACCATGATCTAAGTACACGATCTGGAATTATTGAAGAATAAATCTTAAGAAAAAATGAAATAGTTAGCACATAAAAATGATTCTTTTAATAAGGGATTAATAAGAACATTGTGTTTAAATATTATAAAGGGATACTATATGATATTATAATTATTTAAATTATATTAGTATAGAAATAAAATAAAATAAAATATATTATATAGGAGTATAGATCGATTTCATTTCTAGTGGAACTCGATGTAAAGGATTTTTGTCTCACTTTTATTCCTATGAGACACATTCCATATTCACCACTTGTTTTTTTATGCTCTATATATATAGACCATGGATATATTTTATTTTCATTTAAAATAAAATTACTATTGATTACGTATCCATCTATGGTTATATCTATCATTAGATTTGTTATTTGAATGTTACCAAAGTGGTATGGGTTTTATGTTATAATCTCATAATTTATCAGGATTGTTTGGGATTAGATTATCTTGATGAAATTTATTGATCTTCCTATTAAAAAACCAATTAATTTTATCATCATTTTGTTAGATCCAAATATTTCTTTTTTTAATTTTATTTTCCTCTCTTTGAGAACTCAAGAGATAGAATGAATATTTTTTTGGAAAACCAACATTATTTGTCTTATCATTTTTCTTCCATGTCAATGTTTTTTTATGTTTTTTCAAGAGTTCTATTAATATTGTTGGAATATTTTTTAAATTCATTATTACACATTATTGTATCTTTACCAAATGTTTTAAAATGAATTTTCTTTTTTTTTTCTTAATGAGGAGCTTTTTGAATTGTTTTTAAAAATGTGTGAAAGAAATGTTTTATTTTAACTTATATGGCATGAATGGAATAACTAGTCATTATGAATTCACAAGGATTTAATTATTTCATTACATGATTCTAATTTTATTTTCAAAGAACATTTATTACATGAAATTTGGAAAACATTTACATTTTAAATTTGTTATTTCAAAGTGGAAAGTGTATTTAACTCAAGTAATTCTCCGTGTTGTATGTTTTAGATAGTTTTCATAAAAAATGACATCATTTTATGTTACATAACATTTATTGATGATATGATATTATGAAATAGTCTTTATTATTTAATTCTATGGTTTCTAATTATGAAATATGTTTTTTCCATTGGTAATTATATGATGAAATAATGGAATGTTTATGAAACTCATTACATTTCCCCGAGTTTTTATAAGTTTATAAAACATGTATCCTTTTAATTGGTTTTGATATGATGAATGTATTATGATATTGTGTTGCACATACATATGATTTTGATTTTGTGATAGTTGTTACTAGAATAATATATCCCTCCAATGCATTTCGTATTTACAGATACCTCATGAGATAAACAATAATGGAATGGGGTGTGAAAATAGTTAAGTTTGGGACCCCATCCAATATGATAGTCTTGGTAGTGAACCCTGAGTACTACTACGGTTTGAGAATTGAACCCAATCGAATATTCAATTCTTCGTAAAATTACTTGTATACTAAGAATAGATTTTATATGATTATGTATATTCCACAAAATTATGACATATAAAAATGTTAACCTCTGAGGGATGATGTTCTTTGATTAATTTATGGTCCATGTCTTATAAACTGCCCTGATTTATTCCATAACTCCAAATTATGATATATGATATGTTGGTTATAGTTTTGAAATTTTATTCTCATATTCTAAGACATTTTTTCTTATGTTATATTTATGCGATCATTGGAATATCCATTTTTACCCTTACTGAGAATCATATCTCATCCTTTATTATTATTCATTTCACATGGTTATGAAAAAACATTTTATTTATGATATGTCTAAGTAGGGTTCTAGTAATTAAGTACTAAATTTGAGATAATGTATATATCTTATGAACAAGATTCTTATGTGTCAAAGTTTCCAACGGTACTAGGCCAATAGGATTATTATGTGGATCATTATGTTATGAAATGAATACTCATCTAACAAAATATAATATACATTAATGAAAAGTGTGGGTAAATATATATTCCATTAGAAAAAGGTTTAGTTTTTTTTAAAACTAGGACGAGAAAACATTACGTAGAACCCTAGGCATAAGTCTATGTACTGGATTATAACATATAGTTTTAGTTATGACCATGGATAACCTATGTTAAACATATTTTTCGTATATTTAAAAGATGGAGTTGTGATAAATATATCCTATGAATGATATTTCACGATTATATGTTTGATCACATTGATAAATGTTGTTTGATTATCATAAAAACTATTTTCATTTTAGTATGAGGTTGAAGATAGAACATTTATGATGAGGTAGAAATTGGAATGATCTAAAATTTTAGAACCCAATTTGAGATTATATATATGAATTCATATATATTAATAATTTTCTCAGTGAATGTTAATTCATATCCTTAATGATTATATGTTGGGTTAGTGGTAAAAACTTCTAATGGTATGAAAATCGATCCACAAATCTATTGTTCCAATCGTATTGAAGTCTGCTGGAAAGTTCTTCGTACAAATATTTTTATTCATATATTATTTTAATTTAATGTTTTTTTATGAATGGACTAATTTTCTTCATATAGAGCTCATATCAATTACCATGTGATGGGAGACACATTTCAAATTCCAAACAAACATATGATTTTTTATTAATATAAGGATGTTTACAATCCTCCAATGGAAATAACTTCTATTTTCATGATCATAATTACTATCCATGGATAGTATATATCTTAGATAGTTTTGGAGAAACTCAACATTTATGATTTAGCAGTTTTACATTAGTTTATTCACGCCTTTCCAAAACAACATCCATTCCTTCCTCTGAATCATGATTTTGAGTTTTCAATAGATATTATATGTAGTGTTGCAATTATTTCAATGAATCTATATATAATGGACCATATTGAGTTCTAGGAATTAAACAAGAAACACCAATATAATATTAATAATGTATTTATATTCCCAAGTGCATCACCATAGGGTCTACGTTTTCTTTTATTAAGAAGAAAGTATGGTCAATGTGCAATCACTTTGATTATTTGGAACGTGAAAAGTCCACTACAATGAAAAAGTATCACATACCTCATATCGAGGACTTTTTTTATCAATCACAATGAGGCCAATGACATTCAATGAATGGACATAATTTCTAATATAATAAATTTAAGGATAAATAAATAGGATATACCCAAGAAATAATTTCGTACAAGGTACATAGACTATGAATATAGAGTGATTCCATTTGGTCTTACAAATTCCCCTGCTATCATGAGGGTTTTAATAACCATAGTCTTTACTGAATATCATGACCAGTTTGTCATACTCTTTATAAATAATTTTCATATATATTAAAAGAGAAATTAAGATCATGAAAATCACATTTGGATTGTACTCAATAACCTAAAGAAGGATTAAATATAGAAAAAATATATAAAATGTGAATTTTTCTTTAAAATGTTTCATTCATAGGTAATATAATCTCAAGAGAAGGTATATCTATGGATCCCCTAAAGCAATAGAATATTGAATGATGTCCCAAACTAACAATTATGACTGATCTCCATAGTATTCATAGTTTATCTAGATATTATCAGTTCTTTTTATAGGATTTATCATGGCTATATAGCACACTCATTAATGTAACTCAGAATGAAGCCGAGATCAATTGGAGAGATGATTGTGAATACAATGTACAAGAACTAAAAATAATGTTAGTTAGTGCACTTTTACTGACATTATCCTATATTGGAGAAGGTAATGTGATCTCAAACGATGAATCTAAAAATGGTGTGTAATTATTCCTCATGTATAACTATATGGGGATAACTTATTCATATGGAAAGTTGAGGTTTCATGAGAAAAATAACCCAACAAATGATTTGGAGTTTGTTATGGTAATTTTTCATTGATGACATACAGTCATTTTCTTATGGTGAAATATGTTATATAAAATTGTTATAAAATTTTAAAGTATATATTAACACAAAAATAGTTGAATATAAAACAAATAAAATGGTTAGAGTTAATTAAATATTATTATTACAAAATACATTACCACCATTGGAATGAGAACAAGGTGGTTGATGCCCATTTTCAAAATGACCAAGATGGTTTATCCATGATGAGGATTTGAAAATATCCAATATTTCTTTATTTTCAAGGGATTAATCTAGAAATCTTGATGGAAAGGGAGAAATATTATCTTTCTCAAATGAGTGTTCCACCATCTATCCATGTAATGATTAAAGAGGCATAAGATGCAGATTTTGAGCTATTAAATAAGGTGATAAATGTTCCTGATTTTAGCCTAAATTTGGAGGGAATTAAAAGGTTTAAAAAACATCTATGTATACCATCAATTGAAAATTTTGATAAGGGTATATTTGATAAAGTTATTAGTTCATCATTATTTATTCATCCTATAATCATAATGATGTATAGATATCTGATTGTTTATTTATAGATGGATAGCATAAAGATAGATATTAATGATTATGTATCTTGTTGATTAGTATGTTCATATGTTAAGGATGAGAGACATAAGTTTATGTGGATGTTAAAACCACTAAAAAACTAAAATGTTAATGGGAAAACAAAACCAAAGAATTTTTTATCAAACTCCCCAAAATGTCTAATGGATATAGTTTTATTTGGGTTGTAATTGGTTACCATACAATGTTAGTACACCTAATTTCTATTACATAATATATCTACATTCATATCCCATCCATAATATAAATTAATGAAGTCGTATGTTTTTATGGGGTACCACATTCTATTGTATTTGTTTGGGATTTGTGGTACAACTTGAAGTTATTGTGATGTCTTTAGTATACATTGGAAATAGAGTTGAGTTTCATTGTAACTTATCATCATCAGATAGTTGTTTAGTCTAATGGAACCATTATATACATAGATGATACGTTGAGATCATGTTCTATGCTTTTTAACATTGGTTATGATAAACACAATCCTCTTGTCAGGTTGTCTTACAATAATAGAATTCACTTAAGCATTAAGATTTATCCACACGTAGAACTCTACAGAATGATGTATAGAACTCCCACACATTGTGATAAATATGGATAAAGAAATATATTGGGACCTAAGATAGATAAATAAATTACAATACCATGGTTTTATATTAGTAATGGGTCCTTTAATTTTTTAATTAAATTTTTGGTTTTTAACTAATATAGATGCCTAGTGAGTTTTTGGGTGAAAAGGTTGTGTCTTGGGCTTGTTTGAAATTCATAACCCATGTTGGTGGAAAAAATCACTAGGCCACATGATTAGTATAAACCATTATGTCCCAACCTCATGGTTTCTACTAACCATTAAGTGTATTTAATATGGAAAATAAGGGTGCACAGTTTTCCCTAATCGTGCCCCAAGGCTACATGCCCATATAGAATCCATGCAGTTTTTAATAAAGGTATATGGATTTGATGGAACATAGTCTCTCAAACCTTGTGGAATAACCATACGAATGCCCTCCTAGGATAGTGTAGGTTTCATTTTTGGTGCTCAGTTTTTCCAATCATGAGGCCAAACCATGAATCCAAGAAAATTTTGTGATTTTAAAAAAATATTTTAATGAATTTTATGATTAAAAATATTACTTCACTTCCTCATTACAATGGTAGGAGGCCTCATTATTCTCCCATTTTTTCTATTTCCCCTATTATCCTAGGTGGGTTAATAAAACATCATTTTGGACTCTCATTGAGCCTATGTTTGACTCATTAGATGTGAAGTTTTAATACCTCTCTTCATCTTTTTCTTTTCATCATTTATCTATATCTCAACATTGTTATTTTGGTTTAGTTTCACATACCATATTCTCAACGCATTCATATTTTTTCCATTTTCTACCGATTTGGACCAAACCAAATGCTAATAATGGATGAGTTCTCTACTTTAGGCATAACTATGGTGGTATAGTATCTAACCCTTAAAGTAGATATGCATTATAATATGTGACATTATGACACATGTAGGTTTCACTATGAGTTACCCCTAAATTGAATCTTCCATAAATTGGTTTCTTTAATTTAGAGCCAAATAACACTTGTAGATACTATAAGATGTTGTTGGTCATTAGCCTCAATGTAAGCCACCCCTTTAGGTGTCCACATTACATGAATAATTGCATTTTAAGGTCAAATATCTGAAACACATATTGGAATGCTCGATTAAATATCTAAATGGTGATATAATAGTTGACAATGTATCATGTAGAGGTATAACATGGATATAACAGTAACCTGAAAATATTACAATAAATGTAAGGTGAGTGGTATGACCACTTAATCTAATTAATTTGAACAAAATTAGTTCTCTTTTTATTATTGAATATGAATGGGATATGAATTAACAAGGGAAAATCCTAAAGCCTTGATTTCTTATCATTTCTTATGATGTTTTGGAATAGATAGCCTTATTAATAATGAAAATACAAGCATGGAGCCCCCTTAATGTGAAATTCTCATGGAACCCCTTTTACTACTATTAGTGTATGGTCAGGGAATCCCTATATTGTGATTCGGGCATGACATCCCTATACAAAGACACCAAGAATCATGTACCTAAATAATAACACTTGGGAATGGATACCATTCATGGATAATAATAAACGGGCATGGAGACACTTATGAGATATTATATATGGGAGTAAATACCCTGATTATAAGATATTAGTCATGGAGACCCTATTGATAAATGGTCATGATGGCCCTTAGTATAATATTGGTCATGGAGTCAACTATTTTGGTGACACTAGGAATGGATTCCCCTATTCATATGATACTGGTCATGATTTCCCTTGATACTTATGAGGATCATGCTTTAAATTATGTAAAAATGAGTTACGCCATAGGCATAGGCTCGTTGTATTTTAATCCTCGTGTCCTTCTGGAACTAGAGTTTACCCTTTACACCTTTTATTACTACTTACCATATTACCTAGATACATCCATATTATATTCACTAACTAAATAATTAAAGACTATATTAGTGGTGTCCTACTATATTTATATCACACCTTATCCAATCCATCGATGGTACACGTAATGATTATATGGATACAAGTAGGGAAATTGTAAATATCTATGTTACTTATTCTTTATTAGATTATAGAATTGGATTAGGTAAAAAAGAGGCAATGTCATTTCACATGATGTTGTTGGAGATAGTAATTTTGGACCATTTCTTCTTTCGATACATCTTCTTTATTTCATATATTCTTTCATGCCTAAATGATTACTTTTTCAAGACATATGAAATTACATCATTCTATACATCACATTGTATATTGTTGACGTTGGTAATTTATTACATTTTTAGTATTTACCTTATGTTGATAGATATTTTTTATTATTCCACTATTTATATATTGAATTCTTCATTTTTATACTTGGATCATGAGGGTATAGTCTCCCCACTATACCACCTCAGACTCTAGCTATTAATTGGTTGCCTCTGGTATACATAGAGGCATACATGGGGCCCTATGGTCCACTAGCTCAGGGGACCATTCCAAGAAATCTGGGTCATGACATCACAAAGTTGTATGAGAGCTTCCTTTTCATTTTTCTTATTTTTTAGGAGTATCAGATAGGAGATTTAAATAGTCTTGGAGTTTATTAAGTATTTCTTCATGGAAAAAAACCCACGTATACGGAAAGGACAAAAATTTCCTTAGATGGGACATGTTGTTCTATATTCTACTTATTAACTTTTATTTGATACCACCATTGTGGGTTGAATAATATGTGTGATGTTTATGATTGGAATTTATGATTATATTATATCCTTGGTCCAATACGGAAAGGAAGAATTGATCATGCATCATTTCAGGATCCTTATAAAACATATATATCATGCATTATGTCATTACATGTTCACATTACTACATAAATTTTTTGTTGTAATTTGGGGTTCTTATTGTTGTATCCATGAGTTGTGATAACACATTATACAAGGACTTGATAACTAATTGGTTTTAATCAAATGGACAACACACTTTAATTTATAATGTGTATTGGCCCTTGTAAATTAGAATTGGTGATCCATATTATTCAACCTGTTAAATAAAAACAATATATAAATGTGAATGAATTAAATAAAATTAGAATATAAAATGTAATTTTCACTATTAAATAGGGATGAAAATTTCCATTTAAAAGGTTTTTATTCAATAAATTTCAATTGACACTCTATATTCTATGACCTTTTCATCATAATACAGATCTTGACCTAGATCACACCTTAGCAGTGGGCCTAAATTAATGTCTCATATGTTCTATTTAGATGTTCCCATCATCCATACCTGTCTCTTTGAGTATAAAAGGGGGTTTGACTGCTACATTGGAAGGAATTTACATATCCTATCAGTGTATAAAATAATATACCATTGTTAAATACTATATTAGCCATGTATTTGGGATTTGTATAGATATCCACCACATCATCCACATGTCGTGTTCCAAGATGATAGTAACAAACATGCTCCAGAGGTAGTGGGCCTTGAGCCACCAGTGATACCTCTAATTATGTCACAAATGGAACCATTTATTATCCCTGATATAGGTAATGATGTCCAGATTGTAGGGGGAGTTTCAATGACTTATCAAGACTATACAAGTAGCTTTGTGACCAGAATTTTCTACATGAGAGCTTACACTGAAGGTTTAGTAGTAGAATCATCTGACTGCTTCAGGGGTTGGTGGATCCTGGGCTATAGTGTTCTAGCTTTATATAGTCCATAACTATCTCTGGTCAACATGATATACCTCCTGAGAGGAGAGTTAAGCTCACCACTTTTGTTTCTCATGGATCCACCAAACATTAGTGGGATCTTCTGAACCAATAAGGACATTATTGGGGAGTGAATAAAAGAGATTTATAATGAATATTCATTGACTATTTCATCCCTAATACCCTAAGGGGTGATCATTCTAGGGATATCATGAACTCGCATTCAAGTACTATGTCATTTATGGACTACTCATGTCATTTTACAAAGCTTAAGAACATTGTGTCTATCGATGATATAGATGAAATAGAGAAGGAGAGAATATTAGTGGATGGCCTTAGGCAAACTATTCTCTCATAGGTAAATGTTTCTAGATTGAATATTGTGTCAGATATAGTAGACCATGTTCTTATCACTGAGAAAAATCATAGAGATTCCAACACTGTCAGCTAGGCATGTATATAATTAAGAAAGATTGGTGGTTTACCTAACAGTTAAAAAACTCTTACATACTTAACATGTGATAAGCGGGAGACTAGTGGCACCACTTATTGTTATGTTATTTTTAATGAGTGTGGTAATCTTAGGAATAGGATACCCTGATGTCATAGAGACCCCATAAAGTATCGAGGTTGTGTCAAATTAGGTAATATTTAACATTTTTGTTGGACCATCCCATATGTGATGAGTGCTAGAGGGTCGATATCATCTCAACATTTAGGAGAAGGATCAGTGGAATTATACCAAGTATGTAGTAGCAGTAATACTTGATAAATATGAAGAGGATGAGCTCATGGATAGGTTATCTAGGCTTCAGATATCTAGTGCCAATAGAGAGTATCTACTTAGGGTAGTTAGGTTGTAGCATATGGTTGGGATTAGGCCATTATTTTTTGGTGCAGCCTATACCTAAGGGGCAAGGTGTCGGGCCATATAAAATTCTTTGTACTATTGTAGTAGCATATACGATATCGTATTCTTTTTTTATATAGGTGTATCACACTTCTCCATATAATAATTGATTATGGAATGACATGGTCTTGATGTTGTGTACTTTTGTGGAGTTATGACACATGAAACTGCTTTGGGTTTGTGATCAGAGAGTTTACACCAATGTTGGGACTTTCCTCTTAAGGTTCGTAGCCACATTTTATTATCAGACCTCATCATCCTAGAGATTATGGTCTTTTATTTCATTCTTGGAATAAACTATTTGATTCCATATCATGAATATATAGATTATTATCATAGGACGGTATCATTTACATCACCAGAGGGTGGTACTTATACTCACAAGGGTGAGTGGTATATACTGGAAGGTAGTGTTGGAATGGAGCATCTTTAGCTAGAGGGAGTGACCACCCCTATTCTACCCTTTTTATAGATGATTAGGTATTTCATCAAATATAATTCCCTCATGTGGTGAATCTATTTGAGGATATTTTCCACAAAGAATTTCTAGGACTACCAACTGAGAGAGAGGAAGTGTATTCAATAAATCTAGTTCTTAGAGTTTCATGGGTATCCACTACTACATACAGGATGGATACTTCTATGTTATATGAGCAAAAAAGGTAGATAGAGGATTTAGTGTCCAAAGGGTTTATATGTTCTGGTACTTCTCTATGGGGTTCAGCAGCCCTTTTTTCCAAGAATCCAAATAGAACCATTAGGATATGAATAGATTACCCAAAATTAAATTATCCTACAATGAATAACTTGAATCCCTTATCCCATATTGATGATCTCTTCGACCAGCATAGAGGTGTGAGGGTGTTCATAAAGTTTTATATGATATCTGGTTAACATCATGTGTGGTTCCAACTTGCAATTATTCCACATGTTCCTTTCCATAGTTTGAACGCTTTATATGATTATATCATTATGTCATTTGGTCTCATGAATGTCAATGCCATATTTAATGACTTTATTAATTGGTTTTATCGCCCCTATCAAGATTCTATTTTTAGGGTATTCATATATGAAATCTTGGTGTATTCTCATACTCAAAGTGACCTTGGTACTCATCCTGAGATTGTTTTCAATACACTGAGAGTGCACCAGCTCTATGCTAATCTTAGTAAAATTCACTTATGGATTGACAACATCTACTTCATTGAGTATATTAACTCAGAGGAAGAAGTATCGGTTGACTAAAATAAGGTGATATTTTTCGTTTCTGAGGAGAATACCAATAATTATATTAATATATAGAGTGTATTGGGGATTTTTTGTAACTACAGGTGTTTTAAACATGAACAATCATTCTTAGTATTAGTTATTCCAAGTTTGACTAAGAGGGGTGGTATTTTTATATGGTTATAATCTTATGAGATAGCTTTCTATAAGAAGAAATTGAGATTTAAATCAATGCCAATCATGATTATTTTTGAGTCAGGAATAAGTTATTTAGTGAATTGAGATGCATCAAGTATCAGGCTAGGGGAATTTTTGATGCACGATGTTTGATTCGATGTTTATGTGTCCCAACATCTAAGGCCTCATGAATGGAGTTACCATATGCATGATCTCGAGATGGAAGATATTCATCATGAATTTATTTGTGTGATTCATTACCTGTTGGGAATATGTTATGTGGTGTTTACAACCCATAAGATCATTAGGTATATTTTTACACTATATGACTTAAAAATTAGGCAATGATATTGGGTTGAATACTTATAATCCTTTGATATCAAACAGGACTATATCCCTTAGAAAGGCAATTATTTTGTCAATTCCTTCAGAAATAGGAATCAAGCACTGGTAGTTCTGGGGACCAAGAGTGAGTGGAATATTTTGGATTTATTTTCTATGATTCACGTAGAGTATTATGACCATCATGGAATGTTTTTAATTTCATATCTATCTATGACCTCTTTACTTTTGAAAAGAGTAAAAATGAGTCAACATTTCGATCTGGAAGGACTGGTCCTATGATATAGTGTTGCTGGTGTGGATCCACCCCTAGATTAGTGTATCAATGGTGATGAAATCTAGTGTATTCATGGGAATATCAGGTACCTTATTGACATGAGAGAGGAGATGATGTTAGAATCACATGCTTCTTGGTGGAACATCCACTAATGTATCTATAAGATGTATTGTGATATGTGCTGATTGTATTCGTGTTTAGGGATTAAACATCATATAGTTGGATTTATCACCAGGTTATCCAACTATCTGCTGGTTAATGAGGAACACAAGTGGATTTCAAGCATATTATTGTCGTTACCACTATTAGAATTCAAATGAGAATATGTCATGATGTATTTCATAGTTTTTTTATCAAGGCCAACTCAAGGCATTGACACAATTTTCGTATCCATGGATCGACTAAAAATAGTTTCCCAATTTATTCTTTTCTAAGAGTATATCTTAGTAGATTAGCTAAGTAGACTATATGCATGTGGGATCATATGGAAAAACTGGTTCCCTTAGTAAATCATTTCAGATAAGGGTACTCATTTTACAACAACATTTTATCAGATTTTATATAGAGCTATGGGTACAATCTTACTTTGGATCACAACTTGTCACCATTGGATAGATGACCAATCAAAATAGATTATATAGGTGTTGGATGACATGAATAGATAATACTCCCTTTTCTTGGAGGTTATTATATGAATAATATCCCTCTCATTATTTTATCCTACAAAAATACATATTAGAAGATGATACAGATGGCTCCTTATGAGGCCCTATATGATAGGTCATGTCGTTCACCCCTATGCTCGTTAGAGTCTAAATAGGTAGTGTTACTGGGTCCTCAACCCATTTAGGAGACTTCATAATAGTATAAGCCTATCATGAAGTTTTTTTCTTCTACATGGTATACATAGAAATATTACGATGAACATTGTCTTTGACCTATAGAGTTTGAGTATGACGATCATATTTTCTCATAGACACCACCCAGATATAGTCATAGATTGATATAGAGTCTAGGGATGTTATCACCTCATTATGTCAAGTTTTTTGAGATTTTGGATTGACTCTGACCGGTATCTTATTAGTTTCTATTACCTTAGAGATGTCATTTCATTCATGATTTATTCCACGTTTCATATATTATCAGAAATCAGGCCTAACCATCTCATACTTTTGACCCTGAGGATGTTGTTCTAGATGATGATGCTTCTTTAAAGGGGTATCCTATTCACATTATTTATAGGAACATAAAGGATCTCCAAGGACAATATGAAACTTTAGTATGGGTGATATGGAATAATTAATGGGTATAGGATGATACATGGGAGATGGAGGCTAACATACACATTCAGTGGCTGGAGTTGTTCTCAAACTACATTTCACCACACTTGGAAGGGGAACTCATGTATGGGATATTTTAAGTGGGAAAGAGGATAAGAACATGGTTTTCATATTATGTATACATCCTTTAATTTCTGGTTTAAATAATATTTTTTACCTAATATTGATTATTATTAAGGATATGGGGGAAATGGTTGTGCCTGGATCATTTTAGGATCTTCTAAACATGTTTAGGGAAAGAAAGTACTGGGTTGCATGGTTAGTAGAAACTATGATTTCCATAATTCATAGTTCCTCCAAACCATGTTGGGAATTATATAGTAAAAATTAGGATGCACGGTTTTCCATACCCATGATCCCAACTCCACACACTCATGTTGAATCTTTGAAATTTTTATTAGAGGAATATGGAATGGTTGGTGCATTGTTTCTCAAACTGTGTGGCTTCCATCCATGGAAATAGAAGGGAACATGGTTGGTATATAATTGGGCTAATAATGTGGCCAAAATGTGCATACTAGTAAATAAGGTGATTTTAGAGAAATTCCCCTAATGAGTTATATGTTAAAACAAATTCCTTCACTTTCTCATTCTAGATATAGGAGGACCTATTATTTACCTATTTGATCTCCTTCCTTAATTATCCTAGGATTGTATGATAAAACATTAATCTGATATTTTATTTGATATTATTTCATCTCATTGGATACATGCCGGTAATATCCCTATTCATCTTACACCTTTCATGCTTTGTCTCTCTATTAATAGATTTATTTATGTGCATGCTCTTATGATCATCTTTATAGGATCTCATCTCTTTCTTTATTTTCATCCCATATTGACCAAACTAAAGGACTATACTAGATTAGTACTCCACTATAGGAAAATTGTTCTTTGTCTAGTATTTATCCCAAAAATTTTAGATTCTTAAAAATATGTTTCATTGTACCACACAATGGTTTCACCATCCATTTCCCATAAATTGAATTTTTTACAAATTTATTTTCTTAATTTGGACCCTAATAACATTAATAGATCCTATAAGATGTTTTAGTTCAGCATCCTCTACATGTTACACCTCTTTTGGAGTCCACCTTTCATGCCTAATATGATTTTTTGGTCATATTGAAAAAACTATTATTTTCATGTTCGACATCACCTCTAAATGTTGATATCATAATTAATAATGAATCATGTAGAGGTGTATCATGGATATTAATGTTTTAAGACTATGTGGAATTAAATGGAAGGTAAGTGGTTTGACCACATATCCTATTTAAATTGTAAAATGGTTACTACCTTTTTATTATTGAAGCTGAATGAGTTATGAACAAGTTGGTGGATCTTCTTAAAGCATTGAATCCATATTACAGCTCATGATGTATGGGAATCGAGGCCCTTGATAATAATTATAATATGGGCATGGAATCCATATACTTTGAAATGGGTATAGAATCCTATTTACTATTATTGTGATATGCGCATGGCATCCCTGTACTATGAATCAAGAGTGGTGTCCAAATATTGTTATATTGTGCATGGTGTCCCTATGTAATGATATTTAGTCACAACAACCCTTTATAAATAACCATGAATCAACATGAAAACCCCTATGAGATATGAAATGCATGAATGACGAACAAGATGATATGATACTAGGAATGGACACCATATTGATATATAGTCATGATGGCCCTTACTATGATACACTGGGAATGGCGTCCCCTTTTTGTGATACATGGAATGGACTACCATATTCTTGGGATACATGGAATGATGTCCCTTAATACTTATTATAGTCATTCTATAGCTTATAGACAAATGATTTCTGCCTCAGGTCATGTATAGTAGTAGTAGAGACATATATAGTTGTATATGTCACTGTGTATATAGTCCATATATATAAACATGGTTACCTATTCAGAGATTTTATGTCTTAGGGAGAAGCAGTTAGTGTCATCCTAGTGTCCTTATAGAACTAGAGATAACCCTTTACAACTTTTATTACAACTAACCATATTAACTTAAAACTTGCATATTATATGCACTAACTAGATAATTACAGAAACCTTTTGTTCTAGGCTACTAAGTTTATCTCACAACCTATCTAGTTTTCGATGTTACGGGGTTGATTATGTGGATATGGGTAGGGATAAGGGAAAGTGCCCACACATTGAATATTTATTTGATCATAGAATTCATTATGGAAGAAACAAATGGAGATATGTCTTGTGATGTTATTGGGGATAGTCTTTTTGGACTTTTTTATACATGTACTATATTGCATGCAAGATTTCATTCCCAACTTCTTAATTTTGATAGACACGTGACATTAAATCATTCTATATATGATGAAAGATATTGTTGATGTTGGTAATTTATAAAAAAATCATTACCTTCCACTTTTATATATCTATTATGATTCTGGTATTTATCTATTAACTTTACCACTATCCTACTCTAATAATTATGGTATAGTCTCCCAACAGTACCACTTTAGACCCTCAGTTCTAGTCGATAGTCGTAGTTGTATTATGAGGAATGCTTAAGGCCATACGGCCCACTAGATCAAGGAACCATTCAAATTCTGCTGTTTTAGGATGTCACATAATTGGATATGAAATTTTGAGCAATTCAGTATAACATAAAAGTATTTCATATTCGATAAAAAAACTTATGAAGACAATAATTATTGATATCAAGAGTCAAAATATGGTGAGAATTTATTTTTGAATATATTTTAGTAGTAGATGGTTTTGGTATCCAAAAAGAAGGGAAATCAGATACCTAGGTCTGTTGGACCCAATTGGATTCATTATTTAGTAGGTATGGTAGCATGTCACTGTGCGCTTCGGCTGAACGTCAATCAATTTCATGATGTGTTCCAGGTATCTCTCTTAAGGCAGTATACACCTGATCCTTCATAATTACTAAAATTGGTTGTCATACAACTGGATCATGATATTTCATATAAATAAAGCCCAGTAAAAATATTATATCATAGAGGTAATGTTATACAGAATAAGAAAACTCTCCTGGTTATAGTTCTCTAGAAGAATAAAAAATTTAGAGAATCTACATGGAAACCTAAATATGTAATAAGATAGATATATCATCTTTTAGTTTTATCAGTTTACAAGAATATTAAGGGTGAAATTAATTTTAATGGGGGTTTAATTTGACAACCAGATTTCATATAATATTTTTTCTAATAAATATAATTTCTTAGGTATATTTTGATACATGAAACCACATGTCTAAATGAATAATAAAAAAAAATATTCTTATAACCTAGCTGGTAAATTATCTAGTATGAATTGTACTAAATAAATTATAAAAATATAATTTTTTAGACATATTTAAAATAAATTCATCATTTATTAATTGATTATAAAGGAAAATAGAAATCATTTATAAGTAAAGGATGGGTTTTTTTGAAAAATTATATTTATGTATGCAATATTTTTTAATTTTAATAAATTTATTTAATCCCTAATTTTTTAATTTATTTTAATAGAAGTCATTTATTATATATTAAATCAAGTGTTTTAATATTCATCTAATTTCTTCAAGACACGGGGTAGGAATAAATCCAATCTTTTACAAAAAATAAATTTTCTCAATAGTAGTTCTCGTCATGTTTTTAACAATTATTTTAAAATAATTTTTGTTTATAGAAATTGAATTGTGAAAAATTGATTCATTATTTGTAATCAGCAGGTCCAAATTTTGTAAATTGGGAGCTTTTATTTTTAGAAATTATGAAAAGTTACCCTGGTAAAATTTATCACCTCTGTAAAGGAAAAATTTGGATAGAAATGGTTAAAATAAATGTTAGGGTCACAATCATTCATATTAAATCTAAATGGATGAAGTTGTTTCAACCCTTATCACAATGGGCTTAAAATATAATTTTTTAAGGGACACTAGTCCTTGGAAAATAATTATATAATATTTAAAGTAAAAAATAATAATGTTGGTGAAAATATTAATTTTTATTTTGAGCATAATGAAATAATTTTCATAATAGAAATTTATTTCTAATTTTTAGTAAATATATAATGAAATTAAATGATTAAAAAATTTCAACATAAATTTTCTTAAAATAATCGAAAATAAAAATAAATTATTATAGAAAATTAAAACATTATATAATTTATGTGTTTTATAGTGTCGCAAAAAGTTAAAAGATTAATGTAACATATTATTGTTTTTCCAAAGTGATTTATTAAAATTCAATATTTTTCTTGGAGCCTTTAATTTCAAAATAAATGAATAATTTAAAAATTAATATTAATTATATTTGTTAAAAAAATAATATATTATTATACTTTTTTTAAATAAATAAAAAACCAGAATATGGAAAATTTAGAAAATATATGGTTAAAAGTTTTATTTCTTGGGTATTTATGGTCCTATTTACATATTAGAAGTAAAAGTACAACCATTTAATAGTGAAAAAACGTTGTCATTGTTAACAATAAAATAGGTTAAGTAAAGGGTTATACCAAAAGACAAGGATTAAAACTAGAATTTAACCTATAAAAATATTATTAGTTTATGGAATTTATACTAAATACTACTATATATTAAAATATTTTTAAAATTGTAACAATTTTTCTATATAATGGATTTTTATATTTTTATGTTATTTGAAACTCCAGGAGTTCTACACCCCACCTATAAAAGGGAACCCCTTTTTTCATTCTTTTCTCCACTATAATCCATATATATCAAGAAAATCCTAAAAAATACCTTCTTAGTAAACAAACCCACATTGTAGTGGTACTTTTCTTCCTTGAATACAAAATCTATGATCCTGAAGAGTAGATATAATTGACTTCATTCAATGAAGATCTGATCGCCTTAACAAATCCCATTATTTTTTTCTTATTTTTTAACACATATAAATCTATGAAATTTATAATAAAATCGAAAAGTTGTTACCCTCAATATATTAAAATGTAATTATAATTATGATATTTCCATTTTCCATCCACTTTTCCATCAAAAGGCTGGTGAAAGTATCGCTCATGCGTACATATGGTGTGTCATATCTATTGAGTTATACTATTAATTGGCATCACCTTATTATCTATATGGGTTAAATATTTATATATGATATATATAAAAAAATTCTTCTATAATTGTAATATCATATCTACCTTCTTACCTTCCAATCCGTTGGAAATTGATAATTCTGATCGTGCATGTGTATAGACTACCACCGCTACGAAGCGATGTGATTTAATTTCGACATTATGTGGATGGTAATAATGATGTATTTTATTAATATATATGATGTATGTTATATAGAAATAATTATACAAATTGTTATTATTATTTACCATTCTGTTTCCTTCTGTCAAAAAGTGAGAATAATGTTTATACATTTGTAGGGCCTATCATCTCCATGGACGACGTAATTCATTTTTTATATCTAAAACTTATGTTTGACTCAATATATATATATATATATACTTCTTTATATATATAATATATATTATATTAATATAATTATTAAAATTATATAGTTGATAGAATAATGATCAATATGAAAGGAACTGAACTAAAAAACCAAAATTCTCATGAAAAGATGTAATGGTTAACACCAAAAAACAAGGATTTTATTAAGGAATTATTGTTAAATGGGTTTTGAAATGTTATAAAGAGATAATACATATTATTATAAGTATATTCATGACTTTTTTAATGAATTATAACAAGTTTAAATTTATTCTATAGGGTGATAGATCACTTTCAAAGGAAGTGATACTCAATGTAAGTTATATTCATCTCACTTTTATTTCTATGAGTCACAAGCCAAATTTTCCACTTATTTATTTTATACGGTGTATATATTTCCCATGAATGTATTTTATGATCATTACCATGAAAATTATTGGGATTAAAATAACCATCTAAGTTTTTCTCTTTAAATATACGTGTATTTGGAAGTTACCAAAGTGAAAATTGTATAATGTTACAATCTCATTTTTTCTGCATTGTTTCTTATTAGATTTTGATGATTAAATTTCATAATCTACCTCTCAGAAAATACATTAATGTTTTAATAAAAAAAATTATCTGTAGATATTAGATGTTTTCATAATATTTAAATCCCATTAAAAACTCAAGAGATAGAATATGTTTTAAGGAAAATCTACTTTAATTCAATATTTTGTCAAATATCATTTTCCTTACTTGTAATTGTTTCCTAAAACTGTTTTAAAGAGTTATTTTTTAATATCATCTTATGATTTTGTACACTCATTTTTACCCATGAATAAATTTTTAAAAAATATATTTTAAAGTAATATTCTTTATATTTTCTAAATGAGTTACTTTTTCACCTTTTTAAAAATGTGTTAAAGAATGTTATTCTTTTAACATATACAACAAGAATTAAACTTCCCACCACATTGAACACTGAATTATTTATAGTTTTCTCATTTTGTTCCCACTATAATTTTGAAATAAAATTTATTTGAAAATATTTGGGAAATTTATATACTGTAAATCAGATATTCAAAGTGAAAACTGTATTTTCCCCATGTTATGTTCTATGTGATCATTAAATGGAATTATTTTTATATGATGACATCATTTTTTGTTACTAAATCATAACTAGGGATATGATCCATTGGAATAATTCTTTTTAATTTTATCGATGGATTGTGATTATGAAAGCCATTTCACTTCCATATGTAATTATATGAGGAAATAATGAAATCATTATGAAATGTGTATCTTTTCTACGAGTTATGAACTATTTGTGAATAATGTTTCATTTTCACGAGTTATGATTTTTTGAATATTTTTTTATTTTTTGGAAATAAATTATATTATTTTCATTATGTCATAGGATTTTGTGAAATTATATATCTCTTAAATGGATTGGATAAGTATATATATATCATGAGATTAAAATGACTCGAATGGGGAGTGAATCCAGTTAAGTAAAGGATTATGTCAACTATTATAATTTTAGTTTTGAGACATAGATACTATAATGGTTTGGGGACTTAACCCAATCCACTATGATAGCCTCAGATATAATCATCAACAAATAAAGAAATGATTTTCTATACCTATCTCTCTGATAATAGCATATCTCATATGCCAATGTTAGGCTATCATGGATCATGATATTTTATTTCATTATAATTCATGTATTATAAACTCCCACGCTTTATTCCATAACTCAATATTATAATCTCTGTTGTGTAGGGTATAGATTTATGATCTTAATTTCATATTCTCATTCCCTTATGTTCATGTTATGATCATGTGATCATTAAAATCTTCCTTGTTTACCCTTATTGAGAATTAGATATCTCCCATTACTATGATTCAGTTCCCAAGGATATAAAGAATGGTTTTAGGTATAATACATATATGAAGGATTCTGGTTATGAAGAACTAAGTTGGAGATGATATAGATATCATATGAACAATTTTATTACGTTTCCATGTTTCCAAATATAATATATGTGTATATTTTTGGATGGATCAATATATAATGTAATTAATATTCTTATAATAATATTTTAGGCCTATGTATGGAAATTATGGGACTCTATATCTAGTATCTGATAATGATTTAGTTTAATTTGGAAACTAGGATGGTAAAACTTTAGTTATAATCCTTTTGATAAGTCCAAGTACATGATAACATCTAATAATTTTTTTATGATCATGGGTAACCCTAGGTTAACAAATGGTTTAATAGCTAGAGAAGAGGGTCTCTTGATTTGGATATCATATGAATGATTTTTCATGATTATATGATTGAACAATCTAATTATTAGTTTCTGATGATCTTGAAAACCATTTTGGTTTTAGTAAGGTATTGAATATAGAGTGATGAAGTTAAGCCGGTAATTAGAATTTTCAAATATTGTAGTTTCATATTTGATCATAATCATATGAATTATTTTATATCAAGAAAAGTCATATGGAATGTTAATTAATATTCTTAATGATTATATGTTGATTTAGTTGTGGAAACTCATAATGTATGATGTCTATATCTGAATACTATTGTTCCAATATGATTGAACATTATGGGAAAGTTATTCTTGAAAATACTTTGATTCTTCATTTAATTAAATTTGAAGTGATTATAATAATTTATTGTCTCTTTTTATTTGGATCCCATATCAATTTATGGGGAGGGAAGTCTCATCTCATTTTTTAAATGAACATATGCCAATTTAATAGTATGACGATAAATAAGAACTTCTAATTAAAATTACATATATCTTGTGGTTATTAATTACTATCCATGAAGGCATTATTCATATATTTTTGTGGATAATCTAAACACCAAAGACATTTTTTAATAAGAGTTTTTTATATATTTCTGGAAGAAGATCCTATATTCCTCCAAATCATGAAGTTTATTTTTTTATATAACTCATACCTGGTGTTGTGCCAATATCAAAGACTCTATATAGAATAGATCAAATTGTGTTTGTAGAATTAAATAATTAAGTATATTAGAATTTTGATAAGGTATTCATATTCCTTGGTGTATCATGAAGAGGTGAACCTATTATTTTTTCAATTAAAAATATGGATCAATATATATTTGCATTGATCATTGGTAACATAGAAAGGTCACGATTAAGACGAATTATCATCTACTATGTGTTTGTGATTGGTAGATCAATAAAGAGGGGTTTGGAAATTATTTTAAGATTCGAATTCATTATCAATATCATCAACTGATTGTGAAGAAGTCGTATATTCCCAAAACATCATTCCTTACAAGGTATGGACATTATGACTACATAGTGATGTCATTTGGTCTAACAAATTTCCCTAATATCTACTTGTATTTAAAGAATAAGTTTGTTTGATATTATCTTGATTACTTTTTGGTAGTATTTATAAAAGATACTTTAATATATTGATAGAGAATTTAAGAGAATGTATATCATTCAAGGATTGTACTAAAGACCCAAAGGATTAAGAAAATGTACAAAAAATTTAAAATTGTGAATTTTAGCTACCAAAAGTTTTATTCTTGGGTCATATAATATCAAGTGTGAGTATATTAGTAGATCAATTATAGAAAAATGATATTGAAAATTGAACAAAACAAACCACTATGACTGAGATCCATAGTATTCTTGTTTTATCTGGCTATTATCAAATATTTCAAGTGAATTTATCAGTGGTGTCCAATCCAATCCATAAGTTATCTTAGAAGTGAGACATGTTCCTTTGTATGGATTAATGTGAATAAAATTTCATGGAAATGAAAATAATGTTAGAAACCACAACTCTTTTTACATTTCCATGGAGTATATTTGATATTATTATCTATAGTGATGGATCGAATAAGGGGATGAAAAGTGTCCTCATGTAAAATAATTCTATTATTTCTTGTATCTAGTGGAAATTGAAGGTTCACTACAAAAATTACCCAAATCATAATCTGTAGTTAGATGTGGTAATTTTTTCATTAAATATTTTGTGGAATTACATTTTTTGTGAATGATGTTATATATAAACTGATAATAAAATATTAAATTATATAATCACTCATTAATATATAAATATTATCCAGAAAATGTGGTTGGAGTTAATTAATCATTAGGACTACTTAAAAAATTTCCACCCTATGATATAAAATTAGGTGGTCGGTGCTCTAACTTGGATGGACTATGCTAGTTATCGAAGATGATCATTGAAAAAAAGATCCAATATTTTTTGGATTTTTAAATGATGGATCTGGAAATTTTGAAAGAATCAGATAAATATTTTCCTTCTCAGACTGAAAATTAACTTCTTTATTATCAAAACACTTTTGATGAAAAAGTGAGAAACTGTAAGATCCTTACAACCACTAAGACCATTAAAGAGGATAACATAGAACAAGACTACAGAATCTTCCCATACACAGTGACTACACTGTGATTACAAGTCATCACCATCACATGACTGGTCAGCAAGCTATCTCGTGGGGGGTTGCACTGGCCCGACACCAATGGCAGAGCCATACCCTCTCGAATATCTAAATATGATTGACAGGCTCTAGTGAAAGCTTCATGCTCTGAACCTAATCTTAAATAGATCCAGGTATATTGTTGGTTGAAAAATCACAAATGATTCAAAGAGATTTTGGTCAGAAGATTCCCATCAAGAATAGTAGTAGCACGTAGGGTACACTCACGTTCAACCAAAACCAACAGCAGATTCCTCCAAAGGCAATTTAAGATTCCTCCATAATGAAATCACGAAAACTCTCTGAATAACAAAAATCACCAAACATCAACGCAAAATAGAAACACACACAATATTCAACATAAAAAACATTAATTAGGTGAGGGAGAAGGTCGTGTTACCTTGTCCATGCCATCGCCTCAAACTGACAATGTCGCTGAATAGCATGCTAGAGAAACACACTGAATCGCAAGCCCAAAATGAACCGAATAAAATCGTCCAAAACCAAAAAACAAATGAAGACCACTGATTCACACTAAAAAACCAATTCCAGTGAACACATACAAAAATCCAAACCATGAACTAGAGTCACTTGAACTGAAACCCGAAAACCGCCTTCAAGACCACACACAGTGACCAGATCCACCCAACTGACCCACAGATGACGTAGAAACATGATAGAAACCTCACTATAGAAGTTGGAAACTCAAAATTGAGACCCTCACCACGTGATCCCTATCCATATCAAAGGTGAGGGAGTGAGAAATTTCCTGAAAACACAGAGATTCACTTAGATATTTGATCCCACAGAGTTGATGATTCCACCACTGGAAGACTGCACACCACGAACTCATCGTCCTAAGGCATTGAGGAAAGGGAATCCAAATTGTATTGGGGGAGAGGACGGTGGTGGTGGTGGTAGGGGGACCCTAGTGTGGACCCCCTTAGGGATCATCCATGAAATATAGTTTCCTTCTCAAATGATCATTCTACTATCTATTCAATTGATGATTAAGGTGTTACAAAAAAAGATGTATATCAATAAAATAAGGTGAGAAATTGTACTATTCTTTGCTTCTATTATGATGGAATGATTAGGTTTATGAACCACGTATGAGTCCCATTAATAATGGATTTGAAGATGGATTTATAGTATGATTCTTATAGTATATCATTCTTTATTCACCCTTGATGTATAAAGATTTATAGAGATATAAAATAGTTTTTATAGTGAAAAAAAAAGATAGGTATTGTAGAGTGTGTATCTCAATTCATGGTATTTCAATAAGTTAAGTTTGAGATGAATAGTTCTAAGGGAATTCTATAACCATTACCCATTCCATGATGGAAATAGGAAAATATTGCCTTGGAATTTGTTTTCGAAATCCTCAAAACCGCATAAGGACATAAAATTATTTAGTTTGTAGTCGATATTCTTAAAAATACATCACACTTCATTTATTATAGAGAATACTTTTCTTGTGATAATATTTATAGAAGATACATTAAGGATATAGAAGGGTTTCGTGAAGTACCACAATATTTTATATTTGGTCAGGATTTTAGGTTTTACATGAAGTTATTCTGAAGTCTTCAAAAGGATAATAATAAAAAAGATTATTTTCTGTACAGCAACCCATCATTAGGGGAATAAAAATTGTTCTTATATTAATAAATTAAATTCATCACTATTAGTGAATTATTTCTATTAAATTTATATATTATATATGCATTAAATTTTTATAACATTCATCTAATATTTTTTCAGGAATGGGATAGGAATAAATCATGTTTAATTCATAAAATGTATTTTCAAAAGGTTTATTTTCATTAGGTTTTCCACACTTATATTGAAATGAATTTCTGACACTTAAATAGATTTTATTTTAAGATATTTATTCTGTATTTGGAATCATGAGGTATAAATATGGTAAAAAATTCTTCTATTTTTATGCATTACGAATAATAATTATGGTAGAATTTGCCAACTCTTTAAAAGGTAAATTGGATTAAACTAGGTTAAAACTAAATTTTATGTTCGCCATTTTTCAACATATCTCTTTTTATATGAATTTAAAATTAAAATTATCATCTTATTCAAAAAATTACTATTTTTAAGGGATTTGATTTCAGGAAAATGACCTATATAATATTTAAAGTAATAAAAAATACACAATGATACTTTCTTAATTTAAAATATCTATTATTTGTTCACAGAGGAACAAAATCATGTTTTAAATTATTCTTAATAGTAATGTTTATAATAATGATATTATTTTCATGAATGATCTATATTTTAATTTTTTTTAATAATATAATTATCTTAAGTTCATACGCAATGCTGATAAAAAATTTAATTATTAATAGAAAATATAATAAAGTATTTTATAAATATTAAAAATAATATAATTTGAATGACAAATATTGATATCTGAATTTTATAGATGAATATGACATAACAGTGTTTTAATAAAGGAATACATTCAAATTATATTTTCTCTTTATGTCTTTTGTGTCAAATTAAAAGAATTAAATAAATAAACAAATTACTATTATTTAAGGAAAATAATTATTTATAAAAGTATTAAAAATACATAACAATGTTGAAAGAAGGAAAGGATTATAATATGTGGGCTAAAATTTGATCCATTTTTAAATTTTAGGAAATTTTCACTTTATAAGTTAAATTATAACCCTTTAATAGTGAAAATGATGTTAACATGATAATTATAAAAATAGGTTAACTAAGGGGTTAAACCAAAATATAAAGTTTAAAAGACCACATAATCCTGTATTTGTTTTTTTGATTTCGGTATTTAAAAAACATAATACCTTATCTTTGATTTTATTTCAATTTTAAAACATTTTTCTAGAGAATTTACTTTTTAAATTTGAATATTTTTAGAACTTCCTAGACTTCCCTCTACACACTTATAATAGGGAACCCATCCTTCTTATTATTTACATTAAATTGATAATTTTATCTACAAAAAACCCTAAAAATTAAGATTTTAAAAATTTATTGCTACATTATACAGATATTTTTCTTCCAAAAATATAGGCCCTATGATTTTTAAAAGGATATCTTATAGAGTTCATTCAATAAAGAGGTAATTGACATAAATGATCACTTTCATTTTACTCAATCATTTTAAACCTATAAATCTGATTTCATTATCATGAAATAATAACTAAATTATAATAAAAATAATTAATTTTAATTAGGATTATGAACCCCCAATTATCCATCCTATTTTGTAACAAATGTGAAGTGAACGTATCGTTCGTGCGTGCGTACGACTTACCATCTCCGTGTAACGATATAATTCATTTTAATAACCATAATTTACGAAAGGGTATTATGATGGGATTAATATATATATAGTATATCTAGGAAATAATTATTGTTCTAGAATTATAATATCATATCTACATTCTTACCATCCATTCCATTGTAAACTTATAATTTCCCTCTTGTGCATGTGTGGGCTATCTCCTCCACAAAGCAATGTCATTAATTTTTCCATTCCACTTTACATAGATGGGAATTAATATGGATTTGGTTGATATATATGATTTATATTCTATAAAAATGGGGTTTAATTTGGAATTATTATTTACCATTGTTTTATTCTATCCATCAAAAAGTGAAAATAGTGTTTATATGTATATATGGTTTATCATCTACATGAATGGTGTAATTAATTTTTCTATCTCTAAAATTTATGGATGGATCAAAATATATTTATGATGAATATATAATTTATTTATATTTTAATTAAAATTCTATATATGATGGAACAAATATCAAATTATAGGGACCAAAACTGCAATCCATAATTATAATGGGAAAATGAAATAGGTAACACCCAAAAAGGATAATGGTAATAATGGATTATTAATAAATGTAAATTAAAATGTCATAAAGGGATAATATATGATATTTTATGTAAATAAATGAATATTTTATATAATTATAATAAATTTAAATTTATTATATTGGAGGATATATCACTTTAAAAACAAGTGGAACTAAGGGTAATGGATTTCTGTCCAACTTTAATTTCAGTGAGACGCATTCCATATTCACCGCTTATCTATTTTATGTTATATATATACTACCCATGAATTAATATAATGGTTCTTATTATTAGTCTTATTACGATATATATATATATATATATAAGTTTCTCTCTTTAGTGAGGATTTTATTTAAATCTTAACAAAGCAGTAAGGGATTTTTATAACCATCTCATTATTTATTAGGATTGTCCGGAATTAGTTCCTAATGATTAAATTTAATGATGAATCTCTCAATAGTCTCTTGAATTTTCTTATCCTATTGTCATTTATAGATATTCAATTTTTTCTTTACATTTTCCCCTCATTAATAACTCAATATATAGAAAGAATGTATTTAAAGAAGACAGAATTTACTTCTATCTTTGGTGAAAAATAATTTTTCTTACACATCCATATTTTATAAAAATGCTTCAAAAATTGTTTTAATATTATTTTATGATTTATTAAGTCCAATTTCCCATGTATTACTTTTTTAAAATGGTTTAAATGGACTATTCTTTTCATTTTGGGAGGGAGGTAATTTTTTTTTGAAAAAGACTGAAATGAATGTTTTACTTTTTTACTTATAATATATGAACATAAGTTCTCAAAATAATTACTAATCACTATTTTAAAGTTTCTTCTACAAATATCAATGTTTTTAATCAAATAAAATATATTCCATAATAATTAGGATATTTTCATATTTCAACTTTTTTTATTTCAATCTTATAAGGTTATTTTAATCAATAAATGTTCTAAAGAATCATTTAAATGAATTTCTTATATAAGATGACATAATATTATATTACATAAAATTTAATATGGATATTATCCATTTATACCATTTTTATCCTTTCTCAAGATGTTTTATGATTATGAAACCCTTTTCGTTTCCCCATGATATTATATGACAAAATATTCATAAAACCTATATCTTTTCCATGGGTAGTGTTATATTTATGAAACTTATTTACTTTTAAGAAGATATGATTTGATTAATTTTTTTATGATCTTATGGATTGAATATATTGGATTTTCATTATGTGGTAGGTGGGACCTGAATTATATATTCCTCCAATCCATTATGTAAATATAGATATCTAATAAGATAAATATGACAAAATGGGGAGTGAACCAATTTTAGTAAGGGTATATATCCATTATGAATTTCTTTGGACTGAACCATGACTACTATGATAGTTTGGGGAGTGATAACAATCCACTGTTATAGTCTGGGGTACAATTCATTACTACTAATGAAATGATTTCATATTCATATATATATGATAGAAACTAATGTATTATTCCAATTTTATGCAATCAATGATCATTTTAGTTAATTATTTTATGATTCATGTCCTATAAACTACAAAGAATATTTCCATGACTAAAGATTATGATCTATTATATGATTGGTATAGTTTTTAAGAGTTATTTTCATGCTATCGCACCCTTATACTCATGTTATGTCTATGTGATCATTGATCACTCTCTTGTTTACTCGTAATGATCATCATAGTTCACCCCTTCTTATGTTTACTTTCCCAAGGTTAGGAATAAAGGTTATAGATATGACATTTATAATAATGGTTCTAGTTATTAATAACCAAGTGGGAGATGATGTAGATATATTATTAACAAGTTTATTATGTGTCAATGTCTCAAAAGATACTATACCTATATCATTTCTTTGTGTATCTTTATGCTATGTAATGAATATTCATCTAATAAGTTGTAATATCTATGTATAAAAATCATGGGTTGTTATCACCCAGGGTGATAACTAGTAGAACCCACATGGTCGGTGACTAGTTTTCTAAACTGTGAAACCTAATTGTGTGACCAAAATTATTACATCTTAAAATTTACATATAAATCAGATTTAAGACATTAAATCTCTATTCTTCTTCATGTTATTTGGGATCCGATCATACACTATAAATCTAATAAATTTTGGTTTATTATTACACTTTGGAGGCCAATTGTAGGATATTTTTTACTTTTAACCCTTAAAAATATATGGTAAGGGTTATTTTTTTCACGTTACCTTGGATACTCTAATTTTCACTTGGAAACAAGCATGGAATAGGGATTACACACCTTAAACTAGGGTTTTTGAATGGATTTTGATGATAATATATTTATAATCCTTTAAAATTAATGAGAAGAGAACTCAAATACATAAGATCATCATTTGATTTTTTGAAACAAATTCATTGTGATTGATTTATTCACTCACTCTCCGCTTTTCCTAGAAAATAAATGTTTGGATTTTAACAATAGATTTTATGTTTTTTTAACAAAAACACATAATGATATTACATATTATACTCTCTTTGAAATTATGTTTTTTTATTTTCCCATTTTGTGATCGATGAAATGTTTTAATGGGACAATTTTTTCAAGGAAATTAATTTATTTCGAGGACTTTTCATGACACGATTGGCATGGGTTCACATTCATAATGGTGAATTTGTGGGATTTGGAATTGGATATCATTTTAATTTGGGGGAACCTATGATTATACCCCCAAGTGTTGACATGGAACTGGTGGTATGGGTTCTACTCACATGTTATGTCTATTTAGTGTACATATGGGATAAGAACCCATTAGTTAGGAATTTTCATTGTGTATCTACATTCATTGTATTATTCGAGTTATGATAATTTCTTATTTATTTTTATATTAATTATTAAAATTTTATACTCCTTACTATGGTTTATATTTGATGTTATAAAACTTTTTATTATTCAACCTCTATGTGTAGGAAACCATGGGGTCACATACTGGGTTGTATACTCAATCCATTCATGTGAACCATATAGTATAAGAATACACTATTTATCCTGATATTTTTAAGGGGAATTATAGTACCTTTCTAGAGGAACACCATGATGTCAAAGTCTTATCGCTCAGGATTTAAACCTTATAGATTACTTTTTTGTGGAGTTGGTTGTGGTACTACATTGTTTCCTTGGTTTACCTTTAAATTTATATTCCTTATTGGTGTAGTCTTTTTAGTGTCTATATTACTACTATGACTCAGATTATGTTTTTGGTGTATTAATTCATTATATTATTACTATGTATTATGCCATGAAACATGTTTATTTCTTATCATTGTGGTTTATCTATTGCAGATTAGTTATAGAGAGGAAAATTAACCACAATGATTTTTTAAATCCAACAAAATAAAATTCCCATAAATTATTTTCCAAAGTATATCACCAATGGTCTGTATAATTCTAGTCTTACCCAATCCAATGGGTCTGATCAGGGTTCTACAAGTGGTATTAGATTTTTTATCTACCAGTAAAAAAATTGGTATATAGCAACATTTTGTTGTGACTTGAAATGGAATAATAAAAAAGGCATACCAAACATCTTTATACTGAACATAAATTTACAATAGTGTTTTGTGTAAAAAATATGTTGAATCAATTGTAGGTTATCCTCGCCTCATCCTCATGCATTTAACCTCTGAGTGGTCAATATCATGCATTTATAAAATTCTTCCCTATGGGATGGAATATTTCATCTGATATTTTAGGATCATACTTGTTAGGATTTGGTATCTAGTAAATAATTTGGCAGTAAATTACTCGATGGTGACTTTTTAATGATTATTATTTGGTTAAAGGAATATGAATGTATTCTGGAGACATAGAAATAACTGAGAGTATGTTGCTGAGACTGAGGTTCCACCCAAGGAACCACAAGTGAACCAATAACTACTCATAATAATTTTTTGAAGCATTAAAGGATATGGAGAAAGGAAATTATCAAAAATAACCACATCATGTGGACCACTCACTAGAATTACAAAGGCAGAACACATTATATTTTGGGGTGACTTAGGACCAAAGAGGGAGGAAGAATTGACCCTTAAGATGAGTATAATTTTTCTATTTCTTGGGGAACCTAGATAAAATAAAATTAAATCTAAATATGTATATAATTGATGATGTGGCATGAAAATGGTGGGACCTAGTTCATCACACTAATGTCAAACACAGACTAACATGGGATTAAATTGAATAATTTTTTAATGAAAAATTATATTCCAATTCCTTTCGATCTTCACAAAAAATGATGTTCATCCAACTGAAGAAATTAAATTTATAAATTACTAAATATGAAGTGTGATTTACAAACATTTCTAGTTTTTCACCAGATTTGGTGTTTGGGTACTCATGTCAAAAATGGTCAAAGGGGGTTTGTGATTGGACATACTTTATTAAGTGGAGATGTTTTTCATAATGGATTACACAAACATGGTAAACAAGGATCTGGATGAATAAAAATATATAAATAGTAATTATAGTTGATTGAACACCTTCAACCTATCATACAGTGGTTGGCACCCTAGTGTTACCAACATGTGGAGAAGGTAAAACTACCCTCAATGTACCATAACACCATATAATCTTACCACTATTTCTGTTTCCTTTACTCCATGTCATATTAATCAGATGGGTTTCTACAAATGTGGTTCACTAAAACAAATTAAGATTTAATATACAATAGTACCTCAATAATTAAATAAAAATTATTGGTATGGTTACTTTAGTAGATACTATAACAATTTCTTGAAATCATCTTGGGGAGAGGATTCTGTTATATCACAAGATTCAAATGCACAATTGGGAATCTCTTATTAGTTAATTTGTCACCATCATAATCAAGGTACACTGGGTAATTTTAGACTCACACTACCACCCCAACATTTATCATCACAAAATAAGTGAATTAATCGATATGAGGGAGTGTATTGGAAACTCTTTGGAGGAAAAATAGTGATGCCAAACAAATATGTAGATCCCTCAATTGTGTGAGGTTCCATTATCATTTACTCTACCATGTTGAATGTTTTTTTGGACACCAATGATTCATAATAATTTATTTCTAATAATTTGGTAAAAATGTGATTTCTAGTGGAAATAATGCCTCATGTTATGTGTACCAGGACACCTCTTGTAAAAAAGAGTATTTGTTCATTAAATGTTCATCATGTTTCATCGCTATGAAATTAGACCAGTATTTGTTGGATTTCACAGACATAGAAAAATGAATCTTCAATATTATCTTAATAATGTATTATATGGTATTATAAAAGGATCATGATGAATACTATGCTCAAAATTGAATTTTACATCTCATAAAGGTATTTTCTATCTATTCAATGGACAGTGGGAAGTGAATGCTGGTAGAGATTAAACATTACAGATAGTAGTCAAAACAATATCATATCAATTGTCATGGATCAACTTACTGTAAATTGATGAAACTAAAAATATATATCTTCCTTATGTATTATATTTACTTACAAAATTCATCCTAGAAAACTTCTCTAGGATTCCACCTGAAAAGAAATTTGAATTTTCTATCAACCTACACCTAGGACTGAATCCAATTTCACTTCCATCATATAGAAAGGGATAAATATATTGGTGAGAGATGATTTTCCCATTGTAAGAGTTCAATGTCAAAGTATTTATAAGTACAACTAAATCTCATTAGGCCACTCTGGTTTTATTCATTTAAAAGGGTGGGGTAATATCCTGACATTGTCACCATTATCTAATGTTGAATCGGGTTATGATAAAGAATTGATACCCTCCTTCTCAAATTAATAACTTTTTTTATTAGTTAAAGGGAAAAAATGGTTCAATAAGATTTACCATTGATTGGGGAGTCACTAATATAGAGATCTAGTTTTTACCTTTTAATACTTCAGAATATTTCTATATATATTTCCTTATCCAGACGCTTATAGGTGTGTGATTCTCACGCTCAATGTAGATGAAATTAAATTTAGGAGAATATTTACTATTTTTCTATCATTTATTATTAATGTATTAATGAAAATAGGACAACTCATATAATGAGTCTCAGATCAAAAATCAGATACCACGACCGATCCTGAAACGTGAGTTTTACCATGTGCATGACCAAAAATCATTCTATGCCTGGAATCCTGATATCACTGAAGTTGGAGGGTCTATTTAGTGAAATAAATAATTATATATTATTATTTAATTTAAATGAAATAATATTGAAATACTCTTTTTAATCCCTATTATAAGAATTATGAAGGTGTATCCACATAAACCCTGTGAGAATCAATGGGATTTCTTTCCTCCCTCATTGGAGAATCATGATCCAAATTTGGAAAAACACAGGATCCAAGAAGATCAAGATGCAGTAAATGAAAAAGAACCACTGATCGAAAACATGGTAACACTAATCACTTTTTGGATTATTATCCTATTAATTAAATTTTTCAACATGTTCATCTTATTATCTTAGATTTTTTTTCATATTGGGAACCATTGCATGCTCCCATGTTCGCGTTTAATTTGTATATTCATTTTCCTAACCCTAGGCACCCCAAATATATATCTATTGACCAGTAATTCAAAGACAAATATCGTTTCACATCTGTTTCGTATTCCTTTCTCCTTCCTTATTTTTGTTTTATTCATCGTTGTATAAAGGGTTTGTGATTTGAAATTGTGGGGTAAGAACAAGAACGATTGGACCACAAAATCCATGGTTGATTCATGTACAATGAATAGAACAAAAAAATTGGGATGAAATTATATCATTGGAAGGATTCAAGTGATTTATTTGTGGATCCAAAATCCAAATTATAGATGGTGGGTGATGGGAGATATATATGGTGCATGCGGATTCAAAAGGGTGTTTCGGAAATCCATTTTATGGAAAATGGGGGCCCAAAAATGATGAGTGGAGACACCCCTATAGAATTTTGGGGATAAAAAAGTGTGGTTGGTTGCTTCCAATATGGATGTGGAATGTTTTGTATGGATATAACTTTCTTAAGAAATCCAAACTACAAGATGTATAGTTTTTAGAGCACACACCATGTAGTTCCTCTTTGGTTGTGGTGCAATGGTTTGAAAAATGTTAAGAAAGAAACATTGTGTTGTTGTAACAAACATTATATATCACTCCCCATATAGACTAGATGTGTTGTAGGGGCACAAATATAGGACCACGTGTGGGATAAAATGAAATGTAACAAATCACATGAACACGTGATGACTTATATGGACACTTCCAGAGACAGGGGTCGGACCCCAGGTGGTTGAGGGAGACCTTATATTACACCACAATTCCATATAGTGCAACATGATTAGTGAGTTTTGTACCATTAGGAACCCTACTAGGTAGTGGAGTGAGACCACACATAGTATTCCCCCTTCCTTTCTGAATAACCTTCTACCTCTCGTGTCTCCTTTTTCTAGACTCAAATTTTGGCCTATGAGTTTCCTATTATGATTTCTATTCACATAGAACTCAATGAGGGCCATTGTAGTGTATTTTGAAATATGATACGATATTTGTTGGTTGTGATTATTTTTTAGGAGGTTCTCGAAAATGGCAGTGAACATGCTTGATTATTAGAGTGGATAACCCTGAAAGATTTTAGAATGGGTCTTCTATATACTTAGTGGTACAGCTACTGGATAAGGAGTGGGTCCATTATCTACTGAGTCGTACCCCCTTGTGGACTAGGGTGTAGGTCACATGTCTACAGAGTGGTACCACCTCTTGGATAGGTTGTGGGTCCACATAATACAAATTCATACCCCCATGAAATTAGGTAGTGAGTCCTTAATATACTAAGGGGTAACCCCTAACAGAATAGGGCATGAGTCCTCTATATACATAGTGGAACCCCCTATTGGATAGCATGTAGGTACTCTTTATATTGAGTGGGAACACCTGTGGAATTAGGGAACTGTTAATCTATCTACTAAGTGGTACCCACCAATGGAACTAGTTAATTTTTCCTCAATCCACAATGTTTACCCCCCCCCCCATCAGATAGGGTGTAGGTCTTTCTTAAAATGAGCAACACCCCCCCCCAATTCACTAGCGTGCAGGTCCTCTATTGGGATATTGTGTCCCATCAACTACGTTGAACAATGGTGAGACGTGTTCCCCCTACATGATTACATATACATACTATAATGCGAGATTCTAGGCATCAATAATGGACTTCTATAATTGATGGAACAATTTCCATGGGTTGGGATATGAGATATAGATCTCTTTCTCTATCATTAGGTTCACCTTAGTTTGAGATTATATATCACTATATCCATTTCATTGTATTTTCTACTCTATTAAATTTGGTTGAGTTTTATATTGACTATTTATTACTATATTTTCTCTTTCTGGTCCCCCTTCAAATTTCGAGGTGTCCTAATAGGTATGTATATACTAACCCCTTCATGGGATTTTCCCACATGTGTCATGAGTTCTATAGAAATAATAGTTTGCTAGTGAAAATATATGAGTATAGCGATACCTCATGAATTAGACAGCATATTTTGGTTGACTCTTGGAGATCAGGAGCTGGGATCACTCTATAAGTTTACATTAGAGTTTTTTCAAGTTGGGACATATTTATGGTTGGGCATGTATTTTCCCCCATTACATTCTGTTTACATTTTCATACTCTAGTACAGACTATAGGTTTTTCATATGCATGGTTATATTATAGATACCACATATTTTTATTATTATTCATCGGTACTTCTTCATTTATATAGTTAGTTGTGTTCATAAATGTACATTAGGAAAAGGGCTCCCATGTTTGATATGTCTTTTAGTGCATGTCTCTATCCCCTAGCCTCTGATGGTGGGATTGGGGTATTTTTTATTAAAATCCCATTAGGTCGGGTCCTGATTGATTGTAATAATATTAGTCAATTCATTTGTTTGATTTTTGGTTTATTCCACTTATAATGATTTGATTTGGATTTAGGGAAACCTTGTTAAATTAGTTTGAATACAGGCCAATGAATCCTATGTTAATTTAGTGGCCAATATATCCATTCACAATGACCTTGACTACCTACTTATTGACTCAAAATACTAAAACATTGGTTGCTTGAATCAATGATTCCTGAATCAAATAAGATTTCGTCCCTTACTATCCATCTTCAGTCAGGTCCCCAATGCATATATATATATATATATATCTGTGTGTGTGTGTGTTCTCATCTGACCATGGTATGTCTTTACTAAATTTTCAGGATTCCTCTATGATGGCATACATCTTGGGAACTACATCCATATTGTGATGATGATCGGATGAGTGGTGAAACAACATTTAAGGTTTCATCCAATGAGATCCTTCCTAGAGCTGGATAAGTAGCATCACCCCCACTTATTGAGAAATAGATCATACTGTAAATGTAGGATGAGGATGTGTGTTGGCATAGCACACTCTGTGAGTTCCATAACCAGAGGCTACTAAGGTTCCACAATGAGAATGATCCCTAGGTAGTAGAGTATTGGTGAGATTTTGTGGGCCATATTTTAGGCTTATCTAAACACCGATAGATCTAGTGGTTTCATAGAAATCTATCCTTTTCTACAAATATTTTGGGTGATGGTAGAGTCTTTTTACATAAGTGGGTGATGATTCGACGGACTCTTTCTAGAACTTCTTAAATATGTTCTAGGGGGATTACTATACCTTCTTCTTTCACTTGGTTTGAATCTAGATTCCCATATAGCTACAGTCTGGTGGGATGGCTGTGGGTAAGTATGCCAGAGTTTCACATAGCACACATATTAATCCCATGACATGATCTGGGATGGCTACTTCTGAGCGTGGATGTTTGGTCATGCGTCTCCATAGAGATATATAGTCCATTCTTGTTCCCTTGTGCATAACCATATATTCTAGGGTATCATCGTTGGTTCTAGTGGTGAAGATAATCCTATCATAGGTACACAAATAATTTCAAACTGGTAGTGCATGCTACTAGGATAATTCGTCTCCAGTTTCTAGTAGGCACCAGTTGACCAAAGCATGACATAGGATACCTCCCATTATTAACTCTAGATTTTATTTGTGTGTACTAGGGACCATGTAGAGGACCACAAAATACTATATATGGGTGATAGTTTCCTTGTGGTGAGAGAGGTAACAAGGAATGTGATTTCCCAAACAGAGGAACTGATGATGTTAGGTAGATAGCAGATGGACATCCACAATAGAGGATGTTTCAGGATCAGGGATTTCCAATGTGAGGGTAGGGTTCCCCCCTAGGGATGCTGAAATGGAAGACTAGTAGGAGAAACTAGGGGTGGTGGGTAATTCTTTTAAATCATTCACCACCACCACCAAGTGGCCCACGTCAGGCTATGGGAGATCATAGTTGGGTTTGAGGACAATTTTAGGCTATATATGATCATGACCCTATAGAAAATGAGATGATAATAGGAACAATATTTTTTTAAAATTCTCTATTTCTTGTATTATTAGACATATATTCTAGACATTACATCATTTATTTACTCCTATTGCTAGAACTAGATCCCCCAGTTGAAGCGAAACCCCAGTTTCATTGTCTTGTGCTTCCTTAGAGGAACAATTATTAAATATATTTTATATTCCAGAATTGAGTGATATCTCTTGGTGTATAGTGGTTCTAATGGGACATTTTTAATTTTAACATAGAACCCAAAGATTTCATCTTGGGTATGGTTTGGGCGTCCATGATCTAACTTAAGATTGAATGTTACCACAGATGAGTTATATGCCTTCACACTAATAGGATGAGATTATCCATTATGGCTGAGAGAGATCCTAAGGATGGGCTAGTGTATTTTGTAATCCAAATCCCATAGTCTATTAAACGTCAGCTATAGAGTGAATCACATGGTGTTTCAGTCTCTTTAGGCATCTGTATTCTTTTTGTCAAGGAGGATTTTATTGATTTATACCCTGATGATGTTTTGAAACATCCTCTAAGGTGTGGGATGTATTTTTATATAAAATTGCGTCCAAACACCAATATAGTTTCTTCTTTATCAAATTATATGTCCCCAACCAAGCTTTGGGAGAAATTATTGTAGTTGGAGGACCTTTGAGAGAAGGGTTTTTTCAGACCCAGTGTGTCCCCCAAGGAATATCTAGTATTGTTTATGAAAAATTTGTATGGGATCTTGAAACATTATGTAGACAATTGTGTCATTATTATATAAAAAATAATTAATATATAACCCTTCCGAAGAATTCATGACATATTTGACCTGTTACAAGGTGCAAGTTGGTTCTCAAAGATCGATCTCAAGTTCATCTACCACCAGTTGTGATTTTATGAGGTTCATATTCTCAATATGGTGTGGAATGTTTCTATGGACACTATCTATTTCTATAGATTCCATTTTGATTAATGAATTCCCATGTTCTTCTTATGGTTTTGATGAACTAGATCTTCTTGACATATATGGGAAATTTTTTTGTTGTCTTTATCAATGAGAAACTTGTATACTCTACATCAAAGGATGAGAATTTAAAGAGCTTGAGGATGGTTCTAGACTTACTTATGGAGAGTAGACATTATGAAATACTATCAAAGAGCTATTTATGGACTCATGAGGATCAGTTCCAAGTAAATTTCATTTACAATCAATTTTTTTTCATGGTTTTAGGGAATATTAATGTAGTTCTTTCTTGGGACCCACCTAAGAGCATTTTATAGGTCAAGAGTTTTCATGGATTTTCAGGGTAGTATAGGAGGTTTTTGGTAGACTTCAATAGGATTTCAATCGATGTGAATTACCTAATGTAGAATGAGTAGTAATCTACCTAGATTGATCAGTGCCATAAGGCCTTCCAGGAGTTGATGCTGAGTTTGATGAGTGATCCTATTTTGATATTACCAAAGGAGAATGTGGACTCACTATCTTATAGGAGAGATATTGTTGATTTAATTATACAATTAGAGTCTCAGTAATGTCTTAAAATATAGATACATGAACTTGAGTTAGAGTCATTGGTTAGATTTTATATAGGAATACAAATACTAGATAGTATATGATCCTATGGAGGGAAACGTAGTAGAACATTCCCATAGTAGGAAGTCTCATTCTGAGTATTTGGATACGTTGTATCCGACCCTAGTTAAGTAGGAGAGTTAATATTTTCTTCTTTCAGTGGTATTAACTCCTTAGGTCCTCTAGCATGTGAGAGAGTCCATGTTTGGAGACATTTACTGTTAGGTCTTTCAGAACCAGATATCCTCATTAGATTCAACTGATAGATTTTATGAAGGAGGGAATAACATCATTCATTTCAAAGGATGGAATGTGGTCCCAATCACGATACTGGCGGTGGTGATGAGGTTGTTTTACAATTCTCCTTTGTATTTTAATCCTAGAGTAGAGAAGATGTACAAAGACCTTCATCAGAATATTTTTTGGGACGACATGAGGTGGATTATGGATGAGTTTGGCTCATGGTATCTCACCCATCATTAGGTTACAGCTATGTACCAGTTACCATCAGGTTTATTTTAGAACCTTGAGATCTTGGATTGGAAGTGGGATAGAATATCCATGGATTTCATGACTGTGCTTCCAGAGACAGCATGAGGTCATGACACCGATTCAGTGATAGTTGAAAAACGCATGATATTGGGACACATCCATAATATTTAAGAGTAGAGTTTTGTGCATATTTTTTTTTAATTTGTACGTATTGGATATTTTTAACATCATGGGTTCCCTTCATCTATTTCAACTGATCATAATGCATAGTTCACATCGTGATTTTGGAATGGAATGCATGACTCATTTGGGACCTAGACGAGGATGATTAAAGCCTTTTAACCTCAAAACATATGAAGATAGATCACACTATCCATGTGTGAAATTATATGGCTAATAATTTCATGTTAGACATATTTAGAGTTGGGATGATCACATTCCCTTTGTCGAGATTGCGTACAATAATAAATACCACTCTACTATAGTCATGGAACATTTTGAGGCCCTATTTGGGAGACCTTGTAGGTAAACCATGTGCTATATAGAGAATTGAGAGGCAACTCTTGTGGATCCATAGATGGTGTAGGTGATGACAGAGTAGGTCCAGGTCATTCATGAGTAGATGGTGATAGCTGAGGGTAGGATTAAATTTTTTGTAGATCAATGTTATAGGAACTTGGTGTTCATGAAAGGAGACTATGTTTTCATTAAATCCTCCCAATGATGAGGATTGTGGAGATTCTTTTATATAATAATGATATCCTTGAGGTTCTTTATGTCATTCATTTTCTTATAATGGGTTGGTGAATTTGCTTACCTCCTCACCCCACCCACAAAGTTGGAGCATGTTCACGTTGTCTTCAACTTGTCATGACTGATGGGAAACATTCAGGACCCCACACATTTAATTTACTAGGGAAAGATGGAAATCAATAATAGATCCAATTTTTTAGATAACTAAGTGTAAATAAAGTATTATCAGTTGAGGACCCTATGAGGATGGACCTGCCCCTTGTTTCGTGTGTTTTGATAGTATGGGAGCCCGTATGAGACCTCCTATAAGTAATATATCTAGATGAGGACTCAATATCCTGAACCATTTGGTTAGTTTTTTCTTTTTGGGGTAGAAAATATTATCAGAAATAATTTAGAGAAACTATTTCTTCCTTATAAGAATATGGAATGTTTCTAGATATTTTTTTAGAGCCAGTTACTAGGATGACAAGTGATTTTGAGGCTTGGTGTTCCCCGGATTATGTTTATAAAACTATAAAATATATATTATATCTTGAAAACTCAATTTTTTAAAGATAATTGGATAACCATTAAATATAATCTCTTATTGAAAATTCAAGACCATAGTGGAGTTTGAAACATGAGGTTTACCCAAGGTGCAACCTAAAATTGGTTAGAATTGGGCGTTTGGATTTAAGAAGTGTTGGAGGGTGTGTTTTGGTATATAAATAACTACATATATTTATTTAATTTAAATTTACTCAAATATAAATGATATATTTAATCCCCATTATGAAACATTAATACATGTGGCTGCATAAACCCTATGAAAATTGAGAGTATTTCCTTCCACCATGAATTGATGAATTAAGATCTAACGTTGATGAAACTATGGGTCCAGGAAGATCGAGTTGCAAAAAAAAAAGAAACTACTCCAATTATTCATTACATATGTCATTCCTCGTTAATGAATGGTCCTAAACTATGTAGAACTCATCAACTGAGTGGGGGTCTCTCAACACTTTTACACTCCTATTTTTTAGCTATGGAAATCTTTCTAGTTGGTAATGTACTTTTCCTTATTACTTTCAGTTTTCAAATTCACAAAATTGAATATCCTATCGGTTAATTTTATGCATGGTTATATTATAGATACTTTATATTTTTATTATTATTCCTCTTAACAAATGTATTGAGATGATAAGTTTCATCTGTACATGTATATTAGGTAAAGTCCTCTCAAGTTATATGTTTGACCCTTTGTGAGATAGTTGTTTTAATAATCACAAATCATGAAAATTTAAAAATCCTGAAAATTCACATATTATGTTATAAATAATTTTAATTGTGTAAATGAATAATTATAAATTAATAAATTATGTCACAAGGTATAATAAATTTCAATAATTCAATAAATTATGGATATTTATGTTTCAATATATTTACAACTGTATATTTAAATGTAATTATGAACTTCATATAATCATGTACTATTCAATGTAAGAAGACACTTTGTATGTTTTTGAATGTCTCTGACACCGACTGGTTCAAAGGAGTTACTGATGGATGACTCACTAGTGAGGACTCACCGATCGAAGAAGACACTGATGCAGGACTCACCGATAGAACAAGTGACTCACTGATGGACGACTTAATTATTGGTGATGCGCTGATAGTTCAGAGGACTTACTGATGGACGAGACACCAATGGGAGATGCACCAATAGATCAATGGACTTACTGATGGACAAGCCAATGATGGGAGACACACTGATATCTCAAAGGACGCACCGAAGGACAAGTCACTGATGTGTGACCCGACGATAGTTTAAATTGAGTCACCGATGATGACTCACCAATGCCCAGACAGACTGATAGTACAAACCACTCACTGATACCTAGATTCACTGATATTGATGGAAAGTTGTCACTAATATAGAGATTCACTGATACTGATTGACTGATTCCAATGACTAACTAATACTTATGACTCACTAGTGGTCATAAAAACTATTTCTATTTTATTAATTCAAATTTATATCTAACTGTTATATTTAGACAAATTAATTTTTTTGACATTTTTTAATGTTTTCCGTAGGATATTTAGAGGTCAATACAGGGTTCATGCATATGGGGATATCATTATATCTGCTAGACCTAGGATTATAAAATAATTACCACCTATATCATTCGATGTAATGAAAGAATGTGAAAATATGCAGAAGAACAACTACAATTCCCAAGCATACTTCCAAAAACCCAAGAACACAAAAGGAAGAACATATAGAGATATCAATAAGTCAAGTGAAACCTACTGAGTAGACAAGAACATCATTCTAACAAGAATCTAAACATATCATACTCTTGGAATATATAAAACAGAGGCTTCAACACTTTATATTGGAGTAACTTCCTGAAGAGGACTCAAAGTTCAATTCCACTACATCAAATGGGCCCACAGATGCACTGCATAACACATAGATCCATCTAATACAAACTTTACATCTATATCTCTATCATGTCATTTATTTACATTACTGATTTGTGTTCATATCTATCCATTGCACACACACAGAATCCTCTTCATAACTAGATGATACTTGATATCCTCAATGTCATACTATATTTATCATTTTTATATCCCACGTAGAACTGTGGAAGAGGTCTTATTTTACCTATTTGTTTTTTCCCCGTGAGGACTATGGTAAAGGTCAAGGGTGAATTGGAGGGCCTTGTGTGCTGTTGTGAACCCATATATGAAGGTTTCGAAAATAGAAGAAGCACTTGGGTGGATGTTCCAACTAGGATTATTGTCAATAGCAATGATCAATCCGAGATCAATATGACGGTAAATGCTAGTCTCTATGGATCGATTCACAGAAATAGACAATTAAGAAGAAAGGTCCCGGAACCACAAAAGTGGATCATCATAGGTTAATCATAATTAATTTAATTAATTGAAAAGAAGTACATTTTGGGTGTCCTTTCTTCATTGAAATTCTTGATCACGTTCCGATGACATTCGTCATTGCGTCGCAGAATCCAAGGGTAGACTTCCTCTAGCAGTGATCCACATGTGCACCTCGTATCTCTGGACGTCGCCAAATGAGTCTCTGTGTTTTAGCATGGAGAAACCTTTTCTTGCTTTGTCCGCCTTAGATCATCTTGATCCGATGGAAGAAGATCTCTCTCGGTCTTGGGAGCGTTCTTGGGGGAAGAAGTTCTTTCGGCCTTGAAAGAATTCTCCTGAATTTTTGTGCACAAAGATTCAATTATTGGGAAAATAGTTGGGGTTGTGAGGATATTTATAATCAGGTTTGAGGTTGTAGAGTTATGACAATAAATAAACGTTTTATGCATTTTATTTATTTCATTGACTCTTATTGAAAATACCATGTCGAATATTTAATTCCTTGACATGCCCCCACACTGATTATAATAAATATCATTTTATAAAACAATATAATATCCTAAAAATCCCGACTGGAAAAACTACACGGTGTGTAATATCAAATAAACAGTGTGTACTTGTTTTCCATTGAAAACTACACTACGTGTACATTCAATGTACACGACATGTATATTTTTTTCATTTATTCATTTACTTTCCAAAATGAAAACTACACGGCTTGTACATTTAATAATACACGGCGTGTACTTGTGTTCAAAATAAAACTACATAGTGTGGAATCATTAATACACGGTGTGTACTTGTTTTCATTTTATTCTTCCTCCAACATTAATATGATTTAGGCTTCCTTGAATAATTATTAAACCACATATAGGAATAAAATTTATTCTACTTGAGATACATGAATACGCTTAGTGTGTGACCATCTAGGCCTCTTTCTCGTTGGAATTAGGTGGGCTTGACGAAAGTCCAAGATTACTGTCGAGCAACGGGTCAAGGCACCCAAGAGAAAGAAGTTGATGCTTCATTGATTTATCAACTCATATGAATGTTTACTGTGTAATTTAATTCCTTTGTCTCAATATCTCATCAAGAAGATTTCATGGCAGTGTCATAAACCTATATGCTTGATCTGCCATTATTTGACTTCCAGAAATAAACTCGTCATGTCACCATGGCCATGGAATTTTTTCGACAGTTCTATTTCAATCAAAGGGCCTAAGATATCAAATTCCATAAATATGGAAGGGACAAATCCTTCCTCGACTTATCCATTAACAACATGTCATTCGTGACACACCCAACTTACGCTACTTCCCACAAACTATCTTCGTGAAGGGTTTCTTCAACAAATCTAAGTGTGCGAGTCATGACATTAGTTAATGATAATCTTTCAGTCTAAGGAACATTACAAACCCTCGTAGATAGAAATATCTGATGACACCAAAACATGCTGAATTACTACTGGTGGGTCTGTTATCATTATCTCCCATCTTGGAGATTACCAAGTGTGAACTCCATGAGAGAGAGAGTCTTGTCTTCTTACGAGTACTCGCACATGACGGTCTGTATACTATATGTCCTATCGTAGTATGTCATCCAATTGCAGAACTTTATTTAAGAATGTTTTTTATAGAGTTTCAAGGTTATCATCATAGAGGGGATCTGCCATGACCTTTTCAATGCAACAAATATTCCCAGACATTATTAAAGTATAGTCATCCAGAATAATGAAAAATATATAATAAGTGAAAATTCATGTAATTAAAGTACAAAACAGTTGGTTCTCAGGACACCAACCATAACAAACTCCCACTTGGACTAGAGACAACTTCCTAGTACTTTTAGTCCGCTAGACCTCATATAATGATCATGTTTTTGCTGAGTCAAGGCTTTAGTCAAGGGGTCTGCCACGTTGTCTTCCATGGAAATACTACTCACTACAACTTCACCTCTCTGAGAAAAATCCCTCAAGAGATGATACTTCCAAAGTATGTGATTTGTCCGCTTATGTGACCTTGGCTCTTTTGCAAGTGCCACCGCTGTAGTATTATCACAATAGAGTGTGATGGGATCTTTACTGCTAGGTACTACATACAGATCTTGAATGAAGCTTTGCATCCATACCGCTTCTTTAGCTACCTTAGATATTACGATATACTCGGACTCCACTATAGAATCTTCCACCACACTTTTCTTTGAGCTCTTCCAGTTCACTGCACCTCCATTCAAACTGAAGATGTAAGCAGTCTGTGACTTCGTGTCATCTTGATGAGTCTAGAAACTAGCATCTACATGTGCTCTGATGAGTAGTTCCTCATCTCCTCCATAAACCTGGAACATATCCTTTGTACGCCTCATATACTTAAGGATAGTCTTGAATTCCATCCAATGGAAGTCTCCTGGATCAGCTTGATAACTGCCTACCGCACTTAATGCGTAAGAAACATCAAGCCGTGTACATAGTATAGAATACATGACTAACACAATCGCGTATTCATAAGGGATACTTGCCATTTTCTTTCTTTACTCATGTGTCCGAGGACACATTTTCTTGGAAATATGAATTCCATGTGACACTAGCAACAATCCCCTCTTGGATTGTTCCATACTGAATCTCTTCAGTGTCTTTTCAATGTATGTACTTTGACTCCGGACCAGCATTCTGGTGGATCTATCACGACGGATCTTGATCTGAAGAATATATGTTGCCTCACCCAAATCTTTCATGGAGAAGAATTTATCAAACCATGAATTAAATCACTGTAATATAGGTACTTCATTTCCAATTAGTAATATGTCATCAACATATACTATTAGAAAAACGACTGCACTTCCACTAAACCCCTGGTAGACACAAGGCTCACATTCATTCTTAACAAAGCCAAATTCCATTACAGCTTCATCAAAACAAATTTTCTATGACCTTGATGCTTTCTTTAATCCATAAATGGATTTCTACAACTGGTATACCTTGTTGGCATCCTTTGGAGTCACAAACCCTTCAGGTTGTTTCATGTAGACATCTTCCTGGAGGATCCTGTTAGGGAATTCTATTTTGACATCCATTTTCCAAATATGATAGTCATGGTAAGAGGAAATTTCCAAAAGTATTCTGATGGATTTCAGCATTGCAACTGGTGAAAAGTTTTCATCATAGTCAATTACTTGACGATGTCTAAAACCTATTGCAACAAGTCATGCCTTATAGGTGCTGACTTGCCCCTCCCTGTCCAATTTCTTCTTAAATACCCATTTATTACCAACCATATTTACATCAACTGGAGGATCTACCAAAATCTAGACATGTTTTTGTTATATGGAATCCATTTCAGAATTCATGGCTTCTTGCCACTTGGCAGCATCTGTGCCTTCAACTGCTTCTTTGTAGGTAAGATGATCATCATTGTAAACCAATAAAGAGTCACCATCCTTGGTGACAAAAAAACATATCATTATGGTTCTCTCACCTCTCTCGTGCATCTATGCAATTCTTGTGTCTCCAGATCAGATTGTTCTTCCATGGGGCTTTGTGGAATCTGTTCTTGTACCAGATCCTATGTATCGTGAGCCTCAAATTCATCGAAGTCTATCTCTCTCCCACTATCTCTTTTGGATATGTGCTCCCTCTCAAGTAATATGGTGTTTCTGGCCACTGTAACCTTTTTGTATGAGGTGTTTTATAGGTAATATCCCCTTGTTTCCTTGGGATATCCTATAAAGATACACTTTGTGCCTCGGGGTGCATGGTTGTTACCTGAAGAGGCCATAACAAATGATTTTCTACCCCACACATGTAAATTTGATAACATGGCTTTGTGTCCACTCCATAACTCATATGGAATACCATTTATTGATTTAGTTTGTACTTGGTTTAGTATGTGTGCTTCTATTTGTAAATAATATCCCCAAAAGGATAATGGAAGACTCGCACGACTCATCATTGATCTCACCATGTCCAACAGGGTGTGGTTCCTCCTTTCACTTACACCATTCCACTGAGGTGTGTAAGGAGGAGTGAGTTGAGATAGAATCCCAAACTCCCATAAGAAATCAATAAAGTAATGATTCAGATATTCTCCTCCTCTGTCTGAGCGGAGTTTCCTAATCTTCTTACCAAGATGGTTCTCAACTTCGTTATTTTATTCTTTGAACTGATCAAAAGAATCTGACATATACCTCATTATGTAAATATATCCATATCTACTAAAATCATTAGTAAAAGTTATGAAGTACGAGAACCCACCCCATGCTTCAACTGGAAATGGTCCACACACATCTGTGTGAACTAATTCTAGATGATCTTTAGGCATTTCACCTTTCCCACTAAATGGGGCTTTGGTCATTTTTCTTTGTAGACACGAATGACATACACCAGGTGGTTTTATTTCGAAAGAATCTAAATACCCATCTTGATTTAATTTTGTCAAACGTTTCTCATTGAAATGACCTAGCCAGTCATTCCAAAGTTGGGTGTGGTGTGAGTCATGTGAATTAACTTTCTCATCTATTTCCATTACTCGGTTTTTGTAGTCTAACACATAATGGTCATTATATAAATGAGCCCTACCAAAAAAATGTTATCTTTATAAAATTTGCAACATGGACTTCCAAAATTCAAGATGAATCCATTAGTATCTGATCTGGATACTGAAATAATTTTTTTTGTTACAAAGGTTACATAATTACATCCTTTCAAAACCAAGACCATCTGAGTAGCCAATGTGAGGTGGTAGTCTCTGACAACTATAGCAGTGAGTTTGGCTCCGTTGGATGCTCGTATTTCCACCTCAACTTGGTCAATCTTTCTGAATATACTTGGTTCCTATATTTGGATACAGATGTTAGCACCAAAATTAGTATCTAATACCGAATTGGTAGAAATAGATAGATTTCATTCGATAACAAACGCATCTGGAGGTTCCCCTTGTTGCCTTGGCTGGGTGCAGTTTTTCTTCTAGTGGCCCTTCTTGCCACATGCAAAACAAATAGCCTCCTATTCTCTTGCCTCCCTTATGATCTTCCTTTTCTTGGAAGGCCTTGAAGAAGCTCTGGGCTTAAATCTCTTCACATTCCCTTTCCTTTTATTCACCATGAGGACAGAACACTTTTCACGCTTCATGTCATAGTCTACTTAGTGAATGAGGATAAGAAGGTCAGACAAATACTTCTCAATGTTGTTCATGTTGAAGTTCACAATAGAGTTTGAGAATCTCTAGGGAAGTGATGCAAGAATGAGATAGGTACCCAGTTCTTCTGGGAGTTTAAACCCTAGAACCTCCAAGTGCTTAGTGTAGCCAATGATCTTGACTACATGTGTCCAGGCTGGGGCACCCTCTCTAAGGTTTCTCTGAAATAGATCATTGGAGATCTCAAACCTTTATTGTCTTTCTCTCTCATGGTATAGACCATGGAGGTGATTGAGCATGTTGTAGGCATCCATGTCTTCATGAGACTTCATGAGCTCACTAGACATTGATGACAACATCAAACATTGAATGTCGAGTGCATCTCTCAAATGTTGATTATAGACCAATAAATCTTCATCACTCGCCCCTAGGGTAGGAGAATCAGGAAGTGAGGACTCCTCCACATAATACATTCACTCATGGCGTAGGATAAACCAAAGGTGCCTAAACCATTCCTGAAATTTACTGCCGGTGAGAATGTTGTCTTTATCCAAGATTGATTGCCGAGAAAATGTGGTTGATGAGTTTGTCATATTCTAAAATTAAAGGAGAAGATTTATCAATACATTCTCGATTACATTTTATGAGAAATAATAAATTTTATTAAGTCTCCCACTATTTTATCAAGTCCCAATGTCCCACACCATTGAATCTCGGAATGTCCAGTTTCTTTGAAATTCTAGTGGAAAGGATCCATATTCCCCTTTGCATAACCCCAACAAGGGTTGGTCAAGATATTTGAAGGTATTTAGGTAGGCTGGTATTTGCCAACTGTGAGCTTACAACTACTTGATCTGTTGAGTGGACTCCACAATCCTGAAATCCTGACTTGGATTTCTTCAACTCTTGCCTCCAATATTACATCAAGTCTAGCAAGGGCTACTCCTCTTGATGTAATATGGTTAAGTCAACCTGAAACCTTTTATAAGGGATCCTTTTAAAAAAGTAGGTGTCCCAACATGGGTTGGCCAAACACATAGTTTTATTGAGTCTTCACCTTAATCAAGTAATGGAATGCTTGGTCTGACTTAATATGGTATTTAGGGATTTTAATCCATTATTCTTAGTTTCGCATTATCACATGCTTGTTAATATTATGTGTTTCTTGATTATGTGATTAACAATGTTCCTATAATGTTTATGCATAGTCCATTTTTTATTTTATTCAATCTTTGCATGCTTGTTTATTTCATTAATTATGTGATCGCGACAACACATACATAATAAATAAACCATGCAATCAGACAGAAATAAAATAATATGGCATGATCATGAGCTTCTATTGGTTAGCTTATCCTACGGTTTGATAAGCTAACCCTGACCTAGGGAAAATGCCTTGAACCCAATTGTTTGTGTTTTACAACTCCCATATGTCCACCTTTTCATCTTCTTGGGTTGGTTTCACCTCATCTTCAGATTTTGAACCGTCTCCTCTGGAATGGGAGATCCTACTTTACATGGGGTTTACATTAAAGAAAACATGGGCACACACACCCTACATTTTTTGGAAGAAGGCTCGTAGGCCAATGAATTTAAATTAAAATTTTTTAAATGAAACCATACACATATACAAAGGGTCTTTGGTCTAGCTCATGATTATCCATAACATGCAATGACATTTACGCATATTTAGAATTCAAATTCTTTTAATCGTTCTACTATTCAAGATAAGTCGTGCATGAATTCAATTAATTATGATCATATAATTAATCAATTCTTTATCTTAAATTCCTTTTTGAATTTACTTGAGATTCTTCTCATCCATATTTCTTGTATAGGACTTTGTACTTTTGGTGGAAACCTGGTGAAATTCCATTTCTGGAAAGTACACGGTGTGTAGTTTATATTTACACAGCGTGTATTTCTTTTTCAACCTTTATCCAAAGTACACGCTGGGAGCTTTGGTGTGTTTTCTCTAATTTTGAAAATTCTGGTGTGCAAGGTGTGTAGATTAATCAAACATTTCGTGTACTTGTTACGCTGTTACCGGCCTGGAAATCTCATGTACAGGGAACACGACTTCTCCTTGTACATGGTTTCACCAGGACTGTATTGGACTACATAGTGTGTTGACTCAACATACACTCCGTGTATTTTTATTCCCATGCGCCATTCATTTCTGGTCAACACGGGGTAATAAATACTTAGGTGTACTAAATCACACGGCGTGGTTTGGCGGACCAGTACCTGTTCATTGAACCTAAGTACACAGCGTGTATTTTTCACTACACATCGTGTATTCTTGTGCTACACAGACATAAAGAGCGGCTTCTCCAGATAAGATCCTCTTTTTTAATTTAATCAAAATTAAAATTAAAAGTTGGTTTCTATGACGTGAATCGAGAAACAAAGGAGGAAGAACGGATCTAGATCATTCGGTTTTATACAACAATTTATCTTGAATTGAATAGAATATAATGCGTAAATTATTAATGAAAATAAAATTACTATAATCAACATTGTAACCTATCTTTGATACCAAATGAAGGTTTCGGGAACAGCAGAATCACGTGGGTGGATGTTCCCACTTGGATTTTTGTCATTAGAAATGATCAATCCGGGATCAATACGACGAAAACTGTCAGTCTCCACGGATTGATTCACAAAAATAGACAAAGAAGATGAAAGGTCATGGAACCAGAAAAGTATATCATCACAGGTTGATTATAATTAATTTAACTAATTGACAAGAAGTAACTTTTGGGTTTTATTTCTTCATTGATATTCTTGATCACATTCTGATGTGATTCGACGTTGCATCACAGAAGCCAAGGGTAGACTTCCTCTATCAGTGATTCACATGTGCACCTCGTATCTCTGGATGTCGCCAAAGGAGTCTCCATGTGCAATCTTAGAGAAACATTTTCTTGAATTGTCCGCCTTAGATCATCTTGATACGATGGAATAGGACCTCTCTCAGTCTTGAGATAATTCTTGGAGGAAGATGTTCTTTCGGCATTGAAATAATTCTCTATAATTGTTGTGCACAACGATTCTATTATTGGGAAAAGAGTTGCAGTTATGAGGATATTTATAATCAGGTTTGAGGTTGTAGATTTATGACAACAAATAAACGCATTACATGTTTTATTTATTTCATTAACTGTTATTGAAAACCCCATGTCGAATATTTAATTACCTAACATGAGCCCATGCAGATTATAATAAATGTCATTTAATAAAACAATATTGTATCCTCAAAATCCAGACTAGAGAAACTACACTGCGTGTAATAATAAATACACGTCGTGTACTTGTTTTTCATCGAAAACTACACAGCGTGTACATTTAATGTACACGGAGTGTATATATTGTTTTAATTTATTCATTTCCTTTACAAAATGAAAACTACATGGGGTATACATTTAATAATACATGTTGTATACTTGTTTTCGAAATAAAACTACACGACATGTAAACATTAATACAAGGCATGTAATTGTTTTCATTTTATTCTTCCTCCAACATTTAAACGATTTAGGCTTCCTTGAATAATTATTAAACCACGTACGGGAATAATCTTTATTCTACTTGAGATTCTTGAATACACTTATTATGTGACCCTCTAGGCCTCTTTCTCATTGGCAGTCGGTGGGCTTTCCTAAAGTCCAAGATTACTTTCTAGAAATAGGTCAAGGCACCCAAGTGAAAGAAGTTCACTCTGCATTGACGTATCAACTCATACGAACACTTACTGTGTAATTTAATCTCTTTGTCTCAATATCTCATCAAGAAGGCTTCATGGCAGTGTCATAAACCTATATGCTTGATCTATCATTCTTTGAAATCCATAAATAAACTCGTCGTGTCACCATGGACATGGAATTTTTTTGACAGTTCTATTTCAATCAAAGGGCCCGAGATATCTACATCCATAAATATGGAAGGGACAAATCCTTCCTCAACTTATCCATTAACAACATGTCATTCATGACGCACCCAACATACCCTACTTCCCGCCAACTGTCTTCGTGACGGTTTTCGTCAGCAAATCTAAGTGTGTGAGTCATGACATGATTTAATGATAATCTTCTAGTCTAAGGACCATTACACACGCTCACAGATAGCAATATCCGATGACACCAAAAAATGTTTAATTACTACTGGAGAGTCTGTTATCATAATCTCCCATCTTGGAGATTACCATGTGACAACTCCATGAGAGAGAGTCTCGTCTTATTACGATTAATTACACATGACAGTCTGTATACTATGTGTCCTATCATAGAATATCTTCCAACCACATAACATCATTTAAGAATATTTGTTATATCATTTCAAGGTTCTCATCATAGCGGGTATCTTCGATGACCTTATCAATGCAACAAATATTCTAGGACATTTTTATATTATAGCCATTCAGAACAATGACCAATATATAATAAGTGAAAATTCATGTAATAAAAGTACAAAACAGTTGGTTCTCAAGACACCAACCCTAAAAATATCCAGGGTGTGGATCAAACTTTTTCTATTAATTTAAAATCATTGGTGGTAGGTGATCATCAATTGTAAAGAAATAAATCTCTACTTGATAATTAACCTCTTGTATTAAATTCCTCGGTGCCTATTGGTATTTTATTTTACTATGTTTTTTAAAAAAATCATTCAAAAAAAGTTAAAGTCTGATAGTTATTTTAGAAAGTGTTTATAATAGTTTTGAAATAGTAGGATAGTTTCAAAAGTTATATTAATCATTAGGTTATTATAGCTGAGAACTAATCAATCTCTTGAGAAATTAATTGAACATTCAAGTCTCTTATAAATTCACTACAAACTGACATGGATTATATTTTTTATTGGGGAAAATTTACAATTAACCAATTTTAATGAAAATATTTTATATTGAGACAATTCAACCCCCCCCCCCCCCCTCTTGAGTACTCTACTCGACCCACATTTGGTATTAGAGGATTTAATAAACATTCAGTTTTCAAATAATTTTCAAAATTTTAAAACTGTGATTGTAGTTGTATTGAAAAGATCTGAAAATTTCGGTTCATACTAAAGTTATATCTCTTTAAAATATTTTCCAAAACTATATTATAGATACTAGATTAGAAGGAGTTTCTACAAATAGACCATCTTTTTAAAATGGAAGAAATTATGCTCAATGGAAGCTTAAAATTAAAATACCTTTAGAAAGCATGTTATTTGAAATCTAGATTGCTATTCAAATTAAATATTCACTTCCTAATACTGATATAAAAACTTGGGATTAAGATAACAAGACTGAATTTAACAATAACTGTAATGTAATAAATGATTTATAATATGAACTATGAGATAAAGAATTTAATAGAATTTCTTCCTCTAAAAATGATCATGAGAGTTGGGACACATTATCTATTTCCCATGAGGGAATAACTAATGTGAAAGATATGAGATTAAATAATTATACTATTAAAAATGTTAATATTATAATGAAGCATGGTGAATCTATTTCTGATATCTATCTATGGTTCAATGTAATTTTTAACAACATGGTTTCATTTAGAAGAGTTGTTACATCAATGGAGCAGATCATGAGGATTCTGTGATCTATACCAGAGAGATGGAGAGTGACATCAATACTATAAGACAATAATGTAACATTGATAAACTTATAATAAAGGGACATATTCAAAAATTAATGATGCATGAAGAGGAACTAAAGGTGAAGCAATAGGAGGAAGAGACCAATAGAAAATATGTATCCTTTAAGACTACCACTTCCAATAGAAAAGACAAAGAGAAAGTTCAAGCTACTGTAGAGAGAAAAAGTAGTGATGAATTAGCTTCAGAGATTTATTATGAAATAGCCCTACTGTTTTGGGGATTCATAAAATTATATAGAAAGAAAAATTTCTTTAAGAAATAAAACTATAAAGTAAAATATGACAGTAAGAATAACTGGAAGAAGGATAAGAATAATCCCAACAAATCAGAAGAAATAGTTTGTTAAGAATTCAAAAGGAGGGGGCATTTCAAAGCATATTGACCAAAATTAATGTATAAAAATAAGTTTGAGAATAAAGATAGGAAATATAAGAAGGAAATTGAGGCCATATGGTGTGCATCCGAGGACAACACTAGTGAATATTCTTATTCTCAAAATGAGAAAGAAGATATGAAAAACATGTACTTTATGAAAAAGGCCTCAAAGGTACTCTTAATATCTTTAATAACTAATCACTAATATTCTAGAGAATAATCTGAATCTGAAAATAAGAAAAATGATGAACTGTTTGATTTTTTTAATATTCTATAATAAACATGTAATAAACTGAAGGATAAGTATATATAATTAAATAAATATCATGCACTATATACAAATATTAAATCTAACTTACTATTGAAAAAGAGAAAAATGCACAACTGGTAAAAAAATAATGAACAAAAATTTTCAAATTATCAATTAAAGAATGATCTATAAATTTTTACCAATGGAAAAAAACACACTTAATTAAATGGTAAAAAGATACCTCCTGGGTATTCTACTAGAATAGGATATCATCCTAGACAAAAAAAATTATCTAAAACACCTATTAACTAAATCTGTAAATTCTTCTTCTCTATCCAAATATCTAGATTGTACTACAATAGTTAGTTCTTATAAATCTTTTACTACATCATGTTTTATGGACCAAATATTTTCTATTTTTCAAATACATTACATTCTACATATAGGAAACCCATATGACAAATGTGGGGTCCAAAATCCTATATAACTAAGGTTTCTAGACCCATAAAATATGGGCACAAAAAATTTTCTCAGATGAATTGTTTTGTTGGTAAATTTCCAAAAGAGTTCTTGTAAAAATCGTAGGTGTAGGATCGAATATGTTAAATGAGATCCTCAAATACTAGAAAGGGGTTGAATTTTATTCTTTAGAAAATTCCTATAGAACCTTTAAAGTTTATATAAAACTTTCTTAATGAATTTTTCTTAACCTTAAAGAAATCTGTTTCTTAAGATTATCATTTAAATTTAAGAAAACTTGGTTTAACAAAGTTAAATAAACATTTACAAAACCTCTTAAAGAAACCTTTTCTTAAACTTACAACAGTAAGATAAAAACATAAGAAATATTTCATTAAAGTAAATATTCTATCTTAAAGCGTATAGAATCTTTGATACAATCAGAGTAACGGAAATACAAAGTATAAGAAAATTATACATTCTATCTTTACAAAGATAAAACAGAAACAGAATTAAAACAACTTGTAAACAAGTAACAATAAGATTCTTTTAACCCAAAGAGAAGGGTATCCCACAACCTTGGATAAAGGTCCCTTGATTTATACATTCGTGAAATTCTATCTTACCAAAACCCAGGTAAGCCCTCAATCTGAAGATCTGTAATTGTCTTGTTATCCTTGTAAGTCATCGATTTAGAGGGAAATAGGAACCTATGTCTTCTAGAACCGGAATCCCATGATCAACATGATAGTATTTTGCACAAAAAATGTCTAAAAAATTTGTTCACACCCGAACAAGTTGTTCATGACATCCCCACTAAGCATTGAGAGTTGTTAGAGCCTCTCTCTCTCTATAAATCACTTCACATCTTTTTCACATGAATCAGGTTCATCCAATCTCTACATTTAAGTCCATTCCTCATTCAAATCAACTTGTATTTATAGGAAAAACATCCCAACGGTCTACCCCACTCCAACGGTCATGTTTTCCTAAAATTTCAGAGGGACTACGACACATGCCAAACCTACAACTGTTAGTTTGTAACAGATTGTACGACATCATTTAAAGAAAAAGAACCGATGTTAAGACAAAGATAAAAGTTATTTATAAGAAATATTAGAATCTGATAATATTGGAATGATACATTAAAAATCTCTAACATTATCAAGAAAATAGATTTTTAAGAAAATTAAATCACATTGAAAAAATGGTATCACATTTGTACATGAATTAGAATCATGAAACGGAATGACTTTTGTACCATATTCGGAATCATAAAACTAAATGAAATTTATACCAGATTCAGAATAATAAAACTAAATGACATTTGTAATAGATTTTTAATCATAAAACTGAATGACAAAAACTGTATGTAAAACAGAATGACATACTCGGAACTTAAGAAAAAAATCTGAACATAAGAAAAAGTCTGTGATTTTCAAAACATAAAAACATAAGGAATGAAGAAGTAATAAGATAACCTTATTGACTCAAAAATTGGTACTTGGAAAGTGGCTATTCAAGACACATGATAGAATATTACTCAATATTCAATAATCTCATCAAGATTGATGTGGACATGTAACATTTGGTGACAATGGTAAAATTAAAAATCATCATATTAGGCTAGATTTGTAACCCTAACTCGATATCTTTTTTCAAAGTACTTTATTTTGATGGATTAAAGTATATCATGCTTAGAATATCTCAAATGTGTGATGATGGATTCGATTTCAAATTTTAAAAAGATCCATTACATGTTTTTTATGCAAAAATTAACTTAGTATCTACTTCTCTTATAAATGATAATGTATATTCTATAAATTTAGACACACTTCCATCATAGAATGTTCCCAGTCTAAGTTCCATACACAAAGAGTCTTGGATCTGGCACAGAATATGAGTACATTCTAATGTACACTATATTAAGATATTAACCATAAATGTTTTAGTTAAATACCAGTCCAAACTATAGTTTCTAGACAATATAGGGTGAAATCATTGTCAAAAAGGAAAGAAACACAAAATATATTTCAAACCAAAGATATAAGTTACAACATATCAATATCTTGAGTTGGTTCTAAAGGAATTGTAAGGACCATATAGAGTTTCAAGTCTCACTGGGAATTACTATGTTTATGTTCTTGTAGATGACTTCTTTAGGTATACTTGAACCTTTTTCATAGCTCACAAATGTTATGCTTTCTCTCATTTTACAAATCATGATAGAACCATATAAAATTACAGTGGACGTAAGTCCTTAAGAAGTGACCATGGACGTGAGTATGAAAATCAATACTTTCAATATTTTTTCTCACAAAATGTCTATAAAACTAACACCTCTACCACTAGGAAACCTCAACAGAATGGTGCAGTATAATGAAAAAATAGAACCCCATAAGGAATTTCCTGACCAAAGATGAATGAATATGATCTACCGATTTCTTTTTGGACAGAATCTATTAATACAATGTGTTATATAAGAAATATAATCTAAATCCTACCTATCCTTAATAATACTATTTATGAGTTGTGGAATATTAGGAAACCCAAAGAAAATTATTTTAAACTATTTGGATGTAATTTTTATATTCTAAAAAGTAAATATAATCAAGATAAATATGCCTCAAAATAGAATAAGGAATATTCCTTGGATATTATACATTAAGAAATGCATATAGAGTCTTTATTTAAATAACCAGATGTGTGGCGAAATCTATACATGTAATTTTTGATGAAACAAATCCACAAGAACCTAAAACCTTTCTATAAAATCCTGAATAACATATGTTCAATCTGGGCATCAACGCTAAACACTCTAACTATCCTATAAGTAAATATATTAAAACTTCTAGTTTTGGAAATTCTTTAGATTCTAGCCATATTGAACCAGAACCAAGTGATGAACCTAAAATAACTAGCCCTACTTTTACTAGACAAACTAGAACCCTTAAAAAATCCCTTTGATGATGTAGTTAGATATTTAGATAGAGGAACACAAACTATAGCTTCTGTGAGAAGTTGGGTTGAACATAATTCAAACTTTTCACAAATTTAACCTAAAAATATTAATGATTCAATCAATGATGAATTTAGGGTGATGGGTATTCAAGAAGAGATTAATCAGTTTTAGAGAAATAATGTCTGGAAGCTGGTTGATAGAAAAATGATACCATGGTCATGGTAACTAAATGGGTGTTTAGGAATTATGTAGATGAAGTTGGAAATATAGTTAGAAAGAAATATAGATTGGTTTTATAATGATATAATAAAGAATAGGGAATCGATTATGAGGAAACCATTGCACCAGTATCTAGGCTTGAGGCCATTACAATCACAATTTCCTATAAAGCAAACTTGGATTTCATAAAAACTCAAATTTATGTTAAAAGGGTTTTCATAAATGGTTATATAATTGAGAATTTTTTATTGGAAAAACCCCCAATATTTATAAATAAACTTCTTCCAAATCATGTTTTCGAATAAACTAAAGCTTTATATGGTTTGAAATAAGCTCGAAGATATCGTTATGATAGGTTATGTAACATTCATATTTCTAAATGTTATAAAAAATAGTTTCATATAATAATTTATTTATAAATATAATTTATTAATTTTTTTAATATCTCAAAAATATATAGAAGATATTATTTTTGGGTTTTCTAAAAATTCCTTATGAAATGATTTTTCAAAAATCATGTAAAATGAGTTTGAAAAGAGTATGATGGGTGAACTAAAATATTTTCAGGGATTTCAAATATTTCAAAAAAATTAAGTTATTATTATAAATCATTGTAAATATACTAAATATCTTTTGAAAAGATATGGATTTTATGGAATTAAGAGTATTTAAACACCTTTGAGTTTCACTTGTAAGTTAGATCTTGATGAAAATGGGAAATTTTTCAATCAAAATACTTAAACTGTAATGTTTGGGAGTTTGATTTACATAATTTCTAGTAGCCTAAACATCTAGTTTTGTGTATGTATGTGTGAAATATTTAAAAAATACCCAAAAGAGTCACATTTAAATGCTGTTAAAATAGTTTTCAAATACCTAAAATATACAACTAATTTAGGACTTTTCTACCCTAGAGGACAACCATTAAATATGGTTAGTTATTCAGATTCTAAAATTGGTGGGTGTGAATTATATAGAAAGGGAATATTAGGAACATGTCACTTTTTTGGTAAAATCACCAATTTCATTCTGTAGTAAAAAAGAAAAATTTGGTTGCATTGTCAACTGATATAGTAAAGAACATTGATGCTGGTAGTTGTTGTGCACAAATTTTGTGGATGAAACACACTTTATTATATTATGGTTTTAAATTAAAATATATCCAAACTAATTGTAACAATACAAGTGATATTAACATTTCTAAGAATCTAAATTATAATTACAAAATAAAACATATTGATGTATGAAATCACTTTTTTAGAGACCATTATCAAAAATGTGATATAACTGTTGAGTTTGTTGGGACTGAACAACAACATTCTGAAATTTTTACCAAAACCATAAAATATGAGAGAATGGGATACATCAGACATGTACTAGGAATGATAAATCTATAAAGACTATCTGACCTTATCCCCTTTGAAAAATCAATTTGTCTATGACACTGATCATTGTGACACTGATCGTGTGAAACCAATTAGTTGAAACTGATCAGGTGAAACCAATCAAGTGAAACCGATCAGGTGAAACAAATCATGTGAAACTGATCTTGTCAAACCAATCAGATGAAACTGATCATGTGAGGCCAATACAGCTAGACTAAAACTGCTACTTATCGAGACCATTTAGTAATTCTATTTTTCTATATATTTTACATAAAATGACTTAGTTTCCTATTTCTTATTTTACTGTTATTATATTTAGTATTTTCATAAATTAAAATACCTAAATGATAAAATTAACTTGATCCAAAACCCTTCACTACCCTCACTACCATCGAACCTCCACCCTATCAACTAACTTCTTTGAACCTGAACCATTAGAATGGCGAGGAAAAAGTGCGCGATGGAAGGACCAAATGAATGATCATTGGACAAGGGTCGGAATGGAGAATCAAGTAGTTCCACATGTTATATGAATCTGGAGTTGGGAAGCTGCATAGTAACTCTTGAGAAAGAAGTAACTGCCGAAAGGTTTCTATCGAGCAATTCTCTTTTTCTAAAAGTTCTCAAATCACAAGGGTGGATTAGTTGGTTTTCATATAATAAGATACCTTTATATAACAAGTGGTTACACCAAATTTATCTCTACATGGAATTGTTTTAGGAAGGAGCCGAGGAGGCTCGGATGAAGTCTTTGGAGAATGGAAAATATATTTATTTTTCATCAAGAGAGTGGGATGAATGCTTTAAAATGCCACATGAGGCCATATTTACTAACTACAAGGGTAACATTCCACCATATATAGATTAATTTCCATATGAAAATTTATTGAAAGATTTTAATGTAAATGAGGAGCCCAAGAGGCTGTTACATTCAATATTAGATGGAGATGACAGAATGATTTTCAAATTCTTCCAATGCCAAATCTTCTCATGGAAGGGAGATTTTTCTGCCTTAAAGTATCAGGATTCCATCTGGATTTATTTTTTTAATAATGAGGTAAAAGTGAATCTGTGTAGCTACCTTATGGTACATATATTTGAAATGATCAACCCCTTATAAAAGGAAACTTGTATATATTATCCAAGGATGATGTTTTCAATTTTTAAGAAGCTAGGATGCATGGCGGATGGAGATGAGGTGATTTCTACATGTAGAGTTTTCTGCCTGCACAAAGACATCTCCAAAAGGATGAAACTCATTTGTAACTCATCAAGAAGAATGTGTGTAGAAGATGAGGATAAATTTTATTAGTATTAAAATCCCATTGATAATCTTATAAGACCATGGGATCAAACTGAACCTGATCTTAAACATGTTGAGAAGTTTGTGTATTCAGATGAAGAACAAGGTGAGCCCGAGCTCGAAAGAGAATTGGGGTCTCTTATATATGATAGGAGTGACACAAATATTTCTAGAATCCCTATAGACATGAAAAATGAACCTGCCAGTGCACCATTGTAATTACCTTATATGGAACAATTATTAGATGATGATGAGGAAGAGACTGAAGTCTATGGAGTAGAAGGTTATGTGAGTATGAATGATGATGATGATTAAGAGAATGATGATGATGATGATGAGGATGATAATTTTGAAGAGCATGTGAGTGACTCCCTAAAATCTAGACAATATGCAGTTAGTTTAGGAGTGGAGTCTATGAATAGAAATTGTGGTGAGGGTGGTATACATGATGATGCTCATTCTGATAGATAGGTTTATATTGATGGTGTTGATCATGCAGTTGGAAATGTTGGACATTAGGATGGACATGACAACCTTGATGATGATCAAGGAATCATTCGGGAACTTATTGATATTATGGATGGAGGACTAGAAGAAGAAGGTGAAGCTCAAATTGAACGTATTCCTTAGAATGAGGGAGAGCCTCAAGTGGATGTAGGTCAAGAAGAAGAATCTCATGTTCAAATTGTAACAGCACCTCAGAATTTTATTTTGGTTTGAGGTCAATAAAAATAAGGTGAAATTTAGAATGAGGTAGAGCCTCAAGGTAAAGAGTGAGAATTGATACTATGGAGCCTAGATATTGGAATTGTTCTAATGAGTTGAATAGAAATGCAGGATATATCCTATTTGGGATAGACTATGATTAAAATTATGACATGGTTTCTCCTCATACTTCACACGGTGATGTGGAACTGACTACTCCTACTTCACCTATCTTACATAATGTTAATGATCTTGTTGTACCTTCAGTGCCTAGTGACTATGTCACCAAGGCTGATATCGAACAATTCAAGGTTGATTCCTGTCAATATGTGAGATCTTCTTTTCAGTCAGAAATGAATATTTTACACCTTAGAGTATTTTAGAGGAATATGTAACTTGAATTTCAAGAATAGTAATTTGGGAGATACAGCCCAATCTTATCATTACAGTCGAGACCATTGTTAGAGATAATTCAGTGTTGGGAGAAGAAGGTATGAAAATGAATCAGGAAATTTTATCTCCATACAATGATTTCAGGACCACACATTGTGGTGTTATGGAGGTTCTTAGGAATCTTGTAACACATCTACTAAATTCAGATTTGAAAAGGTTGACAGATGATCTGGGAAAGATGGTTTCAAGTGCATCCAGTTCTAGAGTTACCAGGCATGCTACTAATATGGTGTCATTTATGATTGTGATAAGAGAAGAGATGAGGTCCATTCCTAATGACTTCAATAAAGAGGCTCTTTCCATCATGCAAAATAATTGTTACCATTTATGTAACACTAAGAGATAGGGGAAATGAGGCTACTACTGCACAAAATAATATTAGAGACAAATTGAAAAAATATTTCTATAAAATCTAAACAAATCATAAGTTGAAAAACATCTTTAAGTAATTTTCTGAGAATCTCAAGATACCACTAGTGACTGAGGCATTCAAGAAGCAAGTGATCCACTTGAAAGATTTTACACCCACATTAGAGAAATTCATGGAAAACAAGGAAGATTTAGAGAAGGCCATGTATTATGGGGTGAAATCATCAATGATATTATCACGCTTTTGATTCCCTACCTGCATGTACAACTTGAGGCTAAAGTGGTCCCTGTAGCTGCATCCATTAGACCAAGTTCACTGCCTCCTACTCAGATAATAATGTCTCAAGATTTATATCAAATAAGGATAGTGATCCAAGAGCATCCTCAATGTCATGTTCTGTGAAAGTAGAGACCAATCCTTTCATCTAACTTCCCTACAACTGTTTTATTACCTAGTGTAATCATTCGGCCAGTCCTTCCTACATCCACAACACCACCCACTGAACCCACTATTGACCCATCAGACAAAGGGAATGCTCCTCAGCCTCCTAATCTTTAGTTGGAGATCATTTTTTTAGGGATTGTTACTTTTTTATTGTTGTAATATTTTTTCCTTAATGAATATCAATTGAAATTCAATATGTCTCAAGTTTCTTTATGTTTTTTTATTTATCTTTTCTATTATTTACCTTTTTGATAATCCCAAATGGGGGAGAAATATAGGGATGGTATAAACTCTTAACCTAAAGGGGGATTATATCTTGTACTGGACAGATAGCATGTAACCAAAAAAGAATATATATATATATATATATATATATATATATATATTCCAGATTTGATATAATTTAATACAACTAAGGGTGATAATAATATTCTTCTATATACGCTCTGCTAAAATTATTGAGGGGGATCATAAAAGGAAAGACCTTGTAGTTATATTGAGAATTCACATTCACTATAGGTATGCTATTTCAGGTCATGCTTATTCCTTAACATCGTGTATAACTCATTCATTCCATGATTTGTGATTAGAAAAAATGGTGGGATTGTTGGACCATTTGTGAGATAGTTGTTTTAATAATTACATATCTTTCCAATTTACAAATCAATATAATTCACATATTTTTTTATAACAAATGATAATCTTGTAAATGAATAATTATAAATGAATAAATTAGGTCAAATTGTATAATACATTTCAATAATTCAATAAGTTATTGATATTTATGTTTCAATATATTTACAATTGTATATTTACATGTAATTATGAATTTCACGTAATCATGTACTATTCTGTATAAGATGGACACTTTTGTAAGTTTTTCAAAGTCTCTGACACAGATTGGTTCAAATGAGTTACTGATGAATGACTCACCGATGGGGACTCACTGATCAAAGAATAGACTGATGCAGGACTCACTAATCGAACATGTGACTCCCCAATGGATGACTCGCCAATGGGTGACGCACAGAAAGCTTAATGGACGTAACGATGTACAAGTCAGCAATGGGAGATGCACTGATAGTTCAAAGTACTAACTGATGGACGAGTCACTGATGGTCGAAAAACTAATATTTCAATAGACTCACTGAAGGATGAGTTATCTATAGGCGACACACCGATAGTTCAAATGTTTCATCTATGATAACTCAATGATGCTAAGATAGACTGATAGTACAAAAGACTCACTGATGTCCAGATTCATCAATACCAATGGAAAGGACACCCTGAAACAGTGAGTCACTAATATTGATAGACTCATTGATACTTATGACTCACCAAAATCCATAAAAACGTTTTTTATTTTATTAATTATAATTTATATCTAACAGTCATATCTAGAATAATTAATTTTTATAATGTTATTTAATGTTGTCTATAGGATATTCAGAGTATATTACGAGGTATATGCATGTGGGGAGATCATTATGTCTATTGGACCTCAAATTATAATAGAATTACGAGCTGGATCATTTGACATAGAGAAAGATAGCGAAATCGTGAAGAAGAACACCTATAATTCCTAAGCATGCTTCAAAAAACCCAAGAACTCAAAAGGAAGAACATACGGGGAGATAAATAAGTCAATCATAACCTGCTGAGCTGACTTGAACATATTTTGAATAAGAAGTTAAACATCTCATACTCCTAGAATCCAGAACCGAGTGGCTTCGACACTCTATTTTGGAGTCATCTTCCTGGAGAAGTCTCGATCTTGAATTTCACTACATCAAATGAGTCCAGAGCTTCACAACATAACACATAGAGCCTTATAAACCTAACACTACATTTTTAGCTCTGTTATGTTCATTTCTTGAATTTTATGAGTAGTGTGTGTATCTTTTTGTTTCACACACACTGACTCCTATTCATAACTAGAGGATACATGATATCCTCAATCTCAAACTACATTTATAATTTTTATATCCCACACAAAAATTTGGAAGTGGTCTTGTTTGACATATTTTTTTTCCCATGAAGAATTATGGTAGAGATCAAGGGTGACCTAGATAGCCTTGTGTGTTGTTGTGAACCCTAATCTAGGGGATGAATCAAAATTTTTATTAATTTGAACTGCTTGGTGGTAGGAGATCACAAAGTGGAGAGGACTATGTCTCTTCTCGAGAGTGAACCTATTATTTTATATTCCAATGTTCATATTGTTATTTCCATTTTGTATATTTTATAAAAAAATCATTGAATCATAGTTAAACTCTGATAGTCAATTTAGAAAGTCTTTATAACAGTTTTCAACAAAGTAGGATAGTTTAAAAAGTTATATTAATCTTTAGGTTAGTATATCTAAGATCCAATCAATCTCTTGAGAAATTAATTGAAAATTTAGGACTCTTATAAATACACTACAAACTGACATGGATTTTATTTTTAATTGGCGGTAGTTTTAAAATAACCGATTTTTAACGGAACTTTTTATAGGGACTCAATCCCCCACCCCCCTTTAGTACTCTACTCTGACCAACATTATGTATGCCTTTCTATGATTGTCACTTTCCGCTGGAATATAGAGGTGGGCTTTGGGAGGTTTTTCATCGATCCTTGTTGCTTTTGGGGAGGACAACGAACATTAAATTTGGAAAGAAGATGCAACATGATATCATTTAAAAGATATTATGTGCACTTTGAATACTTGGTATTTCCCATTAGTATCATAAACTAACTATACTTATTCCTGTAATTTATGAAGAATAAGTTTAAAAAATACCCAAATCATTAATTAGGTTATTTTTTATGAATTATTAATGTATTATAAAAATTTAATATGACAATTAAAGGAATTTAGAGCATTTATTGGGTATACTACGATATCACCATTTTTATTCCAAATAATCAATGTGTGACTTATGGATAAAAATATTCATCTTCCTTTGGCCTATCATTTTAGAAAGATGAATATCAGTCTATCCAAAAAATTTATTCTAGTTATTTCTTGGAAACCACCTAAAAAGTCTTTAAGATATTCTTCTTCATCAGATTAGCAAGCTATTATCGATGCTTTTTCTATAATCACTCATGCATCAATTCTCCCATGACTACAATAACAAGGAAGGGAACTCTATTTTTTTGGAATGGTGATTGTTATAAATCCTTGAAGGAACTTATGTCCCACTTTACTTCAGCACATATCTGTATCTTGGAAAAATTGTTTGAGTTCTATATTTTATTTTTAATGCATCTAGGAATATTTTGGGTTGTTTTCTCATTCAATATATCATATTATATATCATGGATGATTAAAATTTTGGATTTATAAGAATAAATATGAAATACATGATTGGGATTTATTTTTTTTGGTATATTCCATCCAAAAACGGTGAAATTGTCTTTGTTTTAATGTTTTCACATTTTTACTGAATAAATTGTTTTGAAAGACATATCTTTACAACAATGATTCAACTTAAGACAATGATTCACTATAGAATACATTAATATATTTCACATTAACATGATTTATATACCCAAGATATATAATTTCGTCTCTATTTCATTATTTCATATGTCATATAATCATGTGGTTCAAGGGGATAAATGCCAATGGAAATTAATCAGGTAATTGATGATATGAACATGGAATGTGTTGTGTATGATGAGATGGTTTCTAATTTCTAGTTACTATAATTTTGGATTTAGTTAATCTAGTTATGAAATCATAAATGGCATATCATGATTTTCATACAATGAGGTTGAACCTTAGTGGTGGGGATACAATTGATGGATAGAAAAAATATACAAATTTGAATCTTCTCTTTTGCGATCAGATAATATTTCCAGCAACTTTACACTACTAATTTCTGTCAACATAGTACTATTTGAATAGGGAAATCCACCGATGTACCCAAAAAAATGTTGGGTAATGAAGGATCATTTTCTGAGTAATTCTAAATGAAAGGATGTAAAATTTGTTGTGAGCCATCATAATTTAAACATGTGAATATTAATCAGTAATCACTTGCTAGAATGTTATATACGATGCTCTTACCATTATAGAAATGGGATAATATTTATTTGGAAATTGTAACTGGTCTATTGAAAATGCATTAGAGGAATAACACTATTTGGGTTATTATGGATTGAATCATGAGGTAGGAAGATTTCATTCAAATTAATTAGATGAATACATTATAAATTTAAGAAAATATATATATCTAAGATGTGGTAAAAGTCATGGGGTTATAGTTTCTATTGTATATGGATGAGAAACTAGATTCACCTCATGATTTCATAATTCCTTACAAAATTCCCTTAGAACCAAGTCAACCATGATAATGGTATATCATTCTCAAATGAATATCCAGTCAAAGCATATGATTCATACATTAAAAAATACTCTTATATCTTGTCTGGTGGATTTTAAGGGTACATGGATTGCTAATTTCCATATAGTGGTGCTCCCCTATAAAATTAGATATCATCGAATGATAAATATGAATATGTGTGAGGAATTATATGTATTTAAATATCACTATATACTTAGTTTGGATGAGATTGAAGAAAATTCATTAATTAGACCAGGCCATGTTTCTGAGATTAATGAGAAGTTATAGATTACCAGGAAAATAATGGTGACATCACATTGTTTTTTGAAATATTATGGTGATCATCTTCATTAGCCTTATACATTTAACATGGCACACTGTGTGTTCTTATGAGTTTATATTAGGTTAGGAAATCGTCTTTTAGGTAAGAAATAAATGTCATATCCATGGTACATTGGGCCTTTTGGAGTTCGTAAATAGATTGGAAAATTTACTTATTAGTTATTTCTTCCATTTAGTTTCAGTTTAGTTCATAATTATTTCCATGTTTCCGAATTAAAAAAGTACCAACCCAGCCTTAACCAAGTGATTTGTTAGGATTTTTGACTCTTTAGCATGATGACTCATTTATTCCTACAATAATTTTTATTATGGATAGACAAGACAATGGCTTGTATGGAAGATAGATATTTTTTGTACAAGTATTTTGGATAAATTATTGGATGAAGGAAGGAACATGGGAAGAGGTATTCCAAAAAACTAATAGCCTATATATTTCTAAAAGAGATTATAACACCTCATTTTAACATAATTTCCCATTTTCTACTCTGAATTCAAGATATTAAATAGTTTGGGGGAAACATGGGAGGTTTTAGTGTGTTTTTAAAGGTTATTAAGGGATTTCAGAGGCTACAAAAATAGAGCATAGATAGTAGAAAATTTCATGAGCTTCTATGGATACCATGTTAGAGGGTTTTGAGGAAACTAAGAATGTGCTTAATTGTTTCATGGTTAGGAGAATTATATAGAAACATTATGACTTTGGAAATTTTTGGATAGTGTCTATTCACATGGTTTTTTCATTATTTTTCAAAGCTTGTGGCCAATCCATGTATCCCTTGGTCTCAGTAGTAGCAAATACACTATTGAACATAGTCATTAAACTATGAAACCAAATTGTAAAATATAATTAATTATGTATTAAAATTAGATTTTAAATATTTTTTAATCCCTTAAAACATTGTTACTTCCCAAGTGATTAGGTTAATCAACTTCCATGGTTTCTTTCGATAATTTTCTTTTGTTCCTATTCTCTCTAGAGTCTGAGTGTATTGGATCATTTGGTATTGGACCTAGGAAATCAAAGTTAAGGGTTTTGTTTCTCCTCCTCCCCAGTATTTTTTCATTTTTTATATAATAAACAATATACCGAGTTTTATATGCTCTAATACTGATAACTAATTGATTTTGATGGGAATATTCTTGTAATCCATTATTGTGAAGGTGGGTAGAACTTAGATCTTTGTGATCATGGTATGATCATGGAATCTAAATTTTTTGAAGTTTGTGGATTCCCTCACTCTCCACTATTCCAAGAGCATAATGGATTGGTTTTAAAATATAACTATTTTCTTTTCTTAATAGTAACCCATTATGATTATATATGTTTAATAGCTTTGAAATTATTGGTTGTGGGATTCACCCACAATGTGTTCAATGAAATATTTTAATGTGAAATTATTTACCAAGAAATTTCATAGGGATGATAAATTTTCGTGAAAATTATAGTGTTGGTTCATATAAATATTAGGTACTTGTTGGATTTAGATATAGTTATCATGCCAATTTAGGGGTAACATATATTATACCACTAATTGATGATGTATACCTAGAGGGATGGAGGCTATATGTGAGTTAGGATTTTTTAGTGGACATTTGTGATGAGATCCTATTTACTATTCATTTTCATTAGGTGTATACATTCATGGAATGGGTGACATTTATAGTGTTATATACCCTCATTTTATATTTATTTGTAAATTGTTTACTCCAATTAATTACTGATTTCTTTTATTTATGAAAAATGATAGATAACATGATCTTGTTTAGTAGTGTGTGTTGGAAGCCATTGGGCATACTTACTAGGTTGTATAATCACCCCTAAGTATGAACCTTCATGCTTATGTAGATGTTGTTTATCATTATAAAGGTAAGGGGAATGTATCATACATTACTAGAGAGGAACCATGATGTTGTGGTCTTGTAATTTGTGAGTTGTAGCTTGCAGATGTTTTGTACTGGAGTTGGTCGTTGTGACACATCGATGATTGGGTTTCCCTTAAGGTTTTTCTAATTATTGGTGCAGGCTTGTTAGTGTCTATTTTATTATTAGTTTTTTTGTTATATTTTTGGTTTATTATATCATTGGATTATAAAGTAGTTTTATATCATGTATCATGTTTATTTTAAATCATTATAGTTTGTCAATTACAACTTGGTTACAAAAGGAAAAATCTTCCCCCATGATTCAGTAAAGGCCTTGGTATTTATTACCAACATATGGTTCCCATGGAATTTCATCTACGGTTAGTGGAATTCAAATCATTATAAGTAAAATGGTTCTGGTCTAGCTATTACACTATCCCTAAAACTTATTTTATTTTAATCTAAATTAATAATCGGATCTATTCCATATCTGAATGCACCAAGTTATAAGAATGAAATTCTTTGATAAAAAACCATAGTATGAGGGATTCCATATCCCTATGACATATTTAATAAATATCATTAGAATAAAACAAATCCATATCAATGAACTCCTTTTATAATTAATATTATCAATAAGATAACTATTAGAAGATAATATCTTATTTCTTTATATTAAAAATGAAATACAATAGAGAAAATGGAAGAAATAAAAATGGATAAAGAAAAAAATACAAAAAATACATATATTTTCTGATTAGTTATTATTTAAAATCATGGAATTCCTCTTCTATTTAAATGTTTTTAGTAATTTTAACACTGTAAAATTTTCCCTATAAATCTTAGAAACCATTTATCTTACGAAGGCTCTCTGATATTTTCATGATCGATTATATGACATTATATTTTGTGAAAAATAAATAAAAAAACAATATAAAATTAATATCGCAATACAAACTCTTTTATTTCAACATTTTACTATAATAAAAAATATATAATTACATTAATTATAATTAATATTTCTATAAATACAAATTAGCCAACGAGCTCGTACCCGAGTGGTAAGGGCTCCTGCTTGGCATCCAAGAGACCCAAGTTCAAAATCGGGTGGAGGTGAATTTTCAAGTACTCTAGCAGTTACTATAGAAGTTACTGTTAGGTACTGTAGCTGCTAGAACTATTCACCTAATTTGGGCCTTCGAGCCACCAGTTTGGGCCTGCGGTTCCATGTCCCTTCGACACATCAAATCCATTCGGCCCACAAGGACTTCAGGATACAGAGACCATGGAGTGGCCCTATTCCCATAGAGCAGGCCCCAGAAGAGGATCAGAGCATAAATAGTAGCAGAACCAGAAGTAGAGATAACTGGATTGGAAGAATGAGAGGGTATGGAAGCTGCCATCCAGACCATGCACTATGCATCTTTGTACATGACATTTCTATTTGATCAATAATGCAAGGTGGGTAGCTCGGTGATCAACGATGCAGAAGCTAGGGAAGGGTAGTTCTAGTGGGTTCGGCCTACGGGTCATGTAATGGGCATGGTATGACTCTGGGCCTTCGGGTCATGTATTATGTGTCATGTCAGGCCTTGTGACTTGGGCCTAGAGGTCATGTATGGGTTCCCCTTCAACTCGTAAAAGGGGGATTATCCATTATTTTAAAATAAAAAAATAATTCCCTCAGGCCATTTGGGACTATAAATACAAATTAAATAAAAATATATAGAAATTCCATAATATTGAACTATGGGTATCATAATTAAAAAATAATACAAAGGATATAATATATATTAGCATTATGATAAAAACTATAAGAAATGGAATAAACATTATATAGAAACAAATAGAATGATATAACTTACTTTAGAAGTTATAAGATAGTTGAATTGTAATGCTTAATATGACTGTTATAAGGGAAAGGTGATTGATGTAATGGTAACATAATAATATGATCATGGGAATATTAATGTGATGTTTATATTCATGTGTACAATAAAATACATAATATTATATGGTAATAGTATAATTAATAAATATAAATATTATATACTGATAAATCAATTTTAATTTATTGACAAATATATATCTCTTATAGCAATAAATATAAATTAAAACTGAGTTTTGGAATTTTTTGGCAATAAATAAATGATTTTAAAGTACACAAGGACTATTTATTTAATAATGTTATTTTTCATGTATAAAGACTTATTATAAAAAAAATATTTCAAATTGATTATTATCACATAGAAACTAGGAAATAGATAATTTTTTAAGGTTTTCAAAAATAAGCGAGTCCTCTTCAGAATTGTGAAATGTGGTATGCACATGAAAAAAAAATATGGACATATTTTTATGTAAAAAAATACAATAAATAATATATATAATTTATAAACCTAAAATATTTTTGTTTATTTAAATTATTTATTAAAAAATATTAAAATAAATCTCCAAAACATATAACGAAATTTCTAATGTCTAAAGTAATTTTTTAGGATTAAAAATAAATAAATGGAATTTTTCTATTTTGTTAATAAATGCATAAAATAATTTAAATTTCAAATTCCATGATCTAAAATCATGGAAATCATATTGAAATTCAATTTTCCCCAACCAATACCTCCAAATCCTAATTCAAAAATTTATTAAACAATTTTCCTGGATGTAAACTAAATAGACACACATCATTTCATTCATCTTTACTATAAATCCATTGAGTGGATTTTATCACTTATTTAACCTCCCAAGAGTCCTCCAATAAGATCATTACTTTAAAAGGATTTATTTTTCAAGTGTTATGAATATATTTAGAAATGTATGTGTTCTTAGTCTCTTCTCTTCATTTTGACTTCATAATAATTTTAAATTAAATTAAATTTATATATTAAATGTTGTTATTATTCATTAGTATCATTCCCGTATTATAGTATGCATAAAATATTAACATTCCCTGTCATTATAAAACTATCAAAAGTAGTTATGTTGTTAAATTAATTCCATATCTATAAATAGTATTATCCAAATACCTATGTATTTAATGAATTTTTGTTGTTATAGATGTTTAATTTCTATGATGGGAACTTTTATATTTATGGATGATGGTGAAATATCTATTTTATCTTATACTAGGTCCCTGGTGGAAAACCCCTTTATTTTGGAATTGATGAACCATCAGTGTCCTAGAATATCTACATAGGAGTTTCTCCTTATAGAAATTTTATATCCCTAATAATATGTGTTATATAATCCTATTTTTTCTGGTTTTTTAATCATTTATTTAGTATCCTATAATTTCAAACTATTTAATTCAATGACTAATTCATATTTCTATACTTATACAATGAGTGTAATTAACTTATTACCCCTTATATTTTCAATGATAAGACATTTTTTTTCTATTATGAATGCCCTATTAATTTTAAAATTTATTTGTGGATATTAACAAAAAAACATATTTTTACATTGATAGGGAAAACAAGGATAATATGTACCATGGTTACTCATATATGGATAAATATTTATTAATTAACCCTGTGTATGTAATATGTTTCCAGGGGAACATTATTTATCGAATGTTTTAGCCATTATTTTCATATGAGGGGTGTATTGGACTTATTATGAGATTTTTGGGGATAATAGTTATACAACCTCTCTATAAATCAATATATATCACTAGACAAACTATAATAGGGAAATAGGAGCCTATTGGACCTTTATTTTTGGTGTCATGCTAAAAGGCCTCAGTGGTATGGTTAAGATATCCAACATCATTAATTATATATTTTTGATATCTTATATTATTATACATGTGATTATTTATTTCAATTTTTATGACATTTTTGGTTTATGTTTTGATCATGTCATCATTTATCTAGCATCATTTTATTACTTATTCGATGTAATCTTACATTGTATGTTACCCTTTAATGAGAATACAATCACAGTCTTTATATTATTTCCCCATTTCATCCAGAAACCAACAAGAATACTATGTATGAAATAAGTATAGTTAAGGAAGAATAATTATTATATATATGTATTGTGATATTCTACCTAAATTTTTCAATATAATGTAATGTTCTTGTATATATCTAGAATCTCAAGATTATAAAAATTTTAGATTATGTATATCATGATATTATGTATTCTATTTAAATTTTAATAAATAACCAGTGGCTACAGATTATTGGATTTTATTTTGTAAATGTTTTTATAATATAAATATTAATAAATTACTTAGGAACCATATTAAGAATAAAAGAGTTGGAAAAAAAATATTTGATGATAAACTTATATAAAATTATAGAAAAATTTATCGAATGAGTAGAATCCTTGGGATAAATTTATAATAAATGGATCAGAATTAAATGTTATTATTTATAACATATAGTGTTATTCATGAACTAATTAGTATATTAACTTTATTATAAATGGTAACTTATAGAGGGAACAAATATAATGTTAACACTCATAATTAGTGTATGGATTTTCTTATTGGGGAACCTAATGAAACTATTGTTATATATGAGGATATTGTCACTATATTATTTTACTTAACTAACATTATGGATAATAACCTTACATATATAGAACACTTTTTTGGAATTCAATAGATATAATAATGGATGTTATTATATAAACTCAAATTTACCTGAATTTGTTTATTATTATGGATCCATGCACTCATTTTTTTATTGAATATTTTTTAGGAACTTTTAATAAACCCCTAGAACATTAAGGAAGGAACTATTAGTTAAAACACTAGGTGTAATTTTTTATTGAAAAAATACTATTTTGGGAAGTTTTTTTATAACAGATTAAGTTTTCCTAGTTGAAAACCTCATTTTTATTCTAATCATTAAACATGAATTAAATTATAAGATAAATTTCTTCTCAAAGTATAAAAAAATTATTTACTACTTAGAAAAATTAATTAAATTTCTTGAGGTCGTCTACGAATCCCATAAATTTAGAGGAGATACATTAATGCATGACTCTTTTCTACAACCACCTCAAATAGCCCATCTTAATGAAATTATTAAAAAATAAATGATCCAAAATAATAAATCAATATTTATTATATTTTCATAATATATGATCTATCAATAATGAAATATTACATCGATCTAATTTCAAAGGGCTTTAGGGATATCCAATTAATACTTATTGTCTGTGCAGGTTGAAATTTTCCATGTGGAATTTCAATTTTGAGTTTGGTGGGTTATTGATTTTTAAAAATAAGAATTATAACAAGAACCCACAAGTTTTATCTTCATAAAGTTATGTTTCTTATGTGGTTTTCAGCCAAATAGGTGCATCAAGTGCTCAGATAGGTTTCAATAGATTCATGTTCAATTAGGGTTGTTTGTTGGAGGTTTATTTCCAAGGAGCAAGTTTTGGTGTGCATAATTTTTAAGAATATTTGTAGAACATTGAGCAGGGATCAAATTTTAGTTCATATTTCATAGTGTATGGTTGATTTTTTAGGTTACTTAATAGTTATGGAAAATAAATTGAACATCTAAGAAAACAATGTGAGTTTTCTCAAAGGGTTGTAGTTCTAATTTAATGGTTCGAACATGGTTTTTCAATCCATGTAGACTAATGATTAGAGGATGGGTGATTTGAGAAATCACTGATTGTACAATTATCATATGGTTTGGAAAAATGTTTGGAAAAAATGTGAACCCCTTTAAATGGAGAAAAATTACAATGCATCCCGCATAACTCAATAGGTTTTAAAAGCTATTTTTAATTAACTTTTGGTGAGAACCTCCTCACAGAGTCTGTCCCTCCCCAATAATAATCGCATCAGTCTATCTTCCTCATTTATTATATGAATTTATTTTTTTATTCCTTGGTGAGCCTAGGGTTGTTCAACCACTCCTATTCATTTTTTTTGGTTTTTTCATTGTCATGTGGAGGTCAACTTCTTTTACTAAACATACCAAATTTTCATGGTCTTTTTCTACATTATGATTTTCTTCTAATTTAGTCCAAATGAGAATCAAATTAATGAATAATGGGATTCACTATGCATTAGATATATGATCCCTAATCCAAACTCATATACAATCAATTTTTTCACAAATGATATTGTTTTGTGGTCAAGAAGACCATTTCATTATACTAAATCAAATAAAGTATTGGTCCTGAATTGGGATTTTCTTTGTTAGTTTCTATCATTAATGTTCATTGAAATATAGAAAATTTTACCTCTCGGTGGGATAACCCTAGATGGTATTTTCAATGTATGGTTTTTGGGTGGGATATGGTTTTCTAAACTCTTTGTTTAAATGAAAATAAATATTTGGATTCGATGGTTATGAAATGGGATTTTACAATCATCGATACTTAAGGGAATGTGTTTGTGATTTGAAGTGTGTTGTAGAAGGGGGTTCACCTTTGGAATTAGTTTATGGGAATTCCATGTGTCATTCATGAAAATGATTATATATTCATGAAATTCCCTTTTTTGAAAAGGATATGAGATTATGTGGTGACCTTTTTATACAGTAATTGATGAAACATGGTCATGGGAAAGGTGTTGAATGTTATAAGTGATATTATAACTTATGAATAGAAATTAATTATAAAGTGTTTGTCATAGTCAATTAGTGTTCCAATATTAAACCTATAAGGTGTCTTTCCATGGATCTTCTTAATTGATTCATACTCAATCAATATTTGAGAAAATGTATGTTTTTATGAAATGGAAGTGATACTATGTAATTATTGGGGAATTAACAATAGTGATTGTAATTGTTAAATTATTTTTCTTATATAATATATTATTATGTGTTTAAGGCCCTATGTTTCATCCCTTGGATTTAGTTTTGGTTATGAAATGGGTAGAATGTTATGAGTGAGTGTGTGGATGCCATTAGTGTCCTCATATGGATGACATGGGAGGATGGTTTTAATGGATTCATGGATATCAAAATATAGGGGATATTTTTTTCTAACATGGATTGTAAAATGGTTAATTATAATGAATCCCTCAGGGTGGGTCCCCCATGGATTCAGGTGATAGAATATTTTTTGAACTCCATAGATTAGTACCATGGATTCAAGTGGGGTATCATATAGGATGAGATACCAGATTCAGTTGGATTATAAAATATAGAATTCAATGGTTTCAAAACAAGATTATAATCTATCATGATTATTTGAATAACATAGATAGGTGGTATCTTGGATTTATTTTTTTATTATTCTAGGTTTTGATTCCTAGGATTTTCTTGGATGGAACTGATAGGAATATCATTTATGGGATCCTAAGATTTTGGACTAACTTTAATTAAAAGGAATACCTAGTGGAGAACTTGTCCATTCCCTTATGTTTTCATAATTGTGGATTCTTTGGTTATGAGCATTGGATCTGGAGTGAGTACGGAGATGAATCACTTAATCAAAGGTTCACCAGTACTAGCTGAAGTAGGCATGTCGGAACTCAGTTTTCACCTCAAAGCCAGAGATTGAAATTTATGTTTTATTTATTAATTGTTTTAGTTTTAGTGGATTTTTTGATCAGTGTCACTTTCTAATTAACTTGTTATATATATTGGCTAATTAATGGACACAATTATTGGTGGACTACTAAAATTTACTCACACCACGATCGGTCCACATTGGAACATGGGTACTCGATTGGGAAACTATCTATTTATAGGTTATAGGTTTTGGTAAAGGGCCTATGGATTGATGTTTATTCCATGATATGAGGCGGGGTATTGACATCGAGACCCCAAATATCTTGTGATATATTAGGGATTATTTTAATTTTAATTTATTGTATTCTATTTCTCCGTTTAGGTGATCTACTATTGTGGGATCCTTTATAGCACCTATGGAATTATAACTTTTTTTTTATTTTGAAATTGTATTTAATTTTGGAACATTTCCATATTATCTATAATGGTTTCTTATTATTTATATGTTACAATTATTCTTATAAAATTTTAACTTTGATTTTTGGGTATACTCTCACCACAATTCAACCTTAGAATTGTGTGGCTAGTTGGAAACCATTGGAGTACATGGTTGTGCACCGGAGTTAGTGTGGAAAAAAGGAATATGGCTCTAGTTTAGTAGATCCCGAATCAGGGTTTGGAATATATTATCCAAGAGGTTTTTATTTTTTAAAATATTTGGGAATGGAAGATATGAGAATAAGTGTGTTTTCAACCATATAAATGTTGTTGCTTCTATGAGTGATCAATCCACCCATGAGGATAGTCACACATTTCCATGGATGGGATTTGTTGATCATAGATTTTTTATTTCAAAAATATATTTGAATTTATACTTGGGTGAGGCATATGATTTTTTATGATTGGTTTTATTGGATTTATAAGCTTCTTCTAGTATGTAAATTGGTTGTGGTTGAGTTCTTGCATCATTTTATGTATGTAAGGATTTACATAACCTTAATATTCCTAGGGATACAGGTTTTAGATTCTTATTTCATGTTCCTTTGGATTTTTTTATATTTTTATTATTTTCTCAATAATATATCTATGTAATTTATGTCTTTATATCATCTATAATCCACTAGTAATAAGGGTTTTTGAATTTAAATTGTTTATATTGTCATATATTGTGTTTTCCAGACATGTATATGTTGGCATCTGACCGAAAAAACATCTGAGATGATCTCTTGATGCATGGGTAGATATAAATAGATTAATGATGGTCTTGATTAAATAATGTTCAAGTAGGAATCCTGTAATGGTTTTTTCTCATAGCAAGTGAATGAAACATCATGTAATCAATATATTATAATTTCGGGATTTTGGTAAATCCTGTAAGGTTTTTAAGGAATGTGGTAATGTAATTCCTTTGAAAAAGGTGAGTTTTATGGAAAATGATGGATGGAATAATTAAAATGATAGTTAGAATGATATAAAGTGAATTCAAATATAGAATTAGAATATAATATTATTCAAAAAACCATTATTTTTCCCTTTTAGATTGATAATGTTTTAATATTGTAAATTTATAATTTGATGAACCTAAAATGGATAAGGTGACATTGAGGCCTTATGTGTTTGGCTTGACCATGGTGATGAGAAAAGGGTATATGCATAGAGACTAGTTCATACGAACCCTGAGTTGGGTGCTCGGAATGATCGATTTCTTATGAAAATGAGATAAATTTGAGTGTTTTCCCGATAGTGGTGAACCTTATTATACTTGTTTTGGCATTGGATGGTAGGACCTAGTGATCCTTGAGGGAAAATCAAGTTGGGTGAGTTAGTTCCTCATGCCCTTTGAGGATAAACCATGATGGGTGTTGATATGGTTTTATAATATTCCATAGTGGTGGGAGGTAGGTAAAATCCATGGTTTATATACTTGGTTCATGTTCGGTGCCTCTACGTGATGAGGCAGTATTACATCATGGAACTCTCACCCATGGATTTAGAATTGAAAAAATAGACATTACATTTTCGAAATGGATACTGATGAAGATTTCCTAATTTTTGAAATACAAAATTTACAACATCAAAAGAAAAATATTATATAAATAACATTATCATGTATATATAGGTATAGTGTTTTAGAGATTTACAAAAAACTCTTAACATCATACATTTATAAATAACTGGGTCATAAAGATGAGCATTATCTTCAACTATACCTAGATGTTCATGTTCCACACTAGGTCAACAACACCATCTATATGAAACCATCCTAGACATAATTCATTAAACCTCAATCATTTTAACATGGAGAAAATGAATCATAATAATTCTAAGCTAAAATGAAAATTCTGCATAAATATAATAATTAGAAACTAAATTTCTTCATGGAGAATAATATGAGCATGATGGAGTGATATAATAATAAAATTTCATGATTATAAGATATTAATAATCATACCTATCAATACAAAGATCATAAAACAAGAAAGCATGGAATAAGGCTTTAACAAAGGAAATAGTCATCAGAATCAATTATCATGATCCATGGCATATTAATATTTATCATAGGAAACATAAAAAACCCATAACATGCAAAGATAAAACTTATTGGTATCTGAAAACATTATAATCTTATCACTCTTAAAAATTGAATAACCAATATGGATAACATAAATATTTTGTGTACCTAATGAATTGGAAGGATATAATGGACCCCCCCCCCCATCCATGTATCATCATGAAACCACTCATATTTGGTTAATAACATAACCACTATTACATTTTTTATAATGAAACCACTCGTCGATGGTTAATAACGGAACCGCCCATCAATATAATCAATTTCCAAGAACTATAACATGAATAAAGTACATAGAGTATAAATTTCATCACAAACTCATTGATATATTGTTATTCTTTTTCATAAAATGATTAACCCTTAAAAATTGATTCCAAAATAATCTATTTGAAACATTATTATCTCATAGAAAAGAAATGGTTCAAATTATAATCTATTTGATCCACGATTAACCCATAAAAAATGGGTTACATAAAAATCAGATTGAAACATGATTAACCCATGGAAAATAAATAGTTTTAATAGCAATCTATTTGAAACCTGATTAACCCAGAGAAAAGAAATGGGGTCCATAACAATATCCTTGAAACAATCAGAAACTATATAGAGAAAGAACAAGGATGGTATCATTAAAATTTATTTCCATTTTTTCACAATTAAATGAAAGGTCTATTAAAATTGATTAATTTAATATGTGATAAAATATTAATAAAATAATTCATGAGGAAAATAAATTTTTAACATTGAAATTTACTTTTAATGACTAAAAAATCATAAAATATTTCTAATGACCTTTTCATTGAAAATAAACATGGATACTTGTAGATTAATTTTCATAGAAACTAATCACCATGAAAGAGTTAAAATGAACTTATTCCATACACGTTAAAACAAATAGTCCATTATCATTTATATTAAAATCCAAACTAACATTGTTTGAAAAATAATAGGAAGATTCCTTTTAATATTTTTGGAATAAGTAAAGTATGGGTAAAAATTAATTTAAAAAGTAACTGTAAATAAATTATAAAAAATAAATTATAATCCTATATTTTTAAGTAAAAAATATTTTCAAACTAATAGAGAAATAAAGATGTATTTTCTTAATTATATTTTCTTTTTAAAAAACTTTTTAAAATTTTAATCCTATGCAGAAAAACCCATTTTTTTAAAAAAACACTTGGAAAAATATAAATAAATGATAAAATAATTGAGGAATTATTATGGTTTGAAATTACATTCATTCCATTTAAAAAACTATTTCTAAAATAGTTCAAAAGGGGAGTTTTTTTACGACCCATCCTAGTGGGGCCCGCGCCGCGACTCCCCAATCCCGCCTTCAATAGGCCAGGGGCTGGTGACTAACACCGAGTAGGAATATTAATAACATCGGTGGCATTTCCTAAGTACATGTACACACGAACACATCTCCAAGCCCACAATGCTGAAATGAAAAAAAATACTAAAGGAGAAAATGCATGCATACAACTAAACCCATCTAACAGAGTACAATGGAAAGTTAAGTACTGTAAGTAAACTGGGCCAGAATACAATCCAACCAAAACAAAGAGTCTAAAAACTACAAAGTCCAACCTATAAACACAAAAGGCACCGGACTGCTGCTTATGGTCGTAGGAATGCCTCAGCCTATAGGAAACTCAGAAAGCTCGGTCCCATCCTAGTCTGCCCTAGACTCTGTCAAAATATAGCTCATTTGCACAAGACATGACACGTGTGGGAAAATATTTTATAGGGGTGAGTATAAAAAAACTTAGTAGAGTACCCTGAAAACCACAAAGAAATACATAGATGAAAAAGTATAGTCATCTCTACACAGTATGTGTCTATATAACATATAATAGGAGAACACAATCCAGATATAATCAAATCCCAAACCCATAGTCTACGGACAAGTCGTGCAATAGTATACCCCCACTAGGGATTTAGTTCAAAGATTCCATGTCACACTCATCTGGGAGAACACACTCCATGAGTTTGATAGCTCTGATGATGTCCGTCTGAGAAGTATTGTCCATCGGGAAAGGTCCCGAGAGATAGATGCACTAATTCCCGGAGAACATACTCCTGAGTGGGGAAAAGATCACCATAAACATAATAGGATCACTTCCATGACCTTAGTAGATACAGAAACGCATTCAGATTCTCCAGCTAAGTAGAGGATCAATACCTTGTGGGGATATTAACTTCTATACCTGACTCTACCTAGGGTTAATAATGGATAAAAGATCTCACTCCGGGCCTCTCGGAGGGATACTTGACTCTATCTCGGAAATTCCTGTAGAAGGGATCATATTCCTATAGTAGGAAATGATACCTGACATTCAAGAGAATGAGAAGAAGGGTCACTAACCCAAATGAATCTAGTCCAAGATATGGTGGAAAAGAAGATCAAACCATGTACTAAAAAGAACACAGTGTGTAGATAGGTCACACGCTCCGTCCTCTGACCTAGAGTACTGCCTGTGTACCACGGCCCGTGTCATAAGGCTTTTCATGTGAAATTAAACTACATGGAATGTATAAAGGATCGCATGCCATGTCAAAGTGTCTAGGGTCTTCTCTGTGTATGCGGTTGTGTGCTCGTACTCGATTTTAACCCATGTACACCAACTCGTGTAACCAGAACATGGGGTGACTCGTGTTACTATCCTCACCAGGCCATGTGGTGGATTACTTGGTCGCGTACTCCACCTTGTTTCCGTGTATCCTCTCGATACAGGCTGAGTCCCGTGTTGTCACCTCTTCCATGTCGCATTGTGTCTACATGTCGCGTTCTGAAGCCGTGTAGTTTATCTCATGTCTGTGTACTTCCCAGAATACACGCCGAGCTTCAGGGAAGGTCCAACATTACATGTGACCAGGGTGACACACTGTGTGATACCTTTCTGACACCTGAAACCCTAACTGCTTCTGATGATACAACATGGCTTGTTCATCAAGATACACGCCATGTATTAAAGAATCTTCTAGAAATGACACTTCTCACCAATGCACCTCCCGTGAATCTTTGATATTAGTACGGATGATCTATTGGCCATGAAAATCCAGATTATGGGTCACCCCAATGTCCCCAAGTCATCTCCCTAATTTTCAGTCCTCCGACAGGCCCCAAAAACAAGCATTGATCCTCCCGCGTGAAGAACTCTTAAAGAACGGTCTCTCCCAATCTGAGCCGATTAGTCATCCGCCTTTGCTGTCGCACCTCCGTTGAGTCATTGCGATGTCTGGTCTCTAGTTTCAAATTCTTGTGTTTCCAAACATATGTGCAATAATCAATTGTTCGTCACCCCGTGAAGAACATAAAGAACATGGGATAGGAAGAGGGGGAAGAAATCCAACCCACAAAAGAGGAAAAAACCTTCGTCGTCATTTGTTATGGTGTTTATCCTCTCCAGTTATAAGTATTAAATAGAAGGAACTAGAACATGGATTTTAAAATCATGGGTTAATCCCCAAAATCATCCCAATAAAAAAAACTTCCTGTTAGAACGAATGATCTGCAGATCAACCTGTCTGTGGGTTGATCTGTGTTCATCATTTAATAAGATCACGACTAAGAACTAAATAAAAATTACAAACCCCTATCTCAAGGAGGGAACAATCGCTGATGAAGGGCTCACACTGCTGTCATTGCCGGGATCCCTTAACATCCTTGGTGCAGCGATTCACAGCTTTGATTTGTCATCATTCGTCACTGAGAGTTTTCTCCAAATCTATAATAATTATCCATAGTTTCTCTTCACCTTGTTACAACGAGTAACATTTGATTAACCCATAAAAAGGAGGGAACATGTTTTAGCATTCTGTTACACTGAGTCGCTGTCATTACACTGCGTCATTAATGAGTCAACATTGCTATTTCAGATAGATTATGGAATAACATTAATTATCAAAACAAATACCCTGTCATTGCACTGCATCAGATGATTCTAAATAAAATAAATAAACTTTGTGATTTATCTTATTTTACTAAAAACTTCTGAAAATTAACTTTTTCCCTCCACCCACACTGGTCGAGGTTAGACCCACTCTTATGTAAATTCATTTTCCCAGACACTACGGTACCCTCGGATTTTTAATCCGGGAATTCGTTTGGAAACTACCATAACATCACACACCCACCAACTTAATTAGCTTAAAAATATTTCAAACCACAATTTCGAGCTCATCAGGCCCTGGCATGATGTTCAATATTCACGCTTGGTCTCTTAATAATTCCATATTATATTTAAAAATAATACATGGAAAATATGAGACATTACATTCTCCCCACTTTGGGGCTTTGCATCCCCAAAAAGCCAAAACAAATTCAACTCAAAAAGATGCAAGTACTGGGTATGGATCTCAGCCTCCCGCTCGAACGTGCTCTCCAGAAGAATCTCGTGCTACAACCGAATGTGCACCAAGGGAATTGATCACCCAAGAAGGATCCTCTCCTGTCAATCCAAAATCTCCACTGGGTACTCAGCAAAGTTCACTCCATCCTCGATGTCCAGCTCACCCCAGTCGATGATGAGCACTAAGTCATGCACGTACCTTCTCAGCTACGACGCATGGAAGACATCATATACCTGATGCAACTATGGTGGTAGATCTAGGGTGTATGACACCTAGCCAACTCTGCGCAGTATATAGAAAGGTCTGATGAACCTCGAATATTTCTTTTCTCCCCAACCAAATCTCAGTAACCCTCATCGAGGTGAGACCCAAAGAAAGACATGGTCACCATCCTTGAACTCTAGAGGTCTTTGTCGCCTATCATCATAAGACTTATGCTAGCTCTGTGTAGTATTCATCTACTCCCTGATGATTTGCACCCTCTCAGTGGTATCCCTTACCAACTCTAGACCCATGAGTGCTGACTCTCTGGGGTCGGTCCAGTAAAGCGGTGTTTGGAGGGGTCTCCCATATAAAGCCTTGAAAAGTGCCATACCGATGGTGGAGTGGTAGCGTTTTTTGTACGCAAACCCCACCAGTGGTATATAGTCCTCCCAATTGCGACAGAAGTCCAAGATACAGGCCCGTAACATATCCTCAAAAACCTGAATGGTCCTCACTGTTTGACCATCGGTCTAGGGGTGGAATGTCATACTCAAGAGTATCTAAGTCCCAAACTCAACCAATAATCCTTTCCACAACCAGGATATGAAATGGGAATCTCGATCCAAGACTATCATCGAAGGTATTACTTGAATATGAACTATCTCCTACATGTAGAGGCATCCAAATCTCTCTACAAGACTCTGCTATGTGATAGCGAGGAAGTGGGCCGACTTGGTGAGCCAGTCAAAAATCAACCAGATGGAATCATGCCACTTGGATTTCTATGTTAATCCCATAACAAAGTCCGTAGATATTCCATCCCACATCCACTCTGTAACTTCCAAGGGTGAGATAATCCTGCTAGAACCTAGTGCTCAGCCTTCACCTTCTCGCATGTAAGGCATCGAGAAACGAACTCTGCTACTACCTTCTTCATGCCTGAAAACCAGAACTATCATTGGATATGCTATTACACCTTCGACACTCCATGATGTACTTCCAAGAGAGATGTGTGAAAATCCTTCATGACCTCTTCTCGCAACACCACTGGTACAACCATGAATCCTATAAAAATAAGTATGTTCTCCCTACCTTGAGAATATCCATCAGGAGCATGTCTTGAGGATAACTGAGCATGTAAAACCTCACAGTCAACATCCCTGAGTTGTCCCTCCTAAAAACATTGTAAGAGTGGAGGGGTGAAAACCATCGACTGTAGGTAAGATGCATCCTCTCTGTCCATGATGGATAGTTGCAACGTGGAAAACTACTATGTCACCTCACTCAACAGTAATGCGCTCGACCTTCTGCTAAGAGAATTTTCCACCTTGTTCCACTTCCCAAGAGTATAGATGATCTCAAAATCATAATCCTTGAGGAACCCCAGCCAATGCCTCTGCCTCAAATTTAGATCCTTCTGAGAGAAAATGTACTTGAGGCTCTGGTGTTCAGAGTAGATGATAAACTGCTCACCCATAAGGTAGTGTCGTCACATCTTCAATCTGAATACCACCACTGCCAACTCGAGATCATGGGTTGCATAGTTCTACACATGTGGTCTCAGCTGGAGTGAACCATAAGCAATCACTTATTATATCTTCATTAGGACATAGCCTTTCCCAATTCTTGATGCATCACAGAAAACAATGTACTTGACACCTCCCTCCGGCTATCTCAAGATTGGGGCGCTCGTCAAAATCTATCTCAATAGATCAAAATCCTACTGGCACTTCTCTATCCATATGAATGGTTTTTCCTTCTTGGTCAAGTCTTTTATCGGTGATTATATTCAGGAGAAATCAGGAATGAATCTCTTGAAATATTATACCAACCCTAGGAATCTTCGCACCTCCATCACACTCCGAAGTGGGTCTCATGCTAACACTGCCTCAACCTTGGATGAGTCCATAGCTACACCATCTTCTGAGATGACATGTCCCATAAAGTGGACCTTTTAAATCCAAAACTAGCACTTCAAGAGCTTCCCATAAAAAGGGTGCCCCGGAGTGCATCTAGAACCATCTGTAGGTGTCTCACGTGCTCTTCCTCTAACGCCGAGTACACCAGGATTTCGTCAATGAAGACCACTATGAACTAGTCTAACCATGGCTAGAAGATTTGGTTCATCAGTCCCATGAACACTATAGGGGCATTTTTCACACTTAAAGGGATCACTGAGTACTAATTGTGACCGTAGCGGCATCTGAAAGCCATCTTTGGTATATCCTCATTCTATACCCATAACTGGTGATAACATGATCGAAGGTCAACCTTCGAGGACCACTATTCCCCTCTTAGCTGATCGAAGAGGTCGTCGATTCTTGGATGTGGATACTTGTTCTTCACTGTTACCTGATTCAGGCACCAATAATACATCCACAACCTCAAACTCACATCTTCCTTATTGGAAAACAAGACTAGGGCCTCCTAGGGTGAAACACTAGGTCTCACAAAACCCTATCTCTCAAAATCCTCCAACTGCACCCTTAGCTCACGAAGATCTACGAGAGCCATCGATATGTAGATGTGGAAATTAGTGTTGTCCTGGGGTGTATGTTGATGGAGAAGTCTATTCCATGGCCAAGAGTTAGTCCTGGAAACATCTTCGGGAAAGACGGCCTCATACCCCACCACTACAGCTCGGAGCTCATAACATCTATTTTTCCAAGGTCAAGGCCTGCCAATTCATGATTGAACGGCTGCTCCCTCGTATGCATGAGCCCATTCTGTGCTACCTGGGTCTCCTTTTCTACAGCAAATAAAAACCTCATCCTATCACTGTAGACACAACGCACTCTTCGCCTAAAGCAGTCTACTTGTGCATGGACTAAAGATAACCAATCCATACCTAATAGTGACGTTTTAAGGACTTGACGCTACCACTAAGAGATTACAACCAAAACTCTCACCTACAAGGTTAATATCACACTATTTTCAAAGGTGAGTGATCATCAAGTCTCCTCTCATAGGTGTCTCCAAGCATAAAGATCGAGTAAACAGATCTACCAAAATCTCAAGGATTCACAAAAGACATGTGGAAATGAAGGAATGACTGGAACCTATGTCTATAAGTTCAGAATATAAGGTAGAGAAGACACATATCATACCTTGAATCATACCTAGAGTCCATGGGTCGTACGCCTCGACCGCATGCAGTTTCCCCCACCCCTATCCCCCAACTCCCTAAGCCTGGTGCGGACCTCCTGGGGGTGGTGGTGGAAGTAAATCGGAGCATCTTCCACTACCTATAGCTCTCCCTGCTCCTCTTCCACATCTGCCGCCTAGCGGGTCTAACTGATCCACAATCTGCCTCTGACTCGGTGTTCGATTCACCACCTCCTTGTTAGTAGCTCGACGAGTCAGAAAATCTCTAGGGAAATGTCCCCTACTGTCGCATGAGTATCACCGCTTCTCCCTAGGCTTACTGGATCCATCCTTAGAGCCTTGGACTATTGATCCCCTATCCTGGGTCCTCCTATGACATCTCCCATGTCCGAATCCTTGTTCCTGATGTTGTCTCCTGGATTCCATGGTCGCCACACCTATCGGCATGCTGCTAACTACCGTCAACTATCTGTGCTCCACCAAGAAGCTCTCAATCACCAAGGCCCACTCGTTCACCCCCATCATACGTTGGAATACATTGAGGCATGACTCTAGCTCAGATGAATCATCGTATACCTCACGTGAAGGTCTGATATCTAAAGTACTGATCCCTGACCATATCCATCAAGTATCGTGTGAGTTTGGTGAACCTCAATGAATAGTCATCTACTGTTAAACTGCACTACTGGAGCTGAAGAAGCTCCTTGATGCACACTGTGCTCTGTATAACTAGAGAGAACTCCTCCCTGGAGAGTCGCTCAAACTTTTTCCATAAAAGAGTCTCCTCGTCGTGAGTCATTGTGTTTGAACTCCACCATCATCCTGCCGAATCATGAAGAAGGATCGCTCCTAAAATCAGCATATGGTCCACAAGTGACCACACTAGACGGAAACCTATGGTAACTGCCTCAAGCCAGTCCTTAGCCGCCTAAGGTTCAGGATTGCCTCGGAACCTGAGGGGTCTCTGTCTCTGGAACTCATGGAGTGTGCTCAGCCTATGCTCCTCATCGATCTGTACTGCTGGTACCACAGGCAACTCCACTGGTGGTGGTTTGGAAGGTACACCAAATGGTGGTATTTCCTGGGGAACTGGTCCATGTATTGATGCCTCGCCATTGAGAGGGTCATCCTCATGATCGCGCTGCTGAATCCTAGTGGGCATGTGCTGCTGAGGCATCCTGTAAGGAAACAAGTTGTACCATGGTTAATGAGTATATCTAGGTAGCTGACACAAAGGATATGGAAAACACAACTCATTTTTATATGATTCATGTACCATCCTTTTATTTACCTGCAACTAGTTTTTTCATATACCGAGTCAAAAAATAGGTTATCAGAGTCCTGGTGTACGGATATATCGGCCACTTGCAACAACACTAGAGTCTCTAGCCTGAAAGACGAACTCAAAACACTTAAAACTATTTCTCCAAACCAATCTCATAGACTCTTGGTCCTAAGGTAGAACCGACCACCTCTGATACCACTCTGTCATGACCTGTCCCAGTGGGGCCCGGGCTGCGACTCCCCAAGCCCGCTTCCAATAGGCCAAGGGGTAGTAACCAGCACTGAGTAGGAATATTACTAAGATGGGAGGCATTTCCTAAGTACTTGTACAAACACACACATCTTCAAGCCCAAAATGCTAAAATGAAAAGAAACACTAAGGGAAAAATTCATGCATAAAACTAAACACCGCCAATAGAGTACGACGGAATATAAAGTACTAAATGTAAAATTGGCTAGAATACAATCCAACCAAAATCAAGTGTTTTAAAACTATAAATTCCAACCTATAAACACAAAAGTTATTGGTACTGCTTCTCATTGTCGTAGGAACACCTCATCTGGTAGAAAACTTAGAAAGCTCGGTCCTATCCTGGTTCGCCCTGGACTCTGTCGAAAGGTTGATCGTCTACACTAAACATGACATGTGAGGGAAAATCCCGTGCAAGGGTTAGTATAACAATACTAAGTAGAAGACCCAAAAAACCACAAATCAATACACATAATAAAATTAAATTCAGATATACTCATTATATGTCTACTGAACATATAATAGGAGAACACAATCCAGATATACGTAAATCCCAAACCTGTAGTCTAGGGACAACTCGTGCAATAGTATACCCCCACTAGGGATTCAGTTTGAAGATTCCATGAATCACTTGTATGGGAGAACTCATTCCACGAGTCTGATAGCTCTGATGACATCCGTCTGAGAAGGATTGTCCATCGTAAATGTCACGAGAGAAAGATGCACTCATTCTGGGAGAACATTCTCTTGAGTTAGGAAAATATCACGATACCCAAATGAGGATCACTTTCAAGGACATGGCTGATACCGCGAATCATCAAGATTCACTAGCTATGTAGAGGATCAATGCCATATGGGGTTAGTCAGGTTGATACTAGACTCTACATAGGGTCAATAATGGATAGAGGATCTCACTTCGGGCCTCTCGGAGGAATACCTGACTACATCTCGAAAAGTACTACGGAAGGGATCATATTCCTGTAGTATGAAACGATACATAACCTTCAGGGGAATTAGAATAAGGGGCACTAACCCAAATGATACATTTCAAAGATACGGTGGACAAGAAGATTAAGCCACGTACTGAAAAGTACACGGCATGTAGATAGATCACACGTCGTGTCCTCTGACCCCGAGTATTGCCCGTGTACCACAGCTCGGGTTGTAAGGCTTGTCATGTGAAATTCAGCTAAACATGGTTTAAAAAGGATCACACGCCATATCAAAATATATGGGGTCCAATATGCTTACACATCCATGTGCCAGTACATGACTTTAACCCATGTATGCCAACCCGTGTAACCGGCACATGGGTTGACCCACGTTACTGGCCTCGCCAGGCTGTGTGGTGGAGTACATGGACATGTACTCCACCTCGTGTCTGTGTATCCTCTAGATACACGCTAAGTCCAGCATAGTCACCTCTTCCATGGCGGGTTGTGTCTACATGTCGTGTTCTAAAGCTGTGCAGTTCATCCCATGTCTGTGTACTTCCCAGAATACACACCAAGCTTTGGGGAATGTCCAACATGCCTTGAGACTGGGGTCACATGTCCTGTGATACCTGTCTGACACCCAAAACCCTAGTTGTTTCTTCCAATACCACACAGTGTGTTCATCGAGATACACCCCATGTATTGAAAAATTTTCTAAAAATGATGCTTCTAGCCTGCGCACCTCTCGTGAATCTTTGATCATTGTTCTGATGATCCACTTTTCCTGGAAACTCTAGATTCTAGGTCGCCCCGATGTCCCGAAGTGATATCTATTATTTTTGGGCATCTGATCGGCCCCGAAAACATGGATGGATCCTCCTGTGTGAAGAATGCTTGAAGAAAGGCCTCTCACGATCCGAGCTGATTCACCGTCTTCCTTTTCCGTCACACCTACATTGAGCTGTTATGATGTTGGGTTTCTATTTTCCAATCATTGTGTTTCCAAATAGGTGTGAAGCGTTCCGTTGTTCTTCGCCCTACGAAGAACATGAAGAACGCGAGGTAGGAAGAGGGGAAAGAAATCCAAAACCAAAAAAGAGGAACAAACCTCCACTGTTGTTCCTCACGTCGTTGATCCGCTCCCATTAGAAGGATTAAGAATAAGGAACCAGAACATAGATTTTAATATCATGGATCAATCCCCAAAATCATACCAATAGAAAAACATTCCTATTAGAATGCACAATATGTGGATCAACATGTTCATGGGTTGATCCACATTTGTCGTTTAATCAGACAATGATGAAGAACTATATCAAAATAAGAAACCCCTACCTCGTGGAGGGATCAAGCACTAACAAAGGGTTCATGCTACCATCATCATTGGGAACATTTAACTTCGTTGGCGCAGCGATTCACAACTTTGACTCTTCATCATTCATCATTAAATGTTTTCTCTAAAGCTTTAAGAATTGTCTAGAGTTTCTATCCACCTTATTCTAGGGAGTAACCTTCGATTAACCCATAAAAAGGAGGGAATGTGTTTAAGTGTTCTGTTACGCTGAGCCCATGTCATTACGATGAAACATTAATGAGTTAGTGTTGCTGTTTTAGATTTATTATGGCATGACATTAATTGTCAAAACAACTTCCTCATCGTTGCGCTGCAGTGGATGTTTCCAAAAAAAGACATTGTGAATTAATTTAAATTATTTTACTCAAATGTTTGAAAATTAACTTTTTTCCTCGACCTGTTCCAGTCGAGGTTAGACCCACTCATAGCTAAAGTCATCGTCCTAGATGCTACGGTGCCCTTAGATTTCTAATCCGGGCATCCGTTCGGAAACTGTCACAACCACGCACACCTACCAAATTACATAGCTTAAAAAAGTTATAACCGGTATTTCGAGCTCATCAGGCTTTGGAATAACATACCATCTATGCACTTTGTCGTTTATTATTTCCATATAATATTTAAAAATAATACACAGAAAATCCAAGACAATTCAAGTTTAAATTAGAATTTTTAAATGAAAATCCTTTACCAATTTGGATACATTTGAATCGCAAGCCCCATTGAATATTAAAAATAAATAAAATTAAATATAATGGTAATAGATTAATACATGACTTAAAATTTCAATTTGGTTTTATATATATCTCATGAAATAATATATCTGAATAACACAAAAATATGATTCAATGAAAGGAAATGCAAAAAAATTCCATTATAATGATCATAACATTGTCGTGAGAATTAATACATGGGTCGATTGTGTGAATGAATTTAAATCAACGTACTTAAAATGAAAATACAACATCATATATTCAAAATTAATTCCACCCATTATCTTATAATATAAAAGTTAAATATGATGTAATATAACCCTATGGAAACAAATTCAGTTACGAAATTCTTTACCACATGGTCACATTCATGTTAAATCCACTAAGATGAAATAATTCAAATTCTAACATAAAATAAAGTGATTTATGATGTATTTATTTTATTACTTTTAAAATGGTTAGTATATATACAACATAATAAAAACAAGTGTTGAATATGGAATATGTCTCATGGAAAAAAAGTACGATGAGAAAAACTCTTTCCTCAAGTCTATACATTACTTGTATATCCTTTAACACCTATATAATAAGATTACACCAATTATTTGATTTATGTAAAATAAATTTAAGGTTTAATACCTTATACTTAAATATTTTATTTAATTTTTTTAAGGAAATATGTAAATATTTAATCAGTTAATTCCATGACAAGTGTATTGAGGATCTATGATTCATTATTTTAAAATTAATTTTGTTTGTTAACCGAGGTCAAAGAGGAAATTATTTAAAAATATATGGAATAATAATCATTTAATAACTACAATATTTATTCATAAATTATACTTTTAAATCCAATTACAAAAAATTGTTATGAAAAATGAATAGTGTTACAATCATGGACATGGTTGACAATATGTACGCATGGGTACCATTTTTATTTTCCAATGATCTTTATGGAAAGAAGGTATTTAATATTTTATATTTACTAAATGATAATAATATATTAAATAAAATATTATTTCTGTAAATATACTTATAAATTCCATTCTAGTAATTTGCTGAAGATTAAAGAATCACATCATTACATGGAGGTGGTAGTCTGCATATACACTAATGACATTATCATTTTTTAGTGTAAGAAAAAAATTAAATGTTGTCATTTTAGAATAAAAAATATATAATGAATATCACTATTATTTCAATTGTATAACATATATTCATTAACATTATTATTTTTAACTTCTATGTAAAGAGTTTATGAAAAATGAATCGCATCACTTCACGAGGTGGTAGTCCACCATACACATAAGCGACATGGTGGTATCCCCCTTAGAATTAATAATAAAAAATAATATTTTATATCATAAATAGAAAATTATAAATATGGTACAAATATAATATATAAACTTAAAATATAAAATTAAAAAATCCATGAGAGGTGATGGTGGAAATGAATGGAATCAGGTCACAAGGAGGTGGTCCTCCATACACACGAATTGTGATTTCGTATCCTATTTGATGTAATATGATATATATTTTGGTTTTACCTTAATATAATAACACAAAATTATATGTTACAAAAAAAATTATCATATTATCTAATTTTAATAATATTTGAAGTAGGTGTAAGAAAATAAAAATTCATAGTTAATAATTTTACCTCATTTCAGACTACCTCATTATGATTATAACTTAATTATTAATAAAATTTATTTATGACCTAAAAATTATTATATGATTATTGGATGTAATTTGGGATGTTTATTTTGTAGGTAGTGGCTGAACCAGAAGGGATTTAATGTGTGAACAAGAAAGGTGAGAGGGTTTCCTTTTATATGTGAGGTGAGTGACACACTTGTTGTTTGGGAAAAGAAAAAGTTGTACCGATGTTTTTCAAATTAAAAATGGATAAAAAAAGACCATTATGGAGACTTATAAAAGGTATGTTTTAAATAAGGCAATACAATAGTTTTTATAAAAATATTTAGGCCATTTTGACCCTTATCATTTTATTTTAACCCCAGGTAAACTCATTTTCATCTTAACCGTAGTAATTTATTTTTACTGTTTTTACTATTAATTATGTTATAAAATAATGTTGACCTTGTTATGTAATATAATTTATTCTGATTCAAGAAAATTAATCCATTTAACTAAATTAAATTCACATAATTGTAATATTTTATATAAATGTAAACACGGAGATGCAAGGAAAATAAGGGTTTTCAAGAAGTGTATTTTTCCAGAAAAAATGATTTTATATTAACTCTATGACAAATAAATAATATTATAGTAATATAAATTAATATTTTTATATATATAAACTATGATTTTAATTTAAAAAATTATTTTTTAGGATATGTTTTAATTAATGAAAATGTGGTAACATTATTCACTTTAAATCATTTTTCCTAAAAATCCTATTTTCAACCCCAAATAAAATCTTATAATAAAGTCCAATATGAAGTTCATTAAAAAAAATATGTAAATTTATAAGAAATAATTAATACTTATTTTTCTTTAAATCATATTCAAAATATAATGGTACTATTATATTTCTTAATTTATTGAAAAGAAATCGAAATTTTACAAAAACCAATATTTCTCAATATTCACTAAAAATTCAATAATCACCTAGAAATACAAAAAATTATGCCAAACTATGTTCTGATATTCTAATTTCAAAAATTATTTTCATCTTATCCACTAATAATTATAAAATTTTCAAAAAAAATAATTACTATATTTTTTCACTAAAATAAATAAAAATTATTTTTGAATAAAAAACATTTTTAATGAATAAAATTACATTACCAGAAAATGATTTACTGTTTAGTAAAATAATTTCGATAATTTATATTGATTATGAAATTAATATTTATACATATTTATTTATTTTTCCTAAATAATTTAACAATATTCATAATTTCCATTTTAATATTTATGTCATAACTATTATATATATCCTGGATCATTTAAACGTGGTGTTGTGTGTCAAATACATGATCAAAAATAGTTTTATTTTATAAAATTTATGGGTGTTTCATCCCCCTGATAATATATTAAATTCTATAAATTTTAAAATATCCAATTATTTTAATTGGAATAAAATTTATGATTTAATTTTGTGTGAAAATAGAATAATATATAAAAAGTAATTATTGAAGAAAACTGAATTTTTCTAAAAAGTGGTTTCATTTCATTTTGCATTATTTTTTTAATAAATTTCTTCCACTTAATTTAATTTAATTAGATAAAATTGATTCCATGTTTTTAATCAGTTGGTTCAATTTTTTTAAATAAGTCCCTTTTCTTTTTAAGCATTGTGAATACAAACAGTGGTAAAATTTATAACCCCATTAAAGGGTGAATAGGGTTAATCTAGTTTAAAACTAAGTGATAAAGCAATAAATTTTATTAAAAATTCTTATTTTATTAATTAAATTCAAACCATATCCCCTTTTATTCAACATTTAGTTTTTAAATTTGAATTATACTATTAAAATGACCCTAATAATATTTTTAATAAAGAAAGTAACAAAATGTCACTCTCTTAGTTTTAAATATATTTATTTGTCCACATAGGGAAAAAATAAAGATATGAATGAACCTAAATATATTTTTTATTAGTCATAAAAATCATGATATGGATTTATTTATAATATTTAAAAATTATATAATTAACGTTAATTGTTCTGCAACACTAATACAATATTAATTTAATTAACAAAAAAAATCAAATATATGATATTAAACATATTTAAAGTGATATAATGTGAATGTGTTAATCTAACAAATTAATTTAATAGATATATGTGACATATTATGTAGATTTTAAAAAATTATATTCTAATTACTCTTTGTATTCATGTATTTGAATTCAAATAGAATGAATACTGTCAAAACTGACATTAATGACAATTAATCAAAATATTATTCTATTAAGTTATTTGAAAATTTTAACATATTGAATGTGTAAAAGGGGTAATATGTGGTTTACCATGTCATATATTTTTCATTTATTATCAAATAGTAACCATATATTTTAAATTACAACCCCTTAATCCTGAAAAATATGTTATCATGATTAATGTTAAAATATGTTAACTAAGAAGTTAAACCAAATGATAAGGTTTAAACCACCAAAAAACTATAAAAATGATTTTTTATGATATTTAAATTATATCCTTACCTATTTTAGAATATATTTCCATTTGAAGTCATTTTGGAAATATAATTTATTTACAATAATTTAATCTTTTATGAAATTCCAAAATTTCCCCTCAACTCAATTATGAAAGGACACCCATTCCTTCATTTCTTTACACCATATAGAGCCTTATATATCAGAAAACCTTACCAAAATACCTTATAAACTTACATATCCACATTCTAGATGTTTTTTCCATCCTAAAAACCATCCATAAGACCCTTAAGTAGATATTTAAAGGAGTTCTTTCAAAGGATAGGTAGTCATCTTAAACGATCGATTTCTTTTTTCTATTTCTCTATATCCTATAAATCTATTGTATTTGTCATGAAATGGAAAAATAATTATAATAAATATAATAAAATGTTATAAAAATTATTAAACCACCATTATCCATCCTATTTCCCATCAAATGGGAAGTGAGATAATCGCTCATCCTTATGTATGGCTTACTGTCTCCACATAGCAGTACAATTCATTTTTCATCACCATATTTTATGGATGTAAATTATGTTTAATTAAATTTTTATATATTATATTTAAAATATTGCTATTATTTTTTAATGATAATATCATATCTATATTCTTACCTTCTAATCTTTTTGGAAGTGATAATATCACTCATGTGTATGTGTGAACTACCACCTACACAAAGCGATGAGATTCATTTTTAATTTCTATTATTCCTGGATGGTAATGAGGATAGAATTAATTAATATATATAATTTATATGATATAATAATTATTCTTTAAAGTTTAATTAATATTCTCTTTTATTTTGTTCCATCCATCAAAAAGTGGAAACAACTTTCATGTGTGCGTACGACATACCATATCCATCAATGGTGTAATTCATTTTCTGTCTCTAAATTTTATAGATTACTATAAATAAAAATATAATAAATATATATGTGATAATAATATTATTATTAACAATATGGAGATTATTTATCCATTATCAAAGTGTAAAAAATAAAACTAATGAACTAAAACATACATGAACAAAATGTGTTATTACACTAAACAAGGATTTTAACAATGAATTAATAATAATAAGGTGATAAATATTATAAGTAATTACTATACAGTATGATATATTAGATTATTGATCTATAAAATATTTATAGTAAATAAATATTAATTATATAGGAGGTTCCATCACGTGTGAAGGAAATCTGACCTCAGGTATTGGTTTATCGTCTCACTTTTACTTCTTTGAGACATATGCCATATTCACCACTTATTCCTTTTTGTGGTGTATATACTACCCATTGATATGTTATGTCATGAATATCATTATATTAATTTTATTTAAAGTTTAATTTGAATTTATTTCTTTCATGGGGTTTCTGAGTCAAATGTTACGCCAAAGTTAAGGGTTTACTTCATAATCTCATCATTATTCGAGATTAATTATGTTTAAATCCCCAATTGGAGATATTTTTATTACATATCCATACTCTTCATAAACTTTTTTAATTAATATTTATATTAATCTTAAATTGTATATTAATTAAATTTTTATTCATTTTTTAACTTTTAAAACATTTTTTAACATGAATCTTCTTGTTATTTTTCAAATGAATAACTTTTTAACATTCTTATAACATTGTAAAAGGAATGTTTTTTAACTTATACAGCATGAACTAGTTTTCCCATTGGAATGAATAATATTTTCCTTTAAACTTTCTCTATAATTTTATAATCTTATTTTCAAATAAAATGTTTTCTTTTATATTTTTTAAGTTTTAAGAATTAGTGATTTAAATGTGAAAATATTATTTTTCTCAATAATTTTCCAATGATCTTTTTAAATTATTTTCATCTATTCAAAAATAAGTTTTTTGAATTTTATGGTTTATTGATTTAATTATATTTTTATACCATATACCTTATTTTATTATGTGGGTTTTGATCATTTTTATAGGGGATGTACTATTTTGATACCATTCTTCATAATAAAACCTAGTTTGGGTATTAGCTGACGACTTACCTATTTATGTAACTTGTATTTGAATAAGGCCTTGATGGTATGTTTATGATGTATGGTATTATGAATTTAATCATTATGAGATACTTATTTTATGTCCATATGATTATTTTAGTAGTTATGATACCCATGGATAAGTTTCAAGTTCATGTGATTATTTATATGGAATTATTTTATGAAAAAATATTCCTACCATATTATTTATAACTCTTATGTTACTAATTAAATGGAATGTTTCATTATATATTTACCTTACCATATTTTTAATTACTTATTTATTCAATTTATATTATGATTTTTGCATACCCTTATCGAGCATCAGATCTCGCCAATTATGATTATTTTTTCCCATGTGCAAGAGAGTTTATTATGATTGACATATAAGGATATGCTAGATGGAATAATGTTGTACTCAAATAAAATATTATATTGTGTTATGTTTTCAAATGTAATGTAATATTAAATTATGTATCTAGTTTTTTCAATACTATTAAACTATATGGTAATTTGGGTTTCAATTTTCTGTATCCCAACCAATGTAACAAAGTAACAATTAACTCAAGGATACTAGGGTTGAGGTCTTTAGAGTTGGTATTAGATAAAGTTTAATATATAATTTGGGAACTATATTTATGAAAAAAATTATTAGGGAAATTAACCCTATGATAAACCACTATAAAATTCCCAAATAAACTAAGCTTAAGATTTTGATATTTGTTTTTTACAAATGTTTAAATTAATGTTAAAAATTTCTAGAGTTTATAAATTATACATTATGACTCATAATGTTATTATTTATTATTGGTTATTACATTGTTTATAAATGGAACCTAGTAGAAGGAATAAAAATTATATCAATGCATATAATCCATATAGGGATTTACCTTCTAGGAAATATAATGAAGATGGAAGTAGGTGAAAAAATTATAATTATATTAGGGTTTCTGAATTTGGTTATGAGTAATAACCTTTCCTATGTGGAGTGTCTCTTTGATCCTCAATGTGGTTTAACAATATTATACTACTTCATTCATCAAAAACCTCCATCATTCAATGGGACTACAAATCCATTCGTAGCTGACAAATGGATATGTTCTATGAAAAATATATCTATCGCTTTGGGAAGTAATGAAATTGAAAAGGTTTTAATGTAAGTTTTTCATCTCTCTAAGGATGAAGATAAATGGTGGTCATTGATTCAAAACATTGAGGATGAGGAGGAAATGGATAACATGGAATGGAAGTATTTTAAGGAACTTTTCATGGAAAAATATTTTCCTTGTGAACAAGAAGTTGATATAGATTGAAATTTATTGATTCTAAGAAAAAAGGAAGGGAAAAGTTTTCTAAGTATGAAGTTAACATTACAAGGTTAGTAAAGAATACTGAAAACTAAATATGTAATCTAAAGCGAAATATTAATCATATCATTGATGAGAATAATCCAATCCATCAAAAAGAACTAGTCTCCCAAACATTCTGATTATATGTGCACATAGAATCACGTACAATCAGTAAAGATAAATAATTCTCCAACACAAATGGATTTAATGGAAATTACGAGAGTAAAATGATAGAAGATTAAAAAATGGATAAGGGGAAAAATAAAGAAGGATTTTCCCAAATGAAATAATTGTGGGAAAAACACTATGGAACTTTCTTCAAGAAAGTGGGAGTTTTCTTCAAGTATGGAGAGAAAGAACATCAGATTCATGAATTCATGGGTAAGAAATAAACCTCTAAGGCTCATTGTTTCAACTATACAGAAATAGGGTACTGGTTAAAATAATGGCCAAAACATCAAGGAAATATATCTCATAAGAAACTCGATGATAAAGTTCATCTTATGCTATTACTAATAAAGAAGAAGAAATATTAAAGTGATTTTTGTATCTGTATTCAATAATTATGTTGAAATATGTTATCAATGATATTGTGGGTATAATAATCATTTCATTTATAAATACTGAACTATAGTAGTTTTTATTTAATGATTTGAAGTAATGTTATGAATGGTGTCGATAACCAAGGAAACGTGATTGGCGGTAAGGTGATATTTTGGGGGAATACATGAAAAATGGAAGGACAGCCCTTATTCTATTCCTAATGTTGAGTATGGTTAGGATAAATAAAATATAGACCTTGAGAAAGATAATGGGGTATCATTGGCGACCATTAAAATGGATAGTGAAATGATAGATCTTACTGAATTTTTGGATTTGTGGGATATGTGAAATAAAGAAAATATTAAAGGTGATTTAGGTTAGTAGTATATCTGAAAAAGGAATTCACATGTTTGTAATGTGACATTTTTAACCGCTTTATGTTTTATAGGGATGATTCTTTTATCAAATTCATGGGTTTTAAATATGGCTAGAAATATTTTAGAAGAAACTTAAGGTTAACTACATATAGACCAGCTTAATTTGTATGTTAAAAATTATTGTTTCAGGCTAAATTAAAATGTATCATATTGGATAACCTTTTCTGCCCATTTTTGTTTTGGTAAATACTTAGAGGCTAAAGGAATTACATATGGATCGTATGATTTATTAAATGTTCTCTAGGCATAAAAAAATATCACAATAGTTTATCTAAAGTATCCTTTTTCTGGAGTAATAGATAATGTGGAAATTTATTATAACATAACCAAATGATGAAATTATACATATAACGTGGAAATAAATCAAGAAAGTTTATTTCCTTGAGTTATTTATCTGGATTATAAAATTATCCCTCAACATTAAGAAAATTTCAATGAAATAAAAATTTCATTAGTTTAATTTTCTTATAGAGAAATCAATAGTCTTTTAACCCATTAAAGGTTTATAGTTTTGTGTTGGTTAAATTTCTCATGAACATATTTGATATCACCCTATATTAATCCTTTGGGGTTATTTTTCTTTACCATTTCATTATTTTTACTTCCAAATAAAATTTTACTACTTAGAAACCTAATTTGTTGGTGACCTTCTTATTTATTTTTACCATATTTTAATAGGAAGTATTATTAAGCATTTTTAAGATGTTGTTTTACCACCAATGTATGTTTAAATGTTAATCCATTAATTACCAAAAAAAGTCCAAATTGTGAAGTTGAAATTTATTTAATGTGGGATAATATACCACCCTGATAATTTAAAATAACACAATGTTGGATAGTGTATACAATAAAAAACTCCAAGTATAAATGAACACAAAAAAATATTATTTAAATATGTATGTTATAACATTATTATTATTGATTTTTGTAACAATGTTGTATAATTAATTTATGTAAATTATATAAATTATATTTTATAAAAATAATATCATTTTTTAAATAATCAAATAAAAATTAACAATGGGTAAATTTTAGTATTTTTCTAAAAATATTGATTTTCCTATGAATAATTTATAATACTAATTTTTATCCAAAATTTTATTTTTTATTAAAGTATTTAGAATTTTAAACATTAATTTTAAATTTTTTATAATTAAATTTTTTTTATATTTTATTATTAATATCCAATTATGTTCATTAGAATAAATTTTATGGTTGAATTTAGTATAAAAAATTATATATAAAAATACATTTTTCCAGAATAATGTATTATTCTAAAAATAGGTATCATTACATTTTGCGTAATTATTTTTAAATTAATTTCTAGAACTTATAGTTATTGAATTTTATAAAATTGAATAATTATTTAGAATCAATGGGTTTAAATTTGGTAAATATATCCCTTCTACTATTAGTCATTATGAATATTAACTGGGTTAAAACTTATCACCACGACAAAGGGTAAATCGACATAATATAGGTTAAAAATAAGTGATAAATAAATAATTTCTCATATTAATTATCATTGGAGGAATTTTATTATACCCTTATCATCTTATGATCTAAATTTACTTGTTTAATGGACATTTTTCTATGAATATAACCTTTATAATATTTAAAATCAAAATAAAGTTACAAAAGGTCACTATCTTAGTTTAAAATATCTATTATATATACACATAGGGAAAAATGAAAGATATAAACGACCCTAAATGAATATTTTTATACTAATGAAATTATTTCCATGATAAAATTTTATTTTTAGTTTTTATAAACAATATAATTACCTTATATTCTTATACAATGTTAATACATTGTTAATTTAGTTAACAGAAAAAAAAAGATATTATAAATATTAATAATGATATAAATTCAATGATTTAATGAAGCCCATGAATTTTCCTGATATATGTGGCATATAATGGAGGTTTTAAAGAAATATATTTGAATTCCCCATTTTTATTAATGTAATTTATATCAAATAAAACAAAAGTGCCTAAATTCATATTAATGATAATTTATAAAAATAATATTTTACTATATTATTTATAAATAATTAAAATATTGAAAAAGATTAAAGTGGTAATATATGGTCTAAATTATCGTCTCTTGTAAATTTAGTTGTCAATTTTTACCGTAAATGTTATATTATAACCCTTTAAGAGTAAAAAATATGTTAGCTTAATTATTGTTAAAATATGTTTACTATGGAGTTGAACCAAATTATATGGTTAAAAAACAACACAAACCTACCAAAATTTTATTGTTTGATCATATTTAAACCTTATCCAACCCTAGGTTATAATCACATTCCATTTTTAGGTATTTTTTCAATAGAACTATTTAAATGTCATTTAATCTTTCAAGAAATACCAAAAGTGTCTCTCAACTCAATTATAAATGGATGATCATTCCTTCACTTATGTACACCATATTTAGCCTTTAGTATTTAAAAAACCCTGAAAACTACCTTTTAAATTCAATATAGACATTATATGGGATTTTTAATTCTCAAAATAAGAACCTAGAGACCCAAAATAGGATATTTAAAAAAGTTATTTCAAAGGATTGGTAATCGCCTTAACTGATCACTTTCCTTTTACATCTTATTTTACAATATATAAATCCATGGTATTTATCATAAAATGGTTAAATAGGTTTCCTAAATATAATTAAATGTTATCGTGGCTATTAAACCACCATTATCCACCCGCTTTCCCCTAAAATGTCAAGTGAAATTATCAATCATGCGTACGTACAGCTTATTGTCTCCACGTATATAGACAATTTGTTTTTCATCACCATATTCTATGGGTGTTAATTGAAATGGATATAGTTTTTATATATGATATTTAAAACATAATTATACTTATTTAATGGTAATATCATGTATACCTACTTACCTTCATGTCTGTTGGGAAATGATAAGGTCATTTGCACGTACTTGTGGACAACCACCGCCACAAAGCATTAAGATTTGTTTTTAATTTCCATTTTACATTGATGGTAATGATGATGTATTTGATGAATATATATTTAATTTATATTATATAATAATTATTCTATAAAGTAAATTATTTATTTACCTTTTTTGGTTCCATCCTTCGAAAAATGGACAGAGCATTCATGCATATGTAGCGTCTACAATCTCCATGAATGTGCAATTAATATTATCTCTCTAACTTTTATAGATTACTATAAATATGTGTATAATTAATATATATGATATTAATATAATTAACATTTTTCATTTGATGAAACCTTGATATAAGTACAAATATCAAATCAATATAACTAAAACCTACATGAAAAAAAAGAACTTATTATGTCACGAACCAACCCGAGTCAACCATGAATCTGTCACCCAGGCCAGCCTGCGACAAGTCCTGAGAGGAATTCCCGATCCTATCAAGATGGAAAAAATTACTAAGGGAATAAATAGAGTACAAAATGGAATGATTTCTCCCAGATATAAATAATCAAACAAACTGATGAAAGAAATAAACAGGACAAAATTTATTTACATAAAAATTTAACTAAACATCATTTTTAAATGAAATTGAAATTAATATTAAACCAACAAATCAATCGACCAAACCAAATAACCAACTAACTCCATGTAACGCAACTGTTCACTCTTCAACACAATTATCATATATTTCCCAAGGCGATCGAACTCAAGCTAAAACATGCACAAGGACTAAAAAGAGAAGAAGACTACATGTGTGAGTATTAAACCTCAGTATGTTAGCCAAATATTATATTTATAATGCACTTACTTTAAAATTAAATAAACATCAATTTCATGTTTTAAATAAAATATATATAAGTATTTTTTCCAAATTAGGTTCCATACTAAAATAATTATCAGATAAAAACATGCAAGTTTTATAAACAAAAATGCTAGTAACAATTTTTCAAAGAAGTGAAACTTCAAAATGAAAATAGTTTTCAAGATGGATAATTTTAAGAATTTAAACAATTAAATAAAACAACATTATACTTAATTTACCAACCAAACACGTTGTATACAGATGATGAGTAAAAAATAGCCAATGAGCACAAGTCACAGGAACACCCCAAGGAACTAGTTAGTTGTGAACCCCGGGTACCTTGTATCTCGGTGAAGGTAACAATAATCAATATTGGTTACCATGCACACGAGACACTAGTATGGAGCATACCCATACCCTTGTGTTCCTACAACAACAACATCATCATATTTTAGTTATTTTTGTCACCATCAAACTTTCTACATGAAACAAGGTCAAAACCCCATGGGGGAACTAGAATACTAGTACATGTCCACCCACCTAGATACACGGGATTCCCTTTAGTGCTCAATAAAGTTACACATATTATCAAATACACATTCCACATGAAAATTAAATTCCCAAACCATAAACACACAAGCATCACAAATACATGCTTCACATTTCTTTCACAGATCAATAAACTGCATAAAATTTTCATAAATCAATTTCCAAGAGTATAATGACACTTTGCAGATAAAACTCATTCAAAAACACTCTTTAACGGATGAATGAACAGCAAAACCATAACCAACCATATTTCGATGCCCAAAAAACATTTAATAAAATCATTTCATGGACTATAAAACAATCCCAATTGATGCAACATCGTATATAAATGTAAAACACTTATTCTTCATTTTTAGGAAATGTCAAATGGGCCTTTAGACATTTTTACCAAACCGACATTTTTCAAAGCCACAAACACCAACTTTAATAAGGATGTGAGAACCCACCATTTTAATACTCAAAACATTTGTAACCACCTTGAAAATATTTATATTTATTATCCATTACACAAGCCTTTTTATAAGAGTACCAAATGGGTCTTCTATTAGAAACACGTGTCAAAATACCTTAAAACCAATAAACCTTCTTTATAAAAACCAAAACCTTCTTGGAATCCAAATAAGAAACCCAAAAAAATTCCTTTTACACATAAAAAAGGATTATAAGTCCAAACCAATCATTTTAAACCAAACTATACTCATAAAATCCTACTTAGAAACTTACCGAACGCATGGCATGCATTTTTTAACAAAACAGTTCATTTTAGGCACTCGAAAAGGAATAAAACATGAATGAAATGCCATATATTTTTTCAATCTACTGAAACATGTTAAAAATACCATAAACCATGTTCGGGATCTAAGAAATCATTTGAAAAAACATGCAGTGTGCGCTATTTTAACAAAACTACACCACTTTACCAAAAACAAGGTTTTAACTGCTGCTACTTGGAACAACAAAGAATATATACAATGAATAAATTAAAATTTTCAGAGTATTATTAAGATTAAAAAAGAATTAAATATATGTATTATAAATAAAAATTTCAAGTGCAATGGGACACCTACCTCAAATCCTTTGCAGAATGGAAACACACAACCAAAATCACCCGTCGCGGGTTTATAACCCCTAAAACAATGAAGAAAATCACTAAATAAATATAAACCCCATAAAAAATTATTCCAAAACATAAAACTAGGTCTTCTATACCCAGGGGAGAATAAATAACCCTAAAATAATGGAAAGAGGAGGAAGATGGAGGAAAAAGGAGAACTAATCTCAACTTGGAAACCAGAAAAATATTCGTCTTCCCTTAGATACACACTCTTAGAGGGGAGGTAATGTCTTAAAACTCAGTGGAGGGACTCCTTAGGTCTGGAATAACTGGGGGAAACAAATTTGGTGGGAAAGGAGTATGAAATTAATTATTCATGATTAAAACAATTTACCTTCTCAAATCTAGATGATTTCCGGAACCCTTAGAACTGTCTCCCTAATATGCGATGAAAAAGAGCTCCAAAGAGGGAAAATAGATAATGGGGGTGCGTTTAGGGATTTTCACTTTGAGTGGAAGGTATAATCACTGAAAAATATTAATAAATGAAAAATACAAAATAGAAACAAATAATTTTCCTTTAAAACTAGAAATGGGCCCATGGGCTGGCGAAATACCTAAATATGTAACCCAAATTCACCATGATTATGAATTATTACTGGTTATAAAAAGATATGGTAGATATAATATGTCTAGGGAGGAAATGTAAAAAGTGTAATGGGTGAAAAATTCTGAAAAAAAGATTTATAAAAGAAACAAATTTGGTTTTCAAATTTGGAAATGGGCTCATGGTTGGCCCAAATCATGAAGTAACCACCCTTTCTCCAAAAAACTACCAAACAAGCAATGTGTAAACCAAAGTAGAATGATTAGACATATAATTTAGTTCAAAACAAAAAAAACAATATCACCCAACACCCAAGAAAAGCATCGATATTTTCAATGATCTGGATCAAAACAAATACATGAAAAGAAAAAAACCAGGTGTGACAATTCTCCCGAGCATTTAAGCTTTCCACCCCAAGAAAGCCAAAACAATTTACAACTGATAGAACAACACCTAAGGATTCCTTATCAACATAATCCAGCCTCTAAATTTATGGAAATATCATTCACTAACAAAAGAACTTAATCCACTTGCCCAAAAAAACACCAACTCACAACCACTTTCGGAGAATCAACGGAAAGATCAAGCCACCACCTCCACAACCAATCCAATAACTAGATTGTTGGGCCTTCTCCCAAAGAACCCAATGATCACCCAGACTATAGTTCACTCAGGAAATTAAATCACTTGGGGGATGCATGAATGGACTCCCAAACATTAAATAACAACTATCATATGGAAATTCCTTAAAGGAAAGGTCTTAGAGACCCATAGTGGGTCTCCCCATCATTAAAGACCAACTAGAATTGAACAAAAAAGTAATCAACATGAACTAGAATTGAGGATCACCTTCACAGGACCACCCAAAATCTCCCACAATGACCTACAAACCTAGGTTAAGAGGGTTACAACATGAACATATAAACCCCCCCACTCCCAAATAGAGGGGAAAAGAATTGTGCCAACACTTTCTGCAAATATCCAAACCACCTCAACTCGGGGAGGGGTGGGAAGGGGACCCAATTATTTGGCCATTGAAACCAAAAAATAAAAAAAGTAACTACACTACACTCTCCACCTACAAATAGGTAAAACCAAGACTTCACCTAATTTACACAGGCAGTCCAGACATGAACATTGGTCTGAAACCCACATCCATGAAGGAATAACCATAGACACTGTGTGAGGGATAAGTCCACCACACTCATTTCCATAAGAGGAAATTCATAGTGATTGGGAACCATAATAGAGTGGAAGCTACCTTACCAAAACGCTGGAGGCAGGGGCCTAGTCGAGCACTCCACACCTCTGGAGATTTCCAGACTATGTGAAAAGCTACACTCTAAGGTCTATGGCTGGAGCCCTAATTCTTAAATAATTTATCGCACCACAGTCAGGTACTAAGGATCACACCACTCAAAAAACTGACGTTCTAAAATACACACCTTAATTTAAATTGGAACTCATATATACATAGCACAATTTTCTCTCACTCTCAATGTGGAGTAGAATGGATAAGAAATATGGCGAAACACATCAATATCACCGAACACAACTGTTATCTCCAAAAGAATTATCATGAACTGGAATCACTTTAAATCAATCCCAAACAGCTCTCTATTCCAACAAACAGGTCGAGGTATCATCTGATTATGTGGATTTAACATTTGAAATGAATCTTTATTTTGGTTAATAGGATGGTTTTTCTACGGATAACTATCCATAACCACATCACAACATCCAACACATATTTAGAAACCTAGTGAACATTATGCCAAAAATAAGACATCGACAAGATCCCATCTCATGACACAAAAATAGTATGACTTACGGATCACAAGGAAGAATACTGAAGAAACAACTCTTCTAAGACATAGAAAAAACTGGCCACATAACCATCAGTTTATAAAAAAATGCCACAATGTTTCAGCCCAAAACACTTTTGAAAAAACAATCTAACTTGGTGGATTTCCACATTCACCAATGGAATTTCATCTAGTCTCACTCACATGCACATTTCCACGCCACCTCAATCACAAAACCATCATTCCGTAGAGAATATCCTTCTAGATATCAATAAAACCATGCGTGTGAGAACCCATGAAGACACTAATGGAAAAAAACAAAATAAAATCATTCCAAAAATCAAGTACTATTCAAAGGAACACAAACCACCAAGTCAAAAACCCTTTTTATATTTCACAAAACAAACCACACTTCATCAAGAAACATTTGCTTAAAAACCTACCCCTTTTCATTTTTAACAACTTTTAAAAAAACCAAGCTACTCTAAACAACCCCTTACCACTTTCTAAAATTTAGTAAGTTAACTTTTTGTAATCTGATTGCCATTGAGACCAATACCCTTTCTAGGAAAACACCAACCGCTCAAAACCAATTTCCAAAACCAATTCATCATATTCAAACACTTTTCAACATCCCAGATAACCCCATTTAAAATAAATATTCTCAATCACCATAAAATTATTCACACTTTCAAAACATTTTATTCCAACAAACCACAAATTTAGATTAGGGATAATCCAATCTTGCTAAATCATTTCCACTTACTCCTAAAAAAATTTCTCAAAAACACATCCTTCCAAAACCATTCTTATATTTAATTTTTTGAAAACCCCCTTTTCCCCTTTTCAAAATCAACTTCTTTCTTTAAAACACATTTCCACCACTCTCAACCAATTATTTTCAAAACAAAAATTTAGAATTTAAGGAAGGTCCAAGAGACCCATAAAAGGGAACAGGTGTCGTTTGGTGACTTGACTTTATGGTTGACAACCATATGTCAAACAAAACACCAACATTAAGAGACTTATTAGGACCAAGACCCAGCTCCACATGGCTTTACAGGCCCTATGATCTCATGGAGGCCATTAGTTAGACTCCCCTTGTCATATCCAAACACAAAACAATCAGTGAGAACAAAGGACAATAATAAAACCTGACTTCCCATGGAAACTCGAGGATCAGAATGAGAAAAAGTTCGCGACTCTCTTCCCTCACTTACCCCAGAAGTCCCACAAATCCTACTCCATCTACCTTGACATCCGAAAATAACAAGGGCACTCTTAAAATAAAGGTCTTCTAAGAGACAACCAACCTTTGATACCATTCTATCCCGAACCAGCCTGAGTCGACCCTGAACTGGTCACCCAAGCCAACCCGTGACAAGTCCCGAGATGTGTTCCCGATCCTCTTGAGATAGTGAAAAGAACCTAGGTCATCAATATAGTATGAAAGGGAATTATATATCATAAATATAAAAAATAAAACAAACGACAAAAATAAATGGACAACCCAAAATAAATTTATATAAAAATTGAATTAAACATTATTTGTACAAGAAATCAAAAGTTCAACTAAACCAACAACTCAACCTACCAAAAATGACAACCAACTAACTCTGTTTGACCCCGTTGGCCACTCAAAAACAAAGAGATCACATGTCTCTCAAGGCAACAGAACTCAAGCAGAAACCTACACAAGGGGAAAAAATAGAAGAAGACTATGGGTGTGAGTATTAAAACTCAGTAGGTTAACCTGATATTATATTCCAGATTAACTTCCTTTAAAATAAAAGAAACATCAATTTCAAGTTTTAAATACAAGATATGAAAGTATGTTTTCCAAATGGGTTCCACACTATAATAATTATCAGAAAAAAACTTGCATGTTTTATAAACAAAAATTTCAGTAATAGTTTTTCATAGAAGTGAAAATTTAAAATGAAAATAGTTTTCAAGAGGTCTGATTTAAAGAATGGAAAATTTAAAATAAAACACACATGCTACTGAATTTTCCAACAAAACACACCAGATGCCGATGGTGAGTAAAAAATAGTCAATGATCACAAGTCACAGGAACACCCCTAGGTACTAGTTAGTTGTGGGACCTAGGTACCTCATATCTCGGTGGAGGTAACAATAATAAATTTCTATTCTCACGCACATGAGCCACTACTAGGGAGAATACCCATAACCTAGTGGTCCTCCAACAACATCATCATCATATTTTAGTCATTGTTGTAACTTCCAAACTTTCTATGTGAAACAAGGGCCAAACCCCATGGGATCACTAGAATACTAGTACACGTCCACTCACCTAGACACTCGGGATCCCCATTTGTTCTCAAACAAGGTATAAAAATTTTAAAATATACTTTCCACATGAAAATTCCACTCCCAAACCATAAACACACAAAAATGCTTCACATTTATTTCACAAATCAATAAACCACAAAAAATTATCATAAACCAATTTAAAAGAGTGTAATGAAGATTTGTATATAAACCTCATACAAAAACTCACTTATAAGGATAAATGCACAAAAAAACATACCCAAAAATATTTTTAATCCCTAAAAACATTTAATAAAATCATTTCATTACCCATAAAACTATCCCAGTTGATGCAACATGGAATATACCTATAAAACACTAGTTCTTCATTTTTAGGGAAGGCCAAACGGGCCTTTAAACGTTTTTTCCAAACTGACATTTTTCAAAGTTACAAATACCACATTTAATAAGGATGTTAGAACCCAACATTTTATGGCTAAAAACATTGGTAGAAACCATAAAAATATTCATATTTCTTATTCGTTACACAAACCTTTTTATAAAAGTGCCAGTTGGGCCTTCCATGAGAAACATGTGTAAAAATACCTTAAAACCAATAAGTCTTCATTCTAAAAACAAAAACCTAATTGGAATACTTATAAATAACACAAAAAATATATATATTATTACTTCCAATAATATTATAAAGCCAAATAAATCATTTTAAACCACTCTCAACTCATAAAAGCCAACTTGGAAACTTACTGAACACATGGCATGTACTTTTTTAACAAACCAATTCATTTTAAGCACTCAAAAAGGAATAAAACATAAATTAAAATCCATTAAATTTATTCAATATATTGAACCGTGTTCAAAATACCAAAAAACTTTTGTGGAATCTAAGAAATCATTTGAAAAATCATGCAGTGTGCACCATTTTACCAAAACTACACCACTTTACCAAAAAAAGGTTTCAACCGCTACATGGCACACCAAAAAAATGTTATCCAAAGAATAAATTAAAATTTTAGGAGTATGAGGAAGATTAAAACAACATTAAATATATGGATCTTAAATAAAATGGTCAATTGCAATGAGAAACCTTCCACAAATCCTTGGTAGAATGGAAACGCGCAATCGAAATCACCCACTGTGGGTTTATAAACCCTAAAAATATGAATAAAATAACTAAATTAATGTAACACTGAGGAAAAATTATTCCAAAACATAAAACTAGCTATTAAATTACTTGGGGAGAATAAATAACAATGAAATATTAGAATGATAAGGAAGAGTGAGGACAAAGTAGAAGAAATCTCGCCTTGGAAACTAGAAAACTCTTCATCTTACCTTATATCCACACTCTTAGATGAAATATAATGGCGTGAAACTCTATGTAGGGTCTCTATAGATCTAGAAGAACCAGGGTAAAAAAATTTGGATGGAAAAGAGTAAGAAATGAATGATTTATGGAGGAAACAATATACCTTCTCAAATCTGGACGATTTGAGGAACCCTAAGAATGGTCGCCGTAATATGTGATACAAAGGAGCTCCAAAAAGAAAAAAAATTGATAATGGGGGTGACACTAGGTATCTTTTATTCGAGTTCAAGTTGGAATCACTAAAAAATATTAAACAATTAATATAATATAAAAGAAACAAATTATTTTTCTTATAACTGGAAATGGGCCCACATGCTGGCCCAATACCTAAATTTTTAACCCAAATTCACCATGACTATGAATTCTTAATGGTTCCAAAAGGATTTGGTTTTCCGATTATGTGAGGGGAGGAATAGTTGGAAGTGTAATCGGTGAAAAATTTTGAAAAGAAATTATAAAAGAAAAAAATTTGGTTTTTAAATCTGGAAATGGGAACACGGTTGGCCCAAATCATGAAGTAACCACCCTTTCTCCAAAAACACACAAACAAGAAATGGGGCACCCAAAGTAGGATGATCAGACATATATAGAATTTGAAAACTGAAAATTAATCTCACCCAACCCCTAGTAAAAGGATCGGTATTTTCAAGGAATTGGATCAAAGCCAAGACATGAAAAGGAAAAAAACTAGGTGTGACATATTACCTAAAACAGTGATTTTAACAAAAAAAATTATTGATAAATAGAAGATAAAAGATTATAATTGATCCATATATTTTTTTATGTATTTTATTATGGTCATAAAATTTATTTATAATAAATATAAATATATATATATATATATATATATATTATAGGATATTTAGACATGTACAAAGGAAATTAGACATGAGGTAAGGGTTTCTCTTCTCATCATTACTTTAATGTAACATATATCATATTCACCACTTATTCCTTTTATGTTGTTTATATACTAACCCATGATTTGTTATATCATGAATATATTTATCCTCATAAAATTTATAGTTCCAATTTATGTAATTTATTTTTGTGGTGGTTATGATTAAAATGTTAATATAATAGTAAGGGTTTATTTAACAATCTCACCATTATTCATGATTTTTTATGCTTAAATCCCCATTACTGGAGTATATTTCATACATATATGTATTTTCCTTAAAACAATTAATGAATATTTCTAATACACTTTAATTATTTTTTAATGAAATTTTTACCCATTTTTTAATTTTAAAAAAATGGTTTGAAAGGACTCTTTTTTATCATTTTCTGAATGTGGTAATTTTTAATCTTTTTATAACAATGTCAATAGAATGTTTTTTAATTTATACCTCATGAAAATATTTTTCTTCTATCATGAATAAGATTTTATTTTAATCTTCTTATATTATTTTCTATTTTTTTTAAAATAACATTTTTCTTTCAGATCTGTTCATTTTAAAAAATAAGTGATTTCAAAGTGAAAAGGGTTTTATTTCAAGAATTTTCCAATTATATTTTTAAAGTATCTTCATCTACAACAACATCCTTTATTGAATCTCATGAATTTATAAGGTTCTTCTCTTATGAAACCATATACAATATTTTATTTTATTTTTATGATCATTTTGACAAGGGATGTACCATTTTATTATTATTTAACATATTAAACAGAAAATTTCATGTATCGAGCATGATCTACCCTTAAATTTTATTAACTATAATAGAAGTACATCAAAAGAATATAATGCTACAAATAAAGTGCCAAAAATATATGAAAAGCGGCCAACTTACAACCCAAAATCATAATAAATTCTTTATACCCATTTAATGGGAACAAAGATCAAGATCATAAGACCCCAAGTCCCAGATAAAAAAACCCATAGGTCCATTATAATATGTCGTTTGGTCCAGCCCATCCACTTGTCGATCACCAGGGTATACCTAAGACTTTTCAATTATGATGTCTCTACATACACATTAATATAAATGATACCCAATATCTATATTTCATTATCATCACTTCTGATGTCGTTATCCTCCTCACTCTGGTCCCCACCTACTTCCTCAAGTCAGCGTCTCTTCATTGCATCCCACAACCATGGTCAGTCAGACTAATTTTTTGTATCTCCAGTGACCGCCCCACATATATTCCAATAACCTCACTAGCCATATAATTTCTCTCCATCCACCATGCTTGATACTAATTCTTAGTGGCCCCTGAATATGTATGATTTATGTTCTAAGAACAAGATCATCGGAAAAACCTTTCACCTCCATGCAGCAGACCTATCACTGGCCACCACTAGGATCCTAGATCCAAATTTTTGGCGCATAAATCCTACACTAAATTCTATGGGGTGGGACCTTAGTCACCCATCAACATGTCATCAGTAGTATAGGACCATCATCATTGAAGATCTCAAGTGTCTCCCCACCACTGACCCCAGATCTCACATGCCTTGTCCATCGTTCCACAGCTATGCACATCCATGTGGTTATTTGATTAGTTATGATATCTATGGATAAGTTTTAAGATCATGTGGTTATTTATATAGAATTATTTTATCATCATTCATTCCTTTCATATTATTTTTCTTTCTTTTGTTATTGATTAAATGGAATGTTCTATCAGATATTTACCTTTCCATGTTGTTTGTTACTTATTTATTAATATCAGATTCTATTGAATACATTCCCTTACTGATAATCATAAAAAACCCCTTTCTAATGTTTATTTTACCCTGTATTCTAGGAAGTTTATTTTTATTAATGTGTAGGGATATGATAAAAGGAATAATGTTGGGCTCAAATAAAATAATATTTTTTGTTGTGTTTTCAAATGTAACATAATTTTCAACTGTGTATCTTGTTTTTTCATGACTTCATAATTATTCTTCCCTTTGAGATGTGATTTTTTATATCTAGTTCCAATTTGATAAATTTACCATCGACTATGGGCTACTAGTTCTTGGTTCATTACATTTTATCACATGAATACTAAATACATAATGTTCATAATATAAACAATTTTATATATGTGAATAAAGAAATGAATAACTTAAATAAATAAAAAATTTAAAAATTTAAACTTGAGAACAATTCAGGATCCTTTTTATAAATAAAATCTTACTATAAAAATTTTATAATGAAGCTAAACATCACGGTTATTCAATAATTTTAGATATGAATGATTTTATAACCAATTTGAATATTTCATATTTCATATTTTATAGTATAATTAATTTCTATATATATGACATTTCAAAGACTAATTGATATTTAATTCTCTATTATGTAAATGATTTTACATATTTTATGTATCATATTTATTAAATTATATATACCTTTTATCATATTAGTCAAAAAAACATTTTTAGTGTTGTCTAAATAATATCTTTATATAAGGCCTTCCTTTTAATTTAAACTATCTATAATTAATTAATTATAAACCATTCATAATTATAAATATAAAAAACTTTATATTTAATCATTACTTATGTAATTTATAATATCTTTATAAATTATCATTGTAATTTTTAAATAAATATTTTATTTAAATATTACACAAATTCTATATAATTTGATATGATGTAAATTCCTTTTTTTATAACCTACAATCATTTTATAAACCATTTTAATTTGAAAAAGATGTTCCTAATATAAACACTTTAATATTTACAGAATTTTTATAATAAATGGTTCAAAAATATTAAATCCATTAACAAGAGACATTTTAAAGGTAAAAATATTATAAAACAACTTTTATACATTTTGAGATCATTACAAAATACCTTTTTATTATTCACAAACCATTTATAAATATAAATTCAAAATTAAAATAAATTAATATGTCATTAAAAAATATGAACAATTTCATATTTCATATATGCATGTAATATAAAGCTTTTAAATCCTAATAATATAATACAGGTGAATTATAAATTAAAATCTTTATATTAATTCCATAATATGAACTTTTCATATTATACATTATTTTTCATGACATCTAATGAATTATAAAAAATTTATAATACAAATTATATAATATAAACATTTTATATAATGTTTATGTCATACACAAACACATTATTTAAACCACGATCATATGAAACATAAAAAATATTTTTGATGATATTTAATTAATTTACAATAAAATAACCACTTTAAATTTGATCAATTAAAATTAATAATTATAAACATTTTAAAATTTCAATATAAACTATTTATATTTTGGCCTTATTTTTTAATTTATAAACTCTTTATAAATTTCAGTTGTGATTTATAAATAAAAAACATTATTTCTATATTATAAGTTATGTCATTCAAAAGGTAAATTTTATATTCAAATATTAACATTTTGATATTTTAGATTTTTATCATTAAAAAATGTTTCATAATTTTTTTTTAATTAATTATAATAAATTTTATAATTATTTAATTTATAAATAGTTAGCAAGGTAAAATAATTTAAAAATACTTTTTTCTATGATTTATAAGCACTCTTATAAATTATATAAATTTTAAAATTATATTTACTCATTAAAATGATACAGTATTTATAAAAATATATTTCAAAAAACATTATTCAATTAATAATTAATATTTTATAGTTATTTAATTTACAAAAACACCTTTTATATGTTTCATGAATATTACAAAATATATTTTCAATATTTATAAGAAATTTATAAATAATATAATTCTAAATATTAATAAACAACTACTTTATTCAACATTATAAATTATTAAGAACTTTCCATATTTAAATTTTAGGCTTGAAATATAACATTTTACAATTCTTAAAATATTTTTCATCATTAAACAATAAAATTAAAACATAAATTCATAGAAGAAAACTTCTCCTGATACCACTTTTGATTTTTAGGGGTTTATCATATTGACCTTAGTAGTGGAATCAAAACCCAAATGTATGATCTATCCTCAACAAAATAAATCGAGAACATGAAATATTTGTACCTTGATTTTGGATGTAGTGTCCCCAACCTATAATCTTTAATGGAGTATACTTTATGATGATCATATAATCAACAAAAAACGGCTTCCAAACTTATAGTGACTACACCATACTTAGATCCCAATCACTATCAAAGTATACTCAAATCTCTCAAGGGGTTCTAGTACCCTCCTTGGTAGATATAACCGAGGATCATGAAGAAGTAATTATTTGGATCTTTTTAAGAAATAAGAATAAACAATAGGGGGATCATATCCCATTATATAATAATTCTTGAAGTGTTTCATTAGTGAAACACTTAGAATATATTCTCTGTATTCATATACATTTATTCCCCTTTCCATTTATTTATATAATCCTATTCAAATGAATATTGGATCCATTTAAACCATTCATAACTGATAAAACCATGTGGTGCACCTAATTAATGTTGTTTTAGTGCACATATTTGACAAAATAAGCATGAGAATATCTAATATAAACCTCAATAAGATCCAACAATCTATAATCCACTATATCCACAATCCCTTGAGCAAAGCCTCTCAGCAATGCCTCTTCACATGCAATGATCTCTGATCCACCCAAAACTAGTTTTCCACCACCACACCCCTATCAAAACCATGTCCCTATAATTATAACTCTTATACAATCTAGATCAAATTAAAAACCATAGATCCATCACCTATAATACCAAAACTCAAATAACTGAATAACTTCACTTTATAACTTAATTGTTTACTAAATAACATTCGAAGTATATCTGAATCAGATATTTATAAGCTGTATTTATAACATGATCTAAGACTAATTAACCATTCTCTAGTAATTTTTTTCTCTTCTTCTCAGCACCTAGGAGATTCATCTACTTAGTAAATACTTCTGAGAAGTTGGGAAACCTTAATTAAATGAGTTCATTACATATAAAATCTATTGAAGATAGATATTTGGAGAATGATTGGATGCTAAGATAAATTATTTGTTTTTTTTCCCCTAATTAGTTTTTTTTATTTCTTCAAGAGGATGGTAAATTATTATTATTCAATTGTTCAGGATTCTAAGTTTTATCCATTCTTATTATGGTAGTCGTGATTGAGGACTAGTTTCAATTATTCTTGTATTACATTTTATTTCTATCATGCGAAATGAAATTCGATATTGTTTCTTTTTCTTTATATGTGTTTTCATATTCCATTATTTTCATCCTCTAATTTTTTTATAAACCCCTATGATGTTCCAATGATCTCATAATATCATGATGGTGAAGTTTTAACCCATTGTGGGTTGTAAAAATGGGACAATTAGTGGTGATCTGGAATTTGATCATTGAATTTAAATTTTATTTGCTCAATTATAGTGATATGGTGGAGGTGGAAACTGTATGTAGTGATTTTTATTACACATTCCATCAACACAAAAATATTCTTTCATTTTTTTTAACTTTACAACATTATAACAATTTATTCACAAACCATGCTAGTATACTTTGGTGAATTGAGAAGCTAAATGGAATTCAATCACTAGTATATGTTTAAGCAGATTCACTGTCTCAATTAAGGAGATTTATTTTCCACACCAAGGAGTATAAATGAGTTAAAATTATGCTCAAACATCCTTGATTATATTTAAATTATCATGATAATAAAATAATGAGAGTTAATTGGAATAATGATATTGATTCTTCTTATAGAATTTGGTAATTTATAACTAGTTTTATTAATAATAGGTTACATCCGAAGTCATATATGGGAAATAAATATATATTTCTAACTATTTTTTGTTTATGTATTTCAATTATTTCATTTACCATGATTTTCGTAAAAAACTAAAATACAAAAAAAACTTATTTTCAAATGATTTCAATCACTAAAAAAAGAAAAACATATAATAAGTTACATGGAAATAATTATTCGACTAGCTTCCTAGGAGTTGGTCTTAGGGTTTCACTATGTTTTACTCTTTCAGTTTCTAAAAAATGTTTTTGATTAGCACATATGAAATGAATGAATCAAATTCAAAATATTTCTCAGTGGGGACTTATTAATCATTCTTTAATCTATTTCCTTTGTAAATTAATCTTATTTGTTTATTTTTATGTTTTCTTTTTTGTTTTAAAATTTGGTTGATTAATAAGGTCCCACACCTTATAATGTTTTCTATGAAAACATGTCTTAAGAACCAAATCTCAATTGGGATAACACCAAATATGTGGGATAACAACTTAAAACACAATATAATTCCTACACACATAACCAACACTATAAAAATATGTATGTTGTGTTGAAGAAAACTGTTGGGAGCCTCAATATCTATTGTAAAAACCAGAATATGTTGGAAATTCATGGTATAACTAAAAATATTTCAAGTAATAATATCAATAATACCCTTACCTATAAGGATTCACCATAATAACTAAGTATTTATCACAAAACAAATAACAGAATAAGAAATTGGTCTCTTAAAGAAAGAAATGTGATAGTTAAAGGAGAATTTAACTTTGGTTGTTTCAATTTTCTAATTGTTAAATTTAAAAGAATAAGTGGTAATTCAAGAGGAATAACTAAAGACTAAATTCTTTGACCAGAAGGATGTGTAAGAAAATATTTAAGAGAATGACCCACTACCCATCATCATTAATTTACCTAAGTATTTTAAATCAAAACATGGGCTAATAGATGATTCATTACCAGGAGATTACATCTTTATAGATCAACATCATTTAAATATTTGTTGAACTATAATGATGAGTTAATTATCTTGTGTTTATATTTTTAATAAAATATACTTATTTTAGGTCTTATATGAATAAAACATGGATGAATAAGAAATAGAAATATATATTTTTATTTTTGGAGAGATGTTACAAGCACCACTATACTCAAAATAAATGGACTTTTAAAGTTATTTATATAAAAATGGGAGTGTCAAACCAAAATAAAATAGGTGGATAAACTCAACTTATTTATTTAGATGTAATGTAATTAAATACAAATTGAAATTAAATTTACCTTATTTTTACACTACTATTTAAATACCATTATTGGTGGATCTTGATAATTTTAAAGAATGTGATTCCTTAATAGATGTATATGAATTTTAAGAAATTATAGTTGAGACTAAATTTAGTGTACTGACTACTGAGAAATAGAAGAAAAAAATAGACCCCACTACCCATCAATCCCAATATTAATCTAAAAAATATATCCCTTGCATCTTGATAAATTTTTTATTACTTTATAATATCATCATTTAAGGGAAGGTTGATAGAAAATACTACAAACTTGGGGACCTCAAGGTGAAATACTTATTAACTATAAGGATGTGGTGGTTTTCGTAAAATAAGATTAATCCTCCATTAAATTAGGTATAACTCAACAGTTGTCATTCTATAAACAATAAAACAACACTTCCTGAGGGTTTTTACGTAAAATGTTTTTTCTCTTTTATTCCCTTTTCCTTTTTTCTCAATTTAGAAATTTTATTTCTAATAAATTTCTTTTTTATATATAGTATACAAGCTGTAAAGTAGCTATTAGTCCTTCTTAAAGATCATTAAAATCTAATAATTTAACATTCACACATTTAAATGGTTTTCTACAAGAAATAGCAATCTTAATTATAATCACTCACCTTTCCATTTTGTTATTTATTCTCCTAATTCATCCACTTTGAAATATTATTGATAACTATTGAGTTTCACAAATTATTTAACCACTATTAATGTTGAGGGTATGGAGAAACTCTTAACTTATGGATTTTATGTTTTCATTCTTTTTTGATATTTTTTTTGGGTTTCAAATCTGTTTTCATTTAAAAAATTATAAAAAATCTACTCTATTTTGAAAAATGTAAAAAATATATTCATTTTTATTTTTAAGTGTTTTTTTACCTCTTTTTAATATAAATAATAACATTTAATCACTTTTGAACTCAAATTAATTAGAGATGAATTTTATCCTGGTATTGTATCATGAAAATCTCACAAAAAAATTTGATATGTGTTTACTTTTTAGGTCCTTATCATTATGCATTCAGATGAATTTTTTCCTGAAATTGATATCTAAAGCCACAAGTTACTAGCCATTATTATAATACTTATCCTAATTCCATTTTTAAGTATTCTTTCTAATACAATTACTTTCTTGATAAAAACATAGAATTTATATGAAATATGGAATTGTATTAATTATCATTCAAATATTTAGAATTTATGGTATGTTTTCAACATGATTGAGGCATTAAAATGGATATACCCTAATTAATCCTTAAGAAAAATCTTGAAAATCAAACCTCATTAAGATTTTATATTACCATGAATGGTATTTTAGGTTTTACCCACATTAAAGGACATTTTCACCCTTAAAAACCCTCTGTCTAAAATATTATTACATGATTAATTGAAGTTCAATTGCGGGGGGATGACACTTCCATTAAGATTTTATTAGAGAGTAATTGGATGTAAATCGGAATATGAGAGCTATGTGTCATCCTTTTAGGGTATATTAAAAAATTCTACTGAGTAACATCATCCATTTTATTTAATTTATATCCTTATATTATTCTAAATTATGGGGGTTGTACATAAAAAATCAATCGATATGAGATAAACTATATATTATTATTAATGTTATGAATTATTATCCCTAATCTGGGAAAGGGAACGAATCATTATTATTTATTATGTAGATTTTTCATCTCATCCTCCTTGTGAAAATTATATACCTACAAAATGAAAAATTAGTGAATATTTATTGAATCATAAATTTGGCATCATATTCAGGAATCATATCCAAATTAAATAAGAAAGGGGAGTGTGGGTACTAATTTTTTCGGGTATTGAGATGAGGATGCTTCATTTATAAGCTTGATTTGATAATAATGATTTTTAATATTAAAACATTAACCTTTCCATCAACTTTTTTAAATGTTTCACCATTAATATTAATATAATAAACCACCTTTTAGTCTATAATGATTTATTTCATTTTTATGCCTCGATGTGTAGAGAAATAAGAATTTTTACAATGCTATGTAAAAAAATAATTTTTTATGTATAAGAACAAATCCAAATATACATATTATTTTAAGTGAAGAGTGACATATATTTCATGTCATGTGGGTCACAAAATAGTTTTTGATGAATATGGAAGGGAGGATTTCATGTAGATAGGAAGAGTAAATTTTTGAATTAAATGGAAAAATGAAGCGTGATAGAATTTTCTGTGGAAATAATGGAACATTTCCCCTCACTCTAAGATTGGTATTTTAAATTTATTTTTGAGTATGAATTTTTCATTGATTGATATTCATAAAAAATTTGGTTCACATGAAATTTCAAAATGTTCTTGGAATTATATGAATCGATTCATTAAAATAGTATTTTGAAATAAATTTGAGTTATAATGGAATCCATTATTGAACATGTTATGTCCTGGTGCTACATGTTTTCACTGAATAGTATAGGTATTGATTGAGTTAAAATGAATTATTCCAAATTTTTTTTGATATTTTGAAAATCCAATTAGTGAACTAAAAAATCTAATTGGAATCAGCTATTTTTTCATTCTATATTTTTTAATCGGTTGTGTAAACATTTGTTATGGTTTTTCAATCAAATTATTTGAGATGAGTTGTCAAGTCATTTATGTAAAAAGATGAAATTATAAAATTCTTTCAATTTTATTCCAAAAATAAAAATAATATTTTTAAAATATGGAAAAAATATTTTAGGTATTGAATTAAAAATATGATTCGGAATTTTTTTAAGAATGACATTTGATTTTAATTTGATGTAAGAAACCAATTATATGAAAAATATGTGTGTATCTGAATTCACTTAACTACATTTACTAAATACTAAATTTTTTAACTGATCAGGACCTTGAACATGGGTTCGACCATTAGAAACATAGTCCAAATTTTAAAATGAAACTATTTTGAACTTAATTGGAGGACTAAGTTTATAAATCCAATAATGAATTATTTACACTTTACAATACTAATCTTGAGATTTTAGAGAATAATACTTGATTTCATAAAATAAAGGAAATAAAATCGTTATATAGGATTGAAATGAATACCTAAAAATTATTTTTTTGGAGTTTTAATACCAAATTTTAAAATATACTGTCTATTTGTTTTTTCTCTTGATATTTTTCTTGTTTCATATGCTTGTTAATAAGAAATTGAAATATAAATTTATTTTGGAATTTTAATTATGAAAATATAATTTTATAGGGATAACTTTCTTTATTTGGAACTCATGGATAATGAATTTTCTTGGGAGTGTAAAATTCAAGTGTTTTGAAATGATTAATCACTAAAATTCATAATTTTTCTTTGTTAATTCAATGATTATAACCCCAATTATTTTTCATAACATTTTTATTTTCAATTTATTCTAAATTTTGGTGAATTATGAATGTTATTATGAACATTTCCTAATATTATGATTTTTTTAAACAAATTGATATTCGGTATATGAGGTTCATTGAAAATTTTGACACATCTATGTTTTAATGTATAGGTTTTTAACTCTTGTGTAAGGATAAACTCTTATTTTTAAGGGACATGTAAGTGTAAATAATGTGGGAATAAAATTACTCATGAGTATAATATAGGGAATTAGTCATTATCCCTATTCTTTATATAGATATTTAGTCAAATCTTAGCCCAAGATTCCCCACATTGAACCTTGAGGGGTATTAACAACCTAACTTCCACCAGATCTATAATCCCCTAAGTAAATCTTATTAGAACTACCTCTCTACATATAGAAAGATCTAATCCACATGAATCTAAACAACGAGAACTAGACCCCCCAAGTGGATCATCTACATAATAGTATCTCTCTTCTATACCCCATATCATATAAAATTCCTGAGATCTAGCACTTGTATGACCAGAACTCAGTACAGTGAATACATTAACTTCCCAGAAGAATCGAGGACTAAACAACATTATAAATAGATCATGATCAAATATTTCCAAGTTCCATCCATAGATAGATCTAATAACAATTCATCACACTCCTGTAAAAATTATTTAGTCCACTCTCCCCAATGTAGCACACATATTTATATCAAAATCAGTACACACCAACCCTAGTAAGTTTCAAGCTATCACACTCTTGGGTACACCACACAATAGCTACCCATTGATTCCACCAAGCTCTGCATGAAATATCCCTTATCAAAGACCTTAACACGCTTATTTTTTCCATCTACATATTTTTAAACTACCTAAACAAAGAACATAAAATTCAATAAATTGTATTAGACTCTCTATCGCACCCAATCCATGACGGTCTCTATACCCTCCATCAGTCCAATATTTTATCGAATAGGACAATCCCATCATGAAACTTATCTCAAAAAGTTAAGTCTTAAAGCTCATGGTTTCCCCAATCAAACTCGAAAATACACAACAGTATATTCTCTACTCATTGTTTTCCTCATCTACTAAGAATTTGGGCCACACAACTACCCACGCGCTATTTTTTAAAATTTGGGAAATCATCCCAAAAAGAGTATATTATTGTTGGGCCCATTAATATGATAGACAAAATAAGAATAAGAGACATGTTGTATTACTAAAATTTATAAATGTTTTTGGAACTAATACATAATTATAATAGGTGTTGGGAAAGAAGAAGAAGATTGATAAGAAGATGGGGGAAAAGAAGAAACATAGTATCACAAGACCACTCTCCCAAGAGTCCAATCAGAGACTACCATCTGATCATCCAACTACAAAGCTATGAAATACAAAAAATATATATCGTACCCCTATTCCTACAACTAGACACACTATTTATTATCCCACCCACTCCTAACCAACCTTCAAGTATCTATACAAAGGAACTATAAAACTTCTCCAAGGATTATTAATTCCTCCCTACCCATACAAACATATATCCCTTAGATAGATTGAGACACATCTTCACTCGTTTAATGGAATGATTTTTAGTGAGACATTTTATTATAGAATCTACTTAAAACCACAATAATTTAAAATTCATGATGGGTTTCTTGGATAAAGAAAGAGACACATCCAACCTAGAAACAAAGCTTCCAAGACTGAAATCCATATTGGTAGTCTAGAAACAACTAATAGTAAACATGGAGTTCTATTACAGTCATAGAAGTGGCCAATAATCCTTGATAGAATAATCTTTGGAAGAATTTTTATAATTTCCAATAATATTTAAAGCATCCTAGGTTTCCCCCCAAAAGGAAACCTCCTTTGAAAATTGTTTCTTTTTAATCTAATTGACTCATAATCCTACTAATATTAGGAAAAACATTGGAATCCAATTCATAATCTCAAAAACCATGAATCGGATTGTGTAACATTCTAGGAACTCAAATATGGGGTCTATCCATACACTTGAGTCTATAATAGAAGATTATTATAGAATAATAGGAGAAAATTCATGTACATTTTCTTTATACAGAAGATGATATATCTTATCATGAATAATGGGATTTCATGGGAAGGGATAAGATCTTAATAAATATAGAAAGTAACTGACATATTTATAACCTATCAAAAACACAATCACAACACAAGGTCCTTTTTTTAAAACAATTCATCCATACCTATCAGCTGATGTTGGCCAATGATAATCCATACCATGACATAGCTAAAATTTTATTATAATGTACAGTGGTGGTAGAAATTTTTTAGAAAAATATATGGGTTAGATCCACAATTTATATAAATGACTATTTACACCCCCGATCAACCACATTCACCATATATATATCAAATTCCATAAAACTCTTATATAGATCATAGAGTTCCATGGTCAATAGAGGTTTCCACATATTCAAACTAGTAGGGATAAGAGGTGTTTACAGATTAATAGAGTTGATACTTCTGTTTTATGTGTTTTATACATAAGTTGTAGGCTGCCTGCAAAATAAATATATCTCAATTTCTTTATCGTCATTGTAGATCCATTACTCTACCATAGTCTCAGCATATAAAGACCTCTCAACTAGTTATTTCATAGCCTATGGAAGAAGCCTCATTATTTTTAATGCATTTATTTTTCTTTCTGTCTTGTTAGGCTTCCATGCATGTACAATAACTTATTTTTTTTAAATCCTTATTGTGTTGTGGGAATTTATCCTTCCTCACACCATTAAATGAGATTTTGAAGTTAGGATATCCTAAACCTCCCAAATTTCATTGAATCCCATACGAAGAATGGTACCATGATTGTCCATGTCACAAAAATCAATAGGTGAGGTGAGATTCTCTATTCCTTACCACACTTTTTATATTGGTGGGATGATCAGACTCGCCATTACCTAAGTTAAACTAGCTACAAACCCCTCCAACATGGAATCTTATAGTGGCTTCGTGGACTACATATTCTGAAAATATAATGAGAATAACTCCTTCTTCTCATAACTATTTATATACATCTCTATCATATATGTCTTCAATTTCTCCAATTTTGAACCAAGTTTTTCACTTAACCAAGTAGTAAACCAAAATTTCCATTTAATCTAACATAAAATATTCCATATGTATCCTCGTGTCTTCATGAGTTTGTTTTTCTAGTAAATATTCCTTATGTTTTCTGATCTAATCATGTGGATCCTCACCAGAAAATAGGGTGTCTCAACTCATTTGACTTCTACACTCTTATCTCGAATTCTAGAAAAACATACAATGGCCACCTAAATTTTCATTAAAGGTTATGTACAAAAATCCACTTGTGAATCTATCACCATCATTTATCTTTTAAACTAATGTAATTTTTATTTTAATGTTATATAAATCTCTTACAGTATTTCCACATCCTCCAGAATTTTTTATTCTATATATGAATCCTATGAATTTACTCTTAGCTCAATTTTTAATCTCAATTAACATCTAGCCTTGATTATCCACCTAACATATTTCTATCATTATAGAATTCACAATATTATACACTGTGTAAACTAGTTACAGGAGAGAGAATCAAGTTTCCCTTTTTTATTCAATTTTTTCCTCCAGTACCATTCATTTTATACCTCATTGATGACCATGTTTAGTAATGGTGATTATGTCCCACTACCACAATTAGTTCCAAATAATTTATGTCCCATTATGTGCACTCTATATATATCATATTACCCTTTTGAATTACCCTATGGAGTTTCTAAAATGTTAGTACTATGAGTACATGAAAGGAAATATGAAGAAGAGACATATTGTATTACTAAAATGGAGACAACCTATACAAAAAAAAAAAGAAATAATTATAGTAGGTGCAGGGGAAGAAAAATAATAATTAGAATAATGGTTAGATGAAGAAACTCCACATGGGAAGACCACTCACCCAAGATCCCAAGTTGGGACCACCATCCAACATTCCTCCTACCAAGCTATGAAATGCAAGAAGATATATCATACACCCTTCCTATATTTTTACCCCTTATTTATTCTAACACACACTCCTATATAACTTACAGAAATAATTCAAATGTATAATTACAACACTGACCCTAGGATGATTAATTCTTACTTAACCATACCCTTGCACAACCCTCATATGGAGTTCCCACACATTGTATTGGCAGACCTTCCATCACACATTCTTAAAAATTTCATATAAGTTTTTTTTGAGTATAGACATGTAGATAATGATTGGATATTGATATTAATTATTGATTTTTATTTCCTTTAATTATTATAATTTCTCTAAGGGTTTATGGATTGAATTCTATTCAAATATAAATGGTAACTTAATTTAGGACATCCTACTATGGTGGGAGTTCTTTTGGATTGGTTCCATTTATACTCATATTTAATTCTATTTATATTATGTTAAATGAAATTTTTTCATTATTCATATTCATCATATGTGTTTTTCTCTTCACCCAGTTCTACTATCTTTATTTTTCTCAACCACCCTATTGTTCTTGTCATCTCATACTTAATGATGATAAAGTGTTAACCAGAATTTGGAGGTCAAAATGTTAATACTAACTGTTCTCTCAAATTAATATATTTAATTTAAAATATATATTCTAAAATATAGTGAGTTAGTGGAAGTATGAAGTGTAAGTGGTAATCACTACTCGACTTTACATCTAAAATTAAATATTATTTAACTATTTTTAACTTCACAACTTCTCAAAAATTGATTCACTCACTATACTAGTGGTGGTATGTGAATTGACAGGTCAAATGACATGTTGTTTCTTCTCGGTCATTGATTATGTTCACTCTATTAATTGAGGGATACACTTTTCTACTTTCTAAGGAGGATACATGATTGAAAATTAGGCTCTTGTTTCCCTCTTTAGACTTCTATTAAATTATAAGAAAAATATTGAGACCTAAGTGAAAGAATTATGTCAATTATGATTATTGAATTATACAGTTTAGAACTATATATAATGCTAACAGGTTCTATTGTAAATCACATTAGTACCATCTATATTTAAGGATTGATATTTGTCTATGTGTTTTTATATTATTTATTTCATGTTTATATTTATAAACATTTAAAAAACCCAACAACCATTTTTTCTAGATACTTTAATTTTTAAACAAAAACATAACAAATTTATAATAAGTTCCATTTAAAGGATTATTCAACTATAATCTTAGTATATGACCAAAAGGATTCACTATGGTTCACTCCTTTGGAGTTATATATTTTAATTTCATCATTCCATATGATGGGCATCAATTAATGGGTAAGAACTACATTTTCTGTTCAAAGTAACCCTAAAAATTTATATACTATTATTTACAATGTAAAAAATACTATTTTACCACTTTATTTTGAAATTTCCAAAATACCCTTGGAAAATTTGGAAATTCCGACACTTGAAATCATAGGACCCTATAATAGATGCACCTTCAAAACATTCTATACTTGAAAATCCCAAACTCATCCTTAGAATCTCAAAACATATTGTATATGAACTTCTATAAATACCAACATTTAATTTTACATGAATGATAAACCTCTAAAAATCTCATGCCACAATTCAAATAAGTCGTTAAAAAAATTAAAATTATAATCCATAACCTCGTTCTCATTTAATTAATTATGATCACCAACTCAACTAAAAAAATTTCAAGGTGAAAAATAGTATTGAAAAAATTTTGTATTTCTCAATCATCTTAATTTTTTATCTCACATTATCACTTATATAGAACCATGAATATAACATACTACAACTTATTAAATCACCCACCATCCCCCCCCCATGACCTCTGGGTTATGGATCCATTGAATCTCTAAATATTTATCTATGTTCATTGTATTATCCTTTCAACCTAACAATCTCGAATCCACCACAGTAGAAGGATAAAATAAATACTTCTAAGACTGACACGCATAACTCCAATGCACCTATTTTAGTTAATATGGTTGGGGAAAGTGGTAAGACATGTCTCTGATTCAAAATTTCAAAGAATTACAAAAACATTCTTGATAGATTACTTTATTTTCTAAAAGTATATATTAATCAAGGAGAACAATGGGAATCATAATTTAATTTGACCATTAAAAATTATAAACAACTTTATTACACTATAAAAAATAATCCAATAAAATAAAATACCTAAAAACTGACAATATAGGATAACTTTGGCATAGTTAATGATGAAACATATATGAGGAGGTGTTATAACTCATCTTTGTATTTAATTTAACTATCCAGTAATTGAAATTCTAAAATAGTGAAACAATGGTTCAAAATCATATCTATCTATATTTAAAGTATGACATAAAACCAACATTATTTTTTATGAATTATGCCACAAAGGGTATCCATCTTAAAAATACAAGAGATTTTATACATGTTTTAGTGAAACATAAGAGCGCATTTTGATATGAAATTTGGTAGGATCCTTAATATTAAAAATATTTATAAAAGGAAATATTATAGAATACCTAGATTCTATTTAGTGATAAATGATCATAAATAATTACTTCACCCATTTCATTATTTCACCGTTTATTTTTTATATTGAACTAATAATTATATGGCTTATCACTCAATCAAATAATATTATATTCCACATCAATGGGTGTATGTGTTTGTTTTTTCTTACCTAATCAAAAAATTCATCACCAGATATCACTATACCACATCAGGATTCAATGTTATACCACCCATCAAGGCATAAAATTAATTAAAAACCCCTTCTTTAAGTAGATAAATGACACTATTCATTTTTATGGATAACAATATGCTCACATTATTTTATCACATCTAAAACACAATTATTCACATCTCCCCATGGGAAGGTTCATCACTCGATGAAGGGAAAGAGAAATTTACACTAAAATCTCTAGGAATCTACTTTATCTGTATATAGTATGTCATGAAGTTTCATTTCTAACTATTTTTGTATATTCCACTTATGAATCCTCCCATACTTTCATTGATAAATCATTACGAGATGGAAAATCATTTAAATTCAAATACAATTGAATGTTTATATACTAGACTTATAAATACACCATTATTCATAACACAATCCATATATATAGCTTGGATATAGTATAAGTTCTCATTATATCACTGAATATATCACAAATCCTATAGATGTATAATATTTTATGGTAAACTCTCACTATCTATTTTTTAAATAGAATCCATAAAGGAAACATGATCTGATTATCATTATTACTTTTGTAGAAATTGATGTAGATAAGATCTCTTGAACTAAAAAAGAGAAGATCAAACTATAACACCACACACATGTGCTCAATCTTATTAGGAATCCATCCTATAAATGATATACACTACTATAATCCAATGTTAACAAGTTCAAGGTCATTTAAATGACATAAAACTCTTTGGAGCATACCTCAAGAAGGCATGTGGCATATCAATCTACCCTAACCAAGACAAATATTGTTATAAATAAATTAAATACCCTATGATAGGGATAATTTAAAAAAAACTATCAATAAAAAAATCCAAAAATATTAATTCATGGTAATTATTTATATATTCTCAACTATTTTAATCAACCATAATGATATCCTTATATTTTTAACCCATAACATTTGATCCTCAAGTAAATTACCCTTCACATATGGAAATATTATAATTATTAGTGCATATACCTCCTATGAACATAACAAATAAAATAAATACCCTCTTTAATGATCATAAATCTATATTCTCATCTCTTAGATCTTAAATGTAACCATATGGTATGAGGAAAATGAGTTTCTCATTTCCTTTAGTGAAAACTATATATTAAAATTTCTTGGAATTAAAATATTATTCCAACTTATTCTTTTTTTAGTTATTGATGATCTCAAATACCCTTTATATGTTTTAGATATTTTTTTAGTATGTTCATTTGGCTTTATCATTGTTTTAGTTCATTCTATTGAAATGTGCAATTTCTTTGATATTACAGAAAATTTTCCTATGTATGGAAAATCATTTTTTTGATTAATTTGACTACGTGTATGAGTGTTTATATCAAGAAATCAGCAATGTTAATCAACTATGTGAATAAAATACATATGTGAAATAGCTACAAAGCAAAAATGGCTATGTGGCAATTTCCAATGTCGATGAATTTCCTATGCAAGATATTAGATATGTAGATTAAATTTATATTTCAATTTCTTACATAGTTTTAAATGGATATACAATTAATTTTTCTATATTTATATTGTAGATGTAATTAAATCATCTATTTGAATAATTTCTTTGAAAATTCAGATTCATGGATAAATTGATTATGCAAAGAATAACCATACCGATCAATTTGTCTATGTGAATTTAAAGTAGTGTAAGCTATATGGTGATCAATAAATCAGTTATGTTATGATGAAAACTATTATTTATTTTCATTAGTGCACTTTTAGTAGAAATGAATGCCTCTCAGGATGCATTAAATGATTAATTTCCACTTTATTTTAAAAAAAATTATAAAAACTGATATTATAGAGAAAAGAATATCATGAAAGTATAATTTAATGGTAAGCTATTTTACTAAGGTATTTATAAAAACATTTTATGTGGAATTTAAATGAAAATCATATATTTTACAGATCTGACACAAAGTGATTAAAATAAAATTTTTGTATGATTTTTCATGAGTAGTTGTAAAGAGAATATAGACAAGAACAAAAGCTCTTCCACCTTTAGCATGGAGATATCTCTCTCAAATCCCTTTGTGGGTTTATATTTTTTTATAGAAAAAAGGGAGAATAATATTTGACTATAAATTTCTACTCCAAGACCATATTTTTTTAGAAGACTCTCTTTAGGATGCTTTTAATTCTTATCAACTCTCCAGAAGATTTATTCTCATCAATTGTATCTTACAATTGAGATCATCATTTTTAAACACTCTTTTTATTGTCTCTTTTTATATGCTGGTTATTAATAAAAGAATCTTGAAGTATGATGTGTTTATAAAACCATGTGGGTTCTAGTTGAAAGATAATGGTATTATACTAAGTGTTGAATATGTAACGTATCGAATTAGATCACCTCTAAGATGGTGGTTGGATAGGTGGGTCACATGACCTCCAGCGCATCTCCCAAATTCCTGGTGATTCTAACTAGTATTGATGGTTTTAGGTGGTGATAGTGGGGATACTATACCCTCTTATTACAGTTTCACAGTGGTATATTAGAAAATGAATATAATACAACAAAGTAAGTTGTAAAAAAATGAAAGAAACTAGTAGAAACATAATTAAATAATTGATAAAGTAGTGAAAGACAATATTTAATAGTTTAATAAAATTGTCCAATTCCAGATTATACAACACATGAATGTATTTCATGGTGATAATACCAAACTAAAAATATAAAAAAAATTATCATGCTTGACCATGCATTACAGTAATAAACAAATAATTTAAAATCCCCTTGGGGGATCTCTATGAGCATCTCAAGCTCCATCTCGGTCCTTTTCTCCTAAATCATATATACAAGTAATGTAGCAGTCAACCTAGACCCGAAAAATATAAGGTCTCTTTGGGTACCAAGGGAACCTGAGTAGGGTGTTAGATATAAATCTTTGTAGGCTGGCACCCATGGTGTGTATACCAATCTAGAAAATGTAGTATATATTAAGAAGTTTTCCATATAAAATAAATTCAAAGTGATAAAAATTAATAATAAAAACATGGTCCCAATTCTAATGGAAACCCGTCCCTTACCACTTACTTCATCCTAAGCCAGAAATTAAAAATAAGGAAACTACCCAAGAAATATATATGTATACCAATTCCAAGAGTAACAATGCAACTCAAAGGGTTCACCCCCAAGCTTATGCTTAGGCTTGGGGACTAATTACCATCTCGTTACATAAGTATGCAAATAAGAAAGAGATAAATTCACCAATATGTTCTCTAATATAAATATAATCAACAAGTATAGGCTATGAAATTTAACCCAAACAAATAATCAATGCAATTCAATTAAATCTAGAGTTGGAGTCTAAGCTCATCCTTGAGGTATCTCTACGGTAAATCCATTCAAAATAACCAATTCCACCGAACTTATTCAGCGAGATACTTTCTGGTGTCCAAGTATCACTCATGGTATGTAACTATGAGTCTGTACAAAGTATCGTACATACAGGACAGAGTCTCAATTGAGGCTCGGCATAGCCATCCTACTAACAGGTCTGTCGTTGATTTCCCCTTAGGAAACTGGTGTCACTCAATAGTGTTTGAAAATATTTAGGGATCCCATCCCTGGGGAGCCTAAAACATCAATTCCCTGGCACATCGTGCTAAAACATATCGAGTACAGGAGTCCATCCATGAGTCCTTAATATGGAACCCATGTTCTCACCCAACCCGTATTAGGTGAACTATATAAGCAAGGAATGTATCAATTTACATAAGTAGTTGAAAAACATAAGAAATATTTGTGGCCTTACCACACTTATAAACCATTTTAAATAATTCATTACACATAATATGTAATACATGAGGTAATACCTCTAATGTAATTCAAAATCCATTGTAAATTTTATTTTAGATTAGCATTCAATTAATTTAAATAAAATCATATCATTCGGACCATGACATTCTATTTTTTACAAAATTATCTTAATCATTACCATTTAATTATATTAAGATGCATGGTCAAACCACCCTATTCAAATAATTTAATAATCTGGTTTAATAAGTCATGATCAACACAGAGAACCATTCCTAAACATCTCACCTCAAATGGTAACTCAAGGCATTTAGAAAAAGGCCATTTAGGTTGGGAACACCCCAAAGGGGTGGCTAAGAGGCAAGGCAAACACCCCGAACAAGTTTCACCATAAGAGAAGGCCACAACCAGCATGATATAATAAACCAAACAACTTCATAAGTGAAAAAAGGTATCACTGGAAGCTTACTACAAGAAACACAAAGGCACAACATGACATAAGAGAAGATGTGAGGGGAATAGGAGAAGGGATCTAAGGACCATACCTCGACGAACCTTACAGGGTGTCAAAAGAGAACAAACCAGAAAACCAAAATCAAACACTAACCTAGGGTTTCATCTGAACCTCGCCAGTTTTTAAAAGAGAAGAAAAACTCCAAAGATATGGAGGATAAGGGATCAATGGACCATACCTCAACAAATAAAAGGGAATACATGAAGAAACCGAAAGGAATTGTTCATGGAAATAGGGGCCATGAGATGGAGGCGTGCACTATAGGGGCTTGGCTATGGGGTCTTGTCGCACTACATGGAGGTTGCGGCCAAGGATGGGTCACGTCGTAGGGTTTCTAACTAAGGGAGCATGTGAGGAAAGAGGTCGCGGTCAAGGAGGGTGTGTTTTAGAGAAGCTTGCGAGTTATAGGGGAGGGGGTTGGTGTGTCACAGTCAAAGAGCGGGATAAGGGTGGACTCCCCTTCAATTTTTCTTAATCTGAATTTAAAAAATATAAAAATAATAACAATAACAATAATTAAAAATAATAATAAGAAAAATAATAATTACAATATGAATCATAATAATAAATAAATTCTTATTATTATAAAAACCCTAATTATTATTTCCCTATTTTATTGACATTTAATTTATTTTCCATTTTAACTTTAATTTAATTAAATTTATTTATTTTCTTTAAAATACACACTGCAGTTTCGTCTCTAGTAAAAAAGAACAGTTCTGATGCTCATTTTTAAAACTGGCATGCCTAGCTAACAGAAAAATTTAACTTCCTTCACTTTTTCAGTCGGTTCAAAACACAGGACGTTACAACCTTCCCACCTTAGAACTTATCATCTGTAAGAAGCCTTCAGGAATAATGTAAGTTTCACCCAGTCTACATTGGTAATGAATTCTCACACAAATTGTTGTGTTCTATCTCTAAATTCCCATCACACCTTTAAGAATTGATTAGGAAAGCCACACATAATCCATTAAGATCTGAACCAATGCTCATTTTCCAATCAAAACACCGAGAAGGAACTTACCTAAGCCTGTTTACATAGAGATATGACAATGTCATCATCTTGTTAAACATCCGACCAAAGGTACTTACCACCTTAGGATTTAAATTTAGAATGGGAAAAAATTCCGAGCCATGACACTTTCCAACATCGTCATTTCCAACAATATATGCCCTTAAACATTATAGTGACGCTTAACGCGTGATTTCTGAAAAAAAAAATAACGATTGATTCCCCATCAACCTCAAAGCCTATGTTGAGACAAAATATCATGAAAATACCTAGACAACACAAAAAAACACTCAACTCATCTGACAATGTTCCAGAGACAATCCTTTACTGGTCGCTCTATTGAATAAGAGAGAAAACTAGATGAGCAACTCCGACCGACTATTCAAAAAAATGCTTGACCTAGATAGTCAGAGTTTTTTTATAAACTAAATAGTGATTTCTTATTCCAATATATCTCACACTCACCATGTATACGTCCACCAAATTGAGATTTTGGAACAAATCCAAAATGCCGACATCAAAAAACTAACTCATCCTAGAGTGGCATCGGCTTGGCAGTCAAGTTAGATTAAATGGTTGGAATTCAAGAGTTTATCCTAGGAATTCACAGGAATCCTAGGGTCACTAATGATTGAACAAGAGTCGATAAGAACCATGTTTTAGTGTGCAACATAGGTAGACCACTAAATCCCCCAAAAAAATTTAAAACTCTAGTGTGGTGTAAGACTGATGCTCTCTTAGTGCGTCAAGGAAGAAGACAATAAAGGGAACAAGATCGTCACTTAAGGAAGAGTACAATAACTATATTTAATGTCTTCCAATTGAACATACCTAGGTTCTAGAAAGAAAAATGGTTGAACCATAACTGGTTGACTTCGAAGGAGAAACTCAGTTTCACCTACAGATGCACCGTCATTAACTGATCACCAAGACCCTACCACTCAAGGCATCCCATGATCGTTCAAGCATAACCACTATAGTCCACCCATGACAAATAGAATTACTCAAAGTTTTATTACACTAAAAACCACACTCCCATTATGTTTCCAAGAAATCACCTACATGAATTAATGTTCACAAGCCTCAAGGCATTTAATTTAACCTAACTATTCACCATAGTCCTCTGGTTGTGTTACTTCTATCCAGAAATACATGTATTCAATAGAACGGACATGAAACTCCATACCTTTTAAGTTTACTAATATTAAAAAATAATAATTAGACTGACCACTAAAAAGGGCGCTAGGTCAGAACCACAATAAATGAAAACTTTTAAAAAATTGGCATAAAAAACAAAACCAACCTGACGAGTGTGTGAAAACACTCGAGTCTTTGGAAGTCATTCTGAGAAATGGGATGAACTTGATTACATTAACCTGAAAGTCACTCTACTATATAGATAACCCGATATGTATTTAACATCTCAAGGCTTAACAATTTCACCGAACTCATCCTGTTTGTAACAACATTAAGCACTCGATGGGCACCGTGTACGTGAACACAAACTACCCCGAGGTGACACAAAATCATGAGGAATTTTAACTCAAATGAAAATGTACCAATTAATCCATCAATGTAGAGAATAGATGGTCGAACAACCTATGAAGTAGCTGACCATGCCTGAAACAAATGTCAAGGATACCATGACCACCCGTCTGAACAAGGAGGTAATTAAGAAAGTAAAATTCCAAATAGGTATAATGGTAATATAACGACACCAAAAGGTTGAAAAAACATTGAATTACCAAGTATTTTAATTTATAAGAGTGATAACTACTATGGGATATATTTTTATAACGAACAAGCATCAACCCTAACACTAAGTCAATATTAAAAAAATTCAATGGGCTTAAAATCATACAATCTAATACATTGATAAAATAAAGAGCACCTATTAAAAAAATTATGTTCTAATGGAAATGAAATAAGAATTATCTACCATTAAACTAGGGTCTTAAACAGGGGACACCATGATAGGTTCCATTTCCATGCCCTTTACATTTAAAACCATTTCATAATACAACATGCTAGCATTAAATTGTCCAGTCATATGGGTGGCCATCTACAAATCCATAAAGTGCCCATAAAATATATAGGTGGAGTTTGGATCCCATTTAATTGAAACAAATAAATTTAAGAAAAATTAACCAATTTCATACAACCAAACTTGCACGCCACTACAAGCAGCTATCATAGAGAAACATGTTGTAATCGCAAAAACATGACATTTTATTCATCAAGACATTCTAATAGGCATATAATCATGATACAAGAAAAAAAATTCAAGTAAACAGGTAGCATGGAAAAACAATAGCATGCTAAATATATCACAGAAATGTGGTATCTAAACAGGTATGCTAAATTAATAAAAGACAAGGCATACATTCAAGGAAAACAATTTTTTCATCAGGAAACCTATGAATGTAGTTGTATGGAATGTCATATGCATGACATGTGAATCCTTATGTTCTTATTATGATGAATGTAATGCTTCATCCTTACATTAATAGTCCAAGGGTAAAATAACATAATCTCTATAAATCTATAAGTAGTGGAAATTACACCAGTCACTCGGGGTGAAATCATATCAACTATAATATAAAAAACAACAACAACAATTCACATCCCTGAACACTTGGTTATTTCCTGTGTGGGGGTTATCATTCTTAAGCGCATCAATTAACCAAGAACCACAACATTCCTAGTCTCCTATCAATCGACCCAAAACAGCAATTCAAAGTAAAATGCTACCTTTGATACAAATTTGTAATGTCCTAGCCTGGGTCACCTCTAAGACGGTGGTCAGACCAGTGGGTCACATGACCTCAAGAACATCTCCCCAAACAGTATAGGAATTCAAATAGTAATGAGCTTTTCAGAGGCAATAGAGGGGATACTATACCATCTTATCAAAGTTTCACAATGGTATGTCAGAAAATAAATAGAAAATAGCAGTGGAAGAAGTAAATAAATGAAAGATAGTAACAGAAACATTAATAAACAATTGAAAAATAAGTGGAATAAAATATTTAACAATTTAATAAAATTATCCAACACTATATTATACGACATATGAATTCATTTAATGGTGATGATAAGAAACTAAAAATAAAAAATAATATAGAAATCCTGACAACACAGTACAGCAATAAAGAAATAATATTAAAGGCCCTATGGAGATCTCCATGAGAATCCTAAAAGCCATCTCAGTACTTTTATTTTAACTCTTAGATACAATAAATGTAGCATTAAACCTAGACCATGAAAATATAAGGTCTACTCGGGTACCAAGGGTACCTGAGTAGGGGTGAGATACAAATCTCAGTAGGCCAGAACCCATGGTGTTAATCTCATTCCATATAATGCATTATAAATTAAAAAGTGTTCCTTATAAAATAAATGCAGAGTGATAAAAATTTAGTAATAAAAACTTCATTAGGGTTCCTAATAACACTCGTCTCATATCACCTTCTTTGGAATAATTCAGAAATTAGAAAAGAGGATACTACCTAAGAAATATATATGTATACTAGTGCTTAGAGTAATAATGAAACCCAAAGGGTGCATCCCTAAGCATGTGCTTAGGCTTGGGGTCTAATTACCATTTCATTACATAAGTATACTAATAATAAAGATATAAAGTCACCAGTATGTGATCAAATATAAATAGAAGAAACAAGTATAGAACAAGCAATTTAGCCCAAACAAACTATCAATGTAATTCAAATAAATCTAGAGTTGGATTCTATGCCCATCCCTGAGGTATATCTATGGTACATCCATTAAAAATAACCAATGCCATCAAGCCCATATAAGACAATCCTTGAGAAGGTCCAAGTATCACTAATGTTATTGTAACTATGAGTCCATACAAAGTATCACACATAAGGAACTAAGTCTCAATCGAGACTTGCCGTAGCCATCTTGCCAATGTGTCCATCCTCTGTTTCCCCTTAGGGAACTGATGTCACTCAATAGTATGTGAAAATCCTGGGGGAGCACATTCCTGGCGAGCCTAAAAAATTGCTTCCCCGGTGCATTCTTTTGCAACCTATCAATCATGGGACTCTATCCATGAGTCCTTAATATGGAACCAATGTTATCACCTGTCCCTTATTAAGTGAACCATAGAATCAAGGCACATATCAATTTACATAATCAGTTGAAAATATAAGAATAATTCATTTCCTTACCACCCTTATAAACCATTATAAATGATTTGTTACATTTAATATATAATGCATGAGTTATTACATCTTATGAAATTCAAAATCCATAATAAATTTAATTTCAAGAAAATATTGAATTCATTTAAATAAAATAATATCATCATGACCATGACATTCCATTTGTTACATAATTATCTTAACCATTCCCATTCAATTATATTAAGTGGTGTTGTCTTACCACCCTATTCAAATAATTTAATCAACTAGTTTAGCAAGTCAAGGTCAACATGAAGAACCATTCCTAAAAAATATTACCTCAAATGGTAACTCAAGGAATTATGAAAAAGGTCATTTTGGTTTGGCACACCCCAAATGGGTGGCCAAGAGGCAAGGAAAACATGCTGAATGGGTTTCTCCATAAGAGAAGTCCACAACGGGCAAGATAGAACAACCCGAACAATTTAATAAGTAACAGCATGTCATCTTTGGAAGGTTTTGTAGAGTAGAAAAAAGGCACAACATAACATAAACAATGAATTAAGGGGGATAGGGTAGATTCCCTACACTTATAATTTTAATTAAAAGTTGAGCCACACACTTAGGAGGTGTCTTGGGTCATCTATCATTTTTCAAGGAAGAAACATAATTTATAAATAACCAAGAAGCGCCATGTACCAACATTCCATTTAACAAGTATAATATAAAAATAAAGATACAACAATGCATTAACAAAGACATGTATAAATTTTTATCAAAACATTTTTATCTTGAAGTAAGTGCACCTCAACAGAGGGGTTTTATTATAAAACAAGACATCATTTATCAATAATTTCTTTGTGCAAATTTAATCATTGATTCTAAAATTAAAATTCATATCAAGGAGGGTAAAAACTAACCTACCATGTTTAAATCAATGAAAGAGAAACACTAATGTAATAATCATAAAAAAATTATATAAATATGTAATCTTTACTTTTTATCCTAAAAAAAGTGCACCTCAAAAATGGGGTTTATTATAAAACATTGTCTTTTTTATCAAACAATTCCTTTTTTTTCCTCTTTAAACATTTTATTCAAGACATAACATTAAATATAAACAAGTAGAATTAAGAAACCAATAAATTATGTTTAAAGAATTATTGAATTAAAGATTCATGGAGAGGGACTCCTCCTCATGGTGGAATTTATTTAATACTAATCACATGATAGAAAAGGAGGAGACCAGTAACAATAGGCCCACAGTCACACACACACACCATCATATAAATATATTTATATATCCTTAATCCAATGATCTAGGAATTAAAATAATAGGGACCTTAAAACAATTAAATACCCTAATTTGGATGGTTCATAAAAAAGAAACATGAATAATACCTCACCTAGAATGGAGACGGTGAACCCAATCATCTGAAACAACTTCACCTTTGGCAGAGGTTGCCATAACATGAACGAACAAGACTAGAGAGGCCATTTGAATACCCTAAATCCATAAGAAACCAAAAAACACTAAATCAAACCCTAACCTGGGGTTTTGGGAGAAACTCATTGAGTGTCAAAAGAGAAGAAACTGCCAAAGTGATAGAGGATAAGGGATCTAAGGACCATACCTCGATGAATCAAAGGTAATCCGTGAAGAAAATAGAAGGAATCGGTTGTCGAAGGAGGGACTGTAGGAGGGAGGTGTGCACTAAAGGGGATCCTCTAAAAGGTGACAGCACAACTGTAGGGAGGTCATGGTTAGGGACAGGTCATGTCATAGGGGTTCGATCTATGGGAGCTCCCAAGGGGGGAGGTTGCGGCAATGGATGGGGCACTGGAGAGGAACTCATGTTATATAGTGAAGGGGGATGGTGTGTCGCGCTCCAAGAGGGGGGAGAAGGGAGGAATCACCATTAATTTTTCTAAACCCTAATTTAAAACTTATAATAAAAATAATTATTATAATCAAAATGAAAAATAATAATAAATATAATAATTATAATGTAAATTGTAATAATAATTAAATTATTATTAATATAAAAACACTTATTATTATTTTCAAATTTAATTAAAATTTAATTTATTTTTAATTTTAACTTTAATTTAATTAATTCAATTCTATTCTATTTAAATACATGTCATAGTGTCAACTCCCAAGTAAAAAAGATATTTAATTCTTGGTTTTAAAATCGGCTTGCCCAGCTGACGGAAAAAATTAATTTCTTTCTATTTTATGTCTAGTTCAAAACACAGGATATTACAGAATACATGAACTCAACCTTGAAGTCCCTCAATAAATATTTATAGTGTAGTTACTTAGGCTTAACATACATAAATATTACATTTTTTTTAAATAATATTAAATAAATTACAAAGACACAGGCCTGAGGGTCATATTTGTTTAGTGTCTTCAGAGACTAGGTATATAATATTCTAATTTTGTAAAATACCTTAAAAATATCTCATATATATATTACCCTTTAGTGCTATTAAAAAATATACCCATCTTAAAAAACTCTTCATAACTAGGGGAAATGAAACATAAGAAAGGGAAATCTCATATGTACAGTAAGGGTAAACAAGGGCGTTATGAGAGCATAACCTGAGAATAAAGGTATAATAACATGAGCATAACATTTGAAAACCCTACCATGTATATCAATGATCATAATCATGATTCATGGAATAAATATTTTCAGTTAAAAAGAAATGAATCATAATTATGCTAAATAACATGATCCATAAGATAATAACATTGGTATATGTCATAGAACTATGGTATACACATAAGCATAGAAAATATTATTTTAGGGTTATCTACAAATCCATTAATAACTTGTTTGGTCTGGGATAATAACTCATGTACCTACTTAGGTCTTGGGATAACCTCTCGTTTACCCTTTTGTTTTTGGATTGGGATAATCTCCCATGTACACTCTCATTTTGGGCTTGGGATGACCACTCATGTACCCTTTGACCTCACAAACATTAACCATTACCGAATATATTGGATGGAGATTTAGGACGCACCAATTACATAATCCATAAATTTTGGTTCCACATCATCAAATAAAATTCATCATATCATAACCCATAAAAATAAATGGGTTTTATAAAAAACATTAATCATAGAATACCATGTGAAAAACAATCGGGTTCTGTAATCATTTCTTCATAATATAACCTAATAAAAAGATATGGGTTTCATAAATATCTATCCATCATATAAATAAAACATTTAGAGAAAGAATAATAATTTTCTCATTGTATAAAATACCCATTTTATCATAAATGACATCAAATTATGTAATCTTATATGTAAAATTATTTCAAAAGATAAATAACTTGGAATATTTCTGAATGAAAATAGACATTCCAATTTGAAAAACACTTTCTAAAATATAAAACATTTTAAAAATAATTTTATTTGAAACTAAACTTTTAAACTTATATTTTAATATTTAAAAAATGTAGTGTTCATGATGGCAAAAAATATCGATTATGTTGTATAGTTTGAAACAAAGAATCCTTTCACATTTTCAGTAAAATCCAAATAGGAATTTCTTTTGAAAATGACATGAAAATTAAATTTTAAAACAATTTACAAAATTTTGGACATTGTTAAAATTTTAATTGAAAAGTCATATGATAATATTAATACAAATTTATAAACATTTTTAGAAAACATGGTTTTGGAAGAAAATGGATTTTTGACAAAACTGAGAAATATGGATGATTTTTCTTAAAAACGTCATTTTTATCTGTTGAGTACATAAAGAGAGGAACATAAAATGAAGAATATTATTATATATAAATAAACATAGTTTAATAAAAATACATTATTTTCATGGAGATAGGTCAAATTATTTCATCATTGGAATAAAATTCATGAACAATCTCGATAAATGATGAGATTGTAATGTAAAACCCTTACTACTTTGCTAAATTTAAATTGTAATTACCATTAAATATTAATATTAAATGAAACATATAATATAATAATAAAAATAAATTCATGATATTTCATGTAAAATTGGTTGTATATACATCTCATAAAATAAGATAGGTTTATAACATAACATATGACTCAAGGAAGGAAAATTGGGACAAAAATCTCTTACCACTTTGGTAACTTTTGAACTCTAAACCCCATGGATGAGAGATATTAAAATGGTATGTAAATATACATTATTTTATAAATAATAATCATAAATTATATTCATGGGAAGCATATATAAAACATAAAATAATCATGTGGTGAATATGGCTTGTGTCTCACAACAAAATAAAACATAGATGGAAATTCCTAATCATAAGTATCAACTTCCTTCATACATGTTTGGAAATCCTATATAATTAATATAATTGTATAATAAATATATTTCAACCCCATAAATATATATATATATATATATATATATTTCCATATATTATTTACTTATGAACATTTATTACCCGTTTATTTACAATTCCAAGTTAAAGTCATGTTTCGGGTAATAAATCTATTTTTCTTATAAGTTTTGATTTGTTATTTTTGGTCATATTAATTTGAAAATGGTAAAATTATATCTAAACTTTTATCCCTAATATTAATAAAATATATATTCATTATATATTTATTTATATTCCTTCATAAAAGTTGTTTAAATGAAATTAAATACAAAGTTCATGGAGATAGCAGGTCATACGTATGCATAAACACTGTTTCTATTTTATCGATGGATGAAATGAAAGAAAGGTAAATACTATATTATCACTATCGGATAAATTTATGCCATATATATCATATTTTTTTGTTTATTACTACCCTTATTATCTTCTAGGTAAACCTTATGTGAAGAATGAATCACATCGCTACATAAGGAGGCAGTCTGTCGTACACACAAACGATGTTATCATTTTTCTACAAAATTGAAATTAAGAAACTTTTTATGTGATATAATGATTAAAAATAATAATATTATTATAAATATCATAGATAGACAATAAATCCATTATTGTATCCAATTTTGAGAGGTGGTGATGGAAAATTAATGACCTTGGTTTGTGAGGCAGTAGTCTATCGTACACACAAACGATGATTCTATAACTAATTTGATGGAAATGAAAATGATTTAGGTTTGTAAATTAACATAATAAAATATCAATATATTTAAAATATTTATTTTATTATATCATTATTTTTTAATGAGAATTAATGTATGGGGGAAGAAATAAAATAAAATGCTAGGTTAAGGGCAATACTTAATAGTCAGAAAACTTTTTTGTGTTTTAACCTAAAGGATTATTAGACAAAATTTATGATGAAAATAATAATTATAGGATGATAATATGGAATTAATTTATTTATTTAATTATGTATTTTCCAAACCAATGGGTTTTGTATGTATGATGAGCATAGGAGAGGGGTTGTACTTTTATAAGTGAGGTGAGTGGAACACTTGTATTTTTTTAAAAGGAAAAAGTGTGACCATATTTTTCACATTCTACAAGGCCCCAAATGGGAAATGTAACGCCCCCAGCATCCACGGTACATTTCTCTTTGAATAATGAAATAGCTTGCGTTGTACGCAACATCAAGTTCTAGCACACCACAAGCAATCAAACTAGACATTATGAATAGTAATACAAACTTTTTGAAATTTTATAAATTTTATTTTTCAAAATGTACTTCATTTTTGGATTCATAATATCAAAATTCACATAGGGTGAATTTTTTGTTTTTTGAAAATATTCAATTTATTATGAATAGTGAAAAACACTATATTATTGTTTAAAACCTACTTTTTATTTAAATAACTATCTATTTTATTTAAATGTATTTTAGGTCAAAATAGATACACAATACATATATTAGTTCAATTTAATTCATTGGAGTCATTTTATAATAAAATTAGACGTATAAAATTTTATTGAACATTTTTACTTCTTTTACCCACCTTCTAGGCACGTTAGCAAATTTTCATAACACGTAATTTTACCACTTCATTTAATTGACTTTCAAAAATCCAAGAGACATGCTTGACCTCATTAAGTAAAATTTGGTTCAATGGGATGAAAATAATTTTTGGATAATAGTAACTTTAGGATTTTATTTACCGCGGTTAAAAGTAAATAGGGAAATTAAAGGTAAAAATGATATTATAATTACCCTAACACAGGTCCTAATTCTACTGGATAAGTTTATTTCGACCAAAATCAACCTTATTAGTAAACTATGATCCTCTTTTATCCACTTGTATTGGATTAGGACATTTACTGTTATTTTATTTAAAGAAGAGTTAAAAGTGTTAAATTCAAATTTTCATAAATAAAATATTTTTAATGCAAGGTTATACATAAGATAAATTAGATTATAAATATTAATTATAAAAATAAAAATATTTCCGACCTAATTTTATTTTGTTTATAATTTTTATACATTAAATAATTAAATTTATGTATGACACAATGATGATGCAGTAATTACCCTATTAATGAATGATTTAAATAATTGATATTATAAATATCCAAATAAATGTAAATTGAGACTTTTGATGGATTAAAAAAAATTATAGGTTAATGTGACTTGATAGGGTTGATTAAATAAAAAAAATTAAGTGATAATGTTGTTAGGTATTTCAAAAAAAAATACCAAATAGTGTCCAAATTAACATAATTGAGTTTTAAAACAAATACCATATTATTAAATGATATAATTTTCCTAAAATATTACGGTAAGGAAAAATTAATTATATAAGGTTATATATGTCAATAATGAACCACTTTGGGTTCTCTTGGATTTTATAGTAAATTTATTAACCATTTATTATAATAATAAAAGAATAAACGGTAAAAGTTAAACTATTTAACTAAAAGTTAAATCTAAAAGATAAGATTAATATGGGTACCTAAACCTATATAAAACCTATTTTTTGAGATTTTTTCAACCCATCCCCACCTTATCCTTGAAATAAATCCTTTTGGATCCATTATAAACTGAATATTATTGTATAATAAATTAATATTTCGAACTTTTCTTAAAGTGACCCTCACCTCTCTTATAAAAGGGTACTTCCCCTTCTCTCAAAATCACACCTCAAATACATTTTTCTCTTCCAAAACCTACTCAAATATCTTCCCAACTCTCTTAACTTAATACTTGAGGCATTACATTGATCAGAAAGCTGACCTAAGGATCCCTTTTGATCAAATCAAAAGGAAGCACCTGAAGAAGAGGTAATAATTTCATCATCTATATCAAAGTTCTTTTCATCTTCCACTTACTCTTTATTTGTTGTTTCCATACCAAAATAATAACTCCATTACCTTATAAAAACTCTGATATTATTATAAAAATTTTACAACCATATTCATTATTCTATTTATCCTATGAATGAAAAAGTCTCCATACGTGCGTACGTACAGCCTATCGTCTCCATGTCGTGGTGTAGTTTGTCATTCAACAGTTCATTATTTGGATGGGTATAATAATGTGTATAATTGTTGTAAATAATAAATATAATATGTTAATTATTATTTATATATGATATACCCTCAAATTACAAATGATTATACCATTAATAGATTGATAATTTTTCTCGTGCGTACGTATATATTACCGTCTCCACAAACGCAATGAGATTCATTCCCCATCGTAACAATTGAAGAATAAAATTCATTTTATGATTAGAAAATAATGTCTAAGAACATAATTTCATTCTTGATATGAAACAAATACATCCTATCCCAAACAAACATGGCTTACGTAACAAAACATATAAACGAAAATGAATCAGTTAACACCTGAAACAATGATACTACTGAAATATTATTAATAAAGAAATAATAAAATATTATATATGATATCAAATTTATGTATGTGGTTCCTGAATAATTTAACAATAATTATTTAACTATCATAAAGGAGGTTAACTTAACCTTGACAAAGGAAAATTAAATGTTAAGGGTTAATTTTATAATTTCTTTATTATCTGATGTTGTTTATATGTTAGTATCTACTGGGACTTCATTATTATCCACATCTGTGTTTCTCAAAAAATGTATTTCAAAACATTTTTACTATTTCCTAGAATATGGATTAAAGTCATTTATACCCTTGTTTGAAATATTTTAAAATGTTTTGTAAGGAATCTTTCTGTCATTTTTCAAACAAGGTACTTTATGACCATTTCGACAAATTAAAGTAAGAATTATTTTTAATGTATACGGTGGGTGAATCTAATTTACACCATTATAACATCATAAAAGATTACCTTACAATATTATAAGAAAATTTTCAAAATAAATGTTTTCTTTTATAATTATGTGACTTTTAACTAAATTCAAAATAGAAAGAGATATTTCTCTCAAATAGTTTTGATTCCATCTATGTCAACACACTTTTATGGATTTTACACTTGTTTGAGGCTGATTTATTATGATACAATATTCCATATTTTATTGAAGTTTTTGTGATATGTTTTATTGTGGATGTATAATTTTTATACCATTCATGGTTTATGGTTAAAGTATTAACATTTCATATGGTAGTTTTAAGCTAAATGTTTATGTTATGTTTCAAAATTTTCATATGAGGAATGAATTAGACTTAGTAAGTGATTGGTGGAGCCTGCTATAGCTCCTCGATTCATTAGAATGTCTAATGAGACAATCTAGTGTCTTGTCATTAGGCCTTGGAAAAATCTTTATTTTTAGTCTTAGAACGAGGCCTTGACTATGTGGCCATGATGTCCGACATTATGCATTTCATCATTATGAAATTAGTTATTGATATTACATGTGATTATTCGACTAGTAGAATATCCATTTGAATAAGTAAACGAAATTATTTGATTTAACTTTGCCATATTATGCTGAAGTTTAAGTTTAAAAGGATTTTTTTCTTCTTATACATTTCCTTAAATGTTTATAGTTTTTTATGATAGTTTCCACTATATTGTTATCCTTACTGAGCATCTAATCTCACCCCTTTCTTTGTTTTATTTTTTCCAAGATGCGAAGAAGTTTATTATGATGTTCCTACAAGGATAGTCTAAGGGATATGAATGTGTTCGAAGGAGACACCATGTTGTTGTCTTTCATTTCATAATGTAATGTAAAACTTATATATGTATCTAGTACATCCAAAGAGACTAAACTAATCGGTCTTTCGAGACATGGCCTCTTGTGATCATGCCAATGTTATGTAATAATGCATTGACTTTCTATAACTAGGTTTGGGGAATTACAATTGGTATGATAGAAAATTTAGGACAAACCTAGGAAGCTAGATTTAGAAAAACTCTGATTAGAGAACATTACCCTAAGATAGGATTTGATAATTAGTATAGAAGAACTTCCTATAATTTTGGTAATGTAGAGATTTTGTGTATTTTCCAAGAAATACATCCTTGATAGGATACGATCTGGTAGAGGTGGCTCTGGCACAGATGTATCTAGGGGGAAAACTCCGACAAGGAGTTTTGGGCTTGACCCGGGGTATCGAGGTACACAAAAAGAGGCATTGTTGCACTCTTGGTTATGACACTCCCAGGAGATATTCTTAGGACAACTCATATTTTCTTTAAAAACAATTATTAAGGATTTATGAGTAAATACTTCCTCCAAGAAAACATTTTTTTATGATTTTGGATTATATGCATAAATTGTTCAATTTATGTTAGATATTTTACTAGTTTGGAATTATATATTGGGATTCATAATCTAATATAGTTTATGTAATTAGATAGAAATGGTATCTAATAGAAATAATGGAAACTGTATCAACACATGTAGTTCATGAAGGTATTTCCCTCATACTCAAGATAATTATAGTGGATCCGATGAAGCAACTAGTTCTAAAAAAATTATAACCATACTAGGACAACTCACTCAGGTTATGAATAATAACCTTACCCATATGGAGCAACCAGATCCACAGCGCGTAGGATCAATGTTAGAATGCTTCATAAGGAAACAACCACCAATATTCAATGGGACTAAAAATTCATTTGTAGCTGAGAAATAGATAAGTTCTTTAGAGAAAATATTTCATGCTTTGGGAGTAGAGAAATATAAAAAGTTTTCATGGCAGTTTATCTCCTTAGAGGAGATAAAGATCTATGGTGGTCATTGATTAAAAACACAATGAAAGATGACTAAGTATCAAATATGGAATGGGGGGAGTTTAAAGATCATTTCTTAGAAAAATATATTCCTCATGAACATCGAGCATATATGGAAAGACAGTTTCTGAGTCTGAGGAAAAAGGAGGATGAGAATTTCGTAATGTATGAGGATAACCTTACAAGGTTAAAAGGGAATGTTCCAGATTATATATGTAACCCAAAGAGTAAGATTGATCAATTATTTGATGGGTTAAAACCATTTATACATCGAGCATTAGTCTCATAATACTTCTTATCATATAAAGATATTTTCTCATGTGCTATCAAGGCAGAAAAGAAATTCTCGAAGTCTTATGGCTTTAAAGCAAAGCAAGGGAAGAAGAGATCTGTTGAACACTCTAGAAATGAAAATAAGTGGAAGAAGGGATAATTTTAATTTCCATACTACAGTAAATGTGGGAAGAAACACCTTAATACTTCCCTAAAGGGAATTTGAGTCTATTAAAAGTGTGGTGAAAAGGCCACCAAACTCGTGATTTCAAGGGAAAGAAAGAGGATGTCAATTTTGAATGCTACAATTTTAGAGAAATGGGACATTATTCAAATTGATTTCCTAATATCCATGGAAAATTACCTCAAAAGAGGCCTAGGGAGAAAGTCTAAGCTTATCCAATCACTACTGCTAATGTTGGAGCTCTGAATGGCACGGTTGCATGTAATTTAATGGTTTCCTAAAATTTATCCAATTATTTATTTTATTCTGGATCATTGCATGGCTTTATATCTTCCTATTTTTCTAAGAAAATTATATATTTCCAATTTGATTTAACAAAGTAGTTTTCGGTCAAAATCCTAAGAGAAGTATCATTGCAAAAAAAAATTGCGAATCAGTTCCCATTAGGGAATATAAATTTAATTTATCTTCTAATCTCATCATCATACCAATGATTTAATTTTATATAATCCTCGGTATGGATTGGATTTCGGAACATGATGTGAAAATTTATTTTTTTAAAAAGGTGGTTACACTTTTCAATGATGATAATGAGTACCTTATCTTTAGAGCAGAAACATCACCATCTGATTCCCAACTAGATCCACCCCCAATAGCTCAACTAAATTCAATTATTGGAGAGGAATAATGTTAAGTAAAAATGGGTGAGGAAATAAATGTTCAAATAGAGGACATACCTAACGTGAAATAATATGTTGAGCTGTTTCCAAAGGATTTACCTGGATATCCTTCAGAATGAGAAATTGAGTTTTCCATTGATTTAATTCCAGGTTCAAGGCCCATATCAAAGACCCCTTATAGAATGGACACTGTGGAATTAGTGGAAATAAAGAAACAACTAGAGTAATTGAGTAATAAAGGATATATTCACCCAAGTATTTCTCCATGGGGATCCCCTGATCTTTTTGTTAAGAATAAAGATGGATCTATGAGGTTGTGAATTGAATACAGGGTGATCAATTCTATAACAATAAAGAACAAGTATCCCCTACCTCGCATTAATTATTTATTCGACCAACTTCATGGAGCTCTATAATGTTAAAAGATTTAACTTCGATCTGGATATCATCAGTTCTGTGTGAAGAAGGATGACATTATAAAGACAAAATTTCATACCAGGTATGGGCATTACGAATTTAGAGTAATGCCTTTTCTACTAACTAATGAACTCGATGTCTTCATGGATCTAATGAATATAGTTTTCAAAGAATATATTGATGAATTTTTTGAGGTATTTATTAATGATATTTTGGTTTACTAAAAAGTATATGAAGATCATGAAAATCACTTGCGCACTATTCTAAAGACTCTTAGAAGAAATTAATTATATCAAAATTTTATTAAATGTGAATTCTAGCTTCTGGAGATTTATTTTCATGGGAATATTGTCTCTAAGGATGGAATCTTTGTCGATCCTTCTAAGACAGGAGCTATAAAAGAATTCACAGCACCAACGAGTATAACTGAGGTACGATGTTTTATTGGTTTAGTAGGTTATTATCGGTATTTCATCCATAATTTTTCCTTATTGGATAACCCATTAACTAAGCTCCCATGTAAAGGGGTTAATTTTTTTTAGAGAAAATAGTGTGAATAATGTTTTGAAGAACTGAAGAGAAGATTAGTCAATTGTCCTATCTTGACTCTACCATTGGGGAATGATGGGTCTATTATTTATAGTTATGCTTCAAAGAAATGACATGGTTGTGTCAATATACAGAATGATAGAGTTATTGCCTATGCATCACAACAACTAAAAAATCATGAAAAAACTATCTCAGTCATGATCTTGAGTTAGAAGCTATAATATTTTCTTTGAATATATGGTGACACTATCTCCATGGTGAAAATGTGAGATATATACTGATCACAAGAGTTGGAAGTCTATTTTCTCTTAGGAAAAACTCAACATGTGGCAAAGATGATTACATGAACTACTCAAGGATTATGATTTCACTATACACTACCACCTGGGGAAGGAAAATAAGGTGGAAGAAGCTTTGAGTAGAAAGGATCATGGAGTTTTGAACAAGATGAGATTTGAAAGGAATCCTATGTTCATGGATCTAGTAATGATAGATATAAGAATAATCATACAAGGTAAAACATCAATAATTTTTCAAATGGTTTCCAAACCATATTTACTAAAAAGGATATAAAGTTCTCAGTTAGATGATGAGGAGTTTCAAAAGAATATTAAAGTTGTGAATGACGGGATATTGATTGGCTTTTTATATAAAGATGTAATTTTGATATTTTGGAAGAGAATTTGTGTTCCTGACATACCTGGTCTAAAAAGAGAATTGTTGGATGATGCTCATAGCTACAATTTCTCTACACACCCAAGTAGCACCAAGTTGTATAGAGATTTGAAGGAACATTTCTGGTGGGACAACATGAAGAAGATATTGCTAATTATGTCTCAGGATGTATCGTTTTCAAAGAGGTGAAGGCTGGAAGACAACATCCTAGAGGATTCATGTAACCTCTTCCCATACCTGAGTGGAAATGGGATGATATTACAACAGAATTTTTCATGGGGATACAAAAGACACCTAGAAGGAATGATGCAATATGGGTTATTATTGATCGTCTTACAAAGTCAACATATTTTCATGCTAAAAGAGAATATTTATCACTTGAATGATTACCAATACTGTATATTAATGAAGTTTTAAGACTTCATGGAGTAACCCAATTAATTGTTTCGGATCATGATCCCCATTTTACATCCAGATTCTGGAAAAGTCTTCAGAAGGCCCTAGATACTGAACTTCGTTTAAGAACTAAATACCACACTCAAATAGATGGACAATCAGAACAGACTATTCAAACCTTAGAAGGAATGTTGAGATCTTCCTCACTTGACATTCAAGGTATGTGGGATCAATATTTACCTCTAGAAGAATTTTCCTATAACAATAGCTTCCATTCAAGTATTCAGATGGCACCATATAAAAAGTTATATGGAAAGAGATGTCACACACCAAATTGTTGGGATGATGTTGGTGAAAGAAAACTCGTAGTCCCAGAACATGTTGAGGAATCAATGTAAAAGTTGAAGATTATCCAAACCCACATCAAATCAGCTCAAAGTATTAAAATGAACTATGCCGATAACTGAAGGAAATATTTGTAATTTCAAGTAGGAGATCATGTTTTCATGAAGGTATCTCCATGGAAGGGTATTATAAGATTTAGTAAGAAGGGTAAATTAATTGCCAGGTAAATCGGTCCTTTAGAAATTATAGAAAGAATTGGAGTTGTGGCATACCATTTGGCAATGCATCTAAGTCTCTCCGAAGTTCATGATGTGTTCCATGTATCACTGTTGAGAAAATACATGCCTGACCCAACGCATGTACACACCTATGAAGAAATAGAACTGGTACCCGATCTATCTTATTGTGAAGAGCCTATCAAAATTTTTGTTACTAGAGAACAGGTGTTGAGAAACCAGAAAACATGTCTGGTAAAAGTTCTTTGGAGAAACCATAAGATGGAAGGGGAAATGTGGGAAACCAAGGAACTTATGATGAAGAACCATCCAAATATTTTTATGCAGTAGTATTCTAGAAATTTTGAGGATAAAATTATTTGGAGGGAAGAATGTAACACACCAAGTTTCCACGGTACATTTCACTTTGAATAATGCAATAGCTTGCGTTGTATGAAACTTTGAGTTCTAGCACACCATGACCAATCGAACTAACCGTTATGAATATTAATAACCTTTCTCTAAATTTTTTAAATTTAATTTGTTAAAATGTACTTCAGTTTTGGATTTGGAATATCAAAATTGGATTAGGGTGAATTTTTGGTATTTTTCTGAAAACATTCAGTTTTTTATGAATAGTGAAAAACATTGTGTTATTTTTTAAAACATAATTTTATTAAAATAATTATTTATTTTATTTAAATTTATTTTAGGTCAAAATATATACATAATACCTATATAAGTTCAATTTAATTCATTGGATTCATTTTATAATAAAATTAGATGTATAAAATTTTATTGAACATTTTATCGTATTTTAAGCACTTTCTAGGCGCGTTAGAAAATTTACATAAAATGTAATTTTAACGCTTCTGTGAATTGAATTTCATAAATCTGAGAGAAACGGTTCATATTAGTAACTAAAATGTGGTTCAATAGGATGAAAATAATTTTTTTTTGAATAGTAAATTTTGGATTTTATTTACCACCGTTAAAAGTAAATAAGGTAATTAAAGGTAAAAACAGTATCATAATTACCATAACACATGTCATAATTCTATTAGATAAGATTATTTTGACCAAAATCAATCGTCATAATAAAATATTATCCCCTTTGATCCAATTGTATTAGATTAGGACATTTATTATTATTTTATTTAAAGAATAGTTAAAAGTGTTAAATTCAAATTTTCATGACTAAAAAATTTTAATATAGGGTTATACATAAGATAAATATGACTATAAATATTAATTAAAAATATAAAAATATTTCCAACATTATGGTATTTTATTTATAATTTTTAGACATTAAATAATTATAGTTATTTATGACACAATAATGATGTAGTAATTACCCTATTAATGAAAGATTAAAATAATTGATATTATAAATATCTAAATAAATGTAAATTGAGACTTTTGATGCATTCCACAAATTTTCTAGGTTAATATGAATACTTGATAAAAGCTAATCAATTTAACTAAGAGTTAAATCTAAAAGATAAGGATAATATGGTGACTTAAACCTGTCTAAAACCTATTAGTTGAGAGTTTCTCGACCCATCCCTTCCTTAGACTCAAACTAAATCCTTTTGGATCCATTATAAACTGAGTATTATTGTATAATAAACTAATATTTCACGCTTTTCCTAAAGTTACCCTCACCTCTCTTTTGAAAGGGTACTTCCCCTAATCTAAAAATCACACCTCCAAAGCCCTTTGTCTCAGTCAACCCTTGCTCCAATATCTTCCCAACTACCCTCACTTCCACCTAGATGCCTTACATTGATCAGAAAGAAGACCGTAGGAGCCCTTTTGATCAAATTAAAACGAAGAATCTGAAGAAGACGTAACAATTTCATCACCTCTTTCAATGTTCTATTCTTCTTCCACTACCTATTTATTTGTTGTTTCCATACCAGAATAATAAATGAAGTACCTTATATATACTATGATGTTATTATAAACATGGTACAACCATATTTTTTTTCTGTCCATACTATGAATGAAAAAGTCACCATACATGCGTACGTACGGCTTACCGTCTCCACTACGTGGTGTAGTTTGTTATTCAACACTTCATTATTTCGATGGGTAAAATAATGAGTATAATTGATGTAAATAATAAATAAAATATGTTAATTATTATTTATATATGATATTTCATCCAATAACATATGATTTCACCATGAATATAATGATATTTTATATCATTTATACGTACGGATTACTGTCTCCATGAATGCAATGAGATTCATTCCCCATCGTAACCATTAAAGAATAAATTTCATTTTATGATTAAAAATAATGTTTAAGAACTTAATATAATTCTTTATAGGAATAAAGTACATTCTATCCATAACAAACATGACATACGTAACAAAACATATAAAGGAAAATGGATTAGTTAACACCTGAAACAATGATACTACTGAAATATTATTATCAAAGCAATATTAGAAGAGCATATATGTTGTCATATTTGTGTCTGTAGTTCTTGTATAATTTAATAACAATGATTTAACTATTATACTGGAGGTTAATTTACCCTCTACCATGTAAAAGTACATGGTAAGGGAAAATTTTACAATCTTTTTTTTATCTAAGGTTTTTTATACATGAGTACCTACTGGGACCTCTTTATCATCCACATCCATGTTTCATAAAAATGTATTTCAAAACATTTTTACTATTTCCTAGAATGTTTTTTAATGTATATAGAAGGTGCAGTTATTTTTTGTCATTATAACATCTTCGAAGCATCCCTTGCAAGCTTATAAAAATATTTTCTAAATTAATGTTTTATTTTATAATAATGTTATTTTTCAATGTTTTCAACATAGAAAGATATATTTTTCTCAAATAGTTTTCATTTCATCTATGTCAACATCCTTTGATGGATTTTACACTTGTTTGAGGTTGATTTATTATTATACAATCTTCCAAATTGTATTGAAGGTTTTGTGATATTTTTTACTGTGGATGTGTTATTTTTATACCATTAATGGTTTATGGTTAAAGTATTAACATTTCGTATGCTAGTTTTAATATGAGTGTTTATGTAATGTTTCAACCTTTTCATATGAGGAATGCATTTGACTAATTAAGTGATGGGTGGAGACTTATATAGCTCCTCGATGCATCTGTAGGTCTCATGAGACAAACTAGTGTCCTTGAACAAGGCCTTGACAAACTATTTATTTGTAGTCTTGTAATGAGGCCTTTAATATGTGGTTATTATGTTCGGCCATATGTATTCCATCATTATGAAATTAGCTATTGATATTACATGTGATTATTCGACTAGTAGAATAACCATGTGAATAAGTAAATGGTATTAGTTGATTTATCTTTTCCATATTATACTAAAGTTTAAGATTAAAAGGATTGTGTTTTAGTCTTATACATTGCCGTAAATTTTTATTCTTATTTATGATAGTTTTTGCTATATTCCGATACATACTGAGCATCTGATCGCAACCCTTTCAATGTTTTATTTTTCCTAGGATGAGAAGAAGTATATTATGGTTGACCTATAAGGATAGTCTAAAGGATATGAATGTGTTCAAAGAAGAAACAATTTTTTTCTTTCACTTCATAATGTAATGTAAAAATTATGTATGTATCTAGTACTTCCAAGGCCACTAAACTAATCGTCCATTTTTAGACTTGATCTCTTTTGGTCATGCCAATGTTACGTAATAATGCATCGACTCTGGGTAACTAGAGTCAGGGCGTTATAGAATATTATATAAAATATAAGATACAAGGTATGAATATGGATATCCAATTTTTCTTGGATACTTTTTGGGGCATTTTTAACTCTAAAAATTTTAGTTTAACACCCCCCCCCCCCCACTACACACATACACACCGTAAACCTATTTTTAGCATAACTTCAGTAAATAATTTTTACTATTGTTACTCTTAATTATGGACAAAAATTAAGTTAATATTATTATATAATATAAATTATAATGATTAAAATATTTAATATAATTTTTCAAATTCCAGTAACAAAATTAGATAAATTTAATTTAAACTTAATTCTTAGACGGGACAAGAAAGGGTGTTTTCGAAGAGAAATGTTCAAAAGTTTAATAAATTATTATATAAAAATTCAATATGAAAATGATTCTAATTAACGAAATTGGTTAATAAATATATAATTTTACTAATTTTACTTTTAAAACCATCATAAAATAATTTTTAATTTCTTAAAATATTTAAAAGAAATGGAAATTCTTAATAAAACCCTGTATATTCAACTATTCCAAAAAATTATCTTTTCATAAAATTTTCAAAAAATAACCCTAAAATTATTTTTAAAATTATTTTTTCAAAAATTAAAATTATTTTGTTAAATATACTTTCTAAAATTTTCAAATAATAATTGTAAAATAATTTTGGCAAATGCGAAAAAATTTCTTTTTAGAAAATACAGTTCTTAAGTGTAAAATTAGATTTATTCTTATCTCATATCTAGAAATAAAATAAGATCAATGTGTAAAACGTTTATTGAATATATATTATATATTTCATTAAAATCATTAAAAAGTGTTTTTTTAATTTATTGAGTTAAAATGTGTTTTTTTGCATAAAAATACTTTTTCATGAAAATATTTTATTTATTTTCAAATAGATTTTATTTTAAATTATGATTAATTGGTCACCAAATAATTCATTATATATACATGTGTAAATCATATCTTTATTGTTTAGTTAATCATATTCATACTTTCCATTCTAATAGATATTTTATTACTATTATATTAAATGATAATATTTCAATAGTATGTTTTGTTTTGTTTAAACACAGCGTTGTGTGTAACGCAAGATAAACTAAATGTTGTGCATAACGCATGATAAAATATGTTTTCTGTGTAATGAAAAATATCTAAGAGATCAAATTTATTTTTTTAAAAAATATTTCCTAAAATAATGGGATGTTTTATTCTACCCTCATAAAAATGAATTGTACCCTCAAAATGAAAAACTTTTATACCAACAACTAAGGATACTTATGAATCATTACGTACGTAACTTCCTCAAACAAGTGGGTTCAACACAAAACATTAAACTAGTGAGTGGTATTTCTTTGTATAAATTTCTTTTTCTAATCCATAATCTCAACAGATTACACCTTATAAGATAGATTTTGGTCTAGCGGTATGACCTCAAAGTTCAATACGCGTGATGGATAAAGTATGTACTTACTTGAGAGAGGTATATAGAACACATCATTAACCAGATACAGGTTCTATATATGATCCAAATGACCAGATATTATCTCGATATAATCATGAATTTAAAAGGGACAAATATACCAAGAGAATTGTTTTCCCTTAATTGTTCCATGGATAAATTCATAGAAAACCCTTCACAATAACTTCAAATTCTAGATCATGTTCATGATTATAAAAAAACAATTTCAGTAAAAAATTTGCTACCCTTATGTGTTAATGGATAGATCTAACCATGTTTCTTCTTTCATCAGCTTTATAAGGTCCCAATAGCTTTCTTTCTGCAACTTCATTCCAGTGCCTTGGATTTATAAACTTCTTTCCATAAAGGTATTCATAATGAACCATCTTAATTCTCAATAGAAATATATTATTATAAGAAAACACAACTCTATGAAGTTGTTAATACCAACCAACTTTTAAATACATAGTAAAAGAACTTAGTATATCCTCAAGGGTTTTATTTTTTCTATTGTACTGACAATTTTTCTGATCATGATATGAATTTCTAAAACTAAACAATGCATAATGATCTTTCAAAATATTTCACAAAAAAATTGAAAACAACTTTTGATCCTGATTAAATACAATTGAATGTGGTACCCATGCAATACTACCATGGCCTAAATGTATATTCTGTCAAGAGGATACAAAGATAAATGTTCTCTAATAGAAATGAAGTGTGTTGACTTTTTAAGGTGATCAGATAAAACCCATAATTACCACTACAAATATATGATAAACCTTGAAGGTTACTATCAATTTTAACAATATTTTCACAAAATTTGAAGGCATTCCTCTATAAAATAACTCTATCACTAAATCATATACAAATAAAAAGGGTTGTATTTATATATATGTCTCTTAAATAATACTAAATCTTGGTATAATCTCATCATTTAATACATAAAAAAGAGTTTCAATGACTTTAAACTAATGATCAACCTTAAAGAAATAAACCCACGATTGTATCCAATACTCAAAATTAAATCTTACCTGGAGACATATACACATGCATATTTTATTCACCCATTATTCTTTATATAAGTTCTTATCTTATAAAAAAATATTTTCATTGGGATCTTGGTTTCATCCATGTATTGAGACAATATCAAATTTTATTTAATTATTCCTAAATCCATTTTGGGGGAGATAATCACATGAAATTTTACGGAAGGGTGAACAATAAGATTTTCATTGGTCTCAATCACACAAAATCAAACATAAAACTCACAACTAACTATGGGAGGATGAGTTTTCCCTAATTATGATTATTCACTTCCTCCATTGTGATTTTATATTATTTCCCTTTATTTGTTGTCTTTAGAGGTTCACGGCTTATTATCTGCATTGGTCCTTGGATAGGGGAATTGATTCACGTAATTCCCAAACTATTTTCACTTGAAACACTAGAGTATGGGTGGTTTATTCTTTTGATATGTCTCTCTATTAATTTTATTAACTAAACTCTTCACATCACTTATAAATTCAATTAATCGATATCCATGATTCCCATACTTGTAACACCCTCTTGTTCCTTTTAGGAATTAACTTTAGTTCTTCTTCCAAAATTAAGGAATGTAGGTGACTAAAATTTCTTTTCACCATGTGTTTTGTTCAAGATTTCATGAGACACTATTTTCCTTTTATTATCAAAACCATGGGAATGGTCTGAAAATCCAATTTTTATTTCTACCTTCAGTTCACATCGAATTAATTTTTCTTAGCTACTAAAATCTCTTACAACCAACCGCTTTTTAAGACACGGTATTAATACACCAAAGCATCAATCAATTTTTCTTTCTATACTCATCATTAATCCAAAATCAGACCATGTATGTCTTATAAAATTATATCTATAGGTACCAATAGATTAACCATCCTCCTATTTGATCTTGAAAAATTCATTTTCTATCCTTTTTCATAAAATATGAGGTAAGTTCTTACTGAATAATATCATTTTAAACTCATCCCATTTCTTAGAGTAAATTACATCCTCTTGTATTGTATTATTAATAATGCTACACCATTAATTTGATTCTCAATCCAAATAAAAGTCATCCAAAACGAAATTTTGATACTCCAAACATTAGATAAGGGAAAATATCTTTTTAGTAGAACAAATCTAGATCCCAGTGACTAGTATACTAGTGGTCCCAGCAAAAGAGGATGGGAATTTCCACATGAAGGACTCATATGAACATTGTTCCCTCTTTAGCTCATTTGAAAGTTTAGTATGATTCATAGCTCGATAAAGTTTTGTAATCGTGTAAATTGGGTTTTTATTTCCAACTCCCACAACATTTGGTTTCTCAAGAGTAAAAAAATTATATTTTCCATTGCATTCATCATTAAAATGGTTCCTTATATTTCCACCTATTAACTAAAACTAGAAAGAATAATTTTAGAGACATTATTCATATTAGAAAACCAAATAATTGTGAAAAATAATTTATAAGATATCTAAATCATGAAGTGTTATTTTAAATATATGGAACCATAGGCTTAGCCTAGGTCATTAATAATAATTATTAAAAAACTTTGTGATGGTTCAAAAATATTTTCAGAATTTCCAAAATATATCCACCAGGAGTATCAAACTTGGAATACAGAAAGTCTTCTCATTGTGCACCAAGTAACCATCAAGTCCATATCAATATTCCCTTTTGTTTGTTATTAGCCCAAGGTACCTTTATTCTAGAGACAAATTCACTTGTAGTATCTATATAGGGATGTAATTTCTTCTAAACCACTCACTCTATCCTTTACCAAAACTCTAGGAACTTTTCTTATACTTTTCCCCATCTTTAGACTTATCCTTATACAAATTCCTAGAAATATCTTTACAAATATCCCTAGGTATGTCACTAATTGTTTCTCATTGTAGGTTCAAAAGGTTACCTAAACCATTCCACTAATACCTAATATTGTGATCCAAGCATCTCATACATAAACATTATATCTTTTTAAATGAATATTAGATACATTACACAAACACATTCATGAGAATCATATTGGTTTAGTGTCTTTAGATACAATGGAACAATATTATAATTTTGTGAAATATCTTAAAAATATCCAATAAATATCTTCCCCTTTGTTACTCTCTACAAACATACCATACATAAAACCAATCTTCATTAACTAGGGAAATGAAACATAAGAAACGGTAGTATAAAATGCTCAGTATGTGTAAAAAAAGAGATATATAATCATAAAATGGCAATAAGGGTATGAGAACATGAGAATAACATTTTATAACCATAACATGCATATCAATGATCATAATCAAGTTATATGGAATAAATATTAGTAGTTCCAAGGATATGAATCATAATTAAGTTAGATAACATGATCTAAGAGATTATAACATTGGTATAAGTTATAGAACTGTGTCATACACAAAATCATTGAAAATATTATATCAAGGCTATCTACCGAGACATTCATATCATGTTGCAAATGGTCTAATAACCCATGTATCTACTTCTGTATTGGGATAACATCTCGTATACCCTCTTTTTTGGGATAGGGATAACCTTCCATGCACACTCTTACTTTGGGATTGGGATAACCTCCCATATACCCTTTGAGAGAATATAACATTAATTGTTAAATAATTAATTTGAGATACATATAGGTCCCACTAGTCACATAACCTGTAAATATTTGTGATATAAGATCATATAACAATCATCATACCAAAACCCATGAAAATAAATTGGTTTAATAAAATATTTCATCATATCCCAACCCATGGAAAACCAATGGGTTTCATAATAATTTAATTATAACATATCAAATGGAAAATATATGGGATTTATAAACATCTTAGAAAAATAAACATAAACAATTTAGGGAAATAATAAAAATTATATTATTGAATCATATCCTTAAAAATTCATAAGTAACGTCAAAGGATATCATATTAAGTTGAAAATGATTTGGAAATAAAAATCACCCAGAACGTTTCTCGAGGAAAATATACTTTCCACTTTATGAAATACATTTTGAAACAAAAAATATTTTCTAAATAGTTTTATTTGAAAATAACCATTTAAACTTATAAATTGTCCCTTAAATCATCGAGGAAAATTATAGTGTAAAATACAGTATGTATAATATCATGAGAATAAAGTATATGATTTTGATGAGATATATATTATAATATTTCATCAGTGAAAGCATAATCATGAGCAATCCTGACTAATAGTGAGATAGTAACATAAAATCCTTACCACTTTGGTAACTTTGATTCATAATTCCAATGAAAGAATAATGTTCAATGAATAATATAATATCATGAGAATAAAAAAATCACAATATTACCTTTTAAAGGTTATTATATACACCTCATAAAAGAATACAGGCATGTAACAAAACATATGTCTCAAAGAAGGAAATGTAAGAAAAAAGGCTTACCATTATAGTAACTGTTGAACTGTAGACACCATTGAAGAGAAATAATAAAATGGAAATTTAAATACCTATAATTTTATGGATATAAATAATAAAATACATTCATGGGAATTATATAATCCACATAAAGGAGACACATGGTGAATATGGATTGTGTCTCATTGAAAATAAAAGAGAGACAGAAATCTCTTACCATAAGTCTCAAATTAATTCATACACATTAAAACATCCTATATAATAATTTTATTACCAAAATTTAATTATATATATAATAGAATATATAATTTAATTATTACCTTTTATTACTTTTTTGTTAACAATTCCATGCTAAAGTCGTGTTTTGGGTAATAACTGCTTTGTTTTTTGTGTACATTTTGATTCAGTATTTTCAGTATTCTAACTTTGATTATGGATAAATTATCTCTAGAATGTTAACCATGATATAAATATAAAATATATTTATTATATATTTATTTATATTAATCTATAAATTTTATATATACAAAATTAAATGCATCATTCATGGAGATAGTTTCCTATAAGTATGCATGAACCCAATTTCCATTTTCTCGATGGGTGAAATGAAAGAATGGAAAATAATATATTACCATTAAAATTTTATTTTTATTTCATATATATATATATATAATTATTAAAACTTATCCATATTATATTCAATTAAAACTTATGTGAAGAATGAGTCACATCGCTTCACGAGGTGGTAGTCCACCGTACTCAAGGAAGTTATTGTATTCCCACAGAATGGAGAGTAGAATTAATATTAGATATCATGATTAAAGAAGAATAATAAATTCAAAAATACAACAAATAATATATAAAATAATCAATATATCCATCATTTATAGGAGTTTAAGTAAAATGGATACCATCGGTTCGTAAGGCGGTAGTACACCGTACACACAAACGATGACTTTGCAACCCATTTTGTTGAATAGAAGAAGGATTTAGGTTATTACATTAAAATAATTACAAATTATTATATTTAATATAATTATTCTATTATATAATAATTATATAATAATAGTTAAAGGTGGATGGGGAAGAAATAAATTAAAACAATTGGTTAGGGACATTACCTCTTCTTCAGAAAACTTCATTTGGTTTGAACCAGAAGGATTTTTAGGTTGGATTCATGACCAAACTAAGGATTATAGTTTTAGAGTATTTAAGTTAGGAATTTATATGGTTATTAATGTTTTCACCCAATTGGTTTTGTATGTTTTAATTAGATAGGATTATGGGTGTCCATTTATAAGTGGGTGAGTGGAACACTTGTAATTTTTGAAAAAAAAAGTTGCACCCACATTTTTTACATGCCAAAAGGATCCAAAATGTTCCATTACTAAACCGAGGAGATATAAGTTCTAATGATTTCCATAAAATTGGAATTATATAACTTATTTTTTATTTTTAACCCTTATATTTTTACATGAACCCCCTAGTAAACCCAATTTTACCTTAACTGTAGTAAATAAATTTTACTATTTTTACAATTCCTTATGGTAAAAAATTACTTTAAACTTGTTTGATACAATAAATTATAATTATTATAATTATGGAATCCATTTTCCTATATTCCATTCACATAAGTGGAAATAATAATTCAAAATTAGTCCCAAACATGTGATGATAAAACGGGTTTTCAAAGGAGAAAATGATCAAAAGTATAAAATGTTTTTATATCAAAATTCAAAAAGAAAATAATTCAAATGAAAAAAATAGGATTAATATATATATAAAAAATTGAACTAATTTTTTTATTAAAATCATCTTTAAAAAATTTGAACATTTATAAAAACTTTATAAGAAATGACAATTCTTAATAAAAACCAATATTTTTCACTATTCAATGAAAAATTTGTGTTTTCAGAAAATTCTAAAAAATTCATGTGAATAATATATTTAAATTATGATTTCAAAATTTAAATTTATTTATTAAATTAAACTATATAAAATTTTTATATTTTATTTTTAAATTAAGTTCTCAAAAGGTGACAAAAATGATTTTTTGAAACATACATTTTTTAAAAATAACATTGCATTTATTCCTATATCTTATCAAGAAAACACATAATATGAATGTTAAAAAATTTATTGAATAAATTATATATATATATATCATTAAAATACTTTACCTGAGGTTTTTTGTTTAATTTAATAAGTAAAATGAATTTTTTCATAAAAATAATTTTTTAGAAAAAGATTTTATTTATTTTCAAATAGTTTTTATTTTAATTTATAATTAATTGGTCGCCAAATAATTCATTATATTTACATGTGTAAACCATATTTTTATAATTTAGTTAATATTATTTATACCCATCGTTCCAATATCTAGGTGGTAACTATTATATTGAAAAATAATATTTCAATAGTATGCTATGTTTTGTTTAAACTCAATGTTGTGTGAAATGCAATAAAAACAAAATTTTCATGTAAAAAAAGATAATATTTTTGTTAAATATAACAAAAAATATTGAAGAGATTAAATTTATTTAAAAATATATATATATCACAAAATCTCGGGTTTTTACATTCTACCTCCCTTAAAATGAAATTTTCCCTCAAAATTGATCACTTTGGTACCAAAAAAATATTATACTTCTACATCACTATATACATAATGTCATCAAGCTCGTAGTTTTTAGAAAAAATAACTATACGATTGGTCATTTTTCATAACATTCTATTTAATCGATACATTATCTCAACTTATTATTCCATATATGAAATATCAGGCACTAATGGTATGCCCTATGAGTTTAGTACATGTGATGGACCAAGTATTTACTTTCTCTAGATTGTTACATGGAACACATCATGATCCTAAGTGAGATTAGGTGGAATTTTCAAATGATAAAATACTATGCAGATATAATAAATTACTTAAAAGGGATTGATATACATAGGATTAGTTTTTCCTTCTTTCTTCCATAAAAAAATTCATAAAAATACATTCTAAACAACATAAAATTCTAGATCATGTTGATAATTATCAGCATAACATTTATATAAACATTGTCCTATGCTTATGTATTTATAAATGGATCTAAAATTACCTATTATTTCAACGCATAATCAGGTACCAATAGTTTCCTTTATGAAACTTCGTTCTAGTATATTTATGTAAAACACTTCCTTATATAAAGGGATTCATAATGAAACATTTGAATGCTCCAATTAAAGTTTTTATTGTAAGAAAATTCAGCTTAAGGAATGTGTTGATCCTAGACACGTTTGAAAGCCATAGGACAAGATCATAGAATATCCTCTAGGGTTTGAATTTTTCTATTACATTTACTATATTTCTAAGGATGATACATAGTACTTAAACTCAACTCTATATCATGATCATGTTGAATACTTCAACAAAACAACGTTTTAAAATTCAGATCTTAATCAGATAAAATTTAATAAAGTACCCCGTGAAACCTTATCACTTCCTTAATTTATATTCAGGCAAGAGGATCTAGATAGAAATATTCTCTAAAATCAAAAGAGTGTGCTGACTTCATATTGTGATAAACTACAACCAATAATTACCTCAACATCCAAGATAAGATAAAACTTAATGGTAATGACTAACTTTAATCATATGTACACAAATTTTAAAGTAATTACTCTTTAAAAAACTTTTCCTCTAGAGAATATACAAAACCGACGGGTTTTATTACCATAAATGTCTCTTAAAACGTACTTAATCTTGATAAAATCACATCATGTAAAACCTCAAATGGGGTATAAATTACTTTGAACTTATAATAAACCTTGAATTCATAAATCCATGATGGTATCTGTAACTCTTTATTTAATATTACATGGACAAATATAGACATCCACATGTAAATTGACCCTTTATTCCTTATATATTCTCTTATATTATAAAAACAATTACATAAATCTTGGGTTTATCCTAGTACCAATAGAATATAAAATGCAATTCAATTATTCCAAAATACATTAAGGGGATATAATCACATGGAATTTCAATAAAGGATGAAAAATTATATTTTTACAGCGCTCATGGATTCAAAATCAAACATGAAATTCCCAACTAAGGTAGAAATAATAAGTGTTCCCTAATTATTATTATTCACTGCATCCTCTACGATTTCATAATATTTCCCTTCAAAATTTGTTTGTATAGGTTTTCATGGATTATCATAAATAATGGCCCTAGGATTGGGGAATTGATTCTCATAATTCCAAAAACTTTTTTCACTTGAAATACTAGAGTGTGGGTGGTGAATTCTATTGATCTCTCTCAATTTATTTTACTGATTATCTAATTCACGTCACTTATGAATTCCTTTTCTTTATATCTTGGCTTCCTACACTTATAACACAATATAGTTCCTTTCAAGAATTTTTATGAGTACCTATTCCCATATTTATGGAATGTAGGTGACTAGAATTTCTTTCCTACATGCAATTTATTAGAGCTATCATGAATCTCGATCTTCCTTTTCATATAAAACCCATGGTAATGATCTGAATCTACAATTTCAATTTCTACATTCATTTCACATTGAATAGATTCTTAGTAGACACTAAAGTCTCTTATATCCAACACCTTTCAAAGACTTGGCCTTAATACCCCAAAGAATAAATCAATTTTTCTTTCTATACTAATGATTAAATGTAATGCCCCAAGATTTTATGGTATTTATATTTATAAAATTAAATCCCTTCAATAACTTGCATTGCATGAAACACCTAACTTAAACGAATAATAAAATATTATTATGTCATCATTATAACATGGTCATTAAATTGGTGTGAATGAATAGTATTAACCATATTATGAAGTATATAATTTTTTAACTCATTATTAATGTATTAATTACTAAACTTTGAAAAAACACTTAATTTTTAGTAAAATCACTTTATTCATCAAAAATAAATCTTCTTCCCAAATGGTTTTCTTGACTTTTATGAGTAAATATTATAATAAATATTTGGAACATAAATAAAATTTATTTTATAATAATAATATAATTTTTTAATTTATCTTTTTACACTTATCTTATGGTAATTTTTTGAGATTTTTCTAAAAAGATTGATTTTCCAGTGAATAGTGAAAAATACTTATAAAACTGTCATTTTCTTTATATTAAAATGTCCCATCATGATTCTAACTAATCTAAAAGTAACATAGTACTCTTTATTAATATTTAATCTAATTAGATACATTTTATTCATCCTTATACCCTATTTTGGTATAAGTAAATTTTTTGGAAAAAAATATATTTTAAAAAAATTATTTTTCATTGCGTTTTTCATAATTAATAGTAAATTAAATTCTAAAAATATATATTTTAAATTTTTAAAACTGAATATAAAATATTTTAATTTTAAATACCCAAATTTATTAAACAATTTCCTTTTTATTTTTGGCCAACATTAATAGTAACCATTGTAATTTGTGTTACCCCGATGAAGGGTGAATTTGGTAATTCAGGTTAAAAATAAAATGATAAGGACCAGAAAATTACACTAACAGCTGTCTAAATTTTATTTTATAAGTAATTTTCATTCATAATTAATCACAGTTCATTAATATTATCATCTATTTCTATTAGAAAGTGATTATCATCCTTATAATATTTTATTTAAAAAAAAGTCAAAGGTGTCATATTCATTGTTTAATAACTATATAATTTTTAATATTTGGTAATCCAGAATATATATTTGACTATAAATAGTAAATTTAAATTTTAAATATTTATCTTAATAATGGTAATTTATCTTTCAATTTTTAGTGAAGAAATAATTACCTTATATTCATACACAATTGAGATGGAATAATTATTTAATTAATGGAAAAATCAAATAAATGATATTAGAAATATTAAATTAAGTATAATTTTAGATAATAAATGTCATACATGATTTTCCTATATGTCCTTTTCATATTATGTATGTATTAAAATATTTTTTTGAAGTTATTCTATTTCATTTATTTTATTAACATCAAAGTAATGAATAGGACATAAAATTGACATTTTGAATATTTTATAGGAAATAATATTTTACAAAAAGTTATAAATTTTCTAAAAAATCATACTTTCTGTCAAATTAATATTATATGGTTTAAAATTTAATTAATGATCCATTTAGGGGTATTTTTTAATTTTATAGAAACTATATTAACTCTCAAAGAGTACATATCAATGTTATCACGCTAAGAGTTAATAGGGTTAAATAATGTTTAAAACCAAAAGATGAGGGTATAACCATTACCTAAATTTTTCCCAAAAAAATTCTGGGATAAATATGATTCAAAAATTATCACCTTATATTATAATTTAGTTCTTTAATGGACACGCTCCCATTAAAATGACTTATATATTATTCGATTCAAAGATAGTTAAAAAAAGTCACGAACTTTGAATATAATATCTTTTATATGTCCACATAGGGAAAAAATCAAGATATGAGTGGACATAAATTTATATTTTTAACTTAATTTAAACTCTAAAAATTTATATTTAATTTTTATAAATAATATGATTACCTTAAATGCTTGTGAAATACTGTTACAGTATTTATATAATTAAAAAATGAATTTAAAAATATTAATTTTGATTTAATTTGAATTATTTTATGTATTAAATGAAGTTTATAGATAAATATAACATATTATAAATGTTTTAAAGTATTATATTTAAATTCAAAATTTTATTGATGTATTTGAAGTAAAACTAAATGAATAGTGTCAAAATTTGACATTAATGATAATTTATCAAACTAATATTTTTTAATTTATTTTCAATTAATTTAATACTTATCTTCATACATGTTAGTATAATATTTTTTTTTAAAATCATAAATTCTCCATTTATGAGTCATTTTTCTATTTATAGTAACATTATAAACCCTTTATGTTTAAAAAAGTGGTTATCACAGTTAAGGTCAAAAATAACTAACCAAGGGGTTAACCAAAAGTTTAAGGTTTAAAATGATTCCCAAACGTTCATAAATTCTATTGTTTTATGGTATTATAACCCTATAATATCTTATATATTAATCCCTTTCCATTTAGAGTCAATTTTAATGATAAATTATTTTATTACAATTCTATTTTTTTGAGAAATACCAAAAGTGTCCCTCACCTCAATTATAATAGGAAACCTCTTCCCTCACTTGTTAACACCACGTTGAGAATTTTATCTTGACCAATACCTAATAATTACTCATACCAACATAATTGTTCAAGTTTTTTAGGATATTTTCCTTCCAAAATGCCAAACCAATTTCCCTTAAGAGGAGATATAAACGAAGTCTGTTGAAGAAGAGGTAATCGTCTTTACAGACTCTTTAAAGTTTAATTCTTCTTATACTTTCTATTAATGTGTTTCTTCCAGGATAAATTAATTAATCTATTAAAATATATATTATTATATGTTATTATTATTATTTTACAACCATATTCTATCATTTATCCACCATATGAAAAATGAAAGCATCTCACATGCGTGCGTATGGCTTACCATCTCCGCGTAGTAGTACAACTTGTTTTTCATCGCCACATTACTTGTATGGTTATAAAAATAGAAAAAATAAGTATATATGATATTTAATAAATAAATATAATTATTTAAAGATTAATTACTATTCATCTTTATTTCATTCCATCCATCAAATAAAATGAAAACAACATTCATGCGTACGTACGGCCTACAGTCTCCATGAACAGTGTAATTCATTTTTTATATCTATCTATATATATAACTCTAAATATAGATATATTTAATATATATGATATTTATAAAATCAATAATATTCTATATATTATTTAATTATGATAATTTTATAAACACTAGATCTATCGAATAAAAACAGGCATGAAAAATGAAGCAGTTTCTACCTGAAAGAGTAATTTTAATATCGAATGGATAAAAATAGATGATAAAATATTATAAATAAATAATATGTGGTATGATATATATATGATTTTGGTTCAATAATATGTTTATAAAAAATATATATTAGTTATACATGAGGTTTTAATACGTTCAAATGAAACTAATTCAGAGGTAAGGGTTTATTTCAAAATCTCCTCATTATTTAAGATTGTTTATATTTAAGTATCTGGTGAGGAATATTTCTCTTCCATGTCTATGTTTTCTAAAAAAAAATTCCAGAATGTTTTTAATATTCTCAAATTATATTTTAAATCCATGTTTACCATTTTTTTACTATTTTAAAAACAAAATTAAAGGAATCTGCATGATGTTTTCAAAACAATACTTGTTTGGATTTTACTGAAAAAGTAAAAGGATTATTTGTTTTAAAGTGTATGGAACGAGCATAATTTCCATCTTTCATGACCACTCAAATGTTTCAAATCTAATTTATAATTTTCAAATGTTACTTCAAATAAATTTTTTTAAAATTTTTTTTGTGAAATCTTAATTTTAAAAAGTTGATTTCAAAGTTAAAAAGGATATTTTACTCAAGATTTTTTTAATATATATTTTTATTCAGTAATTACATAACTATCTATTTTAATTATGATCCACTAAGGATACACTACATTAATATCATAAATATTATTTCTATGGATGGTTTATGTCAAGTAATATTGTGGATGTTATATTTTGATGTCATTCACCATTTTTCTCTGGATGGTTTATGATTATGTTTTTTGAATGGGGAAAGTATTTACATTTTGTATTCTTGTTTAAATAAAAATGTTTATGTTGATTATGTTTTACCCCTTTCATAATAGGAATTAATTGGACTTAGTAAGTGATCTTAGGGGATCGCTATATCCCCTTGATGTATCTGTGGGTCTCATGAGACAAACTAGTTTTTTTATTGGTTGAGGCCTTACCTATTTAAGTATGGTTTCTCATTCAAGTCCCTGATAGTATGTTTATTATGTCTTTCATTATGAATTCTCTTATTATTAAATTAGCTTCTGATATTCCACGTGACTATTCCATTAGTATAATATCCATGATTAATTTTTATTCTCATAAAATTATTTGTAGAGAATTATTTGATCAAATTTTATTCCTTCTATATTATTCTCATGTTATTCATTAAAGGGGGGGTGTATTATTTATTTACCTTTCCATATTTTTATTCCTTATTTACTCATAGATTTTTTTTTACTCTTACCCTTACTGATCATTTTATCCCATCACTTTTTTATGTTCTATTATCCCCACCATTTGAGGAATTGATTTGCGGTTTATATAAAGGGATACACTAGAGGGGAAATTGAATTCTCAAAGAAAATTATTTGTGTATTTTATGTTCTAAAATGTAATTTGAATTTGAATTATGTATGTAGTTTACCAATAATAAAAAACTATTTTTTACTTTGGGATGTGATTCCTTTTATCTTATGTCGATGTAATAAATAAACCACTAACTCTGGGCAATAGGGATCCCGGTCCATATAGTTGTAATCATAGCAAGTTTAGTAGAAATTTTGGAAACAAGATTTAGAAAAACATAAAGTAGATAATATTACCATATTTTTGACTTTGAGAAGAAGTATAATTATAGGATAACATCCTATATATTTGGTAATTACCGTGGATAAGATAATTTAAACCTAAGGACTCATAAGTTGGGAAGAAGGTGTCAGGATTTAGATGAAATTTCAATATTATATCATGCTTTCATAATATCTCACTTTTTTATTTTATTTTGATGCTTACACATTGGTTTTGGGTTTTAGTTAATGTAATAAACTAGAATGAACACAGCTAACATTGACTATGATAGAAAATGTATTGATGAACCACCAAATGGGATGAAAAAGGATTAAAGTACATTATCATTATGCATAATCATTTATCATAATATATTATTAACAACTTCCACCTTAACTAACACTCAGACTCACCAAAGAAAATAATGATAAAATTATATAAGAGCTTCTATGTAAGAGACTATAGAGGAAAGAAAATTAATTTTCTTATATATAGAAAATGTGAGAAGAAAAAACCAAGTGAAATTATTAGAGAAATGGGAAGATGTTTTGGGTGTGGAAAATAATAACACAAAACAATTAATTTCCAAGGAAAATGAATAGTTTTCTTGATGAAATGGTTCAGTATAACGGTCTTGTGAAGGTATGATTGACTGTTTAATGTTTTCAATGTGGGAAGTATCATAATTATATAAATAAATTTCCTAGGGGAAATCTCATGGATATAATGAGAAATATTTTATGATTAATGGTTATACTACTAATTATTATCATTCTACAAATGACATATAAAAAAGGAGGTATTAAGAATAGTTTGTGGTTTAATAATAAAGTGGAATGATTAATGTTCTTGTGTATTTGGATTCAATAATTATTTTGTAAAATTATTTTATCTTGTTATAAGAATAATGTGTTATATTGGGATTCTTATAAAGTTATTATTTTTAAGAATTTGGAAGCATGTTGTGAATAGTTTCAGTAACCAAGAGAAGTGATTCTGTTATAAGTTGATCTTTTTGAAAACATGTGATTTGGGAAAGATATCCTCAAATATGTTCTCGATGTTGAGATAATAATTATAAATGGGTTTTTAGGGAACATCATTGGTGACCATGAAATTGGTTAGTGATTTGATGGTTTATGTTATGTTTTCAGGGTTTACTACATGTTTGGACTTAAGGAATATTGTAATAGACCAGACCCTTGGGGTCCATTACTTTGTCAAAATCTGGTGCTTGGGTGGCCTGGACGCCAGGGGTGAGTGAGGAGGGTGTTAGTGTCGGTGGTAGGTCGTCACAGTGGTGTTACTTATCGGTGACACTGATCGGTGTTTCCCAACAGGTGTGTCATTGATCAGTGTGTCCCGATTGGTTTGTCACTGATTAGTCTCACCAACTGGTGTCTCACCCGATCAGTGCCACGAGGGGGGGTGTTAGGGTTTCTTTCCCCAGTTTTCTTCATAACAACTCCTTTAAGTTTGAATACCTTTTTAAAGATTTTTAAGACTATTTTAATGGTATTAAAAGATGTTTTAAACCCCCATTAATTGGACAACCCTTTAGGTTACCAAAACATGTGGCATTTTTCCTCGGTGTCACATTGTGTCGGGTATTTACAGTTTCTCCCCTGTTACCCATTTTCCAAAAACCCTTTAATTCACAGCTGTTATCACCACCTCTCTGCTGAGAATTATTAAATAACAATTAATTCCATCGTGGGTAACATTCCAATCACATGGTGAAACCACAATCTACCTTTAAACCCATCCAAGATTTCATATATCTCATTTTATAGCATGAGGTTTATTTCTTCTTCTTGGCGAGTATCTTTTCCTTCCCTTGGTGAATTTGGATTCCCTCTTCCTAAGGCTAGTTGTGCACCTGTGTTGGAGAATTTCCTACTCACTCTTGGAGTCCTTAGAGTTCTTCCCCTGCAAGTCACGCATCCCTAGTTCTTAGAACGAGGAGAAAACTTTGATCGTTGATCATCTAAGTAGAGTTTTACTTCAACTATCTTTACTATGTATCATGTGGTGTGGGTATGATAATTTTCCTTTGGGGATAGATTAAACCAAACCTTAATGAAGATAATAAATGTTTTTTTAAGAATGAAGGGTTGTGTTAGATGTTGATGCTGCTATTTTCCATAATATTCCTTAATAAGAGGTGAATTTTATGGGCTTGTGTCCACTAAAAATTGTGGCCATTGGTGGTCCGTCCATGCATGATAATGAACCTCTCTTTTCTGGATAATCATATGATTGAATGGTTATAACATGGAAATTGGTTAATCGTGTAAAATAGATTGATTAAATGGATTCCCAAAGAACTATAATCCTTGTGTGATCACCCCGATTAACCAAACAGAATGGTGAAACTTAATTAATGGTTTTATTAAATCTAAGAACTCCCTTGATCTATTCTTGTTATGTGTATGGTTGTTCTGTTTGATTCCTTTTGGGGTGACGTGGATCGGGATGGGATCCCCTATTTTTAGAGTTACTGATTATGGACCTAAGGACATGTGGGTTCGTATTATGGGTCTTATTTTCGTTCCAATGCTTCAAGGGATCTCACAGATCCCTTTTATTATTGAGACTTTACAATAGAAATGGGTGTGAATGATTAAATTAATACTTGGATGTTTTTCATTTCTTGTCTTGTGGTTGTGCATGTTATTTTCATGGTAGTGAAGATTTATTTACATAGAACACCCCCATTATGTGGGGGAGGGTGTTTTTTCCAACATCCTATTGGGTATCTGGTTTTAAGCTCCTTACTGCTCCCTCTCCTGAGTAGCCCAAGACTCTACGGGCAGGATGTGATGGAATGAGGTTAATTATAGCCCAATATTCTTTGATTAGTGTAGGTTTTGTTGGTTTTCTTAGGTGCGTGTGGGAAGGGTTTGTTTCCCATGAATCCTCGGGATGAGGCCTAGGTGTCTTTAGGTGTGGCAGCTATTATTTTGGCCCAGGTGTATTTGGGTGTGGTAGCAATTTTTGTGACCCGGGTTTATGTGGGCGGGGATGTGTGTGGTGGCCCAAGTGTCTGCGGGAGGGGATGTGCGGTTGTTGTATCCAAGGTTTGTGTGGGTGCGGTATAGAAGTGGCACTACAGTGAGAATGGGGGGGGAGATCTAACTTGTAGGATGTCTTCAATAACCAGTGGGAAAGTTGTTCGGGGTACCCAATCATTGATGAGTTATTTCTATTATTTCAGTGCGAAAGTGGTGTGGGGTACTCAAACATCAATGTGCTATTATGATTATTTTACCCAACTTTCATTATTTGGGGAGTGTTCCTTGGGGAGGTTGTGTCGATATTTTCCTTTCTAGGTTCTTTGGTTATCACCTTTTTCTCATAGGGCATTAGAATGTCTCCCCACTTATGCATGAGAGCTTTTAGTTTTCCCGACTGAGTATACCTGTATACTCACCCTATATATATAAAAATATTTTTAGGTTTCTAGGATGACTTTGAAGACCGTGCCGGACATTACTAGCTCAGACGCTGTGACACTTGTGCTTGTCATTTTCTTTTATTTTGCTACTTTATCTTTTTAATTCTTTTGAACTTTCTATGGTTTTACCTTTGAATGTGCATATGGGAATGGGTTTTGGATTTACTTTTACCTTTAGTTTTGGAGTTTTTTGGGTTTTTCCCATCATATATCTTGATCCTACTAAATAAAAAGGGAAATTCCTTCTATATTATGTGTGATTCTCTTCACTTGGTGCTAGTTTCCACTCTAAGGCCTTTTGATGGAAGGTCTCGTGAGTCATTATCTCTCATTCAACTTGTGTAAGGAAGGTTATAGAAGTTTATTATCCCTTCCCTCATCTTGGTGAAGGTAGGTTGTGACAGAATGGTATAAAAGTTGATGCTTGAGAGATAGGATGGAGTTCAGAGTTAGGAACTTTGAGGATTTTATGGGATGGTAGGGAAATAGTGTTGGGAAATCTTAGTGTGTGAAATAGTCCCGGGAAGACTGGCTAGGAAATGGTATTTTAGGGCCCCTATGATTTGATGCAAGGACTCTGAACCTACTGAACAACCAAGTGAGGAAATATTGATTTCATGGTAGATACCTCAAGAAAGGTACTTTCATCATAATGATTTTTGTTTGTGTGTGTCTTGGGTGTTATGGTAATTTAAATAAATAACATGTTTAAGAAACATTTAAAATAAATCTTCGACACTACTCAGGCTTAGGCATTCCGTGTTTATACTATAACTATGGCACCCAGATTATGACTACAAGTAGTGTGGGAAATCAAGGCCTGTGAGGCTAATTTGGATGATTAGTAGATGGTTGATCAAGAGGAAGAGGACAGTCAGTAGTAAAAGACACTTTGTTCCTTTTTGTGACAGACCCTTGGGAAGTACGAGGGTAGCATCTCGTACATGGAGACGGAGGGAAAACATGAGGAGTTAACTGTCACCATTACCATGATTCGTGCTCTGAGAGAGTACAGGGATCCATTGGAAGTCAGTCAGATGTGGGGATCAGCATGTCATTGGTGGACTCTCAACCTTGGAGAGAGGATGGAGACTGAGATTTTGTGGAATGACTTCGAGAAGGAGTTCTGGATGGAATTCCTTTCTTCTACAATGAAGACCGAGAGGAGGCAGGAGTTACTCTCCCTCCAGCAGGGGAGTATGTCAGTGAGGAAGTTGGGGATCAAGTCCAAGGATCTCCTTAATTTTTTTCCAGACCTCTTTATGGATGAGGAGTATCAGGAGATAAGTTTAGAGGAGTCACACTGAACTTCTCTTTAGTATGTTGTTACTCCCTTCACTATACTGACATACTTGGAGGTCTAAAAGAAGGCCGAAGTGGTGGAGATGATGTACGCATTGGTATGTGTGTACAGAGAGGGGATACTATTAGATTCTTCAACATTGAAGGCCATTATATGAAGACCTCCAGAATTAGGTCCATCCAGGTCTCGGCAAACAGGGAGAAGACCTCAGTAGTTCCAGTTTTGATCAACTGGTCCTCGACCTTTCTCCAAGAGCCTCAGACCAAGATTCTTTATCAGTGGCAGCTATGGGTATCTTCAAAATTAGTGCCCATATATATTACAGTATGGTGGGGGTGGGGAGGTTCAGCTCCCACCTCAGCTGCACCAATATTTAGACAAACCTTTTTAGCAGCAGCAGCATTAGGGGCAGCAAGCTCCCGCTCCACCTAGGGCGGACAGTGCCGAAGGAGGCTGACCTTAGGGCGCTCCTCAGGGACCTCAACTAGGTCATGGTCTGGGAGGCCTTTGACAAACGAGGGATAGAGGAGCTGGGCATGGGCAGTTTCACGCCGCAGAGGTATCAGTTCTAACAGGGCCATAGGATGTTTGTGGTATAATCATCTTGTTTTGTACTCTTGTTTTCTCCTTGTTTTATTTAGGATATTCACACTCCTTTGTTAAAACTGGTCTAGTCCATGCCTTGGGCTTATATGTAGAGAGACTCTACATTCCCCTTGTGATGGTTACTCCAGTTTAGGGTCATACCAGCATGTTTTATGTTTGTCGAGGATGCTGACTAATGTTGGGACTACATCAGTCTAGTGTGTATCTCCTTCTGCTTCCAATGCAGCCATACAATGTAATCCTAGGCATCGAATGGATGTTTGTTTTGCATGATGTTATTAATTTCTTTCGTAGATGAATCATGTTATTTGATGAGGATGTCCAGTGTGTGGCTTTTGTTAGAAAACAGAGTTGTCAAGTGGGAACACAGTGTGCAGAGCCTCTTCTTTATAAGTTATCCAAGCTTTCAGCAGAATCAGTGGATTGTGAGATGATGGATGTTTCAGGAGTTTTCATAGAGTTCCTGGACGTTTTTCTTGAGGATGTTGTGACTCTACCCACTTGAATCATCATTGAGTTTGGGTTAGACTTACAACTCGGTGCTCATCTGATTTGGATGGCTCTTTATCTGATGGTTCCTTCTAAGTTAAAGGAATTGCGGATTCAGATTGATGATCTAATGAAGAAGGATTTTGTCTGACCAAGCATGTCTCCATGGTGTGCTCTAGTCCTGTTCGCAAATAATACATATGGTGGTCTCGTGTTGTGTATAGACTACCGTAGGCTGAACTAGGTGATGGTCAAGAACTGTTATCCCCTATTGAGGATAGAAGACCTTTTTTATCAGTTGAAGGGGCATGGATGGTTATCTATGATCTACCTAAGATAAGGATATCACCATTTGAGGTTGAAGGAGGGAAAAATCACGAAGATTGCGTTTAGGTGCAGATATGGGTACTTTGATTTCGTGGTCATGTCATTCGGCATTACGAACGCACTAGCCATGTTCATGGGGCTCATAAACTCCATCTTATGGGAATATCTTGACTGGTGCGTAGTCCTATTTTTTATTGACATCTTGATCAAATCAAGATTAAAGGAGGATCATGCCGAGTATATAAGGAAGGTTTTAGAGGTCCTCCGACAGCATGAGCTCTATCAGAAGTTGTCAAAGTGAAAGTTCTAGATATGAGGGGTGTACTTCTTTGGACATGTGGTGTCTGGGTAGGGAATAGAAGTGGACTCATTGAAGGTCAAAGTGGTTGTTTCTTGGGAAGAACCCAAGAATGTGGGAGAGGTTTGTAGTTTCCTAGGTCCTCCAGGTTACTACCAGAGATTCGTTCCCATCTTCTCCCATGTTGCAGCACCTTTGCCATCCTTGACCAAGAAAGACTAGGATTTTGTATAGAGTGAGCAGTGTCAGGAATCCTTCAGTTATCTATAGGGGATGTTTATTAGTGCCCATGTTCTGAGATTTCCAGAATAAGGGGTGACATTTGAGGGGTTCTGTGATGATTCAGCCTAAGGATTAGGGTGTGTACTGATTCAACAGTATTGGGTGATCTCTTATGGGTCTAGGAAGTTAAGTTCCCATGAGCGTAAATATGCCACCCATGATCTGAAGTTTTTAGTGTTCTTGTTCGTACTGATATTGGGGTAGAATTACCACATCGGGGAATGCTTCGTAGTCTTCATGGATCACAAGAGTTTGAGGTATTTCTTCTCCTAGTGAGACCTTAACCTGCAAAAGTGGAGGTGTATGGAGATTCTTAGGACTGCGACTTCGAAATCTTTTACATTTGAGGTAAGGGGAATGTGGTGGCTGATTTTTTTATTAGAAATACACAAAAGGATGTGGTTCGAGAATCAGTAGATGCTTGGAAAGAAATGGAGGAGTTGTCACCTTACACCGAGATGAAATGGGGGAGGATGATAGAGGATGTCTCTTCCAGATGACTGTGCAGTCCTCTAGTAGGTGGAGGAGTCTTAGCTGGAGGACTTCGTGGATGAGGTGACGTACGATCATGTTATCTAGGGAAATTCTTGTGGAGGATGGTCGGATGATGGTCAAAATCATATGTTGTTTCATGGAAAGTTGTTCATCCCAGTGGAAAAGAGTGAGATAGTTCTTGGTTAGTTATATAAATCACCCATGGCGGTACACCCAAGAGTTTCCAAGATGTACTAGGGCTTGAGGGGTCAATTTTGGTGGCCTGCAGTAAAGCGGGAAGTGGCAGAGTTTGTGGAAAAGTTCCTCATTTTTCAGCAGGTGAAGGCTGGGCACCATGTTCTAGGTTGTTAGTTGAAACCTTTAGACGTCCCTGGGTGGAAGTTGGAGTACATATCAATGGATTTCATCATCGGACTAACCATGGTTCAAGGAGGCTGTGATTTTATCTTGGTAATGGTGGATCGACAGACAAAATAATATCACTTCCTGGAAACCAAGGAGTCGAGTGCGGTGGATGCCTTAGCACAGAAGTACATGGACGAGGTGGTGCAGGTGCAAGGGGTTCTGAGGCCCATAACCTCTTATTAGGATACCTAGTTTACCTCATGAGTATATAAGGGATTGGAACATGCTTTTGGCACCCAGCTATTCCTCATCACTGCTTTTCACCCCCAGAATGATGGGAAAACAGATAGGACCATCCATACATTGGAGGATATGCAACGATCATGTGTTTTGGACTTTGGGGAATCGTGGGTGCGACACTTTCCTCTAGTGGAGTTTGCCTACAACAAAAGTTATCACTCTACCATTGGAATGGATCCATTCGAAGCGTTGTATAGGAGACTTTGTCTCTCACCCATGTCTTGGACAGAGGTTGGGGAAGCAGGTGTTCTTGGACCAAAGGTAGTTCATATCACGATAGAGAAGGTTCAGCTTGTATGAGAGAGGATGAATGTGGATCAGGACTGGAGGAATTCATATGCCAACCATGGGAGGAGAGCCTTGGAGTTTAATGTTGGGGACTATGTGTTCTTGAAGGTCTCCCCTCGACATGGGAAACAGAGGTTTGGTAGGGGGATTAATCCCTCTCCTAGATTTATCGGAACCTTCGAGGTGTTGTGGAGGGTCGGTGAAGTGTCTTTTTAGCTATCTCTGCCACCGCTGCTATAGAGGGTGCACAATGTCTTCCATGTGTCTCATATCCATCAATATCTACACGATGATTCACACATACTTGACAAGGGAAACATGAATATTGAGGATGATGCGACATTTTTTATAGTGACTAGTGAGGATTGAGAATCGTGATGATAAGGTGCTTCGTGGATGAGCCTTTCCCATATTTTGTGTGTTATGGGGGCATGGTGGCCTCGATTAGAGTACCTGGGAATGGGAGGAATAGTTGTGTGCCTAATACCTAGAGCTATTTTGATTTTTGTTCTATTTTTTTACTTGATTGTGATGTAGTGATTTACCTTGTTAACTATGAAATATTTTGTTTCCCTTCTTCTTTGAATGTGTGTGAAGAGTCCTGACTATGGGGAGGGGAGTACCTAATCCCTCATCAAGACGCATTAAGGTGGACGCAATCAAACCCATGAAGGCAACTCAACACCACCCAAAGAAGATAGTATCTTGACATAGAGGAAGTTACTCCTAAATCCATATGTCCTAACGCTGTGAACTTTGTATTTTTATATGGTTACATTGGAGATAAGAGTGGTAGTGTATCCATTAATGTTCAGAAGACAGATGAGGGAGAGGTGTTCCTAGAGATTGAGGTTTGTTCCAGCTTTTGAACAAATCTAGGGTGGTTTTGTCCTTAAGAGGTGTCTTATGAGGTGGTTATTCGAACCCCTCTCTTTTATTCGGGTTTACTCTTGATTCTCGAGGATGAGAATAGTTTGAGAGGTATCTGATGTAATATCCCAGACCATCACGGTTCGTTACTTTGTCACCATCTGGTGCTTAGGGTGGCATGTACACCATTGGTGATTGAGGAGGGCATTGGTGTTGGTGGTAGGGCGTCACCATGTTTTCACCTATAGGTGACTGCGATTGGTCTTTCTCGATCTATGTGACACTGATCAGTTTGTCACTGATCAGTGCATCCTGGTCAGTGTGTCACTGATCGGTGTGTTCTGATCAGTGTGACCTGATCGGTGTGTCATCGATCGGTTTGTCCCGATCGGTGTGTCATCGATTAGTGTTTCCTGATTGGTGTGTCCCAATCGGTGGGTCCCGATTAGTGTGTCCCTGATCGATGTGTCACTAATAGGTGTGTCATCGATTGGTGTGTCCCGATCAGTGTGACACTAATCTGTCTCACTAACCGGTGGGTCGCTCGATCGATGACATAGGGGGGTTGGGTTTTAGGGTATCTTTCCACAATTTTCCCCATAACGACTCCTTTATGTTTTAACACCTCATTGGAGAGGTTTAAGACCATTAAGGCATTAAAATATGTTTTAAACCCCCATTAATTGGGTGACCCTAGGGGTTACCAAAACATGCAGCCTCTTTCTTTGGTGTCACATCCTATCGTGTATTTATAGTTCTGTACTCTGTTATGTATTTTACAGAAACCCCATAACTCACATCACTTATCGCCACCTCTCTGATGAGAATTATTAAATAACAATTAATTCCATCGCGTGTAACCATCCAATCAAATGGTAAAACCATGATCCACCATAAAAGTTTCCCAATATTTCATATCTCGTCTTTTATCGCATAGAGTTTCTTTCTTCTTCTTGGGTGGTTTCTTTTCCTTCCCTTGGTCCGTTTGGATTCCCTCTTCTAGAGGCAAGTTGTGTGCCCATGCTGAAGCCTTTTATACTCACCCTTGGAGTCCTTGGAGTTCTTCCCCTACAAGTCGCACATCTCTAATTCCTGGTGTGAGGAGAAAACATCAACTGTTGATCATCCATGTAGGTTTTTCCTTCTTCTCCCTTTACTGTGTATCATGTGGGGTGGGTACGATAATTTTCCTTTGGGGATGGATGAGGCCAAATCTTAATGAAGATAACAAATGTTTTTTTAAGAATGAAGGGGTGTGTTTGATGATGATGATTTTGTTTTCTTTTATATTTCTTTATATGATGTGAATTATTTGAGATTGTTTCCACTAAAAATAATGGTCATTTGTGGTCCTTCCTTGCATGCTAATGAACCTTTTATTTCTGGATAATCCTGTGATTGAATGGTTGTAACATGGAAACTGGTTAATAAAGTAAACTCGGTTGATTAAATGGATGCCCAATGAATAAGAATCCTTGTGTGATCACCCAAGTTAACCAATGGAAAAGACAAAATTCAATGAATAGTATGATTAAATAAGAGAACTCCCTTTCTATATTCTGCTGATGTGTATGGTTGTTTTGTTTGATGCCTTGTGGGTGATGTGGATGGGGATGGGATCCCCTATTATTGAGCTGTTGATTGTGGACTTGAGGTATTGTGGGTCTGTACGATGGGGCTTTCATTGGTTTTAGTAATTTGATGGATCTCACAGATCCCTTTTTTATTTAGAATTTACCTGATAACCGGGTGTGAAGGCTTAAATTATAGCTTGGATGATTTTCCTTCCTTTCCTTATGGCTATGAATATTAGTTTTCAGATATTGAAGATTTATTTAAATGGGATCACTTGAATATGATAACAATAATGGGTTCAATGGGGAATTGTTTTCCAGGAATGAGTTATTCTTGGTTTTGGTTGTTGTGTTTTTGGATGAATGAATAGTAATTAGGGTGTTTGTGTATGGGCTGGTTTCGTAACCTTTAGGTTGGGATGAGTGATTTTATACCTATGTGTATAAATTTTGTTTTTATGTTTCTTATTCGCACCCCACCCAAGTTGATAACTTCGTTTAGAACAACCCCATTTTATGGGGAGCGTGTTTTTTCGAACATCCTATTGGGTTGCTGGTTACTAGCTCCTTTCAGCTCCCTCTCCCGAGTATCCCAAGACTCTTCGAGAAAGGCATTAATGTCCTAAGGTCCATTATATCACAAGATCTTCAAGCAGGGTATGTTCTAGTGGTTGGCCCATGTGTGTGCGGGAAGGGTTTTTTTTCAATAATCTTCGGGATGAGGCCCAGGTGTCTTCGGGCGTGACAGTGATTATTCTGGACTAGGTGACTTCAGGAATGTTAGTGATTGTTGTGGCTCAGGTTTTTTCGGCAGGGATGTGTGTGGTGGCCCAGGTGTCTACAGTCAGGGATATGCAGTTGTTGTAGCCCTGGTGTGTGTAGGTGGGGTATGGCAGTGGGACTGTGGTGTGAATGGCGGGGGAGGTCTGACGTGTACGATGTCTTCAATAACCAGTGGGAAAGTGGTGCGGGGTACCCAAACATCAATGTTCTATTACTATTATTTCAGTGGAAAAATTGTTTAGGGAACCCAAACATCAATATTCTATTACTATTATTTTACCTAACTTACGTTATTTGGGGATTGTTCCTTGGTGAGGTTGGGTGGGTAGTTTCCGTTCTAGGTACTTTGGTTATCTTCTTTTTCTCAAAGGGAATTAGAATTCCTCCTCACATGTGCATGAGAGATTTTGGTTTTCCCTACTGATTATAGCTATATACTCACCCTACGTATATAAAATAGATTTCAGGTTTCCAGGATGACTTTTATGACCATTCTAGACATTACTGGCTCGAGCATTGGGACTGTTTCTATTTCCATTTTCTTTTCTTTCGAAACTTTCCCTTTTCATTTTTCTTGTACTTTTTATGGATTTACCTTTGAATGTGCATATGGGAATGGGTTTTGGCTTTACTTTTACATCAAGTTTTAGAGTTTTTTGGGTTTTTACCATCGTATCTCTCGATACTTGAAAATAAAAAGGGTAATTACTTCAATATTATGTGTGATTATGTACCCTTGGATCTAGTTTCCACATCGGGGCCTCTTAAAGGCAGGACTCGGGATTCATTATCTCTCATTTAACTTGAGGAAGGAATGTTTTACCAGTTTGTTGTCCCTTCCATCATCTTGTTAAAGGCAGGTCGTGATAAATATATTCAACAACCTGAGATTTTATTTTTGGAGAAATTCAGGTTTTAGTTAATATTTTAAGGTTATCAAGGTATTCATATATTTAGTATGTGACATTAAGAGATACATTATGTTGTTTGGGGAAAATAATTTTAAGTTTATTTTGAAATTTTAGTGACCTTCCTCCTGGATGTTTTATCTTTGAATTTAGACAGACATATTTTGGAAGATTCATATAATTAAAAACTTGTGGAATGTATTAAGTTGAACATTGGATATTATTATTTTTTATAACATGTGCTAATCATTTTAGTTTAAATAAATATTTAGAGTCTATAATAATAACTTGGGGATCTTATGATTCATTAGAAGTGCTTTGGGAATTAAAAATTCATCTTGAATATCCATTTCTTAGTGTAAGAGATGATGTGAAGATATATCAAAGTAAGGTTGAGATTATGATTATGACATGAAAATAAATCAAGTAAGTTTATTTTCTCAAGTTCTTATCTATTTATTAAATAAATCCATAAACTCTAAGAAATTGATTTTTCAAAATAAACATTATCTGATTAATTTTCTTATTGAGAAATCTTTGGTCTATTAACCCATTATAAATTTATGGTTCTTGATAATTAACTTTCTAAAGACCATGTTCACTATCACCCTCCATCAGTCCTTGATAATTATATTTCTCTTCCATGTCCGTATTCTCAATTTCCACATATTTTTTTGTATATGGAATACAATTTTGTTTCATTCTAGATGACCTAGGTGACTTTTAAAGTTGAATATTTATAAACCCTTTTATGATATGAGATATCCATAAAGGAATTCAATAATATCAAACCTTGAATTTCAATGTGAAATTTCAAATTTGGATGAAGAAACTTACTGATGTATGGGAGAATGTAATACCCCAAGATTTTATGGTATGTATCTTTTTAAAATTTAATCACTTTCATATCTTATGTTTAACTCAACACCTTGTATAAATGAACAATGAAATATTATTGTGTGATCATTATAACATTTACATTAAATTAGAAATAATGAATAGTACTAACCATATTATGAAATATATAAATTTTCAACTCATTTTTAATATATTAATTAATCCCTTGAGAATTAGCACTTAATTCTTAGTAAAATCATTTCATTCTTCAAAAATATATTTTCTTCAAAAATGTTTTCCTTGATTTTTATGACTAAATATTATAATAAATTTTTGAAACTTGTGTAAAATTTATTATATAAAATAAATATTATATTGGAGGTCATCGTATAAAAATTGGATTATAGTGAATTTTTAGGATTTGTTTAAAAATATTGACTTTCTAATAAATAGTGAAAAACACCTATAAAACTATTATTTTATTTATATTTAAAAGTCATATGAAGATTTAAATTTATATAAAAGGAAACATAAGTACTATTAATTCATATAAAATATAATTGATTAAATTTTAATCATATTTATACCTTATTTTGGTATTAGTTCATTTTCTAAATTAAAAATGTATTTTTCAGGAAAAATATTTTTCATTACATTTGGTGGAATTAATATTAAATTAAATTATGAAACTTCAATATTTTTAAATTTAAACAATTTATTTCGTATTAGAACTCCTAATGTCCAAATTTATTAAAAAAAGTCTCTTTTATTTTATGTCAATATGAATAGTAACCTAAATAAAAATTTTTACCATTATAAAATGAAAATTTGGTAATTTAGGTTACAAATAAAATGATAAAGTCTTGTAAATGACACAAATACCTAAAAAAATTATGCAAAAAATTATTCCCTAATCATTCAATGTTCTAATATATGATCATTATTTCCATTATAATGTGATTATGTCCATTATAATATTTTAAAATAATGAAAAGTTAAAGATGACATATTCATGATTTTAATAATTACAAAATTTTTAATATAGGCTTATCTAGAATATATATTCGACTATAAATATTAATTTGAAAACTAATATATTTATCTTCATCATGGTAATCTATTTTTAGTTTTTGTGAAGAAATAATTACCCTAAATTCTTACATAACACTAATGAAATAATTATTTAATTAAATGAAAACTAAAACAATTGACGTTAAAAATATTACAATAAATATAATTTGAGATAATTAATTTAGTGTAAAATTTTTACAAATGACCTTATCCTACTACGATAGTATAAAAATATTTTTTTCATATTTATATTGTGTTATTGATTTTATTGTGGCCAAATTAATGAATAGTCCTTAAAATTGACAATGGGAATATTTTATAGTAAATAATATTTTATTAAATGATATAAAATTCCTAAAAATATTAATTTTGGTAAATTTATTTTGATAATATTTGAAATTTTATTAAAGATCCATCTATGGGTATTTGTTTCATTTTATAGGACATATATTTATTGTCAAAGAGTAAAAAACTACGTTGTCACACTAAGAGTTAAAGGTGTTAAATACGGGTTAAAACCAAAACATAAGGGTATAACCAGGACTTAAAATTGCCAAAAAAAATATGGGATAAATATAATTATGGAATTATAACATTATATTAAACTTTTTTAATAGAATCTTTTCCATAAAAAGGACTTATATATTGTAAAGTTCAAATATAGTTACAAAATGCCACTCTTTTAGTTTTTAATATCATTTATTTGTCCACGTAAGGAAAAAATAAAGATATAAATGAGAATAAATTTGTATTTTTATAATAATGAAATTATTTTCATTTTAAAAATTGATAATAAATAGTTATAAATTATACAATTACCTTATATTTTTGTGAAATACTAATACAGTATTTATCAAATTAATAGAAAAATAAAATAAATTATTTTTAAAATATTAATTTTTTTATAATACGAATGACTTAATGTGTTTGATGACTTTTATATAAATATATATGAACTATTATATATGTTTTAAAGAATTAAATTCAAATTAACAATTTTTTTTGATGTATTTGAAGTCAAATTAAATGAATAGTGTCAAAAATTGACATTAATGACAATTTATCAAAAAATATTTTATTAAACTATTTAAAAGTCATTAAAATACTATATTCATCCAAATTAACGTAATATGGTTTAACACATCATAAATTTTCCATTTATGATTAATTTTTCCATTTATAGATACATTATTAACCATTTATGATTAAAAAATTGGTTACCTCGGTTAAGGTCAAAAATAGTAAACTCTAGGGTTAATTAAAATGATAAGGTTTAAAATGATACCAAAACATTTCTTATTTTTTATAACATATTACAACCCTATAATGTCTTATATTCAAAACAAATTCCATTTTTTCATTTGGTATGATTAATTAATTTATCATAATTTAATCATTTGAGAAATTCCAAAAGTGTCCCTCACCTAAATTATAAATGGAAACCACCTACCTAAATTCTCAACACCATATTGTGCCATTTTTCACAAATAAATACAACCCATTTCTCTTCTAAACATAATTATCCATGTTATGGAGGTTTTTTTCCTTCCATAAGACCAACCCTAGTTCCCTTAAGAAGAGAACTAAAGGTTGTCCGCCGAATAAGAGGTAATATTCTTTATCAGCTCTTCCATGTATATTTCCTCTTTTAATTCCTCTTTGTATGTTTTTTATATTGTAAATTAATAAATACAGTATAATATATATTATTAGATTTTATTATTATGTTACTTTCTTATTCAACCTTTAATCTATTCTACAAAAAATGAAAGCACTGTGTGTGGATACGTACGACTAATCATCTCCATAAAGTGCTGCAATTCTTTTTTCATTAACCATTTCACTTTAATTTTTATAAAATTATAAATAACTAGTATATATTAAATTTATTATATATATATATATATATGATCTAGGAATTATTAATTAATATTCACCTTTCTTTCTTACCATCCATCAAATAAAATGGAAATAGTGTTCAAGCGTAAAAACCATCTACCGTCTCCGTGAATAATGTAATTCATTTAACTATATATATCTCTATGGATAAATATAAATATGAATATATTTAATATATATGATATTTAAACCACATATAATATTCTATAAATTATTTAATTATGATAAAATTATAATGACTGAAACTACCGAATTAAAAGATACATGAAAAACAAAGCAATTACCACCCAAAACAATAATTTTAGCAATGAGTTGACCAAAAAGGGTGGTGAAATATTATAAGTAATTAATATATGGTATAATATATTTGATTTCAGTTATATAATATATATATATAATAAACCTATATTTATTATATAGGAGGCTTGAACATGTATAAATGAAGTGTAACCTGATGTAAAGATTTATTTCAAAATCTCAACGGGATTGTTTATGTTTAAGTTTCCACTGGGGAATATTTATCTTATGTGTCCATGTTTTCTGAAGAAATTTTCATAAATGTTTTTAAAATTATACAATTATTTCATAAATTCGTTTTTACCCCATTTTTATTTTTATTTTAAAAAAATTGAAAGGAATCTGCATGTCATTTTCAAAACAATGCACGTTTGGCTTTTACCCAAAAAAGTAAAATGAAACATTATTTTAACATGTAAAGTATAAATAGAATCTATATCCTTAATGACCATTCATGATTTTTAATATTTATTTTATCATTTTAAAATTTTATTTTTAAATAAATTTATTTTCAAAATATTTTGTGACAACTTAATTTTAAAAAGTGAATTTCAAAGTGAAAAGGTATATTTTTCTCAAGAATTATTTTAAATATATTTTTATTCATCAATGAAATTAACCATATAATTTACCTATGATACACTAGTGACATGTTGCATCAATATAATCCTTTTTCTTTCTATGTATGGTTTATGATCTTTCTTATTGTGCATGTACGATTTTGTTACCATTCACCGTATTTTTTTTCATGGTTTATGATTATGTTTATTGAATTGATAAAGTATTTACATTTCATATGATATAATAAATATTAATGTTTATAATGATTAGGCTTCAATTATTTTGTATGAGGAATTAATTATACTTAGTAAGTGATGTGTGGGGCTTGTTATATCCCAAAGATGCATCAGTAGGTCTGATGAGGTAAACTAGTTTGGGTATTAGATGAGGCCTTACACATTTATGTATGGTGTCTTGGCTGAAGCCATGGTGATATTTTTATGATGTCTTGTATTATGAATTTCATTATTATGATATTAGTTATTGATATTTCATGTGATTATTAGATTAGTATAATATTCATAATTAATTTTCATTCACTTATGATGATTTATATGGAATTATTTAACCATCTTTTTTTCTTCCATATTATTATCAAGTTATTGACTGAATGGCATGTGTTTCAGTTATTTTACATTCCATGTTTTTATACCTTATTTATTCACAGATTATACTATACTCTTACCCTTACTGATCATTTGAGCTCACCACTTTCCTATGTTCCATTTTCCATAGGATATAAGAAACTTTTTTTATTTATATGAAAGGATACACTAGGAGGAATAATGGAATTCTCATTGATTTTTTTTGTGTGTTTTATGTTTTCAAATTTAATGTAAATTTCAAGTATGTATCTATTTTACCAATATAACTAAACTATTTGGTACTTTGTGATGTGATTCCTTGTGTCTTATTATAATGTAATAAAGTAACCACCCACATCGAGATACTAGGGTCAAGGTCTTTACATTACAACTGAAGTGTATCATGCCAGTCTTGTAAACATAGCTTCATAGGTACCAATAGATTCACCATTATTTTTTTGTGATTGATAAATTTTTTTACCATCATTATTCATTGAATACGAGGGAATTACATACAGATAAATGTCATATTTAACTCATCCTATTTCATGGATTCAATGATCAATTCTTGACTATTATTCTTAATTAGGTTTCACTATTGATATACTTCCCCTTCCAAATAATAGATATCCAAAATCAGTTTTTCATACTATGATAAATAAAGAATGGAAAATATCTATTTAGTGGTAATGATCTATTTATTAGTAACTAGTGGACCAGTGGTCCCACTATTGGGTGGAATTTTCATCATCAAGGACTTAGCAAAACATTATTCCTTCCTTTTATATTTTGTAAGTTCAGTATGATTCGTAGATTGATAATGTTTTATGAGCATGGAATATAGGTTTTTCATTCCATATCCCATAACATTTGGTTTCTTAGGAAGACAATCATTTCATTTTCCAATGTATTTTTCATTAATATGGTTCCTTCAGGTTCCATCCGTTTATTAAAACTAGAAATTATAGTTTGAGAGACACTGATCATTATGGAAAAACGCGTATTCATGAAAAAACATTTATAGGATGTCTAAACCATGATAAATTATATTCTATATAGGAAACATTATGCTTAACCTAGGTTATTCATGAAGTTTCCTTGTAAAGATCCAAGTATCACTAAGAGGGGGATGGTTGAATCAGTGAAATATTTTTATTTTATGTTTCTTTATTTTTGAAACAACCTTTGCCTCCTGTAAATTAGTTTCTTCCCAACTGAACACAATCCAAACACACAATCATAGTAACATAAAAATTTACAAGGTTAACTGCTCAATAAGAGCAGCTACGTCCTTGGTATGGTATAGAAACAATCCAATACCACACAATCACTAGAAAAAAAATAATTTTTTAAGGAATACGATGAGTATAATATTCCATTACACTCATGTAGCACTTAGAAAATAATCTGGAAGTGTGTGTGCTCCCTTTTAGCACAAATAGCGTAATTCGATGTTTTGGTGCGTCTTGATCAGCATTCACAAATTTTATCTTTCAAATTAATTCTTCTATTTTCTACCCAGAAGATGGTAAAAACTTTTTTCAATCCTCTTCGAACTAACCATCCTCATATGAGATTTGTCTTGCTACCTCCACATACTACCTTTGTCCTCTGCATACTATGTAGTGGGAATGCTAGGCGAATAGGTCTTCTCCTGTGAACTTCCACTTCTTCGCACAATGCTTCTCATTCCATGCACCGCCTTTGCGTATCACTTAAAATTATGTGGAATCCCTTCTTCTATGGACTGGTTCCCCTTAATTCATGAACCATCATTCATTCTTAGACACCTTCATCCTACACATAATCTCTCTTCTGCAAACCACTTCTATTTATGGAATTTATTCCCATGAAGACCTTCATACGTGTAATCCTCTTCGGAAAACTTCTTTGTAGTTATCCTTAACTCTTTTACAGGGATGATCACTTATTATAAAATTTTCTCAAACATAATGATTGGATTAGTGTCCATTATATAGGAAAATAACTCTGAATAATCCAGTAATCTGTCTTACCAAAATTTTCAAAGTGGGGTTTCTCCTACCGTGAACCGCAAGCCTTCTGCGTACCATTTGTCCTTACTAGCCCACGTACAATATCTCTTCCTCTAATGACAAACTATCCATTATACCTCAACTTCTTCTACCATAAACAACAAGACTTCCACATACAACAAGCCTCCACCATATGCATTCCCCACGAGCCTTTTCTGGTTCTGTTAACAGCACTGTGAACCGTTCTCACAGCCTCATATGCAGTCTTTGAATCATTCTAGGATATGGTAAGCGGTTCACCTCCTTTATAGATTTTCATCACTATTACTCATACCTTTTACTCCTTTGAGGAAATCCTTTCTTTTATAGCATCAAATTCAAAATTTTGAGGGCCAAAAATTTGGCAAACACTTGGAAATGACAACACCTTAATTATCTACTACAGCGAGAACACCCATGCATCTTTAATGTCATCTAGCTTCTTCAACAATCAGCTACTTTCTTCATGAACCTTATCTTTCATGATATTTATTATTTGACCGATCACCTTTAGCATAATCATATTTTCAATTAAAGTACTACAACTTATTGTTCTTCCAACAATATCACTCTTTCTAATCAAGAATGAATATGATTGGAATCGCCTTTTCTCCACCTTTCCTTTATACTGCTTGTATCACAAGTTATCCAAACATATAATATTTTTTAAATAAAAATCATAAAATCATCATATGATTTACCATGGATTTTACAAAGTTAATTTATTTATCCTCTTTGGAAACAAAAGACAACATTCTGTAAAAGCAAACTCATCAAACATCCTTCTCTATCCATCCTAGTCCCAACAATCTCCCCTTTTGGATTTTGCTATCAACCAAGATTCATAAATCACTAAACTTTGTCACCTAAATCAATTGATCTCTTATCAACAATTCTTAGCCTTCATGATCTAAATCATTATAAGAAATATGAATTATTGACAGCCAAAACCATGATGTCCCAAAGTAGTAACTATGAAATTTCATCATCATTTCTTCTCAACCTTCTTCAGAACATCTTCCAAGCTTCTACCTAAGTATTCTTCAATTATTAAACTTTCCACGAATATAAAAGAATCTTGTATCCACTCCAATAAACAACTAGAACCATTCACACACTTACATACTAGATTCACAGCTTACCCACAACTCCCCCTTTATTCATGCAACCATAAGGATAGATTTATGAACCAATTCTCCCACTTGACAGCTCTATACAAAGGTAATATGAGAAATGAAACCATAAAACATACCTCAACCTTGATGAGAAGGAGGTTGGACTCCCATTTTCATCCTCAATTTAGAAATTGGATCCTTTGGTAAAGGTTTCCTAAAAATGTCAGAAACTTGTTCAAATGTAGGAACATACTCCAACTTCAACTCATTCTTCTCCACGTGCTATTTGATAAAGTGGTACTTGATGTCAATATGATTTTAGTGTGAATGTTGTACTGGATTACTTGTATTATTTATTGAACTTTTATTGTCACAACCCCAAAGAAAAGGTAACTTTACTTCAACAGGTAGATCTTCCAATTGAGTCTTAATCCACATAAGTTTAGTAGCATCTTGAGTGGTAGCAACATAATCAGCTCCAGCCATTCTAAGAGTCACAAAATTATATTTCTTTGTATTCCAACTAGCACAAATTTTCCCAAAAAATAAAACTCCACCAGATGTGGATCTTCTCAATCAAAATATGAATAACCGAACCAATCAATACTTTCTTATCCTTCATACCTAATTTAAAATTTTGTTGTACCTTTTATATAGTTGATAATTATGTTTCCAGTAATCAAATTTCATTCAATAGAAGTGCTCTTCAATCTAACACATAAGGTAATAGCATAAAATATGTTGGGTCTTGATAAAATCAAGTATAACAGACTTCTAATCAGCTTTTGAAACTCTTTATGGTCAACTTTCTTTCCTTCTCTATCTTTAGACAACTTGGTTCCCACTGAAATCAGTGTAGAAAATCATTTCTAATTTTCCATGCCAAACTTCTTCATAAGTTCTTTCGCATATTTTTCTTGTGAATGGAAAATGTGGTTCCTATCCTATAAAATTTTCAACCCACAAAATTATTTCATTTCTCCCATCATGGAAATTTCAAATAACATCTTCATATATTCAGAAAATATTTCACAAGATCTTTCATCATTTCCAGCAAAGATAATGTCATCAACATATACAATTACAATGAAAGAGAACTCTTAAATTTTCTCAATGTGAAGATTGTTGTCAACTCTTCCTTTTGTGAAATTCATTCTCCACAAGCAAGAATCCAAATTTGAATACCATGCCCTTGTGGCTTGTTTTAGTCTGTACAAATCTTTCTTCATCCAGCACACATAACTTTCATCTTTCCCAACAAAAAATCCATAAGGTTGTTCAATGTAAACATGTTCATCAAGATCACCACTCAAGAATTCAAATTTAACATCCATCTATAAAAATTTATCCTCGTTCTGCAGTAATAGAAAGAAAAATTATGATTGTTTCAAATCGTTCCACTACAGAAAATCTTTCATAAAAATTAATGCCTTCAATTTGTTAATACCCTTTGAAAACTAATCTTGATTTGTTTCTTATCACTTCACTGTAATCATTCATCTTGTTTTGGGAAACCCACTTTTCACCAATAATGTTTTTTTTATCTATCTTGGGTATAAGTTCCCAAGTATCATTCTTTTCAATCTGGTGAAGCTCTTCATTCATATGTTGAAACCATTATGGATGCTCAAAAGCTTAATTCACATCATTCGACTCAACTTTTGAAAATAAAGAAGTGTGTGTCGTAGCTTTTGACATTCTTCTTGTTTGAACATTCTGATGTTGATCACTAAAAATGTTCTGAGATTCAACATTCCTCCTTATCCTAGGATGAGCTTTTTGAACTTCATCATCTTCACTCTAAATTTTAGAATCTAATTCTTCCTATTGAGTAGGAATACCTCTATCAACATTCATTATCAGAACTATTCAAAAACTTCCCTTATCCTGCTCAACTTCCACATCATCATAAGATTAATTTTATTTCTCAAAATTTTCAACAACTTGGGATTTAGAAGAATCAAAAATTCTTCCTATTTATTAATTGAAGTATCTATATCCTCTTCCTTATGAAGCATATCCAAGAAATATTCCATCATCTCATCTTTTCATAAAATTAAATGGTTTCCACCTTTCTTCTTTATAATGTAGGGACTTCCAAAAACTCTTAAGTGTTTCAGACTTTGATTTTTTCCATAGAACATTTTACATGGAGTCATATCTGTATTTATCATATAGAAACATCATTTTTAAATATACATAGTAGTGCTCATGGATTTCCTCTAATAATAATGAGAAATACTATGTTCAAGTAACATAGTTCTCCCTATTTCTACTATAATTATATTGTTTATTTCATCAACACCATTTTGTTGAGGTGTGTATAGTGGACTGAGCTCATGCTGAATTCCATATTTCTCAAGATAACTTTTAATGTCTTCATTATTATACTCTCCACCATTTTCAGTTCTCAACTTCTTCACTTAATATTCACATTCATTATATTCTTTCATCAACTCTTAAACATTTTTAGAGCATCATAATTATGTCCCGTGTACATAACATAAGTAATTTGAGTAAAGTCATCAATGAATGTAATGCATTACTTATCTCTATTTTTAATTTTTTTTCTCATTGGACCATAGATATCATAATGTATAAGTTCCAAGGGTCATTTTGAACGAATGTAAACTATCTTATGAATAGAGTTTTTAATATTCCCTTTCTCATATATAATGAAACACCAATCTCTTATTCTTGATAAATCAAGAATATCTCAGATAATTTCTCATGTTGATAAATTTCACAAGTTTTTCTGACACATATGTAACATCATTTTATGCCATAACTAATTTCCATCCACCATATCCATGTAACTTGAATTTTATTGTTCACCGACTTGGAACAAGTTCCTTTTTGTATGTTGGAATCTTTTGACTACCATTCCATCATCTTCACTTTTCACAAAAACCCATATTTTCTGAAGATAACTTTTTTCCCTCACCACAATGTTTTGAAACACTAAATAGATTGTGTTTCAACCCATCAACATATAATCTTTTCTAGATTTCATATTTTCTTTCTGGATGAAGGTTGATCCAACACTTTTGATCCTTAGAGATTCATCATTTCCAAATTTCACTATTCCTTCTTTGATTTCCTTCACAATCCTTAACTAATTTAAGTCTCATTTCATATTAAAAGAACACCCACTATCAAGAATCCATGGACGTTCTCCTTTTGTATCTATGAAAGTAGATTAAAAAACAAGAGCTTTCTGTTCTTACTTTTCTTTATTCACCTCTTACTTCTGATATTTGTTAAGAATATTTTGTTATGATGGTTACAAAATAAAGCATCCCTTATAAATATTTCTAGGTTGTTCCCATATTTCAAAAAAAGTTTCCAAAGGTTGAAACCAATTTTCAACTTTCACACCAGCCTTCTCAAATTTCTTTTGAAATTTATTCTAGTACTTCTTCTTTTGGGAGGATTGACTCCCCATCAAATCTTGCATTCTATAACTTGTAGAATTGTATTAATGTTGCTGGTTAAACCAGTATATATTTTCCATGTGTCCCAATCCACCACAATACCAGCAGTATCCATAGAATGAATATTTCCCTCTAAAACTCCCATACTCAGTAGAGTTATTAACATGCTTCTCAACACTCTTCTTAATAGAACTCTGATGAGCATCAGCCTTTCTATTTTCAATCATACATTTCTTCTCCAGCTCATATTTCTTTTCAAACTAATCATAACTAGAAGTAGTAGAGATTTTTTTGGACCCAATATTTATGGATACTTTTGATTTTTCAGCATTTATAACTTTGGCCATATACATAGCCCTTTCAACTTTGTTTTTATCTAAACTAATTCCATCATTCTTCTCAACATTTGAATGTAAATTTTTTTTATCCTTCATTGGTTCATTATTTCTAGGACATTCACCAGCATTACAGATAGATTTTTTGAAACTTATATTCCATTCTTCAGCATCAGAAAGTTTCATTTGGAAAAATTTCAACTCTTCTTTTTTTCCCTCAACTTTACTTTCAATTGTTCATTACAATTATTTTCACTCTTAAGAGAATTTTTCTGATCATAAATCTCTTTTAACAACTTTACATTCTAATCAGGAAAACATTCATGATTTTTTAATGCTGAATTTTCATTTATCCACTTCATGTTCTCCTTATCAAGACTTCAGACCCTTATCAAACAATCGTTCAACTCTTATTTAAGATGATATTCAAGTTGAGTTTCTTCTTCTTCAGAACTGCTGCTTCTGTAATATTTACTATTCCCTATTATAATAAAAGAATTCCTTATAGATTTCTTAGAAAAATATTTTTTTCATTCAGCTTGTTTATCCTCTTCTTCATCTTCTTGAGCCAAAAATATTCTTATTTTTTATTTGAATAACTTTTTATCCTACCTTCTTAAAAAATATTTATATTTATCACCCTGTTTCATCTATGACCTTCTTGTCCAATTATCATCTTCATCACTGCCTTCTTCTTTCTTTCTTTGAGGATAGTTAGCTGCAAAATTCCCTACGACTCCACTTTCAAAAAAATTCAAGGGAAGTTTTCCCTTGTATTTCTATGTACCACTTTTCACATTCTTAGAAAATGAGGATAAAATTTCTCCAAATTTTTGACATACCACATCTTCAGAATAGGATTCACCATCTTTATCTTCAATAAGAATCTTCTTTGAATTCTCTATCTTTGCATCCTTGAAAGCCATTTCTCTATCAGGTTTTTTTCTCTTCATAGTATTCTCCCATTTTGTTTCATAAGTGTGGAGCGTAAAATGAAAATCATCTAGGGATAATGTTTAAGGTTCTCTGTCTTCCAATAAATAAACTTTACCATCAAACTTTTCGGGGAGAATTATCATGATCTTTTCAGATACTTTAGAGTCCTTCAAATTTTCACTAAGACATATAATTGCACGAATATGTCATACACCCTATTAAAGAAGTCCCCAATAGATTCAGACTCTCCATTTTTTAAGACTTCATACTTCATCCTCCATACTTGAAGTTGTTTATTATTCACTTTTTTTCCTTAATAGATGTTTTTTATCTTATCCCATATGCCTTTAGTTGTAGAGACACCTTTAACTCTTAAAAACTCACTCTAAGAAAGAGATGAGAGTAATGAATTTTATCGCTTCCATCATCCTCAAGATTCCTCTTATCAACAGTTGTAAGGGGAACCTGGTAATTTATAGAGAAAAATCCATATGTTTGTGTTTCAAGAACTTCATACCCAAGGGATATAAGATATACATCATTCTATCTTTCCACATATGATAATTATTCCCGTAAAATATCTGAATCCTCTTACTATTCATGCAATTCAGATTTTCCATCACAACTTCCCTTAAGAACTTCATCAAAAAAAATGAAGATAACTTGTCACACAGATATGAATTAAATATGCCCAGTTAAGATCCAAGTATCACTAAGAGGGGGAGGGTTGAATTAGTGATATATTTTCCTTTTATGTGTCTTTATTTTTGAAACAACCTTCTCCTCTTGTCAAATAGTTTATTCCCTATTGAACACAATCCAAACACACAACCACAGGAACACAACAATTTACTAGGTTCACTACTCAACAAGAGTATCTATGTCCTTCGTATGTTATGGAGAAAATCAAATACCACAAAATCCACTAGAAAAAAATCCTTTATTGTGGAATACAATGAGTGGGATATTCCCTTACACTCATGTAGCACTTGGAAAAAAATATGCAAGTTCATGTGCTCACTTTTAGCACAGATGGGGTAATTCTATATTTTGGTGCTTCTTGATCAGCATTCACAAATTTTACCTTTCAATTTAATTCTACTCTTTTCTAACTAAAATATGGTAGAAACTTATTTTTGTCCTCCAAGTACTATGAAGCGGGAATGCTACATGGAGAGCTTTTCTCCCGCGAACCGCCTCTGATTCACGTACTGCTTATGATTCTGCATACTGCCTTCAAATACCGCTTCAAATTCTACAGAATCAATTATTATATGGATTTATTCCCATTAATTAGCGAATTGTCTTATCTTTCACCCACTTCATCCTACGTGAAATCTCTCTTCCGCAAACCACTTATATTCTTGGAATTTTTTCTCACAAACTCTTTCCAACACATAATCCTCTTCCACTAACTTATTCATACTTATCCTTAAATATTTCGTAGTAATGATCTTTTTTTTATAAAATTCTCTCACACATAATTATGGTATTAGTGTCCATTATATAGAAAATAACTCTAAAAAATATGTTAATCCCTTTTACCAAAATCTTCAATGTGGTACAGCCTTCACTGCATATTGCTTCTCTTGCTGCAAACTATAAGCCATATGTCTACAATTTTTCCTCCTCAGTCCGCTTACTGCATCTATTTCACCAAAAACAAGCCATCATATGTACCAAAACTTCTTATTCCATGAACAGCGAGCCTACCACATACTACAATCCTCCTCCATACACATTCATCACGATCCTTTTTCGGTTCCGCAAACTGCTCTGTAAATCATTCATGCTTCCTCGTTCAAGGTCTGCAAACCATTCCAATACATGGTATACGGTTAACTTCCTTTGAAAATTTTCTTCAACTTTCTTCATAAATTTCAATCCTTTGATGATATCCTTTCTTTCCCAACATCAAACTCCAAATTTTAAGTCCCAAAAATTTGGAAAACTTGGGGAAATAGTGCCACCTTAATTATCTTCTTCAGCAAGTACACTCATTGTTATTGACTATCAACTAACTTCTTAAAAATCATATGATTTCATAGTGAACATTTTCTTTCATGATATTTAGTCTTTGACTGATTACCTTTTGCATCGCTTAATTTTTAAAGGAAATTATTACTACTTCTCGTTCTTCCAGCAACATCATTCTTTCCAATCCAGACTAAATATGATTGGAATCACCTTTTCTACCCCTTTAATTCATAAGGCATTCATCACAAGTTCTCCAAACATATGATATTTTTGAAATAAAAATCAGAAAATAATTTTATGATTTACCAAGTCTTTTACAAAGTGAGTTGATTTATACTCTTTTACAACAAAAGTGAACACTCTTTAAAATAAAACTCTTCAAACTTTCTTCTCCATCCAACTTGGTCCAAGAAATTCATTTTCATTTTTAAAACCCTTTATTATGGTTCATAAATAGGTTTGTAATTTTAAAAACATATCCCCTAAGTGTGTCCAACCAAGTGCATAGAATGGAATATTGTCATACACCAGGTGATGATCGATTCAAACACAATGCTACCTTTTTCAGAGTTACTACCATTAGGTACCTCTATGCTAGGGACACATCGACTTGTAGTATCTACACAGGGATTTAATTTCATAGAAACAACTCACTCCATCCATTACCAAAATTCTAGGATATTTTTATATAACAAGATTCATACTAAATATTATCCTTAAATGTATCCCTAGAAATATCCTTAGAAATATACCTAGGTATCTCACTAATTGTTTCTCATCCGGGTTTCCAAAGATTACCTAAACCTATCCTCGGATGAAAAATGTAATGACCCAGTCATCTCATATAAAAATATTACATATTTTTTGATTTATATTAAATACATTACAAAAACACAGGCTTGGGGACCATATTTGTTTAGTGTCTTTAGAATCTAGGTACACAATATTCTAATTTGGTAAAATATCTTCAACATCGCACATAAAGATGAACCCCTTTATTACTAATCATAAAAAACATACTTAAAATAATTCATCATAAACTGGGAAAATGAAACATAATAAAGGGTGAACTCATATGCTCAGTAAGGGTAAACAAGAGATATATATGATCAAAACATGAGAATAAGGGTATGTGAAAATGAGAATAACATATGGAAACTATACCCTACTTATAAAAGATTACAATATTTATTTATGGCATAAATATTTGAATTTAATAAGACATGACTCATAAGTAAATAAAATAACATGATCCATGAGAGAATAATATTGTCATAAGACATAGAACTATGGTATACGAATAAGTATAGAAAATCATATATCAAGGTAATATACCAATACATTTATACCACGATAGGCTTGGTATAATCACCATTTTACCTACTTGGGGCATGGGATAACCTGTCATGTACCCTCTTTTTTAGGCTTGGTATAACCTCTCATGTGCCCACTTTTTTGGGGAATTTCATAACCTTTTGTGTACCCTTCGATCTCATATAACATTAATCATTATCCAATGCCTTAGAGGGAGATATAGGTTTCACCCATCACATAATCTACACATATTTGTGCTATAAGATCATTGAAAATTCATCATATCATAACATAATTAAATAAATGGGTTTCAAAAATTATTTCATCATAGCATAACCCATGGAAATGAAACAGGTTTTATAATCATTTCAACATAACAGTACCCATAAAAAATGGATTTCCTAAAAATATTATCATCATAAACATAAAAAAATTTGGAAAAGAATAAAAATTTTATTCTCTTATTATATCTATAGTAAATCATAATTAATATCAAAGTATTATATCTTATATAGAAAATGGTTTTGAAAGACAGGTCACTAGGAACATTTCTTATGGAAAATAGCCATTACACATTAAGAAATACTTTTGAAAACATAAAACATTTTCAAAATAATTTTTTTTAAATAACCATTGAATCTTATAAAGTAAGTATTAAAACCTAGACTGTTCATGATGGCAGAAAATTTAAATCATGTCATATAGATTAAAACAAATATTCCTTTCAAGTTTTCAGTAACATTGAAAAGAGCATTGTTTTTAAAAAAATGATGTTTAATTTTAAAAAAACTTTATAAAAAGTAAAACGTTATTCAAATTTTATTTTGAAAATAATTGGATAATATTAAAACATTTGCAAAAAATAGAAAATATGGTTTTGGAAGAAAATATATTTTCGATTGAAGATAGAAATAAAGACGATTTTTCTTATAAGAATTATTTTGAACTCTTGAGTATATAAAGAGATCAAATTGAAGGAAAGGAATTTATTTGATATAAATAACAATAGAAGAATAAAATAAATGAATTTATTGAGATATTGAAAATAATATTTCATCACTAGAAGTATAATCCTGAGCAATCTTGATAAATGATGTGATTGTAACGTAAAATCCTTACAAATTTGGTAACATTGAATCATAAGACTCATGAAAGAATAATGTTAAATTAAATATAAAATATCATAAGAATAAATAAATTCATGACATTACATATAAATGTGGCTATATATACACCTCAAAAATGATGATAGGTGCATGACATAACAAATGTCTCAAAGAAGGTAAATTGAAACAAAAATCATTTAACACTTTGGTGACTTTTGAACTGTAAACCCCATGGAAGATATATCATTAAATTCATATTTAAATACCTATAATTTTCAGTATTTTAAACATAAAATACATTCATGGTCAGTACATACACCACATAAAATAAATTATTGTTGAATATTGTGTGTGTATTACAAAAAATAAAAATGAGATGAAAACTCCTTACCATAAGTCTCGACATATTTAATACACATTCAATGATCATGTATAATAAATATATGTTTGTTATAAATATATTATATAATATTTATTATATATCATTAAGTATATTATTTAATTATGACCTCATATTAATCATTAATAAACAATTACATGTTAAATTCATGTTTCGGGTAATAATTTCATTATTTTTTATACAGGTTATAATTTGGTATTTTCAGTCCTCTTAATTTTATCAGGCTTAAATTATCTCTAGAATTTTAACTATGATAAAAATATGATATATGTTCATTACAAATTTATTTATAGTAATCTATAAAATTTAGAGATAGAAAATGAAAAACCCAATTCATAGAGACAGTAGGTCGTACATACGTATGAACGCTATTTCCATTTTATCGATGAATGAAATGAAATGAAGGTAAATAATATATTACTATTATAGAATAATTTTTATTTCATATATATCACATTTTTTACCAAAATTTTTTCTTTATTACCTTCCATTTAAAGCAAAAGTTAAAAACGAATCGCATCGCTTCAGGAGGCGGTGGTTTTCTATACACAATAACTATGTTATCATATTCCCATGAAATGGAAAGTAAGAATGAATAAGTTATATAATAATTCCAAAATCATAATAATATCATAAATATTTTATATAAACAACAAATTCATCATTATATCAATCCCATGAGAGGTAGTTATAGAAAAAAAAATAACATCAATTCGCAAGATGGTAATCCACCGTACAAATGGAGGATGATTTTGTAAGCCATTTGATAAAATAAGGGAACTATTGGTGAAATAAAAATAACATAATAACATCTAATTATATTTAAAATAGTTAAGTTAATATAAAATATTTATTTAACAACAATTAAATGAGGTGGGGTAATAAATAAAATAAAAATCTCGGTTAGGGATGTTACCACTTCTTCAGACAACTTCTTTTAGTTTTCACCAAAAGTATTATTCGGTTGGATTTCTGAACAAACTAAATATCATAGAATGAGGTGAGGGAATTTATTATTCTATTAATTCATTTTTAACCAAAACAATGTATTTTTAAAGTGTTAATAGAAGAGGAAAAGGGTGGGATTTTATAAGTGAGGTGAGGGGCACACATGTAGTTTTTGAAAATAAAAATGTTTTCCCATGTTTTTCACATGAAACATGGATAAAAAATGGTCCATTATCTTAATTATAATATATAAGTTCTAAATATTTCCATAAAATTCATTTTTTACATGTTTTTTGTCATTTTTAACCATTATCATTTTAGTTTAACACCACCCCCCAAGTAAACTCAGTTTTACCTGAACCGTGGTAAACAATTTTCACTATTTTTTAGGTCCAATTTTCAAAATTCCATTCACCTAATTTTAAAATTTAATTTAAAATTAATCTAGTGGACTCGACGAGAAACTAGGATTTCAAATATAAAATATTCAAATGTTTAAAAAGTTTTTATATCAAAATTGTATATGAAGATGATTAAAATAACCAAAATTAGATTTAAAAAATAAAATTTAACAAATTTTTCTTATAAAACTATCTTTAATCAATATTTAGGTTTTGAAAATCTTCAAAATAAATGAAAATTTTAATAAAACCTAATATTTTCACTATTCAATGAAAATTTTATGTTTTTATAAATTATAGAAAATTAACCCTTAGATAATTTTGACATGAGGATTCAAAAAATGAACTTTATTTTTCAAAATAAGTTTTATAAAATTTACAAAATATAAATTTTCAAATAATTGTGGAAAGGGAAAAAACCTGCTTTTTAGAAAAATACTGTTTTTAAGCATAAAATTGGATTTATTCCTATATCTTGTCTACAATACAAAAAATATGAATGTTAAAACATTTATTGAATATATAATATATAAATTCAATTAAAATACTTCATAAATACTATTTCTTAAATTTATTGAGGAAAAACTCTTTTGTTTTCATAAAAATGGTTTTCCAAAAAAGGATTTTCAATATTTAAAATAGCTTTTAGTTGCATTTATAACTAATTGGACACCCAAAAAATGATTTTATATAAATTTTTAAACCATATTTTCAAAATTTAGTTAATATTATTCATACCAAACATTCCAATGTCTAGGTGAAAATTATAATATTAAATTATAATATTTCAATAGTATGTTATGTTTTGTTTAAACATAGTGTTGCATATAACATGAGATAAAATCAATGTTTTGTATAATGGAACATAAAATTTATGCTACGTATAATGAAAAATATTTAAGAGATTAATGTTATTTAAAAAATATATTTTATAGAATCTTAGAGTGTTATAGATAGTCCCCATAAAAAGGGATGCTTTATTGAAAATTATCAAGCTCATAGAGTTATGCATTGGTGGAGTGGACTAGGTGAAGTTTTTCACAAACCACCCTAAATATCTATGTTTTATTTGTTTTTTTTTTGTGATTTTATTTACACTATGTGAATCTATCAATAAATTATAATAATTAATCTTATATTTATATAGGTTTTTTATAATGGAATAAAATTTCTAGAACTCAATTCACCCCACTCTTTAGTCTTAGTACACTAAGTATTCAACCAAAAATTGGTATTAATGGTGTTGACCTCTGAGTTCTCATATTTCAAATTTTGAATTCTAAATATCATCTTCAAAATGGATTTTATGACTAAAAATAGAGAAGGTATATCGATGGTAATATCTCTCTACTTTAATGGTGGTAATTACAGCTTCAGGAAGGCATGGATGATAATAAATTTTATGAACCTCCATATGAAGGATTATCTTAAAGTATTCAAACCTTATAAAATTCCAAATAAACGACTTGAAACTCGGTATGTTCACATTTATGCTAGTTGTGACCTAAAATTTAAATCTACTAATTCTACAATATATGGAAAATGTCTTAAATAGTTCATTAAATCTTCACAGTATGAAACCTCTCATAAAATATAGACTAATATTTCAATATCTTTTTATGGAAAAAGTAATTTGCAATATATTATATATAATATTTACAAGATTAAGTTCAGTACATTCATAATGATGGATGGATAAAGTATCTCACAACTAAATGGAAGATTTACTAAGGTTACAAATAATGCTTCTTCTTTAAGAAAAATTATTTCTAAACTGGATCAGTCCATGAAAATCCTCATAATTATAAAACTTTGACATAGTGTAATCTCAGCTTCCATTATGAAATACAAATAGGTAAAAAAAGGATCTCAGTGTATCTCTTATGATGTACAAGAATGAGATAGAATATGAAGCTAGAGATTATAGATTGGTTAAGAAAGGGAATTCTACTCTAAAATTTTTGACTTCAAAAGATGAAAAAATAAAGAGATACAAATGCTTGAGTCATCTGATGATGATACTTTAAATAGTTCCTCTTCAACCGAGGATATTTCTCACTTTTCTAAAAAGTTAAAAAAAAACAGTTATATAATAATATAATATATTTAAATAAACTTATTACTAAGTTAAAGAAGCATGAGGTAAATTCCAAATAAGATATATGTTATCAGTGTAAAAATCTTGGACACATCATGTTATACTATCATAAATTGTAATAAAAAAATAAATCTTAGAATAACTATGCCAAGAATGATTTATAAAATAATAAATTAAATAAATCCATTAAAGAAACATGGGGTGCTTCTAAAGGATTTAGATATGAAACATATATAGATTCAGAATCTGAAATTTCCAATAAAAAATCAAATATGTTCTCTATATCACATTCAGATATGGTACATTCTTTTTATTCTTCTAAGTGTGAATTGGAATTGGATAATGAAAGAATACCTCCAGAGTAATTAAATGAATATTATACCATGATGAAAGCTAAAAATTAAATCTTTAAAAATAAAAATAAATCCCTCAAAAAATTATATAATGATGTTTTAGTTGAAAATGTGGACTTAAATATACAAATTTTATATTTGAAAATCAAGCTGAAAAGTCGGGATGTTTTATGTGCAGAAAATGATAGTAAAATTAAAATCATTAAAAAATAAGTTAAAGAATTTAAAGATTCTCAAATTTTCTTCATAAAAGGATAAAATTACTTTAATAAAATTACTGGAAACAATAAATCTCGAAAAAATAAATTTGGAATAGTAATTCAAGGTGATAATACAAAGTCTTATAAAAACTATTTTGTACCTGAGTATAAGAAAAAATATCTCCAAATATACTTGTTTTCGATATGGAGAATTAGGGGACTATGTTAATAATTATAGTCTGATAGACCCACAATGTTTTTCAGTCTAACTTTATTTTCTTTAAAAAAATCAAAAATTTGTGCTAGATTTTTTAGAATGGAAAAATAGATATGGGTTCCCAAATATTTAGTTTTTAACATTGTCACCCCCAAGAAGATATGAGTAACAAAAAAATTTCTTGTTTAATTTTTATTTGTATTGAAAAAATTCTAATAGTATCAATGATAAATGTTATATATACATTAGATTCTCAAGTAATGTGAACAGATATTTCCCTAATTTTTACTCCTAATCAAAAAATAATAAAAGATATGTCACTTTTGGTGATAATTATAGGGGAAAAATTATTGTAAATGGATTAGTTATTAATTCAAGATTATTAGTCATAAAAAAATTTCTTTATGAGTAAGGATTGAAGATAAATCTTAGAAGTATTTTTCAACATTATCATAAATGTTATTTTGTAGATTTTTATAATAATGTTTCTTCTATTTTCAAAAGATAATATTCTTAAATTCAAGTCATCTAGAATAAAGAATTTCTATACTCTATATATAAATTCTTTGATTAAAAAAAATAGAACTATTTTAATCCTAGAACAAATGAATCTTGTATTTTTCATAAAATACTTAGACATTGTTATTTATATTATTTGAAAAAATTTTCTAAATGGAATTTTGTTCGAGATTTACCTCAACGTAAATTGAAAAAATACAAACTATATTATGATTTCCAAATGGGAAAGAAACACAACTCATATTTTAAACCAATTAAAAATATTTCTATTTCTATACCCCCATAACTTATTCAAATGGATTTACTTGTGCCATCTAGAGATGCAAGTAAAAGATCAAAATTATTTTTTATTTGTTAGTTGATTATTTTTCTAGATTTATTTGGTCTTTCTTTTTTAGTGTTAAGAGTAAATATTCTTCTATTTTTAAAATTTTCTGTAAATTGGTTCAAAATTAAAAAATTCCAAAATTATTACATTAAAAACTAAAAATAGAGGAAAATTTTAAAACCATGAGTTTAATTTATATTATTACAAATACAGAATCAAACATGGTTTTTTTTACACCCAAGACTCCTCAACAAAATGGTGTTTTCTAAAGGAATAATAGTACTTTGAAATAAATTTCAAGAACAATATTATATGAGTATAAATTTCATACTCATATTTTGGTTGAATCTGTAAATATCTAATGTTATATCATAAACAACGTTCTAATTAGGCCTACTCTGAAGAAAAACCCCTATGAGCTATGGAATAATATAATGCCAAAAGTTAAATAATTTAACGAGTTTTGGATACATTGTTTATACTCTAAACACCAAGGATTATATTGATAAATTTTATCCAAAAGATGATGAAGGAATATTTTTGGTTGTTGTAGTACTTCCGAGTCATATGGAGTTTTCAAAAAAAGGTCAAATACTATTGGAGAAAAAACTCATGTGAAATTTGATGAAAGTGTTCTTTTTGAACACAAAATGAATCAAGTTTATGATCTAAGTTATTCATTTAAAAACATGATACCTAAACCTATCTTTTATAATAAATAATGATGATGAGTTGGAATGTGAATTTCTTAAACCAAATCCAAAAAGGATAGACACCAATGAACCATAAAGTATGCTACCCTGACATCCTAGAACACTTAAGAACCATTCCATTGAAATAGTTAAAAGATATTTAAATGATGGTATCATAACTATAAGAAGTGTAGGATATCTTTTAAAAAAATTTACCATTATATCTCATTAGAAAACTATGACTATAAAGTAAGATTCAGTAGATAAGAGTTGGGTTTTATAAATGAAAGAAAAATTAAACCAACTACAAAGGGGCCAGGTATGGGAATTTTGTAATAGACCCTTAACTATACTGTTATAAGAAAAAAATAAGTTTTTAGTAACAAGTAGGATGATCATGGTGTGATGACTAAGAATAAGTTTATACTAGTTTCTAAAGGGTGTAACCAAGAATAATATATAGATTATGGAGAGACATTTTCACCTACAGCTACATTATAGCCCATTAGGATTCTTCTATCCGATATATCTGATATAAATTTCAAATTATATTAGATGAATTAAAAGATTTCTTTATTAAATATTTTTCTTAGGGAGGAATTCTATGTTGAACAACTTTATAATTCTAAAAATCCTCATTTTCTAAATTTATTTTTCAAACATACCTAATCTCCTTATGGACTTAAACAAGCACCTAGATCTTGGTACGAACTTTTCAGTTATTTTATTTATTAGATGGTTTTTAGTAAGAGAGGAAGATCCTTTTACATGAATACTTAATCATCATATTTTTTTAGTTTGAATATATGATTATGATTTGATATTTGGTTCTAAAAACATAAAATTGTGTAATGAATTTTCAGAACTCACGCAAAAAATAATTTTAAATGAGTATAATGGATGAGTTAAATTATTTTATAGGTTTTTAGATGGATCAAAAACACTCTGGGAATATTTTTAATAAAATTAAATACAAAGTTGACATGCATAAAAGGCTTGGATTCAAAAGTGGTAAAATTCATTCAATTTATATGACTTCTAATGAAAATCTTGACTTGGACGAAGCTGAAAAACTAGTTTACAACAATCAATATAGAGGAATAATTTGGATTTTACTATATTTATCTGATAATAGATAATAAATTATGTTTGAAGTATTATTATTTTCTAGATTACAAGTTAATCCCAAGAAATATCATTTGAAAGCATACATAAAAATTTTAAGGTATTTAAAAGTAAAAACTTCAATTTCCTTGATTTTTCGAAAAACAAGTTATGTTTATTTGAATTGTTATTTGCATGAAGACTTTGGTGGTTTTAGGCTATATAGGAACATTATTTTTGGAACAAATCACTATTTAGGAAAATCCTTGACATCTTGCTATAGTAATAAACTACACTCAGTTTCATTATCTAAAGTGGAAGAATAATATATAGATATTTGTAGTTTTTGTGCATATGTGTTTCGGATGAAACACATCTTAATGGATTTTGGATGAAATTATAATCAAGTATCAATAAAATGGAAAAAAATATTATAATCAATATTTAAAAAAAATATAATAAATCATTATAGAAAAAATAATACAAACCAAAGTAGTTTCGTAAGAGATCATTCTCAGAAACGTGATATTACTTTTGAATTTATCTCTAATAATCTCTTATGAGTATAAATTTTTACTAAGACCCTTCCATGTGAATGTTTTAATTTTATTTATAGAATTGGGGTTATTTGAATTTAAATGAGTTTTAATTTATCTAATTTTTTTATTTTTTTATTTTTTTATTTTTTAATTAATATTTGTATTTTAATTAGATGTAAATATTAAATTAATTTACATTATTTAGATTATTTTTTATTTTTTATTTTTTCATTATATAGTAACATTTAACATGATGTGATTTTGTATAATAAATAGAATTATTTTAATTTCTAGTTTATTTTACTTATTTTAAGTCTTAATTGAACCTAAATCCAAAATTGGGTTTGTAACCCTTTTGTAGATCAAGTACATAACCTAAGAACCCAATTAGTCCCCAACTCTTTCTCTCTTCACCTATATCCATTATATTGGAAGATTAACTATTACTATTTTCCCTTCTTCATATCTCTCAATTCCCATTCAACATTCTACTAGAATTGAGTCATAGTAAAGTCCAAGAAAAGAGAATATGAAAGCTCAGGTTCTTCCAAGAAGGCTAAGTTAGCTTGTTCATTTCACTATGTACTAGCTAGAAAATCCATCTATATTTGAATGTAAAAAAATAATAATTTTTTTATGAAAAAAACTTTGTAATTTCAAGGTTTTGAGTTTTTTTAAAGAAAATAAGTGTGGTTCCTTGTTTGAGGAAGAAGTGAGTGAGTTTATGAGGAATGAAAATTTCCATTTTATTATAATAGAGGAAGTGGATTCATTAAATTTCAATGCAAACATTTTGAAAAATTCATCAGTAGAAATCATTTATATTATTAATTATCCCCATGAGGGGGATTTCAACTTTATCCTAACTCTAGTTTCTATAATTTAGTGGGACCAACTTTGGTTTTCAAGTTCCTATTTGGAGAATCTAATTTTGAAAATGATCATGTGATAGACTTAGTGTGTTAATGGAAAGTATTGGGTAATTTCGTTTACACTGGAATTTCCTAGAGAACTAGTGAAAAAGAAAAGGTATTGTTTCGAGATATGTATGTATTATATATCATAATCAAAAATCTTAAAATGATACTTATAAGGAAAATGATTTGATTTATGAATCACTAAAATAATGCTAAATGTAACAGAAAATATTACCCCTATGGTATCAATATCTTTATAGTGTTAAAGATGAATGAGATGGATCTCAATGATGAAGAGGAAGTAAAATTCCATAAAATTAATACTCTTTAAACTATGATCTTAAAGAAAATTAGATACTAATATTATGTTTTTATTAATTAATTCATACTTATTGGATAGAAAGGTATAGATAAAGGGGGACCTATCTCAAACCTCACCACCTAAGAATGTATCACCTACTAAGACAATGTATTCTAGGTATGTGAAGGAGTTATTTTTTTTATTAAATAATTAATCTCTATAATTAATTCCTATTATGGAAGATATAGTTCAAATATAAGAATCTAATATTATTGAAGCTACTAAATATGTTCAACACGTTGAGACAGCTATTGAGACAGCTGATGTAGTTCCTCAGGAAAGGTCTGTTGAAACTAGTCCTAGTGTGTCAGATACTGAAGGAATACCAGAAGCTCAGTTTGGGAATCATATTGATTCAATACTTCTTATATCACCTTCTTGTGAATACAGAGATGGATATGTGGTTATAGAGACAGTTGATCACTCTTATATACCACTTATTCCATCACCCTCTACTTGTATGAATGATGTTGCAACTTATGTAAGTAAGAGCTGTGATGCTTCTAAAATTAAAACTTTTAACTTAGATATAATGATTGAATTTGATAATATTAGAGGATATTGTTATGATTTTAAGAAGAAAGTTATATCTTCTAAGGTTGAGATCAATCAACTCAAGTATTGTTCTGAATCAAAATAATATTTTTATATGTTATTTGGGGAGATGTAATCCTAAGTATATTTTTTAAAATATCTTTATGAAACCTCTTCTATGAGACAAGTGGTTTCTGATATAATTTTAAAATATATTGAGGAGCTTAAATCCCAAGTGACTAGGCTGAAAAATGAATTTTCTACCAAGTTAGAGTTTAATGATCTTGGAGTAATAGTTTCCTATCAAAGAGACAAGATTCAAAATCTTTATATTATCCAATATAATATGTATCTAGATGCATTTGGTCAAATTAAAAGTTTTAAGTCTAAAATTTAAAAAAAAAATTCATACTTTAAAAAGTATAGTGTTAAGTCAGTTTGAGTTTCTTAAGAGGATTCAAGTAAATTCTATCTATTTTTTTGTACCTTTAGTGGTTCTTGAATTTCAAAAATGAGGTTTATCAAATGCTTTATGTGTTGAATTTTATATCCTCTCATATTCAATCCCTTTAATGTGATATATTCACACCTTTGATCATGTAATATTTCAAGAAGGATCGTTTGGGTGTGTTCCCAAACACCTGAGAAGTTGTTAGAAATCATGGTGTTGGAAGTGGAATTTACATGAATGGTATGGTGGTGTATATTGAAGAATCTATTGGTGGAAATCTAAAACTGATCTTAAGAGTATCTTAAGATATTCAGGGGATGATATATAGGTCAGTTAGTCCTATAACTAGAAATATTCCACACCGTACAGACTTGCTGATAAATATTTATAAGGAAGTTGAAGGTCGTACTCTAAAGATGAATTATGTTTCTCATATTCTAAAGAAACTCTAGTAGTTATATTTTCTACTATAGTGAAAGATATTGTTTTATAAAATCCTCTTATTATTATCCCTTATGTGAAACCATTTTTTGCACCTTCCCTATTGTATCTACTCCAATTGCCTTTATGGCTACTAAAATGGATCCTCATGCAAGTTCTATTCAGGATGAATCTAGAGGTTTAGTAGGAAAAATAGAAAATATATTAAAAAATATGTAATATATGAATGGAAGACTAATTAGTGTTAAAGGATCCATCGATTGGGTTTTTAATAAGTTTTAATAAGACATTCCAAGTGCTTTATCCAGTTCTCATCTTTCTCTCGAGATCATTGTACCATAAATTTTTTCCTCTGGATAGATTGATTTTTTAAAGGAATTATAAATTATGCTTTTGAAAGAGTTTCTTAGATACATTAAAAAGAATCTAAAGATATTTTGGTGTTATGAAAGTCAGATATCATTAAAACAATTTATATGTGTGATGATGCTTTATTTTATCCAAGAGATAGAAGAACTCTTGTACGATCTCCTCCTGATACATTTTGAGGTACCAGATAGAGTGTTGATATAGTTTATGATTTATCCATCATATATATGAAATATAAATTCAAGGTGGATTCACCCTTATATGTTGAAAGACCTAGGAAAGAATGTTTGTACATAGTAACTTCAATGAAATTTTCATTTTAGCCTTCTAGATCCTTTGATTTCAGTATTACTTTAAGAAATCTTGATGGATTTCTCATTACCCAATAACAAGATCAAGAAGACATATTGACAGTTGGATCTGCAGAATATGAAACTATAGAGATTAGTAATGTTGGGTTTCCTCCATTGATGGAACCTCCTACTACCTCTCAAATCATTCCAAAATTCAAAATACCTCCACCCAAACCACCTAATTAGTTTGAACCTATCCACAATATTGAATCTTCTGACTATTGTGTTGTATATTCTATTTTTTTGGGTATTTATTGAATATAATTTTTTACAAATTTATAAAATTAATTAAATGATTATTTATCCATTCCTTATGCCATTCTTAGTGATTTTTTTCATTTAATGTTCTTCATATCTTTATTTGGTTTCTTAGAGATTGTTTTCATTTAAAATTGTATTCCTATATTTATGTGTTCATTGCAGTTACACTAAGAATTATTCCCTTCACAATTCAAATTCATTTTTTTCAATTTACTTACTCAATCCAAACCAATAAGTGATACATTAAAAGTGTTTTTCATCTATATTCCCCTCATTTTTTATGACACAAAATTGGGAAAGTTTACCCAATTTTTGTAAAAGGGGTTGAATTACCCTTGTTTGGATAAGTACTTTAAAGATAGAGAAGTCTCTAATTAAGGGGGAGAATATTAGGATAAACACAATATTTTACAATTCATATATATATATATATATATTGATCACTTTTCAAAAAATTCAATAAAACATTTTAGAAAAATTATAGCCTTGTGCATTTTGTGATCATCAATATGGGTAATATTATTGGATTACTATTGTTCTTAAAAATCCCATGTATTTTCGGTTTTGATGATCTTAAATACCCTTTATATGTTATTGATTTTTCATTATTTTTAATTATTCTCCTCAGGTTTTATCAATATTATAGTTCATTTTGCTAAAATTTATGATTTTTTGAAGCTTGTTGAAAATTTTCCATGCTGGTAAAATTGGTTACCAAAGTCATTTAGATATGTGTAAAATATCTATGTTAATAAATCATCTATATATATATTCTACATTAATGAAACCCCTATGTGAAACAGTTATGTCATGAAAATGGATATGTGGAAATAACGTATGTCAATGAATTTCTTACATGAGAAATCGGATACATAGATGAAATAAATACATGAATCAGATGCCTGAATTAATCATCTATGTAGATCAAATGGTGATTAATAAATTACATAGAGTAATTGGCTACCTGATTTAGATATGTGGTGAAAATTTTTATATGGTAGAAAATGGATATGTAGTTCAAAAGTCTATTTTGAGATTGACTATGTATGAAAATCATTTATATGGGAAGTCTTATGAAAATTTCACCCCATGGATAAACCATATATGTTAATAAGGGATACATGGATCAAATTAGTAAAATTAATTCAAATTATTCTAATTCATCTACATTGTGATTTAGAATCAGCTCAGCCACTCTACAACCAACTATTTTTTATAGTTGGTGTTGATTCATTGTAAATTAATGTTGTCAAGAGATCATTAAATGTTTTATTACCTCTTTATATTAAAAAAATTATAAAAGTATGAATGTATTAATAAAATAATATATTATAAAGAGAATTTAATGGTTAATACTATTGTGGAGGAATTTCCAAGAAAAGGCCATGTGGAATTTAAATCAAAATCCAATATTTTATGGATCTAATATAGAGTGGTTGAAAGAGAAGTTTGGAATTTCTTTTCATGATTGTTGGTGAAGAGAATAGAAGAAATAATGGATTCATTTTCACCTTAAACATGTAACTTTCTCTATCAAATTTCATTGTGAGCTGTTGTTTTCTACGTAACAAGGAAGAATAAGAATTGAATCTATAGTTGTGATACCAGGATAATATTTATTATGTTAAAAATTCTCTCCATGAGATTCTTTTTTATTCTTATCATATCTTCTATATATTTCTTATATTCTATCAGTTTTATCTTACAACTATGATCTTTAATTGTAAACTATCTATTTATTCTCTCTTTTTCTATAAAGTTTTCAGATAAAAGAACATTAAAGGCCAGTGTGTTTGTAAAACCTTATTGGAGTCAAGTTTAAATATCTGAGTATTTTAATAGGCATAAAATACATTCACTCAATCATGAAATCCCTTGGAATAGGATCGATAATCCCTAGAAAAAGGACTGATCTATTGAGAATCAATGAACTTTTATATTTGTGCATTGGTGGAGTGTTTTAGGGGATTTTTGATCCATGAATAACAATAAATCTTAATGTATAATATATTTTCTTTGTGATTTTCTTTGTATAGTATGCATGTGATAAGAATATATTTTAAGTAATAATATCTTTAAATAGGGTGGTTTTCTAACTAATTAAAATTACAAGAACTCAATTCACCCCCCCCCCCTCTTAAGTCAAAGTACAGCCAAACAACAACCAATAAAATCTACCTCATTTCATGCCGGTAGAATCATTACCTACAAATGTGAAACATTCAATAACTCTTTAATATCATGGACAATCTCATAATATCATGCTTCCACCATGCACAACATCTAGATTTATAAATAAGAGGAAACTATTGATGCTCAATCCTATGATAGTTCAACTATTGATTCAAATTTCTAGGGAATACTTAGTGATATCATCTTAGACTGAACAATATGACCCTCCATAGTTAAATTTAACACAATTTGTCACTAAAAGTAAAAAATAAGCTTAAAAATGATATTTTGTGGTTGTTCTTACAATAAGATCTATTTTGATGTCATTTGATCTTTCTAAACCACAATCTCACAACTATTACTTATCTCTATCAATATCAAAAATCCATTATCCAACTTTGTTAAATCAAATGATATTTATGGCCTAATAAATAAATTAATTAACACTCAAAATAAAGGATTAATAAAAATCATGATTTAATTATATCCTCTCATAAGGAAATAATAGTAAGGGAAATATGTATTGAATATCATAGTGACTCGGCCTCTTCCACCCATGATATTTCTATCACAACTAAAAATTTGAGTTATCTAGTGTTATCCATTATCAAATCAAGCTAAAATTGTTGATAAATTCCCCCTTTCTGAGTGCTAGAAAAAGAAATAATAAATGTGGGGTATATTAGCACTAATAAAAACATTACTGATAAAGGGGGCATTTATGAGTGATGGAAAAAAATCAATGATAATGGATAGTTCATATCAGTGCTAAAAATAATTTTGATAAAGGGTATATTTCATAAAAAAATTATATTTCATTAAAAATAATATATTTATATATTTATATATTTATATTTATATATATATTTATATAATATTTTATTATGTTTGATTTTCATAAGGCTAAATACACATTTAAACATAATATATATGATATTTAGTGAAAATTGATTTTAAATTTTTTTAAAAATGATATTAATTAGTAATTTTATAATTATTATCGATAAATAGTCATTTAATAACAACTGGGAGACATGAAAATTAAATAAACTAATGAACGATCTAGTATAAGTTGAAAACCTGATTTGAACTTTAGAAAACCATGAATTTTAATCCATGTGTCCATTTGAGCTATACCACATATCAAATAAAATAGTATGAAGATATCTATGTATTGTTGACCAAGGGACTATGATAACTTTTTTTAGGTCAGAAAGGCCAAGAAGGCCTCCAAAACTGAGTTTTCAGTTGGGGTACCATAATTTCTTAATATTTGATGGTATTTTAGACTCATTTAAGAGAGTCTTTTTATCATTTTTCATTGTTGACTGAATTTATTCACAGGGCTTAAATTCATATATATATTATGGTGTTGAAATTTTACCATTTCTTTATTGTTGTTTTATATATAATTAAGTATATGCATATTTCCTTATATTTACATATAATAAATCAATTGTTTATATAACTATTTTAACATATTTAATTAAAAATTTGTCTTTAAATATATAATCCAAGTGGAAATAAATATTTATTATATATTTAATTTTAATAAAAAAATTAACCATTATATTTACCTCACATAAATAAATTAGTATGTATAGATATACCTATACGAGTATTATGTTTACATATTTACTTGTGTATGCCAATAAAAAATATATATTTATATGAATATTATAATATCTGTGAAGAGATATATATGTAAATATCTGTACATATATGTGAGAAATAAAAATGTGTCCTTGTGTGTGTGAATATATGTGTTTGTGTACATGTATCAATATTGTGTATATACAACATATATAAAATTATTTTTATAGATATATCATTATCACTAAATCTAGTATATTTATATGTATTTATATAAAATATTTATTAATATATTATAAAAAATTTATATCTAAATACAAAATTACATATAAATATGTATAAATATATATGTAAATATATATACATATAAATATATATGTCATGTGAAAAATTTATATCTCAATATAGAGACATATTTTAAAAAATCATTTAAAAAAATTATATATATCATATGAAATTGATTATTATTCATTTCATTTAAAATAATATCTAACCATTTTTATATATTATAAAATTATACAAATATATATATATATACTTATAAAAAGTTATATATAATGTTTATATATACATATTTGTGTGTATTAATAAACACTTATGTTTTTATATAAATATTCTTATATATAAATGAATATTAATGTATAATATATTTAAATAAATATAAGTATGTCTGTGTGTATATATATCACACACTTAAAAATATATTCAAATAAATATAAATATTTTAAAACATAAAACAAAACATTATTGGTGGAGAGGTAAACGGAATTGAAACACTGAAGGGGTCACAAAATCAAATCATAGTGCAAGAAGGTATTTGGGAGATCCATTCTAGCACCAATGAAGTATGAGGGGTGTTCACGAGTGATAATCTTGGGATGGGGGTGCGTGATGGAGGGTTAGGGAGTGGAAATCACAAAGAAAGGGGACCACAAGCTCTAAGAAAATGGGTGTAGTGGTGCGTGAAAAAAAATAATTTTTTCATAAACATTATCTATGTTAAAAAAGATTTGATAAAGGGTGACTCTATTAGAACATTTTTATATTTTTTAAATCCATACTTTATCAATGCCAAAAATGAACTCCTAAAGGCATCCTTTTCATTACTAAAAAAAGTGCTAATAAAGGAACCCTTTATCAATGCCTTTTTTTATGATGATAAAGTCACCCATGATCATCACTTTTTGCTACCACTCACAAAGGTCATGTTTTGACACCACTCTCAATATCAGTGCTTTATAATTGCTGACAAAACCCTTTTTATCAATGTTAAAGGATAAATCTATAGTAGTGTATCACTTGGATATATTATCAACCAACTCTTTATCATTGAAGACCCTAATTCCCACCCCCTTATCATCCACTATGAAGAGTTTGAGGTATTAGTGGTTGTTTAATATACTTTTATCCTTTTCCGAAATCAAACTTTATCAGTTTTCTGAAAGAACACAAATTCTATCATTTATTCTATTAGAATTGTCAACAATATTACCTCTGTGGAGGAAATGGTTTTCCTTATAAGGGTTTCTATTACTGAAACTGATGGGGAGGACCACAAATGTTAAATCTCTACCCAACCTCCTCTACCCACCTTAGATAGTTGAGTATGTAATGTCCTACCCAGAAAAAAAACCATTCCATTAGGAAAAAATGTCATATGACCTCATGTGAGGTCCCTGATCGGTAGATGTTGGTGACTAGCATAGAGGATTAGATATACCTCTTAAGGGAGGATTTTCCCCCATATAGATCATCATAATATGTTACAAAAAATAAAAATTGAAATGAACATAAAGAGTATAACATCATAAATGAAATAATCCAAAAAATCTAATATATTCCCAATAATTATCAATGATAACATGTTGTTGTAAAATGTTCAACAATAACTTTATATTCCAAATAATATAAAAAAACTAAAATATCTAAACAATGAAATACTTAAAATAAATCATTAGTATAACTCCAAAATTATCATTTAATCATTTCCGTGAACAATTAGATTATTTTTAAACCTATAATGGGAACCTTACCTTATTTAAATTACCATAAATAATATTTTTTTTACATAATAGATGTATGTTTTAGGTTTCTGGCATAGCGGAATCATGGTTGCACTAGCACCCGACTTTAATTTATACCATGATCAATGATTATTCCAGGATCAATACGACGATGAACGGAAGTATCCACAGAATAGAATGAAAGATTTAGATAAAGAAGGAAGAGGCCCAAAACCTTTAGAGAGGATCTTTCACATTAGTTAATAATTATTTTAATAAATTTCATAAAGAAAATAATACATGGATCTTTTGTATTTTCTTCTTTTATGATGCTGATCATGCAGAATGACCCTTCTGCATTATCTCATTGCGCTTGAGAGGATCCAAACTACAATCCCTCTATTGGTGATCCACACGTGCTCTAATGGCCTTGGATCGACACCACTAGTTCTCTTGGTGCTAGCGCAGTGAAGCGAGTGTATTGTGTCGGTCATTCTTGATCGCTTGTTCTTAGACCTTGAAGAACGTCTCTGGTTCTTGAGAGGGGTGGGAAGTGTATTCGAGAGAGATGTTATTTAGCTCAACAATTCTCAATTCACCAAGCGTGTGGTGTGTTCTCCAGGGAACAATAGATTTACTTTTCTATTTATATGCATGGAACTTCAGTTACAATATTTAATTTCATAAAAGAAATTAAATACATTCATGAACTTAGAGAAAACTAATTCTCATAATAATAATACCACATCATTATTTATGGTGCACCAACACGCACAAAATAGAATTATAAATAAAATTCTGTGTCACAAAATAATATAAGTGTCATTATTATTTTAACTTGTGTCAACTAATAATTATTTACCATCTTGCAAAAATTTATTTTTATACCGGTGCGGCCTTGGTCCACTCGAACCCCACTTCCATTTATAGAACACCCAAATAAATAAATAAATAAATTATTCAATTAAATAAATATTTTATTTAGAAACAAGTAAATAAATAATTAATAAAATGTTATATAAAATAAATAAATACATTTTATTTAATTCATGTGATCATCTTAACTTGAATAAAATTATTCCATGGTCTTGAGAATAATATGTATTTCATTAATTAAATTCAAATAGAATGTTATTGAGACCACTAAAAACACTTAGTGTGTGACCCTCTAGGATTTTTTCTCGTTGGTATTTGGCGGGATTTCCTAAATTCCAAGAGTACTCTCTAGAAATTGGTCATGGAACCCAAGAGAAAGAACATAAAGTCACAATAATGACATCCACATATGAATGCTCACTGTGAAATATAATCTCTTTGTATCAATATCTCATCAATAAGGTTTCATGATAGTTTCATAAACCTTTATACTTGATACTTAGTTCTTTGACTACCGGAAATAGATTCGTCGTTACACCATGGACATGGAATTTCATGTGATTGTTCTATTTCAATCAAAGAGTCGAGATATCAACTTCCATAAATATAAGGGACAAATTATTCCTCAACTTAACCATTAATATCATGTCACTTGTGATGCACCCAACGTACCCAACTTCCCGCCAATTGTCTGCGAGAAGGTTTTCATTAGTAAATCAAATTGCACAATTCGTGACACATATTAATGACAATATTAAAGTCTATGAATCATTACACACGCTTGCAGATAAAAATATCTGATGAAACGAAAACATGAAAAATTCCTATCGGCGGGTCTGTTCTCATAATCTCTTGTCTTGGAGATTACCAAGTGATAACTTAATGAGAGGAAGTCTAATATGCTTATGAGTACTCATACATGATAGACTTCATGTTATGTTTCCCTCCATTGTATGTCATCTAACCGTAGAACTATATTTAATAATATTGTTATATCATTTCAAGGTTCACATCATATTGGGGAACTGGCATGTCCTTATCAATGCAAGAAATATTCTAGGACATTATTACATCCACTACTACAAATACGAATTTTATCAGTGCTAAAAATGGTCTTTAACAGCGCTAGAAAAGCGTTTTTAATGCCGAAGAAGATAAAGGGGGGTCCCCTTTATCAACGCTCCAAAAAGCACTGATAAATACCCCATTTATCAATGCTAAAAAAAGTGCTGATAAAAGGGGTCTTTTATTAGAGCTTTCTTTTTAGTGCTGATAAAAGACCCCTTTTATCAGCACTTTTTTTAGCGCTCATAAAACTAAAAAAAATTAAAAAAATACTACCAATCTCTGGGTGGGGCTTTTTACAGCGCTTGAGCCCCCCCTCCCCCCCTTTATCAGTGCTTTCCCGCACCTCCAGCGCCCGCACGCACCACATACACCCTTTATCAGTGCTAACCCCTCTAAATTACCTTTTCACGCGTGCCCCTTCCTCCACCCAGATTTTATCTCGAGACCTCCCCCCTACACTCCTAAAGCCTTTTTCACTCCCCTATATTGATTTGTTCTTTTTTTTATGATATATCTATTAATTTATATATATATTTAGTTATATTTATTCGTAAAGTAATATATATTTATATTAATATATATTGTAATATTAATATATATATATATAGTTATATTAATATATATATATATATAGTTATATTAATATATATATTTATAGTTATATTAATATATATATATAGTTATATTAATATATATATAGTTATATTAATATATATATATATATAGTTATATTAATATATATATATATATAGTTATATTAATATATAGTTATATAAATATTCATATATTGGTATTTTAAATAAAATGGTTATTAGATATTATTTAGATAAAGCTAATATATTTTATAGGAAAATGTGTTTAATTATTTATTTAAAAAAAATAAATTTTTGGTGTGAATATATAAAAAATATGTACATATAGTTATATATTTGATTCTAAATAGTAGTGCATTATAAAAAATGATAAAATTTCAAAGAAAACATATCAATATGAATGTAATACCTTGGAATAAATTCATCCCCACCAAAAAAAATCCAATAATACCCCCTTAAATGAGGTTGAAAATCCACAAAATGTTAAAAAATTGGGGTACCCCGACTAAAAACTCAGTTTTGTAGGCCTTATAAGAATTTTTTGCCATAAAAAAAACCTTGACCGAGGTCCTCCTGGGTCAAAATAATGTAGATCGCGTCGCAGGCTTCGATTTGATATGTGGTATAGCTCAAACGGACACCCGGATCAAAAGTTATGACCGTTTGAAGTTCGAGTTGCGTTTTCAACATATTTTCGATCTTTTTTTCATTTTTTTATTTTTTTAGTCTTCAAATTGTTATTAAATGACTATTAATCTATATTAATTATGAAATTATTAATTAAAAATATTTTTTTAATTTTTTTATAATCCATTTTTTCTAAATATCTTATATATTAAGTATATTAAGTGTAAATGTATATTTATACTTATCTAAAATATATTTAAAAATTATATATTTTATATATCAATATAACTATATTTATATATTTATATATTAATATATTATTTTTAATTAAATTTTTTTTTAAGTTGAACCATTTATCAGGGATTTTAAAAAAAGCGCTGATAAAGCCCCCCCCCCCCTTATCAGTGCTACTAAAAAATCGTTGATAAAGTGGGTCCCTTTATCAGTGCTAAAAAAAGCTCTGATAAAGGTGGTACCTTTATCAGCTCTAAAAAAAGCGCTGATAGAGGGGTACTTTTATCAGAGCTTTTTTTAGCGCTGATAAAGGCACCCCCTTTATCAGTGCTCTTTCGTTAGCGCTGATAAAGGGGTGGTGCTGGCCTTACCCAGTTTTGTGATAGTGATCATAGTCATGCAGAATAATGAAAAATATGTAATAAGATGTTTAATATTTAAATACATTAAATATCCATTTAATCAAAGTACAACCAGTTTGTTCTAGGACACCAACTCTTAAAAACTCCCACTTGGACTATAGCCAACTGCCTATGACTTTCAGTCTGCTAAACCTCACATGGAGATCATGTTTCTGCTAAGTCAAGGATTTAGTCAAGGGGTATTCCACATTGTCTTTTGTGGAAAAGTTTCTCACTCCAACTTCACCTCTCTGAAAAAAATCCCTCAAGAGATGATACTTCCAAAGTATGTGCTTCGTCCACTGATGTGACCTTGGATATTTTTCAATATCCACCGCTGCAATATTATCAAAGTACAGTGTGATGGGATATTTAATGCTAGGTATCACATCCAGCTCCTGGACAAAGGTTCACATCCAAACTGCTTCTTTAGCTTCATCAGAAGCTACGATATACTCATATTCTACTGTAGAATCAGCGACCACACTCTTCTTTGAGATCTTCTAGCTCATTGCACCTCTATTCAAAGTGAATATTTATCCCGTATGCGACTTCATGTTATCTTGATCAGTCTAAAAACTAGAATCTTCATATCCTATGATAACTAGTTCCTCATCTCCTCTATAAACCAGAAACAAATCCTTAGTATGCCTCAAATACTTTAGGATAGTATTGACTGCCATCCAATGGCATTCACCTGGATCATGTGGATATCCACCTACCGCACTTAATTCAAAGGTGACATCCATCCTAGTATATATCATGGCCTACATGACTGACCTAATCGCTGATGTGTATGGAGTCCTTTCCATTATCATTTGTTCCTCAAGTGTCTAAGGAAACATTTTCTTGGAAAGATGAATGCTATGTGACACTAGCAACAATCCGCTCTTGGATTGTTCCATCATAAATATGTTCTGTATCTTATCAATTTATGTACTTTGACTTAGGCCAAGAAATCACTTGGATCTTCCACAATGGATCTTGATCTGAAGAATATATTCTACTTCACCCAAGTCTTTCATAAAGAATCATTGATTCAACCATGCCTTAACAAATCGTAAGACTGGTATCTCATTTCCAATAAGTAATATGTCATGAACATATACTATTATTAATACGACTTCACTCCCACTAAACCGTTTGTAGACACAAGTCTCACATTCATCCCTTATAGGGACTTACTTGTCCTTTCATGTCTAGTTTCTTCTTAAATACCCATTTTCAACCAACAAGCTTAACATAAATGGGAGGATCTACCAAAATTCAGACTTGGTTTTAGTACATGGAATCCATTTTAAAATTCATGGCTTCTTACCACTTAGAAAAATATGTTCGAATTACTACTTCCTTGTAGGTTATAGGATCATTATTATCAACTAATAATGAGTCACCATCCTCGGTAACTAGAAAATCATACCATTTTGGTTCTCTAACCTCTCTTGTACTCCTACACAGTACTTGTGTCTCTAGAATAGATCTTTCTTCCACAGGGCTTTGTGTAATCTACTCCTGTACCAACTCTTGTGTACCTTGATCCTCGACTTCATCGAAGTCTATCTCTCGCCCGCTATCTCTTTTAGAGATGCTCTCCCTCTCAAGGAATATTGTGTGTCTTTCCACTATAACCTTTTTTCTGAGGGGATGTATAGGTAATATCCCCTTGTTTATTTGGGGTATCCTATCATGGTACACTTTATTCCTTGGGGTGAAATTTTGTTACCTAAAGAATCCTTAACAAATTCATCTCTTCACCACACATGTAAATTCGATAACATGGCTTTCTTTCAAATCCATAACTCATATGGAATACCATTTAACGATTTAGTTGGTACTTGGTTTAGTATGTGCGTTGTTGTTTGTAACTCATATCCCCAAAAGGATAATAGAAGACTCACATGACTCATCATTGATCTCACTATGTCCAACATGGTGGGGTTTCTCCTTTCTCTCACACCATTCCACTGAGGTGTGTAAGGAGGAGTGAGTTGGGATAGGATCCAAAACTCCCATAAGTAGTCAATGTAGTCTTGATTAAGATATTCTCCACCTAGGTCTGAGCGGAGTTTCTTAATCTTCTTACCAAGCTGGTTCTCAACTTCATTCTTGTGTTCTTTAAACTTATAAAAAGAATATGAATTATACCTCATTAAGTAGATATATCCATATCTACTAAAATCATCAGTAAAAGTTATGGTGTATGAGTACCCTCCCCTTTCTTCAACTAGAAATGGTCTACACACATCGGTATGAACCAATTTAAAAAGTTATTTAGCCATTTCACCTTTCTAACTAAATGTGGCTTCAGACATTTTTCTTTATAAACATGCATGACATACACCAAGTGGTTTTAGTTCGAAAGAATCTAAATATCCATCTTAATGTAACTTTGTCAACCATTTCTCATTTACACGACCTAGTCAATGATACCAAATTTGGGTGTGGTATGAGTCATGTGAAGTATCTTTGTTATCAATTTCCATTACTTGGCTTGTGTAATTCAACACGTAAAGACCATTGTATAAATGTGCCCTTCCAAAATAAATGCTATATTTTTAAAAGAATCAATAGTCATTTCCAAACTTGAAAAAAAAACATTTTTCTCTAATCTGGATACAGAAATAATGTTCTTAGTAATAGACGGCACATGATCACAACCCTTTTACAGCAAGATCATCCCTGTTAGAAACTTGAGGTGGTAGTCCTCGACAGCTACAACAGCAAGTTTTGCTCCATTGGCTTCTCGTAGATCCATCTCCCCTTATCAATCTTCCTGAATATACATGGTTTCTATATTTCAATACATATGTGATCACCACAAGCTGTATCTAATACCCAATTTGTATAAACAGATAGATTGAATTCAAAAAAAACACAGCTGAATCTTCCCCTTGCTTTTTAGGATGAGTCATCCTCTTATTCCATTACCTCCCCTTTGATCTTCCTTTTCGTTGAAGTTTATGAAGAATCTTTGGGATGAAATCTCTTCACCTCCCCTTTACGATTATTCACAATAAGTATAGAAGGATTTTCGTGCTTCATATCGTTGTCCACTTGGAGAATGAGGATTAGAAGATCATATAGAGACTTCTCAATGTTGTTCATGTTAAAATTAACAAACAATTTGGAGAAGATTTGAGGGAGTGATACGAGAATGAGATTGGTGCACAATTCTTCAGGGATTTTAAATCCTAGAACCTCCAGGTGCTCAATGTAGCTAATGATCTTGACTACATGAGGCCCAGTAAGGGAACCCTCTCCAGGTTTACTCTGAAAGAGTGCCTTGGGGATATTTAACCTTTTATGTCTTAATATCTCTTGGTAAAGACCACATAGGTGCTCGAGCATGCTATAAACATTCATGATTTCGTGAGACTTTATGAGCTCACTTGACATTGATGATAGCATCAAATATTGAATGTCAACTGCATCATTCATATGTTTCTCATAGAATAGTAAATCCTCATTACTTGCCTATTTGGTATGAGGATCAGGTAATGTTGACTCCAACAAGTATGACTTTCGTTCATGGCGTAGGATAACCCAAAGGTGTCTAAACCATTCTTGGGATTTACTGTCAGTGAGGATGTTATCTTTATCTATAATTGATCATGGGGACAGTGTAGTTGATGAGCTTGTCATTTTTTATTCTATAATTAAAAGTTCATATAATTAGTGCTTTCTTGATTACATTTATATGAGAAATAATAAATTAAGTCTCCCAATATTTTATCAAATCCCAATGGCCCTCACCATTGAACTCAGAATGTCTAGTTTCCATTAAATTTTAGTAAAAAAGATCCATATTCCCCTTCGCATAACCCCAACAAGGGTTTTTTAATCTATTTAAAGTTATTTAGGTAGGCAGGACTTTGCCAACTGTGGTCTTTCATCACCTTGATTTGTTGAGTGGACTCCCAAATCCTAAAATCCTGACTTTTTATTTCCTCAACTCTTGCCTCAAATATTACACCAAATCTAGAAAGGGCTACTCCTCTTGATGTAATATGGTTAATTCAAGCTGAAACCATTCATAAGGGCTTCCCATATAAAATTTAGTGTCCCAATAAGGGTTGGTCAAACACATAGCTTTATTATGTTTTTTCCTTAATCATGATACGGAAGGCTTGGTCTAACTTAATATCTTACATGAGGAATTTTTATCTCTTATGTGTGAATTTATTATTATCATTATCATATTCATGTTAATATTAAGTGAAATTTACATAATTGATTTTCCATATCTTGATAATATTTACCCATAAGACTAGTTTATTTTAGTTCCATATTGCATTCTTGTTTAATTCATTAATTATGTGACTGTGAAAACACATCCATAATGATAAACCATGCTTGTGACAGAATTAATATAAATAAAAAGGAATGATTATGATCTTTTCTAACTGTTAGATTATCTAGAAGTTGATAAAGTAACTCTGACCTTGGGGAGAAACACCTTGAACCTTTTGGGTTTGTGTTTACATCTTTCCACTTGTCCACCTCTATATCGATTGGGATTGATTTTGTCCCGGCTCTAACTTGAATCAACTCGACTATTATATATGTATTTTTTATAACTCACACATAGGTGTGGGGTAAAATGGGTTTTACATAAAAGAATCCTTGGGAATGCAGGCCCTTTATATTAATGAGTAGAAGGCTCACAGGCCAACAAATTTAATTTAAATAAATTAATTAAAAGAAACCATCCATATAAAAAGGTCTTGGTCTAGCTCATGATCATACATACAGGTAATGATATTTATGCATAAATGAAACTAGTATTTAAATCTTTAATCATTCTTGTGTAAGATAAATCCCGCTCGAATCAATTAATTATCTTTAATTAATCAATCCTTTTATCTTAAACCATTTTCTGTATTTCCTTAAGATTCACATCCATCATAATTTTAAACAAATAAATTCATTTAAAATTATCTTTGTACATAACTTGTACCTTGGAGGTAACCCAGTGAATTCCTAATTATAACTACCCAATGAGTACAAATGAACAATAAGATGATGTTAAATTAAACACATATATATAAAACACATATCACGTGTTATTCCCTAGATTCATGCCAGCACTATGGTAAGTGTCTCAAGGTTTTGTATAATATAATAATAAATTTTAACAAATCTACGTAATTTGGATGATTACAAGGCATGTAGTTCCAACTACAGGGCATGTACTATCATTCACCGTCCATCCGAAGTACACACCCGGGGACATGGAGAGTAGATGTACTTTAGAAAACGTCAGAGTACATGGCGTGTTCAGTGGGGCGAACACTGTGCAGTATCCGCATTACCTGGTTTCTAGTTGGGCAAGCTGTGTATGGGGTACACAGTCCGACCCTAACCCGAAGAGACTACATGCCATTTCCATTGGACTACACAGTGTGTAATCGGGAAACCATGTGCAACCTATTACTGGTTAGCACACAGAGTCATTCAAAACATAAAAAGACTCAAATACATGTCTTGGTTTGGGGGACTGGTCTAATGCATTGAATCTTGACTACACAGCCTTTACTACTGAATACATGCTGTGTGTTTACATTTTGTATGGACAGAAAGTTTTAGTACCTCCAGATGAGATCCTCTGTTTTACTTTAATCAAAATTAAAAGAAAAGACCATTTCTGTAAGGTGAACCAGAATAGAAGGAGGAGGAACAGGTCTCAAGATTCAGATTTGCAGAACGATAAACTTTAATTGAAACAACTAAATTATTAAATGTTTAAATCATCAACAAAATATTTAAATAATTATAAACTATGATGTAACCGCTTTAATGCCACTTTTAGGTTCTCAGTGCCGCGGAATCACGATTGGGCCAAGACATAACTTTAATTTTGTACAACAATCAATGATTATTCTAAGATCAATAAGATGATGAATGCAAGTCTCCACAGAATAGAATCAAAGACTTAGATAAAGAAAGAAGAGGCCCAAAACCTTTAGATAAGGTCTTTCACATCATGTTTAAAATTAATTTAATTAATTTCATAAAGAATAGAATACATGGATCTTCGGTATTTTATTCATTAATGATATTGATCATTCTAAATGACCCTTCCGGATTATCTTGTTGTGCTTGCATAGATCCAAACTAGAATCCCTCTAGTGGTGATCTACACATGCTTTGATTTCCTTCGATCGACACCACTAATTCTCTAGGTGCTAGCATGGAAAAGCTAGTGTCTAGTGATAGTCTTTCTTGATCGCCTATTCTTTATCCTTGAATAACATCCCTCGTTCTTAAGAGGGGCGGGAAGAGGATTCGAGGGAAAAAACATTATCTAAATAATTCTAAAGTCACCAAGCGTGCAGTGTGTTCTATACAACAAAATAGACATACTTTTCTATTTATATGCTTGGAACTTCAGTTACAATATTTAACTTCATAATAGAAATTAAATACATTCATGAACTTAGAGAAAACTCATGCTCATAATAATAATATCGGGTTATTATTTATGGTGTGCCAACTTGTGAAAAATGGAATTATGAATTAAATTTCTTGTCACAAAATAAAAGTAGCATCATTATTTTTTTAACTTGTGCGAGCAAATAATTATTTACCATCTTGCAAATAATTATTTTACTACTCGTCCAGCCTTGGTCTTCCCGAACTCCACATACATTTATTGAACACCTGAATAAAAAAATAATTTATTCTCTTAGATAGATAATTTATTTACAAACTAGTAAATAAATATTTATTAAATGTTAAATAAAATAAATAAATAGATTTTATTTAATTTATGTGATCAGCTTACCTTGAATAAAATTTTTCCACGGTCTTGGGAAAAATATTTATTTCATTAATTAAAATAAAATTCAATTTAATCGAGACCACCAAAAAAACTTAGTGTGTGACCCTCTAGGATTCTTTCTCATTTCCATTATGTGGGCTTGCCTAAAGTCCAAGAGTACTGTCTATAAATGGGTCAAGCCACCCAAGAGAAAGAACATAAAGTCACATCAACGACTTCCAAATACAAACACTCACTGTGTAATATAATCCCTTTGTGTCAATATCTCAACAAGCAGGTTTAATGATAGTGACATCAACCTTAATGCTTGATACATTGTTCTTTGAATACCTAAAATAAACTCGCCATTACACCATAGACATGTACTTTTTCACGATGGTTCTATTTCAATCAAAGGTATGAGATATCAACTTCCATAAATGGAAGGTACAAATCCTTCCTTGACTTATCCATTAATATCATGTCTCTCATGATGCACGCAACGTACCCTACTTCTTTCCAATTGTCTGTGTCATAGTTTTTGTCAGAAAATAAAAGTGTGCGAGTCATAACATTTATTAATGATAATATTAAAATATATGGATCATTACACACACTAGCAGATTGAAATATCTGATGACACCAAAACATGCAGAATTCTTATTGGCAGGTTTGTTCTCATAATATCCTTTCTTGGATATTACCAAGTGAGAACTTCATGATAGGAAGTCTCATCAACTTAAAAGTACTCGCACATGATTGTCTGCAAGCTATGTGTACCTTCATAGTATTTCATTGAACCGTATAACTCTATTTTAGAATATTGTTTTATCATTTTAAGGTTCTCATAATAGCGGGGAACGGCCATGACCTTATCAATGAAACAAATAATCTAAGACATTATTACCTCAGAGTCATTAAGAACAATGAAAAATATGTAATAAGATGTTTACTATTTAAATAAATTAAATATCTATATAATCATAGTACAACCAGTTGGTTCTTGGACACCAACTCTTACATATTTATATTAGGCTTAAGAAAAAACTTAATAGAAAAAATTATTACCCCAAGAATCAATGGGTGTTTAGTATGTTCTAATGTATATGATGTGTTAATATTAAAATAATTTAACAAAATAAAATATAATGGAAGTACATCTAATAAAGTATCAATTGCTAACCCAGCCACCCCAAATAATATATCTAATTTCTTTTGCCAATACTAGTCAATACTCAATATATACATAAAAGTATCATAGTCAATCACATGGAACATAATGCCACAGTAAAATAATATATCACAACCTAAAATCCTTCTTAATACTATCATATCATGAATATTCCAAATAATATAGCAATGACCAAATCAAAACCGATGTGTCATGATATCATCATTTTTTCACATATATTTTAATACCACTTATTAATAAATTTGTGATAAATTGGGATTTTAATGATGAAATATTTATATCTATAGAATTCTAGTGAAATATATATATTAATTTTTTACTTTATAAAAAATAGAAACTTGTGGTTATTATATGGTATATAGTTTTGGTTTTAATTTTTCAATATTTGTGAACAATATATTTATATTTTTTGGTTATTTTTTAATTAAAAAAATATGATTTAAATTTGTTATAATTTGGGATATGAATGGAATTTTCAGTAGTCATCTATTTATTAAATTCTTAATTAGTTTTCATAAATGGAATTTAATTGATTTTTTATATGGATTTTTATAGGAAAAAATTATATAAGAATCAATGTTATTGTAAAAAGATTTAATAAATATTTTTAATAAGATGTGGAATAATAACTTGGTAATTTTTAAGAGTAATCTCTTGATGAGGATTACATATAAGAACAATTTGGATTGAATGTAAGAATAATTATTTAAGGAAGGATGATACATAAGAATAAATTTCTAGGGTGAATATTGAATACAAAACATCTTATTATATATGAAATATTAGCTTCTAAGAGAATCCTTCACATAAGATTAAAAAGGTAAGAGACTAAGATATATAGAATTAACTCCAAAATTAGTGTATTTGTATAAGAATAAGTGGGTTTTAGAATTAGGTTTCTGAATTTTATGATTTTGTCCAGATAACAAAGGAATGTTGATTGCTTGAAGTAATCTCATCTTAAATTGGATTTATTTCTAAATAAGATATGTAGAGAATAAAGCCAAATCTCTAACAAATTTAAAGAACTGGTGAATAAATTATTCATGTAATTTGACTAAAGCAACTTAGAAAAATTATGGTGTTAAATAACCCCAAAATAAGGTTATTTGGGATCTATTTTTATGAATATTGAAGGAAAAATAATAGTTGAGATTATAATTGGTTTGGAGGAGGAAGAATTAAGGGAAATAACTGACTGAATATTAGTTCATAAAATTACTTCTGACGAAAAGTTGATTGTAACAGATAGACTTAAATAACCTAGAGTTGATGTTTATTTTATTACATTGTTATAGAATATAGGATATCACATTGCCTCTTAGGTAGTGTCGTAGTGGTGTAGGGTCGAGGGTTGTAAGCAAGGGTGATCGGTGAGGTCTAGGGTTCAATTCCAAAGAGCCCTCTCTTGGGGGAATTTCTGCCTCCCATGTACGACTCATCATGCGGAGTCACCCAGTGTCTCACCGAGTGTGCAGAATGGGTTCACTTTGCATGGCTAACGAATTGTTGTGTCAATCCATTACCGATTGAGGTTTTACCCTGTGGGATGCTCTATCGTCTTGGCTGGAAACATATCCTTCCCGACTAAGACATTAAGACCTCTTCGTGGGGAGGGGGTTCCTTGGATTGGAGGGTTCGAAAATTTCACTCCCATGAATTCCCTTAAGAGGGGAAAAATATAGGATATCACATTACATAGGTTCTTAAAGTTTTGTAGACTTAGGAGACTAAATAAATATATCATCCTTATATTACATTTGAAAACATTAAAATACATCATATAAATCTAATGAAAACTTCATTATTCTATCTATAATTCCATCAGATCATTCTTATAATTCCCCTTGGTTCCCTAGAGAAAATGGGAAACAAAATTAAGGGTTGATCTTAAATGCTCAAAAAGGGGTAGCATGCATGGGAAGCTACCATAGAGTAAATAAGGCATATATAATATGATAGTAATAAATAGTAATGAAATGATGTCATATAACTGGTAACACATGGAAGAAAAATATACATAAATAACATTAAAATCGAAAAAACATACCATGGATAATAAGAGTAAAGAAATGAATAATATCATACATTATAAAAATACTGTCAAGTCCAAATGTTAATACATCATATATAAATGGGTAAGGAATAAACCAAAAACTATATCGAGTTTATCTCAGGAGACCAATCGATGCATAAAGGGATATATAAGACCAAGCCCCAACCATCACTTAATAAGACCAATGCATTCACATTATGAATGAATGAATAAATATTAAAATATTAAATTAAAAGGAATTAGTAAAAAATGTTTATCTACATTTAAAAAATAAGTGTATATATTATCAATATTTCCCCGATTAATAAATTGAATAACTTTCTAGGTGAACACTCTTGAACCTAGATTTAAAAATATTGGGTGTTCATGTCGTATAGGGTGTATAATGACCTGAAATTTTCAAACATATATATTACATCTAAGTAAATGAATATTATTTATTTAACATAATTATCCATCCCAAATCATATAGTTCAATTATATTTGGAAACCTATAAATATAAAATAAATGTTCATAACATTTGTATATCATCTCCCACTTAGATATTTATAACTATCACCACTCTCTGACATATCATACATAAAACCTTTCTTCATATCCTTGGAATGGAAACATAATAAAGGATGAGATATAATTTTCAAAAATGGTAAACAAGTGATATATCAATGATCATATAAAACCCCTTACCTCATGTCCAACTTCATTTGTAGGTCTCAAAACCTCCTATATAATAAATATAAGTTTATTATTAATCTTATTCCATAACCATAATAATATATATCAAACCATATACAATTTAAATATAATCTCTTAGGACCCGTTTATTATCAATTCTTTATTAAAACCACTTTTTTGGGTTACAAATGTTTGGTTTTTTCATGTAACTTTTGGGTTTGGAAGTTTAAATACTTGTACTTTTATCATCATTACATTATATCTTGAATTTTAATAATTTTAAAAATATAATATATATTCATTGTATATATATAGTCATCTATAAAATTTTGTGATAGAAAAATTAATTTCATCATTCATAAAGACGGTAAATTGTTCGTATACGTGAACGTTGTTTTACTTTTTCAATGGGTGGAACGAAATAAATGTAAATATTTATTTACCATTAAAATAGAATTATTATATCATCTATATAATCTATATTCATTAAATTCATCCTTATTCCCAATAAATTAAAATATAAATGAAAAAATAATTGCACCACTTCATGGAGGTGGTAATCCACTCGTACACACAAGTAGATATATCATTTACCAAAGGATTGCATGGTAAGATGGTAGACATGATATTATAATTAAAAAAAATAATTGTTTCATAAATTTCATATATAAATATTAAATCTATCATAATACTTATACATAAAATATGGTGATGAAAATGAATTGTATCGCTATGTAAAGATGATAATCTATATTTATGCATCAGAGATACTTCCACTTCTCATTTTATGGGAAGAATTTTGGCATCCCAGGTATTTATATAGAAATAATTTTTCTTATATATTATTATTTATAGATAAAATATTAATTTTACATTAAATAGCAAATTTTTTCTGATAGCATACTCAAAATGCATCAACGGGTTTCTTTGAAATCTTATGTTGCACACAACTTTGAGTTCTGCCGAAAACTAACACAAAAATATAATTACATTAAATTATAGTTAATGCCTAGATATTGTATTGGAGATAATGAATATAACTTACTAAAATATTATTATACATTTTTGTTTAATGTTTTACATTTATCCAATAAATTATAGAGCCTTAAAATGAGAATGAATCTGATTTTAAGCATGAAATACTCTGATATTTTTTTAAAGGTCGGTTTACCGCCTTTTGATGGTGTAGCCATTTTAAATATATTTTTTTCAATTTTTTATGTTCCATTTGACAAAATAAATTTCTTCTTTAGAAGAGTAACATCAAAATTTACTTTGAATGAAATTTTGGTATTTTTCTAATAAAATTCATATTTTTATGAATAGTGAAAAATGATGCATTTTAATTCAAAACTACCTTGTAATCTAAATTATTTATATAGTTAGATTTTTATTTTAATTTGTTTTAAAGTGTAATTGGATTGAGTTTTTATAATTTAAACCAATTACGATCATCAGAAGTAATTTCACTTTTAAATTTGACATAAACACATGTAAATCTTTTGATAATTATTACTTCTTGAAAACCCTCTTTTTGGTTTGAAAATGGAAATAAATTCTAAATTAATTACTGAAACTTTTGTGTTTTGAATTTTGAAAAATTTATTTCATATTTTTAATCCAGGGTTCAAAAAAATTTAAATAGGTGCCTTTTATTTTTAGACAATGTGAATAGTAAATTTAGTAATTATTTTATTTACCATTGTCAAAGGGTAAATCTTGTAAATAAGTGTAAAAAATAATATTATAATAATATTAATCTACCCTAAATCACGTCCAAATCATTTTTTGAGATATTTTCAACCATTGTCATCCTTGGGTCTATTTTGGAACTCCATGGAGCCACTTGGATGTGAAAATGACACTTTATAAGAATTAATTTAAAGTAATTAAAAATATAAAATAAACATGTCTCTTTAAATAAAAAAATTTCTATATGGGTTTATATAAGTGATATCTCCAACTATAAATAGTAATTATAAATATAAAACAACTTCCTACATCACGGTATTTTATTTATAATTTTTAAACCTCAAATAAATCAATTTATTTATGACACAATGACGATGTAGTGATTACCTTATTAAAGAATAATTCAAATAAATGAGATTAAAAATATTAAAATAAATTTATTTTAAAACATGTTTCACCATAAAATCATTTTTTGGATGATTATTACTACTTATCATTGAATTAATGAACTTTTTTTGAAATAATAAAATTTCAATGGATTTTTAAAAAGTCAAGAGATGAATGGTATAAAAATTGGCATAAATGAGTTTTTTTTAAATACCATTTTATTAAATGATATAACAATCATTAAAATATAAGATTAGTCCAAATGACTTAAATAGTTCTTAACATTTCATTAATTAACCACTTTAGGTTCTATTGACATTTTATAGTAACTATATTAACCATATAGTAAGAATATACAAGAAGACGTGGTAAGAGTCAAATTTGTTAACTAAGGGTTAGAGAAAAAAGATAAGGCTACATTTGTGACCTAGACTTGACTAAAACCTATTGTTTTAGAGGTTTTTGACCCAACATAATCTTATCTTAGGAATAAATGAATTTTTGACCATTTCAAACTGAAAATCTTTTTATAATAAAATAATATTTCAATGCCTTCCTAAAGTGTCAATCCTCCCTCTTATAAAAGGGCACCATCTATACCCCATTAATCACACCTCTCAATCCCCTTGTATCTTCTATACTATGCCCAAAAGAATATCCCTCTCATCCTCTTAGAAGTCTTAACTTGGGCAGAAGAAAATTCAAAAAATCCCTTGGGCTCAAATCAATATAAGTTACCCTATTTAGAGGTAACGTCTTCTCTCAGTTTATTTTCTTTTATTTTCCTTATCCAATGCCTATTATATTCTTATTATTTGATTACATAACAATAATAGTATCCTAAATATACTCGGATGTTGTTATGAGAGAGATATGAACTACACTTACACACACCTCCATCAAATTGATACGAACATACTGATTCTGTGTACGATGAACTACTACATCATAAAAAGATGATTGTTCTATTTTCCCCTACCACCTCTCTTGGTGGATATTATGATGGATCTGTATTTATATATGATATATATTATATTTATATTGTCTCTGTGATATGGTAATTTTTATTTACAAACATACCTTTATGCTTTTCATAATGTGTAAATACGATAATTTCGTTTGAGGAAATGCAGACTACCACCCCCTCAAAGTGATATTACTCGTTCATATCATACATGGATTTTTTAAAGTATAAATTTAATGAACTTATGTAACATATATATTATATTATATTATAATTTAATTATAATATACCTATGTATCATTTATTTTTCATTTCTATAATATGAAAAATAAATTAAAATCGCATTCATGGGTTTGTACGGCTTACTGTCTCCATGAACGGTTGATTTCATTTCTTATATCCAAGTGATATTGAATATTATAAATACAAATATAATGGATATATATTATATTTAAATCATGAATTCTATTCTGGAGATAATGTACTTTTGACCACATGGACAATTTGTAATTATAATAAGATTATTTTCGACTCAAGTACCGAATATCAACAAAATGACTGATATTAACTTAAATAATTTTGTAATTTTTATAAAGTGGTAATAAGTGATATAAAAGGAATAATAAACTTGAAAAGGTTTCTTAATAAAGTAAAAATTAACTTTGTTTTATTATTCATGAATAACAAGGAACATATATGACGAATAGGACTCAAGCTAAGGGTCTTCAAATCAATCACCTTTCATTGGGGCATATTTTGATAATATAAACCTTTTTATTTTATACGGTGTATTATAAAACCCTTTTAATTTTAATTTCATTCAAAGGGAATATTTTTTCTATGAATTGTTTTACTAAATGACAAAAGGAATGTCTTTAACTTATACAGAACAAATGACCTCTCTTCCACCATAATCGTTATTTGATATTTGGATTCCTCTATAAGGCTTAATATTTTTAAAATGAAAAGAAATACCTTATTCACTTTTTGGTTGTTTTGGTGTTGAATATTTTTTTTTTGAAATGTATTTATTATTTCAATATCCACTAATGATTTATTTTGATTTCAAATGAAATTTTTTTACGAAATGTTGATATTTGCAATATTTTATGTGTTATGATTATATAATGGTACATTGACATTTGATAAGTGTTTATGTGATAAACCAGTGATGGGTGGTTACGTGATAAACCAAATTATAGGTAGTTCCTTGATAAACCAGGGATGGGTGGTTACATTATAACCTTCAATGCATTGGGTATGGAATTCATTCATATGGCAATTCCATTTAGTGATATGTATGGAAGCTGGTCGTATGACAATTCCATTTAGTGATATGTGTGTAGGTGGACCGTATGGTTATTCTATTTAAGTATGTTTATGTCCCAAGTTACCTATATATGTAATATGTTTCATTCTATGGTATTTTATTTATCTTCTAGTTACAAAAAGGGAAATCCATGAGATTATTTTCAGTGAAGTATATTTATTACTTCTTAAAGGTGAAAAGTATTACTTTATGATAAATTATTTAGGGTTTTCATCTTATCCCAAGACTAATAGTTTTATTTCAATATCTATCATTTACTAAGATTTTTATGCTCATCCCAATTTTTGAAATGATTTTCATAGGAAATAAAGGAGAATCGAGTCAAGGATGGGATCAAGTAAAAGTTATGCTGTTAAAACATAAAAATATGTCATATTTCATTTTAAAGAGTTTTTGTTTTATAAAAAAATGGATACTGAGTAGAAGTGTCTAATTTTTATGTTCAAGATGTTATGTATAAGTTATGACCTAATCCTCAAAATCTCTAATCCTGAAAATATCCTTTATGTGAATTAAAGTCAAATTATCGACTTATCTCATGATTAAGTAATGTTTAAGGCTAGGGTCTTATAGTTGGTATCAAAGGTTGGTTTAGATAACTTTTGGACTTAGTATATTGTTAATAGAATATACGTAAAATGTTCTTACTTTATGGTCCAATTGAAATGATATATAATTATAAGGTAACCATGTTGCTTCATCTAAGATATGTTTGTTCATAATGTTTTTTCACAGTGGAAACAGGGAAACTATGATGGGAGGGTATATAGGGGGGAAATAACCTTCCAAATCAACATCTTGAGATGGTCGGAATTTGAAATGAATAGTTTATTTCAGTAATGGATCAATTGAATTATTCGATAAATGGTGGTGGTGTCCATGAATGATATCAATGAGACTAATCGTGTTGGCGTATTTCGATTGTAGAGAATCTCATGAGGCGATGCCCCCCATCATTCAGAGGATCATCTGAACATGTGCAATATGAAGGGTGGATTAAAGAAATAGAAAAGATTTTTTATGTAATGGGTTGTTCAAACAATCAAAACGTTAGTCGTGTTATTTATCATTTTGAAGTTGAAGCTGATCAGTGGTCGTCAATGATTAAAATATTAGAGGAAGTGAAGATATTGACACCATGGAATAGGATGAATTTAAGAATATCTTCCTTGAGAAGTATTTTTCTAATGCTATTAAAATTAGGATGGAAAATAAATTCTTGGAATTGAGACAAAGGGATTACTATTTAGTGTCTTCATATGAATAAAATTTCACCCATTTGTCAAGGTACGTCCCAAATTTTATTTGGGATATTGATAGTAAGAAAAATATGTTTTACTCTTGATTTAAGTCGAAAGGCAAAAGGGCGTTAGTTTCTTGTGAGTTCAAAATCTATGAGAAACTTGTCTGATTTGAAGAGAAGGTAGAAAGGGAGTTTTTTTGATGTGGATGTATCCCATGCGATAAAACAAAAGAAGTAATCAAGTTTGCAGGCAATGGGAAAGAATTCATTAAAGAATATTTGAGGTAAGAAAACCAAATTCCCAACTTGTGATAAGTGTGGTAAAAATAATCATGGATAATGTATCTCAAATTTTGAGAACTGTTGCCAAAGTGGTACGAATAGTCCTATTGCTTGTTTCTATAAGGAAGATGATCAGACAGGTAATGAAAAACTAGTGATAGTATGACTTAGTTGAAATGAGTTAGGAGATTATGCCAATGTGTGTCCAAAGTTGATTACCTAGGGTGGAAACCAGCAAGATCGAAAGTAGAAGGACGTGGAAAAATCATTTTCTACTATTGAAATTAATGTGGGACCATCAAATTAAATGGTGATATGTATGTTACAGATTTCTTCTAAATATTCCAATACTCTATTTGACTCTGGATCTTCACATTATTTCATTTATGAGAGATTTTCAAGCAAATTGGATATAGAACCTCATGAAAGTGATATATAACTTTTGGTAAATACTCTTGGTGGAAGTATTAAAGAAACCAAGATTTATAGTAATCTTCCTATTATCATTTGTGGGATAGTTTTTCCTACAAATCTTGTTGAACTTTATATATCGTAATTTGATATCATTTTGGGTATGGACAAGCTTTTAGTTTATCATGCTAAAATAGAGTGTAAAGCTAAGAAAGTGTTATTCAATGATTTCATACCTTTGATATAATTTCAAGAAGCTAAAATATTGAATAAATATGGAAGTTAATGTTATCTGGATCATGTTGTTGAAAATAAAGAAATGGTTTTGATTGGTGACATTCCAATAATGATTGAATTCAGAGATATTTTTCCTGATTAATTTCATGGTATTGTTCCCAATCAGGTGGTCGAATTTATTATTGATTTAGTTTCTGATTCAATACCTATTTCTAATCACCCTTATCAAATGGATCAAGTAGAATTGGTGGAATTAAAAAATCAGTTGAAAGTATTACTTGATGAAGGTTTTATTCGACCTAGAACTTCACCATGGGGTGCTCCAATTTTATTTGTGAAAAAATAAAGATGGTTCTATGAGACTATTTATTGATTATAGTGCCTTGAATAACATCACTACAAAGAAAAATTATTTGTTTCCACATATCTATGATTTGACTGATCAGCTCCAGGGAGCTCAGTATTTCTTAAAGATTGATTTGAGGTATGGGTTCCATCATATGAAGGTGAAGGAGGATGATATTATAAAGATAGATTTCTTAATGATATTTGGGAATTATGATTTTGTAGTTATTCCCTTTGGTTTATCTAATGCACCTGTTGTATTCAATAATCTCATCGGTGGAGTCTTTCATTATTTTCTAGATTAGTTTTTGGTTGTTTTATAGATGATATCTTGGTATATTCTAAAAGTTGAGAGGATCATGAAAGTCACTTAAGGATTGTTTTTTAGACCTTAAAGTAAAAGAAACTATATGAAATGTTTATTAAGAGAGAATTTTGGTTGCAAAAGAATTATTTCCTTGGTCATATTGTTTCTAAAGATGGCATAACCATTGATCATTCAAAACTTTTCTCAATTATCTAACCCCCTAACTAAGCTAACATGTAAGGTAGTTAAGATCGTATGTATAAAATAATTTAATCATTTTTTTCAGAAACATAAAATAAGATTGGTAAATACTCCAGTTTTGGATTACCTTCCAGAAATGGTGAATTTTTTATCTATAGTGATGCTTCATTAAAAGGACTTGGTTGTGTCCTTATTCAGAATTATCAGTTAATTGCTTCTGTTTCAAGATAGTTGGAAACTCATAAGTGGAATTACCTTACACAAGATTTGGAATTAGATAATGTTTTTTTTTTTGCATTAAAAAATTGGAGGCATCATTTGTATGGAAGAAAGTGTGAAATGTATACTGATCACAAAATTTTTAAGTATATATTCACTCTTAAAGACTTAATCATGGGACAGAGGAAGTGGATAAAATTAATCAAGATTTATGATTTCAAGATTTATTAATATCCTAGAAAGTCAAATAAAGTGGATGATGCTTTGAGTCGAAAGAGTAATGCAACAGTATCCATGATATAGTTGGAACGAGATCCTTTGGTTTCTGAATTGATAAATTTTGGATTGGAATTTATTGGTGTAGGGAATTCAACTATTTTTCTTCTGGTGGTAGTGAAAACATCTCTATCAAAAGGAATTATGCAAGTGCAGAGAGAAGATAGTGGGTTGCAAAAAAAGGTAGAATTGGTTCAAAAGGGAAATTTACCTAAATTAAACATTGATAAAGACTATGTTTTGAGGTTTGTAAAGAGATTATGTGTTCCATGTGATTCATAGTTAAAGAAATAGTTGTTATGTGAAGCTCAAAGTTATTTATTTTCAATCCATCCTAGTAATACTAAGATGTACAGAGATCTCCAAGAGTATTTCTGGTGGGAAAAAATGAAAAGAGGTATTACTGACTTTATTGTGAAGTGTTTGATTTTTCAGTAGGTTAAAGTAGAATAACAGTTACCAAAAGGGATGATTCGGCCTTTACGAGTTCCAATTTGTAAATGGGAAAATGTGTCCATGTATTTTTTAGTGGGGTTACCAAAAACATCTCTAGGTAAAAATTCAATTTGGGTTATTGTTGATCGACTGAATAAATCTGTTCATTTTCTTCCTATTCGAGATAATTTGTCCGTAGATCAACATTATTGATTGTATATTAAAGAGATAGTCATGTTACATAGAGTTACCCTCTCTATTGTACTTTATTGTGACCCCAAGTTCACTTCTAACTTTTGGAAAGGCCTTCAGAAGTCATTAGAAACTAAATTAAATTTCAGTACAGGTTTTCATCCTCAATCTAATGGTAGTGGGAACAAACAATTCAGAACTTGAAATATATGTTATGTTCTTATTCAATGGATTACTAGGGAAGTTGGGACCAACATCTCAATTTGGTTGAGCTTTCTTATAATAACAGTTTTCATTACAGTATACATATGGCACCCTTTAAGCATTATACAGAAAGTGGTTTCAAACTCCAGATTTTTTGGATGAAGTAGGTGAAAAGAAGTTTATGGGACTAGAATTAGAATAATGGATGACAGAAAAAGTTCAGTTGATTCAGAAGCACATGAGGACATCATAGAAAAGGTAGAAATGTTATGTGAATAACTAAAGGAAGGTTCTTTCTTTTGAGTTAGGTGATCATGTCTTTCTCAAAGTTTTTCTATGGAAAAGTGTGATGCATTTAGGTAAAAAGTAAAATATGAGTTTGAGGTTTATTGGACCCCATTAAATCCAATAGAAAGTTGGATTAGTTTCCTATAGGGTCGATTTACCTCAAAGATTATCCTAGTTACACAATTTTTATTATTTTTTAATGTTTAGAAAGTATATGCCAGGACCATCTCATGTTTTGAGTCCAGAGGTAGTTTAGTTGGAAGAGAATATTTCTTATGAGGAACATGCAGTACAGATTCTTGACTATAGAGAGAAAGTATTGTGTAATAAGGTGATTCATCAGGTGAAGGATTTGTGTAAAAACCATATGATTGAAGAGTAAACGTGAGAATATGAAAATGATATGAGATAGAAATACCGTCACTTATTTTATAATTAAATAAAATAGTGGGGACTCAATTTCCAAAAGGGGGAATGGTGTATCATCCTAGGTATTTATAGAATAATAATTTTTCATATCTATTATTATTTATGAATAAAATATTAATTTTACGTCAAATAGTCCATTTTGTATCATAGAGTACTCAACACACAACAATGGGTTTCTTTGAAATCTTATGTTGCACACAACTATGAGTTATAACAAAAAATAATATAATTATATAATTATTTTAAAAGGAGGTTAGTGCCTAGATATTCTATTGGTGGGAACAAATAGAACTAACTACAATATTGTTATACATGTTTGTTATATTTTTACATTTATCCAACAAATTTTAGAGGCTTAAAATGAGAATTAATCAATTTTAATCCTGAAAAGAAGAACATCAAAATTTACTTTTGATGAAATTTTGGTATTTTTCTAATAAAATTCATATTTTTATGGATAGTGAAAAATAATGCATTTTAATTCAAAACTACTTTTTAATATAATATAAATATATAGTTAGATTATAATTTTAAATTTTTTTAAATTTTAATAGGATTAAGTTTTTATCATTTAATATAATTATATTCATTGGAAGTAATTTCACTTTTAAATTAGACATAAACACCTATCAATCTTTTGGTAGCTATTACTTCTTAAAAACCCAATTTTTCTTTTGACAATGGGAATTAATTTTAAATTAATTACTGTAACTTCTATGTTTTAAATTTGGAAAAATGGATTCTATATTTGGAATCAGGTGTTCCAAATTATGTAAATAGGTACCTTTTATTTTTATAAATTATGAATAGTAACTTCAGCAATTATTTTATTTACCATGGTAAAAGAGTAAACCTAGTAAATAAGGGTAAAAATAATATTATAATAATACTAAAATATCCTAACACATGTCCTAACCCTAATTTTGAGATATTTTAGACCATGGGAATCCTTGGGTCGAATTTGGAACCCCATGAAGCCACTTGGATGTGCAAATTACATTTTATAAGAATTAATTTAAAGTAAATAAAAACGTAACATAAACATGCATCTTTTAGTAAAACAATTTTTATATGGGGTTATATTAGTGTTCATTTCGACGATAAATATTCATTATAAATCTAAAATTATTTCCTACATCATGGTATTTTATTTATAATTTTTAAACATCAAATATATAAATTTATTTATGACACAATGATGATGTAGTGATTTTCTTTATTAATGAATGATTCAAATAAATGAGATTCGAAATATTAAATTAAATTTATTTGGAAACTTTTATTGCCATAAAATAATTTTGGTTATGATTATGACTTCTTATATTTGAATTAATGAATTTTATTTGAAATAATCAAATTGTTATGGATTTTTAAAAAGTCATGATATGAATAGTATAAAAATTTACATAAATGAGTTTCTAAAACAAATACTATTTTATTAAATGATATAATAGTCATAAAAATATAAAATTTGTCCAAATGAAATAGATAATGTCTAAAATGTCATTAATGAATCAATTGAGGTTCTATTGGAATTTTATAGTAACTATATTAACCATATAGTAAGAATATACAAGAAGACATGGTAAGAGCCAAATTAGTTAACTAAGGGTTAAATCTAAAAGTTAATATTGAATTTGTGACAAAGACTTGCATAAAACCTATTGGTTGGGAGGTTTTAGACCCAAAATAATTTTATCTTTAGATTAAATGACTTTGGGACCATTTGAATTCGAAAATCATTTTATAATAAAATAATATTTCAATCCCTTCTTAAAGTTTCCCTCATCTCTCTTATAAAAGGAAATAACCTCTACCCATTTAATCACACCACTCAAGCCCCTTGTCTCATCCAAATTCTACCCAAAAACGCTCCCAACATCCCTCTATTACTTCTATAATTATTACCTTGGGTATATTGAAATTCAAGAAATCCTTTAAGCTCAAATAAATTGAAGTTACCCTATTTAGTGGTAATGTCTTCTCTCATGTTCATTTTTTTTATTTTCCTTATCCACTCCCTATTCTATTATTATTTTATTACATGACAATAATAGTATCCTAAATATACTAGGATTTTTTTATGTGAATTATTCAATATAAACTTGCACACACCTCCATCTAATGGATACAAACATACTGTTTCTGGGTACAATGTACTGTTGCCACACAAAAAGATGATTGTTCAATTATCCCCTACCACCACTCATGGAGGCCATTATGATGGAACTGTATTTATATATGATATATATTATATTTATATTGTCTCTGTGATACTGTAATTTTTCTTTACAAACATACCTTTATGCTTTTCTTGATGTGTAAATACAATAATTTTATTTGAAGAAATGCGGACTATCGCCCCCTCAAAGTGATATAACTCGTTTGTGCCATACAAGGAATGTATAAAGGATAGAGTTAATGAAATTATGTAACATATACATCATATTACATTATACCATAATTATAATATATCTATGTATAATTTAGTTCTCATTTCGTTAATATGACTAAGAAATGAAAATAACGTTCATGTATTCGTACGGTTTACCATCTTCATGAACGGTGCATTACATTTCTTATATCTAAATGTTATGAAATATTATAAATACATATATACTGGATATATATGATATTTAAATCATTAATATTATTATAGATATAATGTACTTCTGACCACATGGACAATTTTTTGTTATAACAAGATCATTTTTTACTCAAGTACCGAATATCAACAAAAAGACCGATATTAACTTAAATAATTATTTAATTTTTATAACGTGGTAATAAGTGATATAAAAGGAATAATAAACTTGAAAATTTTTATGAATAAAGTACTAATTAGCCATTAAATGAGGTTAATATTCATTGTTAATATATATAATATTAATTTTATTTATTATTCATAAACTCTATTTTAGTGCATTTTACACTTTGAACATCATTTCACATTATGATTGTAATTCCTTCTTAAAATGCACAATTATGTGGTACATTTTTTAACATCATTTAAAGTACCCAATGATTTATCTGATTTTAAGGAATTTAATTATCCATATTTTAATTTTATATTTTGGGAAATTGATCTACACTTCAATATGAACATTTTTCATTCAGAGATCAATTCAGGATTCATAAAGGATGACAGAGATATTTGGAGATGAATGGAAGAAATTCTAGAGAAGGAAAATTGGACACCAGCCCACTGATGAGAATGTGGGACCCACATTACAAACCCAATTAAGCCCAAATTTCGGGGATGATAGAATCTATATAGAGGAAAAAATAATTCTTTGGAATCCAGTGCTAATTCGGCCTCAATTGTGGTTATTTAGGCGGCCCAAGTTAGAGATAAAATTCTGGGCCATATTCTGTGGCCCAGAAAAACATCCCACGAATATAATATTATCTCCTAATACACAACTCTAAATGGGCACAACTTTTATAGGAGGTTACAAGACATTCGGGGCTCTATTTTCTTTTATTATTTCCCACTCTAATTCATCCATCTCGAAGGCATTCCAAACGCATATGTTAGGTGGATTAAAGCTGGATGCCACCTTGGGTCAAGGGTGGAAAAATCAACTATCCATCAACTTTCCACCCACCTATGGCCTACCAAAATTAATTTAGATACTTTTTACTGCTGGAGGCTTGATCCAAGGCTCCAAAAATCCCTATTTAAGGCAGTGGTGATGGAGGAGAAGATCATCCTTGATGCTTTGTTCAATTGTAATGTTATGCTGTGATTTTGTTGTCTCAAGTTTGTCTTTCACATGTAAGTTGTTCAATTCACTTTAGTTTATTAATAAAAGTTCTTCTTATCCTATTATTCTTTTGTTCTTCATATCACTTTTATACCTTTGGATCAAGGTTTGAATTTATTCACAACAAACCTTTTAAAATGATCACACAACGGTGGAGTGATCGTTATTTAATTGTTTTTTTTTTTACTTCTTCATTTCTTCTCTCATGAGTCTACTTTCCGCTTCCATTGAAACCATAGAATCAATATAGGGATAAACAACTTATGGTTTGATCCAAAGGAGTAGCAAGGTGATTTATTGGATTTTATTTATCACCCCATTAATGTCTAATAACATCTTTAATTGAGATTTTTATTTGATGATATTTAAACTCCATTGTCCTTCTTGAATTTAAGGGCACACAATTCAAGTGCTAATACGAACCTTTACCTTGAAGGGATAAAAACTTTGATCCTTCAAGTGTATAGGTGAATAGTATTATGGTTTTTTGGGATAAAATTAGTAAGTTATGAAGTTTTTTAATCTCCTTAAATGATCACAACTCAAATATAAGAAATTGAGATAATTGAAAAGGGAAGACGTCCAATTCACCCCAAGTGATAACCTAGGATCAACTCATTATTTTAAATTGAATTCACTTAAGTCTCTTATAGTTCCTTTAAACCCATATAAAATCAACCCAATTTTGCCACTTCATACTCAAAAACAATCCATATACTGTACATTTCTATAGGTTTCTTCTTAGGTCTATGAGGATTCGACAACCCAAGCAAAACTACAAGGACCATCCTACCTTCTTCTCTTGGGAAAATTTGAGAGTGAATCAAATTTTGGCGCGGTTGATGGGGACCCAAGTAAGTTATCTAAACACCCATTCTATTCTCCATAATTTCTTCTTTCTTCATCCAAATTATCTTATCTTGTCCCTTTCTCATTTTTTTCTTTGGCGCATGTCCGCCTACACCCACAATCAATCAAACTGTCTAGTTATGGTGGATAGTACTGGGGTTGGGGAGTCAAGTACACCAAGGGAAGTCTTTCCATTAGATACTAATCTTCCTAATACTCTAGATTCAAAAATTGAGCCCATTTCAATGGAAGTTATTCAAAGAAACCAACTCATAAACCCGGGTGGGAACCAAAATGGAAACCCAAATGAGGCAGCCCCAAACTTGGGGAATGTAATTGATCAAACCATGAATGACTACCTCACGCATTCCTGGACCAATTCCCCCTCATGCATTAGACAAAATTCCCTAGGAGATGCCAACTACATCTTTAAACCTCATGTCCTAAACCACCTTCCCACATTCCATGGAATGGAGTCCGAGATGCCCTACCTTCACATTAAGGAGATTAATGACATTGTAGAAACCATGTGTCCCCCACATCAACTAGAATCAGATAAGATGAGGCTATTTCATTTTTCTTTAATGTAATAAGCTAAAAATTGGCTAAACTATTTAAGACTATCATCCATCAAATCTTTGGACCAACTACAAAGATAATTCTACAAAAAATACCTTCCACACCACAAAACAATTGCACTTAAAAAGAGCATCCAAATATTTTTTGAAAAAGAGGGAGAGTCATTATTTGAAACATGGGATAGGTTCAAGGACACTCTAAACATGGTTCCACACCATCTTTTTTCTATTTCTGAACAAGTGAGAATTTTCTATGAAGGGTTGGGTCTGGGGAACAAACAATTCATTGACATGATGTGTAATGGAACCTTTAAAAACAAAGCCCCAAATGATGCTTACGAGTATCTAGAAAGCATTTCTAAACAAAACCAAACATGGGGAACTTCACCTTATTCTGAAAATACACAAAGAACTACTGTAATTCATACACTTAGAGAAGAGTAAAGACTTAGGGCTAAACTCGCAGCACTCTCTAGGAAGGTTGAAGAGATAGACCTTTGGAAAGTCCATGAATTCCAAACTGTTGACCCTATTTGCACAATTTTTGACAAACATGACCATAAGTGAGAAAACTGACCAACCATTCCATCCATCAAGGATGTTCTTTTAGGAGGACCCCCAATGGAAGTAAATGACTTGAACTTTCAAAATCCTAAAAACCAAAACAACTTCAACCCAAGGTATAATGACCACCTAGGCTTCCGCTGGAAAGATAACCAACAACCTAGCCAACCACAGGGACAAAATACTTACCCCCATCAGAACTACCAAACCCAACCTATCCAATACTAACAGCCACCTGTCCATTTTCAACAAACCATCCCACCTCTGAAACATCCCCTCGGGATAAACCAATCTTCTCAAGAACCAACCCAAACTGTTCCATAAATCCTACTAGAACAACTGTTCAAACAAATGGATAGGATGAACTTGGGAGTCTCTTCCCTAAAATAAGAACTTCAAACCATTAAAACTGGAAAGGAACCCATGCCTAATCCGGCGGTACCATCCTCAAATTCAAGGGGAGAGTCAAGTTGTACTCAAACAACTCGCGAACAACTAAAGGATGTGACTGTTTTAAGAAGTGGGAAATCAATTTAGAAACCTAAATAACTAATTAAGAACCCACCTAAATATTCAAAATTGGATGAAAATTCAAATGAACCAATTGATCAAACTGAAAAACATGATAACATTGTCAAGGAAACAACTCTTTAACAAACAACCTCACAACCTGCACCATTTCCTCAACGCATGAGGGGGGAAACCAAGCCTGAATTAAGTGAAACATTAAGATAAATATTCTCACAAGTCAAGTTGAACATCCCCCTTCTCGATGCAATCCAAACCAGACCTTCATACTCAAAGTACCTTAAGGACTTTTTCACTTTTAAAAAAATTACATAAAAACCAAGTCCTTTTGGATGCTAATGTGAGTACCACCTTTCAAGGGACTATTCCTCCTAAGTTGAAAGACACGGGTTTCCCTTACATCAACGTTGAACTAGGAGAGAGAAAAAAATTTAAGGCCTTGTGTGACCTAGGTGCTAGTGTCAATATCACTCTCTATACTGTGTACTACCAGTTAGGCCTAGAAGAACTAAAATCCACATCTATCACACTTTAACTTACTGATCATAGCATTATGATTCCAAAGTGTATTTTAAAGGAATTTCTGGTAAAGGTTGAAAACATCATCTACCCTGCTGACTTCATTTTCCGAGACAACCATCCAAACTTAGGAAATAAGGAACAAACCCCAATTATCCTTGGTCGTCCCATCCTTGCAACAATAAACTCTGTTATCCGAGTTTGAAATGGGAACATGACCATCACCGTTAGAAACATGGTTCTAGACTTGAACATCTATAAAGAAATCTCACAAATAGGGGATGATGAGGACATTCATGAATTAAACATGATAGGAAGCATTGATAATGAATTCATAGAACATCAAGGAATATTTGATTGATGTTTAAGTCAAGATGATATTGATTTCCCTTGTTCACAAGAAGGAATTATATCTCTTTGGATAGAATCATTTTCAAATTACTCTTTTGATGAAGTCTTAGGTCCAACAATCAGTGAAACCTTTCAAGAAACCAATTTCATGGAGACCAATCAAACTTCCTTCCCTAAATATGATCAAGCTAATCTAGTTGCTGAATCTTCTATGTGTGGGGAATCAATCCTATCTAAAAATCTAGGAAAAAAAATTGATATTGATCCAATGTACCAATATTCTACTGAAATTCCAAAACAACCTGATCTTGAATTGAAGGAACTTCCCACTGCTCTCAAGTATGGATTCCTAGGGGACAAACAAACACATACTATTGTAATTTATTCTTCTCTTGAATCCAATCAATAGAGAATGCTTCTAGATGTCCTTATGAAACAAAATAAATCCATTGGTTGGAACCTATCTAATATTCCTAGCATTAACCCACTTATCAAGACCCATAGTATTATTCTGGAATCTGATTCAAATCCATGTCTTCAACCTCAACGGCGACACAATCCTAATATCATAGAGGTAGTAAGGAAGGAACTTCTGAAATTGTTAAAAGCTGGTATCATATATCCCATAGTTGAGAGTGAGTGGGTCAGCCCAATCCAAGTAGTTCCCAAGAAGGCAGGAATCACAGTGATAACCAATAAGTATGGAGAGATACTTCCAACCAGGGTGAGTAGTGGATGGAGAGTCTGCATTGACTATAGGAAGCTAAACTCATTCCCCAAGAAGGACCATTTCCCCTTACCATTCATTAACCAGGTCCTTGAGAAAGTGGAAGGTAATGTTTTCTACTGTTTCTTAGATGGGTACTCAGGGTATAATCAAATTGAGGTCTAGAGGATCAAGGGAAGACTACATTTGCATGTCCATTTAGCACCTTTTCTTTCAAACTCATGCCCTATAGTATATATAATGCCCATGGAACCTTCCAGCGGTGCATGATGGGAATCCTCTTATACAAGGTAGTGGATTTTATTGAGGTCTTTATGGATGAATTATTTGTTTTTGGGGATACATTTGAGGTATGTCTTTATAATGTGGAGAGAGTCTTGGCAAGATGTGAAGAAGAATTTGGTCTTAAACTGGGAAAAATGCCATTTCATGGTTAAAGAGGGACTAGTTCTAGGCCATCTAGTATCAGGTAGGGGGATTGAAGTTGATAAAGCCAAGGTTAACATCATTTTTCACCTTCCATCACCCAAAACTATCAAGTAAGTGAGTTCTTTATTAGGACATGTTGGATTCTATAAAAGATTCATCAAGGAATTTTGTTCAATCTCTCGTCCCCTTTGTGCTCTGCTAGTAAAAGATTCTTTATTTGTTTGGACATAAAGTTGTGAGGGTTCAATCTCAACCCTCAAATCCTTTATCACCTCTCCTACCATTATTAAATATCTAAATTAGAACATTCCTTTTGAACTTATGTGTGATTCCAATGACTTCGTTGTTGGAGCTGTTTTTGGACAACGTTGTGATAAAACTCCTTATGTCATTTCTTATGTAAGAAAATCCTTAAATGATGCCCAAATCAACTACACCACCACTGAAAAGGAGTTACTTTATATTGTGTTTTCCTTAGAGAAGTTTAGGTCCTACCTATTAGCATCCCCCATCACTGTGTTCACTGACCATTCTGCACTAAAATAGATCTTCCAAAAACAAGATGCCAAGGCTAGACTGATTAGGTGGGTCCTTCTCTTACAAGAATTTGACCTCACAATCAAATATAAAAAGGGTGCTGAAAATTTTATATCTTATCACCTTTCTAGTATGGAATTCAAAGACAACTCAAATCACCTTTCTGTGACAGATTCATTTCTTGATGAACACCTATACTCTTTGAGTGACTTCCCTTGGTATGCTGACAGAGCCAACTTCTTAGTTACAGGAGTAATTCCAAAATTATTAGGGACTCAATCTCGAAGGAAATTCCTATATAATGTTAGGAACTATGTGTTTGATGACCCATACCTCTATAAGTTCTTCCATGACCAAGTCATTAAGAGGTGTGTCCTTGAATCTGAACAAGAGTCCATCCTTAAATTATGTCATAGTGAGGCTTGTGGAGGTCAATTTTCCTCTAAGAAAACATCTGCTAAGATTTTTCAGTGTGGTCTCTTCTGGCCCACCCTCTCAAGGGACTTCTACACATTTTGTCAAAGTTTTTCTAGGTGTCAACAAGTAGGGTCCATCATAAAAAGAAATCAAATACCACTCACTCCCATCTTAGTGATCGAAATATTTGACTGTTGGGGAATTGATTTCATGGGTCCTTTCCCAAACTCTAGGGGATACCTTCACATTATATTGGTTGTTGACTATGTCTCAAAATGGGTTGAGGCCATTCGGACAAAATCCAATGATCATCAAACTATGATTGCATTCTTAAAAGAAAATATCTTCTCTAGATTTGGAATTCCTAGGGATATCATTAGTGATCGTGGAACTCATTTTTTCAATCATACATTATCATCACTCATGGAAAAGTATGGAATTTCCCACAAAGTGTCCACTGCGTACCATCCATAGAACAATGGTCAAGATGAGTTAGCCAATCGAGAAATTAAACAAATTCTTGAGAAAACTGTTGAACCTTCTAAGAAAGATTGGTCAAGAAAACTCTTAGATGATCTTCGGGCCTATCAAACCGCAAATAAAACCATTTTAGTAATGTCCCCATATAGGTTGGTTTATGGAAAATCATTCCATTTACCTATTGAAATTGAGAATAAGGCCGTTTGGGCAATTAAGAAAATGGATTACGACCTCTCATTGGCCGGAACAAAATGGAAATTAGATCTCAATGAAATGGAGGAACTAAGGATAGAGGCTTATGAAAATTCAAGGATCAATAAAGCTATAGTTCAAGCCTACCAATCTAGAAATATCAAAGTTAAACATTTTGAACAGGGAAAATTTGTGCTCTTGTATAGTTCAAAACTTCATTTTCACCTAAGAAAATTAAAGTCTAGATGGTCAGGTCCTTTCATAGTGCATCATGTGTACCCCCATGGGGCAGTTGAGATTCAAGATCCCACAAGTGGTTACATTTTCAAGTTAAATGGTCAAAGGTTAAAACCATTTGATGAATCATTCAATAAATATGAAATAGAGGTTGAGTTAATTGGTCCAACCTATGAACCAAGAAAAAAATTGATATATTTAGGATCCATATTGGGCTAACGATATTAAACAAAAGCGATGCATGGGAGGCAACCTGTGGTTTTCATGTCATCTTTATTTTTCAAATAGGATTAATTAATCATTTTGATATTTAAAAATAAAAAAATATAATGTTGAGTTGTTCTTCTATTATGAGTATGGATGGTTATGAAAGGGGACACCATATTCATTCATTTTATGTGGTGTGATCCTTGACTAATACCTTACCCAGAAATTTAAAAAGAAGATAATTTATCATCAGTTCATTTTATTTTTATGTTTTTACAGGTTAAATTAAAAACACAAAAAAATAATAATATAATAATAATAGAAAAGGGCCACATATTAGGTCGTGGGGAAAACCCCGTCACAACCGGTAAAGCCACGGGGACTCGAACCTGGGTCCGAAGGGAGACAAGGGCATGCACTTACCACTGACCAATGACTTTTTGTGCTTCCTTATTCTATAATTTTTATATATATACTTATATTTTACTTTATTATATATATATATTGTTTTGTTTTCTATCTTTTTTCCTTTTCCTACTAGGGAACTCTGCAAGTGACATGGATATCAAAGGACTAAATTGGAGCAACAAGAACTTCAACTTCAAGCAACAGGTAGATTTATTCCATAACCCTCATATTTAAATTTCCGTTTTTGAAATTCCATTACCTTCCTCTACTCCTTATAAATTTTTATTTCTTCAAAAATTGGGGACAGTATTATTTTAAGTTGGGGGGGAGATAAAATTAAAAAAATTTATTGTGTCAAAAAATGAATGATTTGAATAAAAAAAATGTGTGTAAATGGAAGGAAAAATTCCTTTAACTCTGAACATGGTAATACACATTGAACACTAAGAAACTAAATATAAAATAATTTAGCATGCCCGGATTTTTATTTTAATCCATTTATAATTTCATGAGCATAGATTTTGGAATGTGTGGTTGTATAATGGGATATTTCATGGTTTATATTTTCATCCAAATGAAAGAAAATCACAACGCACGTCCTTTGGATAGTGGGGTATTAGTTTGAGTTCATAGGGTCCCCCAAATAAATAGCATAGGTTTGATGATCATTTTAGTTTTAATATGAGTATTCAAAAAACAATAAATTTGGGCATAGATCAATGAAAAGACCTAATGTGTGGCTTTCGGCAATTAGGGATCGAGACTCCAAAGTTGTCTGGCCTAGAGTTAGTAATTTTATCTTTATTTTTTATAATTTGAATTTTTTTTACTGAGTTAACCCGAGATGATTCCTGAGTATGTGGGATTCACTTCGTTATCTAAGGTATTTGAGACTGGGAGTTATCGGCAAAGTCTCGCTACAGGGGTTGACTCTTTTGAGTGCAATTTCAATTACCATGGAAATATTGCAAAAAAAACAAATAAAATACAATATAAAAAAAATTTAATAATCATATTAATATTGAAATGTGATTCCACCTATAACTTCCTTCATTTCCCCCTTTAATAAAGATGAACCCCCATGTCTATTGTGATACACAACACATCCTCATACTTAATTGATATTGGATGAAATATGGAAATGAATTTGAACAAAGGAATGGGATTGGGATTGGGATTTTCTTAGGAAACTATCTAGTATTAAAATATTTTTATGGGTTTCAAGATTGTATGGTATAAAGGTTTTTGGTGATCATTGTGTATTAAAATGTATTTGTAAAAGGGAATTTGAATTTCATATTGTTGAGATACATTTTGCTCGAGACTAGGAAAACTCAAGTTGGGGGTGTGATTAGCCACTAAATGAGGATAATATTCATTGTTAATATATATAATATTAATTTTATTTACTATTCATAAACACCATTTTAGTGCATTTTAGACTTTGAACATCATTTCACATTATGATTGTAATTCCTTCTTAAAATGCACTATTATGTGGTACATTTTTTAACATCATTTAAAGTACACAATTATTCATCTGATTTTAAGGAATTTAATTATCCATATTTTAATTTGATATTTTGGTAAATTTATCTAAACTTCAATATGAACATTTTTCATTCATTGATCAATGGAGGATTCATAAAGGATGATGGAGATATTTAGAGATGAATGGAAGAAATTCTAGAGAAGGCAGATTGGACTCCAGCCAACTTATGAGAATGTAAGACCCACATTAAAAACCCAATGAAGGCCAAAATTTTTAGGAATCTAGAAGAAATATAGAGTAACAAATAATTATTCAGAATCTAGTGATAATTATCCCTCCATTGTGTTTATTTAGGCAGCCCAATTTAGAGATAAAATTCTGGGCCAGATTCTACGGCCCGGAAAAACATCCCACGAATCTAAAAATATCTCTGAATCCACAACTCAAAAATGGGCCCAACATTTATAGGAGGTTAGGAGAAATCTGGGGATCCATTTTCTTCTTCTATGTCCCACTCTAATTCAGCCATCTAGAAGTACTTCCAAGCGCGTCTGTTTGGTGGATGAAAGCTGGATGCCACGTCGGGTCAAGGGTGGAAAAATCAACTCCCCCTCGACATTCCACCCACCTATGGCCTACAAAAATTAATTGAGATACTTTTTACTATTGGAGGATCGACCCAAGGATCCCCAAATTCCTATTTAAGGCAGTGGTGGTGGAGGATATGATCATCTTTGATGCTTTTTTCAATTGTAATATTATGCTGCGATTTTGTTGTCTCAAGTTTGTCTTTCACATGTAAGTTGTTCAATTCACTTTATTTTATTAATAAAAGTTCTTCTTCTCCTCTTATTCTGTTTTTCTTCATATCACTTTGAAACTGTTGGATCAAGGTTTGAATTTATTCACACCAAACCTTGTGAAATTATCACACAACGGTGTAGTGATTGTTATTTTATTGTGTTTTTTTACTTCTAAATTTCTTCCCTCATGAGTCTACTTTCCACTTCCATTGAAACCATAGAATCAATGGAGGGATAACCCACTTATGGTTTGATCCAAGGGAGTATAAAGAGGTTGTATTGGATGTTATTTATTTCCCCATTAATTTCTAATAACTTCTTTAATTGATATTTTTTTGATGATTTTTAAACTCCATCGTCCTTGTTAAATTTAAGGCCACACAATTCAAGTGCTAGTACGAACCTTTACCTTGAAGTGATCAAAACATTGATCCTTCAAGTGTATAGGTGATTAGTATTGTGCTGTGTTGGTATACGTCCAATACACCCCAAGTGATAACCTTGGATCAACTCATTCTTTTAATTTGAATTCACGTAAGTCTCTTAGAGTTCCTTTAAACACATCTAAAATCAACCCAAGTTGGCCACTTCAAAGCCAAAAACGGTCCATAGAATGTACGTGTCTATAGGTTTCTTCTTAGGTCTCTGAGGATTCGACAACCCAAGATAAACTCCAATGACCATCCTAACTTCTTCTCTTTGGTAAATTTGAGCGTGAATCAAGTATAAATTAACATAATTTTATTATTCAGGAAGAACAAAGAACATATGTGGTGAATCAGACCCAAGGTAAGGGACTTCATCTCAATATCTTTTCATTGAGGCATATTTTGATAATAAATGCCTCCTTTTTTATATAGTATATAATAAAACCCTTTTAATTTTAATATCATTCGAAAGGAATATTTTTTCTACGAATCATTTTACTAAACGATAAAAGGAATTTTCTTAACCAATGTGGCGACAATGACCTCTCTACCACCATAATCGTTATTTTATATTTGGATTCCTCTATAAGCATTAATATTTTTAAAAGGAAAAGAAATCCCTTTTTCCCTTTTTGATTGTTTTGGTATTGAAATTTCTTTTTTGAAATGGATTTATTATTTCAATATCTTGAAATGATTTCTTGTGATTGCCAATGAAATGTTTACAGTAAAATTTTGATATTTGAAATATTTTATGTGCTATGATTATATAATGGTACTTAGATATTTGATAAGTGGTGACGTGATAAACCAGTGATGGGTGGTCACATGATAAACAAAATTATATGTGGTTCCATGATAAACCAAGGTTGGGTAGTTACATTATATCCACTAATCCATTGGGTATGGAAGTTAGTCATTTTGCAATTATAATTAGTGATTTTTTTGGAAGTCGATCTTATGGCTATTCCATTTAGTGATATGTGTGGAAGTAGACCTTATGGTTGTTCTATTTAAGTATGTTTATTCTAAATTTACCTTTATATGTTATATGTTGCCTTATATGGGCTTATGGTAATCTTTTTGTTACAAAAAGGGAAAGCAATGAGCTTATATTCAGGGAAGGGTATTTACTAATTATTAAAGGTTAAAAGTATTACTTTATGATAAAGTATTCATGGTTTTCATATTATCCCAAGAATAACAATTTACTTTCATTATGTATCCCATACTGATGTTTTTATGCACATCCCAAGTTTTTAAATTTTTTTCACAGGACATAAAGAAAAATAGAGTCAAGGATGGGATCAATGAAACGTTTTTCTGTAAAAAATAGAATTGATATCATATTTTATTTTAAAGAGTTTTTGTTCTATGAAAAAATGGATACTGAGTAGAAGTGTCTACTTTTATTTTTCAACATGTTATGTATAAATTATGACCTAATTCCCTAAGACTCAATACCTGAAAAGATCCTTGATGTGAATTAAAGTCAAATTATTGACTTATCTCAATATTAAGTAATGTTTAAGGCCAGGGACTTACAATAATAGTTCATAATGGTGTTTATATAATAATAACAATAACATTTAATTATATTTTGTATACTTAATTTATTATTTTAAGAATAATATAATAGATTTATATAAGGTGGAATTAAAATTCAAAAGAAACTGACCAATTAATGTGATTATCTATTCTTTGAAGAAACTCTTTTAGATCTATTTTAAAGGGATATAGGTTTAGAATTTTGGAAATAAAAAACCTCTAGTATGTGTATAGGGAAGTTTGGAAGATAAATGGTTAGGTTTTTTCCAATCTATAATGTAGAAAGTGGAGTGAAGAAGAGAAAGGAGGGATACATTTTATAATTGCGGGTAGGGGAACTCTAGGAAATTTTAAAATTATTAAATTAATATAAATTAATTTTGTTCTAAAAATGGATAAAAATTGTTATTATTATAATATAAGGTTATTATGAGTCAAAATAATCTCATTCAATAAAATTTTGATATGTTTTTATTATATTTTTACCTTTATCTTTCATTGTTAACGCCCATTAACCCTTTTGATAATTACTGTAATATTAATGTTTTATAGCTTTTAATTTTTAATAATGTTGCAATAAAATGGTAAAAGACCTCTAAATATACCATGGTTTATGTATATAACCATATACCATTTATTTGGATGAATACCATATTTTTATTAATTTAATATCATTTAATAAAATATTATTTATTATAAAATATCATTAATGTCATTTTTAACACTATTCATTTAAATTAACTTTAAATGCATCATTAAAAAGAGGTATTATAATATAATTCTCTAAAATATCCCTAATATTTCACATAGATCTATAAATTTCATGGGAAACATTAACTTATTCAAATTGTATCACTTTTAATACTTTTAAAATCATCTATTATATTTCTTTCATAAATAGAGAAATACTACATCACGATTGAATAAGAAATTATAGTCATTGTATAATTACTAAAAATTAATAAAAACATCAAGAATATAAATTTATTAATACAAAAATAGACACATTTATTCATTCATAAATTTATTTTTTCCCTGTGTGGATGCATAAGAGATATTAAAAATAGAGAGAGTGACCATCTGTAACTTTATTTTATTTAAATACTATATAGGTTATTTTAATGGAAACATGTCCATTAAACTAAAATAGTTGGAGTTTAAGGCTATAAATAACTTATTAACTCCATAAAATAAGTGTTATGATGAAAAATTATGGTCTTAACATGGATTTTTAAACTATAGGAACTCAATTTACCTTTTACCGAGGTGATACCTTTTCCCAAGGTTACAATTCATATAGTTCAAAAATAAAAGGGGAATATTTTCTAAATATGAAACATGATATTATAAATATTAAATTAATTTTATAAAATTAAATAAACAAAATGGTATAAATAAATTTTAAATTAAATTTGAGAAATGTGATGAAAATCTCTTTTTATAAAAAAGAAATTTTTAAGCTTAAAAATGATTTATTATTATACAATTAATACTATAAAATATTATATGAATGGTAGAAAATTTTATTGAATATATAATATATAAATTTCATTAAAATAATTAACCAATAGTAATGAATTAAATTTATATGGATAAAAATACATTGCATACACAAAAAGAGTTCTTTAGAATAACATCTTCATTATTATCAAATGATTTTTATTTTCATTTATAATTAATTGATAACTAATGAATTTATTTTATACATATATAAACCATAAAATTTCATAACTTAGTTAGTTTTATTCATACACTCCAACTTAATTGATATGTGATAATAATATTTTAAAAGTATGTCGCAATTTATCTAAACTCATTGTTGCAAATAACACATGCTATCAAATAAATTAAATTTATTTGAAAAATATATTTTTTTTAAAAATGGGATGTTAAATTTTACCCCCATAAAATAATTCCTCCCAAAAAAATATATTACTCTTATATAAACAATTAGGGATACCTTTTCCTCATCATATCCTCAGTTTCCCTCATAGATTTTTCAAATTGGTTGTTTCACCGCAAAACATTGACAAGATGAGTTGTATAACTTTATAACACTTTCTTTATATGATATAGAAAATAAAATAGTTTTTCCTCATAATTAATGATATTGTAATAGTTGTATGACCTATAAATTAGATATATGTGAAGGGTCAGGTATATACTTTCTCAAGAGAGATACATGGAACGCATAATTAACTAGAGAGAGATTTGTTGGGAGAACAAATCGATAAGATTCTATAAGGATATGATCAATAATTTTAGAAGGGATGATATTCCTAGATCTTAGTTTTCCTTTATTTCAAAATTTCATCACCCTATTATAGGGAGATATTTTTAGTAATACGTTGTCATAAACTTTGAACTCTAGATCATTCCAATAATTTTAATTATAACATTTTTATCGAATCTAAACTAATCTTATGAGTTTTTTAATGGATCAATCCTTATCTACCATTAACTCAACTAGATCATGTCTCAATATCTTTTTTTCTCCAAATTAATTCCATCATGTTATATTTTTCACTTCCTTCCATAGAGGGATTTATAAGGAGCCCTATAAATACTGGAGTGAAAGTTATTGTTGTAAGAAAATTCCAAAAAATGACGGTGTTAATCACAACAACCTTTGAAATACATAAATAAATCTCCCAACGTTTCTTCTTGAGTTTTAATGGTCCTATAAAAATGACCATATGTCTAAGGATGATAAGAAATACAAAAACCTAACTATTTATCCAAACCTAATAAAAATTTTCGAATACCTCTTGGTAAACCTCAGATCTTGATCAGATATAATTGATATAGGAAAACCAAGAAATATTACTACTTATTTAATGTATAATTGAGTAATTTTATCAACACAGAAACTTTTTATTATGGAAATAAATTATTCTATCTTCATTTGTTGATTGACTATACCCCATATAGCATTTTTACCTTTAGAAGTTTCGGGGAGTCTAACGACAAAATATAGTGTGTTGTTTTCCCATTTTCATTCTAGTGTGGGTAATGGCTCTAACATCCCCTTATACTTCTATATCTCATCTGTAACATTATAAAATAACTAGCATCAAGAAATATAATTTTCAATATCCCTCTTCATGTCATCCCACCAAAAATAATCTTTCAAATACCTATATATCTTCATAATACCTGGGTGAATAGAGAATGATTAGCTATGAGCTTCATCCAATAGCTCCTTATTCAAATCTAGTATTTAAGGGACACATACATGTCCGTGAACCTTATTATTCCATCACAATAAATGTTAAACTCAACAACATTTCTCACCTTCTTGTATAGCTCTGTATCATTCTTATGTGCATCTTTAATATTCACTTTGATATATGGAAGAACACTCATCTGAGAAAGATAATATTTCTCCATTTCCTTCAATATTTTAATATCCATCCTTTTAAAGTCTATAAATATTTAATTTTTTTGACCCCTATCATAGATAAGCTTTCTTGGTCCTTTCGGCCTAGAGCATCTTCCACCTTGATTGCTTTCCTAGGGTGGTAATTTATTGACCAGTCATAATCTTTAATATTCTCCAAAAATATTTTTTTGAACATGTTTAGCTCTTTTTGGGTGAGAATATACTTCAATGTTATTTTATCAACATATATGTCATAATTTTATCCAAAGAGATAGTGCCTCCATATATTTAATGAAAAAATTATCACAACAAACTCCAAATCATTATTTGGGTAATTCTAATCCTGGAGCTTCAATTATAATGTGTCATAAGCTATAACTATATTTTTTCTCACTAGGATACATCCTAGTCCCTTCATTAATTCATCACTATAGATTACATTTTTGTATTTATTATAAGGTAGTGTAAGATTAGTGGTTCTGATTAGTCTTCTCTTTAATTCCTTAAAACAATCCTCACATTCATCCATCCAAAGGAAATTGGATCCATTATGATTTAAATTCCTGAGTAGATTCAATATCCATGAAAATATCTTTATAAAGCACCAATAATATCCAACCAAACTAAGAAATCTATGGTTTTAAGTCATAGTGGTTGGTATGGGCCAATTTTTAATAAATGATGTCTTTGAAGGGTCTACTAACATACCCTCACGTGAGATTATATGACCCAAGAATGAAATTTTTTATATAAAAAAGTCACACTTGGTAATTTTTTTTATAGATATTATCCATACTTAAGGTATTCAAAAAAATCCTTAAGTTATATTCATGATCTTCCTTTATCTTTAAATATATAATAATGTTATCTATAAATATTAGAAAAAAACTAATCAAGGTATTCTATAAAGAATTTATTCATTAAATCCTTTAATATTGTGATGGAATCAGTAAGACCAGATAGAATCACTATAAATTTATAGTGTATATACCTTGTATGGAATATTGTCTTGGATATATCCACCTTCTTGACCCTAAATTAATGATATCCATAATGAAAAAAAAATATTGTAAAATTATTGATCTGAAAACAGTTGATCAAACAAGTAATCAATATGGGGTAGATGATAATTGTTCTTGATAGTGACCTTGTTAAGTTCTTGATAATCAATATAGAGTCACATTGATCCATATTTCATCTTAAAACAAAATAGGTGCACCCCAAGATGATAAACATGGAAAAATGAATACCTTTACAAGATTATCCTAATGTTTATTCTTCTATTATTGAAACTCAATCTGGACCATTCTATTTTGAATTTTAGAAATAGGAGCAGCACTAGGTATGAGTAATATTGAAAAATCAACTTTATGATTTTGTGTAAGACTAGAAAATTTTTCTTAAAAGATATCAATAAACTCCCACATAATAGGTATATCCTTCATGTTGAGTTTTTTCCCATCAATCTAAGATCAATAACCCTTTTGAGTAGGAATAATGGCCTATATAATGGATGTAATTTCTATAGGAATTTCTATTTTTTAATCACATTGATAGGAAATCATAGGTTGATTTAGAATATAAAAATGTAACTTACCTTACATAGAAATTGATGTGGGATTTATGTAAATAAATTTAATACATTCTAAAAATAACATTGAACTAAATTAGAGGGAGAATGATAAGATTTCAAGGAAATATATTAACATAAAATTCAACAAGAGAAGAATCATAGACTTAGGATGTGATCATCATAACATTAGGGGTTTTTCTGCTAACCCACTATCTAATTTTTAAGTTGGTATAATGATACCCTTATAAAATTCCTTAGATATAAAAGAGTGTATTGATTTAAAATCAAATAATATATTAGTTTTCTTAGATTTAATTTTAAGTGTACCTTTCACCATGTAGTTATCATAACCCTAATAAAAATTATTATTCTTATGATATTTCCCTTTGTCTCTAGTCTTAAGAGGTTGTTGACATTGATCATCATCATTAACCTCTGTATTTGGGAACTGGTTAGCATAAAGCCTATACTCTTTGCATTTAAAATGATGGAGTGTGGGTGGTGAATTTATTTGTTCTTTCACTATATTCATATTATTAGCTAACTTTTTTCCATCACTTCAGCATTCTATTTCCCAATCACCTTCCTATTACACACTTGAAACATCTACCATTTCACTTAAGATAATTCCCCACATGTTTTCATCCACATTTTGAGAATAAAGGAAATATCATCTTCATATCTCCATGGTTTTTAGAATTTCCATTGAATTTAATTATTATTTTCTTGACAAAAAATGATATTGATGAGAAACTCCAATGTCCATCTTCACCCTAATATCCCATCAAATGATATCTTCGTTGATACTAAATTTGCTTTTGTATAATGCCAACTAAAGACTTCATTTTAAGCCACTGAATAATCAATCTACCTTAACATTAATTTGGGTGATAATGCTAGAAGTGGTCCTTAAAAGTCTTGTAAAATTTACCTCATGGGTACCAAGAAATTAAACATCCTTATATTTCAACTCATAGAATTCATTTTCTATTTTCATGGGAATAATACAACGAAAATACTTAATGATAAATAAACTCTTAAACTCATCCCACTCCATAGATTCAATTTCTTAATATTGAATTATGTTCTTGATAAGAGTCAACCATTGATCAGATTTGTCTTACAAATGATAAACATACAGAATAACTTTCACATGTTCTTTACAATTGAGAATAGAAAATATATTTTCAGTGGTACTAATCAATTACTCAGAGAATATTGGATCATTAGACCCACCAAAAGGATGTGTATTTTTCCTCATAAAGGAATAAACATATCATTGCACCCCCCCCCCCCCTTCTTGTTTCAAATCTCAGTGTAATTCATTTCTTGAGAATGTTGTTTGAGTATAGAAATGTTATTTCTCATTTAGTCTCCCTTAAAATTTGGTTTCTAGGGAGGAAAATCATAGAATTATTCGTCTCATTCGGCATTAACATTTTTCTTTTGGAATTAATCCATTGAATGAAACCAAAATCATATTGTGGGAAATAATAATCATAATGGGAGATGATATAATTATTAAAAAATAATTTATAGGATGTATAAATTGTGACATCTTCTAAGAAAAATATTGGTTTAACCTAGGTCATTTATAATAATTTCTGAAACTTTATGATTTTATACTATACTTAGACTTATCCATAGGTTTCCTACTAAAGATTTATAATCCTAGTTTCAAAATGTTAGTTAAACCTTTCTCTGATGCTATCTATAGAGACTTGATATTTTCATATATAGATGTTACATCTAAGTTGATGAATATTATTTATATAAAAGAATGATCCACAGTGGTATTATATAGGTCTAGTATCTTTGGAAACCTAGAAACATAAACAATCAGTTCATAATGGTTCTAATTAACCTCCCACATATATCATCATAACAATCACCCTTCATAGATATATTATACATAAAAACTTTCTTCATAACCTAGTAAAGGAAACATAATAAAGGGTGATCCTTAATTCTTGTTAGGGTAAACAAGTAAGATATTAGTGATCATATAAACATAACATGAGAAAAAGGGTATGAGAAAATGATATTAACATTTGAAGACCATATCCCATATATCATATATCATAATCTTGAGTCATGACATAAATATTTGTATTTTATAAGACAAGAATCATAATGGAATCAAATAACCTAATCCATGAGAGCATAGTATAGGCATAAGACATGGGATTATGGAATACAAAAAAGTGTAAAAAATCATTTACTTTGTATTCAAAGATCTTTTTCAATACTATAATAGAATAATGGGTTCACTGTAACACCACAATATTTTTTGAAATATTTTTTTTTGAATTAATTTAATATTTTTAGTATTTTTGTTTCACGCAACACTGAATATAGATTTTGTTTATGAAAGAACCAAGTGATTCTTTCTTACTAAGTAGCACAAATTCAATATTATGATACACATAACACTTATATAATATTGTGTTACACACAACACTATGTTTTTCCTGTGTTATATATAACATTGAGTTCCTTCGATAACTTATGTAACATGCAAGACCCAGTTTTACCAAACTACAAAATAATATTATTATAATTGGTAAAATATTATTATATTTTTCACCTAGATATTGGAATAGTGGTTATGAATAAGATTAATTAAATTATGTAAATATGGTTTACACATGTATATAATAATAATTATTTTTTGACCAATTATATAGAAATGAAAATAAAATAGTTTTCAAAATATAGGAAATCTCCTGCTGGAAAATTATATTCCTACAATCAAACATGTTCTACCTTAATAAATTAATTAAAATAATTTTGATAAATTATTTTAATGATATATTTATTTATTTATTTATTTATTTATTTATATAGTATTCATTTAAATATTTAATGTTCATATTATGTGTTTTCTAAAAAAGAGATAAGAATAAATCCAATGTTATGAATAGAAATATGTATTTTTCAAAAAGATGGTTTTACTAAATTTTAAAGGTGAAACTATTTTAAATATAATTTTTAAGACATTAATAAATTTTATTTTAAAAAATAAACTTTATTTTTTAAATCAATAACTCAAAATTTACTTTGTGTTAATTTTTGGTATTTTCTTAGAAGTCTCATTTTTTGATGAATAATGAAAAATCTGAATTTTAATTGAACAATTATTTTTCATGTAATTTATTTATATTGTTAAATTATATTTTAAATTATATTTAATGTATAATAATTTAAATTATACAATAATAAAACCAAGTTATGTCATTTTAATCAATTTCACATTGAAATTGGGTATAAAAACATTTTGAACTTTTGAACTTTGTACTTTTAATGCCAGATTTCTCATCACGTCTATGGGATTAATTTTAAATTAATTTCTTCCACATCTATGAATATAATTTTTCTAAAATTGATTCCATATTTTTTATAAACATAATTTATAATTTCTAGTAAGCTCAAAATAGTTTTTTACCAATAATATTAATAAAGTTAATTCAAATAAATTATAGTGATTAAGGTAAAAATGAGTTTACTTAGTGGTTAAACTTTATGTTAAGGGGCCAAATAACCTATAAACATTTCCAAAATCCATTTTATAGAAATATTTGGACTCTATACTCCATTTTATCTAAAATTTATCATTATTTTTGGCACATGATGTAATAGAGACCTCTCAATAGTGTTTATCTTTTTATATTTTCAATAATACAACTCCATCTCCACTATAAAAAGGGAACTCAGCCCCCCCCCCCCCCACTTCTTCCCACCTGTCAAGCACTTTGGATCAGAAGAACCATATCCAAATATATTCAAAAAAAATTATCCTTTTATCTTAGAGGCTCTACTATAGTCATAAATCCAACCAAGTCATCCATTTGGTGAAAACCAAAATGAGTTACCCAAAGAAGAGGTAATATCATTCAACCAGAAATTTTGTTTTATTTCTATCTCCATCGCCTAATCTATTAGTTTTTCATACTTATATAAAAAATTAAGTATACTAAATATAATGATATGTTTCTATTCTAATTTTATGACCTATAATCACACATGCTTCCATCAAATGGGATACACAATCATTATTCATGTGTGTGGATCACTACCGTCTCACAAACTGATGTCATTCATTCTTCCATTTCCACCTTTTAAGGTTGGGAATAATGAGGTAATTTATAATTTTATATGATATATAAGATATTAATGATTTATTTATTCTTATTTAATTATTATATAACACATACCTTTATGATTTTGTTTTTTTTAGAAAATATGATAACTTCATTTGTGGATGTGTGGGATACCGCCTCCTCAAAGTTAAATCTTTGAAAATATCAATCCCAAAAGTATTTTTGCCTCGGCCGCCAATGATCCTACTTCTCCCTCCCGGTCGATGGACTATACCTAATTCTGTCAGATCCTACTCCCCCCTTCTAATCGGAGGTGGGAGACTTGTGATTTCATCCATAGGGGAAGAATTTGTTAGATATTCACTCAATTCTGCCCTTCTCAAGAATCCCCCTTTCACCGAAGGTCCCTATTCTCTTCCAAGAGGCTCCTTAACTTTCATTGCTTTCAATGGAGATTAATGGTTCCTCTAATCTTTTCAAGGTCACAATGGTGGCATGCTTCCTTCTCCAGCAGCCCTTGTTCGAATCCGTTGATCACTTCGTCTCTGAGTCTTGGAAGCTACAGGAGCGTGCGGTCGTCAGTTTTCTTGACCAAAGACATTTAATGATTTGCTTTGGATCAGAGAAGGATTTAATCTACGCCTGGTCTAAGGCCCCTTGAAGATGCAATGGGGCGTCTTTCTACCTATTTTTCTGGAGCTTCGACTTTCACATGCAACGTGACCCTTTGACATTCGTGACCGAGGTAAGTCTTCTGGGGATACCTATCTCATTTCATAATCCTTATATCTTGTGTGAAATTGGGAACATGATTAGGAGGTACCTTTGCTCTAATTTGTGTACTGAGTTTATTTGTCATAATATCTTCCTGATAATCTGTGTGGAAGTTAATACTGCAAGTTCACAGGTCTGGTGCATTTGGATTACAGATGAGAAGGATTTTCACTTGAAGTAGGAGGTGGTTTTTTAAGTCGTGGATGAATTATTGTGTCTCTTGCAACTGGTGTGGTCACCCAGAATTGAATTGTCGTAGCGGGAGGTCTAGTTGTTACTCACAAGTGATGGAGACGAGTCATAGAAGAGGATAGCTACTACTGGTATGGATAAGGACGTGAGAATGGATCACTTGGGTGATTGTTTGACAGAAAGAAGGGGTGAGGTGGGGGATAAGTTGGCCTTTGAGGAGGGCGTTGGGTGTGTCAGATGTGAAGTTGTTGCTGAGCAAGATGCTTGGATGGGAGAACCTATTGACAGTACAGAATTAGAGGAGCCAGTGGCACCATCTCTCAAGAAGGGGGTGGTCCGAGAGCCTTGGGATGGGAATGTAGTGGTAGATGAGCCAATGCCAACAGTGCTGATGTAGGGGATGACTCGGAATGGTGCTGATGTGGTTCTTGTTTTCTCTTTTGAAGAGATTATGGGAATCTAGTTGGGAGAATTTGTTACTAATGTGGCTGAGGATGGTGAGAATTCTGGTCCTGAGAACACAGTTCAGGGTAATTCTATGAAGAAGGTGGAGCACGGGCTATGGGACCCAATGGCTAAGCAGGTCTTTGATCACTTAAAGTTACCTTGGCCTTGTAAATGCATATAAAGTGAATGGGAAGGAAGTTGATGCTGGAGGAAGTGTGATCATGGTCTATACTAGAAATAGATTCCTTGAACTCGAAAATGTGGAAGAATTGCATGAAGAGGAGAATGATGCAAGGGAGGAAGGTGGCCTCCTGCAGCTTGCTATTTCTCCATTGGTTGCTGCAACTAGGGAAGACATATAGAACCTAGTGGATCAGCCACAATGTCTTGCTTTAGTGGATGATAACAGTCAGGTCCAGCAGGTTTTTTGGATTGGAGGAGGGTTATCAAGAGGTGAAAATCATGGTAAAGTTGGGTGACATCTCAGATAGTGACAAGGAAAAGGATAATCATGTGGTCCATCCCTCTTATAGTGATGTTGTTTAGGGCGAAAGGATAATGGTGCATGGGGAAGAAGATATTAACACTGGCCCACCACGACAAAGATCGAGAAAAGATTGTTCTTATCTTCTAGGGCTAGTGTCTACCAAATCTTCTTTTGGGAAGGAATGTTGGGATATGAAATCCTTGAAGGAGTTCCTAGCCTTTGAGAAGCTAAATCTTATAAGGAAATATGCCAAGGTTCTTAAGAATTATGAAAGATCAGAGTGGGAAACAGACATTGGAGAGGACATAATTTCTAATGGGGGTGGTGACGGGTATGATTTCTACAATTTTTAGTTGTTTTTTTGACTTATTGTACCTGTTTAATTCTTTTTATTTTATTAATAAATGGTCAGAGGCTTGCCTCTGACTGAGCATTTCTGGTGCCGTCTCCTCAAAGCGATGTGGTTCGTTCACACTTTCCATGGAATATATTAAGGATAGGTTTAGTATAAATATATGATATATATGAAAAAATAATTATACTATAATAATATCTTATATATATATATATTATTTACTTTCCTTCTGTCAATACGACATGAAAATGAAAACAACGTCCATGCGTACGTATGAACTACCGTCTCCAAAATTAGTGTATTTTATTTTCTATTTAAATATTTTATAGATTATTATAAACACATATATAATAAATATATATTATATTTATATCATGGTTATCATTATTTATATAATGAAATCATTATATAACTAAGAGGACAAAAAATATAACAAATCAAAACACACGCAAAAAATAAAGTGGTTTTTAACCGAAACGTAACTCTAACATGGAAATTTTAATAAATGGGTAATAAAAGGTCATAATTAAATCATATAAGTTATGATATAATTGAATATGGTTCCTTAATATATTTATAATAAACATATATTTATTATATGGGAGGTTTTAATGAGTACAATGAGAGTCAAGACATAAGGTAAGTGGATTTCTTGTCTCACTTTTATTTATACGATACGTATGCCTCATTAACCACTCGTTTAATTTGTGTGGTGTAGATGTTACCCATGAATGTATTATATTATTATTATACTTAAATTTATTTTTATTTACATATCCATTTTATAATATATCTTTCTTCCAGTTTATGGTTTAGAAGTTACTAAATCGGTAAGGTAATTTTATTTCAATTTACCATCATTTAGACACATGTTATGTTGTGAACCTATATTATTTTACAAGTTATATACACTATCCTTTGATCTGTTATATCATGAATATCATTATTTTAATGATATTTTAATGTTAATTTATGTAATTTTATCATGAGGATTAGGATTTAAAGTTACCAAAGTGGTAAGAGTTTATTGTTACAATCTCACCGTTTATCTTGATTGTTTAGTATTATGCTTCCATTTATTAAATATTGTGATCCATATCACATGAATTCTAATTAATTTTATTCTCTTATAGTTATTCATGTTATATCATAGTAATGGTACCATTTTTTTACTATTTTTTATTTAATATAATTAATAAAAAAATTAGTAAAATCTAAATTTATTTCTCTCTTCGATCAGAAATCTATTTTTTCACAAAAACAATGTTTCCTAAAAAAAATTCAAAAAATTAAATGATAATTTATTATTTATTTTTAATTAAACATATTGAATTATGTATTAAAAAAGTTCAAATTTTTTTCTAGATTCCTTTATAAATTTTCAAATATATTTTCAACAAAAATGTTTTTAAAATAATTTTTAAAGCTTCATTTATAAGATTTTAAGGAAAAAGGTTTTCAAAAAAGAGTTATTTTCAAAGAATATTTTAAATTATTTACAAATATTCCTTTATAAGTTTACAAGTAAAAATGTTTTCAAAAGTTTTTAATGTTTAAAATGGGATTCAAATTATTTTTAATGCTTCATTTATAAGTATTCAAGGAAAAAGGTTTTCAAAAATGTTTTATGTTTAAAATTGTTTTTAATGATTTTCAAAAGTTTTCTTTATATGTTTTCAAGGAAAATTGGTTTCAAAAATTATTTAGGTTTAAAAAAATTGAAATGATTTTCAAATATTCCTTTATAAGTTTTTAAAGAAAAACTTTTTCAAAATTGATTTATATTTAAGAAGTGATTTAAATTATTTTCAAATCTTCCTTTATAAGTATTCAAGGAAAAAAATCAATAAAATGTTATGTTTAAAAAGTGTTTTAAATATTTTTCAAATATTACATTTTAAATTCTCAAGGAAAAATATTTTTAAAATTGTTATATTTTTAAAAAGTGTTTTAAAATATTTTCAAATATTACTTTATAAGTTTTCATGGAAAATGGTTTTCAAAACAAAATTTGTTTAAAAAGTGTTTTAAATGAATTTCAAATATTTCTTTATAATTTTTCAAGGAAAATAGTTTTTAAAAAAATTATGTCTAAAAAGTGTTTTAAATTATTTTCATAGCTTCCTTTATAGGTTATCAAGGAAGTTTTTTATAAAAAAAATATTTTTAATAAGTGTTTCAAATGATTTTAAAATATTAAATTATATTTTTTCCAAAGTGGTTTTCAAAGAAGGAGATTTTAAAAATGTTTCATGTTATTTAAATTTATTTTCAAAGAAGTATTATTTTTCTTAAGAAATGTTTCAAGTGATCTTTCAAAATCCTTTTCCATATAAGATGTCATAATTTGATATATTTTATCATTTACTAGGGATATGATCCAATGACACCATTCTTATTTTTATTTGAATGATTTTTTTAAGATCAAAATTTGTTTATAACATCCTTTTCTCTTCTAAGGGTTATATTAACATAAAATTATTATGAAACCTGCTTCCTTTCATGACTTATTCTATGATGAAGTGATTATGAAACTTATTCCTTTTTCATAGTTTATGATATGATAAAATATTTATGATTCCATTTTTATTTCATGTGTTATGATATGATGTTTATCAAACCCATCCCTTTTTGTGGGTCATGATATGATGAGTGTTTTATTATCTTGTGGCACATGTATGTATGATTTCATTATGAGATGGGTTGGAACTATATCTCACTACAATGCATTGGGTAAAAATTTATAACTCATGAGATATACATGGATGGAATGGGGATTGAACTCAGTTCAGTAAAGGAATTTGTCCTATGAGATGGTCCTAGGAGTGAACCTTGACTATTAATATGGTCTTTGGGGTAAAAATTGACTACTAAGATGGTATTGGGAGTCAACCTTGACTTATGAGATGGTTTGGGGAGTGAACTCATTCCACAAAAAGTAAAAGGGTTGTAACTGAGGATTGTGGTGTGTCCCACCTAGTAGGTGTATCCCCAATAAAGTACCCTAATAGGTTTTGAAAATTTGCCATGACTTATTGTTAATGAGTTTATATACATACGTGTATGCCAAAAATTTAATGTATTGTTAATATTTTATGATTTCTTGGCTTATTCTCTTGATTCATGTGTTATTTGTGTCTTATTAACTACTAATATTTATTCCATGATTCATATTTATATTCTTTGATATGAAAGGTATTATTTTCAAATGTTATACTCATGTTCTAATACCACTATACTTATTTTATTCTTATGTATATCCTTTATTTACCATTACTGAGCATCTAGCTAACCCTCTCTTATATTTTCTTTCAATGGGTTTTGAAGAAAGGTTTTATATAGTAGTAATAAAAGGGAAGATTATTGTGGAAAACATTAAAGATATTTTCAAAAATAAGATTATTGTGTTTCAATTTTCCAAAGACACTAATCTAATATGGTCCCCAAGTGTAATTTTTTATGTGATGAATATTCATCTAAAATGATTTAATATCCTTGCATGTTAATCCTATATTGTTATAGTTGTTATCGAATGAAAGGTTTAGTAAACCTTTAAAAACTATGATGAGAAAAAAATTGTGATGCCTATGCATATTTCTAAGGATATTTCTATAAGTGTACCCAAGGATAATCCTAATGTTTCATAGATTTAAAATAAGGTGTCATGATTTAGACATAATATAACTAGTTTTTCATAAATATCTGGTTTTTACTATGATAATTGTTTCACAAACTATGTTATCTGGTATTAGTCAATAATGGGAACTAGAAGGAAATGGGTTAACATTGAATGTTTTAGATGTGAAATTATGGAAATTATAAAAATTGATTTCTTGACTGTAAATATAATGAAGATAATTATGAAGGTGGAATAATTATTTTTTATATTTCTAAAGATAAAGATATTGAATGAAATGTGAAAGTTATGGGATTTTGTAATGGTATTTTTTATATTAAACAGAAGAAACGTGGTTAAATTGTGGTTGAGGAGTCTTAAGACATGATTCATATTTCATATTCTAGGAAATATGTATTAAGGAATAGAATGAGAAAGCATTGTTAATGGCTTAAGGATGAAGTGTAGTAACCTAATTGTTTATTTATTTGGATTCAAGAATTATTAGTTGTGAAATATATAAGGACTATTCAGTTTATTTTTTTCCCTAAGAATTTACAAGAATATGTTGAACGGTTCTGATGGACTAGAAAAGTGATTTAATAGAATGGTGATATTCATAGAACATACAAGAATAAGGGAAATATAACCATTAATATGTTCTCTATGTTGAGATAATGATGTAGGGATAAATATATGTTGGATATGAATAAGTAAATGATACAATACAGATTACCTTGGAACTGATTAATAATTTTTTTTAAAAAAAAATTGCTATCAAGGGTGGATTTTATGAAATTTTTTGGAATTAAGTAATATATCAAATAATATATAGAATAAAAATTCATTCATGTTTTCAATAATTATTTATGGTAGTTTAGGTTATTAAAATGTTTTAAGATAATACATAATAAAGGTATACACATGTTTAGTGTGTGACAACCAAGAGATACTTTATGATATATGGGGGGACAATGTTAAGCTGATTTTGGGAAATTTAGTGAACTTATTTCTAATGTTTTATATTTTCAGATTTCAAAAGGGTTATAAGGCTAACCATTTATGGAAATTTTATGTTAAACTTTGGATTAATTTTTTCAGATTGAAGTATTACCTCACCATATGAGGATTTATTCAAGTTGTATAACATATTAAAACCATTTTTATGTGATTCTTTCTAAATATAGATATAATGACTTATCATTATACCCCATGATCTGTTAGTACTTCATGAATGACAAATTCAACTTCATTTATTAGAGTAATAGATGAAGTCGAAATTGAGCAAGGCATGACCAAAGGGTGATATTATCCATATAAAAAAGGAATAAAATCAAGTAAGTATATTTACTTATGTCCATATATAGTAAAATAATGACTAAACTCTAGAAAAATTATATCGAAAATTATTTATCCTAACACCTACATTTCTATTGAACTGATGGTCTTATATTCCATCATAGATTAACAGTTTTTGGACCCTTGACTTTCCATTGATCATTCACTTTATGGTGACCAATGATCTTTATCACTCTCTATAATTATTTATATTTTTCTTCCATGTCTAATATTTACTCCCAACCTATGTTCTCAAATGTTGAAACCTAGTTTAGTGTTACTTTGGGTAATTATTAAAGTTCTAACTTTCCCTTTCTAAAGGAAGTTTTATTAGTAATTTCTTACGATGTGTTTTTATATGAAAGGAATTTTTAAGAAAAAAGCATTTGATAATAAAGATGAATTTCGAGAGAGAAATTAATTTTAAGGGGGGTATAATGTAACACCATGATATTTTGGGAAAATTTTCTTTTCTAATTAATTTAGTGTTTTCAAAATTCTACATTTCACGCTACACTAAATATAGAGTGTGTTATATGAAAGCACCAAGTTAGTCTAGATTTTTACACAACACCATTTTGATATTTCACTACATGTAACACTTAAATTACATTTTGGTACACACAACACTATATTTATCCTCTATAATATACAATAATATGTTCCTTCTATAACTTTTATGACACTTATGACATAGTTTTACCAAATAATAATGTAAAATTAATATAATTATTAGAATATTATTATTGTTGTCACCTAGCCATTATAATGATGGTTATGGATAATATTAATTAAATATTTAAAATATTGTTTACACACATATATAATAAGGGTTATTTTGTGACCAATTAACAAGAATTGAAAATAAAATCCTTTTTAAAATATAGGAAATATTATTTTTGGAAAACTATATTTATGCAATCAAACACATTTTACCTCAATAAATTAATTAAAATAATTTTGATAAATTATTTTAATGAAATATATATCAATTATATTTAGTCAACTATTAAATGTTCATATTATGTGTTTTCTAGAAAATATATAATAATAAATCCAATTTTTTGAATAAAAAAGATATCTTTTGTAAAAGGTAATTTTACTACCTTTTAATAGTGAAAATATTTTAAATATAATTTTTATTTGATAAAATAAACTTAATTTTTGAAGGAGTAAAATTAAAATTTACTTTGTGTGAACTTTTGATATTTTTCTTATAAGTTTCATTGAATAATAGTGAACAACACTGAATTTTAATTGAAAAATAATTTTTCATATAATTTATTTATATATTTAAATTAATTTTAAATTGGTTTTAAAGTATAATTATTTAAATTATAAAATAATTAAACCAATTTATGTCATTGAAATCAATTTAACATTGAAATTTGATATAAAAACATTCCAATATTTTGAACTTTTTACTTTAAAAACATGTTTTCCCATCATGTCTGTGGGGTTAATTTTAAATTAATTTTTTCTGCTTATATGATCATAATTTTTCAAAATTCATTCCATGTTTTTAATTATAATAATTTATAATTTATATTAAGATCAAATTAGTTTCTTAACAAAAAATATTAGTGAAATTAATTAAAATTAAGAACAACGATTAAGGTAAAAATATAACGACCCATACTTTACATACATTGTTAATACTTCAAAATTGAAGTATACTTATTACAACATATAACAAAACCATGAAAGGAACGTATAGGTATAGTGTCTTTAGAAACTGGGAAACATAAACAACTGGTTCATAAAGCGTCTACAATGTCTCCCATTTATTTCATCATATCTATAGTCCCTTTTGGAATATCTTACTTAATAACCTTCTTCCTGGACTGGAGAAATAAAACATACAAAAGGGTGAGCTCAAATGCTCAGTAAGGGTAAACAAAAGAAATATCAATCACATCATATTCATAAGAACATAACTTTTGGAAATCGTAACCTCCAAAAGAGAGCATAATTTCATAACATGGGATAAATCATAGTAGTGAAATGTAATCCCAATAATCATAACTTAAAACATGAAACTTTGTGGCATACACACATAATCATAGAAAATCATTTCTTATTAGTCAAGACTCATTTCCAAGACTATCTTAGTGGACAAAGTCCATTTCTGAACCGAGTTCACTCCTCGTTTCAGTCCTGTTTCACTAAACCGGTATAACCTACCATTCCAGCCATGTCTATATCATGAGATATAAAATCTGTACCCAATTCATTGTAGGGAGATATAGGTCCCACCCATCTCATAATGAAACCATTCTTATGTGTGCCACAAAAATCATAAATCATACATCATTGCATAACCCATGTAATAAAAATGGAATTCTTAAACATTGTGATAGCATAAAACAATTCATATAAGATAAATGAATTCATAAAAATAATTCCATCACAACATAATCAAATCAATGTAATGATAGGTATAGAATCAGAACCCTATATTATCTTAGATGGAAAATAATTTTGATAAAACACTTGAACTCCATTCTTGAGGAAAATATCCTTTCTACTTCAAAAACATTTTTCCTTTCTTAACATGTCATACAATTTTAAACTAAAAGAAGTTGATTAAAAATAAACTTGGAAACTTGTAAAGGAATCTTCTTGGAAATAATGTTTTAAAAATCCATTCATTCCGTATAAGTGAAAAAAACATTCTTCTCGTACTTTTGTCGGAAAAGTCAAAAAAGTACCTCGTACGAAAAACGACAAAAGATTCCTTTCATATCTTTTACTAAAAACTCACCTAAGGGTAAAATTGGATTTAAAAAATTGTAGGTGGATTGAAATAATATTACATATTGAGGAAACTTTTATGTGGATGATAAAATACACCCCAGTAAATTCCAAAGTATAAACAATCTCGGATAAAAATGAGATTGTGATATTTCCCTTACCTTTGGTTTGATATGCTTTTTCCGTGTCTGAACCTCCTGTATAATGATTTAAATAATGTTATTGAATTATTATAGAATCATACTTATTTTTTTGATATCATATATGGTCATATTATTAGCTTATTATTAGTAATATTTCATCACTACTTGTTATTCGGGTGTTTATTACTTTTTGTTCTTATAAGTGTTTGTCGAATAAATTCTTATTCTTCTATTTAGGTTATATATACCTCATTTACAGAATGGTATTAGTGTAATATATATCATATTCATTCATTAAATTCATTTATATAATCATTATGAAATTAATATCATGTAGAACGAGTCGCATCACATTGTGGAGACGGTATTCCGTACGTATGCACAAGTGATGATATCGTTCCTATGATCATGGAATTGTATTGGAGTGTATGTATACTATTTCAGAATTAGTATCACTTTATAATAGTCATATATAGTCATTATTTACACCATTATACCCATCCAAGTAAGGTGGTGGTGGAAAATAGATTACACCACGGCGTGGAGACGGTATTCCGTACGTACGCACGTGCGGTGATTTCTTTTTCCATAGGATGGATAGATGGTGAAATAGGGTTGTTTCATACTTATAATAACATATAATTATATTAGTGATACTTATGTTATTACTTCATAATGAAACAACTAAAGAAGAAGAAGTGGAAGAAGAAATAAAGATGAAAGAATCGGTAACGGACATTACCTCTTCTTTGAAGTGCTTCTTTGAGACCTCCTTTTAGGGCACTAAAATAGGTCTTTGAAGAAGACCAGAACCTCTAGGATTTTTCGAGGGAAGTGGAGAGAAGAAATTGGCAGGGGTTGGCCGAGCTTTAAGGATCAAAGTGGTGTGAGGAAGAGGGTGAGGAGGTTCCCTTTTATAAGGGAGGAGAGGGGCTCCTTTGGAAAAACTAAAAATATTATTTTATTATAAAGTCAAGTTCGGTTTTAAATAGCTCCAAATTGATTATTTCGAATATAAGGTGGGGATGGATCTAAATCCTCTCATCCAATAGAATTTAGACAATTTTAGGTTCCTATTTTAACCTTATCATTTAGATTTAACATTAAGTTAAATAATTTTACTTTTATCGTGTCTTCTTGTGTTCTTATACTATAAGGTTAATAAACTTAATATAAGCATCCAAACGAACCCCAAGTTGTTTATTATTAATATATATAACCTTATATAAGTCATTTTGCCGAACCTTAGATTTTTAGGAATAAAATAACAATTACTAATATAATATTTGTTTTAAAAACTATTTTATGTCAATTTTGACACTATTTAGTAATTAATTTTTGTGAAAATCATAACAGAATGATTAGTTCGAAAAAAGTTACTTAAATCAATAATAACATGTCATATTAATCTAGAAAATTATTTTAATTCATAAAAAGTCTCAAATTACATTTATTTTGGTGTTTATAACATCAATTATGTCAATATTTCATTAATAAGATAATTACTGCATCATCTTTGTGTCATAAATAAATTAAATTATTTAATGTCTAAAAATTACAAATAAAATAAAATTATGTAGGAACTATTTTTATCTTTCTAAGGAATATTTATAGTCGAATTTATATTATGTATAACCCCATATTAAAAATGATTTACTTATTAAACATTGATTTTAACTATTTTAACCCTTCTTTAAATAAATTAATAATAAATGTCCTAATCTAATAAAAGTGGGCCTAAATGGTCATATTTTATTCCTAAGGTTTTGTTTTGTCAACTTAAACTTGTCTAATAGAATTAGGACACGTGTTAAGGTAATAATAATATCATTTTTACCCTTAATTACCCTATTTCCTTTTAACTGTGGTAAAAAAAAGTAAAAAGTTACTATTTACCAAAAAATTATTTTCATCTCATTGAACCACATTTTACTTACTGACATCAACTGTGTCTCTTATATTTTCGAAATTCCACTCACAGAAGCGGTAAAATTATGTTTTATGAAAAATTCAATTTTTTAACTACCACTTAGTGGTTTCACTATTCATCAAAAATTGAAAGTTTTTAGAAAAATACCAAAATTTCACCCTAGGCTAATTTCAATATTCCGAATCCAAAAATGAAGTCCATTTTGAAAAATAAAATTTATAAAATTTCAAAAAGTGGTTATTACTATTCATAACGGCTAGTTTTAATAATATTTTAATAGCATATCATTGTTTAGTGAAACTCGGTATTGCGTACGACACAAGATATCGAGGAAGGTCGCGGTTGCGTGTAAAGCAAGCCAAGCTAGTGTTGTGTGTAGTGAAAGATTCCTTTGATGATTTATATAACATAAAAACAAAATATTTCACATAAAAGTCTCGGGTGTTACATTCTACCCCCCTTAAAATGAATTTTGCCCTCGAAATTCGTCACTTTGTAACAAACAGATGAGGATACCTCTCCCTCATCATATACTCAAGCTCCGATGTAGCTTCTTCTAATTAGTGGTTCCTCCATAAAATTTTCACCATGCAAGTGGTCTTGTTTTGTAGGACTTTTTCGCTACGATCCAGAATCTCTATCGGTTGTTCTTCATAAGAAAGATCTTTCTCCAGCGGTACAACTTCTGAGCTGAGTACATGTGAAGGATCAGGTATTTACTTTCTCAGGAGAGATACATGGAACACATCATGAACTTGAGAGAGATTCGGTGGAAGCGCCAATCGGTAAGCTACCTTCCCAACACGATCCAGTATTTCGAAAGGACCGATATATCTAGGGCTCAACTTCCCCTTCTTTCCAAATCTCATAACCCTCTTCCAGGGAGATATTCGTAAGAACACTTTATCACCCACTTCAAACTCTAGGTCTTTTCTTCAGTTGTCGACATAAATTTTCTGTCAACTCTGAGCTGCTCTTATGTGTTGTTGAATAGATCTGACCTTTTCTGCCATTTCATCAATGAGATCAGGTCCTAAAAGCTTTATTTCCCCAACTTCATCCCAGAAAGTTGGAGTCCTGCATTTCTTTCCATAGAGAGCTTCATAAGGAGCCATCTGAATACTGAAGTGAAAGATATTATTATAAGAAAATTCCACAAAAGTTAGGTGTTGATACCAACCACCTTTTAAATCCATAGATCAAGCTCTCAACATATCTTCTAGAGTTTGAATTGTTCTCTCAGACTGACTGTCTGTCGGAGGATGATAAGCAGTGCTGAAACTCAACTCTGTATCCAGAGTATGCTGAAGACTTCGCCAGAACTTCGAGGTAAATCTCGGATCCCGATCAGATATAATAAAAAGTGGTACTCCATGCAATCTTACCACTTCTTTTACATATATCCTGGTAAGATGATCTAGAGAGAAATCCTCTCTAATAGAAATGAAGTGTGCAGAATTTGTAAGACGATCAACTATGACCCAGATAGCATTATTGCATTTGGATGTTTTAGGATGTCCTGTGACAAAGCCCATAGTGATGTTTTCCCATTTCCATTCGGGTATGGTTAATGGTTGTAACATCCCCTTAGACTTCTATCTCTCAGCTTTAACTTGTTGAAAAACCAAGCATCGAGAGACATATTCAGCAACATCTCTTTTCATGTCATCCCATCAGAAGTACTCTTTTAGGTCCCTATACATCTTCGTGCTTCTAGGATGAATAGAGAATGAATAACTATGAGCCTCATCCAGCATCTCCTTCTTTAATTCGGGGATGGGAGGAACACAAACCCGATTCCTGAACTTTATTATCCCATCACAATCAAGGTTGAATTCAGGAACATTTCTCACCTTCTTTTGTAACTCGACATCTTCTTTCTGTGCCTCTTTAATCTTCACATGTATAGATGGTTGAACATTCATTTAAGAAAGATATGATTTTTCCCCTTTAATTATAATTTCAAGATCCATCCTTTGTAAATCCATAAATATTGGATCTTTTGTGATTCTCATCATGGATAAACTAGCATGGTCTTTTCGACTTAATGCATCTGCCACCTTGTTTGCTTTCCTAGGGTGGTAATGGATTGAGCAGTCGTAATCCTTAATCAGCTCCAACCATCTTCTTTGGCGCATATTCATCTCCTTTTGTGTGAAAATATACTTTAAACTTTTATGATCAGTATAAATATTACACCTTTCACCATAAAGGTAATGCCTCCAAATATTTAATGCAAATATTATCGCAGTTAACTCCAAATCATGAGTTGGCTAATTTTGTCATGTATTTTCAACTGTCGTGAGGCATAAGCTATCACCATATCATTTTTCATAATAACACACCCCAATCCCTTCTTGGATGCATCACTATAGATCACAAACCTTTCTCCACTACAAGGCAGTGTGAGCACAGGTGCACTGGATAACCTTCTTTTCAACTCCTTGAAAGTCTCTTCACATTCCTCCGTCCAAACAAACTTAACTCTTTTCCGAGTCAACTTGGTGCGTGGATTAGATAATTGTGAAAAATATTTCACAAAACGTCGATAATATCCAGCCAAACCAAAAATCTTCGGATCTCGGTTACTGTTGTTGGTCTCGACCATCTTTTGATAACCTCTGTTTTTGCTGGATCCACATATATCCCCTCTTTTGAGATTATGTGACCCAAAAATGCAACTTTTTGAAGCCAAAATTCAAACTTGGTAAATTTGGCATAAAGCTTCTCCTTTCTCAGGGTCTTCAATATAATTCTCAAGTGATTTTCATGTTATTCCTTTCTCTTTGAATAGACAAGAATATCGTCTATAAAGACTACCACAAAATGATCAAGATAGTCTCTAAAGACTCTATTCATTAGATCCATGAAGATAGCAGGGGAATTAGTAAGACCAAATGGCATCACTATAAATTCATAGTGTCCATACCTTGTACAGAAATCCCTCTTTGGTATATCCTCCCTTTTGACCCTTAATTGAAGATACCCTGAATGAAGATCAATCTTAGAAAAGTATTGAGCTCCGCGTAGTTGGTCAAATAGGTCATCAATGTGCGGGAGAGGATATTTTTTCTTGATAGTGATCTTGTTAAGTCCTCGATAATCAATGAAGAGTCTCATTAATCCATATTTCTTCTTAACAAACAGAACAGGTGCTCCCCAAGGTGACGCACTAGGGCATATGAACCCCTTATCAAGATTCTCTTGGAGTTGCTTATTCAATTCCCGCAACTCAATTGGGGCCATTCTATAAGGTTTCTTTGAAATAGGCAAAGCACCTGGTACGAGTTCTATTGAAAAATCAACTTCACGATTCGGTGGAAGACCCGGTAATTCCTCCGGAAAGACATCATCAAACTCCCGTACAATGGGCATATTCTTAATCGTGAGTTTCTCACCAACCATTTTAGATAAATAACCTTCATTTAGTGGAATCAATACCCATAAAATGGAAGAAATTTCCACTGGAAGGTTATGTTCATCCTTGCATCGATAGACGATCATAAGTTGATCTGGAATATGAAATGTGACTTCCCTTATTTGGCAATTGATATGAGCTCCATGTAGAGAAAGCCAATCCATGCCAAGAATCACATAAAATTCCATTATAGGAAGGATCACAAGATTTGAAGGAAGCACTTTCCCACAAACTTCAATCGGAGAAGAATTATAAACTTTTGATGCGACTATTGTTCCATTAGGTGTTGTCACAGCTAACTCAACATCTAATTGTTGAGTTAATACGGTGATACCCTTAGAAAATTCTTCAGAAATAAAAGAGTGGGTGGATACAGAATGAAATAAAACATTTGATACTTTAGAGTGGATGGTAAGTGTACCTCTCACCACATCTTTATCGTACTCCACATCGCTGATAGAAATTGCATGTGACTTTCCTTTGTCTTTAGCCTTAAGAGTTTGTTGAAGTCGACCATCATCATCAACCCTTAGATTAGGGCATTTATTGGAATAATGTCCCATCTACTTGCACTTGAAACATTGAAGTGTAGTAGGTTCATTCTGTGTATCCCTTCCTTTGTTTGCATCATTAGACATCTTATTCCCATCATCGCGGCATTCAAATGCCCGATGACCTTCCTTTCCACATTTGAAACATTTACTTGTCCCTTTAAGACAACTCCCTCCAAGTTTCTTTCCACACTTTGAGCATAAGGGAAAGCTCATCTTCTTTTCAGTGTGCTCTTTAGATTTTCCTTTGAATTCCATTTTCCTCTTCTTATCAAACCCATATGACTGATGGGTTACTTCAATCTCCATCTCAACTTTGAGAGCACATCGAACGATTTCCTCATAGCTATTGAAGTCCCTTATGGGTAAGGCCCTCCGAAGACTTGGTTTTAAGCCACTAAAGAATCGATCGATCTTACTCTCAGGTTGGATAATAATACCAGAAGCGTACCTTGCAAGTCTTGTAAAATTTGCTTCATAGGTGCCAACAGATTCATCATCCTTTTGCTTCAGTTCAAGAAACTCTTTCTCCATCTTTGTTCAGAGAATACGAGGGAAGAACTTATTGAAAAATAAGTTCTTGAACTCGTCCCATTCCATGGACTCAATTTCATCCCTTTTCCTCGTATTCTTAATACGCTTCCACCATTGATCAGCATCACCTTCCAAACGATACACTTCTAAGATGACTTTATCATGCTCAGAACATTGAAGAACTGAAAATATCTTTTCAGTAGTACTAATCCATTGTTCAGCAACTAATGGATCAGTAGACCCGCTGAATGAAGGTGGACGATGTCTCATGAAGGATTAAACACATTGTTGCTCCATCCTTTGCTCGTTTGGAAGTCCTGCATGATTCATAGCTTGAGAAAGTTGTGTGAGAACGGCTACAAGATTTTGCATTCTAGCTCCCATAACGTTTGGTTACTCAGGGGGACAATCATTTCATTGCCCATCGCATTCCGCATTAACACGATTCCTTTAGGTTCCAGCCATTGACTAAAACCAAGAAGAATAGTGTGAGCAACACTAATTATAATAGGAAAATCACATAATCAAGAATAAAATTTCACACTTAAGGTCTTATCCTAGGTTATTCATGGCCATTTCTAAAACACTAAGATTGTGTTCTATTCTTAGACTTATCCTTAGGGTTCTTACTAAGGCATTCACTTCCTAGTTTCCAAAGGTTGACTATACCTTTCCTCTGATACCAACTATAACGACCCATACTTTACATACATCGTTAATAATTCAAAATTGAAGCATACTTATTACAACATATAACAAAACCACGAAGGGACCGTATAGGTATAGTGTCTTTAGAAACTGGGAAACATAAACAACTGGTTCATAAAGCGTCTACACTGTCTCCCATTTATTTCATCATATCTATAGTCCCTTTTGGAATATCATACTTAATAACCTTCTTCATGACCTGGGGAAAGAAAACATACAAAAGGGTGAGCTCAAATGCTCAGTAAGGGTAAACAAAAGAAATATCAATCACATCATATTCATAAGAACATAACATTTGGAAATCTTAACCTACAAAAGAGAGCATAATTTCATAACATGGGATAAATCATAGTAGTGAAATGTAATCCCAATAATCATAACTTAAAACATGAAACTCTGTGGCATACACACATAATCATAGAGAATCATTTCTTATTAGTCAAGACTCATTTCCAAGACTATCTTAGTGGACAAAGTCCATTTCTGAACCGAGTTCACTCCTCGTTTCAGTCCTGTTTTGCTGAACCGGTATAACCTACCATTCCAGTCATGTCTATCTCATGAGATATAATATCTTTACCCAATTCATTGGAGGGAGATATAGGTCCCACCCATCTCATAATGGATCCATTCTTATGTGTGCCACAAAAATCATAAATCATACATCATTGCATAACCCATGTAATAAAAATGGAATTGTTAAACATCGTAAAATCATAAAACAATTCATATAAGATAAATGAATTCATAAAAATAATTCCATCACAACATAATCAAATCAATGTAATTATAGGGATAGAATCATAACCCTATATTATCTTAGATGGAAAATAATTTTGATAAAACAGTTGAACTCCATTCTTGAGGAAAATATCCTTTCTACTTCAAAAACATTTTTCCTTTCTTAACATGTCATTCAATTTTAAACTAAAAGAAGTTGATTAAAAATAAACTTGGAAACTTGTAAAGGAAGCTTCTTTTAAATAATGTTTTAAAAATCAATTCATGCTGTATAAGTTAAAAAAAACATTCTTCTCGTACTTTTGTCGGAAAAGTCAAAAAAGTACCTCGTACGAAAAACGACAAAAGATTCATTTCATATATTTTACTAAAAACTCACCAAAGGGTAAAATCGGATTTAAACAATTTTAGTTGTATGGAAATAATTTTACATATTGAGGAAACTTGGATGTGGATGATAAAATACACCCCAGTAAATTCCAAAGTATAAACAATCTCGGATAAAAATGAGATTGTGATATTTCCCTTACCTTTGGTCCGATATGCTTTGTACGTGTCCGAACCTCCTGTATAATGATTTAAATAATGTTATTGACTTATTAAAAAATCATAATTGTTTTTATGATAACATATATGGTCATATTCTTAGCTTATTATTAGTAATATTTCATTACTACTTGTTATTCGGGTGTTTATTACTTTTTGTTCTTATGTGTGTTTGTCGAATAAATTCTTATTCTTCTCTTTAGGATATAGATACCTCATTTCCAGAATGGTATTAGTGTAATATATATCATATTCATTCATTCAATTCATTTATTTAATCATTATGAAATGAAGATCATGTAGAACGAGTCGCATCACATTGTGGAGACGGTATTCCGTACGTACACACGAGTGATGATATCGTTCCTATGATCGTGGAATTGTATTGGAGTGTATTTATACTATTTCAGAATCAGTATCACTTTATAATAGTCATATATAGTCATTATTTACACCATTATACCCATCCAAGTAAGGTGGTGGTGGAAAATAGATTACACCACGGCGTGGAGACGGTATTCCGTACGTATGCACGCACGGTGATTTCTTTTTCCGTAGGATGGATAGATGGTGAAATAGGGTTGTTTAATACTTATAATAACATATAGGTATATGAGTGATACTTATTTTATTACTTCATAATGAAACAACTAAAGAATAATAAGTGTAAGAAGAAATAAAGATGAAAGAATCGGTAACGGACATTACCTCTTCTTTGAAGTGCTTCTTTGAGACCTCCTTTTAGGGAAATAAAATAGGTCTTCGAAGAAGACCATAACCTATAGGATGTTTCTAGGTAAGTGGAGAGAATAAATTGGTAGGGTTTGGCCGATCATGAAGGCTCAAAGTGGTGTGAGGAAGAGGGGGAGGAGGTGCCCTTTTATAAGGGAGGAGAGGGGCTCCTTTGGAAAAACTAAAAATATTATTTTATTATAAAGTCAAGTTCGGTTTTAAATAGCTCAAAATTAATTTATTAAGAATATAAGGTTGGTATGGGTCTAAATCCTCTCATCCAATAGAATTTATACAAGTTTAGGTTCCTATTTTAACCTTATCATTTAGATTTAACATTAAGTTAAATAATTTTACTTTTACCGTGTCTTCTTGTGTTCTTATACTATAAGGTTAATAAACTTACTATAAGCAGCCAAACGAACCCCAAGTTGTTTATTATTAATATATATAACCTTATCTAAGTCATTTGGCCGAACCATATATTTTTATGAATAAAATAACAATTACTAATATAATATTTGTTTTAAAAACTATTTTATGTCAATTTTGGCACTATTTAGTATTTAATTTTTGTGAAAATCATAACAGAATTATTAGTTCGAAAAAATTTAATTAAATCAATACTAACATGCCCTATTAATCTATAAAATTAGTGTAATTCATAAAAAGTTTCAAATTACATTTATTTTGGTGTTTATAACATCAACTATGTCAATATTTCATTAATAAGATAATTAATGCATCATCTTTGTGTCATAAATAAATTAAATTATTTAATGTCTAAAAATTACAAATAAAATAAAATTATTTAGCAAATATGTTTATATTTCTAATGAATATTTATAGTCGAATTTCTCCTATGTATAACCCCATATTAAAACTGATTTACTTATTAAACTTTGATTTTAACTATTTTAACCCTTCTTTAAATAAATTAATAATAAATGTCCTAATCTAATCCAAGTGGGCCTAAATGGTCATATTTTATTCCTAAGGTTGTTTTTGGTCGAATTACACTTGTCCAATAGAATTAGGACATGTGTTAGGGTAATAATAATATCATTTTTACCCTTAATTACCCTATTTACTTTTAACCGTGGTAAAAAAAAGTAAAAAGTTATTATTCCCCAAAAATTTATTTTCATCTCATTGAACCACATTTTACTTACTAACATCAACCGTGTCTCTCAGAGTTTCGAAATTCCACTCACAGAAGCGGTAAAATTATGTTTCATGAAAAATTCAATTTTTTAACTACCACTTAGTGGTTTCACTATTCATCAAAAATTGAAAGTTTTCATAAAAATACCAAAATTTCACCCTAGGCTAATTTCGATATTCCAAATCCAAAAATGAAGTCCATTTTGAAAAATAAAATTGATAAAATTTCAAAAAGTGGTTATTACTATTCATAACGGCTAGTTTTAATAATATTTTAATAGCATATCATTGTTTAGTGAAACTCGGTATTGTGTACGACACAAGCTATCGAGGAAGGTTGCGGTTGCGTGTAAAGAAAGAAAAGATAGTGTTGTGTGTAGTGAAAGATTCCTTTGGTGATTTATATAACATAAAAACAAAATATTTCACATAAAAGTCTCGGGTGTTACAAAAAATGAGTTTACTTAGTGGTTAAACTTTAACATAAGGTGCCAAATAACCAATAAACATGTCCAAAAGAAATTTTATGGCCATATTTGGACCATATACTCCATTTTATAAAATAGGACCATTATTAGAGAAAACTAATGTTATATATACCTCTCAATAGCTTTTACCTTTTTATATTTCAAGAATACCATTCCTCCTCCACTATAAAAAGGGCACTCGGCCCCCTCACTTCTTCACTGATCTCAAGAACATTGTCATAGAAAAACCCTATATAAATATCAAACCAATATACCTCCCTTAATAATATATTCCTTATAAATCAAACCAAATAATCCTTTTGATACAACCCAAAAAGTGTTACCCAAAGAATAGGTAACATCCTTCAACAAGCACTTTTGATTTATTTCTTTCTCCACCCCCTAAATTATTCATATTCCATGATCATATAATAAATATATTGAGATGTTTTAATTTTAATGTTAAGACCTATACTCACACACAATTCTATCAAATGGTATAATCAATCATCATTCATGTGTACGGTAGACTACCGCCATGCAAACTGATGTTGTTCGTTCTTCTGGTGACACCTTTCAAGGTTGGAAATAATGATGTAATTTACATTTTCTATGATATATATGATATATATGATTTAATTATTCTTATTTAATTATCATGTAATACATACAATCATGCTTTATATTTTTTGAAAATACGATAACTTTGGTTGTGAATATGAGGATTACCGCCTCCTCAAAGTGATGTGATTCATTCACACTTTATACAAAATGTATTAAGGATGGTTTTAGTGAATTTATAAGTTATATATGATATAATAATTATATTGGAATTATATTATTTATATATATATATTTCATTTTCATAATTTCTTTCAATACGACATGAAAATGGAAACAGCATTCATGCGTACGTACGGTCCACCGTCTCCATGAATAGTGTATTTCATTTTGTATTTATATATTTTCTAGATTATTATAAAGAAAATATATACTAAATATTTATATAATATTTATATCATTTAAATCATTATTTATATTATGAAATCATTATATAAGAGGACCCAAAATATAAATAATCTAAACACATGAGAAAAACAAAGGGGTAATTACCTGAAACGTAACTTTAACATAGAATTGTAAATAAATGGAGAATAGAAGGTAATAATTAAATCATATCTAGTATGATATAACTTAATATGGTTTTATAATAGATTTATAATAAACTTATATTTATTATTGATGAATTTATAATGAGTACAATAATATTTTAGACATAAGGTAAGGGGATTTCTAGTCGCACTTTTATATCTGTGAGACTTATGCCTTATTCACAATGCATTTTTTGTGGTGTATAAGTTAGAGTTAGTGTCCAAGGGAAAAAATTATATATTTATATTATATGTATTTAATAATAATAAAACTTTACATTATATATTGTTTTTTATTCCACATGACTCTAAGGAAATAATGTCCTAGAGTATACATCACATTGATAAAGTCATTATAGTTCCCCTCTATGATGAGAACCTTGATATGCTATGATGATATTCTCAAATAATTTTTTTTAGTTTTATAACATATTATGATGCAACACATAGTACATATACTATAAGTAACCAGCCTTAAACATTACATAATATTGAAATAAATGAATAATTCACATTGAGGATCTTTTCAGGTTTAGAGTTTTAGAGAATTAGGACATAACTATTACATCTCAAAAGATTATAAAGAAGACACTTCTACTCAGTTTCCATTTTTTCATAAAATAAAAACACTTAAAAAAAGGGTCATGCCTAGTTCCATGTTTTAGATAGTATGAATTTTCCTTGATCACATCCTTGACCCTATTCATCTTTAAGTCCTGTGAAAACATTTCAAAACTTTGGACGAGCATAAAAAGCTCAGAAGGGGTTATAAAACAAAGAAAGAAAACATTAGTTCATAAATACATTAAAAACATGAACTCTTTTACTTACCTCATGAAATTATAAGATTTATGAATAACACATAGAAATCATAAATCATAAAGTTAACTTGTGGCATCCATAACATACTTACATTGTAGCTATCACAACTACATAGGGAGTTACTTTGGAATATCCATCACAGTATATTCCCCAAATCTCTTAGGAGAAACATTCATGTTTACCTATTTCACATTACCCAATGCATTGGAGAGCTATCTCAGGCTCACCTGCCCTAGATTTATCATGGAACCACCCGTATATGTAAATAATTCCCAAAAACCATAACATGATCTTAACACATAACATAAGAATAAAGGAAAGATAAAATTCCCAAATTCAAATAATAATATAAAATTTAAATATATTAACGTATTAAAACCATTATCAAAACCATTTTCAATACCAAAAATAGTATATGGTATTTATTTTCCTATTAAAAACATTATGGCTTGTTAAGGAAGGCAAAGATCAAATAATACTCGTGGCGGCGGAAAGGTCATTGTCCCCACATACGCTAAAAAGAAACATTATTTTTTCTTTTCATTTAGTAAAATGCTTTGTAGAAAAATATTCCCTTTTAATGAAATGAAAATTAAAAGGTGTTTATACAGTGTATAAAATAAAGTCGTGTATTAAAACAAAATATGCATCAATGAAAGGAGATTGAGACGAAGTCCCTTACCTCATGTCCCACTAGACTCGATCGTTCTTTAATCTCCTGAATAATAAACTAAATATTATTCCTACTTTCTTATGAACCTTTTTCAAGTTTATTATTCCTTTTATATCACTTATTACCATCTTATAAACATTATGTAATTATTTAAGTTAATAATGTTTGTTTTGTTGATATTTGGTACTTGAGTCAAAAATGAACACCTTATATTTACAAGTTGTCCATGTGATCAATAATAAATTATATCCAGAATGACATTCATTATTTAGATATCATATATATCATATATATCTAGTATATATATATATATATAATAGTACATATCATTTGGAGGTAATAAATGAAATGCACCGTTCATGGATACGGTAAGTCATACGTACGCATGAATGCTACTTTCATTTCTATTTATTATTTTAATGGAATTAAAACATAATTATACATAGGTATATTATAATTCCAGTATATTATCATATATAAAATCATTAACTCCATCCTTTATATGTCCCACATATGGCATTAACGAGTCATATCACTTTGAGGGGGCGGTAGTCCGCACTTCCTCAAATGAAATTATCGTGTTTACCCATAATGAAAACCATAAAGGTATGCTATAAAATAAAAATATAGAAAAATAAATAAAATATAAAAATAATATATATCATATATAAATATATTTTCATCTTAATGGCCACCATGATAGGCGGTAAGAGATAATCGAACAATCATCGTATCGTGAGGCGTTAGTTTTCTATCCACAGAAACAGTATGTTCTTCACCCATTAGATGAAGGTTTGTGTAATTGAAGTTTGAATAATTCTCATAAAAACATACTAGTATATTTAGGATACTGGTTTTGTTATAAAATAAAGTAATAAAAAGAGTTTAGGGGTTGGAGAAGTAAAATAAAAGAAAAGAAGTTAAGAGAAATTGTTACCTTTAATTTGGGTAACCTCCATTTCTTTGAACCAAAAGGACTTCTTAAAGTGCCTTCTACCGAAAGTAAGGCTTCTAAGAGGTTGAGAGGGATGTAGGGAGATTAATTTGGCAGAGTTTGGACAAGACAAAGGTTTTAGAGGTGTGAGGAATTAGTTAGAAGTGAGGGCTTTTTATAAGGGGGGAGGGGCTCTTTATGAAATTGTGATAATATTATTTTATTATATAATGATATTCAGTTTATAAAGGTCCAAAACTAATTAAATTCTATTATAATATGAATCATGGTCGAAATAAAATCATCCAATAATAATTGGATAAGTTTTGGATATTTTTCTAATATATATAATCTTATTTATTTAAATCTTTTATTAATGAGGTAAATACTGCATCATTATTGTGTCATAAATAATTTAATTTATTTTATGCATAAAAATTATAAAAAAATACCATGATGTAGTAAATCTGTTCATATTTCCAATGAATATTTATAGTCGAAAAGATAATTTATATAACGCCTTGTGGAAATTAATTTACTAAAAGTTATTATTTTTTTGTCATTTTTTCCTTTACTTTAAGTTAGTTAATCTAAAGTGTCCTTATCACTCCCAAGTAGCTCAATGGGGTCCCAAAATCGACTCAAAGATGAACTCGGTCATAAATGTCTCAACAAGTAAGGTTTGGATAATTGTTAAGGTAATTTTTAATTATTATAATATTCTTTTTACATTGAATTACCCCATTTACTTTTAACCGCAGTAAATAAAAGTCAAAAGTTACTATTCACTAAAAATTATTTGTATCTTATTGAACGAAATTTTTCTTACTAATAACTACCATGTATGTCTTATTTTTGGAATTCAATTCATAGAAGTGTTAAAATTTCATTTAAATGAAAAAGTCGGTTTTTTAACTACTACTAAGTGGTTTCACTATTCATCAAAAATTAAAGTTTTTCAGAAAAATACCAAAAATTAAGCCTAAGAATTATTTGATATCAGGAATTAAAAAATGATGCCTATTTTTTCAAATTAAAAACATAGAAGTAGCGTTAATTAATTTAAAATTAATTCCTGTTGTTAAAACAAATAGCGTGTTTTTAAGGAGTAATAACTATCAAAAGATTGGCACTTGTTTATGTCAAATTTCAAAGTGAAATTAATTCCAATGACCAAAATTAGATTAAATGGTAAAAATATATTCTAATAACACTTTAAAACCAATTAAAATGATAATATAACCATATAAATAACTTATATTAAAATTCAGTTTTGAAATAAAATACAATATTTTTCACTATTCATTAAAAATGAACTTTATCAGAAAAATTCCAAAAATTTACAAAAAGTAAATTTTGATTTCCCCATTATAAAGAAGGATTTTATTAGGTCAAATATAATGTATTAAAGTTACCAAAACTATATTTAAATAGTGTTCTCAATTAAAAGGTGGTAAATCGACCTTTTAATGTAAATTATGCTTAAAATTAGATTCATTCACATTTTAAGCCTCTAAATTTTATTGGATAAATGTAAATACATTTAATAAACATGTATAATCATACTATAGTTAGTTTTTTTCATTCCCTCCAATACAGTTGTTTGGAGTTAACTACCATTTAAAATAATAATATTATATCATTAGTGTGCAATGTAAGATTTCAAAGAAACCCATTGTTGCGTATTGGGTATGCTATCGAACAAAAAAACCCCTTTAAAGTATAATTAATATTTAATTCACAAATATTAATAAAAATGAAATATGTCTTATTCTTTATTTACATGGGATGTTACAGACATTCAAGTGAAAGTACTCATAAGCATATGATTCTTCTTCTCATGAAGTTCACACTTGGTAATCACCAAGATGGCCGATTATAAAAATAGACCTCTCAGTTGGAATTTCACATGTTTTAGGGTTATCAGATATTTCTATCTACAAGTGTATGTGATGTTCCTTAAACAATAATATAACCATGATGATAAGAGTTCATGGAAAAGTTGGATATATTGGATACGTTATGAGTGACATGTCATTAATGAATAATTTTAGGAAGGATTTGTCACTTCTATATTTATGAAAGATTATATATTTTCCCTTTTATTGATATAGAACCATCATGTTAAATTCTATAATGATGGTGTAATGATGTGTTTATTTCATATATTCAAAAGAATACATACCGAGCATACCGGTTGGTGACACGGTTGTTCAACCTGGTTGATGAGATATTGTGACAAAGGGATTATTACATAGAGAGCATCCATATATGGTAATCGATGTTGTGATAAGAAGTTCTTTATCTTGGGTCCCATGATCCATTTATTAACAGTAATCTTGGACTTTAGGCAATCCTTCCTAGTGCCAATGTGAGGGAATCCTAGAGGGTCACACACTAAGTGTTTCCATTGATCTCGATTAAATTCTATTTGATTTTAATTGATGGAACAAATATTATTCTCAAGTATGATGAAAAATATTATTCAAGCTATATTCATCACATAAATTAAATAAAAAATTATTCATCAGCTTGTGAATAAAATATTTTTTTTATTTATTATATATTTAAATAAAAGTTTATTCACTATATATTGAATAAAATATTTATTTATGAATAAAATATTTATTTTGTTTTTCTAAAAATTATAGGGGAGTTCGAATGTGCCAAGATTGAGTCCAGTGACAAATATTGATTGACAAGGCTCTTACATATTATTTATTTTTGGGCAATTTTGTGCACACCACAAAATAAAAATAATATTATTATTATGTGTCTTGGGGTTTATTAAATGAAATAAATGTTATTTAATGGCTGGTATTCAATTAAATAATATTTTTTCTTAAATATTAAATCTATATATAGATGGATATGTATATTGTGTAAATCACCCAAAAAATTTTGATTAGAGAATTATGGCGCACAACGAATTCTATTTCAACTCCTCCTTCTATGTCCCTCTCAAGAATTAAAAGTGTAAGAGATATTTCTTTAATACTGAATAATGATTGATCAAGAAGAAATAACACAAGATAATCGAATCATCGTGTTATCACCTATAAATCGAGTGGTGTTTCTAGAAGATCATAGGAGCATGTGTGGATCACTATTAGAGGGATTATAACCTTGCATCATGTAACCACCTGGAATTATATCGATAAGATTTACCTTCTTATAATTATGTTATATAGTATAAATTACATAAAATCATATTGATATCCCAATACAAAATTTATTAATTAATAATGAATGAAATAAACAGCATTTATAGAAATTAAGGAACATATACAAATAGAATAGTAACTTGACCATTGGAATAGTAATATGAACCTTAAAAATATAAAATAGTCCAATAGTATAGCAACCTCACATATTAAGGTATAAATAAAATGTAGGAATCTTATGTATGAAAAATATAATATATTTATATCATTAAATAATTAAATAAATGTTTTACAAATGTTAAATTAAGTGTTAGTATTTTTGTAAGTCATAAATAATTATTTTCAATTTTATAATTAACACTTTTTCATAAAATTGATTTATAAACAAATTTTTTTTGTCTTATTATTATAAGATAATTTTATGAGACCTTAATTAATTTTTCGAAGTGTAATAAAATTAGTTATAATTTAAAAATTTTTATTTTTTGAGTAAATGATTATTTTAATTAAAACATAAATTTATAATATTTATAAAATTATTTTCATAAAATGGAGTTCACTTTTTCAAATGGTTCGGGTTAATTTTTTGGATGTTTCTAAAATAGTTGAATTTTTGGTGAATAGTGAAATACGGTAATTTACGGTATATATACATTATAAGTTAAATACATTGTTCATTGAGTCATTGCTAATGTAATCACAATAATACATAAATACCTATTATTATTTAATATATTTAGTGATATGATTCAAACTATTCAAGGTCATCAGTCAAAATAATAAACTAACGATTAAATTAATCAAAAAACACCCCTTTCCTCCACTATAAATATCACCCATCACCACCTCTTCTCCTCACACCACTTAATTCTTGAAGCTTGCCCAATTTCTGACCCAGAAACATCCAAATACACTCCCCCATTTCTAGGATCATTATTTCTTAACAAATAACCAAATCCAATTTATCTAAGAGGGATCTCATAGAGGATAATTCAAGAGGTAAAACCCTCTTTCTTTTTCTTTTAATTTATTTTCAATTTCATTCATTTTTTTATTCTCTCTCCGCCTTTCTTTAAAAAAATGGAATGATAACTCCATTATATTTTATATATTTTGGTATTATTAAGTTATTGTAATAACCCACAATCATTTCTCTTCCCCTCCCCTTTTGTACTAAAAATGAAAACATCATCTGTGATGTGTTAATTTATTGCATTCAAGGACGATGATGTTTTCAATTTCCATTCCCTCCTTCATGACTGATCATAAAATAATTTTTATGGTTGAAATAGTTTAAAATATATGTATTAAATCATATTTAATGTTATATATCCATTATATATACATAATATTAATTAATAAAACAAAACTAGTTTCTGATGATTGAAAAAACTACCAAAATAATCTAAACGATTATCACTAACATATTATCTAATGATTCAACATCACCCCAAATACCCAAATGACTTATATTACCATTTAACCTTATGGATTTTAATTAATAACATATAACTTCAATTATGGACAACCATTCCCATTTTACATTATTTTCCATACACGTATTTAATGAAATCAGTCATGAAAACCAAGGAAACCAATGCTCCCGAGAGATGAAATTGAATCTCATACCCATAAAAAATTCCATAAATTAACTTAATAAAATTATAATAAATAAAATACATGTATAAAAGGTTTTGAATTTATTTATTAATGGATTTAATATGGTTATCCAAGACATTACTTTCAAGCGCAGAACACTTTCGTACATAAGGTAACAGATTGTCTCCAAACCCTCATTTTTCCTTCGGGTTACGCAATATGTCTCTTTAACCCACTCTAACTCTTCTTTATTTATATATAATTATTAAAAAATATGTTTATATTTTTGAAACATTTTTATCAATATAATTACATTATTATTTTAAATATAAATACATGTTTTAAAAAATCACTTCTTAATTCATCCTATAAGAAAGCCCAATTAAATGAAACTTCTCAATTTCTTACCCATTTTCAAATGCACTACATAATCTGTTTTAAGAAACCAATATTTTTATAAAATCACTAATTTTAACATAAAAATCTATCTGGGTTCATTTCAAGTTTTATAAATACAATTATTCCTTTTTTTCAAGAATCTTTAAAATTTTCCCTTAAACTGCACTAAACTGTTTTATTTATAAAGTTTCCTAAACATTATTTTTACCATTTTTAAATTCTATTTGACATAATTTTTCATGATATATGCCTATTTTACATTATGAATTTCCATGTATGATTTAAATTCATTCTTTATTAGATACAATTATGATATTCCCATTTGATATTCCACTTATTAGGATTATGATACCCAATTCTTTCTTTGTTAAACCATTATATTTATTTTTTATTCATTATTTATGATTATTTATGTGAAACAATATTCATGAACATATTACAATGTATGTTGCTAGATAGTTCTCAAATTAATTGGGTAATGTTCAGTCTCATGATACATCATGTGAAACAGTCTTGTGGGTTAGCCATGACTCGTTCTCTATGTGCAACGATCTTGGTGGTTAGCCTTGACTTATGCTCCTTAAAGTGCAATGATCCTTGAGTCCAGCTTACGTCATCACTACTGGAAAAATACCCTATACCAACGGTTTTTAACCATTGGTATAGGTCCCCAAACTGTTGGTATAGGATATACCAACGGTTTGGAGGACCGTTGGCAAGTAAGCCGTGACAATAGGTCTATACCAATGATTTTGGGAAAACCGTTGGTATAGGGTCTATACCAACAGTTCTAAAAACCTTTGGTATAAGTAATTAGAAAATCTATACCAACGGTTCTCAAAACCGTTGGTATATGTATTTCAAAAAAGAAAAATCCAGTGGGATTTGATCCCAGGACCTACAGTTTATAACAGAATGACTTAACCACTAACCTAACATGACTTTTGTTAACATAATTTCATAAATATATATATGTATTCTTCTAATTATTTTAAATTTTTATTTATATAATGTTCTCCGTAGGTAGATTCCAATAAAAATCAAAGGACCTTTCCCAACGGTTTTTCAAACTGTTGGGAAAGGTCTTGCTTTTTTTTGGGTATTTTGGCCAAAGGTTGAATTCTGGACACCCTTTCCCAACGGTTTAGACAAACCGTTGGGATAGGCTACCCTTTCCCAACGGTTTGGCCAAACCGTTGGGAAAGGTGGTCCAGAATTCAGCCTATCCCAACGGTTTGGCCAAACCGTTGGGATAGGCTCACCTTTCCCAACGGTTTGGCCAAACCGTTGGGAAAGGGAGTCCAGAATTCATCCTTTCCCAACGGTTTGGCCAAACCATTGGGAAAGGTGGCTAACAAATGGGCTTTACCAATGGTTACCAACGGTTTTTACAAACCGTTGGTATAGAAGCGTTGGGAAAAATCATTATTCCAATAGTGCATGTTTTATGTAATTTCCATATTTATATGATTACATTATGACCTTATACCATGTTTTATATGTTATTCTTCTATGTTTTTTTATTGTTCCAAGGATTTTTATTTCATCATGTTAATCCATCTAACCCATGTGTTATTCTTTATTCTCCGGTATATTCCCTTAATGGTGTTTTTAGCTCATCCATTTTGTTCATGTATTCCCCATGTTATCCTATGATGATATAAGGGCTAAAAAGGTTTTAATATATTATTATGAAGATTAAATAAAAGATTTTTCTATATTGGTTTCATGCTTTTAGTTTTAGGTACCTAATCCCCCAAATAAACAAGACTTAACCATCCTTAGTTTTCATTTAATGGTTAATTATGGTTAAAATCATGTAATAATTTGTGTAAAAGGATAGGGTATCTATTGTTTGTATATGATAAAGTTCAATTTATTTTTTTAGATTACTACTAGATAACTTTGTTAAGAACCCTAGGAATAATTCTACCACCATGGGTAACATAGATTGAAACATAGGGTATAATAAGTTAGGATATAATTTCTATTTACAAGTTTAGCCTTCTATGTTTAATATTTTATTTTTATATTATTATTATCTAAGTAATGAATCCCTCTAATTTTATTTTTCATTTTTAGTTAATGGATTGAAAAAGTAGAATTACCCTCACCAGTTTTGACCTTAGTATGTAAAATGAAATTTCAGAGGCAAAATTTCACAAGGAGGGAAGCATTTAACGACCCATAATTCTATAAATAAAATTTACATTCTTATAATTATTTTATATATTATAAATGACATAAAATTGCATAGAGAGCACAATAAAAACTTTATAATTTAATATTAAAATAAATAATATACATTTATATAAATTGTGAAAAATATACCAATGGAATAGTAACATGACCTTTGGAATAGTAATATGACACTTAGGAGTAGTAAATCATCCAATAGAGTAGTAACCTCATATATGAAAGTATAAAAAAATTATGTATCTTATGAATAAAAATATAATATATTTTTATCATGGAATAAGTAAATTAATTTTTTAAAAATGTTAAATTAAGTGTTAGTATTTTTTTAGGTCATAAATATTTATTTACATTTTTATAATTAATGTATTTTCATAAAATAGATTCATAAATTAATATTTTGTTGTCTTATGATCGTAAAATAATTTTTTAAGAACATAATTAATGGAATTAATTTTTAAATGGAGTTCATTTTTTAATTATACATGTCGGAAAAAATTCATGTCAATTTTTGGGATTTTTTGAAAATAATTAAATTTTTGGGAATAGTGAAATATGGTAATTTGAGATATATATACATTATAAGTTAAATATACTATTAATCAATAAATTTATTATGTAATCACCATAATCTCAAACTCCCCTTTATTATTTAAAATATTTCATTAAAAGATTAAAATTATTCATAGTCTTGAGCCAAAATAATAAACTAATGATTAAATTAATCCAAAAAAAACACCTCTCTTATACTATAAATACTACCCCTCGCCACCTCTTTTCCTCAAAACTCTTAATCCTTGAATCTTTTAAAAAAAATTCCAAAAAACATTCTCCATCCCCTCTTATATCTTGGATACTTTGGTCTCAAAAAAAGATCAAATCCAATTTCCCTATGGGGGGTCTCGTGGAGGATAATTCAATAGGTAAAACCATCTTTCTTTTTCTTTTAGTTTCTTTTCAATTTTTTTTTTCATTATTATCTACTCACCTCCATTTTTTCAAATGAAAAGATAACTATAGTATATTTTATATAATTCAATTTTATTTTTTTAGTGTAATAAAACACCATCATTTCTCTTCCCCTCTCCTTTTGTATAAAAAATTAAAGCATCATCCTTAATGTGTTAATTTATCGCATTCATGGATGATGAAGTTTTCAATTTCTATTCTCTCATTCAAGACCTATCATGAAACCATTTTTATGGTTGAACTAGATTATAATATTTTTATTATATCCTGTTTAATGTTATGTAACCATTATGTATACATAATATTATTTAATAAAACAAAACTAGTTTACCATGATTGAAAAATCAAAAAAGTAATCTAAACGATTATCACTAAAATATTTTCTAATGATTCATATTCACCCAAAATAACTAAATGAATTATATTTCCATTTAATATTATAGATGTTAATTAATAAAACTTAACTTCAATTTTGTATAACCATTCTCATTTTACATTATTTTCTATACATTTATACAAGTAAACCAATCATGAAAACTAAGGGAACCAGTGCTCCCGAACGATGAAATTGAATCTGATAACCCAACAAAATGTCCATAAATGAAATTAATAAAATTATAATAAATAAAATAAATGTTTAAAAGTTTATGAATTAATTAATTAATATATTTAATTTTATTATTCATGGAATTATGGTCAAGTGCAGAGCACTTTCGAACATATGGTAAGGGATTCTCTCTATACCATCACTTTTCATTTGGGTTTTGATTTCTACCCATTTACCCCAATGTAACTATAATTTATTTTTATATAATTAATATAAATTAGGTTTATATGTTCCAGACTCATGTATCAAGTTTATTAAATCCTTCTTCTATTGATAAATCCATATTTTAAAAAATCACTATTCAATTCTTCCCGATAAGCAAGCTCGATTAAAGGAAACTACCAATTTATTATCTATTTTCAAGTGCACTCAATAATATATTTTAAGAAAAAAAATCATAAAATCACTCATTTGAAAATGAATAATTATCTTGGTTCATTTATGGTTCTATATATACAATTATTCTTTTTCTATTTTAAAAAATCTTGAAAATTTTCACTTAAACTGTACTAAAATGTTTTATTTCTAAAGTTTCTTAAACACTTTTTATACATGTTTTCAATTAATTTTGACATCACCTATCATGATATATGAATATTTGACATTATTAATGTTCATATATTATTTAAATCCATTCTTTCATTAACTCCATTAAAATATTCCCTTTTGTTATGCCTTTAGACATGATTATAATACCCAATTCTTCCCATGGGTAACCCTTATATTTATGTTTGATTCCTTGTGTATGATTCTTTATGTGGAAAAAATATTCATAAACATGTTATGATGGGTTCACATAGATAAAATTCCATTTCATTGGGAAATTTTTAGACTCACGAGATGTCATGTGCAACGTTCTCAGTGTTTAGCCTTGACTCATGCTCTATGTGCAACGGTCTTGGTGGTTAGTCTAGACTCGTGCTCCTCAATGTTCAATAATCCTTGACTCAATATTATTTCATGTTTTATGTAGTTTCCATTTTTTTATGACTCAATTATTACATTATCTCAGGTTCTATATATTATGCTTCCATATGTATATTTATGTTCCATGTCTTTTTATGTCATCATGTTATGCCTTATAACCCATGTGCTATGATTTATTCTTATGTTTATTCCCTTATTGAGATTTTCATCTCCTACCTTTGTTCACATATTCCTTATGTTATTCTTTCATATTCAGGTGATCAAAACATATTATGATCTCATTATGAATATTAAATAAAAAAATTTCTATTTTGGTTTCATGTTTTTAGTTTTATGATTTTAATCCTCTAGAGACACTAGAATTTTCGATCCTTGGTTTTTATTTAATGGTTAATTATGGTTAAAATAATGTAATAGTTTGTTTAAAAGTATTTGGTTTTTATATATCAGCACAGCGTGATGAAGGTAATCAAGAAGGGTCTTTTTGGGTGATCAACATTCACCAATAAAGAAATTTCCTAAGCACGACTATTTATTTCTTCAAATATTAAATAAATTAATTATAAATTTGATCTGAAAGTTCCTCGCTCTAGGTTTTTGGAAATTATTATTAAAATAAATTTTAATATATCTCCCACCTCTTCACACTTCCACTATCCTCGAAACCATCAAGTGGTATCAAATGGTGGTCAGGTTTAAATTTATAATTATTTATTTGATTATTGATCTATGCACAATTTTTGTTATATTTTTATTTAATGTTATTATTTCTATAGTAAAATTTTAATTAACATATTTTCAAAATATTAATCATTTTTTTGTGTTTCATTTTCATAAAGTTTTAATAAAAATGAAGAATGACTGAAGATTCCATTAGGAAGTTCTAAATCATCAGCCTGTAAAACTAAGTTACAGGATGTTCCATCGGAGAAAACATTTTTTAGCAATGCACATTGTATTTATATGTGTCTAGTAATTAACTACAGTTAGTACTTTTATTAATCACCGCTTATTGACTAGGCCAACATGGAACAAATAAAGCGGATACAGGATGTGTAGCTAGCATGTACATGCAGTGTAATCTGACCGAGTTAACAGTTGAAGCCCCAAGCATGTGACTTGGGTATATAGAAACTGAGTTACATGGTGTGTATATTAATTTAAATTCCATGTAGTCTCCATTTAATGTAAAAAATTAAAATTTCATTAAATTTGAAAATTACAGCATGAAACCCTTATTTTATTGATTGGCACACCATTGTGTGCTTTACAATTTAACAATGATCTTAAATAATTTTAAAATATAAATAAATTTATTATAATGAATATGTTATTGGTAATTATATAATTTATTTTTCATTAAATACATTAATTATGAGTATATATAAATGAGATCAGATGATCATTAAGATTAAAGAGAATTAATTAATTAATTCAAGCATGTTTATCTTAAATAAAAAAGATCAAACAAATAAATGAATGATATCCATTTACTTTTACATATTCGTTTCATGTATGAAAATTCATGTGATTGACCAAGACTTGTGTATGTGTTTAATGTTTTAATTTAATTTATTTCATGAGTTTATAATTATTTAATATTAAATTAAATTATTTCTTGTGAGTCGTCCCTCTATCCATTATAGTAGAGGACCTGTGTGTCCAAGGATATTTATATAATCCCTTTTAACCACACATTTGGTTCCCCTCAATTGCATGTGATTAACATATATTAGTAATTAATAGGGCATACCAAGGTGGGTGGAGGTGGTTTAAGATGGAATTATAATGATTCCAACCCAGGTGATACGTAGGTGGATAGTTAGAATTCTATAAATCATACCAAGACTGACAATAGGTATTATTTCCCCTTGGTCAAAGGTTTTTTTAATTTCTTCTCATTAAATAAACTGTTCGATAAATCACATGAAGGGACATTTAATTATTTATTTATTTTATGGATGTATGGTCGTGGTCATATAAATTAATTAATTAAGGATCAAATACATAAATTAAATAATTTTTCTATCCAACATGGTTAATTAATTAAGTAACATCACTTAATATTAATAGGATGTGTAAACTATAAAACAAGTTAAAATTTATACATAATAAATAAAAAATTGAATTAGGAATGAAACCATAGAACTAAGTGTAGTACATGGACAATGTTTGTACACTTACTTTTATCAGGGCGTTCTCATAAAAGTTTTGGGTTGTCTTAACTGAAATTTTATTGAGTTTAATGACTAAATTCTTTTAAATACCAATTTTGATTCAAGTTTTTAGTAAATCCAAGTCTATATTTTAGGATAGGGGAATCCACTCAACGGATCAAGGAGCTACAAGTTCATAGTTGGCAAGATCACCTACCAAATTACTTTATTATGGTTTTCATGGCCAAAGTCTAGATAATTAAGAAACATAATGGGGATCCTTTCCACTAGAATGTTAAAGAAACATTAAATTTTTAGTTCAATGGTAATGGACATTGAGACTTGAGAAAATAGTGAGAGATTTAATAAATAAATAAATAAATAAACATTTAACTTCTTATATCTCACTTATTTTGTAATTAAGAAAATCATTAATAATATTATCTTTTAAATTATATAATAAAATGAAATTATTATCATTTACACTATCCTTTCACTCAATCTCAGAGAAAGGTAACCTCCTAAATGGAAGTAACATCCAATAGTGGTTAAGAGACATTTGGGTTATTCAAATCCATGAACTAAAATCTTACATGCTAGAATCCTCAATCCCTGATCTGACTGATAAATAGGCAAGTGATGAAGAGTTTATTTTAGGTGAAAAACATTTTAGTTAAGTGGTAAATGTTCAATGTTTGATTCTATCATCATTGTCGTGTGAAATGATGAAGCCTCATGAAAACATGGATGTGTATAGAATGCTTGAGCACATCCATTATCTTTACTATGAGAGAGATATACAAGAATAGTTTGATATTTTAAAGGAGCTCTTTCATAGAAATCATAGAGAGGGTACCCCATCTGGGACTCATGTAGTAAAGATCATTGGATACGTTGATTGCTTAGGGGTTCTAGGGTTTAAACTCTCAGAAGAACTTAGCACTAACCTCATTCTTGCATCACTTCATAAAAGATTATCTAGATTTTTTATGAATTTCAATATAAACAACATTGAGAAGTCTCTTCCAAATCTTCCTACTCTTCTTTTCCATGTAGATAAATAATTTAATCATGAAACCCCTTCCTTACTTATGGATAACAAACGGAAAGGATAAGAGAAGATATTTAATCCAAAATCATCTTCACACTTTCCAAGAAGAAGAAGATCAACTAAAAGTCAAGGGAGCATGATGATGTCTATTTATTATGTTGAAATAAGGTCCACTGGAAGAAAAAATGCACCAAGACAAAGAACCATTGGGAAGCTTCGGGTGTGTTTATTATCGAGTGAAAATTATCTATTTTTACAAATTGGGTATTAGAGACATCTTTTGGTCCCCACATATGTATTAAAATATTGGAACCAAGTATATTTAGAAATATTGACTGAGGAGAGGTAGATCTTCGAGTATCCAATGGATTTAAACGTATTGTTATAACTATCAGGGACTACCACCTTTCATTGCATACCGGAATGATCTTAGTATTAAAGAGTTGTTATTATGTGCCTTCTATTACCAAAAACATTATTTCTATATCAAGACTTGATACAGATGGGTTTATATTCGAATTTGGGAAAAAAATTATTTTATAAAGATAAAAATTTAATGGTAAGGAAAATTTAAATAACGGACTTTATGTGTTGGATTACACAAACCAAATAATTGTAATCGAAAATGAAGTTACTTCACATGACTCATGCAACATTCAAATTTTCCTTCACCAGCTAGATCATTTAAATAAACAATGCTTGTAGAAATTACATCAAGATGGATATTTAGATTATTTTGAACTAAAACAACTTGGTGTATGTCACGCATGTTTACAAGGAAAAATAACCAAAGGCCAATTTAATGGGAAAGGTTAAAAGTCTCAAGATATTCTTAAATTATTTTATACCAAGGTGTGTGGCCCATTTCTTGTTGAACAAATTTGTGGTTACACATACTTCATAACTTTTAGTGATGATTTAACTATATATGGATATGTATAGTTAATGAGGTATAATTCCTATTCTTTTGATAAATCCAACGAATACAAGAATGATGTTGAGAACCATCTTGGTAAGAAGATTAAGAAACTTAGCTCAAAACATAGGGGGATATCTTAATCAAGACTTCATTGATTATTTATGGGAGTTTGGGATTTTATATCAACTCACTCATCTTTAGACGCCTTAGTGGCATAGTGTAAGTGAAAGGATAAACCACTATTTATTGGACATGGAGAGATCTATGATGAGTCTTGAAAGTCTTTCATTATTCTTTTGGGTAACACATTAAAAACAGTAGCATATGTACTAAACTGAGTTCCAACTAAAGTAGTATATGGTATATAATACCAATTATGAAATAGAAAGAAACTCTTTTTTTTAATTACATTTGGGGGGTTTCGAAGCATTTTTTAAGGCCTCTTTGGGTAATAAGATTGCTCCCTGAGGTAAAAATTGTATCTTTGTATGATATCCCAAAGAAAAAAATGGATATTGCTGATACAATCCTTCATAAAAAAGGTTTTAGATGACAAACCACCCATATTTCATGAGGAGGATATTATCTCTAAAAGAGATTGTGGGAGAAATATAAACATCGATGAAGTCTAGGATCAAGATACACAAGAGTTGGCATAGGAAAAAATTCACAAATCCCCATGGAAGAACAAATTATTAGAGAGATAAAATAAATGTGTTGGAGAAATAGAGAGGTTAGAGAACCAAAATTGTAAGGTTTTATAGTCACTAAGAATGGTGACTCATCATTAAGAGATATTAATGATCCTCTAACCTTTAAAGAAGTAGAAAGTAAAGAAGATGTTTCCAAGTGGAAGGAAGCCGTTAATTCTGAAATGGATTCCATTTACCATAACCAAGTTTGGATTTTTGTAGAACCTTCAATATATGTAAAGATAATTGGTTTAAAATGGGTATTCAAAAAGAAACTAGACATGGAAGAAAAATTCAATACCTATATGGAATGACTGGTTGCAAAAATTTTAAACATTACAAAGGAATTGAAAACAAAAAAAACTTTTCACTAGTTTCAATGCAGAAATTCATCAGACATCAACTTGACATTATGGATTTCAATGATTATGATATTTTTAAAATTGAGGACAAAATAACCTTAGTTAATAGGAACCTCTGGGAATATTTCTATATGAAACAACCCTGAGGTTTTGTGACTCCAAATGATTCCAAAAAGGTATATAAGTTTCAAAGATCCATTTATGGATTAAAGAAAACATAAAAGTCATGGAAAATTCATTTTGATGAGGACATAATTGAATTTGGTTTCATAAATAACTAATTTGATTCATGTTTATATAAATGGTTAAGTAGTAGTGTTTTCATTTTATTAATAGTATATGTTGATGAGATATTACTCATTGGAAACAAAATACCAGTATTACAGTCTATTAGGGCATGGTTAAATAAATGCTTCTCTTTTAAGGACTTGAGAGAGGAATAATATATTCTTGAGTGCAAGATCCATTGTGATTGATCCAAGTGGTTGCTTAGACTAAGTTAAAGTAAATATATTGACAAGATATTGAATAGATTCAGTATGGAACAATCCAAGAGGGGATTGTTTCTAGTGTCATGTTGCATTTATCTTTCCAATAAAAAATTCTCTTATACATGTGAGGAAAAAGACATAATGAAAATACACACCAGAAATTGGGTCAAACATTTATGTTATGTTATGTCCTAGGATAGATTTTTCCTACACATTAATTGTGGTAGGAAGTTATTAGGATGATTTAGGTGACCACCATTGGATGGCAGTCCATACTACCCCTAATTATTTGAGGCATATAATGGATATGTTCTTAGTTTTTTGAGGATATGAGGAACAAGACATCAGAGGATATGAGGATTCTAGTTTTCAAACTGATCAATATGACATGAAGTCAAAAATGGGATACATATTAACTTAAAATATAGGTTTTTGTGAGGAAAAGGAGCTCAAAGTAGGTTATTGTTGCATATTCTACAGCAGATTCGAAGTATATTGGGGATTCTGATCTAGATAAATAAGAAGTATGGATGCAAAACAACATCCAAGATCTTGATTTGGTATCCAGTATTAAAGATCCTATCACACTCTATTTTTATAATGATGTAGCCGTTTCTCTTGAAAAATATCCAAGGTCACATCAACGGATGAAACGCACACTTCTAAAGTATCATCTCTTGAGGTATTTTTCTTATAGAGTTGATGTTTCAGAGAGTAGTATTTCCATTTAAGGAAATGTGGTAGACCCCTTTAATAAATCCTTAAATCAGTAGAAACATGTCTATCATGTGAGTTCTAGCAGACTGAAGGTCGTAGTTTGTTGTCTCTTGTCCAAGTGGGAGTTTATTGGAGTTGGTGTCCAAGGACCAACTGTTTTTACTTTAACTACTTGTAAATTTGATATATTTAAGATTAATAATACTTATTATTTCATATTGTTTTTTATTCTCCTTGACTCTAATTTAATAATTTCCTATAGTATACATCGCATTGATAAGGTCATAGTGGTTCCCCACTATGATCAGAACCTTGATGTGTATGATGATATTCTCAAATATTTTTTGCAGTTGGATAATTTTTTATGATGGGATACATAGTATATAGACTATCCGGTGCAATTACTCATAATAATATGATCCTTATTCTCATGAACATTTCAATTGATAATCTCAGATATTGGAGATTATGAGAATAGACTCATCAACATGAATTCCACATGTTTTGGTGTAATTAGATATTCATATCTATGAGAATCTATGATGGTCCTTATACTTTAATATTATTATTATGGAATGTTGATCCTCATGTACTTAGATGTATTTCGTAAACCATGACGATAACAGTTCATAGAGAATTTGGATATGTTGGGTGTGTCATGAGTATCATGTCATTAATTAATAAGTTGTTGAACGATTTGTCTCTTCCATAATTATAGAAGCTAATATCTTGTCCCATTGATTGGAATAGAACTTTCACATTAAATTCCATGGCCATGGTGTAACAACTTGTTTATTTCAGATAGTCAAAGAAAGATACAGCAAGAATACATGTTCGGGACACATAAGTACAACCTTATTGATGAAATATTGTGAAAAGGGGATTATATTACATAGTGCGAGTTTTTGTGTGGATTTTGATGTTGTGATGTTAATTTCTTTATCTTGGGTGTCTTGACCCATTACTAGAGAGTAATCTTGGACTTTAGGAAAACACGCATAATGTCAATAAGAAAGTATCCTATAGGGTCACACACAAATTATTTCTGTTTTTATCAATTAAATTATATTTGATTTTAATTAATGGAATAAATATTATTATAAAGTTCTAGGAATAATTTTATTCGGGTTAAATTGATTGTATAAATTAAATAAATATTTATTATCTATCTTGTGAATAATATATTTATTATATTTATTGAATATTTTAATAAATATTTATTGACTAGATAGTGAATAAAATATTTATTTACAAATAAAATATTTATTCACTTATTCAATAAATGATATAGTAGTTTGAATAGATTAATTTTTATTCTGGTGACAAATATTAATTAACAAGACCGTTACATAATATTTTTTATTGTGAAAGTTGACATGTGCCACAAAATTATAATAATATAATTATTATTATATGACACGGGGTTTATTAAAGGTAATAAATTTTATTTAATGGCTAGTAATGAAATTAAATAATATTTTATATTAAATCCTAACTCTATAAGTAGATGGGTATGCCTATTGTGTAGAGCATCTAAAAAAATTGAGAATAGACAATTGTTGCACACAACAAATTCTCTCTCAACTACTCCTCTCTCCCTCTCAAGAAAGAGAAATGAAATAGAGATTTCTTCAAGGCTAAATAATGAGAGATCAAAAATGAACATATTTATACATTCTAATTACCATGCTAGAACCCGAAGATTGAGTGTTGTTTCTCAGTGATTAGAAGAACTTGTGTGGATCACCACTAGAGGGATTTGATCCTTGGATCCTCATAGTGAAAAAAAGGTAATATTAAAAGGTACTTTCGGATGATCAATAATCACCAAAGAATAAATTTCATATGCCCAATTATTTATTTCTTCAAATATTAAGTAATTTTATTACAAAATTGATGTGAAATATCCTCTCTCTTTGTTTCGGGGAATGATTATTAAAATAAATTTTAATATATCTTCCACTCCTGCACACTTCTATTTCACCCAAAACCATAAATATATATTTTCAATGAGCTTATTATATGAATCCTATCCTTAAATTTATGGGTATTTACATATCCATTTGATAAAATCTCTTTCATGGGTTTTACAGTTCAGAAATTACCATATCGGTAGGGTAATGTTTTCTCAATTTTCCATCATTGAGACACATGTTATATTATGCACCGATATTCTTTTACAAGGAATATATACTAAAATTTGATATGTTATACCCTGGATATAATTATTTTCATTATATTTTAAGCTTCATTTAATTTTATTATTTCATGGGGATTAATATTCAGAGTTACCAAAATGGTAAGAGTTTATTTCTACAATAAAATCATTAATTGATATTGTTTGTGATTTTATTTCCATTGAGGAAATAATATGATAAATATCTCAAGAATTCTCATGATTTTTATTTTACTATGTTTATTTATGTTATATCCAAGTAATGGGACCATTTTTAAACACTTTGGTACCTAAGATAATTAAAAAACGGTTGTCATGAAAATATGACTTTATTTCCCTCTATAGATGGAAATATATTTTATTCAAATAAATAAGTTTCTTAAAAATGTTTCCAAAAAAAATAAATGATTTTTTAATATCATTTTCATGTAAAAGTATTTTTAAAGTTTGTTATGCTTTAAAAAGTGATTTTAAAAAAAATCATTTATTTCTTTATAAGTTTTCAAATGTGTTTTTAAAGAGAATGTTTAAAAATGATTTTCAAAGTTTCATTTATAATTTTTCGAGGAAAAACTTTTTGAAAAATGATTTATGTTTAAAGAATGTTTTAAATGATTTTGAAATATTCCTTTACAAGTTTTCAATGGAAAATTGTTTCAAAAAAAATTAGATTTAAAAATTATTTCCAATTATTTTTAAAGATTCCTTTATAATTTTTCAAGGAAAAATTTTCAAAAATGTTTTATGGTTAAAAAGTGGAATAATTAATTTTAAATATTCCTATATAAATTTTAAAAAAAAATTAAAAATGTTTTATTTTAAAAAAAATGATCGTTAAATCTTGCTTTATAAGTTTTCAAGGAAAAAGTTTTTAAAATATGTTTTATCTTTAAAATGTTTTTAAAAAGGTTTTAAAATATTCCTTTATAATATTTCATGGAAAAAATTAAAAAAAATATGTTTAAAAATTTTATTAAATTATTTTCAAATATAATTGTATAAGTTTTCAAGGGAAAAGGTTTACAAAACAATATTATATTAAAAAAGTGTTTTAAATTAGTTTCAAATATTCCTTTATAATTTTTAGGGAAAAAGGTTTTCAAAAAAATTATGTTTAAAATTTGATTTAAATGGTTTCAAAGAATTACTATATAAGCTTTTTAAATTGGTTTTCATAGAAAAGGATTTTGAAAATGTTTTTTGTTTTTAAAAGTAATTTTAAAAGAAGGATTATTTTACCTAATAAATTATTCAAGTAATCATTCAAAATCCTTCTCTATATAAAATGTAATCTTTTGATATATTTTATGCTTTACTAGGGATATGATTCAATTTTTCCATTCTTATTATTTCTCTGAATTTTTTATGTTTAAGATGAAAATTTATTTATGAAACTTGTTTACCTTCATTGGGTTATATCATGATAAAATTCTTATGAAACCTACATCCTGTCATAGGTAGTTATATAATCAAATGATTGTAAAACTAGTATATTTTCGATAGGTTATGATATGGTAAAACTTTTATTATTCCCATTTCATTTCACAAGTTATAATCTGATGTTTATGAAACCCATCTCTTTTTACGGGTCATTATATGATGAATGTTTTATTAACTTCTAGTACACATATGTATGATTTTATTATGATATGTGTGGGACTTATATATCCCTCCAATGAATCAGGTAAATATTTATATATCATGAGATAGACATGGCTAGAATGGGGAGTGAACTTGGTTTAGTAGAGGACTTTGTCTGCTAAGATGGTCTTGTGGGTGAAGCTTGACTACTAAGATTGTCTTAGGAGTGAAACTTGACTATTAAGATGATTTGGGGAGTAAACCCATTCCAATATAAGGAAAGAAATTCAATTGGGGATGGTTTTTTATCCCACTTAGTAAGTGTTTCCCCCATGAAGTGCCCTGATAGGTTTTGGAAACAAGCCTTGACTTATAAGGAATGATTTTATATCCTAACATGTATTCCACAAATTATATATCATATTCCTATGTTATGATTTCATGTCTTATTCTCTTTATTCCCTTTTGATTCATTCCTTATGAACTACAAATATTTATTCCATGATTTATGTTTATGATCTTTGATTTCCACTATATGGTTTTCCAATATTATACTCATATTCTCATACCCCTATTCTTATGTTATGCTTATGTGTCCCATTTATTTACCCATAATGATAATATTATATCACCCTTAATTATATTTCATTTCCCCAAGTTATAAGGAAAGGTTTTATATAAGAGTAATAAATGGTAAAATCTTTGTGGGGAACATGGAATATCTTTCACAAAGTAAGAAGATTGTGTTCCAGGTTTCCAAAGACATTATCCTATTATGATAGATGGGACTTAAATTTTTTTAATGTGATGAAAATTAATATAAAATGATTTTATATCCATTTATGCTAATTCTAGGTCACTATATTCACCAACAAAATCATCATAGTATTTAAGGTTTACCCTCAAGACTATCATAGTCGACAAAGTTCTTTACTGAAATAGGTTCACTACCCATTCCAATCCTATTTATCTCATTATATATTAATATTTAACCAAAGGATTAGAGGGAAATATATTTCCTGCCCATAATATAATAAAAATCAAACCTATGTGTTCCAAAATATCATAAATCATTCATTATATTAGAAGTCGTGAAAAGAAATAGGTTTCAAAAACTTTTCATCAAAGCATAACCTATAGAAAAGGAAGGGGTTTATAAACATCATTATATAATAAACATAAACCATACATAGTAATAATATTGATGGTATCCTTTAATAATATTCCCAATATATAATACGAAACATTCAAGGTTGTTTTTTTAATGAATCAAAATATCATAAAAACATTAATAAGGAAAATAACCTTTCAATTTTGAAATCACTTCTTTAAAATATAAAAAATCACAAAATATCATGAAAAACATATTATTTGAAAATAACTATGTGAACTTGTAAAGTAAGCTTCAAAAAATTTATTGTTCATGATGGTGGTAAATTCTATTCATACTATATAAGGTAAAAAACCTTCCTCCCATACTTGTTTTGGAACAAGTCAGAAAATACCTCATTTGGAAAATGACCACAAGATAATTTCAATACATTTTGTAAAAATTAAAAAATGGGTAAAAATGAATTTAAAAAATAATATTAGAAAATTAAATAACTTATTTAAAACATTGTTTAGAAAACATAGATATGGAAGAAAACAGTTTTTTGACCAGAGAAATGGAGTCAATTTTCCTTAATTACATATTTTCTATCTGTTGAGTACATAAGGTAAGAAAAATGAAAATAAAACGTTTATTATCAAGAAATAATTTTAGTAGAAGAAAATTCATGAGTAACTTAAGAGGTTTATTATAATATTTCATTGCCATAACATAATCATAACCTCTCCTGAAAAATAATGAGATTCCAACAAAAAACCTTTTACCTAATGTTCGACTTCCTTTGTATATTTTTGAACCTACTATATAATAAATATATGTTTATTAGAAATATTATTTAATAAACATAGTAATATATATATATATTTATGTAACCATATATGATTCAATTTTAACCATTTATCACATTTTTATTAACAATTCTTTATTAAAATCACTATTTTGGTTGATAATTGCTTACTTTTTCATGTAAGTTTTAGTTTGGTAGTTTCGGTCTTTGTAATTAGATAATTGTTAAATTATATATAGAATTTTAATAAATATATATATATCATATAATCTGATTATATATATATATATATTCATCTATAAAAAGTTATGTATTGAAGAAAGAATTGCATTGTTCTTGGAGACGGTAACTCATATGTACGCATGAACATTGCTTTCAATATTCAAGGGATGGAATGAAAGAAAGATAAATATTAATTAAACTTAAAAGATCATTGTTATATCATATATATCGTATATATTCTCTAATTCCATCCTATTTACTGTCAAGGTAAAATAAAAATGAAAAATGTACCATTTTACATCGTGAACTTGGTAGTCCACACGTACGCCTGAGTGATGTTGTCATTTCCCAAAGGATTGGATGGTAAGGAAATAAAAAAGATATTATCATTAAAGATGTGTAATTATGTAATAAAGAATATATATATATATATATATATATATATATTAAACCCATTATAATACCCATCCAAAAGTTATGATAATGAAAATGAATTGTATCGCTATATGGAGACGGTAAGTCGTATATATGCCCGAGTGATAATTTCACTTCCTATTTGATGGGAAAGAGGGTGTATAATTTTTTTTATAATAATAATAAAATTTCACTATATTTATTATACTTAATTTATTATTTTATGAACAATATAACAGATTTTTAGGAGGTAAAATAAAAATTTAATCGAAAGTGATCGGTTAAGGAAATTATCTCTTCTTTAGAATGACTCCTTTAGATCTCCTCTAAAGGGAAATATGGTTCTTATTTTGTGAAGGAAAACATATAGGCTGTGTATAGGTAATTTTATAAGATAAATTGGAAGATTTAGGTTAATATGTGAGGCTCAAAGTGATTTGAAGAAGAGAAATGAGGATTCCCATTTATAATTGAGGGGAGGGGCACTCGAAGAATTTATTAGAATATTAAATTAATATATATATTAATTTTGATGGTAGAATGGCCCCAAAGTGATATGATTCGAATATAATATATATATTATATAAAATAATCTCATCTAATAAAATTTTCAAAATTTTGGATCACATTTTTACCTGTATTATTTAGTTTTAATCCCTCATTAAACATTTTGATAATTACCATAATATTAAAATTTTCATAATTTTAAGGGTTAATAGTGTTACTAAAAAATGAGAAAAGTCCCATAAATGAACCGTGAATTATTTTTAAAACCATATTCCATTAATTTTTCTTAATGTATTATTTTTATAAATTTTATATCATTTCATAAAATTTTATTTTTTATAATATATCATTAATTTCATCTTTAACTCTATTCATTTAATTTAACATTAAATACATCAAGAAAATGGAAAATTAAAATTCAATGATTTAAAACCTACATAATATTTCATATAGATCAATAAAATTCATGGTTCACATTAAATCAATAAAATTATATAACTTTTAATATTTTTAAAATCATTTATTATATTGGTTTGATTACATGGAGAAATAACTCATCAGTATTGCATAAGAAATTAAGGTCATTATATAATTTTTAAAAATTAAAAACAAATTTGTCTGAGGAAAATGATTTAACTAATATCAAACTAGACACTTATATTTTTTCATAACTTTCTTTTTTCCCCTCTATTGACACATAACAAATATAAAAAAAAGAATAGCATTTTGTAACTCTCATTGATTTAAATATTATATGGGTCATTTTCATGCAAAAGTGTCCATTAAAATAATAAATTTCAAGCCTAATGTTATAAGGGTTGAATTAGATTCATATAATAAGAATTATAATGAAACATTAAGGCCTTACCACTAAGTTTTGACTTATATTAACCCAATTTACCTTTTACCGGGATGATAAATTTTTCCATGACTGTAACACCCTGAGTTTTAAATAAAAGTTTCATTTATTATATTAGAACTTTTTTCTTTTCTTTTTTTTTAATTCAATTTTAATTTTTTTTTAAAATTAAATTATTATAATAATAATTTTGTAAATAAGTTTTGATTAAATACTACTTTTCTAAATATTGTATTATTTTTAAAATATAATTTTATTATTAATAAATATATATAAATACATGTTATAATTCAAAAAATAGAAAAAAATATGTTTTAATAAAATCACTTATAAATTTTTTTTAAACGCTATATATAAATTGACATATAAATATTAAAAAAATTAAGATAATTAAAAGTTTAATGTAATTTTAATTTTTTTTTGAGATTTAGGAAACACAATATTTGGTATTTAATAATAATAAAGGATGAAATTTTGTATAGTTTAACATTTAAATTTATTATTATTATTATTATTATTATTTAAAATATAATATATATATATATATAATGTGTTATTAAACAAAATTATAATTGTAATTGTGTTATCCTAATCATTTATAAAATAATAATTTTTATATTATAATTTTTGATGATATTGATATATATATTATTATCTAATTAAATTAAGAAAAATGAGAACCAAAATGTAAGGTATTTTTAAGATAGGGTTAGCATTGCTCGGTTTTAGATGAACCAAATGATCCAGCGAGGTCGTGAGAGGAAAGGGTGAAGTTGAATCAAGATTCGTCCAAAGGTTTCAGAATTCATTAACAATGGAAATAGAGGTTCAACCTATGATCATTCATCTTTATAGGAGTTGAAGTTATGGGATTAGTTTTAGGAGGAAGTCCTTAGAGGAAGCAAAAGAATTCAAGTGAGATGTAGTAAAACAAACGAGCTCGGTTTAGGGTTTCCCTTCTCGGATGTGAGATCTAAGAAAAGTAAGGATACCTATTATAGATTTGTGGTTAGTGAAAGATCCAAATGGTATCTAGTAAAAATGGCCTTTTATTTTGAATATCTATGTGGCGACATCCAGATCTGAAAGTAGGTTTTGATTAATGAATTTATGTGCACCTAAATCATGTTTCCATATTATTTTTAGGATGTAATAAATATCGATTTTTCTATCTTTTGAATTTTTCTATTCTTTGATTGTTTTCAAATCAATTTCCTATACATATTTTCTTCAACTTATTAATATACTGACCATTATAGCTGTCATTTTCTAATTCCTATTTTGATTGGTTTGCCCGTATTTTCAATAACTCTGTCTACTTTAGAACGTAAGCAACCTTTTATACATTGTATGTGCATCTGGATACTATTTTGCATGGATGAATAGAAAAATTTCATTTATTTTGATTCATCACATACATTGATTTTTCTTCTATTTTCTTTATCTATTTCTTTCAATTGATATCTTTCTGTTTTTTTTTGACTCCATGTCAACATGTGGTCACCTTTTGTGACTTCTCTTGGACATTTTGATCAACTAAATAAAAAAAATCATATCATTATATAAAATTTTTACACCTAACATATTTGAGTATTAAAATCTCTCAACAAGTGGAAATAAATATTCTAATAAATTTTTCTATGTGTATATAAGGAAGTGCGGGAGAATTTGGATAGAGGGAAAAAAGGGGTAACATCTTTCTTTTTTTTATTTTAAGTTTTCCTATGAGTTTGGTGAGTCATACTACTTAAGGGAAACCAATGACATTTATTTTCGTTGTTTTAAAAATTTTGGGAAGTATGAGACACAATGAGTATAAGAATCAAGGTTAGAGTGTTATTCCAAGAAGAGAAATAAGAATAAGACTTTACAAAATTAGTGAGGGATATACTATGAATTCATTTGTTTTCCATATTATGATTTCCAAATTATCAAATTAAAAATATATTCATCTATCTATTTATGTTTATGAAGAAATTATTTATTAGTCAGTGATATGTTTTTATCCTTTTTGATTTCTGATTCTTCAAATAGTAAAGAAAAATTATTTTGGCAAGTTTTTTCTTGTTAGTTTCTTTAAATCAATATCAATCGTTTATTGTAGTTTTGAAAATTTTGATAAGATTTTTTTAAGATACTATTATTTATTTTTTAGATATTCTATTTAATTTTTTTAAAGTTATGATTTTATTGAAACTTATTTCAGATGGATCATCTTATTATATGTGAGTAGTATATTTAAATATTTATCAAAGTTTATGATTTAACTTGATTTCTTGCTAATTCTACTGAGTAATATTTATAGTTGTAAAAGTTTTGTTTAAACATAAACTTATTCTTTTATAATGTGACATATATATATATATATATAATTTACAAGCATATAACCATTTTAAATAAATTATTATTAACCAATTATTATTCTAAGTATGAATTTATAAATTATAATATCATAATTTTATCATATACATTTCATACACATATTATGATTATCAGCATAGATCTTTGATGTTTCATGACACTTCATACATTCATATGTATATTTTGGTATGTATATATACTCATGAGCATTGAATAATCTTTAAAAATGAATTTTAATGGAATTAAGAATAAGTTTTTAATTATTTGTATGACAATTAATCTTTCATGTAATTATATAACGTTTCTGTATAATGATATTTAGTCGAACCAAGTCAAACATGTAATTTTCAATTAATATTAGTATTTATATAATTATATATAAATAGAATTTAACATTTTTATTTCATGTATGATTATAATTTATAGAAAAACCCCAATGAAAAATGTATTTGTACGTAAAGAAATCTTAAAAAGTTTTTTATAAAAATTGGCACTTTAATATTGTAAATATAGTACATAATTGGGGAGTAAACCTAATTCCTCAAGAAGTGGGTAGGGTTAATATAACCTTAAATTTTTCAAGTAGCCATAATGTTTCTGTTTTCAAAATCTTGCATTATGTTTTCTAAAAATCATGAATTATTTTTAAATAACTTTTTGTACGTAAGTAATTTCAAAAGTAGTATATTATTATAAAGGTAACTAATTTAAAAGGGTATTTTGAAAAGTATTTCAATGATTTCAAAACCCCTTGCTGGTCAATTTAATGCTCCCCATTTGTTTAAAATGATTTTTCATAAGTATCTTAGAAGTTTTATTTTAGATAGCTTCACTTCTGGAGTTAGAGCACGTGGAAGTGTAGTTCGATTTTGTTTTATTTTTGTTTTAACTCTGATAAATTTATGGTTTGTTCTAATCCTCTAAAACCTAGATAGGTAAAAGGTCTTTATTTTTTTAGTGTTGTGTAATGTTTCAGTCACTTTCATAAAAAAAATTACACAGCATTTTAAAGCACTGAGTCTGGAAGCACGGGCTCGAGGCATTATAATTGCTATCAGAGGAATGGTCTAGACCACTTTAGAGATTAGATGTTCTTTTTTGAGAGAAAAAATCTATGTGTTAGAATTTTTTTTAGATAGTTAATTCCCCATGTAAATTATTTAATTCTGAATATGGAAATTTATAATTTTCATAATTTTGACAAATGAATTGTGAGGGCACAATTCATTTAAGTAGGGAGAATGTAACACCCTGAGTTTTAAATAAAAGATTCATTTATTTTTTTTTCTTTTTTTCTTTTTTTCTTTTTTATTAATTCAATGTTAATTTTGTAAATATTAAATTATTATAATAACAATTTCATATATAAGTTTTGATTAAATACTACTTTTATAAACGTTTCATTATTTTTGAAATATAAAGTTATTATTAATAAATACATATAAATACATGTTATAATTAAAAAAGAGTAAAAATATGTTTTAATAAAATAGTTTATGAGAATATTTTTAAATTATATATATAAATAAACAAATAATATTTTTTAAAACAACATATTTTTTTATTTAAGATAATTAAAACATTAATGTAATTCTAATTTTTTTTAATAATTAGGAAACATAGTATTTTGTATTTAATAATAATAAATGATAACATTTTATATAGTTTAACATTTAAAAATATTATTAATATTATTACTTTAAATAATATATATATATATATATATATTGCAAGATTTATTAAATAAAACTGGAATTACAATTATATTATCATAATCATTTATAAAAAATAATTTTTATATTATATTTTTTGATGATATTGATATATAAATATATATTATACGATTAAATTAAAAAAAGAAAATCAAAATGTAAGGGATTTTCAAGATAGGGTTAGCGTGGTTCGGTTTTAGTCAAACCGAAGGATCCAGTAAGGTCACGATAGGAAAGGGTGAGGATGAATCAAGCTTTGGTCAAAGGTTTCAGAAGTATTTGATGATGGAAATCAAGGTTCATCCTGAGATTTGTCATTTTCATAGGATTCAAAGTCATAGGATTTGTTTCGAGAGGACGACCTTCGACGAAGGTAAATAGTTCGAGTGCAATGTATTCAAACAAATGAGATCAGTTTAGGATTTCCCTTCTCGAATGTGAGGTCAAATCCAAGTAAGGATCCCGACTCTAGATCTATGTTCAATGAAGGATCCGAATGGGATCTAGGGAAAATAACCTTGGTTTGTGAAGATCTATGTGGCAACATACAGATCTGCAAGTACGTTTTGATTAAAAATGTATGTTTATCTGAATCATGTTTCCATGTTCTTTTTAGGATGTAATAAAATCGATTTACCTAGTTTTTGAATTTTTTATTCTTTGATTGTTTTCAAATCAGTTTTGTATACACATTTTCATCAATTTCTTCATATACTAACCACTATAATCATGGTTTTCTAATTCCTGTAGCGATTGGTTCTTCTATTTTTCAACTATTTCATCTAATTTCGATTGTAAAAAACCTTATGTCCATTGTATTTATATCTAGATACTGTTTTTTCAAGATGAAGAGACAAATTTAATTTATTTGGACTCATTACATAAATTTATTTGGCTTCTATTTTCTTAATCTGTTTCTTTCAATCAATATCTTTCGGGTTATTTTCTCGATTCCAGATTAACATGTGGTCACCTTTTTTTACTTTTCTTGAACATGTAGATCAACTAAATAAATAAATTTCATATCAATATTTAAAATTTTCACAACTAAATTATTCGGGTATTAAAAACTCTCATCAATTGGAAATATAATATGCTCATAACTTTTTCTATGTGTATATGAGGAAGTGCAGGAGAAGCCCGCTAGAGGGGAAAATGGGTTGTTACCTTGTTTTTGTTTATTTTAAATTTTCTAGTGAGTTTGGTGAGTCATACTACTTAAGGGAAACCAATGAAATTTATTTTCATTTGTTCAAAATCTTGGGAAGTACAAGATATAGTGATTATAATAATCGATGTTAGAGTTTTATTCCAAGAAGAGGAACAAGAAAAAGACTCTGATAATTGGTGAGGGATATAATATGAATTCATTTATTTTCCATATTATGATTTCTAAATTCTCAAATTAAAAATATATTCTTCTATCTATTTATTTTTATGAAAATTTTAATTATTATTAAGGGATATATTTTTATCTGTTACAATTTTTTATTCATCAAATAGTAAATGAAAATTATTTTTTCAAGTGTTTATTTGTTAGTTTCTTTATATCAAAATCAATCTTGTTCTGTAGTTTTGAAAATTTCGAGAAGTTTTTAGTAAGTTGTTGTTCTGAATTTTTTAGATAGTATATTTAATTATTTTAAATTTATGATTTTGTTGAAACTTTTTCTTGAAGGATCATCTCATTACATGTGAGTGGTATACATAAATATTTATCAAATTTTATGTTTTAATTTTATTTCAGGTTAATTTAATCAAGGGGTAATTTTATTTATAAAAGTTTAATTTAAACATGAACTTATTCTATTATTATGTGACATATATATATACTTGTATAATTTTCAAGTATATAACCATTTTAAATAAATTATGATTAACCATGTATTATTCTAAGTTTGAATTTACAAATTATAATATCATTAGTTTATCATATACAAGTGATACACATATCATGATTATGGCCATAGATCATTGATCCTCCATGACACTTCATACATGTATATGTATATTTAGGTATGTACATATACTCATAATCATTGAATAAACTTTACAAAAATGAATTTTTATGGGATTAAGAATAAATTTTTAAGTACGTGGATGACAATTAATCTTCCATCTAATTATATAAAGTCTATGTATGATGATATTTGGTCTAACCAAGCCAAACATGTAATTTCCAATAAATATTAGTATTTATAAAATTATATATAAATAAAATTTAACTTGTTTATTTCATGTATAATTATATTTTAAAGTGAAAACCTAGTGAAAAATATACATGTACGTAAAAAAATCTTAAAATGTTTTTATAAAAATTGGCAGTTGAACATTGTAAGTATCGCAAGGAATTAGGGATTAACCCAATCCATAAACAAGTGTGTAGGCCCAAGATATCCTTCAATGTTTCAAGTTTCCTAAAAAAATTGTTTTTAAATTCTTGTGTTTCATTTTCTAAAAATCACTAGATTATATTTAAAGCACTTTTGAATATAAGTAATTTAAAAAGTTTTATACTATTTTAAAAGTAAGTAAATTAAAAGGGTATTTTAAAAGATATTTAAATTATTTAAAAACCCCTTCCTCAGAAATTTAATGATCACCCTTTTTTTAAAATTATTTTTCATAGGTATCTTATAACTTCTATTTCAAATAGCTTCGCTTTTAATGTTCACATGTGCGGAAGCATAATAGGCTTTTGTTTTATTTTTGTTTCAACTCTGATAAATGTAAGGTTTTGTATAATTGTCCAAAACCTAGGCTAGTAAAAGGTTCTCGTTACTTTTTATTGTTGTTTAATTTTTTAGTTACTTTTATAAAAAAAATTACACAACATTATTAAGCACAGAGTCCCAAAGCACGGACTCGGGGCATTATAACGACTATTTTTCTATAATGAAAAAAATAAAAGGGGATTATTTACCAAATTTGAGACACATAATTATAAATATTTAATTAATTTTATATAATTAAATACCTATATATAGAAGAAATTATTTTTTAATCATATTCATAAAATGTGATGAAATCTGTATTTTAGAAAAAATACATTTTTATGAAAAGAAACTGAATTTATTATTATCCAATGAAAGAAAAAATAATAAATGAATGATAAAACATTTGATTAAATATATAATATTTAAATTTATTTAAAATAATTCACCAATAATGATCAATTTAAATTATTAGGATAAAAATAAATTTCATATATAAAAATAGTTTTTTAGAAAAACATATCTTTTATTTTATATTGATATTTTATTTTCATTTCTAATTAATTGATATGTAATGAGTTAATTTTATACATTTCTAAACCATAAATTTCATTAATTTATTTATTTATTTTCATAACTACCAATCCAATGTCTAGGTGATCATAATATTTTAATAGTATATTTTGGTTCGTCTAAGATCGTTGTTACAAGTAACACAAGTTATCTAAGAAATTAAATTTATTTGAAATATATATAATTCTTCAAATCCTATTATGTTGCAAGGTAAAGGCATAAAGTAAATAAAAAATAAAGAAAAAAAAAGAAAATGGTGGATTTTGTTTAAATAAATTATGTGTACATGTAAGAAGAAGATAAAACCAAGGTAGATATGGAGGGCTATAGAGAATATTTTCACAAGAATGAGAATGAATGGAAAACCCCCATATAAACAAAGTAATGTATGAACTAAAAATCTATAAGTGAGGAAATTATACCAAAAATTAATTGTAAATTAATGTATTATAGTATGTTATTAAATTCATAAATTTTAATCTGAGATATAAAAGGGAATATAGAGGAATAACACTTCAAAAATTGAGGTTTGAAAGGAAATTATTACGCTGAGTCCAAACTTGTATTATACACTACCTTAACCTCCAGAAAAATAATTTTAAATTTAATAATTAAATTATTAAAAATTATTTTCATGTTTTTTATTTATTATTAATCTTTTTAATTTTTTAATTATTATGTTTCTTTTATTTACTTAATTAGTAATTTTTACATTAGTCATTTTCAGGTTCATCAGTTCATAACCTCCAAAACTACTTCGGTATAATTAATATTATTTAAATATCCTTATATAATTTTTTCATAAGATCTATAAGTGTTAATGTATATTTTTTATTTCATTTTAGAAAAAAATTAGTTCAACATATCCTGAAATAATTACCATTCATAGGATCACCTCTAATAATATTTTTTACAGGTTAAAAGATAACTGTTAATAGTCACTTTTAATTTCATCGTTATAAAGAATGTTTTAGCATTATAGGATTATGATAATTAAATTAATTGAACAAGAAAATTATATTAAATCATTAAATAAATTTTAAATAATATCTATTAAAGACATAAGTTTATGAAAACATCATCGTTCACCGAGTTAGCGTAAAACCACCACAGCGAGCAATGTTTTCCAAAAGTGATTTTAAGAAGGGAAAATACAATAATTATTTTATTATTATAAAAAAAATTATCTTATAAATAAGATAATATTTTATGGATACTTATAAATATAATTATTTTTATTTAAAATATTAAGATAATAATTAGAATGAAAAGACATGGTTTTTGAAACCCGTATTTCGACCTAGTAATGACTTATGAAATTGAGTTAGGTGATATGTAATGGGTGATATGTCATAATTAATGGATAAAAATGATAATAATAACATGATAATGGAATCAGGTAATCAATATAGTTTTAGTTTTATAATATTTTTAAGATAAGTAATCATAAATAAGAAAAGAGACAGAGGCTTGGGAACCCTAACATTGCTCTTTGAGTCGCCTCCTTTGGATTAAGTCAAAAGCCTTAGGATAAGGGATATTTGGCGAGGGAAAAGAATTTTTAATGTTTAAGGATATGTTAAAATATTTATTTGGGAAGAATATTATGATAAATCTAAATGTTATATTTATTTTTTAATATTTATAACGATTCCCCTATTATAGGAAAATTTTGATGGAATTTTCATAAATATTCAATATTTATGGGTCAATAATATATTATTTAAATGGAAAGTGGATCTTAAATAGAAAATAAATTATATTATATACCATTACCCAACCCCAATTTATTCATTATAATGTTTTATAGTTTTTTATTCATTTAAAAATAATTATTAACATTAAATACCTTCTAAATTCATTCATTAGGTTATTCTAGTAATATGACATTAAATATAAATAGATAACAATGGAATTCATATTAAAACATTTAAAAACATTATTACCTATAATTTGTATCCTATAAAATTATGAAACACCATAATTACTCCAAACCATATCACTGTAAATATTTTAACACTGTAAGTTTTTACTTTTCTCATGCTTGCACAAGCGCTGTGTTGGCACTATATAAGTGTTTTAGAAAATTATTCAATTTTTTAATTATAAAAAAAAATTATAACCTAAATATAATTTATTAGCTATAATTATTTTTATATAGAACCATTTATAATACATTTTTATTAAAATCATTATCATGAAAACATAATTAAGATATTATTTGGAGTTTTCTCACATTATACAAGCATAGAGTACGCATTTAGATAAATAGCTTGTTATATAATTATCAAATTCATAAATATACAAAATAATTATTTACTAATTAATAATATATAAAATTTAATTTTATAATATACTTATCCCATCTTTAATATTAACTCAAAGACAACAATTTTGACTTTTTTAATGTTGGGAAAGCAATGTGTCGACACCAACAAATATTTTCATATTTATCTGGACATAAAAATTAATTTACATTAATTTGATAAAAAATTGATATTTTGAGTATATTTTCATGTAATACACATTTAAATTTTTTAATAAATTTTTAATCAATATTTATATGAGGATGATGTCATAAATTTTAGGTTATTCCTAAAAACTATATTTTTTACTATTCACAAAAAAACAATGTCAAGATTCATAGATGCTCTTCCTAAAGATGCAAGTGTCAGCTATGTTCCCTCTGACTGAGAGAAAGAGTAGGAGCATCAGCTTGCTTCACATGACCTAGGAGACAAGGAGCAAGGAGCTCTATTTGATTCAGGTGAATCCTTGATTGAGTTTGATGATCAACCTAATCAGCTTGAGGAAAATTTCCTCAAATCGAGTGCTAGAAAAGGTAAAAACCCAATGGTGGATGCTGATGGTTTCATTACCCTAATCCCAAAAAAACTAGGAAGAGAAGGGATTTCTCTCACCTTGAAAGAACAATTGTCACTAGATCTCTGGCAGTCACTAGGAAGGAGACCCCATCACTCCCTTCTATGGATGATCCACTGAGTGAAACCTCTGGTTCAGATGAGGAAGATGACATTTCTTGTTCAGATGAGGAAGATGACGTAAGGAAACAACATTATGTTTATAGAGATGCCTATGTCAATGAGGAACTGGTGGGGGAAGCAGCGATTGCGTGGATGGATGAACAAGACACTATCACATTCAACAAATATCTAGAGGGTAGCATTGCTGGTGAAAAATACCTTAAAATTAGAAAGCACATGTTCATTACGATGCTAGATGAGCATAAAAGAAATCCTGATTTTGACTTCAAGGCTATACCTTGAGAGTGATTTTTCTCAGAAGTCCTGCTTGTATTTTTGTCGATGCTGCTTGTTTGGGAGCTACTGTGTGATTCTTTTTTGCTCAGTTTTTTTTGGTTTTTTTCCTTCGGTAGGAAGCCGAAGATTTCAGCCTGGTGATTTTTTTTTCTTCTTTGCTTCCTATTGCTTGGAGAGGTTGTTTCTTCTTGATGGTGAGTGTTGAGGGCCTTTCTGGGTTTTTCATTGAAGCGGATTGATGCTGTTTTGAAGTCCATGTGTTGTACATTCTTGATAGAGGATGTTGCAACCTCAGATGCTGGTATGTTTTACTATAGTTTTGTATCCCCTTTTAATCCCTGCTGGTGTAAATTATTTACACCTCGTGTTTGATCTGTCTTCTTGATTTTAATAAAATTCCTTGGTGCATGAATTGGGCGACCAATTCATGTCACAATTTTGTTAAAAAAATAATAATATAATACATGTAAAAAATAAATTATATAGAATAAAGTCTATTTATTTTGTTAAGAGTGTTTAATTTTATGTATATAATTATACCGTAATTATTATATTATAGAGAATTAATTTATTATACATTTAAAAAAATTAAATTTTATGAAATTATTCTATATATTTAGTGGAATTTATCTTTTTAAATATATAATTGAGAAAATGGTTGGAGTGAAACAAACTTTATACACTATTATTACAATTCTATTTCAATAACAATTTTAGTTTTATAAAAAAACTACATTAAAAAAAATTATAAAAAATTTGTGATAATAATACCCTATACATATGAGGAATTACATTTTAAAATAAAAATAAGATATATTTCACAATTTTATTTTCATTTTTTATTTTCATTTTGTAATATTTTAAATTTTAGGGAGCATATTTATACTTTCTATGTAATGTTATACACTACCAATCATATCCATTATAGTGAATACAACTTTATAGTTGATTTTTACCATTATTATGAATTAGAAGTACATATTTTGTAATTAACTCGATACAGTGAAAACTCGGGTGTTTAGATGTTGAGAAATGTTGAAAAACATAGAAGCTCAAGTCCTCAAGTGAAGTTAACACACTAAGTGTGAAATGTTTAAATAATAAATAACTAAAAAATGGCTAAATAAGATGATCTAACTGAGATTAAATTAGTAGGAGGTAAGTCAAGGTTAAAATAAATTCATGGGAGCCTGTTGAAATCCAATAAAATTTTATTTAAGGTAGAAGTAAATCAAAACACATCAACTATTGAAGAATATGGAAAAGCTAAGAAATTTAGTTGATTCCAAATAATTGGGTTCAGTGTTTTATCTTCTCTTATAGGTCTGAAGAATATGGGAATTCAATTTCTCAGTATCCATTGAGACTAATTTCATGTTTATATATACACAAGGTGTTTGGTTCAATGATTATGTGAGGAAAAGAATAAAAAATAACAACATGGTTTATACTTTATGATAATGTTTCATGATATTGGTGTAATTTGATTTAAATTTGATCTCTGAAAATAATAACATGATACAAATTGTAAGTCTATGGGTATGACTGAGGGAATAGTGATTTTGATTGAGAAAAAAGGTCAAAGTTGGTTAAATAACATTATTTAATATTCCAACTAGTTGAATAAATTTACAAATAATAAAACAAGATGAAAATGTGCTTAAATTGAATATGAGTGGTGGGACACAAGAAAATTAATCCAACCATCTAAGAAAATATATAAAAAAATTAATAATTTTAGTGGAAAAAATAATATAAAAATGAGGGGAAGATAAGATTTTTATTTTTTAGTGGATGTGTGGATTTACACTAGAATATAATTGATAATATATGATTGAAAATTTGGGTATTATAAAAGATAAAAGATTTTAAATGTTCCAAAATAATGGGAACTAAGAAATAAACTTCATTAGAAGTAGGAGATTAACTAGTATTGAACTAAGATTGAGAAGCTATTATCACTTAAATATATTCTAGAAACATATATAGTTAGTGTTGAGTTGGTTTTAACATGGAAATATGTTAGATAATCTTCAGTTATAGATCTTACTAAAACCATTGAAATTATAATGAGATCGGGCTGAGGATCACTTGGAGTCACTAATACAAAGACTGAGATATCAATTTAATGGGTGTTATACATGCTATATCTATTATTTTTTTGAAAATAATTATCAGTCATACCTTTAGTCTTATATGAGTACCATGAAAATTTATTTGGATATTACAAGAAATGTGGTTAATATATGTAAGAACTCAGATCTTCTTTTCAGGTATGTTTTTCCTTTTCTGGAGTTTTCGAGAAAAGATGTGTTTCTGGAAATTTTCAAAGTACACGTTGTGTACTTTATGAGTACATGTCGTGTACTTTGATGCTGTAGGAGGCCGTGTGTGGGTCGTGTCATGGCCACACACACGGCCATGTAGGGGTGACATGGAGGTCGCCTAAAGCGAAGTACGGTAAAGACGAGTACACGTCGTGTACTTTCATTAAATGCACTGGGGTCGCATCTAATCACCAGAATCGACTTCATTTATGTCATCTTTGTCCGAGAGCGTCGAGCAGTCACATATCTTCGAGGATCCCCCGAACCTCCATATTTCCTCCGATTAGAACACTAGTGAGTGCGTTGGAATCGCAGTGGTGAGTTATCTCTTCTCCTAGAGCATCATTTCCCAATTCCTTCTCTTTTCCAACTTATCATGGGTTGAACATTTTAGTCGTTTTTGTAGATCTTCGATGTTCTAAGGTGATTCAAGCTCCGTGGTTCAATTATATCATTCTCCTAACCTCAAGGTATGTGTTTTGTGCCTTTCTATTGAAATTCTTTGAGTATTTTGTGAAAATTCCATCAATACCCTTGAACAAGGTATTGAGTGTTTACCTTTTTGGCCCTATTGATTGCCTTATTTTCTTGTATTCTAGAGTAGAGGTTTTTGAATGTGTTTTGGACAAATTATTAGGATTTGGAAGTATTTTCCATGCATGTTTTTCGTTTTTATGACTGTTTGGTCTAGTTTTTCCTATTAGGCTATTGTTAGTTCCATGCCTAGTGTTGTAGGATGGAGAGTTCTTTTTATGACATGTTGTTATGTTGTACTATTCTATTCAAGTAGTTCTTGAGGTTAACTTTGGTCGTTATGCGATGCGATACTTGATGACTTTACACAGGGCTGTGAGAACCTAGGGTAGTAGACCATAGGGAGAATGGAGGTAAGGGCTTCTCCAGAGTGTCTTTATAATTTACAATGCGAGACCATAGGGGGAATTGACTTTGAGTGCTTCCTCAGAGTGTGTGTAGTTACTTAACGTGGGCCATAGGGGAAACGAGATGTTGAGTGCTTCCCCAGAGTGCCTTTAGTACGATACGAGACTACAGGGGGAATTGACGGTGGGTGCTTCCCCAGAGAGTCTATTCTTTAGCTGAACCAGAGGGGTGAGACTTAGTGTGCCTCCCAGAGGGTTGCTAGTACTTGTTGGTTGAACCATAGGGTTTAGGCTGTAAGAACTACCCAGAGGGTTACCTGTTTGTTCTACTTTATTTCGTGGTTGCTTACCTATTTGTAGATTAGATGCTTGAAACTCTGGATTGTTTACTATTTAGTCCTTTCCTATTTACTGCTTCTGTATTTTTACCTACCATATATTCACTAACTGTTAAGAGCATATCTTGTGGGGGTTTCCTACTGGAATTTAGTCTCACACCCTTTCTGGGCCATGCTTTTGGGCCCAAAAATATTATATTGTTGTAGGTATAGACAAGAGCAAGATTCCTTCTACTTTAGGTACTTAACTTGCTGTGGAGCTGGAGAGCATGGGGCCAAGCTTAGGATTGCGATACTGAGGAGTTGTTTACCTTTTCTTTTGTACTTATTTTAGTACTGTCTGTATTTCTAGCATTGCGACTTGTTTGGATTCTTTCCTAGACATATGTATCATGCATATATATATGTGTGTGTGTGTGTGTGTGTGTGTGTGCTCCAGCTGTTTATAATATTTAGACTTTAGTTGTTCACTTATCTGTGGATTGTTTACTACTTCCGCTATTTTTATTTGTTTCTCTTCTGATGTTTACTCTGCCAATGAGGGAATAGTTTTCCCACTATCACACCTAAGGCCATCACTGCTAGTCGGTAGCCTCTGGCTTTCTGGAAAATGTTCTTGAGGCCATGTGACCAACCTGGTACGGGGCACCTCGGGGTGGCTTTTGGAACCGATATGTTAAAAAGTGGTATCAGAGAAAATATTTTCTCTTGACTTACTGTTTGGAGCCTATATCCAGGGATAGGACAAAATAGGTACTTGGTAATGAGCGGTGCCCAGGAGTAGCTAACCCGTGTACAAGGAAAAGTTGTACTACCACGTTTAATGAAATTTTATTGGTTTTACATTTTATAGTTGATTTGATTTTACCATTGGGTGATTCACATGTCTTGTGTTGTTGCCGTTGTTGTTATTGAGGTTCTATTTCTATCACAATCCGATGAGATGAGGGTGTTCCATCTCATGCATCATGTAGGAACTTGTTAGAAATCAAATGCCATGCATTCTTCCCATGCCATCTAGGATGCATTAGTGTTTTCATGTTGTTGTGATAGGTGTTTTATAGAATATACATGCTATTGTGATAGATATCTTGATCGAAATACCTACTGTTTGATAGGGAATTGTGTGTAAGGTTTGTTTGAAATAACACCAAGCTTTGGTTCGTGAAGTGTTATGGGCCCTCATGGACCGAAATTTGGTAAATCATAGAATTTTTTACCTTGTTTACAACTTTTTAAGATTCCAAACTTTGATTCACGGGGAGTATGGGCCCTGAGGGATCGGAATTTGGCACTTTCAGTGTTCATTTCAGTGTTTTCTGGGCTCTGGAGTAGTTTATGTGGCTTATTGTCTGGAAAAACAAAGAATACACGCCGTGTAGTTTTGACTAGACACCATGTGTTCTTCTATTCGGGAATAAACTATTTTTTATAAGTACATGTCGTGTACCTTTTATACGCGTCGTGTATTCTCTAACCGTGTCACAGGCCATGTGGGAAGAGACACGGGATAAGGAAAATATTGTGGGAACGCACCGTGTACAGATTGTGCATGTCGTGTAGGGTAATCCTAGGAGTCTGTCCGTGTAGTCAACAACACGGTCGGTGGAGTCTCTTCTCGTACACACCATTTCTACCTTGAACACGCTGTGTAGTATGACCTAAGTATTCGGATGTGTCACGAACAACACGGGTCGGTGCTATTCTTCCATGTACACGCCATGTTTTTTTGGAACATGTCGTGTAGTATAAACTAGGTACATAGGTCGTGTCACTAACAACAAGGGCTGGTGAAGCTTGTCGAAGTACACATCGTGTCCGCTTTGAACACACCGTGTAGTTTTGTCTTAAGAGAGCCTTGTGGCTTGACAGCGTAGAAGGAATCTGGCAGGGAAGAAGATTCAAGTACACTCCATGTATTGGAAAACACATCGTGTGTTTGGGGTGTTACACGACTAGTTTAAGATGAGGTACATGCCCATGTGGATGACTTCAGGGAACACGCCGTGTAGGAAAAGTACACGCCGTGTAGTCATGTTTTGCAGAACTTGAATGCTTTCCTCCTTCTGTTCCTTTATTGTCCTTCCAGTTTTCAGTATTTGATAATCTTGAATCTAAGGTGTGTGTTTGACCTTACAGATTCATTCCACTGAGATGTCCTCCGGTTGTACGCCAGTTGCAGGGGAGTGATCATACGCCAGATATGGCTGATCAGGGACTTCCCGTAGATCCTCCTATTATGCCAGCCTTCGTACCAGCATTGATACCAGTTACAGGTGCCAATGTGCTGTTTATGGAAGGCTTTCTGAGGATGATGTAGACTTTCCAGGGACCACTGCCTCCTGCCTCGACTATGGCATACTCGACGTGAGTTTTCCAACAACATCATCCCCCCACCTTCTTAGGGGAAGGAGGACCTCGGGCTGTAGATTCATGGCTAGAAGACCTGATGATGATTTTTGAGCATTTGGTGACACCTCCAGAAAGGCGAGTCATGCTCGCTACCTACATGCTACGAGACTCCGCCAAGAGTTGGTGGGACGTGATCTCACAGGTGGGTCATCAGTAGTTTATGGGATGGGAGGAGTTTTAGCGCGTCTTTTATGACTACTTTTATCAGGATACTTTGAGGGCCGACCGAGCCCGGGAGTTCATGAGCCTAGATCAGGTTACTCTTTCTGTCATGGAGTATTCCTCTCGTTTCACCGAGATTCATCATTTCACACCCCTCCAGGGCGAACATGGGTTGTTCTTGGAAAAGAAGTTTGAGGATGGTCTCATACGGGAGATCCGCTCACAGGTGAATATCTTCAGGTTGACTTCCATCGCTTCCATCATTAACCAGGCGCTGATTTTGAAGTGCAATCGTAGGGAGTCTACGCATGGTGATCCGAGGTAGAGAGACACATCTTCAGGTAGCCATGTGGTATGATACCAGTGTGGAAGGGCTGGGCATACGAGGCCGCAGTGCTAGAGGGACCTAGTGTAGTTCCGATCTTGTGGCAAGATGGGTCGTCTATAGAGTTTCTGTCAGATCTTCTCACCTGCAACTGGTGATAGGGGTTCTTCTATGACTCCTTGTTTAGGAGCAGTGCCACCAGTTTCTCACCAGTTTGGGAACTGGAGTTCTTCCATCCATTAGGGGTGAGGTGGAGGTCAAGTATGTGGTGGTCAGTCACCGGTCTTTCAGTGACAGCAGGGTGGATTAGCTCAGAGCAATCAAGCAGGGACACTAGGCCATGGTACAGGTCAGGATTTTGCAGTGGAGCAAACCCAATAGGAGTAGGATCCCAGACCCTCTACAGTTCGAGGTATGATCTTAGTAGCCTCAGTTTTATCTTATGCTCTTTTCAATAGAGGGTCTTCCCATAGCTTTATCTCTATTATTGTTGTGGATGGCCTTGGACTTTGCATATTTTCCTCTGTCGATATCTTGACATAAGACACACTGTTGGGGACTTGGACGGTTACTGTACATCAGTGTAGGGAGTGCCCTCTAGAGGTTGTGGGATGTAACTTCTTATGGGACCTCTATGTCCTAGAGATGACAGGTTATGATGTCATTCTCAGGATGGACTGGTTAGTTCCCTTCCTGGAAATCTTAGACTATTATCGGCATAGGGTGAGCTTTATATCACCAAAGGGTGAAACTTTTCTTCATAGAGGTGAGTGGGATGTCCAGGAAAGTAGATGAGGACTCGAGCATCATGGGATAGGGGGAGTTATAGCCTAGATTTACAGTCTATATCTGGATGACCAGGGGACTTCACAGTTAGACTTTGCTCCAGTGGTGGATCATTTCAGGGATGTCTTTCTAGAGGAATTTTCAGGTTTTCCGATGGAGCGTGAGGTAGACCTTTCTATTGAGCTCATTCTAGGAGTGGCACTGGTGTCCATTCCTCCTTATAGGATGAATACACCTGAGTTTTCGGAGCCCAAGAAGGGGTTAGAGGAGTTTCATGCAAAGGGTTTCATCTGACCTATTACTTCTCCTTCGGGTTCTCCTGTCCTGTTCACGAAGAAGGCAGATGGCACCCTTAGGCTTTGTGTGGATTATCAGAAGATGAACCAGTTGATGGTCAAGAACTGGTATCCCTTGTTGCGGATTGATGATCACTTTGATCAGCTTCGAGGAGCCCGAGTGTTCTTGAAGATCGACTTGTGGTCCGGTTATCATCATTTACACGTTAGACCATCATATATACCTTTTACAGCCTTCAAGAGCAGGTATGGTCTATAGGAGTATACGGTTATGCCATTCGGCCTCACGAACGCGCCAGCAGTTTTCATGGAAATGATGAACTGAGTGTTCCATCCATAATTGGATTCATTCGTAGTGGTCTTCGTGGATGATATCTTGGTGTACTCTCATACTCTACACGACTATGCCACCCATATTGAGATTTTTTTGAGTACACTGGGGGAGCATCAGTTATATACTAAGATCTCAAAATTCCACTTTTGGATGGATCAGTTTCACTTTTTGGGTCACGTTATCTCAGAGACAGAAGTATTAGTGGACCCATAGAAAGTGAGAGCAGTAGTTTCCTAGAAGAATCCGAAGAACTTCTTTGAGGTTTGAAGTTTTCTAGGGCTGGCTGGATACTACAGGCACTTCATATAGGAATTCTTGCTCTTAGAAACACCGTTAACAGGTCTGACTAAGAAGGGTGAAAAGTTATTGTGGTCAGATTCATGTGAGTCAAACTTTAGGAGATGAAAGTGAGGTTGACTTCATCATGGATAATAATCTTTCCAGAGCCTAGAAAGAGCTATACTATCTACTCTAATGCTTTAGGTATCAGGTTGGGAGATGTGCTTCTACAGGAAGATGGAGTCATTGTGTACGTGTCTCGGCAGTTGAGGCCACATGAGAGGAACTACCCAATGGATGATCTGGAGTTGGCAGCTATTGTTCATGCCCTACGCTGTTGGAGACATTATCTTCTGTGAGAGAACTTTGTGGTCTTCACCAACCACAAGAGTCTAAACTACATTTTCACTCCGCATGATCTTAATTTGAGACAGTGAAGGTGGGTTGAGTACCTTCAGTCGTTTGATTTTGAAATTACCTATATGTCAGGGAAGGGAAACGCAGTGGCTAATGCATTGAGCAGAAGGACTCAGATGCGGGCAATTTAGGAGGGCATCAGTGAGTGGTATCTTATGGCTCTCTTCTCTGAGATGCATTTGGAGGTGCACGATAGAAAAGGGAATACTTTTCTATCTGCTATAGCTGTTACCTCTACCCTTCTTGATCGAGTACGATTGAGGCAGATATCAAATTCTAAAGGCCTAGTCCTATGGGAAATCATGCCAGGATAGGACAATTTTCTTGGATGGACCATAGGCGAGGATGAGGTCTTGCGTTTCCAGGGATGCATATGGGTTCCAATAGATATACGAAAGGAGCTGATGCGGGACTTTCATTCTTTGGTTTGGGCAGTTCATCCTGGCGTCACCAGGATTTATTGTGACCTACACTGTCAGTATTTGTGGCCAGGTATAAAGAGGGACATTGCTAGTTTCATCAGGAGGTGTTCTAATTGTCAGCAGGTGAAGGCGGAGCATCAGCGACCAGCAGGGATTTTACAGTAGTTACCCATTCCTGAGTGGAAGTGGAATGATGTCGCGATGGACTTCATGACCGGGTTACCGAGCTCTCCTCGTGGGAATGACGTGTTTTGGGTTGTCATTAACAGACTCATAAAGGTTTCTCACTTCTTGTAGATCAAGGATACCTTCAGTGTTGATGAGATGGGGTGGTTTTACATCCGAGAAATTTTATGTCTGCATGGAGTTCCACACTCTATTTTTTCAGACAGGGATGCACGTTTTACTTCTCGGGTCTAGAAGGGGCTTCAGAAGGCTTTGGGTACATAGGTACTTTTGAGCACAGCTTACCACCCCTAGACTGAGGGTCAGTCTCAGCGTACAATTTAGGTGATTGAGGATATGCTTTGAGCAAGAATTCTATAATTTGGAGGTTCTTGGGAGAAGTATATACCTCTTGTGGAGTTTTCCTACAATAATAATTTTCAAGGGACTATTCTGATGGCACATTATGAGGTTTTGTATGGTAGGACATTCCGATCACCCTTATGTTGGTTGGAGGCAGGAGAGGTAGCTTTGCTGAGACCTCATCTTGTTTAGGAGACCACAGAGTAGATAGAGTTGATTCGGAAGAGGATGGCTACTGCACAGTCTCATCAGAAGTCTTATGCTGATAAGCGGAGATGACATCTAGAGTTCGAGGTTGGGGATCAGTTTTTCCTGCATGTCACATCGAGGTTGGGGAACATGAGGATTAGGAGACAGGGTAAGCTTTCGCCAAGGTACGTCGGGTCATTTGATGTGTTGGAGAGATTTGGGTCAGTTTCCTATCAATTGCAGTTACCTTAGAGGTATCAGGCTATGCATGACGTCTTCCATGTTTCTCGGCTCTGACATTACTTTTCAGACCCATCTCATGTTTTCCAACCCAAGGAGGTCGATTTAGAGGGGGATGCATCTTTCGAGGAGCATCCTATCTGGATTTTTGATCGCAGTACAAAAATTCTACATGGCCGTTTTGTTCCTCTAGTACGAGTGTTATGGAAGCATGGGTGGGTACAGAATGAGACTTGGGAGAGGGGGGTCGATGTGCAAGCATAGTGGTCGAAGCTGTTTGGGGTTTCTTCTTCTTTGTCGTGCTAGGGAAATTCGGGGACGAATTTCTTTAAGGGGGGAAGTTTTTAAGAACCCTGATCTTCTTTTCAGGTATGTTTTTCCTTTTCTGGAGTTTTTGATAAAAGAGGATTTTCTGGAAATTTTCAAAGTACAGGCCATGTACTTTATGAGTACACGCCATGTACATCGATGCCACTAGAGGCCGTGTGCGGGTCGTGTCATGGCCACACACATGGCCATGTAGGGGTGACATGGAGGCCGCCTAAAGCAGAGTAAGGAAAAGGTGAGTACACTTCGTGTACTCCAAAAGTACACATCGTGTACTTTCTTTTTTTCATTAAATGCACTGGGCTTGCATCTAATCACCAGAATCGACTTTTTTTAGGTCATCTTCGTCCGAGAGCGTCGAGCAGCTACGTATCTTCAACGAGCCCCCAAACCTCCTTCTGTACTCTAATTTGAATACCAGTGAGTGCGTTGGAATCACAGCGGTGAGTTCTCTTTTCTCCTAGAGAATCGTTTCCTAATTACTTCTCTTTTTCAAGTTATCGTGGGTTGAACGTTTTATATTTTTTTATAGATCTTAGAAGTTCTAAGGAAATTCAAGTCTCATGGTTTAAGTATATCATTCTCCTAACGTCAAGGTAGGTGGTTTGTGACTTTTTTTTGAAAGTCTTTGAGTATTTTGTGCAATTCCACCAATACCATTGAACGGTGTATTGTGTGTTTACCTTTTTGGCCCTATTGAATGCCTTATTTTCTTGTATGCTAGATTAGAGGTTTTTGAATGTATTTTGGGCTAATATTTAGGCTTTGGAAGTATTTTCCATGCATGTTTTTCCTTTTTATGACTGTTTGGTATAGTTTTTCCAATTAGACTATTGCCAGTTCCATGCCTAGTGTTGTAGGATGGAGTGTTCTTTTTCTGACATGCTGTTATGTTGTAGTATGTTAGTAAAGTAGTTCTTGAGGTTTTGTTTGGCCATTATACGATGTGATACTTGATGACTTTACACAGGGATGTGAGAACCTAGTGTAGTAGACTATAGGAATAATGGACGTAGGGGCTTCTCCAGAGTGTCTTTATAATTTACGATATGAGACCACAGGGGGAATTGACGTTGAGTGCTTCCTCAGAGTGTCTATAGTTCCTCGACGTGGGCCAAAGGGGTAATGAGACATTGAGTGCTTCCCCAGAGTGCCTTTAGTACGATATGAGACTATAGGGGGAATTGACAGTGAGTGCTTCCCCAGAGAGTCTATTCTTTAGCTAAACCAGAGGGGTGAGACTGAGTGTGCCTCCTAGAGGATTGTTAATACTTGTTGGTTAAACCATAGGGGTTAGGCTCTGAGAAATACCCAGAGGGTTACCTGTTTGTTCAGATTTCTTGAGTGGATGCTTACCTGTTTGTAGATTAGATGCTTGAAACTCTTGATTGTTTACTGTTTAGTACTTTCATGTTTACTGCTTATATATTTTTTCCTGCCATATATTCACTGACTTTTAGGCACATATCTCATGGTGGTTTCCTACTGGGATTTAGTGTCACACCTTGTTTGGGCCATGATTTTGGGCCCAAACAGATTATATTGCAGCAGGTATAGACAAGGTCAAGCACCCTTCTACTTTAGGTACTTGACTTGATGTGGAGATGGAGATCATGGGACCAAGCTTATGCTTGTGATGCTGAGGAGTTGTTTACCTTTTCTTTTGTACTTGTTTTAGTACTGTTTGTATTTCCAGCATTGCAACTTGTTTGGATGCTTTCCTATAAATGTGTATCATGCATGTGTGTGTGTGTGCTCCTGTTTTTTGTCATATTTAGTCTTCTGTTTTTCACTTGTGTTTGGATTGTTTACTACTTCCGCTATTATTATTTGTTTCTCATCCACTATTTACTCTGCCAATGAGGGAATAGTTTCCCCACTATCACACCTAAGGCCCCCGCTGCTAGTTGGAAGCCTCTGGAGTTTGAGGAAATGCGCTTGAGACCATGTAACCAACCGGGTACGGGGCACCTCATAGTGGATTCCGGAATCGGGACGTTATAATAAATTATTTTTAATCTCCATTTATAACAATATTACATGTTATTTTGATAGAATAATTGAAAATTATTGGAAAATAGATTTTTAAGAGAAATATTAGACCATAGGATCAACATTGGGCATAATAATGAAAATAAGTATGGGGTAAGCCTCAATATTTGTAATAAAATAAATTATTTAGTGTGTGCATAAAAATTTTATAAATGTTTTTCAAATTTTATATATTTTAAAGTGACATTTTTCATATTCGAGTGAGTGGTAATTTTTCTCAAAATTGAAAGATATTTTTCTTACTTATTGGGATTAATCAATTCATTTTCTCATTGGAATTTATCTCAGTTCATTTTCTATATTTCACTCTAAAAAATTTATATTCTTGTTGTACATTTAAAAGTATTTTTTACATTTTTAATTGAATTTTTCATTCATACTTTGGATTAAACTTTTAAATTTTACATTCAAGTAAAATTAAAAATTCACTCATAAAATATGGTAGATCCATGTGATGGTGTAAAAATGATGAATAATTTTTTATTTATTACATTAAACTACTATTTATTATTTTTATAGACTCATCAATAAACTTTTTTGGGGTTTTATTTAATTATTTATGAAACTATGATAATTGTGTTTAATTTTTGAGTAATTTGCATATAATACATGGAGAAAAGAAGAAATTTTAGAGGAATACTTGAAAGTATAATGATGATAGTTTCATTTAATTCATGAAATATAGATTTTATCATCAATTTTGAAACTGTAAACTTTATTTTTTTCCAAAATCATTTCATTTTTACATCATCATAATTTTTTTCATTGGTTGATTTCAAATAGGGAAATTAATTTTACAAATTCCTCATTATGTGCATTGTTCTCTACTTATTTCTGAGACTATTTTTTATGATGTTTAGTTTTTAGAATGCTTTCTTCGAGAAATACAAGGCTTTAGTGTGAGGGAATCTGATGTGTCATGATTTTATCATGTTTTACACATATAATTTCATCTCATTTGTTACTAATTTTGTGAAAAATTGGTATTTTAATAATGAAAGATTTATTTTTATGGAATCTGAGTGAAAATATATATTAATAGTTAAATTTATTGTAAACTTGAAATTTTAGAAACTAAATGAAATATTTTTTTCATTTTAATTTTTAACTATTTGTAGACAATATATTTGGATGTTTTTGGTGATTTTTAATTTAAAGGAATTTTAATTAAATTTAAGATAATATGGTGTGGAAATGGATGATATATACCAACCATAATATACAAATATATTACACCATTTTACATCAATTTTAATTACAACTCATAATAAAACATACACCCAAAACCTATAGGTTTAGTTTCATTGGAGATTGGTGACATGAACTTATTAATTTATAATTATATTTCAACATATATCACAAAATTATTCACATGTGATACCCTTATATAAATATCAAAAAGAATACTCTTCTTCATAACTTATATAAATATAAACAAAAGAAAGGGTGAGTTCAGATGCACAATAATAGGTAAACATAAGAGATATAAGTCGAAGATCATAAGTGAGCATAAGATGAAGATGTGGGTGTAAGAACATAATTAAGTTACATGAACATAATAAAAGAAAATCATACCCAATAAAACATCGATTATATATCATGAATCAGAACATAAGACTTTAATCATAACATGAGAAATGAGGAATATGAATATAGGATAATGAGACTATTATTATAATCCGTGAAAAAAACATAAGAATGTGTTATAACATAGAAATTTGGAATAGTAATGTGGAAAATAAATAATCATAAAAAACACTTCTTATATCAAATCTCACTTTCAAGACTATCATCGTATAGTAGAAAATGTCCCATAAAATAATCAATTAGGTTCGCTCCCATTTCCCAAAAACATAGTGTACAGAATCCTATAGTGGATTTAATTCCCACCCGAGTCAATTAAATTTCATATCATGAGATACAAATATTTTACCAATGCATTGTAGGGATATATAATATTGGGATCACTCATCATAAAAAGAAAGTCCATATATATTTATGCCACATGAACATGAAACTATTCAAAATTACATCATATATTAATTAACAAGTGAGAAAGAAATAGGTTTCTGGAAGACTCCCATAATAAATTATCATAATAAATAAAAGGAAATAAGTTAGTTGGTATCATTAAATCATATCCCTAGTTAATCATTAGAAACATTAAAGGATATTGACCTCGATGAAAAAAACTTTATAAGAGTATCATAAAATCACTTAGAAGAATAAGAATAAATACCATTTATATTTTGATAAACATTATTTTAAAATTAAATAATTTACAAAATAATGGTTTTGTTAAAAATATTACAAATTAAATAAAAATTCCTTTATGAATCCATGGAAACATGGAAAGAATTTTTTGTAAAGAAAACTAAAGAAAATAGCATGTGAAAGAGGCCTTTTGGAAAACATTAAAAAAATTCCATTCAAAATTTAGTAAAGAATGTAAAATTAAATATAAAATGAACTTAAAAATAATTGAATTAGGGATGAAAAAATTTATAAAATCATATGAACAACAAAGACATGGAGGTGAAATATTCTGAGCCAAAAAATGAAGAGATACGGCTGACTCCACTTACAAGCATCCTTTTAGATGAATTACAAACCCAAGGGAGGTAAAATGTTAATGTGACATGTAAAATCATAAATAAAAATAGGAAAACAAAATATATGGGTATTTATAAATAAATAATATAAATTTTCACCAAATATAAATTTAGTTATAAACAATCCCGAATTCAAATTTAGATTGAAAAAGAAACTCTTACCTAGTATTTCTACTTGGTCAGGCACACTTTAACACCCTGGATAATAAATTTCAATTTATTATTTATATATATAAGAAATACATTCATATTTATTTAAATTAATAATATTAATTTTAACTACTTTTTATCTAATATTAATTATTTATTGTTAAAATTAATATTCGAGTGCTCATTAATCTATTTCTCTACATATAAACTGGTTCTGAAGTTTCAGTCCTTAATCATTGATCAATGATTCAACAACTCTATAATTTTCATCAATATTTAGTACATGTGTTTTATATTTTCTTTGATCCCCATGATCATTTCACAGAATTTATGGTGACTATTCACAAGGAACTCTTAAAAATTTCCTTTTTAGTTATCATTGAATAAAAATGAGTTTATTGGTGTATATATATTAGAACATTACCATTCAATAATTCTGAACACATATTAAATTAATTATTCTTAAATTATATTACCATTATTTAATTTTTTCAAAGTCATTCATTATGTGAATGTTATAACATCATTAATGTAAGTGGTAATACTGATCCAAATCAAAACACAACAAAATAATCGAATGAGTAAGGACATAGTATTATATAATAATAATATCACTTTGACAGAAAATTAATGATTTAAAAACATTTTATTGAATTCTAAAATATATTTAAAAGTATGTGGATAAAGAATATAAATAATAATGACTAAGTATAGGATAAAACTTTTGTTGAATACTTGAATATTCTCTTAGAGAGACTCTTAGAAATGATGGATTGGGAGATCCCTATGATCATAGGTTCCCAAATGTATGATATCATTATCAGGGTGATAATTTAGTTATTTATTCAAGATAAAACTTAATAAAATTTTATAGTTGAATTAGGTAGAGTTGGGGTCCTTTTATAGGTGATAAGGGACAATATTTTTTGTAAATATTAATTCCTTAATATAAACAGAACGCCATTTTTTATAAAAGTGGATCAAATATGGAAAAATAAGGGAACATGGATGATGTTAGATCAATAACTCTGTCATTCACAAATCTAGAGATAATAGTTTCTAATATTTTATGACTTTATCTAATAATTTCACAAGTTCACCTCATTTTACCTTTACCTTGGTAAATATATTTTACCATGGTCACTCATTTTTATACCTAAAAATAAAACAAAACATAATATCTAATTTTGATATGGTGATTCCAAATTTGGACTACATTTAATCTAATTCAATTTCTAAATATAATAAATTTAACTTTTAAATGAAAATATAAAATATGCAGATAAATTTTTTTAAAGAAAAAATTACTTTTTAAAACATTAAAAGATCTTAATATTATTTAATATAAATTAGCATTAAATTAGTGTAAATAAATTTTATTTACATTGAAACATTAAATTTTATTAGAATCATGCTTTAAAATTGATCAATTTAATTTACTTAGATAAAAAATACACAATAATTAAACAAATGAAATTCTCGAAAAAATATGATTTTAACGTTAAATGATTTAAATCATGTCTAATTAAAATTATTTATATTCTATCCATTCATTTTTACCAATACATTGATACTATAAATTTTTCTAAAATATTATAAAATCTTCAAATCATTCTTTAAAATTCACGATAATAATAATATAACTGATAGAAATATATATTTTTATAATGCTTATTTTAATTAATTATTATCTTTTTATTTAATTCTATAATTATTTATTATATGTGAATTATATAATTTTTAAATTTTCCCTAATAATCACATAAATTTAATTTATCTATTGGATACAAATATATCCAATGGTTATATATCCAATGCCATAAATTCCAATAAACATATAACCGATGTCCATATTTAAAATTTCCATATTACATTCCTATATATAGAATTATATAAATTTATAAAATCATTCCTTATATTCTATAATTTCTTTCCAAAGATGTTTATCATATTCTAACAAGTTTTATTCTTTCTGTAATTATCATCTGCGGTATGATCTTTATGGAATAAAATGATGGTGAGAATTTCATCCTTGTACTAGTTTTATTTACTTTTGATTTCATTCCAATAGTATTTTTACTAATTATGTTTCATATAGTTTTTTATTGTAATATTCTTCCATAATAATGCATTGTTAAATTTAGATTGTTGTTTTTTGTATGAAAATATATTGAACACGTGATAATTATTTATAGGAAGATATGTATTAAAGTTGTGGAGTGTTAAATTTTAACCCTCTTAAAATAATATTTCACAAAAAAATCATTAGTATGATGAAAATAATTCATTTTACTTTTTTCTCATTACATATTTAGGTACCTACATCACTTCCTCAAACTTAGGATTCCTATATATGACTTTAACTAGGTTATTATTCTTATTTCATACTATTTTATCTCTATTATTTGTATTTCTATCATGCTTTCCTTGTAATAAAGACCATGTTCCACTTGTACAACCTATGAGTTTAGTATATGTTATGGATCAGGTATGTACTTCCTTAAAAATGATACATAGAACATATAATTCCCTTAGAACATTTTTTATAGAAGTGTAACACTATAAGTTATTATCCCCATGTGATCAGGGATTTTGATAGCGATGATGTGTCTAGGGATAAACTTTACATTCTTTCTAAATCCCATAACACTATTTCAGGTGATATTCAAAGTAATAGCTTTCCTTTGACTTCAAACTCCAAATATGGATAATGACTATAAACATAGCTCTTATATCAGTTTTGTGAAGTTTTAATATGTAACTAAATGTTTTGAATCTTACCTAATATTTCTTAGGCAATATCCAATATTATAAGCTTATTATAACATCCCAACCTTTTCTTTTTGGTATGTTATTTATTTCTTGATCTTTTATCTTCTTCTCTTTATTTTTTTTAGTCGATTCGTATTTTATTTAAAAGGCTTTGGGATTTGAAAATCTTGTGTAATCTTAAATTTCTATTTTTGAAAAATTTATACAAAAATGGGTGGCACAACTCCATGAAACGCATGACCATGCCAAAGAGGAGATATTTGTGTCGTGGAAGTAGTGGAAATGGTGAAGTGGTGGTGTAGGGATTGTAGGAACACCACAGAATTAATAGTTATAACATAATGACCCTAACCCTAGATTTCATGTCATAGCCTTCGCTATGGAGGGCCATATGGGAAGGCTAATATAAGGACCCCAGCCTTCTACACATATTATTACATGGTTTTAAGCATAATTATCCATCCAATACAAAACAAGGATTGTAAAGTCTATTGTCTTTAGAAGACTGGGTACATAATTATAAATCATAAATCCAAAATAAATACATCTTTTATTTAAAATCTATAATGATCTCCTAACTTCCATTGATATCTTACATCTTCATAGAATAACTTGGGGAATACATGAACAAAGTGATGAGCTAAAAATCTGAGTAAGGGAATAAACATAGGAAAAAATAATATCACATGAGTTAAAAGGCATGACATGATGACATAAAATAAGCATTATACAAAAATAAACATATGGAATCATAACATATAGAATAAGAGATCATGTAATAATTGAAAAATAAAAAACTGGAAGAAATATATAACATGATATAAACATAATTCAATGCTAACTACCAAGACTATATCACATATTGGACAAATTCCCTTAAAGGGATTAGGTTTATTATCTATCCCAACTTGACATATAATGAGACTAAACATTTCCCAATGAATTGGATCACTATCTGGGTGCACCTATCATAATATTTTCGGGCATATGTGTGTTATATGAAGAATCAAACATAAATAATAAATATAAAGGTCTCCCATAGAAATAAATTGGTATCATAATAAAGTCATAAGGAATTACCAAAGGGAATATCATAATGGTTTCCATCTAAGAATGGATTTAAATAATAATTGGAAATTAATAATGGAAAATAGGAATAGATTATAATAACTTACATCAAACTAAATTGAAAACATGTAAAAAGAGTGTTTAATAATCTTTATAGTAAAGCCACTTCGGTGTGCTTTAATGGAATATATAAATACATTATTAAAGCTAAAAAAGGTGTAATTGTTTATAAAAAAATAAAACTAAAAAAAGATAGTTTTCATGAAAAAACGAGTTGTTTTAGAAACATAACGGTGCCCTAGAACAGATTATAGAGTGTGCATGAGAATGGGTAAGAAATAAGGAAGTTCCATTTAATAGGGCATGTTTATCAGGATGAATTGAGAAGGCAGTAATATAATACATGTATTTCCCTAAAAATAAAAAATAATTTAGGTAGGTGCATATTTTTTTAAACATACACAAATAATTTATGCAGAGTACATAAGAATAATTAATAATTTCACTATCTTAAAGAGAGATAAAGTGTAACCAAAATGAAAAAATGGAATATTGGAAATAATCTCTTACCATATGTACAAAAGTCTTATTCACTTGCACTTAATATCCTGGATAATAAAATTTGATACATTAATTAATTAATTCATGACCTATACTATATATATATGATTTATCATATTTTTATTAAGTTCATTTATGGTCATTTTAATGAGTTATAATGTTTAATTTTTTAGTTCTGGGAGAATTCATTTCGTGATTTTATGATTTATTCCCCTTGAGCTTAATTATGGGAGTTATTTTCAAATTAAAATAATTCTATGGAAGTAAAATTATATGTTATTAATTAAATTTCATAAATTTAAATGATATCATATATCATTTTCTTTTCTTACAGGAGGATTAATCATTAGATAATATTTTAATGAAATATGATTTGTTTATTTGGTAGTTTTTTTACGACCATCTCGAACTAGTATCATTTAATTTAATTTTATGTTTATATACTGGATATAAAACATTAAATAAGTTTTAATACACATATTATAATATTTTTTGACCTTAAAAATGTATTGATGACCTATCTTGAAGGTGGTAATGAAAATCAAAAAATCGCCATCCAAGAATGCGGTGAATCGACACCCCGCAGACGATGTTTTCATTTTTAGAAGAAAAAAAGGAGTGGTGAAGATATTTTATGATATATATTCAATTAACACAATAAAATTAAATTATATGTATTATAATGGAGTTATAATTTCACTTTTGATAGGGTAGGTGAGGAGAGGATAAGAAAATAAAATAAAATAAAAGGGAAAGAAGGAGGGTTTTACCTCTTGAATATTGTCTCTTTGAGAACCTCCTTAAGGAACTGGAAATGCTCTTCTGGTGAGACCTGTAAGACTAGGATATTTATAAGAGGACTGATATAGTAATTTGGAATAACTTATATAAAATTAAAGTCTTTTTAGTTGTTAAGAGAAGAGGTGGTGATAGGTGTTATTTATAGTGGGACGAGATGTGTGTTTTTTATTATTTTATTCATTAGAATATTATTTTGGATCAGGACTATAAATAGTGTTGATTATTGTAAAAAATTACAGTAACTAGTTCATTTGAGTTTGATCTAGTGGTTTCTCGCATCATCCATGACTCAAAAAATCATGAATTTGGCTTAAAATGTTAAATACTATATTTTACTATATTGTACTATTCAATAAAAATTCAACTATTTTAGAAAAAACCCAAAAATTCCCACTAACCATTTATAGATGTGTAGATATTAAAAATAGACACCATTTTATCAAAATAATTTTCTAAATATGATAAATTTAATTTTTAATTAAAATCATCATCTATTCAAAAAATAATGATTTTAATATTATTACTGATTTTATGACACTGAAAAATTAATTAAGGTCTCATAAAATTATATTATAATTATAATACAACAAAATATTAATCTATGAATACATTTTAATGAAATATATTTTCTTTTAAATCATCATATTAATTATAAATCAAAAATAAATATTATGACTTACAAAAATACCACCTCTTAATTTATCATTTTTAAAATATTCATTTAATTATAGCATGATATAATATATAAAATTTCCACTTATAAGAAACCTAAATTTTATTTATAATTTAATAGGTGTGGTTACTATTCTATTGTTTGGGTTACTATTCTAAATTGTCATATTACTATTCCAACAGTCGGGTTACTATTCCATCGGTATAGGTTCCATAATTTCTATAAATACCACTAATTTCATTCTTCATTTATAAGAATAATACTTTTATTGGGTTATCTATGTTATGTATGTGTTTTATACTATATAACATAATTATAAGAAGGGAAATTTCATTGATAAAATTCTAGGTTGTTACATTCTTCCCTCATTATGAAATTCCACTCTCAAAATTACGTTTTACATTAAAATTTAAAAATAGGGGAGGGTACTTATTCTTCTTTTGTACCTCCAGTTACGAAGTCACCACTTCATACTTATGGTTCCTCCAAAAAACATTGATAAGGTGATTTGTCTTATTACATAAGAATTTGTCTCTACGGTCCAAGATCTTCATTGTATTCTCTTCATATGAGAGGTCATTGTCCAGTTGTACCACCTCCAGATTTAGTACATGTGAGGGGTCAGGTATGTACTTCCTCAGGAGAGAGACATGGAACACATCATAGACTTGCTCTATATTTGGTGGATGTGTAAGATGATATGCCACAACTCCTATGTGATCAAGGATCTCAAAGGGGCCAATTTACCTTGGCCTAAGCCTCCCTTTCATTCTAAACCTAATGAATATCTTCCATGGTGATATTCGAAGGAAGAATTTGCCTCCAACATCTTACTCCAAATCCAATTAATGATTTTCAGCATAGCTCTTTTTCAAACATTGAGTAGTTTTGATAACTTTTTTTATGGATCTAACCTTCTCTATCATCTCTTACACAATATCTAGAACAAGTTACTTTCATTCTAAAACTCTATCCCAACATGTTGGAGTTATACATTGTTTCCCATATAAATCTTCATTTGGATCCAACTGAATACTCAAGTGAAAACTATTTTTGTATGAGAACTCAGCCAATGAAAGATCTTGATCTCATCCACCTTTAAATTCCATTGAGCATGCTCTCAGCATGTCCTTGAGCATCAGAATAGTCTTTTCATATTTTCCATCATTTTGAGGGTGATAGGACATAAAAAAATTTATTTTAGTACTCAATGCATGTTGAATACTTATCTATAATTTAGATGTGAACATAGTGACATTATCTCATTTCCATGTGGGTGTATTCAATGGTTCCATCATCCCTTTATACTTTTATCAATATTCTTTAACTTGATAATATACCAAACACCTTTATATATACTATAATATCTCTTTTTTCATATTGTCCCACTAGAAGTTTTCTCAATGATAATGGTACATATTATAACTTCCAAGATGGATGGAGAGAGATGAGCTATGTGCAATATCTAATAGATCATTCTTTATCTCAGGTGATTAAGTAATACAAGACCTTGTTCCATACTGAATCAAACCATCTCTATTGATATGGAATTCCTTTAGGTTCCATTTATTTACTGCTTTTACCTTCCTTTGTTTCTCTAGATCATACCTTCGTGCCGCCTTGATCTTCTCTGGGATATAAGTTTGGTAAATCATTTTGGAAAGGTAGTATGTATTCTCTTCTATTGTGATTTCCAGTTCTATCCTTTACATCTCCATGAATATAGGATATTTCTCAATTTTCTTCATGGATAGAGTGGGAGGATATACAAAGATCATCAGCTACCTTGTTTTCCTTCCTGATATGATAGTGAATAGAGTAATCATAGTCCTTAATTATATTTAACCGTCTCCTTTAAACAATGTTCATCTCCTTTTGTGTGAATATACACTTTATGATCTTTTTATTAGTATATATGTCACACTTCTAACCATAGAGTTCGTGTCTCCAGATTTTTGAGGAAAAAATCATAGTTGTTAGATCCAGAGCATTAATTGGGTAGTTCTTCTCATGGATAGTCAACTATAATGAGGTTTAGGCTGTCACTTTATCATTATGCGTGAGTACACAACCCAAACATTTTTTCTAGGCATCACTATATACCACAAAACCTTCCCCACTTATTGGTAGTGTGAGAACATGTGCATTGATTAGCCTCTTCTTGAGATCCTTAAAGCCTTCCTCATATTCTTCTATCCAAAAATACCTTACCCATTTCCATGTTAACTTAGTTAGTGGGTTATTAAATCATGATCAATTCCTCACAAAATGTTGGTAGTACCCAGATAAGCTTTGAAAACTTTGTATCTCCATTACATATATTGGTCTGGAACACTCCTCAATTGTATTTGATTTATAAGGGTCCAAAGATATCCCTTTTTCTGATACCATTCCCCAATAGTGATACTTCCTTCATCCAGAAATCATAGTTACTGAACTTTTTATACATATTCTCCCTTCGCAAAGTCATTAGAACTTTATTAAAATGCTCCTCATGTTCCTCATTTCACTTGGAGTATATAATAATATCATCTATAAATACTACCACAAGTTTTTGAAGGAAATTTCTAAAGACTCTATTAATTAAGTCAATGAATATTCTGGGATCATTGGTGAGTCTGAAGGGCATCACTATGAACTTATAGTGTTTATAACTCATCTAAAAGGTGGTATTGGGAATATCTTTCTTCCTCACATTTAATTGGTGACATCTCGACCAAAGTTACACCTTATATAAATACTTGGCCCCTTTATGTTGATTGAAAAATTCGTATATATGTGGTTGGGAATACTTTTTCTTTATTGTGATTTTGTTGTGATCATGATAATAAACTTAGAGATGCATTGATCTATCCATATTATTGGTAAAGAGGACCGGTGTACCCCATGGTGAAGCACTTAGGAGTATAAAACCCTTTTACAAAATCTCTTATAACAAATTATTTAGTTATTAAAACTCAATGGTGGCCATTTTTTAAGGACTCTTTGATATAGGAACGGATCTTTGAATAATTTCAATAAAGAACTCAACCTATCAGACAGAAAGAAGACCAGGAAATTCTTCAGGGAGCACATCAGTGTAGTCCCTCACAATGGGCATGCCTTCAAGCATGATTCTCTCCTTTGTCTCAATCATTTGAGTTATATAATATTTATTATAAGGAAATAATATCCACAATTAATATGATGATTCTGAATGATTCATATACTTTAGATACAGTAATTTCCCCATTCATTGTTCTTATAGAAAATGCAACCCCTATATTTTGAGCTGGTGTTTGAGTAGTTCTACTAAACCTAAAAGATATTAAAGAATATATTGAACCATAATCAAAAAGTATGTTCACTATTATTGAATTAATAATAAATATACCTATAACCACATCATTTTTAGGCTCCACCTCAGCAGTAGTGATAGAATATATCCTTCCTTACTTCCTTGGAGTTTTTTCTTGATTTCATCCAACAACCCTTGGCTTATTCCATTGGCTCACATAATTCCCACATTCCTTATATTTAAAAAACTTCACTACAGTATGAGTGTTGGTATGAACCTTCCTTTATTATTACACTTTGTTAGGATTATTCAAATCCATTGGGAAAAAATTAGCTATATGGATCTATCTTCCACATTTGATGCATCTCATGGTTCCCTTTAAGCAGTTTCTAGGATTCTTCTTCCCACAGTTTTGAAACGTGGGATGTTTGTTTTTATTTCCATCATGGGATTTATATGTTGATCCACATATATTAAAATCCATTTCCTACTTTTTATATCCAATCCCATGAGACAATAGAGGGTCTTCGATATCCATTTCAACCTTAAGGGAACAACGGGAAATCTCCACATAGCTTTCAAAGTCTCAAATCGACAAAAATTTTCATAAACGTAGCTTTAGTCCACTAAAGAAGTGATCCACCTTGATTTTAGTGTTCATGAAAAATCCAAAGGTTTATCATGTAAACCATGTAAATTTTTTTCATACGCCCTGATATACCCATCTTCCTTTTTCTTCAATCTAAGAAAATACCTTTCCATCATAAGATGGAGAGTTATGGGAAAGTATTTATTGAAAAATATTTTCTTGAATGATTCCCAATACATGGAATAAATTTTCTCTTTAGACTTTTTGTTCTTGATCAATGTCCACCCCTTATTAGCTTCCCCATCGAAATTATAGATCACCAACATGGCTTTATATTCTTCTCAACATTAGAGGACAGAGAATATATTTTTAAGGAAGTTAAACCATTATTCTTTGATGAGAGGATTATAATATCAACTCAAGATAGGAGGAATTTTTCTCATAAAATATTCAATATCGAATTTATAATTCTTATAATAATGAGGTTATTCCCCATGATTCAAATTATTTTTCATAACTTGATCGACTTGAGAAAGTATTTTCCTGAAGTTTTGAGCTCTTGTTCCCATCAGATTTAGAATTTCATTAAGGAAACCATCACATTTATGATCACGTTGATTATTGGAATGGGTTCTCTTATTTCCATAAATTTACTATGAAAAATAAAGTACAATTATTGGAGCTTCAAGATATATCTAATAAGAAAATAAAAAATGAAACTTTCAATATATACGGATAAACTTATAGAAAAAAATTATATCCTCACTTGTGATTCCATAAGTTTCAATATAGGTTATCAATGGTGAAATAAATATCCCAAGGGTTCCTAATAATTTTTTCTAGTCCTAATATCTAAAAATATCTAGATCATGCTCTAATACCAACGATATAAACCCTATCATTTTACACATATTATTACATTATTTTAATCAAAATTATCCATAAAATAGAAACCAGTGATTGTAAAGTCTAGTGCCTTCTAAATATTGGGTACATAATAAGAAAGCATGAAACAAAAATAAAGGAATTTTTTATTTAAACTTGATAATGACATCTAAACATTCTTTGAGATCTTACATCTTCGTAGGATAACCTAGGAAATAAAGGAACAAAGGGATGAGCTAAAAATCTTAGTAAGGGAATAAAGGTAGGAATAAAGAATAGAACATGAGTTTGAAGGGATAACATGATTGTAATGACCTATAATTATATCAATGAAATTTTCATCCTTATAGTTATTAAATAAATTATAAATCACATAAAAGCACATTGATAACACAATATAAAAATATAAATGAATAATGAATGAAATAAGAAGATTTTTCAGAAATTAAGGAACCTAAACCAATGGAATAATAGCATGACCTTTGGAATAGTAATATAACCATTAGGAATAGTATTCTATCCAATAGAATTGTAACCTCACCTATGAAATAATATATAAAATTTAGGTATCTTATAAATGAAAATTTGATATATTTATATCATGGTTAAGTAAAACAATGTTTTAAAAATGATAAGCTAAGTATTGTCATTTTTATGAAACACAGATGTTTATTTACAATTTTATAATTAGTGTAGTGAATTAAAAAAATATTTTCATAAAATAGATTCATAAATTAATATAGTTATTATTATTATTATAAGATAATTTTATGAGACCTTAATTGATTTTTTGAAGTGTTATAAAATTAGTTATAATTTTAAAATCGGTACTTTTGAGTAAATGATGATTTTAACTATAAATGAAATTTCTAATATTTAGAAAATTATTTTAATAAAATGGAGTTAATTTTTGAATTCTTCAGGTCAAAAAACAGTTAGGGTGAATTTTTGGTGTTTTTCTAAAATAGTTGAATTTTCAGTGAACAGTAAAATACTGTAATTTATGATATATAACATTATAATTTAAATAGATAGTTTATTTAGTCATTTATGATGTATGAACAATAATATATAACTATACTTCTATGTTTACTTTATCTATTCATGAGAATAAAAACTAATCAAATTCTTGAGCCAAAATAATAAACTAATGAATAAAATAATCAAAAAACACCCCTCTCTTCCAATATAAATACCACCCCTCACAACTTATTCTCCTCACAACTCAAAATCCTTGAATGTTGTAAAAATTATACTCAAACCTCTTCCCAAGTCTCTTTACAATATCCATGAGCCTTAATTCTCAATAAAAGACCAAAATCAAGTGCCTCAAGGAGGTTCCCAAGGAGAAGAATTCAAGATGTAAAAACTTCTTCCTTTTTCTTTTAATTTTTTTCAATGTATTTTTTTATTTTAATTGATTTTAATATCCTCACCTACAATTATCTAAGTGACATGATAAATACATTATCTTTTATTTACTATAATTTTATTTTCTTAATTTAATGACCCATAATCGATTCTCTTCCCCATTTCTTTTTTTGTAAAAACGAAAGCATCATCCGTAATGTGTTGATTTATCGTATTCAAGGATGATGATTTTTGAATTTTCATTACCACCTTCAAATATGGTCATAAAAAAAATTTATTGTTAAACCATATTATAATATATTTATTACATCTTATAATGTTCAGAAACTAGTATATATACAAAGTATTAATTAATAAAACAAAACTAGTTCGTGATGATCAAAAAAACCACAAAATAATCTAAACGAATATCATTAACATTTTATCTAATAAATCATCCTCACATCAATAAAAAAATGATAAATAATACCATTTAATATTATATTAGTTCATAAATAACATATTATTTCAATTATGGACAACTATTCTCATTTTACATGATCTTTCATACATGTAAACAAGTAAACCAGAAATGAACGCTCCTGAAAAATGAAATCGAATCTCATAACCCACCAAAAAGAAAATAGAAGAAATTAATAAAACTATAATAAATAAAATACATTTTTAAATGGTACTTAATTAGTTAATTAAATTATTAAATTTGATTATCCTTGACATTATGTTCAAGTGAAGAACACTTTCGGACATAAGGTAAGGGATTCTCTCCGAACCATTTTTTCCTTCAAGTTGCGCTTTATATAAATTTATCAGAATTTGATTATTAATTATTCTTATTTAATCCTCATAAATTATGTGTGTATGTAGAAACAATATGTACATATATCAATTATTCTTTCTTTGATGTGGAAATATATGTTTTATAAGGTTCCATTCACAATTCTTCCTGATAAGCAAGCCGGGTTAAAGGGAACTTCCCGATTTCTTTCCCATTTTCAAGTGAACTCCATAATATATTTTAATCCACAATTATTTTTATAAAATAACTTATTTTATCATGAAAAACTATTTTGGTTAATTTTTGGTTTTATACAAATAATTATTCCTTTTCTATTTTAAATAATATTTAAAATTTTCCCTTAAACCGCACTAAAGTGGCTCATTTCTAAAGTTTCTTAAACAATATTTTTACATGTTTTTTGGTTCATATGGAAATAATTTACCATTATCTATTACTATTTTACCTTATGAATTTTCCTTTATTATTTAATTCCATTATTTGATGTACACCTTTATGATACACCCATTGTTTATTCTTTATGACATGGTTATTATACCCATTTATTTCCACGGATAAGCCTTTTGTTTATTCCTTATGTATTATTCTTCATATGGAACACACATTCATGAAAATTTTATCATGGGTGTGACTAGATAATTCTTCAATTCATTGGGTAATGTTTAGTCCCATGAGACTTCATATTTGGGATGGAAGTAAACCTAATTCCTTTATTGGACTTGGTTCGCCACGTTCAATGGTCTTGGTTGTTAACCTTGACTCATGTTCCTCTAAGTGTAATGGTCTTAGTGGTTAGACTTGATTCGTGCTCCTATATGTGCAATGGTGTTGGTGGTTATCCTTGTCTCATGATTATTTCATTTTTATGTTATTGCCACATTTCTATGATTCCATAATTATATAATCCCATGTTCTATATGTTATAATTACATTTGTTTATTCATGTTATATTACTTTTCATGTCATCATGTTATGCCTTCTAAACCATGGTATATGTTTTATTATATTCTTAATCCCTTACTTGAGTTTTTATATCAACCCTTTGTTCATGTATTCTTCAAGTTATCATATGCATATGTAAGGGCTCAAATAAACTTAAGAGATCATTATGAAGATTAAATAAAATATGTTTTTATTTTGGTTCCATTTTTCAGTTTTATGTACTCAATATTCCTAATACACTAGAATTCATGATCCTTGGTTTTTATTTGAAGGTAATTTATAATGAAAATCAAGTAATAATATGTGTAAAATGATAGGTCCATTATAGTTGGTATCAGAGGATGGTCTAGTTATTTTTTGAGACTAGGGCTAGAAATCATTAGTAATAACTATAGGGATAATTTTATCACCATATATAGCCTAGATTGAAGTAAAGGGAATCATAAGTTAAGATATGATTTTAATTTAAAATTTTATCCCTCTATGTTCAAAGTTTAATTTTAATATGCTTATTAGCTAAGTATTCGAGCCCCACAACATGTAATTTCTTTTCTTATTTAATGGTTTTACATAGGATAACATCTTCCAACAATAAATGTTATACTAAATGTGAATATTTCCCTAATCAAATTCCAAATATGATGGGAAAAGATGCTCAAAACTTCATGAGATTACTTTAATTACTGGATCAAGTAATCAATAATAAATTGAATCACATGGAATTCCCTACTTATCCTAAGAAAGATAAAGTTGTGGTTTAATCATTCATGCATCAAAGTCTTCATATATTTAGTGGATCTCACAATCCCCTCATCTCAGAACAATGGATTAAATACATTGATAAGATATTATCTATCCTCTAATGCTCAGAAAAAGAGAAATTTGTGCTTGTGTTCTATTATTTTTATGGGAAAGTTGATCAGTGGTGTCAACTAATCAATGACATGAAGTCCAAGGAGGAAATTGATTCCATGGATTTATAGGAATTCATGAAAATATTTTTCAATAAATATTTTCCTAGAACCCTCCATCTCAAGATGGAAATAGAGTTCCTTGAACTAAAGTAGAAGGAATATGAGTCTATCGAGTAGTATAAACAAAACATAACAAGGCTTGCATGATACACAAATGGATTTTTCAAGAACACAGAAAGCAAGGTGTATCTATTCTTTAGTAGGCTAAAGTCAGTTTTATGAAAATCGTTGGAAATTGGAGACTATGATAGCTATGAAGAGATTTTTTGTTGTGCCCTTAAGGTTGAAATGGAGATCAGAGACTCTCAGTGGTCTCGTGGTCTTAGGGATAAAAAGAGAAAATAGAGTTTAATATGGGGGGATCAACAGATAAATCCTAGGATGGAAAGAAAACCCAACATCACATGTATCAATTTTTTTGGAAGAAGAACCCTATGAATTGTTTAAAGATAACAATGAGATGCCTAAAATGGGGAATAATGGTGCATCTGGATACTAAATACTGAAGGAATATAAAGAATACCAATAATGTGTAATAATAATAATGGGAGGTTCAGATCAACACTCATCCTATAGTGAAGTTTTTAAACTTCAAGGAACATGGGAATTATGTGATCCATTGACCTAAGCCAAGGTTTATCAGAGGAAATCAACAACAACCTCCAAGTTATCAAGGAAGAGCATATTCTATCACAACTACTGAGATGGATCCTGAAAATGATGTGTTCATAGTTACACTGGTTAAGCATTCAAAAATAGTGAATGTACAATTTTATTTTGGATCTACACATTTTTTAATATCTTGAAATTTTAGTATAATAATTCAAACCCCACCTCAAAATATAGAGTTTGAGTTATCTGTGAGAATATAAAATGGGTAAATTATTGCATCCAAAGTATATAAATTCTCCCTGGTAATTGTTTGTGGACTAAACCACCCAAAAAATATTATCTTACATCCTTTGGTGGACTTTTATGCTATATTGGGAATGTATTTTCTATCTTTATACAAATCCAACATCGACTGTCGAGAAAGGGAGATCACTCTTCACACCCTAAGGTATACTATAATTATATAAAAAATGTAAGGAGAATGATGAATCTATATTGGAGTCTTTGTCTCAATTATAGATATTATTGCCTTATGACCAAGTATATATATCTCAGATTATTGAGGCAAAGCAGTTGATCATTCTTGAAGACATTCCCATTGTGGGGGACTACACTAATGTGTTCCCCGAAGAGTTTCTAGGACTTCCACCTGACTAAGAAGTTGTGTTCTCAATTGAAATTATTCCTAGATCTCTACATATATCAAATAAACCTTATAGAATGGATACAATTTAGTTGGAATAACTGAATAATCAGTTACAAGATAATTTTCAAAAGGGTTTTATATGCTTGAGTACTTCACCATATAGTGCGTCATTCCTCTTCATCAAAAAGAAGGATAGATCAATGAACCTCTACATTGATTATATTGATCTCAATAAAATCATAATAAAGAAACATTATCCCATACCATGGATATATGACTTGTTTGATCAACTATATGGGGCTAAGTATTTCTCTAAGGTGGACCTTCGGATAGGATATCACTAATTTAACATGAGGAAGGAAGATATTCCCAAGACTAACTTTCAAAAAAGGTATGGAAACTATGAGTTCATAGTGATTCCATTTAGACTCACTAATTTTCCCAAAATTTTCATAAAATTAATCAATATATTCTTTAGATATAACATTGAAAAATTTGTGATGGTTTTTATTGTCGATATTTGGATATACTCAAAGAGAAATGAGGAACATCAGGAGTATTTGAATACTATGTTGGAGACTTTGTGAAGGGATAATATATATGAAAAGTACATTAAATGTAAGTTTTGGATGGAGGAAGTATCATTATTGGGGAATGTTATCACCAGTAAAGGAATATTTGTGGACCCTTCCAAAATAAATGAAATTGAGGAGTGGACTAGGACAACATCTGTAATATAGATCCATAGTTTCCTTTATCAACCAGGGTATTGCTGATGATTTTTAAAGAACTTATCATGATTTTAAAACCTACTGACCTAGCTAAATCGGAAGGGAGTGAAGTTTTTCAAGACTATTCAATATTAAGACTACTTCAAAGAATTGAAACGAGGCTTATCACTACACCAGTTCTAACACTATTGACAAGTACACAACTCTTTGTGGTGTAAAACAATTATTTAAAGGTCTTAGGCTATTTACTGATGTAAAATGATAAAGTGGTGGTCTAATAATCAATATGGATGAAAATTCAGGAGAAATAATATCCCACACATGATCTGGAGTTGGTAGCTATGATCTTTATGTTGAAAATCAAGTGGAATTATATCTATGGGGAGAAGTGTGAAATATATAATGATCACAAGAGCCTAAAATATAAATTCACATAGAAGGATATTAATATGAACCCATGAATATGGTTATAACTCATCAAATATTATGACCACTCAATCCACTACCATCATGGTAAATAAAATAAGGTGTAAGATTCTATATGTATAAACGGTAATACATCTTTATCCATGATGATAATTGAGAAGGATGCAATCTTATTAGACCTAAAAAAGATATACATGAGAATCATTAATGAAGGGACATTATCAAACATTTATTTAATGATTTTTTACCATTCCTTTGGGAGAAAATAAATGATTCTCAAAGAAATAATGAGAAAATATAGAAAAAGGTGGAAGTAATTAGAAATGGTAAATCCTTATAGTTCAAAATTGATGGGGAAGGAGTCGTAATATTTGGGTCCTGACTTTGTGTATCATCCAATCTAGAGATAAAAAAATATCTTCTAACTAACACACAAAGAACAGCCTTCTATATTCACCCATGGAGCCTGAAGATGTATCGAGATATCTAAGAGAACAATTAGTGGAACAATATGAAGAAAGAGAACCCTGAGTATACATCAAACTGTCTGGTATGTTAACAAGTGAAGTATGAAAGGAAAAACATATAAGGGGATGATGAAACCATTACTCATACCAACATGGAAGTGGGAATAGGTCACCACAGACTTTGTCAAAAGACTTCCAAATACATCTAGAGAAAAGAATGCTATATGGGTTATTGTGGATCGTATTACAAAGATAGATCACTTTATCATAGTTTGAGAGGACTTATCGCTGGATCAATGTGTATGGATATTCATCAAAGAAGTGGTAAGCCTGTATGGAGTACCACAATCAGTTGTATCTAATTAGGATCTGAGATTCACCTCCAAGTTCTAGAAAAGTTCCCAACATGATCCAAACACTGATTTAAACTTCAGTATGTCTTATCATCCTCAAACTAATGGCCATTCTGAATGGAAAATTTAGAAATTGGAATACATGTTAAGATCTTGTTCTATGGACTTCAAGAGATGATAGGACCAACACCTACCTTTGATCGAGGTCTCCTATGATAATAGTTTTCACTTGATTATCCAAATGTCTCCATATGAATCCCTTTGTGGGAAAATATAAAGAACACTAACGTTCTGGGATGAATTCAGTGAATTTAAGATGTTAGGACATGAAATAGTCAAAGAAAAGGTAGAAAAGGGAAAAAACCATTTAGTACCACATTAAGGCAACCCAAAGTCAGTAAAATATCTATGCATGCAATCATAGATGGGATTATGATTTTAAGGATGGAGACAAGGTATTCCTATGAATATCTAAATGGAATAGGATCATGATATTTGGGAATAATGAAATCTAAGTTCTAAGTACATCGGCTTCTTCGAGATACTTGATTGTGTCGGATCTGTGGAATTTCGACTAGAAATTACACCTACTATGTCTCAATTATATGATGTATTCCATGTATCCCTCTCAAGAAAGTACATATCATATCCCTCAAATCTACTAAATTTAGAGGTGGTATAGTTGTAAAATGGTCCATATTATTAGGAGAATCGAGTGAAGATCTTGGACCATAGAGATATACTTTAACACAACAAGACCACTAACCTGGTCAATGTATTATGGTGGGACCATAAGTACAAAGAGTGAACATGGGAACTGGAAGAAGAAATGAAGGATAAGTACCCTCACCTATGTTCTCCTTGGTTTGTAAAACAAAATTTTGAGGGTGAAATTTCATAAGGGGGGAAGAATGTAATGACCCAAAATTCTATCAATAAAATTTCGTCCTTATAATTTTTTCATATAGTATAAATCATATAAAATCACATATAGAACACAATAAAAATTTTATAAATGAATAATTAATGAAATAAGATGATTTTTCAGAAATTAGGAAACCTAATTTAATTTAATAGGAACATGATCTTTGGAATAGTAATATGAAACTTAGAAACAGTAATTCGGAAAAAAGATTAGTAACCTCACCTATAAAATTATAAATAAAACTTATGAAACTTATAAATGAAAATATGAAAAATTTATATCATGGTATAAGTAAATAAATGTTTTAAAAACTATAAACTGAGTATTGGTATTTTTATAAAACATAAATATGTATTTACAATTTTATAATTAATTTAATGACTTAAAAGAAAATTTATTTTCATAAAATAGATTCCTAAAATAATATTTTGTAGTATTATTATTATATGATAATTTTATGAGACATTAATTGATTTTTCAAAGTATTATAAAATCAGTTATAATTTTAAAATCAATATTTTTTGAGTAAAAGAATATTTTAATTAAAAATTAAATCTATCATATTTATAAAAATGTTTTCATAAAATGGAGTTTATTTTTGAATTATAGAAATTAAAAATGGTTAGGGTTAATTTTCGGGATTTTTCTAAAACAGTAGAATTTTCGTTAAATAATAAAATACGGTAATTTACGGTATATAACATTATAAGATAAATACATTATTTTCTGAGTCATTGTTGATGTAAGAACCATAATTTTAAACTATCCTTAGCTATTTAAATTGTATATTAATTTTAATCAGAACTATTTATATTCCTGATCCAAAAATAATAAACTAATTAATAAAATAATCAAAAAACACTCCTTGCCTCCACTATAAATATCAACCCACACTACCTCTTGTCCTCATAACTCAAAAGCCTTGAAGAATTTATAAATTATGCCCAAACTTATTCCAAAGTCTCTACCCCACATCTAGGTGCCTTTTTTATCAATAAAATGCCAAAATAAAGTGCCTCATCGAGGTTATCGAGGAGAAGAATTCAACAGGTAAAAACATCTTTCCTTTTCTTTTAATTTCTTTTCAAAGTCTTTTCTTTTATTCTATTTTATTTTCTCTACTCACAAAACATTATCTAAGAGATATTATAACTCCAATATCTTTTATATACTCTAATTTTATTTTTTTAATGGAACAAAACATCATCAATTCTCTTCCCCTCACCTTTTCTTCTAAAAATGAAAACATCCTCTATGATGTGTTGAATTATCACTTTCAAGGACAATGAGTTTTCAATTTCCATTACCACCTTCAAGTCTTGACATAAAACAATTTTTTGGTTAAAAAAGATTATAATATATTTATTACAGCAAATTTAATGTTCTGGAACCAATATATATATACATAATATTAGTTAATAAAACAAATCTAGTACGTGATGATAAAAAAACGCCAAAATAATCTAAACGATTATCATTAACATTTTATCTAATGAATCATTATCACATCTAGAAAAATGATATATAAGAACATATAATATTTTATAAGTTCATTAATAACCTATAATTTCAATTCTATGACTATTCTCATTATACATGATCTTTCATACATATATACGAGTAAACCAATCATGAAAACCAAGGAAATGAACACACCCGAATGATGAAATTTAATCTCATAACCCACCAAAAAGGTCATAAATGAAATTAATAAAATTATAATAAATAAAATAAATGTGTAAAGGGTTATTAATTAATTAATTAATTAATTTTATTATCCAATACATTAAGTTCAAGTGCAGAACACTTTCAGACATAAGGTAATGGATTATCTCTGAATCTTTTTCCCTTCAGGTTACACTTTCTCTCTCTTTACCCCAATGTAATTAATAATTATTCTTATGTACTACTCTTAAATTATGTTTTTATTTTCTAAAAATATATACCTATATAAATTATTCTTTCTTTTAAGGTGAAATATGTGTTTTATAAGGATCCATTTTCATTTCCTTCTAATTAGCAAGTCTGGTTACAGGGAACTTCCCGATTTCTTACCCACTTTTAGGTGCACTCCATAATCTCTTTTAAGCCACCATTATTTTTATAAAATAATTCATTTTATCATAAAAAAAATATTTTTCTTCGTTTTTTATTTTATACCAATAATATTTCCTTTTATTTTTTAAATAATCATTAAAATTTTCCCTTAAACCACACTAAATTGTCTCATTTCTAAAGTTTCTTAAACAATATTTTCACTTGTTTTTAAATTCATAAGTAAATAATTTATCATGATATATTCCTATTTCCCCTTATGAATGTTCATTTATTATTTAAATATATTCTTCCATGGACGCCTTTATGATACACCCACTTCTTATACTTTATGACATGATTATGATACCCATTTATTTCCATGGGTAACCCTTATGATTATTCTTTATGTATGATTCTTCATGTGGCACTCATATTCATGAAACATTTATGATGGGTACACCCAAATAGTGCTCCAATTATTTGGGTAATATTTAGTCTCATAATACATCATGTTGGGATAGGGAGTGAACCTAATTTCTTTATTTGACTTAGACCTCTATGCATAATGGTCTTGGGGGTTAGCCTTAACTCATGCAACTCCATATTAAATGGTCTTGGTGGTTTTCTTTGACTCATTCTCCTCCAAATTCAAATACCTAGGTGGTTAGCCTTGAATCGTGCTTATTTCATGCTATATGTTGTTTTCACATTTCTATGGTTCCATGATTACATGATCTCGTGTTCTATATGTTATGATTCCAATGTTTATTCACATTACATGACTTTTTATTCCATCATGTTATTCCTTATAACCCATGTTCTATGCTTTATTAATATGATTATTCCCTTATTTAGATTTTTATTTAATCCCTCTGTTCATGTATTCCCCAGGATATCCTATACAGATGTATGGAATCCAAGAAAGTTAGGAGCTCATTATTAAGATTAAATAAAAGATTTTTTATTTTGGTTCCATGTTTTTAGTTTTATGTACCTAATCTTCCAAAGAAAATAGACTTTATGATTCTTGGTTGGTATTTGAAGTCTAGTTGTAATTAAAATCAAAAAATAATATGTTTAAAAGGCTAGGGTCATTATAATGATGACATAAAAAGACATGGCACAAGAATAAACTTATGGAAGCATAACATATAAAACATGGGATCCTGTAATCATGTAAGCATGGGAATGTGGAAGCAATATATAACATGATATAAACCAGATTTAAGGATATCTACTAAGACTATATCACATGGTGTATAAAGTCCCATAAAGTAATTACGTTAATCTCTATCCCAACATGATGTCTCATGAGACTAAATATTACCCAATTCATTAGAGAACTATCTGGGTACACCCATCATAATAAGTTCATGTATATGTTTTCCATAATAATAATCAAATAAAGGGAATAAACATAAGTATTATCCATTTAAAGAAATGTGTGTCATAATCTTGTCATAAGGCATAACCAAAGGGAATATCATAATGGTGTTGTAAATAATGGATTTAAATCATACTTTGATATTTATAAGGTAAAATAGGGAACGATAGGGATAAATTATGTCCAAATGAAGTGAAATAAGTAAAAAGAGTATTTAAGAAAATTTCGAAGTGACCCACTTCACTGCAGTTTAAGGGAAAATATAAATGAGTGTTTAAAGAGGACAAAGGCATAATTTTTTTTATAAAACCATAAATGAACCAAGATAGTTTTTCATGAAAAAATAAGTGATTTTAGAAAAATAATTTCCTTTTATAACATATTAGGTATTGTAAAAAAGAATTGGTAAGAAATGGGGATGTTCCCTTTAATCGGGATTGCTTATCGGGAGGAATTGAGTGGGGAACTTTATAAAACATATATTTCCCCATAAAATAAATAAGAATTGAGCTAGTTACAAATTTTGGGAACATACAAACAGAATTTAGGAGGATTACATAAGAAGAATAAATAATTATACTAGCTTAAATAGATAGAATCACACTAAATTTGGGATTACAAAATAATAATTAATAATTACACTAGTTTGAATAGAGAGAAAGTGTAACCCAAAGGAAAAAATGGAGGTTCGGAAAGAGTTCCTTAACTTATGTCTTAAAGTGTTCTATACTTTCACTTAATGTCCTTGATAATAAAATTATATCAATTAATTAATTAATTAAGAACCTATACTACATATATTATATTTATTATAATTTTATTATATACATTTATAGTTATTTCAATGAGTTATAATGTTAAATTTTGTCATTCTAAGAGTGTTTGTTTCATGCATTTATGATCAATTCCCCTTGAGTTAAAGTGTGGTAGTTCTTTTAAAATTAGAATAATTCTATAGAAGTGAAATTATATGGTATTAATTCACTTCTATAAATTTAAATGGCACCATATATCATTTTCCTTTTTGAAATGAGGATAATTAATAATATAAAACATCAATGAAAATTGATTAGTTTATTTTTAGGATTTTGTTACGACCATCAAGAACTAGTATCATTTTATTTAATATGATGTTTATATACTAGTTATATAAAATTAAATAAGTTTTAATAAACATATTTTAATATATATTAACTATAAAATGTCTTAATTACTATCCTTGAAGGAAGTAATGAAAAATGAAAACTCATCATCCACGAAGGCAGTGAATTGACACCCCACAGATGATGTATTCATTTTTAGAACAAAATGGGAGGAGAATATATTTTATGATGGATATTCCATTAAAAAATAAAATTATAGTATAGGTATTATAGTGGAGTTATTATGTCACTTTGTATAGGGTATGTGAAGGGAAGATCGGAAAAGAAAAGAAAAGAAAATAGAAAGGCTGGTTTTACCTCTTAAATATCATATCCTTGAGAACCTCCTGAAGGCACTTGGAAATGGTATTTTGATGAGACCAAAAATACCAATACATGGGTAATATTCTTGGTATTTGAATTGGGAAAAAATTATAAAATATCCAATTGTTTATGGATGTTAGGAGAAGATGTGGTTTGGTAGTATTTATAGTGGGAGGAGAGGGGTGTTTTTTATTATTTTATTCATTAGTTTATTACTTTGGCTCAAGAATATCAAAAATATTGATTATTGTAAAAAAGTATAGTAAACAGTGTATCTTAGTTCCAAATAATGGTTGATTTCATCATCCATGACTCAAAAATTCATGTATTTGGATTAAAATGTTAAGTATCATAAATTACTGTATTTCACGATTCACCAAAAATTCAACTATTTTAGAAAAATCCCAAAAATTAACCATAACCATTTTTCACCATGACGTAGAGACGTGTTCCGCATTAGTTTCAGATGACTACAGTAATTCGGTCTTATAGGGTTATTCATTTTATTAGGAAGTTATGATTTTGATTTGGGATCCTCTATTTTGGTTTTTTGGAGGAATTTATGATGGTTTCCGGATGGGAATAAACACCCAAATTATACTCATTTACCCCCTTCACTTGGTATTTCTCTTGAGTTCTGAAGGACTACTATAGAGCTTCCCCCATGCTTAAAAGCTTGTGCTCCACCACCACAGTTCATGTTCTAGTGTAGTTTCATGTCGTGGAGTCATGTTTTATATCACAGAACCATCCCTTTCATAGTCTCCTCTATTTCACCTATGTAGCATTTTATTTCACCCTATGTCGTGGTGGTTGTTTCTATTTCATATCACATTGCTTGCATTATGAATCCTCCTATATTTCTAGAGGCTTCACAAATTCCTCCTTGAAAATTCCACATCAGGGTCTGGTGATATTAATAACATGGTTTTTGGTTTTAAAAAAATTCATAATATTTGAAACCTTTTATGCTTATACATAAATTAGTTTTTCAATCAATTTCTAAATCTTGAGTTTGTTTTTTGATAAATGGACTTTGAAATGGCATGGTATATGATGAAAAATTCTCGATCGAATTTTATTATTGGTTTTCAAGAAAATATTCTTGAATTTAAATTAAGACTATTAAAATGATTTTGATGAAATTTAAAGGCATGGGATATTTTATGATTTAAAATTTGGTTATCTTATGAACTTTGATAAAAACCATTTTATGTGGGTTTTTAGAAATAATGACATGAATTTTTGATAAAAACCCATTGAGGTTGTTTGTTGAAATTAAAGGCATGTTTTAAAACAATAATTGGGGCTGAATGAAATGATTATTGAAATGATTTTTGAATGAATTATATACCCATATAAATTTTTTTATTTAACTTGAAACATATGGTAGAATGGGTATTTGAATGTGAAGAACACATTCTAGAAATGTATTATCTATGCCTAGAAATGGATTGATGAAGACAACACAACTAAAATACTTGAGGGAAGGGATATTAGTCCTTATTGATCTTCTCTTTTCCATCCTAATAGATGTTCCTTGTGCACTTTGGAAGTCATAATTCTCCATGATGTGTGATAATCCTTATTTTTCTTACCACTAAGTCTCTTAACAATGGTGATATGTTTGGAAATGAATTTTCATGCCTTATTATGTTAACACTACTGAAAATTTATGTTATAACCACATACATATAGCCATGGTTTTATAGGTTCAAGGCTATAGATTATTTATATCCATGGTTCAATTTTGATCTATGGCTACACATTTGTGTCCCCTTTTTTCGATTCCCATCAGGCTCCTCCTCCTTCCCCGATACGTGACCCTCTCGCTATGGCGCCCTCCTCCCCCAATGACCTCTCTCACAGCACCCTCCTCTTTTCCATCACAAATTTCCTCTCTCACCCTCACTGCTTTCCTCTCTCATTCATCCTCTCCAGCTTTGGTTCCTCCATCCCTCATCATGGTTCCTTCATTCACTGTTCAGATTCTCCAATCGTGGCTCAACATCTCCATTCAGTGTTTCTCCTACCCTCACGTGGTACTCCCCACCTCTATACCCTTATTTGGGAATTACTCCTCCATTTGATTTGTTGTCCAAAGGATTCCTCCCTTCATACCCTTCTTTAGACCTTCCTCCTATATATGGTGCATTGGGACAACTAATTTACTTAATTCTGTTATGTGGCTATTGTTTGCAATTTTGTTAACCTATTTTGTGGATCCCTTATGTTTGTAAGAAGATTTTTCAGTATTCATTATATTTCACATTTATAGGAGGAGTTTATGTTTTGTGTCTCCCAGTTTGCAGTTGTTTCTGATGCTTTCGTTGGGGCGCGTGCATCCGTCTGTGAGGATGCACTAATGTTACCCCACATTCCCGCTTTCCAAAGGCGGGCGGCATTCGCTCCTTATTCAGGGACGTCTTCTCCTTGATCGAAACTGGGATGATGGGATGTCGGTTCTTCCTTCCGTGGATTCCTCCTCATAACTCATCACCTAGTCCAGGTCTCCCTCATAGATTTAAGACGTTGTTCGTGAATCTCATTCTCGATACCATATCTTCATGGACGTCGGTTAATTACACTACTTCCATCAAGACTTTCCATGGGGTCTTGACATGGTAGCGACCTTCGATCGGACTAGATGGAAACATCAGGCATGTCGGGGCATCTCTGGGTTCGTGGACATAGGGGAACCTGTATTCTTCCTCATAAGAGGGCATCTCAAGTGTGCAGAACCTGAGGCTTCCCACATCAGATGCGGGGAATCATATTCCATCTGAGGTTTTCCTCAGCTTCCCATGTTTATCACGGGGAATTCCGCGAGTTTAACGTCTTGCGGAGATGGTTACGCCAAGGGCGTGTCTTCCGAGGTTTTCCTCAGGCATCTCATGTTTAACACAGGGTATGCCGCAGGTTTAACGTCCAGCGGAGACGGTTATGAGAGTGATTAGAACGTCCCATGGAGATGGATCATATTGGTATATCCCAAGTGGGTAATACTTGGAAGATGGATAGATCAGGATGCCCAAGGTGGATGGATCCAAGGTGGTGCACTCCAAGGAGGGGGGATGTCACACTGTAATGGATGATCTGAACACCACTGAGGGCGGATCGGGGGAACTGCACCCCAGGATGGGAGACACCATGGATTACCATTGGCTAGGATTGAACGTCTTGGAGGTTTCCTACATACCCTGTGTAGAGGACAGGGATCAAAACCCACATAGTTCATAGGGGTGATGAATCGGGGTGTACACAGAGGACAACGACCTAGAGACATGCTGGGGCTTACACGTGAAAAGCGGCCCAGGTGCTGCTAGGAGCAGTGAGGAGGGTGGATGACATGAACCCATCGAGATGTGGTGGCCCGGTTGAGAATCAGGATGGATGATGGATGGATGAACGAAGTGGAGGGGGAATAAAATGGGACTATCTCAAGGGCAACAGTGAAGTTGGGCTTGAGCCTCGAAGTGACCTCCTATGTATCCCTGTGGCAGGGAATCAAAGTCCGCGTAGTTTGGGGTGGTGTCGGTGAATCGACGTGAAGGTGGACCTTGGTCTGATGGGTGACGTCGGCGAACCGACATGAAGGTGGACCTTGGTCTGAAGGGTGTGGTCAGCTAACCGACGTGAAGGTTGACCTTGGTCCAATGGGTATCGTCAGCGAACCAACATGAAGGTGGACCTTGGTCTGATGGATGGTGGTCTTGAACCTTGTGAGGCTTCCTACGTACCATGCCTTGACACGGATCAAGGGCCACGTAGTTCAAAGGGCTTCGTCGGCAAACCGACGTGAAGGTGAACCCAGGGGGTCTACTAGTGGTGGGCTTGAACCTCATGAGGATTCCTACATACCATGTCATGACATGGATCAAAGACCTCATAGTTCGGGAATAATGGTGGGTGTCAGTGAACCGACGTGAAGAAGGGACCTTGGTCCGATGGGAGATGGGCTTGAACCTCAGGGAGGCTTCCTACGTACCGTGCCTTGACATGGATCAAAGTCCTCGTAGTTTGGGTTGGTCACAACAGCTTGTTGTCGGACTGGAATAAAGTTTAATGTCATGCTGGATGAAGGTGGAACCTGACGTGAAGAAATGACGGGTGGTGGGCTTGAACCTCATGGAGGCTTCCTACGTACCATGCCTTGACATGGATCAAAGACCACGTAGTTCAAATTACTATGCATTTTAACATCATGCTGGATGGGGGCATACAGTTTAACGTCATGCTGGATGGGGGAATACATTTTAACGTCATGCTGGATGAGGGCATACAATTTAACATCATGCTGGACGAGGGCATACAGTTTAACGTCATGCTGGATGAGGGCATACAGTTTAACTTCATGCTGGACGAGGGAATTTCCATGGTCGATGCTTACTCTAAGCCCACGTGAGTCATGCTCGGTGTGAGAAAAAATAGGTAGCAAGGACCTGACGATCACGTCACGAAGGGTGCGTTCGTGAGAAGAGAAGATGGGCTTACGCATTAGGCGGCCCACGGTGCTGGGACTTACTCCAGGATGGAGGCCCGAAGTGTGAAAAAGCGCGACGGGAGAAGGATTTGGGACCAAAGATGGAAGGTGTCTCGTTCCCTATCGCGCCCTCCACTAGCCTTGGCAGTGGGGAAGTACGGAGGTGTATGGGTGCTACCTTCTGCAAGAGAGGCTTGGGGGATTATATCAGGGTGGTTGCCCTTCTCCCGTGGACATACGTTGCTCCGATAAGGAGGATATCATCCCCTGTGGAGGGGGTGATCCCATCTCTGTGGAGACGAGCAGTGTAAAGAATGTCTGAGATGGGGGGACCCTGCATGTGAGGCATGGGGTCGGATCACAGTTTAATGTCATGTGTTGAGGACGAGTTTCTTGGCAGTTTAACGTCCTGCAGTTCAGACGAGGTGGGTTTACTCTGCACCCCTAGGACTTACATGACTGGTACCCTCTGCTCCTTGGGGGAGGGAAGGTACTGGCAACGCTATTAAGGGGGTGGAAGAGTCATGAGGATGATGATGGTTTTGGGCTTGAGCCTTGAAGAGGCTTCCTACGTATCCCCGTGGTAGGGAATCAAAGTCCACGTAGTTCTCCTGATGACGGCTTACCGCTGATTGGGGGTTTCAACGGCTTACCGCTGGATGGGGTGGCAACGGCTTACCGCTGGATAAGGATCGCAACGGCTTACCGCTGGATAAGGATCGCAACGGTTTACCGCTGGATAAGGATCACAACGGCTTACCGCTGGATAAGGATTTCAATGGCTTACCGATGCATAGGATCACAATGGCTTATCGCTGATTGGGATCACAACAGTGGATGGGGCTTATGCAAGGAAGCTGCTCGGGTGCCGCTATGGAGTGGAAATGGTGAATGGGGCTTATGCAAGGAAGCTACCCGGGTGCCGCTATGGAGCGGTAATGGTGAATGGGTCTTATACAAGGATGATGCCCGGGTGCCGCTATGGAGGGGCATTGGTGAATGGGGCTTACGCAAGGAGCTGCCTGGTGTGCCGCTATGGAGCGGCATTGGTGAATGGGGCTTACGCTAGGAAGCTGCCCGGGTGCCGCTATGGAGCGGCACTAGTGAATGGGGCTTGCGCTAGGAAGCTCCCCGAGTGCCGCTATCACTACGGGAAAAATGAGCATTTGCGACGGGTTATTTGTGACGGGGTTATTTACCCGTCGCAAATAAGTATCCTTTTACGACGGGACAGCTTTCCCCGTCGCAAAAGGACTGGCGCGGTTTGCGCGACAAATCGCGGGAAACTTATTTGCGACGGGGGTATATTCCCATCGCAAAAAACCGGCGGCGGTAAAAGGTATTTGCGACGGGAATATTCCCCCGTCGCAAATAGTATGTCGGCAGGTGGTTATTTGCGACGGGACCCGTCGCAAATAACTATTTACCCGTTGACCGTAATAAATGTCGGCTAAGGTATTTGCGACGGGACCCGTCGCAAATAATCTAACCTATAAATACCCCCATCCGTTTTTTTCAAAACATTCTCAAATTCCATCTTCTTCTTCTCTTAAAGTTATATTTCTAAAGTTCAGTTTTTCTTCAGTTTAGTTTTTTTCTCCGGAGCTGATATTAAAGTTTTGAAGAACGATCAGAGCAGATCAATTTTCAAGGTATTTATGTTCAATTTAATTTAATATTTATTTTTAATTTTTTATTAGTTTCAATTATTCTTAATTAGTTGTAATTTAATTATGTTTATATTGTTTTATTACTTAATAAATTTAAATTATTAGTATTGTTCATAGTTAATGGTAATTAGGAATAATTAGTAATAATTTTTAATAATTAAGAATAAATATTAATAATTAGTAATAAATACCAATAATTAGGGATAATAACATTATTACATTATTAGTCTATTTTATTATTAATATTAAAATAATATAATTTTTTATATATATACAATTCTCTTTTCATCTGTGTGTTTGCTGTCTTCACATGTATTATTTGTATGTGGAGATAGAAAACGCACAGATGAAAGGAGAATTGTATATAAATTAGAAAATTATATTATTTTAATATTAATAATAAAATATATTAATAATGTTATTATTTGTAATTATTGGTAATTATTCCTAATTATTGATAATTATTCATTTAATTACTAATAATTAGGAACAATTATCAATAATTATCAATAATTAAGAATAATTAGTAATAATTAGTAATAATTACCAATAATTACTAATAATTAGTAATAATTACCAATAATTAGTAATAATTACCAATAATTAGTAATAATTACCAATAATTAGTAATAATTACCAATAAGTAGTAATAATTACCAATAAGTAGTAATACTTACCAATAAATAGTAATACTTACCAATAATTTGGAATAATTACCAATAATTAACAATAATTAGTAATAATTAGTAATAATTACCAATAATTACCAATAATTACCAATAATTACCAATAATTACCAATAATTACCAATAATTACCAATAATTACCAATAATTAGGAATAATTAGGAATAATTAGTAATAATTAGTAATAATTAGTAATAATTAGTAATAATTAGGAATAATTAGGAATAATTAGTAATAATTAGTAATAATTATCAATAATTAGCAATAATTAGCAATAATTAGGAATAATTAGTAACAATTAGGAATAATTAGGAATAATTAGGAATAATTAGGAATAATTAGGAATAATTACCAATAATTACCAATAATTACCAATAATTACCAATAATTACCAATAATTACCAATAAATACCAATAATTACCAATAATTAGTAATAAATACCAATAATTAGTAATAATTAGTAATAATTAGGAATAATTAGTAATAATTAGTTATAATTAGGAATAATTAGTAATAATTAGGAATAATTAGGAAAAATTAGGAAAAATTAGGAATAATTACCAATAATTAGTAATAATTACCAATAATTAGTAATAATTACCAATAATTAGTAATAATTACCAATAATTAGTATTAATTACCTATAATGTAACACCCCGAAGTTTTCAAACCTCTTAAATGAAATTTGGGCTTTCTCTTTTTTTTTGTGCTTTTAAAGTTCTCTCTCTAAAACAATCAGAATGTAAAATATAAAAACACATAACTTTTATTTAATGAACTCAACACTGAAGAGTCTTACATTTTTCGGGTTACAAGAAAAGATCACTAACCAAATATTCCAACCAAGAACCCGACTACAATAATGGGTAGACTGCTTAAAACTACTAAGAGCCCGAAAATGCGGTAGGGATTTCGAGCATCCATCATAAGAAACGTAAGGATTGCTGAAGCCACCGCGACCGTGCTCAACACCAAGGGGATCACACGAACCATCTTTTCTTCTCCTTCGGTCACTTGGGGTAAGGGACACCCGAGACCAAACCTTTCTTTTATAAGCACCCTAATATGGCCGTTGCACCCCAAACGGCTATATTTTCGACCGTTGGGTCTCCTTATCCTCTATGTTGACCGTTGGACCTCAAACGACTATATTTTCGACCGTTGTTTGCCCAAAGTATCCTATGTTTTGTTTTTAACCGTTACCCAAATAATGTTTAAATTCAGTTTTGTCGACGTGTTAAAACTTATTACGTATAGTTTTGAAATAATTGATAAGTAATATGTATTTTCTTTTATATATATAGTTGTATTATATATATATATATATATTTATGGTTTTGGTTTGTTAGCCTAAAATTTGATTAAATTTAAATTATTATAAAATTATCAATAAAACTAATTTATTTTCATGAAATTATATTTACGGTTTACTTCTCATAAAATTGTTAATGATGTATATTTACCCATTTACAAAATTAATTTATGATTTTATTTATATAATAATAATAAATAAATAAAACTACACAATTATGTTCTTATTAAAATCTAATAATTTTGTTGCTTTAATTTTGACATTCTACCTATTTAGAGATAAACTTATTAATTTTAAACACTTTCTTTTTGTTTCAAAATAATCCGAATGTAATTTTTTTTTTTTAGTTTATTTATGAAAACATAAGTATATATGTTATTATACTTGAGTTCACTTTTATTTTATGTATAAAACTTATATATGTGTATTTATATGTTTTGATAAAAAGAAATAGAGAAAAATGAAAATACAAATTATGTTTAAAAATAAGGGATTAATAGTTTAATATTTAGGGGTATTAATAACCCTTGACTTAGGATAATAATAGTTTATTAATAAGGGTATAATAATGGTTTTATAATAGGTTTAATAGATTAAATAAAACAAATAGTTTTTTTTTTGGTTAAAACGTTGAAAATACATATATACATATATTTTGTCAAAACGTTAAAAAAAACCAAATCCGTTTTTTTTTAACACCGCGGAAATCGGAACCGTCCGATCCGACGATTTCCATCGCAGCCATCAGATTCTTTTAATGTCGCACTGCGCCCGAGCCGTCCGATCACATTCCATCTAATCCTGGCCGTCCGTTTTGTTTCACGTCTCTCTCCTGCGGATCGTCTTCTTCCCCTCGCGCGCGCTGAACCAGCAGGGTGAGGTTTTGTTTTCTCCGCCTAAGCCGACAGCGGACACCTATTTCCACGAATTCGGCGCCGCCCTCTTAATTATCGGCCTCGGTTCCATCGTCGCCTCTCCTCGCCCAAAGACTTCACCTTCTTCTTCTTCGTTTTTTTTAGATTCCCTGTTGCACCGAAGCTTTACTTTGGCACCCAAGCCCACTCGATCTCTCCAACCTCCGAGGCTTCGTCGCCGCCTCGTGCTCTCCTCATCCTCGTCGAGCAAGTAAGGGTTGAGTTCTGTTTTGAGTTTTGTTTGAAGTTTCGTTTTGTATATATATATATAGATACGTATATATGGGTTATGTGCATGACTATCCATCCTGTGTTTTACATCCGAAAATCACATGCCTCTTTGCCGCATCTTTCTCATCTCCACTCCGAACTAAGGTAAGGGATGAAGTCGGTTTTTAAAGTTTGTTTTAATCTCTGGTTTTCATGAATATAAACATATAAGGGTTATACATATATACATCTATATCTCCTGTGTATACCCCCTTCGGTTTTCCCTTACCACGTTGCTGCTTCTCCCTCTCCTCCCCTCTGAATAGGTAAGGGTCATGTTCTTTTCCTTTATATTTGGTTAAGCTTCGGTTTATATGTTAAAATATATAAGTATGAACAAGATATACATATATATATATGTATATCTTCTAGACTCATATGTTTCGGTCCCTCTTGCCTCGCCCATTCCTCCTCTCCGAGCAAGGTAAGAAACATGTTTCAGTTTCAGTTTGGTTTTGTCAAGATTTGGTATATACGTAACTATGTATATGTGTATTTACATATATATATTTTATATATATATAAAAATACCTATACTTTTCTATTATGTCTGAACATGAAAAACCAAATTCTGGAGTAAGGTTTCAAAGAATCTGATTTTTATTTGGGTTTTGATTAACCTCCCTTTTTGTGTTGTTTAAACTATATATATGTATATACATATTTATATATGTATATATGAAACAAACCATTTCGGGTTTTTATGATTTTCAATTGATGACAATTTGTTTATGAAATGATGTTATTAATGTATGAAAAACATGTAAGGGTTAAGTATGGTTTAGTGTCAAAATAACTTCTCCAATTGAAAATATTCATTTATCAGCGTTTTGACAATTCGTGCACTTTTTGTAAAAATGTGTGGCATGAACCCCCCCTTAAGAATTTATATGTTTTGTATGTTTAAAGATATGAACATTCAAAGAATGTTTAATCTGAACATGTTTAAAGATATGAACTATGAATTTATGGTATTATTTAATGAACATGATGAAATTTTACATGACAATCAGCTATGTTTAGTATTCCAGTTATTTTTGCATATGCAAGAGTATGTTGATTTAGTTTATTTGCATCAATGTTTAATCTGAAGCCAATAGCCTAGTTCTTTTTACATCTACATTATGATCCCCTTCAAGTTATGAATATGTATGTAAAAAAGGAGTTTTGATTATGAATGTATGGAACCCCATGAATGAATGACCATGTCAAGATATGTGAGGGATGTATAGGACTTAAATGTTTATGGACGGGTGCGCCCGGAATTATACAGCGCTCCAATGCATTGGGTAAAGCAAGAGTCTCATGAGACGTCAAGTGCAACGGTCTTGGAGAATATCCTTGGCTCGTGCTATCAAGTGCAACGGTCTTGGTGAATAGCCTTGGCTCGTGCTATCATGTGCAACGGTCTTGGCAAATGGCCTTGGCTCGTGCTACCATGGGAAACGGGATTGGCATTTGGCCTTGACCCGTACCAAAATTATGGTCATGACGTGAGGTCTTGACAAAGTCCGGTATTATGCATCCCCTCTGCATGTAATGATAATGTTTAACCAGGGGTTAGTTCAACTAACAGGACAACCCCTAGTTGAAAGTTCCCAAGATCATGAAAATGTACTTCATGCAACAAGAACTGTTTTCATATGGTAAACTATTAGATGATCTGCATTTTTGATCCATGATATGCATGTCTTCCCTGTTTAGTCATATAATTATTTTAGAAGTAAAGTAACTTTGTTTTAACTTTATGCATTATTTATTCTTCTTATATTGCGCACTCTGATCATGCTTATATTTAAGCTCATTTCAAGTACGTGCTTCTCTATGCAAGTGGTTTTCAAAGAAAAATGGATCTCATGTTTTAAGAAAAGATAATGTTTTAGTTCTATCAAAGTGTTTTATTCAAAAAGGTCTTCTTTGAGAAAGGATTTTCTTAAAATGTTTTTTGAAACCCCTTACTGGGCATTTTGCTCACCCTACGTTTTGTTTAAAATTTTTCAGGCATGGAACGTACTGTTGATGTTTATCAGAGCAGCTGGTTTCCCAGAACCTTGAACCTCGCGATCTTCTGTAGTCATGAGACATGATATATTTTTTGTAAATGCTGTAATGAAATGCTAAGCATATCATGTCTCATGGGGCACCCTGGGTACTGGGGTCGCTACAGTTGGTATCAGAGGATAGGTTCAGGCAACTCTGGAAAACCAGGTGATATAGATATATTGCTAAGACTAACTAAGTAAGAATGTTATAACTTTCAGATGGCTGATGTACCTACTGACCTTTTGTCACTCCCCACTGAGGCTCTAGAGAACATTATATCTCTAGCCAGCCGTGAAAACTTTCTGAATTATGCCCAAATTCGCATGACGTGTAAGCACTTGTACGATGTGTCAAACTCATCTAGGGTGCTTAGTCTCCACCGGGGAATGGGGATGGATTATCTCCTAATGATGATGACCCAGTTTCCCTCGTACGCACGTCGGGGAAGGTATCACGAAGGACTCTTCCGAGTGTTCACAGCTGGAGAGGAATCTGGCACAATGCTAGATAACCCTTTTGAAGAAGCTGCTGCTGCTGGAGACCTCCGAGCAGCTTATCTGTGCCAAGTCCTGCACTACGGCTTCTGGGGCCAGTTAATGGACTTTGGAGCGTTGGAAAATGAGTCCACCCGTGTGTCTCTTAGGCAAGAAGTGCACACCGATGTTTCCCAACTCCACACCCCTCATGCTAAACTCAGGAGGCGTTATAAATGTTCCCATGAGTTTAGTCCTGTATGTTCATCTTGTGTGTGGTTTGAAGAGTTAGGAAGTTTTGCCACTCTTTGTGGCGTACGTCTTGTGAACTCAGACTTTGCTGTGTAAACTTTTTCACAAATGGAAGTTTCTTGTTTCTTTTCATGTCTTCACCGTATCTATGTTGTTAAGAGTTTCCCCTCGATGTTTGTTTTCAGATGGCTGGACAAACGAACTTCTCATCCCTACCCGATGAGCTAGTAGAAGTCATTTTGATCAAGGCATGCATGGTGGATTACCCATCATTCCTCCACCTACGAGGGTCCTGCCAGCGTTTGCTCAAATTAGCAAATGGTCCAGAGATTCTTCGGCTATGTCGAGAGAATAATCGCGTCTTTCAGCTCATCGCTGCTGCTCAACTCCCCTGCTATAGGCGAAAGGGAATGTACTTTGAGGGCCTGCTCCAATGTTTCACTCTGGCACAAAACTTTACTGCCAGAGCGTGCTTTCTCGTGGCCGCCCAGGATGGCCATCTCAGTGCAGCTTATATGTTCCAAGTCTTGAACATCAGTCTCCTCGATCGCACCGTCCCTCTCGACTACCTCGAGCAGGATGTTTCCAGAAGAGTCGTCAAGGAGTTCATCTACTCGGACATATCCGAGCTTTGCATCGCACGAGCCTCCCTTTGGAAGCCCGTGTGTAGTACACACGACCAGGAGTTCAGGGAGCACTGTTCGAGGTGCATCTGGACTAGGGAAACCGAAGAGCTGTGTGCCAACTTTGGTGTCCTGTTAACCGAGCCAGACCCGCTGTTTTGGTAAAGTTTTACGTTTGGAGTTTCAGTTTCTTTTTTTTTATGATAGAATTGCGGGGACGCAATTCTTTTAAGGGGGAGATAATGTAACACCCCGAAGTTTTCAAACCTCTTAAATGAAATTTGGGATTTCTCTTTTTTTTTGTGCTTTTAAAGTTCTCTCTCTAAAACAATCAGAATGTAAAATATAAAAACACGTAACTTTTATTTAATGAACTCAACACTGAAGAGTCTTACATTTTTCGGGTTACAAGAAAAGCTCACTAACCAAATATTCCAACCAAGAACCCGACTACAATAATGGGTAGACTGCTTAAAACTACTAAGAGCCCGAAAATGCGGTAGGGATTTCGAGCATCCATCATAAGAAACGTAAGGATTGCTGAAGCCACCGCGACCGTGCTCAACACCAAGGGGATCACACGAACCATCTTTGCTTCTCCTTCGGTCACTTGGGGTAAGGGACACCCGAGACCAAACCTTTCTTTTATAAGCACCCTAATATGGCCGTTGCACCCCAAACGGCTATATTTTCGACCGTTGGGTCTCCTTATCCTCTATGTTGACCGTTGGACCTCAAACGACTATATTTTCGACCGTTGTTTGCCCAAAGTATCCTATGTTTTGTTTTTAACCGTTACCCAAATAATGTTTAAATTCAGTTTTGTCGACGTGTTAAAACTTATTACGTATAGTTTTGAAATAATTGATAAGTAATATGTATTTTCTTTTATATATATAGTTGTATTATATATATATATATATTTATGGTTTTGGTTTGTTAGCCTAAAATTTGATTAAATTTAAATTATTATAAAATTATCAATAAAACTAATTTATTTTCATGAAATTATATTTACGGTTTACTTCTCATAAAATTGTTAATGATGTATATTTACCCATTTACAAAATTAATTTATGATTTTATTTATATAATAATAATAAATAAATAAAACTACACAATTATGTTCTTATTAAAATCTAATAATTTTGTTGCTTTAATTTTGACATTCTACCTATTTAGAGATAAACTTATTAATTTTAAACACTTTCTTTTTGTTTCAAAATAATCCGAATGTAATTTTTTTTTTTAGTTTATTTATGAAAACATAAGTATATATGTTATTATACTTGAGTTCACTTTTATTTTATGTATAAAACTTATATATGTGTATTTATATGTTTTGATAAAAAGAAATAGAGAAAAATGAAAATACAAATTATGTTTAAAAATAAGGGATTAATAGTTTAATATTTAGGGGTATTAATAACCCTTGACTTAGGATAATAATAGTTTATTAATAAGGGTATAATAATGGTTTTATAATAGGTTTAATAGATTAAATAAAACAAACAGTTTTTTTTTGGGTTAAAACGTTGAAAATACATATATACATATATTTTTTCAAAACGTTAAAAAAAAACCAAATCCGTTTTTTTTTAACACCGCGGAAATCGGAACCGTCCGATCCGACGCTTTCCATCGCAGCCATCAGATTCTTTTAATGTCGCACTGCGCCCGAGCCGTCCGATCACATTCCATCTAATCCTGGCCGTCCGTTTTGTTTCACGTCTCTCTCCTGCGGATCGTCTTCTTCCCCTCGCGCGCGCTGAACCAGCAGGGTGAGGTTTTGTTTTCTCCGCCTAAGCCGACAGCGGACACCTATTTCCATGAATTCGGCGCCGCCCTCTTAATTATCGGCCTCGGTTCCATCGTCGCCTCTCCTCGCCCAAAGACTTCACCTTCTTCTTCTTCGTTTTTTTTTAGATTCCCTGTTGCACCGAAGCTTTACTTTGGCACCCGAGCCCACTCGATCTCTCCGACCTCCGAGGCTTCGTCGCCGCCTCGTGCTCTCCTCATCCTCGTCGAGCAAGTAAGGGTTGAGTTCTGTTTTGAGTTTTGTTTGAAGTTTCGTTTTGTATATATATATATAGATACGTATATATGGGTTATGTGCATGACTATCCATCCTGTGTTTTACATCCGAAAATCACATGCCTCTTTGCCGCATCTTTCTCATCTCCACTCCGAACTAAGGTAAGGGATGAAGTCGGTTTTTAAAGTTTGTTTTAATCTCTGGTTTTCATGAATATAAACATATACGGGTTATACATATATACATCTATATCTCCTGTGTATACCCCCTTCGGTTTTCCCTTACCACGTTGCTGCTTCTCCCTCTCCTCCCCTCTGAATAGGTAAGGGTCATGTTCTTTTCCTTTATATTTGGTTAAGCTTCGGTTTATATGTTAAAATATATAAGTATGAACAAGATATACATATATATATATATGTATATCTTCTAGACTCATATGTTTCGGTCCCTCTTGCCTCGCCCATTCCTCCTCTCCGAGCAAGGTAAGAAACATGTTTCAGTTTCAGTTTGGTTTTGTCAAGATTTGGTATATACGTAACTATGTATATGTGTATTTACATATATATATTTTATATATATATAAAAATACCTATACTTTTCTATTATGTCTGAACATGAAAAACCAAATTCTGGAGTAAGGTTTCAAAGAATCTGATTTTTATTTGGGTTTTGATTAACCTCCCTTTTTGTGTTGTTTAAACTATATATATGTATATACATATTTATATATGTATATATGAAACAAACCATTTCGGGTTTTTATGATTTTCAATTGATGACAATTTGTTTATGAAATGATGTTCTTAATGTATGAAAAACATGTAAGGGTTAAGTATGGTTTAGTGTCAAAATAACTTCTCCAATTGAAAATATTCATTTATCAGCGTTTTGACAATTCGTGCACTTTTTGTAAAAATGTGTGGCATGAACCCCCCCCCCTTAAGAATTTATATGTTTTGTATGTTTAAAGATATGAACATTCAAAGAATGTTTAATCTGAACATGTTTAAAGATATGAGCTATGAATTTATGGTATTATTTAATGAACATGATGAAATTTTACATGACAATCAGCTATGTTTAGTATTCCAGTTATTTTTGCATATGCAAGAGTAAGTTGATTTAGTTTATTTGCATCAATGTTTAATCTGAAGCCAATAGCCTAGTTCTTTTTACATCTACATTATGATCCCCTTCAAGTTATGAATATGTATGTAAAAAAGGAGTTTTGATTATGAATGTATGGAACCCCATGAATGAATGACCATGTCAAGATATGTGAGGGATGTATAGGACTTAAATGTTTATGGACGGGTGCGCCCGGAATTATACAGCGCTCCAATGCATTGGGTAAAGCAAGAGTCTCATGAGACGTCAAGTGCAACGGTCTTGGAGAATATCCTTGGCTCGTGCTATCAAGTGCAACGGTCTTGGTGAATAGCCTTGGCTCGTGCTATCATGTGCAACGGTCTTGGCAAATGGCCTTGGCTCGTGCTACCATGGGAAACGGGATTGGCATTTGGCCTTGACCCGTACCAAAATTATGGTCATGACGTGAGGTCTTGACAAAGTCCGGTATTATGCATCCCCTCTGCATGTAATGATAATGTTTAACCAGGGGTTAGTTCAACTAACAGGACAACCCCTAGTTGAAAGTTCCCAAGATCATGAAAATGTACTTCATGCAACAAGAACTGTTTTCATATGGTAAACTATTAGATGATCTGCATTTTTGATCCATGATATGCATGTCTTCCCTGTTTAGTCATATAATTCTTTTAGAAGTAAAGTAACTTTGTTTTAACTTTATGCATTATTTATTCTTCTTATATTGCGCACTCTGATCATGCTTATATTTAAGCTCATTTCAAGTACGTGCTTCTCTATGCAAGTGGTTTTCAAAGAAAAATGGATCTCATGTTTTAAGAAAAGATAATGTTTTAGTTCTATCAAAGTGTTTTATTCAAAAAGGTCTTCTTTGAGAAAGGATTTTCTTAAAATGTTTTTTGAAACCCCTTACTGGGCATTTTGCTCACCCTACGTTTTGTTTAAAATTTTTCAGGCATGGAACGTACTGTTGATGTTTATCAGAGCAGCTGGTTTCCCAGAACCTTGAACCTCGCGATCTTCTGTAGTCATGAGACATGATATATTTTTTGTAAATGCTGTAATGAAATGCTAAGCATATCATGTCTCATGGGGCACCCTGGGTACTGGGGTCGCTATATATAATTAGTAATAATTACCTATAATTAGTATTAATTACCAATAATTAGTATTAATTACCAATAATTAGTAATAATTACCAATAATTAGTAATAATTAGTAATAATTACCAATAATTAGTAATGATTAGTAATAATTAACAATAATTAGTAATAATTACCAATAATTAGTAATAATTACCAATAATTACCAATAATTAGTAATAATTAACAATAATTACCAATAATTGCCAATAATTGCCAATAATTACCAATAATTAGTAATAATTAACAATACTTACCAATAATTACCAATAATTGCCAATAATTAGTAATAATTGCCAATAATTAGTAATAATTGCCAATAATTAGTAATAATTGCCAATAATTACCAATAATTGGTAATAATTAGTAATAATTAGTAATAAATATTAATAATTAGTAATAATTACTAATAATTAGTAATAATTACTAATAATTGGTAATAATTACTAATAATTAGTAATAATTTCTAATAATTAGTAATAATTAGTAATAATTATCAATAATTAGTAATAATTACTAATAATTAGTAATAATTAACAATAATTAGTAATAATTAGTAATAATTAGTAATAATTAGGAATAATTAGTATTAATTACCAATAATTAGTATTAATTAACAATAATTAGTAATAATTACCAATAATTAGTAATAACTCCCAATAATTAGTAATAATTACCAATAATTAGTAATAATTAGTAATAATTACCAATAATTAGTAATAATTATTATTAATTACCAATAATTAGTATTAATTACCAATAATTAGTATTAATTACCAATAATTAGTATTAATTACCAATAATTAGTAATAATTACCAATAATTAGTAATAATTAACAATACTTACCAATAATTAACAATACTTACCAATAATTACCAATAATTACCAATAATTAGTAATAATTACCAATAATTACCAATAATTGGTATTAATTACCAATAATTGGTATTAATTACCAATAATTGGTAATAATTACCAATAATTGGTAATAATTACCAATAATTAGTAATAATTAGTAATAATTACCAATAATTAGTAATAATTAGTAATATTTACCAATAATTAGTAATAATTAGTAATAATTAGTAATAATTGCCAATAATTAGTAATAATTACCAATACATACCAATAATTACCAATAATTACCAATAATTAGTAATAATTACCAATAATTAGTAATAATTACCAATAATTACCAATAATTGGTAATAATTAATAATAATTCGTAATAATTAGTAATAATTAGGAATAATTAGGAATAATTACCAATAATTAGTAATAATTATTAATAATTATTAATAATTCATAATAATTACAAATAATTAGTAATAATTATCAATAATTACCAATAATTAGTAATAATTACCAATAATTAGTAATAATTAGTATTAATTACCAATAATTAGTAATAATTAGTAATAATTAGTAATAATTAGTATTAATTACCAATAATTAGTAATAATTAGGAATAATTAGTAATAATTAGTATTAATTACCAAAAATTAGTAATAATTAGTAATAATTAGTAATAATTATTATTAATTACCAATAATTAGTAATAATTAGGAATAATTAGTAATAATTAGGATTAATTACCAATAATTAGTAATAATTAGGAATAATTAGTAATAATTAGGAATAATTAGTAATAATTACCAATAATTAGTAATAATTACCAATAATTAGTAATAATTACCAATAATTACCAATAATTACCAATAATTACCAATAATTACCAATAATTAGGAATAATTACCAATAATTAGTAATAATTACCAATAATTAGTAATAATTACCAATAATTACCAATAATTACCAATAATTAGGAATAATTACCAATAATTAGTAATAATTACCAATAATTAGTAATAATTACCAATAATTAGTAATAATTACCAATAATTCGTAATAATTAACAATAATTAGTAATAATTAACAATACTTAGTAATAATTACCAATAATTACCAATAATTACCAATAATTAGTAATAATTACCAATAATTACCAATAATTACCAATAATTACCAATAATTACCAATAATTACCAATAATTGGTAATAATTACCAATAATTACCAATAATTGGTAATAATTAATAATAATTAGTAATAATTAGTAATAATTGGTAATAATTAGGAATAATTACCAATAATTAGTAATAATTATTAATAATTATTAATAATTAATAATAATTACAAATAATTAGTAATAATTATCAATAATTACCAATAATTAGTAATAATTACCAATAATTAGTAATAATTAGTATTAATTACCAATAATTAGTAATAATTAGTAATAATTAGTAATAATTAGTATTAATTACCAATAATTAGTAATAATTAGGAATAATTAGTAATAATTAGTATTAATTACCAATAATTAGTAATAATTAGTAATAATTATTATTAATTACCAATAATTAGTAATAATTAGGAATAATTAGTAATAATTAGGATTAATTACCAATAATTAGTAATAATTAGGAATAATTAGTAATAATTAGGAATAATTAGTAATAATTACCAATAATTAGTAATAATTACCAATAATTAGTAATAATTACCAATAATTACCAATAATTACCAATAATTACCAATAATTACCAATAATTACCAATAATTAGGAATAATTACCAATAATTAGTAATAATTACCAATAATTAGTAATAATTACCAATAATTACCAATAATTACCAATAATTACCAATAATTAGGAATAATTACCAATAATTAGTAATAATTACCAATAATTAGTAATAATTACCAATAATTAGTAATAATTACCAATAATTTGTAATAATTAACAATAATTAGTAATAATTAACAATACTTAGTAATAATTACCAATAATTACCAATAATTACCAATAATTAGTAATAATTACCAATAATTACCAATAATTACCAATAATTAATTCTTAAAGGGTCAATTTTTTGGTCTATCTCAATAAAAAGTTTGCGTCTGTCGTGTATGATCTAAACTCTATAATTATCCTAGCTTGAGTGTTTTTTCTAACAAATTATTCAAAACCAGTAATGATTTTATATTTTATAGAGAAATATGGAACAACGAGGTCGTCAACAATCATTATTAGGTGACCGCATATGGATAAATCAACGTAGAAATCCAAACGGTTCTGGTTTAAATCCAGTATATGTAGAGGGTGTGGAGACTTTTTTATCATTTGCGGCATCAAATCCAGAATTTGTTTCAGAAGGCAAAATAAAATGCCCTTGCAGAAAATGTGCATTGAGAACGTTTGACACGTTTGACAAAGTGGGAGAACATCTCTTGCGTTTTGGTTTTCAAGCGGATTATGTTTTTTGGTATCAACACGGTGAACGCAGTTCCAGATCAGGTGATACCAACTTGATTCCGGATCCATCCTGGTTTCAAGATTTAGTACATGATGTTGCAGGTTCATCTGTTCAACATACAGAAACTCCGGCTGATATAGCTTCAAATCCTGAGTTGGCACCGTCTGAATTTTATGAGTTGTTGAAGTCTGCTGAGGATGCATTATATCCTGGCTGCAAGATGAGCAAGTTAGAAGCAGTTGCAAAATTTATGGCTATCAAATCAGATAACGGAATGTCAAACACCTGTTTTGACCAGATATTTTCTTTGCTGAAAACACTGTTACCCGAAGGCAATGTTTTACCTACAAATTACTATGAGAGTAAGAGGCTGGTTCGAAATTTGGGACTTACTTTTCATAAGATTCATGCATGTTCAAATGACTGCATTTTATATTCTGGGGAAAATGAGTCGTTGGATAGTTGTCCCACATGTGGGCAACTGAGATATAAAGAAGGACAACACGGGAAGTCTGGTTTGATTCCTGTAAAACAGTTGAGATATTTTCCGCTTACATCCAGACATCAGCGTTTATTCATGTCTAAGAATACAGCGACAATGATGTCATGGCATAAAGAGAATATTTCAACCGATAAAAGCTTGAATCATCCAGCCGATGGTGATTCATGGAAGCATTTTGATAGAGTGCATCCATCCTTTGCTTTAGAAGCTAGAAATGTTAGACTGGGCCTTTCCACTGATGGTTTCTGTCCGTTTGGATCTTATGGTAGTCAATATTCATGTTGGCCTGTTTTTTTAACTCCGTACAATTTACCTCCATGGATGTTGATGAAGGAGCCATATATCTTTTTGAATTTACTAATTCCAGGACATCCGAAGAAAAATATTGATGTTTATTTGAAGCCATTGATTGATGAATTAAATTTATTGTGGAGTACTGGTGTCAGTACATATGATGTTGCAACGAAACAGAATTTCATACTGAGAGCAGCATTGATGTGGACAATAAGTGACTTCCTGGCTTATGGGATGTTATCTGGCTGGAGTACACATGCTCAGAAATCATGTCCTTACTGTATGGGAGAGAACAAAGCATTTATGCTCATTCATGGAAAGAAACCTTGTTATTTTGACTGTCATCGCAGATTTCTTCCAGCTGATCATCCTTTTCGCAGAAACAGATCTCATTTCAGAAAAGGAACAGTTTAAAGGGATGGACCTCCAAAAATGCTATCTGGTTCGGAGTTAAAATCAGTTGTATTTTCATTACCTCCCATCACTTTTGGTCCCACAATAAACCAACAGAAAATTTCTGGTTTTGGGAAAGAACACAATTGGATTAAACGTAGCATATTTTGGGATTTTCCATATTGGTCTGATCTGTTGGTCCGACACATGTTAGATGTCATGCATATTGAGAAGAACTATTTTGATAATTTGTTTCATACAGTTTTGGATACGCCAGGAAAGAGCAAAGACAATGTAAATGCACGTTTAGATCTTTCCCAAATTTGCAGGCGTCCAGAATTGGAACGATTTGAGAATGTCAGAACAGAAAGGTTACTGAAACCAAAAGCAGCTTATACATTGTCTAAAGAAAACCGTTTATTATTTTGTCAGTGGATTGCATATTTGAGACTTCCAGATGGTTGTGCTTCCAATTTGGGTAGATGTGTAAAGAATGGTCATATTACTGGATTAAAAAGTCATGATTGTCATGTTATAATGGAGAGAATTCTACCCATTGGATTAAGAGGTCTGTTGAATTCTGTGATTTGGGATTCCATAACAGACATGTCTCTTTTTTTTCGGGAAATTTTTGCGGCTAAGGCAGATTATGATGCTCTAGGCAAACTTGAAAAAGATGTTGTTGTAATTATATGTAAACTGGAAAAAATATTTCTGCCGTCTTTCTTCGACTCAATGGAAAATTTGATGTTAAATTTGTCATATGAAGCCAAATGTGGAGGTCTGGTACAGTTTCGATGGATGTACCCATTTGAAAGATGCATGCAAAAATTGAAAAGAAAAGTACGTAACAAAGCATCTGTTGAAGGATCTATTGTAGAAGCTTATTTGCAAGAGGAAATATCTTTTTTCTGCTCCCATTATTTTGAATCTGAGTATCCTTTAAAACACAACCGATTGGGACGGAATGAGAGAAATATTGATGAAATAGACAATCAATTATCTATTTTCAACCAGTCAGAGCTTGGTTTTGGTGGAGTTTATGAACGCTGGATTTCAGATGATGAACATCAGAGAGCTCATACGTATGTTCTGCTCAACTGTGAAGAGATGACATCAGTTGTACTGTAAGTGTTTATATCACTTATTCTATCATTTATGTTACAGTAAATAACTTTGGTTTTTATAGGTTGTATGATAATAATATCAAGAAACAAATTCCACAAATTACATCAGCTGCTCTCGAAGAATGTCGACTGAAAAATTTCTCTTAGTGGTTTCAAAAACTGGTAACATAAATTCTTTATCTTTTAGCAACTCATTCAATGTATAGTTTACTATATTGATAATTATTTCACAAATTTTCAGGTGTCTTGACATGCTGATAAAATTGACAAATGGCTGTGTGTATTGAGTAACCCACCTTCCAAACTTGTTAAAACTTATAATGCATATGTGGTGAATGGATTTCGATTCCACACACATGCATATGGGGAATCGAAAAAAACAATGAACAGTGGAGTTAGCTTGAGTGGATCTCATCATCGAGAAAATGAAGTTGACTTTTATGGCATACTTGATGAAATCATTGAACTCTGTTATCTTGGACAACATTACATAACCATGTTCAAATGTCGGTGGTTGGATACAGAGAGAGGCGTGCGTGTTCATCCGACTCATGGAATCATCGATATTAAATGTAAAAGTGTTCTCGCAGTAAATGAACCATTCTTATTGGCTCAACAGGCACATCAAGTTTATTACGCAAAGTACTGTGCTACATCAAGAGACTTGACTGATTGGTGGAGTGTAATAAAAATCAAAATTCGAGACAATCAGTTTAGTCAAAGTGAATGTGCTTTCACTGATGTGCAAAGAATTGAAGTTTTTCAAGAGAGTACTCAAAATCAATCTTTTTTTCAAAGAGACATGAGTATCGATGACGACACCCCACATTTAAGAGTCGGTGATGACGATGATGTTAATGATGTCACATATGAATTTGAAATGGTAAGAGATGAAGCAACTGTAACTCGAATGGATATCGATGATGTTGAGGAGGAATATGAAGATGACATTGACATATATGAAGATGATGATGAAGATAAACACTGATAGAATTCCATGGTATTTATATACAATCATAATATGTATATATGTATATATAATAGTAATTATGAATTGTTTTCTAACAACATTAACATTTTCTGTTTCAGATGGACGACGCCACATTTCGTGAGTTGGCGGATGCTGACCTGACTTTCGATGCGGATGAGTTGCTGCCATATGACCCTCAGCCTGCAGGCGCTCCAGGGAGTACGCGGAGGGGGCGCGGTCTTGCACGATTGATCATTCCTGACCCCGTCCCCGAGTGACGTCCACGTCTTGGGTTTGATCCACGCACACGGAGGTGTGATAACCTGTGTGATAACCTGTTGATTTGACTAAGTTTTCATTAATCTATCCACATAATAAATGTTTATTATTTTTACAGTTTTCCGCATATAGCAGTCGGACAGGGCAGTGCTATTTTGCGCAACTATTTCTCTCAGTCATGGACCACATGGGAGCAGATTCCCATTGATGTGCAGCAGGCCATGTTCGGCCATTGGTTGGTACGTACGTAAATAAATAATTTTTATTTTGAAAATTATTTCATTTCTAACTTGATATTTTGATTTATTTGTAGGGTTTATGGTATCCGATCGAGGATACCATGTGTGACGCCATCCACGAGGCATGGGAGGTGGCCATGTGTGATCGCCTTCGTCAGTTTTTGCACAATTTAAGAAAAGCTGCGATAAAGAAAGCATGAGTGTCAGATTTTGATGAGTCATGTAGAGCACACCGACCAGAGTACATTTCATCCCATGTATGGGATGGATTATGTGCGCACTGGTTGAGTGGTGCCTTTCAGAGGAGATCATCGGTGGGGAGGCAGAATCGGGGGAGACAGGAGGTGACTCATCGAGCTGGGATTCGTTCTTTCAGTACTCATAGACAGCATCTGGTACGTACATTATTTATAAATATTTTATATAACTATAAATATTAACAGTTTATTTTTTATTCTTATAGGCTGTCGAGCACCCCGATATTACGGAGTACGACGTATATCGGAGGATGTATAGTGATCCTGCTACTGGGGAGCTCAGAGGTGATCGTCAGCATCACATCGTGGTTAGTATTATTTGTTTTCAAGTTTAAAAATTAAATGTATATAATATATTCACAATTTTAATTTTAAATTGCAACTACAGGAGTCGTATGAGGCCGCAGCGTCACAGGCCCGGCCTGAGAGTCAGGCCGAGTCATCAGATTAGACCACTGGCCGTCAGTTTGATGAGGCGGCATGGATGCAGGCCACCCAGTATGCCTTCAAGAAGGGCCGGGTAGTTGGTATCAGCTCTCGACTGACTCCCGGAGATTATTGTGGCAGTGCTGCGATGTCGGCGTCCAGCTCGAGAGGAGCTCGTGCATCTTCTTCTGCTACACAGTATGAGGATCAGTTGCGATCTCAGACTGCACTGATAGACAGTCTCCGACAGGAGCAGGAGCAGGTGCGTCAGCAGCATGAGGAGGAGCGTCGACGCCAGCAGCAGCTGTACGAGGAGCAGACGAGTCGGTGGCAGGAGCAGCATCAGGAGCAGATGGAGTACATGCGCCGACTCACTCATGCTTTAGGGATGGAGTTTCCTCCACCACCATCTGCAGATCCCCCACCTCCCCCCCCCCTTCAGATTAGAGATTGTACTTATGTTATAAAATTTGTGAAATCAAATTATTATTTTTTTTCTATTCGTAGTTTCTGTCTTATTATAAAATATTAATAATATTATATTTTTAAATAACAATATTAATATGAATAATAATATTATTTATATTTTATAATATTAAATTTTATATATATGTTAAAATTTTATAATATTATAATTTAATTATATTTTTTGTAATACTTGAATTATTTTAATATTTGAATGTAAAATAATTCTATTATTTTTATATTAATTAAAATAAATTATTAATATTTTTTTATTTATGAATTATAATTCTAATATTATTATATTAATTAAATCATTTATTAATATTCTATTATTTTTTATTTTTGAATTATAATTCTATTATTATTATATTAATTAAAATAATTTATTAATAATTTATTATTTTTATTTGTGAATTATAATTCTATTATTATATTAATGAAAATAATTTATTAATAATTTATTTTTTTTATTTTTTTTATAGTATTTGCGACGGGATACTATGCCCGTCGCAAATACTAGTATTATTAATAGTTTTTTATTTTTTTTTAAAAATATTTTTTGCGACGGGATACTATGCCCGTCGCAAATACTAGTATTATTAATAGTTTTTTTATTTTTTTTAAAAAATAGTTTTTGCGACGGGTCCCGTCGCAAAAACTATTTTAAAAGTTTTTTACAAAAATACGGAGTACTATTTGCGACGGGGAGAATGACCGTCGCAAAAAACGGCTTTAGCGACGGGCCCGTCGCAAATAAGTGTTGTTGCGACGCCGTTTTCAGCAACGGGCTATTTGCGACGGGCCCCCGTCGCAAAAATCCATTTGCGACGGGATCCCGTCGCAAATGCCCCATTGCAAATACCTGTTTTTCTAGTAGTGTATGGAGCGGCGATGGTGGGTGGGGCTTACGTGAGGAAGCTGCCCGGGTGCCGCTATGGAGTAGCAATGGCGAATGGGGCTTACGCTGGGAAGCTGCACGTAATGTCCTCCTCATGTCTGGCGATGAGGGAATCCCAACTCACTAGTGAATTGAGGCCCTCACCTGTGCACTAGTGCATAAGAGGGATAATGCCAAGGGGCGTTGGAATCATTCCACTGTAATCATGGCATTTGGCATCTTATGCTTGGAGCATAAGGCATCTCTTGTTAAGTGCAAGAGGCATCCTATGTTTGGCACATAGGGAGAACTGCAGTTTTGAGTCATGTAGGTAGGACTGTTGGCATCTCATGCTAGGAGCATGAGGCATCTCTTATATTAAGCAAGAGGCGTCCTATGATTTGAACATAAGGAGAACTACGGTTTAGAGTCTTGTAGGTAGGACTATTAGCATCTCATGCTGGGAGCATGAGGCATATCTTGTATTGAGTAAGAGGCATCCTATCATTTGTTAGATAGGGAGTACTACAGTTTATAGTCATGTAGAGAGGACTGTTAGGCAGAAGGTGCCTAGAAATGGTTGGTGTCGGGACTTACGCAAGGGCAGCCCTTTCTGGTTCATCCTGGAATAGGAGCCAAGTGATGGGTTTGGAAGATTTGCCTAAGGCATGGTCCGACTCAAGGTGCTTCATGGGGTGTAAAGGAGTCTCTCGAATCGTGGTATTCCATAGGTGGAAGGTGGGTTCGCATAAGGGTGCAATGGAAAATCACGACATCCCGGCCCAAAAAGTTCGCGGTGTGACTCTCCATTTTTCATGAGGGTCTGTGACGGTAGCGAAGGGACCGGCCCGGAGGGCTGAGACCGTAGCCCGACACTGACCCCGAGCGAGGGTGCGGGGGCGCAACCCCCATGGTATGGACCTATGGGCACGAAGGTTGGATCCTCGTAAAGGATAGGTCTTCGCGAAGTAGCTTCATGGAGCATGGCCTCGCGGAACAATGGTCTCTCGCGGAGCAAAGGGGTCTCGTAGAGCAGAGTCTCACGGAGCAGCATCATGGAGCATGGGCCTCTTGCGGAGCAAGGGAGGATCGTGGAGAAAAGCCTCGCAGAGTATAGGGATCTCGCAGATTATGGGCCTCTTACGTAGTAAGGGAGGCTCTTGAAGTACTCACGGAGCAGCAACACGAAGGAAGCTGCTCGCGGAGCATGGCCTCGCGGAGCCGCAAAGCAGAGCTCCGCGGAATGGGAGATCAGCCACCCAAGGGGAAAAGTGGTCGTGGCCATCCGTCCAGAGAAGGGGAGGTCTGTAGGGAAGGGGCAGGGGGAGTTCTTCAGGGTATAGGAAGGGGATGGGGAGGGGTGGGTGGAGTTATTAGGGGTAGGGGAGTGGGGAGGTCTATAGGGAAGGGGGAATGGGGTCTACAGGGCAGGGGAGGGGGAGGGTGCATGTGGGATACAAGGGGGAGAGGGTGGTAGTCTGAATGGGGAGTCTTCAGGGAAGGGGGTACAAGGGGGTGGGGCAGTGGGGTAGGGAGTGCAAGGGGGAAGTGAGTGAGAGAAAACTGGAAGGGGTGGTGTAGGGGGGAGGGGGCAGGGGGTTTGTAGGGCAGTGGGGAGGGGGGAAGGCGGGGTCTGCAGGGGTGCAAGGGGGTATGTCCAGAGGTGAAAGGGGGTGCAAGGGGGTCTGTTCAGGGGTGTAAGGGGGTCAATCTATGGTGAAGGGGGTCTGTCTAGAGGTGCAACTGGGTATGTAGGGCAGAAAGGGGGGTTTGTCCTGGGGTGCAGGGGGTCTGCCCAGGGGTGCAGGGGGTGTGCAGGGGGGAGGGGCAGGGGGGGTCTATCCATGGAGGGGGGTCTTCTTGGGGGGTCTATTGGGGAGTGGGGAGGGGGGAGGGGTCTGTATGGGGAAAGGGGGTCTGTCTAAGGGTGCAATGGGATCTATAGGGGTGCAAGGGGGTCTGTCTAGGGGTGAAAGGGTGGTCTGTCCAGGGGTGCATGGGGGGTCTATCTCGGGTGAAGGGGTTGGCAGGGGCAGGGGGTTGGTCCAAGGGGGGTATGTCCAGGGTGCAAGGGGGGTTTGTCCAGGGTGCAATGGGGTCTATCCAGGGGTGCAAGGAGGTCTGTCTAGGGGTGCACGGGGGGTCTGTAGGGGGGTGGGGGTATTCAGGGGGGAGGGGTTGGGGGTTTATCCAGGAGGGGGATTCTTTCCAGGGGGTGGTTTTTTTAATGAAATGGGAAGGTCTATAGCCACAGTTCATTGAATTGTGGCAAGTATTGGTATGGCTATAGGGCGAACCCTATAGACACGGTTTCAAACCCTAGCTATAGGTCTATAGCCACAGTTCAAATTGTGGCTATAGGGTTGGCCTTATAGCCACGCTAATACTAGCCATGGTTTTTAGTCTTATAGCCACATTTCCAAACCATTTCTATAGCCTAAATTTCAAGTAGTGAAATTTTTTACTTTTTTTAGTTTTTATGGAAATTCGTACTCATTATCTATATTGATAAATTTTTATTCATTAATATTAAAAAATATACTTGATTATGCATTCTTTGGGGGAAAATTTATTTCACCTATTTTCTATAAGTCATTGTAAATGTTTTCCTTAAGAATGTTTTTATTTGAACTCTAAAAATGTTTCCATGCCTTTTTTTATTTACAATAAGCATAAATAGTTTATCCAATATGGAATTCTTATAAAATTATTAGTGAATTCCTATTAGTAATGTAACTCACATCCTACCCTTTCCTTTATGGAATTTTTATATTTCCTTATGCTAGATCCAAGTAAAAAAATAATGCATCACATGAAGGTGAAGTGTGTACCTAACTTGTGGGGCCTTTGGGAGTTGGCAGCATGTGATGGAGTTTTTGATTCATCAGTTGTGTCGAGTTTTCTTTTCTTCTTCAAGACATGTATCAGGGTGTTGTGAACCCTTTATCTCATATGGAATGTTTTCCCTACTAAATTTTTTATTATTTCATTATCTACTAATTTACATTAAATTTTAACTCTTATGGTGAAATTGTTCACTTGTTACTTTTATTGATTCCAAGGTGCTTGTCATTATCTTGTGGGTATTGGTAATACCCTTGGATTCATGTTAGTATCATCTTGGAAACCTTTTAAGTAGGTTATCCAAGTTGTTTCATGAAAAATTAATATTAAATGAGGTTCATCCTCCTCTTTGATATTGGTATGTAGTTTGGGATAGGACTGTTAGGACTTAAGGTTATGTTATCATAAATTTCCTAGATATATATCATCATAATGAGCCTTAATTAACCATGGTATTTTTGGGGAAAGTGTCTTTAAGAAAAATTGATGCTTTTATTATAGAATGTTCATGGGAGTTTGATTTGAGTTTTTGATAACCCTTTTGATTCCATCTTGATAGATTTGATGATATCATGCCTCCTTATTGATATTGTTCCTTTATTTTGTGTAGTATCATACCACCAAGAAGACATTTGAAAAGGCCTTGTGAGGGAACTATTGATGAACCATAGTAAGAAAACTCTCCAGTTGATCATAATGTTATAGAGGTTTTTATGTGTATGGTCCAAACTATAGGCTAGATAGTAGAACCAATTCATGATAAGGATATATAATTTGTACCTTAGAGGAATGATATCATATATCATACTTAATAGTTTCTTCATCTCAAACCTCCATCTTTCCAATATACCAATGATCCTTAGGAGGCATAAAATTCATTAAAGAAAGTTGAGTTGACCTTAGAGTTCTTATAGAATCCTGATTTTTTAAGGAGAAATGTGATACTTTCATACTTTGGGTTCCTAGAAGAAGGTAGTGTTACTTTATAGTTTAGACAGGAAATAATGTGGTATTGGAATGGAAAGAATTCAGGGCACTTTTTACAGAGCAGTGTTATACATAGTCATTGGTGTTGGGTAAATTGATAGAGTTCATTAAACACAATAAAGGTAATTGACCTACAACTTAATATGTCAATAATTTTTTGAATCTAGTTCACCTCTCACCTAAGGTGGTATCAAATGAGAAGTTGAAGGCCCTGAGATTTGAGATGGGTCTTTGACCAGATATTTGTTCCATGGTTTTTCTACTAAAAATCGCCCCATATTTTGATGATTTTGATAGAGATTTGATGTTGGATCATGGGTTTAATGGAATTATGGGGATAATGGAAGGTTTCCCTACTCCTAGTTGAAATTTTAGTGGTCCTTCCAAAGGGAAGGTAAAGTGGTATTAGTTTTTGGGTTGAAACTATAGTGGTGTATCTTAGTATAAGACCTCTGCTATGTCATCTATATTAGTCAGTAAAGGTTCTATTACATAATTTAAATGTGTTAAGGTTAGGAAAATGAAGTGTACTTGTTAATATAAACCAAATAATTAAAACTCTTGTGTATTATAAGGTCATTTTCAAAGAGTTTTATGTTTTTATCACTCCACAAAGAGGTAAAATCTTATTGGTATCGAAGGTATCTTTAGCACAGTCAGATACTTCCAGAAAAAAGGGTTTTTATCTATAGGCATCGAGAATTAAGCTACTTCATGTAGTAGATTAATCTCTAGTAGAATCCAATGTGGGGCCTACGATAGTGAGAGGTACCATTACAATTAATTAATCTTAATTTCCTTATTTATTTGATATTGGTGCCTCTCGGTCCTTTATGTCTAATTGTATCATGGAATTTCTAATCATTCCTTTGGATCTCATTCCTTATGTTATGGATATTTCTACACCTCTTGATATGAATAAATATAAGGGTATTTTATTCCATTTTTTGTACTTTTACTTTTTCATATCTCAAGATTTCTTGGGAAATTTTGGTTCCAGATATGGAAACTTTGGATTTTATTCTCAGGATGGATTGGTTGATCACTTATAAGGGTTGTATCGACTACTATATTTGATGGGTTTACTTTACTAGAACTGATGCAGTGATTCATATCTTTTGGGGATAATGGAACCCAAGGTTGAGACAACCTAAACCTTCTCTACCAGAGTTGGGTAAGATGACATCTATGTTTTTATTTGAATTATAAAATAATTCTTTGGATGGTGCATATCATCAGGTAGTTGTTGAGTTTCCCAATGTTTTTTCCAGCTAAATTATCTAGTTTTAAACTGGTGAGAGAGGTGCAATTTTCCATGGACTTGGTACCAAGTACCCATCCTATCTATATTACCTCCTATAGTATGGCACTAGTGGAACTAATGGAGTTGAAAACATAGTTAGATGATTTTTTTCCAAAGGATTTATCCAAACCAATGTTTTCCTTGGGTAGAACCCATGATTTTTTTGAATAAATGTGATGGTAAATATTTTGTGTTGATTTTCAAAATATTAACCTGGTAAGAGCTGAGAATAAGCATATGTTTTTTTTAATTGATGAATTTTTTAACCATCTGAAAGGGGAAAAGTTTTTCTTAAAGATTAATCTTCGATCTGGTCATCACCATTTTAGGATTAAGGTGTATAACACTCCCAATACTACCTTTAGAAGTAGTTATGTCCATTATGAGTACCACATTATGCCTTTTGGTTTAACCAATGCTCCTACAGTGTTCATGGAATTAATGAATAGTATTTTCCATGAGTACCTCAATCCCTTTATTATAGTATTGATGGGAAAAATCTTGATTTACTCTTGGAATTATGATGATCATGTTAGTCATATAATATAATTATTGGATATCTTAAGGAACCAAAAACTTTATTCCAAGATTTCTAAGTGAATCTTATGGATGTGAAAAGTAAAATTCTTCAGATACTTGGTTTATGAACATAGTGTCTTAGTTGATCCCCGGAGGGTGAAAGCTATTATGACCTGGGAGGAAACACATAATGCCTTTGAGATTCATAGTTTATTGGGCTTGGTATGATATTATCACAACATTGTGAAGTATTTATCTAAATTATCTTATCTGATGACTTCTCATGCTCGAAAGGGAGTAAATTTTATTTGGGATTCAAAATTTTAGGTTTCCTTGGATGAGTTAAAGTGTCCGTTGAATTTAGATACCATTTTGACTCCTCCAAAATCTGGTCAAGGTTATGTGGTTTTTTGTGATGCATTAATTTCAAGTTTGGGATGAGTTATTGTCTAGGAAGATCATGTGGTAGTGTGTGGTTCTCTTCAGCTTCAGCATTATGAAGAGAACTATCTCACACATGATATTGAACATGCAGTCATGATGCATTCTTTAAAGTGTTGGTAGTATTAACTTATTGGTGAAAGGATTACCATCAACTCCAATCATAAAATATTGAGTTATATATTCCCCAAAAAATATTTGAACCTTCTTCAAATACAGTGGGTGGATTAACTATAATATTTTTATTTAAACATTTCCTATACTTTTGTTAAGTGTAATTTCATTGCTGATTCTTTAAATCGGAAACATCCATCCCACTTTTTGAACTAATTTTTGAAGGAGTGGAATTTATTGGCCCTTTTTACTCTTATGAATTTGGGAGTTTATAAGGATAAGACTAGAATCACTATGGTGAGATTTAAATTGACATACACTCCACTCAATATGATTCTTCAAAAACAACAACAAGATGATAATTTTTGGGGCATTATAGATTCAATATATGGTGGGGAGACCAGTGGTGAGTGGTCTTTATATTTGGAGTATATCATATGCTTCTAAAACTGGTCCGACAAACCTATAACATTAAGGAAGGTTGTGATAGGATATTTTCATGACTTCCAGTTGGTAGTACACCTTGGAACCACAATGATGTTTTATGATATGAGGTGACATTTCTGGTGGCTAGGTATGAAATGGGATATTTTTAATTTTTTTTCCCATTGTTATAACTATCAATAGGTTAATACCAAGCATCAAAATCCTTTGAGTTTTTTTTAGCCACTTACAGTTCTTATTTGGAACTATGAAAAGTTATCTATGGGCCTTGTGGTCATATTTCCATGTACACCTCGAAGTAAAAAATGCAATATAGGTGGTAATTTACCAATTGTACAAATCGTCTCACTTAATTTTGATTCAGGATTCCACCATGGTTGATGACATGGGAAATTTTATTCCCATTAAATCATTAAATTTCATATAGTTCTATCTAAATTAATTTCTAATAAGTATCCCCATTTCACTTATCACTTTTGAAGGGTCCTCTTGGAGAAAATGGTATTCCATGTGAAGTTTATCATGGCATACCATCCTCAAATTGAGGGAAAAAAGAATGGAAAATCAGATACTCAAGGACATTATATGGGAATTTTTCCTTGACTTTGGAGGAACTTAGGATATCAATTTGTGGATAGTTGATTTTTTATATAATAGAAACTACTATTCATCCATCAAGATGGAACCCATTGAGGATTTTTACAAATTCCCATCAAAATATCTACTTTGTTGGTCTGAGGTTGGTGAATATTTCCTGGTAAAACTAAATTTTGTCCAGGAGATGAAGGTTATGATAAATTTGATCCATCAGATAATGATAATGGAATAGAGACATTACAAATAATATTTTGACCATCATAGACCCCCTTTAGAGATTGGTTCTGGTGACCTGGTGTTTTAGGGATTTTTACCATGGTTATGTTACCGATGACTTGGGAAATAGGGAAATTTGGAACCAAAATAAGTGGGACCATTTGAGATTTTCGAGAAAATTGGTAAGGTCGATTAATGTTTGTATTTTCCACCATATATTAAATCTATTCACAAAAATTTCCATGTATCATAGCTCAAAAAGTATCCCTCTAATTCATCTAATTTCTTATGTTGGTAGAATATTGATGTGGAATCTAATTTTTCTATGACAAAGATATAGGTTCATATTTTTCATTCTTAGATGAAGGTTATGCATGGAAAATCTATACCCTTGACTCAGGTATTATGGAATCATGGTTCCGACTCACATGATACTTGGGAGAGTGAGTTATTGACAAGAGAGTAGTGGCCTCATCTCTTTGATATGGAATCTTTGTGATAAGTTTTATGGGGGAAAAACCTTTTATGGTAGAGAGAATTGTAACATATCAAACTTTGTATTTATGCATTTTCTTTAGTTATTTATGGTTTTCCTTCTTATCTTCCTTTTTTAAGTTGATCCATATTCATGTAAAGGCATTAGGCTTTGAAAATCTTGTAGAAGCTTAAATGTACATTTTTGGTAACTTTCTTCCAAAACTGGGGGTACCACATTGTATTCCATATGAAAATACCACATAGGAGTTAGTTATTCCATGAAAGTAGTGTCTATTCCATAATGGTGATGTGGGGGTTGAGTCCACACTACATAAGGAAGGGTAGTGCTATAGTGACCCCAAACCTAGAGTTTGTGTCGTATCATTTTCCATGGAGGACAGTATAAGGAGGGTTGTGCTATGGTTTCTTAGACCATGATGCAAAGTAATATTCCACATTATTTTTAGATGATTATATCCATTCAGTAATAATGGGTTATGCCTTTTATTATACATTTATTATTTTTATTTGAGGAACCTTCATTTCATTTTTTGAGAGAAATTTACGAGGGGCCTTCCAAAGAGCATCAAACCCCTAATTATATCTATTCCCAAACTTCACTTGGGATAACTCCTAGGTTATGAATGACTAATATAGAGCCACATAAATAATACATTAATCATAAAATGCCAAAGTAGGTCATTCTCCATTATGGTTCCACTATGCAGTTTCCTATTTTACACTGTAGAATCATGTCTTGTATTGTCTCTTCTTATTCAACTTTTCATAATGGTGTTCCACCCTATATCATGGCGATTTTTTTTTCATATTTCCATTCTTGTTCTTTGTAGCCTCTTATATTTCCATTTTCTTCACCTATTCCTCTTTTCAAATCCCTCATCAAGGCCTTGTGATATTATTATCAAGGTAGGTGGTTTTGAAAGAAAATCCTTTTAGTTGAAACCTTTGATTCTTATACATAATTTTTTTTCAATTAATTTATAAATCTTGAGTTTGGTTTTTGATAAATGTACTTTTAAATGGCATGGTTTGTGATGAAAAATTCTTGATGGAATTTTACTATTGAATTTTAGGAAAAATATTCTTAAATTGAAATTATGATTATTGATATTATTTTGATGAAAATGAAATGAATGGGATATTTTATGTTTTGAAATGTGATTGTTTGATTAATTTTGTTAAAAACCATTTAGTTTTTGTTTTTGGAAATAATTACATGAGTTTATGATAAAAAAACTGATTATTTTTGTTTTTTGGAATGAAAGGCATGTTTTGAAACTTAAATTATGGATGAATGAAATAATTATTTAAATCATTTTTGAATAAATGATATGCCCTTGGAAATTTTTTGATTTTACTTGATGCACATGGGATAATGATTAGTTGAGTTGTAAGAACACACACTTTGGATGTATTAGCTCTACCTGAAAATGGATTAATGATGATAATGAAACTAAACAAGTTAAGGGTAGGGTGATTTGTCCTTAGGGATCATCTCTTTTCCATCCTTAGGGATGTTCCTTCTAAACTTTAGAATCCACAACTCACTAAAAAGTTTGATAATACTTATTTATCTTACCCATGGGCCTCTTAACAATGGTTCTATGATTGGAAATAAATTTTCATGTTACTTAAGTTAGTTTTTATGGAAATGCTTACTCATTCTATCTTTTAATAAGTGTTTTATTAATTATTATTTGAAAAATATGATTGATTATACCTGATTTGATGGAAAATATATTTTATTTGTTTTCTATAAGTTATTTGAAATTTTTCTTTAATCATTTTTCGATTTTCACTATGAAAATATTTCCATGCCTTGTTTTATTTACATAAGCATTAATAGTTTATCTAATATGGAATTTTTATGAAATAATTAGAAAAATCATTAAAAGGATTGTATCCCAAAACCTCACTTTTTTATAGGGTGTTTATAGATTTACTTGTGTCTGTTCCAGGTAAAGGGAAGGCACTACACAGAGGCAGAGGGTGTACCTAACTTGTGGGGCCTTCAAGAGTTGGCAGCATATGATGGAGTTTGTGATCCATCAGTTGTGATAGGTTTTCTTGTCATGTTTGATAATTGTATCAGGATTTTGTGGACCCATTTTCTCTAATAGAGTGTTTTTCATACCAATAGTTTTATTATTCCACTATCCACTGCTTTAATTTGACACATAACACTTGTGGTGAAATTATTTCCTCCTTACTTTTATCTTTTCCATGGTGCTTATCTCTAGACCTTGTGGATCAGAAATACCCTATGGTTCATGTTAGGATCAGATCAGGTACCATTTAGGTGGGTTATTTGGGTTGGTTTGTGACACTTATTCTCTATGAAATCATCCCAACATACTTCAGTTTTGAACCTATTTCTATATAGATCCTCATGTGGTGCTATTTTTAATTATAGAATGGAAAATATCATTATATGAGAACTCTATTAGTGGAAGTTGTTGATATTACCTCATTTAAAATCCATTTACCATGATCTTAGCATATCTTCAATGTTTTGAATGGTCCTTTCAAACTTATTATTGATTTAAGGATGATAAGAAATGCTAAATATCAACTGTATATTCAATGCTTTCTAAAGACTTATCCATAACTTTTAGGTAATCCTATAATCTCGATCAGATATAATTTAGAGTGAAACTACATGAAACCTTACTAAATTTTCTATTTATATCTCGGTAAGTTGATTGAGTGAGAAATTATATCAAACAGAAATGAAATAAGTTGACTTTTTAATGAAAATAACTATAGTCGAAATAGAATTACAGACTTTAGAAGTATTAGAATGTCCTAAAATAAAATCCATTGTGATGTTCTCCTATTTCAATAAAGGTATGTGTAATTATTGAATCGTCCCCTTCAACTTTTATAATTCATATTTAACTTGATGTAAAACCAAGAATCAAGATATATAATATGTAATATCTCTCTTCATGATTTCCCACCAAAATTTATCTTTCATATCTCTATACAAATTTATGCTACCATGATGGATAGTGAATGATGATCAATGCACATTATCCAAAATCTAGTTCTTCAATTATAGAATTGAAGGGACACGTATTCATTTCCTAAATCTTATAACTCTATTAATGTCAAGATTGAACTTTGTAATATTTATAAACTTATTCTATAGATGTATATCCTCATTTTGTTTCTCCTTGATCTTCACATAGAAGGATTTTTGAGCAGTCAATTGGGAAATATAGGATTTATCCCAATACCTTATGATTTCTAAGTTCATCCTTTGAAAAACCATGAGTATTGGGTCTCTTTAAATCCTCATAATGGATAAGTTAGCATGATACATACTTCCCAGAGCATCATCCAGCTTGTTTACCATCCTAGGGTAGTAATGTATTGAGTAGTCATATTACTTGATAAACACTTGCCATATTTTTCAAAATATGATCATCTCCTTATGTGTGAATATATATTATAAGATATTTTGATCAGTATATATTCCAAACTTTTCACTATAGAGGTAATGTCTCAATATATTTCATACAAATATTACCGTTGATATATCATAATCTTGTGTCGGGTAATTTTTTCATGAAGCTTTAAATGACGTAACACATATGCTACCACTATGTAATTTTGCATGAGGAAATATCCCATTCCCTTATTTTAAAAATTACTATATATCAAAAACCTTATCTATTACATGTAATTTTGAGTGTAGGTCTAGTGACCAACCTTACCTTGAGTTACTTTAAATTTTATTCATATTCATCTATCTATAGGAATTTTAATCCCTTCCAAGTTATGTTAGTTAGTGGATTTTATAGTTGTGATAAATTTCACAAAAAACATCAGTATTATCTATCCAATCCAAGAAAACATTGGATATCTGTTATAGTGGTTGGTCGTTATCGTTATTCAATTACCTATATCTTTGAATGATCTATTGATATACCCTGAATTATTATTACATGACCTAATAATTATGCTTTATGTATCCATAATTCACACTTTCTAAATTTAGAAAATAGTTCCTCCTTTCTCAATTTCTTCTGTATAATACTTAAATAATATTCATTATCTTCCTTACTATTGAAATATATAATAATATCATCTATAAAAACTACAAAGATTGATTTTAGTGATCTATAAAGACTATATTCATCATATCCATGAAGATAGTTGGATAATTTGGAAGTCTTAATGGATCACTATGAATTCATAGTGTCTATATCTTATACAAAAGGTTACCTTATATAGATCCTTTATTGTCAACCTTAATTGATGATATCCAGATCAAATTTTAATCATTGAGAAGTATTTATTCCCTCTAATTTGATTGAACGAGTGATAAATATGGGGTAGAGGCTACTTTTTCTTGGTTTTGATCTTGTTATGTTCAAGATAATCATTTTCAAGACACATTGATCCATCATTGTTCTTAATAAAGGGAACCATTGTACCCTATGGTGAAGAAATTAGGCATATAAAAACCTTATCTAGTCTCTCATATAGTTTATTATAAAATTATTTCCATTTAATTAGGTATATTATATAATAAGTATTTAATATATGAATAGCACCAAGTTTGAGTTCTATAGAAAACTCAACCTCATCATGTGGAGGAAGATCATGCAAATCTTTAAGAAAAACATCAATGTATTCATTCATAATCAATATATCCTCAATAGTAAGTTTCTACTAAACCATTTGAGAAAAATACCCCACATGATTATATATCATGACCCATTTAATGTAATTAATTTATATAGGGGCTTCATAGTAAATTTTAGACTAATAGACGATCATGGGTTGATTTGGGATACCAAATATGATTTCCATATCTCACCAATTAAAAGGGAATCTATGTAGATAGTGTGTATAAATGCCTAAAATCACAAAAAATTGACTAAATAGAGAATAATAATATTTTTAGGAAGAACATTCCCCGAAAATATATATCAAAGAGAATTTATAGACATGGGATTCCATTATTTCACCATCAGAATTTTTCATTGATAATTCAATATTTAATCATTGGGGTGGTGATTTTATTCCCATATAAAACTTTCAAAATATAAAGGAGTGGGTTGAAATATAATAAAATAAAATATTTATATTTTTTTATTGGATTGAAAGTGTATCTTTTAATATATTTTTTCATAAACCACCTCAGAAATTATGATTACATAAGATTTACCTTTCTCTCCTATCTTTAGAGATTACTAAAATTAATTTTCAACATTAACCCCTATATTGGTGTAATAGTTGATATAATTTCCATAATCCTTAAAATTGAAGTATTGGAGTGTGGGTGGTGCATTAGGTTTATCTTTATTTCTATACATTTCATTGGTTGTCCAATTCAGATCTCTATATCATTAATATGACTGATGAACTTCCCTTCCTTGCGTGAAGAATTTAAGAGTTACTTTAAGGAAATTACCCTCCTACTTCTTCCCACATTTTCAAAATGTAAGAAGATGAATCATTTTTTATCTATGTTTTCTATCATTTGGGTTTCCATGAAACTCTATTTTTCTCATCTTGTCCCCAAAAATATTATAATAATGGGATTCTATAATTTTTATTTCCACCATGAGGACACATCTAACAATTTATTCATATCTATTAAAGTACCTTATAGTTAATTCCTTTCAGATACTTGTTTTTAATACACTAAATAGAAAGTCAATTTTTGTTTCAGGATCATTCAAAAAACCATAAGCAAACCATTTTAAAAAGTCTTGTGAAATTTTATTTAAAGGAACCAATAAATGTATCCACCTTTTACTTCAACTCTATATATTTTCTCTCTATTTTTTGTGAAGGAATTAGGAAAAATATTTTTTGAGAAATATCTTATTAACCTTTTACTATTCCATGGATTCAATTTCTTCCTCTTTTCTCATAGTCTTAAATATATTCCCCCATTGATCTATTTCACCTTCCAAGTTATAAATAGAAAATACAAACTTTTCATGATTTGAGAACTAGATAATTGAGAATATATTTTTTGTTATATTGATCCATAGCTTAATTGTTAGTGAATTGAAAGACCCACTAAAGGATGGTGGGTGTTTTCACATAAAGGAATCAATAGATAGTTGTTCCTTAATTGATATATTTGGTAGTTCGGCATGGTCGGTGTAATTTTTCGTAGATTAAGAGTATTGGTTGAGTATTTCCATGATATTTTTCACTTCAAATCTTATCCCATTTGGTTCCTCATTAGGTAATGATTACATTTTCCATTAAACTCATTGTTAAAATGATTCCACTAGGTTAAATTCATCAAATACAACCAAAAATGTTAGTGTGTGTGTCAAGAAATATTAAATAGAGTTAGAAATCATATTCTTAATGAAAATCAATCCTAATATGCCCTAAATTATGACACCTTAATTTAAACCTTTTATTTTTAGGTTCTTCCTACATCACTTTTGGTTCTACATATGTTTTTTTATGTTCTATCCACTTATTCTTCATAAAATAATCCCTAAAATTAACTAAAATCTACTTTGATACCAAGTGAGAAGACCCAACCATAATATGCATACATATTACATAATTTTATATGAATATTCACTACATCTCACAATAAATCACACACCCATAACCTATAAGTTTAGTGCCTTTGGTAATTAACTATATGAATGTATTATTTTATGATAAGGCTTAAACATCTCCCATAAATTTATTTATGTGTGATACCCTTCGAGACATACCATAAATAATAATCTTCTCCATAACCTTGGGAAATGTAATCATGAGAAATGGTGAGATCAAATGCTCGATAAGAGGTGAAAATAATAAATATCAATTGAAGATCATAATTTATCATAATACTAACATGTTTTTATGAAAAAATAATTAAGAAACATTAATATAACATTAGTAAATCATACCAAATAAAAATTTATCATAAATCATGAATCATAATATATGGATTTCGATATAACATGTGAAATGAGTCATATGAATGTGGGATCATAAGAAATTTATAATAATACATGAAAACATAAAATATGAATGTGGTATAGCATCTAAATGTTCCACATATATAATAATAGAAAATCATTTATTATGTTAAGGTTCGTTGTTAAGACCATCATCACATAGTCAACAGAGTCCCATAACATAATTTATTGGGTTCAAAACCCATTTCTTAAAAACATATTGGATAGAGTCATGTGGTGTATTAGGGTCACTATCTAGTACCTTACAAGTCATCTCATGAGATATAAATTTTTACCCAATGTCACGACCTATCCCTCATGGCTTGTGTCATCACTACCCCAAGCCCACCTCTCGTAGGCCAGGGGCTAGCGACTAGCACCAAATGAATCAACCTGCAAGTGGGAGGCATTTTCCTTAGTACTTGTATGCACACACATGCCAAAACACATCCCAACACACTAAAAGGGGGAAAGGGAAACCACTAAAACAAAGTTTAGTGCAAGTACAACTGAAATTAAATGGGCCAGAATACAAAACTAACAAATAACTGAAAACATCAAGATGAAAAAAAAAAGAAACTTTGATGGCCATCTGCAGAAATCCCCACCTGATCATGGGAGAAGTGAAGCTGCTGGAATTTAAAGTAGTATGCCCTATCCTCCCGGTCCAAATAGGCCCATACTGGTCCTAGGCCACCAAGTCCACAATCATAGCATCTATCAGTCTCGTCTCCCTGAGCACCCCTATTGAAACTTTGCTCATCTGCACCAGACACAACACATGCAGGTGAAACCTGTGTAGGGGTGAGTAACAGAGTACTCAGTAGGGACCCCAAAACAAAAAATGAAAGACCACATATAAATTCCTTAAAGTAGAGAACGAAACACAAGACAACTCACACCAGGTACATTCTTCGGTAATAACAGTAGCATCACCAGTCACATCTTCAAACACCTCAACATCTGGAGAACTCCTCCACTAGTGAGTACAGTGGTCCTTCCAAGTCACGAAGAGGTATTTCCAACTAACCTTGGAATTATTAAGTACTCCTCACCATCACATAATGAAGGCCTGCAAAGTCACATATAGGTGGTTCCCACTAGTCATGGCCTATTGTGGTACTCCACCTCATCGCGTACCATGGGCCTACAAAGTCACAGAGAGGTGCTTCCCACCATGGGCCTGCCAAGTCACAAAGAGGTGCTTCCCACTAGTGTGGGTCACCTGCTCCACAAGGCTGGTGAGACTGGACATCGCTACTGCCACCACCAGCCACCACTACTTCTGCCACTGGCACCGCCACTAGCGGGGAGCTTAGTGAACCAACGGACACACTCCGAGGGTCTGTTATTCAATTCATTTGTGTTTGTGGCCTCTGGGGAGCACCCTCTTCACCATAAGGATCCCAAACCTTCCTATCCATCATTTTGGGGGTACAGTCACTAAGAAAGAACATCCGGAGGTGCTCGGTCCTTGTCTGAGTTAGCTCGGGGCCTCCATGTTAGTAGTTTAAAGATGCGGAAGGTTCGGGGAGTCTCTGTTAAATCTTTCCCTACCAAGATTTGGACCTGGAATAAAATAACCCCAAGAATAAATCCCCCTTTCTTTATAATTCATGAATCATGGATCAACCTATTTGTGGTTTGATCCATGTTTGTTTTTTAGAAAAGGACGGGGAAGGAAATCAAATAAAAAACCCATACCTCTTATGATGTCTGATGCCATGGTGTTCGTTCTTGAGGGAATAAGATGTCGACATCGCTTCTCGGCTCCGATCATCGAAAGGTGCTGAAGATGATGAAGTTTAGCCATCATTCATCATTCTTCTCAGGGGTGGAAGTCCGTTAAAGGTTTTCCAGATAATCATCTAAATTTTTAAGCCTTATTTTCCCTATGTGTCGAACTATAAATAGGAGCATGTTGCAGCTTTCCCATTATGATGTGTTGTCGCATCGTTGTGATGTATTATTTAAGAAACAACATCTACATTAAGTATCATTAAAGTATTGTTACGCTGTGAGTTAATGAGCCATTAATGGGCCTCATTAATGTGCATCGTCGCCGCCTCTTCGCTGCCCGGCAGCATTGTTGTCTTCCACTCAATTTTGAGAGAGAAAATAAAATAATTCTTTTAAATTATTTTATTATTTTTCTCAAAAGGTCCAAAAAATAACTTTTCTTCTCAACCCTTGCCGGCCAAAGTTAATTAATTTTAAGTAAAATCCCGGCATTCTGAATTCAACGGTGACCTTGGATTTTCAATTTGATCAAGGGTTCAAAAGGTAGAAAATCCCACTTGCACGTTTACTGAACGTACCTTTAAAAAAATAAAAAATCCATTCTGGGAACTCTAGACCTCAGAATCGCGTGATATCAAATTTTTTAGTCTCAAAATAATTCCTTATAAATAAAAAAAATACACAAAAATTTTGAGAAGTTATATTCTTCCCACCTTAGGTCTTTACTTCCCTGAAATCCAAAACAACAACTAAACAAAAATATGGGGGTACTGAACACAAATCTGACCATCGCGCTCCCATCTGCTCTCTAAGATATTCTAGTGCTTCCATTGGACGTGAACTAGGGGAATAGACCACCCACATAGGACCCACTCTTTTAGATCCTTTTTCTCCACTTGGAACTCTAAAAATGTATCCCCATCATCAATTTCAAGCTCTCCCTAGTCGATGACATGCAATGGATCATGAACATACCTCCTCAGCTACGAAACATGGAAAATATCATGCACCCGGTGCATCTGTGGTGGGAGAGCTAGGCGGTACACCACCTCGCCAACTCTGCTTAGGATCTGAAAAGGTCTGATGAACCATGAAGATAGCTTGTCTCCCTAGCCAAATCTCTGCAATCTTCATCATGGTGAAACCCAAAGAACACATGATCTCCCTCCTCAAACTCAAAGGGTATCCATCTTCAGTCCTCATAAGACGTCCACTTGCTCTGTTCATTCCTCATCTGCTCCTGTATGATCTTTACCTTCTCGGTGGTAGCCTGTACCAACTCTGGACCCATGAGTGTTGACTCCTCTCGCTCTGTCCAGCATATGGGTGATCTACAAGACCACCCGTACAAGGAATAGAATTGTGCCATGATAATGGTGGATTGATAGCTATTTTTTTATGAAAACTTCACCAATGGAAGGTGGTCCTCCAAAATATGACCAAAGTCAAGGACCTAAGCACGGAGAATGTACTCCAAGGTTTGTATAGTCCGCTCCATCTGACCATCTGTATGGGGATGAAAATCTGTGTTCAAATGCAGTTGTGTCTCGAATACCTCATGTAATCCCTTCAACAACTGAGATGTAAAGAGGGCATCACAATCTGATATGATTTTTGAAGGCACCCCATGAAGATGCACTATCTCCTAGATATAGAGGTTTCCTAAGCCCTTTACTAATCCCTACTCCCCGATGAGTAGTAAGTGGCATGACTTGGTGATTTGATCAAATATCACCCAGATAGATTTGTGACCTCTAAATGTATGTGGTAACATTGTCATGAATTCCATCGAGATACCATCCCATTTCCACTATGGTACCTTGAGTGGCTGAGTCAATCCTACTGGAACCTGGTGTTTGGCCTTCACTTGCAGACAAATGAGGCATCGGGAAAAAAATCATCCACTGCTTTCTTCATCCCTGGCCACTAGTACTGACACTAGAGGTCCTGGTACATCTTTACAAATCTAGGATAAACCACCAAGGGAGATTTACGAAACTCTCTCAACACCTCCTCCCACAATGCCACTGGTACTAAGGATCTCCCTCTGAAAAGGATGATATGCTCCCTACCTATCAAAAATCTATCAAGAGCTCGTCCGAAGAAAAACTGGGCATGTTGGGCCTCACAGTCAACATCCCCCAGTTGTGCCTCCCTAACTTGCTATAAGAGTGGGGGAGTAACAGTCATCGACTGGGGGTAAGCAGATTCACCATCATCCATAAAGGATATCTGCATTTCAGATAACTGCTCTTTCGCCTCACTCAGCAACTAAAACCTAGTCCTCCGGCTGAGCGCATTTTATACCACATTCCCCTTTCCAGGAGTATAGACTATCTCAAAATCATTTACCTAGAGTAACTATAGCCATCATCGTTGTCTCAAGATCAGGTCTTTCTGGGATAATATATACATGAGACTCTTGTGGTTGGAGTAAACAGTGAACCGCTCAACCATCAAGTAGTTTTTCCACATCTTCAAGTCAAAGACCAATGCTTCTAACTCCAGGTTGTGGGTCACATAGTTATGCTCATGGTGCATCAAATGAAATGATCCATAGGTGATCACTACTCGCTCCTGCATCAGGACACAATCGAGCCTGGTCCCTGATGTGTCCCAGCAAACTACATACCCAATGCCCTCCTCTGGTAGTCTCATGATTGGGGGAACTAGTCAGTCTCCGCCTCAGCTCATGGAGACTCTACTGGCATTTCTTCGTCCACATGAAGGGTTTTCCCTTTCTTTTAAAATCCAATAAGGTTATTTCTACCCTATAAAAGTCAGGCACGAACCTCCAATAGTAACCATCCAACCCCAAGATGCTCTGCACCTCAGTCATGCTCCTGGGTGGATCCCAAGAAGGCACTACCTCTACCTTTTCTAGATCTAATGAAACTCCAGCCTTCGAGATTATGCTTCCTAGGAAACAGACCTCCTGAATCCAAAACTGATACTTTGAGAGATTACCATAAATTTTGTGCTCTCAGAGTGTATCCAAGACTATCCACAGGTGTACAGCGTCATATTCTTCCGATGCTAAGTACACAAAGATTTTGTCGATTAAGACCACGACGAACCAGTCGAGGTAGGGCTGGAATACCCTGTTCATGAGGCCCATGAACACTATTGGGACATTGGTCATGCTGAAAGGCATCAATAGGAACTCATAGTGTCCATACCAACACTTGAAATCTATCCTCAGTACATCCTCATTTTGTACCCAAAGCTGGTGATAACCTGATCTAAGGTCTATCTTTGAGAACCACTACGCTCTCTTCAGCTGGTCAAAGGGGTCATCAATTCTCGACAGTGGGTACTTCTTATTCACGGTTGTTTGATTCAGGTTCCATAAATACATGAATAACCTCAAAATCCCATCTTACTTCATGGAAAAAAGCACAGGGGTTGCCCATGGTGAAACACTATGCCTTGAGAACCCTTTCTCTTACAAGTCCTCCAGTTGTACCCTCCTCTCGTGAAGCTCTTTGGGAGCCATTAGATATGTCGGTGTGGATATCGGTGTCGTCCTGGGGTATGGGTAGATATATAAGTCTACCTCTCTATGAGGAGGTATCCCTATAACCTCGTCAGTAAAAACATCCTCGTAATCATCGACCACTACTGGGAAGCTTGGACTTTTCTCCTCCACTGAACTGAGGGTGAGGCTAGCCAACTAGTGAGTGATCAACTGCACCCTCCTCCGAGAGAGTTCATCTTGCACTACAAGGGTTTTCTTCTTGTTGGTGGAGGAAAACCTGGTTCCATCTCTATAAAAACATTACAGTATATGCCTAAAATATTATATTTTATCATGGACTATGAATAACCATTCCATACATAAGATGATGTCATAAGGCCTCAATGCTGCTACTAAGAGATACCAGCTAAAGCTCTCGCCTCCTAGAGTAAGCTCGCACTGCTGGAACCAATTTGTATTCATCGAATTCCCTCCCATAGAAGTCTATATACATAAGGACCAATCCAACAGCTCCAATGGAATCTATGATCTCCAAAAAAGAGTCATAAAAAGGAATTATTTACTAGAACTTGTGTCTATAAGTTCTGCAACTAGGGTGGAGAAGACATAGATTATACCTCGAATCATCTCTGGAGAACCGTGGTCATAAGAATTTATTGTCTGGAGATGATCTCTCTCCTATTTTCCTTCTCCCTGAGTTCGGGGTGGGCCTCATGGGGGTGGAGGTGGTAACACCTCAAACTGTCACCCACCTCCTGTTGCTCATCCAGCTCCCCTGCCACATCCGCCACCCTACAGACCTCCTTACTCAAACTGTTGTCGCTGCCTCGGTGGCCCCTCGACCGTATTTAGGTCATCTGTATGGCGGGTCAATAAATCACGTGCCATGTTTCCCTGCCCATCGCATGAGTAGAAAATCCTAGGGGCCATATGACTCCCTCTAGCCTGGGATCCTCACACTGACGACCCTGAGTCCTAGGGTCGGCCTCTGAAAGACCCAACCCTCTTGGGCCCACGCATCTGATATCTACTTCCTATCGAAGACTCTACAGCCTGGGGTCATCTGGTAGCTCTAGCTATGGGCGCCTACTCTGATAAGAAGATCTCCATCAGAAGGGATTGCTTCAGCATCCCAGCCTGGGTAGGGATGCTAAGAGACACCACTGAAGCTCTGATCTCCCACTTGAGTCACTAATCAAAGGCGCGAGCCCTGAAGAAAGGGTCTCGAACCATATCTATGGAGTAGCAGGAAATCTCTATGAACCTTTCGAAGTACTCGTCCACCATTATGTTGTTCTATAGTAGGTAAAGAAGCATCTGGATGCACACAGAGCGCAGGTCGTGAGGAAAAACTCCTCCCAGAAAATTCTCTCAAAGTCAACCCAAGTGAGGGTCACCTCATTGTGAGTCTGGATGGTGAAACTCCACCATCTCCCTACTGATCCCTACAAAGGGCTCACTAATAAGATCTCTATCTGGTCAGTTGGTGTCCTCACTAAGCAGAAGATCTACATCGCAGCCTCCAGCCAGTCCTTAGCGACCTAAGGATCCGTCTCTCCACTGAACTTGGGAGGTCTCTTTGTATGAAACTCATGTAGGGAACTGAGCCTAAAAACATCCTCTGCTGGAACCGCCAGCATTAAATGCTAACCATTGGGTGTTGGTAGCATAGGTGCACCACCCAGTGGGGACATCTATAGAACTGGTCCCTCAAAGAACACCCAGTCACTAGGAGGGCAATCCCCATGACCTCGTATCAGGATCCCGACTGGTCGTCCACATGGAGGCATCTTGAGATAGGTCAAGATGTACCACAGTTATAAGGTTATACCTAGTGAGCTTACACTTATTCAAAAAATAAGGACACACTTATGAAAACATTGTTTTCATTTATTGAGCTAAAAACAGAATTCTTGGTCCTGGTATATGGATATGTTCACCGCCACACCAACACTGGACTCCCAAAATCTGAAAGTTGGACTCACAAAACATAACAAGGTTTCCCCAAAACAAAATAAAGACTCTCGGCCTTTATGGGGGAACTGACCACCCTCTGATACCACTTTATCACGACCCGTCCCCCAAGGTTGGTGTCGTCACTACCCCAATCTTGCCTCTTGTAGACCAGGGGCTAATGACTAATGTCGAAGGCATCAACCGATAGGTGGGAGGAATTTTCCTTAGTAAATGTATGCACACACATTCCAAACCACATCCCAACACACTAAAGGGGGGAAAATAAACCCACTAAAACAAAGCTGAGTGAAAGTAAAACTGAAAGTAAGTGGGCTAGAATACAAACCCAACAAAGAACTGAAAACAACAAGATTCAAAAAGAAACTCTGATGGTCATCCGTAGAAATCCCCACCTAATTGTGGGAGTAGTGAAGATACTACAAGCCGAATTAGTATGTCGTGTATGCCCGGTCCTACTGAGGCCCGCCTAGTCCTAGGCCTCTAAGTCCACCATTGTAGTGTCTGTCAGTCCCGTCTCCCTAAGTACCCATGTCCAAACTTTGGTCGTCTGCACCATAAACGAAATGTGCAGGTGAAGCCTATTTAGGGGAGAGTAATAGAGTACTCAATAGGGATCCCAAAACAAAAAAGAAAACACCACACAAAAATTCCTCAAAGTAAAGCATGAAACAAAAGACAGCTCACACCAGGTATATTCTAGGGTAGTAATAGTAGCATCATCAGTCACATTGTCAAACACCTCAACTACTGGAGAACTCCTCCTCTAGCGAGTACAGTGGTTCTGCCAAGTCATGATGAAGTGCTTCCCACTAACCTTGGACTGCTTAGGTACTCCTCCCCATCGCGTAATGTGGGCCTACAAAGTCACAGAGAGGTCCTTCACACTAGTCATGGCCTACTTAGGTACTCCTCCTCATCGCATATCATGGGCCTACAAAGTCACAGAGAGTTTATTCCCACTGTGGTCCTATAAAGTCACAGAGAGGTGCTTCCCACTGGTCCAAAAGTCAGTATTCTTCAGGTCTCAGCCAGTCGTAGGGTTCTGTATATAGTGCGCTTGAGAGAAACTCTCTTCAAGACCTTCACTGCATATCAACTTCCACAAAATTTTCTATAGATCATTCCAAAAGATTCACCTCCTCAATAGGTTCCCAATACTACAAACAGCTCATCAATCGGATGTGCAGTTTGCAAGATACAAGCGTTTTAGTCACTATGGGGCCGATTGCGATGGGGCCCAGTCTGACCCAGTTAGGCCGACCCAACCAACCCGGCCCATGGGACCCATATACCCCAGTTCATTAAGATGAACCCAACCATATCTCGTGTGGGTCAAGGTTGGTCTGTTCCGGCCTTTCCAGTGGGTCAGGCCCAATAGGCCTCGCTTGACCCGGTCCGGTTGGCCGAGGGTCCGGCACGCTAAGTCACCTAGTGACCAGGTCTAGTCTGACCCAGCCTGAAGAGGGTGTGGGTCCGGCCTTTAGGTGTGGGTTCAACCCACTGGGTGAGGTTCTGGTCCGTCGGCGTGGGTCCGGCCCACTGGGCACAGGTCCAGCCCGCTGGGGGCTCAGCCCACTAGCTGGGGACTAGTCATGTAGTGTAGGTGATGGCGCTGAACAGTGGGGATGTGGCCTAGATGTCATGTCAAGCTCCCCCTAGCCCCATGGGGCATGGGGCCGTTCCACCATCCATGGTCGACGAAGCATGGCTTTGCCATCCGTTCCTCCATGCAGAGCCGCATCCTCCAGTGCACCGTCGCAGCTGACGAGCCACGGCTTCTCGGTCAATGCGACCTGCAGGTATGGGCCACCTCCTCCATGCAGATGGCCGCCACCACTACCACCACTGGCACCGGTTCAACAGAAGGGATATTAGCGGACCACCAGAAGCGCTCCGGTGGTCCGTTCTTCGAGCCATCTGCGTCTGTGGCCTCCAGGTAGTGCCCTCTTCAACGCCAAGATCCCAAACCTATACTGCCAACATTTCAGGGGTACAGCCACCAAGAATGCACATGCGGAGGCACTTGGGCCTTGTTCATGTCATCTTGAGGCCTCCGCATTAGAGGTTTAAATATGAGGAAGGTTCGGGGAGTTTCTATTCAATCTCTCTATGCCAAAATTTGGACCCCGAATAAAATAACCCCAATAATAAATCACCCTCCCACATAATGCATGAATCACGAATCAACCTGTTCTTGGGTTGACTCATGTATTTTGTTTTTAGAAAAGTATGGGGAAGAACATCAAATCAAAAACAAAAACCTCTTAATATGTTTGATGCCATGGTGTTCGTCCTCAAGGGATTAAGACGCCGATGTCGCTTCCCAGATTTGATCTTCGAAAGGAGTTGAAAATGATGAAGTTCCACCGGCGATAGTCATTCTTCACTAGGGTGGAAGTCCGTCAGAGGTTCACTAGATAATCCTCCAAATTTTTAATCTCTATTTCCCTAGTGCATTGAACTATAAATAGGATCACGTCACAGCGTTCCCATTATGATGCGACATCGCATCATTACGTTGTTTTATTTAAGAAATAGTGCCACTGTTTCGCGTCATTAAATCATCCTTATACTGCAAGTTAACAAACCATTAATAAGCCTCATTAATGTGAATCATTTCCACCTCATCGTTTCCCCGAAGTGTTGTCTTATGCCACTCAATTGTGAGAAAGAAAATAAAATAATTATTTTAAATTATTTTATTATTTTTCTTAAAAAGTTTGAAAAATAACTTTTCTTCTTGGCCCTTACCGAACGAAGTTAAGTCATTTCTAGGCGAATCCCGACATTCTGAATTCAATGGTTCCCTCAAATTTATGATTTTATCAAACGTTTAAAATATGGAAAATACCACTCACACATTTACTAAACACACCTTAAAAAAATCAAAATTTCATTTTGGGCTCTTCGGACCTCGGAATCATGTATTATCAAATTTCAAGGTCTCGAAATAATTCCATATAAATAAAACAAATACACGTAAATTCTGAGACATTACACCAAATGCATCATAGGGATATATAATTCTAGTAACACCTATAACATAATGAAAAATCATACATATGTGTGCCACATAAACATGAAAACATTCACAATTTCATCATATCACAATTAACTTGTGTGAAAAAAATAGGTTTCATAAATATTCTCACAATACATAATAATTATCCATCATTAAAAATAATTTTTGTAGAGTCATTTGAGCATATTCCCAAGGAAGTATAAGAAACATTAAAGGATATTGAAATAGATGAAAATGATTCATAAGAGAATTGGAAAATTAATTTGAAAAATAATAACAAATAACATTTACATTTCAATAAATTTAATTTAGAAGGGAATAATTTATAAAAAAATAGTTTTATGAAAACAATGATAATGTAAATAAAAATTAATTTTCAAACCCATAAAAACTTGTAAATTAATCTTTGTAAATAAAACCAAAGAAAACAATAGTAGAAAGTGACCTTGTGGAAAATGTTACAAAAATATTTCTTTCACACTTTTATAAATAAAGTCAAATTCAATAGAAAACAAACTTAAAAACTCATAGAACTAAGAATAAGAATATCTAAAAAGTCAAATGAGAAACATGGACATAGAGGAGAAAGTTTTCCAATAAAAAACAAGAGATAAGGTCATCTCCACTTACAAGCATCATTTCATTAAATTTTGAAATAAAGAGAAGTGAAAGAGTAATGGGACATATAAACCTATAAATAACTGTATGATAAAAAAATATATGGGGTTTTTATATAATGATTATAAAATTTTCCTTGATAGAAATTTGATCATAGACAGTCTCGATTTCAAAGTGACATTGGAAAAGAAACTCTAACCTCATATTTATACTTGTTCGGATGCACTCTAACCCCATGAACAATAAATTTAGATTTATTATTCATAGTTATAATAACCTTATTCATATTTATTTTAAAAAATAAAATCCATTTATGATTCCTTATTATCCACATATTAATTTTTTATTAGTGGAATTAATATTCAGGTGTTAATAATTATTCTTTTTCATCCATGCTTTAGTTTGGCAGTTCTGGTCCAAACTCATCTGTAATGCCTCACAAACCAAATTACACTGAATAGTGTCCTAGATGGGGTCATCCTAGGACCTTAAGCATGCCTCCCTCTATATTAGATGTTTTTGAATAGCATATAGGGTATAATGTGTTACTGTGGGGAGACTACACACCCATATCAGAGTGAAACAAAGTGGAAAATAACCAAATAACATTCATCACAAATAATCAGAGTACATAGAATCAATAAAACAACATGATATAAAATTTGTAAGGTGTAATCATACAAAATATTGGTCATTAAAACATATAACAATTGATCATCCAATAGTCTATTAACCATTGAATAATCAAAAATAATCAAATAATAAAAATGCTTGACTTCCATCCCAAAGCCTCATCTCATCTTAGTATCCATGTATATCCAAGATATCTCACTCAATCATCTAACATTGGGACTCTTCCGTACCTAAACCTATGAATACTGAGATCTTCTTGGGTACTCAAGTGTTTTTTCCACCTGAGCGATGTGTCAGTATAATTTAGTAGGAAACCATCAATGGGGTTCTATACATAACAATTAAATATAGTATATCCACATGTGACATGGTTATAAAATAATTAAATAACTAATTAAGCATAATAAAGTAATTCACTGTCAATCCTTTAGTACTAAAATGAAAATTAGAATCAACTATACCTACTTCAGCCAATGTTAAAGTGTCTTTACGCATAATACCTTCTCAACATCTATATATTATCAAGTGAAAGAATAGATTCCTAAGATATTACCTTAGGAAATATAGTAGTATCATGCCCAAGTTCAATTCTAAGGAGAAATTTCTAGGAAATATATAATTAGGCATACACCTAATTCGAAGGAATAAGTCCAAGGAAATCCATTATCAAAAATAAATCCAATTCCTATGATAAATTCTAAGTCAATCCAGTAATATCAGGCATACTGCTGATTTCTAAGAGTAAATCCTATATAATATAATATCTATAATATAGCCAATTCCTTGGAATAAATCCTAGGAAATCAAATATCAGAAATACAGCGTATTACTAGGAGTAAATCCTAATAAATAAAATATCAATCAGACATATGATTCCTAGTAGTAAATCCTTTGAAATTCAATATCAATCATACAACTAACTCTTAAGAGTAAATCCTAGGAAATACCATATCCATAAAGGGTATGCTCTCTCTCTAAGATTATTTCATAAGTTTTTAGGGAACGCTCTCTCATTGGGATCATAATGAAATGTAATAGGGTCAAAAACTCAATCCAAATAGACTTTCCCTAGGAATTATATTTAGGTTCAAAGACTAAATCCTTGGTATTTTTCTAGGAATTAACTTCTAAAATCTTAGGGGTAGTGAATCCCTCCCATACTATCTGATGCAACATCTTTTAAGGTATGCCCTAACACCCAAACCCATCATATATATCTAAGGCCAGAAACTCCCATACATGACCTGTCACAACCACTAAATTCATATTAGTCCCACACATATGATTTAGGTTATAAGTTTATTCCCATAATTATCAATAACCATCTTTTTTACTTACTCTATATTGGGTCATCATCTTACTGATAAACCCAATAAAGTCCCCTTATCCACATCATATTCTGAATTCCCTATATGTATTCCTCTATCAATTCACATCTCTCAAGCCATTATTATCACTCATAGGGCATGGTGTCTCATAGAATCATCATGATCACATTTCAGCCTCACTGACCTCATAGGATAATCCTTACCAGCTCTATTCTTAAGAGATAAAATAATTCCCATCTCTTTTCCCAAGGTCACCATAGGTCTCTCTGGTCATCTTTTCTATCACATATCTGCCCAAGGTAAATCGACATGGGTACTCACATACTAGAGTGGGTGGAATATTCACCCCGATCTCTAGTCATTTAGACCCAGGATTTAAGGCATCTCAAGTCCTTGAAGACCTAGCCCTGAATTCTAAGGTGACACATAAGGTTGTCCATACCTGGTTCATCACCACTCCCTACTTAGGGGAGATAAATGAACCTATATCAAGGCTTTCTATGTCAATATAAACTTTTTTTAATCCCAAAAGGGTTAATGTATCTTATGGAACATATATAAAATTAATTCATCAGCCATCAAGCTAGTGCTCAAGGGTGTATCATGGCCCTTGAAACTTGTGTCCAAGAATAGGAATTTTATTTTAAGTAAAAAATTCATTTAAATAAAATTTCAATCTACCTCGGTGTTGAGACCACATATCATGTGTTATAATTATAATTCCAAAAACATAGAAAAATTCTTGGGCACTGCCTACCTCATATGGAGTTATTTATTTTAATCAGTCTCGACCACTGCCTACGTTCATCTGAGCATTACATCATCTCCCAAGAACCTATCTAAAATCATAACATTTAAATAATTTATTTAAAAAAATTATAATTAATCAACTAAATTAATTCAATTAGGCATAATTTTTTAATAACTCGTTAAGACAGCTTGACACTCTAGACCCATTACCAACCACACCTGAAACGTTCTTAGTATACTCCTGAAACCATCTCAGAAAATACTTCTAACCACCGGCACCAGGTTAATGGGAAATTTCATCCAATTTAATTGAAATCCCTATAAAAATTCATACACAAACATACATCTAGTGAAATGGAAAAAATATGAAATGTGATCACTCTTATGAGACACCACATATCCAATCTACATGAAAGACCCATTAAGAAGGATGATTTCCACCATGCTCAGTTAGAAATAATTAATCAACCCAAACCCAAATAACATCAAAATCAAAGTTGTTGAAAGGAAACTGAACTTAAAGGAATGAGAGGAGTAACATTCCTCCAATCACTGCAAAAAAACCATGAAACTACCTCATATCGAGTAATAATTGAGAGATGAAGGGAATAATGGGGACCAATTGAAATAGACTCACTCGTGTGGCTTGTTAAACCATGAAAGAATGGGGGACTCTAAATTTATGTTTTCCCCCATTTAAAAACCCCTTATACGACTCGTTCTCGGTGCGAACATAAGGTTGCGGTGTGAGCCCTCTCAGGAAGAGGACCTCCCTCATCCTATAACCTATCATGGAACAAACCCAATAATGTTACAGTTTAACATATTGTATTTTAATTAATTTTAGAACTTGAACCCCCTAGCCCTACTCTTATCCAATCAATAACATAAAACACAATCCATGCCTCATTCTTCTTCAAAAAAACATATCTATGAAATGTTCCAACACCCAGAATCCTAATCTGAATATCAATTCTCAAAAAATTATCAACACTAGATCCAAAAAATAAAATTCATTCTAAATTTCACATATTGTAAGGATGTGGGTGTTTACCCCCCACCCCCATATCACTTCCCATCCTCAATAATATTCAGTGTATTTTGAACCATTATTCTATACCTACCATGATAGTCAATTCATGTTCAATTCTCTGTGTTCTACCTAGAACACCGAATGAGCTTCCACTGAGTGACTCCAAAAAAAATATGAACTATTAATTAAAAGTCAAGATAAAACTAACTAGTATCACCAAATCACTGATATGATCCAAAATATCACCTATCAATGTTGATTTACTATGATTTCATCAAACATATTCATTTATAAGCTTGTGGTGTTATTGTTATAAGACTCTTCTCATAAGGGTCAAATCCATGCCATGGTGCTCCTATCTATTAGAACCAACTACTAAAATGCATTCTCTTTGGTCTAATAACATGATCAATGTAGTTTCCAACTCACCATACCCAATCTCACATTAAATGACTTGCTGTAATTTGGTATCAATTCTCATCTTGATTATAAACTAAATTGGATGAGCCTCCACCATCCATTCACAAAGATCAAATATGATTTATTTTACTAAAAAAATCCTAGATGATCCCTAAATCATATACTTAATCCTCACTCTAACATAACTAATGTGGTTTCCAACCCACACATCCAAATTCATTCAGAAGAACTGGTTGAACCTCTTATGGCTGACCTTTCTCAAAAATTCACAGCCTCACCTATTAACATACTATCAAATCACCTAATCTTAATGAATTAACCCTTAGAGGAATATTGAGACTATTCAAGAACCCACATAAAATTATGATCATGATGGATGGTGTATTTACCTGATTGGATCCTTGAATAACCAACTATGACACTATAGTCTCACCCCAAGCATCAATGCACCATTGATCTGACACGCCCTCAAAGAAAATCATCCCCATATTGATATCGACTCTAATACATGGAATCCATCCAAAATTATACTCAAATATCAAAACTATAATTCATCAAGGAACAAAACAAAATCAGATTCATCTACATACCCGCATCCAGATGGCACCTCGGTTATCCAATGTCTAGTCTCATCAAACCCATGACCCTTGCAACATGATGATAATACCTCCATGGACCATGTTCCATAAATTAACATAAATCATGACTATATATGGTCATTATGCTCACATTTAAGCACCAATGTAGAACATAAATTTCCACTTGTTCCTGGGTCACTAGGAAGGTCATCGTCAACATTCACCGAAATTTTGTCTGAAACAAGGGTCTCATCTTCTAGCATCCAATAATTCACTCCATGCTATATGTATTTTCTTATACCACTCCTCAAGAACAACCTTAATAGGTTACATCATCACACATGAGTTGATCCTTCTATGAAACACTCATCTATACTTTTATCACCTACCATGGCCCATCCATGGTTTCCTCATCTACGAAATGGGTGAAATTCCACATCAAGACCTCAGAAAACCAATCACATAAGCATTCCATTAATTCCATCAGTCCTCAATGGACACATAAATACTCATCGATCCATAATGCAATGGGATCATGCATACTCAACCTGCAACATCTCAATCTCATCCAAACCCAATGGGTGTTCGCACCCACACTACCTGATCATATATCCCAAATCATGATCCCATAAGTTGAAATTAATTTAACCAAGGCTTGCATGACTAAACCATTGACAATGCTCCATAACATATCAATTTCATCTAATTAGGATCACCCTTGTGCTTTCTTTCCAACAAGACTAAGGCATCTCATGATTGCTAAGGCCAACTGCGCGATCATCCACAACTCAAGCAATATTCCCAAACCAAAAGCATATACCCATCCTTTATCCATTATAGATCTGACCATTTAGGATCATAATTTTCAACCTCATTAATAATATAACCTAAAATCAACAAGACTAATAATTCCAGCAATATTTCCCTAAAAACCTAGCCTTAATACCAAAATCCCTTCAAGTGATTTATGTCATAGAAGCACAAGGCATAACCAAGAATAAATCCCATAATCAGTAGCACACCCCACACACCAATCTCATAACCATGATTATCTACCTATGCTACCATATATAAGGAAATATAAAGTCAAGTATGAGCCCTCTCATGGGTTATCCTTATACATCACATCTTAATGAATACATGGCTCACCCACCTAGCCAATAATCACGTCTCACATAATCCATATATCATTAGGAAACATCTTTGCTCTCATCCCAATATTGCAAGGAAATACATGTTCCAAAACACATTTCATGAGTTCTCATAGCTACATAAAAGAATTCACATGCCAATCATTATCCCACTAAGCACAAATCCTCATCAGGAATATTTATATGGACTACCCCCACGAGTACCATGATCTCATCTGTGTGTATATAACAACATTGTATCATAAAGATCAATGTTAAGTATATTATAGTCATATGGTTTGGTAATGTATAATTCCACTATGAACCTAAATATGAATGAAAATATAGATATTTGTTGACATTTTAAGTAAAATTACCCATTTTTACCTTTAGAACCAGTATCAGGGAACAAAATACCTAATTCAAACCACTAGAGGTCATCATACATCTCTTATATTGAGGGAATTTATAGTCATAACTAAGTAGAATACCTCTATAGAATCTATATGACCAAACATCATAACAAAATATATTGTGGTTTAACTGAGTATAATTTCACAAAAAAATTATATAGGAAAACTCCATATAATTTATTATTGACACATTAATCAGTTGAACCCCCATCATCATTAATACCAATCACGTGAAAGTATACGTATATCATATGAATCATATATACCAATAATGATGCATGTACCCAGGACTCTTTATAATAGGAAAATATCTAAAACCTCATAAATCATAAATCTAAAAACTCTAGTATGTTATGCTGGGTGAAATAATTCAACCATAAAAGTGAAAATCATGAACAAACACCTAATATCCCTGGTAACTTGGAAATTTCATTAGAAAATATACTTTTGATACACTAATTAAACGTTCATCACAATATCTACCATATCCCTAATACCTATATACCATATCCACAAATATTTAGATAAAAAAGGATACCCTGATACCATTTGTTAATTCCCCTTCAGCCAGATACCATTGATAAGTGTCTCAGCTCGGGGTGTAACACAACCTCAGGAATGTATCACAATATGCTTAAGGATACTAACTAGTAGTGAGGTTATAGGGAATTACAATGGGTATATTATACCATCGTATCATAGTGAAACACAACAAATAATAAACAAATATCATCCACCAAAAATAATAAAAGTTCACATAAGTAATAAAATAACATGTTATTACAAGTGTAATGTTGAATCATACAGTATCATGGTCATACCAGTATAAAATAATTGATCTCCCACTATAAAATTAACATATATAAATAAAAATAATAATAATATAGCAAAAATACTCTATTGAAATCCCTAAGCCTCACCTCATCCCAATATCTACATTCATCGGAGTTATTCCACTCGATCATCTAACACAAGGCCTCTTCCTAACCTGCAACTACAAACAATGAGATATGATCAGGTACCAAAGTTGCATGGTCACTCAATAAGGGTGTGAGTATAACTTAGTAGGTCACAAACAATGGGATCCCACAAATAAATATTAAATACAATGTATTCACATGTAACATGATCAGTAAATAAATAAATAACTATAAAAGTGTAATAAAATAAACCACCATCGATCCTCATGTTCTAACGTGACACTCAGGGCCAACTATACTTGTTTTTTCCAGTTTCAGGATGTCTTTGAGCATAACACCTATTCAAAAACCATATAGTATCAAGTGTAAACATGTATTCCTTAGAGGTTATCCAAGGTAATCCAATTGTTTCATCCTCAAGACAAATTATATGGAGAAAGTATTAGGCAATATAGTATCATAAATATAGTTGATTATAAGGAACAAATCCAAAGAAATTTAGTATCAAATATACAAATGATTCTAAGGATAAAGTACAATTCAATCCCATGGTATCAGGAATATAGACAATTCCTAAGAGTAAATCCTAGGGAATCCAATATTAGTCATACAATCACTTCATAAGAGTAAATCCTCGGAAATACAATATCATTATAAAATCCCTGAATCCATACTCCTAGATCTGATTCTAAAACATAATCATTAGATTTTTAGATTTCATACCAATAATCAGGATGCAATTTTAGTTTTCCAAAACATAGAAAATTATCAGAAAATATTGGATCCCTAACATACCCAATTACCTTTTAGGTTTAGAGTTTTATAGAATTAATAAAAACTCATACATAACAACACTTATGTTGTTAGGTGAGCATTTTTTCGTTATTCCCTTATTTTATTATTTCACATTACATCTTCAACAAGTCTCATAAATTTATTCCCACATGAAAACTTTCTAAACATACTTAATTTAATTAGAATATTTATAACCTGGGAAAACTAAAAATGTAATAAGGGTGACATAAAATGCTCAATAAGGGTAAACATATGCATTAACAATTGAATGTCATTAGTGATAAAAATATGAGCATAAGGGTATGATGAAATAATAAAAGTGCTTGAGAATAACATAAGAGAATTCATACCCACAAAACATGGATCATAAATCACAAGACATATAATAAAACTTTACCACAATACAAGAGTCATATAATTAAACAATCATGATCCATGTAAAAACAATCCTTAAGTAAAGGGTCCATTAGGAATCATAGCGATCATTGAAAAGCTATGTAGGTATCTTGAAACATCAAACATTCATCATGGAATCACCTAAATAAATAATTACAATGTCTCTTAATTGTAACCTATAACTAGTAACATTATCATATATTAGGAGTAACTTACAATTAGTTAACTCCGTCATCTATTATGAGTAACATAACTCTATCGTCTCTTATGAGTACCTTACATCCATTTAACTCTATATCATTACCCAATTAATTGGAGGGATATGATAGACCAATCCATAACATATCAAAAAATAACCCTAAAAATTTTGGCTTTACTCCCCAATCTCAATTTTATGAATAATTTCCATGTTCCATATCATGAAACAAAACACATTGATGCTTTAATTTCATCAAAACTATCACAGCATGATTTACCCATGAAAAGGAAATGAGTTTCCAAAAAAAATTATTTGAAACGTCATTATTAACCATTAAGATAAAGGAAGTTAATGGTATCATAATATCAAATACCCAATGAATCATAGAAATAATTAATGGATGTATAAATGCATGATAATACCTTTAAATTAATATTTTAAATGTTTATTAGAAAATTGAGGAAATACCCTTTTCTTTCAGTATATTAAAAAACAAAAAAATCCAAAAATATTGAGAAAATAAGTTTCTTTTAAAATAAAAATGGAAACTTATAAAGTAATATTTAGTAAAAATAATATTAATGGTGGTGTGGAAATCCTCTCATATCGTAAATATTAAAAATAAACATTATTTTCAAACTTTTGTAAAGAGAGTCCAAAGTGACCTGTGAGGAAAATGTTAAGAAAATTAATATTAGAGCATTTTAAAAGAAGTTAAAAAATCATGGAAAATAAATTTAATAAATCATTTATGTTTATAAGATAACATTCTTGAAATAAGAAAAATAACATAGAGAAAGGGTTTGGTTAAAAGTTTTTGAAACAATTAAAGTAACATTTGGAAAGAAAAATCATTTTGTAACTTTCAAAACGAAAAACCATTTGAAGGAAATAAAATAAGAAGAAACATAAAATTCCATGAGTACAAATAGATTCATGATATTATATTTCAATATATTGTATATACACCATATAAATTAATATTTTTTCATCAATCAAAACATGTCTCAAAGAAACAATTTTGAGAGGAGAAAACCTTTCAACACATGTAATGCTTGGATCAAAAAGCCATTGAATGAAGTAAAATAACATAATTATATAAAACCCATAATTTACATGAAATAATATGTTATAATTTATTCATGGGTTAGTAATTACACCATAAAAAAATAAATCATGGTCCATAACATGAATTATGTATCAAATAATTAAAATAGGGACCATGGATACCCTTATAAATTTTGTAACATTTAAATCAATATCTCGTGAAAGAGAGAACTTTAAAAACACTTTAAATATCATGATAAAAGATTTTTTAATGATATAATACCTCAATATTTATCATATTCACCTTATAAAAGTAAGTAGTTTCATAATACAATACATGTCTCAAAGAAACAATATTGAGATGACTAATAATTGCAATGATCAAATCATTGAAGATAGAATTAACCAATGGAGTGGTTCTATGTATTAGTTGTAATACCAAAAAAATTAAATAAAACCTAATACAATTAGTATTAATTATACACATAAACAAGGAATAACATAGTCAATAATGTAGAAGTATAACCAAATGAATAGAAATAGAGTTAATAAAACCCTCACCTCGAGTCCATAAATTCTATGTACATACATTAATTTCCTATATAATAAAGTTATAATAATTATTTACTTATTCAATAACCTTTTATAGTTTTATTACATTACCATTAAACAATTTATTTTATTTATTATAGTGACATAGTTAATTACTTAATCAGTTAAGTCCACAGTCAGATGTTTTGAGGATGTTTAGTTCATAACTGAAAAAATACTTTGGTAGGTTGATTGTGGTCAAAGAGGAAATTTTTCCATAATCTATATAATGGTAATAATTCCATAATTATAATTTTCATACATAAAATACAATTTCAAAATTACCCATTAAATGTGAATGTTAAGAAAAAATCACATCTCTTCATGGATGTGGTATTCCACACGTATACACAAGCGATGTTATCCCTTTTTAATAAGTGAAAGGGTAAAAAGGTAAGTAATATCTTTTATTTAAGAAATAATAATTATTTAATTAATATCATATATATATTTATTAAATATATCATAATAATCATCCTATTGATATAGTGATGAAAAACAAAATACATCGCTTCATGGTGGTGGTGGTCCACACACACGCATGAATGATAATTTCATTCCCAATAGGATGTAAAATGAGATAAATAAGGATGTTACATTTATATAATTAAATATCATTATATTTTTAGATAATTATGTTATTATATTGTAATGGTTGGGATAGAAATTAAGGAGGAAAAATAAAATGTAAAATGAAAGAGATTGGTTAAAATAATTACCTCCTCTTTAAGCGACCTCATTTGGATTTCTTCTTATGGACCATTAAGATGGTACTTTTAAGAGACAAAAACCTATTAAAATTAGATAAGGATGTTTATAAGAGGTTTTTTCAGGTTTTTACAATGATAAGTTTCTCAGGGTGGTGTGAATAATATAGGAGAGGTGTTTTCCATATATAGCGAAGGAAAGGACACACTTAGAATTACTTAAAATATTTAGATATAACAATTTCTCCTTCATATGAAAGTGGATCCAAGTTATAAGTCCCAACCCCGGATATCCCAAAGCTATTGTATTATATAAATTACATTGGAATTATTAAAAGGAATCAAATCCTGAAGTACTAAATAGTTTAGTAGTCTTGGTAAACTTGATACATACTTGAGTCTTGTATTACAAATGAATACACTAATTACAACATAATTTTTCATTTGAGGATAACTCTATTCCATATAGTTTATCCTTGAATATATTTCTTAGTATACTTCTTGGATTCCTGGTGAAAGGAAACAAAATAAGGGTGAGATAAAATTCTCAATAAGGGTAAAGTATAACAGAAATAATAATGAATAAATGTTAAGGATCCATATGAAAAGGTAATAACTTAACACACATGCCTTATATTCAATTAACTGAGAAATGAATGAATGCATAAAACATATGTAAAGTTAAATAAATGTAAATATATTCCATTAAAATATCTAGATAAGGAAAAATAAATATGGCAAAGTTATAGACTAAAACACATTCCATTTAATCAATGAAATGAAAATAAAATGCATCCATAGATATATCAGTGCAAAAAAATCTTGGATGAATAAATACTAAATCAAAATTAAGGTAATGATTAATTATTGGACACCATGTTTCCAAGGTACATGGTACCTTTACTATCAAGATCTATTCTCAAGGTATTTTCAACTACTCTAATTTGGCCAAATAATTTATCTCATGAGAATAAAAACACATCAAGGGGATGGAATTAACTGGTCCCCAACCTGTATAATACTAGTCTATTCTGCTTGGAAACAAATTTGAAGGGGTTTTCACCAATTTATTAACCACATTAAACTACCAATGCATCAAGTGGATATTTATAACATCACCCCACCTATAGGGATTTCCTTAAACGGTCCCCAACCTGTGTCACAAATGTCCAAATAAATCCTCATATAGAATAATTGAAATAAATAATATTCCTTATCAAATATCCGTATTTAATCAAAGATTAATATTTATCAATATTTCCCCAAATAATCAAATAACTTTCAAAGTTAACACCATATGAAAAATGGTATACGATTCAGGCAATAATTTTATCCACGAAAAATGATGTGGATACTTAGGGGAAACTCAATATCAAATGATCATAGGCAATAGAAGATTTCAAGGAGGCTAAAAGGAATCAAGTAAGTGAATATGAATAATATACTTCGAAAAATAAATAATATACCATCCATAGATAAAGTAAATATAGTATAAATATAACATTTTTCAATTTCATTGATTAATGGAAATATTATAAAACGATCTTTTAATAACATTCTTGAAGAAAATATCTTTTTTTTTAAATTTTAAAAATATTTTTATTGAAAATAACTTTTCAGAACATTTTTTAAAAAAATGAAATATTAAAAATGAAAAGTAATATTTAAAGAAATTATGGTGGTTATATTCATACATGTTGTATGAGGTAAAAAGGACATTTGTTTTTCATGGTAAAAGGTTAGAAAATTCCTTATTTAAAAAGTGACAAGAATATTAATCTGAAAAAACTGGTAAAAAAAGTGTAAAAATTTCTTTAATAAATCATTTTCAAAAGTAAAAAAATTAAAACATTTTAAAAAATAAGGTTTTTATGAGAAATCAGATTCTTCGACTAAAGAGAGAAAAGATTTCAGGTTTTCTTAAAACATTTTGAGTATTAAAGAATTGGAAAATGGTAGTAATACTTGAAAAAGGTATTGAATAACTAGAGGATATGAATATTAAAGGGATTATGGAACAATGTTCATAGAATTTCCTCTAATGGAAATACTATTGAAATGTCATAAAAATTATTCTTTAGGAAAATAATCTTTAAACATTCTAAAGTGTCCCATGCCACTTTGAAACATTTTAAATCATAATCATCGTGAAATAATGACATTAAATGAAATTTTGAAATAAAATTAAAATAAAAGCATTAATGATATAATATAACAAAAGGGGTCATAAATACACCACACAAAATAAGTAAGTGGTGAACATGACATTTATCTCACAGATGTAAAAAGTGAGATGAAAATCTATTACCCTATGTTTCCTTTCAAGTGAACATCCTTTAACCTAATATATAAGGAGTTTAAACATATTAATAACTTATACCAGAACCATATTAACATTTATAATATCATATATTAACTTATTATAACATTTTATTACTTATTACTTAATAATATTTCATTATTTTCACTATTTTGGTTGTTAATTGCCCAGTTTTTTGAGTTTGTTTTGACTTGTTACTTATTGTTATTATTATATAGATCATGGTTTAATCATATTTAGGATTTAAAACATGATTTAACTATAATATATACTCATTATATATGTATTTATAATAATCTATAATATTTGGAGATAAGAAATGAAAATCATAGTTTATGGAGATAGTATGTTGTATGTACGCATGAACGCTACTTTCATTTTTTTGTCATATTAAAAAAATGAAAAGTAAATTATATATATGAATATTATAATTAAATTATAATATATGTGTCATATATATTACATAGGTTTATTAAAACCATCCTTTATGTGTTTCATGTATATTGTGAAGGAATCACATTGCTTTGAGGGGGTGTAGTCCACACTTCCACAAAAGAATGTTATTGTATTTACAAAAAATTGAAATCATAATAGTATGTGTTATAAAATAATTAAATAAATATAAATACATTATAAATATCATATATAACATTTATAAATATATTTTATATCATAATGACCACTATGAGAGGTGGTAAAGGAATAATGAACCATCATTTTGTGAGGTATAAGTTTGTCCTACACATAAACGGCAAGTTCGGTTCCCATTAGATGGAAGTGTGTGTAAGTGTATCTCAAAACCTTAACTTAAAAAATCTAAGTATATTTAGGATACTGTTATTTTTATATAATCCTATAACAATAACAATTTAAAGAGTGAAGGCTGAAATAAAACTAAAGAACTTGAGGAAGGATGTTAACTCTTCTTTGGGTAAATCCTTTTGTTTTTCACCAAAGGCTTCCATGGAAAGATTTGTGCACAAGGTGAGGCTTATATGTTGCATTGAGGTGTTTTTATGAGCTATTTGGGCATATCTTGGTCCAAAAAAAGTGTCTTTATAGGTCATAGGAAGTGGGATGAGAGGAGGCCATTTATAGTGGGGGAGGAGTGGCACTCTTGTAAATTTTGGAAAAGGGAATTCCACCAACATTTTTACCATTGAAGGTGGATCCAAAAAAGGTCCAAATTAGAACCAAGGTATTATAAGGTCAAAATATCTCCATCCAATGTATTTAGTATAAGTATATAGGTCATTTGGTCCCTTAAGATTAAGTTTTTGTCCTTTGTTAAGCTTAATTTCACCTTAATCATTATAAATAATTATAATTAAGTTCAATAATCATTTTGGTAAAAAAATAATTTGACCTTATTAGACATTATAAATGATTTTTTTTCCAAATATTTAATCTATTTTTAAAAATTCAAATAACATAATGGGATTAAATTAATTTAAATTTAATCCAGGAGATGGGACGACGATGCTGGTTTTTAAAGTAAAAATGTTCAAAAGTTTCCTATGCATTTATAACCAATTTAAAAAATGAAATTCATAAAAACAACCAAAATTGGATTAAATGATACAAAATTTATATAATAAAACTTTAAAATATATCTAAAATATTATTTATCCTTATAAATAAATTAGATGAAAAAATCGTTTTGAATTAAAATTTAGTATTTTTCAGTATTTATTAAAAAATGAAACTTCACAGAAAAATACCAAAAATCCCTAGACTAATTTTTATGTTTCAATTTCAAATATTAAGTTTATTTTTAAATATAATATTTATAAAAGTTCTAAAATTTTGATTTAAAATAACTTCTCCATTAAAAGGTGGTAAAAATGCTTTAATAAAAATACAGGTTTTTATGTGTAATATTGAGTTTGCTATTATATCATGCTTATCAAATCTATTGTATGAATATCAAAAATAATTTATTGAATATATAAAATATATATTACGTTAATATCACTCACCAATTATAACTAATTTAATTTATTAGGATAAAACATCTTTGTGACCATAAAAATAGTTTTTTTTTAAAAAATCCATTTATATTCAATGGGTTCTAATATTCATTTCTAATTAATTAGTAATCAATGAATTATTTTTTTATTTTTTTAAACCACATATTTTAAAATTTTATTTATCCCTTTTTACAAATACAAGTTTAATGGCTAGGTTATATCTTATTATATTAAATAATCATAATTTAATAATATATTTTTGTTTGATGAAACTCAGTCTAACGTGTAATGCATGCCATCAAGAAACTCATTATTGCGTGCATTGTACACTAACTCAGTGTCACATGCTTCAGGAGGCTATCATCTGGATACTCTTCATTCACAGAAGCATGTATCTTGAGAAGTGGCTGATATTATCCTCTACCTTCCAGCAGTGGTTATGTCTGGCGTCCGGTGAAATTTATCATGATGATCATGATCATGTTCTCCTTTCTGAGGAGGAAGTTTTGCAATCAAGAGCTGAAAGGCTACAATTCCCGAGATTTTTTCTTTGCGTTTCACCATTTTCTATTGATCTTCACGACCTATTTTGGTCTGCATTTTGCTTTCACTTGTGTCCTGTGAAGCCACTGGCTGCGGTTCTGCACAACATCCTGTATTTTTTGTAGGTTGTGTCATACGCCTCCAAATCTGGTGGCTGGTTTCCCCTCATGCTGCTTGATGATAACACAGGATGTATGAGGAGCTTTTTTCTGGGATTACAGACTGCCCACTGCATGCTCAAATTTATGGTAAATGCATGACCCTGCAGTGAAAACGTGAACTTGACTGCACATTTGAAGTCTGCAATTCAAGATTTGAAAGTGCAGCTAAAGCCTCCACCAAGTCATGCCTGAAATCTTGTTTCTTGATCCGGCATTTCATGAAGAATCTACACCCTGCAAAATTCTGTTGCTGCTGTCAATTTTTCCAGACAACACAGGTATGATTGCAGGCCATTGGATTTTGCAAGAAGATTTCAATGGTGACCCGGGCATTGGGGTTGATGCTTGCTGAGCTCTTTCGCCCTCTCACGGATGACTTATAGGTTTTTCTTGGCACTTTCTCTTCCTATTCTTTTTTCTCTTGGTGGTACAAACTCATTGTATCTCGTGTAATCACCAGACCTTTACTTTTTGTTAATAAATTTTGGGGAGCATGAGTTTTAACTCATGCTCCGAGCCTTTCTGAGTCTAATTAATCCCTTACTTCAAGAAATGGGTATCCAAAAATTATCTTTGATACATGAATCAACAAACTACACTTCAAACAGATCTTAAGGTCCAGAAAAGAGTGAAAGGTCTAACTATTTTTATCTAATTATTTTCAAAAACGAAAATGGTTAAGACACTAAACTATAAACCTAATAATATAGGTTCATCATTAATATTTATTCATAAAATTATTTAACTAAAAACAATGAAATATTAACTAGTTCATTGCATAGGTCAGTGGTTAGAGTGAAACCCTTATCGTCCTTTGGTCATGGGTTCAAGACCTGTGGCCTTACTGGACTTGATTGGTTGTCACTAGGCATATATTTTATCCTTTTTTAAAACCATATTAATATAATTTTGAAAATAAATATGATGTAAATCCATTAAATAAGGTTAATCACTAAATAGACTTTTAACTAAGGTTTTCAATACAACTACAATACATAAATACTTCATCTATTCTATTTCCACATAGTTCCTTCCTTAGTATAAGGTTTAAACAAGTTCATTCATTGTCAAAATCCTTCATAATGCTTTTTAAATAAAATGTGAATTATCCTAAGTGTATCCCCCAAGAGTGTCAAACTAGGTACGCAATAAGGCACATTGTCGTGTACCAGGTTACGTTGAGTCAGTCCTGACAGACCTTATCAGAGTTGCTACTCCTAGGTACATTTTTTTCTGAATCACATCCACTTATGGTATCTAGATAGGGATTTATTTCTAAGAATACCCACATAATCTATACTTTACCAAAATTAAAGGGTGTTCATCTATACTTATCCTCAAATTATACCTTAGGGCTATGTTCTCAAATCTATGTTTTTAAAATCTCATTCCCAAGGTTGCTACTAAACTTTATTTGATACCAACTGTATCAACCCGACCCTAGATAGCCTTGATCTAGTGTCTTCTATCAGTTAAATTATCTTGATTATAAGGATTGAAATCCTGAAGTACCAAAGAGTTTAGTAGTCTTGGTGAACCAGATACATACATTAGTAATGTATTACAAATGAATATATTAATTACAACATAATTTATTTATTTTAACGAAAACATTATTCCATATATCATATCCTTTTATATCTTTATTAATATAATTATTAGATTCCTGGGGAAAGAAAATAAAATAAGTGTGATCTCAAATTCTCAATAAGGGTAAAGTATAACGAAAGAAATAATGAATAAATGTGAATGATCAATATGGAAAGTTAGTAACTGAACATGTGTTCCATATAGTCAATAGACTAAGAAAGGAATGCATAAAAAATATAGAAAGGTAAATAAATTGAAACACATTCTATTAAAATAACTAGATAAAGAAAAATCAATATGTAAAGGTAAGAAAATGAAACATATTCCATTTTATCAATAGAATGAAAATGAAATGCATCCACAGATATGTCGACACAAAATATCATGGATGAATATATAATAAATAAAAATAAAGGCAATGATTAATTATTGGGCTCCATGTTAACTAGGTACATGGTAAATTTACTATCAAGATCTATTCTCAAGAATATTTAAAATACTCTAATTTTTCCAAATGATTCGTCTCATGAGACTACTGATGCAGCAAGGGGACTTCATTAACTGGTCCCCAACCAATATCATACCAATCTATTATTCTTGGATAACAATTTGAAGGCTTTATCATTAAATTATTTGTACCATGAGACTACTAATGCATAAAGGGGGTATCTATAATTGAGCCCCACCCATAGGGATTTCCTAAAATGGTTCCCAACCCCTGTCATACCTGTCCAGATCAATCCTCATATCGAATAGTCGAAATAAATATTATTCCATATCAAATATCCCATATTGAATAGAAGATATATATTTATTAATATTTCCCCAAATAATCATATCAATTTAAAAGTGAACACAATATAAAAAATTGTATATGGTTTAGGTAATAATCATATCCATGAAAAATAATATGGATACTTAGGGGAAATTCAATGTCAAATGATCACAGAAAATAAAATATTTCAATGGGAATAAAAGGAATCAAGAAAGTTAATGTGAATAATATCCTTGGAAAAATAAATCATATCCCATGTAGCGGAAGAGTAAGGATGGTATAAGAAAAACATTTACCAATTGGAGTAAAATAAAATGGTTGTTGATGTCGATGAATAGAAATATTATAAAAATATCTTTTAAAAACATTCTTGAGGAAAATAAACTTTTGTTTTGAAAAACCTTTTCTTTGAAAATAAATTTTTTAAACATTTTCTTTAAAAATTAGACTTTTAAAAATGCAAAGTAAGCTTCAAAGAAATGATGGTGGGTAAATCTGTACATGTCATACAAGGTAAAAATAATATTCCCTTTTCACGGTAAAAGGTTAGAAAATGACTTTTTTGGAAAGTAATATGAATATTACTTTGAAAACATTGTTAAAATACAAAACGTTAAAAATGTATTTACTAAATCATTTTTAAAAGGATAAAAACATTTTATAAAACATTTTAATAAAACGTGGTTTTAAGAATAAAATAGATTCTCCGACTAAATAGAGAAATCAAGTCAGGTTTTCTTAAAATATTTTGAGTAATAAAGAGTGGAAAATTATACTAATATTTGAAAAAGTCATGAATAACCATATTAGAGGAAAATTAAATGGATTATGGAACAATTATCATATAATTTCCTTTAATATAAATACTATTGAAAAATCATTAAAATTATTCTTGAGGAAAATAATTTTTAAACATTCCAAAGTTTACCATACCACTTTGAAACATTTTAAATAATAATATTCGTGAAGGAATAACATTAAAAGAAAATTTTAAATAAAATTAATATATAATTATTATTTATATAATATATCAAAATGTTAATTAGATACACCATACAAAATAATTAAGTGGTGAACATGATATTTATCTCATAGATGAAAAAAGTGAGATGAAAATATCTTACCTTGTGTTTCCTTTTGGGTGAAATCCCTTTAAAATTTTATATAAGGAGTTTAAACATGTTACTAACTTATAACATAAATATAATCATATTTATAATAGAATATATTAACTTTTTATAATATCTAATTACCTGTTACAAAATAATCTTTCATTATTTTCACTATTTTAAGTGTTAATTGCCTAGCTTTTCAAGTATGTTATGACTTGTTAATTATTGTTCTTCTTAAATAGATCACGATTTAATAATATATAGGGTGTGAACCATGATTTAATTATCATATATATTCATTATATATTTATTTATAATAATCTATAATATTTAAATATAAGAAATGAAATTAACTGTTCAAGGAGATTGTAGGTCATACGTACGCATGAACGTTACTTTCATTTTATTATCTTATTAAAATAATGAAAAGTAAATTATATATATATATATATGTATATTATAATTCCATTATCAAATATATGTCATATATATTACATATTTTTATTAAAACCATCATTTATGTATTCCTTATATAGTGTGAATGAATCATATCGCTTTGAGGGAGTGGTAGTCCACACTTCCACAAACAACATTATCGTATTTACACAAAATGAAAAGCATAAGGGTATGTGTTATAAAATAATTACAGAAGTATAAATAAATTATAAATATCATATATAACATATATAAATATATTTTCCATCATAATTACCACCATGAGAGGTGGTAAAGGAGGAACGAACAATCATCATTTTGCAAGTAAAAACTTCGTCGTACACATAAACGGTAATTTCATTACCCATTAGATGGAAGTGTGTGTAAGTGTAGTTATAAAACATAACATAAAAACATATCAGTATATTTACTATACTTTTTTTATATAATAATGGAACAATAATAATCTAAATAGTGGATAAAGAAATAAATCTAAAGAGCTTGAGGAAGGTTGTTACCTCTTCTTTGGGTAACTCTTTTTGGTTTTCACCAAAGGCTTCCTTGGATTGATTTATTCCAAAGGTGAGGATTAAAGGATTATAAGAGGTATTTTTAGGAGATATTTTGACAGATATTTTTCTATCCAAAGTGACTTCATATGTGTGAGGAAGTGGGAGGAAAGGAGGCCTTTTATCTTGGAGGAGGAGTGGCACTCTCATAAATTTTGGAAAAGGGAATTCCACCCACGCTTTTTCCACTGACAGTGGATCCAATAATGGTCTAAATTTAAACTAAGGGAGTATAGGGTCAACATATGTACATTAAATGTATTATGAACAATTTTATAGGTCATTTGAGCCCTTAAGTGTAAGCTTTAGTCCTTTTTTAAGCTTAATTTCACCTTAATCATTATAAATAATTTTAATTACTTTCACTAATATTTTTTGTAGAAAAATAATTTGACCTTTTTATAAATAATAAATTATTATGATCCCAAATATATAATTTATTTTTTCAAATTCTAATCACATTAGTGGAAAAAATTAATTCAAATTTAATCCCACAGACGGGGCGACGATGCAAGTTTTTAAAGTAAAAACATTCAAACTTTTTCTAAGTATTTATATCCAATTTAAAAGTAAAATTGATAAAAATTACCTCAATTGGATTAATTAATAAAATATTATATAATTAAATTTTAAAACTAATTTAAAATATTATTTAACCGTATAAATAAATTACATAAAAACACATTTTTGAATTAAAATTCAATATTTTTCATTATAGATTAAAAAATGAAAATTCACATAAAAATACCAAAAATTCACCAAAACCAAATTTTTATGTTTCAATTTAAAATATTATGTTTATTTTGAAATATAATATTTATAAAAGTTCTTAAATTGGATTTAAAATAGGTTCTCCATTAAAAGGTGTTAAAAGTGCCTTAATAAAAATGTAGGTTTTTATGTGTAATATTGGGTTTGTTCTTATCTCATTCCTCTGAAATATATTTGACGAATATGAAAAATATATTATTGAATATATAATATATGTATTACATTAATTTCACTCACTAAATTTAATTAATTTAATTTATTAGGATAAAATAGCTTTGTGAGCATAAAAATAATTTTTTATAAAAACATTCCATTTATATTCAATTAGTTATTATATTAATTTCTAATTAATTAGTAACCAATGAATTAGTTTTATATTTTTTTAAATCATAGATTTTAACATTTTATTTAACCCTTTCTATAACAACTAATTTAATGGCTAGATTATATCTTGTTATAATAAAATATAATATTTTAATAATATATTATTTTTCAGTGAAACTCAGTCTTGCGTGCAATGCAAGCCATCAAAAAACTCTTTTTTTTCTTGTGAATTACACTAACTTTGTGTTGAGTTCATTGAAAGATATAAAATATATTGAATTTATTTAAAATATTAAATATATTATAAACTTTTGGGATATTGTATTCCCTTGCACATTTGGTGTTGTGTATCATACGCCCTATCAAATATAATGTTCTTACTTTATATTTTTAGGGAATTACACAAGTCGCCCAAAATTAAAATATAATATAGTTTAAGGTTGAGATACTTTCAATAAATAAAATTCAGATAGGTTTATGTGATATTTTAAACCATATCTTTGGGTTTAACCCCTTCGTTAAATAATCTTAACCTTAACCATGGTAATAACTTTTTCAATAATAATGGGTTATAAATTTAATTATAGGGTAAAAATTGGATCAAAAATGGTAAATGGATGAATTTTTAGACAATTTCACATCCCCCTTATCCTCTTTTAATATTTTTATGATTTTAAAATCATTTAATAATATATTATTAAACATAAAATACAATTAAATTAATTTTAAGAACTATTCACATATTTTGACTTTAAAGACATCAATATGGATATAAAATTAGAATAAAAACTCTTCAACCATTAATTATAAATTATTATTAACCATAAAATTATTATTACACCAATATTCATCCAAAAAATATTACTTTTTGTTTTTTTAAAATCATTTACTTTTATTTTTCTACTATATGCACAAGTAATATATTAGTGTTGTGTAAGCGTTTAACATAATTATACCATCACAAAAAATATAAAATAAATAAAAAAATAAAAAAAATTAAACTCAAAATAAAATTTTAAATTCATTCATAACATCTTCTTATACTTATGTGAATATACAAGATAAATTAAATTCAACAGAGTGACATTTTTGGAATTTTAATTTACTTAAAATAATATAAAGGTATTTATCAAATAAAATATAAAAAAATCCACAATTTCTAATATATTAAGGTGTTAGTCAAAATAAACTCAAACAATATAAATTAATCTGGTTCTAGATATATTTTTAAAACCTTATCAAATTATTTTTAAACTTAATTACTCGATTTACCCTTACTAAGATGAAAAATTATTAAGTTAAACTATTAACCAAATTTGAAACTCCTAATAAAAAATATTGAATTAATTTTTAAATAGTCCATTTCTAAAATTAGAATAAATAAATTTTAATATAAATTCATAAACTACAATGAAAAATGGTTTTTAGAAAAATGGGTTTTTAATCCCAAAATGAACTTATACAAAAATCAAGTATAATGATGATTCCTATATAATTAATTATATAATTTACAACTAAAGGATAATTATTTTAATTTAATATAATATTATAATTTAAATGGTACCTTTCAATGAAAATAAATGACATTTTTACAAAAATTGATATTTTCACTATTCCCTAAAAAATCAATCTTTTTAGAGAAATTCCAAAATTTCACCCTCAGATAATTTTGAGGTGATGATTTCAAAAATTGAATAATTTTTATCAAATAAAATTTATAAAATTTTCATAAATTAACTATAATATTTTCACATAAAAATAAATAAATACAATTTTTGAAGAAAATGTATTTTTGAAGCGTAAAATGATTTTACTAAATATTGAGTGATTATTTTTTAATAATTTATACATAAATTTTTATTTAGTGTTATCATATTATATATCTTTAATAATTTTGATACTTCTATTCATATCCACTAATTCAATTCATAGTTTATATTAGTCATATTTAAATAATAATATTCCATGTTTCATTTAATCTCAGTGTAGCATGTTGTATACGCTATCGAACATAGTGTTATTTTAAAATATAGAGTTGTTACAATCAGGAATAAAACTGATTCCTAGAAATAAATCCTATAAATCCCAATATTAGTTATATAATTGATTTTTGTGCGTAAATCCTAGGCAATCCAATATCAGGCATATGATTTATTTCCATGAGTAATTCATAGTTAATTCAATAGACAATGGGGGCATGCTCTCTCCCTAAGATCATGTCACAGGTCATCGGAGGAGCAATCTCCAGGATCATACCATAAAGTAACTATATCAATGTCTAAATCCTAGTAAACTATCCCTTTTAAACCCATATAGGTCGAAGTCCAATTCCTAGGTTTTATCCTAATTAATTACTCATAAAGTCTCAAGAGAAGTGCATCCCTCCAATATTATCCTATGCAACAACACATAAGGGTTGTCCATCTATTTGAAAACATCATACAAATATGTGGTTGACCTATCACGTGCATGACCTATCACCACATCTACAACTATATAAATATCACACATCTAATTTAGTTTCAAAGGTGACACCCACAATCTTCAATAACCATCTCCAATATTACCCCTCTCCAAGGTCAACATCTCACTAGGGTGCCCATAGAAGTCCCTCTTACCATGTCATAGTATGGATGTTCTACATGGGGTCATATCAAATTCACATCTCTTGGGAAAATCTCATCTCTAAAAGTTTATAATGTTAATTAACATCATTATGATCGCATTTTATCCTTAGTGGACTTAGAGGATAAGGCCCATAGGCGCTATACTCAATAGATGGCATAATGCCCATCTCCTTTTCCAAGGTCACCCTATATCAGTATGCTCCCCTAACCTATCACATATCTACCCAAGGTATAACCACCCAGGTAATCACATACTATAGTCTATGAACACTTACCCCACTCTTTCTTCATCAATCCCAAGTCTCTAAGGTATCTAAAATTCTTCAAGACCTACCCCCAAGTTCTAAGCTAAATCTCAAGGTTTTCCTTTCCTTGTCCATCTTTTCACCTTACTTTGGGGAGATAAAATCACCTATTTCAAGGGTAACTATGTCACTCTCAACACATATAAAACCCTAAAGTATCCATGTATCTCATGGAATATATATATAATCAATCCTTATACTATGAATGGTTGAGGAATCAATCTAGTTCTCAAGAGTCCATCAGGGCCCTTGACACTTTCATCAAACCACATGTATTTTATTTTTTATAAAAATAATAATAATTTAAATAATAGTTTTATTTCACTATATATAGATATATCATATCACATGTAACAAATAAAATTCATAAACCATAGGTAAATTCATAGGGACCACCTACCTCTTACGAAGTTATTTCCTTTAATCAAGATTGACCGCCACCGAGGTTTATCCAAGCCTCACATCATCTCTTGAGAACCTATCTCAAGATATAAACTGTAAATAATTCAGTTCCAAATTTATAACTTATAAATAAAATTAATTTAATTATAAATAATTTCTTAACAACTCATTTATCCCTCTCACCACTCTGGAACCATGACCAACCATACCTAGAAGGTTCATGGAATACTCTCAACACCATCCCAAGTATAATCCCTAACCACTGGAAGAAGTTTAATAGGTAATTTTATCAAATTTAATTGAAAATACAAAAAAAAATTATTGGGAATCATTCCTCTAGTTAAATGTTTGAATTCATTATGTGATCACCCTTATAGAAAAACCTCTAGCCAAGCCACATGAATTCCCCATGAAGAGAGATGATTCCCACCATGCTCTGGTAAAAATTATCAACAAAACCTAACCCAAATCAAACAAAAACAAAAATATATAAAATAGAAACCAAAATATAATTAAATTTAGTAGGAATATACCTCAAATATATAATAAGATTCCACATATTGATGGGTAATCAAAAGCGGAAGGGAAGGGGGAGGACCGGACAAAATTCCCCCCTCCCCCCAGGCGGCTCGTTCAACCAAGAACAAAGGGGGGTAAACCATAAATTTATGGGTTTGGAACCATTTAAAAATAACTAATCCATAACTTTTCCATGGTTTAACCCTTATGAGGTATAGTTACTCCTTTGTCCTGCAACCTGTAGTAGTGAAAACCCTCCTAGGTCACTAGGCAACTTGTTGTGGGTTGCTAAATTTCAGCACTCGGGCCACCCATACCTACTTTGATGTCCACCCAAGAACCTAAAACATAAACCAATAATAATTCCACTTCCAAAAACATATCCTTTCTATTTTCCAACACTTATAATCCTAATTATAATCTCAATTCTCAAAATAAACTTTACTCTATTTCCATAAAATTCAAATTCCTTCTGAATTTCACAGCCCTTAAGGACACGAGTCTTTACATCCTTGATCATAGGTTCATCACTAACACTATTTTTATAAAGATTTATTATAATTTTTTATATATTTATGGAGCCTCATGCTAATTTAATGTAACTTATGGTAATAGTTCGCAAGAAACGCTTAAAAACCTCTATTTTGATGATTATTGAATTAACAAAAAAATTAAATTTATTACTGAATATAATTTGTAATTTTATAATTATTAAATTATGAAAATATAATAAATTAATAATTATTAAATAATGTTATCAATATTAAATCATATTGTCATTATTTAAGTTTTCTTAGTCATTTATGAGATAAACATTTTAATATTTTCCATATAAGTGGTAAAGTTGACCCAAACAAGAACATGTTATAATGAATGAATGAGTACGAATGTGTTATTTTATTGTAATAATATCACTTTAACATAACCTTAATGATTTTTAAAACATTTTATTAAAGTATAAAATTATATTTAAGAATATTTTTATAAATAAGATAATGATTAATGACTAATGATATGATTACACAAACATTAATAACTTAAATCTTCTCTTAGAGAACCTCATAGAAATGAGGGATTTTGGAATCCTTGTGAAAAAAGGTTCCCAAATGTTGGATAGTATTTTTATGGTGATAATTATTGTTGGTATTAAATATTAATCTGAAGTAAAGTTTTATGTTTAAGTGGGAAGAGGATGGGTCCTTTCTTAGGTGAGAAAGGGAGGCATTTTTGTAAATACCCATTCATTAATATAAAAGGAATTTCATTTTCAAGTAAAGTTGATCAAAACTGGAATAATAATGTAAAATGGATAAAAAAGGGTATATAATTCCATAATTCACTCATTTAGATATATTTTTTGTGATATTTTATGACTTTACCTCTTAAAAACCCCCTTCTACCTCATTTTACCTTTATTATGGTAACTAAATTTTGCATTGGTAACTCATTTTTATACTTAAAATTAAAAATCTTATTACATAATTTCAATTTTATAATTCAAAATTTTGATTCCATTTAATCTAATTAAATTTCTAAATATAAGAGATTTAACTTTTAAATAAAGACATAAAATATATAGGAAAACTTGTTTTAATAAAAAATGTCTTTTTAATACTTAAGTGCTCTTAATATTATTTTATATCAATTAATAATTAAATTATTTTTTATATTTATTTTTTTACATTTAAAAATTATATTTTATTCAAATTATCCTTTGAAAGGGATCAATTTATTTTATTAATATAAAAAAATTAAAAATAATTAAGAAAATGAAATTATTTGAAAAATATACCTTTCAAAATTCAATAATTTTAATCATATTCCATTAAAATTATTTATCTTATAAATATTATATTTTACCAATACATTGGTATTTGAAACATTATTTTATTTTTTTAAACTCAACAAATCATTCTTTAGAAAAATATTAATAATATGTAATGAATAAAAATGCATAATTTTATAATGAAGAATTTTAATTAATTATTTTCTTTTTATTTCATTCCAGAGTTTTTTATTATATGTGAATTATATTGTTTATAAATTTTTAAAAGAGTTTTATAACATTAATGAACCTATTGAATACAAATATATCTAACATCCATAATTCTGATGACCATATATATAATGAACATATTACATTCCTACATATAGTCTTATAAATATCTCTAAAATCAGTCATCCTATTCCATAATTTCCTTGTCAAGTTTTTTATCAAAATTTTAACATTATGTATTATTTTTATGGTTATAATTGGTGGTATGATATTCATTAAATATCGTGATGATGAAAATTTCAACCATTTAGTTGTTTTATTTACTTATGGATTCATTCCCTTAATATTTTTACTAGTTATGTTCCATTTAGTTATCTCATAATGTATTTTATTTTGAATTGTAATATTCTACCATAATAAAGAATTGTTAAATTTATTTTGGTGTTTCATCTATCAAAATTTATCAAACACTTTGTATTTATTTTATGAGAAATATATACTAAAATTATAGGATGATAAAATATAATTTTAAATTTTAATTAATTTATTAAATTCTTGATTTATTTTTAGAAACATAATTGAATTTATTTTTTATAGTGATTTTTTCTTGAAAAAGTGGTGTAAGAATAAATATTGTTGTTCAAAGATTTAATATGTATTTGGAATTATCTATGGAAGAATAAACTAGTAATATATAAGAATAATCATCAGAGGAGGATCATATATAAGAATAATTTGGATGAAAAATAAGAATAGTTCTTTGGAGAAGGATGATATGTAAGAATAAATTATTACAGTTCATCTTGAATGCTTAATATATTGTATGATATGTCATATTAACATTTAGAATAATCCTTCATGTAAGATTAAATAGGAAGGGGATTAAGAAACATATTATTATTCTTAAATCAAGATTTTTACATAATAATAGTTGGGATGGATACCTCAGAACTCAAATATTCTAATGCTAGATAGATTATAAAGAAACATTATTTTCTTGAATGAATATAGGTCAATATTGGATGGATCTAAGCTCAAGATTTAGAGTCAATAAATCCAAAGATTTGATAAACTCAAATATCTAATGAATATGTTGCTTAAGGAATTCAACCAAATAATATTTTAACTAACTCATAGTGTTGATTAACCCTGAACAAAGGTTAAAGGAGATATGTTGTCACTAAATATTGAAAGAGCTCCTAATAATGAGTTTATATTTGGTTTAAAGGATAAAGAATTGATGGAATCAGTTGACTGATGATTGGTACATTGGATAACTATCAAACATGAGTTTATAAAAAAAATGGCAGAACAAAAAAGCTTCAGTACTTGAGTAAATCTAGAACACTAGGTTAAAAATAGTACAGAAAGAATAAATTTAACATTCGATGATAGAGATGATCTAAACGAGATTAAATTGGTGGGAAGTATGATGAGGCCAAACCAGATTTTTGGGATCTTGTTGATGCTTGATCAACTCCGGTTGAAGGTTGAAAGAGGTCTAGATTCATTGGATAAGGAAGAATATATTAAATATAAGAATATTATTTAATTCTAAATAATTTTTTTCATGGGTTTAACTTCACTTATAGGTCAAAATAATATTTTAATTTTATTCCTAGATTCCATTGAGGCTAGTTTTGGGTTGATTTGAAAGCAAGGCATTTGGGTTAATTCTAATGTGAGACATACTGGAAAAAGGGCCACATGATTGAGAATTAATTATTATGTTTCATTATAGAGGAATAGTTGCATTAAAATTTTATATTTTAATTGAATAATATTTTAGAGGTTGTAAAGCTTGTGGGTTTACTTGAGGGAGGATTGAGTATGAGTGAGGGTGAAGTTTGAATCTGGTTGAAGACCATTGTTGAAGATTTCAGTTGTTTAAATAAATTATCTAGGAAGAATATGGGAGGAATATGTTCTTTAATTGAATATGAGTGGTGGGATGCATGTGATATAATCCAAAAAATATAATAAAATATATAAAATAATAAATAATTTTTTTGGAAAAATAAATAAATAACATAAAAATAAAGGGAATATAAGAGTTGTATTTTTCTATGGATGCATGGATTTTTACTAACATATAATTAATAATATGTTATTAGAAATTTAGATATTATAAAAGATAAAGAATTTTTAATGTTATAAAATAATGAGGACTTATAAATAAACTTCTTTGGAAGTAAGAGGTGTATTGGTGCAGAGATGAGGTTGAGAAACTATTTTCACTTGAACCAAGTTCAAAAACCCATCCAATTAATGTTTATTTGGTGCTAAAATGGAAAAATGTGATGTAGTATCTTCAGTTGGATATTTTTTTAAAATCACTATAATTTTAACATGATCAAACTAGAGATCATTAGGAATTACTACCACATGGACCGAGCAGTATGTTTGATTGTATTTTTAATGTTTCTCTTCTTTTTATATTAAATAGAGTGGAGTGGACTATACAAATATTCTTAAATTGTATCTCTCTAGTACTTTATTTTCTTATCAATTTTCTTGATTTGTAATGTATTTATTCTATTTTAATAAAAGTGTTGTGTTGTGTTGTATTTTTCACTCTTACTTACATGTTGTGATCTTGAATCTCCATGGTCATAGGGAGATAATTCCCACAATTATTGTTCTAAGTGAGGTAACAATAAAATTATTTGAATTATATTCAATTATTTATTATTCCTATTGAATAATTCTAATATTTCCTTAATCGTTAAATTTATTTAAATGTTTGATTGATTTTCTTCTCTATAATTTAAATTATTCTTTATCTATTCACATTTTCTCTTTATATTCATCATCAAAGTCTATTATATGGAATATATGGATTATGATATTATTATATAGTGACATTGTTATAAATATAAAATTAGAAGAAATTTTTTTTCCATGTTAGAGGTTTTATTATGGTATTTGAAATGTTTTTAAGAGGATAGATGATAGGTGAAAAATAAAGAACATATCATTAAATGAATTTAATTATAATAATCATATTTTCTTTATAACAATGATAGTTAAACATTATAAACTCCTATGAACATCAGATTTTTCATTAACCTAATTTTGTAACTTTTCATTACATTCATTGTGTTTTGTATGTTATTCATATATATTCACAGACATGTGAATTTGATATTCAAAACAATAACTATTTTTTATTTTTTAAAATATTTTACCTTTTAAATAATCATGATAATAGAGAAACAATATATGTTAGTGTCCTCGTTATGATATTAACCCTAGTAAATGTTTCATTATAGTGAATTACATAGGAAATAAGAAATATAATTTTGATTATAGATCTACAAAAAATATCTTGTTCAATACCATAGCACAAGTTTATCCTTAATAGCATCTCATATATTACCATTACCTTTGTAAATGGTCTAGACCCAAGTATAAAATAGTTAAAGGTAAACCACTATAATATCTCATTTCATACCATAACCTTAATTATTAGTCAATTCCTCATTTTATATCATAGTATAACTAAAAAAACATCATATCAAAAAATGTTAAAATTAATATTTCAATCATTTATTTTAGTACATCATTTAGTACATAATCAATCATTATCCCAACACATCATTAAGTGAATAATAAATCATAAATTATAACATATCATTCAGTGATTCATCATTTAAATATTTTAAAACATCATTTAGTGCTTATTCATTCATCAGTTCATATCATATTAGTTATCATATCCTCTCGAAAAGATTCAATTATTTTATGAAATCTCATGCTAATTCATTAATCAGTGTAGTTCATTTTTAATGTATAAACTCATTATAAAATCCCCATTTTATTCTTATGGAAATCATCCCTTCAACCTTAAAACTCATATAAAATTATTCAATATAAAACACAATATATTACATCCAAAACACAAGATTTAAACAAGCATAACACCCCATTTTAATCTCATTTAATCATCTCAATTTATATTCCACTTTTTAAAACAATTAATTTTCATAAGTCATTTAACTATTATTTTTATTTAAATTCTATAATTTATAGCATTAACAGTCAATCAATATTATGAAAAATTTTATATAATGCATCCATTAATCAAAGGATTTCATGATATACCATTTTATACTAAAAATAGTTCATTATCACTCAAAAACTTTAATAAGGAATTAAATAACTAATTACAATTCTATTAAAAAAATTTAATCATAAAAACTCACTTAAAGACACTTTTAAAATTCAGTATTTTCTTTTTATTAACCAAAATTATCATGATAATTATAAATAGAAATTCCCCTAACTTAGTACCATGATATAGTTATTTCACTATTTTATTAATAATATAATTTATCTAATTCCAGCATATATAAAAAATAATAGAATATGAAATTTCATTAACATGCTCTGTATATCATTTAAATCCAAATTAGACTACTTTAAATCAATTATTCTTTAATTATATCCAAATCATCATCATTGAAATTATTATTACCCAATTTATATCATGAAGGAAAATTATTTAACTCATGTGTAATCCCTTTCACATTCCCCTTTTATCACTTTAATTTACATATCATCAATTTAGATAAATAATTAAATCAAAACAATTTGAATATCACATTGAAATTATTTACCACCAATATTACATCACATAAACAATAACAAATATTTTCTCAATCATAGATAATGTAAAAACTTATTTTAATTCAATAAAAAACATTAAATCAATCATTATCTAGTTAATTTAACTTCACTTCAAAAAAAATCTTATGAAAAAAATTAAATTTTCAATTATAATCCATCTAATTAATTCAACAATTGAATTAATTTCAACCATATTCCATTTAACTTTATTTCAAAATAATTCATATTACACATGTGATTCAAATAAAATATTTAATTTCACTTCAAGAAAATGATTGAGATCATCTACCCCTAAATTAATAATCAATTCACATGAATAATGGTCAATAATAACCTCCTAAATTTCACAAAATCAATTATTTTTATTAACTAGAATAATTATAATGAACTATAACATAATATAATGTAAAACTCATTTCCCTTCAAAAAAATCATAGAAAATATTATCCTCTTATCATTACAATCAAAATGAAAAATAATAATTGTGAATCCATCAAACAATGAGTGATTTATTATTAGAGGATGAATTGGAAGTATGGTAAATAATTTGTGGGGAAATTATGTTGGTATTGTTCGTCTAAAATATAAAAATCCACTTTTAATCCGAATTTCTATGAATATGAAATTCCATAAATATCCCTTATTAAAATGTGGTCTCTCACAACATCAGGTACATAATAGAAAACCACCAGCTACCTAGTGCCAACCCCTAGCCACCCGGTGGTTGATCCATAAAATTTATTGCTTATATATCTCAACTATCGAGTTCTCAATCCACTACCACTGGGTACCTGATTACATTAGCTATCTAGAAACTACTCTATTACCTCTAGATTCCCTTTCCACCAAAACATAAAATTTTAAAACAAATTAAACTCAAAAAAAATATACCTAAAAATATTTTAATTACTATAATATCTCCGCCAAAATGATTATCTTATTTAAGAAGCATTATAAATCATCTATAATGAAAAAAACAGGCCACTAAGACCTTCTATATTCCTCTTATTCCTAGTTATCCTCCTATATGTGTCCATGCTATCATAATTCATGTTAAAGTGGGACAGTCTTCCCTTGTGGATTTTTTTCACTCCAATCAATGATACATGTTATATGATTCATGAATAAGTCATTCAACTTTAATTCTACAACATCAAATTATGTCACACCTAGGGTTTTCTTTTCTCTTTTGGATATGGTTCATTTTTGGGATGTGATTTTTCTCTTAGGAACCAGGTTTGATGGTTTTAAACTTTGAGATACTATGTTTATTTTTACCCTAGTGCTTGTCCCTGATTTTCCCCCTTTTGATTTCATGTAAAATGAAAGTTTTTGGGTTGGAATATTGATGGTCATGAGGATTAATCATGCGGTAGGTTCCTCTTAAGTGGAGAGGGGCGTACAGTCGCTACACTGTTTGTCAAACCATTCAAAATAACAATGTGCAATATCCAGATCATTAAAATTTACAAAATGACCATTTAGTCCCCTCAGGTTTTTACCCCAAATCCACCCCACTCTCCCCCATTCGAGCTTTTCATCTCTAGGCACCCCCCCCCCCCTTCCTTTTATCTCTCTTGGGATCCTTTCTCTTGCTTAATTTGGAATGGAAACTTCAAGGGATCTTCAAGTAAGTGGTATTCCTCTTTGATTTACCCTCTTTCCTAGGGTTTCCCTATTTATTTGGGGCTTTATCTCTCCAAAGAGTTGGGTGGCCTTTTAAGGTTAAATATTGTCTAATAGGGTTAAATCTTGATGTATAGTGTTTGATATTTCCTTTCTAGGGTCTTGTGGTGGTGTAGTTAGAGTTTTTCACCAATTTAAATTATTTCTGAGTAAATATATACTTCAAACTTTTTTGATCAGTATATATGTCACATTTTACTCCATACAAATTATGCCTCCAAATTTTTAAATCAAAAACAACAGAAGCTAATTCCAAATCAGGTGTAGGGTAATTTAACTCATGTGGTTTCAACTTATGTGAAGCATAAGAAATTACCTGATCATTCTACATTAGTACACAACCTAGTCCTTTTAACGAAGAATCATTGTAGATAAAAAAACTCACCATTTCTAGATGGCAGTGCCAAAACTGGAGCATTCACCAATCTCCTTTTCAATTCCTGAAAACAATCATCACATTATTTTGTCCAGATGAACTTAACACCTTTTCGAGTTAACTTAGTCATTGGACTAGATAACCATGAAAAAATTTCAACAAACCCCTGGTAATAACCCTCCAAACCATGAAAACTAAGAATCTAAGTTATATTTGTGGGACTTGGCCATTATTCAATAAATTATGTTTTAGTAGGATCAACAGTTATGCCATTTTTTGAAACAATGTGACCAAGGAAAGAAATTTTTTGTAACTAAAACTCACACATTCTGAATTTCCCATAAATTTTATTTTATTTTAAAGTTTTCAAGATAACCCTTAAATGACTTTCATGCTTATCTTTACTATTAGAATAAAACAAAATATCATCAATGAACACAACCACAAACTTATCCAAGAACTCACGGAAAATTATATTCATAAGATCCATGAATACAGAAGGTGCATTGGTTAAACCAAAAGGCATAACTACAAATTCATAATGGCCATATCTAGTACAAAACGTGGTCTTTGGAATGTCTGCTTCCTTTACTTTCAACTGATGGTACCCCGACCTCAAATCAATCTTCGAAAAATACTGAGCTCCCTAGAGCTGATCAAACAAATAATCAATATGAGGAAAAGAATACTTATTCTTAACAGTGATGTTATTAAAGGCTCTATAATCAATGAAAAGTCTCATTGAACCATCTTTAATTTCAACAAACAAGATAGGATCACCCCATGGTGACGTGTTAGTTCAAATGAAACCTTTATCTAATAACTCCTGCAATTGCTTCTTTTACTCTAAAATTTCAATTTGAGCCATTTGATAAGGGGATTTTGAAATTACCTTAGCATCAGGAACTAAGTCAACAGTAAATTCAACTTCTTGATCAGGTATAATACCAGGAAACTCATCAAGAAAAACATCAAGATACTCATTTACCACTGGCACATCATTAATCTGAATAGTTCCTTTATTTTCAATAATATTTTCAAGGTGACATTCATTTCCATCTTTTACTAGTTTCTCAGCTTCCTAATATGTTATCTAAATAAAGGGTGAATTATTGTAGACAAACTATAAATCTTTCAGATAAGAAACCTCTTTAGCTATACAGTCAATCTTAGCATGACAAACAAAAAGCCAATCCCTACACAAAATAACATCAAACTCTACTAGAGGAAAAACAATAAGGTTTCCAGGTAGATTCTTTCCGCACACAAGGACATAAATGTTCTTATATATCAACATTTCCTCCAAGTGTTTTTACCATAATTTCTATATTCATATCTTAATATAGAATTCCAAATTTGCTAGAAAACTTCTCAAAAATGAAAGAGTGTGTAGACTATAAATCAAACAACACATTGGTATAATCTGAACAAACAAACAGTGTACCTGATACAACTTCATTTGATAGCCCAACATCTCCTGAAGTAGTTGTAAAGGATTTCACCACCCCTTTCTGCTTGTAGTCAGGTTTCTTTCCTTTGGTTGAGTTCTTTTTTGGAAACTCATTTGCATAATGACCCATTTCATTACACTTAAAACATTTTACTGACTGTAAATAATATTTTGTCTTACCATTACCCTAATATTTTTCAGTGCAATTACGAACCCTATTTATCATTTTACCACATTGGTATCACTTACCAGAATTAGAAAGACATTCCCTAGCATGATTTGTACCATAATTTTCACAAAATGTAAACTTAAGTTTCTTACCATCAGACTTTTTTGAAGAGTTCTTCCCTTTCACCTACCACCGCGACCTCTTATTCTGTTGTTTTTCAAAGAATACTTGATCATCAAGAATCTCCATTTCCACATTATCCACACAACGAACAAGTTTTTCATAACTTTTGAACTCACGAGAAGATAAATCCATTCGATAATTTGGCTTTAATCCTGAGTAAAAATGGTTGATTTTACTATCAAGATCTCATATGAAATTTGGAGCATACCTTGCCAGTCTAGTGAATTTTTCTTCATAAGCAGCCACTGAGTCATCCTCCTGCCTCAATTCCAGGAATTCTTTTTCTATCCTAAGACAAACCACCTTAGGAAAATTTTTTCAAGAAACATACTTTTGAATTCATCCCAAAAGAGAGCATCAATCTCCCCACTATCCCTGATATTTTTCACCATCGACCACCACTAATCAGCTTCACCTTAAAAACGTTAAACATCAAGACTAACCTTTTGATGTTCTGAACAACCCATGACATCAAAAATCATCTCTAGTGCTTTAATCCACCCTTCAGCTAGCCCAGGTTCAGATGATCCTCCAAATTATGGGGATGTTTCCTCATGAAATGCTCCACTACTAACATGTTCCTCTCTGGTTGATCTGGATGATCTCATACATGGATACCGCCACCATTTATATCTTGATTCAATTGTCTCATTACTACAACAAAACATTTAGTTCTGATTTTGACCATCTCAGGTTGCTGATTTGGAAGTTTGTATTCCTTCTGATCTCGTCCCAACATAGCTGCCCTATTTCCTCTACGAAAAATCATTCTGAACACAGAAATATCTTAGGAAAAGTAACATAGTAATCTATAAATGCTATACCATTTCAATATTACCATAAATTATTTTATGGACATTTATTTAACAATACCCTAATGCCTAATGTTATCTAAACCGACCTCTGATACCAACTATAAGGACTCGGCCTTAAAACATTACATAATCTTGAATTAATTGAATAATTCACATTGAGGATCTTTTCAGGTTTAGAGTTTTATAGAGTTAGGACATAACTATTATATTGAAAAATATTACAATGTAGACACTTATACTAATTTTCCATTTGTTTCATAAAATAAAAACTCTTGAGAAAGAGTCATGTCTAGTTCCAGGTTTTAGACATCATGACTTTTCCTTGATCACATCCTTGACCCTATTCATCTTTAAGTCCTGTGAAAACATTTCAAAACATGGGATGAGCATAAAAAGCTCAGTAGGGGTTATAAAACAATGAAATAAAACATTTGTTCATTAATACATACAAAACATAAACTCTTTTACTTAACTCATGAAAACATAAGATTAATGAATAACACATAGAAATCATAAATCATAAAGGTAACTTGTGGCATCCATAACATACTTACAATGTAGTTATCACAGCTATATAGGGAGTTACTTTGGAATACCCATCACAGTATATTCCCAAAATATCTTAGGAGAAACATTCACGTTTACCACCGTCACATTACCCAATTCATTGGAGAGCTATCTCGGGCTCACCTACCCAAGGTTTATCATGGAACCACCTGTATACGTAAATAATGCCCAAGAACCATAACATGATCATAACACATAACATAAGCATAAAGGAAAGATAACATTTCCACATTGTAAAAACAAAATAAAATTTCAAGATATTGAAATAATAAATACATTCTCAAAATCATTTTCAATACCAAAATATGTAAAAATAGTATATGGTATTTATTTTTCCTTTTAAAAACATTTCGGCTTGTTAAGGAATTCAAAGATCAAATAATACTCGTGGCGGCGGAAAGGTCGTTGTCACCGCTTACATAAAAAACATTCCTTTTTTTCATTTAGTAAAATGTTTCGTATAAAAATATTCCCTTTGAATGAAATGAAAATTCAAAGGGGTTTATACACCGTATAAAATAATTTCCTGTATAAAACTAATTATGCCTCGATGAAAGGAGATTGAGACGAAGTCCCTTACCTCATGTCCGACTTTACTCAAACATTATTTAATCTCTTGAATAATAAACTAAGTTAATTTCAACTTGCTTAAGAACATTTTTCAAGTTTATTATTCCTTTTATATCACTAATTAGCATGTTATAAACATTATGTAATCATTTAAGTTAATAACGTTAATTTTGTCGATATTTGGTACTTGAGTCAAAAATGAACACCTTATATTTACAAGTTGTCCATGTGGTCAATAGTACGTTATATCTAGAATGAAATTAATTATATAGATATCATATATATCATATATATCCAATATATATATTTATAATATTATATATCATTTGGAAGTAAGAAATGAAATTCACCGTTCATGGAGACGGTAAGTCGTACGTACGCATGAACGCTACTTTCAATTCTATTTCTTATTTTAATGGAATTAAAACAAAATGATAAATAGGTATATTACAATTCCAGTATAATTTCATATATAATATCATATATAATATCATATATAATATCATTAACTCCATCCTTTATACGTCCTACATATGGCATTAACGAGTCATATCACTTTGAGGGGGCGGTAGTCCGCACTTCCTCAAATGAAATTATCGCGTTTACCCATAATGGAAACCATAAAGGTATTCTATAAATGGAAATTACAGAAGCATAAAGAAAACATAATAATAATATATATCATATATAAATATGGTGTCATCTTAATGGCCACCATGATAGGCGGTAGAGATAATCGAACGATCATTGTCTCGTGAGGCGTTAGTTTGTCATCCAAAGAAACAGTATGTTCTTCACCCATTAGATGGAGGTGTGTGTAATTGTAGTTCAAATACTTCTCATAAACACATCCTAGTATATTTATTATACTGGTGTTGTTACAAAATAAAGTAAATAAAAATATTTTAGGGGTTAGAGATGTAAAATAAAAGAAAAGATGTTAAGAGAAACTGTTACCTTTAATTTGGGTAACTCCCTTTGGTTTGAACCAAAGGACTTCTTGAAGTGCCTTATGCCTAAGTTAAGGCTTCTAGGAGGAGTATAGGTATGTAGGGATCAAAATTGAGTAGATTTTGGATGAGACAAAAGGCTTGAGAGGTGTGTAAAATTGTTTAGAAGTGAGGGCTTTTTATAAGGGGGAGGGGCTCTTTAGGAAAGTGTGAAAATATTATTTTATTATAAACTTATATTCGGTTTCAAAAGGTCAAAAAATAATTAGAGTCAAATATAAGATAACCCATGGTATAAATAAAATCATCCAATAAGAATTTTATAGGTTTTGGATGTTATTTTAATATTTATAATCTTATTTATTTAAATCATTTATTAATGAGGTAAATACTACATCAATATTGTGTCATAAATAATTTAATTTATGTGATGTTTAAAAATTATAAAAAAATAACATGATGTAGGAAATATTTTTATATTTCCAATGAATATTTATAGTCAAAAATATTACTTATATAACACCATATAAAAATTCATTTACTAAAATATTTTTGTTTATGTCATTTTTGCCTTTACATTAAATTAATTAATTTAATGTGTCATTATCTTTCATAACTGGCTCCATGGGGTCCCAAAATAGACCCAAATATTCCAATGGTCAGTCATTATTCATCCAATAAGGTTAGGACAAACATTAAGGTAATTTTGAATTATTACAATATTCTTTTTACCTTGAATTACCCTATTTACCATTAATCGCGGTAAATAAAAGCCAAAAGTTACTATTCACCAAAAATTATTTTCATCTTATTAAACCACATTTTACTCACTAATAACAACCATGTATGTCGGATTTTCGAAATCCAATTCAGAGAAGTGGTAAAATTTCATTTAAATGAAAAAGTCAGTTTTTTTAACTACTACTAAGTGGTTTCACTATTCATCAAAAATTGAAGTTTTTTTTCAGAAAAATACCAAAAATTAAGCCTAAGCTATATTTGATATTCCAAATTCAAAAATGATGTATATTTTATCAAATTAGAAACATATAAGTTTCATTAATTAATTTAAAATTAATTCTTGTTATCAAAACAAATAGCATGTTTTTAAGAAACAATAACTATCAAAAGATTGATACTTATTTATGTCCAATTTCAAAGTGAAATTAATTAAAATGACCAAAATTTGATTAAATGTTAAAAATATATTCTAATTAAACTTTAAAACCAATTAAAAAGATAATCTAACCATATAAATAAATTAAATTAATACGCATTTTTGAATTAAAATACAATATTTTCACTATTCATTAAAAAATGAACTTTATCGAAAAAATTAAAAAAAAATTACACAAAGTAAATTTTGATGTCCCCATTATAAAGAAGGATTTTATTTGGTCAAATATAATATATTAAAGGGAAAAAACAATATTTAAGAGGGTTCTCCATTAAAAGGTGGTAAATCGACCATTTAATGTAAATTATGCTTAAAATTGGATTCATTCACATTTTAAGCCTCTAACTTTTATTGGATAAATGTAAATACATTCAAAAAACATGTATAATAATGTTGTAGTTAGTTTCATTCATTCCCTCCAATACAACGTCTAGGATTTAACTACCATTTAAAATAATAATATTATATTATTAGTGTGCAACGTAAGATTTCAAAGAAACCCGTTGTTGCGTATCAGGTATGCTATCGAACATAGCAACCCCGTTAAAGTAAAAGAAATATTTAATTCAAAAATATTAATAAATATGAAATATTTCTTATTATTTATTTACCTAGGATGTTACATCCTTCCCCCCTTTTTTAAATTGTGTCCTCGCAATTTTATTCACTTATCAAATAAGTGGGGGTATTTATCCCTCGTAGCATTTTCAGATTCCCACATTGCCTCTTCAACCATATGGTTTTTTCACAAAACCTTTACCTGGTGAATTGCCTTATTCCGCAACACTTTCTCTCTATGGTCAAAATCTGAACTGGTTTTTCTTCATAATAGACTCGGAAATTCTGCCATAGGAGGAGATCCCCTGACCATTTATTAAATAAAAGAAAACGTACATAAGAGCACAACAAAGGACGTAGGCGAACAGCTTTCCTGCATCCAGACATTAGTCCCAACAAAATCAAGACACTTACATATCATAATACTTATACCCTTCCCCACTGCCACAGTCAGGTATTTCATCTGTAGTTGTTGATTCCCATTCTGAGTTTGTTTCATATTTCTTCAAGAGGTTGGCATACTGCTCTCTGAGCTTCATCTGTTCTAGTGACTAGCCCTCTTTACTATAATGTGCACAACCATTCTTAGATACAGGTACTGCTCCTCTTTCCTTCTTGGATGAAGACCTAGTGTTTACTGGATTTGGAAGGTAAGAGTAATCCTTCCTTGCTTTCCTCCTTGGTGGAACAGACTTAAGTTCCAATGAACCTCAGACTCAACTTTCCCTTCTTAAAAAACGCATCACACTTTTCCATGGAGAAACTTTGAGAAAGACATGATAACCTACCTCAAAAGAAAGATCCTTCCTCCGGTTATCTGCATAACTTTTCTGTCTACTCTGAATCGTTCTCATGTGCTTCTGAATAAACTGAACTTTCTCTGCCATCTCTTCTACCAATTCTGGTCCCATTAGCTTCCTTTCACCTACTTCATCCCAAAAAGCTGGAGTTCGACAATGCTTTCCATATAATGCCTCAAAGGGAGCCATCTGTATACTGGAATTAAAACTATTATTATATGAAAATTTAACCAAAGAAAGATGTTGGTCCCAACTTCCCTAATAATCCATCGATCAAGCACGTAACATATCCTCCAATGTCTGAATTGTTCGTTCTGATTTCCCATCTAATTGAGGATGAAAAGTTGTACTAAAATTTAATTCAGTACCCAAAAACTTCTGAAGGCCTTTCCAAAAGTTAGAAGTAAACCTGGGATCATGATCAGATACAATGGAGAGGGGAACTCCATGAAACATGACTATCTATTTAATATAAAATCGAGAAAGTTTATCTAGAGACAATGTATCCCGAATAGGAAGGAAATGAGAAAATTTAGTCAATCGATCGACAATAACCCAGATTGCATTATTACCTCAAGATTTATTTAGTATTTCCACACTAAAGTCCATTTATATATTTTCCCATTTCCACTCTGGCACTAGTAAAGTCTGAAGCATTTCTTTTGGTAACTACCGCTCTGCTTTAACCTGCTGACAAGTCAAACACTTCACAGTAGAATTAGAAATATCTCTCTTCATTCCATCCCACCAGTAATACTCCTGAAGATCTCTATACATCTTAGTACTACCAGGATGAACTGAAAACGGAGAACCATGAGCTTCACATAACAACTCATTATTCAACTGTGAATCACAACGCACACATAAACTCTTCCCAAACCTAAAAACAAAATCATTATCAACATTAAAATCAGGAAACTTACCCTTCTGAACCAACTCTACCTTTTTATACAACTCACTGTATTCTTTCTGTGTTTTCTTTATTCTGTCTGATAGAGATGATTTCACTAACACCTGAAACAAAACAGAATAATTTCCTATACCAACAACTTCTATGCCAAAGTTCATTGAATCAAAAACTAAAGGATCTTGTTACAAACGTAGCATGGTTAATGAGACATTACTTTTTCTACTCAAATCATCAGCCACTTTATTTACTTTTCTCGGATGGTAATGGATTGTGCAATCATAATCCTTGATTAATTCCATCCATCTCCTCTATCTCTTGTTCAATTCTTTCTGAGTGAATATATACTTTAAACTTTTTTGATCAGTATATATGTCACATTTTACTCCAGACAAATGATACCTCCAAATTTTTAAAGAAAAAACAACAACAGCTAATTCTAAATCATGTGTCAGTTAATTTAACTCATTTGGTTTCAACTGACGTGAAGCATAAGAAATTACCTGATCATTCTGCATTAGGACACAAACCAGTCCTTTTAACAAAGCATCACTGTAGATAAAAAACTCACTATTTCTAGATGGAAGTTCCAAAACTGGAGCATTCACCGATCTCCTTTTCAATTCCTAAAAATAATCATCACATTCTTTTGTCCAGATCAACTTAACACCTTTTCGAGTTAACTTAGTCATTAGACTAGATAACTGTGAAAAATTTTCAACAAACCTCCGATAATAACCTGTCAAACCAAGAAAACTACAAATCTCGATTATATTTGTGGGACTTAGCCATTCTTCAACAACTTTTGTATTAGTAGGATCAACAGTTATGCCATTTTTTGAAACAATGTGACCAAGGAAAGAAATTTTTTGTAACCAAAACTCACACTTTCTGAATTTCCCATAAAGTTTATTTTATTTTAAGGTTTGCAATATGACACTTAAATGATTTTCATTATTCTCTTTACTTTTAGAATAAACCAAAATATCATCAATGAACACAACAACAAACTTATCCAAGAAATCACATAAAATTCTATTCATAAGATCCATGAATACAGCAGGTGCACTGGTTAAACTAAAAGGCATAACTACAAATTCATAATGGCCATATATAGTATGAAATTTGGTCTTCAGAATTTTTGTTTCCTTTACTTTCAACTGATGGTACCCCGACCTCAAATCAATCTTCGAAAAATACTGAGCTCCCTAGAGCTGATCAAAAAAATCAACAATATGAGGCAAACGATACTTATTCTTAACAGTGATGTTATTCAATGCTCTATAATCAATGCAAAGTATCATTGAACCATATTTATTTTTAATAAAAATGATAGGAGAACCCCATGGTGATGTGCTAGGCCAAATGAAACCTTTATATAATAACTCCTGCAATTGCTTCTTTGACTATAAAAGTTCAATTTGAGCCATTCGATAAGGGGGTTTTGAAATTGGCTTAGCATCAGGAACTAAGTCAAAAGTAAATTCAACTTCCCAATTAGGTATAATACCAGGAAACTCATTAGGAAAAACATCAAGATACACATTTACCACTGGCACATCATTAATCTGAACAATTCCTTTATTTTCAACAATATGTGCAAGGTAACATTCATTTCCATATTATACTAGTTTCTCAGCTTCCTGATATGTTATCAAAATAAATATTTCATTCTTGTACACAAACTGTAAATCTTCTAGAAAAGAAACCTCTTTAGCTCTATAGTCAATCTTATCATGATAAAGAGAAAGTCAATCCCTGCCCAAAATAACATCAAACTCTACTAGAGGAAAAACAATAATGTTTGTAGGTAGATTCTTTCCGCACACAAGGACATGAATATTCTTATGTCTCAACATTTCCTCAAGGTGTTTTTACCATAATTTCTGTATTCATATCTTGATATGTAATTCCTAATTTACTAGAAAACTTATCAGAAATGAAAGAGTGTGTAGACCCTGAATCAAACAACACATTGGCATAATCTGAACAAACAAACAGTGTACCTGATACAACTTTATTTGATGGCCCAACATCTTCTGAAGTAGTTCCAAAGGATTTAACCACCCCTTTCAGCTTGTAGTCAGGTTTCTTTCCTTTGGTTGAGTTATTTTTTGGACACTCATTTGCATAATGACCCATTTCATTACACTTAAAACATTTTACTGACTGTAAATCAGATTTTGTCTCACCATTACCCTGATCTTTTTCAGTGAAATTACGAGCCTTATGTCCAATTTTACCACATTAGTAGCACTTACCAGAATTCAAAAGACATTCCCCAGTATGCTTTTAACCACAATTTTCAAAAACTGTGAACTTAAGTTTCTTTCCATCAGACTTTTTTGAAGAGTTATTCCCTTTCGCCTGCCACCTCAACCTCTTATTCTGTTGTTTTTAAAAGAATACATGATCATCGTAAAACTCCATTTCCACCTTCTCCTAACAATGAACAAGTTTTTCATAACTTTTTAACTCATGAGAATCTAAATCCCTTCGATAATTTGGCTTTAATCCTGAGTAAAACCGGTTGATTTTACTATTAAGATCTCATATGAAATTTAGAGCATACCTTGCCTGTCGAGTGGATTTTTCTTCATAATCAGCCACTAAGTCATCCTCCTGCCTCAATTCCAAGAATCGTTTTTCCATCCTAAGACGAACCACCTTAGGAAAATATTTCTCAAGAAACATGCCTTTGAATTAATTCCAATTGAGAGCATCAATCTCCTCACTATCCCTGATATTTTTCACCACCGACCACCACTAATCAGCTTCAACATCAAAACGGTAAACATCAAGACTAACCTTTTGATGTTATGAACAACCCATGACATCAAAAATCTTATCCAGTGCTTTAATCAACCCTTCAGCTAGCCCAGGGTCATATGACCCTCTGAATTATGGGGGATGTTGCCTCATGAAATGATCCACTACTGACATGTTCCTCTGTGGTTGATCTGGCTATTCTTATATATGGATACCGCCAACATTTATAGCCTGAGTCAACAATGTCATCATTATAACAAACTGTTCAGTTCTGATTCCGACTATCTCAGGTTGCTGATTTCGAAGGTTGTCTTCTTCCTGATGTCTTCCCAACAAAGCTGCCATGTTTCCTCTACAGAAAACCATTCTGAACATAGAAATATCTTAGGAAAAGAAACATAGTAATCTATAAATTCTATATCATTTCAATATTACCATAAATTAATTTATAGACATTTATTTAACAATACCCTAACTCTTAATGTTATATAAACCGACCTCTGATACCAACTATAAGGACCCGGCCTTAAAACATTACATAATCTTTAATTAATTGAATAATTCAAATTGAGGATCTTTTCAGGTTTAGAGTTTTAGAGAGTTAGGCCATAACTATTACAATGAAAAATATTACAAAGTAGACACTTCTACTCAGTTTCCATTTTTTTCATAAAATAAAAACTCTTGAAAAAAAGAGTCATGTCTAGTTCCAGGTTTTAGATAGCATGACTTTTCCTTGATCCTGTCCTTGACCCTATTCATCTTTAAGTCCTATAAAAACATTTCAAAACTTGGGATGAGTATAAAAAACTCAGTAGGGGTTATAAAACAATGAAAGAAAAAATTTGTTCATTAATACATAGAAAACAAAAACTCTTTTACTTACCTCATGAAAACATAAGATTTATGAATAACACATAGAAATCATAAATCATAAAGGTAACTTGTGGCATCCATAACATACTTACAATGTAGCTATCACAGATACATAGGGAGTTACTTTGGAATACCCATCATAGTATATTCCCTAAATATCATAGTAGAAACATTCACTTTTACCACCATCATGTTAACCAATGCATTGGAGAGCTATCTCGAGATCACCCGCCATAGGTTTATCACAGAACTACCCGTATACGTAAATAATGCCCAAAAACTATAACATGATCATAACACATAACATAAGCATAAAGGAAAGATAACATTTCCACATTGCAATAACAAAATAAAATTTTAAGATATTGAAATAATAAATCCATTATCAAAATCATTTTCAATACCAAAATATGTAAAAAGAGTATATGGTATTTATTTTTCCTTTTAAAAACATTTTGGCTTGTTAAGGAAGTCAAAGATCAAATAATACTCACGGCGGCGGAAAGGTCGTTGTCTCTGCTTACGTAAAAAAACATTCCTTTTTTTCATTTAGTAAAATGTTTCATATAAAAAGATTCCATTTGAATGAAATGAAAAGTCAAAGGGGTTTATACACCGTATAAAATAACGTCGTGTATAAAACTAAATATGCCTCAATGAAAGGAGATTGAGACGAATTCCCTTACCTCGTGTCCGACTTGACGCGATCGTTCTTTAATCTACTAAATAATAAACTAAAGTTAATTAATAATTTTTTAAGAACCTTTTTAAAGTTTATAATTCCTTTTATATCACTTATTACCATTTTATAAACATTATGTAATCATTTAAGTTAATAACGTTCATTTTTTCGATATTTGGTACGTCAGTCAAAAATGAACACCTTATATTTACAAGTTGTCCATGTGTTCAATAGTCCATTATATCCAGAATGAAATTCATTATTTATATATCATATATATCATATATATCCAGTATATATATATTTATAATAGCACATATCATTTGTAGGTAAGAAATGAAATGCACCCTTCATGGAGACGGTAAGTCATACGTAAACATGAACGCTGCTTTCATTTCTATTTCTTATTTTAATGGAATTAAAACATAATGATACATGGGTATATTATAATTCCCTTATAATTTCATATATAATATAATATATAATATCATTAACTCCATCCTTTATACATCCCACATATGGCATTAACAAGTCATATCACTTTGAGGGGTAGGTAGTCCGCACTTCCTTAAATGAAATTATCGTGTTTACCCATAATAGAAACCATAAAGGTATTATATAAATGGAAATTACAGAAGAATAAATAAAACATAAACATAATATATATCATATATAAATATATTTTCATCTTAATGGCCATCATGATAGGTGGTAGAGATAATCGAACAATCATCATCTCGTGAGGCGTTAGTTTTTCATCCACAGAAACAGTATGTTCTTCACCCATTAGATGGAGGTGTGTGTAATTGTAGTTCGAATAATTCTCATAAAAACATCATAGTATATTTAGGATACTGTTGTTGTTACAAATTAAAGGAAATAAAAAGATTTTAGCTTTTGGATAAGTAAAATAAAAGAAAATATGTTAAGAGAAATTGTTACCTTTAATTTGGGTAACTCCCTTTGGTTTGAAGAAAAGGACTTATTGAAGTGCCTTCTGCCTAAGTTAAGGCTTCTAGGAGGAGGATAGGGATGTACGGAGCCTAATTGGTCAGATTTTGGATGATCCAAAAGGCTTTATAGGTGTGTGGAATTGGTTATAAGTGGGGGATTTTTATAAGGGGAGGAGGGGTTCTTTAGGAAAGTGTGAAAATATTATTTTATTATAAACTTATATTCGGTTTCAAAAGGTCCAAAAAACATTAAAGTAGAAGATAAGATGACTCATGGTCGAAATAAAATCATCCAATAATAATTGGATAGGTTTTGGATGTTATTTTAATATTTATAATCTTATTTATTTAAATCTTTTATTAATGAGGTAAATACTACATCATTATTGTGTCATAAATAATTTAATTTATGTGATGTCTAAAAATTATAAAATAAAATACAATTATTTATGAAATATTTTTATCTTTCCAATGAATATTTATAGTCAAAAATATTACTTATATAACACCATATAAAATTAATTTACTAAAATATTTTTATTTGTCATTTTTGCCTTTACATTAAATTAAATAATCTAAAGTGTAATTATCTTTCATAAGTGGATCAATGTTGTCCCAAAATGGACCCAAATATTCCCATGGTCTTCCATTACTCATAAAATTATGTTAGGACAAGTTTTAAGGTGATTTTGAATTATTACAATATTCTTTTTACCTTGAATTGCCTTATTTACCTTTAAATGCGGTAAATAAAAGTCAAAAGTTACTATTAACCAAAACTATTTTTCATATTATTGAACCAAATTTTACTTACTAATAACAACCATGTATTTCAGATTTTTTAAATTCAATTCACAGAAGTGGTAAAATTTTATTTAAATGAAAACGTCAGTTTTTTTAACAACTACTATGTGGTTTCACTATTCATCAAAAATTGAAGTTTTTCAGAAAAATAGAAAAAATTAAGCCTAAGATATATTTGATATTATGAATTAAAAAATGATGTCTATTTTACCAAATTCTAAAAATATAAGTTGCATTAATTAATTTAATATTAATTCCCATTATAAAAACAAATAGCATGTTTTTAAGAAATGATAACTATCAAAAGATTGATACTTGTTTATGTCCAATTTCAAAGTGAAATTAATTCCAATTACCAACATTGGATTAAATGGTAAAAATATATTCTAATTACACTTTAAAAACAATTAAAAAGATAATCTAACCATATAAATAAATTAGATTAAAACGCTGTTTTGAATTAAAATATAATATTTTCACTATTCATTAAAAAATGAACTATATCGAAAAAATTCCACAAATTTACAAAAAGTAAATTTTGATGTCCCCATTATAAAGAAGGATTTTATTTGGTCAAATAGAATTTATTAAAGTGACCAAAACTATATTTAATAGTTTTCTCCATTAAAAGGTGGTAAATCGACCATTTAATGTAAATTATGCTTAAAATTAGATTCATTCACGTTTTAAGCCTATAAATTTTATTGGATAAATGTAAATACATTTAAAAAACATGTATAATAATATTGTAGTTAGTTTCATTCATTCCCTCCAATACAACATCTAGGAGTTAACTACCATTTAAAATAATAATAATATATTATTAGTGTGCAATGTAAGATTTCAAAGAAACTCATTGTTGCGTATCGAGTACGCTATCGAACAAAGAAATCCCTTTAAAGTAAAATTAATATTTAATTCAAAAATATTAATAAATATGAAATATTTCTTATTCTTTATTTACCTGGGATGTTACATACTGGGCTTTGGATCAAACCTTATATACACATTTGGGTGTATGTAGATTTTGTTTGTATGACTTGGGTAAAGGTAAGGGGTATCATGATGGTGGTTCTGGTTTCCTGTTTTCCTCTTATTGCAAGTTGGTGGTGGTAGATTTAGGAGGATTCTCCTCAAGTTACATGGTGGTTTTTGGATAGTTTCATTTTTCCCTTTTCATTATAGACCATTTGATTTTTGTTCAATGTTGTAAGACCTTGATTTTGAAAATTATTATACCTTGTGTGATTTTGGTTATTTAATATTGTGGTGTTTATTTATGTTGGTTATTTTTGCTTATTAAAATGGTTTAAATCATTCAAAAAGTATTTTGTTGATAACCAGGAACTTGTTTCCATCCTGTGGGGATCAGGAATTCCCTTCAAGCCATGCCACGGGTTGGGTCGGGTGTCAGTTTGGATGGTGCTTCGGCCAAGTTTTTGAAAAATGGTATCAAATAAGGTACACTCTTTTTTGGTCATACTATTTAGGGAAGATTTTGGATATACCAGATCTAGAACTATCAATACTTAAGGTTCTGGTTGTGAGTAGGGTGTTTGGCCAGCACACCTCATGACAAGGCTCCAGTTGCCATAGGAATTCAGATTTTATTTGGGTAATTTGGTTCTTGTTGGTTGTTTTGTGTTAGGTAAATGAAAAGATAGTTGGTTCAATGGTCTTCGTGATCTATCAAGTCTTGTAAAGCCATGTGGAGCCTAATACGTTATCCTATAATTCTCTTCATGGTGATTGTGTTATTGGTCTATGGCCGGCAACCATATGGCCAAGCCACTCATCGACACTAGTTTCCCCTTTATAAATTGTTTTTGACTCCTTATGATTCTGAAAATTGTTTAAGAATCCTTGTCTTGGAAATTGTGAAAATTGGATTTTAATGTAGAAATTGTTTAGTTTTGGAAACATGAAGAATGAGTTTTAGAGTCATTTTGATGGAATCTTTATAAAAGTTGTTTGGTATAAAAATATTTTTGAGTAAATGAGGATGATATTATCGAGATTAGATTTTTGTAATCAAAATTCATGATTTATGAAAATTAATTATTTTGGAAACATGAACAATTTCAAGGTGGGTTTTCAAGAATCTAATTTAAATGGGATTTTTGGAACTGTTAAAAAGTGTTTAGAATTGGATAAATTGGTATTTTAAAATTGTTTTTAATGGGGTGAGATGTTTTAGGATTGATGTGTGGATTTTAAAAATGGTATTTGATTTGGTAACTAGTTATTTTTTTGAAAAAATTTATGAATTTTTGAAATTTTAAGTGGATTGAGAATATGGAAGTGTGGGTTGAATGTTTTTTTGAAAGTGGAAAAGTTTTGTTTTGACCTTTGGTATCCCCATGAGTGAACGCATGCATAGGATATGTGTGGAAAGTTAATGGGTTACCAATTTAGCATGAGAATATGCATATATGATGATCCATGGAACATCACTAGTAAGTGTACCACCCTCTAATCTCATTTTCTTTTCAAAATTACTTTTATGAGAAGGTGTGATATTTTAATGACCACTAGTTTTGTGGCAAGTCTTCTTGTATTTTTTGGGATGTTGTATGAAAGGTGTTTTGATTTCAAGAACTCCTTTTGTTTAAATAGTGTTTCAAGTTTGATTTCTTATCAATAAGTTGGTTTTGAAATGATGGTTTGTGGATTATTTTTAGAAGTATTTGGGATGCCCATGAGTGGGTTCCCTTTTGGTGTTCAGGTTTTGTTTGTGGTGAGTTTTGGCTGATGGACTAGTTTGATCTGGATTCTCGATTTCCTTGTTGGCTAGTGTGTTCCCACATAAAGAATAATTACATATTTGAAGTATTGACATGGGTAGTTCATTGTTGGAAGACCCTCCAATTGGTCAACATAAAGTCCTTCTTCTTGAGTTATGAAATTGAATCCACCTACCTTTCTCAGCTAAGTGGATCCTCTCGAAGAAAAATAGTGGATGTGGGGAATTGAAAGAACCCTTAGTTATCTGGAGTTACCTTAGTCATAAAAGGTGAATCTTTCCTACCTTATTCTTTAAGGTTTGGTATGAAAGTGTTTATGGTAATTTCAGCAATAGAATTCAGTCTGAATTTGTTGGTGTTGTCCACGGTATCAAAAGGTCTATAGATTTTTCATCAATTTCTTTCAAACATGGGATCATGTTGTTCCATTAGTGTGGTGAGTCTAGTCATGAGAATTCATCATGTATGTTTGTAGAAAGGGTGTTTTGTTTTGAGATTGGTTTAAAGTCTCTTCCCTTTTAATGATTTTTTTTGTAGTGGTTGTGTTAGGTATAATTTTGTGGTGTTGTGTTTTTCTTTCATAGATTATAAATTTCTCCACTCTAAATGAGGATTTCTTCCATATTTTCATCATTATGGTTGTTTCTCATTAGGAATAAAAGGGATTATTTGTTTTCATCTTCGAAGTCCTTGTCTCTATGAAGTTCCATGTCAAGGTGACGTGAGTTACATGGTATGTGGTGTTCCTTTGGCTCCACCTAGAATGTTGTGTGGTTACTCATGAAACCAAAGGAAAGTGTTCCGATCGGGAATTGTCAGCTTTTGTTTGTGAGGCAGGAAATGCTTCAAACATCAAGGCTTCAAACATAGGATTTGGCATGAAGATTGAGCGCAGTCAATAACCCTAGGGTGTAAGGTACCTTGGTTTGTCTTGGTCGCTGATGTTGGATGGGGATAGTTAAAGATTCTCTATTGTAACTCCTTTGTTTTGGAAAGATCTCATTTTTTGGGCAGCATCATGAATGCCCTGTTCTTTATTGCGACTTGTGTGGGTGGAAGATTTTCTCCTTGGTTGTAAGGATACTTGGTCATGTCTTTTTATTGAACCCCAATGGTTTTGTCTTTTTGAAATCAAATATTCATTGGGTTGTATATATGTCGTCAGCCTTGTGAATCAGTTTCAGTTTTGGTATATTCCCATATTAAAGTGGTTGCATCCCATGGAAATGGTGAAATTGTATAGTGTTCTCTGATTGGTTTAGATTTTCTTTCATCAGACCCCTTATGGTGGGGATTTGGTTTATGATGGAAGTTCCCAAGTTGGCCCATGTTGGGTTCCCATGAAATTCTCTGCTAATTGGTTAAGTTGGTTTGTTCTTATGGAGGGGAGACCCACTGTGGGTCTCATTGAAATCTCATCCAGAGTAAATTGGTTCCAGATTATTTCTAATAGTGGGGAATCCATTTGAGCCTCCCCATGTTGGTAATATAGTTTAATTTCTAGAATTTTATTTACATTGGGTTGTCTCATTCAGATCAATCTAATTTCATGTTTCTTCCTTGAGTAAACATTGTGCGAGAGTGCGCCCAGTGGTGTCGTAGAATGTAAGGTTGTGGAATTGTTCATTGAGAAGTTGTTTAGGTTCGTTCATTCATTTCAGGTAAGTGGTGTGATTTTTTTTGGTGATGTATAAATTGTTCTTGGTGTGAAAGGTGGGATTATGCGTTGTGAGAATTCTTCTTCTTTTGATCGATTAACTGGAGGTGTTTCAAATTTTGGGGTAAGAAAGCGTATGGTAGGGGGGATGATTCTGGCCTCAAGAGTTTAAACATGTGAACCTCTTTTTTTGCTCAGGGTATTGTTTTTTTTTTCTTCTCGTTTGACATTTGTTGTGAATCTCTTTGAGCTATGAGGGAGTGTCAGTTTTTTTAGGTCAAACCTTGTTGTGGTATTCTGGGGTCGGAAAGAATTATGGGGGGGATAATTTTCATACTAGGGGTTTTGTTTTCTCTTTTGGATTTGGTTCATTTTTGGGACTTGGTTTTTCTCTTGGGAACTGGGTGTGACCGGTTTGAACATTGAGTTACGTCCTTTATTTATTTCTAATCTAGTGCTTTTCCATGAGTTTCCCCTATGACTTTTCATGAAAAATGCAAGCTTTTGGGTTGGCAGATTGATGAGCATGGTTGGCACACGGTTTGTCAAATTGTACACCATTCTCCTTATGACTGTACGGTAGGTTAAAACTTCAGAAAAAAGCTATTGAACAGCTTCCTCATTTTAAGTTAGGTCATGAGGAATAATTGTACAGTATGTGCCTCTTAGGTAGATAGGGGTTCACAGTCACCACATGGTTTGAAAAACCATGCGGACTAACCATGCGCGATTTCCAGATCATTAAAAATTCTAAAATAACATTTTTCTCATATTTTTATCCCAAATCCACCCCCCCTCTTCCTCATTTGAGGTTCTTATCCCTAGGAACCTCCCTCCCTTCCTCTTGTATACCCTTGGATCCTTTCCCTTGGTGGATTTGGCATAGAAACTTCAAGGTATTTTCAAGTAAGTGGTCTTCCATTTCGATTTCCCCTCTTTCCTAGGGTTTACCTCCTTCTTCTTTGGGGATTAATCTATCTAGAGATTTAGGTAGTTTTTTAGGGTTAAATATTATTTAATAGGGTTTAAAATTGACATTTAGGGTTCGATCTTGCCTTGATAGGGTCTTGTGGTGGTGTGGTTGTGGTTCTTAACGAATTTCTAAAAAGTTCTACACATGAGGTAGGTGGTTCCATGCCTTAACATTTTTAGGTGTTTTTAATATTTTTGTTTGTGTATTTAATCATGTTATCATTTTTAATGGTGTGGTGAGGAGTATATTTTTGGTGATTTTTGGCATGTGATCATGATGAAAGTGGATTTTCAAAAGGTTCGGGTCATGTTTTTCTATGTTCTATTATGATATTTCTTAAAAAAGGTTTTATGCCATGTGTGGAATGTGTAGAATGGGTTTTTAAAGGCACTTATGGTGATAACATAGTTCAAAGTGGGTTTTCAATTGAAAATAGATTACCTTAGCATGATGTATTTTGTTGTGAACCCTTAATATGAATTTTAAATTGTTTAAATTATGAATATAATGTTTTAAAAATTATCTTGGTGTATATGAGGGAAAAAAGGGTTTTGTCCCATGGATATGGTTGATCAATTTGTGTGATTTTATTAGGATTTTTCAAATGGGGATTTATGAATTTATTAAGTGATGGTAAAGGTATTTCAAAGTGGTTTTTGTAATGTGTAAAATTTAAAGTAGTTTGGTTTATGGAAAATGTTGATTTTACATTATGTTTATAATGCTTAGCATGTGTGTGTGAAAGTGATGTGATGTGTGACATGTGAACAAGAATTGATCATAAGGTAATCCCAGGTATCTAGGTGGGAAGACTAGAACTAGTACGCTAGTGATATGGAAGTGTATTGTCTCGATTTCACTTAGCTAGATTGATGACAACAGCACTAACTAAACTATGATGATGATCGATCGCCACTGGAATTTTGCATGTTTCGCCTCTCTAGTGGATCATTCATGAGGACACTAATGGTTGTGGTTATTATACCACCTATCAATAAGGCACATGGTTCTAGTAAATCAATTGAGCTAGATCACCCCTAGGGATTTACCCATGGTGCTCTCTTGAGAGTTATGAAATATGGTGCCATCCATCGGCAAATAGTGGACCTTCGGTGAATTTTATCTTAAAGAAATTTTATCTTAATAAATGTTTAATTTGAAATGTTACCTTAAAAATTGATTTCCTTAAAAGTGTTGTGCTAAAAATGGGTTTCCTTTAAAATAATTTCTTGTAAATGTTTCAAATGAGTTTACATATATGAGCATGTTAAATTGTCATTTGATGTTATAGCTTGGAATCCTTCTTCTTGGGTGGAATCCTACTAGGATTTGGCTCACACCCTACACACACCTTTGGGTGTATGTAGATTTTTTTGTATGAATCACGTGAAGGTAAGGGGTGTCGTTATGGTGGTTCCGGTTGATGGTGTTCCTCCTATTACAGGTTGGTGGTGGTAGCTTGAGGACGATGATCCTCAAGTTACATGGTGGTTTTGGGATAGTTTCATTGTTCCATTTTCATTATAGTTTTTTTGAGTTTTATTCTAAGTTATATGACCTTGATTCATAAAATTGTATACCTTGTTTGATTTTGTTTATTTATTATTGTGATGTTTATTTCTATAGGTTCTTTATACTTATGAAAATGGGTGAAATCATTCCCAAATCATGTTGTCGATACCCAGGCACTTGTTGTCAGCCCATGGGGATCAGGAATTCCCTTCACTCTATTCCATGAGTTGGGTCGGGTGTTGGGTTGGGTGGCACTCCAGCCTAGTTCGTGACGCATTGAATCACATGAGATAGATCTAGTTCATATTTTCTCACCAAATATACATGAAACACTTCATGTATTACACTAAAATTAAGAGTTAAAAATAAATGGAAATAAATTTCTTCAACTTGTTCAACAATATATAACAGACCTAAAAATTGAGGCATTAAATTCTCCTTATTACCCAAATGTTAGTGTTCCAATCAAGGAGAGACATGAAGGAAAACAAGTTCCCCAAAACCAAACTTATGAGTTAAAATTATTCTTATCATTATATGATTTATATTAAATTTTAGTTGTAACTAGCCTCTTCTAATAAACTAAACCTGGTCAGTGGTCTCTTTTATCAATCTAATATTGATCAAAGAAACTTTACTAACCTCCATCCATCACAAATATTATTGGTATGGTCTCCCATATAATACCTCAAATTTATTAATATGAATCAACAAATTATAGGTGTTGTTTTACAAAAAAAACTACCAATTACAAATGATCTTCTCATGACCCAAAAATAATCAATGATAAATGCACACAATATATCCTCTATAATTTAGACAATGAGCTTAGATTTCACATCAGTTTGATGGAAAAAATATTCTAACTTTTACCTAAGTATCCAAAACTCTTTATAATCCTTTGAAAACCAATAATTGGATCTTAAATCTCGGTTTGATAGGTACTCCATAAAGTCTAAAAATCTCTTGGATACAGATCTTCCCTATCTCATCAACCTTTTTAGTCTCTTTAATTGGAATGTAATAAGAAAAATTCATCTTCCAATCAACTATCGCCCAGACCACATCCCTCACTCTAGATGAACATGGAAGACTCCACAAAATTAAATTTTGACATAAAACCATTTACATACTTGAATTGGTAATGAATATATCATATATGTTGGCCTTTAATGATTTTCTTTTACCTAATAAAAACAAGGGGACTTGATACAAATCAAACCATATACCTCTTGATCTCTAGTCACCAAAAGTATCATTGAACACTATGGTAAATCATGGTCATGTTAAGAAGAACTTCCCATTGAGTAATGTAAAAATCTCACATCATATCCTCCTACACTCCTGATGAAACCATAAGTTTTCCATGCATATACATGAGTGAATGATCATCTAAAGTCCACTTAGGTGTCTTATCCCCACCATAAATTATGAAATGAAAAATCCCACACTCAAAGTCCAAAACTTGACATTATTTCACTCACTCTAACAAAGATGAAGGATATTAAAGGATTCCAAAACTACATGAACTTATTCCTTACATACATCTGATTGTTACTTTGAGAAAGAGACATGAGCTTCCACTCATATTTTGATTCATAACCCACATAAATTCAATAATTATTTCTCAAATAATAATTAATGGAATTTCCTTTCCTAGGTTTATATGTCATCTCAATGTCAAATGAAAAAATATATTCAACTCATATCCTTTTTCTGATTTTTAAATATCACTTGAAAAAAATATACCTCACTCCACCACTAACTCTTAAGCACATGCACCCTAGCTTCCAACTCGAGATCATTTGTGGGATAACTCTTCTCATTTATACTAAGTTATTGAACATTTTATTCTAAAACATGATCCTATTATATAAATATACATAACAAGACCATAGAATGTGCATCACAATAAACCTCATATCACTTACTTGGATCAGGTAAAATAATAATGTGTATGTAAGTCAATTTCTTCTTAAATTCCCAAAAACCCACACTACAATGATCATCTCATGAAAATATGACCACATTATTATCCAAGGTTATCATTACCACCCCCAAACAAGAGAAATAATGAATTAATTGAAAATAATACTTGATAACTATCAAGAAACTCCAAATATCAATAACATTATTGGGTACTCCCTATGATATCACAACTACCACTTTCTAAAGATCAACTAAAATTCAAAAATCAAAAACCACATACATATGAAACTTCACTTCTTGAATCTAAAAATATAATTTTAATATTTTATCATAAATTCTATGAGAACTCAAGGTATCCATGATAATAGAAAAATGATCCCTATTATTATCATATTACTCTGGATAAATCAATATATAATCAATAAATATGATCAGTAATGAGTATAGATAAGGTTGGAAGATTCAATTCATCAAATCCATAAACATAACTTGAGAATTTGTTATCCAAAATGACATTACAAAAAACTCAAAAATTGAATATATTAGGTCCTGAATACTATCTTTGGGATATCCACAATTCTCACCCTACACTGATGATATCCCATTTGAAGATAAATTTTGGATAATATTCAAGGCCCCTTTAAATGGTAAATAATGATTATTAATCTCTTTTAATGGATATCAATAAAAATTGTGACTTGATTCAACCTATGATAATTAATGCATGATCTCAATCTCCCATCGACCTTTTCAACTAAAACAACATGAACATCCTAGGGTGATACACTCTATATGATGAATCCATTTGATTTAAGATATTTCAACTGTATATTTAACCCCCTAAGATCGATTGGAGTGATAGAGTAATGAGGTATAGGGATAGTATTGGTACCTGATACCAAGTCAATCATAAAATCTATATACCACTATAGAGTTAATCTTATAAAATCATCAGGAAATACATCCTGAAATAGATCAAACATGGGAGGAAAAACAAAATTCATGACACCCTTAGTCGATCTAAGAACTATCATCACAATCTAAGATATAATAACTCAGTTAAACCAAATCAAATATAGATCAGATAATATAATAATAACATTCACCAATAAAAACATAAAACTCTTTAACAAATAGAAAAAATTCCATCCATATTTGATATATATTAATGAAAACCTGGATACATATAATCCAATACATTCTAAGAATCACATAAAAGTATGATATATATAAAATATAGAATTCCTATAGATGATCATATCCCCTTATGTTAATGGAACAAGTTGGAAATTTTTTTATAGTATTTTTTATCTTCCCCAGTAGAGTATCCAAATTCAATTCCATGTGCATTAACTCAGTTAAAAATAATAAGTCAACAATAAATTTATAATAGTGGGTTCCCTAGACCCAACTATACATTACTTTTGATTACCATATCGTGTATACAAGTTAGATATACATTATTTTTACTTACCATTATAGTGTAGACTTTTCTAAATACACTATTGAAATGGTAATTTCCATAGATTAAATGTCCAATCAAAATGTTATAGCTGATCTCATGCTATAATGAGAACCTTGAGATACCATGACATTATTATTAAATATTTTTCTTATGGTATAGATATATCTTATTGACTGGATATAGTAGATGTTAGACTATTAGGTTTTGGGGGATCGTAATTATTGAGACTTCTTCTCATGAAGTTATCACATGGTGATCTCTCTTAGTGAGAACATGAGGACAAGCCCGCCAATAGGAACACCACATTTTTCAGGAGCCATTGGATGTTCCTATCTATAGACATGTTTATTTCTCTCCTAACTTGATATCATTACTAATATGTACCATTTTATCGAGTACTTTGATGCAACTAAAAACCATGATAATGAAATCATGGTGAGGTATCTTGTGTTGGGTACGCCATTGGTGGTATGGCATTGGTTGAATGGTCAAGAAATTATTTTTCACTTCCAGGTTAGGGAAGTTATATATCTCAAGCCATGTTGATCAGGATGTTAGTAGCTTCTTAAGACCATGGGCATGGTAGCCAAGGGTAAATCCATTTAGTTAGATCAAAAAATAATAAAGAAAGAAAAGGACAGTGACATGGGTGTAAGTCCTACTTTATGTGATATTGAAGACAAAGATATAATATTACATCGTGTGTATTTGTAGGTTGGTTTTCATTATTATCACTTTCCTCATCTCTTTAGGATCCATGATGAGTTTCTAGATCTCGCTCTTGGTATATGAATAATATTCACTACTATCAAGATAAGGGCCTAGATGGTAACACACAATAGTGTATTCACACATATAAAATGAACATGTGATGCGATGGATTTTTCTATTTATTACATTGTTAATTGTGAGTGTGATCACATAGAATATGCTTATTAAATAGAAAATTATTTTTTTCACGTAAAAATATAAAACCCTCAAATAAATATTAATTTTTAACTTCCTTCCATCATTTGAGTTTGAACAAAACCAGGTGTTTGGGGTGTTATTCATGCTAAAGCTGAGGGTGCCTCTTACTACCGGGGAGTTCTTATAAGAGTAGTGGGTTGAGTTAACTAAATTGATAGTAAGGATTATCCAAAGATAACATCATATCATTTTAGAGGCAATCTTTTAGTAAATAAAGTTATGATTTTAGAAGTTGGGACTTCACAAAACAGATCAAGGAACCTTGAGTTAATGTGGTTGGCCAATCAAACACATACCTTGAACCCTCCAAGTAGTGGCGCAGCCAGAGCTCATAGAATACGAGGAGAGGTTTAGGTATCCTTGTAAATAGAATACTCAAGTGATAGATTATTCTGATTCTAGTACAAAGGGTTCCTCTAATTCGATAAAATAGCGGGATACATTTAGTAATTTAATTAATTAATCAAAATTTCTAAATTGGTAATCAAGATAAAAAAGTAAAAATCTACTATAATTTTATTTTTTGTAGAAAATTGAAAGTTATACCACAATAAATACTATAATAAATAATGGAAGAATTAAATTTTCACACTGAAATGAGTTTCCAAGTGTAGTACATGTGCTTGCACAAAATACTACAATATCTAAAATTCAAGGTGCTAGTGTCCCCAATAATTGTTAAACTGCCTCACAAAGAGAGTGTGTAAAAATTGATTATAGGAGACTCTTATACAGAGAATATGATAGTTATTTAATTATGTTACCATCAACATATGATGTTAGTTGTGGTCACTACATTAGGAAATGGGTAATATAACATGTAATCTCATATCTAAGAATTTTTCAAGAAGAAAGTGAAGCAAGATATGAATAAGGTGATGATTACACTGGATATGTGTAAATTGAAATATGGATCATGATATTTCAATGGATCCCTTTCTCATATAATACAAACCCATTTAATAAAGTATTGTTTTAGGTTACAAAACATTATTGAGTAAAGGCTTCATTTCCTTTTTAGGTAAGGTTCGCCAATTAAATAAGAATATAAAAGACAAATTAATATTTAATCATTATGGAAAACAAATTGAATTTCAAGGATAAAAATCCAATGGAAAGTCATTCCAAAATCACATTCTCAACATATTTCAATAAAAGAGGTTAGTTATTAAATTTAAGGTTATTTTCATCACGCATTATGAAATAAAACTATGGAATTTTAATTGAAATAAACTAGATTAAAGAACAAAGTTACCACTTATTCTTCAAGTATATTCATCAATATTATGTTTCAATATTACTTCTTGGGTATAAAATAAAATATCCATTCACATATATGTATTTAAATATGGTAACCAGGTGAGTATAGAAACATTTATATAAGTAAGGTTAATTCTCCAAATAGCTGATAAAGGGTGATTCCTAAGTCAACGGTGAAAAGTACATGAATTGTGTATTGCCAAGTTAATTATTCTTGTAAAACTACAATTAATTAAAACCAAAACATTTATCTCACATTTGATTTAGACACAATGAGACATTATTCCAAGTTTAGGAATGAATGTTGTTTGTGATATCTCATACTCAATCATTAGTTCAGTGATACATGAATCATAGGCAATAAGTGATGAATATAAAAATTAATACTTTTATACCCATTTGTGGAAAGATAATTTTTTTCAAGTAAGACTAAAAGTGAACGTAAATTATATACCCAATTTATTATTAAGGCTTGATAAAGATAAACACATTTCGTATTATCAACATCATTAGTTTGGACAAATAAACCTTTAGAGATAAAGGTATGCCACAAATATTTCAAAATTATTTTAGCTAGAGAGAAAGAACTATTACAAGGGTAAGTTAGAGGTATATATATTTCATAAGATTCCTTTAAGTAAATAAGGAATGATAAACTAAATTATATGCATGGTCATAAGGTATAAGTGTCTTTGGGATGGAATTCCAAAGAATATATTAAACAATAATTCAATGATAAATATAATTTAGTGTGGAGAAATTCCTAAATTCACATTTCCTTATCTAAATCATGGAATTGATGTTAATTAGGATTATCATTGATAAAGACTTACATGTTAACATTTATCAACAAAATTTAGCATGGAGAAATTCCAAAATATGTGTTTTATACATCATAGTTGTGATGTAAGTAGTATCAATGTTGTAACTTGCATAAACTTACATTATATTTTCAAGGCATGCTTTGTGAATAACAGCAGTATCTCATAACCATATGAAATATATTATAATAAATGGATATCATATAATTTATAGAATGATGTAAATCCATAATTTCATATGACATGTTTTTAGATGAAATGAGTTTGTAAGTACATAAACAAACTTGCATCAAGACAAACACATTGTGAATCTTAATAAATATCATAATGGTTTCTTAGGATATTACATAAATCCCCACGATAGAAAAGTGGTAGTCAAGTGATAGACAACACTTCTATATAAGGGTTCACATCTCTATTAGAGATAGTGGGATCAATATCGACTTGGGTATAGTCAATGCTAGAGATACACATGTAGTTGGCATAGGAACTATTTCCACAAGTGCTTGTGGAATAGAAATATTCCATAGAAATACTACGTTGGAAGGTTAAAACCATAGTGACAGTTTTGTATTCACTATGTCCGGTGATAAATTATTAGTTTTGAATAATATTAACTAAAATTAATTGGTATATGGAAATTATATAAGATTGAAAAGATCAATTAAAATTCAATAGTGGATTAAATGAATCAAAGTGAAAATGGTCATGTAATATTGAATGCTATAATGGATACTCAAGTCAGATTATAAAATGATGGTATAAGTGTGGTACCAATAAGTATTTATTGGTTATACCAAATCATTATTACTAAATCTATTATAATTTTACTTATCATATCTAATTTCTAAGATCATTTTAGTGTTCATTATATGTCAATACCACCTTTTGTGGATGGTGTGTCATGACCCCCTCCCCACGATTTGTACCCCTCTTGGGTCGACAATGTGATAAGGGAGAAAGGGACCCCCCCCCCCCCAAGTCCCACCTCTAATAGTTCCCGAGTTGGACACTAGCACTGAGGGTATAGTAAACACATAAATGGGAGGTATTTCCCTCTAAGAAAATGAATGTGGAAGAGAGAGATAAGAAAGACACCAACCAACTCCAATTCAGACTGCAATATAAAAGAAATCCCAAGTACACATATGTAATGTCATGAAAAACTACTACAACTAGAAGTGAAAACTGAAGGTACCAAAAGAAAGTAAAAAATAGCAGCAACCACGAAGCCCAAACAGCTCCTGCAACCCCAAGCTAATAGTTACCAGCTTGATCTCCAACCTGCTTCAAGTGACCTGAAAAATAGTTTATATATATGTAGGGTGAGTATAACAGCATACTCAATAGGATCCTCCCCTAAGCCTCTCATGCAAAAGTAAAGAAATCCTTCTAAAACACAGTGAACAAAAAGTGAAACTAACTCATCACCTAAATAGGTATACTAAGTTCCCAGCCTCATCATGGATACTCTCACCAAGTATTGCATAAAAGAGTATATAATATAATATGGAATATCAAGGGTACCCCGCTACTACTTCCCCATTAGTTTTTGGATTTTCCCAAACATCATACATCTAAAGTATCTCTCTCCAAAAAGGCCTACCCACAGACACTTGGGTAAAGCACCACAGCATGCACCTCGTATAGCACAACCACCACTTCCACGTAACCAAAGTAACCTGGTAGTTTTTGGGAGCCACCAAAGCTTGTATAATGTGTATCATATGTCGGGCATTAAACCTCAAGCCATTATAGCCCATACACCGAGTAAGGATCCTCAAGACATCATAGCCTATACACATTACACCTATAGTAGTCCATAGGAAACTATATCTAGAATATATGTGTGTGAATAACCACAAGTCATTACATCCCTCTACACACATATATGGGGAAAACTAATCGATGTGCCTACCAGCACTAGTAACTAGCAAGATAAGAGAGTGGGGCCAAAGGGGGTATTCATCCATCCATCCTCCCACTAGAATGTTGGGAAAAACACCCCCCCCCCCCCCCCCAGAGCTCAGAATCCCCGAGGTGTCAGTTTCCCTAACTGAAGGGGTGTAGTAGCATATATAAACACAAAAAGTACAGAATATACTATAGCTCACAACCACACTATAAGCATAACCTAGTTTTAAACTCAATTTTAACTAACATCTCTCAAACTCCTGGCTACCACTACTAAGACTAGGTATCCTATAATCACACAACGATTTAAAGAGATTTATTATATTAATTCATTTCCTTTTTATCAATTTCACTTTACGTTAATTAGTTCCTTAAACATTAATTAATCATTATCAATTCTACGTTACATTTCATTATCATTCCAACCAAGATCCCTAGTTCCTTTAAATTACAAAAATAACATTGCATCCCAGCAGGATCCAACCCCATGAGTTAACATCATTTATTTAATCATTTATTAATGTAATTATCACTTTCCCATATTCCCAGGCATTCTACAAAAACATTCTAATCTACTAAACACAAGGGGCCTCAACATGGTGAGTAGATGAACTACCCATCAAGTCTTCACCGCTTATAGCAAGAGCGTAGGTCTATCCTCCCTCGAGAATCTAAACACGGAATGCACATGGAATATCTTGCAATTCTTCACCTATTTTTGGAAGGAGGGTAGAAAAACCAGCTGCCATGAGCAGTGGTGAAAGTAAAGAAGATAAACAACCAATAAGATTCAAAAAGCATCCAACATCTTTATAAAACCCATTTCATCATCTCTGGTTTACTCCCCAACACCCATATGCATAAATTGATTCATCTTGCAACCCTAGGCATCAACTACTACCACAACCAATGGGCCTTCCTGCCCCCACATATCACAACATCCATCCAGGATCACATCACAACACAAGTAGAAGGAAACAAACATCATATCAACTTGGTCTCTTGGTCCTCAAACAATGGATCCATCCTTCAAAAATAATGATCACTCGTGGCTCCAAAGCACAAGGAACATAGCCTTACAAGAAAGAGGGTAACTTAGACCCCTACCAGGCATTATCTTTTTATCAACCAGCCAGTTCTTTAATTCATCTGAAATTAACTAATTTATTTAATGTAGGTTCCGACTATGGGCAACATAAACAGTAAGCTATCAAAAATTAAGTAAAATAGTTAATTAGAATGCCTTTAATTCAATATCAACAAGCATCAACATGCCTCTAGCTTATAAATTAATTCAATTTAACATGCTTACTACAACAAAAACCAAATTCATTTTCATGCCTCTTTTATCTTAGAAAAAAAATTAAAATTAATCCTATTTTATGTTATTTACCAATTTCCATAAAGAACAACATCCAAAACAAAGAAACTATAGATATCACAGTATCTATCAAAACAAGAGCCAATAACATACGATCGATACCAATTTATTTATCCAGTTCAAATATTTATTATGTCAATTTCATTGTGATCTAGTTGGAAAAATCTTACTAACTCTACGATTTCATGTAAATAATTATAGAAGAAATGAATCCTCTACCTCAAAAGGTTCTTGAGGTTATTTACATAAAAACGAGCCACGCAACCTATCACGATTACCTCTCCTGGAGGACTCCATCCACCTGAGGATGCAGAGACACCACCACACCAGCCAACACCCAAGAAAAGTCCATTAGGAACATGGAGATAGCATGAAGTAATAGTTAAAGGAGTAATAGAAGGGTAGGAACCCAAAATAATGAAGGTAGATCATACCTTATATCGAATATTGATCAATACAGCTTGGTTTCACCAAAATAGAGGGTGTGCATGCAGTAGAAAGAAACTTCAAGGGGAAACAATCCAAGGTTTAAGGTCCAATCACACCACTCCTATGTAAAGGAGTAAAGGTTTGAGCATCTCACACCATAGAATAAGAAGGTAGAACAAGGGATGAAGATATCTCATCCCTTTAGATGATTTAACGGAGTAGCGGTTTAAGATACCCTGGATTTTCCATTAAAAGTGAATCACATTTAAACCACACAGTTTGACTATGTAAAGGCATCCTGAACCTTAGGAAAATTAATATAGGAGTTATGGGATTTGAATTGGCCTTAAATCACTTAAAATATGGCTTTTAATTCATTTTTCGTCAAAGAAAATTTTAAATGGGAGAAACTGGGAAATCTTGAAAAATATGGAAATTTGACAAAGGAAATGAAACTGTTCTGGAAACACTATAGACTCACCCTTTTAGAAATACTATAGACTCACCATTATGGAGACACTATAGGCTCACCGTTCTAGAAACACTATAGACCTAAGGTTCTAGAAACATTGTAGACCTTCCATTATATGTCTCACTGTTCCGAAAGCACCGTAGACTCGCCGTTTTGGAAACAATGTTGACTGGCCATTCTTGAAACAATATAGACTCACCATTCAAGAAACACTATAGAACTACTATTCTAGAAACACTGTAGACCTACCGTTAGATATCTCACTGTTCTGAAAACACTATAGACTCACCTTTTTGGAAACACTATAGGCTCGTCATTCTGGAAACACTATAGACTCATCATTCTGGAAACATTGTAGACTCACCATTCTAGAAACATTGTTCACAAAACTAGAAATTTTCCAAAGTGTTGGGGATGAGTCACCTTGACCTCATAGAACACCATAAACACCAGATTTCAGCAAATGAATGGACCAGATAGGTCGGGTCCATTACATCAGATATCTCTCAAATCATTCTCATCCTTGAGAATCCAAAACAAACCCAAATAGGAATCATAAAAAGGGATCTGAGAAACTACTCTTTGAGATACCAATCAAGTCTCTCACCACTAAAGGAGATCAACTGCTTCAAAAAGGAACACATGAAACCACACGAAAACCACAACCAGCTTCTAAATAATCTCTCGGGGGAGATACCTCTCCAAAAAAGGCAAGCCATAAAAGAAACAAAATAAATCCATATCATTATAGGAAAAGGTCTAAAACCAAAAAATGAACATCATTATAAGAAAATAGCTAAACACCAAATAGATCGTGGTGTTGATCATGTATATGGGACTCACGTTACCAAGTACTCTCCTCCCCACCGCCATGTTTCCACAAGACATCAACCAAGGGAATAAAATGTCTGCACAACACCTTCTACATACAGTCCTGGATCTCCATAGGTCGCTCCTCAAAGGTTGCATCATTAAAAACATTGATCTCACCCCAATCAATGATGTGATAGTCTTCATGAAGATAACGACAGAGTTGAGACACATGAAAAATAACATGTATCTAGCTCATCTTCAGGGGAAGTGCTACACGATACACCACGGATCCAACACGAGCCAACACCTCGAAAGGCCCAAAAAACTAGGGAGAAAGCTTACTCCCATGACCAAACCTTCACTTCCTATGATGGGGAGTCACCTTAAGAAACATGTGATCCCCAACATCAAACTCTAAAGGTCTCATCCTTTGAACGGCATATGATTTCTAATGATCTTATGCTGCCTTCATCCTCTCAAGAATCACCTGAACCATCTCTGTCGTATTCTGCACTAGTTTCGGTCTCAGAATTTCTAACTCTCCAACCCCAGTACAGCACAATGAATAATGTAAAGGTCAGTCATAAAAGGATTAAAATGGCAACATACTGATGGTGGAGTGAAAACTATTGTTTTAAGAGAACTCCACCAAAGGTAAGTGCCTCATCCATTAAACTCCAAAATTCAGGACATAAGAGCAGAACATGTCTTCAAGATTCTTGATGGTCTGCTCTGTCTAACCATCCTTCTATTGATGAAAAGTAGTGCTAAGTAATAACTAAGAACCAAAATCATGTTTGATACCTCTCCATACCCTATAGGTAAAATGAGGATCTCGATTAGAAATGATCATCCTTGGGACTCGGTGGAGACTTACCACCACCTCCAGATACTGCCTTGATAAAACCTCTACCAATCTAGATTCCTTGATTTCTATGAAGTGGCCTGATTTTGTAAAATAATCCACTACCACCCATATATATTCATGGCCTCCTTTTTCTTGAGGTAAAACAATAACAAAGTACATCAATATTTCCTCCCACTTCCATTGAGGAACGTCTAACGGCTGGAGAAAACCACTGAAGACATGGTTCTCAGCCTTCATCTTTTGGCAGACCAAACATCGAGACACAAAATCTCAAATTTCACACTTCATCCCAGCCACCAAAACTAACTTATCAAGGATCAATACATCCTTTTCCACTCCAGGATGTACCGCAAAAGGTGAACTATGGAACTCTTTGAGAACCATCTCACGCATCACTAAAGGAATTAAAATCCTTCCATGATGTAACACCTGGTGTTGTTCATCTTCAGACCAACCATCAGGGGTCTTGCCACAAACACCTCAGTCTCTCTAGACCTGCACCTCTAGATCCCCCAACTGGGACTCTTCCACCTACTACACTAGAGATGAATGCACCATCATCCAAAAAAGACAACCTCTACCCCCAACTTCTCTTATATCGATATGTAATGTTGAAATTTCTTCCATCACTCTCTAAGAATCACCAAATTCACACACAAAATCACTATGTGACTTCCTGCTCAGTGTATAATCTATATCATTCCCATTTCTAGGTGTGTACAATATTTAAAAAATGTATTCTTGTAAAAACTCCATCCACTGACATTGTCACAAGTTCAAGTCACGTTGGGAGAAAACATACATCAGGCTCTTATGATCGGTGAAAACCACAAAGCTCTCTCCAATGAGGTAATGTCTCCACAACTTTAGAGAAAACACCACAACCACCAAATAGAGATCATGGGTGGCATAGTTGCGTTCATGGGGACTCAACTACTAAGAACCATAAGAAATGGTCGATCTCTACTAAATCATAACACAGCCTAACCCCAGATTCAAAGTATTGTATAAAACATAAAACTGAACTCCCTCTACTGGAAGACAAAGAACTATAGAACTTACCAACTTCTTCTTCATATACTCAAAAGCTACCTAACACTGATCTGTCCACATGAACACCTGATCCTTCCTGGTCAATGTTGTTAGAGGAGTCGCAACTCAAGAGAAATCTACTATGAACCTTATGTAGTAGCATGTGAGACCAAGGAAACTTCTCCCCTCTGCCACTATCTTGGGGGATTACCAAGACACAAGTACTTCCATATTTGATGGATCCACAGCTACTCCCTACTAGGATAGCACATTCCCCAAGAAATAAACTTCTCGATCCCAAAACCCATACTTTGAAAACTTCCCAAATAGCTATCGTTGATGAAGAACTCCCAAAATAGCATACAGATGCTCTACATGAACCTCCTCAGATACGGAGTATAAAAGGATATCGTCGATGAAAACCACAACAAAATTTTCTAGGAACTCACAGAACACAGAATTAATCAACCTTGTGAACAAATCTGGAGCATTTTTCACATAGAACGGCATTACAATAAACTTGTAATGACCATGGCAATAATGAAAATCAGCCTTCGGGATATCTTCATCTTTCACACGCATTTGATGATATCCTGACCACAAGTCAATCTTCAAGAAACAACTTTCACCCTTCAGTTGATCGAATAAATCATCAATATGTGGAAGAGGATATCGATTATTCACTCTCACTTTGTTTAAGCAATGATAATCGATACACAACTGCAAACTGCCATCAGCCTTCTTCACGAATAAAACGGGTTCACCCCACAGTGACACACTCAGCCAAACAAAAACGCACTATAACAGACTATCGATTTGTACACACATATCCCATAACTCAGAAGGGGCCATCCTATATGGAGACATAGAGATAGGAGGTGCTCTTGGCTGTAGCTCGATCCCAAACTGGATCCCTCGTTGAGGGGGTAATGCTATAACCTCTTCTGGAAATAAATCAAGGTACTCTTATACAAACCTAGGAAATTCCAACTGTTGAGCCTATGAAGAACTCAGCATCTGCTCGGTTATCAAGGATGACAAGGAAGAAACATGACTCTGACCCATGTGAGGGTCTCGCTTGCTAAGAAACATTGTTGGCTCTCCATCAGCATCAAAGAGCGCCACCTACCTCCTGAAGCAATCCATGATAGCCTATACTAAATAAAACCAATCCATAATAAGGATGGCATCATATGGTTATATCTATAAACATAGAAAATCTCCCTAAGAGCGGTTATACCCCATCACTAGCTCACAGTCTCTACATACTTCAAACAAGTCAGGTCGACCTCTAATTGGTGTAGTCAACGCCAAGGGAACTGGAAGCCTCTCTACCTCAAGTCCCAAAGAATGGAAAAGGTTGGGTGATATAAATTAGTGCATCTCTCCTAAATAAAACAAGGCATAAACCCAAGTATAAAACAAGTAAAGGGTACCTAAAACGGCATATGGCTCGCTTGGCGCTGGCAACGCTAAAGCATTAAGCTAACTACAACCTCCTCCACGGCTTCTCTGACCCTGATGAAGACCACCACCACAGCCTCGGTCTTCTCTATGAGGACAGGGAACATCATGGGGCTATCATCTAACTGCCCCATCTGATCTCTACTGATCCAAAGCTGGTGCAACCTGAAATACTGCCTCGGCTGGAACTACCTCAACGGAGGAACCAGGAGCAGAACACCTAGTGCACGATGACCACTCAAAAAGGTTGGTCACTCTTGTTTCTAAGGTCCTTGACCTCCACAAGAAAAATAAGAAACTGATCCCTTGGTATAGGCCTGAGAGACGTCGCCCCCGGAGAAACGATATGATGAGGGATTGAACCTACCCCCGGCAAAATGGAAACTCTTCTTCCCTGAAAACTGGGAACCCCGGACCATGACTCTAATTTGTGAGGAATCCTGATGACTCCCCTATCATGATGATTTGGTTCTAGCTAATGTACTCTTGAGGACCTCTTCCCTTGCCAGCACCTCAAAATATGTCTTTAGCATAAACGGTGTGACATAAAACTAGATATTTGGATGAAAATTCTCCTCGAAATGCCTTGACCTAGCCTCCTCATCTAGCAACAAGTTCAAATAATATCGTAAAATGTTACTAAAATGGATTCCAAACTCTCACACACTAGAGATCCCCTTTCGAAGGGTAAACATTTCCGCAAGACTGGACACCTTCACAGCCGAAGAAAGAAACGCGACTCGGAACTTGTCTCGAAACTCCTCCTACAAGATCATAGACTCCTCGCGATCCACGAGGAATAGAAACCACCACTTCCTCACTACCCCCATGTAGCATCATCACAACCAAATAAACACAATGATTTTTATGAGCATAGATTGAGCTAAAGGTTATCTCAACCTCCTCCAACTATTATTTTTTGACTGCATCTGAAATGGATCCCTCGCACTTATTTAGACTTTGGCTCTGAAACTCTCAGAGTGTCCTCCTCCAAGTGTCTTCATTATCAACCTCTACCCTGTAGTGATCTTCTCGTGCATATTTCTGGACATCTTCTAGGAAAACCTAACGAGGGCATCGATCTGGATCCATACCTGCAAAATAAAAAATATTTAAAGCTTCTCAAAATAGAATATGGAAGACTCAACATTAACTAATTAATTGTTTTATTTTATTCATTTTAGGTTAAAAAATCCCATGGTCTACCCATTCAAACACAGGCACAAATAATAATGATGCACGATCCTTTCCTAGGTCTCTACCCTACAACTAGTATCACCTCATTTAGTAGCCACTGTAAACTTAAAGGTTCATGCATCGGATCACAGGGGGACCTAAATGCCTATTTCTTAGCTGGTCTCTAGTGTTTACATCACTTTATAAACTTGACTGAAACCATTTCACTTCCAATCAATGCAACCTCACCTATTCCTAACACCAAACAACATCCTATCCCTCAACCTAATCTCTGATACCACTTTGTCACGACCCCCTCCCCACAAGGTGTACCCCTCCTAGTCCGGCAATTTGAGAAGGGAGATAGTGACCCCCCCCCCCCCCCACCCCCTCCAGAGTCCCACCACCAGTAGGCCCTGGGTTGGCGACTAGCACTGAGGGTATAGTAAACACACAAATAGGAGGCATTACCCTCAAAGAGAACACATGCGGAAGAAAGAGATAAGACAGACACCAACCAACTCTAACTTAGAAAACAATATAAAATATATCCCAAGTACACATATGTAATGTCATGAAAAACTTCTACAACTAGAAGGTAAAATAATAAGTACCAGAAGAAAGTAAAAAACGGCAGCAACCACGAAGCCCAAACAGCTCCTACAACCCCAAGCTAGTAGTAACCAAACAGATCTCCAACTAGCTCTAAGTGACATGAAAATAGTTTATATATATTTTGGGTGAGTATAACAGTATACTTAGTAGGATCCTCCCTGTAGACTCTCATACAAAAGTAAATAAATCATGAAAAAGCACAGTAAACAACAAGTGAAACTAACTTGTCTCCTAAACAGGTATACTAAGTTCCCAGCCTCACGGTAGCTACTCTCATGGAGTATCTCATATAAGAGTATATAATATAACATGGAATATCAAGTCCACCCCATTACTACATCTCCACTGGTTTGCCGCTTTTCCCCAACATCGCACGTCCTAAGCATCTCTCTCCAAAAAGGCTTGCTCGCAGACACCTAGGAAAAGCACCATAACATGAACCACATGAAGCATAACAACCAAATCCACACACTACAAAAAAAAGTGATTTATACCAACAGAAATTTATGGATAGATAATATATATGTTGGTAAAAATGAGCAATTCCAACAGATATCAAGTTTTATTGGTATTATTTTTAAGTACCAACACATATTTTTACCAACAGTCATATCTATTAGAATTAATCGTTTAATACAAACATTTCTTTTACCAACAATTAGATCTATTACTTTATCATACTGGTAACAAATTTTTTTATTAACACATGAATATGTTACTAATAATAACTATAACCAATCAACCTTTAATGATGTAAAATTTTGTTATAAATTATTCATTATAAAAAACCTTTAAACACCAATTTTTTTATCTTCATTAATTAGAATTTTAATAATAAAAAATATGTTAATATTAATGAAAAGAAAGGTAATTATCATACTAAATTTTATATTAATCCTAAAAAAGTGTGCAAATTGAGTCACCTATCCAATTCAATGATTCCGTTGAAGTTAATTAAAAAATATGCTAGAGAAAAATGTAAAATTTAAAAAAAATCCAATATATATAAAATAAAAAATAAAATTCAAATATATTTTTTTTATAATTATTAAAAAATAGTTGGTATTTTAAAAAACATTATGAAATATAAAAAAGCAAAAAACCTAAGACAACCAGATTTCCCCCATTCTTGTTGATCCTTTCCCTTCACCGTCAGTGCTCATTCGGCATGATGCTCATGGATCGCAACATTTATCAATGATTTTCTATTGTAATTATCATTCGATGATAATCTGGTGCTCATGGATAACTGGGGTGAGAGACGTTAGATGATGGGGTAACAGTTTTGTGTGTGTTCTATTCATCTATTCCTATAAAAATTCTCTACCATTATTCTTCATCGATTGGATGATTAATTATTTATGTTTTATCCTATTTTATTCTAGTGGATGGTTCTTAGTGTGATCCAGCTGATCTATTTGACTAGATTGAAGCTAGTGACTGTCGTTGATTTCTTAGTGTGATGATGTCAGTGTTTTTTAGAGTTCTGTGGATCGCATATCCTCATTCTCATCCTCCACATAGGAAATCCAATTTCAGACACTTGATTCTCCACCATCACCCGCACCTCTATCCACTGATGTCAAATATTTTTTCCCTTTCAACTATAAAGATAGAATTCTAGGGGGAGAAAAGACTTATAAAATCTTCTCATTCTATTCTTCCATGTTTGATTCTATTATTAGTTATGTTGTTTTTATCTTCAAGCATTACAAATTTGAAATCATGATTATTCAATGTTTGAATTGAATCTATGTTAGGGTTTCTATGAAATTCATTGGAATTGAGTTTTCTTGATCCTAAATCTATTTTTTGGGTGATTTTTAAGATGTTCATTTTTTGAGTTCTCTAAATCCATTCCAGTTATTTGTGTCATGAATCTATTAAAATCATTGTCTGGAAGAATTGTTTTTTGGCCTTTCACAATTCCTAGAAATCTATTCATCTTGGATTTAATGATTTTATATTTATATTAATAAAAATGTTTATCATATCTTTTTACTTTTATTCAATGACTAACAATTAATAGGGGCAAGCAGTTTTCCTTTTTATTTACTTTTAGAAATTTCATTTTTCCTATACTATGTTTTTTTTTCTTTTGGAGAATTTCAGTGGAATCATGATTTTTTGTGAATTACTTTGTTTATGTTTGTATAGATAACCATATGATATTTTTTGTATCATTATTTTGAGTATTATTTCAGGCAGTTTCATATCTTGGTCCATTCTTCTTCACTAGGTTTATTTTCTTCACATAGTAGAAAGAATGAAATGTTGATTGGTGTTTATAGTTGGTCTACTTTTATTCAATTTTTCTACTGATTTATGAATTAGAAGTCAAATATATTTTCTGGATTATATTTTTTAGTGGTTTTTTTTGTGATAGTTTGGTTGTTTCCTTTGTGATGTTTTTTAGTGTGTTATGTTGGTTTATTCTGTATGTTTATTTTCTTATAATCAAAAGTGAGATATTGTTTGTGTTTTGTTATTTTTAGTTGGTCTATTTTACTAAAGGTTTTTTTTTGTCAATTTTTATTTAGTAAAATCCATGCCAGACAAGCCACTAGAATCTCAGGCTTTAACACTAGACTTTCCTGTTATTGATTATGACCTAAAATTTCTCTTTTGGCCCTTTCCTATGTTAGGCATCAACATTAGAGTTTTCTTCAATGTCATGTTTTTGGATAGGATGGTCACGACACTGCCAATCATTGTATTCATTGTTATGCTTACAATGTAAAATATATCACTAAACACCACCATGTTGAGAAAATTATTGATTTGATTTACAGGTGAATATATTTTGGCTATTGACTATGTTAACTAATCCATTTCTCATATTAATGGACACATGGATGTAAGAAACCATGATGAGAAAGGTTCACCGGTAAGCCCCTATATATTTGGTTGAGGTTGGGGGATGGTATCTAGGTGGTCACAGAATCAATCTCGGGCAAAATTTCCTTTCCTCTTCTTTCCCCTACTTCTGGTTCTCAGCTGGTTCTTTATCATGTGCTCAGGCAGGTTTCATGTCCCAATCAAAATCACATTTCCCATTTTTATTTTTTCTCTTACATCGTCTATTTTCTTGCACCTTAGAGGAAGGCATCTCCTTCAAATTCTCCAAGTAATCCTCAAAACTATTCTTGGTTTCTTATCTTGAACAATGTCATGGTGGTAGTTCATAACAAATGTAATGTGAGGCCTGGAGATCCAGTGGATGGAAATCTATCATGGTTGTCTCTTCCATTCACTCAATGCACTGATGTTTACATTTTTTTTATTTTGTGTGCGTATCTTTTTTTTATATACTTATATTTGTTTCATTAAATATTTGTTTTAATCAATCTACTAATGTCTTCATCACAAGTTTTTTCATTATTCTTTATCTTATGGTTGTTGTTTCCACTGGTTAGATAATCCTCTTATTACGATCATTGGGTGGTATTTTTTACCATAGACTTATTGGTATCTTCCATTACTGGTAAGCTTTTCCACTACTATTATGGCTTAGTAGTTTGTAAACAAAAAAGAATTTTAAGTTACTAGTTTAGTTTTTGTCCATTCAAGTTCAAGTTTAATTGACTCTGTTTTTCTCTCTTTTCCCATAAAAGATGTTTTTTTGGTAAATGGATGCTGATAGGTGTGAACCATTCACTATGTATTCATAGATTTGTGACTTCATCCAGGTTTCCAACATTGATTCACTCATTAATGATCTGGTTTCCATTAGGAGAAGGTATGCCCATTTCCATTGCTGAAGTATTCTCATTTCCCATTTATCATTGCCCAGTTTATGCCCATTACCTTTTTATTCCCATTTTCCATGCCCATTGCCCATTGCCCATTGCCCATTTCCCATTTCCCATTTCCAATTTCCCATTTCCCATTTCCCATTCCCCATTTCCCAATGGTCATTTCATGGATTCTTCAAAGTGTTTCATTGTTAAACATTTTTCAAAATCAAACACAGCCTTATTTCAACTCATTTGGAGAGGTGGAGTGATTGTGATTTTTTTTGTAGATTTATCTTAGTGGACCTGATGTTGGAGATGAATATAATGTTGTGGAGGGAAGGGGTTGTGGACAATGGGCATACATGATCTTACCAGATTCTTGAGATTTCAATAGGGATGATGAAAAAATATCACTAATAAAATAATTTTTATATATATCCATTTATTTATATTTTGGTTTCAATCTGTTTAGATATTTTGTATTTATTTGAGGTGGAGTCGACCCGCTGGCATGGATGGGCTGCTGCTAGCCTATTGGTCCTGGGTTGCTGGTGTTGGCTGGTCCCTGGTGAGGCATGGATGGGCTACTGCTGGACCCTAGTGTGGCATGGATGGGTTTCCGCTAGCTTTCTGGAATGATAGGATATTGTTGGACCCTGGTGTGGCATGGATGAGAATCTTCTAGCTCGTTGTTCCTAGGTTGATGGTGCTCACGGGTTCGTGATGTGGCATGGATGGGTAGCTTTTGGATCATTGGTCCTGGGTTGATGGTGCTTATGGGTCCCTAATGTGGCATGGATGGGCTGCTGTTGGCATGGGGGGGTTGTGGGTTGGTTGAGTGTGTGATGGATCCTATCGGGGGATGGATTTTGTATTGATTCAATTTAATTATTAATATAATTAATTTCTTTCTAATTTTGAAGATGTGTGAAAATCGTATTCTATTTAATAATTAAAATAGATGTATTATATATGATAAATTAATAAATATAATATAAAATGTTATGAGAAATAAAAATTTATAATTTAACATAGATTATAAACTTCCAATATTTTTACCAACAGAAAAAAATTTCATTAGAACATGTTGATAAACATTTTAACCAACATATAGATTATCTGTTGGTATTATAATAATTGTAACAGGGTGATTTTATCTGTCGCAAAAACATTTAGCGACAGATTTTTTACCAGCGGTTTAGTGACAGGGACATATGTGTTGGTAAAATGTTTTACCAACAGAAAATGTAGTTTCACCAACATATATTCCACTGTTGTAAAAAGTGAAATATTTTGTAGTGAAACAACCAAAGTAACTAGGTAGTTTTCAAGAGCCACCACAACTCTTATAATTTGTATCATACATCGGGCATTAAACCTCAATCCATTATAGCCAGTACACCGAGTAAGGATCCTCAATACATTACATCCTATACATGTTATGCCTATAGTATTCCATAGGATACTATATCCATAATATATGTGTATGAATTACCACAATCCATTACAGCCCTCTACAAACATATATGGGTAAAACTAACTGTTGTGCCTACCAGCACTAGTAAATACCAAGAGAATAGAGTAGTACCAAAGGGGGTAGTTAGTCATCCATCCCCCCATTGAAATTTTGGGAAACCCCCCCCCCCCAAGGGATCAGAATACCCAAGGTGTCAGTTTCCCAAACTGGTGGGGTGGAGTAGCATATAAAAACACAAAAGGTACAGAATATACTATAGCTCACAACCACACTATGGGCATAACCTAGTCTTAGACTCAACTGCAGCTAATGTATTTCGGACTCCCAATTTCCACTGCTAAGACTATGTATCCTATAATCACACAACCATTTAAGTATATTTATTATATTACTTTATTCTCTTTTTATCAGTTATGTTAATTAGTTCCTTAAACATTAATTAATCATTATTAATTCCACTTTACATTTCATTAGAATTCCAACCAAGATCCATAGTTCCTTTAAATTTCAACCTCATCATTGTGTCCCAACAAGCACCAACCCCATTGGTTAACATCATTTATTAACAGCATTATTAATTTTCCATATTCCCAGGAATTCTATAAAAACATTCTAAGCTACTAAACACAAGGGGGTCAACACGGTGAGTAGATGAAATATCTGTCATGTATTTTCTGCCTATAGCAGGAGCGTAGGCCCATCCTCCATCGAGAAGCTAAACATGGAAAGCACGTGGCATACCCCAATCGTGTTTTCCTCTTTTTGTAAGGAGGGTATAAAAACCAACTACCTTGAGTAGTGGTAAAATTAAAGAATATAAACAACCAAAAAGATTCAGCAAGCATCCAACATCCATATCCAACCCGTTTCATCATCTCTGGTGTCCTCCCCGACACCCATATGCATAAACCAATGCATCTCACCACTCTATGTGTCAACTTTTTCCACAACCAATGGGACTCCCTACCCCCACATATCACAACATCCATCTAGGCTCACATCACAACATAAGAAGTAGGAATCAAACATCATATCAACTGGGATCTTGGCCCTTAAACAAAGAATCCAACCTTCAAACATAATGATCACTCATGGCCCCAAAGCATAAGGCACTCGACCTTACAAGAAAGAGGGTATCTCCAAACCCTAAAAGGAATTATCTTTTTATCAACCAGTCAGTTCTTTAATCCATCTCAAATTAACTGATTTATTAATTGTAGGTTTCAACTATGGGAAACCTAAATAATAAACTATCAAAAATTAACTAAATAGTTAATTGGCATGCCTTTAATTCAATATCAAAAAGCATCAATATGCCTATGTATCATCAATTAATTCAATTTAACATGCTTATTGCAACAACAACCAAATTCATTTACATGCCTCTTTTATCTTTGAAAATTAATTATAATTAATCCCAATTTACATTCTTTACCAATTTTCATCAAGAACGACTTGAAAAACAAGGAAAGAATATATATAACACTATCAAGAAAAATAAGAGGCAATAACATACGATCAATACCAATTTATTTATCCTATTAAAAATTTATTATGTCAATTACATTGTGATCTAGAAGGATAAATCTTGATAACCCTATGATTTCATGTAAATAATCAGAGAAGCAATGAATCCCCTACCTCAAAAGGTTCTTGACATTCTTTACACGAGAACGAGCCATGAAACCAATCACAATCACTTCTCCTGGAGGACTACATCCACCTGAGGATGTAGAGACACCACCGCACCAGCCAACACCCAAGAAAAGTATATTAGGAACATGGACACAGAATTCCAAAATAGTTAATGGACAAATAGAAGGGGATAAACCCATAAGAATGACGGTACATCATACCTTATATCGAAGATTGTTTGATACTACGTGGATTCACCAAAACAGGGGGTGCGCATGTAACCGGAAGAAACTTCAAGGGGAAATGATTTAAGGATTAAAGTTAGATCACACTGCTCATATAGTAAGGATGAAAGGTTCGAGCGCCTCTCACCAGAGAACAAGAAAATAAAACAAGGGAGGAAGATATATCATCCCTTTAGAAGATTTAACGGAGTAGTGGTTTAAGATACACAGGATTTTCCATTAAATGAGAATCACATTAAACCACACAATTTGACCAAGTAAATGCATCCCGAACCTTAGGAAAATTAATATAGGAGTTATGAATTTTTAATCGACCTTAAATCCCTTAAAACAAGGCTTTTAATTCATTTTTTTCAAAGAAAAAATTAAACGGGCGAAATTAAGAAATATGAAAAAATATGGAAATTTGGAAAAGGAAATGAAATAGTTCTGGAAACGCTATAGACCCACCATTTTGGAAACACTGTAGACTCACCATTATGGAAACAATATAGACTCACCATTCTAGAAACACTGTAGACCTACCATTCTGGAAACACTATAGACTCACTGTTCTGTAAACCCTACAGACTCACTATTATAGAAACACTATACACATACCATTATGGAAACACTGTAAACCTGCCATTAGATTTATCAGAATTTTAGAAACATTGTAGACTCACCATTCTGGAAACACTATAGACTCACCATTCTAGAAACATTGTAGACTTTCCATTTTGGAAACACTGTAGACTCACCGTTCTAGAAACAGTGTTCACATAACTGTAAATTTGGAAAAGTGTTGGGGATGAGTCACCTTGACCTCCCAGAACACCTATAACACTAGATTTCAGCAAGGGAATAAACCAGATAGGTCTAGGCCATTACATGGTGTCTATACGATCCAACCATAAATGTTTGGTGACATCATAAAATACTAATAAGGGTTGTAAGTTATCGAAATCTAGTTTTGCATAAAGTAAAAAACAAGATCTTAGAGCATTAATTTTTAATGAATGTTTTCCATGTTTCTACAAGCGGTTAGTGGGAGCGCTATGGTTTTTCAAGTTCAAAAACATATGGAAAACATCTATTGGTCTTTAAGATAGTTAAGACCAAAATGAAATTATTTTATCTAGAGATATAATTACAGTAGAAACCTAAGTTATAGGAAATAGGATTTGTCGAGGTAGATATAAAGGTTGCTTGTATCTAGTAAATCATACCTATAGTGGAAAGGTATTATAAAATACAAGTTGGAATAATTCAAGAGAATAATTGATGCCACTGTCACATGGCACATATCTCTCCAGGTTGACATGTCTAAGACATGGGAGGTGATAAAAATGGTGAGTTGAAATCTATATGCTTAAGTGATGGATCAATAATGTGTGCCATGATATGTTCAAGAACTGATATTACTATGATATACTTTATAGTAGAAAAATATCATTTATATCCAGAATAACTGTAAGTGAAGCAGTCAGATTTATCTAATTGTACTTCAAAAAGTACAAAAGATATGTACCTGGTAAGTAGAGAATAAAGGATACTATTTTTATGGGGACACAAACTAGTGTTCCTTAAATCCATTTGATCTAATATTATAGTAAGGTTAAGGTGTTAATAAATACAATCTCATTCTGCCAGTGGTAGCCATACCTATAAATACTAAGTACGTTGCAGCTTTTGAGGCGGCTAAGAATTAGTTAAATGTAATGATTTTTTCCAGTTCTTAGAATCACACCAAGTAATTAAATAATTATAATAATGTAAATTATGATATTCTTATTATCCAAGATTTTAATTTATATTATTGGAAAAAGGGATATACTTGATGATACCATCTCTTTATAGGTTTTACTTAAGGAGATGAGGTCGCATGTAGCAGAATAGGCACATAGAGGAATTATGGCAGACCTAGAAGCTAAAGTCATGACTCAACAGAAACATGATATTAATCATGTGAGAGATAACATGTTTGGTTATAAAGATAGTTCTAGTGAAAGTGGGATTATTTTAATAGTGGGTACCCTAGACTCAACTATACAGTACTTTTGATTTTCATATTGTGTATACAAGTTAGATATACATGATGTTTAATTACCATTATAGTTTAGACTTTTCTACATCTACTATTGAAATGGTAATTTCCATATATTAAATGGAATATCAAAAAGTTATAGAAGATTATATACTATAATGAGAACCTCGAGATACCATGAAATTAATCATAAATATTTTTCTTATGGTGTGGATACATCTTACTGACTCGATACAGAATATTTTTAAATATTAGGTGTTGGGGGCTCATAATAATTGAGACTTTTTATCATGAAGTTCACACTTGGTTATCTCTAGCAGTGAGATCATGATGATAGACCCTCCAATAGGATCACCACATATTTAGAGTGTTAAAGTTTTCTTCTATCTACGGACATGTGTATTGGTCTCCTAACTTGATATCATTACCAATGTGTTCCATTTGATTGTGCACTTTGATGTAAGGAAAAAATCATCATAATGAAATTTTGGTGAAGTAACTTGTGTTGGGTGTGTCATTTGTGGTATAGAATTGGTTGAATGGTCAATAAAGGATTTGTCGCTTCCAGTTTAGGGAATTTATTTATCTTGATCCATTTTTATCAAGATGGTAGTACCTTCTTAAGACCATGGTCATGGAAATTGAGGGTAAATTCATCCAGTTAGATCAACAAATAATAGTGCAAGAAAATAATGATGACATGGGTGTCCATCCTTCTTTATGAGATATTAAAGAAAAACATATTATATTACATAGTGTGTATTTGTAGGTTGGATTTAGTTTCTATGAATTTTATCATCTTTTTAGGAGCCATGATGGGTTTCTAGATCCCATTCTTGGTCTTTGAATAATATTCACTACTATTGAGATAAGGGCCTAGAGGTTCACACACAATAGTGTATTCAAGAATCTTCCATATTAAATTAAATGGGTGTATAGGACATGGTGGGCCTCAACATTGGGGTATGAGTTTTCTTCTAGGAGATATGATCACCAAATTAATAAAAAAATCATATTATTCAAGCTCAGAATAATTTCAATTGAATTTATTTATTAAATGTATTTATGATTTTTAAAGTAAATACATGGAAATATTAGTTTAAAATATTCAAGGTTCATTTAATATTTTATGGAATGATTATTAGAGTTAATTAATTAGTTATTATCAAGTAATATATTTATTATATTATAAGAAAATGAAAATAATATTTATGACTCAGTACAATAATCATAGTATGTCGTTTATAGAGTGTTAATTATTCAGCATCAGGGAGGAAATACCGAATAATTTCTTAACACCCTATAAATAGAAGAAGAGAGGATCACACCATTTACTATTAACTACATATCTCTCTATCATTATCTCTCCCTTATCCAAGAGAGAGTGGATCTTGATCTAAGTCCTTGGATATAGCACACTCTCATGCATTTTAATTAAGTTGATGTGGTGATCATCATAGAATCGAAGGTGTCGTCGAAACTTCTTGCTAGCACCTAGATTTCGATGATCGGTGCTCCAAAAAAAATTGAAGCACGTGTGGATGATCTATAGGAATTATTATTTGGATTCTTTGAGTATCAATCACTGAAAATGATTATATATAGACCATGTATTCAGATCTAACTAGGTTTTATAGTTTTAATTTTGTGCTTAAAATTCTTTATGTGGGATCCTCGGGCTCATATTAGGCCCCACTTCCCCAACATCAATAATTTCACGTCAATAATCAGTGGAAAAATTTTAAAATTTCATTTTTTGGGCGTTATGATATGTGACTGATACCTCTAAATTCTTGATCAAATAAATTAAAGTGATGCACTAGTATCAAATGGTACTTTAACTAAGTTGGAAGATATTAGTATCATACCTTCAACTATTTATCTAACCACACCAATATATGGTGATGCATTAAGTGAAATAAATAAATTTTATACCCTTGTAATATGATCCTAGAATAGGTCAAATGACCTCTTCGAGCCATATAATTCTATGAGATTATCCCTATGAAGCTTTTCCACCTCTAATACCAAAACCCCCAAATGAAATCCTACTGCCACTCTACTGAGTTCCTCTCACCCAAGAACATGATACCTAAGTGGAATAATATTTTCATACACCACTTTTCTGATTCTATATCCAATATAACCTCTAATTATATCCCATATTACTATAATAATTTATCCTCTTTGGTTAATTTATACATAAAAATTAGATTTATCCCTTTGTTTTACACTGAAAGTACTACAAATAGAACTTCTCTAGAGAGTATAGACAATGTAAATACTTACTCCATACCTCTAGCCACTCTATCCCCACAAAAATACTCATTATAATTCCTCTCCTAACCACTTCATAGTCCACTAGTACATAAAATTTTCTTCAGATCATCATCTAAATTTTTCTTAAAAATATACTCTTTGTTTTCATCCTCTATAAAAGTGGGTAAAAATGTAACCCCTCCTATTTACAAACCTTTGGTGGAAAATAAAACTCAAATAGATAAGACTTAGTAGACTCATTACCACATAAATTTATAAAAATGATAATAAAGTCAATAAATCTAACAACATACTCTAAAACAAACATGTCACACTATTTCAACTCTATAAAATTATAACCTATGTCCATCCTTAGATTCAATATATATAACTTCTTAAATAATATATCCTAAAAAAATCAGGTTATCCCATCTACACTTTTCACCCACACAAGGATGTTTCTCTATATCTATGTTATCCCCACAAGTATAAATAAAACTAGTTTCACCTTATTTTTCTATAGTGACTTAATCAATTAAAAAAATATTACACCTTACAATCAACATTATATGCTCATTATTCAAATATATATCTTAAAAATAGGAGGATATACTACCTATATATCTTAAAAAACATCAATCGTTGTCTCTACTATAACGACCCAAACTTTTAATAATGGAAATTCCTCTTGATATAATTAAATGTATTATTATGTGAAATAGTTATATAACATATGCACTTCTTTGGTTTTATGATTTTTTATTTTTAAAATATCGTTAAGAATTGTGATTGTTGCTAATATAGTTGCTGAATAGTGATCACATGATTAGTATAAATATAGGGCTTTAAAAATCAAATTTACTCAGACAAAGGAAGTGATGGCCTCATCCAGTAGACTTTCCCCATACAAATACCATTTGTTATAGATCATAAAGTAGGTGGAATCATTGGGATTCTCTCTTGACCAAGCCCAAGCCAATATTTAACATGTTAAGCTCAAAAGGAACCGCCTACGGGAGAAGTAGAAGTTAATAGAGATTACCACCCGAGCAATGTTATCTGAGCCACCCCAAGAGTCTGTCATCATCGCACACCTTACCCTTACATCTTATGAGGATGTTGTAAGGGGTTATGTAACATGACCTTAGCACTATGATTATGTGCAATATTTTTGTATATAATAAAGAATATACATTCATTTTATTATTTTAACTTTGTAAATAGTTTTTAAAGCACAAATAGTATTTTTAGTTAATATTCAACTGAGGAATCTATTTTGATGAATTAATGGATTTTTGAATTAAATAATATTTTAATAAAATATTATTATTATTAAATTAATTTTTATTAAGTATAAATGATCATATAATTTTTATGAATACAATTGTAATTTTTATTAAGGTTTGAAATCTGTTTTTATCAAAACCCGTGAATTTTCGATAAATGTCGATTTTTATTTTAAAAGTGAAAATTCATAAATTTAGAAAATTCTTTGGATGAAATTAATATTATTTTTGGAATTAGGATTTCAAAATTATCTAATGGTGAATTCTTCATAATTTTCTGAGATAGTCGAACTTTTGGGTAAAAATTAAATACAGCTTAAATATATAATGTGTTTAATGACATCATAATAACCCAATAGTGATGTAATAAAATATTATAAACATTATTTTCAGACAATATATGTTTTACCATTAAAATAATGTGATTTTAGGTTTTTTTATTTATTTTACAATGCTTTAGTGGACCCTTCAAGACTTATAAAACATTTTAACTTTTTAAATTGATTTCCTTGAGAGTGTGACTCACCTCCACAAAAGAAACCCTGTTATTTTAAGAATTTAGGACATTGTCCTTATAAAATATTGTTTTCCACTAACCTTTGGAAAAAACCATGGGAAAAAACCATGGTCTGTTTTGTGGTTTTGAATAGTTTAATGTGTGGTGTCCCAAACCTAAATAATAAAGAATTCCCTCTCATTTCCTATATAAACCCACAAAACATCCCACTTTCTCTTCACTCAAAGCCTTTTGATTTAGTCAAAATTCTTCAATCCACTCTCTATAATCCTCCCAAGGTGCCCCAATCTCCTAATAAGCCTCTCTCAAGCCTTTCCCAAGCCTTTTGGATCACACTTCCAAGTAAGGGATTCCTTCCTTTCCCATTTTATCCAAGTTTCTTAATATTGTTATGCACTTTTATTTTCAATAATAAATGTTAGGGTATGATTTTGAACCTCCTCTGTACTTACCTATATTTTTTTTAATGATGAGATACCCCTTTTCTATCTCATTAATGCCTCCCATGTACACCCATTACAATGTCGAAATTCCATAAAGAATTTATCTCTCCTCATTTACATTCAAGAAAATATTTTGTATTATGAATCCAAATTCCATTACTTATGTTGGGACATATATATATATGATCCCCTAACTGTAAATTTCATGTAAATATGATGATACACCCTTTTCTCTCTCATAAACCTTTTTTATGAAGTCTTATGTCACGCCGTTATGCTGCCGAAATTGCACCCCGATTTTCCAAGCCAAAGTCATTATGTAGTGAATACCATGTCCATTTCTCTATCAAGGGTATTAACCTTTATGAACATTTACTTATTGATTGTAGAGTTTCATGTATGAATTCCACATTCCTTTATCATGTAATAAATGATGATGTTTAATGAATCCATGTTTTATGATCTGTGTGGCACACTTATGCATGAAATGAAATGTTTAAGAAGGGTGAACCCTAATAGTGCTCCAATGCATTGGGTAAAGATTTGTATCATGATACGTCAAGTGTAATGAGGATTTACTCATGATAATTCAAGTGAAATTATTATTTACTCATGATAATTCAAGTGCAATGAGGGTTTTCTCATGCTCCATGTGCAATGAGCCTTGTCTCATGTTAATTCCATGTTAAGTGTTGTTGCCACATTTCTATATTATGATAATAATGCTATATCATGACTTTATGTTAATGTTTCTTTTATGATTAATTGATATTCCTATTGATTAATATTTATTGTATTCTTCATGTTATTCCTTTTTTACTCTCTTACTGGGCTTTATAGCTCAGCCTTTTCACATGTATACCCTCAGGTTATCCCATGCAATTCTAAGTACGAGGGAATGTCGTGGTTAGGTCAAGGAAGTTTTCAATAAATATGTTGTGTGTTTTATTATTTAATTTGTTATGTAATGTTCCTAATCCCCAAAGACACTAGACCCATCAATATTCCATGTTGTAACAAGTGAATAATTTATGTAATAAATCATGTTTAAGTGTGTAAAAAAAAGCAGGGTTGTTATAGTTGGTATTAGAGGATAGGTTTATTTATTTTTGGGATTAGGATTAGAAAAACCTAGTGAAAGAATTAGGTATAAGACTAAGTATAATAAAAACATCCCTAAGTTTTTTTGAGTATTTATTAAGTGTTTTATCAAGAAAACACATCCCTGCCTGGATACGAGCAGGTAGAGGCAGCTCTGGCATAGATGTACCTAGGAGTGAAAACTCTGACAATGAGTTTTGAGCTTGACTCGGGGTATCCTGGAACACGAAAATGGGCCTTACTTCACTCTTGGTTATGACACTCTTGGGGGATATGCTTTGGTAAATTTACAAGCTTATTATAAACCATTATTAAGAAAATAAAAAAAGTCCCTAAGAATATATGTTAGAAAGTAGATCATGGATATCATATATTTAATCCTATAGATTAATAAGTTAAGGAAATAAAAGTTATTTATAAGTCATCCTTTTTTTCCTTGGATTACCCTTTATGTTTTACCCCTAACTTTCCTTTTATTCCAGCTAATGGCTGGTAATTGGAGGACTCAGGCTAAAAACCGATGTGAAGATCATTATGATGACCATTCTAATGAGATGCCCAATCCAATGGGAGTAGGAATCGCGAACTCTTTCATGATACTCTCTCAATTAACTCAAACTTTGAATATAAACATGGGGAAAGAGGAACGCTCAACCCCCTAAGAAAGAACAAGTTGATATCGAGAGCTTCATGAGACAAAGGTCTTCTACTTTTAATGGATCATCCGATCCCTCAATCGCCGAATAATGGATCAACCCCATTGAAAAGATCTTCTCAATACTTCAATGTTCCGAACAAGAGAAGTTTCTTCTGGTTGTTTATTTTATGGAGGGTGAAACCAATCAGTGGTGGAAATTGATCAAAAATAAAAAGCCTGATAAGGAGATCAAGACATTGGAATGGAAGGATTTCCAGAAAATGTTTTTCGATAAATATTTTCCTCGCACCCTCTGGATTAAGATGGAAAGAGACTTAATTGACAACGAGAATGTGCCCAAGTGGTATAGGCTCCTGTTTGGCATCTAAAAGACCCAAGATTAAATTTAGGCAGGGGAAAATTTCTCGAGTGCACTGTAGTAGTATTATAGTAGGGAACTGTAGCGGGCTATAGCAGCAGCGGCTGTAGCAGCGATGGACTGTAGCGGTGGAGACACTATAGCAAGTACTATAGCAGTGGTGGTACTGTATCAGGTACTATAGCAGCATGATTTCTATAGGAGTATTGTTCACTAAGGGGTCCTTTGGGCCAAAAAATGGGCTCTCAAGCCTTGTATTCAGGCCACTTGGCCTTGGGCCTTCGGGCTATGTAATGGGTCTCCCTCTACCCATTCTTAAAGAGGTATTTTATTTAAATAATAAATTGAGGCTTCGTACCCAACCTTTTAAAAAAATAGAAAGATACTTCCTTTCCATCAAGAAACAAGACAAGGAATCCATCAAATTGTATGAGGCAAACTTCACAAGGCTTGCACGATACACATCAAGATTTTTTGTTACCCTGAATACAAGGTTGATCACTTCTTTGGTGGGATGAAACCTAGCCTACGGAGAGACTTGGAGATCTGTGACTTTGAAATCTATGAGGAAATTGTACGATGTGCCCTCAAGGTCGAAATGGAGATTGTAGAATCTCAGGAGTATCATGCGGATAAGAAGCATAAGATGGATATCAATTCTGGTAGTCCGATGGATAAATCCAATGGTCCTAAGAAAATCCATCACCCCACTTGCCAAACGTGTGGAAATAAGCACCTTGGAAATTTCCTGAAGGGGGTAAGGAAATGATTTAGGTGTGGAAGAGAAGGGAACCTAACCATTAACTGCCGACAAGAAAAACCTGCAGCTGAAATAGAGGCGAGGAATGATCTGTTTGAACCTCAACACATTGTTCATTGCTTCAACTACAAAGAACCAGGGAACCATGCAAATCAGTGCCCTAATCTAAGGGTTTTCAGAGGCAACCAACAACTTCCATGGTAGCAAGGGAAATATTTTTCCATCACTACCACTGAAGTGAACCCCAACAATGAAGTGGTGACAAGTACACTAGTTATTCATTAAAGAATAGAAAACGTACTTTTTTATTCTGGTTCTATGCATTCTTTTATATCTCGAAAGTTTAGTAGAACAATTCCAACACCACCACAAATCAAGGAAGAAAATATTTCAGTGAGTACGGTAAATGGGGAAATCATTTCATCCCATGAATATAACTCCTCCCCTACCATAATCGGTGGATTGAACTTCCCGAAGAACCTCATAATAATCCCTCTGGTAAAATTTGATGCAATTATCAGCATGGGTTGGCTTTCCATATATAGAGCCAACATAAATTTCCGTGAGAGGGAAATCACTCTCCATATAGATAATCAACCCCCGATTCTATACAAGTACAAAGAGGAAGATGAATCTTCTTTAGCACCATCATCTCAAGCGTGGATATTACTACCCTATGAGCATGCGTATCTGGATCAGATGATTGATTCAAAGGAGATAACCATCCATGTAGACATGACTACTATGAGGGAATTCGCTGAAGTGTTTCCTGAGGAATTACCTATTCTTCCTCCTAGAAGAGATATTGAATTCTCAATTGACCTTATGCCTAGGGAATTTCTAATATCCAATAATCCATATAGAATGGTTGTTGTGGAGATTGAAGAGCTGAAGAAACAACTATAGGAGAATATGTATAAAGGGTTTATATGCCCAAGTGCTTTACCATGGGGTGCACCATCCCTCTTCTTTAAGAAGAAGGATGGGTCAATGTGCCTTTAAATCGATTATCGTGATCTTAACAAAATCATGATAAAGAACAAGTATCCTCTTCCATGAACTGATGAATTTTTCAATCAACTATGTGGATCACAATACTTCTCCAAGGTATATTTTCTATTGGGATATTATCAAGTAAGGGTGAAGAAGGAAGATATCCCCAAGACTGCTTTTTATACAAGATACGAGCACTATGAATTCATAGTAATGCCTTTCGGACTCCCTAATGCTCCAGTAATCTTCATGGAATTGATGAATAGAGTCTTTAGATATTACCTAAACAAATTTTGGGTAGTATTTATAGATGATATTATAATATACTCCAAAACCAAGAAGGATTATGAGGAGCATCTAAGAACTTTACTAGTGACCTTGTGAAAGGAGAAGCTCTATGAAAAGTACAGCAAGTGTGAGTTCTGGTTGAAGGAGGTCTCATTCTTGGGCCATATCATCACAAGTAATGGGATATCTACGGATCCCTCCAAGACACCTGCAATTGATGGATGGTTGAGGCCAACATCGGTAATCGATATCCATAGCTTCTTGGGGTTAGCTGGATATTATCACCAATTTCTGAGAAATTTCTCACAATTTTCCAACCCTCTTACCAAGCTAACTTGGAAGAGAGTAAATTTTTCTTGGAGTGGTGAATACGAAGAGATCTTCAAAGAGTTAAAAAGGAGTCTTATCATTGTGCCCGTGTACACATTACCCACGAGTGGAGAACTTTTGTAGTATTTAGTGATGCTTTGAAGAGGGGTCTGGGTTGTGTGTTGATGAAGAATGATAAAGTGATATCCTATGCCTCAAGGATACTGAAAATCCATGAGAAAACTATTCCACGCATGATCTGGAGTTGCCGGCTGTGATCTTTGCATTGAAAATCTGGTGGCATTATCTCTATGGGGAGAATTGTAAGATATATACTGATTACAAGAGCCTTAGATATATATTCACAAAAAAAAGATCTTAATATGCACCAATGAAGATGGATAGAGATCATCAAGGATTATGACTCCTCAATTCAATACCATCCCGGTAAGGAAAACAAGGTGGAATATGCTCTAAGTAGAAAGGATAATACATCTTTATTAATGATGAGAATTGAAAAGGATCCAATATTCTTATATTTGTATAGGATGGACATGGGAGTCATTAAGGGAGGAACATCATCAATCCTTTCTCAAATTATTTCTCAATATTCCCTCATGGAGAAAATAAAGGATTCTCAAAGAAAGAATGTGGAAATTATGAAAAGGGAGTAAGCTATCAAAAATGGGAAATCCTCAGAGTTTTTGGTTGAAAAGGATGGAATTGTGAGATTTGGTTCACAATTATGTGTACCATCCGATCAAAAGATAAATAATGAGCTTCTGGATGACGCGCATAGCTCAACTTTCTCTATTCACCCAAGGAGCACAAAGATGTATCGAGATCTCTGAGAAAACTTTTGGTGGGACAATATGAAAAGGGAGATTGATGAATATACATCAAAGTTCCCGTTATGTCAGCAAGTGAAGGCTAAGAGGCAAAAGTCTAAGGGAATGATGCTACCACTACCCATACCAACATGGAAGTGGGACAACATTACCATGGACTTTTTCACTGGACTTCTAAGGACATCAAGATGAAATAATACTATATGGGTCATTATGGATCGTCTTACGAAGAAATCTCACTTTATCATGATTCGAGAGGACTTCTCATTGGATCAACTTACATGGATTTACATCAAAGAAGTAGTAAGGATTCATGGAGTACCAGTATCTATTGTATCTGATCGTGATCCTAGATTCACCTCAAAGTTTTGGAAAAGTCTCCAACATTATCTAAACACTAAACTAAACTTCAGTATGTACTATCATCCTCAAACTAATGGCCAATCTGAGCAAACTATTTAGAAACTGGAAGATATCTTAAGATCATGTTCTATGGACTTCAAAGGAGGATGGGACCAACATCTTCAACTGGTTTAATTCTCCTACAATAACAGTTTCCACTTGAGCATATAAATGGCACCATATGAATACCTTTATGGGTAAAGGTTTTAAATATTGGCATGTTGGGATGAAGTTGGTGAGCATAAACTACTAGGACCTGAAATTGTCAAAGAAATTGTGGAGAAGGTGAAAACCATTCAGCAACATATCAAGGCAGCCCAAAGTCGATAGAAGAGTTTTGCAGATAACCGTCAACGAGACCTTCAGTTCAAAGTTGGAGACATGGAATTTTTATTTATATCTCTGTGGAATAAGGTCGTGAGGTTTGGAAAAAAAGGTAATTTAATTCCTTGGCACATCATCCCCTTCGAGATTCTTGATCGTGTTGGGGTTGTGGCCTATCGACTAGCACTTCCACCCACTATGGCCAAAGTACATGATGTCTTTCATGTATCCCTCTTAAGTAATTACATACCATACCCTTAACATGTACTCTCTTAAAAGTTATTACAGTTAGAGGATGATCTTTCTTATGAGAAGCAACCAGTGAAGATCTTAAATCGTAGAGAAAAAGTTCTACGAAATAAGACAATACCCCTCATCAAGGTGTTGTGGAGAAACCACAAGTTTGAAGAAGAGATATGGGAATCATATGAAGTTATGAAGCAGAGTTACCAACATCTGTTTTAGTGTGGGAAAACAAAATTTCGAGGGAGAAATTTCTTAAGGGGGGAATATTGTAACGACCCAAACTTTTAATAATGGAAATTCCTCTTGATCTAATTAAATAAATTATTATGTGAAATGGTTATATAACACATGAACTTGTTTGGTTTTATGATTTTTTATTTTTAAAATACCATTAAGAATTGTGACCATTGCTAATATATCCATTGAACAGTGATCGCATAATCAGTATAAATATCAGGCTTTAGTAAATCCAATTTACGCATATAAAGTAAGTGATGGCCTCATCCAGTAGACTTGCCCCATAAGAAGCCCATTTTTTGGAGCTTGAAAAGGAGGTGGCATAATTGGGCTTCGCTCTTGACCAATCCCAATCTGAGCTTCAACATATTAAGCTCAAACAAAACCACCTACGGGAGAAGTGGAAGTTGATAGAGATTACCACTCGAGCGATGTTATCCGAGCCACCCCAAGAGTCTGTCACCATCGCACACCTTACCATTCGGTCTTATGCAGGTGTTATAAGTGGTTATGTAAAGAGACCTTATAACTATGATTATGTGCATTATTTTTTTATATAATAAAGAATATACTATCATTTTATTATTGTTACTTTGTAAATAGTTTTTAAAGCACAGATAGTATTTTTATTTAATATTAAACTAAGGAATCTGTTTTGATAAATTAATGGATTTTTGAATTAAATAATATTTTAATAAAATATTATTATTTTTAAATTACTTTTTATTAAGTATAAATGATCATATAATTTTTATGAATACAATTGTAATTTTTATTAAGGTTTGAAAGCTTTTTTATCAAAACCCATGAATTTTCGATAAATGTTAGCTTTTATTTTAAAAGTGAATATTCACATATTTATAAAATTATTTGGATAAAATTAATATTATTTTTGGAATCAGGACATCGAAATTATCCAATGGTGATTTTTTTATAATTTTTTGAGACAGTCAAACTTTTGGGTAAAAATTAAATACCGTTTAAATATATAATGTGTTTTATGACATCATAATGACCCAATAGTGATGTAATAAAATACTTTAAACATTATTTTCAGCCAATATATGTTTTAAAATTAAAATAATGTGATTTTCGGTTTGTTTTATTTATTTTAAAATGCTTTAGTGGACCCTTCAAGACTTATAAAACATTTTAACTTTTTAAATTGATTTCCTTGAGAGTGTGACTCTCCTCCACATAAGAAACCCTATTATTTTAAAAAATTTCGACATTGGCCATATAAAATATTTTTTTCCACTTCCCCTTGGCAAAAATCATGGGAAAAACCATGGGCTGGTTTTTTGTTTTGATTATTTTAATGTGTTGTATCCCAAACCTAAATAATAAAGAATTCCCTCTCTTTTCCTATATAAACCCACCCAATCTCTCACTTCCTCTTCACTCAAAGAGTTTGGAGTTTTTACAAACTCTTACCTACTCTATCTATAATCCTCCCAAGTAATTACAAGCTCCCAAGAAGCATCTCTCAATCCTCTCCCAATCCTTTGGGATCACACTTCCATGTAAGGGATTCCTTCCTTTCTCATTTTATCCAAGTTTCTTAATATTGTTATGCCCTTCTATTTTCAATTATAAATGTTGGGATTCAAACCTCACCCATAATTCCCTCTCTATGTTTTAATGATTATATACCCCTTTTCTCTCTCATTAATTCCTCTCATGTACACCTGTTACCATGCTGAAATTCCATAAGGAATTTCTCTCTCCTCATTTACATTCAATCAATTATTTTCTATTATGAATCCAAATTCCATTACTTATGTTAGTAAATGTATCTATGTGACCCCCTTACTTTCCATTTCATGTAAATATGATAAAACACCATTTTATCTCTCATCAACCTTTTTTATGAAGTCTTATGCCCTGCCATTATGTTGCCGAAATTGCACCACGATTTTCCAAGACAAAGTCATTGTGTAGTGAATACCATGTCCATTTCTCTATCAAGGATATTCACCTTTATGCACATTTACTTATTTATTATAAAGTTTCATGTATTAATTTTACATTCCTTTATCATGTAATAAATTATTATTTTTAATGAATCCATATTTTATGATCCATGTGGCACACTTATGCATGAAATGAAATGCTTAAGAAGGGTGCACCCAGATAGTGCTCCAATGTATTGGGTAAAGATTAGTATCATGATACGTAAAGTGCAATGAGGATTTAATCATGATAATTTAAGTGAAACGAGTATTTACTCATTCTAATTCAAGTTCAATGAGGGTTTAATCATGCTATATGTGCAATGAGCCTTGGCTCATTCTAATTCCATGTTAAGTGTTGTTGCCACATTTCTATGTTATGATAATCACGATATATCATGCCTTTATGTTAATGTTTATTTTATGCTCCATTGATATTACTATTTCCTAACATGTACTTTATTCTTCATTTTATGCCGTTTTTACTCCCTTACTGGGCTTTATATCTCACCCTTTTCACATGTATGCCCTCGGGTTATCCCATGCAATGATAAGTACGAGGGAATGTCGCGGTTATGTAAAGTAAGTTTTCAATAAAGATGTTGTGTGTTTTATATTTTAAGTTGTTATGTAATGTTCCTAACCCCAAATACACTAGACCTCTTTATCTTACATGTTGTATCAAGTGAAGAGTTTATGTAATAAATCATGTTTAAGTGTGTAATAAAAAGTAGGGTTGTTATATCTACTCCCTAAAAATATTTTTTTTATCAAATTCAGAAGCACCCTAAGAAAAAAATATTTGATTTCCACCTCTATAAGAGTCCCAATTATTCCTAAGGGTGGATCATGTTTAACCTCCCCATTCTAATATTCTTTAACATACTACTCTTGATTCACTTCATCTCTTAGAGGATCCTTAGCTTGAATTTTTTTTTGAATGAATCTACAAAAATAAAAACACCAATTAGTATTGGAACACTATAATTTCACATCAATTGAATAAAAATGTCATCATTTCCTTTATATATATATATATATATATATATATATATATATTAATTAATCAAATAAAATAAATCACACTACATAACTAAATGAAACCCATTGATTTTAGTTAATTAATTAATTATTAATAACATATTTGGGAAGTAGTAATTAGTTTATTAATAATTAAGTCATTCAAAAAATCAATTTTTGAAATTAAATCCCAATAAATCACAATCACATACCTTCATAAATTTTTCATGTCCCATACGTCGAAATGATGCATGAAACCCCCATTATTCACCCTAAATATTGGTGAATGTAATACTATAAAATATAATTTAAAATCAATCAATCCAATATTTTACTTACTTGGATACTTGTACTTATAATATATTTTGGTTATCTAGGCACATATATAGTTCGCATAACAAGTACCAACATCTATACCACTTTCTACCATTTTCCCAAAGTATCAAAATAAATAAAATAAAATTGATCTAATCCCATTTTACAATGGCCCACCATGAAAAAATCATACTACCAAGTAAAAACACCACATGGCTTCAAGTGTGCTCTCTAATCACTAGAGGTAGATGACTAGTGTAAATGGTTTGGATGTAACTCTTGTGAAGTAATTTATCCCCAAATATATAATAAAAATATATAATAAAAAATAAAATAAAAATATATAAGATTATATAAAAAAATTATTTCCTCAATAAGCCCATGAAAATTTTAAAATAATTCCCAATGATAATATACAAGTATGTGAAGTATATCCACAACTAGTATATGCACTCATTTATCACTCATACTCCATCTATAGAGGGATATTTCTTATACTTGCATCACCAAAAATAAATTCAGTATGCACATGACAAGTGTACGCACTAGGTGTGGTAAAAATATCAATAGAAAACACCATGACCACAAGAATCGCATTTAATTTAACATGCTCTAATGTGTAGGATATGTTATTATGAAATGACTTTAACATAATAGTAAATAACAGTAGTATTCTAAGAGGATCATTCTTCCAACCCATAATTTTGAGGCTCAACATATAATCTAACTAGGGTTCCATCTTAAAACAAATTGGTGAAATGAGGATTATCCTATCAAGCTTATATTTTATCCAATACTCATTTATGAAAAAAAAATGTGGGATTTGGGTTTTCACCCAATAATACTATTGATCCCACTTGGTGTTGATCTATATTTGTTATCAATAATCCTAAAATAAATTATAATAATTTCAATATGTGTTGAGACATGAATATTAGAATGATTTTGGAGTGCCTAAGAATTTTTATGAGGATATTTAGTGAATTGCCCAAGTATGGTGTCTTTATATGTTGAGTTGATTAGATTTTATAATTACTTGAAACTTAAAGTTATAAGTATCCTCAAGTTGTGATTATCATGATAATGGAGGATTATCAATAATGGGGAAATGTTATTTAAGGTGTTTCCAATTATATTTTCATTAATAAGGTCATATTTTTTTTAAGTTTGGAAAAGATTTTTGAAGTTTGAGATACAGCCATTTGATTATTAGAGATCTATGCAGATAAGAAAAATGATAAAAGTGATGATTGATTTGCTTCCAATATTTCCTGAAGACTAATTTTGTACCAAATGTTATTAAGGATGGTGTTTTAGGAAGGTTTTTTTTTGAAGGTTCATGTGAAAAATTGTTTTAAGAGTATTTGAAGAAGTTTAATTTCTAAGAAGTGTTCCATCAAATATAGTGATTGTTAGATATTATATTCCTATAATAATGATAAGAAGATGGCTAAAATTGGAGTGGAATAATGTTTGGTCAATATTTTAGTGAATTTTTATCCTCAGTATTATTATATAATAAATACATATGTCACATGAATAATATACTTGGATGATTTTTTAGGAGTATTTGAAGTTGATTAAGGTGGTGGAATACTATTAAAGTAATCTAAGAAGAATTTATTTTTTTCAAGATCATTGGAATTATTCAAGTGATGATTGAAGTTAATTTGAAGTTATTCTAAAGTAATTTGAAGAGTTTGAGATGTTGTGTATTAGTTTAGAGAATGATGGGGAAATTTTAGGATACAGATTACTGGAAAAAGGAACTGATGCAAAAAAGGTTAATCTAATTATCTAGAGAATTCATAAGGGTCCCTTTTCTTGATATGTAAGAGTAACTATAAACATATAATCTATATGTAATAATTGATGGATAATTATCTATGGTAACATCAATACATAATGTTTATCTATACATTATAGATTGGAATTTTACAAAGTCCTTAGATATTTTGTGTTATGTAAGGGTTGATCTATTTTTCTAGTTGAGAATTTGAAAAAGTTTGTACCTACACTATGATATGTAAGGTTTCTCTATTACAAGTGTAAGGGTACATAACTCATATGTAAGGATTCTCTGGTACATATATAAGTGTGGATCTAAACTTCCAGGAGATATATAATGGTGCATGACATGGTTAAGGAGATGCATAAGATTCATTTACTCATATTTAAGATTCTCTATGAGTTATAGATTGAGATTTTATCAAAGTTTTGACTTTTGATGATATAAGTAAGGTTAATAATCTTGGATGTAAGTCAAGAGTCACCAAGTAAATACATAAACATCAACTAATTTTCCATTACTTAGGAAACAATTTCCCCTATATTCAACATGATACATAAAGGTTTTCTTATTTTATGATAATGTAAGGTTTTTAGAAAGAGTTATACTAAACGAGGGTTTGATTTATATGATTATTTTCTCATATTAGAAAAATAAATATCATAGTTATTTATAGAATGGTTGTGATACTAGTTGATGTATGAGTAAAAATGTTGTACTATGAGGAAGAAGAACACACCATAGTGAATAACCAAGGAATAGAAACCTAATGGTGATAGATAAAGGATTTCAACATGAGAAGATACTTCATGAAAAAATAGTTTAATACATGTTTTCATACTCACATGGACAAAAAGATGCATATTATATAGAGTATAAGAAGTTGTGGGGATTATGATAATCATGAGGAGGAAAGGAAGTTAAGATACTTAGGAATTCATATATAGATATTTTGTATTTTTTACTTGGTATTATATATCTTTTAGTGAATATTTAAAGTTTAGATATCAAAGAGGAAAACATGGTCACATCACAACCATTTACATATGTATTTAATATTAGATAAAATTATCTCTGACAGGCTAAAATGATAATTAAAGACTTGGAATTATGGATAAGATCATGTAGCTGAATATCATTGGACTTTTATATTAAAATATATAAAAAAATATACACATGATTCTATAAATACAAAAAGAAAAATAATAATAAAAATAATAATAATAATAATAATACAATGAAACAAAGATAAAGTAGAGAGAGAATAATTTAAAACTAAATTATACTAAATATATTGAGTATTGAAGAAAGGGAAAAAAGAGACTCGATGTTGCCATCATTGAAGAAATCCTTTACATCAAAGAAAATATAGATCTAATGGTACTAAGAAAAATATAACCTTTGCGCATTGAATTAGAATTAGAGAATATTGAGAAGTATATTTTGTTGACAATGACTATCATAATCATCAAATAATAGTTAGAATACCATTCTATGATATCTATATATCGTAAGAGCAGATAGATAATAGAGGAAACCATTTTTGATTGCTACACAATTGAGACCGCATTTAATATTTTTATATAAGGTATCCTTAAATATTACCACATACTGAGGAAGGAAATTAGATTTATATTGTCAACATAATACCAATGCTTACATGTTGTTCACACTTCATAAGAATCCATCCAGATATGGTATTTAGGGAGAAACGACTGGTTAGTTCCAGATCCTAAGAATAATGTAAGTTGGTGCTTGCATATAATCAAGTTAGTTCTAGGTACAAAAGGGTTCAAGTTAATCCCCTTTCCCTCGTCTAATTCTTGATAATAAAAGATAATTTGCATGTGTTTGGGATAACAACCACTATATACTAAGGACTAGATCATAAATTGTGACTAAAATTCATAGATCCTTGTGTACCTTATTGTGTGTATTTCTTACTTAAACTACTTGCATAAAAATAAAATATGAGGAAATAGTGATAGATATATTCACCTAATAGGTGTAGAGAAAATAGGGGGGAAAGTTTTTACAGGTAATAAGTCACTAATATTGATTCATCCCCCGCCCCCAGTGTGGTTGCACTGATCTTGGTGAAGAAATAATTGACATCATATCCAAAGTTCCACCTCTATTTGGATTCTCAACTTTTTCAGATTTTATGTTGTTTGAGTTTCTTCTCCAAATTAATCATGAAGTGCAGACTTAGAGAAAAATTATCAACTACTAATATGGACATAATATCTTTTGAGACTCTAGAATATAGGAAAAATAAATAAATAAATAATTTGAAGAATACATCCCTTTTATGTAAATAAGAATAAAACAAAACTTCTAGATTCTATAATTGTTATTATATCAGATCTAGTATAGATACTGAATATTTTGTGGAAAATCCAATAGTAATATAATATAAAACAATTCTATCTTAGTATATTTTGAGTTTTCACATAGAGATGAGCTAACTATAATCACTTATCAATATTTCACCTTTTGAGAACCAATTATAAGTGTGTAAGATCAGATTTCTAAATAATTATTTGATAATTCATATGATGAATCATGTTCTTGTTTAGAGGAAACCCTAAAATAGCTACTTAAAGATGTATATGCTTTTATTTTTGTCTCTTTTAAGGATTTTTAAGAGTAAGTCACCCACCTTGAGGAAAATTCTACTTTAAAGGAAAACACCTTGATGAAAAATGAATTAGTGTGCAAAAAATATCACCAAAAAAGTAGAGGCCAAAAACATAAGGAATTTTTATCTTGAAGAAAAATGATCTAGATTTAAAACTTGTTTTCAAAAATAAATCCAAAAGAAATAGTAATCCATGAAAGGGGTTGATAAAAAGTCCCATGCATTGGTTTAAAAGAAAAAATATATCATTGATTTCATGAATGTTCTACTGGAATTCGTGGAAAATAAAATAAAATTTCTTGACACATTGTTGTAAGAGAATAAAAAAATACATGAAGATCAATTTTATACAATTAATTAAGAGTGTAAAGATATATTGAATTAGGTGGAGGATGGAGAAAAAATCATCAATATGAATTGTCTTGAGATTGATGTGAAATTGAAAAATATAGAAATAACACATGTTGATTCTTCGCAAAAGGATGAGAGAAGATTTTCTTCCAGACGTTTGTTTAAGGATTATTCTTATGTTAAAAGACCTATATCACCTATAAAGAAGAGCTTTAGATCATCCAATAATAAACATACTACAAGATCAAAACAAAAGGTACCATCCACTTTAGAAAATAATAATTGTTCTAAATTTGTTTTCATGAACAATGAATAATTTAAATCAATTTCTATATGAAAATGGGTTTATAAAAATTAAAAGGAACCCCCAAATACATTTATGATGGATGGATGAAAGTATACAAGAATATATTTCCCAAAATAATCCCAAATAGAGGATGGACTTTAATAAAAAACAGTAAGCTATCAAAATTAGACAAACTTCTATTCAAAAGGAAAGAATAAGATTTTTTTCTATTATTAGTGATATAAAAGGTTTAGGCACAATGAACTTTATTATTAGCATAATATCATCCTATGGAGTTCAAAGAAAACCTGTATAAAAGGGGATAAAAGTTGAGTTGATGAAAATTCCATATAATAAAAGTAAAAATCTACATATCTCAAACATATTTTAAGGTATTATAAATCTCTATGCTATTTTAAAAAAAAACGGTTATAGTTAAGAATCATGATGGTTTATATTAAAAATGTGCGCCAAAATTATTTAAAAAAATAATACTAAAAATTATTAGGAAAAAGGTAAGTCTAGGATTTATCCTTGGGTAATAAGAAAAATAAGAATGTTAAATCAAGCATACACTAGAAGACCAAGAATAATATCACACAGAGAAGAAGAAGTTGATTCTATTATGGAAGAATAGGGAACACTATGTAATATTGTAATAATTCCATGAGTGTTAAGGTTGATAGAGGAAATATAGAAAAAAATAAATCTAATAATGGAACAAGAGGATTATTTTAGCTGAGGTAATTCCTAAGAAACTATTTGGGAGGTGAAAGAAATCTTGTTAGATCTTAAAGTATTATATAGTCATGCTGCTAACCAAATTCAATATATTAAAGAAGATATGGGAAGCACTGGGAGATGCATGTTCTTTTTTAGATGGTGAAAATAAGAAATTCCCACACAAATATGTAATTTTAATAATAGAAAATAATACAATTCTACCCAAATATAATACTATTTAGAAAATTAGAAGTCAAATTAAGAATAGTTACCTTAAAAATATAGCTAAAGGGGAAGGAGTGACTTGGTTTAGAATCAATTCTCAAAATCTTTTCACTCACTAGGGAGATTAGGAGTCCTACCTTATTCCCATATACATTGTATTTTTATTTCTTAGTAGGGAATTAAAGGTAACATTCAGGGGGTGAATAGAAGATGATCATGCTATAAAATATGTATAGGAAATTTGAAGTCACCATATTGAGTGATATAACATTTGGAATCTTTAATATTAATAAATAGATCAACCTTGATGAAGTGAAACTGAAGTTTACCCATTTTGGAGGAGAATTTTAGAAAGCTTCCAGAATATTTATATTTAATGAAAATATGGAATTCTAAAAATATTTCTTGGAAATTTTAATTAAAAGTGTATGTTTTTGTAGTATCTCATCTTTTTTTTCAAGTGTAAATTCTAAAGTTAAGTGGGATAATTTAGGGTATTCAATGATAATAAAAGTAATAAGAAACTAAGAAATTAAAGGGTTGGTTTCTGAAACAAAACCTTCTAGTTTCTTTGAATTTTTTTAATCTATTTTTTGTGATGAGTGAAAGAATTCAGGTAGAAAACTTTAGGAGAATATATTGGGTAATTGTATCAGCCTGAAAATATATTTTAGAACCCCCTATGAAATATTTTTGATTTGTTATCATGTTCTAATTTGGTTATGGACAACTTTATTGTCTAATTTATTCCCTCTTATTTTTTATACCAAACATTTCTCACATAGACTTATAGTGAAATAATTGATGGTACATAGCTTTAAGTGAATTTATACCACCCACCCTTAAGATTCTTTATATTTATTATAACTGAAGGGGATAGAGAAGAAAATCAAAGAGACATATTGACATGTATTTTATATTTTGGTATTAAAAAAATCACAGGGGGAGATTATTGGACCCACTTGGTGTTGAGAAGTATTTGTTATAATTAAATATTAATTAAATGAGTATGATGTCAATATTTGTTGAGAAGGGAATTTTGGAAGGATTTTTTAGTACTTAAGAATCTTGATGAGAATATTTAGTGAAGTACCCAAGAAAGGTGTCATTATATGTTTAGTTGAGTATATTAGAGAATAAATTGAACCTTGGAGTTTGAAGAACCGTAAAATTGTGATTATCATACTAATGGATGATTTTATTTTTCTAAATTATGTTTGTCACATTTGTTTCCAATGTGTCAATTTTTGTTTATAATATAAGTATCTTGGATAAGTTCGAGAGAATATTTGTTTCTTAGTTTAGAGAAACTTGATAAATATGATGGTGTTTTGCTGATATTTAAATTTTATTCATGATTGAAAAAGTTTTCATGATTTTTATATAAATTTGTTCAAAGGAGGAAGTTGGGAAAATATTAGAGCAATTGAGTTTTCTGAAATGAAGTTACCAAAATTAGTTTAATGGAATAAGTCTATGAGATAGAGAATTATTGGATGCAAAATGATCGAATGGAGGACAGTCTAAGGATTTTATAGACAAAGAAAACTTGAGGTTATATTGGGCATATATAAAGAAAAATTTGTTCCAGATGGATATAAATTAAAATTTTAATAGGATGAATAGTAATAAAAAGTTGTACAATATGTATATATATACAAAGTTGTATTGGAGTGAGAAAAATATAATGTTGTACCGGATGGAGAAAAGCATAAATTTATATCAAATTTAGAGAAATTTGAATTTTTACTAGAAAGATAAAAATGAAAATTTATACCAGACATGGATAAATACAAAGTTATACCAGATGGAGAAAAATAAAAAGTTTTAATATATATAGAAAAATAAAAAGTTGTATCGAATGGATAGAAATAAAAATTCTACGGAATGAAATTTTATAAGACCATTAGATGGAGAAACCCATACTGATGAATTATATGAAGATCACCATATGGAGTAATGTTATGATCATTGAACTATGATATATGAATATTAACAGATGGATAATCTTTAGTTTTTTGGATAAATGTTTCCGAACAAAGTGTCTCCAGATGAAGAAGAATCAGACGAAGGTTTGAGGTACTTTACAAAAAAAATTAAATTCATACATTATAATGATGTTTATTTGTATTATCAACTTTTATAAATCTAACTAATATTTGAAAAATATTTTTAGAGTTCATTGATGTCAATATTTGAGGAAACTTCTATGAGTAATGTTGATATAGATTAATTTATAGGTTTTTAAGGTAGTAAAGTGAAGAATAAATTGAGAGGGAAACACAAATTTATAGCCCACGTTTATTCCTTACTTTTTAGAAGAATTTGAGCCTATAAAAGGAGGAGAGATCATTTAGAGTTATTTTTGTTGGAGATAATTTATCTTCAGAGGAGGTATTGTAAGTTCAACATGAGTTATTGATCAATAATCTACTTAGTTAAAGAAGATTAGATTTAATGGAATATATCTAGATAAAATTGTTCCAGATATAGAAGTTCTAAATGGAGAAGTACCAGACGGACAGCGTACTAGATGAAAAAGGATCATCAGACCAAGGTTCGTCAAATAAAGGTGTACCAGAAAGATTTATACCAAACATAGTGTATCAGAAAAACGTGCATCAAACTAAGGATTATCGGCCACAATATACCAAACAGAGTATTACAATATTGAAAGTTTCTAGTGAGGTTTTATTTTATCTTTATCTTTAATATCATGAGAAATTTTCAAGACTAGAATAATTTTTAGAGAGATATTGAATATCTTGAATAATTTGTACACAAAAAAAAAAGGAGATCCAACTTGATTATAGAGGAAGACTATCTAAAGAATAAGATCTTTCTACACTAGATCAATACTGAAGAAGGAACTTGTGGATGGGGGGTATAACAAACTTCTAAAGGCATGTGATTGGTGGGTATAACCAATCACTAAAGAATCTTGTAACATGGGGTATAACTAGTTATTGAAATTTGTAATTTAGGGTTATAAACAATTACTATTGAAGTTAATAGAGAATTTATGTTGGGGGTATAACTAACATGGTAAGGAGTAGTTTCTCATATTAAGTTTTAACCTTATAAATATTTTGTGTTATTATCTCTCTTTATATTTACTATATACAAGGTGAGGTTGTGAGATATCTTTGAGTGGATAAAAAATATAACATGTTTTAGAGGTAGATTTTGATATATAAAAATTAAAAATAAATGTATCACTGATTCACCTCTCCCTATCTTATTGATCTTAAACTAATCTAGGCACATCAATTAGTATTATATAGAATCATTACTATGAAATATCCAACTATCGACTGGGGATATAGAATATAAATTCAGTTAACAACAAGGGTGTTATTTTATTTTATGGAAATAACTATCATAGTTGGAAGAATAGGATGTCACTCAACCTTTTATCACTTTTCCTCAAGGTTAGAGATGATTCTACAATGGTATTTACCCCCTTTAATGAGGTCGTTATGACTACAGTTGATAATAAAAATATATAAGTTGGTATAAAATCTCAAAATTCCATTTTTATAGCTCTTTTAGATAATGTTTATACAAAATTTATGGGGTTTCCAATTACTAAATATATGTGGGATAATTTGGGAAGCATTTATTAAGGAAAGGTAAAAGTCAATGAAGATAAGTTACAAATTTAGAGAATTATATTTTAAGGTATAAATATGGTTGATAATGGAAATATTTATAAGTATATTATAAGGGTTGATGAAATTTTTGGTAATATCATAGGTTTTGTTGAGAAGATGGAATATTTTACTATTATTAAAAAACTGATGAGAAACTTTCTAGATAGGATTGATCCTAAGGTTTCAACAATAGAAGATCGATAGTATCTATCTCTAGATTAACTTCATAACATTATTTTAGTATATTAATTGATAAAAGTAATGTTATTTAATAAGATGGATAATGATAAGATAAATATTGATTCTATGTCAAAATGAAGGTTCATAGATGAAGAAATAGAATTAAAATAAATTAATTTATATTTTGATGAGGATAAATAGGATTTTAGAAAAAATTATTAATCTTCTTTCTAAGAGATACAAAAAGGGAAATCATAAAGGAAAAGGTAAAAAATCTCTTAAATGATGTAATTTTAAGTAAAGTGTCTATTTTTTAGGTATCATTCCAAATAATGAGATTTTTTATTCTAAGTTTAAAAAATAAGATAAGAAGTCTCAAAAATAGAATTTAAAGAAATAAAAGAAAATGTTTTCTATAAAGAAGAATAATTTTTTGAGTAGAAAAGAGTGGGATACTTCATCATCTAGTAATGAATTTGATAGTGAAGTAAAATTCTCAACTCATATTAAAAGGTAAGGTGATTCATCAAGTAATAATGATGATGAAGAAAAGATAATATAATTCAAACTTATTATAAAAGAAAAATTTGAAACAAATCTTGATAAAATTACACAACTCAAGAAGGATAAGAAAATGTTGAATAAAGAAACTAAGGATATCATTTTTGAGAATAATAAGTGTATAAAAAAGGAAATTACACACATTAATTAGATTGGTATATATAAATTGAAAGTGGTTTAGCTATAAAATAATTTTAATGATCATAAAGAAACATTATCCAGATAAGAAGATCTTGATAAGGAAGAAACAAAACTTGTTGAGGTAAGTAAGAAGAATATATTTAAGTTAGCTAAATTTTTTATTATGGTAAAATATATTTAGTAAATATTATATGAAAAATAGAAAGAATTTCCTGAGACATAAACAATGTATCTTGTAACACAAAGTGAATTAAAGAAACTTATAGAAGACTTCACAAAAGTATTTTAGGTTAAAGGATAATCTTCTTAAGATGGTGAAAAAGAAGTGTTTGTAGAGGAAATTTGATTCCTTCCTCAAACAAATACATCCATAGTTTATAAAGAGACAAAAACACTATAATTTAGAGAATAACTACTATCAATCTACTAGATCAATATTTATAGGTCACTACTGGTGTTGTGAAGTATTTGGGAACAAGGCCTACTCATTCTTGTAAAATATATCTCTACTAAGAAATATGTATAAATCAATGGGGTGATATGATAAGAATATAATATAAAACTTATTAAGAAATCAAGATGAGGAAGAAAAGAAAGTTTAGAAGGTGAAAAATACTAAAGTTTCTAGTGATAAATATGAGAAACTTAATAAAGTTAATAAAATAAATAAATGGTGCTTATTTATTTGGACATATAAAATAGAAAAGGCTAGAAAGAAGGAGTAAGAACAAATGCTTGCTAAATAAAAAGGGAAGAGATAGGCCTAATAATATGAGAATAAATTTAATGATGATATATCTATAAATGGTAGTTTGAATATTTAAAATAAATGTTAGTGGTGTGAAAAAGATAAGCATGGTACTAAAAATTGTATGAATATCTTACCAGCAAAATAGGAAATCATGAAAACTATGTTTCAAACTCAATAGAATGGAGATATTTTAAAAACTTAAGAGAATATGAAAGCTTAGTCTAAAGACTCAGTAGATAAGAATAAATCCATTATAAAATCTGTGAAGGCTGATAACAACGAAGAAAGCACATCCCATGCTATTTCTAATAAGAATAATAAGTATTATATACTAAGAGAGGACTCTCATACTGAATGTTAATTCTAAGTAACATTGAGGTTTCTCCTTATTCCCAATATTATTATTTATTATAAAAAAAATTACAAGGAATTGAAGGAGGAAGTATAAGAGATAGCTAAGTGTTGTAGTGTTTTTATAGTAAAAAGAGATATCCATCATGAAACATTTTAATCATTATGATGAGGGAAATATTTCCACACTTTTGCGGGTGAAAATATAAATATAAGGTATGTTTGTCAAACTTTAATCACTTTCCTTGATTTTATCAAACTAATCATTAAGGATGAGTGATGATTGTTGTGAAAGCTGAGAAGTAGGGGGGTTGTGTTTATAAATTTTAATTGTTTTAATGTGTTTATTTATATGGATATAGGATTTACCATAAAAAAAACTTAGTCAAATATCCCTTGATATGATGGAATAAGCTTAAAGAGAGTGTTATATAAAAAAATTATGGAAAACATTGATCATCTTGATTTATACACTTGTTTTCTACATCGGGTTCACCCATATAGACTTATATTTGTCTATGTAAAGGATCTTGGTTTAGATATTCATGTGATACTATTCTTATCTCAAGAAATTTTTTCATGATTTTGAGATTAAAGAAGATAAGTTTAGATGACCTCTATGTTTCCCTTTTCATTTGATTATCAATAATAGAGAGAAAGAAAATGAACACACATATCGGGGAGAAATAATTAATCACACATATTGACTTTGAAGATGTGTGGGGATATTGACAACAAATTCAAAGGGGGGTTATTTTTCCAAAGTGTGTTGGTTGTATTTTTTTATCAATATATCAATTTGTGTTTATAGGAAAAGTATCTTAGAGAAGTTGGAGAAAATATTTACTACTTAATTTAGAGAAACTTTATAAATCTAATGGTGTTTTTCTGATCTTCAAAGTTTGTTCATGATTACTAAAGTTTTCATGATTTTTCGATAATGTTTTTTGAAGGAAGAAGTTGGTGAAAATTTTATAGAACTAATTTTTTAGAATTTGGTGACCAGACTAAGGATAACATAATGAGTATATTGAATAGAGAATGATCAGACGTAAAATGATCAAACATAGAATGATTAGATGAAGAAAAGTATAAGGATGTTTTGGACAAAGAAAATTTGAAGTTGTGTCAGATAGAGATAAATACAAGGTCATATCAGATGAATAGAAATAAGAATTTGTGTTGTATGGATATAAATTCAAAGTTTTATTGGACAAACATGACTAAAAATTTATACTAGATGGGAAAAATAAATAGTTATATCAGATGGAGGGAAGTAAAAAAGTTGTGATGAATGGATAGAAATACAAAGTTATACCAAATTGAGAAAAATAAAAATTTATAATAGACATAGATAAATAAAAATTTATACCATATAGAGAAAAATTAAAATGTGTACTACATGGAGAAATATACAAATTTTTTCTTAATGGAGAAAAAAACAAAGTTGTACCGGATGGAGAAAAATATAAATTCTACCAAATGAACTTTTATAAAACCATCATATGGAGAAAACCAAATGGTGGAAATATATTAAGATAATTAAATGGAGAAATTTTATGATCATTGAACTATGATATGTGTATATTATCATATATATAATATTCAGTTCATTGGAAAAAGGTTTCCGGATGGAGTGGCTATGGATGAAGAACCAAACAGAGGCTTGAGGAACCTTACAAAACTTTTTAAAATTCATACATTGTGGAAATGTTGAGATGTAATATCAATGTTTTTAAATCTAGATGATGTTTGTAGAATATTTAAAGAGTTTTTTTACACTGATATTTGAGGAAACTTTAATGAATAATGTTGACTCTGATTTATTTGGAGGCTTTAAATGCAGTCAAACAAAGAATAAGTTAAGGTGGAAATAAGGATCTTATGTTTATTCCTTACTTTTTAGAGTAAGTTTATCCTATAAAAGGAGGATATATCATTTAGATATATTTTTATTGAATCTTATTGATCATTATAGGAAGTATTATAAGTTCAATGCAAGTTTCCAATTGAGAATATAATTAGTTGAAGAATAGAAGAATCAGATGGAAGAGTTTTAAAAAAGGTGTTCTAGAAAGAGAAGTTCTCTATAGAGATGTACCGAATAGAAAAAGTACTGGATAAAGAAATAGAATCATACTAAGTTGAATTGAAAAGAGATTCATTTGATCTAGGTGCATCATACTGAAGTGCATTGGATAAAGTGCATCTGACTGAGGTGTATCAAGAAGAGTTGCATCAGACAAAGGTGTACAAGACATAGGTGTGTCAAACACAGTGTATCAAACAAAGGTGAATTAAACTAAGTATTTTTAGACACATCATAGAAAATTTAGTATTGTTTTATGGATAATTACTGGTGAGGTTTGATTTTATCTTGGTCTTTCAAGACCAGGAGGAGGTTTTGAGACTAGTAGACTTTTTAGAGAGCTACTGAATATCTTGAATAAGTTGTACATAGAAAAAGTTGATCCTAATTTAATGATTATAAATACCATCCTAATTTAATAAAGTTTTTAATTAGGGGGTATAACCAATTACTATTTAAGTTAATATTGATTCCACATTTGGGGGTATACCAACATATAAATTAGTAGGTTCTAAAATTGATGTCAAACCTTGTAAATATAATTTTTGTATATCTCTCTTTATATTTACCATATATTACATGATGTTGTGAGATATCTTTTACTAGATCAAATCTCTAACATGTTTTAGAGGTTGAATTTGAGAATAATTTTTAAAAATAAAGGGATCATTGATTCTCCCCCTCCCCCTATTAGTGGTCTTACAACAATCTAGGCACTTCATATTGCCAATAAGGGGAAAATATAATGTGAGGAGTTTGTAATTATCTTTCCATTAAAAAACTTTTATATTTTTTAAATTTTGACAAAGATTATTGAAGTTTGAGATGTTTCCATTGAATTGTTGTAGATACATGTACATGTAGAAAAGGTTTAATGAGATTATTGAGTTGGTCCCAATATTTGATGGATACTACTTATCTTTCAAATATAGGTAAATTTGATGAATGATAAAGTTTTCACTTGAAGGTTCATGTGAATAATTTATTTATATGATTTGAAGAAGTTGAAGGTATGATAAGTGTTCTATAGAGAATGGTGATTTATGGATATTATATATATATATAAATAAGCTAATAAGTTGTATGGTATTATAGTGTAATAAAGGCTGGTTATTATTCAAGTGATGTTATATCCTAAGTATTATCATATGGTGAAGAAAAAAATCTTATGAATAATATACTTGGATGATGTTTGAGGAGGATCTAAAGTTATTTGAGGTAGTGGAATATTATTGAAGTAATATAAAGAATATATATATGTTGAAAGAGATTTTGAATTATTACAATGATTATTGGAATTGATTTTAATTTATTACAAAGTAATTTGAATAGATTGAGATGTTGTAAAGAAGTTTGGAGAAGGTTGGAGAAATTTTTTGTTATAGATTACTAGAAAAATGATAAAGGACCCAATGTGTAATGGTTGATCTAATTCTGTAGAGAATACATAAGGCTCCCTTTACTCAATATGTAAGATTTAATATAAACTTAAACTCTATATATAATAGTTAATAGTGAGGAATTTTTGGAAATGTAAATATATACAGTTTGTCCAGACCTTAAAAGCTGGAATTTGACAAATCTTGAGCCACACTATGGTATGTAAGGGTTGATCTGTTTTCCTCATTGATAATTTGGAAAAGTATAGAGCATCCAGGTGATACATAAGGGTTCTCCAGAACATTTTTAATATTACTAAACTCATATGTAAGGTCTCTCTAGTGCATTTTTAAAGTTTTATTAAAAAGTATAGGTTATGTGAAAGGGTTTATTCCATGGTGAAATAGATATGTAAGAGTCATTTACTTATACATAAGATTCACTTAGAGTTAAATATTGATAATTTGAAAATGTTTTTAGATACACTAAGATATGTAAGGGTAAAAAACATGAACATAAGGGTATATGTAAGAGTCACTAGGTTGATATGTAAAGGTACAAATATTTTCCATTACTTACATGAGATTTACTCTGTGATTCAATGTGATAGTTAAAGGTTTTCTTATTTTCTAATAATTTGAGATTTCTAAAAAGAAGTATTTTGAAGGCGTATTTCATTTATATGATTATTTGATAATATTAAAAGGATAAGAATAACAATTCTTTAGGGAATTATCATGATACTAGCTAATATATGAGGAAAAAGATTACATCGTGAGGAAAAAGATCACACTATAGTGAATAACCAAGGAAGGGAAATAGAATGGAGATATAGAAAATCTTGTGTTATTATGTGATCCTTAACACTATAATAGTTCATTTCTTGTGGTCATGAACATATGGATAATGATATAAAAATTTCATGGAGCAAAAAAGATCATGAAGATTATGAGAATCATGAGGAAAATAAGCTGAGAGATATGGGAAGTTAGAGATAGAGATTCAATTTTGTTATTTGGTATTCGATAGATATTAGTGAATTTTTAAAGGATTAATATTAAGGAGGAAATCATAGTCACATCATGAACAGTTATCTATGTATTTAATATTAGATAAAATTATCCCTGACAAGATGGAATGAGAATTGAAGATCAAGAATTATAGAGAAGATTACATAGTCGAATATATGGGATATATATATTAAAAATATAGAAAATAAAAATATTCACATGATTATATAAAGATAAAAAGTAGAATAATAAGATAATGAAAAAGGAAAAGGGAGAGAGAAGAACTCAAGACTAAACATTTGTGAATATCTTGTGTATTAAAGAAAGATAAAATAGGGACCCAACACTGTTATTACTAAAAAGATCCTTTGTTTCAAAGAAAATAAAAATCCAACACTATTAAGAAAGAGATAAACATTGTATAGTGAAAAAGAATAAGTGGAAAATATTGATAAGTTGATGTTTTTATTACTAAATATCACAAGCATCAAATAATAGTGTGAAGACCACTCTATGATATTTTTATATCATAAAAACTAAAGGATAAGAGAGGTAACCATTTTTTATTATTATAGAATTGAGACAGCCTTGAATATTTTTGGAAAAGGTAGATTTAAGTATTGATTCATACTGAAGAAGGAGTTAAAATTTAACTTGTTGAGAGAATACTTGTGCTTACCTATTAATTACAATCTAAAAGGAACCAATCGAATTTGTTATTTGGAGAGACAAAACTAGTTGGTTTCAGATCCTAAGAAGAGTGCAAGTTGGTTCTTGCATGTAATGTAGTTGTTATCTGATACAAATGAGTTTAAGTACATACCCTTAACCTAGGATAATTATTGATAATAAAATATAAATCATGTGTAGGGGGTAAAAAACACCATATATCGAGGACTAGCTTACACATTATGAGTAAATCTTGTAAATCCTTGTGTGCCTTGTTGTGTTGCTTTCCTTATTAAATTAATTGCATGAAAATTGAAGGTGAGGAAAGAGTGAAATATTCATTCATAAAATAGTTTTAGATGTAATGTGGGGGAAAATGTTTTAATTAGTTATAATTAACTCACACTAATTCACCCCACCCCCCACCCCTCAGTGCAGTTTCATAGATTTTAGTGGAACAACAAATACTTCCCTCAAACCAAATATCACACATTAGAACCTCTATTTAAATAATAACCCACCTAATCTAAAAAAATTTAACCATTTTTTATCACCAGGACATGTCACCAAACTAATTATATTATAAAAACTTTTGATAAAAGGCACAACTAGGGATATGCATTTTTTAACCAATCCATAAGTATCATTACAATGTGGAATTGGGGGTATGTCATCCATATCACACAAAGGATAAAACATAGCTTTGATACCACTTTCCATGATCATTCCTCACATCCCAAACTATATTAGGCCCAAAACATAATCCCAATTGGTATTATGTCCTAAAACCAATTTGTGTTTAAATAATTATCCCATAAAACTTATATGTTAGCCAATACCCATTTATGAAACTGATGTGGGATTTAGGCTAGAACCCAATATAAAAATTAGAAAAATAAAGTGATAATCCATCCAACCTAAATAATATATCTACCAACTTTTAATAATGATGTTTAAATACTCAATATATCAATCAAATTATCATATCTAATCATGTTACTAGAAATTTATTTAAAAAACATGGATTATAACCACATCTCATGATCAATGCTCATAAATCAAATTGATACCTCAGCATACTACTAATACTAAGGTATAACATAACACAATATCATCCTAATTAGTATCTCACATCATATCATTGTATTATAAAATGTTATGGACCAAGGCTTAACATAGATCAAGGTCAACCCCCATAATGTTTCATATCATGCCATCACTCCAATAAGTGGTCAAATCCCTATATCATATCAAAATATAATCATAAATTAATTTATCATATTGGAAAATTGTAAAATTAATATTTCATTCATCTATTTCAGTACATTATTCAAAACATAATTTATCATTACCTCAACACATTAATCAGTTCCAAATAAACTATAAATTTTATCACATCATTCATTATTTCAGCATTTACCAAATTCATCGTATCATTCTATGCTTATTCATTCATCATTTAAAATCATATTATTCATCATACCCTTTTTAAAATATTCAATAATTTTTTAATATCTCATGATAATTCATTAATCAAAATATTTAATTTTTAGCATACAAACTCCTGTCAAAATCCTTATTTAATTCACCTAGAAATAATTTCTTCTACTTTTTAGTTCATATACAATTACTCAAAATCAAACACATTATATTTCATTCAAAACAAAATAAAATTATCAATCATGAAACCCCTTTTCAATCTCCTTTAAACATCATAATTTATATTCCTCTTTTTCAAATTAATAAAATTTCACAAGTCATTTAATTTTCCTTTTTATTCACTTTTCATAATTTTTAACATTAATAGTCAATTCATATTATGAAAAAATCCATCATATTCCTCAATTGATCAAAATATTTCGTAGTAAACCATTTCATATCAAAAAAATCATTATCACTCAAAAAATCAATTATGAATTAAATCACTAATTCAAATTAATTCAAACCATTCTTAGCATGAAAACTCACTTAAAACCCATTTTAAAATCAACATTATCTTGGTATAAATCACTATTATCAAGATAATTCCCGATTATAATATTCCCCTAACTCAATACCATTAGTTAAATGTTTAACCAATTTATTTATAGTATAATTTAGTTAATTACATCACATATCAAAAATGAATTATCAAGTAGACTTCCCTTTACATGATCTATAAATGTTTTAAATTCATATTACATCACTTTAAATCAATTATGATTTTATTAAATCCAAATTCTCATCATCATATTATTATTATCTAATTTCCAACATATAGAAAAAATATTTAAATTAGGTGTAATCCCTTTACAATGTTCCTTTTATTAATTCAATTAACATATCATCAATGTAATTCAATAATGAGTTTAAAAAAATATAATATCACATAATAATTCTTTATCAACAATATTATAACAAATAAATAGAAATAAATAAATTATCCATCATAAATAATATATAATCTCATTTTAGTTCACTCAACACTATTAGCTCAATCATTGTCTCATTAACTTAACAATGCCTCCAGTATATTTTCTTGTAAAAAATATGTTATTAAACCTTATAATCCATTTAATTAATTACATATTTAAATTAATTTCCACCTAATTTTATTTAATCCATTCTATATTAAAATCATCTACAATACACACATGATTCAACCTCATTCCATTTAAATCACTCTATATAAAAATCACTCATAGTACACACATGATTCGCATAAAAACATTTATTTAAAGTTCAAAAGAATAATCTAGATCACCTACCTCTCTATCAATAATCAATCGGCACCAATAATAGATGAGCATTCTTACTCAATTGCTATAAATAAAAAATCACATCAACTAAAAGTATAAGAATGAATTAAAACATAACAATAATAAAACCACATTTCCTTCCAAAAAAATCATATGACAAACTATCTTATTAATATTATGGTCACAATGATAGGAGGTAAAATCCCATCGGTGACGTTCATCTAAAATGGGAAAAATCTCCTTGGATGTAAACTTATAAAATGGTGAAATTCAATAAATGACCCTCATTAAAACTAGGTTATCCACAACATCATCAACCTGTTGAACAACCACTGACCACCTGATGGACACCATCCACCAGGTGACAACCATCAGCCACCCATTGGTTAGTCTATAGCCTTTACTGCTCCTTTATCTCAGCTACTAGGTAACCAATCCACCAACATAAAGTACCTAGTGTTATTAGTTGTCTAGAAACAAGTATGCTACCTAAAAATCCCTTTTAATTCCACATTGTCTGCTAAAATTTCTAAAATTTAAGAAACTTAAACTCAAATAAATCAAATATATACCGAAAAAAACCTAGAGTCATTATACGATACATCACCTATAGATGTCTCCTACTACTAGAATCATTGAATATAGGTCCCTGGTCTCTACAAGATATCCATGAACTTCCTGATCCAAAACATCTCAAACTACAAATTCCTATATAATAATATAGTTTTCTAGAAATCCACCTATGATCTCTTCAGGTCCTCGGCTATTATGTGGATTAAAAAACCATCCCATATCTACTATTACTATTTCTATATTGGATAACACCCAAACATGAGCTTATCTTGATCAGTATTTTCTATACTATTAAAGCTCGCTCAATTAACATTATAGACATACTAAGTCCCAGAGTGCTTGCCTATCCCCAAAAATCAAATAAAGCACTAACTCCAAATTTATAAACTCTTAACTCATCACCAACATAAAATTAATAGTTTTGTAAACTCATATCTCTATCTTCCCCCTCTTGTTAGAGATGTTGATCTTCAGTTAAAACCACTACTTCAAAATATTAAGGAATCATGGGAGTCTGATTCCCTATAGTCTCACCTCTAGTATATTATCTTGGAAACAAATCTATAGAAAAATAACACATATTATATTAACCTAGACCTAAGTATATGAATGTATATGAAATGAATAAATGTATTCCCTCAATCCACCCAATGTGAACCACCATTCCCAGCTTAGTATGCACAATCATCATAAAACAATGAAACTATATAATGCATCCTATCATGCCTACAATGTACCCAATATATAGCATACTCATCACCAATATATAGTCAATATATGATCAAGGGTCATGAAAAATTTTAAGTGGGTCACTCACATCCATAGTTAGATTCCTTAGTTTAATTGGTACCCAAATTTTAGTACCATTACCTCACCAAGATGAAAAAGATATTACATGTTCCTACTCCAAACTTCAATCTTGACCTCACCAAATGCTCTAACCAATTGATATCATAATCCAAACAATTCATGTATGTTAGGAAAAAATTAAAAATACAACTCCATTGATTAGCATAAATATTTAATTACTTTTTATAATTTTTTAATTTTTTTTTGTGTGTTTTTCTGGTGAAAATGGTTTTGATAAGGTAGTTTACAGGATTTAGGATAATTTGGGAATAATAAATGAATATTGAATGTTAATAATGTGAAATTAATTCATTAAATCTATGATTTTAAACATGATTCATTTGGGATAATTCACTAAATATTTGATATTTTTTCATTTTGGGAAGTAACGGCGTGTAAGACTAAAGAAAACAATAAAGGGGATACATATGAATTTGTTGAGAAATAAATATGGTGACAACACAAAAATGCTTCTCGTGTAAAAATCCAATCAAGAAACATAATAGTTTTTTTATGCACCACATTCTTGAGAGATGGAATTGGAGTACTAATGATTCATGCATCAAGGATCAAGAAGGAATCACAATTCTAATGTATTTTGTTCCAAGACCTAAGGTTCCACCAAAATATCATTAATCCTAGAATTATTTATCAATGGATCATAAATTTATATAAATTACAAGCATTGAATTACTCGGATAGTGAAATAAATAATGATGGGTGGAAATAATACTCAAGATAGTGTTGGAAAGTGATGTCGAGTGAATATGAATGGAAGGAAGCTCACACAGACAGCAATCAACCTAAGAATAAAAGTGTTGCATCCTAATATAATGAACACAACTCAATTACATATTCATAGGAAACTTAATAAAATGAAAAGTTAGGATAATAATAGGTGTTGTAATGATTTTTTCTTTGGAATTAAAAGGGTCATGTATCTGAGCTAGTGTCACATGTCCAATGTTATATGTTCATCATGAAAATTCCAGAGTGTCTACAATACTGGTAGTGAAGTCCATCCAATGCTACTAGTGTTTATAACCCTACATAATGTCAGAATTCTAATTCCACCTATATATTTAATGAAAATAATTTTTTCAACCCAATATAATTTAAAGTATATAATTTTAGAAAATATACAGTTTGATTGAAATACTACTGAGTGATATTAATGTCGCAATTAAACTTGATATTAGGAAAACCTTTGATACCATTTACTAGAGATTTATCTTCAAGGTTTTTTAAGTCTTTGGTTTCAGCGATATTTTCATTAGTAAAATCAATTCCTTGTTCAATTCAGCCTCTATTTCTATTACTGTAAATGGATCTCTTAAGGGATATTTTAAATGTACCAAGGGTGTCATGAAAGGTGATCCTTTATCTACAATCCTATTTTCCATAGCTGAAGATTACCTTAGTAGGATTCTCACCAACTTGGTTACTCAAAACAGACTTAAACCCATTCAGGCGGCTAAAAACTTAAGTGTGCCTATGCATCTCTTTTATGCTGATGACATCATTCTTTTCTTACAAGGCGATAAAAAAATATTCAAAAACTTAAAAGTTCCTTGACTCATTATGAAGAGCTCTCTAGTAAATCTATAAGCTGGGGAAAATATTTTGTCTTCTTTAAAAAAAAACTTTGCTCATAATAGAAAAAATGACATCATCAATTATCTCAATATCAAGGAAGGATCCTTCCCCTTCAAATACCTTTGTGTTCCTATATTTTGGAGAAGACCTAAATCCATTTTATTTTCCGCCATTTTTGACCAAGTGGTCAACAAGATTTCCTCCTGGAAGGGTAAATCCCTCTCCATGGTGAGAAGTTTTTTTTTGTGAAATCCACTATTATGTCAAAGTTGGTCTACTCACTGGTGATTTATAAATGGCCCATTGGTATTCTTAAAAAATTAATTTTTACATAAATAATTTTATTTGTAATGGTAGAATTCTTGAAAGAAAAATTGTGACCATCTCGTGGGCTACTTGTTGCAAACCATTGGATAAAGGTGGTATTGGTATTAAAAACCTCCGGCTATTTAATGATGCTCTTTAAGCTAGACTCACTTGGAGATTGATTATTAATAACTCCGACTCCATCACTTTTCTTAGAAAAAGATTCACTGACAAACTTAGGAAAGGAAATTTGAACTATATCCAATCATCTATCTGGCCCTCCATTAGACAATCTTTTGCACACATTATGGCCAACTCTAGATGGATGGTTAGTGTAGATTCTTCCATAAAATTTTGGTTGGATAACTAGACTAGTGTCCCTCTAACTCCATCTTGGTGAACACCAATTATACTATAAAAGATATCATGCATTCTGGTATATATGACCTACCTGATAACATCATGCATATTATCGACAATTACTCCTATGCAAATGATGATTTTATTATATGGGAACCTGCTCACAATGGGTCCCTTAACTCAAAAAAAATTTACAATCATAACATTACTAATCTGGATCTCAGTTTTTTTTTGTTAAAATAATTTAATAAGAATTGGATTAAGCCTTCGAGACTTAATCTTGTATAACGTATTTCCTACAATCGTGTTCCCACTAAGGTTTGTCTTCAATCTTTCAGAATAAAAATTTCTTCTATGTTCCATTTTTTCTACCAGCATAGGGAAGATTATAACCATCTATTTTTTTCTTATTCTATAGCTTCAGCACTTTGGAATTATATTACTGACTTTTTTGGCTGCATATTGTTACACTCTAACTCTATTAGCTCTCAAATAAAATACTATGTGGAGCTAAAATCTTCACATAAAATCAAAAACCTCTTCCTAGTAGTAGTGGAGGAGCTCCTACACGTGATCTGGTATGATAGAAATGTTCTTATTCACAAAAATTACTCATTCAATCTTAATTCAGATCATACTTGAATTCGAATGGCCATCAAGGATGCCTCTTTAATACAAAAATATTATTGTGATAACTCCGTTGGTGATTTCAAGATCCTTCGTCGCCTCAGAGTTGATGGTATCTAAAGGAAACCAAAGCTCACCTCTGATGTTTTCTAGAAAAACCCGCTTCTGAGATGGATTAAACTGAATATTGATGGAGCTTCCAAAGGCAATCCAGGACCTGCTGGTTATGGTGCTATTTTCAGAGATTCTAATGGGTGATGCCATGGATGCTTTTTTGGAAGTTGTGGTACATCCTCATCCTTGAAATTAGAAATAATGGGTGTGATTCACGCTGTGGATTTCATCAAGAAAAAATGCTAGAACAACATCTGGATTGAGAGTCACTCATCCACCGTTGTTCAGGCTATTTGGAATGGAGAAATACATCTTTCCTGGCCTATCACTACTCTTTGGATGAGATTCTTGTCTTCTCTCCTAGATATCAACTACATTTCCACACACACCTTTCGTGAGGTGAACAGGGTTGCTGACAGTCTTGCTAACATGGGTAGCAGTCAGGACATTACTTGGAAGGAGGATCTACCTGTTGATCTCCTACCTCTTTATGAAATGGATTGTAAAAAAATCCCTTACTTCAGAATAATGTAATCCCCCCCATAATTTATTTAATAAATTGTGTCTTGTCCCTTTATTGAGACACCACCTTTTAAAAAAACATAGAGGGAATGAACAAATAGTATATACTAAAATAATCAGCATACATTTGTGTATAACCAAATTGGATAATCCCACAAATGAATTTACAATTGGCAATTGATCCTAATGATATTATGGATTATCTATGTAGGTAAATATAAAAGATATTTATGGTTGAAATGGAGATGTTATGTATTGATAGATTATATATAACGATCTCATAATTTACAGCCATATGGATTAATCACACTTTTTAAAGAAGAAGTATAGGATGAAGATACCATGTACATAGGAAGGTTTTCCTAGTTCCCATTTCTAAGGTTTAAAATTTGGAAGAGGAGGAGAACACCATAGGAGGAGGACCCAAGAATCATATAAAATCATTCTTGATCTAATTTTTATTTTAATAGTTTTAATATAAGCATGAATATATAGTTTCATAGGGGGGTATGGGTGATGTGGAGTTATTGATCATTGTTAATGCTTGAATGAATTAATTTCTACTTTCGTGGTGGTTCAGTGGTAAGGGAGGAGGGTCATAGCAACGGTGTTTATTTGGAGGTATGGGGTTAAAATCCAGGATCCCACTCTTGGGAGAATTTTTTCCTCCCCGGTCTGCTCACCTTGATGGGTCACCCGGTGCTTCATCGGGTGGGAAGAAGGGTGCATCCCACCTAGAAGGCAGATTTTTGTGTCAAACCATTGATGATCAGGATTTCACCCCATGGTATGCTCTTCCATCTCAGTTGGAAATGGATCCTTCCCAATTGGGTCTCTCTCTGGAGTGATCTCTTCATGGAAAGAGGGTTGTTGGGGTGGAGGGCTCAAAAAGCGCACTCCTAAAGATTCCCTTTTATAAAGATTAAAAATTAATTACTAGTTATTTTTCTCTTTTGTTCTTAATACTTCACTAGCTTGATTACCTATATCATGATCCTTAAAGATTAGGTAAATTAATGAGAGTTCAAATTCATCCTATACACCAGAAAGGAAACAATTTTTTATAAATAATGAAAGCCTCTTAATAAGACTAGGCATATATAGATTTTAGACTTTAAATATAACTCCCTTAGTATATTTAGACCACACAACTTTATAGGGACATATAGTTTCACTAAGAATTTAGATATTGTGTTAATGGATCACTTGAATGAATGAGTGATCATGATAGAAAAAAATCAAAAAAAATCAAGTATAAATAGTTTGATTCAATGAGATTAACCCAAAACCCCTCATTTTCACCTCGCTAATATTCTAAAAATTTTAATATTACTTTCATACTAACTCACATAGTGTCTTTGTTTTGTTTCATGTTACTTTTGTTCCCAAAAAAATACTAAAAAACACACTCCAGTCATTCTTTACATTCATTCAATACAAGTGGACTATAATTGTGAATTACATCAATGTTTTCCCTTTGATAATGACCTAGGGTACTCCCAATTAATGAGCTACAAAGATATTGTTCACTTGAAGAAGGCTGTGTATTTACCACTACACAATTAGTTCAAGAATACACCCATAGAAAACATAGCTCCAAACACATAAATATAGAAAAAACCATAATCCAATACCCCTCTAGGGTATATTTCATCAAACTTTAACTACATGATTCATTGAAAACCCATGAACTGAAATAATATAGGTCAGCTCCACTACTCACTTGATCCTGAAAAAATAAATATACAAGTAAGGGTGATTATATCCACATACTCAGTATTCCATCCTCAAATTTATCGAATAAAGTTAATATCATGCATACATAATAATTAAATTAGTGAAAATATTTCACATAATAATGATCTCTCCATTAAGTTATACCAATTAGTAAACTAAATTCAACTCTCAACTAGGAAAACACATCAGGATAGAAATATATAGCACACCTCCTAGTGTATCATTCACCTAAGAAATAGTTAAACCATATTATAAGAAAACACACTCTCCTATTAAAAATTATTTATATTATAATTTACATCATAAAAATGTAAAAAGGACCCCTAAAAACCAACACACACCATCTAATGCCCTAAACCCCAACATCTAACACTATATCACTAACTCAATATCATAACTACACTACAACCATACCCATAACTCAAACCAAACATCTACATATCTAAATAATTTTGGGGGGAGGTAAACCTAATAATTTTTCCATTTAATTTTCTTTCACTAATAAGATGTTTGGTTATACCAAATAAAACTACCTCAGATGGTTAGTTGTGTATTGAATGGTACCCCCATCACAGAAATAATATTAAAATAAAATATAACTCACATAATATCATACCCATGGTCGATTTACTAACATAGTCCTCCAATATAATATGTTTAAAATCACCATCATCATCATATTATCCTCATTATCAATGTCATTATCATACCATCCATATCATTCACTAGTTCACTATTCTCATTAGGTCATGACACTCATGTCAAAAAGGTCTCAAAATAATATACTAGGTAAAATAACCCACATGACTATTTAAACATCTCATCACAACACTAAAATTTACCTAGGAAGACATCTCTAGGGTGAAACCATTTACACATCATATCCAAGGTATGAAAATTTAGAGAGAAATAGGGGGCTATGGAATAGCAAACTTCGCATCAAAAGGGAATAAAAACCAAACCAATTGAGGGCCATAATTTGCAATCCTGTCATTATAATATCTAATTTTATTATATCATCAAACTCATAATTCCATTATAAAAATTATATCATCTAGTGAGTTCCATTTAATAACTCTTCATACATCAGAATCATTATAAAAAATAGCAAATTGAACACACATACACTCATGTTCAAATTTTATTTTAGTAATCTCATCCTCATAGAAGCTCTAAATTATTAAATAAAAGGAAATATAACATTATACTTGAGATAAAAAATAAAATGATTCCCTAAAACTTTCTTGGGTTAGGTCATCATTATACTCAATTTCCAATAGTTTAAAGTGCCAAAAAGGATTCCAAACAATCTATATTGGCCTCAGAAATATCATCATTTTGATCTATTTAAAAATTGAGAGAGATAAACTATTAATATGCCAAATTTATACACCATATCAAGAAAATATAAATCTCTCAACACATACATATACATACATACATACATATATACATACATACATACATACATACATACATACATACATACATAAATACATACATACATAAATTCATGCATGCATACATAAATACATACATACATACATACATACATATATAAGGGGGTTTCACTGTTTGGTATACACTAGGAGGTCTTGTGTTGCTCAGGTCAGGCTATCATGTTTGACCAACATCTTGGACAAACCCACCCACCCTTGAAGTCCATGACTCCTCCTTAAGTCATCTAGCCCACTTGGTCTAACTTTCTTGCTACACTAACTAGAAAATCCTTCCCCCTTCACATTCATTTGATCAAGATTACAAAAAAAAATCATACACTTTCTAGCCTAATTTTATTCCTCATCCTTATCTATGATCTATCTTCCAAACCACTCAAGTATTCCCCAATAGCCAAATATGTTGGATTTTGGATCCGTATAACCTATCCCCTATTAGATTCAAAACCACTACCTCCTCTCACACCAATTATCATCCCTTTACCTTCCTAATAAAATATCCAAGATACCCTAATACACTATAACCTCACACTGATCATACTTATACATGAATGATTCCTTTATCTCTAACTATATAGTTCAATTTAAAGATGGTTTTTAGATATGATTCTAATTCCACAAGTTCTAACATTTTTTCTTAGGAATTTATTTTTTTAATACCTATAGGTTTATCTCCCATATCCCTCATCATACCATGCCTCTCATCATTCCTTCGCATCCATGATCATAGATGTATGGATGAAATTATATCTGTAGAGACCCAAAAATTGACATACATGTACATTAAATTACTTTTGCAGAATACTTAACACATAACAAAAACCAACACTCAAGGACCGTAATAGTTTAGTGTCTTTGAAAACTCGGAACATAATCTTCTAATCATGGTTAAATATCTTCAACATCTCCCATAAAGATCTTCGCTTTTTTTCATGCCTAAAACCTTTCTTTATATCCTGGGGAAAATAAAACATGTAAAGGGTGAGATAAAATGCTCAGTAAGGGTAATCATAGAGAAAATAAAACAAACAATATCCATTTGAACTTCAAAACATGAACATAAAATTTACACATCAAAATCTTGAGTTGTGAAATAAATATTGGCAGTACGTAAGTCATAGGTCATAAAGGAACATCAATCATGATAAAATATCATGGGAATAAAACATGTAATTTGTGGATGACCATTAAGCACGTGATATGATTTCCATAGTAGCCAAGGCATTACTGCCAAGACCATCTTAGTGGACAAAGTCCCTTTCTGAATCGAGTTCACTCCTCGTTCCAGTCCTGTATCACTGAACCGGATTAACTTACCGTTCCATCCATGTCTATATCATGAGATATAAATCTTAACCCAATGCATTGGGGGGAGATATAGGTCCCACCCATCTCATAATGAAATCATTCTTACTTGTGCCACAAAATAAACATAAATCATATATCTTAACCCAAAGAGTAAAATGGGTTGCATAAACATCATCCCATCATAACATAATCCATATAAAAAAATGGATATCATTTCATCATAAGAAAAGGGAAACCATGTAAATCATAGAGACATTATACTTGAAACATACACATATGAAATAATGTCATCTTATATGGAAAATGGTTTTGATAAAAAAAACTTTAAATGAATTCTTGAAGAAAATATCCTTTCTTCTTCAAAATCATTTTCTTTTCACAAAATGCCATGCAATTTTAAAAGAAAAATATTTTGTTGAAAATAGTCATGAAATATTATAGAGTAAGATTCATGAAAATATGGCATTATGATACCGTAAAAATCCATTCATGCCGTATAAGTTAAAAAAACATTCTTCTCATACTTTTAACGGAAAAGTCAAAAAGTTCCACGTATGGTAAACAAAAGAAAGATTCCATCCATAACACAAAGTAAAAGTCAAAGAAGGGTAAATATGAATTTAAACATACATGGAATAATATTAAACACATTATGAAAAACATTTTATGGACATGGATGAAAAATATAACACCAGTAAATACTTACGTATAAGTAATCTCAGATAAAAATGACATTGCAAAATTATCTCTTACCTTAGGTCCGATATGCTTCATACGTATCCAAACCTCCTGTATAATGATTTAAATAATGTCATTGACTTATAAAATAATCATATTCATTGTTATGATATCATATATGGTTCACTTATGACTTTATATTACCCATTCTTTTGTAAATTCCATGTTAAAGTAGCATTTTGGGTAAAATCGTTTTATTTATCGTACGTGTTTGGACTTGGTGTTCTTGATATTATTATTACTTATATCATGATTTAATTACTTACAGAGTGTAAATAATGATTTATATATCATATATATTCAGTATATATATATATAATAGATAGATAAATGAAATGAAATACTCCATTCATGAAGACGGTAGGTCGTACGTACGCATGAACGCTGTTTTCTTTTCCATATTGACTTGAATGGAAGTAAGTAGATTACATATATATATATATATACATAAATACAGTAGCTTTATCATGTCATATATTTCATTATTATTCATTATATAGACTTTATAATCATTCTTGAGTGGTTAACATGGAGAATGAATCTCATCGCGTCTTGGAGACGGTAATCCGTACGTACGCACGAGCGATGATATTGTTCCCATAATTATTGAATTGAATTGGATTGGATGATATAATATCTCAGAATCATCATGATGTTATAATAACTGTATATAGTTATTATTTACACCATTATACCCATCCAAGTAAGGTGGTGGTGGAAAAACAGATTACACCACGGCGTGGAGACGGTATTCCGTACATACGCACGCGCGGTGATTTCGTATTCCGTAGGATGGACAGAAGGTGAAATAGGGTTGTTTCATATTTATAATAACATATCAGTATATAACTAATACTTATGTTATTAATTTATAATGAAACAACTAAATAAGAGGAATAAGAAGAAGAAAGAAACTTGAAAGATTCGGTAGAAGAGATTACCTCTTCCTCGACGCACCTCCTTTAAACTTCTTCTTAGGGCACTAGAGTTGGTATTTTGAGAAGACCAGAATCTCTATGATATAACTTGAGAGGTTTATAGGAGTAATTTTAAGGTATTGGCCGAGCTTCAAGGCTCAAAAGGGTGTGAAGAGAAGAGGGAAGGGGTGCCCTTTTTATAAGGGAGGAGAGGGGCATCTTTGGAAAAACTTAAAATATTATTTTATAATAAAGTCATATTCGGTTTATAATATCTCCAAATTGATTTAATTAGAATAAAAAGTGGGGATGGGTCGAAATAATATCAACCAATAGGTTTTAGAAAAGTTTAGTTTACTATTTTAACCTTATCATTTAGATTTAACTCTAAGTTAAATAATTTAACTTTTACTGTGTCTTCTTGTTTTATTACACTATATAGTTAATAAACTTACTATAACAAGAAAAAATAACCCCAAGTGGTTAATTATTAATATATATAACCTTATCTAAGTCATTTTTCCAAGACTTATATTTTTAGGAATATAATAACAATTAATAATATAATATTTGTTTTAAAAACTATTTTATGTCAATTTTGACACTATTTGGTAATTGATTTTTTTGAAAATCATAACAACATTATTAGTTATAAAAAAGTTAATTGAATCAATAAAAACATGTCATATTAACCTGTAAAATTAGTGAAATTCATAAAAAGTCTCAAATTACATTTATTTGGGTATTTATAACATCAATTATGTTAATATTTCATTAATAAGGTAATTACTACATCATCATTGTGTCATAAATAAATTAAATTATTTAATGTCTAAAAATTACAAATAAAATACAATTATGTATAAAATATTTTTATCTTTATAATTAATATTTATAGTCTAATTTATCTTATGTATAACCCTATATTAAAAATGTTTTAGTTATTAAACTTTGATTTTAATGATTTTAACTATTCTTTAAATAAAATAATAATAAGTGTCCTAATCTAATCCAAGTGGACCTAAAGGGTAATATTTTATTCATAAGGTTTTTTTTGGTCGAATTACACTTATCCAATAAAATTAGGACATGTGTTAGGATAATAATAATATCATTTTTACCCTTAATTACCCTATTTACTTTTTACCGTGTTAAATAAAAGTAAAAAGTTATTATTCACCAAAAATTATTTTTATCTTAGTGAACCAAATTTTACTCCTTGATTTTAACTGTGTCTCTTGGATTTTTAAAATTCACTCATAGAAGTGGTAAAATTAAGTTTTGTGTAAATTTTCAAATTCTCCTAGGAGGTGGGTAAAAGACGGTGAAAAGTTCAATAAAATTTTTATATATCTAAAATTATTATAAAATGACTCCAATGAATTACATTGAACTTATATAGGTATTATGTATCAATTTTGACCTAAAATAAATTTAAATAAAATAAATAATTATTTAAATAAAAAGTCGGTTTTTAAATAGTAACCCAGTGTTTTCACTATTCATCAAAAATTGAAGGTTTTCAGAAAAATACCAAAAATTCACCCTAGGCTAATTTTGATATTCTGAATCCAAAAATGAAGTCCATTTTGAAAGATAAAATTTATAAAATTTCAAAAAGTGGGTATTACTATTCATAACGACTAGTTCATAATAATTTTATAATAATATCTCGTTTAGTCAAACTCGGTATTGTGTACTACACACGCTATCGAGGATGGTCTTGATTGCGTGTAATGCAAGCCAAGTCATGGCTGTGTGTAGTGAAAGCTCTGTTTGGTGTTGTGTATAACATAATCAAAACTTATTTCATTTAAACATTAAACATAATCTATACTTAATGTTGTGTAGAATAATTTCCACAAAACGAACTTGAAATTGTGTGTAACACGAGCCAAGAATAGTGTTGTGTATACTGCAAGCTAATACAGTGTTGCGTATTGTACAAGATAATCTTGGTGTAGTGTATAATAGAAGACATCAAAGAAATTAAAAATAATATATCTCATAAAATCTCAGGGTGTTACATTCTACCCCCCTTAAAATGAATTTCGCCCTCGAAATTCGTTGGGGATATTAATGGTTTTCTACTTGAAATTTTCTTTCATATAAACCCACATCGTAAAAAGGAATACCAAAACTGAACTTTAAAAACTAAATTATGAAACGTAATGGTTACCCAAATTAACTAATCACTAGGTTTCCACATAGGAGAACATAGGTGAAAATATGGATATGGAAGATAAATATAACCATCAAGTTCTGATGGAGAGTGGTAGAGAACATGGCTATGAAAAATCAAACAATAACAAAGCCATAAATTTGTGATGATCTAAGGTACCATATGATTCATCAGATATAAGAGCACTAGGACAACATTTTTTGTTTTCAATATCATTTCCCTAAAGTTAAAAAATTTGAATTAGAAGAAATACTTACTTGATTTTGGTAAAATCTCACTGTTGTTTATGCCTTGAACAATTTTCACTTCATCTCTTAAAGAAATGAAGTTGAATTTATCTTCCGTGAAGTGTTAGCAGTTCATGTGATAGAATGATAGGTCATTCTATCTATCTCAAACATAAGGTTAGCAAAATTTATATACATAAGTCCATATATGGTGAGGTTAATCGTATATGGTTCCTAAAATGGATGTATACTTTGTATATCATACCACATAATAAATTGAAACTAATTTATACTAACTAGGGACTTTTTGTATGCCAGTGGTAGGCGATAAAGTCCTGTCACACTTCGGTTGTGGGTTCGATTCCCGCATCCTTGTCCGACGCGACGGGTTGTTGCCCGTCCTACGGGATATCCTTTTTCTAAAACTACATTATTATAACATTCCATAAATAATATCAAAAAAAGTTATAGCCTTAAACAATACTGACTTATGTCCAACATAATTCATTCCAATCTTTAGGCTTATCCAAAATACTTTTGTCCAAACTCATAGTATAAAGAATACAATTACTAGAAATGTCATCTGTCGAGCATGTGAATACCATCATTTATCCCCCATATATCATACGATATATATTGTTGGTTAAATTACAAACATTTGAATACCTTAACCTTGTATTCTCTTGAAAAATGAATACCCATTGACCCTTAGTGAAAACATGAATGCGGTAAAAATTTAACACTTTCCACATACCAAAATCCCAAAATTTCTATATACTCACCATGATATAACTTTGTCCTTATATCATTCATGAGATCATTTCATTTTTTTTCTTTATCGCTTTATTATGCACATATCATCTTCTTTCCAAAAATATTTCAATCACTTTTCATGGTTACCAGTACCATATAATTATTGAAAACCAATACATAGATATTCCAAAATTCCACGATGCCATAAATGAGATTCCATGATACTATTTTGAAATCCCATTACATAAACACTAAATAATTACACAGCATCATTGTCATACTCAACATCACAAATAGTGATCGCATGTGAATTTCCTTTATCCTTTGCCTTAAGAGGTTTCTCAAGTTGATCATAATTAACCCTTGGATTAGGGCATTGATTATCATAATGCCCCATTTCCTTGCACTTGAAGCAATGAAGTGTTGGTGGTGAGTTCTCTGCAGTCTTTTCTTTATTCACATCATTATCAACCCTTTTTCCATTACTTTGACACTCAACTGCTTGATGACCTTCTTTTCCACACTTAAAACATTTTCTAGTTCCTTTAAGACAATCTCCACCATGCTTCTTTCCACAATTTGAGCATAAAGAAACATTCATCTTCTTTTCACAATTATTCTGAGATTTCTCCTTGAACTCCATCTTTCGTTTCTTGTCAAAACCATGAGATGGACATGTAACACCAACTTCCATTTCTACGATGATAGCACAATGCACAATTTCTTCATAGCTACTGAAGTCTCTTATAGATAATGCCTTCCGAAGACTTGGTTTTAAGCCACTGAAGAATCAATCAACTTTACTTTCAATTTGGATGATAAAGCCAGATGCATACCTTGCAGACCTTGTAAAATTCGCTTCTTATATACCAACAGATTCATCATACTTTTTCTTAAGATCAAGGAAATCCTTTTCCATCTTTGTTTGAAGAATACGAGGGAAGTACTTATTGAAAAATAATTTCTTGAACTCATCCCATTCCATGGATTCAATTTCATCTCAGGGCCTCATATTCTTAATTAGAGTCCACCATTGATCTGCTTCACCTTCTAAATGGTAAATATCCAGAATGACTTTTTCATGTTCTGAACAGCGAAGTATGGAAAATATCTTTTCAATGGTACTTATCCATTGTTCAACAACAAGTGGATCAGAAGACCCACTGAAAGAAGGTGGACGTTGCCTCATGAAGGACTCAATATAATATTGTTCCCTTCTCTGCTCATTTGAAAGTCCATAATGATTCATAGATTGTGTAAGTATAGAAATAAGATTTTTCACTCTATCTCCCATAACATTGGTTTGTTCAGGAGGACAATCATTACATTGTCCATTACATTGATCAACATGGTTCCTTCTTGTTCCAGCCATCGTTTGAAACCCAAAAAGAATAGTGTGAGAGGAAAAAATCATGTGAGAAAAAACAACATAATAAATGGGGATTACCTTCAATATATAACATCTTAGGGTTACTTATAAGATTGTTATTGAAATTCTAGGACTATAACCAATACTTATACTTAACCTTATGGAAATACCTAGACATACCTTAGAAATATCTCTAGGGATATCACTAATATTTTCGCATCCTAGTTTCCAAAGGTTAACTAAACCTTTCCTCTGATACCAAATGTAGAGACCCAAAGCTTGATGTACATGGAAATTACATTACTTTTGCAAAATACTTAATACATAACAAAAACCAACACTCAAGGACCGTAATAGTTTAGTGTCTTTGGAAACTCATAACATAATCTTCTAATCATGGTGAAAGATCTTCAACATCTCCCATAAAGATCTTCCCTTTTTTCATACCTAAAACCTTTCTTTATATCCTGGGGAAAAGAAAACATATAAATGGTGAGCTCAAATTCTCAGTAAGGGTAAGCATGGAGAGAATAAAACAAACCATATACATTTGAACTTCAAAACATGAACATAAAATTTACACATCAAAATCTTGAGTTGTGAAATAAATCTTGGAAGTACGTAAGGCATAGGTCATAAAGGAACATCAATCATGATAAAATATCATGGGAATAAAACATGTAATTTGTGTAAAACCATTAAGCACATGATATGATTTCCATAGTAGCCAAGTCATTGCTGTCAAGACCATCTTAGTGGACAAAGTCCCTTTTTGAATCGAGGTCACTCCTCGTTCCAGACCTATATCACTGAACTGGATTAACTTACCATTCCATCCATGTCTATCTCATGAGATGTAAATCTTTACCCAATGAATTGGAGGGAGATATAGTTCCCACCCATCTCATAATGAAATATTTCTTACTTTTTCCACAAAATAAACATAAATCATATATCTTAACCCAAGCAGTAAAATGGGTTTCATAAACATCATCCCATCATAACATAATCCATATAAAACAAATGGATATCATTTCATCATAATAAAAATAAAACCATGTAAATCATAGAGACATTATACTTGAAACATACACATATGAAATAATTTCATCTTAGATAGAAAATGGTTTTGATAAAAAAAAACTTTAAATGAATTCTTGAGGAAAATATCCTTTCTTCTTCAAAATCATTTTCTTTTCACAAAATGCCATGAAATTTTAAAAGAAAAGGATTTTGTTGAAAATAGTCATGAAATATTGCAGAGTAAGATTCATGAAAATAACGTGTTATGAAACCGTAAAAATCTTTTCATTCCATATAAGTTAAAAAAAACATTCTCCTCGTACTTTTAACGGAAAAGTCAAGTACCACGTATGGTAAACAAAAGAAAGATTTCATCCATAACACAAAGTAAAAGTCAAATAATGGTAAAAATGAATTTAAACATACATGGAATAATATTAAACACTTTATGAAAAACATTTTATGGACATGGATGAAAAATATAACCCCAATAAATACTTATGTATAAGCAATCTCGGATAAAAATGAGATTGAAAAATTATCCCTTACCTTAAGTCTGATATGATTCGTACGTATCTGAAACTCCTGTATAATGATTTAAATAATTTCATTTACTTATTACAGAATCATATTCATTGTTATGATATTATATATGTTTCACTTATAACTTTATATTACCCGTTCTTTTGTAAATTCCATGTTAAAGCAGCGTTTTGGATAAAATCATTTTATTTATCGTACGTGTTTGGACTTGGTGTTCTTGATATTATTATTACTTATATCATGATTTAATTACTTCCAGAGTGTAAATCATGATTTATATATCATATATATTCAGTATATATATATATATATATATATATAATAGATTGATAAATGAAATGAAATACACCGTTCATGGAGACGGTAGGTCGTACGTACGCATGAAGGCTGTTTTCTTTTCCTTATTGACTTGAATGGAAGTAAGTAGATGACATATATATATATACATAAATAAAGTAGCTTTATCATGTCATATATTTCATTATTATTCATTATATATACTTTATAATCATTCTTGAGTGGTTAACATGGAGAATGAATCTCATCGCGTCGTGGAGACGGTAATCCGTACGTATGCACGAGCGATGATATCGTTCCCATAATTATTGAATTGAATTGGAGTGGATGATATAATATATCAGAATCAGTATGATGTTATAATAACTTTATATAGTTATTTTTACACCATTATACCAATCCAAGTAAGGTGGTGGTGGAAAAAACAGATTACACCACGGCGTGGAGACGGTATTTCGTACATACGCACGCGCGGTGATTTCATTTTCCGTAGGATGGATAGAAGGTTAAATAGGGTTGTTTCATATTTATAATAACATATAATTATATAAATAATACTGATGTTATTAATTTATAATTAAACAACTAAATAAGAGGAAGAAGAAGAAGAAAGAAACTTGAAAGAGCCGGTAGAAGAGATTACCTCTTCCTCGACGCACCTCCTTTAAACTTCTTCTTAGGGCACTAGAGTTGGTATTTTGAGAAGACCAAAAACTATATGATATAACTTGAGAGGTTGAGAAGAGTAATTTTCAGGGATTATCTGAGCTTCAATGCTCAAAATGGTGTGAAGATAAGAGGGAAGGGGTTCCCTTTTTATAAGGGAGGAGAGGGGTATCTTTGGAAAAACTTAAAATATTATTTTATAATAAAGTCATATTCGGTTTATAATAGCTCCAAATTGATTAATTTTGAATCTAAAGTGGGGATGGGTCGAAATCCTCTCAAACCAATAGGTTTTAGACAAGTTTAGTTTATTATTTTAACCTTATCATTTAGATTTAACTCTAAGTTAAATAATTTAACTTTTACCGTGACTTCTTGTTTTCTTACACTATATGGTTAATAAACTTACTATAACAATCCAAAAGAATCTCAAGTGGTTAATTATTAATATATATAACCTTATCAAAGTCATTTGGCCAAACCTTAGATTTTTAGGAATATAATAACAATTAATAATAAAATATTTGTTTTAAAAACTATTTTATGTCAATTTTGACACTATTTGGTAATTGATTTTTGTGAAAATCATAACAACGTGATTAGTTTGAAAAAAGTTAATTTAATAAATAATAACATGTCATAATAACCTATAAAATTATTGTAATTCATAAAAAGTCTCAAATTACATTTATTTGGGTATTTATAACATCAATTATGTTAATATTTCATTAATAAGGTAATTAATGCATCATCATTGTGTCATAAATAAATTAAATTATGTAATGTCTAAAAATTAAAAATAAGATACCATTATGTAGGAAATATTTTTATCTTTATAATGAATATTTATAGTTGAATTTATCTTATGTATAACCCTATATTAAAACTTTTTTAGTTATTAATCTTTGATTTTAACGATTTTAACTATTCTTTAAATAAAATAATAATAAGTTTCCTAATATAATCCAAGTGGACCTAAAGGGTAATATTTTATTCCTAAGGTTTTTTTTTGGTTGAATTAAACTTATCCAATAGAATTAGGACATGTGTTAGGGTAATAATAATATCATTTTTACCCTTAATTACCCTATTTACTTTTTACTGTGGTAAATAAAAGTAAAAAGTTACTATTCACCAAAAATTATTTTTATCTTACTGAACCACATTTTACTCCTTGATATTAACAGTTTCTCTCGGATTTTCTAAATTCCACTCACATAAGTGGTAAAATTAAGTTTTATGTAAATTTTTAAATTCTCCTAGGAGGTGGGTAAAAGACGGTGAAAAGTTAAATAAAATTTTTATATATCTAAAATTATTATAAAATGACTCCAATGAATTACATATAGGTATTATGTATCAATTTTTACCTAAAATAAATTTAAATAAAATAAATAATTATTTAAATAAAAAGTCGGTTTTTAAATAGTAACCTAGTGTTTTCACTATTCATCAAAAATTGAAAGTTTTCAGAAAAATACCAAAAATTTATCCTATGCTAATTTCGATATTCTGAATCCAAAAATGAATTCCATTTTGAAAGATAAAATTTATAAAATTTCAAAAAGTGGGTATTACTATTCATAACGACTAGTTCATAATAATATTATAATAATATCTCGTTTAGTGAAACTCGGTATTGCGTACTACACACGCAATCAAGGAAGGTCTTGATTGCGTGTAATGAAAGATAAGTCAAGGCTGTGTGTAGTGAAAGCTCTGTTTGGTGTTGCGTATAACATAATCAAAACTTATTTCATTTAAACATTAAAAAGAATCTATACTTAATGTTGTGTAGAATAATTTCCACAAAATGAACTTGAAATTGTGTGTAACACGAGCCAAGAATAGTGTTGCGTATACCGCAAGATAATACAGTGTTGCGTATAGTACAAGATAATCTGGGTGTAGTGTATAATAGAAGACATCAAAGAAATTAAAAATAATATATCTCATAAAATCTCAGGGTGTTACAATATCTATCAAACTTTATTTGATCAATGTGGGAAAATCGAGTTATTGTGTTGGTTTCTCAATCACAATCAAGACCTAAGAAATGATAAATGGAAGATATGGGTAGACACATGGATAAAAATAATTGTTCATAAAATATGAACAATGAATGAATATGTAAAATAAACAATAATTGTTTTTTCATAAAATAGTTTTAAAAAAATAAAACTATAAGCATCATTAAAGTGTGAATAACTCTTAGAGGAAAATAAAAAAAATGAAGAAGTTGAATAGAATTTTCTACCTGAAGTGGGAATCAACTTCACTCCAATTTTCATTGGTAGAATCATATAAATTAGGGATCCTTAATCCATGTGTGAATAAGAGATTAAGATATTAATTAAATATTTAAGGACATAAATGAGCCCAGGTTATACCTGAAACCTGACTAAAAAGTATATCAGTTTTAAATAAAACATTGATCCCTAGGAAATAATAGGATGACATAATTTCAATTTGAGGTATTATTCATAACTTATCCTTGTTTTCTCCATGTTTAAATAATGGTTCATTTCATTTCAATAATTATATAATCAAATTTAATAAAAAAAATTGAAAACAAAAATTATTTCAATTTATGAAAAACTTCTACCTAAGGGTGAGAACCATATTTTTATATCAATTAAAACCAAATATTTTTTACAAGGTTATTTACTAGGTTAAAAATAATAACACCCCTTCAGGTATGAAATATCCAAAATACCCATGAAAATTCACAAACACCAAAAATTAACATTTTTGGACTCTATGTCAGTAAGGAAGAGAGAGAAAACATTGGAGTGGGCTTAGAGTGTAGAGATGTAGGGGTGGTGGATATGGTTCATTTTTGAACTGAGGATATGGTGTGACAGTTATCACATCTCTTATCAAAGATAATGGGATGATGATCCATGTAATAATTACTCTATATTCAGAGAAATAAAATGGTTGAATGTGTTGGTGTTAAAATCATGGATGCTTAATGCATTTTTTTTGGGATTTGGATTAGAAGGGAATACCTTAGCTGGATTACAAGAGAGGGAGGAAGAATAATGGTCTTGGGGAGGCATGTGTGCATGCATCAAAATAAGGGTTGACTACCCTAATACCCTAACACTATTTGGCCTCTAATTTTTTTTATAATATAATAATTAATTGTTTTTTTCTAGATTGAGGGATAGTACATGGTCTACTTGGGGTTTTTTATGTAAGGTAATCAATTAAATTGGATATTTTGTTTTCTAAAACCAAAACCAATCACTGGTTGACTAAACCAAAGAAATTGTTTAAAAAATGGAATTGAAATATTTATAGAAAATTTAAAAAAACAAAATTATCCAAATACCTGCAATTTTTTAGTAAATTTGGTTAACCCAGATTAATGATTTCCCCTAAGGAAAATGACCCTTAATTAATTTGTGATATATAGGAACAAACTTCAAATCAAATTGAATTACAATATTGCTAAAATTACTTGGAAGTGTATCTTATAAGAATTATAACTTTTGTAAGTTTCAAACATGTATCAAATGATCAAACAAATAAAATGAACTCATGTGGTCATGAAAACTTATGTTAATGTTCGTAGATTATTTTTTTACTAGTAAGAATAAATAAAATTTTGACCCAACATTTGATGTTCTTAGAATGAATAAAAGTGAAATTCTTTTAATTATGACTCTTTTAAGTTATAAACATGCATAAAATGATCATAACCCAGCAAGAAAACTTATATTATCAAGAAAATTTTGGAAAAATATCATTGATTATTTTATGACTTGTAAGAATAAACCATACATCAATCTAGAATTATATCAGTTTGGAATGAATCAAAGTTTAATTTTTGAATTATATATCTTTTAGAGTTATAAATATGCATCAAATGATCAAAACTAAGAAAACAAGCTTGAATTTTCATGAAACTTTTATATAATAATCATCGATTAATTTACAACCAGTATTAACTAACTGCACATAAATATTACATGAGATATGTATAGAATGATCCAAATATTATTTTTAGAATTATAATTTTTGGGTCTAATAAAAAAAATTATAAAACCACAGGATGTTACACTTATATAACTTACAAGGCAGAAAAAAGTACCCAAATAAACCTATGAACTCAATACATCAGAACATAGAAGAAAACCAAACCTAAGTCACTGCACTGAATTACTAACCTCTAAACAACCCAGATAAGAATTTATAAGTGATAAAACTTAAAATAAATAAAGGAAAATGAAAAAAACAATTATTTACATAGTTCATATTTGATTCATAATCCATGAGGGTAACACTGTAATGTATACTATTAAGGAATAAAAATATCATTACAATACAATGAGTATATACAATCACAATTGATTCCACCATATTAATATAGTAGATTCCAACTTGTGAAACTAGTCACCACCACCTTACGATCTTCATGGGTAGTGTTTCCACCTCATTCTAGTCTTCATGGGTAGCCCTTTATCTGTTCAAATCTATCAATCATCTTAACCTCCTCTTTTGGTGTATAATGTACACATATGAAACTCTCATGAGTCTATGCTTATATTTTTTTAAATTACTCCTATGAATCATCCCTTGACGACCCTTATATGTATACTTCTCTGAAAAACCACTGAGAAATGACCCTAACATATCCTTTAGAAAACTATTATGTATTCCCAAAATTACTTTTATGCAAGTCCTTTGAGCTTTCGCACTTCTACCTTCAGACTGTTAAGGGGTAAGTTCTAAACACCATCATCTAACTGCCATCATCTAGTATGGTTGCTTCTAGTATTCTGAAACTTAATTACTACCACTTCTTCAATATCCATCCAAGCATCAAAAATTAGTCCTTTATAGTCACTTCTTCCAATGGACTAAAGAATTATCTGAAAATGGTTTTCATACATCCTATCATAATAATTTAATACATTATAATCATTTTCAAGATCCACCACTAATCCCTCCATTAGTTTCCACAAACCTTATTTCATCCTTAAATGGTCTTTTATAGTTACATGGTTCCCCTTCCTTGCTTTTTTTATCCCATCCCAATTAAGGAACATCACTACCTCGGCACATTTTGAACTGAAACCATAGTGATAATATTTGCTAGATTTCGACCTTTATCTATCTTCTATAGATCTAGCACTTTATCCACCAATAAATTCAAAATTATGTGATACTTTAAATAAATATGATTTGTCTCATAATGAAATATCATTTTACTATCCAAGTGAATTTCACTATAAGAATCACATAACAAAGCACCAACTTCCTATCTTCTTATGAGATCTCTCCATAGCCCTTACGGCCAGTTCAAATCCATCCCAACTTCCATTAATTCAATGCACTATTATTCTATTGTAAAAATTGAAACTACCAATTAAAGATTTGAAATCAAACTCACATTTTTTCCTCCAAATGTGAACACATAGTTTGGGTTTCTCTTCTGAGTATCTACATATCCTCTAAATTTTGGGTCTATAAACCCTTGTAATGGTTCATCAATTCTAAAGAAAAGATTCAAACTTCAAAAACCCTTTCAAATTCCAAATAATCCACTTTACCACATCCCAGTGATCTCTTCCAGTATTTTCCATAAATTTTTTGGAAATACCTACTACTTGTGTAATTTTTTGTTGAGTAAAAACCATGGCATACATCAATCTTATGATTATTGATAAATAGGGAACCATTTCCATGTACTCTCCCTCAACATTAATTCATGGTGCCTTATCTTTGATTAACTTGATATGTATATCTCTGAGTGTGATAACCGGATTTACTTTTCCCATTATAAATCATTCCATCACATTTTGAATGTAGTTAGACTAACTTAGGAACAATGTTCTATAATTTAAGTCCCTTACAATCTGTATCCCAAATATCCATTTAGCTAGATCAAAATTCTTCATCTCAAAAATTCTGGATATTTTAACTTTCAACTCATCGATACTTTACTTCACTGGACCGGAAATAATAATTTCATCCACATAGAAAAGTAAGAGAATAAATCCCCCATCATTATACTACTTTTAGTAACAAAAATGATCACCATTTTTCTGAATGAACTTTTTCTCATCCATAATGACATTGAACTTCCAACTCCATAACCTTGGTGATTATTTTAAACCATGAAGTATTTGTTTCATCTTGTACATAATAATTAAGTTATGTTTATCTATTAAACCTTCCAACTAATACATGTAAATTTATTCATCAAAATCCCTATGTAGAAATATTTTCCTCACATCCAACTACTCCAGATGAATTCCTTCCATTTCATCCATGTTAAGAACCATTTGAATAGTCATATGTTTAATAACTATAGAAAATATCTTGTAAAAATGAACAAATTATGTTTTTGAAACCCTTCCATGACTAACCTTTACTTGTACCTTTTTCTACCATTTATTTTCTCCTTAAATCGATAAACCCATTTATTCTAAATAAATTTCTTCTTGGAAGACCTTTATGTTAGCTCACATGTTTCCAACACTTTTAAAGAATCAATATCATCCCTCGTGGATAAGTCCAATTATTTTGAGTCATTAAACTTTAAGACTCTTCTAGGTTCTTAGGATCTCCATAATCTAAGAGAATTAAATAGTTCAAGCTAATTTTATATCTTTTCAATTGGAAATAGATCCTATTAGACCATTGAAGCTCCCTCTATGGCTCATCTCCTTCCAGAACTACTGGTTCCAAAATATTACCTTTTGAATCTCTCCATCAGGCTTCCAAAGTTCCAAATCAGTTTAGTACTTCCAGTATTGGAAACACTATCTGAACTTGACCTCCTTCATAAACATCCTCCAGATAGTCATGTGCTTCCAGAACTAACATGCTCCCTAAACTTTTCAGAATATCCACGATCATACATCCATCTAGTCAAACCACAACCTTCAATGATAGTTTGATCTCATTAGTAGATTCTACTAAGTTAAAATATTTCTATAAGATATTTTCATTAAAGATTATATTTTTTACTTTTAACAATCTTATGAGTGTTATTGTTCATAGTTAAAAACCAAATTCTTCATCACTATACCCTATAAAGTAACACACTCAAAACATACCATTTATCTTGTCTCTTTTCTTGAAATTAATGTGAACATAGGTGAGTTATACAAAGATGATGATATGGGTGAGTTAACCCTTTATTCTAAACCAATGGAATTCTGGAATTTCCTTCCCCAATAGAGAAGAAAGGCTCTTATTGATTAAGTTTGTCACACAATTCATGGCCTTCACCCAAAAAGTATTTGGAAATCCCACATGAATCTTCATGATTCTTACCTTCTCAACTAACATCTAATTCATCATATTCATGACTTCATTATGTTTTGGAGTACCTAGTACATTTTGTTGAGTTATAAGTTCTAGTTATTAATTTTCCATTCCTTTTGTTTTGGAAATCACAAACACCTTCTTAAAACTTGTTTACTATCTTTTTATGACCAATGTGTTTTAGAATGATTTTGTAAAAAAATTATATTTTAACATAATTAGATAATTTATAAAGTATTAAAGATACAAACTTTACATTATTCATTATAATTATCATAATAAGTATGCTTCTGATTAATTATAATCATATTTATCATAAGAAGAAGTTATAATTTTGGTCTTGTCTTTCATATTGATAAATGTATTAACAATTAGAATGATACTGGTACCAATAACATCGGACTGATAATCAAAAAAATTATCATATTGACATTGTTAAATAAGTCCATCAGACTAACTAAGTTTATAATCATATTTGAAATAATTTTTTCTAATTTAAGGAAAACCTTTTAACATTGTAATGGTGTTAATCAATATGTTTTCATACTTTTAGTTACGCCAGATTGTTATGAGATTTCAAGTTACAGTTGTCTTAATTCATTGAAAAAAACTTGTAAATATGAATATTGGGAGATCACCTATAAATACCAGGTCATTTGAAGAGTTTTGAAGCTAGTCGATTACATTCGTTCTCAAATTTCTCTGAAGATTACATAGCATGAACTGGTCATTCTTAGTCTTTTGTAATTATTTAGAGAGCGTTGTTCAAAGAAAACCGTGTTAGTTTTTCTCCTTGATAACATTTTTAATTGTAACTATGTCTGGTCATTGTTATGATTGAGGTCTTTTGAGGATTTGAAGATAAAGAATCTGATCCATAGAATCAATGGATTTCATGGATAGTAAGACAGAGCTGATCATTGTATCAAGGGATTTCGGATATAGGAAGACAGATCCATTATGATCTTTGTATTTAGGGCTTTCCTAGTAAGAGAATACAGACATTCCTATAAGTATAAAATAGTGGATACCTTTAGTTAGTTTTATTGACTACCTTTCTCTTTAGGTTAAAAGAGTAATATTTTTAAATATCTTGTAATTCATTCTTATATTTTTTTTTCTATTATATTGCTTGTTTTTACAAGTGTTTTTTTCTATAGAAAATTTAATAGAAATTGAATCAAAATATTCATTTTTTAATTCTATTTTTTTATCATATTTAATATTATTATGATGCATACTATTATTAATCATATCCATCGAGATTTTGATCTTTTTTCTTTGATATAATCAAACACATACTAAATTCAATTTTGTGGCTTTATTAATCATACTAAGGGTCAATTCCAACAATCCTACTTAAAGATTATTTGGGTTTGTTCAGTTTAATTCTTTTAAACTAAGTTTTTAAACTACAATTCACCCCCCACCCTCTTGTAATTATTTTTATTTAAGTGGATAATATGATCCAATAATTGGTATTAGAATAGGTTTTTACTCCTAAAATACATGTTGAGTTTTTACTTTCTTTACTATTTCAAGTTGTTGAAGTTTTGTTATAAATTTTTTGTTTATAAACTTTGTTACACTAAATTGTATTTGTGGAAAAATAAATTCTATTATTTTAATATGGAAGGTATTAATGTCAGATCCATAGACAATATCAATCCTAACAGAATACCTATCTTTGATGGTTTTGATTATGAGTACTGAAGGGATAGAGTGAAGAATTTTTTTATCAACATAGGAGTAGATAATTTTGTTATATTGATTGTATATTATAAGATTACTAGTAAGGAAGTTATAGATTTTACCCATTATTAAAGAGGAAATATCAGTTAAAATACATAATAAGAAATACTTTGTTATATTCTATGACAAGAAGAATATATAGTCATATTTTATCTTGTGAAGCTGCTAATAATATCTAGAAAATTTTAGAAGTAACACATTTTAGAACTTCTAATGTTATTGAGACCATGAGAGCTATGTTAAGAGTAGAATATCATGATTTTGATTTTATACCAGGAGAATCTATTTCAAATATGCATCAAAGATTCATGTATATTATTAATTGTTTAAAAGATATTGGTGATAAAGGTCTAGATGATGAAATCCTTTTTGAAAAGATAATTGATATTATGCCTAATGAATGGGAATCTAAGAGAATAGTTTTTGATGAAACAATAGAGTTAAATAATCTTACCTTGGATGATATTATTGGTACTCTTATACAGTATGAGGGTAGACTCAAAAGAGATATTGAAAAATCTAAAATGAAAAATGGTAGTGTTTCATTTTCTACAACATCAACCTTACCTTCTAAAATTAAATATTTAGATAAATATGTTAGATCTTCAAAAAAGAAGAAAGTTGTTGTTAAATCTAATTTTAGTACTTATGAAAATTCTAATAATATATTAGAAAACTTTTCTATAAGGATGAACAATATATTTGGAAAGAAATATTTTCAATACTAAAACAAGAATGTTCATAAAGATAAAAGTGATAAGAAAGATGAATTCACTTGCTACAAATTTAAAAAAGATGGACACATCAAACCAGATTGTCCAAAGATGAAGATTAAAGATAGAAAAGAAAATAATTTTTAAAGGAATTCCAAAAAGTATTATAAATCAAAAGGAAAGAAAAAAATAAAAGGTACTGACACATATAGTGCCAATGGAGGTGATTCCTCTGAGAGTTCTTCAGATAATGAAACTTCTGGTCAGAGGAACTTAGGTATTTTTTCCAATGTATCTAAATTTAATCAATGCTTCATGGCCAAGGTACAAACTTTTTAAAACCTTATCAATGTGTATTTATATGAAAATTATCTTGATAAGAAAAAATATACATCTTCTGATGAATAATCTTCCGCAACCAGTGATGATAATTCTATTCCTTCTTATGATGAAGTTTCCCATTTTTCTAAACATTTAGAAAATTAAAATTGTAAAATTTATAAAAAAAACTTGATAATTCTAAAGAAAATATAGTTAAGGATGATTCAAGGATATATTTTTTGACAAATGAAATATCATATCCTTATAATGATCTTTAAAAGACTAATTATTATAAAGAAACTATTTCTAAATATTTATAAAAAGTAATTTCTGAGAAAGATGTTTTACAAAGTAAAATTAGTTCTAAAACTAATAATAACAAGGATTTGAATGTATTTGTTAAAATAAAATCTGAAATATCGAGTTTGAAAAAAAAAATTCAAACTTTACCACTGGTAAAAAAACTTTGATAAAATGTATAAACAAATTTAACCTCATGGTACTAGTTCTAGGATGGGTTTTTCATATAAAAAACATGTTTTAGGAAAACAAAGTTAAATATCTAGGTTTTCACAAAGCCTATTTTTTAAAACAAATGTGGATTCTAGAAGTTTTTTTCTAAATTTCCAGACCCAAGAAGGTTTGGGTACCAAAATTCTAATTTTTTTGTTTTTAGGAAAACAAAGAAAGTACCAAAAATAAGAATACATGGTACATGGATAGTGGGTGCTCCTAAAATATGATTGTAAATAAAGACTTATTCAATAAGAGAATCAAAATGAAAGGTGGAAAAGTTACTTTCAGAGATAATGCTCAAGGATAGATTATCGAAATAGGTAACATTGTTCTTCTTAGTAAAATTATTATTTCAAATGTTTTTTTGTTAAAGTTATTAAGAAAAACCTTATAAAAATAAGTCAATTATGTGATGAAAGTTACCTTTTGAGATTTAGTAATGATAAGTGTTTAGTACATAGTTCTAAGGATGAATTTATTCTTTCTTCCAACCAGCATGAGAATGTTTATACACTTAACTTACAATACCTTAGGATCTGAGACTTACCTTCCTTAGTACAATGGAATATCAACAATGGTTATGGAATAGAAGGTTGGGACACTATAACCTTATAAAATTATCTAAATTGATTAATAAATGACCTATTAAGGATCTACTGAAACTTATTTTTGATTCTTAAAAAGTATATTGTCAATGCGATAAGCAACATAAGTCAAGTTTTAAATCAATTAGTGAATTCTCAATTTCTAATTCTTTATAGTTAGTGCATGTGGACTTATATAATTCTACACAAACTAGAATTATTAGTGTAAAATACTATATATATGTATGAGTTAATGATTACACTAGAAATACTTGGGTTTATTTTCTCAAAAATAAATCTGAAGCCTTTTTTATTTTAAAACTTTTCTATCCAAAGTTAAATAGAAAAAACTTCCCTTGATAATTATTTGTGTCAAACAGAAGGTAGAAGTGGTCAACGTAAAGTAATTATTCATATCTAATTCTTATTGACCTATCTCCTTACATTATGTTACTCATTTTCATATGGAGGTACATATGTCTATTATTTAAAAAAAAATAGTTTCCAAAAATTTTAGTTTTTCTTAAAAACATTTATCATAATGAGTTTTCTAAAATCACATTTCTTTATAAAATTTTCAGAGTCAGAATTCTCAAAAGGTTCTTGGGACTCAAAAAGTACTATAAATTTTTCTAAACCCAAATTTTTTTATAAAGCTTTCAGATTTATTTTTCTTAATAAAAACTATAGTATTTAGTTTTCCTAAAATATTATTTTAATTAATTTTTTTACTGAAACTATTGTATTCATTTTTTATTTTTAAAACTATTGTAATGTGTTTAGTTTACAAAAACCAAGATGAACAGGTTTTTCATACCGATGGAACTTTTCACTCTGAAAGGTACTTCTCTATTCTTTTTTATTTTTACACTATTTTATTATGTTATTTTTTAATCATTGTTTTTATAATTTTAGTTTTTATAAAAAAATCAAGTTTTAAAAAAAATCCTAATCAGATTCACTCTAAATCCGATAAAAACTTTAAAATCCCTAAAGAGTTAAAAAATATTTTAAAATTTTATTTGGATCAATGAAAACCTTCATATAAGATTGTTTTCATCACAACCATTGGTTTTGATATGGAAGATAAACCATCACACCTGATGCCTATATAAAGAGGTCCCCCCCCATGTCCCACATTGGCTATTCCAGGTTTTTGCTCCCAAATTACAGACCCCTTCAAGTGTCTCAGTCCGAAAAATCATCTTTTCTTATGATTCACTAACTTAAAATCATAATATGATGGACACCAAGGATGAATTTTCAAAGTGGTTCATTTTTAGGGATAGGTTAGTCGAAATATCTTTCCATGAAAAATATGATTTTACTTTTAAGGAAGATTATATCTTTTTAAGGCAAGAAGTTTGTTTGTGCTGAGAAACCAGATAAGGTCATTGATTTTTTTTATACTGATATTATACATGAGTTTTATGCCTCCGTTCATTTCATCAAGGAATATGGGCAAGAAAATTTTTTCTGTTACAATGTATAAAAAGAGATATAATATTTCTTATGAAAATATTGCTAATATTTTTGGAATTCAATCAGATAGTGAAACTCATTTTCCTTCACATAATTTTCCAGATAGTATTGGTTCCTTTAACAATAAAAAGGCTGAAGATTCACTATTTTCATAGTATTCTGATACAAGGAAAGTATCTCATCTCACTCTGGATAATCTTTTGATTTACCTATGGATGCAAGGATTTTTTATTCCAAGAAAGGGAGACAGGGACACTTTAAAGGTATCTGATGTGTTTTTCCGGGATTTCTTGGTCAATATAAGAAAAAATTATTTTTTCATGTTTTTTCTTATCATCATGGAAAAAATAAAAAACAACTCAATAAAATCCAATATTATCATGTTTCTAGATTTTATATGCAAGATAGTTGGGATGTATAGAAATTTTCAATGTGGCCAACAAATTGCATCCATTGAGGGAGAAAATTTCTTTTACAATTGATGATGCAATGAATAGGATAAAATTGGTTTTTTATAAGAAATAAAAAAATTATAAGGTTGATGGATCTGCATCGGAGGAAAAAACATCAAGAAAGTCATAAAAGGATTAAAAGAAGAAAAATAGGAAGGTTTAGAATTCCCCACCTAAGAAGAAAATGAAACAAAAGAGAGTTCCTGATGAAGTTTCTGATGAATGGATGAAAAATAAAGCTGATAATAAATATAGAGATCTAGAGTTTAGAACTAACCTAGCTAAGGAAAAGGATTTAAAAATTCATGTTACTGAAACTCTTGAAGAGGAATCCAAGAAGAAAAAGAAAATGAAAAATTTAACAAAAGTTCATCTTTGTGTGAATTTATTTAAAGGAGTATAAAGGGCATATAAGAAGTTTTATTTTCCTACTTTTCATATTTATCAAGTGAATTTGAGAGTCAGGTTATATTTTAAAGAAACAATTGTGGTACATGTTGATGTTCTTTCTGTCACTGAAAAGGTAAGGAATAAATTCATTGATAAATAATCGGTGCCAGTAATTCTGGAAAATCCACCAGAACTGGATTCAGTCGGTAAGGCAGCTCTAAGAACTGTGAGAAAACTTGAAGAAGATATTGAAAAGGAAGTGAATAAAGAATTTGATAGAAGTAACAAGGAATAAAAATAAGGTTATGAAAAAAAGTAAAAGGATTTGAATGCAAAAAATAGAATAAAAGGTTGAAGAAGTGGTGGAAGATGAAGAAGAGTAAATAAGATTAGTAAGAGAATGAAGAGGAAGATGATAATGAAAAAACCCATAATGAAATAGATTCATCAGATTCTTCATCATCATCATTATCAGACATACCTATTAAGGCTTTAAAGAAGAGAAATTTGGTAGTTATGAAGAAGAAGCTTTATCGTTAGGAGAATAATATCAATCATCATCAAAGAGAGAGGAAGGTGATCAACACTCTAAAACAAAAGTTGGTGATAAACTTGAGACTGATAAAGATATTGACATCCATGAGTTATCTGATGATAAATAATTTGATAACATCAAAGTTTCTAAAGAAGTTGAAATGTTAGTTTCAAATAATGATAAAGGGAAATGAAAACATGTGGAATTCGAATCAAGACAAATAAAACCTATTGAGGTTCAGCAAGATCAATCGAAATATACTGCAAAAATTTCTCTAGAAGGAGTTGAATATATTGTTCATGTTTTGAGAAGGGTTGAAGGGACTATTACATAATTTACAAGGCTTGAATCAAGGGGATAGTTAATTCAATAAAATATTGATCAAAAATTATAATCTATAAATCTTTTAATGGAGAAGTTGATTTGAAATGAGGCAAAATTAAAAGTTTTTCAAGAAAGTGCTCAGTCCCATAAAAAGGCATGTAATCAAATAGTTAAATCGTATCATAAAGTTTATGAAAATATTTAGATGCATGATGATTATTTTGATGTAATAAAGGATCATTTGGTAGAATTTTAAAATTCGTTCAATGATTTACCATTGCACATGGCTGAAAGATTAATGTTTTTGAAATATTTTTGAGATTCCACTGATGATCATACTGAGGAAGTTAATGTTTTGAAAAATAAGATTCAAGATATGGATCTTGATATGACCAAACTATGATGCATAGAATCAAAACTTTTCTTTTTCAAGGAGGAGAATAACAATCCTTTGAAGCATGTCGATATTTTTCTTTGGGAGGTGTAGGGTTCAATTCCTATGAGTCCACTCCTGGGAGAATTTATCCTTCCCCTAGATCCACTCATCTTGCTGGGTCACCTAGTTCCTGATTAGGTGTGTGAAATGAGGCATAGCCAACCTATTCTGAAGTATTTCTATGTCTAACCATCACCAATTGGATTTTCACCCTCTGGGATGGCTCTTCCATCTTAGCTGGCAATGGATTCTTCCCAGTTTGGGCTCTCCCCAGAATTATATCTTTGGGGGGGAGGTTCCCTTGTGTGGAGGGTTCGAAAAGACCACACCTGGGGATTCCCTTTTTAGAAAAAATGAAAAAATAAGATTTTAGAGGAAGTCAAGAAGATAAAAACATTATAATAGAAAGTTCAGAAGATAGAAAAAGATTATCATGATTTCATGAAGATCAAGGAATTTTTAAAAACCTTGATGAAGAAAGATTAATTCTTTTTCTTTAAACTCTCATTGTACATATTTTTTAAAACATTTGAAATTATGTTTGTTTATGAATGAATTTCCTCTTCATATTATTATGATTTTTCTGAATGTTTTCCAATTCCGATTGGTTGAATGTTATTTCATGTTTCTATTATGGATGATTATTTGGTTCATTATATTGTTTTATATGTTTTTTTCCCTAAATTTTTAGGAAACTCTATAATTTACCCCATTCTTTTTGAAAACCACAATGGGGGAGAAATTTTTATATGGGGTAGAAATTCTTAAATAAAGAGAAAGTTTTGATAAAGGTAGAATTCTTAAAAAGGGGAGGAAGATTTTATTAAGGTGTAGAATATGATCCTTAGGGGAATATATTATCCAAGTGGGAGTTTATCGTACTCTCCATCGTATTCAGTTGAGTTATAAACTCAGGGGGGGTTAAGGCTTTAATGATTAACTCTGAATACAAAGTACTTAAAATAACATGGATTGTATGTTTTTCAAAGTTATCTTTTATTTATGTTTTGGGGTTTTTTCTTTCTAAAAAGTGGGATATTGTTGAGTCATAAGTTCTACTTCTTACTTTTTCATTCCTTTTTTTAAAAAAAATCACAAACAGCTTCTTAAAAAAAATTACTAACTTTTTATGTTCTAAGTGTTTTAGAATGTTTTTATAGAAGACGTTATATTTTACCTTACTTAGAATAAGTTATAAATTATTTCATATATAAAATTTACATTATTCATTATGATTATTGTAACAAGTATGTGTCTGATTAATCAGACTCACCTTTATTAGAACCAGAAGTTAGACTTTCTTTCTTGTATTTCATACTGACAAAAATAATAACAATCGAACTGATATTGATACCAATAACATTGGACTGATACTCAAAAATATTATTGTATTGATATTGTTAAGGAATTACATTAGGATGACTAAGTTTATAATCATATTTGGGAGACTTGTTTCTAATTTAAGGGAAAAAAATTAACACTGTAATGGTGTTAATCAATACGATGTTGTACTTTTAGTTATGTCATATTATTATGATCTGTCAAGTGCCAGGTTTCCAAATTCATTGCAAAAAACTTATAAATATGATAGTTTGGAGATTTCATATAAATAAAAGGTCATTTGAAGAGTTTGAATCTAGTCAATTACAATCACTCTCGAATTTTTATAAATATTACTTAGCGTGAATAGCTCATTATTAGTCTTTTGTAATTATTTAGAGAGAATTGTTCTAAGAAAACCTTGTCAGGTAGTCTCCTTAAGAACATTCATAATTGTAACTACGTCTGGTCATTTTTACAATCAAGGGATTCTAGAGATATCAAGAGAGAGAATCTGATCCATCGGATTGAGGGCTTATAGGGATAGTAAGATAAATCCAATCATCATATTAAGATATTTTAAGGACAGGAAGACAGATTCATTATGATCTTGACATTGAGGTCTTCCTTGGTAAGGGAAGACTAATGTTCCTGTAAGTATAAAATAAGGGATACCTTTACTCGGGGTTATTGACTAATTTTCTATTTAGGTTAAAAGAATAATATTTTTAAATATCTTGTTAGTCATTCTTACATTTTTTTCTATTGTATTTCTTGTTTTTATAAGTGTTTTTTTCCACTACACATTTTATAAAATGTGAGCCATCGTATTCATTTTTCAATTCTGTTTTGTTTTATCATATTTACCCTAATTTCAATACATACTCTGATTAATCAGATCCATCAAGATTACAATCTTTTTACTCTGATATAATTGGACACATACTAAATTTGATTTTGTGACTTTATTAATCAGACTAAGGGTCGAGTCTAACAATCCTACTTAAAAAGAATATGGGCTTGTTTTGTTTAATTATTTTAAACTAATTTTTTAAAATAAAATTTAACCCATCACCCTATTTTAAGTATTTTCATTTGATCAGATCATAAGATCCAACATGGTCTTCTCAAACCATATTTTATTCTACCAAAAAAACCTATGGATATTTTTACTCTTGGACTACTCACTATTGTCAGACCACAAACACTTAATTATTCACTCAGTATCCTTTTCCACCACTGATCTCCATTGTATAAAGGTTTATAATACCTTATATTTTTTCTTGAGAAAAAACACTCACAACTTTCTTGTCGCATCATCAATAAATGTAACATTATATAGTAACCCACAATGAGAATGAACCAGAGTTGGCCCCCATGCGTCTGTATATACCAACTCTAACTTCCAGTTCTTTGGTATCTTACCTTATGTTTGGAATGAAACCTTTTGTTTCTTCTCAAGAACATAATATTCACATGTTCTGTACTCCATGATTGGGATCTTCATCATTCCCTTATAAGCTAGTATTTTCATCCTTTTTTCACTCAAGTGACCTAGACAGTCATGCATTAACTTTGTGAAAGTAATTTTTCTCACATGCATTGCACCTTCCAATACTCCATTTGGGTATAAAGTACCATCCCACACTCCCTTGGCCACCATCATTAAACTATTTTTTATCCTCCATGATCCATATGCAAATGGTGTATAGAAACTTGCATCATCTAACTATCCAATGAAAACTAATTTTTTCCTTAATCCTAGTATGTTATTCACTCCTTGCTACTCCAGCAATCATTCATTCCTTATCCAGATGGAAATATCACACTTTCCAACAATATCAAGAGCTTTATTATCTACAATATTCACCCTGTCGAAACTTCCAAAAGTATAATTCTTCATACTCTCTCTCTCAAATTTTGATTGAAAAAGAAGCTCCAAAGTCTATCACTCAAAACTCAAGTGATATAGAGGCACTCAATAATAGACCACTCATATATTATAATATATAATTTTTGGATCCAAATTCCAAATAATATATTCAATATTTAACTCTTCTTTCATTGTGATCATTCTTCCAGTGACCTTTCTTCCAGTAATGCCAAACATGGGACCACATTTTGTTGAGATACTCTTGCTTTGGCTTCTCCTTCCTTTTCCCTTCTTGTAACTTTTCCATGTTGTATAACATCCCCTTACTTCTACTTAATGTGCCCGAAAGGAGTCATTTATTCCTCCAGGCATGGGTCAAATTAGAAATTTATATTGACTCGAACTTTACTAACTACAAAGGCGTAGTATAAGAGAAGTGTGGGATCGAACCCATAGAGAGTGGGGAATGCAGCAATGAAAACTCTAGAATAAAGGTTAGTTCATTCTAATTTCAGTTTGATTTTACTAAACTAATGATGCAATTGAAGTAAACAAATTAAAATATAGAAATTAAAGAGAGGGAAATCAATTTCTAGGGGTGGTTTTGCTAAATAAATTTAACTTCACAGGTAAAATAATTATATTAAATAGTTGTGAAACCAAACAATTTCATCGATAGAGGAAATTTTCATTCCCTATAAAACTACCCTAGAATACCAATTCATTATGGTCTAATGAATCAAAATATATAAAGTACGATTAGTTAGAATTTCCATAATATTAAGAGTAATTCAATTCAATGTTCATGAACAAATTTTCTCAATCATGATGGGGTTCGTTCATTATTGAAAACATGTGGTCAATGATTCAATGATGAATAAAATATACACACAGGAGAAACATGATACCACCGAATAAATTCATCTCTAAAAGAAAAGGTAAATATAAATATGATGGTAATCACCCCCTTTAACTAATTCCACTCCCCCATATGGGTTTTAGCCAACCATAGTCAGGTGATTGCCTACAACGATCAAACCCAAATCCATAGGAGAGAGATTGGGAAAGAAAGAACAAAATAGTAATAAAGAAAACATAAAGACTGGAATTAAACTAATTATAATTTGAAATTACATTGAAAAATAAGAAAGAAAATAAAATGAAAATCAAATGAAAAACCTATCTACAGCAGCCTCCTGATGGTTGTGCCACCAGCGTCGAATTCCATCCTTGAGTGGACCCTTGGCCTCTCCATTTATAGGCTCAAGATGGGATCCATTATTAATGAATTCCATAAAGGAATGGTCAGGGCAGGTCCCATGTTGAATATTTAGTCAAAAAATTAATATTTGGTGAATATGGGCGAAAAATTCCCATATGGGAAATTACACCACGTGTAACTGAGTTTCACCACATGTAATTCCCTATCTGGAAAATTACACCATGTGCAACTGAATTTCACAACGTGTAATTGTACAGGATGATTTAATATTCTTCACTTCATGTACTTTAATTCCCCGCATGCTTTAGTACACATCATGTAATGATTACACGATGTGTAATTCTATTCTAATGCTCTAGAAGCCTTGTTTTTTCTTGGTTCTTCAATTTTAGTCCCTAAAAGTGCTCCGTGATCATCCTTAAAATTGTGTCACACTATCTTTCTTCCCTTACGGTGTGAAGTGCCTTTTTTTCCTCAATTCAATTTTTTCATTCATTTTTCTCCAAATGTCAATCTTGTATAATAATTTTCAAAACATTAATATTGGGTAAAGATCTTATATTAAATCAATTAATATACAGTGAATTCATATATAAAAACCCATAAAAATATGTATATAAAATAGAGTAATCAAATACCCCCACACTCAAATCTTTGCTCGTCCTCAAGAAAAACCTCAACATATAATTACCAAAGATCCATACATCCTTAAGGGAATTTTAAAATTATGATGCTCACAAAAACAAGTTATAATTGAATATTGAAAAATCACGACACATACTGAAATAAAGAATCAAAAAATCATGCCTCTTTTAAAATGTGTAATTCATGACATTTTTTACCTTTTTCACACACATTTTCCAACCATTCATCAACATCCTTTCCATTTATGATTTACCTCACCTTTATTTTTTCCACCCTTCCCTCAAGGTTAAAATTTGATGGATTTATACTCATACCCCAAGTATATGATCCTAACTATAGGCTTTCATTGAATATAATTTCTATATTGTGTAAAGACAAATATATCAATTAATCATGAGGTCTTTAACATATGGATCGAATGAATCTTTGGCTGAGGGTAGGTAAGTAAAATGTTGAAAATCGAGTTAGGATCAAGGAGGAGGCTAAACTCTAATGTAAAATTCATGATATTCAAAAGACAAGCTCAATGAAAGTCTCCTCGCCAAAAATTTAATTCCATCACACCCCTCCCCCCCCCCCCCCCCCGTGAAGCTCAGAATAAAGGCTCACAAACAATGTAATCATAATGGACAATAATCCTCTTTTGTTGCTATATTTTTTCTTCTTTTTCTTCTTTTTCTTCTTTTTTCACCAGTCATGATTGGAATAAACCTCACATCCACCTCCTAACCACATATGATAAAAATCATCGGTTCATAAAATGGTGATTTTTATTCTCTCAATTCAAAACCCATTTTTCATTTTTTTTCAGAATATTACCTAGAATAAGTTTCACATCTACCATCTAAGCACATATGATTTTGATATCATCAGTCTAACAAAGGTTATTTTTGAACTACCTGAGAAACAGCCTATTTTTTTCTTTTTATACGTTTTTTATTTTATTTTTTCAATAAGAGGTATATACAATGGAATATAATGAATGTAAATATGAACCTTCCCCACAATCCCATGAAAACACCCTGTAGTCTCCCCTTAAGATATCATATCCCATATCCACCATAAACAACCCCTCCCCAACACTCATTTAATTGAATATCATGAAAAATACAAAGAACTGGGTAGGAAAGGAAATAATGGCTTGTAACATGGCTTAGTCCTAACAAGGTCATCCATGGATTTTATGGGATAAAGTATGATCAATGTATAGGTGGGTCTCAGGATAATAGGTCTCATTAATAAAATGCCACAATCATTTCAAAAGTGAATTTGTACAATCAGAGGTTTGACAAGATAGCAATGCAAGTTCTTGTCAGTTTACATGCCCCAAGTTTCACTCAAGAAATATGCTTAGGAAAATAGGAAATATTTGGTCTAGAATCCTCTTGGGAATGGAAATAGATTAAAATTCAATCATTTCATGGAATGAAAATCAATAATCAGTTTACTCAATGCATGATTCTAGGAATCAACATCATGAAAAACAATCATATCGGCAATAATTTTAAAGAAATTCCAAATTATAGTAAGAAGGTGACTTTTAAAATTTTCTGCAACACTCCAAGCTCCACAGTATGCTACCTTTTAAAGAATTCAATAGCTTGTGTTGCAAAAAATATCGAGTTTGAGCACACCATGACCTTTCAAACTAACCGTTTAAAACGCAGTTATGAATAGTATTAACTAAATTATGAAATTTATAAATTTTATTTTTCAAAATAGAATTAATTTATGAATTTAGAATATCAAAATTATCTTAGGGTGAAATTTTGGTAATTTTTTGAAAAGTTTTAATTTTTGATGAATAGTGAAAAATACAACTTTATTGTTAAAAAAACCTAAATTTTTCATTTAAATAATTATTTTACTTTAAATTTACTTTAATGTCACAATATAAACATTATACATATATTAGTCCAATTTAGTTCATTAGAATAATTTTTATAATATAATTAGATATAAAATTTTATTAAACTTTTGAATGTCTCTTTTACCCGCCTTCTAGCCACATCTATGAGATTTTCCTTAAATGTAATTTTACCACTTCTGTGAATTGAATTTATAAAAACAAACATACATGGTTGTAATAATTATAAAAAATATGGTCTAATAAGATCAAAATAATTTTTGGTGAATATAAACTTTTGGATTTTATTTACCACGGTCAAGGGTAAATAGGGTAATTAAAGGTAAGATTAATATTATAATAATATAAAATTACCATAAAACTTGTCCTAATTTCACTAGATAATTTTTCTACAATTAAAATAAACTTTAGGTTGAAATTATGATTTTTTTAAGCCACTTGTGTTAGATTAATACATTTAATATATTTTATTTAAAGAAGAGTTAAAATGTCATATTCAAATTTTAATAACTAAAAAAATTTTAATATAGGGTTATAAACAATGTAAATTTGACTATAAATAGTATTTAGAAATATGAAATGATTATATTCATAATTTTATTCTTTTATAATTTTAGGAAATAAGAAAATAAATTAAATGGTGACACAATAATGATGTAGTAATTAACTTATTAAAAGAAGAATCAATTAAATGATATTTAAAATATTAAAATAAATCTAATTTGACTTAATTAATGGCATAAACTAATTTTATAGATAAAATAGACATTCTAGTGGCATATTATAAGTATTGGTTCGAATTTATCATGTGGGTTTGATATTTTTAAAAAATGAAAATTTTGAATAGTATCAAAATTGATATAAATGATACTTTAAAGTATATAATATTTAATTAAATGTGATAAATTCATAAAAATATCAGGTTATAAAAGATAACTACTGTAGTGTTAAATATGTTATAAATTATCCAATTGGGGTTCTTTTGTCATTTTATAGTAATTATATTAACCTTATAGTTTAAAACTACAAGAATACGCGGTAAGAGTTAAATCGTTTAACTAAGGGTTAAACCCAAAAGATAAGGTCAATTTCATGACATAAAATTTTATAAAAATAATTATCTAAGAGTATTTAGACTCATTCTCATCTTATACTCAAAATAAATCACTTTGGTTCTATTTTAAATAGAAAATCATTTTATAATAAATTAATATTTAAAGATATTCCAAAAGTGACCTTCACCTCTCTTATAAAAGGGAGCTTATCCTTATCTTTAATTCACACATAAAAATCCATTTGGATCAGCCAAACCCTACCCACTTCTTCTCCAAACTTCCCTCACTTAATTATAGAGGCCACAGTTTGGGCAGAAATCCATCCTAAGGAGTTATTTTGTGCAAACCAAAAAGAGACACCCTAAAAAGAGGTAATTGTTTTATCACCTCTTTCAAAGATATTTTATTATTATACTTAATCTTTCTATGTTGTTTCCATATAAAAATAATAAATCCAGTATAATAAATATATTTAAATGTTATTATAATCATGGTACAACCATATTTATTATTTTATCCATCATACGAATAATCATATCACCATGCATGCTTACATACGACTTACCATCTCCACACCGTAGTGTAATTTATTATTCAACACTGCTTTATTTGGATGGGTATAATGATGAGAATAATGGATATAAATAATCAATATAACATGAAAATTATTGTGTATAATTAATATATCATCCAATTCTATACTATTTAACCATCAAGGTAATGATATTGTCGCTCATGCGTACGTACGGCCTACCATCTCCACAACGCAATGAGATTAATTCTCTACGTTAACCATTAAAAAATGATTGTAAAATTTATATTATGAGTAAAAATAATAATTATGAACTTAATTTCATTCATTATATGAATAAAATATATCCTATGCATAAAAAACATGACTTACTTGACAAAACAGTAATGGGAAAACGAAGCAGTTAACACCCCAAACAACGTTAATACTGAAATATTACTACCAAAATGATATAAGAGGATAATATATGATATCATAAATATTAATATGGTCCTATTATAATTTAATAACATATTTTAACCATTATACATAAGGCTAAATCACCCTTTACTAAAATAAATTATAAGTTAAGGGTTAATTTCACAATCTCTTTATTATCCAAGATTGCTTATATATAAGTATCTACTGGGACATCCTAATCATCCATGTCCATGTTTCTTAAAATGTAATTCAAAATAATGTCAACAATTGTTTAAATTCATTTTTACCTATGTTTTAAATTTTACAAAAAAAATTAAAGGAATCTTTTTTTCATTTTCCAAATGAGTTATTTTATAACCTTTTCAACAAATTTAAAGAAAGAATGTTTTTTTAACTTATATGACACAAGAGGATATTTTACACCATTATGACACCTTAATATTTTGAATATTTCCTTAAATTCTTATAATTTTATTTTAAAAATAAAGTTTTTCTTTTATAATTGTATGGTTTCTAAATTATTTCAAAGTAGAAAAAGGATATTCCCCTCAAAGAGTTTTAATGAATTTATAAAATTATTTTCATCTATGTCAACATCCTTTGTTGAATTTTATGCTTATTTTAGTTTGACTTATTATGATAAAATATTCCATATTGCACTAAAGGGTTTGTGATATATTTGACTCTATATGTGCTATGTTTATACCATTCATGGTTTATGGTTAAAGTATTAAAATTTTGTATGTTATTTTTAATACAAATGTTTATATTATGTTTAACCCTTTTCATAAAAGGAATGTATTGGACTTAATAAGTGACGGGTGGGGCTTGCTATAGCCCCTCGATGCATCGGTAGGTCTCATGAGACAAACTAGTGTCTTGGAACAAGCCCTTGATAGTATGGTAATGGTCTTGGAACAAGGCCTTGACGGTATGGTAATGGTCTTGGCACGAGGTATTGACGGTATGGTTATGATGTTTGGAATTATGAATTTCCTCATTATGAGATTAGTTATTGATATTTCATGTGATTATTTGACTAATAGAATATCCATATGAAAGTTTAAATAGAATCATTTGATTTATTCTATCCATATTGTGCAGAATATTATGTTTAAAAGGATTGTGTTTCAGTTTTATACCTTGCCTTAAAAGTTAATGCTTATTTATGATAGATTTTGCTATATTTTTTATCCTTACTCATCATCTAAGCTCACCCCTTTATTATGTTTCATTTTTTCCCAGTATTTGAAGAAGTATATTATGATTAACCTTCAGGTATTGTCTAAGGGATATGAGAGCTTTCAAAGGGGATAATATGTTGTTTTTTATTTCAAGTTATAATGTAAAACTTATGTCTGTATCTACTATTTCCAAGGCTATTAAAATGGTCAGTCCTTCGAGATTTTATTTTCTTGTGATCATACCAATGTAAAAAAATAATTTACTGACTCTAGGAAACTACGGTCAGGGCGTTATAGTTGGTATCAGATGAAGTTTAGTAAAAACCTTAGAAACTAGATTTAGAAAACAACCTTGATTAGGGACCATTACCCAAAAATATATTTTGAGCATAAGTAAAGAATAACATCCTAGAATTTTGGTAATATAAATATTATGTGGGTATTACTAGTAAATAAATCCCTATCTAGATACTACAAGTGGATGTGGTTCTAGCACAGATGTACCTAGGGGTGAAAACTCCAACAAGGTGTTCCGAGCTTGGATTGAGGTAACTTGGTACACTAAAATGGACCTTATTGTGCACCTGGTTTGAAACTCCTGGGGGATATTCTTAGGATAATTCATATTTTATTTACAAACCATTATGAAGGATTTATGATTAACTATGTCCTCAAAGAAAAATGTTTACGATTATGGATTGGATATGAAAAAAAATAAATTTATGTTAATTATTTTACTAGTTTGGAATTATTCATTATGATTCATAACCTAATCTAGTGTATGACATTGTTTAGAAATGGATCCTAGTGGAAGAAATGGAAATCCTATCAATACACGCAATCCATATAGGGATTTCCTTCTTATTCAAGATAATGATAGTGGAACTAGTGATACAACTGGTGTTGAACAGCTTATAACCATACTAGGATAGATGACTTAGGTTATGAATAATAACCTTACCCGTATAGAGCACCCTGATCCACAACATGGAGGATCAATATTAAACTAATTCATGAGACAACAACCTCCAACATTTAATGGGATTAAAAATACATTTGTAGATGAGCAATAGATAAGTTCCTTAGAGAAAATATTTCTTACTTTGGGGAGTAACGAAAGGGAAAAGGTTTTCATGGAAGTTTATCATCTCTCAGGAGATGCAGATCAATAGTAGTTATTAATACAAAACACCAAGGAGGATGAAGAAGTATAAAATATGGAATGGATGGAGTTTAAATAACTTTTCTTAGAAAAATACTTTCCTCATGAATGGCAAGCTGATATGGAAAGGTGATTTTTGAGTTAGAGGCAAATAGAGGATGATAATGTTGCAAAGTATGATGTTAAATTCACAAGGTTGGCAAGGCATGCTACAGACTACATACATAACACAAGAAGTAATATTGATCAATTCTTTGATGGGTTAAAACCATTCCTTTAATGGGAATTGGTCTCATAATCTTTCTCACCATATGAAGATATAGTCTCAAGTGATATCAAGATAGAAAATTAATTCTATAATTATTATTACTTTAAAGGGAATCAAGAAAAAAAGAGGGTCATTGAACACTATGTAAAAGGAAATAATGGGAAGAAGGAAAAAAGATAACTTTCCACCCTGCAGTAATTATGGGAAGAAACACCCTAGTACTTTCTTAAAGGTGATGGGAGTTTGTTACATGTGTGGAGAAAAAGTCCACCAAGCTTGTGATTGTAAGGGGAAGAAAGAAGTTGTCAATGTTTGATGCTAAAATTGTAAAAAAAATAGGACATTATGAAAATGATTTTCCTAATAGTCAAGGAAACTTACCTCAAAAAAGGACAAGGGAGAAAGGCCAAGATTTTTTTATCACAACTACTGAGGTTGAAACTCCTGATGATGTTGTGGTAGGTACTATAATCATCTCCTAAAATTTATGAAAATATTTATTTGATTATGGATCCTTGCATTCCTTTATATCTTCCGAGTTTTCTTTAAAAATTAGATATTTCCAACTCACTTTAACAAGGGTGTTGTCAGTCAAAACCCCTAAGGGAAGTCTCATTGCAACAAAGATGGGTTAGGTAGTTCCCATTATGGCATATAAGCGTGCATTATCTACTGACTTCATTATCATACCTATGGTGGACTTTGATATTATACTCATTATAGATTAGATAACAAAATATTATGTGAAAATTTATTACAAGAAGAAAGAAGTTACAATCTGTTAGGAATGAAGAAATAAATATTCAAAATGATTATGTACCTATTTTAAAGGAATACATTGATGTTTTTCCCAAATATTTACCTGGACACCACCCAGAGCATGAAGTTCAGTTTTCTATTGATTTAATCCCTGGTGCAGGACCAATATTAAAGACTCCTTATAGAATGTCCATTGTGGAATTAGTAGAGTTGAAGAAATAGCTAGAGGAGTTGATTAATAAGGGATTTATTCACACTAGTGTTTCTCAAATGGGAGACCCAGTTCTTTTTGTTAAGAAGAAATATGGATCAATGAGGCTATGCTTTGACTATAGAGAAATCAATTCTATTAAAATAAATAACAAGTATCACATACCTCACATTGGTGATTTATTTTATCAACTTCATGGAGCTCAATATTTTTTGAAAATTGACCTTCGTTCTAGATATCATCAATTATGTGTAAAAAAGAAGATATTCCAAAGACAGTATTCTGAATGAGGTATGGTCATTAAAAATTTAAGGTAATGTCATTTGGATTGACTAATTCACCCTCTGTTTTCATGGATCTAATGAACAGAGTGTTCGAGTAATATCTTAACAATTTTTTCATCATATTTATTGATGATATCTTAGTATAATTGAAAAGCTACGAATACCATGATAACCACTTGCAGATTGTTCTAAAGACTCTTGGAAGAAATGAACTATATGGGAAGTTTAACAAGTGTGAATTCTGGCTTCAAGAAATTTCATTTCAAGTTTTAATGTAAAACTTATGTTTGTATCTATTATTTCCAAGGCTACTAAAATGGTCAGTTCTTTGGGATTTGATTTTCTTGTGATCATTCCAATGTAATAAAATAATGAACTAACTCTGGGCCACTGGGGTCAGGGCGTTATAGTTGGTGTTAGAGGAAATTTATTACAAACCATGGAAACTAGAATTAGAAAACAACCTTTATTTGGAAACATTACCCTAAGATAGAATTTGAGGATCAGTATATAAGAACATCCTAGAATTTTGGGAATATAGATATTATGTGGGTATTCTTATAAAATACATCCTTGTATGGATACTACAAGTGGAAGTGGTTCTATAAGAGATGTTCCTAGGGGTGAAAACTCCAATAAGGTGTTCCGACCTTGACTTGAGGTAACTTGGTACATGACAATGGGCCTTACTGTGCACCTAGTTTGACACTCCTGGGGGATATACTTAGGATAATTTGTATTTTCTTTATAAACCATTATGAAGGATTTATGATTAACTATGTCCTCAAAGAAACATGTTTATAATTATGGATTGGATATGCATAAATTTTTCAATTTATATTAAGTATTTTACTAGTTTGGAATTATGAATTATGATTTATAACCTAATCTAGTGTATGTTATTGTTTAGAAATGGAACCTAGTGAAATAAATGGAAATCGTATCAATACATGTAATCCATGTAGGGATTTTCCTCCTATGCAAGATAAGGATAGTGGAGATGGTGATAAAATTGGTGCTAAATAGCTTATAACCATACTGGTATAGCTGACTCAGGTTATAAATAATAACCTTACCCATATAGAGCACCCTGATCCACAAAGAGGATCAATGTCATACCGATTCATGAGACAACAACCTCCAACATTCAATGGGACTACAAATCTATTTGTAGCTGAGCAATAGATAAGTTCCTTAGAGAAAATATGTCTTGATTTGGGGAGTAATGAAAGGGAAAAGGTTGTCATGGAAGTTTATCATATCTCAGGAGATACAGATCAATGGTGGTCATTAATACAAAACATAAAAGAGGATTAAGAAGTAACAAATATGGAATGGAGGGAGTTTAAAGATCTTTTCCTAGAAAAATACTTTCTTCATGAGCTATGATCTGGTATAGAAAGAAAATTTCTGAGTCTGAGGCCAAAAGATGATGAGAATGTCGCAAAGTATAAGGCTAACTTTTCATGGTTAGCAAGGAATTCTGCAGACTACAAACGTAACCCAAGAAGTAAGATTGATCGATTCATTGATGGGTTAAAACCATTCCTCCGATGGACATTGGTCTCACAATCTTTCTCAATATATGAAGATATAGTCTCATGTGTTATCAAGATAGAAAAGGAATTCTCAAAGTCTTTTGAATTTAAAGGGAAACAAGAAAATAAGAGGGCTATTGAACACTCTAGGAAAGGAAATAAGGGGAAGGAAGGGAAAATATTACTTTCTACCCTACATTAATTGTGAGAAGAAACACCTTGGTACTTACCTAAAGAAGATAGGAGTTTGTTACAAGTGTGGAGAAAAAGGCCACCAAGCTCATGATTGCAAGGGGAAGAAAGAAGTTTTCAATGTTCAATGCTATAATTGTAAAGAAATGATACATTATGAAAATAATTTTCCTAAGCATCAAGTAAACTTACCTTATAAAAGGCCAAGGGAGCAACGCCAATATTTTTCGATCACAACTGCTGAGGTTAAAACGTCTAATGATGTAGTGGTAGGTACTATAACCATCTCCTCAAATTTAGGTAAATCTTTATTTGATTACATATTCTCACATTCCTTTATATATTTCTAGTTTTCTTTAAAAATTAGATATTTTAGATTCACTTTAATAAGGGTATTGTCAGTCAAAACCCCTAAGGTAAGTCTCATTACAACAAAGATGTTTCAAGAAATTCCCATTATGGCATATAAACATTCATTATCTACTAAATTTATTATAATACCTATGGTCAACTTTGATATAATCCTCGGTATGGATTTCCTATCAAAATATGATGTGAAAATTTATTGCAAGAAGAAGGAAGTTATGATTTGTGAGGATGATGTAGAATACATTATCTTTAGGGCAGAAACTTCATCACCTGATTCTTATCAAAATTCACCCCCAATAGCTTTACTGAATGGGATTCTTGAGGAGTAAGAGGAAATAACATCTATGGATGAAGAAAGAAATATTCAAATTTAGGGTGTACCTATTATAAAGGAATACATTGATGTTTTTTCCAAATATTTACTTAGAAACCCCCCAAAGCATGAGGTTGAGTTTTCTATTGATTTAATCCCTGATGAAAGACCAATATCAAAGACTTCTTATATAATTTACACTGTGGAATTAGTAGAGTTAAAGAAACAACTAGAGTAGTTGAGTAATAAGGGATTTATTCTCCCTAGTGTTTCTTTATGGGGAGCCCTAGTTCTATTTGTTAAGAAGAAATATGGATCAATGAGTCTATGCATTGACTATAGATAAATAAATTCTATTACAATAAAGAACAAGTATCCCCTGCCTTTCATTGATGATTTATTTTATCAACTTCATGGAGCTCAATATTTATTGAAAATTGACCTTCATTCTGGATATCATTAATTGGGTGTAAAAAAGGAAGATATTTTAAAGATAGCATTCTAAATGAGGTATGGTCATTAAGAATTTACGATAATTACATATGGATTGACTAATGCACCCTCTATTTTCATGGATCTAATGAACAGAGTGTTCAAGGAATATATTGACAATATTATCATCATATTTATTGATGATATATTAATATACTCAAAAAACTACGAAGACCATGAGAACCACTTTTGGATTATTCTGAAGACTCTTAGAAGAAATGAACTATATGGTAAGTTTAGCAAGTGTGAATTCTAGCTTTAGGGAATTTATTTTCTTGGCCATATTATCTTGAAGGATGGAATATCTTTTGATCCTGTAAATAAAAAGGTAATACAAGAATGGACATCACTGATTAGTATAACTGAGGTATGTAGTTTTATTGGTTTAGTAGGTTACTATTGGAATTTCATCTAGAATTTTGCCTGATTGGAGAACCCGTTAACCAAGCTCACATGTAAAGGGGTTAAATTTGTTTGGAAAAAAAGTGTGAAGAATGTTTTGAAGAATTTAAGAGAAGATTATTCAATACTTCTATCCGGAATCTACCATCTGGGAATGATGGATTTGTGATTTATAGTGATGCATCAAGGAAATGATTCAGTTGTGTCCTTATTCAAAATGATAGGGTTATTTATTATACATCTAGAAAATTAAAAATTCATGAACAAAACTATCCAACTCATGATCTAGAGTTAGTAGCAATAATCTTTGCTCTGAAGATATGGAGACACTATCTCTATGGTGAAAGATGTGAGATATATACTAATTGTAAGAGTTTGAAATATATTTTATCACAGAAAGAACTCAACATGAGACAAAGGAGATGGCTTGAGCTACTCAAGGATTATTATTTCACAATACACTACCATGCAGGGAATTCAAATAAGGTGGCAGATTCTTTGAGTAGAAAAGACCATGGAGTTCTAAACAAAATGAGATTTGAAAGGGATTATTTATCTAGTAAAGATGCATATGGGAATTATAATGGAAGGTGAAATGATTGAATTTTCTATTCCTATTCCCAAGAGGATTGACTTTTATTCCCATTCCTGAGAGGAAGGTCGAGACTTCCCCACCTAAGAAGAAAATTAAACAAAAGAGAGTTCCTGATGAAGTTTTTAATGAATGGATGAAAAATAAAGCTAATAATAAATCTAGAGATCCAGAGTTTGGAATTGACCTAGCTGAGGAAAAGGCTTTAAAAATTTGTGCTACTGAAACTCTTCAAGAAGAATCCAAGAAGAAGAAGAAAAATAAAACGTTAACAGAATCTCATCTTTCAGTGAATTTATTTAAAGGAGTATAAAGGGCATATAAGAAGTTTTATTTTCCTAATTTTCATATTGATCAAGTGAATTTGAGAGTCAGGTTATATTTTCAAGAAACAATTGTGGTACATGTTGATGTTCCTTCTGTCACTAACAAAGGAAAGAATAAATTCATTGATAAATAATCGGTGCCAGTAATTTTGGAAAATCCACCAGAACCGAAAATTGTTGTTAAGGGATCTCTAAGAACTATGAGAAAACTTGAAGAAGATCTAGAAAAGGAAGTGAATGAAGAATTTTATGGAGGTGAAAAGGAAGAAAAATATGGTTATGAAAAAAACGTAAAAGGATTTGGATATTAAAAATAGAATAAAAGATTCAATAAGTAGTGGAAGATGAAGAAGATTAAAAAGGATTAGTATAAGAATGAAGAGAAAGATGATAATGAAAAAACCCATACTGAAAAAGATTCATCAGATTCTTCATCATTATCATTATTAGACATAACTTTCAAGGCTAGTAAAGAAGAGAAATCTGGTAGTTCTAAAGAAGAAGCTTCATCGTCAGGAGAATAAGATTAATCATCATCAAAGACAGAGGAAGGTGATCAACACTCTAAAACAAAATCTGATGATAAACTTGAGACTGATAAAGATATTGAAATCCATGAGTTATCAGATAATAAATAATTTGATAACATAAAAGTTTATAAAGAAGTTTAAATATTGGTTTCAAAGAATGATAAAGGGAAAGGAAAACATGTGGAATTAGAATCGATCCAAATAAGACCTATTGAGGTTCAGTAAGATCAATCTAAATATACTGCAACAATTGCTCTAGAAGGAGTTTATTATACTGTTCATGTTTTGAGAAGGGTTGAAAGAACTATTACATAATTTCCAAGGCTTAAATCAAGGGGATAGTTAATTTAATAAAATATTGATCAAAAATCAGAATCTATAAATATTTAAATGGAGAAGTTTATTTGAAATGAGGCAAAATTAAAAGTTTTTCAAGAAAATTCTCAGTCTCATGAAAAGGACTGCAATCAAATAGTTAAATGGTCTCATCAAGTTTATGAAAATATTCGGATGCATGATGATTAGTTTTATGTAATAAAGGAGCATTTGGTAGAATCTTAAAATTCTTTCAATGATTTACCATCACACATGGCTAAAAGAGTAAAGTTTTTGGAATATTTTTGAGATTCCACTGATAATCGTACTGAGTAAGTTAATGTTTTTAAGAAGAATATTCAAGGTATGGATCTTGATATGACCAGAATCTGATCCCTAGAATCCAAACTTTTCTTTCTCAAGGAGGATAATAACAAGACTTCAGAGCATATCAATTTTTTTCTTTGGGAGGTGTAGGGTTCAATTCCTAGGAGTCCGCTCTTAGGAGAATTTATTATTCCCCCAAGATCCACTCATCTTGCTGGGTCACCTAGTTCCTGACTAGGTGTGTGAAATGAGGCGCAACCCACCTATACTAAAGGATTTATATGTCTAACCATCACCAATTGGGTTTTAACCCTCCAAGATGCTCTGCCATATCAGCTGGCAATGGCTCCTTCCCAATTGGGGCTCTCCCTGGAATGATCTCTTTGGGGGGGAGGTTCCCTTGTGTGGAGGGTTCGAAAAGACCACACCTGGGGATTCCCTTTTTAGAAAAAATGAAAAAATAAACTTTTAGAGGAAGTAAAGAAGATAAAAACTTTAGAATAGAAAGTTAAGAATATAGAAAAAGATCATCATGATTTCATGAAGATCTAGGAATTTTTAAAAACCTTGATGAAGAAAGATTAATTCTTTTTCTTTAAACTCTCATTGTACTTATTTTTTAAAACATTTGAAATTTTTTTTATTTATAAATGAATTTCCTCTTAATCTAATTATGATTTTTCTGAATGTTTTCTAATTCAGATTAGTTTAATTTCCTTTCATGTTTCTTTTATGGATGATTAGTTAGTTCATTATATTGTTTTATATGTTTGTTTCTCTAAATTTTTAGGAAACTCTATAATTTACCCCATTATTTTTGAAAATCACAACTGTGGAGAAATTTTTATATGGGGGATAAATTCTTAAATAAAGTGAAAGTTTTGATAAAGGTAGAATTATTAACAAATGGGAAGAATATTTTATTAAGGGGGATAATATGATCCTTATGGGATTATATTATCCAAGTGGGAGTTCATCATACTCTCCATCGTATTCAGTTGAGTTATAAACTCAGGGGGGTTAAGGCTTTAATTATTAACTCTGAATACAAAGTACTTAAAATAAAATGGATTGTTTGTTTTTCAAAGTTATTTTTTATTTATGTTTTGGGGTTCGTGCTTTATAAAAAGTGGGATATTTGTGAGTTAGAAGTTCTACTTCTTACTTTTTCATTCCTTTTTTTCTAAAAATCACAAATAGCTTCTTAAAACTTTTTTACTAACTTTTTATGTTCTAAGTGTTTTAGAATGTTTTTATAGAAGAAAATTATATTTTACCATACTTATAATAAGTTCTAAATTATTACAGATATAAAATTTAAATTCTTCATTATGATTATTGTAACTAGTATGTGTCTGATTAATCAGGCTCACCTTTATAGGAACCAGAAGTTAGACTTTCTTTCTTGTATTTAATACTAACAAAAATAATAACAATCAAACTGATACTAGTACCGATAACATTGGACTGATACTCAAAAATATTATTATATTGATATTGTTAAGGAATTCCATCAGGCTGACTAAGTTTATAATCATATTTCGAAGTCTTGTTTCTAATGTAAGGAAAAAAATTAACACTATAATGGTGTTAATCAATACGATGTTTTACTTTTAGTTATGTCATATTCTTATGATCTATCAAGTGCGAGGTGTCCAAATTCATTGCAACAAACTTAGAAATATGACCGTTTGGAGCTTGCATATAAATACCAGATCATTTGAAGAGTTTGAAGCTGGTCAATTACAATCACTCTCGAATTTTTCTGAAGATTACTTAGCATGAATAGACCATTCTTAGTATTTTGTAATAATTTAGAGAGAATTGTTCTAAGGAAACCTTATCAGTTTGTCTCCTTCAGAACATTCATAATTGTAACTATGCCTGATCATTTTTATGATCGATGTCTTCTAGGGATAGTAAGACAGAGAATATGATCCATCAGATCGATGGCTTATGGGGATAGTAAGACAAATCCAATCATCATATTAAGAGATTTTAAGGATAGGAAGACAGAGTGTCATTGCGATCTTCGCATTGAGGGCATCCCTGGTAAGGGAAGACTGACTTTCCTGTAAGTATAAAATATGGGATACCTTTAGTCATGGTTATTGACTAGTTTTCTCTTTAGGTTAAAAGAATAATATTTTTAAATAGCTTGTTAGTCATTCTTACATTTTTTCTATTGTATTTCTTGTTTTTACAAGTGTTTTTTCCACTGCACATTTTATAGAATGTGATCCATCGTATTCATTTTTTCAATTCTGTTTTGTTTTATCATATTTACTCTGATTACAATACATAATCTAATTAATCAGATCCATCAAGACTCCAATATTTTTACTCTGATATAATTGGACACATATTGAATTCAATTCTGTGACATTATTAATCAGACTGAGGTTCGAGTCTGACAATCCTAATTAAAAAGGATTTGGGTTTGTTTGGTTTAATTATTTTAAAAAAAAAAAATTAAACTAAAATTTAACACATTCCCCTCTTTTAATTATTGTCATTTTAGTAGATCATACGATCCGACGTGGTCTTCTCAAACCTTATTTTCTTCTACCAAAAAAACATATAGATCTTTTTACTCTTGGACTACCCACTATTGTCAGACCACAAACACTTATTTTTTCACTTGGTATCCTTTTTCACCATTGATCTTCATTGTATGAAGGTTTATAATACCTTATATTTTTTTCTTGAGAAATAAAACTCACACATTTCATGTCGCATCATCAATAAATGTAACATTATATAGTAACCCATAATGAGAATGAACTAGAGTTGGCCCCTATACATCTATATATACCAACTCTAACTTCTAGTTCTTTGGTATCCTACCTTATGTTTGGAATGAAACCTTGTGTTTCTTCCCAAGGACATAATCTTCACATGTTATGTACTCCATGATTTTGATCTTCAGCATTCCCTTAGTAGCTAGTATTTTCATCCTTTTCTCACTCAAGTGACCTAGACGGTCATGTCATAACTTTGTGAAAGTAATTTTTTTAGCATGCATTGCACCTTCCAATACTCCATTTGGGTATAAAGTCTCATTCTACACTCCCTTGGCCACCACCATGGAACTGTTTGTTATTTTCCATGATCCATGTGAAAGTGGTGTATAGAAACTTGCATCATCTAATTATCCAATGAAAACTAATTGCTTCCTTAATCCTAGTATGTTCTTCACTCATTACTACTCCAGCAAGCATTAATTCCTTATCCAGATAGAAATATCACACTTTACAATAATCTTGAGAGATTTATCATCTACAAGATTCACCCTGTCGAAACTTCCAAAAGTATAATTCTTCATACTCCCTCTCTCAAATTTTGTTGAAAAGAAGCTCCAAAGTCTATCACTCAAAACTCAAGTGAGCTATAGGCACTCAATAATAGACCACTTATATCTTATGATATATAATTTTTTGATCCACTTTCCAAAGCATATATTTAATATTTAACTCTTCTTTCATTGTGATCATTCTTCTGGTGACCAATCTTCCAGTAATGCCAACACATGAGACCATATTTCGTCGAGCTACTCTTGATTTGGCTTCTCCTTCCATTTCCCTTATTGTAAATTTCCCATGTTGTAGAACATCCCCTTGATTCTACTTGATGTGCCTGAAAGTAGTCATTAATTCCTCCAGGAATGGGTCAAATTAGAAATTTATATTGAACCAAACCATACTAACTACAAAGGCGTAGTATAGGAGAAGTGTGGGATCAAACCCATAGAGAGTGGCGAATGCAGCAATGACAACTCTAGAATAAATATTAGTTAGTTCTAATTTTAGTTTGATTTTACTAAACTAATGATGCAATTGAAATAAACAAATTAAAATAGAGAAATGAAATATAGGGAAATCAATTTCTAGGGGTGATTTTGCTAAATAAATTTAACTTCACTGGAAAAGTAATTATATTAAATAATTGTGCAACCAAACAATTTCATCGATAGAGGAAATTTTCATTCCCTATGAAACTACCCTGGAATCCCAATTCATCATGTTCTAATGAATCAAAATAGATAAATTGTATTTAGTTTATATTTCCATAAGAATAAGAGTAATTAAATTTAATGTTCATGAACAAATTATCTCAATCATGATGGGGTTCGTTAATTATTGAAAACATGTGGTTAATGATTCAATAATGAATAAAATATACGCACAGGAGAAACATGATACCATAAAATAAATTCAACTTCACAAGAAAAGGTAAATAGAACTATGATGGTACGCACCCCCTTTAACTAATTCAACTCCCCCATATGGGTTTTAGCCAACCATCATCGGGTGATTGCCTATGACGATCAAACCCAATTCCATAGGAGATAGATTGAGAAATAAAGAACAAAATAATAATAAAGAAAACATAAAGACTATAATTAAACTAATTATAATTTGAAATTACATTTAAAAAGAAGAAATAAAATAAAATAAAAATCAAATGAAAAACCTATCTACGGCAGCCTCTCGATGGTCGCGCCTCCATCGTCGAATTCCATCCTTGAGTGGACCCTTGGCCTCTCCATTTATAGGCTCTATATGGGATCCATTATTAATGAATTCTAAACATGAATGGTCTGTGAAGGTCCCATGTTGAATATTTAGTCAAAAAATGAAGATTTAGTGAATATGGGCGAAAAATTCCCATCTGGGAAATTGCACCATGTGTAACTGAGTTTCACCATGTGTAATTATCTATCTAGAAAATTACACCATGTGTAAGTGAATTTCACAACGTGTAATTTTCCAGGATGATTTAATATTCTTCACTTCATGTCCTTTCATTCCCCACATGCTTTGGTGCACATCATGTAATGATTACACGATGTGTAATTGCATTTTAATGCTCTGGAAGCCTTGTTTTTTCTTGGTTATTCAATTTTAGGCCCTAGAAGTGCTCTTTAATCATCCTTAAAAATACTTTGTCACACTCTCTTTATTCCCTTGTGGTGTGAAGTTCCTTTTTGTTCCTCAATTCTATTTTTTCCTTCATTTTTCTCCAAATGTCAATCTTATATTAGAATTTTCCAAACGTTAATATCAGGTGAAGATCTTATATTAAATCAATTAATTTGTAGTGAATTCATATATAAAAACCCATAAAAATATGTATACAAAATAGAGTTATCAAATACCCCCACTCTCAAATCTTTTCTCATCCTCAAGAAAAACCTCAACATTGAATTATCAAAGATCCATACATCTACAAGGGAATTTTAAAATTATGATGCTCAAAAAAACAAGTTATAATTAAATATTGTAAAATCACAACACATACTGAAATAAAGAATCCAAAAATGATGCCTCAATTAAAAATTGTAATTCATGACATTTTTTACCTTTCCACACACATTTTTCAACCATTAATCAACATCCTTTCCATTTATGATTTACCTCACCTTTAATTTTTCTACTCATCACTCAAGGTTACAATTTTATGGAGTTATACTCATATCCCAAGTATATGCTCCTAACTATAGGCTTGCATTGAATCTAATTTATACACTGTGTAAAGACAAATATCTCAATTAATCATGAGGGATTTGACATAAGGATCAAATGAATCTATGGCTGAGGGTAGGTAAGTAAAATGTTTAAAATAGATTAAGGATCAAGGAGGAGGCTAAATTCTAATGTAAAATTCATGATATTAAAAAAGACATGCTCAATGAAATTTTCCTCGCCAATAATTTAATTCCATCTCACCCCCCCCCCCTATGAAGCTCAGAGTAAAGGCTCGCAAACAATGTAATCATAATGAATGATAATCCTCTTCTATTGCTATATTTTTTCTTCTTTTTCTTATTTTTTCACCAGTCATGATTTAAATAAACCTCACATCCACCACCTAACCACATATGATAAAAATCATCGGTTCGGAAAATGGTGATTTTTTATTCTCTCAATTCAAAATCCATTTTCATTTTTTTCAAAAGCTTCCCTAAAATAAGTCTCACATACACCATATAACCACATATGATTTTGATATCATCGGTCTGACAATGGTGATTTTCGACCTACCCGAGAAACAGCCTATTTTTTATTTTTATACATTTTTTATTTTATTTTTTCAATAAGAGGGATATATAATGGAATATAATGAATGTAAATATGAACCTTCCCCAAAATACCATGAAAACACCCTGGAGTCTCTCCTAAAGATATCACATCTCATATCCACCATAAACAACCCCTCCCCAACACTCATTCAATTGAATATCATGAAAAATACAAAGAGCTGGGTAGGAAAGGAAGTGATGGCTTGTAACATGGCTTAATCCTAACATGGACATCCATGGATTCTATGGGATAAAGTATGATCAATGTTCAGGTGGGTCTCAGGATAAGAGGGCTCATTAATAAAATTCCTCAATCATTTAAAAAGTGAATTTGTATAGTCAAAGGTTTGACAAGATAGCAATGCAAGTTTTAGTCGATTTACATGACCCCAAGTTTCACTCAAGAAATATGCTTAGAAAAATAGGAAATATTTGGTCGAGAATCCTCTAAAGAATGGGAATATAATAAAATTAAATCATTTCATGGTATGAAAATCAATAATTAGTTTACTCAATGCATCATTCTAGGAATCAACATCATGAAAAACATTCATATCAGTAATAATTTTCAAGAAATTACAAATTATAGTAAAAATGTGACTTTTAAAATTTCTTACAATACTCTAAGATTCAACGGTATGCTTCCTTTTGAATAATTCAATAGCATGTGTTGCACGCAATATTTATTTCGAGCACACCATGACCTTTCAAACTAACCGTTTAAAAAGCAGTTATGAATAGTATTAACTAAATTATGAAATTTATAAATTTTATTTTTCAAAATATAATTAATTTTTGCATTTGGAATATCAAAATTATCTTAGGTTGAAATTTTGGTAATTTTTTTAAAAGTTTTAATTTTTGATGAATAGTGAAAAATATTACTTTATTGTTAAAAAAACCGAATTTTTCAATTAAATAATTATTTTACTTTGAATTTATTTTAATGTCACAATAGATACATTATATGTATATTATTCCAATGTAGTTCATCAGAATAATTTTTATAATATAATTAGATATAAAAATTTATTAAACTTTTGAACGTCTCTTTTACCCGCCTTCTAGCCACATCTATGAGATTTGCATTAAATGTAATTTTACCACTTCTGTGAATTGAATTTAGAAAAAAAACAAACATGATTTTAATCAGTATAAAAAATGTGGTCTAATAATGAGAGGGACAAATGTGTCTTCACGCCCTCGGTTTCGGGTAAGTTCAATCTAAAAGATTTCCGTAGGAGTTCCAATGTCCAGCAGACGCAGGAGGCGGGAAGCGGGGTGGAGTGGAGCAGAAAGGTCCCCTTGAAAATGAATTTTTTAACGTGGAGGATCATTCAAAACTCCATCCCTTCGGATGAGAACATCAAACGCCTGGGTGTTAGTCTAGCATCTGTATGTCAGTGCTGCAAACGGAGGAAGGAGGAGAGTATGGAGCATATTTTTCTCGCAGGAGAATGGGCCAAAGTGGTCTGGAATTTTTTGGGTAACCTCATAGGGTACTCTGGGCATGTTGAGACCTGGGAGCAGTTCTCAGGCTTGTGGTTGCAGGGGGGTGGCGGCAACGTGGAGGATAAAGAGGTTCGATCAGTGTTTTACAATGCTGGGTGCTGGGTTCTGTGGGATGCGCAGAACCGAGCCAGGTATGAGGGGCGCGCATCCACTGGGAGGGCGGTGGTGTCAAGGGTAAGGTGTTTTCTGATTGATATTGTGAAAATGGCGAGGTTTGGGGAAAGCGTTCCATCGTTACGGGGATTGGTATCCCAGGGGATGGGAGGTGGGGAGGAGACTTTCAGGAGGCGGGGGTCGTGGGTTCGATGGATTCTTCCAGTGGGCGGTCTGAAGCAGAACGTCGATGGGGCATGCGCGGGAGGGAATATGCGTGGTGGTGGGGTGCTTCGAGACGGAAGTGGTAGTGTGTTGCTGGCCTTCGCTGTGCACTACGGGAGGGGGATCTCGGTGCAGGCAGAGGCCCTAGCGGTCCTTTCAGGGATATCTGTGTGTCTGGACAAAGGCCTGATGGTGGAGCAAATAGAGACTGACTCGAAAATTATACATGATGCGTTACATGGACAGGGTACGATGCCGTGGAGGATTTCTTATACTATCAGACAGTGCAGGGCGATTATGGGGAACGGCATAAGGGTTACTCATACCTGGTGGGAAGGGAACATGGTTGTGGACTACTTTGCTTCTATTGCAGCTCCGGGGGATATTTCAGTTTGGGTGGATAACGCGTTGTCAATTAGACCTGAGGGGGTCAATCTGATTAGGGGAGATGCACTAGGACTACATTATTTTCGCCCTCCGTAGGGGGGTCCACGTTTGTTTTTGTTTTTGTTTTTGTTTTGTTGTTTTTTCTGTTATGTATGGGGTTGCTTGGGATTAATAAAAAAAATCGTATTTTTGGTGGTGGAATATAAACTTTTGGATTTTATTTACCACATTCAAAGGTAAATATGGTCATTAAAGGTAAGATTAATATTATAATAATATAATATTACCCTAAAACTTGTCCTAATTTTATTTTATAAGTTTGTTTCAATTAAAATAAACTTTAGATTGAAATTATGATTTTTTTAATCCACTTGTGTTAGATTAATACATTTATTGTTTTTTATTTAAAGAAGAGTTAAAATGACATATTCAAATTTTAATAACTAAACCATTTTGAATATAGGGTAATAAATAAGATAAATTTGAATATAAATAGTATTTAGAAGGATAAAATTGTTATCAAAATAATTTTATTCTTTTATAATTTTATGAAATAAGTAATTAAATTAAATGGTGACACAATAATGATGCAGTAATTGACTTATTAAAGGAAGAATCAATTAAATGATATTTAAAATATTAAAATAAATATAATTTTACTTAATTAATGGCATAAAATAATTTTATAGATAAAATAGACATTCTATTGATATATTATAAGTATTTGTTTGAATTTATCATCTGGGTTAGATATTTTAAAAAATAAAAATTTTGAATAGTATCAAAATTGATATAAATAATACTTTAAAGTATATAATATTTAATTAAATGTGATAAAATTCATAAATATATCAGGTTCAGAAAAATAACTATTATAGTTTTAAATATGTCATAAATGATCCAATTGGGGTTCGTTTGGCATTTTATAGTAACTATATTAACCCTATAGTGTAAAACTACAAGAAGACACGGTGAGAGTTAAACTGTTTAACTAAGGGTTAAACCCAAAAGATAAGGTCAATTTCATGACCTAAAATTGTATAAAAATAATTATATGAGATTATTAAGACTTATCCTCATCTTATCCTCAAAATAAATTACTTTGGAGCTATTTTAAATAGAAAATCATTTTATAATAAATTAATATTTTAAGATCTTCCAAAAGTGTCCCTCACCTCTCTTATAAAAGGGAACTTATCCTTATCTTTAATTCACACCTCCAAATCCATTTAGATCCACCAAATCCTACCAACTTATTCTCCAAAATTCCCTCACATCATCCTAGATTCCACACTTTGGGCATAAAGTCATCCTAAGAAGTTATTTTGTGCAAACCAAAAGGAGACAGCCTAAAACGAGGTAATTGTTTTATCACCTGTTTTAAAGTTATTTTATTATTATACTTCTTATTTCTATGTTTTTTCCATATCAAAATAATAAATCCAGTATCATACATATATTTACATGTTATTATAATCATGGTACAACTAAATTTCTTATTTTATCCATCATACGAATAATAATATCACTATGTGTCCGTACATACGACTTACCATCTCCATGTCGTAGTGTAATTTATTATTCAACACTGCTTTATTTTTATGGGTATAATGATGAGAATAATGGATATAAATAATTAATATAACATTATAATTATTATGTATAATTAATATACCATTCAATTATATACCATTTAACCATCAAGGGATTGATATCGTCGCTCGTGCGTACATACAGCCTACCGTCTCCACGACGTAATGAGATTCATTCTCTACGTTAACGATTAAAAAATGATTGTAAAATTTATATGATGAGTAAAAATAATAATTATGAAATTAATTTCATTAATTATATGAATAAAATATATCCTATGCATAAAAACATGAATTACATGACAAAACAGGAATGGGAAAATGAAAGTGTTAACAACCCAAACAATAGTAATACTGAAATATTACTACCAAAATGATATAAGAGGGAAATATTTTATATAATAAATATGGATATGGTCCTATTATAATTTAATAACATATTTTAACCACTATACAGAAGCATAACTCACCCTTTACTAAAAGAAATTATAAGGTAAGGGTTAATTTCACAATCTCTTTATTATCCAAGATTGCTTATATGTAAGTATCTACTGGGACATCCTAATCATCCATGTCCATGTTTCTTGAAATGTAATTCAAAATATTATTGACAATTTTTTAAATTCATTTTTACCTATGTTTGACATTTTACAAAAAAAATTGAAGTGAATCTTTTTTTTGTTTTCCAAATGAGTTACTTTATAACCTTTTCAACAAATTTAACGAAAGAATGTTTTTTTTAACTTATACAGTACAAGGAGATATTTTTTTCCATTATGAAACATTAACATTTTGAATCTTTCCTTACAAGATTATAAGGTTATTTTAAAAATAAATGTTTTCTTTTATAATTGTACAGCTTCTAAATGATTTCAAAGTAAAAAAGGGATATTTCCCTCAAAGAGTTTTAATGAATTTATTAAATTATTTTCATCTATGTCAACATCCTTTGTTGAATTTTATGCTTATTTGAGTTTGAATTATTATGATAAAATATTCCATATTGTACTGAAGGGTTTGTGATATATTTGACTGTGGATGTGCTATGTTTATACCATTCATGTTTTATGGTTAAAGTATTAAAATTTCGTATGTTATTTTTAATACAAATGTTTATATTATGTTTCACCCTTTTCATAAGAGGAATGCATTGGACTTAGTAAGTGATGGGTGGGGCCCGCTATATCCCCTTGATGCATCGATAGGTCTCATGAGACAAACTAGTGTCTTGGAAAAATCCCTTGATGGTATGGTAATGGTCTTGGCATAAGGCCTTGACGGTATGGTAATGGTCTTCGCACAAGGTCTTGATGGTATGGTTATGATGTTCGGCATTATGAATTTCCTCATTATGAGATTAGTTATTGATATTTCATATGATTATTCGACTAGTATAATATCCATGTGAAAGTTTAAATGGAATTATTTGATTTATTCTAGACATATTGTGCTGAATATTATTTTTAAAAGGCTTGTGTTTCGGTTTTATACCTTTCCTTAAAAGTTTATGTTTATTTATGACAACTTCTGCTATATTGTTTATCCTTACTCAGCATATGATCTCACCCCTTTATTATGTTTCATTTTTCCCTAGGATTTGAAGAAGTATATTATGATTGACCTTCAGAAATAGTCTAAGGGATATGAGATCTTTCAAAGGGGATAATATGTTGTTTTTCATTTCAAGTTGTAATGTAAAACTTATGTTTGTATCTACTATTTCCAAGGCTAATAAACTAGTTGGTCCTTCGGGATTTTATTTTCTTGTGATCATGCCAATGTAAAAAAATAATGCACCGACTCTGGGAAACTACAATCAAGTAATTATAGTTGGTATCAGATGAATTTTAGTAAAAACCTTGGAAACTAGATTTAGAAAACAACCTTGATTAGGGACCATTACCCTAAAATATATTTTGATGATAAGTATAGAAGAACATCTTAGAATTTTGTTAATATAGAGATTATGTGGGTATTCCTAGAAAATAAATCCCTATATAGACACTACAAGTGGATGTGGTTTTAGAATAGATGTACCTAGGGGTGAAAACTCCGACAAGGTGTTCCAAGCTTGACTTGAGTTAAATTGGTACACAAAAACGGGCCTTATTGTGCACATAGTTTGACACTCTAAGGAAATATTATTAGGATAATTCATATTTTGTTTATAAACCATTATGAAGGGTTTATGATTAAATTTTCCCTCAAAGAAAAATGTTTTTGATTATGGTTTGGATATGAATAAATTTTTTAATTTATGTTAAGTATTTTACTAGTTTGGAATTATTCATTCTGATTCATAAATTAATCTAGTGTATACCATTGTTTAGAAATTGAGCCTAGTGGAATAAATGGAAATCCTATCAATGCACGTAATCCATGTAGGGATTTCCCTCATATTCAAGATAATGATAGTGGACCTGGGGATACAACTGGTTTTGAACAGCTTATAACTATACTGGGATAGCTGACTTAGGTTATGAATAATAACCTTACCTATAAAGAGCACTCTGATCCACAACATGGAGGATCAATGTTATACCAATTCATGAGACAGTAACCTCCAACATTAAATGGGATTACAAATACAATTGTAGATGAGAAATGGATAAGTTCCTTAGAGAAAATATTTCTTACTTTGGGGAGTAACGAAAGGGAAAAGGTTTTCATGGAAGTTTATCATCTCTCAAGAGATGTGAATCAATGGTGGTCATTAATACAAAACACGAAGGAGGATGAAGAAGTAGAAAATATGGAATGGAGGGAGTTTAAAGAACTTTTCCTAGAAAAATACTTTCCTCATTAACGGTGAGATGATATGGAAAGGTAATTTGTGAGTTAGAGTCAAAAAGAGGATTAGAATGTTGCAAAGTATGAGGTTAACTTCACAAGGTTAGCAAGGCATGTTGCAGACTACATACATAACACAAGAAGTAAGATTGATTGATTCTTGGATGGGTTAAAACCATTCCTCTGATGGGAATTGGTCTCGTGATCTTTCTCATCATATAAAGATATAGTCTCATGTGATATCAAGACAGAAAAGGAATTCTATAAGTCTTATTACTTTAAAGGTAATAAAGAAAAGAAGAGGGTTGTTGAACACTCTGGGAAAGTAAATAAGAGGAAGAAGGGAAAAGATAAATTTCCACCCTCTTGTAATTATGGGAAGAAACACCTCGGTACTTTCTTAAAGGGGATGGGAGTTTATTAAAAGTGTGGAGAAAAAGTCCACCAAGCTTGTGATTGCAAGGGGAAGAAAGAAGTTGTTAATGTTCGATGCTAAAACTTTAAAGAAATGGGACATTATGCAAATTATTTTCCTAAGAGTCAAGGAAAATTACCTCAGAAAAGGGATCAAGGCCAAGATTTTGTGATCACAACTATTGAGGTTGAAACTCCTGATGACGTTTTGGTAGGTACTATAATCATCTCATCAGATTTAGAAAAATATTTATTTGATTATGGATCCTCGCATTCCTTTATATATTTCCAGTTTTCTTTAAAAATTAGATATTTCCAGCACACTTTAACAAGGGTGTTGTTAGTCAAAACCCCTAAGGGAAGTCTCATTACAACAAATATGTGTTAGGTAGTTGCCATTATGGCATATAAACTTTAATTATCTACTAACTTTAATATAATACCTATGGTGGACTTTGATATAATCCTTGGTATTGATTGGATATCAAAATATGATGTGAAAATTTATTGCAAGATGAAGGAAGTTACAATTTGTGAGGATGATGTAGAATCCATTATCTTTAGAGAAGAAACTTCATCACCTGATTCTTATCAAAATCCATCCCCATTAGCTTTACTGAATGAGATTCTTGGGGAGGCATAGGTGATAACATCTAGGAATGAAGAAATAAATATTCAAAATGAGTATGTACCTATTGTAAAGGAATACATTGATTTTTTTTCCAAAGATTTACCTGGAGACCCCCCAGAGTGTGAAGTTCAGTTTTCTATTGATTTAATCCCTGATGCAAGACCGATATTAAAGACTCCTTATAGAATGACCACTTTGGAATTAGTAGAGTTGAAGAAATATCTAGAGGATTTGATTAATAAGGGATTTATTCACCCTAGTGTTTCTCCAATGGGAGACCCAGTTCTTTTTGTAAATAAGAAAGATGGATCAATGAGGCTATGCATTAGCTGTAGAGAAATCAATGCTATTAAAATAAATAACAAGTATCTCATGCCTTGCATTGGTGATTTATTTTATCAACTTCATGGAGCTCAATATTTTTCGAAATTGACCTTTGTTTTGGATATCATAAATTATGTGTAAAAAAAGAAGATATTACAAAGAAAATATTCTGAATGAGGTATGATCATTAAAAATTTACGGTAATTCCATTTGGATTGACTAATTCACCCTCTGTTTTCATGGATCTAATGAACAGAGTGCTCAAGGAATATTTTAACAATTTTTTCATCATATTTATTTATGATATCTTGGTATACTTTAAAAGTTATAAATACCATGAGAACCACTTGTGGAGTGTTCTGAAGACTCTTAGAAGAAATGAACCATATGGGAAGTTTAACAAGTGTGAATTTTTGCTTCAAGAAATTTCGTTTCAAGTTGTAATATAAAAGTTATGTTTGTATCTAGTATTTCTAAGGCTACTAAAATGGTCGGTCCTTCGGGATTTTATTTTCTTGTGATCATGCCAATGTAATAAAATGATGCACTGACTCTGGACAACTGGGGTCAGGGCGTTATAGTTGGTATCAGAGGAAGTTTATTACAAACCATAGAAAATAGATTTAGAAAACAACCTTTATTTGGGAACATTACCCTAAGATAGAATTTGAGGGTTACTATATAAGAACATCCTAGAATTTTGGCAATATAAATATTATGTGGGTATTCTTAGAAAATGCATCTTTTTCTGAATACTACAAGTGGACGTGGTTCTGGAAGAGATGTTCTTAGGGGTGAAAACTACAACAAGGTGTTATGATCTTGACTTGGGGTAACTTGGTACATGAAAACGGGCCTTACTGCACACCTAGTTTGACACTCTCGGGGGATATGCTTAGGATAATTCATATTCTCTTTATAGACCATTATAAAGGATTTATGATTAACTATGTCCTCAAAGAAACGTTTTTATGATTATGGATGGGATATGCATAAATTTTTCAATTTATATTAAGTATTTTACTAGTTTGGAATTATGAATTATGGTTTATAACCTAATCTAGTGTATGATATTTCTTAGAAATGGCACCTAGTTAAAGAAATGGAAATCGTATCAATACACGTAATCCATGTAGGGATTCCCCTCCTATGCAAGATAATGATAGTGGAGCTGGTGATACAACTGGTGATAAACACCTTATAACCATACTGGGATAGCTGACTTAGGTTATAAATAATAACCTTACCCATATGGAGCACTCTGATTCACAACGCATAGGATCAATGTCATACCGATTCATGAGACAACAACCTCCAACATTCAATGGGACTACAAATCCATTTGTATCTGAGCAATGGATAAGTTCCTAAGAGAAAATATGTATTTCTTTAGGGAGTAATGAAAGGTAAAAGGTTTTCATTGAAGTTTATAATCTCTTAGGAGATTCGGATCAATGGTAGTCATTAATACAAAACATAAAGGAGGATTAAGAAGTAACAAATATGGAATTGAGGGAGTTTAAAGATCTTTTCCTAGAAAAATACTTTCCTCGTGAACAGTGAGCTGGTATAGAAAGGAAATTTCTGAGTCTAAGGAAAAAAGAGGATGATAATGTTGAAAAGTATGATACTAACTTCACAAGGTTAGAAAGGCATGTTGTAGACTACATACGTAACCCAAGAAGTAAGATTTATTGATTCTTTGATGGGTTAAAACCATTCCTCCAATGGACGTTGGTCTCACAATCTTTCTCATTATACGAATATATAGTCTCATGTGTTATCAAGATAGAAAAGGAATTCTCTAAGTCTTATAACTTTAAAGGGAATCAATAAAATAATTGGGTTGTTGAACACTCTAGGAAAGGAAATAAGTGGAATAAGGGAAAATGTGACTTTCTACCCTACAGTAATTATGGGAAGAAACACCTTGGTACTTACCTAAAGAAGATGGGAGTTTGTTACAAGTGTGGAGAAAAGGGACACCAAGCTCATTATTTCAAGGGGAAGAAAGAAGTTTTCAATGTTCAATGCTAAAATTGTAAATAAATGGGACATTATGAAAATAATTTTCTTAAGCATGAAGTAAACTTAACTCAGAAAAGGCTAAGGGAGCAACAACAAGATTTTGCGATCACAACTGCTAAGGTTGAAACTTCTAATGACATTGTGATAGGTACTATAACCTTCTCCTCAAATTTAGGAAAATATTTATTTGATTATTGATCCTCTCATTCCTTTATATCTTCCTAGTTTTCTTTAAAAAATAGATATTTCCAATTCACTTTAACAAGGGTGTTGTTAGTAAAAACCCCTAAGGTAGGTCTCATTGCAACAAAGATGTTTCAGGAAATTCCCATTATGGCATATAAACATTCATTATCTACTGACTTTATTATAATACCTATGGTCGACTTTGATATAATCCTCGGTATGGATTGGATATCAAAATATGATGTGAAAATTTATTGTAAGAAGAAAGAAGTTATGATTTGTGAGGATGATATAGAATCCATTATCTTTAGAGCAGAAACTTCATCACCTGATTCTTATCAAAATTTACCACCAGTAGCTTTACTAAATGGTATTATTAAGGAGTAAGAGGAAATAACATCTATGGATGAAGAAATAAATATTCAAATTGAGGATGTACCTATTATAAAGGAATACATTGATGTTTTTCCAAAGATTTACTTAGACACCCCCTAGAGCATGAATTTGAGTTTTCTATTGCTTTAATCTCTAATACAAGACCAATATCAAATACTAATTATAGAATTTCCACTGTATAATTAGTAGAGTTAAAGAAACAACTAGAGTAGTTGAGTAATAAGAGATTTATTCTCCCTAGTGTTTCTTTATGGGGAGCCCCAGTTCTTTTTGTTAAGAAGAAATATAGATCAATGAGTCTATTCATTGACTATAGATAAATCAATTCAATTATAATAAAAAACAAGTATCCTCTGCCTCACATTGATGATTTATTTTATCAACTTCATGGAGCTCAATATTTATCGAAAATTGACCTTTGTTCTGGATATCATCAATTGTGTGTAAAAAAAAGATGATATTCCAAAGACAACATTCTGAATGAGGTATGGTCATTACGAATTTACGCTAATTACATATGGATTGACTAATGAACCCTCTATTTTCATATATTTGATGAACAGAGTGTTCAAGGAATATCTTGACAATATTATCATTGTATTTATTAATGATATATTAATATACTCTAAAAGCTACAAATACCATGAGAACCAATTTTGGATTGTTATGAAGACTCTTAGAATAAATTAACTATATGGGAAGTTTAGAAAGTTTGAATTCTGGCTTTAGGAAATTTCATTTCTTGGCCATATTATCTTGAAGGATAGAATATCTGTTGATCCTGAAAATACAAAGGCAATCCAAGAATGGCCAACACCGATGAGTATAACTGAGGTATGTGGTTTTATTGGTTTAGTAGGTTACTATTGGAATTTCATCTAGAATTTTGCACGATTTGAGAACCTGTTGACCAAGCTCACATAGAAAGGGGTTAAATTCATTTGGAAAAAAGAGTGTGAAGAATTTTTTGAAGAATTTAATAGAATATTATTCAATGCTTCTATCTTGAATCTACCATCTGGGAATGATTGATTTGTGATTTATAGTGATGCATCAAGGAAATGGATTAGTTGTGTCCTTATTCATAATGATAGTGTTATTTCTTATAAATCAAGGAAATTAAAAATTCATGAACAAAACTATCTAACTCGTGATCTGGAGTTATCAGTAGTAATCTTTGCTCTGAAGATATAGAGACACTATCTATATGGTGAAAGATGTGAGATATATACTGATCGTAATATTTTGAAATATATTTCATCATAGAAAGAACTCAACATAAGACAAAGGAGATGGTTTGAGATACTCAAGGATTATTATTGCACAATACACTACCACCTAGGGAATTCAAATAAGGTGGAAGATTATTTGAGTAGAAAAGACCATGGAGTTATAAACAAAATGAGAGTTGAAAGGGATCCTATGTTTATGTATCTAGTAAAGATGGATATGGGAATTATAATGGAAGGTGATACATTACTATATCTTCAAATGGTTGTTGAAACTTATTTACTAGAAAGGATAAAATGTTCTTAGTCTGATGATGAGAAGTTTCAAAAGAAAATTAAAGTTTTGAATGATGGGAGACTGATTGACTTCGTATTTGAAGATAGAGTTTTGAAATTTGGGAAGAGGATTTATGTTACTGCTATACCTGAGCTAAAAAGGGAATTATTGGATGATACTCATAGCTCCAATTTCTTTATACACCTTGGTGGCACTAAGATGTATATATATTTTAAGGAACATTTTTTGTGGGACAACCTGAAGAGGGTGATTTTTTATTATGTACCAAGATGTTTGGTTTGTCAACAGGTTAAGGCTGGAAGACAACATCCTATATAAGTCATGCAACCTCTTCCTATACCTATGTGGAAATGGGATTATATTACGATGGAATTTGTCATGGAGATACCAAAGACTCCCAAAAGAAATGATGTGATATGGGTTATTGTTGATCATCTTACAAAATCAACACATTTTCTTTCTATAAGAGAAGATTTACCAATTGAACATTTAGAAAGACTGTATATTAATGAAGTTGTAAGACTTCATAGTGTACCCATATTGATTGTTTCAGACTATGATCCTCGTTTTACATCACAATTCTAGAAAAGTCTTTAAAAGGCTCTAGATATTGAGCTTCGTTTGAGCACTTTCTACCACCCTCAGACTGATGGACAATCAGAAATGACTATTCAAACCTTAGAATATATTTTGAGATCTCTCCCTCTTGACTTTCATGGTATGTGGGATCAGTATTTACCTCTAGTATAGTTTTCCTATAACAATAAATTTCATTCAAGTATATAGATGGAACCATATGAAGCGTTATATGGAAAGAGATGTTGTACACCAACTTGTTGGGATGATGTTGGTAAAAGAAAACTTGTAGACCCAGAACTTGTTGAGAAAACGACAGAAAAGGTAAAACCTATTCAGAACCATATCAAAATAGCTCAAAATAGTAAAAAGAGCTATGCTGGTAACTGAAGGAAGGATTTGGAATTTCACATGGGAGATCATGTCTTCTTGAAGGTATCTCCATGGAAGGGTGTTATGTGATTTGGTAAGAAGGGTAAATTAAGTTCTGGTTACATCAGACCCTTTGAAAATCTAGAATGAATTGGATCTATAGCTTACCATTTGGAAATTCCACCAAGTCTCTTCAAAGTTCATGATGTGTTCCACATATCAATGTTAAGAAAATACATGCTAGACCCAACGCATGTACTCACCTATGAAGAAATAGAACCGGAACCCAATCAATCTTATTGTGAAGAACCTATAAAGATTCTTGATACTAGAGAACAAGTGTGGAGAAATCAGACAACCTGTCTGGTAAAGGTTATTTAGAGAAAGCATAAAAAGAAAGAGGCAGCGTGGGAACCTGAAGAACTTATGATGAAGAACCACCAGAATCTTTTTATGAAGTGATATTCTAGAAATTTCGAGGATGAAATTGTTTGAAGGAGGGAAGGACGTGACACCCCAAACTTCCACGGTATTCTTCCTTTTAAATAATTCAATAGCTTGCGCTACACGCAATTTTGAGTTTGAGCGCACCATGGCCTTTCAAACTAGTAGTTTAAAAAGCAGTTATGAATAGTATTAACCAAATTGTGAAATTTTTAAATTTTATTTTTCAAAATAGGCTTCATTTTTTAATTTTTAATATCAAAATTATCTTAGGGTGAAATTTTGGTAATTTTTTGAAAAGTTTTAATTTTTGATGAATAGTGAAAAATACTGCTTTATTGTTTAAAAAACCCAACTTTTCATTTAAATATTTATTTTATTTTAATGTAAAAATAGATAAATTATACATATATTAGTCCAATGTAGTTCATTGGAATCATTTTTATAATATAATTAGATAAAAAAATTATTAAACTTTTGAACGTCTCTTTTACCCGTCTTTTAGCCACATCTACGGGATTTGCATTAAACGTAATTTTACTGCTTTTGTAAATTGAATTTTGAAGAATAGGAATACATGGTTGTAATCATTATGAAAAATTTGGTCTAATAAGATCAAAATAATTTTTGGTGAATAGTAACTTTTGGATTTTATTTACCACGATCAAAGGTAAATAGGGTAATTAAAGGTGCGATTAATATTATAATAATATAATATTACCCTAACACTTGTCCTAATTTCATTAGATAAGTGTGTTTCGACCAAAATCAACCTTAGGTCAAAATTATGATTTTTTTAAGCCACTTGTGTTAGATTAAGACATTTATTATATTTTATTTCAAGAAGAGTTAAAATGTCATGTTCAAATTTTAATAACTAAACCATTTTTAATATAGGGTTATAAATAAGATAAATTCAACTATAAATAGTATTTATAAATCTAAAATTATTATCTACATAATTCTATTTTTTTATAATTTTAGGAAATAATTAATTAAATTAAATGGTGACATAATAATGATGCGATAATTGACTTATTAAAGGAATAATCAACTAAATGATATATAAAATATTAAAATAAATATAATTTGACTTAATTAATGACATAAAATAATTTTATAGATAAAACAGACATGTTACTGACATATTAGAAGTATTGGTTCAAAGTTATCATGTTGTTTTGATATTTTTTAAAAATGAAAATTTTGAATAGTATCAAAATTGACATAAATGATACTTTAAAATAAATAATATTTAATTAAATATTATAAAATTCGTAAAAATATAAGGTTCGTCCAAATAACTATGATAGTGTTAAATATGTCATAAATGGTCTAATTGGGGTTCTTTTGGCATTTTATAGTAACTATATTAACCCTATAGTGTAAAAATACAAGAAGACACAATAAGAGTTAAACTGTTTAATTAAGGGTTAAACCCAAAAGATGTGGTTAATTTCATGACCTAAAATTATCTCAAAATCATTTTTTGAGAGTATTTAGACTCATCCTCATCTTAGCCTCAAAATAAATCACTTTTGAGCTATTTTAAATTAAAAATAATTTTATAAAAAATTAATATTTTAATATCTTCCAAAAGTGCCCCTCACCTCTCTTATAAAAGGGAACTTCTCCTTCTCTTTAATTCACACCTAAAAATCCATTTGGATCAGACAAAACCTACCCACTTCTTCTCCCAACTTCTCTCAATTCATTCTAGAGGTCACACTTTGGGTAGAAAGCCATCCTAAGGAGTCTTTTTGTGCAAACCAAAACGATACACCTGAAAAGAGGTAATTGTTTTATCACCTCTTTCAAACTTATATTCTTCTTCTACTTACTCTTTATATGTTGTTTCCATATAAAAATAATAAATACTATATCATACATATACTTATATGTTATTATTATCATAGGACAACCATATTACTCATTTTATCCATTATAAGAATAATAATATCACCATGTGTGCGTACGTACGGCTTACTATCTCCACGTCGTGGTGTAATTTATTATTCAACACTACTTTATTTGGATGGGTATAATGATGATTATAATGGATATAATAATGAATATAACATGATAATTATTCTTTATAATTAATATACCATCTAATTTCATACCATTCAACCATCAAGGGAATGATACTGTCGCTCGTGCGTATGTACGGCCTACCATCTCCACGATGCAATGAGATTCATTCTCTACATTAACCATTTAAGAATGATTATAAAATTTATATGGTGAGTAAAAATAATAATCATGAACTTAATTTCATTTTTGATATGAATAAAATATATCCTATGCATAAAAAACATGACTTACATGATAAAACAGGAATGGGAAAATGAAGCAGTTAACACCAAAAACAACGGTAATACTGAAATATTATTACCAAAATAAATATAAGAGGATAATATATGATATAATAAATATTAATATGGTCCTGGTATAATTTAATAACATTTTTTAACCATTATACAGTAGGATAACTCACCCTCAACTAAATGAAAGTATAAGGTAAGGGTTAATTTCACAATCTCTTTATTATCCAAGATTGCTTATATATAAGTATCTACTGGTACATCCTTATCATCCATGTCCATGTTTCTTAAAATGTAATTCAAAATATTATTTAAACTTTTTTAAAGTCATTTTTACTCATGTTTAACTTTTTAAAAAATGTTTTGAAGGCAATCTTTTTATCATTTTCCAAATGAGATACTTTATAACATTTTCGAAAAATTTAAGGAAAGTTTGTTTTTTTTAACTTATATGGTGCAAGAGGCTATTTTCCACTGTTATGACACTTGAACATTTCGAAGCTTTCCTTATAGTATTATAATGTTATTTTCAAAAGAAATCTTTTCTTTTATAATTGTTAGGCTTCTAAATGATTTCAAAGTAAAAAAGGGATATTTTCCTCAAAGAGTTTTAATGAATTTATTAAATTACTTTCATCTATGTCAACATCCTTTGTTGGATTTTATGCTTATTTGAGGTTGACTTATTATGATACAATCTTTCATATTGTATTTAAGTTTTTATGATATATTTTATTGTGGATATTCTATGTTAATACCATTCATGGTTTATGGTTAAAGTATTAACATTTTGAATGTAAGTTTTAAAATAAATGTTTATGTTATGTTTCACCCTTTTCATAAGAAGAATGCATTGGACTTGGTAAGTGATGGATGAGGTCCTCTATATCCCCTTGATGCATTGATAGGTATCATGAGACAAACTAGTGTCTTGGAATAAGGTCTTGATGGCATGGTAATGGTCTTGGCATGAGGCATTGATGATATGGTTATGATATCCAGCATTATGTATTTCCTCGTTATGAGATTAGTTATTGATATTTCATGTTATCATTCGACTAGCAGAATATACATTTGAGAGTTTAAATTGAATTATTTAATTTATTTTTTCCATATTATACTGAATATTATGTTTAAAAGGCTTGTGTTTCAGTTTTATACGTTGCCTTAAAATTTTATGCTTATTTATGATAGCTTCCACTATATTTTTTATCCTTACTGAGCATATGGGGTTGGGTCATTATATTTCTATTTATATATTTTTCATTTATGGGATCATATTTCAAATTTTCCAACATTTCAAAATATTTCTCCTTGATTCTGATGTCTCCTTGATCAGTGAGTACAAGACAAAAAATTAAAGAATATTTTTTGGGTGAATTTTATTTATTTAGTTCATGAAACAATTCTATTCATTCATTTTTTTAAATAATTTTCTACAAAAAACTAGTGGTAAAAATATATAAACAAGTTGAGACAGTACTCCCCTTCCATTGATTCTTTTGAATGAGTCTCTTGGGTTTTTTCTAGCCAGGTTCACAATGTGTAATCTGATTACATGATGTGTAATGTTCATGTTTTTAAATTCTTCAATCGCTTCTTGATTTTCCTTCCTGGGACCTAAAATATAAAAATAGTGAAAGTAAATGCCATTGAGAATTTAAAATATGTGTATCAAGAAGGTACATAGTCCAATCATTGGAATATTTATTTAAACTAATAAAATAAAATAAATCTAAGTCCTATAAATCAATTTTTAACATCTGGGTTTCCTCCTAGTAGCTTCCCTTTTTATGGTTGTTTAGATTGACCATTTACCCTGCCTAAATGGACTGAAGTCTTTCAATTTTTATTGATTTTTGATAATCCCCCTTTCAAGGGATGAGGGGGAACCCTTAAAAGGCTTTAAGGCTTAAGTGACATTATATGACCCGTAGGTCTTATGAAATTAACCCAAGAAAGAAAACTTAGAACTAACCCTCCCAAGCAAATGTTGTGATTTCATCTCTCCACTTTTGCATGGCTGGTTGGCTAGTTGTCCTTTTTAGAGCTACACAGACCCAGTACCGATGGTAATGTCATACCCTCTCAATCCTTCAAGTCTGATTAGATCTACTCTGGTGAATGCACCTACTCTAAATCCTCATTTGGAGGCTCATTCCTTGTAATTTGTCTAGTACATCTTGTATTTACCCACATATATCATTATTGTGTATTTGGGATAGTCTTTATCTTCCCCCTCCATTGGTTCATCGTGACTAGTGGTGGTTTGTTGTTTGAGGACAAATGTAATGAAAATAATAGGAAATCGAAATCTGACCAGATTTTGTAGTACGCCTACACCACCAATTATTATTCTTTATTTTCCTTATTATGAGCATCTAGAATGACTTCTTGAATTGGAGATTCAGTTTTCTCCTATTATTCTTGAAATTTTAGGAGGGATTCTCATTCTTCTTCAATCTCAAGAATACTAATGAGGTCATTTCATGTTTTTTCAGTATCCTCTTCCTTTACTTTTTCTTCTTCCTTTGATTCTATAGATTGTATTGCTTCAACCTCGTCCTCTTATTCCTCTTCAACCATCTAATAAAAAAATTACATCAAATTTATTTCCTCTTCTTCATGTAGTTTCAAAAGTAATTCTATTTTTTCTTCTTTATCTTTTTGTATGCATAAAATGGATGCCTCATATTTGGATACGTCTTCTAAATCTAGAGGTTCATCTTTTTAAATGTTTCCAACATACTCCATAAAATGATCATTATTCTATGCCTCTGATGTTTCTTCCTTTTTCAATTCTACAGTATTGACTTCCTTTACCTTTTGATCTTCTTATTCTTCAAACCAATCGATCCATGCATTAGATTTTAATGGTAAGTTTCATACTAGGGAATTTAAATTTAAAATAACGTGAGAAAGGTGAGTAATCAATTCTCCATGTTCACTGAGTTGAGCTTCATTATCATCCATCCACTTATCCACCAATGGAATGAAATTGGTGAGCAATGTGACTAGTTTGTCATCTGAATTCTACTCCTGAGGTTGTTGGAAGGAATTTTCCTCCTGAATGTAGTGCTCTAGAGGATGTTCTGTATCAATATCATGGACTTCCTCAACCTCTTGACATGTTTCATCTTCAAACCAACTTGTATATGAATTATATACAATTGGTAGGAGACAATTAAAATTAGTAATTATTTGTAAAAGGGGAGTAGTCAATTCTTCTTTCTTGTTGATTTTAGCCTCAGTCTATCCTCATGTACATCACTTCAATGCACTGAGTGAGCAATCTGGTTAGTCTTTATTCTTGATGTTGCTCTTGAGTTTGTTGAAAGTAGGATTTTAAATGAGTGTGATGCTTAGCCTCACAATTTTCTTGGTAGCCTTGATAGTTGGGAGCTCCTCTATTGGGCTGGTAGTAGGTGTTATTCCACTATGGGGGTAGGCGTTCATCATACTCAGTATAATACTAATCATTCCGACCATTATTCTATTGTGTCCACCCTTCTGAATTCAATGCTTCCCATGTGGTCGGATACTCTAGATATTCATTGTCTTTTGATGGTGTAATGGAATATGGGTGATATGATATGTAATTCATCCTACACAACACCAACAACTACCAGGCACGTAATATTGAAAAATTAAAAAAAATTAAAAAAAAAATTGAAGGCAAAAATCCTAGACTAAAATTAGTAAACAAAAATAGGATAAGAAAATTATTTAACCTAAGCAATCAGTCTCGAGTCATTCACAATGATCTACTACTCCCCAAAAATGGTGCCAAAATTTGACGCACCCAAAATGCATTGTTAATTCCTCCAAACATGAATCGAATTAGAAATTTATATTATCTCGAATCGTACTAACTAAAAAGGAATAGTATGGAAAAAGTGTGGGGTCGAACCCACTGAGAGTGGGGAACACAAAAATGACAAATCTAGACTAAAGTTTAGGTCATTATGATTTCAGTTTTATTTTACTAAACTAATGATGCAATTGAAATAAACGAATTAAAATAGAGAAATAGAATATAGGGAAATCAGTTTATAGGGGAGGTTTTTCTAAATAAATTTAACTTCACTGGAAAAATAATTATATTAAATGGTTGTGCAACCAAACAATTTCATAGATAGAGGAAATGTTCATTCCCTATCAAACTGCCCTAGAATCTCAATTCATCATGGTCCGATGAATCAAAATATTTAAAGTGCATTTAGTTCAGATTTCCATAAGCAAAAGAGTAATTCAATTCAATGATCATGAACAAATTATCACAATCATGATGGGGTTCATTCATTATTAAAAACATGTGGTCAATTATTCAACAATGAATAAAATATAAGTGCAGGTGCAACATGATACCATTGAATAAAACCATCTTTATGAGAAAAGGTAAATAGAACTATGATGGTATGCACCCCCTTTAACCAATTCCACTCCCCCCTATGGGTTTTAGCCAACCATTGTCGGGTGATTGCCAACAAAAATTAAACCCAAATCCATAGGAGAGATTTTAATAAAGAAAAAAACAAACAAGAATAAAGAAAAAAAAAATATTGTAATTAAACTAATTAGAATTCAAAATTACATGGATGAAGAAGAAAGATAAGAAAAGAAAAATCAAATGAAAAACCTATCTACGGCAGCCTCCTAATGGTTGTGCCTCCAATGTTGAATATCATACTTGAGTAGAGCCTTGGCCTCTCCATTTATAGTCTTGATATGGGCTCCATTGTTAATTAATTCCATAAAGTAATAGTAGGGGCAGGTCCCGTGTTGAATATTTGGTCAAAAAATAAAGATTCTGTGAATCTGGGCGAAAATTTCATGTTTGGGAAATTATACGATGTGTAATTTAGTTTTACCACGTGTAATTCTCTATCTGGAAAATTACAGCATGTATAACTAAGTTTCACCACATGTAATTGTCTAGGATGCTTTAATTTTCTTTATTTCGTGTCCTTCCATTCCCCGCATGCTTCGGTACACATCATGTAATTCCATTTTAATGCTTTGGAAGCCTCGTTTTTTCTTGGTTCTTCAATTTTAGGCCCTAAAATTGATCCATTATTATCCTTAAAAATCCGGTGTCATGCCACTTCACTTCCCTTGTGGCGCGAAGTGCCTTTTTGTTCCTCAATTCCATTGTTTTCTTTCCTTTTCCACCAAATGTCAATCCTATATAAGAATTTGAAAAACATTAATATCAAGTAAAGATCTTATATTAAATAAATTAATATGTAGTGAATTCATATATAAAACCCATCAAAATATGTATATAAAATAGATTTATCACTACTCTATATGAATTTTTGGAGATTCATGCATCTCATTCCGATGAATTTCCTTGTTCAAAATTAAATCCCTAACCTCTAAAAGCACTAAGTTTTCCTTACCACTAGAATTTCTCACCACTATAACCATCGCATCCTAACACTTCAGAAGTGATAAAAGTATAAGCATCACCCACTCTAGATCATTGAAGTTCACTTTCACTGATTCCAACTGACTTTGAATGATGTTGAATTCATTAATGTGATCTGCTATAGATTTTTTTCCAACATTCTCATATCGAACAACCTTCATAAGGGGAGCACTTTTTTCATTGTTGTTGGTTTCTCATACATATTGGTGAGGGCGTTCATAAGTTCTGAAGATATCTTTACTCTTGGATTTTGTAAGCCACATTTTGGGCTGGTGATATTCGGATCATACCAAGTGCTTTCTTATCTATCCTATCCCACTCTCCTTTCTTCATTGCTTCAGGTTTAGTACCCATCTACGGAATATCAAGATCCTTCTATAGTAAATAATCCTCTATCTGCATATTCTAGAATCTTAAATCCTTCCTGTTGAACTTCTCTAATAAGACCTTACACTCATCCAATTTCATTACTTCTATAAATAGTGAACTCACACTAAATTCCAAAACATGTAAGAGGGATTGTGAACTGGTTACAATAAATCTCCTACAAGGAAAAGGGTGGAATGGTGCTTCTAAACTGAGCTCTGAATAACCTTCACTAGAGTCTGGTCATTTGAATCTCTACAACCTAATCTTTGATACCACTTGTTGAGTTTGATGCAATGTTCAATAAAACCATAAAATGTTGCACTTACGAAACTTATAAGGTGAAAAAAATAATTGAATAAACTCGCAAACTCAATGAATTAGGAATTAGAAAACAATTGAACCTAAGTCATCGTACTGGATCGATAACCTCCAAACAACCCAGATAAGATTTTTTGGAAAACAATGATTGAAATAAATAAAAGAAAAAGAATAATCACAAGTATTTTCATGGTTCATACATGAGTCTTAATAAATGGGGGGGACACTGCAATATCTTTTATTAAGGAATCAAAAGATGATTATAGTACAATGAGTCTGTTGGAGTTGGTATCCTAGAACCAACTATTTGTACATTGATTACATGAATATTTAATGTATTTAAATATTAAACATCTTATTAGATATTGTTTATTATTCTGCGTGACTATAATGTAATAATGTCTTAGAGTATTTGTTGCATTAATAAGGTCATAGCAGTTCCCCGCTATGATGAGAACCTTGAAGTGCTATGACAATATTCTTAAATATAGTTATTTGGTTGGATGACATACTATAATGGGACACATAGTATACATAATTCTAGGTGCGAGTACTCATAATCAGATGATACTTCTTCTCATGAAGTTTGAACTTGGTAATCTCCAAGATGAGAGATTATGAGAATAGACCCGTCAATGGGAATTCTACATGTTTTAGTGTCATTGGATATTCCTATATGTGAGTGTGTTTAATAGTCCTTAGACTTTAAAATTATCATTAATGCATGTCATGACTCGCACACTTTGATTTATTGACAAAAACCGTCATGCCATATGTTGGTGGGAAGTAGGGTATGTTGGGTGCGTCACGAATGACATGTTATTAATGGATAACTCGGGTAAGGATTTTTCATTTCCATTTATGAAAGTTTATATCTCAGCCCTTTGATTTAAATAGAACCATCACCCTAAATTCTATGGTCATGGTGTATCAAAGAGTTTATTTTAGGTAGTCAAATAAAGATGTATCAAGCAAACAGGTTGATGACACTATCAGGAAACATGCTTGATGTGATATTGAGACAAAGGGATTGTATTACATAGTGATCATTAATATGTGGATGTCGTTGTTATGAATTTAATTTCTTTCTCTTGGGTGCCTTGACTCATTGCTAGATAGTACTCTTGGTCTTTAGGCAAGCCCGCCTAATGCCAACGAGAAAGAATCCTAGAGGGTCACACACTAAGTGTTTCTTCTGGTCTCGATTAAATTCTATTTAAATTTAATTAATAGAATAAATATTATTCTCAAGAATGTGGAATAATTTTATTCAAGTTAAAATGATCGCATAAATTAAGTAAAATATATTTATTTTATTGAATATTTAATAAATATTAATTTACTAGTTTGTAAATAAAATATTTATTTAAGAGAATAAATTATTTATTTATTCATGAGTTCAATAAATGTAAGTGGAGTTTGAGCGGAACAAGGCTGGTCCGGTAGTAAAATAATTATTTGCAAGATGATAAATAATTATTTTACTAGTTGGCATAATATAAAATAATAATAACATTGTTATCATTATGTGGCACGGGATTTCATTTATGATTTTGTTTTGCACAAGCTGGCGCACCACGAATAATGGTGTTGTTATTGTTATTATGTAGCATAGGTTTTCACTAAGGTTATAAATGTATTTAATTATTGTTACACAATTAAATATTATAACTGAAACCTCATGTCGTTAAATAGACAAGTACGTCTATTGTGTCATAAGGCCTAGTGAACCGAATAGCCGGTGGTGAGAGAATTGTTGAGCCAAAACAATTTCTCTCTCTTGAATCCTCTCCTCTACCCTCTCAAGAACAATAGATGTTCTTCAAGACCAAAGAACAGACAATCAAGAATGACTGGCGAAAGATGCTCACTTCTTTGCACTAGCACCCAGAGAATGAGTGGTGTCGATTGAAGGCCATTAGAGCACGTGTGGATCACCACTAGATGGATTCTAGTTTGGATCCTCACAAGAACAATGAGACAATCCAGAAGGGTCATTCCAGATGATCAACATCATCAATGAAGAAAGTACCAAAGATCCAGATATTTAATTTCTACAGAAATTATTTAAATTAATTATAAACATGATGCGCAAGATCCTCTCTCTAGGATTTGGTGCCATTTTCTTCTTTTTTCTAGATCTTTGATCTTAATCTATGGATACTAGCGTTTATAATTGTATTGATCCTGGATTGGTCATCGATTATGGAAAAGAAAAGTTAGGCCCTCCCAACCACCATGTTTCCGCTACATCTGGATCCTTCAAGCGGTATCAGAGCTAGGTTACATAATCATTTATAATTATTTAAATAATTCATTAATGATTTACACTTTAATAATTTAGTTTTTCAATTCACGTTTAATCATCCTTGTAATATGAATTTCAAGATCTATTCTTCCTCTTATCGTTTCTTCCAGATCTAATGGAAACAAATAATTTTTTAATTAAAATTAAATCGAGGATCTCATCAGGAGGCATCGATGATTCTATCCAGGTAACACGACAGTATATGCCATGTATTCAGATTTACATGCTGTGTAATCTTCCATAAACGCCATGTAATCCAGATTACATATCGTGTAGTTGTGTTCAGTGCATCAGGAGTAATTCGGAAATTACTCAAATTGTGTGCATTAATGACATGCGGTGTAATTAATTCTTACATTGCGTGTTGACTAAGACAGACTGGTGCATGATTAGTCAGGTTACACTCTGTGTGGCCCACTGAACACGGCGTGTAGTCCCTTCGGCTCTAGGATCAAACCATTTATCCAATACACGGCTAAGCTGACTTGTGACCATGTAACTTGGAGACAACATGGCGTGTGGCCCACTGGAGACGCCGTGTACTCCAAGATTTCCAAAGTACATCTTGCACGTCGAGTCCCTATGTGTGTACTTCGGATAAGACAATGAAGGCAATACACATTGTGTAGTCAGAACTACACATTGTGTACTTTACCAAATTACACATAATTAAAACTTTAATGTTTGTGTAATGTTCAGAATTACATATCATGTAGATTTGAATGGGTGTTCACTGTGTTACCTCTAAGGTTATAGATGAGAATCTCAAGAAAATTTAGAAAATGATTAAGATAAAATGATTGATTAATTAAAGATAATAATTAATAAATTCAATCGCGATTTATCTTAATAAGAACAATTAAATAATTGAATGATAGTTTTATTAAATACATAATTCATTGCATGTATGTGGATAATCGTGAGCTAGACCAGACCTTTGTATGTGATTGGTTTCCTTATAATTTATTTTAAATTAAATTGTTGGTATGTGTGTCATCTCTCCTCATTAATATGTAGGGTATGTGTGCCGATGGTTTCATTTATGTAAACCCCCTTTTACCCCTCACTTGCGTGTGAGTTAAAAAACATATGTAATGGATGGATCTCCCAAGCTAGTGGAGGCAGTTCAAGATGGAGCTGAGACGAAACCAATCACAGGAGATACAAAGGTGGATAGGTGGAAATATATAAACACAAACCCAAAAGGTTCAAGGTGTTTCTCCCCTAGGTCAGGGTTAGTTTATCATCCGATAAATAAACTAACCATTATAAAATATTATGATCATGCCCTTTACTTTATTTTATTTCTGTCAGTTGCATGGTTTATCATTATGGATGTGTTGTTGTGATCACATGATTAATGAATTAGACAAGCATGCAAGATGAAACTAAAATAAACCAGGCTTATGCATAAATATTATCAAGACATGGTTAATAACTTAAGTAAGTTCCACCCAATATTAACAAGCATGTGATAAAGATAATAAGTAATTTACGCATAAGAGATAAAAATCCCTCAATAAAATATTAATTCAAACTAAGCCTTTCATTACTTGATTAAAGGCAAGACTCAATAAAACTATGTGTTTGACCAACCCTTGTTGGGACACTTAATTTTATACATAAATCCCTTATAAAAGTTTTGGGTTTACCTAACCATATTACATCAAGAGGAGTAGCCCTTTCTAGACTTGGTGTAATATTGGAGGTAAGTGTTGAGGAAATCCAAGTCAAGATTTCAGGATTGGGGAGTCCACTCAATGGATCAAGGAGCTACAATCCCACAGTTGGCAAAGACCTTCCTACCTAAATACCTTTAAATAGCTTTACCAACCCTTTTGGGGTTATGTGAAGGGGAATATGGATCCTTTCCACTAGAATCTCTAAGCAACTAGACATTCCGAGTTCAATGATGAAGACAATTAGGACTTGATAAAATAGTGAGAGACTTAATAGAATTAATTTATTATCTCTCATAAAATGTAATCAAGAAAGTATTAATTATCTGCACTTTTAATTGTAGAATAAAAATGACAAACTATGTCAACCAAACTATCCCTGTGATCAATACTGGATAAAGACAACATCCACGTCGGTAGTAACTTTGAGGAATGGTTTAGACACCTTCGATTCATTCTATGCCATGAATGGAAATCTTACGTGTTGGAGTCCTCATTACCTGATCCACATGCCTAAGAGGCGAGTGATGAAGAGTTCCTGGTCTAAAAAAACATATGAACGATGCGGTCGATGTTCAATGTTTGATGTTATCGTCAATTTATAGTGAACTCATGAAGTATCACAAAAACATGGATGCATATAGCATGCTTGATCACCTATGTGGTCTTTACCATGAGAGAGAAAGATAGGAGTAGTTTGAGATCTCCAAGGCACTCTTTCAAAGTAATCTTGGAGAGGATGCCCCAATTGGGGTTCACGTAGATAATCTCATTGGCAACATTGAGTTCCTGGAGGTTCTAGGATTTAAACTCCTCGAAGAAACAGGTATCAATCTCATTCTTGCATCACTCCCTCAGATATTCTTTAGTTTTGTTGTTAATTTCAATATGAACAACATTCAAAAGTCTCTATCTGGTCTTCTTATCATCATTTTCCAAGTGGAAAAAGATATGAAGCGCGACAAGCCTTCTGTCCTTATAGTGAATAAGAGGAAAGGGAAGTTGAAGAGCTTTATGCTCAAAGATTCTTCACACCCTTCCAAGAAAATTAAGATCAAGGGGGTGGAAGGGGAAAATAAGTTGTTTATTTCGCATGTGGCAAGAAGGGTCATGGGAAGAAAAATTGCACCCAGATAAAGAAGTAATGGGAAGCTTTAGGTGCATTTGTTATCGATTGAAATTTATCTGTTTCTACAAATTGGGTATTAGATATAGTATGTGGTGCTCACATATGTATCCAAATATAGGAACTAAGTAGATTCAATAAAATTGACCGAGGGGAGGTAGATCTACAAGCAGCCAATGGATCTAGACTTATTGTTGTAGTTGTCAGGGACTACCACATCACGTTTCCAACTGGAATGATGTTGGTATTAAAATGTTGTTATCATGTGCCTTCTGTAACCAAAAACATTATTTCTATATCTAGACTAGATACAGATGGTTTTATTTTCAAGTTCAGAAATGAATGTTGCTTCTTTTATAAAGATAACATTTTTTTGGTAAGGCGCATTTATATAATGGTCTTTACGTGTTGGATTACACAAACCAAGTAATGATAATTGATAACAAAACTACTTCATGTGACTCATACCACACCCAACTTTGGCATCATCGGCTAGGTCATGTAAATAAGAAACACTTGAAAAAGTTACATCAAGATGGATATTTAGATTCTTTTCAACTAAAACCACTTGGTGTATTTCACGCATGTTTACAAGGCAAAATGACCAAAGCCCCATTTAGTGGGAAAGGTGAAAGAGCCAAAGAGTTTCTTGAATTGGTTCATACCGATGTGTGTAGACCATTTCCAGTTGAAGCAAGGAGTGGGTACTCATACGTCATAACTTTTACTGATGATTTTAGTAGATATGGATATATATACTTAATGAAGTATAAGTAGGATTCTTTTGATAAGTTCAAGGAATACAATAATGAAGTTGAGAACCATCTTGGTAAGAAGATTAAGAAACACCGCTCAGACCGAGGTGGTGAATATCTTAATCAATACTTCATTGATTACTTACGGGAGTTTGGGATCCTATCCCAACTCACTCCTCCTTTCACACCCTAGTGGAATAATGTAAGCAAAAGGAGGAACCACATATTGTTGGACATGGTGAGATCAGTGATGAGTCATGAAAGTCTTTCATTATCCTTTTGGGGATATGCGTTACAAATAGAGGCACACACACTAAACCAAGTACCAACTAAATCGATAAATAGTATTTTATACAAGCATTGGAGTGGAAGAAAAGCTATGTTATCGAATTTACATATGTTAGGAAGTAAAGCATTTGTTAAGGCCTCTTCAGGTAACAAACTCATACCCCGAGGCACAAGGTGTACCTTTATAGGATACCCCAAGGAAACAATGGGATATTACCTATACGACCCCTCATACAAAAATGTTATAATGGAAATACATGCTATATTTCTTGAGAGGGAGAACATCTCCAAAAGAGATAGTGAGAGAGAGATAAACTTCGATGAAGTCAAGGCTCAAGGTATACAAGAGTTGGTACAGGAGAAGATTCCACAAATCCCCGTGGAAGAAAGATCTATTCTAGAGACACAAGTACTTCGTAAAAGTACAAGAGAGGTTAGAGAACCAGAACGGTACGATTTTCTAGTTATTGAGAATGGTGACTCATTATTAGTTGATAATAATGATCTTTTAACCTACAATGAAGTAGTAAGTGGCACAGATGTTTCCAAGTGGTAAGAAGCCATGAATTCTAAAATGGATTCCATGTACCAAAACCATGTCTGGATTTTGGTAGATCCTCCAGTTGATGTAAATCCTGTTGGTTGCAAATGGGTATTCAAGAAGAAACTAGACATGGAAGGACAAGTCAGTACCTATAAGGCATGACTGGTTCCAAAAGGGTTCAAACAGCATTAAGGCGTTGACTATGATGAAACCTTTTCACCAGTTGTGATGATAAAATCCATCAAAATTCTATTGGTCATTGCTGCTTACCATGACTATGAGATTTGGAAAATGGATGTCAAAACAGCCTTCCTTGACATGAACCTTCAGGAAGATGTCTATATGACACAACCTAAAGGGTTTGTGACTCTAAAGGATGCCAATAAGATATAAAAGTTGCAAAAATCCATTTATGGATTAAAGCAAGCATCCAGGTCATGGAACATTTGTTTTGATGAAGCCATAACGGAATTCCGTTTATAAAGAACGAATGTGAGTCTTGTGTCTACAAACGGTTTAGTGGGAGTGCAGTCATTTTCCTAATAGTATGTTGATGACATATTACTTGTTAGAAACGAAATACCAGTCTTACGGTCTATTAAGGTATGGTTGAATAAATGCTTCTTCATGAAGGGCTTAGGTGAGGCAGCATATATTATTGGGATCAAGATCCATCGTGATAAATCTAAGATATTGCTGGGCCTAAGTCAAAGTACATATATTAACAAGATACTAAAGAGATTTGGTATGGAAAAATCAAAGAGGGGATTGTTGTCAGCATCACATGACATTCATATTTCCAAGAAAATGTATCCTCAGACACATGAGGAAAGAAAGAGAATGGAAAGGATTCCATACACATCGACGATTGGGTCAGTCATGTATGTTATGCTATGTATTAAGCTAGATGTCGCCTACGCATTAAGTGTGGTAGGAAGATATCAAGTCGATCCAGGTGACCGCCATTGGATGGAAGTCAAAGACTATCCTTAAGTATCTAAGGCGTACTAAGGATATGTTACTGGTTTATGGAGGAGATGAGGAACTAGTCATCAGATGATATGCAGATACTAGTTTCTAAACTGATCAAGATGACATGAAGTCGCAAACGGGATACATCTTCACTTTGAATGGAGGTACTATGAGCTAGAAGAGCTCAAAGCAAGGTGTGGTTGTAGATTCTACAGCAGAGTTCAAGTATATCGCAGCTTTTGAGACAGTTAAAGAAGCAGTTTGGATGTAGAGCTTCGTTCAAGAGCAAAAATGTGGTACCTAGCAGTAAAGATATCATCACACTTTATTGTTATAATACTGAAGCAGTGGCTCTCGCAAATGAGCCAAGGTCACATCAGTGGATGAAGCACATACTACAGAAGTGTCATCTTTTGAGAGATTTTTCCCAGAGAGGTGAAGTTACAGTGAACAGTATTTCCACAGAAGACAACATGGTGGACCCCTTGACAAAAGCCTTGACTCAGCAGAAATGTGATTATCATGTGAGGTCCGACGGACTGAAAGTCGCAGGTAGTTGGCTCTAGTCCAAGTGGGAGTTTTTTGGAGTTGGTGTCCTAGAACCAACTATTTGTACATTGATTACATGAATATTTAATGTATTTAAATATTAAACATCTTATTACATATTGTTCATTGTTCTGCATGATTATAATGTAATAATGTTCTAGAGTATTTGTCGTATTAATAAAGTCATAGCAATTCTCTACTATAATGAGAACCTTGAAATGCTATGACAATATTCTTAAACATAGTTCTTTGATTGGATGACATACTATGACGGGACACATAGTATACAGACCGTTAGGTGCAAGTACTTGTAAGTAGATGAGACTTCTTCTCATGAATTTTGCACTTGGTAATCTCCAAGATAATATATTATGAGAACAAACCCGCCAGTAGAAATTCGACATGTTTTGGTGTCATCGGATATTTCTATCTACGAGCATGTGTAATGGTCTCACTAGCACAAAACGGGGCAAGGCCAACGCCACCCTTTATCAGCGCTAACGAAAAAGCGCTGATAAAGGGGGGTACCTTTATCAGTGCTAAAAAAAGCGCTGATAAAGGTACCCCCTTTAACAGCGCTTTTTTTAGTGTTGTTAAAGGGTACCTCTTTATCAGCACTTTTTTTAGTAGCGCTGATAAAGGGGGGTCTTTATCAGCGCTTTTTTTAAAAGCGCTGATAAAGTGTCTACTTCCAAAAAAAATCATTAAAAAAAATATATTAATATTTAAATATATAGATATAGTTATATTGATATAAATATAATATATATTTTTTAAATATAATTTTAAATATATTTTAGGTAAGTATAGATATACAGTTACACTTAATATATAAGATATTTAGTGAAAATGGCTTATGAAAAAATTAAAAAAATATTTTTAATTTTTAATTTGCTAATTATTATGGAGTAATAGTCATTTAATAACAATTTGAAGACTAAAAAATTAAAAAAAAAAATTAAAAAAAGATCCAAAATATGTTGAAAACGCAACTCGAACTTCAAACGGTCATAACTTTTGATCCGAGTGTCCGTTTGAGCTCTACCATATATCAAATCAAAGTCTGTGACAAGTTCTACACCCTTACAACTTGGGGGCACCCTGATCAAGGTTTTTTCAAGGCCAAAAGAGGGCCAGAAGGCCTCCAAAACTGAGTTTTCAGTCGAGATACCCCGATTTTTTAACATTTTGTGGATTTTCAGCCTCATTTAAGGGGGTATTATTGGCTTTTTTTGGTGGGCACTGAATCTATTTCAAGGTATTGCATTCATATTGATATTATGTCTTTGAAATTTTATCATTTTTTATAATGCACTGCTATTTATAATCAAATATATAACAATATATACATATTTTTTATATATTCACACATAAAAATTTAATTATAAATATAAATAATAAAATATTTTTACATATAAAATATATTTGTTTTATCTAGATAATAACTAATATCCATTTTATTTAAAATACCAATATATAAATATTTATATACCTATATATTAATCTAACTATATATATATTAATATAACTACATATATATATTGATATAACTATAAATATATATATTAATATCACTATAAATATATATATTAATATAACTATATATATATATATTAATATAACTATATATTACTATATGAATAAATATAACTAAATATATATATAAATAAATAGATAGGTCATTAACTGGAGAACAAATCAATATGGCATAGTGGTAAAGGTTTTAGGCGCGCAAGGAGGAGGTCTCGAGATCAAATCTTGGTGGAAGCAAGGGCGCGCGCATGAGGGTGGATTTGGGGGGCTAGCGCTGATAAAGGGGGTGGGTGTAGCGCTGATATAGGGTGGAGGGGGGTGCGTGCAGGCGCTGGAGGGGCTGGAAAGCGCTGTTAAAAGGGGGCTCAAGCGCTATAAAAGCCCCCCCAATTGGTAGGATTTTTTTAATTTTTTTTAATTTTTTTTACTTTTATCAGCGCTAAAAAAAAGCGCTGATATAGGGTGGAGGGGGGTGCGTGCAGGCGCTGGAGGGGTTGGAAAGCGCTGATAAAAGGGGGCTCAAGCGCTATAAAAGCCCCCCCAATTGGTAGGATTTTTTTAATTTTTTTTAATTTTTTTTACTTTTATCAGCGCTAAAAAAAGCGCTGATAAAATGGGTCTTTTATCAGCGTGAAAAAGAAAGCGCTGATAAAGGACCCATTTATCAGCGCTTTTTTTAGCGCTGATAAAAGGGGTCTTTATCAGCACTTTTTGGAGTGCTGATAAAGGGGACCCACCCTTTATCTTCGCCGACTTTAACAGCGCTTTTCTAGCGTTGTTAAATGCCATTTTTAGCGCTGATAAAAGGGGTATTTGTAGTAGTGTCCTTAAATTTTAAGATTATCATTAATGCATGTCACGACTCGCGTACTTTGATTTACTGAAGAAAACTGTCACGTCATATGATGGCGGGAAGTATGGTATATTGGGTGCGTCATTAATGACATGTTATTAATGGATAACTTGAGGAAGGATTTGCCCCTTCCATTTATGGAAGTTGATATCTCAGCTCTTTGATTGAAATAGAACCGTCGCCCTAAATTTTATAATCATGGTGTATCGACAAGTTTATTTCAGGTAATCAAAGAAAGATGTATCGAGCAAACAGGTTGATGACACTATCATGAAACTTGCTTGATGAGATATTGAGATAAAGTGATTGTATTATACAGTGAGCGTTCGTATGTGGATGTCGTTGTTGCGACTTTAAGTCCTTTCTCCTGGGTGCCTTGACCCGTTGCTAGACAGTACTATTGGACTTTAGGCAAGCCCGCATAATGCCAACAAGAAAGAATTCTATATGGTCACACACTAACTGTTTCTTCTGGTCTCAATTAAATTCTATTTAAATTTAATTAATGGAATAAATATCATTCTCAAGACCGTGGAATAATTTTATTCAAGTTAAAACGGTCGCATAAATTAAATAAAATATATTTATTTTATTGAACATTTAATAAATATTTATTTACTAGTTTGTAAATAAAATATTTATTTAAGAGAATGAATTATTTATTTATTCGGATGTTCAACAAATGGTGTTGTTATCATTATGTGGCACGGAAATTCATTTATGATTTTGTTTTGCGCAATTTGGCGCACCACGAATAATGGTGTTGTTATTGTTATTATGTAGTATGAGTTTTCTCTAAGGTTATGAATGTCTTTAATTGTTGCTACGCAATTAAATATTATAACTGAAACCCCGTGTCGTTAAATATACAGGTACATCTATTGTGTCATAAGGCCTGGTGAACCAAATTGTCGGTGGTGAGAGAATTGTTGAGCCAAAACAATTTCTCTTTCTCAAATCATCTCCTCTCTCCACTCAAGAATGAGAGACGTTTTTCAAGATTGAAGAACAGACGATCAAGAATGACCGATGGAAGACACTCGCTTCTCCGCGCTAGCACCCGGAGAACGAGTGGTGTCGATCGGAGGTCAACGGAGCACGTGTGGATCATCGCTAGAGGGATTCTGGTTTGGATCCTCGCAAGCGCAACGAGACAATCGGGAAGGGTCATTCCGAACGATCAACATCATCAACGAAGAAAGTACCGAAGATCCAGATATTTAATTTCTGCAGAAATTATTTAAATTAATTATAAACATGTTGCGCAATATCCTCTTTCTAGGATATGACGTTCTTTTTTTCTTTTGTCTAGATCTTTGGTATTAATCCGTGGATACTAGCGTTTATCGTCGTATTGATCTCGAATTGGTCATTGATTACGACAAAGGCAAAGTTGGGCCCTCCCAACCGTCACGCTTCCGCTGCATCTAAATCCTTCAAATTCGATACAATCACAAGTGATTCCACCTTAGCAGAGTTCAGTCGGTGCAACCAAGAGCCATCGCTTTCCAATCTTCATGGGTGGTGTGTCCAACTCAGTTCGGTCTTTATGGGTAGTCCTTCACAGGGTCAAAGTCATCCACTACCTTAACCTCTGCTTATGTTGTATAGCGCGCGCATCTAAAACTCTCGCGAGTTAAATCTTATGTTTGTTCAAGTTACTCATATGCATTGGCCCCTAAAGACCGTTATGCATATCCTTTGCTAAAAAACCATTGAGCAATGACCATCATGTATCCTTCAGACATACTCCTATGTATTCCCGGAGTTACTTTTACACAAGTCCTTTGCACCTTCGCACGTCCACATTCAAATTGGCCAAGGGTGAGTTTCAATTGTCCATCATCCAGTCTGCTTGCTTCTGGTCTTCTAGACCTTAGTTGTTGGCACTTCCACTATCTCTATCCGAGCATCAAAAATTAAGCCTTTGAAGTCACTTCTTTTGATGGTCTAAAGACTTGGCCGGAAAATGGGTTTCACACTACCAAACCTAATAATAACTTCTTTTTGAGTTTGAAATGTGTGTCGAATAATGAAAATTGAGCAAATGAGTTCTAAATCCAATGAAAATTTAAAATGAGGCAAGAGGCATTTGTGACCTGTTGGGATAAATTGCATGTCAGTTTTACATGGTTGGAATGTTTCAAAGTAAATTTAATTTAATTTTTGTGTAAATGTGGGTCAAACAATCAAAACCAAGATAACAACCTCGAATTATCGTGAACAGTCAAGACAATGACAATCGATTAATTTGTGGTTTGTGATAACAAACCACACATCAATACTAAGTGTTATGGATTAGAGTATATTTTAATTTTTTTTATTAAATATAAAATAAAAATGATTTATTATTATTCATTTTATGATTATGAGTGTATTTCTTTGCTTCAAACAAAGTTGATTCATGATTGATCAATCCATTGTAATATTCGTTCACTTATTTATATGATTTGTCCATGTTGCGATATGTTAACAAACTTCTCTTCTTGTTGTTTGAAGTTATTGTAAATGTAATTAATTATTTAGTTTTTCTAAACTATTGTAACGTGACGATGTTTTTTACATTTGAAATCATATTGATTTTTGTGAAGTACAATAAATAAATGTTGTTTTATTGGCAGGGCTGGCCTTGGGGCAAGCCCTAAGAGTCCCTGGGTTAGGGCAATGCTCAAGTAAAGCAAAATTTTACAAAGAAAGAGTATTAATTTGAATTTTTTACTGTAGCTGTGAATGTATTTAGGGTAAATTTTCTGATATTGGTCTGGAAACTGAATTTTTTGGGCCGTTCCTGTTTATTGGTAGGGGCAGTATACAGTCCCCGCCATATTGCACCAGTCAAATATGATCTTTATCAAAAATTAGTGGTGATAATGTCAATCGAATTATATTATTTAACCAATGACGCGTGGAATTTAAAGTTGGAATTTTATTTGGAGGTCATATTTAACACACAAAAAATCTTCATATTTTGATGAATAAAATATTCAACAAAATCTCAGGTCAGATATATATTTTTAAATAGTATTTTTTTAAATCGTAATTTTTATTTCAAAATAAGATAATATGTTTTAAAAATCTAAACAACAAGCAATTTTTTATTGTATTAATGAATGTCTGTCAAACTAAAAATCGATTTGTTATGATAGCTTTAAATGAAAAAACCAATGGCCCATCGTTACGCTAGCTTTGTTAACGTCGCCAACCGCCCACCGGTTCGGAGCAACCGGTTTTTATACCATGAACCGTGATTTTTTCAAACGTGTCGCCGTCAAATCCACGGATTTCACATGTTCAAAACCCCCAGCCCACACACGCGACCTGTTCAATAAATATATAAAAACAGTGGATCTCATCTACAAATAATTAAAAAAGTTATTAGCCATTTTTTAAATAAATTACTATTTAAATTTAAAACCGTGGTAATTATTGTCTGCAACCCTCCCCCAACCCGGGTTCCTTAAAACGCCGGAATTTGAGCTCTAACGTTCAAATCTAATTCAGAAACTTACATCACAGATCCGCATTTACGGATATTTCATGGCAGATAAGAATGGCGCCGGTCGTAATCCCGGCGCCGGCGCCGGCGGGAGGTCGAAAACAGAAAGAAAGATTCGTCGGAAACGCGCCGGATTTCTGCTAGCTGGCCTTCACTTTGATTTCCGCCGCTTCAGAGGTTTTCTCCGGCGACGTGGACGTGAACATTGTATTCTTAAGATGGGCCAGGAAGAGGAGCAGAACGGCGGCGTTTAGCACGGAGTTGAACACCCAGGCGCCGATCCCGTTGCAGCCTCCCTTGAAGAGGTGGAGCAGCAGCACGCCGCAGTGGCACACCAGGTGGCACGTGAGCGACGCGATCTGGCAGTTGACGACGAAGGGGAAGCGGGCGGCGCGCAGGCCGATGGCCGTCCAGAACCGGTACCCGTCGACGAGGGCGTAGACGAGGGTGGTGGAGAGGATGGCCAGGACCTGGAACGACTGGGAGAACTCGAGCCAGAGGAAGGACATGCAGATGAAGAAGGACTGGTTGAAGAGCTGGAAGGGGTTGAGGCGGCGGCGGCGGAGGATGGTGCAGAAGGTGCGGAGGAGATGGAGGAAGCGGGAGAGGTAGAAGACGTACGACCAGAAGAAGACGCGGCCCATGGGCCGCGTGCCCAGGGGGAAGCAGAGGAGCCATTGGAAGGGGGTGGTTCTCGAGCGCCGCCAGATCCACCGGGTTTGCTCGATCTCGACGGCGGCGGAGGAGAGGATGCCGACGAAGATGACCGCGGAGGTGAGCGCCATGAGGAGACTGTACGCGGCGGGGATGGGGCCGAGGGGCACGCGGCGGCGGCGGGGCCAGAGGAGGAGGAGGAGGAGGTGGAGGACGACGGCGGAGGCGACGTAGGCGGCGATGGCGGTGAAGAGGAAGGACCAGGTGGAGCCCCATGAATAGGTGGCGCTCCACCGGAAGTTGACGATGGAAGGATGGTCGGAGAGCCAGTATCTGGCGCTCCCCGCCATCGCCGCTCCGGCCAAATCCCGACGATCCTTTCCAGTCGTCTCTCGGGGTCCCGCCCCTGTCCAGACCTCCGGAAGGAGCCCGACAAACCGGGAAACGCAAGGGCTTTCCTTTATTTCCGAAAGATGAAATAAAGTATGGGAATGGAAGTGTTAGGATATTCATGAATTGAATGAGTTGGTTCGGTGCGGCGTTGCTATTTGGAAGTCAATGGTCTCTCCCTTGGTGGATTTCCACACGATCAAGGCGCCTTCGCCACACTTTCCTTTCCCATCGGTCCGACCGACCCCACGTTACATTCATTATTTCATCTTTCCGAGGGGCATAAAGAAAATCTACCCAACCGGCGCATGGAGCCTCAAAACCAAGACCTGACCTCCCAAGACTGTACCCTTGATGCTTCTACACTTACATTCATTAAATATAATAAGTTATAAAAATGTTTGGTTGGTAGGTTATATTCAAGATGTATGATGAATAGCACAGATCCACCTTCACACCAATTATCTCATATAACTTAAAATCAAATACATTAAAAATAAAAGTTATTATAGTAAATAAACAAAATCACAAAAATCTAATAATTGAAATCCAGTAGAACATTTCAATTAAAACTTACTAAAATAAACAATCCACCATCATTTGATTTTCAATATATACTAGTTTCAAGTCATTTTTTTAATATGAAACTGCTTATTTGGTCCGTCCAAGCACACCGCACTTCTGGTTGACATGTCGTATGATCATACACGTCACAGGTAAAACAAAGATGATTATCCTATGATTTCATGTCATTCGGAATCCGTTTGCTTTGGTTTGGACCGTTACACGCATATTTTTGTATTTAAAAAACACTAAAACTGTGTTTTCGATCATCCCGAGCAAAGGTCGCGTGCGATTGAAGTGTTCACTTCCCCAACATTTCGCAAATTACTCTACGATTGTCATCATATTTCACAACAATCACAAGTCGTTTGTGTTCAGCACTACCACAAAAACATATTTACGCAGCGCCACCTTTTATCAACGTTTTTTTAAAAGCAATGATAAAAACCTCTTTTATCAACGTTTTTTTACTAGCGTTGACAGATGATATATTTCAAAAAAAATTACATTTCATTAAAAATAATATATTAATATATAAATATATTTATATTGATATAAATATAATCTGATTGGCGCGTCGTATGCTCATACACACCACAGGTAAAACAAAGACGATTATCCTATGATTTCACGTCATTCAGAGTCCATTTGCCCTGGTTTTAACTATCACACAAACATTTTAGTGTTTTTAAAACACTAAAAGTGTGCTTTCGATCATTCCAAACAAACTACACATCCGATTGGAGAGTCATCTTATCCAACATTTCACAAATTACTCTACGATTGTCATCATATTTCACAGCAATCAAAGGTCGTGTTTGTTGACCACTACCACAAGAATAGCTTTACGCAATGTCACCCTTTATCAACGTTTTTTTAAACGCACTGATAAAGGCCTCCCCTTATCAACGCATTTTTACTAGCACTGATAAATGATACATTTCAAAAAAAAAAATCATTAAAAATAATATATTTATGTTGATATAAATATAATATATATTTTTTAAATATGTTTTAGATAAGGTTAAATACGCATTTACACTTAATATATAAAATAAATAGTGAAATAACTTGTAAAATAATTAAAAATATTTTTTTAATTAATAATTTACTAATTGTTATCGAGTAATAGTCATTTAATAAAAATTCGAATATAAAAAAATCAAAAAATTAATAAATGATTCAAAATAAGTTGAAAACATAATTCGAACTTCAAACGACCATAACTTTTGATACGAGTATCCATTTGAACTCTACCACATATCAAATCAAAATCTACAACAAACTCTACACCCTAATGATAAGGGGAAACCCCCTGTCATATTTTTTCAAGGCAAAAAAGGCCCAAAAGACCTCCAAAACCGAGTTTTTACACTACTACAAATATGTCATTTAACAATGTGCAAAATGGCTTTTAACATCACTAAAAAAGTGCTATTAATCGCAGCGATGATAAATGATGTAATGACTCAGACCTATCTGGTCCATTCCTTTACTGAAATCTGGTGTTTGAGGAGTTTTGGGAGGTCAAGTGGCTTATTCCAACACTAGGACAAAATTTTCTAGTTCTGTAAACAGTGTTTTCTGGTCGGTGAGTCATCTATTGGTAGGTGTACAATGTTTCTAACTGTCGGTAGGTGTACATATGTTTCCAGGTTGGTGAGTCATCTATCGGTAGGTGTAGAATGTTTCTAGTTGTCAGTAGGTGTATAGTGTTTCCAGGTGTCGGTAGGTGTACAATGTTTCCAGCTGTTGGTAGGTCATCTATCGATAGGTGTACAGTGTTTCCAACTTTCAGTAGGTGTATAGTGTTTCCAGCTGTCGATAGGTCATCTATCCGTATGTGTACAATGTTTCCAGCTATCAATAGGTGTACAGTGTTTCCACCTATCGGTAGGTGTACAATGCTTCCAAGTCGGCGAGTCATTTATCGATAAGTGTACATTGTTTTCAGCTAACAGTAAGTGTACATTGTTTCCAGCTGTCGGTAGGTTTACACTGTTTCCAGGTCGGTGAGTCATCTATTGGTAGGTGTACAATGTTTCCAGTTGTCGGTAGGTGTACATTGTTTCCAACTGTCGATAGGTGTATAGTGTTTCCAGCTGTCGATAGGTCATCTATCGGTAGGTGTACAATGTTTCCAGCTGTCAGTAGGTGTATATTGTTTCCAACTGTTGGTAGGTCATCTATCGGTAGGTGTACAATGTTTCCAGCTGTCAGTAGGTTTATAATGCTTCCAACTGTCGGTAGGTCATATATCGGTAGGTGTACAATGTTTCCAGCTATCGGTAGATGTACAGTGTTTCCACCTATCGGTAGATGTTCAATGTTTCCAAGTCGGTGAGTCATTTATCGGTAGGTGTACATTGTTTCCAGCTAACGGTAGGTGTACATTGTTTCCAGCTATCGATAGCTGTACAATGTTTTCAGGTTGGTGAGTCATCTATCAACAGGTGTACAATGTTTCCAGCTATCGGTAGGTGTATAATGTTTCTTGGTCGGTAGGTGTACAGTGTTTCCAGCTTCCTACAATTTTCCCCTTTGACGTTAAATGCATTCAAAGCCTTGTTTTAAGGGATTTAAGGCTGATTCAAAGCTCACAACTCCTATCTTAATTTTCCTAAGTGTTTGAGTGATTTTACTCAGTCAAACAACGTAATATTGATGAGATCTTCCTTTAATGGAAAATATAAACTGTATCTAAACCACTGCTACGTTTAGATTTTCAAAAGGCCGATATACATTCCACCTTGTTCTTCCTTCTTGTTTTGACTTGGTACGGGACGCCCAGAGTTCTTCTTCCCATAGGAGTCGTGCGATCGAACTTCCATCCTTGGATTGTTTCCCCTCAAAGTTTTTCCTGCTGCATGTGCACCCCTTGTCTTGGTGCAACCAAGAAGTGTCGATCCGTCTTCGATATAAGGTATGTTATACCATTGTTCTTCTAGGTTCCTCGACATGTTTCCTCCCATTCTCCTTTCCATGTTACATCATGTGATCTCCATGTTTCTAATGGACCTTTCTTGGGTGTTGGTTGATGCGATTGTGTCGCGACGTCCTCAGATGGATGCAGTCATTGCAGGAGAGGTGATTGTGATCCGTTGTGTTGGCCCATTCTCATGCAAAGAATGCCAGAAACCTTTTGAGGCAGGGGATTCATGGATTCTATATTATTTTTATGTGCAGTCATACATTTAGTATGATTTAGCCACTGGACCACAATGAAATTGGCATAATAAATATTGAACCGGAGTAAAGAATTGGTATCGATCGTATGTTGTTGCTTTATACCATGATAACAGTTTACCTCTTGATTTTCTAGAAAGCGTGACATCTATGCTCTGCTTTTTTAGCATGTCATTCTTGAGGAAATTGGAAAATAACATAAAGCCGGGATTAATTGTAAATTAATTGGACAAAGATAAGAGGATTGTTTAATGAATTCAGTTGTTGTTGTTGTTGTTCTTTGATGATAATCAAACAGATGCAATTATGCATGTTTAATTGAATCAGTTAATTCAAGATGGAATAAAGAACCGGTTGTGCGATAAAGATAATGCCTTGAAGGGTTCTGAGTTACCCTCTTTCTTGTAAAGGCCAAGTGCCTTATGCTTTGGAGATGTGATTGCTCATTGTGTGTGAATGCTAAATGCCTTGTTTAGGGCCAAGAGCCTAGTTGCTATGTTGTTTGTTTCCTACTTCTTGTGTTTTGGTGTGAGCATGGGGTGACTGCGCCTGGAGGGTTGTTGTGGTATGTGGGGGTAGGGAGGCCCAGTGGTTGTGGTGGCAGCTGTCGATGACTAGAGTGCCGGGATGCATCAGTTTATGAATGTGGGTGTCGGGGAGGACACCAGAGATGATGGAACAGGTTGAAGCTGGGCTTACCCATTAATATGAAAGTGGTTTATATTGAATCTGATGTTTGTTAATCTGCTTTAATTTCCCCACTACTTGAGGTAGATGGTCTTGCTTACCCTCCTCTCAAAAGAGGCGAAGACACGCGTGGTATGCCACGTGCTTTCCGTGTTTTGCTTCTCGAGGGTGGATAGACCTATACTCCAGCTATAGGTGGAAAAGACTCGGTGGGTAGTTCATCTACTCACCTTGTTGAGCCTCTTATGTTTGTAATCTTAGAATGTTTTTTCCAGAATACTTGGAATTATGGAAAAGTGACAATGATTTTAATAAATTATTGAATAAATGATGTTAACCCATGGGGTTAGAGCTTGTTAGGATGCAATGATGTGGTAACAATTCAAAAGAACTGTGGACTTGGTTTGGTTATGCCTGAAGAGCATGGAACTTTGTTTTGATGCTAAGGAAATGTAATGTGGAAATGATAATGGTTAATTAATGGTTAAATAATTAATTAAACAAAGTGAAACCGATAAAAATGGACAAATTAATCTAATGTAGCTCTTTAAATGGTTGTGTGCTCATAGGATACCTAGTCTTAGCAATGACAGCCAGGAGTCTGAGTGACGTTAGCTGCAGTTGAGTCTAAGACTAGGTTATGCCCATAGTGTGGTTGTGAGCTAGAGTATATTATGTACTTTTTTTTGTTTCTATACACTACTCCACCCTATCGGTTAGGGTAACTGACAACCTAAGGATTCTGAGCCTTGGGGGGGGGGTGTTTTCCCCAATATCTTGGTGGGAGGGTGAATGACTGACTATCCCCTTTGACCTCACTCTCTTCTCTTGGTAGTTACTTGTGCTGGTAGGTACAACGGTTAGTTTTCCCCATATATGTTTGTAGAGGGCTGTAATGGCTTGTAGTTATTCACACACATATATTCTGGATATAGTTTCCTATGGACGACTATAGGTGTAACATGTATAGGTTGTGATGGCTTGAGGATCCTTACTCAGTATATGGGCTATAATGACTTGAAGTATAATACCCTACATATGATACACGTTATGCGAGATTTGGTGGATCCTATAAACTGTAACGACCCAAAGTTTTTCAATGAAAAATTACCTTCTTATATCTATGTCATAAAAACACAAAATAATGAACTACTAAGTGATAAGTGACCTTTAAACATAATTTTGTCACCCCTATGTTTGGAATTTTAAAAATCCGACATACACGGTTGTGCTCAAGATAGTTTTTGGAGTCTAATGAAATAAAAATAATTTTTGGTGAATAGTAACCTACCCTTATGAATAGTAACCTACCCTTATGAATAGTAATATGACCCTTATGAATAGTAAATAAGAGTAACATTACCTATGAATAATAAAATAAAATTTAGACATCACAGAAAGTGATAATTTGACCTTAGTAAACGTTTTTGGTATTTTATAAGTCATAAATAATAATAATAATTAATTAATTAATTTAAATGAATATTTATTTTCCTGAAATATAATAATAAATTATTGAATAAATGTCTAATAGTTGTTAGATAATTTTATAAGACCCTACGTAATTTCTGAAAGAACTATAAATTCAGTTTTAATCTTACAAACTGTTTTTTAAGTAAATTATGATTTTAATTAAATATTAAATTAATAATATTTAAAAAATTATTTTTGAAAAATGGACTTCATTTTTGGATTCTACAGGTCGAAAAATTGTTGGGGTAAATTTTTGAGATTTTTCTGAGATACTTGAATTTTTGATGAATAGTTGAATCCGATAATTCACAATAAAAGCTAAATAATGTATTAATTGAGTCATCGATAATGTTCTGCTGATGTAAGCCCACTTGGTTCGGGATTAAATTATAAAATTACTATTCTTGGTCATTCAAGACTCACTATTCCTTGTCTTTGGTGAAATTAATAAACTAATCAATTTTATATTAAGGAAACCCCTCTCCCCTCCACTATAAAAGCCACCCTTCACTCCCTCTTTTCCTCACACCTCTCAAGCTCCAAGCCTTCTCTAAACTCTGCCCAAACACCTTCCCTAGACTCTCCCCCACGTCCAAAAGCTGCTGGTCTCATCAAAAGACCAAGCATAGGCCTTTAAGGAGGTTCTTAAGAGAAGGATTCTAAAGGTAATTTCTCTCCCTCTTCTCCTTTAATTTACTTTCAAGTTCAAGTTCCTTTCTTGATCTCTCCCTACCTATATTCATCCAAATTGTTCTGTAAATCCATTATTATATATATAATGTAATATTATGATTCTAATGTTATATTATATCACCCCACACCCTTTCCCCCTTCCTTTTATTTTATTAAAGAGAACGTTGTTCATGTGGTGATAATTTATCACCTTTAAAAACAACATGCTCTTTTTTTTCCATTTCTACCTTCAATCTGGTCATGAAACCATTTTTATGGTTGAACCAGAATATTTTATATGTATTATGTTCTATTTTAAGTTATGGAAATAACCTATGGCCATATTACTAAGTGAAAAGTTAAAATGAGTTCGTTGTGATCCAAAAACCGCTCAAATTAACCCAAATAATCTTCATTTAATTCTTATCTAATGATTCGTCCACATGGATCTAATATAACTCATTATAATATCATTCAAGCTTCTGTAATATCATTAATAACATGTAATATTAGTTTTGGATGTTTACCCATGATCTACCCAAACATCAAATTAAGAATACAAGTGGACCGCTCAAGAAAACCATAAAAACGAACATCCCCGAACAATGTTTTTAAACTCTATAAGTCATCCAAAGGAACATAATATGAAATAATGAAACCAGAATGAACCCTATTAATGTATAAAAGGTTCTGGAATTTCTAATTAATGAATATAATGTCATTATACAGGACATTAAAGAGAAGTAGACATTCGAGTACAAGGTAAGGGGAAATCTCGAACCCAATTTTCTTCCCTCGGGTTCTCCCTCTTTCACTCCATTTTTGATATGGTTACTCCTCAAAGATCATTTTTTCATCTTTTCCTTTACTTTTCTGGGATATACATGTTTCTCACTGGTTTTTATGTCCATCAAAATGTTTTCCAAAAGAACTCTTCTTTCAAGATCTCACCTTTTACCTCTCATTCAAGCTTGATGGTTCTTGTATCAAGTATGTTGTTCCCTCTTTCTTTTGGGAACCCAAAGCTTATGAATGTGTTATTATGAGATGAAACCCATTCCTTTCCATGGGTTATTTATGTACATGTTTGATATGTGTTCTATGTGGCAATCATGATAATGATAATGTTATGATGTGACGGGTGCGCCCGGAATTATATAGCGCAATATGAATGTTTAAATGTGACGGGTGCGCCCGGAATTATATAGTGCTCCAATGAATTGGGTAAAGTGATGAATTTCATGTGTAAATGTGAAATGATGTGTGAACATGATGCTAGCTTTGTTCAAAATCATGTGTGGTAGTTAACCACTAAGACATGATGTTTCATTTTTATGCATTGCCACATTTCAAGTTTATTATGCTCCTCTCATGTTCATGATCTTTTGCCAATGTCATGATTATACTCACCCCATGATATATTATTCTTATCTATCCTCTTACTGGGATTTTAGCTCACCCCTTTTGATGTATATCCTTAGGTGGCTACATGTACTAAGGAGAGGACAAGTGCTACTAAGAAGCTATAGAAGAAGAAATTAAATAAATGTTTATGGTTGATGTTGTATTTGTTATGTATTGTCCTAGTTTTCCCAAGACACTAAACCTCTGGATCCTCCATGTGTAATACTATTATGTTGTTTATCTTTGAAATGATGTAATAGTAAAGTAAGAAAAGGCCGGGTCGCTATAGTTGGTATCAGAGGAAAGGTTTAGTTAATTTGGGAATTAGGATTAGTAAACCCTAGAGAAAACCTCTAGCACAAGAATAAGTACAAACACATACACAAGAATATTTACTTAGGGATCCCATATGTTATGATTTTGGTATAATTGTTTAAATGAATAAGTTATTCATGACTTGTTTACTTATGTTTTTTTCTAACCTTTTCTATTTTAGAAAATGGTGGGAACGAGGAGAGGTAATGAAGGAGAAGTACCCTCACCTGTTTGTGTAAAGTGAAATTTCGGGGGCAAAATTTCCTAAGGGGGGAAGAATGTAACGACCCAAAGTTTTTCAATGGAAAATTACCTTCTTATATCTATTTCATAAAAACACAAAATAATGAACTACTAAGTGATAAGTGACCTTTAAACATAATTTTGTCACCCCTATGTTTGGAATTTTAAAAATCCGACATACACGGTTGTGCTTAAGATAGTTTTTGGAGTCTAATGAAACAAAAATAATTTTTGGTGAATAGTAACCTACCCTTATGAATAGTAACCTACCCTTATGAATAGTAATATGACCCTTATGAATAGTAAATAAGAGTAACATTACCTATGAATAATAAAATAAAATTTAGACATCATAGAAAGTGATAATTTGACCTTAGTAAACGTTTTTGGTATTTTATAAGTCATAAATAATAATTATAATTAATTAATTAATTTAAATGAATATTTATTTTCCTGAAATATAATCATAAATTATTTAATCAATGTCTAATAGTTGTTAGATAATTTTATAAGACCCTACGTAATTTTTGAAAGAACTATAAATTCAGTTTTAATCTTACAAACTGTTTTTTTTAAGTAAATTATGATTTTAATTAAATATTAAATTAATAATATTTAAAAAATTATTTTTGAAAAATGGAATTCATTTTTGGATTCTACACATCAAAAAATGGTTGGGGTAAATTTTTGAGATTTTTTTGAGATACTTGAATTTTTGATGAATAGTTGAATCCAATAATTCACAATAAAAGCTAAATAATGTATTAATTGAGTCATCGATGATGTTCTGCTGATATAAGCCCACTTGGTTCGGGATTACATTATAAAATTACTATTATTGGTCATTAAAGACTCACTATTCCTTGTCTTTGGTGAAATTAATAAACTAATCAATTTTATATTAAGGAAACCCCTCTCCCCTCCACTATAAAAGCCACCCTTCACTCCCTCTTTTCCTCACACCTCTCAAGCTCCAATACTTCTCTAAACTCTGCCCAAACACCTTCCCTAGCCTCTCCCCCACGTCCAAAAGCTTCTGGTCTCATCAAAAGACCAAGCATAGGCCTTTAAGTAGGTTCTTAAGAGGAGGATTCTAAAGGTAATTTCTCTCCCTCTTCTCCTTTAATTTACTTTCAAGTTCAAGTTCCTTTCTTGATCTCTCCCTACCTATATTCATCCAAATTGTTCTGTAAATCTAGTATTATATATATAATATAATATTATGATTCTAATGTTATATTATATCACCCCACACCCTTTCCCCCTTCCTTTTATTTTATTAAAGAGAACGTTGTTCATGTGGTGATAATTTATCACCTTCAAAAACGACATACTCTCTTTTTCCATTTCTACCTTCAATCTGGTCATGAAACCATTTTTATGGTTGAAACCGAATATTTTATATTTATTATGTTCTATTTTAAGTTCTGGAAATAACCTATGGCCATATTACTAAGTGAAAAGTTAAAATGAGTTCGTTGTGATCCAAAAACCGCTCAAATTAACCCAAATAATCTTCATTTAATTCTTATCTAATGATTCGTCTACATGGATCTAATATAACTCATTATAATATCATTCAAGATTATTTAATATCATTAATAACATGTAATATCAGTTCTGGATGTTTACCCATGATCTACCCAAACATCAAATTAAGAATACAAGTGGACCGCTCAAGAAAACCATAAAAATGAACATCCCCGAACAATGTTTTTAAATACTATAAGTCATCCAAAGGAACATAATATGAAATAATGAAACCATAATGAACCCTATTAATGTATAAAAGGTTCTAGAATTTCTAATTAATGAATATAATGTCATTATACAGGACATTAAAGAGAAGGAGGCATTCGAGTACAAGGTAAGGGGAAATCTCGAACCCAATTTTCTTCCCTCGGGTTCTCCCTCTTTCACTCCATTTTTGATATGGTTACTCCTCAAAGATCATTTGTTCATCTTTTACTTTACTTTTCTGAGATATAAATGTTTCTCACTGGTTTTTATGTCCATCAAAATGTTTTCCAAAAGAACTCTTCTTTCAAGATCTCACCTTTTACCTCTCATTCAAGCTTGATGGTTCTTGTATCAAGTATGTTGTTCCCTCTTTCTTTTGGGAACCCAAAGCTTATGAATGTGTTATTATGAGATGAAACCCATTCCTTTACATGGGTTATTTATGTACATGTTTGATATGTGTTCTATGTGGCAATCATGATAATGATAATGTTATGATGTGACGGGTGCGCCCGGAATTATATAGCGCAATATGAATGTTTAAATGTGACGGGTGCGCCTGGAATTATATAGCGCTCCAATGCATTGGGTAAAGTGATGAATCTCATGAGTAAATGTGAAATGATGTGTGAACATGATTCTATCTTTGTTCACAAGCATGTGTGGTAGTTAACCACTAAGACATGATGTTTCATTTTTATGCATTGCCACATTTCAAGTTTATTATGCTCCTCTCATGTTCATGATCTTTTGCCTATGTCATGATTATACTCACCCCATGATATATTATTCTTATCTATCCTCTTACTGGGATTTTAGCTCACCCCTTTTGATGTATATCCTCAGGTGGCTACATGTACTAAGGAGAGGACAAGTGCTACTAAGAAGCTATAGAAGAAGAAATTAAATAAATGTTTATGGTTGATGTTGTATTTGTTATGTATTGTCCTAGTTTGCCTAAGAAACTAAACCTCTGGATCCTCCATGTGTAATACTATTATGTTGTTTATCTTTGAAATGATGTAACAGTAAAGTAAGAAAAGTCCGGGTCGCTATATAAACTACCTGGTTACTTTGGTTATGTGGACGTCGTGGTTGTGTTGTACGAGGTGCATGTTGTGGTGCTTTACCCAAGTGATTGCGGGAAAGCCTTTTTGGAGAGATATGCTTAGGACATGTGATGTTGGGGCAAAGAAACAAACTAGTGGGGAAGTGGTAGTGGGGTACCCTTGATATTCTTTACTATATTATATACGCTTGTATACGAAACTTGGTGAGAATAGCCATGGTGAGGATGAGAACATAGTATACCTGTTTAGGTGACGATTTAGTTTCACTTGTTGTTCATTGTGCTTTAGCATGATTTCTTCACTTTTACACAAGAGGATCTGGGGAGGATCCTACTTAGTATATTGTTATACTCACCCTACATATATATAAACTGTTTTTCAGGTCACTTAGAGCATATTGGAGATCATGCTGGTTACTATTAGCTTGGGGTTGCAGGAGCTATTTGGGCTTCGTGGTTGCTGCTATTTTACTTTCTTTTGGTACTTGTAGTTTTCCCTTTCAGTTGTAGTGGTTCTTGCATGAAATTACATATGTGTACTTGGGATTTATTTTATATTGTACTCTAAGATGGAGTTGGTTTGTGTATTTCTTATCTCTCTCTTTCGCATGTGTTCTCTTAGAGGGTAATGCCTCTCATTTGTGTGTTTACTATACCCTCAGTGCTAGTCGCCAACCCAGGGCCTACTGGAGGTAGGAATCATGGGTTATTATCTCTCTTCTCACATTGCCGGCCTAGGGGGGGTACACTTTGTGGGAAGGGGGTTGTGACAGAGTGGTATCAGAGGTCTGGTTGAGGGATAAGATGGAGTTTGGAGTTAGGCACATGTGAGGTTGCACGGGTTAGTAGGGAAACAATGTCAGCTAAGTTTAGTAAGCACTGTAAACATGGGAGACCGGATGAGACATAGGTTTTTAGACCCCCCTGTGATCTGATGCATGAACCTTTAAGTTCATAGTGGCTACTAAACGAGGTGATACTTGTTGCAGGGTAGAGACATAGGAAAAGATCATGCATCATTCTTCTTTTCACCTATGTTTGAATTGGTAGACCTTGGGATATGTTAACCTATAATGAATAAAAGAAAACAATTAATTAATTAATGTTGAGTCTTCCATATTTCAGGTTTAGGAGCTCTAACTGTTTGTTCTTTTATAGGTATGGCTCCGGGTCGACATCCCCATCAGGTTAGTGTAGAATATGTTCAACAGGTTGTGCCAGCCAATCACCGCAGAGTAGAGGATGACGAAGACAACACATGGAGGAGGGAAATCTAAGAGTTTTAGTGCCAGAGTCTGCAGAAGTACAAGGGATTCGTTTCAGATGCGGTCATGAAAGACTGGTTAGAGGAGGTTGAGATAACTTTCAGCTCAATCCATGCTCAGAAAGAGCACTCTATGTCATTGGTTGTGATGATGCTGCATGGAGAAACAAGGAAGTGATGGTTATTATTCCTCAGGTATTTCTAGGATTCAGTAGTATCATGGGAGTAGTTTCGTGGAAAGTTCAAAGTTGAGTTTCTTTCTTTGACCATGAAGGTGGCCAGTCGCTAGGAGATACTTACCATTTTATAGGGGAGTTCCAGTGTGTGAGAGTTTGGAATCTATTTTAGGAACCTCTTATGATATGCTTTAGACCTGTTGCCGGATGAGGAGGCCAGGGCGAGGCATTTTGAGGAGGCTTTGCATCCAAGATCCAGTGCCAAGTCACCCCATTTATGTTGAAGACATATCTTGAGGTACTGGCGAGGGCAGAGGTCATCGAGAGAACATTATATAGAACCAGATCATCACGAGAAGGGATTCATTAGGATTCCTCATGAAGCAGAGCTGTGGTTCAGGGTTCTTGGTTTTTAGGGAAGAAGAGTTTCTGTTCGGCCGCGGGTAGGTCCCAACCCTCAATATCTCATTTCTCTGGGGCAGCATCTCTTATACCTATGCCAAGGGATCAGTTGTTTATTTTTATTGTAGAGGTCGATGTCATCAGTAGTAAGAGTGCTTGACCTTTCTGAGCAGTTAGCGTACGCTAAGTGTTTCGCTTCAAGTTCCTCTATTGAGCCAGTTTCAACTGAGGTAGCAACAACATATTGCACTAGCTTTGGATCAGCAGAGATAAAATGGGTAAGGCATAAGACAACCCAAGGATGCTCCCTGTCCTTAGATAGAAGAGCACGACCATAGTGGCGGTCGTCAGTAGGGTCATAGATATTGTGGAGTAGGCTGTTGTTAGCTTCATGCTTTAGCATTTCCAGCACCGAGTGAGCCACATTTTGTTCGAGGTACCCTTTGCTTTTTTTCTACTTGGGTGTATGCCTTGTTTGATTTAGGAGTGACACACTCCTTCATATCACCCACACTTGTCCATTCCATGGGACTTGAAGTAGAGAAGCTTCCAGTTCCCTTGGTGTTGACTACGCCAGTTGGAGCTGGAGCTGAATTGTTTGAAGTATGTAGAGACTGTGATATAGCACTGGGATAAAACCACTCTTAGGGAGATTTCCTATGTTTACGGATACAATAATATGATGTTATACTCAACATGAATTGGTTGTATTTAGTGTAGTCTATCATGGATTGATTCAGGAGGCATGTGGTGTTCTTCGATGCTAATGGAGAGCCAACGGTGTTTGTTGGTGAGAAAGACCCTCAGATGGGACATAGGCATGCTCTGTCCTTAACATCCTTGATGGATGAGATGATGTTGAGTTCATTAGAGTCTTATCAGTTGGAGATTCCCAGGGTCTTGGAAGAATACCCTGATGTCTTTCCAGAAGAGGTTGTAGCGTTACCCCCTCGATGAGAGATCGTGTTCGGGATCGAGCTACAACTAGGTGCATCTTCTATCTCTATGTATCTGTATAATATGGCCCCTTATGAGTTGGGAGAGCTATGTATATAGCTCTATACTATGTTATAGTGCAGTTTTATTTGGTTGAGTGTGTCACCGTAGGGTGCACCGGTTTTGTTCGTGAAGAAGGCTAATGATAGTTTGCAGTTGTGTGTCGATTATAGTCGCTTTAACCAAGTGAAAGTGAAGAACTGCTATCCTCTTCCACAGATTGATGATTTGTTCAATCAAATGAAGGGTTAAATTTGGTTCTCGAAGATTTATTTGTAGTCATGACATCATCAAATCCATGTGAAGGATGAGGATATCCCAAAGACTGCTTTCCATTGCCGTCATGGGAATTACAAGTTCTTTATGATTCCATTTGGTGTGATGAATTCTCCATATATGTGTTTATGGGGTTGATGAATGTTTTGTTCAATGTTTTATTGGATAATTTTGTGGTGGTCTTCATTTAAGACATCCTTGTGTACTCCACTTCCGAGGAGGATCATACAGAGCATCTGCATGCCATTTTAGGAGTTCTTCATCGACAAAAGCTATTTGGGAAGTTGTCTAAGTGTGAGTTTTGGGCTCGAGAATTCCGTTTCTTAGGGAATGTTATATCCCAACAGGGAGTATCTATGGATCCGTAGAAGATAGAATTAGTTGTGTCTTGGGAATCCCCCAAGATAGTGGAAGAGGTGCGAAGTTTCCTTGGTCTTGCAGGCTATTACAGGTGGTTCGTAGCCGATTTCTCCCAGGTAGTGACTCCTATGATAGTGTTGACCAGAAAGGATCAGGAGTTCATATGGACTGATCAGTATTAGGTAGCTTTTGAGTATCTAAACAAGAAGTTGACCAGTACTCCAGTTCTTTTTCTTCCAGTAAAAGGAGTTCAGTTTGATGTTTTCTATGACGATTCACGTATGGGGTTAGGATGTGTTCTGATGCAGTAGAGATCAGTTGTTTCTTACGATTATCCCTATGAGCATAACTATGCCACCCATGATCTTGAGTTGGCAGTAGTGGTGTTTTCCTTGAAGTTGTGGAGACATTACCTCATCGGAGATCACTTTGTGGTCTTCACCGATCATAAAATATTGAGGTATGTTTTCTCCTAGAGTGACTTGAACTTGCGAAAATGTCGATGGATGGATTTATTACAGGATTATAACTTCGAAATATCATATACACTTGGTAAGGGGAATGTTGTAACTGATGCACTGAGTAGGAAGTCACATAGTGATGTAGTGCATGAATAAGGTGATTTCTAGAGAGTAATGGAAGAACTTTCAGCATTACATCTCGATATGAGAGATGTTGGGGGCATAGATTGTCTTTTTCAGATGATGGTGAAGTCATCTTTGGTGAAGTATGTGGAAGATTCCTAGTTGGGGGATCTTGAGGTGGAGGTCTGGAGAGACCGAGTTGTTTATGGCGAGGCCCCTAATAGATGGTATGAGGATGAACAACACTAGGTGTTCTTTCAGGGAAGGATTTTTGTTCCTTTGGAGATGTGTGAGATGGTTATCAGAGAGTTCCATAGTTCTCCCTTAGTGGTACATCCTGGAGTAACAAAGATGCACTGATCTTTGATGAGTTAGTTTTGGTGGCCTGGGTTGAAGCATGCAGTTGTGGAGTTTGTGTCTCGATGTTTGGTCTGCAAGAAGGTGAAGGCTGAGCACCGTATTCCCGATGGGTTTCTCCAGCTATTAGATGTTCCTCAGTATAAGTAGAAGGACATCTCGATGGAATTTGTTATTGGTTTACCTCGAGCTCAAGGAGAATATGATTCTATATGGGTATTTATGGATCATTTGACAAAATAAGACCACTTTATAGCAATAAAGGAGTCGAGCTCAGTTGAGGTTTTGTCAAGGCAATATATGGAGGAGGTGGTGAGACACCACAGGGTCCCTAGGAAGATCAATTCTGATTGAGATTCTCATTTTACCTCTAGGGTGTGGAAAGGTATCCAACATGCTTTTGATTCTTAGCTATGCCTTAACACTGCTTTTTTATCTATAGATAGATGGTCAGATAGAGCAGACCATCCAGACTCTTGAAGACATGTTGCGCTCTTGTGTCCTGGATTTTGGAGGTTCATAGATGAGGAAATTACCCTTGATAAAGTTATCCTAAAATAACAGTTTCCACTCCACCATCGGTATGTCACTATTTTAATCCTTGTATAGATGACCTTGACATTATTCGTTGTGTTGTACTGGGGTCAGAGAGTCAGAAATTCTCGGGCCAAAACTGGTACAGAACACGCCATAGATGGTTTAGGTGATTCATGAGAGTATGAAGGCAGTGAAAGATCATCAGAAATCCTATGCTGATCATAGGAGGAGACCTTTAGAGTTTAACATTGGGGATCACGTGTTTTTGAATATGACTCCCCGTCATGGGAAGCGAAGGTCTGGTCATGGGAGTAAGCTTTCTCCCTGTTTTTTTGGGATTTTTGAGGTACTACCTCGTGTTGGAGTTGTGGCATATCAGGTAGCACTTCCCACATAGATGAACAAGATAAATGATGTTTTTCATGTGTTGAATCTCCTTCATTATCTTCATGATGACTCTCATCATTAATTAGGGTGAGATCGATGTTGATGATGATGCGAACTTAGAGGAGTGGCCTGTCGAGATCCAGGATCGCAAGGAGAAGGTGTTTTGTGGGCGTGTTATCCCCTTGGTTCATGTCTTATGGTGGCATAGTGATGTGGAGGAGAGTACCTAGGAACTTGAGTCATAGATACATGATCAGTACCCTAAGCTATTTTATGTTTAACTCTTTTCTTGTAATGATGTTCATCTTGTGGTTGCAGACCTTTCCTGTTTATGAGATAACTTATCTTTTTTCTTATTGTGGCTAGCTCTCTTTTGAGAGGTATCTCCCTCAGGAGAGTATTTATAAGTTGGTTGTAGTTTTCATGTGGTTTCACATTGTTCCTTTGAGGAAGTGGTTGAGATCCTTTGGCAGTGAGAGCCTTGAGAAGTATCTCAAAGGGTCGTTGTTTGAACCCTTTTTCTGTTTCCTCTCTAGGTTGGTTTTGGATTCTCGAGGATGAGAATATTTTGAGAGGTATCTGATGTAATGGCCTGAACCTCTCTGGTCTATTCCTTTGCTGAAATTTGGTGTTTGGGGAGTTCTGGGAGGTCAAGGTGGATTATTCCAACACTTTGCCAAAATTTTCCAGTTTTGTGAACAATGTTTCAAGATCGATGAGTCATATATTGGTAGGTGTATAGTGTTTCCAGCTGTTAGTAGGTGTACAATGTTTTCAGGTCGGTGAGTCATTTATCGGTAGGTGTATAATATTTCTAGCTATTAGTAAGTGTACAGTGTTTCCAACTATCAGTAGGTCATCTATCGATAGGTGTACAATGTTTCCAACTATTGGTAAGTATAAAGTGTTTCTAGCTTTTGGTAGGTGTACAATGTTTCCAGCTGTTGTTAGGTCATCTATCAGTAGGTTTGCAGTGTTTTCAGCTATCAGTAGGTGCATAATGTTTCCATCTGTCGTTAGGAAATCTATCGGTATGTGTACATTGTTTCTATCTATCGTTAGGTGTACAAAATTTCTAGATATCGATAGGTGTACAACTTTTCCAGGTTGGTGAGTCATCTATCAGTTGGTATAAAGTGTTTCTAGCTCTCGATAGGTGTACATTGTTTCCATCTATCAGTAGGTGTATACTGTTTCTAGGTCAACGAGTCATCTATCGGTAGGTGTACAGTGTTTCCAGCTATCGGTAGGTGTATAGTGTTTCTAGGTCAGTAGGTGTACCATGTTTCTAGCTTCCTATAGTTTCTCTCCTTTGACGTTTTCTTTGATGTTAAATGCATTCAAAGCCTTGTTTTAAGATATTTAAGGCCAATTTAAATCCCATAACTTCTATCTTAATTTTCCTAAGTGTCTAGGTTACTTTACTCGATCAAATTGCATAGTATTTATGAGATTCACCTTTAATGGAAAATCTAAACCGTATCTAAACCACTGCTCCATTTAGATTTTCAAAAGGTCGAGATACATTCTTCCTTATTCTTCCTTCGTGTTTTTACTTGGTATGGGACACCCACACCCAGAGTTCTTCCTCCCATATGAGTCATGCGATCGAACTTCCATCCTTGGATTATTTCCCCTTGGAGTTTTTCCCGCTACATGTGCACCCCCTATCTTGGTGCAACCAGGAAGTGTCGATCCATCTTCGATATAAGGTATGTTATACCTATATTCTTCTAAATTCCTTGATTTTCTTCATCCCATTCTTCTTTATATGTTACAACATGTTATCTCCATGTTTCTAATAGACCTTTCTTGGGTGTTGGTTGATGCGGTTGTGCTGCGACGTCCTCGGATGGATGCAGTCGTTGCGGGAGAGGTGATCGTGATCGGTTGTGTTGGCCCGTTCTTATGCAAAGAACATCCAAAACCTTTAGAGGTAGGGTATTCATGGAATCTATATTATTTTTACGTGCATTCGTACAATTAGTATGATTTATCCATTGGACCACAATGAAATTGACATAATACATATTGAACCAGAGTAAAGAATTGGTATCGATCTTATATTGTTTCTTTATACCATGATAACAATTTGCCTCTTGATTTTCTATATAGCGTGATATCTATGCTATTCTTGTTTAGCATGTTGTTCTTGATGGAAGTTGGTAAAGAACGTAAAGACAATATTAATTGTAAATTAATTGGCCAAAGATAAGAGGATTGTTTAATGAATATGGTTATTGCTGTTGTTCTTTGATAATAATCAAACAGATGTAGTTATGCATGTTTAATTGAATTAGTTAATTCAAGATGGAATAGAGAACTGGTTGTGCAATAAAGATAATTCCTTGAAGGGTTATGAGTTACCCTACTTCTTGTAAAGGCCAAGCGCCTTATGCTTTGGAGCTATGATTTCTTGTTGCGTGTGAAGGATAAATGCCTTGTTTAGGGCCAAGAGCCTAGTTTCTATGTTGTTTGTTTCTTGCTACTTGTGTTTTGGTGTGAGCCTGGGATGGCTGAGTTTGGAGGGTTGTTGTGGTATGTGGGGCTAGGGAGGCCCAATGGTTGTGGTGGGAGTAGTTGATGCCTAGAGCATCGAGATACATCGGTTTATGCATGTGGGTGTCAGGGAGGACGCCAGAGATGATGGAACAGGTTGAAGCTAGGCTTACCCATTGATATGAAAGTGGTTGTTGTTGAATATGATGTTTGTTTATCTGCTTTAATTTCCCAACTACTTGAGGAAAATGGTCTTGTTTACCCTCCTTCTAAATAAGGTGAAGACATGCGGGGTGTGACATGTTCTTTTCGTGTTTAGCTTCTCAAGGGTGGATGGGCCTATGCTCTAGCTATAGGTGGAAAAGACTCGACAGGTAGTTCATCTAGTCACCATGTTGAGCCCTTGTGTTTGGAATCTTGGAATGTTTTTTTCTAGAATACCTAGAATTATGGAAAAGTGATAATGCTATTATTAAATGATTAAATAAATGATGTTAACCCATAGGATTGGAGCTTTCCAGGATGTAATGTTGTGGTAACAATTCAAAGGAATTGTGTACTTGGTTTGCTTATGCCCGGAGGGCATGGAACTTTATTGTGATCCTAATGAAATGTAATGTGGAAATGATAATGGTTAATTAATAGTTAAATAATTAATTAAAATAATGTGAAATTGATAAAAATGGATAAAATAATCTAATATATCTCTTTAAATGGTTGTGTGCTTATAGGATACCTAGTCTTAGTTGTGGTAGCCGGAGTTCGAGACACGTTAGCTGTAGTTGAGTCTAAGACTAGGTTATGCTCATAGTGTAGTTGTGAGCTATAGTATATTCTATACTTTTTGTGTTTCTATATGCTAATCCACTCTATCGGTTAGGGAAACTGACACCATGGGGGATTATGAGCCTGGGGGGGGGGGTGTTTTTCTGAACATCTCGGTGGGAGGATGGATGACTAACTACCCCCTTTGGCCCCGCTCTCTCCTCTTGGTAGTCACTTTTGCTGGTAGGCATGACAGTTATTTTCCCCATATATGTGTATAGAGGGCTGTAATGTCTTGTGGTTATTCACACACATATATTTTGGATATAGTTTTCTATGGACTACTATAAGTGTAACGTGTATAGGTTGTGATGGATTGAGGATCCTTACTCGGTGTATGGGTTGTAATGGATTGAAGTATAATACCTGAAATATGATACAAGTTATGTGAGCTGTGGTGGCTTCTAAAAACTACCTGGTAACTTTTTTATGTGGACATGGTGGTTGTGTTGCATGAGGTTCATGTTGTGGTGCTTCACCCAGGTGACTACGGGCAAGCCTTTTTAGAGAGAAATGATTAGGACGTGCGATGTTGGGGAAAAGCGAAAAACTAGTGGGGAAATGGTAGCAGGGTACCCTTGATATTCTTTACTATATTATATAATATTGTATGTGACACTTGGTGAGAGTAGCTATGGTGAGGATGGGAATATAGTATACCTGTTTAGGTGACGAGTTAGTTTCACTTGTTGTTCGCTGTACTTTAACATACTTTCTTTACTTTTGCATGAGAGGATCTGGGGAGGATCCTACTAAGTATACTATCATACCCACCCTATGTATATATAAACTGTTTTTCAGGTCACTTGGAGCAGGTTGAAGATCAGACTGGTTACTACTAGCTTGAGGTTGTAGGAGCTGTTCGGGCTTCGTGGTCGCTTCCATTTTACTTTCTTTTAGTACTTGCAGTTTTACCTTTTAGTTGTAGTAGTTATTGCATGACATTACATATGTGTACTTGGTATTTCTTTTATATTATAGTCTGAGAAGGAGTTGGTTTGTGTCTGTCTTATCTCTCTCTTTCGCATGTGTTCTCTTAGAGGGTGATGCCTCCCATTTGTGTGTTTACTATACCCTTGGTGCTAGTCGCCAACCCGGGGCCTACTGGAGGTGGGACTTGGGGGTCATTATCTCTCTTCTCACATTGCTAGCCCAGGAGGGACACACTTTGTGGGGAGGGGTCATGACAAAGGGGGTCCCCTTTATCAGCGCTTTAAATAGCATTGATAAGGGAGACTCTTTATCAGTGCTCGAAATAGTGCTGATAAAGGCCTTGCTGGCTACAATGTGCTGTTAATATAACAACACACCCAACAAAAACCTGCAAAAACATGTAATTTCAAACAATGTTATATACATTTAATGTGACACGAGAAATACAAAAATGTCCACCCATGGTATATACAAAAAAACACTACTATATACATTTCAAACAATGTTTTATATAATCTCACATACAATTATCCAACAAACATTTAAAAATAATAATGTTTCAAAATAAATATATTAATTATATATATTTATAAGATTATAGATATATATAAATATATTTATTCTAATTTTATAATTATTTGAATGAATATATATTTATTTATATTTATAACTATAAACCAATATATATATATTTATTTAAATAATTAAAAAATTATAACAAATATATTTATTATATTTACAATTTTATTAATATATTTATTATAATTTTATAATTATTTAAATATATGTGTATTTATTAAAAATTATAATTATAAATATTTTTATATATTTCTAAATATATTTATGTAATTATATATAACATTATATAAGCATAATACATATTTTTTTTATAAATTTATAATTATTTAAATAAATAAATATTTATTTATATTTATAACTATAACTAAATATATATTTATTTGTAATTAAAAATTATAATAAATATATATTTATTTATAGTTGTAATTATAAATATATATATATATTTAAATAATTATAAAATTATAAAAAATATATATAATTTTATAAATATATATAATTAATATATTTATTATAATTTTATAATTATTTAAATATATCTATATTTATTTAGAATTATATTTATAACAATTTGTATTTATTTATAAATATTTGTATATAACTATATATAATTAATATATTTATTATAATTTAATAATTATTTAAATATATCTATATTTATTCAAAATTATAATTATAACTACTTGTATTTAATTATAAATATTTTTATATATTTATAAATATATTTATTTAATTATATATATATTTATAACTTTATAAGTATAATAAATATATTTATTATAACTTTATAATTATTTACACACACACACACACACACATATATATATTTATTGATAGTTATATTTATAACTATAAATAAATATTTTTATAAATATTTTTATATAATTATAAATAAATAAATAAATAAATATATATATATAGATTTATAAAATTATAATAAATGTATTTATTGTAATTTTATAATTATTTAAATAAATATATATATATATAGTTATAATTATAATTACAAATAAATATATTTTAAAAGTATTTATATATAATTAAAATTTTATAGTTATAAATATAATATATATATTTATTATTTAAATATATTTATTGTAATTCTATAAGTATTTTTGAGAACATAATTGATTCATGGGTATAACATGAATGAGTCATATACCTAGTAAAATATAAATAATAAAAAACAAGTAATCACATATAGAAAACATGAATAATAAGAAGGGTGTAATGTATAAATAAACATTCATGATGGATACATAACATATATGCATGTCAATCATACTCACACATCAATATATTTATTGAACAAATTCATTAAAACATATATATATATATATATATTATAATTATAAATATATATATTTAAAAATTATTTATAAATATAATAAATATAATAAATATAATAAATATAATAAATATAATAAATATAATAAATATAATAAATACAATAAATATAATAAATATAATAAATCTAATAAGTATAATTAATACATTTATTATTTAATGAAATTTATTACAATCTTATAATTATTTAAATATATATTTATTTAATTATAATCTTAGAAATACTTTTTTAAAACATTATATATATATTTGAATTATTGAAAAATATATATTAATTATAAACATGTGTTTTTATTTAATGTATACAAAAAAATATTATTTTTGAATATAAATACAATAATTTTATATAAATTAATAATATTTTTTATTAAAAACTTTTATCAGCGTTAATAATAGTGCTAATAAAGGGTACACCTTTATCTGTGCTCTTTTTTGCGCTAATAAATGGTAGATTTATGAGAGCTTTTAACTAGCACTAATAATGACCCCCCTTCAGCACTTTCTGTTTAGCACTGATAAATGATAGATTTATGAGTGCTTTTAGTTAGTGCTGATAAAAGCCCCCCCTTTTATTAGCACTTTCTGTTTAGCGCTGATAAAAGCCGACATATCTCTTCTCTCAGATTTGTGGTAGTTTTAGTCAGGGTACCCTATTTTTTAAACATTTGATGAAATTTCAGGCTCATTTAGGGGGGGGGGGTCTTTTTGCTCATTTTCAGTGTGGATTGAATTTATACTCAGGGTTTACATTCATATTGATATTATAGTTTTGAAATTTTATCGTTTTTCATATTGTACTATTATTTATAATCAAATATATAAAAATATATACATATTTTGTATATATTCACACATAAAAATTTAATTTTATAAATATATATGTAAACCTATTTACATATAAAATATCTTTCTAAATATATAAACCTTATCTAAATAAAAAATAATATAAATTTTATTTAAAATAAAAATGTATGAATATTTACATACATATACTATTAATGTATATATAATGTTTTTATATATATATAAATATATTTGTGCATGTGTATTGACAAACATATATATATTTATCTATATATTCCAATATATGTATATAAATATTGATATATAATATATGTAAATAAATATTAATATGTATAATTATATTTATAGATGCACACACATATATAAATATATATATGTATGTATGCATAAACACACACACACAAAATATATTTTATATATGTATTTAAATACATATATAAATAAATAAATATAAATACATGGATAAAAAATGTAACGAAATATATATATATATATAAAATAAAATACATAACAAAACATTATAGTGGAGTAGAAAAGGCATTGAAGTATGTCGAGGAGGTATCAGGTTTGAAACCCAGCAAAGGTAGGCACGCGCGTGCGGGGGTGAAGCAGGTGCATAACGCTGTTAAAGGGGGGAGGGGCTACCTAGCATTGTTAAAGGGGTGGGGATTCTAGATGAGCACTGTTAAAAGGGGTGATTGAGTGCTGATAAAAGAACCCTTTTATCAGTGCTTTTTTTCACTGATAAAAGAGGCCTTTATCAATGTTTTTTGTAGCGCTGATAAAAGGGACCTATGACATCCCGCCTTTTTATTACATAAACTTTTCATTACATTGTATAAAAGAGAGGATCTTTTAAAGTTTAGTTTCTTAGAAACAAGGTACATAATACATGAAAGCATAAAATATTCTTCTAAACAACTTGAAAGGCTTATTAATTAGTTCATCCTAAGTACATTTACTGCATTCATAACCTGAGGACATGCATTAAAGGAAAGAGTAAACATAAGACCCAGTAAGAGAAAGAAAGAAAAAAGTTTACAGGTGATCTTGAAGAATATCAATAAGAACTTTAAGAATATCATAAAGACACGAACAAAGGAAAAATAGACATATCATAGTAAAAATAACATTAATAATAACATGTAAATGTGGCTACAACATTTAATTTAGTCATTTAAAATCATATCACCAAGGTTTATCACTGAGGTGTCATAAAAATTACCAAGGTTATTCACCAAGATATCGTAAAACATGTCATCTCTAGAGATTAAATTATTTACCCAATGCATTGGAGTGCTGGAAGGGAACACCCTTCATATGTCTTAATTAACGTGATCCACACATATCATAATAAAACATTTCATAAATAACCCATGGGGAATAAAATAAATGGGTTTCATATTAAAATCATGGTGTTTTTAAAAAGTGCTTAAAGACATGATCATTATGTCATTTATAACCCACATAAAGGGAATTTGGTTTTTATGTATGTTAATTATAGAATAAAATAAATAATTTTTACATGGTGAATAACCCTGGAAAAGAATGAGGTTTGGGTATTCACATAAATAAAATAAAAGGATTTCTTGAGAAAAAAGAGAGAAATTTTGAGAAGAAAATTTGGCAGCATAATAGGCATGGAACATGGTTTTAGAAAACATTAAAAAGAGAGGGGAAAATGGTCTCCCATTAATAAAATAATCTTAATATAGTATATGTATATAATAAAATGGATATAAAAACATAGTATGTAAACTTTAAGGACACATGACATAAAAAAGGAACTTGAAAGGAAAAGAGAAGTTGAGATTTCCCTTACCTTGAAGAGTAACTCCTAAAAATCTAAGATTGAGACCTTGGGGGCATAAGGAAAACTTGGGAGGATTAATTGGGAGGTGAAATTATCATATATTAATGTATTATGAATTGAGAATGATATATAATGAATAAATATATGAGTATTTATAGAAAAAGCGGGAGATTTTTTTATTGATTTCCTTGGACACCTCAGTAGTGGTATTTGAAAAACCATAGGCTTTACCATGGTATTTGACCATGGTATTGGCCACTTGGGAAAACTAATATGTTATTATAATCCAAAAGAGTCAAACAAAATTTTATATTTTTTATTACATCATTATGATGTCATTAAACATACCGAAAACTCAAAACTGTATTTCTACTATTCACTAAAAAACAAAATATTTTAGAAAATTCTCATAAATTCACCCCAACCTAATTACAATGTGATGATTTAAAAAATTATGTTTATTTTATCATAATAATTCTATAAGTATGACAAATTTAACTTTTAAATAGAAAAATCCTTATGTATTAAAAATAATAACAGATAGAAAATGCATAGTAAAATTTCTGATACCTAAAAAAATAAAATTATTTTATCATTTAAATTTAAATAAGAGTATTTTAATCATAATATTTAATACTATTTAATTAAAAGAAACATTATTAATAATACCTTAGTTTATTATAATACTTATATATTTTCTGAAAAGCACAATTTCTGATTGAAAAATCAATTTATCAAATTCGTCATATTTTTAAGAAAAACTAAACTCAAAACAGAATTGATGGAATAAAAATTTTATTTATAAAAAGGTATTATACAATAAGTAACTAAGGTATTGATACATAACCCCTTATAACACCCACTTAGGGCCTAAGGGTGAGGTGTGCGATGGTGATAGATTCATAGGGCAGTTCAGCTAACATCACCCAAGTGGTAATTTCCACTAACTTGAACTTCTCTCGTAGGTGATTTCATTCAAGATTAACATGTTGAAGCTTAGCTTGGTCTTGGTCAAGAGTGAAGCCTATTGATACTCCCTCCCTCCCAAATTCTAAAAAATGGTCTTTATACAACACGAATCTACAAGATGAGGTCATCAACTCTTCATTCTGCATTAATTTTCCTTTTTAATTTCTACTTATAAATAATAATTATAACATTAAAATAATTATTAAGAGTATAGTTTCCAATGGTTATATTGACCAAAAATCATAATTGACCAATATTCATATAATGGTCAAAACTCTATGGTCACATTTCAAATTATAATCACTTCATTATTAAAGAGATATATTTAAAAGTTGAGGCCGAAACCTCAGTTAATTCAGGGAAGGGGATACAATACAAAGAAAATCACGCAAAATAATATAACACACATTTTTAGGAAATAAATACTATTAAAAGAGTTCAGGTCATTAAATTATTCCCCCCTTAAGAAATTTCATCCCTAAAATTTCAACTCATTCCCTCAGTTGATAAAAGGTGTAGGTACTTTTTCCTCATCATCTCCTCTAGTTCCCACATGGCTTCTTCATATTTGTGGTTCCTCCATAACACTTTAACGAGGTTTGTAATCTTGTTGTGTAGAACCTTATCTCTAAGGTCCAAGATCTCCACCAGATGCTCCTCATAAGATAGGTCATGTTCTAGTTGTACAAATTTAGGATTTAGTACATGTGAAGGGATAGGTATGTACTTACTCAAGAGAGATATGTGGAATACATCATAAACTTGAGCTGGCTTTTGAGGAAGTGAAATCCAATGAGCCACTGCTTCTATGCGATCAAGGATTTCATAGGGGCCAATGTACATAGGGATGAGCTTCCCTTTCTTCCCAAACTACATGACTCTCTTCTGAGGTGAAATTCAAATGAAGAATTTCTCACTAACATCAAACTCTAATTCCCTTTGACAGCTGTCAACATAGATCTTCTATTGAATCTGAAAAGCCTTTACGTGTTGTTGGATGACATGAACCTTTTCTATCATCTCTTGCACAAGATAAGGCCTAAGAAGATTTCTCTCACTAGTTTTGTTCCAATAAGTAGGAGTTCTAAAGTGCTTCCCATATAGAGCTTCACATGGTGCCATTTGAATACTCGAATGAAAGATGTTATTGTATGAGAACTCAACTAATGGGATATGTTGATCCCATCCACCTTTAAATTCGATCAAGCATGTTTTCACCATGTCCTCGAGTGTCTGAATAGTTATTTCAGATTGGCCATCAGTTTGAGGGAGATAGGCCGTACTGAAATTCAATTCAGTATTCAGAGTATATTGAATACTTCTCCAGAATTTTGATGTGAACCTTAGATCATGATAATAAATTATATAAAGTGAAACTCTATGAAACCTCACCACTTTACATGTATATTGGAAAGTTTTTCAAGAGATAACTCTTCCCTAATAGAGATAAAATGGGTAGTCTTGGTGAGACAACCCACTATAACCCATATCTTATTATTTCCTTTGGATGTTTTTAGGTGACCAGTGACAAAGTCCATAGTGATATTGTTCCACTTACATGATGGTATGGGTAGTAGTTGTAATACCCCTTTAAGAAGTTGTCACTCTGCCTTCACTTATTGACACACCAGACACCTTATAGTGTAGTAGGAAATTTCCCTTTTCATATTATCCCACCAATAATGATCACGAAGGCCCCTATACATTTTCACACTTCCACAATGTATGAAGTAAGTAGAGCTATGAGCTTCACCCATAAAATACTTCTTTATTTCTAGAATAGATGGATCATATAGCCTTGTATGAAATTTTAGTACACCTTCTTAATCAATATTGAACTCAGGAAACTTCCCATTCATCACTGCCTCTATATTATTCTATAACAAAGGATCTTCAATTTGAGGTTTCTTGATCTTCTCTAGTAATTATGGTTGAGAAATCATTTTGGATAGGGTTGATGATGTCCCTTACCTTATGATTTCCATGTCCAATTTTTCTTGGTCTTTGATCAAAGGATCCCCTTGAATCCTCATCATTGCCAGAACAACAGGATCTTTCCTACTTAATGAATCAGTGAATTTGTTTTCTCTCCTAGGATGATAATGAATTGAACAATCATAGTCTTTAATAAGTTACAACCATCTACTCCATATCATGTTTAATTCCTTCTGCATGAAAATATACTTTAAACTTTGATGGTCTGTGTATATATCACATTTCTCCTTATAAAGATAGTGCCACCATATCTTCATAGAAAAAAAAAACTGCAACCAACTCCAGGTCATGCGTAGGATAGTTCTTCTCATAAGGATTCAACCGTTAAGATTCATAAGCAATAACCTTGTCATTTTTTCATGAGGACACACCCAATCCCTTTTAGAGATGCATTACTAAAAATAACGAATCCTTATCCCATAGAGGGTAGAGTTAACACAGATGCAGTAACCAATATCTTCTTCAGCTCTTAGAAACTTTCTCCACACTTTGTCCAGGTGAACTTGACACCTTTTCAAGTTAACTTGGTTAGCAGATTAGAAATCCGTGAAAAGTTTTTCACAAACCTCCTATAATATCTCGCTAATCCAAGGAAACTATGAATCTCAGTTAGTTTTGTAGGATGATTCTACTCCTCCACAACCTTTGTATTTGTAGGATCAACTAAAATTCCTTCATTGATTAAAATTTTCTCCAAGAAAGAAACTTATTATAACTAAAATTCACATTTTACGAACTTCCCAAATAGCCTCTCCTTCCTCAGAGTTTTCAATACAACCCTTAGATGACCCTCATACTCCTCGTGACTTTTGGAATATATTAGAATATCATTAATAAAAACCACCACAAAGTTATCAAGGTAGTTCTTAAAGACTCTATTAATAAAATATATAAAAATTACAGGAGAATTAGTCAATTCTAAGGGCATAACAACAAACTCATAATGCCCATATCTTGATCAAAATGTGGTCTTTAGAATATCTTATTTATCCAACCTCAATTGATGATAAACGGATCGAAGATCAATCTTAGAGAAGAATTGAGCCCCATGAATTTAATCAAATAAATAATCAATTCTTGGAAGATAATACTTATTCTTCACTGTGATCCCGTTAAGTTCTCTATAATCAATTCATAACTACATTGATCCATACTTCTTCTTCACAAAGAGAAAATGTGCTCCCCAAGGAGAGAAACTTGGATGGATAAATCCATTCTCCCAAAGATCTTGGAGTTGTTTCTTTAATTCCTCCATCTCCACATTTTCCATTCTATATGAGGTCTTTGACATCGTTTTGGAACTAGACATGAGCTCAATGGATAAATCAACCTCTATTTCTAGGTGAGGTCCAAGTAATTCCTTAGGAAACATGTCAATGTATTCCCGAACAATGAGGAGACTTTATATTTTTATATTTTCATTTCCTTCTTCATATTCATCGATCATCTCTATAAAGAAGTCTACAGGTGGTGCTTCTAGACAAAGCTCAGGTCTAGATATATCTCCTTTGAAAACAACTGTAAGTTATCTATTCAAGATTACTAATATTTCCTTGATTCTATAGTTGATCTTAGAATTATACTTTGAGATCCAGTCTATCCCTATTATAATGTTGAATTATAACATGGGAATGAATACTAGATTTGTGATGAGATTGTTCTCACCAAAGTGAATACTAGAGTTTCTATATAATTTTGATTCTTGGATAATCTCTCCAGGAGTCTTGTCTGATATTTCTACTTCTATAAGTTTAGGTATTGATTCTATATTCTTTTAAAACATTGAGGAAATAAAGGAATGTATAAAACCAGAATCAAACAAAATACTTTTTAGATGTGAGAGAACTACGAGAGTACCTGTCACCACATCATTTGGAGCTTCAACTTCAGTTTTCATGATAACAAAATAATGACCTTGCTCCCTTGTCCTATGATGAGGTTGATGGTTATTCCTCTCCATTAACTTTAGATTTGGAAAGTGATTGGAAAAGTTCCCAAGATATCCACACTTGAAGCATTGGACTTTAGGTAGGTCTCGCACCATATTCCATTTTTCGTTAGTATTGAGAAGTTGAGGCTTCACCTCACCAAGACAGTTACGAACAATATGGACTTCTCTTCCACACTTGTAACATTTCTCACTCCTAAGCAAGTAGTTCCACAAATGCTTCTTCCCACATTTGTTGCATATGGAAAGTTTCACTTGCTTTCATCCTATTTCTTGATCAAAGATCCTCCCCAAGTTTAGCTCCAAAAGATATATTCTTTTCATCTGATCTATAGGACCACTGAATCTCTCCAAACTCCAGTTCAAATTTCATAGCACTCCTCACGATCTTCTCATAATTGTCATAGTCTCAGTTGTATAGATTCTTCTATAGATGGGGTCTTAGTACACCGAAGAATCTATCAAACTTCCCATTAGGATCTATAGAAAAGATAGAGGTGTAACAGAAAAGTATTATGAAGTTCATATCATAGATTCCCATATATTCATCTTCTTCCTCCTTTAGATCTAGGAATTCCTTCTTTATTTTCGTTCGCATCGAACATGGAAATATTTTTTGAAAAAGGTTCCCTTGAACTCTTCCCACTCTATTGCATCAATATCCCCTCTTGGATCCATTTTTTAACTAGTGTCCACCACTGATCAGATTCTCCCTCTAAGTAGTACATATCCAGGGTGACTTTCTCTTATTACAAACAACAGAGTATAAAAAATATATTTTCTATAGATCTTTCCCATTGTTCAACAATCAATGGGTTGATAAATCCACTGAATGAAGGTGTTCATTGACATATAAAGGATTCAATGGAAAGTTTTTCCATTCAAGGTGAATTTGGTCTCTTGGATTGTTTTAAGTTATTGTTCATAACTCAAGTCATTTGATTAATCATTCTCATGAAGTTTTCCATTCCAGCTTCCATCGGAAGTCCGTCAGCACCCGGTCCATTGTGATCAACATTTACACAATTTCTCCTATTTACAACCATTTTCTAAAAGAAGAAAACCCTAGTGAGAAATGTGTTTCATTTAATAATGTTATAATTCTAAAAGAATTTCATATCTTAGAACATCATGCTTAAAGATTTTATTCTTTAACAACAATTACATTTTCTATAAATCCTTCACAATGGTTATTGAAAATATTATGATTAACCAAACATATCCCCCGGGAGTGTCAAACTAGGAGTGAAACAAGACCCATTGTTATGTACCAGGTTATGCTCAGTCAGTCCTGATGCACCTTTTCAGAGTTGTTACCCCTAGGTACATCTGTTCCAGAGCCATGTCCACTTATTCATATCTAGACAGAGATTTCTTTTCTCCGAAACCACTTATTATTTCACCAAAATACCAGGATGTTTTTCCTGTATTTAAACATTTATATAGGGGTTTTCCTAAAGTTTTAAAATCATAATTTCCAAAAATAACTAAACCATACTTTGATACCAACTATGGAATCTTTTATTTTTATTACATAAACTTTTCATTACATTGTACAAAACAATAGTTCTTTTAAAGTTTAGTTTCTTGAAAATAAGGTACATAATAAATGAAAACATAAAATATTAATCTAAAAAAATTTAAAGGATTATTAATTGGTTAATAATAATTACATTTACTGAATCTCATAACTCGGGGACATACATCAATGTAAAGGGTGAGCATAAGTCCTAGTAAGGGAAATAAAGGGAAATAGTTTACAAGTGATCTTGAGGAATATCAATAAGAACTTGAAGAATATCATAAATACATGAGAAAAGGAAAAAGAGACATATAATAGTAAAAATAACATTAATCATAACATGGAAATGTTTCTAAAATATTTAATTGATTCACTCATAATCATATCACAAATTTTTATCACTGAGGTGTCATAAACATTACTAAGGTTATTCACCAAGGTATCGTAAAACATATCATCTCTAGAGATTAAATTATTTACCCAATGAATTAGAGAACTATAATGGAACAACCTTAATAAGTAATAATTAATGTGATACACATATATCATAACAAAAAATTTCATAAATAACCCACGAGGAATAAAAGAAACTGGTTTCATATTAAAATCATGGCGTTTTTAAAAAGTGCTTAAAGACATGATCATTATGTCATTTGTAACCCACATAAAGAGAATGGGGGTTTTATGTATGTAAATTAAAAAATAAAATAAATCATTTTTAAATATTTTTTAATACCCATGGAAAATAAGGAGTTTTGGGTATTCACATAAAGAAAATAAAATAATTTCTTGAGAAAAAGAGAGAAATTTTGAGAAGAAAATTCGGCAACATAACGGGTATGAAACATGGTTTTAGAAAACATTAAAAAGAGAGGGAAAAAAGGTATAAAATTCATAAAATACTATTAATATAGTATAGTTATAGAATAAAATGGATAAAAAAACACAATATGAAAATTTGAAGGACATACCACATAAAAAGGGAACTTGAAAGGAAAAGAGAAGTTGAGATTTTCCTTACCCTGAAGAGTAACTCCTAAAACTAAAAGATTGGTACCTTGAGGGATTGATACACATTGGAAGTTAAAATTATCAGAGCTTCATGAAGGATGATTTGGTAATAAAATATTATGGATAAATGGGTGGGTATTTAAAGCAAAAGTGATGGCTTTTTTTATTGATTTCCTTAAACACCTCGGTAGTGGTATTTACAAAACCATGGGATTTCCCATGGTATTTGACCATGGTATTGGACACTTGGTACACATAATATGTTATCATAATCCAAAATAGTTGACCATAATTTTATATTACTTATTAAATCATTATGATTTCATTAAACATACTGAAAACTCAAAACTGTATTTTTACTATTCACTGAAAAAACAAAATATTTTAGAAAATTATCATAAATTCACCCTAACCAAATTTATATGGGATGATTTAAAAAATGATGTTTATTTTATCATAATAATTCTATAATTATTATAAATTTAACTTTTAAATAAAAAAATCCTTATGTATTAAAAATAACAGCAGATAGAAAATGCATAGTAAAATTTACGACACATGAAAAAATAAAATTATTTTATCATTTAAATTAAAGAAAGAGCATTTTAATCATAAAATTTAATACTATTTAATTAAAATAAACATTATTAATAATAAATTAGTTTATTATAATAATTATATATTTTCTGAAAAGTACAATTTCTGACTGAAAAATCAATTTATCAAATTCATCACATTTTTAAGAAAAACTAAACTCACCACAGAATTGATGGAAAAAATTTTATTTATGAAAATGGATTATAAAATAAGTAACTAAATCATCGATACATAATATCTTATAACACTCTCATATGACTTAAGAGTGAGGTGTGCGATGGTGATAGACTCATGGGGCGGCGCGACTAACAACGTTCAAGTGGTAATTTCCACTAAATTGAACTTCTCATGTAGGAGATTTAATTAAAGCTTAAAATATTGAAGCTCAACTTGGGCTTGTTTAGGAGAGAATCCTAGTGAAACTACCTCCCTCCCAAGTTCTAAAAAATGGGCTTCGTATAACATGACTCTACTAGATGATGCCATCAACTCTTCTTTCTATCTTATTTTTTCTTTATCATTTATACTTATAAACAATAATTATAATGTTGAAATAATTATTAAGATTATAGTTTACAAAGTTTATATTGACCAATGGTCATATAATGGTAAAAAAACCATGGTAACATTTCAAATTACACTCACTTAATTATTAAAGAGATATATTTATGTTGAGTACAACATAATATAACACATATTTTCAAGAAACAAATATTATTCAAAAAGTTCGGTCCATTACAAGACCCCCTTTTAATAGTGATAGGGCAATAATTCTTTTTTAGTGCTATTAAAGAACTTTTTGAGCACTGTTAATGGACCGATCTATGGTTATGGGGAAAGAATCCTGATCTCGAGACATAACTCATTTGCAAAACAATTTGTGAGAAACCTAATGAAATATTAAAGCGATATAAAGAAAAATAAATAAACCAGCACGCAAGATTTTTAACATGGAAAAATCCTCCAATGCGTAGGATTAAAAAACCATGGAGAAATTCTAAAATATTCACTATGAATCAGAGACTACAAATAAATCCAAGTAATTCCCTAACTTGAATTACAAATGATAGCGTAGAAAAACTTGTGTGAAAACCACACCCTGATATGCCTTCGTCTTCTCTCTGAGAATCATCTCTCCAATTCCATGCTCGAAAGATCTATCTATGAAAAAAATTCACTCGTCCATAAAAAAATTCCACCACCTCAAATAACTTTATCCGAATATGCATCATCCTCAAAATTTATTGTGAAACTCGAAATATTTCTCTCTCTATCATGATCTCGCCATCATGATGTACCACTGATCATCAAATAGGACACATCGCTTGATCACCGCAATCAAGAAGACTCTCGATACATGACCCCAATCATTGATCACATCGCTGTTACTTCATACATTATCAATGTTTATGTGCTTCACATGATACCAAAAATGCAGTATCCCATCCCATCGTAGATCCACTATCAATACCTTGTTCTCCATTGATAACAAACCACATGGGCTACCGCAAATGTGGCTACCCCATTCCTCTTGATCTCGGTGGACTATATCTTGAACAACTCTCTCACTATGTTCACCAACAGTTGATTCCCCTTTTAAAGATTTCACATTTTCCTTTTTCAAAAATAAATAAGATATAAAATATGATATCTTAAATTTCCAAATCACCATGTATCTTCCATGTTAAGAATCAAACACTTATCTCATATAAAAAGATATAGAAGATATATATCCTCACGAGCAACACATGAAACCTTATTTGTGTGATAGGATAAAAGATATCACAGATTCAAAAACCATCTTATCTCAAAATCTGAAATACCTATGGACTGAATCCTATCAGTTTTCTTGGTTTTTACCGCACGACACACATTTTTAAAGGTCATTAAATCATTAAAAACTTCTTATCCAAAAAATCTAGTCTTACACATAAAAAATAATATAAATACAATATTACTATGATTTCACATCAATTGAAGGTTTCTTTCTTGGTTTTTATCCCATAACACACACTTTAAAGGCCATGAAATCGTTAAAAATTGTTTATTCGATCTATACGAGTACATTGCACATCTGATTGACATGTTGTTTTCTCCCACACATTAAAAATAAGAAAAATATGATTGTCCCAAGATTTCACATAATTAAAAGGCCTTTTTATCTTTTTCTTACCGTTACATGAACATTTTTATGTTTCTAAAGCATTAAAAGTGCATTACCGATCATTCCGAGCAAACAACAGTCCCAATTCACAGGTTGTCTACTCTAACATTTCTCAAATCACTATAGTTTTTTCATGTGATTTCACATCAATCAGAGTTCATTTTCTTGGTTTTAATTAATAAGAATAAAACTATATTCTTAGTATTAATGAAAAAAAACCATAACTAGAGATATAAGGGGAATAGGAAGGAGTAGTAGAAAAATAAGATAAGGTAGAGAAGAAGATTACTCGAGATAAACCCAGGTCTTCTATCCAAGAACTTGGCCAAAAATCCTCACAAAAATCCTGGCTATCCCCCCTCTCTAACTATCCCCTCATAACAACCCCTTATACCACTGTGGGACCCCAACATATTTGTAACACCTCACATTCGTATGGGTATTTGGAGTTTAAAAGTAATATAAGATTTTCAAGTGGCCAACAAGAAGAAAATTGAGTCAAACCTCAGAATGAAATCACAAGAGTTTAAGGATCATAGAAAAAGTGTTTGGGATGTGGAATGGGGCTTGGGTGGTGGCCAGAAGCTCAAGGAAGCATTATGTAGTGGTCGGGGTGGTTGCTGAAAATTACAGCAGACCACCAACTCACCGATGAGCTTTTAAAGGGGGAAATTACAAAATTTTCCCCCTTGGGTATTTGAGAGATAATCACCATCTTACTCCATTATTTGGTGTACGTGTTTTCTAACAGGTCCCTCCCTTCAATACCCCTTGATTTGTGGTGTGTTTTGGGGAGTTTCTTTGGTGTTTTAAGGTTGTTCACATCCTACGCCATACTCCTTTGATATCCTCCTCTTGTTCCTTCTAATTTTCACTTTTCCAGTTTATTTTTTATGGAGAATCCATAGAAGCATAGAGGAATCACCCGTTACCTTTTGGGATTTTGTTCATCCATGGTACAACATGTCCCATGGTGGCGTTTTCTAATGGTGGCTCAACGTTTCATTAAGATATGATATCATGGTGAGTTTTCTTTGGTTTTTACTCAAGTTGGTTTTAAATTAATTTAGAATTTAGTGTTTCCTCTTAAGGTTTTGGATTAAAATGTAGTCTAGGGTACACCATGAGTCATTGGAAAGTGCTTATGGTTCTGGTGTGATGAGAGCTTCCAATAGGCTTTGCATCATTATGCCTTTTTGGCTAATTATTCAATTAATTATAATTAGTTATAATTAATTTTTGTGGCATCATGGTGTGAGTTAGGTTCCTAGTTGATGATGTAAGTATGGTGGACTTTGGAAAAGTTACCATCCCTTAGAATAAAAGTGGAAATCATTGATAAGGTAGGTGGTACCATGATTTTCTATCAATGTCTCGTAGTTGTATTGTGTGTTTGTCTTATATGGTCGTGTAGAATCTTCAGATACTTGAACTAAAATTAATCTACATTGTTTAATTGACTTATTAACATCTTAAAAACAACCTTAGAACCAGTAAATAATGTTGGATTAGCGTTGGACCTTTTTAAATCCCTTAAACTATTAAAATAGATCTGTTACTTCAAGTTGAGAGAGTTGTTTAGGGTATTTAGGGTTTCCCTTAATGAGACATAGAACCTTAGCAGGTTGGCGTGGAACCGCTTGGACTTAGGAAAGTGGTATGGCTTCGTTAAACCTTTAATGGAATTATTTAAGTGGTAAATTTTTCTTTGTGGCTTGATTTTGGGTAAACCAATGGGGTAGTTAGGGTCACCTTTAGTGGGATAGTGGTTTAATATGGGAAGTGGGTTCCCTAGGATGACATCTAGGACCCCTTAATTCTTATGGCCATGAAATACTTACATAGAAATGTGAATTGAACCTAAATGGTGAATTTATCCTAAACTATATTCTTGAGGAATTTTTTATTATTTGAATTATGAAATAATGACATGCTTGAGATCTTTGGTAATATGTATAAGTATGGAATTCCTTGGAGGACCTCCTTGGATTCCTTATGATGGTATCATAGTGGGATTCCATGGATGAGCCTAGGATTCCATTAGGTGGATAATGTGAATTACAAGGTGCAGATATAAATTTGGATTCAATGATCTCCAATGATATGTAATGCCTCGAGCAAGATAGTAGATTATTTACAGACTCATTACTATGAATTCCATGGGGTAGCTCCCCCTTGGATTCGGGTAATGTATATACTTATTGAGTTCCACAGATTTATGTCATTCATTCTTGAGGGTGTCCCTTATTGAATACCGTGGGATGAGCTCCCCAGATTTATCTTTATTAGTATTGGTATGGAATTTCTTAGGCATGATATGAGATTCCAATCGAGTCATGATTCTGAGTTTTAAGGGCGATCCCTTGAGTTCAGACCAGCTAGATGATTATTCTCAAGAACAACTAGGACAAAATATCCATTTGATCCACGTGGATTTTTCTCAGGACTCTTGATCATGGTTTTGTTCACAGTGCACCTTGGAACCATATTGTGACATGATATTTACAATGTGTTCAGAGAACAACATTGGTCATAGCAGGTAGTGTTTTCATGGGTTTTCTCATTGAGACCTAAGGCTCAACTCGGTTCATTTTTATTTTCCACAAATTATTATTATACTTAATGCCATATATATATATATATATATATATATATTTCACACTATTATGATTTACACATACATACTATATTTTCATTAGAAACCATTGGTGGTGGCTTAATCAGTTACACTCATGCCCTGCTCAGGCCTCCATGACACTTGGGTACCCGAGTAGATGGTCCTTGCTCACGGGTTATAAGTTCATGACATGGCCTGAGGTTAATGCTTGATGGGTGTTGTCTAGTTGGATCTTGATATATGGGAAGCAATCTAGAGCTCATGACTTCCATGGGTGATGCTATCTTTGGGTCTTTTTCTTTCTTTTTTAATTTCAGGCTATTGTACTTTTCAGTTTTTAGATACCATCCTACCTATTTTTTTTATGTAGAATCATTATATTATCATATAGAATGTAATATAGTAGTTTAGTACTCAATTATCTTTTCTAGATGCATTTATTATATTGTTTCCCTTAGTTACTTCTATGTTGTGAACTCTAGTAAAGAGGGTATAATCTCACCACTACACCACCCATAGACCCTTGGTGCTAGCTGATAACCTTTGGTGTACGAGGAGGTGCACCTGAGGCCAAGTGGAACATCATGCTGAGGAACCGACATAGTGGCATCTGATCAGGGCATGGAAAAGTGGTATTAGAGCTATCATTTTCTTTTATATTACTATTTAGGTATGGTAGATCAGAGATTAGGATGTTGTTGGGGCTTGGTAATAAGCTCGTGCTTGAGAGTTGTAGAACCATGTATAGGGTGAAATCTAAAATTTTAAGTATAAGGATTGTGATTATTTCTTTTATCTTTTATAGTTGATGGATTTCCACATCTAGTGGTGCACTTAGGTGTGATGTTATTGATTTATAGTATTTTTATCTCTTGGCCTGGTACGATAAGAGGGTGTGTGCGTTCAAGCAACATAGGATTTATATACCATCTGTCTGTTTCTTGTGATTGATAGTTTCATGGTATTAATATATGTTGGTGTTTGATTTATTTTTATATATATTATCTCTAATAGTGATTTATATCTACCTATAGATTTATATGATTGAGAGAGGTTGGTTATTTAAAGTATCTATAGCTATTTATATGGTATTTATCACATATAACTGTATAATGACATTCTACTTGGCCAACTCCTAGATTGAACCTTTGTAAATTTTAGGTAGATATAAATGGGTTATTAAAGTGATGAATTTGGTTGAATTGGGTTCCATTAAGAAACTTATATAGTTATTTCCTCTATATCTTATGAATGGTATCCTATATAACCAAAATAGGGGTTGTGATATCTAAATAAATGATAAATGGTTAAATATTGAAATTTTGATAAAAATAGAAAAGACATAGAATTTGAAACCTTGGGAATGACGGTATATGTATTCTTAGTTTTGAATTTATATCAGTGTTAATTAAATGGGTATCTAAACACAACTTAAAGATATTTTTCATATATAACTTGTGTTTGATGCTTTATAAAATAGAATGAGGGTTATGGGCCTAAGAAATGGTAAATAGATAAAACATGTGTAATGATTTATATCTAGATAAATTAAATGTTAATCTTGGTTAAATAAGGTGTTAGTAAGCAACCTATAAGGATTTTTTCATCATAAATTATGAATAACACCTTATCTAACCATGATTTGGAACTTGGTGTTTTGATGATAAAATTATATGGCCTTGAGTAGTGGGTGGGGATTAGGGGAGTTCTCATGTCATGAATTAGTATGTGGATTGAGAATCTTGTATAGGTGGTTGGACCATTGAGAGTATTCATGTTCATGCATAGTCCTTGGGGGTGTGATCTGAGTTTGGGTTTTGAGGCTAGAGTGAGAGCCTAGTTGAAAGACTATGGTGATGTATATTATGGGATAGTGGGAGGTTCCTTTTTTTTGACCCCATGTTAAGGTGAGTTTTGGACCTTGGTTAGGTGAGATATGCTTGTGTTTTTAGAGGCAACTCGAGGTTTGGTGAGTCATTTCTTGTTTTGAAGGTGTCTGTGAGAGGAGTTGACATGGTCCCTGGACGTTTTAGATCCATGAAGCATGGTTAGATGACTTATCTTAATAGGATTAGTAAGAAAGTGGTACTACTAAGTGTGTAGTTTAGGCATGTTAGGTGCCTTAGTTTCCCAAGTTAATCACTTGTATTATAGTTCCTTGGTTTCAAGTTTCTTTTGAGTGGGCATGGTTATTCAGATGCCTAGATCTGTCATTTTCAATAGTGTGGTCAACAATGATCCTGTTGGTCAGAGTAGATGACTCAAGAGGGGGGGGGGGTGAATTTAGTATCTATAAAAATTTCTGTTAAAAGGATTATTTACAAAATAAACCCCCCTATAAAAATAAATGAAAATTCAATTTTTTGTGAATTTATAAATGTCTTGAAGGTTCAATTTGATTCTCAGAATATTGATTAGTTCTCAGTTTTACTAACCTATTTATTAACAAAACTTTTGAAGCAAACCTACTGAATCAAAACTAATGTAAACACTTGCTAAAATAACTATCAAATTTCAGGTTATCTTAATGCAGGAAATACATATCATATAAGAAAGATAATCAACATAGTGGATAAAACAAGAGGTTCAGTCTCGAGCCGAGACTTTAGTCCTCTCCACTTGGTGATCACCTACCACCAAGCTGTTTATATTAATAAACTTTTGATCCACAACCTGGATTAGGGTTCACAACAACACTCAGTACTTTCCAGGCCACATAGGGACCTCTTCCACAGTTCTTCGTGGGTACAAACTACCAGGACACAAAAGGACCTCTTCCACACTTATCAGTGGGTATACACGAGAGTAAAAGAATGGTTGAGTAAGGATATCTTGTATCCTTTAGTTTTATGCAGGAGACATAGTGTGTTATTTTACAGATAGACACTCTGATCGAAAGTTAATAAAAGATACACAACAGAGAAAAGAAAGATAATAGAGATAAGAATTCTCTGTGTGTTGTGAAGTAATGCTCTGGACTCAATGGATATTGAGAATATGGTATTTGAGTCCTCTTCTGGAAGTAGTCTTCAGAACAGAGTATCACAGTTTCTGTAATCTAGCTTCAAGGAGTGAAAAGGTTTAGTTCTTCAAGGTCTCGATGTACACTGAGCTTTTTGAGAAAGTTGCTTGTTACTATGTTCTTGTAATCTCAAGCACTTAGTTCCTCTCTTTCCATATTGTCACAGTCTGTGTGTCTGCGTGTAATACTTCATGTACTGTTACTCTTTAAAGTGAAATATGAGGTCCTTTTATACTCGAGGATCCTCTAGGCATGAAGATCTTCGCACGTGCATGTACCTCATACTGTCTATGGATTATCCTACATACAACATTAAAAAAATGTCAAAGACATTAATTTGTCTAAATATGACCGTTAGAAATAAATTTTAATTAATAAAATTGAAATAATTATTTGTAATAATCGGTGAGTCATTTTCAGTCTATTGTCTTCGGTGTGTCATCTTCAGCATGACGACTTTGATCTGTTGAACTTCAGTGTGTCAAAATTCGGTTTCAGTGTGTCGACTTTGGTCTGTCAAACTTCGGTGTGTAAAAATTTAGTTTCGGTGTGTCGACTTCGTTCTGTCAAACTTCAGTGTGTCAAACTTTGGTTTTGGTGTTTCGACTTCAGTCTGTCAATTTTGGTGTGTTATCCTTCAGTGTGTCATACTTTGATCTGTCGAACTTCAGTGTGTCAAAGTTTGGTTTTGGTGTGTCGACTTTGGTTTGTTGAACTAACCATCAGTGCCAGGAAATCTAGAAAGAATGCGAAGTGTCTGTCTTACCAAACTAAGTGTTATGAAAAAGTTTATGTATAAATACATTTGTAAACATATTTATTCATGAATATAAGCGATTGAATTATTAAAGTATACGTTGCTGTATGACATAATTGATTTACTAAGAGATATTAAATTGTCATGAAAGATTAGAATTTGTATATTGACATTATTTGTGATTATGAAAATTACAATATCATAGAGGGTCCAACAATCTCCCCCGTTTTGATAATCACAAATTATGGCATACATGAAAATATATAGAATAAAGATAGCTCAACATAGCTGAATGTAATTTTCAATTATAACTAAAGTTTGGCATTGAAACAAATACCCCCCCTCAATATATGCCCTTATTTTCTTCCCCTTTTGGGATTAAAAAAAATAGAAAAACAGTAAAGAGAAATAATATAAAAGAAAGATACCATAATAATTTTCATTAAAAGGCATAAGAGTACAAGGCAAGCAGAAAGAGAAAATCCCTATCAAAAGATACAGTCCATCATTAAGGATTGGGATGCAGAGAATCTTTTCCTTTTTTGGAAGGATCCAAAGGAGAAGGAGAGGGTTTGGGAGTGGAAAAGGAAGAAGGTATGAGGATAACACCAGGTAGGGAAACACCAGTAGGGACAGTAGCTGCAAGGCTGGGCCTTCTCTCTGACAACACATGACTTGGAGACTGCTCAGTAATGATCGGTCGAATCTGAGTAAGAGCTTGAGAGATAGTCATTGGACCCGGAGGCCAAGAGGCAGTACCAATTGAAGCAGCTAGAGGGACCACAATAGCCTCGACCTGAACATGCAGATAAGGTTTGAGCAAGTTGATGAAGTCATTAATGATTTTAGCACCATACTGCATTACCTTCTCAAAGTCATCCTTATTCTCCATAAATTTACTCAGTAAAGGTGTAAACTCTTTCAATTAGATAACTTTATTTTTGAAGGCTTCTGTGACTGGAGGAATTCAAAGATTTTCTATCAGAAACTTGAAACTGTTGATGAGGTCATGCTTGGTGTATATATTAGTGAAATACTTATCCACTTTTTCCCGAATTTCTTTCTGAGCTGCAGAGGCTTTATTTGTACACTGTCTGACTATATTGTATACAAGATCGGTATTCCGATGTACTTTTTCAAGGGTTTATTTATCTGAAACAATCTAGAGTTTTTTAATTTCCTCTCTCATCATAGTCTTGAGAGACTCCAAATCAGCAACAACATTTCTCCCACTCCTGGAACTGGATGGGCCAACCAACATTTTTCCTAGCTCTTCTTTCAACTTTTTTAGGTCAACACTGATTAGATGAGTTACTAAGTTCCTAAGAACTTCCAGAACACTACTAAAGGAGGTCTGGAAGTTAGAGGTTAGAGAATTCAGCTCATTGATCATCTTTCTTACTTCTTCTCTCAGAAAGGTGTTGTGTCTAATAATGGTTTCTTCTATAGTAATAAGATTCGGTTGAATCTCCTGAATCACAATTCTTGCAATATTTATTGCATCAGCATCCGAGATACTTATTGAGGTGGAGGCTTCATTTTTGGATCCCATTGAAGCTAGTATAGACTCACATATCTCATTCTTAAACTTTTCCAAATCAGACTTAGTGACATAGTCACTGGGCACTAACTGAGCTATAGGTTGTTGAGGTGGAGGTTCGACTAGAGGAACAAGTTCAACATGTTCTGGGTCAGCATGGACTTGTGGATCAGGAAAAGGAGTACCTTTTCCTCATCTGAGTCATAATCTAAACTGAAAAGAATTTATCCTGGATCAATATTCCACTCTCTAGTACAGGTCCAATCTCTTGGATCAATAATGTCAATTCTTACCCTTCTTCCCTGAGGCTCAGGAATAAAATCAGTATCATTAAGTACTTCATCTGGGTCTCTGGCCATAACAACTTGTCTAGGAATAGGAACCAACTGAACTTCAAGTTCTGCCAGAGCTCCAACTACTTTAGCTTCACTGGGTACTTCCTCAAATTGAGGTAGTGGAACTACATATTCTTCTTACTGGCCAGAAGCCATAAGATAATTCAATTCCCGAATGATCTCTTGGTTTTCAGCATTAGGATGGAGTGGTATGTACTCATCTTCGACATCTCTATGATCATCAGCCTATTGATCAGCATGCTCAATTCCATCACTAGCTCTATGAACAGATTCCTCACTAGATCCGTCAACCACTTGTTGTCCCACTTTTAGAGAGTCACTCACATGATCAACACTTCCTTAACCAACACCATCATCAACACCACCACCACCACCACCACCACCACCATCATCAGATTCCTCATCTTATTTTATAACATAACCTTCAACTCTAGTAACTTTGATTTCTTCCTCTTCTTCATCACATAGAATAGTTTCTCTGGAAGGCAATTCTATAGGTGGAATAGCAGGTCCATAAGTCATATTCTTGGGACTTTCAGCAATATCAGGATCACTCCTATCGTCAAAAGGAGATCCTTCTTCCCTTGCCACCTCAGGTTTAGTATCCTCATCAGAATAAACTGGAAATTCTCCAGGTTTGAGACCTAGATCAACTTGGTCCTTTGGTCTAGAAGGGTGATCAACTGGATTGAAATTTTCATACAGATTTTCTTCATCTCCTACCCAACATCTTTTCCATGGGTTCTAGAAGATTTTTATTCTCTTAAAAAAGTCTTTCTGAAGACAAAAAACACTGTAGGAACTTGTCACTTCATCTCCATCTTCTATACAATCTAATTTTTTCAACATGGCATAAATCATCCTTGGGTAGTATAAGTAGGTTGCCTTTTTAGATGGCTTAATAAAATCAGAAATATGCACCATAAGATATCTGCACAGATTCACCTTTATTAGATGTTTCAACAAAAAGATCAAGAATACATCCTAATATTTCACAGTAGAGAAATCTCCCTTCCTTGGACAGATTTGATATTGTATGAACTTAAAAAGAAATCTCACTTCTCCTTCGAATTCATTTGCAACAGTCCTTCTGGATTCTTCATTTCCAGTGAGCTCCTTCAGAGCATATTTATAAGAAAACAAGTTTCAAGAAGGTGGAATATTACCAGGATAGTCAACATAGTCACCTTCATGAGGCATATCTAAGCATTCATCCCATTCCTTAGATGAAAAAGCTACTTCCTTTCCTTTTAGCATAGATTTCATCTTTTCTGCCTCAAATTCATCCAGTGATATACTCAAATGCTGATAGAACTCGTGCACTAGCTGGGGATAATAGGGTCTTTCATTGTTGGTGAAACAACTGAGCCACCCTTGAGATTCTAGTACCTTTAAAAGAAAATATTTTCTTGACAGAAGCCACTCAGCAGACACCTCCTTTTCAGCTGTAACTACTCGGCTTTCTAAGGTCGGTTTCACAGTCCCACTGGTCTCACCTTTCTGATGTTTAGCAGGAGGAGATTTTTGAGGTTCTTCCATTGTGTGCTTAGTCCTTTCCAGGACTAAGCTTTAGATTCCAGTAGTGTTGGGAGGTCAAGAGTCGAGAGAGATAGTGTGGCTAAATGTAGAAGGATTTATGGCTATGGAGAAGGTGAAAGATCAGGACGGATTGTACTAAATATATCATTTAGGGATTGTAAATCATAAAACACAAAATTTAAATTCAACAAGTTAAAATAGATAAAACAACGTTGTTTAATTTAAAGAAGACAGAATGTATAAAACAATCCTTAGATATATCAGAGTCAAAGAATCGATTTCAAGAAGATCAGTTTCATAGGAGATCGGTTTCACAAGAGATCGGTTTGAAAAAGATCGGTTTTACAAAGATCTATTTTACAAAGATCGGTTTTACAAAGATTGGTTTTATAAATATTGGTTTTACAAATATCGGTTTTATAAAGATCGATTTTACAAAAATCAGTTTTATAAAGATCGGTTTTACAAAGATCAGTTTTATAAAGATCGGTTTCACAAAGATCGGTTTTATAAAGATCGGTTTTATAAAGATAGATTTTACAAAGATCAGTTTTATAAATATTGGTTTTAAAAAGATCAGTTTTATAGAGGTCGGTTTTATAAAGATCAGTTTTAGAAAGATCGGTTTCACAAAGATCGATTTTAGAAAGATCGATTTCACCAAGATCGGTTTTATAGAGATCGATTTTATAAATATCTCCTACTGATTTATAATTCTTAGTTCATGTCTGATGTAATTCATTCTCTCATAATTTAAGGGTTTAGTGAATATATCAGCAAGATTATGTTCAGTCCCAATAAACTCAAGAGTTATATCACCTTTTTGATAATGATCTCTCAAAAAGTGATGTCTTACATCAATATGTTTTGTTCTAGAATGAGAAATTGGATTCTTAGAAATATTAATAGCACTTGATTTGTCACAATTTATGGGGATATTTCTGTATTTAAATCCATAGTCTAATAAGGTGTGTTTCATCCACAAAATTTGTGCACAACAACTACTAGCAGAAATGTACTCTGCTTCAGCAGTTGATAATGCAACTGAATTTTGCTTTTTTACTACACCATGATATTAATGGATTTCACAAAAAGTGACATGTTTTAGAGTTACTCTTTCTATATAATTTACATCCACCAAAATTAGCATATGAAAAGCTAACTAAATCAAAAGGTTTTCCTCTAGGATAGAACAATCCTAAATTTGTTGTATACTTGAGGTATTTGAAAATTCTTTTAACACTATTTAGGTGTGACTCCTTTGGATTTTCTTAAAATCCCGCACACATACACACACTGAATATAATATCTATCCTACTAGTATTTAAGTACATCAAACTCCCAATCATTCCTCTATAAGCAGTTTGATCAACTGATTTTCCATTTTCATCAAGATCTAACTTACATGTAGAACTCATAGGAGTTTCAGTACTCTTAATGCTATCAAAGTAATATCTTTTAAAGAGATCTTTTATATACTTACTTTGATTTATGATAATACCTTCTTTATTTTGAAATATTTGGAATCTAATAAAATATTTAAGTTCACCCATTAAACTCATTTCAAACTCACTTTGCATTATGTTTGAAAAGTAATTACATAAAGAATTTTTAGATGATCCAAAAATAATATCATCTACATATATTTAGCCTATTAAAACTTCTTTTAAAATTCTTTTTATAAATAAATTAGGATCTGCAAGTCCTTTTATAAAACCTTTAGAAATAAGAAAATTACTCATCCTTTCATACCAAGCGCTTAGAGCTTGTTTCAAACCATATAAAGTTTTTAATAATTTGAACACATGATTTGGAAAATGTGGATTTGTAAAACCTGGGGGTTGTTCAACAAAAAAAGCCTCAATTATATAATCATTTAGGAATGCACTTTTGACATCCATTTGATAAAGTTTAAAATCCAGGTGTGCTGTATAGGCAAGTAAGATCCTAATTTCCTCAAGTCTAGCTACTGGTGTAATGGTCTCTTCATAATCAATTCCTTATTCTTGATTATATCCTTGTGAAACTATTCTATCTTTGTTTCTAACTATATTTATAGCTTCATCTATCTTATTTATAAACACCCATTTGGTTCCTATAGTCAAAGTATCCTTAGGTCTGTCTACAAGTTTCCAAACTTTATTTCTTTCTAACTGATTAAGTTCTTTTTTCATGGCCATTACCCAAAATTCATAATTTATAGCATCATTGATATTTTTAGGTTCAAGCTGTGACAAGAAGGCTTGATGTTCAACCTGGTTTCTCAAGGAAGCTCTGGTTTGTGTTCCTCTATCTAAATCTCCAACAACAACATCTAAGGGATGATTCTTAAGGGTCCTAGTTGGTCTTGAGAAAGCAGGACTTGATATTTCAAGTTGGTCCGATTGATCTGGTTCACCACGGTTAAGGTGAAGAGAAATTTCAGAATTGGATGTTTTCAAAGAATCTTTCTCATCATGATTTGCGATTTTATCATTAATGTCCAGATTGGACATATCCTCTTCAATATTTTCTGGTGAGGTCGTGGGCTCATGTGGATCTGCTTCATCAAACTTGATGTGTATAGATTCCTCCACACATTTGGTTTTCTTGTTAAATACTCTATAGGCTTTACTTGATGTAGAATATCCAATAAATATTCCTTCACCACTTTTTGAGGAAAATTTATCTAAATTATCTTTAGTATTTAGGATAAAAAATTTACATCCAAACACTTTAAAATAAACTACTTTGTTTTTCCTATTATTCCACAACTCGTAAGGAGTTTTCTTAAGAATGGGTCTAATTAAGACTCTGTTTATTATGTAGCAAGTTGTATTAATAGCTTCATCTCAAAAATAAATGGGTAGATCATATTCATTGAGCATAGTCCATGCATTTTCTTGTAAGGTTCTATTCCTTCTTTCCACCACACCATTCTGTTGAGGTGTTCTAGGTGCAGAGAAGTTATGATTATAGCCATTTTGTGAGAAGAAGGCTTCAAAGTCTTGATTCTCAAACTCACGACCATGATCACTTCTTAAGGATTTAATCTTAATTCCACTGAGATTTTCTATAGTCCTAGCATACTTGGTAAAGTGTGAACATGCTTCACTTTTATGAGCTAAGAAAAAGGTCCAGGTGTACCTAGAGAAATCATCTACAATAATATAAACATAGTTCTTTCCATTGAGACTCGAAACTCTAGATGGTCCAAACAAGTCCATGTGAACCAACTCGAGAGGTTGAGAAGTAGTTTCTTCTTTATTTAGTTTGAAGGAGATTTTGTGTTGCTTTCCTTTTTGACAAGGATTACATACTTTATTTTCTGGAAAATCTAATTTGGGTAAATCTCTAACTAAGCCTTTTCTAGTTAACTTCCTAAGAGAGTGTATATTACAATGTCCTAGTCTTCTATTCCAGAGCCAAGAATCTTTGTGAAAGACATTTAGAAAAGAGACATTCTATTAGGCTAATGTGTCTAAATTTATAGCATATACATTATCATTTATAAGAGCAGTAAATACTAAGTTATTATTGGCATAAAAAACATGACATGAATCATTTTTAAACTTAACATTAAATCCATCATCACACAATTGGGATATTATGAGCATTTTATACTTCAGTCCATCAACATATAATACTTTAGAAATTAAAATAGAATTAGGGTTACCAATCTGGCCTAGGCCGATGATTTTTCCTTTACCATTGTCACCAAATGTGACATGTCCTCCATCGATCTTGATAAGACTTTTAAATCTTGAAAAATATCTTTTCATATGCCTTGAACACCCACTGTCCAAGTACCGCATCTTTTTACAGGATCTCTTTAGACAGTTTACCTTCAAAACAGTTTAACCAAGAAATGATTTTGGTACCCATATTTTTCTAGGTCCACAAACATTAATAATAAAATATTTAGGAACCCACAACTATATTATGGGTTTCCTATGTGTAGAATATAGAGTATTTGAAAACTACACTTTATTTGGTCATGTGGAATTGGATACAGTAAAAGAATTTGAAGGACTGGAACTTACAATACAATTCTGTTTCTTGAAAATAGTAGCAGATTTTCTAGATTTGGATAAAAAATGTGATTTAGAGTAATTTCTTTGACCTGGTTGATAACCTATCCTAGAAGTATATTTTGGGGCAATTTGTTGTCCTAGAAACTGAGTTAAGGTATCTCTACCAGTAGTAAAATTCTCAATATCTTTATTTAATTTCTCATTTGATAATTTGAGTTCAGTATTTTCTTTTAACAGTTGGGCACATTTTTCTTTCTCAATATCCAGATCAGATTTGCAATTAGCATTTAGAGCACGCTATCTATTTAATAATTTATATTTGTCCTTGAGCTCATTAAAAGTATCTTCAAGCATTTCACAGTATTCAAATAATTCATCCTTATAAATATCTTCATCATTATGTGACTCAATCTTATTCCCGGAATAATAGGCATTATGTATAGGAGAGTTACGTGTTACCTCAGATGTTTCTGTCATGAAACATAAGTTGGCATGATTTTTCTATTCACTATCAGAAGCATCAGATCTACTAGAGCTGTCTTCTGAAGCACTCCAAGTAGATTTCATAGAATTTTTATAACCCTTGCCTTTATCTTCATATTTCTTCTTAAATTTCAGCTTGGGGTAGTCTGCCTTCACATGACCTTTTCATTTTCACTCATAGAAGATTATTTCATTTGAGTTGTCATTCCATTTTCTGTCTTTCTTCCATTTTCCTTTACTATCATACTTTCCCTTGTAGTTTTACTTCCTAAAGAATTTCTTCTTTTAGTAGAAATTTTTGAACCTTCTAGAAAGATGAGCCATTTCCTCATCACTGTCTGAATCTGAATCTTTACTAGTGGAACTGTCAACAGGAACTTGAATATTTTCTTTATATTTTCTCTTTGAAGTTGAATTCTTGAATGCTACTGACTTCTTCCTTGGTTCCTCATCTACTTCTTTATTTACTTTAAGTTCTTCTTTATACATCACAATCTTTCCAATTAGTTTCTTCACTGGAAGTTTGCCTATGTCACAAGATTCTCGGATAGAAATAGAAGTTCTTCTCCATATGTCAGGTAGGCATTGAAGCAGTCTCATGATTTGGTCCTTGCTGTCCACTGGTTTCCCAAGAAGACTCAGGGTGTTCACTATTTCATTGAACCTAAGATATATTTCAGAGATAGGTTCTCCAGGATTAATTTTAAAATTATCATATTTAATAGTGTATGTATTTAATCTCATTTCTTTGACATTAGTTGTTCTCTCATGAGAGATAACTAAAGTATCCCAAATTTCATATACAGTTTTACAGATAGAAATATGATTAAATTCTTCATCCCCTAGGGCACAATACAGATCATTCATTGTTTTACAATTATTGTTAAAGGAATATTTGGTAGGTTCATCCCAAGTGCTTCTAGGAGTTTCAGGTACTGTATATTTACTTTCAATAGCAGTCTAGATTTTAAAGCCCATACTTTCTAGATGTATCTTCATTTTAAGTTTCCACTGACCATAGTTTGTTCCATTAAAGAAAGGTGGTCTATTAGTAGCATCCCATTCTAGTCTATTTTCCATGATAAAGGTTGTAACAGAATGTCAAAGAGATAGAAATTTAGAAATAATAGAAATTTTAAGATCTTTGAAACACAACTATAATCATAGTTGACACGATTTAAAAAACTAATAGTAACTTTCAAAATCCTTTGATACCAAATGTTGGTCGGAGTAGATGACTCAAGAGGGGGGTGAATTTAGTATCTATAAAAATTTCTGTTAAAATGATTCTTTAAAAAATAAAACCCCCCTATAAAAATAAACGCAAAGTCAGTTTGTAGGGAATTTATAAATGTCTTGAAGGTTCAATTTGATTCTCATAAGATTGATTAGTTCTCAGTTTTACTAACCTATTGATTAACAAAACTTTCAAGCAAACCTACTTAATCAAAACAAATGTAAACACTTACTAAACTAACTATCAAAGTTCAGGTTATCTTAATGGAGGAAATACATATCATATAAGAAAGATAATCAACACAACGAATAAAATAAGAGGTTTAGTCTCGAGCCAAGACTTAGTCCTCTCCAATTGGTGATCACCTACCACCAAGATGTTTATATTAATAAAATTTTGATCCACACCTTGGATCGGGGTTCACAATAGCACTCAGTACTGTCTAGGCCACACAGGGACCTATTCCATAGTTCTTCATGGGTACAAACTACTAGGCCACACATGGAGCTCTTCCACACTTATCAGTGGGTATACACGAGAGTAAAATAATTTTTGAGTAAGGATATCTTGTATCCTTCAGTTTTATATAGGAGACAGAGTGTGTTATTTTACAGATACACACTCTTCTCGAAAGTTAATAAAAGATACACAACAGAGAAAAGAAAGATAATAGAGATAATAATTCTCTGTGTGTTGTGAAGTAATGCTCTGGACTCAATGGATGTTGATAATATGGTATTTGAGTCCTCTTCTGGAAGTAGTCTTCAGAACAGATTATCGCAGTTTCTGTAATCTAGCTTCAAAGAGTGAAAAGGTTCAGCTCTTCAAGGTCTCGATGTACATTGAGCTTTTTGAGAAAGTTTCTTTTTACTATCTTCTTATAATCTCAAGCACTTAGTTCCTATATTTTTGTATTGGAACAATCTGTGTCTCTACATGTAATACTTCATGTACTGTTACTCTTTAAAGTGAAATATGAGGTCCTTTTATACTCAAGGATCCTCTAGGCCTGAAGATCTTCACACGTTCATGTACCTCATAATGTCTATGGATTGTCCTACAGACAACATTAAAAAAATGCCAGAGACATTAATTTGTCCAAATATGACCGTTAGAAATAAATTTGAATTAATAAAATCGAAACAATTATTTGTAATAATCGGTGAGTCATCTTCAGTCTATTGTCTTCGGTGTTTCATCTTCGGTGTGACGACTTCGGTCTGTTGAACATCGGTGTGTCAAACTTCAGTTTCGGTGTGTCGACTTCGGTCTGTAGAACTTTGGTGTGTCGACTTCTGTCTGTTGAACTTCGGTGTGTCAAAATTCAGTTTCGGTGTGTTGACTTAAGTCTGTCAATTTCGGTGTGTCATTATTCGGTGTGTCATACTTAGGTCTATCGAACTTCGGTGTGTCAAACTTTGGTTTTGGTGTGTTGACTTCAGTTTTTCGAACTAACCATAAGTGCCAAGGAATCTAGAAAGATTGCGCAGTGTCTATCTTACCAGACTAATTGTTACGCAAAATTTTATGTATAAATACATTTGTAAACATATTTATTCATGAATATAAGTGATTGAATTATTAAAGAATACGTTTCTGTATGACATAATTGATTTACTAAGAGATATTAAACTGGCATGAAAGATTAGAATCTGTATATTGACATTATTTGTGATTATGAAAACTACAATATCATAAAGGGTCCAAGAGATCATAAGTGGGTAAGAATAAGATTAGTGAAGTGGAGTGAATCACTCTAGTTTGAAATCAAATAATGGAAAGTTCTTGATAACTCACAATTTAGTCATGGAGGTGCATTGAGAAAACCTTAAAGGGTTTGAAAAGGACTTGAGCTACCTCATCTTTTGGGGTTTAGGCATCCCTGAGTGTTATCACTTGTGGTGTCTAGGCTTGATGTGTGAGTGGGATCTATGGGATGCCTAGCCCTGTGGTTCTTATTATGTGAGAGTGTGTGTAAAGGGTAGTTAGTCATTATGGGTAGGAATGATACCTAGGTAATAGGTGGTCTTGAGGTAGTCGTGGGGGTAGACTTGACTCTTAAGCGATGTCAAGCCTATTAGATGGGAGTATTGAGGATGCTTCAAGCCCGATGAGGCTAATGAGATAGGGGGCATGGTCAGCTACTTGAGTGGGAATTTGAGTCTAGTTTTGGTAATGTGTGACTCTTAGGACTTTGAGTTTGGTTGGGAAATGGTTGCAAGGGAGTGTGTGATCCTAATGTTTTTTGAGATCAAGGTGGTAGGTGTAACGTCTCAAATCGAATCACCAAGTACGAGTCAGAATTCCACATGACCTCAGGCGTGATTACTCATATGCCAAAGGCTACTAAATAGCAGTGAGGGTATAAGGTAGAATCATGGGGATACTATAAACTCAATCATAGTGAAAAATAAAAAATAAATAACAAAAAATGTAACAATATACAATCAGAGTAAGTGGAAACCAATAACATACCATTTTTATGAATGAATGTAGAAACAACATATTCACCTGAATACATGGACACTAGTTTTCCACTAGGATGATCATGTATAAAAAAAGATAAGAACAAGTACAAAGAGTCTCTACAACTCCAAGCCCCACCTCATCCTAATCTCCAAAATCATAGTGAGATATCTCGCTAATAAATCAAACCTAGGGCTTCATCCCAACCTATACCCGCAACTTGTGAGGGATGCTTAGGTACCTAAGTGCCATGGATGCTTGAGTAGGGAGAAAGTACAAATTAGTAGGACACCACAAACAAAGTCCAATACTCAACCAGTAAATGTAGTATACATGCATGTGATAAGACCAGTAGAAAGTAAAAAAATGATACAAAGCCACAAAAACATAGAATATAATCACTAATGTATAAGTAAGTAATCAAACAAACACTTGCTGAGCGGCCGTGTTCTTACCAAGTATCCATGAACCCCAACCATACATTCTTTGGATAAATGCATGAAGGATAATAGAAATATGTTGGAAGAGATCATGAACTAGACACCTGGATGATCCATAAGGCATCAAGGCAACATGTCTCTTAGAATCCTCAAGGCATCGAGATGATATGTCACTCAACATCCACAATGATTTGAGATGACATGTCACCCATAATCTGCAAGGCATCGAGTGAACATGTCATTCTATATTCCAAAATGATCAAGAAAACATGTCACTCTACATCCATAATGCATCAAGATAACATGCTACTCATCATCCACAAGGTCATCATACCCCAACGTTGCTACCACGAGTTTAGACTCAAGGTCTTGAATCCCCTACTTTATGATCGTGTCCGTCATAGTTATCATTACAATCTATTCACACTTCCCCTATAAAGGGTATTCATAACATGATAGTCCACCTATCATCAAAACCAGAACAATACCTATAAAGATAATATGATATATCAAAAAACAGGGAAGAGTATACATATATAAAGTGCATATAATATCATCACAAGTCATTATATCTAAAAGTACACACATATTATCAACAAGTCAAACATGATCTATTAGACGATCTAAGCACACTCATAGCTGATGGTTCTAGATGAAGCAAAAGATCCTTTTGGGTGTAAATCCATTATGAATTTTTTCAGATTCTATGGATCATTCTAAAATTTTATAAGACATAAACATTACGACCAATGAAAATTTTCCATTGAATATTGATAAAGGAAGATTAAAACCAAGAGATAATTTTTTCACCTTAAATTTATAATAAATTTAAATACATCAGAAGAAGGAATACACCATCTTAGGGTTTTTCTTTAATGATGTTGTTGATTATCCAAAACCCTATTTGGATTACCATTTTTCTGTAGGGATTACCCAAAGTAGAGATCCCCTAGAGGCAATACACATGTGTTCCTTTGATCTCTGAAAAACATTGATGGATTGTCGAGTGCTAGCGTGGTTGATCAATTGTCTTGTGTTGTTTATCTTAATCACATCAAGTTTATTCAATCATGAAGTATTTTATCTTGTTTTTCTCATTCTTGAGAGGATGAGAGAAGGAAGAATCTAGATAGATTTTTTTGTGCACAAAGATTCTAAATTCTCAATTAACTCTAAATAATAGATGTAGCCATCTATTTATAGAGTTAGGGTTATGGTTAAAATATTATTTAATTACACAATGAATCTTAAATAATATAATTTGCTTTATCTGACCCCATTCGATATAATAATAATAATTTTATTATTTTTTGGCATATGCTAACTAACATAATGATACATATTATTTTATCGACTTTCAAATTAATATTTATCATCAAGAACAATCTTGGTCCGCTCCTCCTCCTCGATATTTATCAAATACCTGAATATTTTTTTTCCTAAATAGATATTCTCTTCACAATATAGAAAATAAATATTTATTAAATACTTAATAAATAAAATAAATATTATATTCACAGTCGGACGAATAAATATTTATTAAATATTCACATAATAAATTATTTATTAATGAAGAAATAATTTTTTATTAACTTGAGAATAATATTTTTTATCGACAAAACCTAAACAAAATTATTCCTTGATCTTGAGAATAATATTTATTCCAATAATTAATTTCAAATAGAATTTTATTGAGATCAATAGAAATAATTTTTGTGTGACCTTATAGGCTTCTTTTGAATTTGAATTTAGTGATATTGCCTAAAGTCCAAGAAAACTGTCCTACAACGGGTTAAGGAACCTAAGAGAAAGAAGTTAATATCACAATGTCAACAACCAAACATGAATGATTACTATTTAATATAATCATTTTTTACAATATCTCATCAAGTAGGTTTCACACATGTGTCATCAACCTATGTGTTTGATACATCTTTCTCTGACTATTTGAAATAAACTCATCATTACACCATGACCATGGAATTTAATGTGAAGATTCCATTTAAATCAAAGGGAAGAGATATCAACATCCATAAACATGGAAGGGAAAAATCCTTCCTCAATTTATTAATTAATAACACATCACTTGTGGTGCACCCAATGCATCAAACTTATCATCATGGTTTACGAAATATATCAAAGTGAATAATTCATTCCATGCATTAATAACAATATTAAAGTTTAAGTATCATTACACATGCTCAAAAATAAGAATATTCGATGAAACATAAACATACATAATTACCATAGGTGGGTATTTTCTCATAATCTTCCATCATAAAACTTAACAAATGTGAACTTTCTGATAATAAGCCTCATCTGCTTACAAGTGCTCACACATGATAGTCAACATTCTATGTGTCACATCATATAATGTTATCCGACCATAGAACTATATTTAATAATATCATCATTTAATTTTAAGGTTCTAATCAGAGTAGAGAACTGTTATGACCTTATCAATGCAATAGATACTCTATGACATTATTATATTAAAGTCATGTAGTAAAATGAAAAATATGTAAAAATATGTTTTATTAATATCCAAATATTGAAATATATATGCAATCTAAAGTACAAACAGCTAGTTCTAAAACACTAAATATAACAAAATCCCACATGGACTAGAGCCAACTGCCTATAAATTTCAGTATACTAGACCTCACATAATGGTTATGTTTTTGTTAAGTTAAGGATTTAGTTAAGGGGTTCACAACATTTTCTTTAGTGTATAATATACTCATTGTGACGTCACCTATTTGAGAAAAATCCCTCAAGGGATGATAATTACGAAGTATGTTCTTCATACACCGATGTGAACTTGGCTCATTTGCAAGAGACACCACTACAGTATTATCACAATAAAGTGTGATAGGGTTATTACTATTAGGAACCACTTCAAGATCATGGATGAAGTTTCATATCCAAATTGATTCTTTATTTTCCTTAGAATACACAATATGCTCAGACTCTACTATAGAATCTATGACCATAGATTTCTTTGAGATATTCCAGCTCACAACACCTTCTTTAAGATTTAATATATATCCTAACTGTGATTTCAGATTGTATTAATCTATTTGGAAACTAGAATCTACATATCCTTTGATGAATAGTTTCTCATCTCCTTCATAAACTAGAAAAATATCTTTATTGTACCTCAGATACTTAAGGATAGTCTTGAATTTCATCCAATGGAAGTTACCTGGTACAGATATCACATTTAATGTATAGGCGACATCTAACCTAGTATATAGAATATCATACACAACTGACCTAATCACCGATATGTATAGAGTCCTTTCCATCCTTGGTATTTTCTCATATGTATGAGGATACATTTTCTTAGAAATATTAATTCCATGTAACACTAGAAAAAATTCCCTCTTAGATTGTTCCTTACTGAATCACTTTAGTGTCTTGTCAATATATGTACTCTGACTTAGTCTAAGAAGCCTCTTGGATATATCACGATGGATCTTGATCCAAAAAATATATGTTAATTAACTTATTTCCTTTATAGATAAGCATGTGTTTAACTAGGATTTAACATATTGTAATACTTGTAATATCCCAAACTGGGAGCCACTAAATGATGCCCTGAGTCGGTGGGTCACATAGCCTAAAGTGCGCATCCTCCCATTCTAGAGGCTACCTACTAGTAGTAAGGGTACAAGTTAGTAAAATGGGGATACTATACCCTCATAATTAGAGCATCACAATGGTATAATACATGAATAAATAAACATCAGAATTATAATAAATGATAACTAAAAAACAAAAGTTCAAAGTTTAGATGATAATCATAAACAAGCCATCAAAATAAATATCCACTACCATATAAAAAATGATGCGATGTCATGTCTCTAAAAAATATATCATACAAACATGGTATCAGGTACACATACATACTGGTATATCAAAAGGACCAAAAAGATCAAAATAATATCTCCATATAGCATCATGATCCATAGCTTAGTCCTGTGCTTCCCCACTCCCATGCTATAGTAAATAAAGCATAAAAAACTGGGCACTTTCCCCTTTCCCTACCTGCATCTATATAATCTACCTGGGTACAATCAGATGGCTTGGATAGGGTGTGAGATAAAATTAGTAGGCCACCACCAATGGTGTCTATAAAAAATACATCTTACTCAAATAAACTATATTCATGTGAAGTTATAATAGGAAAATAAGAGACAAATATAATAAGTCTATGAGAACAAGCTGTAATAAAAAAGGCTATAACAGATGAACATCAATGTATATGAAGTATCAAGAATAGGTAGTAACCATATCAACATAATCTACATGTGATAAGAGTAATAGAACTACATGGGCCAAGTCCTGAGGTATATAATCAGGATGACCTATATCTAAAGATGTAAATGTATGTATAAGTCACAGGTTCCATACCTTGATCCTCCTCAACTTCTCCATACCATAAATAATCATAAATAAGGGTCACAGGTTCCATACCTCGATACACTAGCCATTTCATACCATGATGTCATAGGTTTCATACCTTTCTAATAAGCTGTATCCATACTAAAATATATAGGTTCCATACCTTAATAACTATAGGTTCCATACCTCAATAATAGGTTAGTTCCATATTGATAAGTAATAGGTGCCATACCTTTGTAATAAGTCGGTGCCATTCTAAGATATAACAACAACAATCAAGTAAAATAAAAAAAGACGAGGGCTATGTTAGTGACCATACCCATTTATAATTATCATTTAATCAACCATTTAAATCAATTTCATAGAATTTAATAACATGGAAAATGAGTAATGATCCTCTCTAACAATCAAATTTAATTCATAGAGTATCCCACTACAAGGGTGGAGAGCTTACACACCCAAGGGGGTGGTTTAACTTAGGAAAGATAAAGGAACACACCACATGGGTGGCTCAGGTTGAGGTTGAAAACCTCAAACCACGATTAGGTGTTACAAGGGTGACCTATATTAGAATCAATAATTAATTTAAGTATTATCATTTAATTTAAAAAAAATGACCAGATGGTATGTCATGAGGCACAACGATGATAGTAAAATAGAAAACAACACCCTAGGTAAAAGGTATAGACCACCTACCTTAAGCCTATGGTAGAATACTCATCTAGTATCAGCCTTTGGTTTGGTCTAGATTGGAAGAAAATGGAAGAACATACAGATTCCTTGAAAATAGGACATATGAGATTTCACCAAAATAACACCAAATATGGTGAAATAAACCAAGGAAAGAAGGAAATGGACTAAAGCTATTACCAGTGGTGATCCAACATGATAGACGACATTGAAAAAAAAGGCCAGATGAAGATATGGGATCAAAGCCTAGGTTAGGACATGTAAGGACTCCTATAGTGGGCTTCATGTATGAAAGAGAAGAGAGGAGAGGGATTTTATCAAAATAAGAGGCCCTGCATCCTTAAAAAAAATTCCCAAGGCATTTACATGATGTGTAAACTTTACATGCCCTATGATGCTTAGGTTTTTCCCTTCCAGGGAAAAACCAATGCTCATCATGAAAAGGATCTAAAAAAACCTATACACATAACGTATTTAATATAAGTAGTGTATTTAAATACATGTTGTATATTTTTATTTTATCCAGGTTCCAGCCCCTCTTCACCCTTCCTTCAAAAAACAAGAAAGACCCACCTTAAGCCACGATTTCCAGATCTGAGCCAAAATAAAACCTCAAAAAGGGTTTAACCAAAATTTAAGGTATCCATACCTGATATGAAAGACAAAGTTCTTATAATATTGGTATTTTATTTCCAATAAGTATAATTTCATCAACATAAACTACTAAGAAAATTACTACACTCCCACTAAACCATTTATAGACACAAGGATCATATTTTTTATTTATGAAACAAAATTATGTTAAAGTTTCATCAAACTGAATGTTTCATGATTTGGATGCTTTCTTTAATCCATAAATGGATCTTTTCAACTTGCATACCTTGTTGGAATCCTTTGGAGTCACAAAACCTTTGGGTTGTTTCATATAGACATCTTCTTGAAGGTCCCCATTAAGAAATTCTATTTTAACATCCATTTTATAAATCTCATAGTCATGGTAATCCACTATGTCAAGTAGAATTATAATGGATTTTAGTATAAAAACTGGTGAAAAGGATTAATCTCATTATATGACTTGATGCTGCTTGAACCCTTTTGCAACCAATCATTCATTTTATGTAATGACTTGTCCATCCATGTCTAGTTTCTTCATGAATAACCATTTTCAACCAATGGGTTTTAAATTCACTAGAATATATAACAAAATATAGACTTAGTTTTGGTATATGGAATCCATTTTATAATTTATAGCTCATTTCCATTTGGAAACATTAGTGCCACTGACCAATTCCTTGTCGGTTAGAGGATCATTATTATAAACTAAAAATGAGTAACCAACCTTGGTGACTAGAAAAACATATCTTTCAGGTTCTCTAACCTCACTTATACTCCTAAATAGTACTTGTTTCTCTAGAATGTTCTCTTACATGGGGATTTTTGAAACTTTTTCCTGTGAAAACTCTTGTTTATCTTGATCTTGAACTTCATCAAATTATATCTCACTACCACTCTATTTTTTAGAGATGTGATCCCCTTCAAGAAAGGTGGCACATCTGTTAACCAAAAATTTATTTTTTGTAGGGTCATAGAGGTAATATTATTTAGTTTCCTTAGGATACCTTATAAAGATACACTTAGTCCCTCAAGGTGTAATTTTGTTGCCATAAATGGCCTTAACAAACACATATCAACCCAATACTCATATATGTGACAACATGGTCTTATTTCTATACCAAATCTGATTTGTAATATCAGTTTCTTCTTTAGTTTACACTTGATTTAGTATGTACACTATTGTTTGTAACACATATCCCCAAAATGATAATAAAATAATCACATGACTTATCATTGATCTCACCATGCTTAACAAGGTGAAATTACTCTTTTCATTTACACCATTCCACTGAGGTATATAAGGATGATTGAGTTAGGATAAAATCCCAAACTCCTGTAAATAATCAATGAAGTATTGATTTAGATATTCCACACCAATGTCTGAGTGGAGTTTCTTAATCTTCTTACCAATCTAGTTTTCAACTTCATTCTTATATTCCTTGAACTTTTCAAAGGAATATGACCTATACCTCATTAAGTATACATATCCATATGTACTTAAATCATCATTAAAAGTTATGAAGTATGAGTACCCATCCCTTTCTTCAACCAGAAATAGTCCACACACATCAGTATGAAATAATTCAAGAATCTCCTTATCCCTTTCACCTTTTATACTAAATAGGGTTTTGGTATTTTTTCCTTTTAAACATTCATAACATACACCAAGTAGTTTTAGTTAAAAATAATCCAAATGTCCAACTTGGTGTAGTTTAGTCAAATGATTTTTGTTTACATGACCTACTTTATGATTCCATATTTGGGTGTGGTATAAGTCATTTAAACTATTTTTTATCTATTTACATTACTTGTTTTTTGTCATTTAACATATAAAGACCATTTTTAAATGTTCCTTACCATAACACATGTTATATTTATAAAATAAGAAACATTTATTCACAAACTTGAAAATAAATACATATATATAAAGTCTAAATATAGAAATAATGTTTTTAGAAAAAATGTCTCATAATAGAAATATTCTAAAATCAAGATCATTCCTATCAGAAATGTAAGGTGGTGCTAGTTCCCCTATTAACATATATGGCTATATTGGCTACTCAAAAGTCTACCTCACCCTAGAAAATCTTCCAAAATCTAATTGGTTCATATATTTGATTACATATGTGAGTACCACATATTATATCTAATACCCAATTTGTATAAATAGATAAATTACACTCGATAATAAACACACATGAAGATTCCCATTACTTATTTTCCTAGGTGTAGTTTTTCTTCCAGTGTACCTTCTTTCCACACATGAAACATACAATATCCTATTATATTACTTTTCTCTTAATCCTTATCCTCTTGAAAAGGTGTTGTGAAGAAGCTTTAGATTTAGATCGCTTCACCTAAAATTTCCTTTTGTTCACCATAAGGATAAATTATTTTCATTCTTTATCTCATCATAAACTTGGAGAAGTAATGTGATAAGATCTAGAAGATTATTCTCTATTTTGTTCATATTATAATTGAAAACAAAACTAGAGAAGCTCCAAGGGAGTGATGAAAGAATGATATCAGTGCATAGTTCATTTAGAATCTTAAACCCTAGAGCCTTTAGGTGCTCAATGTAGCTAATGATTTTGACTACGTAAGGCCCATATGGAGTACCTTTTCCAAGTTCACTATGAAAGAGTGCCTTAGATATCTCAAACTATTATTTTATAGATCTATCCTGATAAAGTCCATAGAGATTCTGGAGCATGCTATAAGTAACCATGTCTTTATTCGACTTTATGAGTTCACTAGGCATAAATGAAAGCATTAAATAATGAACATTGACCACATCGCTTAGATGTTTATCATATACAGAAAACTCCTCATCACTCACCTCTTTATTAGGAAGATTATGAAGTGATGATTCTAACACATAAAATTTCCATTCATTAAGAAACACAACCTGTAGGTGTTTGAACCATTCCTGGATGTTACATAGAGTTAGAAGATGGTATTTCTCTAGAATTTATCATAGGGATAATGTGGTTGATGAAATTTACATTATTATAAAATATTAAAAGAGCATATTATTATTAATTTTCTTGATTATAAATTATGTGAGATATAATAATAATTTTAATTTTATCAAGTCTCCCACTATTTTATAAAGTCTCAATTTCCCTTACAATTGAACTTTAAATTTACTATCACTCAATAAATTATAGTGTAAAAGATCTATATTTACCTTCTTTATGATCTAGACTATGACCATGAGAACTATACGAAGGTATATATTTAGGTGGTATTTCCAACTGAAAACTAGAAGCTCCTTAAACTGTTGAGTGGACTCCCCAATCCAAAAATCCTAACTGAGATTTCCTCAACACATACCTACAAATTTGTATTGAAAATACCATGGTCATTAAATTCAATACAATTTCAGTTGGGTTGACCTATTACCTTAGTTAATACTCCCTGATAATTAAAATTACGTCTGACTATGGCCTGAACTAACACTTTAACAATGTTTTCATCTTAATTTAGATGATGGAAAGCATAATGACTTAATATTAACTTGAGTGATTTTGTTTTATTATGGCTAAAATATTTCTTGTTTTATCCTTTACATGCCTTTTTAATATTAAGTAGATTTTACTTAACTGGTTAACCATGTTTCAATAAAACATTTACGCATAGTCCATTTATTTAAATTTCATCTTTGTATATTAATCAATTTATTTATATAATTGTGGTCTTGAATCTATAAAATAAATCAATCATAAGACTGATATAAATAAATAAATAATAAATTACATGATCATGAGATAATATAGCGGTTTATTTACTGGGTGGATAATAAATCAACCTATGAACCTTGGGGAAACTCCTTGTTCCAATCTGGGTATGAGCTGTAACATTCCACTTGTCCACCAATGTAACACCTAGGTTGGATTCATCTCGGTTTTGTCCTGAACCACTTCCATGCACCTTGGAATACTCCTTTTATTACATATGTTTATAACTCACATGCAGTAAAGGGGAACCAAAGGATTGGTTAAGGGTAATTACATAAAAAACCTTGGACACATAGGTCCTACATAATAACAAAGGGAGGTATGTCACACATTCCATCTTATTTAATTTAATAATAAATAATTTCAAACCCATACAACAAAATTAAATTAAATAAAACCAACTCATACATAGGTCTATTCAAAGATCATTATTGTTCGTACACATGAAACGAATACAAAAAAGTATGCTAGTTAACATTTACTTTAATTAGTTCTTTATTATTAATATAAATGCACTTATCAATCAAACAATTAATTATCTTTATCTTAGTGACCATCCTAAGTCTCATGGAGATACCCATTATAAATTCATTTAGGGAAAATAAATGAAAAGACCAATAATTATAGATAATTATAAATAATTAATAGATAATTATAACAAAATAAATTATGTGTAATAAAGAATTCATCAATTATTCAAAAAAATTATTATATAGTCAAACACATCTAATTCCAAAAGTGTAATTGAGTTTTAATGTTGCAAGTAATTATTTTAATGTAATTTAATTCTTTATTTTATTGGGAGACTACATAGCGTGTACTAATAAGCTACACATTATTTTTTTCTTGTTGTGTATCCAAGATAAATTCATAGGGCCTCAATGTGTATCTCAGCCAAATTAAATGACCCGTGTAAGAATCTACGTTTTTTCGGACTGGGATTTTGATTATAAATTTGAATTTTTTCTTTCAGATGCTTATAAGGGGCAAAATGGTTAATTTACCCTAGAATTTGATATCAAATAATTATTATAACCTATATGTTGGTCTGAAAATATGATGTTTACCCTAATACAAGAGTTTGGTAGAATTCCGAACCTTTCAAATTTATGTGGAATAATTAATATTTAATATATATTTAATTAAATATTAATTTATTTTCACAAATTCATTCAGTGATATATTTTGAATGGAGAATTGGATTGAGATTCCATCTCCACTATTGAGTTTGTAATAGGGGGTTTTGTCTAGGTGAGTCATAAACTCAGTTCGGGTGTTAGGTCCGGCCCCAGACCCGTTTTCTTTTTCTTTTATTTTCTTACTCTTCTTTTTCTCTCTTCTTTTCTTTTCCTTCCCTAGCTTCTTGTGTACTCTACTTTGGGACTCCTATTTCATGAAACTGATAGATAAAGTGATAGGTATAGAGAGAGAGAGAGGAATATGAAGGGAGGTTCTTCCATGGATCTCGGGAGGAGTTGGATTGCCATACGGTAGCTGTGGACCACAGAAATAGGTAAAGATTCAACCGATTCCTCCCAAAGGTAGACCATTTATAATTTTTTCCATAAATCCCCATATATTTACTATTTTCATGTTTTAAGGCCTTATTATCACTTCTCAATACCCTGAGTGGGTCTATCTATACCTTTTGAGGATAAAATGAGGGTTTTGGGTTGATTTGAGGGGTTTCCCATTCAGAAATCTCAATCACACAACGTGTAGTTCATGAACACACATCGCGTGTTATTCCTGTTTAGGGAATATGGCTTTTTAGATGTACATTCCATGTATGGTGTATATATTTCATGTAATGGGACTCGATTGTGTAATCGAGTACTCGACCATAAAACCCCTGTGAAGGCACATAGCCATGTAGAGTACATGGCCAAACCTCATTTGGGTTGCACGCCATGTAGAGGTACACGAACCAAAAAAATACATGGACAATCTATGTGAGGTATAAGGTAAGGCACCTTGTGTAGGGTACACAATATATACATGAATCACATTCCATGTTCTTGGGTTTTACATGCCAATTCCGGCGGGAGTACAAGCCTAGGTAAGGCTTTGAGGGTACATGTCATGTACTAGGGTATACATACTGTGTATGCATCCCTTACTACCCTTCTGAGGGGTTTTCATGTATTTATTCCCTGGAGATAAAATTAGATGTAAGAGTATTCCATTTTGTGTGTCTCTCCATACAGATCATGATGGTGACTCCCATGAGGCTATTTGAGGACTCTTAGGAGGTGTTTTGAGCATTTTACTAAGCGAAGAGGTTATTCCTCCAAAAATTAAATCTGGTTATCTCATGAGAGTGAGACCATTAATCCAAGATAGTACATGAGTTATCTCTCTTGAATGATGCTTTTGTATCTATTCCTTTTAGGACATATCCCTTGCGAGATGTGCCCTTATAGTCTAGGAGGTTGTAAGATAAGTTGTTTATGAGGATCCCCTATAGGATGCCTCTGCTTATGTTTCAAACTAAAGGATCTCATGTAGGATGTCTCTACCTTGTTACTATTATCAAGCTTCCCCTGTGGGATTCATTCTCTTACATGATAAAATATGAAATCCCTTGTAGGATCCCTCTACTTATTTACACTTTTTGAGATCCCATGTAGGATGCCTCTTCCTATGTGCACTGTTATTAAGGGTCCCATGTAGGATGCCTCTTCCTATGTACCATTCCAAGGATCCCTTGTAGGACACCTCTACTTATTTACCATCAAGGATCCCATGTAGGATTCATCATTTTTCATTATCTATTGAGGATCCATAGTAGGATCCCTTTACTTATGTTCGACCTCAAAGTATCCCAATAGGGATACCTTCGTTTATCTATGGACTTAGAGGATCCTGAGTCAGATGAATTTTCTATGTCTTGACTTAAGGGACCTAGTGCGTGTCCTGGCGTTGACCAACCCTAAGCTAGTGTGTTGGGAGTTTGGGTAGATATGGTATCAGTTGTCACTCTAGAAACCATACCGAACATGTAAGCCCATGAGACTGAGGCAGTAGTGGTGGGTTTAATTGTTTGACCACCCTCACTCTTTATTTATACTTTCACTTGGTTACTTTTCATGAAACTATGACTACTAGAGGTGCTTCCTGGTGCTTGGACCATGGGGTCTAATTTAATGTGTTGCTATGATGAATATTTAAAGACATAATTCATAGGATCCAACTATCGATCCTTAATATTTTGGGATTTCTAGATATACTTCCCAGGATCCAGTTATTAAGCCTACTATTTTAGGATTTGCATACATACTAGTTGGAATTCATCTTCTAAGCCTTATTTTATTGGGATCACTCGAAGTACTTCCTGGGGTATGGATTCCGAGCCTTACTTGATTTAATGTCACTTTTAGTATTATAAAAAGTCCCATTTTTCACAAGGATTCCTCCATATTTAGGGATATAGAGGTTGGTTGATGAGAGTACCTTGAAATCCTTCTTATACCAGGTCACTCTAAGAATGGATAATTCTGTAGATTTCTAGAGGATGCCAAAGGTTGCTGGGTCGGTGCATTTCCCCTGAGTAGTGGGATAATAATGAGCACCCTGAGGATGGAATTGATCACCTCATTTTATTCCTAAGATACTCCCCAGGGTATTTGGATACACCATTATGGTATCTGAAGATCCATTGTGCTGTTTTTTTAAACAGAGTTTTGTTTTTGTTGACGACATTTTTTTTTTGTAAATTAGGTGAAAGATGTATTGCTGGAATTTTATAACTTGTTTTTTAAGAAGTTTCTGAGAATACAGTTGAATAAAGTGTTTTTAAAAAGTTGGTGATCAGTTGATCCATCAGATATAGTCTATCAGATTGAGTTTTTTTTGAAAATTCAGATGTTGTAAAGAATTAAGTTTGTAAGTTTTTGATGGGAAGTCGCAGAACTTTCAAAAATAAGCCAAATGATGATTTTATATTATTTAAAGTTATTAAAACATCATGAATAAGTCATGATACAAGTTGGATTTTTTATAAGGAAAGATATGTGCGAGTTTTTGGAGTTTCCAAAGTTGATTTTTTATGATATATATCATCAGATCCAAAGTCAATAGATGCATAAGTTGTCAGAAGACTAGAATTATAAAGTTGATAAAGTTTGATAATTTTCAAAGTTTCTAATTAGATGAGATAAAAATACTGATCCATCAGACACAACTGAAAAAGGGCTATTTCCATGGTTCAAAACCGTGGCAATAGGCCCCAAAACCATGGACAAAGGCTACGACCACGATTTTGGATAACCGTGGCTGCTATCGCCGTGGAAGCAGGTCCCGACCTATTGCCACATTTTTGAAAACCATGGCAATATGCCTCCAAATTTAAAACCATGGTTCTTGACCTATAGATAAAGTTTAAACCATGGCTATAGGTGGCTATTTCCATGGTTTTAACCATGGAAATAGCCTCTAAAAACCGTGGTAATAGCCAAAATTATAAATGTGCCCAACGGATTTTGATCCCTGCACCTCCACCATACAGTCCCGCACACTTACCAATAAACCATGACACAATTTGGGTATATATATATATTATGATATATATATATATTAATAAAAACCATGGGAATAGACTCAAAACCGTGGTGATAGGGCTTCCTGCCAAATTTTTGGCGGGAATTTTTTTCCCTGCGGAAGCATGGGAACCCTATAGCCATGGTTTTGGAGAACTGTGGCCATAGGGTAATGAAAAAATTGGCCTATGTCCATAGTTCAGAAAACCGTGGCTATAGGCCATGGAAAATAAGCCTATAGCCACGGTTTTAAAACCATGGCTATAGGCCACAGAACCATGGTTATAGATCCATGGAAGTATCTCCATTTTCTAGTTGTGAGGCAAGATGAAGATGGTGATCTATTAGACGATATATAGATACTAACCCATTTGATAATGATCTATTAGGAATATCGAAGATGATCAGTTGAATAAATGAGACAACTCAAGAAATTTGATTGTAAATATGATAAAAGACTAAGGAGGAGATCATCTCTATTATTAAAAAAGAATACGAAGAATTTTGAAGTTGATCGGATGTAGTATCTATTCAAAGAGTTAATTTTTTATATCAGATAGATCTAATAAGACTAGAGACGGTTTCTGAGTTTACAAAAGGGAAGTTTTGATCCAAGACATCAAGTACTGATTCATCAGATGAGATAACGATACTGATTCATCAGATGTTATTTTGACACTGATCTATAGAATTAGTTTTTGACATCTCTAAGTCATTGAATTAAGATTTTCATTAGAAATGGTTTGATTAGACCGGAGAGTATATGAACTGATGAATCAAGTTTATAAAAAATGTGAGGCATACAAATGTTTTTATTTGATAATCATTATAGTTTTCTAAATTATTTAGAAGTTTCAATGATTTTTAGAATTTTTAAGTTTCCTTGGAGCATAAGAGAGAGGAATAATATTTTTTTTGTTTTCAATAAATCATGGGAAAAATATGTGAATTATTTCTATTAGGTGAAGAGTATCTGACATAGGAATACTAAAGTCATAAGTTGTGATATTTTAAGAATTTCCATCAGATAGAATATGTTTTTAGATTTTGAGTTGAGAAAAATTTATAAGAATTAATAGATGTTCTATACTTTAAATTGGGTCAAGAGAATCTAAATGATAAAAAAGTTTCAGACTGAGATGTTCTGAACTTGCAATTTCCAGAAAAATCATTTACAAATTATGAGATGATGGTTGAATATATCTCAAGTGGGTCAAGAGGATCAGACTAATGATGAGTTTTTGGGATCATCATTTCTAGACTGATATTTTTAAATTTGAGAAGAGTTGTAAAGATTAAAGAAGTTTTGAGAAGACACTAGAAGAGATGAGAAGGTTTGAAATAGTCAAAATGAAGCTTAAATGAATGTGAAATTCAGGGTTCTGAAATTTGGGTTAGTGGAAAAAATAATTCATTTTCCCAAATTTACTATTATGTGATCACCTATAAATATATTTGGAAAGTACAATAGTACTGAACACTGTTCACTAGTGCATAAAAGATGATACTCTTCAAAATTTGTTTTAGAAGTGATTTTTCTAAAAGAATTTGATTCATGTTGAAGAAGAGTTTCTAGACAGAGAATCCTGATCAGAAGATTGGACCAAGGAAAGTTTAGATTACCAGATAGAGATAATCAGAATGAGGGTATCAATCTATGTTTTGAGTAGTTTTTTGATAATTTCATATTGAGAAGAAGAGTGCTACCGGTCTGAGGATATCAGACACAAGCCATCAAATGCTGGAAGAATGGACAAAGGATAATCAGACATAGTGTTCTAGACTAACCTTTTTGGAGTAGATATTTTCAAAGTTACTTTTATTATAGTAGCTCAATTTTTGTAAGATAAAATTTGTAAAATAATTGGAGTTAGTATAATCATTCCCATAGAGTGATAGAATGTGTCTAATGGGAGTTGACACAAGTTGTATTCACTTATTTATAATAGTGAATTTCCATATACCCATGAGAGCAGATATGTAAAGAACATAAGTTCTCAAATTGAGTACGGACCTTGTAAATCATGCGTGCCATGTTTACTTTTCTATTTCTACATGCACTTGATTTTACTAAAAGTTGATAAGAAAGAAACTCTAACAAGTTCAAGGGGTTAAGTTTTCTAAAGTTGAAATTTTATTAAGAAAAAAATGATTCAACCCCCCCTTCTCTGTTGTTCTACAATCCTTTAGAACCTCAATTAGCATCACAACGATGGTTATCTTATTGAATTCTTATAACAGATAATGGAATCTCTGTTAATAATAGAGGAATTCCTATACTTGATGGAAAGAATTATCATGGTTGAAAAAATGATGATTCCATATCTTCTATCACTTGGAATGGAAGTTTTTGATATTAATAAAATTGAGTTTCCACCCATTAAGAAATATGTTCAGATAAATTTTAATGATAAGAGAAATATTGAAGTTAATGGAAAATATAGAAATTATATTCTTATGTTTCTATTAGAAAATGTTTATATGAAGGTGATGGGTCTCAAAATAGTAAAACATATGTGGGACAAGATTGAAAGTATTTTAGAAGGGAATAATAAAGTAAAGGAAACCAAGTTAAAAATTTGGAATAGCAAGTTTCAAGATATAAGAATGATAGATGAATAAACTATTGATGAGTATGTCATCGGAGTAAATTAAATTGTTTGCAATATAAAAATTTTCAAAGATGTCTTGGAAGATTCCACAATTAAAAATAAACTCATGAGAAACTTTCTGATTAGGTTTAATTCTAAAATTTATACTTTATAAGATAAATATAATTTATCTCTAGATAAACTGTATAACTTTCTTGTTGCTTATGAAATGATAAAATCTCCAATGTTCAAAAATAAGATGAAAGATTAAATGAATTTTTAAGCTATGAGAAAGATGAAAATTCAAGATGTTGAAGATATAAATCCTTATGATTCTAAAGATAAATATGATTATGAGTTTAATGAAAAAAATCACATCTATTATCTCTAATAATTATCAAATATGAAGATGAAAGTATGCAGGAAAACTTCCTCTCAAATGTTTTGAGTGTGGTGGAATCAGTCACTTTTTTATGAATTTCCCAAAGAAGAAAGTTTGAGATTGTTGAGATGATTCTGATGAAAAACCTCGATAAAAGAAGTAGAAAAAAATTTATATAGAAGAAAATTCATCCAAAATATAAAATAATTTCACTAAAAACAAAATAAGTATGTTGAGTATAAAAGCTGATTCAGACTCAACTAAAAATAATTATTTAGAAGATGAAAGTTTAGAACATTCATTGAAAAATTTGAGAAAACAAAATATTCCTTAGATAGTATAGAAGAAGAAGGAGGTGAATAATATTATAGATAGTATTATCTAAGATCATAACTTGTTGCATATCTTGAAAAGAATAGAACTCTCAAGAAATAAATCATAATGATGAATAAAGATACTATAAAATGTGTTGAAGGTGAAAAATATGTTGTCAAGAAATAAGAAAAATACATCCAGGAGATATTATGTTACAAACTAATAATTTATGAACAGGAAAAAATGATTGAAGATATCAATAAGAAGTTGGAAGATAAGGAATTTTAAGTTAAAACATCTTAGTAAAAATTTATTGGGGCCAAAAGTAATTTAAGAAAGTTGAATGATAATTTCAGTAAGGATTTAGAAGTTAAAGATGAGTTATTGAAAGCTGTTGAAAAACATCACTCCAAGAATCAGGTGAAATTTACACCCACTAAACTAAAAAGTTCATCTGAGTTTTCTAATATTTTAGGTGTGAATAAAAGTGTTGGAAAATCTTGGGTTGAGAAAGGATATGAAAAATATATCACATCAATAAAAGTTGAAAATACCCCCTAAAAGACATCTTCCACATGACCAGAGGTAACTGAAGTTGAAATATATTTTGAACCTTAAAAATTTTATTACAGGGAAAGATCATTCTTCTATAGAAAACCAAGATTTGATGGGTTCTATTGGAATTGTGGAATTTATATGCACAAAGCTTACAACTATTTCTATAAAATTTCTCTTCTAGGAAAGTGGTTTGAACAGAGTGGAAGAAATGGTGGAAGCAGAATCAGTAAGTTTCCTAAGTCACAAGAAGTAAGAAAAGTAAAATATCAAGATGTTAAAAACTTTCCAACTAAAAATTTGTTTGATTTTCTGGAGGAAGTTTTTATAAGATGTGATCAACCGGGTCACTTTTCTGAAAAATATATGACAATCCTTCCTAAACAAGTTTCTTATAATAGAAAAGAAAAGGAAGCTAGGATAATTAAAGTTGAGGAAAGATATTTTGTTATTGAGAATACATTGAAAGCTATAAGAAAGACCAAACCATAAATACTTGATAGTGGTTTTTCATCACACATGATTGGTGATTTGAAAATCTTAATAGATATTGAAAATTTTGATGGAGGAGATGTTACCTTTGGGAATGATAGTCCCTTAAAAACTAGAAGAATAATGACAATTGAGATAGAAACTTAAAAACTAAAGTCTAAGGAAGTTCTATTTATTGATGAACTCAAACATAACCTACATAGTGTGAGTCAAATTTGTGATGATGGAAAATAAGTGATATTTAGAAAAGATTCTTGTATCATCATAAGTATAGAAGATGGTAAATTTATAACCAGAGGAGAAAGAACCAGCAGAAATATATTTCAAATAGGATAACTTAACAACTTCTGTTACTTGAGTAATTAAGATGAAAAAAATTTGTGACATCATATAATTAGGCATCTTAGAAAAAAAATATGAAGAAAATTTCTAAAATTGACGATGTTCAAAATTTTCAAGAATTGAAAAAAAGAGAAGAAGATATTTTTATAACTTTTCAGAAAGGGAAAATGTTTAATAAAATTCATAAGAAAGTTGATATTCATTCCACCAGACCTCTTGAACTTATTCATTTCAATTTATGTGGGGTGATGATACATAAATCAATAAAATGAGTTTTTTTTACTTTCTCACTTTTATTGATGGTTTTACCTGAATGAGAAATATTATTATTATGAAGCACAACTAAAAGGTATTAGAAATGTTCAGAGTTTTTAAAAGAGAAGTTGAGAGAGAAATGGGTTTTTACATAATGAATTTGAGAACTAATAATAGAAAAGAATACACATGTAATTCCTTTGAATTATATTTTAAGGAACATATAATTAAACATCAGTACACTTCTCTATACACCCCTAAAATAAATAGAGTTTTAGAAATGAAAAATATAATTTTAGTGTAAATGAGAAGAAGTATGTTGGAAGGATATATACTTTTTAAGTTCTTCTGGAGAGAAGCCATTATAACTACTATACACGTGAAAAAAATATGTTTATTGGGACTGGAATCAAACAAGATTTCCTATGAAATGTGGTATAACAAAAAACATTCATTAAAACACTTCAAAGTTTTTTTAATTCTATGTTTACTAAAAATAAAAAATTCAGATCTTGGAAAATTTGATGAAAAATATCATGAAGAAATTTTAATGGGATATTTTACCTATAGAAGAAGTTATAAATGTTGGAATAAGTGTTTACAAAAGTTGATGGATTCATATGATGTAAAATTTATTTAAAATCCAAATTCATTAGTAAAATATGTTAAAAATGTTGATAAAGACAAAATTAATATTTATAATGAAAGTGAAAGTGAGTTAAAATAGACTTATCAAGATTCATAAGAATCATGTGATGAGGAAATTACAGTTAGCAGAGAAGCTTTAAAATTTCCTACTTTACAAAAAAATTTGAAATTGAAAATATTCTTGGGAATTATAAATATTCAATTTAGATAAGAATAAGGTTGATATTATAAAATTAAACATCACTCATTTCAAAAATTGAACCAGAATCAATTTCAGAAGTAGCCAAACACAAAGAATGGGTTGATGCTATGAATGAATAATTAGATCAGATTAAGAAAAAAACACTTGGGAACTTGTTCCATGTCTAGAAATAAAAAAATGGGTGTACATAAACAAGTTCAATGAACATGGATAAGTTTCAAGAAATAAAGGAATACTTGTTTATAAAGTCTATGCATAGGTGGAAGGTGATGATTTTTAAGAAAACTTTTCCCCAATTGAAAGAGTAGAAACTATTATAATGTTTCTAGTAGTAGATGGACATCTAAATTACAATTTTTTTTTTCAGATTTAAGTAAATTAATCTTTCCTTAATGTTGATATTGAATAATAATTTTACAATAAACAACCACATGAATTTTTAATTTATAATGAAGGAATGAAAGTCTGTAAATTAATGAAAGTCTTGTATTGGTTAAAATAAGATCCATGTGCATGGTATTCCAAACATGAAAGTTGTTTAAAAAATTTAATTTTTTCTAAAGGAAAGGTTTATAGAAAATTGTATTTGAAAAAAACTAACTCCATCACTCTAATTGTAATTGTGTATGTTGATGATATAATTTTTTCTAGAGATGAAGAAAACATGTGTAAATAATTTTTTGTTGAAATGAAGAAGAACTTTGAGATGTCAATGTTGGGATAATTAACATTATTCCTTGGTTTACAAGTTCAAAAAAATAAAATTACATTTTTTATCTCCATAAAATTATGTCATAGAATTGTTACAAAATTTTGGTATGAAATAATCCAAATAAGTTTCAACTCCTATTTCCATGAGAACAAAGTTGTGTAAAAATAAAACTGAAAAAGTGTGAATTAGAAAGATTTTCATAAGATGATAAGAATTTTTCTTTATCTCATAGCTTTAAGACCTGATATTGTTTATGATGTGACTTTGTGTGCCAGATATCAAAGTGATCTGAAATAATATCATATTCTAGAAGTAAATATAACTCTGAGATACGTTAAAGTAAAAACTTTACACGGTATTTTATATAAAAGAAGTTGTGAATTGAATTTTCTTGGTTATACTGATACTAATTGGGCTATAGATTGTAATGATAGAAAACTAACTTTAAGAGGAAATTTTTTCTTGGGAGAATGTTGTGTGAGTTGTTATAGTGAGAAACATAGTTCTGTAACTTTGAGAACAAAAAAATCAAAATATTTTGTGGCTACACAGGATTTTAATCAAATTTTATGGATAAAAGTTCAGTTTTAAGATTTTAAAGTTAAAGTTTACAAACCATTGAAGATACTTTATGATAATCAGAGTTTAATTGATCTTTCTAAAAGTCTAGTGCAATAATCAAGAACAAAATATATTGATATTAATTTTAACTACATAAAAGAGAAAGTTGTTAGGGGGATGATTTTGTAGAATATATTTCAACAAAATATAAAATTGCTGATATCTTCACAAAAGAAATACCCAAAGAAATAATTATGTAATTAAGGTTGAAAATTCATGTTCATTCTCCACCAAAGACTTCCTAGACATCTTAAGGAATTTCCCCACTGTAATTTGGATTATGTTGAAAAAGCGGGATAATTTTACAACTCTATTATACAAGGGTGAGGGAATTAATTTTATTACTTATGTGAATCCGAAGACATGGTTATCATAAAATGGGGGAGTAAAAGAAAAGTTAGAGGAAATGATAAAAATAAGGGGGAGTTTATCTTAACATAGATGTAATTTTTATTTTCACCAAGGGATATAATTCCTTCAAAAACATTAATTTATTTAGTAGTGTGATGTTAGGATACTCTTTTTTGAGAGAGGTTATGTTTTTATAAATTTTCAAAATTGAGTTGTGAAAAAAATTGAGTGTTAAAAAATTAATGATTTGAAAAATTTGTTAATGAGTGTTGTTAAAAAATCCAAAGGTAGAGATTGAAGATCCTTTGCGATGTTTTTTTAACAAAATAATGTTTTTTGTAAAAACTAAATTTTTATAAAATAATGTTTTCGTAAATCAAATGAAAGATGTGTTTCTAGAAGTTTATAACTTGTTTTTTGAGAAGTTGTTTAGAATTCAATTTAATAAAGTGTTTTTGAAAAGATGGTGATCATATGATCCATCAAACACAATCTATCAGATTGAGTTTTTGTTGAAAATTCATTTTTTTTTGAAATAAAGTTAGTTTAAAAGTTTTTGATAGGAATTCATAGAACTTTCCAGAATAATTTAGATAATGATTTTATATTCTTTCACGTTCCTTTAAAATCACAAAGAAGTCATGATATAAGTTGATGTTTCTAGAAGGAAGGAGATGTGTGAGTTTTTGGAATTTCTAAAGTTGAAGTTTTCTAGATGTATATCATTGGATCTAGATGCACTGGATTTATAGGTTGTTATAAAATTGGAAGTATAAAGATGATGAAGTTCAAGAGTTTTCAAAGTTTTTGATCAGATGAGATGATGATACTAATCTATTAGATGAGCTTCAAATATCTATCCATCATATGAGATGCACATACCAAGCCATCTGATAGATATTTGTTATAAATATTAAAGATGACCAGTTGAAGAAATGTAAAAACTCAAGAAATAAGTTTTTTAAATCTAAGAAAGACTAAAGAGGAAATTATAGTTTCTATCAACTAATAATATGAATAAGTTTTAATTTATCAAATGAAATGATTTTTAGAAGAGTATTAGTTTTATATTAGAAAGATCAGATCAGATTGGTGGTAGTTACTGAGATTACAAAGGAAATTTTTTGATTCAAGGCATCAGGAACTGATTCATCAGATGAGATGATGATGCTGATTCATTAGATGTGATTTTGAAATTGATCTATCGAATGAGTTTTTTACACTGATATGTTATCATACATAGAGTTTCATAAAACATAGTTTGATCGGACTGAAGAGGAGATGAACTGATGGATCAAGTGGATGAAAAGTTTGAAACATATAGAGGTTAATACCATACAATCAGTGTAGGTTTCTGATGTCTTTAAAATTTGAAATGATGTTGTTACCCTTTCAAAATTTCCTTGGAGCATCAGAGTGAGAAATAATATATTTTTTTGTTTTCAATAAATAAAGGGATTTTTTTGAGTTATTTCAATTGGGTCAAGAGTATTTGATACCAGAATTTTGAAGTCAGAAGTTGTGAAGTTTTAAGAATGTCTATCATACATAATCTCTTTACAAAGTTTGATATGAGAAACATTGATCAGAATGAATAGGTGTTCTGTATTTTAAATTGGGTCAATAGTACCAGAATTATAAACAAGTTTTAGACTGAGATATTCTAGAATTTCAATTTCTATATAGATCATTTACAAATTTTGAGCTAATGGTCGAATATATTTTAAGTGGGTCAAGAGGATCATAGTAATGATGAGTTTTTTATAACTTTATTTATGTACTAATGTTTTAAAATTCTATAAGAGTTTTGATGATTTAAAAAGTTTTGAGAAGAAACTAGAAGATATGAGAAGGTTTGAAAAAGTCAAAATGAAGCTTAAATGAACATGAAATTAAAGGTTTTTGAATTTGGATGAGTGGAAAAAATACTTAAGTTTCCCACCTTTACATACATACATACATACATACATACATACATACATACATACATACATACATACATACATACATACATACATACATACATACATACATACATACATACATACATACATACATACATACATACATCCATGTATGTATGTATGTATATGTTTATATAGATATATGTGATGGAATAGGCCCAAATTTTTTTTGAATTAGGTAGAAGCAAATATGGTCAATAGGGATTATGGACCCAAGGATCGACTACGTTTCTTTTTTTATGTTATTGTTGTATTTATTATTCTATTTGTGTCTCATGTAAGTTGAGAATATTACATGAGCATGAACATATGATAGAATATTTATAGGTTCATCATTGGGGATGCCTAATGAGATTATTTCTCACCCCTGTATGTGCACCTCAGTGTGCATGCAGACCTTATGTATGCTTTTCAGGTTGAGAACATATTACATGGTCAGTAGTGATGAGGGATAGAGTTACATGATTGAGTGGATCCACTCATGTGGATTTATTTTTCTTAGAATGGAGAATATCAATAGTATCTTGGAGACCAACTATGATTTATATCTCAGAGTTAGTATAAGATCCTTTTACTTCTATTTCAGTTTTGTTTATGCACTCCTTCTTGTATGGTCGACCTAATGGGTGATCAGTGTTGTATGTATAACATGGCTGTTTGGGATTTTTTAGAATTTCATTTATTATTATAGCATGATTTTATTTCATTTATTTATTGCTTCCTCACTCTTTTTATTTACTTATTTGGATTATATCTAATTATTTCCACTTTTGTTACTCTGATATAAGGGAATAGACTCTCTATAGACACACCTTAGGCCCTTGCAACTAGTCGGTAGCCTCTAAAGTATGGAGAGGCGCACTTAAGGCCTTGTGGTGAACCTTCTTATATTACTAGTTTAGTGGAATCCGAGCCAATACATTACAAATTGGTATCAAAGTCACTAATTTCCTTTTGATTCACTATTTGGGATATAGTGGATAAGAGTATTAGGAATGTGTCAAAACCTATGATGGATATCAATCTGGTTCATCAAGAACACTTGTTTCGGTGAGAAGTTTTGGTTTCTAAGGATATGGGATTACTATTATAATTTGTGCTATTTTTTGTATGATTTTTACTTTGAGTGACACACATGTTGTGTAGTTGTTATTATTTAATATAGAATTATGGATCTTGGACCATTGGAAAGAGTACAATGATTGATTTTGACTCTTGGATGACAAAGGAAAGAGGAGTCTCATGAATCACATTTGGAATGTAGGATTCACATGTTATATACCTGCAAGTGTATGATTATTATTGGAGATAGAGGAACACTATTTAAAGTTTCAAAAAAACATAAATGGTGTTTTCTCATATAGTTTTTTGTTGTAATTATACTCAAATAGGATGACATTCATATATATTTCCTTCTGATGGAAGGCTATGTGGATCTATGGTGATATGTTTTATGGTGAGGCTAATGATTCATTCCTCACGCATGGGAGTTTCAGTGACCCTAGTAGGTAAATATGACACATGATGACCAAATTTTAAATCCATAATGGGGTGTTGTTTATTAGGTTTGGTTATTTAAAGTGTTATTAACATCCTATACTATTTTTTCCTACATATCATGGAATGAAATTCTACTTAAAAAATCCGCATGTATGATACGACATGGATCATTTATACGATATTGTGTGCGTACTACTATCCCTTATAGTTAAACCTTGGAAGTTGATGCCTTCACTTATGGTTATCTAGTTATATTTCTATGTATAATACGAATAGGTACAAAGAAATTTCTATAGAATTGGACCATGAGGGTTTATTACCATATATGAATGCCTGGTGGGGGTCAGTTCAGTATCTCATATACATTGATTTTGTGACCTCCAAGGAGCAATTCATTAAGAGGATACTCGAAGAGGATTAGTGACCTAGTAGGTCTATGATTGAAAATTTTAACCCTTATATGTTAGTTTTATATGTACCTCCCTTGTAGAGGTTTGAATTTTATGTTGGTGGTTAGAACTGTTGAGCAATGTATTGTTTTCAAACAATTCAAAATAATGTTTTTTAAAGGGGGAGATTATTTTAAATAATACTCTGTCTCTTTATGATGATTTTGATGCTCACAAATACCCTTAATTATTTACTAATTATTTCGTTGAGTATTTTGCAGGAATTTATTTTATTTATTTATTTCATACAACGAGATTTCATACTTCATTTATTCCGAGATCAATTTTAGCGCGTTCTGGAATCACTGTAGTGCGAGATCAATTTTAGCGCGTTCTAGAATCACTGTTCATACCCTACGTTGATGAACGTAACGTATGGATGAAAAGTTTACTTTTTATGTTAAAAGAAACGTATGGTTAAGGAACCTTACGTTATTTTGAAACGTATGGTTAATGAACCTTACGTTGTTGAAAAGTATGGAAGAAGAACATTACGTTTGGAAGGAACCTTACGTTTTTGTTGTTGGACAAGTATGGAAGAGAAACCGTACGTTAGTTTTCAGTGTTGAGTTTGTTTCTCAAAAGTATGGATCATCAACCGTACTTTTATAATCAACCGTACGTTCTTTGGAGAGTTGAAGCAAGACAAAGTATGGATGATCAACCCTACGTTTGAATACTGAAGAGAAAGTATGTATGTTCAACCTTACGTTTGAGCTTTCGTTCTGAACCTTACGTTCTGAACCTTACGTTCTGAACCTTACGTTTGTGAACCCTACGTTTGGAGCCACGTCATCAACCCTACGTTTGGCGTCGGGATATTTTTGACAGACGATATTTCCTTTTTCATTGGTCAAACAGGCGGATTATTAAGCGGATTTCGAGCCGATTCTTAAGTACGACTTTGACTGAATCAAAGACGATTTTCAACGGATTAATGATTGATTTAAACGGAGATTTTTATGCCGATTCTTCAGGGGAGTTACAACGGCTCTGTTATTTCATTTTTTTTAATATCGCGAATCTAAATGAGATTTTCATGGATCTATTTATGCGGAAGATTTTCTCAGATTTGAATATATATGTTCTATCTTGGAAACTTCGGATATATATATACACAGGAAAGTGTATGAAATATATAGATTGATCTTTTAACGAGAAAGAAACAGAGACTGTGTGAAGGCGTTCTTTTCTGGTGATCGAGATGAAGTGTAAAACCTTTATTACCGAAGGAAGATCTTGATAGCAGATTCACGTGTTCTACATCGACTATCTGTTGTGAATCTACTGCTGCTGAAGTTGTGAAGTTTCTTGTAATATCTATTGCAACTGGATCTACTCAGAACTGTTTTGATTACAGATCTTTATTTTCTGAAGACGACGATTTATCTACTGTCAATTGCATTCTGTTGCAATTGTGAAGAACAACTAGAGAAGTGTTTTCTTTATCGAAACCCTTTTTATTTTTGAGTGATCAGCTTCTCGTTCTAAGCTGTGTGGATTCGTGTTTGAACCAGGAAGGCTGTGTTTGCCTGAAACTTGTAAAGGTGTCAACTGCCTGTACTCAGTTGTGAACAAGTCTGTGGAAACGAGGACCAGATAGTGAAAATCGCCAAGCTCGTGGATTTGAGCGTTGGTGGAGTGGACTAGGGGCCTTCTGTTCCCCGAACCACTATACATCCGTGTGTTCATGCTTTTACTTTTTCTGCTGCATATTTAATCGTGCTAAAGCATAGTGGACAGAATTTGTCTAAATTGAAGAGATTGTAATAATTTTGAAAAGACACAATTCACCCCCCCTCTTGTGTGTAATCCGTAGATTCAGATCCAACAATTGGTATCAGAGGAGGAGCTTCTTATTTTTAAAGTCTTATCAAGCTAGAAGTATTTAAAGATTATACATAGTGTATCATGGCTGATACGAGAGAGGGAATGTCAATGGTCAGAGCACCTTACTTTAATGGAGATAATTATGGCTGCTGGAAATCACGTATGATTATTTATCTGAAAAATCTTGGTTACAAAGTCTATTCAAAGATTCTGACTCCCTATGAAATTCCTGAAAATCCCGATACATGGAGTGCTGCTACAGAGGCTGAGTATGACATGAATTCAAAAGCTATGAATGCAATCATCTGTGGTCTAGGACCGAATGAATTTAACAGAGTATCTCAATGCCCGACTGCATATGAAATGTGGCAAACAATAGCTGTTTCTTATGAAGGAATAGATAATGTAAGACAGATGAGATATGCAACTGCTAAATTAAAATTCGATACTTTCAGAATGATTGAAGGAGAGAGCATCACTCAGATGAATGGAAGATTGACAGAAATTGTCAATAATATAACAGCTCTAGGAGAACCAATCAAGCAGGATGATCAAGCGTTAAAGGTACTGAGAGTACTTCCTACTCGATGGAATGGAATCTCTGCAGCAATCAGACAATCAACTTCTGTTAAAGATCTAACTATGAGAGAGCTGATTGGTACATTGATGATGTACGAGGCTGAAATGCAAGATGAGGTAAATGAGCATAAAGTCTACATAAAAAGGGAAAATACTTCTTTGAAAGTGACTTCTCAACAAAAGGATAGAAAGATGAAGAACAGAGAAGTAAGTGCTAAATCAGAAAGCTCTGATTCTTCAAATTCGGATGAAGAACTGGCTCAGCTAGCCAGAAAATTCAGAAAGTTCTACAGTAAGAAGAAAGACTTCAAGAAATCCTTCAAGAAGGATAGCAAGGAAGTGAGATGTTATGAATGCAAAAAGATGGGACATATTAGACCGGATTGACCAAAATTGAAAGATGCAAAGAAGAAGAAATTCTTCAAAATAGATGATTATGAGCAGAAAGACAAGAAAGCTATGAAAGCTACTTGGAGTGTTTCTGAAGACTCAAGTAATTCTTCTAAATCAAGCTCAGAGAAGGAGGAAGCCAATTTAAAAGCAAATATGTGTTTCATGGCTGAAACTAATGAGGTACACTCATACTACTCCTCTGACTCAAATAATGAATCAAACTCTGAAACAAGCTTCTCAAATAAAAAACTTGTAGCTTACTGCAATATGCTTGAAGAAAGGTATGACTCATTATTTAAAAAATATAAATCTATAAATAACTTGCATAAAGCTATTTCAGATGAGAGAAATACTTTGCTAAAACAACATAAGGAATTAATTGACAAATACAACTCTGCTGACTCAAATAAAATTAATTTTGAATCAAAAATAAAAACTCTACAGGATGAAGTAGAATCTTATAAAAAGGCTGCATTAGTTTTTACAAAAGGAGAAAACGCCTTAAATGAGATACTTGGAAAAACTGTAATTAAAAAGGAAAGGTTTGGAATTGGAAGTAAAGGAGAAAAACCTAAGTTATACAAAAATTATTTTGTTCCTAGCACTAAACAGGTTATTTGTAACTTCTGTGGAACAAAAGGTCATATAGCTAAAAACTGTTTTCTAAGACAACCTCAAATATGTGGAATTAAGAAAGCTTATATTTCCAATGATCTATATGATTCAATCAATTTTAAGAAAACAAAGCAAATCTGGATACCCAGATCACTGCTTGCTAACACTCCTGGACCCAACAAAATATGGGTACCAAAGCAATTTGTTTGAATGTCTTTGCAGGTAGCAGGTCACCAAAGAAAGAAAGAAATATGGTATATGGACAGTGGCTGCTCAAGACACATGAGTGGAACTTCAGCTAATTTCTCTTCTCTTACTCGAAAGGAAGGAGGACTTGTCACCTTTTGTGACAATGCCAAAGGAAAGATTATTGGTATTGGAACAGTTGGAGATCCAGAGACAGTCTCAATCAACAAAGTACTTTATGTACAAGGGTTAAAACACAATCTGATAAGTATCTCTCAACTCTGTGATGATGGATACACTGTTGATTTTACTAAAAATAGTTGTACTGTTTCTAAAGATAAACTGTTTAAGTTTAGAGCACCCAGAACTGATAATGTTTATACTTTGGATTTGTATTCCTTGTGTAAACAACAAGTAAACTGCTTAACTGCTAATATAAGTGAATCCTGGATCTGGCATAGAAGACTTGGTCATTGCAATATATATGCTTTACATAAATTATCTAAGAAACATATAGTTTCTGATTTGCCTAGTCTCAAATTTGAAAATGACAGATTCTGTGATGCATGTCAGCTTGGCAAGCAACACAAATCATCATTCAAATCTGTTAATAAAGTTGCTACAACTAAACCTCTAGAACTTATCCATATGGATTTGTTTGGACCTTCAAGAGTAGCAAGTTTAGCTGGTAAATTATATGTTTATGTATTAGTTGATGATTATTCTAGATTTACTTGGATTTTCTTTTTGAAATTTAAAAGTGAAGCTTTTAGTTTATTTGAAGGTTTTTGTAAATATATTCAAAATGAAAAAGGTTTTAATATAATCTCATTGAGAAGTGATCATGGTGGAGAATTTGATAACCAGGAATTTAATTCCTTTTGCTCAAACATGGGTATTAAACACACCTTCTCTGCTCCAAGAACACCTCAACAGAATGGGATTGTAGAAAGAAGAAATAGAACTATTCAAGAAATGGCTAGAACTATGTTAAATGAATATAGCCTACCTATATATTTCTGGGCAGAAGCTGTTAATATAGCTTGTTATATAATGAATAGAATTTTAATAAGACCTATTTTGAAAAAGACACCCTATGAACTATGGAATAACAGAAAACCTAAAGTAAATTACTTTAAAGTTTTTGGATGCAAGGTTTACATCTTGAATACCAAAGATAATCTTGGTAAATTTGATCCAAAATCTGATAAAGGTATTTTCTTAGGATATTCTGCAACCTCCAAAGCTTATAGAGTCTATAATAAAAAGTCAAGGATTGTTGAAGAATCAGTTCATGTGAAATTTGATGAATCTGATCCTTTTGAGAAAAGGATAGAACAAATAGATGAACCTGATTCTAATGAAAACATGAGACTTGAGAATTTAAAGAATGATTTTGAAAATGATATAAAAGAAATTCAGTCCAGTTCAGAAGAACATGACACTGACGAACCTTTGAATGTAATGCCTAGATAGTCTAGAACCTTAAAGAATCACCCTTTAGAATCTGTGATAGGTGACTTAGAGACTGGTATTCAAACTAGAAGAAACCTTGGAAACATAGTTGAATTCTCTGCTTTCCTATCCCAACAAGAACCTAAGACCATAGAAGAATCCTTAGATGATGAGAGCTGGGTAATAGCAATGCAGGATGAATTGAACCAATTCAAGAGAAATAAGGTTTGGGAATTAGTTGAAAGACCACATGATTATCCAGTAATAGGAACTAAATGGGTCTTTAGGAATAAACAGGATGATCAAGGGATAATAACTAGAAATAAAGCAAGATTAGTAGCTAAAGGATATAATCAAGAAGAAGGAATAGATTATGATGAGACCTTTGCACCTGTAGCCAGGTTAGAAGCCATTAGAATCCTTTTAGCCTATGCATCTTATATGAATTTTAAATTATTTCAGATGGATGTTAAATCTGCCTTTTTAAATGGTTATTTAATGGAGGAAGTTTATGTTGAGCAACCTCCTGGTTTTGAAAATTCTCAAAAACCAGATTCTGTTTTCAAACTTACTAAAGCTCTTTATGGCCTTAAACAAGCACCTAGAGCTTGGTATGAAAGACTAAGTTCTTTTCTTTTGAAAAATGATTTTACTGTTGGACTGGCAGATCCAACACTCTTTAAAAAAACTGTGAAAAATAATGTTTTGTTGGTTCAAATTTATGTTGATGATGTAATTTTTGGATCAACCAATAAAATTCTTTGTCATGAATTTTCAGAATTAATGCAAAAAGAATTTGAAATGAGTATGATGGGAGAATTAAATTTCTTTTTGGGTCTTCAAATATTTCAAAAATATTTTGGAAATGTTTTAAATCAATGCAAATACATTACTGATTTACATAAGAAATTTGGACTTGAAAACAGCAAGCCATTTACAACTCCTATGTGTACTAATATAAAACTTGATTTGGATGAAACTGGAAAATCAGTGGACAACAAGTTATATAGAGGTATGATTGGTAGTTTGTTATATCTTACTGCTAGTAGACTAGATATAATGTATTCAGTATGTCTTTGTGCTCGATTTCAATCAAATCCCAAAGAATCCCATTTAACTGCTGTTAAAAGAATTTTTAGATATTTAAAAGGTACTATTTATCAATCTCTGCTTTATCCAAAAACCTCTGATTTTAATTTAATTTCATATTCAGATGCTGACTTTGGAAGCTGTAGATTAGATAGGAAGAGTACTTCAGGAACATGTCACTTTTTAGGGAAGTCTTTAGTATCATGGTCTAGTAAGAAACAACACTCAGTTGCCCTGTCAACAGCCGAGGCAGAATATGTGTCTGCAGGTAGTTGCTGTGCACAGGTGTTGTGGATGAAAAACACTCTTATGGACTTTGGATTAAATTTCAATAATACACCTATTTTATGTGATAATAATAGTGCAATTAATATTTCAAAAAATCCTATTAGTCATTCTAGAACTAAGCACATTGATATAAGACATCACTTTTTAAGAGATCATGTGTTTAAAAAGGATATATTTTTAGAATTTGTAAATACAAAAAATCAATTAGCAGATATTTTTACTAAACCACTTCCCACGGCAAGGTTTGAATTTATTAAGGGGGAGTTAGGTTTATTTAATTTTAAATAGTTTTTTTTAAATCTTATTCTGTTTTCGAATTCTGCTTAATTTCTGTTTTCCGCTATAAGTAATTTTATTTTGTTTTAAATAAAAGTAATGATTAGTGATTACACGGGAATCAAGGCTGTCAGAACCGTTTCACCTTCTAAACTGCTTCACCTTTTTCGGAAACCCTTTCGAAAACCTAAAACCGCACATCTGCTCCAAAACCCTTTTCTGAATCTTCAAACCCTAAACTTACGAACCTTCAGAAATCGTTGTTGGAATGGCAAAGACTAAGCGTCCAGATGAAGCCGAGAGCAGTGCTGCAAAGAAACCTAAGGTAGTTAGTCGGAAAATACTGCAAGGTAAAGTCATAGATTTTGAGTGGCTGTTTGAAACTAATTTACTGTTGAAGAAAGCGTTGTCGTTTCAAAGCCTTGAGCAAGCTTTTAATAGTGAAAATTCTGAGTTTCTATATGAGGCAGAAATGAGACATTTCTTTAGAACTGTTCAGTTTAGCCTTGGAGATACAGAGGATAGTTTATTGGCTCAAATAGAGGATAAGGACTTTTCAATATCATCTGTAGAGATAAGTCAAATTCTTAACTGCCCTCATGAAGGAGTTTTTCATTTCGATTTACGGAATATTGGAGATTCTGTACATAAGTCTGAAGACATTATGTCTTTTCTGTTTGGAACCAGAGTGATAAAGAAGATGTTTATTAAGGATTTGGAGCCCGATCAGAAAATTTTAGTAAAATTTGTTCAGACTGGTTTAGCACCAAGAATGGATGAGATGGAGAAAATCCTATACCCTGACATGTACATAATGTATCTTCTGATGTGTGATATTAAGTTTAATTTTCCTCGGTTTATGATAAGATATCTGAGTTACTGCTGTCAGAGTGAAGCAAGAATGACCTTTTTCCCTTATGGAAGGTTCATTTCTTTGTTTTTGTTTAAAAGAGGAATGATCAGATTGGTAGATGCTGGGGTGAAATGTCACCACAGTAATGTTTTTAATGCTGGAACTTTGAGGAAAGTAGGATACTTCTGGAGCACAATTAAAGGAAAACTCTTACCTGTTGGAGCTGAGGAAAACTCGGAGAGTGCTCAGGCTCAACCGGCTAAGTCCAATGAGGGACAAGCAGAATCAAGAGTTAGTACAGTGGCAAGGAGAATTCGTTTTGAGATGGAGGAAGTTGAGGAAGAGAGAAGTCAAGAAGGACTTCAATCTAGAAGGAAGAGGTCAATTGATGAAGAAATTATCTCTCCTGCCTTGAAATCCTCTGAACTGTTATTTTCTTATTCATTTGTGAGAGAAGCTGTTGTGGAGCAGACTGCACCGATAGAGGAACCAACAGCTCAAACAGAAACTCAAAAAGAACCTCAATCTGCTGCTGTGGCTATTGAAAAAGTAATTCAACAAGAACAACTTATGGAGGCAGTGCCTGGTGAAGAAGTGGCCCGACCTCAAGATTTACATGAAAATATTGTTCTTGACCAATCAGTAGAAGTCAGAGAGACTACTGTTCGTGATGAACATACTTCTGAAGCTAATACAGAGGTACTTCAGGAAGATTTTTCAGTGGAAGAGTTTCAGGCTTCAAAAGATAGTTCAGTGGATCAACCTTGTCAGGACAAGGACAAAGAACAGTCAGATGCAGATTCCTTACCACTTGCCCTGCTTCATCAACCTAATTCTGGACATGAGAATCGAGCATAGGGTGCCCCTGATTCGAGAAAAGAAGAAGTTGTTGAGTTGTACAAGCATATCTCTCAGTTAGAATCTGAGAATGTTAGTCTCAGAAATTCTCTGAACTTAGAGCAGTTGAAGTTTCAGAAGCTGAAAGAATGTACTGTTTCAAGACAGGAAGTAGATTTGTTTAAGACTGATATGCTGCATGCTGTTGATCAGTTAAAATCAGATATGGTAAAGAAAGATGATTTGTCTGAGTTGAAGATTTACATGGAGAATAAATTTGAGTCTGTTGCAAACAGTGCTGTGAGTGGATCAGGCTCTTCACCTGATTTGATTCGGAAATTTCAAGCAATTACTGCAGCAATGAGCAATATGAGTGACAGATTATACGATCTTCAATGTAATAGTGGCCCTTTGTCAGTTTTTCTAGATAATCAGAGATTTTTAGTGGATCAGTTGACATCTGGAGAGCAACCGATTAGGATTCTTTTGAATCAGTTATCAGAAAAACTGGCTCTTTTTGTTGAAAAAGAAGAAAGAATGCATGAGTTTTTCAGAGTTAATTTGATTGAATATATTCATATGACTCAAGAGAACATAGATCTTATCATCAAGTTAGGAGATGGGATGATGAAGAGGCTCAGAGAACAGTTTACAGAGATAAAGATCGCGATTCAAAGGAGATAGACACCTTTTTCCCTGTCTTATCTATGAACCTTGATTCCTCTGTATATCACAATCGTTTATATATAACAGCTTGTGAATGAAAATTCTTTTCTTACTTCTTTTTTGTTTTGTTGTTTATTGATTTATGATTGAGTTAGCCGGTATAACAAATTGACTTATTCATACACAGTTAATTATAGCATTTACTTATAGTTCAGTGCAATATTGAATGTGTTCAAATCCGCAATTTTTCATTCTTTTTGATATCACAAAAAGGGGGAGAATTTGGATAAACACAACATTTAAATTCATTTGTTTCCTATGAAGAAATTCGGATATATGGGAGAATTTGGATATATACGACATTTATCTTTTATCTATTTTTAGCTGAAAATTTATTTTTATGGGGGAGAAATTTTATTATAGTTAAATATTGTTTTAATCCTTTCAAAATTCTAAAATTTTATAAAACTAATTTTTCAATAAAGATTGCAATTAAATTAGTTCTATTATTTTATGGGTTTTGTGATCATCAAAAAGGGGGAGATTGTTGAGCAATGTATTGTTTTCAAACAATTCAAAATAATGTTTTTTAAAGGGGGAGATTATTTTAAATAATACTCTGTCTCTTTATGATGATTTTGATGCTCACAAATACCCTTAATTATTTACTAATTATTTCATTGAGTATTTTGTAGGAATTTATTTTATTTATTTATTTCATACAACGATATTTCATACTTCATTTATTCCGAGATCAATTTTAGCGCGTTCTGGAATCACTGTAGCGCGAGATCAATTTTAGCGCGTTCTGGAATCACTGTTCATACCCTACGTTGATGAACGTAACGTATGGATGAAAAGTTTACTTTTTATGTTAAAAGAAACGTATGGTTAAGGAACCTTACGTTATTTTGAAACGTATGGTTAATGAACCTTACGTTGTTGAAAAGTATGGAAGAAGAACATTACGTTTGGAAGGAACCTTACATTTTTGTTGTTGGACAAGTATGGAAGAGAAACTGTATGTTAGTTTTCAGTGTTGAGTTTGTTTCTCAAAAGTATGGATCATCAACCTTACTTTTATAATCAACCGTACGTTCTTTGGAGAGTTGAAGCAAGACAAAGTATGGATGATCAACCCTACGTTTGAATGCTGAAGAGAAAGTATGTATGTTCAACCTTACGTTTGAGCTTTCGTTCTGAACCTTACGTTCTGAACCTTACGTTCTGAACCTTACGTTTGTGAACCCTACGTTTGGAGCCACATCATCAACCCTACGTTTGGCGTCGGGATATTTTTGACAGACGATATTTCCTTTTGCATTGGTCAAACAGGCGGATTATTAAGCGGATTTCGAGCCGATTCTTAAGTACGACTTTGACTGAATCAAAGACGATTTTCAACGGATTAATGATTGATTTAAACGGAGCTTTTTATGCCGATTCTTCAGGGGAGTTACAACGGCTCTGTTATTTCATTTTTTTTTAATATCCCGAATCTAAAGGAGATTTTCATGGATCTATTTATGCGGAATATTTTCTCAGATTTGAATATATATGTTCTATCTTGGAATCTTCGGATATATATATACACAGGAAAGTGTATGAAATATATAGATTGATCTTTTAACGAGCAAGAAACAGAGACTGTGTGAAGGCGTTCTTTTCTGGTGATCGAGATGAAGTGTAAAACCTTTATTACCGAAGGAAGATCTTGATAGCAGATTCACGTGTTTTACATCGACTATCTGTTGTGAATCTACTGCTGCTGAAGTTGTGAAGTTTCTTGTAATATCTATTGCAACTGGATCGACTCAGAACTGTTTTCATTACAGATCTTTATTTTCTGAAGACGACGATTTATCTACTGTCAATTGCATTCTGTTGCAATTGTGAAGAACAACTGGAGAAGTGTTTTCTTTATCGAAACGCTTTTTATTTTTGAGTGATCAGCTTCTCGTTCTAAGCTGTGTGGATTCGTGTTTGAACCAGGAAGGCTGTGTTTGCCTAAAACTTGTAAAGGTGTCAACTGCCTGTACTCAGTTGTGAACAGGTCTGTGGAAACGAGGACCAGATAGTGAAAATCGCCAAGCTCGTGGATTTGAGCGTTGGTGGAGTGGACTAGGGGCCTTCTGTTCCCCGAACCACTATACATCCGTGTGTTCATGCTTTTACTTTTTCCGCTGCATATTTAATCGTGCTAAAGCATAGTGGACAGAATTTGTCTAAATTGAAGAGATTGTAATAATTTTGAAAAGACACAATTCACCCCCCTCTTGTGTGTAATCCGTAGATTCAGATCCAACAAGAACTTGTGACCCAGTTGTGAGACTTGATCAGTAGGGCTAGGTGGGAGACCTAGAGGCCATTAGTTTTGACTTAGATCCTAGTAGGTTGATGTTTCATTTTAATCAAGGGAACCACATGATAAAGGTTAACCTAGGTTTATGGATGCCTTTTTAGGTGGGAAGCTAGCTTATATGATCATTTTGATACCAATGAATGGTTAGTTCTTGGGTTTTATCATATAGACATGCTGTTGAAGTTGGATTTTGAATAAGAACCTAGGGTGATTTGGTATCAATACTGGCTTCAACGGGTAGCTGTTCAGATACTTGGACCTATTTAATATTGTTTCCACTATCTCTAAGGTAGTAAAATAATGGGTATAAGGTTGTGTTTTGAATGATACTGGATGATGGGAAATCATGGAATAAATCATGGCATGAGTGAGGTGAATAATTTTGAAGTGGAAACCCAAGGGATCTTCTAGGTTGTTTGGACTGACATTCCATGTAGCATGATCAGGTTGGTTTTAATAGTAGATGACTCACTGGAGTATGAGTTAGGTGATAAAGGTATACACCGATTGAGTGTGGTACAATATAAATTGTAAATTGGTGAGTGGATGTGTGTGAGTTGAGAAATGATGGTTTCAAAGACTTGTCGTGGGAATGGTTTCCTAATATTTGTGGTTAAAATGAAGAATATACCTCCATGGTATAGGATACATCAAGAATGAATCAGGTTCAGTGAGGCGGTTGACCCATATTTGGACCTGGACACACATTTTTGGAAGATGTGGTGTTGGGAGTTAGTTAAAGGAAAGTGCAGTCCATTTGATGTGAGTATGGATTAGGAGAGATATACAAGAATTTTGATATAATATTAGTGTAATCTTATTTATAAATAATAATTCTCTATATCTTGACATTATCATGAGGAAATTAAAGGAGAATCAGTTATATGCTGATATACTTTTATTTTAAATATCTTTCCTATTTAGCAATGGAACCTATTGAGTTGCTCTTGAGGAGTGGTATAAGGTAATACTTATAGAGAGGAGTAGACTAGTGTCCATTTGAAGACAGGGACCCTCATTTTCAAATTTAAATTCTATGTTTTCTATGGTTTGTTGATCTTGGAGTTCGGTTATGAGATGACGATGAGGGCATTCCTATGGAGGGGAGTACAAAATCAGTCATAGTTGAATGTCTCCTATGTAGGTGAGTTGTAGATTCTATGAGACAAGTCATTGGATAGTAAAAATAGAATGTTTTCATAGATTATTAGGATAAAATAATGGATACTAGTTTTACCTCTAATGGTTCTTGAGGACAAGAAGGGTTATGGTGGGGATACTGTAAGAACACATGTTTTTCCGAACTAAAATTTTGAGTAAAAATTTGAATTTTTTACTTCAAATGATTATAAGTGAAAAAATGGTTATTTTTTCCTAGTATATGATCTTAGATAATTATTCTAACCACTCAACTAGTCCTAAAATAGGTTTTTTACCCTAGGGTAGGTTTTTTGGTATAATTTTGAATCGTTCAAATTTATTTGGAATAATTAATATTCAATATGTATTTAATTGAATATTAATTTATTTACACATGTTTTTTTGGTGATATATTTTTAATGGAGTATCATATTGAGAGTCTATTGCCGATATTGAGTCCAAAATGTAGAGTTTTTCCTATGAGAAGCATAAACTCAGGTCAGGTGCCTGGGCCATGCCCATACCCTTTTTCATTTTCTTTTCTTTTCTTCCCTTTACTTTTCTCCTTTATTTTATTTTCCATCCTTGGATTCTTGTGTACGCCCACTTGTGCCTCCTACGTCATGTAATAGAGAGATAAGGTATAGTTATATAGATAGAGAGATGAAGAGAAAGGAAGGTGACTCTATAGATCTTGAGAGGACCCAAATCATCATGCAGTTGCTGTGAACTGTGGAAATAGGAAAATATTCAATGTATTCCACTCATAGGTAGACTATTTTTAAGTTTTGTTGTAAATATTATTTTTTTCTATTTTTAAGGCCTTATTATAATATCTTAGGAACCTTAGTGGGTTCATCTATACCTTTTGAGGAAAAATTGAGGTTTTCAAATGGATTTGAAGGGTTTCCCATTCAAAAATCCCGATCACATGACATGTAGTTCCGGAACACACACCAAGTGATCTTCCTATTCAGGGAACATGAAATTTTATAAGTATATTCCATGTAATAGGACTTGACCATGTAAGAGAGTACTTGACCAGACAGCCCGTGTGAGGGTACATGACCATGTAGAGTACACAACTAGACCCCGTGTGGGTCTCATGCCATGTATAGGTACACAAACAGACAAAATACATGGTCATGCCATGTGAGGTACATGGGAAAGTATTTCTTGTAGGATAAATTCCATGTACATGACTCACATTCCATGTACTTGGGTTTTATATGTCAAGCCCAGCTAGAGTACATGCTCAGGTAAGGATTTGAGAGTACACACCATGTACCAGGGTATACATGCCATGTACTCCTCCCTTACTACCCTTTTGAGGGGTTTTCATGTATTTACACACTATAGTCATAATTGGACATAAGAGAAGTCCATTTTGAGTATATTTCTTCATAGATAATGTTGGATAAACCCTTTAGGTGATTTGAGGACTCTTATAAGGTGTTTTATGTGTTTTACTAAATAGAGAGGTTCTTCCTTTGGTAATTAAATCCATCTATGTCCTTAGAGTGAGACCTTTGATTTAAGATAGGCCATGAGCTATCTCTCTTGACTGATGCTTTTATAGCTCTTACTTTGAGGACATATCCCTTGTGAGATATTCCCTTCTAGACTACGAGGCTATGAGATTAGTTATTTATGAGGATCTCTTACATGATACCTCTGCTTACATTTTTACTTAAAGGATCCCATGTAGGATGCCTCTACCTTAAAACAATTATCAAGGGTCCCCTGTGGGATGAATTCACTTACATGATAACCTAGGGAATCCCTTGTAAGATCCCTCCACCTTTTTACTCTTTTTGAGGATCCCATATAGGATTCCTCTACCTACATGCACTATTATTATGGGTCTCATAAAAGGATCCCATGTAGGATTCATCCTTTTAACTTATCTTTCGAGGATTATTAGTAGGATTACTTCACTTATGTTTGACCTCATAGGATCCCAAGAGGGATTCATGCATTGATTTGTTGACTTAGAGCTGAGTAGGATGATTTTTCTGTATCTTGACTTAAGGGACCCGTTGGACGACCTAGTTTTTAACTGACCCTGAGCTACTGTGTTGGGGGTTTGGGTAGAGATGGTAGTAGGTTTCACCTTAGAACCCATACCAAACATGTAAACCCACAAGGATGAGGTAGTAGTGGTGGGTTTAGGAATTCGTCCACCCTAACCCTATCTTTATACTTTCACTTAGTTAATTTTCATGTAACTATGACTACCAGAGGTGCTTCTTGGTGATTAGACCATGGATTCTAATTTGACGTGCTGCTATGATGAGGATTTCTAAATGTACTTCATAGGATCTGACTATTGAGATTTAATATTTTGGGATTACCAAATGTACTTATTGGGACCTGGATATTGAGCCTTAATATTTTAGGATTTATAGACATACTACATGGAATCTGGATTCTAAGAATTATTCTATTGGTATCCCTAAACGTACTTACTAGGGTTCATCTTTTGAGCCTTATTTGATTGAATGTTAATGTTAATATTATTAGAAATACCATTTTTTATTGGGATTTCTTCCTATCCAGGGATACAAATATTGTTTGCTGAGAGTGAATTGGAACCCCTCTTATACTGGGTCACTCTAGGAATGAATAGTCTACTATCATTACAGAGGGTGCAAAAGGTTGTCGGCTGGGAACATTCCCCCCAAGAAGTTGGATGTTGATGAGGTCCCCAAGGATGGACTTAATCTCCTCATTTGATGCCTAGAATATAGTTTGGGATAAGTGGAAACATAATTACAGTATTTCCCATAATTTTTTGAGGTTGAGTATGTTGATCTAGTTATTTAATGATTTTGTGTTGTTGTATCGAATCATGAGAGTATTCCTTATATACTACCTAAGGGTCATCCCCCTTAGGCATTATCTGAGTTTCAATGTTGGGATTGCCTATGGGATGGGACCTAGGAATCTGACATTAAAATGTATTACATGTGGATTGAGTAGTATGACATCTTGATGTCACATTTATAGAACGCCCATTTGATACCTATAATCCTTCATCTTAGTTATTGGAGGTGAGTATAGGTGAACCCAGGTCTAGGAAATGTATCCCCCTATGGTGACATAGATTACTCAGAGACATTCCAACGCTGAAAGAAGTAGGTATTGTCGATTTAGATTAATGAACTAAGGATTTACTTAATGATACACGACATGGGGGGCATGACATCCAAATCATATCCCTAGTCACATGATGTCCAGTCGACTTGATCTTGGATTATATGATCGATTGTGGATTGAGTTTATTATGATGTTATTTATGGACACCTTAGTATGATGTCTTAGGTCAGTTCCATTGTAATGAACACACACACACACACATATATATGGGAAAATATATGTATATAGATATATGTGATACCATAGGACTAGGGAAATTTTTACTTGGTAGTAGTAGATATGGTCGATATGGATTATGGATCTAAGGATTGACTATGCTTCTTTTAATGTTATTATTGTCTTTATTATTCCAATTGTGTCTTATCCAGGATAATAATATTTCATGATTATACACTTATGAAAGTAGATTTATAGGTTCATCATTGGGGTGGCCTATTGAGATTATTTCTCATTCCAATACGTGCACCTCGATGTGCATTCAAACCTTATGTCTTCTTTTTTAGGCTGAGAACTGATTTCATGGTGGATAGGGATGAGGTCTAGGGTTTTATGATCAAGCAGAGCCACTCATATGGATTTATTTTTATCGGGATGGAGTAGCTTAATAGTGTATTGGATACTTGGTATATGGTCTAGATAAGAGTTAGTAGTAGATTCATGTAATTTTATTTAAGTCTCCTTTATGTGATCCTACTTTTATGGTTAGCCCAATGGGTGATCAATGTTGTATGTATGACATGAATGTTCGTGATTTTATAGTATTTCATTTATTATTACAACATGATTCTATTTCAATTAATTACTGCTTTCACACTCTGTTTATTTATTACTTTGGATGGTATATAGTTATTTCTACTATTATTACTATGATATGAGGTCATAGTCTCTCTATAGGCACACCTTATTCCCTCCCTTATGGTCGGTTGTCACCGACATATGGAGAGGCATTCTTGAGGTCTTGTGGAAAACCAGATCAGCACACTAGTTTAGTGGTATTTGGTTTGGTATATTACAACCTTTACTAATGAGTTACATGATTTATGGTCCACTTTCTATGTGTTTGTGTAACTCACCGATTGACTCAATATGTTCTTTAGATTTAGGTATTTATGATTCACACAACGTGTATAACGAATACACATTGTGTGTTTCATTATTGTTCTATGATATCAGTATCAGATGTTATAAACCATGTATTAGACCACACGGTTTGTGAAACCACTAAACCATGTAGACCACATGACGTGTATGCTAGTTACATGCCATGTGTTCCAAAAAACCGTGTTCCAGGTTTTCCCGATCAACATGAAGTGTAAAATAAATATACCACATTTAATAACTTCTCGACGTGTCATGTATCCCACAACACATCCAAGTGTAGTGAACTTGGGTATATAGTGTGTACTTCGGCTACACATCGTATAACCCAATCTACCGACCAAAATATCAGGTACCACATCTTAGAAACCTCGATAATTCTTCATATGTTCTTAATCCTTAAGAAAATATGAATCATGAATGAAGAATATTAAAATATAGAAAGCATGTTAATTAAAATTTGTATTAAATAATGAATAATCTTGAAATTGAAACTAACCACAATTTCATATATACAATCAATAATAAAATAACTAACTATAAATTAAAATGTGACTGCTTTGATACTACTTGATGGTTATAGACATAGTGGAAACACCTTTTGGGCGTATATCCATTATAGATTTTATCAGATTCGATGGATAATTTGAAAATTTCACAATACATAAATGTTAGGACCAACACAATTTTCCATGAAATATTAACAGAGGAATCCTGGAACCAATATGATATTTTTTTAAATTTATAATCAATTTCAATATATTGGAAAAAGGAATACCTCATCTTAGGATCTTTCTTCTATGATGTTGTTGATTGTACAAAATCCTTTTCATATTACTATTATTATGTAGGGAGGTCTAATGTATAACCCCTCTAAGGGTGATCCACATATGGTCCTTTGATCTCCAAACAACACCAATGGATTGCAGGGTGCTAGCATGACATATCAACCATCTTGTGTTGTTTGTCTTGATCACATGAAGATCCTTAAAGCTTAAAGGATTTTATCTTATTATTCTAATTCTTGAGAGGATAATAGAAAGATGGATCTAGATAGAAATGTGTTTTGTACAATTTTTCTTAATTCTCGATTAACCCTACATAATAGACATAGCCATCTATTTATAGAGTAAGGGTTAAGGTTAAAATATTATTTAATTAAACAACGACCCTTAAATAGTATAATAATAATAATTTGACCCCATTCCATATAATAATAATAATAATGATATAATTCTTTTATGGAATACACTAACTAACGAAATGGTAAATATTATTTTATCGGCTTTTAAATTAATATTTATCACTAGACACAACCTTGGTATGCTCCCCCTCTATATTCATCGAATACCTAAATAAATATTTAATCAAATATTTATTTATAAATAAATATTATATTCTCAATATAATCAATAAATATTTATTAAATATTCAATAAATAAAATAAAAAATCTATTCATAGTCTTGTGAATAAATATTTATTAAATATTCATGTAATAAATTATTTATTAACAAATAAATATTTTTTTATTACCTTGTGAATGATATTTTTGATCAATAAAACTTGAAAAAAAATTTCCTTGGACTTGAGAATAATTTCTATTTTAATAATTAAAATAAAATATAATTTAATTGAGATCAATAGAAACACTTAGTGTGTAACCCTCTAGAATTCTTTCTCATTGGACTTAGGCTGGCTTGCCTAAATACCAAGAATACTGTCTGCTAACAGGTCAAGGTAGCCAAGGGAAATAATTTAATGTCGTAACATTGACAAACATTCATGAACACTTAATATGTAATATAATTCCTTTATCATAATATCTAATTAAGTTGGTTTTACACATGTGTCATGAACCTATGTGCTTGATACATCTTTCTTTGACTATTTGAAATAAAATCTCTGTTACACTATGACCATGAAATTTAATGTGATAGTTCTATTTCAGTCAATGGTATGAAGTATAAAATTCCATAAATATGGAAGATACATATCCTTCATTGACTTATTAATTAATAACACATAAATCATGACGCAATCAACATATCTGACCTCTATATTTTTTTAAAAGGTTGGGGCTAAAGACTCATTTATTTTTAAATCAAAGCAAAGACCTCTTTAACTGGGTAGAGGGAGACCCATTCAATATCCCGAAGGCTTAGTGGGAATTTATCCCATTACATGGAATGTAGGACCAATTTTTTGTCCCAAGTTCCATTCTGTGTAAGGACCATTACACACGCTCGTAGATAGGAATATATGATGACACATAAAAATTATAAATTCCTCCATGTAGATCTATTCTCATAATATTCCATCTTGGAAATTACCCAATGCAAACTTTAGGAGAATAAGTCTCATCTTCTTATGAGTACTTGCACCTGACTATCAAAATTATATGTATCCCATCATCAAAATTATCCACCGTAGAATTATATTTAATAATATCATTACGACATTTCAAGGTTCTCATCATAGTAGAGAACTACCATGACCTTATCAATACGATAGATAATCTAGGACATTATTACATTAAATTCAGGAAGAATAATGAATAATATATAACAATATGTTTTATTAATATTCAAATCTTCGAAATATAGTCCAAATTAGAAATAGTTGGTTCTATAAAAATTACTCTAACAATATAATCAATCATATATCTTCTATACATATATTTATATAGGTGTATATATCCATGCACAATATGGAATAACATACAATGTAGAACAAGGCACGTGATCATGAGAATTTAATAGAAAAATAAAAATACAAGCGATCATCATCAACCAGGGTAACAAGATATATAAGAATACTCTTGGAATCAAGCAACATATTAGTGTCTCATAGGCCACACACACACACATAGGTGATAAAGGGAACTCAACCATGATGAAGCCTCAACCATCAATGGAGAACATCAAACTAATGATCAAGGGTCCTTCATGGCTCTTGAAACTTTGTACAATTACATTAGGCATGGATCCATTAATTAGTTAAGACTTAGGGATCATTAATTAATTAATAATTAATTTTTATTCACAATGCATTATGAATTTATGGGTCATTATCTCAATGTGATGAACCTCATATCACATGCTAAATAAACATGCATAATACCATTTGGTAGAGTACATGGGACCACCTACCTCAAATAGAGTCGACTCCTAATTGAGAAAATCCCAATAGATTTTTCTGAGTCACCCAAGTACATTTGACCTCCATCAACCAACATGAGGTCTTACTCATGCCCAAGCATTCCTAATTAATTAATTATAACTAAATTATAATTAGTTAATTGTTTTCATGGAAGCTCACTCTCAAGGTGAAAAGAATAATTTCCAAAGGACTTATCAGATGTCAATGCCGAGCTAGAACAATAACCAACCATTCGTGAAAGGTTCGTAACATGCTTACAAATTTACTCTAGAAAAAACCCTATCGCATGGTAACAAGACTAAGGCCAATTTAATATAATAAATTATAACCCTTATAAGAATTCTACCAAGTGAGGTACTATATCCACAACATTATCCAATGGAGTTCGACCACTCTCAGTGCACTCCTGGTTCTAAGATGAGAAAAATCCCCAAATCAATTCCATGATACGATGGAAAATTTTACTTAATTTGACCAAAAAATAAATAAAATTCCACCAAGGTACACACATTCAATGAAACACCATCCAATTCCATGCATTCATCATCACATGACATCCTATAGCCATGTTGATCCAAGGTTGCATCATTCTTAAATAATTACATTATGATCTGATGGAATTGTCACTAATTATATAATCATGATCATGCCAAGAATAAAATGTTTATCAAGATGATCAAGGGGAATTAGATTCATGGAGAATTAGGAAATAAATAGATCATAATGGACAATACTTACTAATTGGATCATCCAAGATGATTGATATTGTAACCCACCACCACACGAGGAATAAGGAGGCCAATATTGAAGGAGAACAAAGGATCTCATCCATATTATCCATTATATCTTGCTTAGATCCACCTAGATCAAGGGGATCTCATGGAGGGAGGATTGGAGAGGTGAAAATTTGAATATCCCTCATAAATTTGAGACAAGGATACTAAAACTGAGGGGTCCTTGGTTTTTTTAAAAGACCAAAAGTACCTCCACTTAATGCTTCCCGACACACCCCACCGACTACCCAGTTAGGTTCCACCAGCCACCCAATATAGGCTCACTGGATAGATGGTGAGTATTTTTGGGTAATAGTAATTATTCCTACCTCATTAGTGAGCTGATGTAGGCTCACTGGCTAGTTGATGAGTTTTTTGGGATGTAAGGAAATTTCCTTCCCCACTGACTTGCCGATGGATGCTACAACAACCTCAACTACTCCAGGCCTCCTCTGTTGAAAACTCAAGCTTCAAGTCTCCCACCAAGCTTACATTCAAATTTTAAAAAACCTATTTAAGTTTTTTAAACTTGAATCATCTTATTTTGACACCTGGTTCTCCAAATGAGTTTTCCAATATATGAAAATTTTTATACCCCTATAAAAAATTCAAGAAACATAATGACATGAGGTGATATAATCTCCCCACTATAGTGATTCTCATCCTCATGAAGTTTTAGTAGAATACAAATCACACATCTCAATACTCAATAATCTTCATTAACAATAATTCCTCCACATTCCATCCTTGAATTCCAAGTCACCACCTTAAGGATATACTTATTCCTAAATGTTCACTGGGCCCTCGTTGCATGACTTTAGGAACAAACACTAAAAGCCAAGCCAAAATATCATTGTCTTTTAACATATAGGCAATGATCACCACATCCATTGAACTCAAAAAACCATAGTGACCTCAACCAATTCCTTATAAAGCATGAAATTTCTCCCCATTATAGGAATCATCATATGGGAAAAGACTCGAGTATTTTAACAACACACATGATGCAATTTAGTTCCATCAGGCTCGATCAAACACAATACGTGGGTTAAATTCAATATCAAGGCCCCATTCAGGGTTTAGAGACAAACCAATGATTTTATACTAAATAACTTTACCTACACATGCCAGTATTTTCAAATGGACTAGAAATATTCTTAAACACATCATCCAAACCTGATACAATGATCTCGATGTGGTTCTAATCCACCATATTTAGGTTCACACTGAAACACCAGTTGGTACTTTTCCAGCCATATTCTAATAAGGTTTTTTTCCTAAGAAACCAAAACTCCATGATTCCACTAATCATAATTCCTTAATACTCATAGGAATTGTTAAATCAATCATACCTCCTTACCAAAGATTGAACTGACTTGAAAGTAATTTTTCTTCTTTGTTCACCAATCACTTGCACGATCCAAAAGGCTCTTAATAGTTCATCAATGCACCGATGATCCGAATAACTCTCTATCTGAATTGATGTTTACCAAGTAAAATTCCCACATATAGTGTGCTTATAGTGATATATCTAAATCAAACCTCAGGAATTCATCATGGGACTAAATATTCCTAGGTTTACCACAAACTGGTCACTTGGAATCACCATAATTCTTCCAAAGTTGATCTCATGACAGACCATGAAACTTCCCACAAGATAGTTCATTTCACACATGACCATGTATATTATCCCCAAAATGGGAGTATCCTTATTTTAACATCACAATGATTACATCGATATACCCAACAGTCACTTATTTCATCTCCAAATGCAATGTCTAAGTGTGACCATCCATTTATACCTGATTGTCAAGAAATAACCAAGTGCTGAACATACCTGGATACCTAGAATGTAGTTCACTATATTAAATGATCCATTCATAATGTTCATAATATACTCCAACATCCTAAGCATGGGTTATAAATTCTGATTGAGACAAGTCTCATCCCCTCACACAAACTGTTACACTGAACCACAACATCTCTATAACCTAGAAACTTAGGTTGAACACATAATTGTACCACAATCCATTTTCAATTCTGTATTATACCATAGATACATATATATACAAAGAAATCATTGGTCTTACAAGCCTTATGATATTGATGTTTAAGCGCTTGTTTCTAACTATAATGGAAACCCTAAAATAAAAAAGTTAGTGACCTACCACCATCAATTCGTATGGCCACATCAACATAACCTGAAACTTTATAAATGGTCTGATCACCACCCTACTCCACCAATTCATTTGAACCCACACATTACCACCTCATTAATGCTCACACACCAAGGAATTCTCAACAAAGCATGGTAACACCACTCATTGATCAACACAAAGTGATTACCCCATGGGCCATGGACCTCCTAGACAGACTCACAAAACTATTTAACTTCCCACACACCATAATTCACTATATCTAATAAAATAGAGCACTCTAATACCTCTAATTTAAAACTAGAATCTCCTTGATGCTAATATTTTTCCATAAACTACCCCGAGTCAATCCTGAACTGGTCACCTGGTCCGACCTACAATAAGGCCCGAGAGGCATCCCCGATCCTCCTAGGATAACGACAAGCACCAAGGGAATAAATGAGAACCAATGGGAATGATTTCACATAGGAAAAAATAAAATAAAGAAGTTGAAATAAAAAAATCAACCCAAACATTAAAAAATAACAAATGAACAATATCTATACATACACTAAAAATAAAACTAATCCAAACATAAAAACCAAATCAGACCTGATGACCACTAAACCTCCATGTGACCAGAATGGTCACTCTCTGATGCCAAAAACCAATATTTCCCACATCACCCACAATTATAAAAACCAATTTGAAACCTGAACAAGAATCTAAAAACAAGAAATAGGTATTTACATGAGTATTAAAACTCAGTAGGTGTGCCCGAACAATCTATTCCCAATGAATTTTATTTAAACACAAGAATCCTCAATTTCAAGTTTGAAATACAATATATATATATATAAACATTGGTTTTCACACATTTTACCTTTAAAACAAAACATGGTCCACTTCCCTTTTTCATTTAAAAATAGATTCTTATCAAAGATGGAAGCTTTAACATTTTTAAGGAAGATATAGAAAGTGAAGTAGGTTAATATTTTTATTTAAAAAGGAAATAGGATGTAAAATATTCTTAAACAATTTCTATAAAAATTTGAATTTTTATTATCACCTTTAGCAAATAGATCCACCATACAAGGAACCAGGAGCAATGGTCACACACAACAAGGGAAATGTAATATAGCATATAAGAGTAACTAACCAAACGAGGCATCTCAATCATCCACTGTAGATGACTAAGTGCTGAAGAACATAAGAGAACCCTAAGAGATTAGTGGATAATCTAGAGAATAGTAAAACTCGACTCATCTCATAGGCATGCCTCACCCTATGAAATCAATTTTCATACATGCTCGGTCTTACCCTATCGGGCCAAACTAATAGGTACAATCCCAAATAAGGGAAATGTTTAAACTAAGGGCCACTATCCAGTACGTAATCTAAACTAGTATAGATATTGTTCTTGAAAAATATTCTAGCTATGCCAGGTTCCCATGTCATGCCTAAAGAGGGGGTGTTCCAAAAAAATCAAACATGAAACCAACTATGCACACACACACACACACACACACACACACATATATATATATATATAGCATAAGCACATACAAAAGCACCAAACCCCCAAATCAATTCACATAAAAAATTACTTTCCTTTCAAACATTTGTTCACAAGGGATTCCCACACCAAGGAACTCCTGTGCTGTTCAACATTACTAAGGAAAGAAGATCATCCAAGGGGAGTTTTAAAGAGAACAAATTTTATAAAAGTTCCAAATGGGCCTCAAGAACTCTTTGTGAAATCACCCACTTCCAAAAGGAATCCCACACATTATTTTCAAATCCAAAACATCTTGAAAATTCATTTAAGAAACCCAAACCATAATTTTATAAGACAAATACATTTAAAAAGGAAAAAAATCACCTTAGAAACCATGAATCAAGTATAAAATCAAAATGGTAATTTTGATAAACACTTGGCATGAATATATTAAAAAAACGATTCTATACACTTCAAAATAAGAAGGAAAATACCTAATTTATTATCAAAAAAATATTCTAAAAATCACACATCACTACTTGAAATTAAAGAGAGGTTTGAAGAGAAAGTAATCAACATTTATTCAATTTAAAGGAAAATTTAAAAGGGAAACCTACCTCAAAACACAAGCGCTTCAACAATGAAAACCCAAAAACAGCACCACAGGGGTCTAAGAAGGAAAGATCATCCTCAAGGATCCTTGAAAACAAACAATATCTAATTTAAACTCAAATTAACATGAACATTAGACCCAAAAGACCAAGGGGGAAGAGGAAATTAAATGAAAAAGAGAGAAGATAATATAAGGAATAGAGGAGGAGAATACCTTGAATATTTTACCTAAAACTTGAATAAAACCCCTGATTTAACCCTTGGAAGTGGATAAGAAGCTTGGAAGATATGGTAGGATCCCCCTATGGGTTGTACAGACCAAATGAGAGGAATATAGGGAATTTGGGGTTAAAATTTAAAGAGGGTAGAAAGGTAAATTCACATTTTTAATACATCTGGGCATTGTGCATGGTTAGGCCGCATGGTTTCCCAAACCGTGAACCAACCGTGTACCCTTTAATAAATACTTTGGGAACCCACACAGTTTGACTGCATGATTTGGGAAACCTTATTCCAACCATGCGACATGGTTCTATTAAAATTTGTAGAACCATGTGAACAATTTCCTCGTGATTTGGTTTACTATGATCATGTTGTGTACCGTTAACCAGAGATATCAAAGGACCCAGACAGTCTCTCTTAGGAGCCACAAGATTTTGATAAAACTGTATGGAAGCTGTGCAACTCAAACTGTGGAAGTTTAAAATGAACTGGAAAGGATCTCATCCATAAGAGGTTGCACAATTATCCCTTAATCATGCACCTAAACCATGAAACTGTGGAAAAATATCCCGAGACTCAAAATTTAAACATGAAACACTTGAAAATCAAGATATAAACCAAGGGAAAAAGGTAAACTGATATAAAAGAATAAAATAAAATCCGGGGTGTGATGATTCTTCCCACAATTATGATTTCTTCCCCCACAAAGACACAATTTTTCTAGTTGATCAATCAAAGAAAAAGGTTCACACACTCACCCAATTTGATTCCTCAAGACAAAGACCACCCTAACCACCAAACAAACAAAAAACACACACTAATACCTAAAACAAACCAATGATTCTAAAACACTTTTTGAAAAAGAAATAAATGGAAAAATCAAACTACAAACCCCACCACCTTTCCATAAAAAAACCATCATATGTAATCTAAAATCCCAATGTTCACCCAGAAGAAAAAGAACCTGAAAAAGACAACTCCAAATGAAACCACCTATTTTCAATACAACACTAGAGACCAAAACAAATCTATAACATGGGATGATAGAATAGACTCCCCACTATTTTAGAGTTCTAACAGGGTGCCCAACCAACTTCACTTACCAAACACATTCACTTTTGACTGGAAAACTAGGAACAAACCCATAAAGGACCAAGTGAATACAATAAACCACAAGAACCACTTCACTCTAACAAATAATTTCACCAAAACAAGACGTAGAATATAAACAAACATCTTCCCCTTTAACTTCAAACAAGAATTAGAAAAAACAAGGAATACGATGAAACACACCTCCACTCAAGACAACAAAAATCATAAATTCTAAAATACATGCTTCCATTAAAACATAGGTTCTCAGGAGATTAAAAACATCACTTTTACATTTAAAACAAAAGAAAACACCACAAGACACAACCGTTACAGTAGAGAAATGATTACATGTAAAGGGTAATTTAAACTAAATCCTGATCAGAACCCTACTCATACAAATGGGATAGGGTTTCTTCCAAAGGGGTTGATCTGGATCCACATTGCTTCTTAGAAACACCTTGATGGAACCATTTTAAGTGAACTAGGAATCCATAGGTATGACATGTATTTAGAGAACTTAGACACAATGACTTATTATGACTCAACTTTCTCTATTGATGACACACCAAGGGTCTTATGCACAGAAGAGAATGAAGAAATATTGGAAGGTCTCTTAATTATGATACCAACATCATTAACTTCTGGATATTTTCTGATCTTTACTCTCGAATTCACTTCACCACATCTAGAGACTAAAGTAAGGTTAATCATCTTGAGCAATCCTACTAAAATAGCTTCAACCCGCACAACTTTCTCACCACGTCTGAAAAGGAGGTTAGAAGAAACCCTAAAACCCTTGACTGGAGATCAAGATGAAGCTTATTTTTAAAATGACGAGCCTTTAGGGAATCTTCCTCAATACACTACTAAAGACAAGGAAATAGATCCATGAATTGACAGACAAACTCAAACAATGATCCATGACCTTGTTATAGACAACACATCTCCATCAACCTCTTCAACTTCATGTACTTGGAGAAATTTTTTTAGATGAATGAATCTTTGAATAATTCCCAAGAAAGATCATCCCGAGTCTTGGTCAGAATAACCGAATTACACCACTTCCATCTCAGAAATTCGAGCATAAAGTTAGTGAACTTAACCTTTAGGGAATCGGGAAACTCAAGGAAACCGAAGATCATTTTGATTTTATGTATCCAACCTTCTACTTAAAAAGGATTATACTGACAATAAAAGATAGGAGGATTCGAATTTTGAAACTCAAGAAGTAATTCCTTGGGATGATCAACTTGAGGGTCTACTAACGGTGAACAACCCTTAACTACACCTCAAATATCCATTGAATCTTTAGTGGGGGAGCACTCTTAAAAACATAAAAACCAAGAACCCAATCAAAAACAATTCACCAAAAGGAACTCAAACTCGAGTCGCTGCTTAAACAACATTACAAAATCACAAGAAAACACACCACAAAACCACCAGTTTTTAGAACATCAAAATTTTCCTCTTAATTTTTTTTTCAAAGATAGAAAAAACTTGATAAGTTATACACTGAACAATGGTATTCTATGGAGCCTCACACATGTACACTTCCATGCCAGCTTTAGAACCCATCCACTAATGACATCACTAACCCACTTCCTCACACACATCCATGCATGTGAGTGATCATAAGAATACCAATGGACAAAATAAGGAATTTCTATTTTTGAAACAAAATTTTCAACCCTATTTTCAAATTCTCAATCCACTTCCCATCCCAAATTTAAAAAAACTTTTCAAAAATTCCCTAATTTTTTCCCAAAACCACTGCATTTTGAAAATAATTTCTATTTCCAAAGAAACCTATTTGGATAAACCAATTCCCATTTCACCAAGAATTCATCCCATTCAAAAATAGATTTTCAAAAATTTCCTTGAAATAAAAACTGAAAAACACTACTTGAAATAAGGTTATCACAATTCAAAATGAGGTTTTTCAAAATGACCCCAAAATTAAGAAGACTCAAAACAAGATCACTAAAGGGAAAGATACTATCAATGGGTGACTTGGCCATATGGTTGGCGACCATATGTAAATAACACCACCATCAAAAATATTATTTTATGACCATTTCCTAGTCTCAACATGGATTTCCAGGCCCTACAATCTCACAAATACCATTGTCCTAACTCCCACCCCATTTTCCCAAGAAATAAATAACCCACAAGATCAAAATAAACCAAAAAAAACTTGACTTCCCATGGTAACCAAAGGTTCAGTACATAAAGTGTTGGCCAGAAACTTCCTCACACTTACACCCCAAGTTCCGATAGTCTTAATACATCTACCTTGAAAACCTAAATAAAAAAGGGTACTATGAAATCTAGGTCCTATAAATAACCTATTCTTTGATACAATTTTTTCATGAACCACCCCAGGTCAACCCCAAACCAGTCACTCGGGCTGGCCCACAACAAGGCCCGAGAGGCATTCCTGATCCTCCTGGTCTGGAAAAAAGTTCCATGGGAATCAACAATAACCAATGGGAATGATTTCAACTAGGAAAAAATAAACTAAAGTATCAAAAATAAATATATAAACCCAAACATAAAAAATATATGAACAACATCTATACATAAATTGAAAATACAACCAACCCAAACATCAAACCCAAACTAAACCTGACGACCACTAAACCTTTATGTGACCCTGAGGGTCACTCTTCAATGCCAAAACCCAACATCCCCCATATCTCCCATGATGATCAAAACTAAGCCTGAACCTACAACATAATCTAAAAATAATAAATAGGTATATGCATGAGTATTAAAACTCTGTAGATGTGATAGAACAATCTCTTCCCAATGCATTTCATATAAAAAAAGAATCATCAATTTAAAGTTTGAAATACAATATATATAAACACATTTTTTCACACATTTTCCCTTTAAAATAAAACAAGATCCATTTTTATTTTTCATTTAAATCCATATTCCTATCAAAGATGAGATCTTTAGTATTTTCAAGGAACAGAGAGAAAGAGAAAGAGGGTTAACATTTTTATTTAAAAAGGAAAGAGTGTAAAAAATTCTTAAAAAATTTCCATAAAAGATTTTAATTTTTTATCACCTTTAGAAAATATATTCACCATAAAAGGAAGTAGAAGCAATGGTCACACACAAGGGAAATGAAATATAACATATTAGAGTAACTAACCAAATGAGACATCTCAATCATCTAATGAAAACGATTAAGTGCATAAGAACATGGGATAACCTATGAGATTAGTGGATAATCTAGAACATACTAATCCCTGACTCATCCCATAGGCATTCCTCACCTGATGACATCAATTCACCCACATACTTAGTCTTACCCTACCTAGCCCAACTGAGAAGCACAATCCCAATGCAGAGCAAGGTCCATACTAAGGGCCACTATCCAGTGTGTAATATAAACTAGTAAAACAACCATTATTTGAAAATATACTGTCTATTCCAGGTTCCTATGTCATGAATAAATTGGGGGTGTTCCAAAAAAAATCAAACATGCAACAAACCATGCATATATATATATCACAAGCACACACACAAGCACCAACCCTCAAATCACTCCATAAAAAAAATTATATTCCTTTCAACCATTTGTTCACAAGTGAGTCCCACACAAAGGGCCTACCGTACCATTCCACATGACCAAGTCAAGAAGATCATCCATAGAGAGTTTTCAGGAGAACCAATTTTATAAATGTTCCAAATGGTCCTCAAGTACTCTTTGTGAAATCACACACTTCCAAAAGGAATCCAACACATCATTTTAAAATTCAAAAACATCTTGGGAATTCATTTAAGAAACTAAAAACATAATTTTATAATACAAATACATTTAAAAATCCAAAACCACACCTTAAGAACCATGAATCATGTATAAAATGAAAATGGGAATTTTGAAAAACACTTGGAATGCATAGATTGACAAAATAATTCCACAAACTTTAAAATAAGAAGGAAAAAACCTCATTTATTATGAAACAATTATTCTAAAAATAATTAATCACTACTTATCATTAAATAGAGGTGTAAAGAGAAAGAAATAAACATTTATTTAATTTAAATGGTAATTGCAAAGGGAAACCTACCTCAAACCACAGGCGCTTCAATGATGGAAACCCGAAACAACACCACAAGGGTCCAAGAAGGCAAGAGAATACCTAAGAAAACTTGAAAACATAAAACCACTAATTTAAACTCAAAGGAATATGAACCCTATACCCACAAGACCAAGGGGGAAGAGGAACTTAAAAGAAGAAGAGAGAGGATGAAGATAAGAAAGAGAGGAGGATAATACCTTGAAGATTTGACCCAAAACTTGAAGAAACCCCTTGATTTCACCCTTAGAAGATAAGAGGAAGCTTTTAGAAGAAGGGAGGAGACACATACAGGTCATATGAACCAAATGAGAAAAAAATAGAGTGTTTGGGGTTAAAATTTGAAAAGGTTTGAAAGGTAAATTTACATTTTTAAGATACCCATGCACTGTGCATAGCTAGTCCACATGGTTTCTCAAACTATAAACCAACTGTGCACCCCTTACTAGACACAATGGGAACCTACATGGTTTGGCCACATGGTTTGGGAAACCATGTGATTACCATGTGACATGTTTCTGTAAAAAATTAAAGAACCATGCACACAACTTCCACATGGTTTGGATAATCATTCTCAGCTCATGTACCCTTGACCAGAGACACCCAAGGACCCACACAGTTTCTCCTAAGATCCAAATGGTTTGTATCAAACCTTTATGAATCCATGAAAATAAAACCATGATAGTTTAAAATTAACTAGAGAGGATCTCAACCTTAAGAGGTTACACAGTTACCCCTTAACCATGCACCTAAACCATGAAACTGAGGAAAAATATCCCAAGACTCAAAATATACACCCATAACACATGAAAATAGAGATAGAAAGCAAGGATAAAAGATAAAACATAATTAAACAAGAAAATAAAAACTAGGGTGTGACAAATTCACTATGCACCACCCATCACATGGGTCTCAAATCAAACCACTGAGCATTTACCCATGCTCTAACCCTACCAAGTTTAATCACCTAGGAATTTCACTCAACATCTAATGAGATTTGAATTTGAAACCAAAATTATATAGAACTATTGGTCCCACCCTCAATTCCATAAGAACTAAAGATATCTAAAACCTAAACTCATACCACGAATACTAGCACTCAAGGTTCTCCATACTATAGGGTTTCAATGAAACCTTGAATACCTTCCATCAAGAATTTAAAAGGTTCCTCATAAGAACATACATTTACCTCAATGAAAAATACCCCTAAGGTATTAAACTTAACTATCCATTTGTAAGGAATATACTCACTTATATTACCTTTATGCAGAATGAGATGCCATCTCATTAGTAACTAGTGTCACATTTTTAATTCCATGAGTTCTTATTCAAAACCCCTAAAAGGTTTCAATAAAGGTTACAAATCATAGAATGTTATCTAGATACATATATCTATATATATAATGATGAATTCAATCTTATAATAACCACATAAAGAATCCATAATTTTCTGGTTTGATTAAATAGATTTCCTCTAAGTGATAGATGGATAACTCCACATAGGCTATAGTTGGAACCTCAATGAATTGGACCTACCTAATGGATACTCACACATGATTCTTTATAAGGAAATTAATGCCTAAAAATGAACTAACAGGGCACACTACTCCACCCATGCATAGAAGGACTACAACATTACTGCTATCTTCATCACCTAGGTACACCACACCATAGAATCACTTGAATTACTATAAAAACTAGACAAACATAGGGGTTTAATTGATTATAATGTCACTAATAACTAATATTTGCAAACAAAATAAAAGTTTTTGATACTAAAGTAGCCAATTCCTCCATCATCAGTACAATCACAAACAAAAAACATATATTTCATGAGAAACCTATGTTTCAAATATAATGAATGGGACACCTCTTACTGATACTACCAAGATTAAAATCTATATGAAATCACAAACCTCAAAATCCATGTTCGTTACATGAGGTAAATCCATATAACCATAATAAAATAAACCAAGAACATCAATACCATGCCCTGGTAACCTGGAATTCTCTAAAAAAAGGTGTTCATGATACACCCATCCTAGTTTCATCACAAACTCCGACACATTCATGGTTCACCTATCTAATAACTCACCTAATTAGGAAAAAATACAACCTAACTCTAATACCATTATGTAATATCCCAACCCGAATCACTAGGTCTAAGCCGTAATTCCACAAAACCTCAGGCATTCCTACCCATATGCTAGAGGATGCCAAGTATTAGCGAGGGTTTAATGTGGAATCATGGAGAGACTATAGCCTCAATAAGAGTGTATAATAAAAAATAAATAACCAAACATGAAACAATATAAAATCATAGTAAGTGGTAACCAATAACATGTCATATTTATGAATGAATTTTCAAACAAAATACTCAATAAATATACCTAAATACAAGGACACTGATCACCCATTGACATGATCATGTATACAAAAAGAAAAGAACAAGTAAAAAGAGGCTCTACATATTCAAGCCCCACCTCATCCTAGTTTTCAGACTTGTAGAGATCTATTCCATGAATTGATCAAACCTAGAGCATCAACCCAACCTGTACCTGCAATAAGTGTGGGATGCTTAGATACCCAAGCGTCACGGCTGCCCAAGAAGGGTGTGAGTACAACTCAGTAGGAATCCACAAATGCGGTCCAGTACCCCATCAATAATTGTAGTGTACGTGCATGTTATAATATAAAAAAGTAAAAAAGTAATGATTAACTCTGAAAAAATTATATATAATCACCAAAGCACAATTAATCAATCAATAAAAAATTTGATGAGTGGTCATGTTCTTATAAAGACTCCATGATCCTCAGTCATTCCTGCTTCAACTCCATGCTAGAAGGATAATCAAAATATATCAGAAGATATCATGAACTAGAAAATGAGATTATCTAAAAGGAATTGAGGTAGCATGTCTCATGGAATCCTAAAAGCATTGAGACGACTTGTCACTCGACATCTACAAGGCTTAGAGATGAAATTTTACTCAAAATCCACAAGGCATCAAGTGAAAATTTCATTTGACAATCCAAAAAGATCGAGAAAACATCTCACTCAACATCCCCAAGATATCAAGATGACATGTCACTCAACATCCATAAGGTCATCATACCCCAATGTTGTTGCCACGGGTCGGGCCTCAAGGCCATCATGCCCCTGCATTGTGCTCAGGTCCATTGCCATTATCATCACAAGCCCTGCACACTTCCCCTACAAGGGGTAGTTATAACATGATGGTCCACCTATTGTTAACACCAGAATAATACTGATACACATAGAGTTTACGGACATTTTAATATTTTTTTTACTTTAGTTTAAATTAATTTTACTAACAATTTATTTTGTGTTTTTAGGTTCTTTTTTTAGTATTTTAGTTATTTTTAATATTTTTTAGTTAATTATATATTAATTTTAGTAATTTTTTACTATTCTTTATATTAATTGTATATATTATTAATATGTACTATTTAACACTATATTATTAATAAAAGTAGTTTCATTAATAATAGTATTTTTTTAGTTTATTATATCAACATTTATATTATTATTTTTATTAATTTCATATATTAGTATTATATATCATTTTGAATATTATTAGTTTTAATAATAGTTGTATTAATATTATTAGTTTATTATTTTTATTAATATATTATTATTTATCAGTGGTATTAGTATTATGTATATAGATAATAATTTTATCTAATTGCTAATTGTATTATACCAATTTACCTAATTATATATAAAAATATATACATATACATACATACATACATATATATATATAATCTTATCTTTAAATTATATTTTTTTTCTATAATTAGTTTAATATATGTTTATATAATTATAATTCTATTATTATTATTATTATTATTATTTAATATTTAGATATTTTTATATATATTTTTAATTTTTAATTTTAATTTTTTCTCATATCATTTTTCATGTAGGCCCATATTCAAATTGATAGGGGAATATCCCCGAAAAGGAAAAGAAAAGGAGAGCATACTCCACCCATGTGGGGTTCATTGGAACCTTTCCACCCGTCATCGATCAACACAATGACACCTACTGCTCTAGACTATAGACTCACCACACCACCTATCCTCCTACCTGCACAAACTTTACACAATGGATTCCTTCTACTTCAGTATCATGCTAAGACACACCAGCACTAGTCCACCCTCTCATCTCCTACGCACCAACATTCACCAGTGTCCCAACTTCCTCCCTTGTAGCATGACCTCACGTCTCTAAAATCTCATCCTCTGGCAGCACTACCAGCATCAGAGGACCCTCCTCCATCTCCTCCACTATCACCACTGGTCTCCAGCATTACTGGACACTCCCTATTCACTTATACCCCACACCATCATCCTCACCCCTTTCACACTCCCAGTGCGCTGCACCAACATGAGATGCCGCCTCCTCCCTATCTCAAGAAAAATAGGCCGCACCCCATTATAACATGATTCACTACTTAATGAGGTAGTAACCTATACTATGCAGCATCATATCAACCATCGGTTCAGGGTGGGTGTGCAGTGGTGGTTCAGGTGATACGTCGTCGCATGAGGAGGGTTCAATTTTCATTCGAAGATCCATGAGATTTTTTGTTATATTGCACGAAGAGAGTTCGAATCAATATTGTGGTAATCAGTGGAGTGATGGTTTTCATTCTAAAAGTGCCCAGTCGGAGTATTGTATCACTAAGAGGGGGAGGTGGTGAATTAGTAATACTATTTTTCTTTTATGTTTCTTTTCAATTGAAACAAACCTCACCTCCTGTTAAGGATTTCAATTCCCTGATGAGAAAAAAATCAACACACATCCAAAGGAACACAAAGATTTACAAGGTTCACTATTCAATAAGAATAGCTACATCCTTGGTATGGTTTGAAAATGATCCAAGACCATACAATTCACTAGAAATCAATCCTTTAATTACAACAAGTAGGATGGACCCTTTCGCTCGTGTAGCACTATGAAAAAATCCCACTAGTGTGTGTGCACCCTATTAGCACAATAGGGTAATACAATTGTTTTGTAACAACTCATGTTACCTGCACTTCTTATCAATTCAACAAATTTATTCAAATTGTAATACAATTAAATAATTCCTTACCCAGAAGAAAGGTAATAACTACCTAGACTTTCTTATGAAACACTGAGTCTGATTCCTCCAAGTCTGATTCTTTTAAAACAGAGCTCCAAATACGATTCTTTCAAAACAAATCTCACAATACTATTTTCAGAACAAACCTCCCATTATGATTTTTTGATAGAAAACAATAGAGTAGAATCAGCACCACTTCAATCCTATTTCAATTAATTCAGGATGATACTAAATGAAGCTAAATACAATCCCCATTGAAATGTATTCAATACAAAACAAAATAGTATCACTTTATTTCACTGAAAACTCGGATCTTCTATATCTTCTGTGGTGAATAGTACACTCCACCTTAAAGAACAATGTACTTGTTGCACTTTTATAGGTGGCCAAAACATGTTTAGGTGGGAATACCAAAACACTTTCCTACCCACTTAAATTCACCCAAATATGAATTTCTCCTAAAATATCAGAGCAATAATGACTTCGTCAACACTTCTCGATTCTTCTCGAATCTTCCACAATATTCACCTCTTCTTCTTCAGACTCTTATTTCATCTGTCAATATGATTACAATTGATGATCAATAAATGGGTCTGAATCCAATTTTATCATTATGGTTTCTTCAAAACAATGATTGATACCATTACAATTGAATGTGTTTAAATAAATTAACTTCTCCACTTGAGATACAATCACTCTTTTAAATGAATGTATCCCCCTTGAAAATTCATCCATCTATCTCCAATTTATTTTCTTTTCTCTTGAACCTCTTGAGAAAACACATCATCACATTCAAAAACTAGTTCTTGAATCATGACTACATTAATGACTTTGAATTCATTGAAGATCAACTTTAGTATCATATGATTTCAATTGGAAAGTATTATAACTTTCCATTCATTCTTGATTCTTTCTTCTCATCTCAACCCGAGCATGAAATTTTCTGAATACAAATGGTCTGGATACTATTATACTAAATACGATCATATCTAGTTATGATAATTTTGGTTACAATCATTCTAGTTATGATCATTCTGGTTACGATCATTCTGGTTACAATCATCCTGGATACAATCATTCTGGTTATAGTCATCCTGGATACAATTATTCTAGTTACGATCATCCCAGATACAATCATTCTAGTTACGATCATTCTAGATACGATCATTCTGGATACAATCATTCTGGATACGATCATTCTGGTTACAATTTCTGGGTACGACCAAATATATTCTAAAAGAAAAGATCTTCCTGGATACGATACAATCACTATGATAAGGATGATCTTCCTAGAAACGATACAAAATAATATGAACATGATTAATTCTCAATCGACACCATCTCTTTCCTTTTCTTCTACCCGAATACAATTTTCTTGAAAAACAATCAGTGTACCATCTTCCATTGGCATCACCTATTACATTGTAACCACCTATTCAATCATTAGAACCTCTACATCAACACCACCTTTCATCGACACCACTTTTTATCAGCATCAAATTTTAATTGGTACCACTTTCATCAGAACCACCTTTCCATCGATACCACTTAGATTGTTTTGAAACACAATCAGCACCTCCTCTTCAATTTGGATGTGATTGTTTTGTGATTGTTTTGAAAAACAATCAGTACCAATTATTTTATGATTGTTTTGAAAAACAATTTGAATACAATTCTTTTCTGATTGTTTTGAAAAAAATCTGAATACATTTCTCTTCTGATTAGAATCATATCTTTCACTCTCTTTTTCTTCTACGAGGTTTGCATCAAAATTTCTCAATACAACTCATGATTTATATGAAATAAAAATCAGAAAAGCATCCTCACAATTGACATGGGTCTGATTCTTTTCAAAACAAACCCAGAATTGTTTTCCACAAAACAAAGTGAAGTGATTTCCTTTCTTCGAAACATACCTTGAAAATGAAAGACAACACTTGAAACCTTCATCACCTTGATCATCAGCTTAGTCCCAACAATATCCCCCTTTGGATTTTGTTTTCAATGAAGTTTCATAAATTAATAAACTTTGTAAACTCAAGCAATGGATTACATATCAAAAATTCTATGTCTACGTCAGGAAACTCATTGTAGAAAACAAGAATCATTAATAGAAAAACCATGCTATCCAAAATAGTGATCATGAATACCTTTTTCTTTTCTTAATTATTCTTGTAAAAAAATCAATTTATTTTCCCATAACCACTATAACAAACAATTATAAAAGTTTACACACTAAACAATTCTGAATTCATAGCTTACCCACAACTCTCTCTTTTGTGAAATAGATTTATGAAACAAAAAAAATTCTTCCCCTTGAAAAAACAATCCAAAGGTAATATGAGAGAGGGAATAGATACACATACCTCAACCTTGAAGATAAATAGGTTAGACACCCATGTTCAACCTCATTTTTGAGAATGATTCCTTTGATAAAGGTTTTGTGAAGATATTAGCAACTTGTTCTGATGTTGGAACATTCTCTATCATCAATTAATTCTTCTTTACAGGCTCTTTAATGAAAAGATATTTGATATCAATATGTTTTTAATGAGAATGTTGCACTGAATTCCTGGTGATATTGATTGTACTTTGATTGTCACAACCCAAGAGCAAGGGTAACTTCACTTCTAAAAGTAAATCTCCCAATTGTGTTTTCATCCACATAAGTTGAGTAGTGGCTTGAGTAACACCAACATACTCATCTTTAGTCGTACTAAGAGTTAATGAGTTTTGTTTATTCTAATTCCAACTAAAATAATTCTTTACTAAAAAGAATACACCACCAGATGTAGATCTTCTATCATTTATATTTTTCACCCAATATGTATCAAAATACCCAAATAAATAAATACTATTTGAGATGCAATACCTGATTCTAAATTTTTGTGTGCCTCTGATGTATCTAAGAATTATTTTTCCAAAAATAAGATGTGATTCTCTTGGAGCATTATGAAATCTTGCACATAAGGTAACAACATAAACAATGTTGTGTCTAAAGGCAGTCAAATACAATAGACTTCTAATCATCTTTTGATACTCTTTCTGATCCACTTATTTTTCTTCTCCATATTTACTCAGTTTTGTTCCCAATAAAATGGGTTTGGAAAAAGTTTTTCAATTTTCCATGCCAAGCCTCTTGAGTAGTTCTTTTCCATACTTTTATTGGGAGTGAAAAATGTATTTTTTCTTTTGTCAAATTTGTAACCCAAGAAAGTATTTCATTTCTCCCAACATGGACATTTCAAATACATTCTTCATTTATATAGAAAATATTTCATAGCTTCCTTCATCATCCCAATCAAAGATAATATCATCAACATAAACAATCACAATGAGAGAATAATCTTGAGTTTCTTTGATGTAAAGATTGTTATCCACTCTTACTTTGTTAAAATTCATCTTTCTTAAGTATGTATCCAATTTAGAATATCATGCCCTAAAAGATTGTTTTTGGCCATACAATACCTTTTTCAGTCTATACACATAACCTTCATATTTTCCAATAACAAATCCACAAGGTTGTTCAATATAAACCTCTTCTTCAAGATCACCATTTAGGAATGAATATACATTTGAAAGATCTTGTAGCCTCATTGTGAGGAAATAGAAAGAAAGATTATGATTGTTTCAACTCTTTCCACCAAAGAAAAGGATTCATCAAAATCAATACCATCAATTTATGAATACCCTTTGCAAACCAATCTTGCTTTGTTTCTTATAACTTCACCTTTCTCATTCAGCTTGTTCTGGAAAACCCATTTTGTGCCAATGATTTTTTTGTATTCAAGAATGGGTATAATTTCCCATGTATTATTCTTTTCAATCCGATCTAATTCTTCATTCATGGCTAGAATCCATTCTGGATACTCAAAATCTTCTTTCACATCATTCAGTTCCACCTTTGAATACAAAGAAGTATGTGTAATGGAATTGGTTGTTCTTCTTGTTTGAACATTCTAATGTTGATCACCAATTATTTTTTGTTATTCCACATGTTTCCTCAGCCTTGGATAATATTTTTGATTGTCTTCCTCATCATTCGAAATAGATGAGCCCGATTATTCACATTTTTTAGGATTACAATTGTTTGTATCCTTATCAAAATTATCTTCTTCAACTTTCTTAACTTCATTTTACACATGATCATGTTTCTCTTTCTCATATACTTCAATCACTTTTACATAAAATGTATCAACAATTCTTTTTGTTTCTTTGTTGAAGAATCTGTATCCTCTTCCTTCTAGAGAATATCCATGAAATATTCCATCCTCACCTTTCTGATCAAACTTACCATAGTTTCCACCTTTCTTCTTTATAATACAGGGACTCCCAAAAAATCTAAAGTGATTCAAACTTTGAGTTTTTCCATAAAAAAATTCATAGGTAGTTATACCTGATTGAGGTATATAGAAACAACAATTCTGAATATAAATAGTAGTACTCATGGATTGCCTCCAAAAGTAATGAGAAAGACCATTCTCAAGTAACATGGTTCTTCCCATTTCCACCAGGATTCTATTATTTCTTTCAACAACCCCATTTTATTGGGGAGTTTATGGAGAGATATACTCATGATGAATTCTATGCTTCTCAAGATATTTTTAAAACTCATCACTTATGTATTAACCACCATTATCAGTTCTCAAGTTCTTCACAGAATACTCACATTCTTTCTCAATTTTCCTTCTGAAACTTTTAAACATTTTCAAAGAATCTATTTTTTGTTTCATATACATAACATAAGTTATGCAAGTAAAATTATTAATGAAAGTAATGAAGTAATTATGTCCATGTGTTGATTTTTTTCTCATTGGCCCACATATATCAGAATAGATCATCTCCAGGGGTTGTTTTGAACAAATATCAACTTTCTTATGCACAAAATTTGTAATCTTTCCTTTCTAGAAAATAGTGCAATACCAATCTCTACTTCTTGGAAAAATAGTACTGTCTCAAACACTATCTATTTTAAATAAATTTCTCTTGTTTCTCTAACACATATGTCCAAGCCTTTTATTCCATAAATGATTCTCTTCCACCATACTCATGTAAAAAGAGTTTTGTGAATCACTAACCTGAAACAAGTTTCCATTTGTACATTGGCCTCTTGTAACAATCTTACCATATTATTCACTCTTTATAAAAAATACATCTTTCTTGAAGATAACCTTGTTACCTTCATCACACAATTGTGAAACACTAAGCATACTGTGTTTCATCCCATCAATATACAATGTTTTATTAGATTTCATTTTTTGTTTTCCAACGATGGTTGACCCAACACCTTTGATTTTCAATGATTAATCATTTCCAAAAGTCACTATGCCTTCTTTATAATATTTCACATCCTTCAATAATTTCAAGTATCCTGTTATATGACAAGAACACCCAGTATAAAGTATCTAGGGTTGTTCTCCTTTCATGGATTTTAATGCAGTTTCAACAACAAGTACCTTTTATCCATTATTTTCATTATTCACATTTCAGTTTTGAGAATTGAGAATATTTTTCTGATTCGGTAACAAAACAAGTCATCCTTTTTCAAGGTATCCTAGTTGTTCACATCTTTCACAAATAGTTTCCAAGGGTTGGAACCTATTTTCAATCTTCACTTCATTATTTTTAGATTTTTTCAAGACAACCTTCTAATTTTTCTTTCGTTGAAGAGATTGAATCCCCCTAAATCTCTACATTTAATAACCTATGAGATATTAGTAATTTTTTTGATTGAAACAACATATACTTGTTGTGTGCTCGAATCTCGCACAATACCAGCAATAACCATAGAAATAGTATTTTCTTCTGAAACCTCCATACTAATCATAATTGTGAAAAAATTTATCAACCATATTCTTTTCACTTTCAATAGGATTTTTCTTCTTATTTTCAGCCTTGATAGGATTAGAAGTATTTGAAACGTTTTTGGATCCAGATAAAACCTTTTCAGACTCAAGATGCTTTGTAACTTCTGAATTCTTCACTTTGACCACATACATAACTTTCTCAACATTATTCTTCTCAGACATAGTTCCATTCTTCTTATCACCCTTTGAAGTTTTATTTTTTTTAACCTTATCAAGTTTATCATTAAGATAACATTCACCAACTTTAGTGATAGATTTTTGGAAACTTAGACTTTTCTTTTCAGATTTAGAGAGTTTTTGTTGGACAAGTTCCAACTCTTATTATTTTTTCCTTCAACTTCACTTCCAAATGCTCATTACGATTCTTTTCATCTTCAAAAGACTTATTCAAGTCATCAATATATTTAAGAATATTTTCTTTTTCAATAGAAAAACATTCTTGGTTACTTGATCATTTATCTTCCAACTTTTTATTTTACTTTTCAAGTCTTCAGATCTTTCTCAGACATTATTTCAACTCTTATTTCAAATACATTTCAATATTAGCTTCTTATTCTTTAGAACTACTGCTTATGAATTCTTCATCATTCACTATTTCAATGAAAGAATTTTCATTACCATGCTCAATGGATTTTTTGGATGCATCTTCACTCTCTTCTTCTTTATCATCTTTGGAAAAGAAACTTCTTCTTTTTGATTTGATGATTTTTTTTCTTTTCCTTTGTCTCCCTTTTTCTTCCACAATCTTATTGTATTTATTTCTTAAATATCACTATTCTATTCTTTCTTTCTTCAAGTACAATTAGCCACAAATTAACCAATAACTCTACATTCAAAACATTTCAAGGGAAGTTTCCCTTTGTATTTCCTTGTACCTCTTTTCACAATGTTTTAATACAACGATATGATTTCATTGAGATTTTTACATACCTCATTTTTAGAGTCAGAATCACCAACTTCATATTCAATAAAAATATTCTTTGAATTTTTTTTATTCATAGCCTTGAAAGACATTTCTCTATCAACCTTTGTTTTTCTCTTCATAACATTCTCTCTTATCATTTCATAGGTGATAAGAGTGCTATGTAAATCATCAAGAGATAATGTTTTAGGATCTCTATCTTCCAATGAAGACAATTTTGTATTGAATTTGTCAAGTAGGATTATCAAGAAATTTTAAAAAACTATAGAGTATTTCAGAGTTTCACCAAGACATATAATAATACTCACAATATCATTCACCCTGGTAAAGAATTACCCAACAGATTCATGCTCACCCATCTTCAAATATTCACACTTCAATCTCCATATTTGTAACTTTTCCTTCTTCACTTTTGTATTTCCTTTATATTTGTTTTTCAATTTATCCCATATACCTTTAGCTGTGGAAACACCTTTCACTCTTAAGAATTAACTTTTAGAAAGTGATGATAATATAATATTCTTGGCCCTTCCATCATTCTGAAGAAATTTCTTGTCAATAGGTGTAAGTGGGGCACTATCATCAATGGGAGGAAACCCAACAATTGCAGATTCAATAACATCATAAATGATATACATAAGATATGGAAGCATTATATGTTTCCAGATATGATAGATATTTCCATAAAAGACTAGAATACCTTTACTGTTCATACAGTTCATGTTATCTATCAGCAAAGAATAGCGAATGGAACCTTAGCTCTAATACCAATTGAAATTTCCCAGTTGGCGTATTGTATCACTGAGAGGGTGAGGGGGTGAATCAATGATACTATTTTTCTTTTATGTTTCTTTTCAATTGAAACAACCCTCACCTCCTGTTAAAGATTTCAATTCCCTACTGAGAAACAAATCAACACACATCCAAGGGAACAAAAAGATTTACAAGGATCACTATTAGATAAGAATAGCTACGTCCTTGGTATGGTTTGGAAATGATCCAATACCATACAATCCACTAGAAATAAACCCTTGTATTAAAACGAGTAGGCTTCACCCTTTCACTTATGTAGTAATATGAAACAATCCCACTAGTGCGTGTGCAACCTATTAGCACAATAGGGCAATACAATTATTTTGCAACAACTCATGTCACCTGTGCTTCTTATCAATTAAAAAAAAGTATTCAAATTTTAATACAATTCATCAATTCCTTACTGATAAGAAAGGTAAGAAATAATTGTACTTTCTTATGAAACACTAAGTCTAATTCCTCTGAGTCATATTCTTTCAAGACAAAGATTTTAGTACAATTCTTTCAAAAAAAATCTCCCATTATGATTTTCAAAACAAAGCTTCTATTATGATTTTCTAATAAAAAAATAGAGTAGAATCGATACCACTTCAATCATATTCCAATTAATTCATCCTGATACCAAATGAAGATGGATACAATCCCCATCGAAATGTATTCAATACAAAACAAAACAGTATCACTTTCTCTCACTGAAAAATCAGATCTTCTCTCTCTTCTATGGTGAACAATACACTCCACCTCAAAGTACAATGTACTTTTTTCTCTTTTATAGGTGTCCAAAACATGTTTAGGCAGGAATCCCAAAACACTTTCCCACCCACTAAAATTCACCCAAATCTTAATTTCTTTTGAAATCTCAGAGCAATTATGAATTCATCAACACTTCTCAATTATTCTTGAATATTCCACAATCTTCAACTCTTTTTATTCAAAATCCTATTTCAATTTTCAATAAGATTACAATTGATGAGCTATACATGGGTATGAATCCCATTTTCTCATGCTGGTTTCTTCAAAACAATGATTGATACCATGCCAATTGAATGTGTTTGAAGAAATTAACTTCTCCACTTGAGATACAATAACTCTTTTAAATGAATGTCTCCCCCTTGAAAGTTAATTAATCCATCTCAACTTTATTTTCTTTTCTCTTGAACCTCTTGAGAAAACACATCATCACATTCAAAAACTAGGGCTTGAATCATGAATACCTTCATGACTTTGAATTAATTGAGGATCAACTTTAGCATTTTCTGACTTCAATTGGAAAGTATTACAACTTTGCATTCATTACTACTTCTTTCTTTTCATCTCAAACCAAGCATGATATTTTCTCAATACAAATGGTCGAGATACTATTATCCTGAATATGCTCATATCTGGTTATGATCATTTTGGTTACAATCATTCTGGTTATGATCATCCTGGATACAATCATTCTGGTTATGATCATCCTGGATAAGATCATTCTGGTTACGATCATCCTAGATACAATCATTCTGGTTACGATCATTCTGGTTACGATCATTCTGGTTATGATCATCCTGGATAGGATCCTTCTGGTTATGATCATCCTAGATATGATCATTCTGGTTATGATCATTCTAGATACAATCATTCTGGTTACATTCATGATTGATACAATTATTTTTGATACGATCATTCTAGTTATAATCATTCTGGTTAAGATTTATGGGTACGATCAAATATAATCTGAAAGAAAAGATCTTCCCGAATACAATACAATCACTCTGATAAGGTTGACCTACCCAGATATGATAAAAACAATCTGAATATGATTCATTCTCAATTGACAACATCTCTTTCCATTTCTTTTACCCGAATACGATTGTTTTGAAAAACAATCGGTGTCTCATCTTCCATCGACATCACCTCTTATATCGGAACCACCTATTCAATCGGTATCACATCTGCATCAGCACCACCTTTCATTGGCACCGCTTTTTTATCGACATCACATTTCCATCGGTACCACTTTCATCAGCACCACCTTTCCATCGGTACCACTTCAATTGTTTTGAAACACAATTAGCACCGCCTCTTGAATCTGGATACAATTGTTTTCTGATTATTTAGAAGAACAATCGGTACCGCTTATTTTATGATTGTTTTAAAAAAGAATCTGAATAAAATTATTTTCTGTTTTTTTGAAAAACAATCTAAATACAATTATTTTCTGATTGGAAGCATCTCTTTCACTCCCCTTTCCTTCTATCAGGATTTCATCACAAGTTCTCAATACAACTCATGATTTATATGAAATAAAAATCCACAAATCATCGTTACAATTAACATGGGTCTGATTTTTTTCAAAATAAAACCCAAAAAAATTGTTTCCAAAAAACAAAGTGAAGTGATTTCCTTTCTTCGAAACATACCTTAAAAAAAGACAACACTTGAAACCTTCATCACCTTGATCATCAGCTTGGTCCCAACACATTCACCGATCATTTATGGAATCTTGTAGTGAAAATTGCGATGACATGAACACAATGATTTATTTTTATTAGTTTAGGTGGGGTGTTTTCGTCATGGAAGACTAATTATTTGGTGTCATAGTTCTGATAAACGTGACAAAAATTGCATTCCATTAGTTTTTGAACCATGTTTGATTGAATTTTGAATTATTATTTTTTAATTGGATGTTTATTTAATTAATTATATTTGTGTTTTCTTTAATTTTTTACAGATTCTGGACACAAGACGTGGTTTCAGTTTATGTGATACCTAATAAGTAATCATGGGCAGAAGATCATAAAAGAATTTATTTGTTTGGAATTCGATAACCTGTGTGAGAGAATCATAAATCAAACATGAGAGAATTAAGAAAAAAATAAATATATTAATTGAAAAATTAATATTTTATGTGCATTCCATTTCAAACTTACATGAGTGATGCCAAACAAATGATCTCATGTGAATGAACCTGACATAGATATATACTTCAACTTTGTGAGAAACAGGTCATTGCATTTCACTAAGTGATTCGATGCTTAAATGATGTGAAACTTATCCATTAAATTAGAGAATGAAATGATGGATGATTTTTGTGAAAATTAGAATATTTTATAACATCATATAACAAGACCTGATAATATTTTTATTAAATTTAGAATCAATGATAATTTAATGAATAAATATTCAGTTGTGTATATTAAATATATGGCATTTCATGCGCCTGAATAGACATCACAACTCTGAAACTTCCATCTCCACATGTTTTCTCAATAGATTAATTTAGTTCACTTATATATTTTTAGTTAATTTAAATAATCATTTTTAAATATTTTTTTAGTTTTGATATTTTTTAGTTTTTAATCATGTTTAAAACTAATATTATTGAACATTATTTCAAGAAGATATTCCAAGTGTCTACACACATTCTCTTAGTGTTTTGACCCTACTCTCCAATTCTATAGTAGTTATTAGGTTAACAAATTTGAAAATTTGACATGTCGCAATGCACGTAACAAATTTATGGAATCATTTCCAGGGATAATAGTAGCATTAATAATTCTTAAAGGATATTTTATAGGTTTAAAATTTTTTAAAAAAGAAAAAATATCATTTTTCTAATTTAGGATTTTTCATTGCAAGGAATTTTAAGACACCCATAAGTTATGAATGGAATGTTCAGCATCATACAACTACACTCAATACCCACCCTACATTCCCATAGCTCACAGTACAAAATATAATTATTCTCTATTCATGAGTTATATAGTTTATTATTTTTATTATAAAGTTTTTTATTCAATTCCAAGTTATGATCTAGATGAGAATGCTCCACCATGCTGTGATAAATGTACTTATACATATTTTTAACATTTTTAAAGTCAAATAATTCCTAAAAATTTAGGACTCGATAATTAATGTGAAATAAGTGATTCAATAATTGGGCACATGTTGTTTTCAACTATCACTATGAAAAATCAGAGGTTTGAACTTCAAGATGAACATAATGAAAAGTTTATTTCATCAAAAAAAGATCTAGAAAATCAAATGAATAATTTTGAAAATCTAATGAATCATATTTTTCAACTAGCCACCTCACTACCACCTGATGATCCAATTTTGAACAATTCTATTGAATAAAGTGTAGTTGGGGTTCCATTTGAACAACATCCATTTCCTAATTTTGATAATGAGACTAATTTGATCAATCCTTCTTCTTATCATACCATTTATGATTCCTCTCCATCACAATTTGATTATTACAATATAATCACATTTCAAGAATATGATAGATCAATATTATGCTCTTTTAAATGTTAAGGTCCCTCAGAAAATGAGATTCCATATCCTTATTATATGAGTTCACAACCCATACATCCCAAAGTGAAAAAGGAAGAATTTAATGTCTATAATATTACACATTTTGAGGATGAATAAGACATTTAAGCAAGACTCTTATTTATCATGATAAATTTATAATTGAACCATGACACCATCGATTTCTGCATGTAAGAGAATATCCCTTCAAATGGAATTGAATCACTTCTTTTTAAAAATATTTGTGAGTCTGAAACTTTTTACAATATGGAGACATATGAATCATTTTTGGAGTCATAAAATCAGTCAGTGATTATGGTGAAGAATACTCATAAAGTTCTAGAAACAATGGAAGAATGGGATTTCCTAGAGGATCCTGAGTTCGTGGTGCCACATGTTCCAATGGAGAAATATAACGAGGCTCGTATAGAAGAAAATTTTAAAAAATATGTCATTCTTGACACAATGGAGTAATCTTCTCTAATTTATCTTGCAACACTTTCCCCATACATTAGGTTTTAAAAAAATTCTCTTGAAATACCCACAGATTCTAGCAATACTCTTGACCTTGATAAAATCAATGAAACTATAGAAAATGAATTGAGTTGTAAACCATTGGATTTCCCTATGCTAGTAATTCTTAGTGAAAATAAATTAGGATACATCATATATCCAAAAAACATATTCAAGGATATTATGTTAATAAGATGACCATTGAAATAGTCTAGTAAAGAAATTTCTTCTCTTGTGAAAATTAAAAAAGATAATGTTCTTGATCTTCATGATGACGCACTTTGTACAGAAATAAATCATTTAGTGATTATTTATTCAAATGGGTTATATTTATTCCCTTGTGAGATGGTATATTTTAATTTCATTATACACATCCATTTTACTAACAAGTTTCTATTTATATATAGTGTAGCTTGTTGGATAATTTCTTTTTTGATAAATGGATTCCATACTTCCACTAAAAAAGAAGCAGATACATGGTATACATTTCCATTAAATCTTGGTGGAGTTTCATCAATGTTTGGATAAATATGAATTAAACTCATCTCTAAATGGGAGGTAACCCTTCATTAGTTTATTTTCATTTCATTTCATTTAGTTTGAATTCATTTAGTTTTTAAATAATAAAATGACATGCATTTATGACAATCTGTTTTCTTCTAGAACTATATTGGAGCTAAATTCATCATTTAAATTTTTACCATCCACATTTTAATTTGATTTTGGTGTTATCTCTTTGATATAATGTAGGTATGTGCTTTCCTTGGGTATATTTTATAGGCACATTATTTCTTGATCTTTAGAGGATACATGCATCCTTTCTACATCTATCTACACTAACACAGGTAATTGTTTTATTTTATGTTATATTTTATGCTTCCTAAAACACCATTTAAAATAACTAACTAAAAAAAAGTAACATTCCTATCATTGTTGAAACCACATGAAATTTGTTGTATTTTTTAAGTAACAGAGTTAGGAACATAACACTTGTGTACCTAGTCAGTATGAGCACATGATTCATATTCAGAATGCTTTGATCCTTGATCTCATGAATTAGATGATTGAGGATATTATTATATTATTTAATTTTGTTGGAAACTTTTATATTTTTGAGACACTTATTTTCACTCTTGCTCATTTGTGCTATCCAACATTATATTTCCATACCAGTGAGGATTTTGACCCCTTTTTACCCAATCTTCCATTTCTCTTTTTATTGAGGGAATCACAACCACGTTATTTATTCTAGAACTTTCCATATTTTTCCAAAAAATAGATAGGAATTTTGAAAGTTTCACTAAAATGTATGAGACATTTTTTTTGATTTATTTAGCCCCATTGATCGACTAATCCACCCACACATTTTCTTCATCATGTATCCCTTAGAATCCATAAATAATCCTTTTAGTATAATACCATAGTTGATACCATTCCATACCTATTTATTGAATATTTTCTAGATTATTTTAAATCTAAGTGTGGTGGGTTGATATTTATTCATGGAGATGGGTGTTTGAGGGATAGTGGAACATTTTTTTCATGATGGATTGACATTATCTCATCAAGATGATATGTGTTATATTACACAGTAGCCACATGCATTAAATTTATTTTGATATGGGAATATAGATTATTTTTTGGTTCTAACAATGATTATTGTAACACCCCAGGTAAATAAACAATATGAAATTTTTATATTTATCCATATTTGTGAATAAAATATTAATATTACTTTAAAGGGGATGATATTCTCTATGGCGTACCCAACATGCAACAACGAGTTTCTTGGGAATCTTACGTTGCAATCTAATAATAAAATAATATTATTTTAAATGGTAGTTAATGCCTAGCTGTTGTGATGACGAGAATGAATAGAACTAAATAAAAAATGATTATATATGTTTGTCAAATATTTTTACTTTTTACAATAAATTTTAGAGGATTAAAAATGCGAATGAATCCAATTTTAAGCGTAAACATTCTAATATTCTTTAAAAGGTCGATTAACCGCCTTTTGATGGCGAACCTTTTTTAAATCAACATTTTGAAAATTTTATGTGTTATATTTGACAAAATAAAATTCTTCTTTAGAATCGGGACATTAAAATTTACTTTGTGTAAATTTTTGGTATTTTTCCGAAAAAGTTCAATTTTTAATGAATAGTGAAAAATGTTGTATTTTTATTCAAAACCTCTTTTTAATATAATTTATTTATATGATTAGATTATATTTTAAATTGGTTTTAAAGTGAAATTAGAATATATTTTTACCATATAATCCAATTGTGGTCTTTGTAATTAATTTCACTTTGAAATCGGACTTAAACTAGTGCCAATCTTTTGATACATTTTGTTTCATAAAAACACGCTATTTGTTTTGACAGCGGGAATTAATTATTAAATTAATTAATGAAACTTATGTGTTTTTAATTTTGTAAAATAGAAATCATTTTTGAATTCAGAATATCAAATATAGATTAGGGTGAATTTTTGGTAATTTTCTGAAAAACTTCAATTTTTGATGAATAGTGAAACCACTAAGTAGTACTTATAAAAATTGATTTTCCGTTTAAATGAAATTTTGCCATCTTTGTGTTTTGAATTTCAAAAATCCGACATACATGGTTTTCATTAAGAAGTAAAATGTGGTTCAATGGGATTAAAATAATTTTTTGGTGAATAGTAACTTATTAAGTTTTTAATCGCGATTAGAGGTAATTAGTGTAGTTTAAGGTAAAAATAATGTTTTAATAATATGAAATGACATAGACACATGTCCTAACCTCATTGGATGAGTCATGGCCGACCAAGACAATCCATGGGTCAACTTGGGGACCCCATGGAGCCACTTTGGTTGGAAAATGACATAAATACCTTTTTATTTAATGTTAAAATTAAAATGACACAAACATGAGTTGTTTTACTAAAAATTTTTTTACATGGGGTTATACAAGTCATATTTTTGACTATAAATAGTCATTAGAAATCTAAAACAATTTCCTACATCATAGTAGTTTTTTTTATAATTTTTAGACATTAAATAAATTAAATTATATATGACATCATGATGATGCAACGATGACCTCACTATTTAACGATTTAAATAAAATGGAATGATAATGTAAAATCTAAAACCTAAATATGTAAAAAACCAATTGGATGGGTGTATTTCTAACCATTATCACCTTATCCTCGAAAAAAATCAATGTGGGACCATTAAAATCCAAAACTCATTCTAAAATAAAGTAACATTTCTTTACTTTCCAAGAGTGCCCCTCCTCTCCTCCTATAAAAGGCCCCCACCTCTACCTCCTTACCCACACTTCAAAAGCCTTTGGATCGGCCAACCCCTGCCCATTTTGTCTCTCCACATACCTACCTAACTCCTTGAAGCCTCACTTTGGGCAGAAGTCTTCCCAAGGAAGCCTTTGAGCTCAAACCAAAGGGAGTTACCCGATTTTAAGGTAATGTCTTCACTTGTGTCCTTTTGTTTTATTTTGCTTCTACAACCCCCTAAACTCTTTTTATTAATTTATTTTGTAACAAATACAGTATCTTAAATATACTAGGATGTTGTTATAACAAGTATTCGAGCTAAACTTACACACACCTACATCTAATGGTTAAAGAACATACTGTTTCTGTGGATGGCGAATTTCTGCCTCACGAAACGATGATTGTTCAAAATTCTTCTAACACCTTCAAAGGTGGCCATTAAGATGACACTATATTTATATATGATATATAATATGTTTATATTTTACTTAAGCTTCTGTATTTTTCATTTATGGCATACCTTTATGGTTTCCATTATGGGTAAACGCGATGTCTTCATTTAAGGAAGTGCAGACTACCGCCCCCTCAAAGTGATTTGATTAATTAATACCATATGTGGTACGAATAAATGATATATTTAATGATATTATATATGATACTATACTGGAATTAAAATACTATTATGTATCATTATGTTTTAATTCCATTAAATATGAAATAGAAATGGAAGTAGCATTCATGCGTACGTACGACTTACCGTCTCCATGAACGATACATTTCATTTCTTATCTCAAAATGTTATGTACTATTATAAGTACATATATATAATGGATATATATGTAATATATCACATCTAAATGATGGATATCATTCTGTAATTTTAACATATATATATATATATATATATATCTCATTTTGTTTTAATTCCATTAATATGACAAAAAAATGAAAGTAGCGTTCATGCGTACGTACGACCTACCGTCTCCATGAACGATGCTTTGAATTTTTATCTCCAAATGCTATGGAATACTATAAAATGAATATATACTGGATATATATGATATTTAAAACATCAATAATATTCTGGATATGATGTACCTATAACTACATGGAAAATTATTTTCCAACAAGTTCAATTTTTGACTCATGTACCAAACATCGACAAAAACGTCTGATATGAACTCATATTATTAACCAATTATTATAAAATTAAAATATGTGATATGAACTGAATAATAATATTTATAGGAGGTACTTAAGAAATTATAAATTTACCAAAGTTTATTATTCAGTAATATAAAGAAACGAACAAGACAAGTTGGACTTGAGGTAAGGGATCCAACCTCTCTATTTCTTTTTAAGTACTCTCATTTATGTCATTTCTTTTAAGCCCATATTTCTTATGTTTGGGGATATTATTTTATATTCCTCATACTTTAATTTTTATGTTCATATTATTGGATACCCTATTTGATCTCATAAATCCATTTTTGGAAGTTTTAAGTGGCGCCATTGGGCTGCCGAGTTTTCATAAGGGATTTTTCATCTCACTTTTATTCCCATGACATTTATGATATGTTTGCCACTATTTAATTTGAGTGGTGTATGAAATGCCCATTATTATACACTTTTTTGTAATATAATTTCATTTATGGGTATTTACATCTTCATTGTATTACCCTTCTTCCATGGGGTGTACTTTTCGAAAGTTACCCAACTCGGTAAGGGGACATTTCACCCTCCTTTTTTTTAAAAGACTTCTTTTGTTATGTCTTTTAATTCACATACTATTATGTTGGGATATGTTCTTCTATATCCTTATTTATGTAAATTTTATGTCCAAGTGATGAGATCCCCTTTATCTCTCTCATCAAACCTTTTTGTAAAATTTTATGTGACGCCGTTAGGCTATCGAATTTTACCAAGGGAACTTCTTAACCCAATTTCAATTTCTTTGGGTTTGACATGTAGTTATTGAATATGTAATCCTTTGAATATGTGTGAATAACCTTTTATTGTTTTACACTTAATATCCACTTATATTGGGTGTATTTATATTTTTCACGCATAATTATGAGATTGATTTATCCTTAATTTAAGGATACCTTCTTTATAATGGATTTCATCTCATTTTACATTTCTTTTGAGACTTAATTATTGTTATGCACCAATTCACTCTTATATGGTGTGTATACTGTCCTTTGACATATTATATCATGAATCCCTTTATTCTCATGATATTATAAAGTTTGGATTAAATGTTATTCCGCTATTATTTGTATTCAAGAGTCTCTCAATTTGTTAAAAACTATTTAACAAAAATATCGTTTTAAATGTTTTAAAGATTTATTATTCTAAATATTTATCTTTAATGTCCATGTTTTCAAAATGGTTTTCAGTATTTATTTATATGGACATTAATGTTTTAAAATTATAATTCCATTAAAAGCTTCAACGTGGTATGGGACACTTTGATTCAAAAATCTCTTTTAAATGGTTTTTGAAAATGGATTCATTAATTCAATATCTGGGAATTACTTATTGTGATTTCAAATGAAATGTTGTTATTTAAATGTTTATATTTTCAATATTTTATGTGTAATGATGGTACTTGGACATTTTACGGGTGGTTACGTGATAAACCATATGACGGGTGGTGCCGTGAATACCAGGATGGGTTGTTACGTTATAACCTCCAATGCATTGGGTATGAAAGTCATCCCTATGGATATTCCATTAAGTTTGTATGGAAGTTGGCCGTATGGCTATTCCATTAAGTGATATGTGTGGAAGTCGACCGTAAGGTTATTCCACTTAAGTATGTTTATGTCCCAAGTTACCTTTATATGTTATGTGTTCTCTATATGGGTTTTATGGTAATCCATTGGTTACAAAAGGGTAAGTAATGATATTTTATTCAGTGAAGAGTTTTTACTACTTCATGAAGGTGAAGGTATTACTTTGATAAAGTATACATGGTTTACTTGTTGTTTTGAATAACTAACAGTTTTCATTCTTTGTGTATCCCTTTCTGAGCTTTTTATGCTCACCCCAAGTTTTTTTTGAAATGTTTTTCACAGGACTTAATGTGGAATAGGGTCAAGGATGGGATGAAGGGAAGTCATGATATCTAAAACATGAAACTAGACATGTTTCTTATTAAGAGTTTTTATTTTATGGAAACTTAGTGGAAGTGTCTACTTTGTATTCTTTTGAGATGTAATAGTTATGTCCTAATTCTCTAAAACTATAAACCTGAAAAGATCCTCAATGTGAATTATTAATTTAATTCAATATTAAGTAAGGTTTAAGGTTGGGGCCTTATAGTTGGTATCAAAGGTCAGTTTAGATAACTTTAGAGGTTAGGGTATTCTCTAAGCATAAGTGACATTCCCATAATGGTTAGGATTTCAAAAAGAGTCCTAGTTTTAGATAAAGTGAATGAGTAAGTATATCTTAGTGTTTACCTTCATCATTAGTACATTATGGTTTTGTTGATATACTCACACTAACATTTCTGTTTTTAGTGAATGTATGGATCTAGCAGGCACCAAAGAGACAACAGGTTTGAAGGAAATTGTGGTGGTTCTCTGATTAAGATACTAGATAAAATGGGGGATTCAATGAGGAAACTCGTGGTTGTTCTAAACCAACTATCAAGGAGTCATGATCAACCACTTGAACCTTGGTATGTTCTGTAATGAATCATGTATGAGATGACCAATCGATGTGGAAGTTTAGGTAATAATTATAAAGGTAACCATTAGAGTTTATATGATCCTTACTTTTGAGGTAATTATGGGTTATTATTTGATATGATGGAAAATGAAAGGCATGAGATAAACTTGAGGTTAAAATATGTTATGATTATTTTTGAAGATTTTATCTCATTTTGGGGAATGTTTTAAGAATTATATAGTTTTGGAAAAAGGACAACATGAAGACCGTGTGACAACCCATCGCGTCGGACAAAGCTGCGGGAATCGAACCCACAACCAAAGTGCGACTGGTATTTATCGCCTACCACTGGACTACGTGAAGTCCCTGGTTAGTTTGACTGATTCTTTTTAGTTATATGATTTTATGAATTAAGAGTAAGTTTATTTTGGGTTATTTATGAAAATGATTAACCTATCATGGAGGATATGTGATTAGGTTAACTACTTTTCAATATGAGACTTTAGGAGCAACTGTTGTTGTTTAGAGATAAATGTTACGATTTAACTTGGAAGACTATGTGACTAAATCCTTCAAATATTTGGGTTTCAATATTAGATTGGTTTACTTTGAAGAATTTTATGGACAAATTTTTTATCGAATGGTCCTCGTTGAACTTTGGGTTTTGTTGGACAAATTTTGGTGATTAAGAATAGATTTTCTTTTTATAAAGGGTTATCATTTTCTGGATTATCTGATCTTGTACTAACCTTTTTGGTTTTGGTTTTGGATTTTGTCTAAAGACATGGGAAATATATAGTTCTCTTTTTTGGATTAGGTGATTCTCTAGAAGTTGATTATAGTACTCTTAATGTGAACAAGTCTTCCTAAATACTCGTCTTTTGGAGAAAATATGAGTTCGGGTAAGAAATCTAGTAAAAGTTGAAAGTCAACATGATAAGTGATTATGTTTCCTTATGAATAAATTCCTCAATAAAAAGTAACTTAAAACAAAAATGTTGTATATTAACTTTTCCTACTGGGGAATCGAATACTATATAACCCATCACAATTTTTTGATTTTTTTATGGTTAACTTTCTCCTAGACATGTTTACTATCACTCTCCATCAGAACATGAACCTTTGTTTTTTCTTCCATATCCATATTTTCCTACTTGGAATCATAGTATGGGTTAACTCGGGTGACCTCTGTACTTCTCTCCCTTTATTTTAAAGTGATTGTTTTACCAAATCTTGTTCCGATGTGGGACTTTCAAGGATGTTTCTGAGCCCAATTTTAAAATTGCGAGGATGCAATTTCCAAAAGGGGGGAAGGATGTAACACCCCAGGTAAATAAAGAATATTACATTTTTATATTTATCCATATTTGTGAATAAAATATTAATATTACTTTAAAGGGGATGCTATGCTCGATGGCCTACCCAACACGCAACAACGTGTTTCTTGGGAATCTTACGTTGCACTCTAATAATAAAATAATATTATTTTAAATAGTAGTTAACGCCTAGATGTTGTGATGGCAGGAATAAATAGAACTAACTACAAAATTATTATATATGTTTGTCAAATATTTTTACTTTTTACAATAAATGTTAGAGGATTAAAAATGCGAATGCATCCAATTTTAAGTGTAAACATTCTAATATTCTTTAAATGGTCGATTAACCGTCTTTTGATGGAGAAACTCTTTTAAATCAACATTTTTACAATTTTATGTGTTATATTTGACAAAATAAAATTCTTCTTTGGAATCGGGACATCAAAATTTACTTTGTGTAAATTTTTGGTATTTTTCTGAAAAAGTTCAATTTTTAATGAATAGTGAAAAATGTTGTATTTTAATTCAAAACCTCTTTTTAATATAATTTATTTATATAATTAGATCATCTTTTTAATTTGTTTTAAAGTGAAATTAGAATATATTTTTACCATCTAATCCAATTGTGGTCTTTGGAATTAATTTCACTTTGAAATCGGACTTAAACTAGTGTCAATCTTTTGATACATTTTGTTTCATAAAAACACGCTATTTGTTTTGACAGTGGGAATACATTATTAAATTAATTAATGCAACTTATGTGTTTTGAATTTTTTAAAATAGAAATCATTTTTGAATTCGAAATATCAAATATAGCTTAGGGTGAATTTTTGGTAATTTTCTGAAAAACTTCAATTTTTGATGAATAGTGAAACCACTAAGTGGTACTTATAAAAATTAATTTTCCGTTTAAATGAAATTTTGCCATCTTTGTGTTTTGAATTTCAAAAATCCGACATACATGGTTTTCATTAAGAAGTAAAATGTGGTTCAATGGGATTAAAATAATTTTTTGGTGAATAGTAACTTATTAAGTTTTTAATCGCGATTAGAGGTAATTAGTGTAGTTTAAGGTAAAAATAATGTTTTAATAATTTGAAATGACATAGACACATGTCCTAACCTCATTGGATGAGTCATGGCCGACCAAGACAATCAATGGGTCAACTTGGGGACCCCATGGAGCCACTTTGGTTGGAAAATGACATAAATACCTTTTTATTTAATGTTAAAATTAAAATGACACAAACATGAGTTGTTTTACTAAAACAATTTTTACATGGGGTTATACAAGTCATATTTTTGACTATAAATAGTAATTGGAAATATAAAAATATTTACTACATCATAGTATTTTTTTATAATTTTTCGACATTAAATAAATTAAATTATTTATGACATCATGATGATGCAGCGATGACCTCACTATTTAACGATTTAAATAAAATGGAATGATAATGTAAAATATAAAACCTAAACATGTCCAAAACCTATTGGATGGGTGGATTTCGAACCCTTATCACCTTATCCTCTAAACACATCAATGTTGGGCCATTAAAATCCGAAACTCATTCTAAAATAAAGTAACATTTCTTTACTTTCCAAGAGTGCCCCTCCTCTCCTCTTATAAAAGGCCCCCACCTCTACCTCCTTACCCACACTACAAAAGCCTTTGGCTCGGCCAACACCTGCCCATTTTGTCTCTCCACATCCCTACCTAACTCCTTGAAGCCTCACTTTGGGGAGAAGTCTTCCCAAGGAATCCTTTGAGCTCAAACGAAAGGGAGTTACCCGATTTTAAGGTAGTGTCTTCACTTGCGTCCTTTTGTTTTATTTTGCTTCTCCAACCACCTAAACTCTTTTTATTAATTTATTTTGTAACAAATACAGTATCTTAAATATACTAGGATGTTGTTATAATAAGTATTCGAGCTAAACTTACACACACCTACATCTAATGGTTAAAGAACATACTGTTTCTGTAGATGGCGAATTTCTGCCTCACGAAACGATGATTGTTCAAAATTCTTCTAACACCTTCAAAGGTGGCCATTAAGATGACACTATATTTATATATGATATATGATATGTTTATGTTTTAATTAAGCTTCTGTATTTTACATTTATGGCATACCTTTACGGTTTCCATTATGGGTAAACGCGATATCTTCATTTAAGGAAGTGCGGACTACCGCCCCCTCAAAGTGATTTGATTCGTTAATACCATATGTGGTACGTATAAAGGATATATTTAATGATATTATATATGATACCATACTGGAATCAAAATAAAATTATGTATCATTATGTTTTAATTCCATTAAATATGAAATAGAAATGGAAGTAGCGTTCATGCGTACGTACGCCTTACCGTCTCCATGAACGGTACATTTCATTTCTTATCTCAAAATGTTATGTACTATTATAAGTACATATATATAATGGATATATATGTAATATATCACATCTAAATGATGGATATCATTCTGGAATTATAAAAAATATATATATATCTCTCATTTTGTTTTAATTCTATTAATATGACAAAAAAATGAAAGTAGCGTTCATGCGTACGTACGGCCTACCGTCTCCATGAAGGGTGCTTTTAATTTTTAACTCCAAAGGCTATGGAATAGTATAAAATGAATATATACTGGATATATATGATATTTAAAACATCAATAATATTCTGGATATGATGTACCTATAACTACATGGAAAATTATTTTCCAACAAGTTCAATTTTTGACTCATGTACCAAACATTGACAAAAACGTCTGATATGAACTCTTATTATTAACCAATTATTATAACATTAAAATATGTGATATGAACTGAATAATAATATTTAAAGGAGGTACTTAAGAAATTATAAATTTACCCAAGTTTATTATTCAGTAATATAAAGAAACGAACAAGACAAGTTGGACTTGAGGTAAGGGATCCAACCTCTCTATTTCTTTTTAAGTACTCTCATTTATGTCATTTCTTTTAAGACCATCTTTCTTATGTTAGGGGATATTATTTTATATTACTAATACTTTACTTTTTATGTTCATATTATGGGATACCCTATTTGATCTCATAAATCCATTTTTGGAAGTTTTAAGTGGCGCCATTGGGCTGCCGAGTTTTCATAAGGGATTTTTCATCTCACTTTTATTCCCGTGACATTTATGCTATGTTTGCCACTATTTACTTTGAGTGGTGTATGTAATGCCCATTATTATACAGTTTGTGTACTATAATTTCATTTATGGGTATTTACATCTTCATTGTATGACCCTTCTTCCATGGGGTGTACTTTTCGAAAGTTACCCAACTCGGTAAGGGGACCTTTCACCCTCCTTTTTTTTAAAAGACTTCTTTTGTTATGTCTTTTAATTCACATACTATTATGTTGGTATATGTTATTATATATCCTTATTTATGTAAATTTTATATCCAAGTGATGAGATCCCCTTTATCTCTCTCATCAAACCTTTTTGTAAAATTTTATGTGACGCCGTTAGGCTGTCAAATTTTACCAAGGGAACTTCTTAACCCAATTTCAATTTCTTTGGGTTCGACATGTAGTTATTGAATATGTCATCCTTTGAATATGTGTGAATAACCTTTGATTGTTTTAGACTTAATATCCACTTATATTGGGTGTATTTATATTTTTCACACATAATTATGAGATTGATTTATCATTAATTTAAGGATACCTTATTTATAATGGATTTCATCTCATTCTACATTTCTTTTGAGACTTCATTGTTGTTATGCACCAATTCACTCTTATATGGTGTGTATACTGTCCATTGAAATATTATATCATGAATCCCTTTATTCTCATGATATTATAAAGTTAGGATTAAATGTTATTCCGGTATTATTTGTATTCAAGAGTCTCTCAATTTATTAAAAACTATTTAACAAAAATATCGTTTTAAATGTTTTAAAGATTTATTATTCTAAATCTTTATCTTTAATGTCCATGTTTTCAAAATGGTTTTCAGTATTTATTTATATGGACATTAATGTTTTAAAATTATAATTCCATTAAAATCTTCAAAGTGGTATGGGACACTTTGATTCAAAAATCTCTTTTAAATGGTTTTTGAAAATGGATTGATTAATTCAATATCTGGGAATTACTTATTGTGATTTCAAATAAAATGTTGTTATTTAAATGTTTATATTTTCAATATTTTATGTGTAATGATGGTACTTTGACATTTTACGGGTGGTTATGTGATAAACCATATGACGGGTGGTCCCGTGAATACCAGGATGGGTGGTTACGTTATAACCTCCAATGCATTGGGTATGAAAGTCGCCCCTATAGCTATTCCATTAAGTTTGTATGGAAGTTGGCCGTATGGCTATTCCATTAAGTGATATGTGTGGAAGTCGACCGTATGGTTATTACACTTAAGTATGTTTATGTCCCAAGTTACCTTTATATGTTATGTGTTCTTTATATGGGTTTTATGGTAATCCTTTGGTTACAAAAGGGTTAGTAATGATATTTTATTCAGTGAAGAGTTTTTACTACTTCATGAAGGTGAATGTATTACTTTGATAAAGTATACATGGTTTACTTGTTTTTTTGAATAACTAACAGTTTTCATTCTTTGTGTATCCCTTACTGAGCTTTTTATGCTCACCCCAAGTTTTTTTTGAAATGTTTTTCACAGGACTTAATGTGGAATAGGGTCAAGGATGGGATCAAGGGAAAGTCATGCTATCTAAAACATGGAACTAGACATGTTTCTTATTAAGAGTTTTTATTTTATGGAAACTTAGTGGAAGTGTCTACTTTGTAATCTTTTGAGATGTAATAGTTTTGTCCTAATTCTCTAAAACTCTAAACCTGAAAAGATACTCAATGTGAATTATTCATTTGATTCAATATTAAGTAAGTTTTAAGGTCGAGGCCTTATAGTTGGTATCAAAGGTCAGTTTAGATAACTTTAGAGGTTAGGGTATTCTCTAAGCATAAGTGACATTACCATAATGGTTAGGATTTCAGAAAGAGTCCTAGTTTTAGATAAAGTGAATGAGTAAGTATATCTTAGTGTTTACCTTCCTCATTAGTACATTATGGTTTTGTTGATATACTCACACTAACATTTCTATTTTTAGTGAATGGATGGATCTAGCAGGCACCAAAGAGACAACAGGTTTGAAGGAAACTGTGGTGGTTCTCTGATTAAGATACTAGATAAAATGGGGGATTCAATGAGGAAACTCGTGGTTGTTCTAAACCAACTATCAAGCAGTCGTGATCAACCACTTGAACCTTGGTATGTTCTGTAATTCATCATGTATGAGATGACCAATCGATGTGGAAGTTTAGGTAATAATTATAAAGGTAACCATTAGAGTTTATATGATCCTTACTTTTGAGGTAATTATAGGTTATTATATGATATGATGGAAAATGAAAGGCATGAGATAAACTTGAGGTTAAAATATGTTATGATTATTTTTGAAGATTTTATCTAGTTTTGGGGAATGTTTTAAGAATTATATAGTTTTGGAAAAAGGACAACACACAGACCGTGTGACAACCCATCGCGTCGGACAAAGCTGCGGGAATCGAACCCACAACCAAAGTACGACTGGTATTTATCGCCTACCACTGGACTACGTGAAGTCCCTGGTTAGTTTGACTGATTCTTTTTAGTTAGATGATTTTATGAATTAAGAGTAAGTTGATTTTGGGTTATTTATGAAAATGATTAACCTATCATGGAGGATATGTGATTAGGTTAATTACTTTTCAATACGAGACTTTAGGAGCAACTGATGTTGTTTGGAGATAAATGTTACGATTTAACTTGGAAGACTATGTGACTAAATCCTTCAAATATTTTGGGTTTCAATCTTAGATTGGTTTACTTTGAAGAATTTTATTGAAAAATTGTTTATTGAATGGTCCTCGTTGAACTTTGGGTTTTGTTGGACAAATTTTGGAGATTAAGAATAGATTTTCTTTTTATAAAGGGTTATCATTTTCTGGATTATCTGATCTTGTACTAACCTTTTTGGTTTTGGTTTTGGATTTTGTCTAAAGACATGGGAAATATATATTTCTCTTTTTTGGATTAGGTGATTCTCTAGAAGTTGATTATAGTACTCTTAATGTGAACAAGTCTTCCTAAATACTCGTCTTTTGGAGAAAATATGAGTTCGTGTAAGAAATCTAGTAAAAGTTGAAAGTCAACATGATAAGTGATTATGTTTCCTTATGAATAAATTCCTCAATAAAAAGTAACTTAAAACAAAAATGTTGTCTATTAACTTTTCCTTCTGGGGAATCGAATACTGTATAACCCATCACAATTTTTTGATTTTCTTATGGTTAACTTTCTCCTAGACATGTTTACTATCACTCTCCATCAGAACATGAACCTTTGTCTTTTCTTCCATATCCATATTTTCCTACTTGGAATCATAGTATGGGTTAACTCGGGTGACCTCTGTACTTCTCTCCCTTTATTTTAATGTGATTGTTTTACCGAATCTTGTTCCGATGTGGGACTTTCAAGGATGTTTCCGAGCCCAATTTTAAAATTGCGAGGACATAATTTCCAAAAGGGGGAAGGATGTAACACCCCAGGTAAATAAAGAATATGACATTTTTATATTTATCCATATTTGTGAATAAAATATTAATATTACTTTAAAGGGGATGCTATGCTCGTTGGCGTACCCAACACGCAACAACGTGTTTCTTGGGAATCTTACGTTGCACTCTAATAATAAAATAATATTATTTTAAATAGTAGTTAACGCCTAGATGTTGTGATGGAAGGAATAAATAGAACTAACTACAAAATGATTATATATGTTTGTCAAATATTTTTACTTTTTACAATAAATGTTAGAGGATTAAAAATGCGAATGAATCCAATTTTAAGCGTAAACATTCTAATATTCTTTAAAAGGTTGATTAACTGCCTTTTGATGGAGAACCTCTTTTAAATAAACATTTTGACAATTGTATGTGTTATATTTGACAAAATAAAATTCTTCTTTAGAATCGGGACATCAAAATTTACTTTGTGTAAATTTTTGGTATTTTTCTGAAAAAGTTCAATTTTTAATGAATAGTGAAAAATGTTGTATTTTAATTCAAAACCTCTTTTTAATATAATTTATTTATATGATTAGATTATCTTTTTAATTTGTTTTAAAGTGAAATTAGAATATATTTTTACCATCTAATCCAATTGTGGTCTTTGGAATTAATTTCACTTTGAAATCAGACTTAAACTAGTGTCAATCTTTTGATACATTTTGTTTCATAAAAACACGCTATTTGTTTTGACAGTGGGAATTAATTATTAAATTAATTAATGCAACTTATGTGTTTTGAATTTTGTAAAATAGACATCATTTTTGAATTCGAAATATCAAATATAGCTTAGGGTGAATTTTTGGTAATTTTCTGAAAAACTTCAATTTTTGATGAATAGTGAAACCACTAAGTGGTACTTATAAAAATTGATTTTCCGTTTAAATGAAATTTTGCCATCTTTGTGTTTTGAATTTCAAAAATCCGACATACATGGTTTTCATTAAGAAGTAAAATGTGGTTCAATGGGATTAAAATAATTTTTTGTTGAATAGTAACTTATTAAGTTTTTAATCGCGATTAGAGGTAATTAGTGTAGTTTAAGGTAAAAATAATGTTTTAATAATATGAAATGACCTAGAAACATGTCCTAACCTCATTGGATGAGTCATGGACGACCAATACAATCCATGGGTCTACTTGGGGACCCCATGGAGCCACTTTGGTTGGAAAATGACATAAATACCTTTTTATTTAATGTTAAAATTAAAATGACACAAACATGAGTTGTTTTACTAAAACAATTTTCACATGGGATTATACAAGTCAGATTTTTGACTATAAATAGTAATTGGAAATATAAAAATATTTAATACATCATAGTATTTTTTTTATAATTTTTCGACATTAAATAAATTAAATTATTTATGACATCATGATGATGCAGTGATGACCTCACTATTTAACGATTTAAATAAAATGGAATGATAATGTAAAATCTAAAATCTTCACATGTCCAAAACCTATTGGATGGCTGGATTTCGAAACCTTATCACCTTATCCTCTAAAAACATCAATGTGGGACCATTAAAATCCGAAACTCATTCTAAAATAAAGTAACATTTCTTTACTTTCCAAGAGTGCCCCTCCTCTCCTCTTATAAAAGGCCCCCACCTCTACCTCCTTAACCACACTTCAAAAGCCTTTGGCTCGGCCAACCCCTACCCATTTTGTCTCTCCACATCCCTACCTAACTCCTTGAAGCCTCACTTTGGGCAGAAGTCTTCCCAAGGAAGCCTTTGAGCTCAAACCAAAGGGAGTTACCCGATTTTAAGGTAATGTCTTCACTTGTGTCCTTTTGTTTTATTTTGCTTCTCCAACCCACTAAACTCTTTTTATTCATTTATTTTGTAACAAATACAGTATCTTAAATATACTAGGATGTTTTTATAATAAGTATTCGAGCTAAACTTACACACACCTACATCTAATGGTTAAAGAACATACTGATTCTGTGGATGGCGAATTTCTGCCTCACGAAACAATGATTGTTCAAAATTCTTCTAACACCTTCAAAGGTGGACATTAAGATGACACTATATTTATATATGATATATAATATGTTTATGTTTTACTTAAGCTTCTGTATTTTACATTTATGGCATACCTTTATGGTTTCCATTATGGGTAAACGCGATATCTTCATTTAAGGAAGTGCGGACTACCGCCCCCTCAAAGTGATTTGATTCGTTAATACCATATGTGGTACGTATAAAGGATATATTTAATGATATTATATATGATACCATACTGGAATTAAAATACTATTATGTATAATTATGTTTTAATTCCATTAAATATGAAATAGAAATGGAAGTAGCGTTCATGCGTACGTACGGCTTACCGTCTCCATGAATGGTACATTTCATTTCTTATCTCAAAATGTTATGTACTATTATAAGTACATATATATAATGGATATATATGTAATATATCACATATAAATGATGGATATCATTCTGTAATTATAACATATATATATATATATATCTCATTTTGTTTTAATTCCATTAATATGACAAAAAAATGAATTAGTGTTCATGCGTACGTACGACCTACCGTCTCCATGAACGGTGCTTTTAATTTTTATCTCCAAATGCTATGGAATAGTATAAAATGAATATATACTGGATATATATGATATTTAAAACATCAATAATATTCTGGATATGATTTACCTATAACTACATGGAAAATATTTTCCAACAAGTTCAATTTTTGACTCATGTACCAAACATCGACAAAAACGTCTGATATGAACTCATATTATTAACCAATTATTATAACATTAAAATATGTTATATGAACTGAATAATAATATTTATAGGAGGTACTTAAGAAATTATAAATTTACCAAAGTTTATTATTCAGTAATATAAAGAAACGAACAAGACAAGTTGGACTTGAGGTAACGGATCCAACCTCTCTATTTCTTTTTAAGTACTCTCATTTATGTCATTTCTTTTAAGCCCATCTTTCTTATGTTTGGGGATATTATTTTATATTCCTCATACTTTAATTTTTATGTTCATATTATAGGAGACCCTATTTGATCTCATAAATCCATTTTTGGAAGTTTTAAGTGGCGCCATTGGGCTGCTGAGTTTTCATAAGGGATTTTTCATCTCACTTTTATTCCCGTGACATTTATGCTATGTTTGCCACTATTTACTTTGAGTGGTGTATGTAATGCCCATTATTATACACTTTGTGTACTATAATTTCATTTATGTGTATTTATATCTTCATTGTATGACCCTTCTTTCATGGGGTGTACTTTTCGAAAGTTACCCAACTCAGTAAGGGGACCTTTCACCCTCCTTTTTTAAAAGACTTCTTTTGTTATGTCTTTTAATTCACATACTATTATGTTGGGATATGTTATTATATATCCTTATTTATGTAAATTTTATGTCCAAGTGATGAGATCCCCTTTATCTCTCCCATCAAACCTTTTTGTAAAATTTTATGTGATGCCGTTAGGCTGTCGAATTTTACCAAGGAAACTTCTTAACCCAATTTCGATTTCTTTGGGTTCGACATGTAGTTATTGAATATATCATCCTTTGAATATGTGTGAATAACCTTTGATTGTTTTACACTTAATATCCACTTATATTGGGTGTATTTATATTTTTCACACAAAATTATGAGATTGATTTATCCTTAATTTAAGGATACCTTCTTTATAATGTATTTCATCTCATTTTACATTTCTTTTGAGACTTCATTGTTGTTATACACCAATTCACTCTTATATGGTGTGTATACTGTCTTTTGACATATTATATCATGAATCCCTTTATTCTCATGATATTATAAATTTCGGATTAAATGTTATTCCGCTATTATTTGTATTCAAGAGTCTCTCAATTTGTTAAAAACTATTTAACAAAAATATCGTTTTAAATGTTTTAAAGGTTTATTATTCTAAATCTTTATCTTTAATGTCCATGTTTTCAAAATGGTTTTCAGTATTTATTTATATGGACATTAATGTTTTAAAATTATAATTCCATTAAAAGCTTCAAGGTGGTATGGGACACTTTGATTCAAAAATCTCTTTTAAATGGTTTTTGAAAATGTATTGATTAATTCAATATCTGGGAATTAATTATTGTGATTGAAAATGAAATGTTGTTATTGAAATGTTTATATTTTCAATATTTTATGTGTAATGATGGTACTTGGACATTTTATGGGTGGTTACGTGATAAACCATATGACGGGTGGTGCCGTGAATACCAGGACGAGTGGTTACGTTATAACCTCCAATGCATTGGGTATGGAAGTCGGCCGTATGACTATTACATTAAGTATGTATGGAAGTTGGCCGTATGGATATTCCATTAAGTGATATGTGTGGAAGTCGACTGTATGGTTATTCCACTTAAGTATGTTTATGTCCCAAGTTACCTTTATATGTTATGTGTTCTTTATATGGGTTTTATGGTAATCCTTTGGTTACAAAAGGGTAAGTAATGATATTTTATTCAGTGAAGAGTTTTTACTACTTCTCTAAGGTGAAGGTATTAATTTGATAAAGTATACATGGTTTACTTGTTGTTTTGAATAACTAACAGTTTTCATTCTTTGTGTATCCCTTACTGAGATTTTTATGCTCACCCCAAGTTTTTTTTGAAATGTTTTTCACAGGACTTAATGTGGAATAGGGTCAAGGACGGGATCAAGGGAAAGTTATGCTATCTAAAACATGGAACTAGACATGTTTCTTATTAAGAGTTTTTATTTTATGGAAACTTAGTGGAAGTGTGTACTTTGTAATCTTTTGAGATGTAATAGTTATGTCCTAATTCTCTAAAACTCTAAACCTGAAAGGATCCTCAATGTGAATTATTCATTTAATTCAATATTAAGTAAGGTTTAAGGCCGGGGCCTTATAATTATGTTTTTGGCCATCATACAATAACCCTCACCTTTCGGGATACCTATAAAAGTGATGTCTCAATACTCCCGGAGATGGGGAGTTTTATATATGAACTACTTTAATTGAGATTCTACTGAGTATGAACTACTCGTGTACCTTTTCTTGGGTTATTTTATTACATATAATTCATGGGGTTTTGGAGTTAACACTCACTATTTTTTTCTATAAATATTTTTTGAGTGATTTGTTTCCTAAAAAAGAGAAAAAGAAAAAGAAAATAAAATAAAAAACAAATTAAAAAAAGAGAAATTTTTTGATTATCATATTCTTGGGGAATATTAATGCTTTAAGTGTAGGGGAGAAATATTTTTAGGGAGACATTTGGATTGACACTTATCATGCATTTATTTCAAGATTCAACCCCATTTTTTACAAATTTTTTCATTTTTTATGACCCACCATCCCGCAGTCTTAGAGACATTTTAACCTCATGTAAATTCCTTGAGATTAATTTATTCTTTTGATTTTCTCTAGTGGAGATGTGAAATTCATAGAAATCCTACAGTATGCATTGATGTGTATGAGAATTGCGCATGTATTTTTTGATCAAGTTGTTTGAGTGATGGGAGTGATGGAAAGTTAGGTCACATAATGCATGTGTATAGGTACATGTTTTGTAAATAATGTGAGAGTAATGGAAATTGTTTTTCAAATTTTGAATTTTAAATGAAGCATGATATTTTATGAGTAAAAGAGATTGAAGTTTTTTGAACATGTAGTTTTCATGTTTTGATTTTTCTACATGTCTAATTGCATATTATTTTTGATTTTTTTCCTAGGAGTGAAAAAGTTTAATTGTGGGGGATTTGATTCACATAGAATTTTCTAAAATTTTAATAAATTTTTACTTAAGTTTAAATTAAAATTTCAAGCAGATTTTCTTGTTTTAAGTTCTTTTTTAGTTTTTTAGTATTTTAGTTATTTTTTATAATTTTTAGTTAATTATATATTAATTTTAGTACTTTATTATTTTTATTAGTTATATTAATTTTATTTATTATTAACATGTTCTATTTAACACTATATTAATAACAATAGTAGTTTTATTAATAATAATATTTTTTAGTTTATTATATTAACATTTATATTATTATTTTTATTAATTTACTATATTAGTATTATATATTAATATATATCATTTTGAATAATAGTAGTTTTAATAATAGTAGTATCAATACTATTAGTTTATTATTATTAAATTAATATTTCACAGCGGTATTGTTATTATGTATATAGATAATAATTTTATCTAACAACTAATTGTTTTATATTAATTTACCTAATTATATGTACATAAATATATGTATATATATATATATTTATATAACCTTATATTTAATTATATTTTTTCTATAATTATAATAATATATGCTTATATAATTCTAATTCTATTATTATTATTTAATAGTTATTTATTTATATTTGTTTTTAATTTTTAATTTTTAATTTCTATCATCCTATTTTTCATACTGTCCTATCTTCAAATTTATAGGGGAAGATCCATGAAAATGAAAATAAAGGGAGAACATCCTCCTCTCGGGGTGGGGTTCATTGGAACCTTACCATCCATTATCAATTATCACAATGAAACCTCCTCATATGGCCTAGAGACTCACCACACCACCTATCCTCCTGCCTAAATATCCTTTTCGTGATGCCTCCCTGCCCCTTTAGCATCTCACTGGGCCACACCAGCACTGGACTGCCCTCATATCTCCTGTAAACCTATATTTTTCGATGACCCAAATTCCTCTTCTATAGCACAACACCACATTGCCACGCTCTCATACTCTAGTAGCACCACCACCATTGGTGCCCCTCCTCTATCTCCTCCACCGTAACCACCACCATCCACCACCATCCACCATCACTATCCATTCCACCCTATTCACTACTTCTCTACACCCACATCCTCACCCCATGCGCATTCCACGCACGTTTCACCAAAAAGCAACGCTGCCTCCTCCCAGTCATGAACATAGTAGGCCACACCCCACATTGCCGACCTCCGATGCTGAACGAGGATGTAACCCATACTTCACAACATTGCATCACCCTTTGGTTTGGGGTGGGTGTGCAGTGGTGGTTCAGGCGATATTTCATCATACACAGAGGGTTCTTTTAACATTTGGAGATCCATGACCTTGCATGATTGATTGTGTGGTGAGAGTTCAACTTGATATTACGATGATCAACGAAGTAATGATATTCATTCACCAATCATTGATGATAGTTTGCAGTGATAATTATGATGAAACTAACATAGTGATTTCTATTTATTATTTCATGTGTTGTGTTTTTGTCATGGTGGACTAATTATTTGGTGTTAAAGTTGAAATGGCCATCAAATTAATTGCATTCCATTATTTTTGTACCATGTTTGATTATATTTTGAATTATTATTTTTAATTGGATGTTTATTTGATTAATTATATTTGTGTTTTATTTAATTTGAAAAGGATTCTACACACAAGGTTTGGTTTCTGTTTGTGTGATACCTAATATGTAATCATGGGTGGGAGATCATCAGAGAATTTATTTTCCCAGAATTCAGTTACTCACATGAGAGAATCATAAATTTCTTGCGAGAAAATTTTGAATAAATTAATATATTAATTGAAAAATTAAAATTTTTGTGTGCATTTACCTTAAGACTTCCGATGCTTAAATTACATGAAAATTATTAATCAAATCAGAGAATGAAATGATGGATGACTTTTGTGAAAATTATTATACTGCATAACATCATAGAATGAGACCTAATAGTATTTTCATTAAATTTTTAATTAGTGATAATTTAATAAATAAATATTCAGACATGGAAATTAAATAATTGGCATTGCATGCACCTAAACTAACATCACAAATTTGAAACTTCTATCTCCACCTATTTTATCCTTGATTAATTTATTCCACTTAGATAGTTTTAGTTAATTTAAATATTCATTTTTAAATAGTTGTTTAGTTTTCAAAAATTGTTACCATTAATCACATTTAAATCTTGTCTCCCTGAACATTCTTTCAAGAGGATATTACAAATGTCTATGAACATTATGTATATGGTTTGACCCTAATAACCACTTCTAAAGCATTTAGTAGGTTAATAAATTTATATATTTGACATGTTTAAATATTTTTAACAAATAAATCCAATTTAAATATGATATATCACACAATATGGTAGAGTATACATATGGATAGAACATAACATATCATCACGAGTCATTGCAGCTACAAGTACACACATGTGATCAATATGTAAAACATGGTATATTAAGAAATCTAAGAACACACATGGAATGAGTCATCATATATGTATTATATATTTATATATATCTATTTAAACATAGGTATATATCCATTCATATTATGAAATAACATATAAGGCATAACAAGGCATGTCATCATGAGAATTTAGTAGAGACATACAAATACATGTGATTGTCATAAATCATGATAACAAGATATATAAGAATACACATGGAATCAATAATTATATAGGGGTATCACATGATACGCATGCACACACATGTGATCAATGGTGCTCAATGATGATCAATCCTTGACCATTAATGACCAATATCAAGACAGTGCTCGTGGGTCTATTGTGGCCCTTGGAACTTTGTCCAATTACATTAGGTATTGTTCCGTTAATTAATTAAGACTTAGGGATAATTAATTATTTAATAATTACTTGTTGTTCATAACACATTATCAATTTAAGGTTCATTTTTCCAAGGTGGTGAACCTTATTTCACATTCCAAATAAACATGCATAATAATATAGGGTAGAGTACACATGAATACCTTCCTAAAATAGAGATAAATCCTAAAAAATCAACACCCAACAACTTTGTTTGAGTCACCCAAGTCCATTCAGCCTCCATCAATCTCTATGAGTTCTTACTCAAGCCCAGTCATTCCATATTAATTTATTATAACTAAATTATAATTAATTAATTATTTACAAGGAAAATAACATTCAAGGAGAAAATAATACTTATTGTACGACTTAATAGATGTCATTTCCTAGAAAAAACAATGGCTAAACTTTCATGGAATGTCTATAATGTGTTTATGAATTCAATTCGGGAGAAATCCCGATCACACGGATCATGTGAACGAATCACATCGCTCTGAGGGGGCAGTAGTCCACACTTCCTCAAACGATGTTATCGTATTAACATAAAATGGAAAGTATTAAAGGTATGTATTATAAAATGATTACATAAGTATTAAGACATAATAAATATCCTATATATAATATATAAATATATTTTCCATCATAATGTCCAACCATGAATGTTGGTAAAGGAAAAATGAACAATCATCATTTCGTTAGGTAGTAGCTCACCATACATAGAAACAATATGTTCATTAACCATAATATGGAAGTGTGTGTAAGTGTAGGTATAACCATTAGAATAAAAAAATACTAGTATATTGAGGATACTAGTGTTTTTATAAAATAATATAATAATAATAGATGAGGGGCTGGAGAATGGAGATAAAATTAAAAAGCTTGAGAGAAGATGTTACCTCTTAATCAGGTAACTGCTTTTGGTTTGTACCAAAAGGCTTACATGGAAGGATTTATTACCAAAGGAAGGATTAAAGTTATAAAGGAGGGATTTTGGGAAGATATATGGGTAGATCTTGGCCAAACCTAAGTGGTTTGTGAGGTGTGAGGAATGGGGAGAGTTGGTGGCCTCTTATAAAGGAGGAAAATGACTCACTTGGTATTTTTGAAAAGAAGTTAGGTTTACCCACGTTTTTACATAAAAAAATTAAAAAAAAAACTAAATAATGTAAGGTTTATGGAATAATTATGTCCATACAATGGGTTTCAGACAAGTGGATAGGTCATTTGGGCCCCTAAGTTAAAGGTTTAGTCCTTTATTAAGCTTAACTTTAACTTAATAATTGTAATTAATTATAATCACATTCACTAATATTTTTGGTCAAAAAAAAATTTGGTTTTATTATAAATAATATTTTTTTGATTAAAAATATGGAATCAATTTTTCTAAAATCAAATTATACAAGTGGTAGAAATTAATTTAAAATTCGTCCCACAGATGGGATGACAAAGCATGTTTTTAAAGTAAAAACGTCTGAAAGTTTACTATGTTTTTTTATAATCAATTTAAAAGTTAAGTTGATTCAAATGAAATAAATTTCATTAATTTATAAAAATATGATATAATTAAACTTTAAAACCAATTAAAAGTATAATTTAACCTTATAAATAAATTATACGAAAAAACAGTTTTGAACTAAAATTTAGTATTTTAACTATTCGTTAAAAAATGAAATGTTTTAGAAAAATATCAACAATTAAAACTAACCTAATTCTTATGTTTATATTTAAAATATAAAGTTTATTTTTACATATTTAATCAATTAAATTGTCAAATTTTAAATTTAAAATGGGTTTTCCATTAAAAGGTGGTAAAATTACCTTGATAAAATATAGGTTTTTATGTGTAAAGTGGGGTTTGTTCTTATCTTATGTATATCAAACATAATGGATGAATAAAAAAAAATATTTGATTGAATATATAACATATATATTTCATTAAAATAATTTACTAATTTTAATTAATCATGTTTATTAATACAAAACTCCTTTGGAAGCATAAAAATAATAATATTTCTTTTTATATCCAATTGGTTCTTATTTTCATTTCTCAGTAATTGGTAACCAATAAATTAATTTTATATTTACAAAAACCATAAATTTTCATAAGTTAGTTAATAATATTCATATCCTCTAACATAATATCTAGGTTATATCATATTATATTAAATAATAATATTTTAATAATACATTGTTATTTGTTGAAACTCGGTCTTGCATATAACAAAAGATATTGAGGAAGGATACACTTTCATGTAATGAAAGATATTGAGGAAGTTATCTCTTTCATTTAATGCATGATAACTTTGTGTTTCTTGCATTATAATCTATTTCTTGTATTTAATTTATTTAAAATAGTAAATATATAGTAGAGTCTTTAGATATTATATTCCATTACATGCTTGGTGATTCATGTCATACAAATTATGAAATAAAAAGTTGTAATTTATAATTTTTGGGTGTTACATTCTCCAAAACCAATATGGTTAATCTATTACAAAATCATTTTCCTAGTAGATAACGTGTATGAAATTAATCTATAAAAAAAGTAAAACTAATGGTTTATCATTAATATTTATTCATAAAATTGTTTAACTAAAAACATTGACATATTAACCTAGACATTTCGTAGGTCTGTGGATTTGATGAGGCCCTTATTGTCCTTCGATCATGGGTTCAAGGCCCGCAACCTTATTGGATTCGATTGGTTGTCACCTGACTTATAGATTGTCCTTTTATAAAACCAAATTAATATAATTTCCAAAATAAATATAATGGAAATCCTTGAAATGAGGTTAATCACTAAATAGCCTTTTCACTATGGTTTTCGATACAACCTCAATACATAAATACTTCATCCATTTATTTTCCACATAGGTCCTTCCTTGTTCTGGGGTTTACCCATAATATCATTTATAGTATTTATAAATCATGGCACCTTATATTTAGTCTAAAACACCTTAGGTTTAACCTATATTATTCATTATCAAAGTCCTTTATAGTTATTTGTAAATAAAATGTGAATTATACTAAGAATATCCCATGAGAGTTCCAAACTAGGTGCATAGTAAGGCCCCATTGTCGTGTACTAGGTTACCCTGAGTCAAGTCCGAAACACCTTGTCGGAGTTGTTACTCCTAGGTACATATGTTCCAGAACCACATCCACTTATAATATCCAGACATGGATGTATTTCTAGGAATACCCACACAATCTCTACATTAACAAAATTTATAGGATGTTCTTCTATACTTATCCTCAAATTCTACCTTAGGATTATGTTTACTAATCTATGTTTTCCTAAATAAAGTTCCCAAGGTTTCTAATAAATTTAATCTGATACAAACTACATAAACCCAAACCTAGATAGCCTAGGGCTGGTGTCCGCTACTATTATATTGGCACAATTACAAGGAATCGAATCCTGAAGGGCTGAAGAGTTTAATAATCTTGTTAATCTAGATACATAAATGAGACTTTTATTAAAAATTAATACACTAATTACAACACATATCTTTTTTATTTATAAATAAATAGATTCAAGGATAACTCTAATCCATCTAGTAAATCCCTACAAATCTTTCATAGTATTCTTCTTGGATTCTTGGGGAAAGAAACATAATAAGGGTTAGATCAAATTCTTAGTAAGGGTAAAGTATAGCGTAAGTAATAATGAATCAATGAGAATAGTAAACATGAAAAGGTAAATAACTAAACACACATACCATGTAATCAATAAACTAATTGGAAGTTTATAAAAAATATGGAAAGGTAATAAATGGAAACACATTCCATTCAAATAACTTGGTAAGGAAAAATAAATATGATAAGGTAATAAATGGAAACACATACCATTCAAATTACTAGATAAGGAAAAATAAATACGGCAATGTAAAAAACTGAAAAAAATTCCATTTTATCAATACAAAAATAATGAAATTCATCCATAGATTTTATCACATGAAAATCTCATGGATAATAAATAATGAATCAAAATGAAGGCAATGCTTAATTATTATACATCATGTCTTAGGCACATAAAATCCTATACTATTAAGATCTATCTTCCAGATAGTTTAAAACTATGGATAGAAACCTATTTAATTTGCGCAACTTATTTGTCTCATGAGAGTATATCAATGAATTGAGGAGCTATATAAAGTTTGGGCTTCATCCATCATTGCATGTCCAAATCATTCTTCATATTGAGTAATTGATTTAATTAATAAACAATATGCCTTAAAAAATATCCATATTGAATAAAGAATACATATTTATCAATATTTCCCCAAATAATCAAACAACTATCAATGTATAAATTGTATGTAAAGAGGTATACTATTTATTCAAAAGTAATATCCATGATAAATGAAATAGATAATTTAGGGAAAATTCAATGTTTAATGATAATATGAGATTGAATATTTCAAGGGGACTAACAAAAGAACTGAGAAAGTGAATTTTAACACTATCCTTGGCCAAATAAATCAAAAATCATCCAGAAAAAGTAATGGGATGGTATCAATTCAATATATCCCAAGTTGAGTGAAAATAATGGTTGTTGTAATTGATGAATATAAATACTATAAAATGATCATTTAAAAACATTTTTGAGAAAAATATTCTTTTATTATGAAAAACCTTTTGAAAAACCTTTTCTTTGAAAATCAATTTTGGTAATATTTTCTTTAAAAATAAACCTATTAAACATAAAAAGTAATCTTCAAAGAAATGGTTGTAGGTAAATCAGTACAAGCCATACGAAGTAAAAAGAACATTCCTTTCTCACGGTTAAAGGTTAAAAAAAGGCCTTGTTCAGAAATATATAAGAAGATTCTGTTGAAAATATTGGTAAAATAAAAAAAATGTTAAAAATTTCTTTACTGAATCATGTTAATTTTTTTGAAAACATTTTAATGAATCATGGTTTTTAGGAGAAAAAAAGTTCTCCAACTAAAGATAGAAATAAATTCATGTTTTCTAAAAAACATTTTATAAAATATTTTGAGTAACCAAGAGTGTTAAAATGGTACTATCACTTAATAAAAATCATGAATATCTAGAGAAGAATAAAATTAAAGGATTTATTATACAATTATAAAATAATTTCCTCTGATTAAAATTTAAGTATAAACAATCTCAAAAAAATGAGATTGTAAAGGAAACCCTTGAAAAGATTATAATGTTATAGTGAGAATCAATAAATGAGTAGATTATATGTATCAACTATAAATACACATATAGAAGAGGAAATACATCAATAGATAGTCAAAGTCATTATAAACATAATTATAGAATATTAATGATAGTGAAGAAGTACAATAACCCAATGAAAAGAAATTGGGTTATGAAATCTCTTTTCCACTTGGTAACTTTTAACTCAAATCCCATTAGATGAAATAATTCAAATTGAAACACAAAGTATCATGAAGAATGAATGAATCATGATATTATATGAAAAAGTGGTATTATATTCCCCATATATAATAAATTAAGTGCACAATAATAAATTTATTGTTTTCGGGGAGAGTTAACAATCACAAAAGAAGGTGAGATTACAAAGATAATCAATAAAAATGTTCTTGTGGAGAATAATCTTTAAACATTCCAAAGAGTCCCATACCACTTTAAAATGTTTGAGTAATAATCTCCATGAAGGAATAATGTTACATTAAAGTTATAATATCATGATAATAAATAGTTACATGATATAAAATTTAAAATGGTAGTGTAAACATCACATAAAATAAACTAGGTGCATAACAAAAAATAAGTCTCAATGGAATGTAAATTGAGACAAAACCCTTACCTTGAGTTTAGTTTCAGGTGAACATCCTTTAACTTCATGTATAATAAACTCATGATAACTTTATACTTTCTTGATAATTTTTTTCATTTTTTTCATTACTTTTATTTTACTTTTTACTATGTTTTATACAACTAATTTAACAATTATGTTTATGCCGGGCGTTTTGACCGAATTTAGTTTATGTATAAAAAACGGATTTGGTAGGTAAAATATAGTCAAAGGGGCCATTAGATAACATCTAAAGAATAATAATCATGAAATAATTATCATATTTTTACATTAGTTATACTTTTAAAATCAATCATTAAATATGGTTATGAAAAATGAACCAATGTTACAATCATCAAGATGGTAGGCCGTACATACAAATGAGTAACATCCTTGATTTTCAATGATTATTATGAAGAGAAGGTAAGTAGCACTATATCTTTAAATAATGATAATTATTTAATAAATACCATATATAATTATATATATAATTATTGTGATATAAAATGAATCACATCATGTTGAGGAGGTGGTAGTCTATACATCCAAGAATGATATTATCACTTTTTAAGTGTGTGTGAAAGGGTAATAATTAAAATGATATATATATATATATATTATATTTTTAGAAATGTAATTATTTAATGAATATCACATATAGATTTTTTTCACCTATTTTTAATTATAATAATCCTTTATATATTCCATGCATCTTGTGAACGAATCACATCGCTTTGAGGGGATGATAGTCCACACTTCCTCAAACGATGTTAGTATATTAAAGAAAAATGAAAAGTATTAAAGGTATGTGTTATAAAAGAATTAAATAAGTATAAAGAAATAATAAATATCATAAATATCACATATAAATATAGTGTCCATCATAATTTCCAACCATGAAAGTTGGTAAAGGAAAATTGAACAATCATCGTTCCATGTGGCAGTAGTTTGCTGTACAGAGAAACAATATATTTATTACCCATTAGATAGAAGTGTGTGTAAGTGTAGTTCAAACCCTTAACATAAAAACATACTATTATATTGATTATACTTGTGTTTTTATACAATAATATAATAATAATATATGAGGGGTTGGATAATGGAAATAAAATTAAAAATCTTGAGAGAAGATGTTACCTCTTAATCGTGTAACTACTTTTAGTTTGTACCAAAAGTCATAATTGGAGGGATTTCCACCCAAAAGATGACTCAAGGTAAAGGGGAGGGATTTTGGGAAGCTATATGGGCATATATTTTCCAAACATAAGTGGTTTTAGAGGTGTGAGGAATGAGGAGAGGTGGTGGCCTTTTATAAGGGAGGAAAAGGACTCACTTAGTATTTTTGAGAAGAAGTAATATGTACCCAAATTTTGACCTAAAAGAAGTTCTAAAAAAACCAAACTAAATAATGTAATGAATGAATTATTTCTATCCAATGAGTGTTTTAAAATTGGAAAGGTCCTTTGGGACCCTAATTTAATGGTTTAGTTCTTTATTAAGATAAATTTTACCTTAGTAATTGTAATTAATTTCAATCACTTTCACTAATATTTTTTGTCAAAAAAGTTGTAATTATTATAAATTATAAATTATGCTGATTATAATATTTATTTTTATATCCAATTGATTCTTATTTTCATTTATTAGTAACTGGTAACTAATGAATTCATTTTATATTTATATAAACCATAAATTTTCATAAGTTAGTTAATACTATTCATAACCACTAACATAACAGTTAGGTTATATCATATTATATTAAATAATAATATTTTAATAATACATTGTTATTTAGTTAAACCCAGTCTTTCATGTAATACAAGATATTAAGGAAGGTCACTCTTGCATGTAATGAAAGCTATAAAGGATGGTCTCTCTTGTGAGTAACACAAGATAACTCAGTGTTTCATACATTAAAAGATCTATCTTGTATTGAATTTATTTAAAATAGTAAATATATAGTAGAGTCTCAGGATATTATATTCCATTATGTGCTTGGTGATGCATGTCATACATGTTATCACATACAAAGTTGTACTTTAAAATTTTGGGGTGTTACACAGACCACTGGAATTTTCATTTGGTGACTAGGTGTTTTTGAAAGTTTCACCCCATCTTGGTCATCGACGTCTTGGGAGGAAAGTGAAACTTTCTCCTCATTTTTGGGACCTTTTGAGGTTATTGAGGAGGTGGGGAAAGTTTCTTACCATTTTTCACTTCCACCACAACTGGAATTGTTATATAATGTGTTCCATGTATCTCAAATATATTCGTATCTATATGATCCATCTCATGTTTGGAGATGGAGTGATCTTGAGGTTGAACTTGATTTATCCATGGATGAACGGACAGTCATGATAGTTGATTCTAAAATAAAGGTACACTATGGTAGGATGATAACTTTGGTTCGAGTGCTATTGTATTATGGTTCTAACAGTCATGAGACGCAGGAGAGAGAGAAACTGATGAGAGAGCAATGGACTCATATTTTTGGCATGGAAGCTACTAAGTAGGCTTTCTGGGTACAAAAAGTTTATATGGTGGGGAGGTTGAAACACCCTATTACTATTTTCAAGTATTACTAAAACCCACTTTGAATCAAGTTTTTTGGGGTTTTTTGGGATAGTTTTAGGATATTTTTTTTAGTTTTTGAAAATTATTATCTAGTGCACGGTTGAAACACAGTTTTCCCAAAGCATGTTCCATTTCAGTGGAAAATATATAAGCCTGGATAATGGTATTTTCCATGGATAGTGCATGGTCTGAAAATCCATGCATACACTTAGTAGTAACTGTGGACCTTGAAATTAAGGGCACACATCTAAGGAACATAGTTTGGTATAACCATGTACCCCTACCCAACTGACCATGTGTACAAGTGTTAATTAATCCTAAATTAAGTTTTAAAATCCTAAAACCCCTCTTTTAGGTCCCTGACGAATCGATATGACCAATAATTGATTTTTACTTATTTGAGATCTCCCAAGAGTAGTTTTTGACCCCTTATAACCCCTCTAGAAGTGAATAAAATCTAGGAGAATGAAGTTCGATCATCTCCTAGTTAGTTTCCTCTTCCTACTCTCATTATCCCACTCTCTCTCTTCTCATACCTAGGGTTTTTTGGATCTCCATGTTGTGGTTATATCTAATAACCTTTTATTTGGATCTTAAACCTTGGTTTAATTCTTGGGTCCTTATTGTCATCATTTTTTGTTGGAAATTCCTGGTTAGGGTTTCGAGTTTCATGATCCAATGATCTACGATAGGTGGTTCCATTTTGATGTCCAATTTTTATTAACCATAAATTGGTTGAATTAAATTAATTTTTGATTTAAATTCAATTGCTGTTATAAAATAAATTTCTTTCAATTGGTTGATTAAAAACCAAATTCTATTGAATTTGATTTTTTGGAAATTGAATTTTTGGAATGAAATTGGAAAAACCCCTATTTCCATTTAATTGGGAGTGTGATTGAGAAATTGATGGAAAATTGTGGTAATTTAAATTATTGAATTTAAGTTTGTAAAATTGATGGATTTTTTTTGAAATTTAAATTGATGAATTTAAATTATGAGAGTGAATTTTGAAATTTAATTGTGAATTGATTTGAAATTATTATTTATAAAAAATGGATTAAAATAGTTTCGATAGAAACCTTTGGGTTTTATCTTGAAAAAAGGAATGTTTTTTTTATTAAAAACGCATTTTGGGTTTTCAATGGAAAATTTAAATTTTTGAAATGGGAGAATGGGATCAATTTTATTTTAAACTATTTTTAAAATAAATTACCCATCATTATTTATTTACTAGAGATCATGAAATTCTAGGTAGTTAGTGAGTTATTCGATAAAACACTCTATGATTTACAATGTTCCAAAGCATAAATTCAGCACATCACACCCCTAATTGGATAGTAATGAATTGATCTTGAAAAATATAAAAGGGGGGGGGGGGGGTGTATACACATATTTCTAAGTCACCTTGAGTGTGTGGATTACTATAACCTAGAACTATCTTTCCTTTTGGAATATGACCATGTTTATCACTTGTTTATATTTCAGATATAAATGTATGCTAATGTTTTAAAACTATTTTACATGCCTTATGAATGTATATAATCCATTTTATATAAAAGTGTTATCATTCCATCTGTTTAAAGTATTTCTGTCATTTCAAATGAGAAGCTTGATTTGTTTAAATATGGCTTTGAAATGCCAAAATCGTTTATTTAAAATTGAAAGCTATTTATTTGGTTATTTAAATGTTGGAATATTTTATGGAATCCATGGTGATACCCTACTGGGATTTTCGATCACACCCTACCTTTACCTTCAGGTGTTTTTAGATTATCTATTTTCAGGTTCGAGAAGGGGTAAAAAAACACTGAGAGGTGGTTTTAGATGTTGATCCGTTAACTTGGAGAGTTGTGTCCATTGAGACTTGGGGTTATCTATCTTGTTTTTTGGTAATTTTTTGTAGTACTTTTAGTTGTTTATACCTATTTTAATTTTAGTATATTTCTCCATATGGAGTTATTTTGTTTGCTTAATAATTTTTTTATCTTACTTTCTCAATGTTGTGAAAAAATTGTTCCTACTTCCATTTTTTATTATTCCATGTGCTATTATCTAACCTGAGGGGATCAAGAACACCCTTTAGGCTATGTTAGTGACGACCTGATTATTGGGTTACCAGGGTACCCAGGCTGGTCTGTGACAAAATACATGATATTAAATGAAATATAAACATTTTATATTCTAATTCTATTATAAAAACAATTTTTATAATCTAAATATAACATATTTAATATTATTTAAATATTTATCATATCAATTCTTAAAAATCCTTTTGATATGATTTAAATAATTTCCCAAATAATTCATTTTAATTTGAACATTTCAAAATTAATAATTATGAACAATTCATAATTTTATATATAAAAACCATTATATTTTTCTTTATTTTTTAATTTATAATCACTTTAAAAATCATCCTTATAATTTTAATTTAAATACTTAATATCCTAATTATAAGTGATCCTATATAATTTTAAAAGGTATTTTATTATTATGGATATTTATTTAATAAATTTTTCATTAAAATTTAATTATTATAAACATTATATAATTAATTAATTTATAAGCACTTTATAAATTAAATAAATATCCAAAAATACCATTTTAGTAATTTATAAACATTATAAAAATTATTCAATTAAATTCATAATTGAAAATATAGAAAAAAGAAAGTTTTCAAGATATCATATTTTAGGAAATCCCACATCATAATCCATGAATTTTCGTAGCCAATATCATTTTTATGTCAGGTGAATTGTAGTGTGCGATAGATAATAAAGGTGCACAATCTATCGTATTCAACAATTGTGCTATTTATATTCAACCATGGTACAAAATCCCATGATAAATAGTCATATTTAATGAAAAAAATCATATCACTATGATGATATGATACTATGTTTTATGGTATGTGAATAATACAATTTGTTAGAATCATCACCTATGATAGGCCCGTATTTCACACTACAATTTGATGAAATCAAGGAGAATACACTACACCAAAGCTTATGATGTATTATATCATATGTGACAATTAAATCACTCCTTATGATGTCCTATATCATAATTCACAACATAAATTAAAAGGCATATCATTTTTTACAATATTATATTTCATAAAAAGAAACTCAATTTATTTTTATAACTTATTTTATGATATCCAAAAGGACAAAAATATTCTATTAAATTTTATTTATTTTAAACATGATTTCATGATTCAAATAACATGACATTATTATAATTTCACAATTGAGTATCTAAGGATCACACAAAATCTCAAAAACTAGTCTAGAGCCATCCCAAATTGGCCCGTGGAAAGGCCTAAGGTGCATTCCTGACCCCCTGGATAGAAACATGTACTAGGGAATCGTATTTACTCATTGGAAATGATTTTCCTAAATAAATTAAATTAAACTAATAGAATAATTTTATTTAAATCCTAGTATGATGCGTCCATACATTGAAAACCCATCTAAAAATTATATGATTAGTTTTAGAATATGTATAAAACAAACAAGTCATAAAAATATATATAAAATAATACCAAAGCTAAAATTATAGGAAAAAAAACTTGGTTGATGTAGCACCACCGGTTTGAGGTATGTGACCTTTTTTGATACTTTTTATGTATATTAAGTCGTTGGGAAAGGTTTGGGAGAGTTTGGAAAGGTTTTGGAAAAGTTTGGAGGCCTTTTTAAGGCTGCACGGTTTGAGCACGGTTAGGGGAAATAGTGTGAGAATCCTAGGTAACTGTGCGATATGCCACTGTTAAGACAGTAGCATCCGTATGGTTAGCACATGGTTTTTCAAACAATGTGAGCTGACCATGTGGCCCATTAAAAATGTTTTTTTTAAAATGGGGTTAGTCGGGATTTTCCCTTACTCACCCATTTCTTCTCCCATTTGAACCCTACATGGGATTTCTTCTTATCAAGGGTTAGGGGTGCTCTCCCACTCATTTTGGAAGGTATTTTAAGGGGTTTCAAAGTGGGTTGAAGGCAGTTCATCTTGGTTAAGTCTTTTATTTTGGTTTCTTTGTGGTTTCTTCTATATATTCTATCTTTCATATTTTGGTTTTCTGGATATACATCCGTTGCATGTAGATATATGGTTTATTTTTCCTTAGGTGATGATATTTAGGATTGTTGATGATAGGTAAGGTGTAACACCCCAGGTAAATAAATAATATGACATTTTCATATTTATCCATATTTGTGAATAAAATATTAATATGACTTTAAAGGGGACTCTATGCTCGATGGCGTACCCAACACGCAACAACGAGTTTCTTGGCAATCTTACATTGCACTCTAATAATAAAATAATATTATTTTAAATGGTAGTTAACATGTAGCCGTTGTATTGGCGGGAATGGATAGAAATAACTAAAATATTATTATATATGTTTTTAAATGTTTTTACATTTATCCAATAAAAGATAAAGGCTTAAAATACGGAAAGAATTCAATTTTAGGCGTATATGCCCTAGTTTTCACTAAAGGTTCACTTATCACCTTTTGATGGAGAACCGTCCTTAAATATAGTTTTGTTCACTCTTATACATTCTATTGGACCAAATAAAACTCTTCTTAAGAATCGGGATATCAAAATTTACTTTGTGTAAATTTTTGGTATCTTTCCGATAAAGTTCATCTTTTAATGAATAGTGTAAAATGTTGTATTTTAATTCAAAACCTCTTTTTAATATAATTTATTTATATGATTAGATTATATTTTGAATTGGTTTTAAAGTGAAATTAGAATATATTTTTACCATTAAATCCAATAGTGGTCATTGAAATTAATTTCACTTTGAAATCAGACTTAAACTAGTGTTAATCTTTTGATACTTATTGTTTCATAAAAACACGCTATTTGCTCTGACAGTGGGAATTAATTATTAAATTAATTAATGTGACTTATATGTTTGGAATTTTTTAAAATAGACTTCATTTTTGAATTCGGAATATCAAATATAGCTTAGGGTGAATTTTTTGGGATTTTTCTGAAAAACTTCAATTTTTGATGAATAGTGAAACCACTAAGTGGTACTTATAAAAACTGATTTTTCCATTTAAATGAAATTTTTACATCTTTGTGTTTTTATTTTCAAAAATACTACATACATGGTTGTCATTAAGAAGTAAAATGTGGTTCAATGGGATAAAAATAATTTTTTAGTGAATAGTAACTTATTAAGTTTTTAATCGTGATTAAAGGTAATTAGTGTAGTTTATGGTAAGAATAATGTTTTAATAAAATTAAATGACCTAGAAACATGTCCTACCCTCATTGGATGTGTCATGGCCGACCAAGAAAATCCATGGGTCAACTTGGGGATCCCATAGAGCCACTTTGGTTGGAAAATGACATAAATATCTTTTTATTTAATGTTAAAGTAAAAATGACACAAACATGAGATGTTTTACTAAAACAATTTTTACATGGGATTATACAAGTCACATTTTTGCCTATAAATATTCATTGGAAATCTAAAAATATTTCCTACAGCATAGTAATTTTTTTATAATTTTTAGACATTAAATAAATTAAATTATTTATGACATCATGATGATGCAGTGATGAACTCATTATTTAACGATTTAAATAAAATGGAATGATAATGTAATATATAAGACCTACACATGTCCAAAACCTATTGGATGAGTTTATTTAGAACCATTATCACCTTATCCTAGAAATACATCAATGTGGGACCTTTAAAATCCGAAACCCTTTTGAAAATAAAGTAACATTTTGGAACTTTACAAGAGTGCCCCTCCTCTCCTCTTATAAAAGCCCCCCACCTCTACCTCATTACCCACACTCCCAAAGCCTTTGGCTCATACAGACCCTACCCATTCTGTCTCTCCACTTCCCTCTATTACTCCTTGAAGCCTCACTTTGGGAAGAAGTCTTCCCAAGGAAGCCTTTGAGCTCAAACCAAAGGGAGTTACCTGATTTTAAGGTAATGTCTTCACTTGTGTCCTTTTGTTTTATTTTTCTTCCTCAACCCCATAAACTCTTTTTATTCCTTTATTTTGTAACAAATACAGTATCTTAAATATACTATGATGTTTTTATAAGAAGGATTCTAGCTAAACTTACACACACCTATATCTAATGGTTAAAGAACATACTGTTTCCGTGGATGGCAAATTTCTGCCTCCCGAAACGATGATTGTTCAATATTCTTCTAACACCTTCAAAGGTGGCCATTAATATGACACTATATTTATATATGATATCTAATATGTTTATGTTTTACTTAATCTTCTGTATTTTTCATTTATGGCGTACCTTTATGGTTTCCATTATGGGTAAACGCAATATCTTCATTTAAGGAAGTGCGGACTACCACCCCCTCAAAGTGATTTGATTCGTTAATACCATATGTGGTACGTATAAAGGATATATTTAATGATATTATAAATGATAACATACTGGAATTAAAATAATATTATGTATCATTATGTTTTAATTCCATTAAATATGAAATAGAAATGGAAGTAGCGTTCATGCGTACGTATGGCTTACCGTCTCCATGAACGGTACATTTCATTTCTTATCACAAACTGTTATGTAATATTATAAGTACATATATATAATGGATATATATTTAATATATAACATATAAATTATGGATATCATTCTGTAATTATAACATATATATATATCTCTCTCATTTTGTTTTAATTCCATTAATATGACAAAAAATGAAAGTAGCGTTCATGCGTACGTACGACCTACCGTCTCCATGAACGGTGCTTTTCGTTTTTTATCTCCAAATGATATGTAATAGTATAAAATAAATATTTACTGGATATATATTATATTTTAATCATTAATACTATTCTGGAAATTATTTACTTATAACTACATGGGAAATCTTTTTTCAAACAAGTTTATTTTTGACTCATGTACCAAACATTGACAAAAACGTCTGATATGAACTAACATTATTAAACAATTATTATAACATTATAATATGTGATATGAACTGAATAATATTCTCTAAAGGAGGTACTTAGGAAATTATTAATTGACCAAAGTTTATTATTCAGGAATATAAAGAAACGAACAAGACAAGTTGGACTTGAGGTAAGGGATCCTACTCCTCTCTTTCATTTTAAGTACACTCTTTTATGTCATTCATTTTAAAGATCATATTTCTTGTTATTGAGATGTTCTTTTATATTAATCTTACTTTAATTTTTATGTTCATGTGATGAGAGACCCTATTCTCTCTCATTAATCCATTTTGGAAGTTTTGAGTGGCGCCGTTAGGCTGCCGAATTTTCGTAAGAGATCTAACCTCTCTCTTTCTTTTTAAGTACTCTCCTTTATGTCACTTATTTTAAGCTCCTCTTTGTTATATTGGGGGATGTTATTTTATATTAATCTTTATATAAACTTTATGATAATATGATGAGATACCCTATTTGATCTCATCAATCCATTTTTGTAAGTTTTATGTGGCGCCGTTAGGCTGCCGTGTTTTCGTAAGGGATTTTTCATCTCACTTTTATTCCCGTGATATTTATGCTACATTTGCCACAATTTCCATTGAGTGGTGTATGTACTGCCCATTATTCTACTCTTTGTGTAATATAATTTCGTTTATGAGTATTTACATCAATGATGTATTGTCCTTCTTTCATGGGGTGTATGTTTTGAAAGATACCCAAGTTGATAAGGAAACCTTTCACCCTCCTCTTTTTAAAACACTTCTTTTGTTGGGTCTTTTAATTTACATATTGTTATGTTGGGATATGTTCTCATATATCATTATTGATGTAAATTTTATGTCCAAGTGATGAGATACACTTTTTATCTCTTATCAACTCATTTTGATGTGACGCCGTTAGGCTGTCAAGGGAACTTCTTAACCCAATTTCGATTTCTTTGGGTTCAAAATGTAGTTATTGAATATTTCATCCTTTGAATATGTGTGAATGACATTTGATTATTTTACACTTAATATCCACTTATATTTGGTGTATTCGTTTGTCACACATAATTATGTAATTGATTTATCCTTAAACCAAGGATACCGTCTTTGTATGGGACTTCGTCTCAATCTCCTTTCATTGAGGCATATTTTGTTTTATACACAACCTTATTTTATACGGTGTATAAAACCCTTTGACTTTTACGTTTATTCAAAAGGAATATTTTTTATACGCAGCGTTTACTAAACGACAAAAGGGAATGTTTTTGTCGTACGTATGCGGCGACAACGACTTCTCCGCCGCCGTGACCATTATTTGAGTTTCAGCTTCCTCTACAAGCCATACTTTTTTTTAAAAAGAAAAATAAATACCATGTTTTACTTTTATTTTATTTTGGTATTGAAAATGGTTTTCATAATATTTTTATATCAATGTGTTGTATTGATATCTTGTGATTGAAAGGTGGAAATGTTATGTTTCCTTTATGCATGTTTTATGTGATACGATTATGTTGAGGTTCTTGGGCATTATTATGAAGACCGGTGGTTCCGTGATAAACTAAGGGCGGGTGAGCCCGATATAGCTCTCCAATGCATTGGGTAACGCGAAGGAGTGAAATGTTAAGGTTTCTCCGAAGAGATTTAGGGAATATGCTGTGATGAGTATTCCAAACGTAACCAAGAGGGTTACTCCCTACGTAAAAATGTTATGAATGCCTCAAGTTACCTTTATGTCTTATGATTTCTATGATTTATTCATTATTTGATGAGGCATGTTAAAGTGCCTATGTTGTATGGGTAAAGTATGATTTCATTCTTATGTATATATGAACTCATGTTTCCTTTCCATATTTTTATAACCCTTACTGAGCTTTTTATGCTCATCCCAAGTTTTTGAAATTTTTTTCACAGGTCAAGGGAAAGGTACATGATGGGATGATAGTGTTAAGGATGTTTCAAGAAAGAATCCATGTTTTATTTTAAATATGTTTCCGTTGATGGGAAGAATGAATACTGTCTTTTATGTAACCACTTTGTTTAAATGTGGAATGTAATGCAAGTTTCAGGATCTAATTCTCTAAAACTCTAAACCTGAAAAGATCCTCAATGTGTAATCTTGTAATAACTCAATATTAAGTAAGGTTTAAGGCTGGGGCCTTATATAAGGAGATCTAGAGTGGTTCTGGTGGATCATTTTACTGAATTTTTGGTACGGTTTCTTGTGGGTCGATTTTGCTGGAACCCTAAGGTAGGTGGATTCTCTCTCAAATAAACTTTTCTAGAACTTGATGCTTTATTGCAATCAATTTTTTTTTTGAAATTAATTATGAATATGATGTGAAAATCTTGGTGGAAACCCATTTGGTGATGATTTGGTGATTTTGTGTGAAATGTGATGTTGTTGCGAAAAGGGTCTTCTTGTGTGATTTTAAAATGTAGATTTTAAAATTGGTTTCTTGGTTTGGTTTATTAAAATGGTTTGAAAAAATTGTTTTCAATAAGAATGTGTTTTATTGAAAATTTAGTTTGGCATAGAAAATTATTAAAGGTTGTTTTCAATAAATGGTTGATTTATTGAAGTGATTTTCATGTGTTGGAAATAATTGTGTGCATAATGTGTGGCCTTGGTGATTTATGATTTTGGTTCGTTAAGTATTATTTATTGTGTTGATTGTGTTTAAGTGGGACATAAGTATCACTATAAAATTTGATGGATTGTGGAATGAAGGGCCACCATGATGGATAAGTGGTTGGGAAGTATTACTAGTTTGGAGAAGTAGTAAATGGGTTTGGATGGGAAGTTACACCGTGGTTGTTTGCCTTGTTGTGTGTTGTTATGCAATATGAAAATTTTTGTGCTAATGTGGAATGTTGAAATGGCTTATGGAATGGTTTCTTGGATTTCCCTTGGGTTGCATGGTTTGTCTAAGGTGCCTTGGTAAGGGTGTGTTTGGCTTATTTGTAATTATTGAACTACTTTTTGTTTATATAAATTATTTTTTATAATTGTGCTAAAGGTTTTATCCTAGTGGCATGTGTAGGGAAGTCATTTGGGGAAATCCTACTGAGTATTATTACTCACCCCTACTTTTTCACTTTGGTTCTTTTGTAGATGTTGTATTCTGAGACATAGGTATGAGTAAGGCATATCATTTTTCAAGCAGTTCTTCATGATGCTCAGGAGGTTTGGTGGTGCTTGGATCATAGAGTTTATTGTGGAGTAGTGGAGCGTGTCTTGGTTTACTTTGTGTATCTTTTTTAGTCTTCCATTTGGTACTCTGATTTTGGTTGTATTAGTTCTTTTGGGAATTGTTATGTATTTGTTTGGTTGTACTTTGGTACTATATGGTTTGGGTTTCTATGTTAACATGCATCATGTATTTTTGTTGGTAATTTATTTTCTGGTTGGTTGGTTTATCTTAAGGGAAAATCATTTTCCAATTTATTCTTGAAGCCCTTAACATTTATTTCCAGCCTTTGGAACCTTGGGAACATCACATAAGGCCTAGTATCACCTCACCGCCTTCTCAATCCAATGAGGTAGGGGTGGGGCGTTATAGGTGATATAACTTTGTTTGGTGCTTTGGTGTTAATTATTGGTCTTGGTGTCGACATTTTTTCATGGTCCATTCATTGAGTAGGGATGATAGAAAGGTTTAAGATTTTCAAAACTTGGAATTTATATCATAAAAGGATGTAGCTAACCCTTTTAGGCTAAACTTCAAGTTACCAAAGAGTTGGGTACATAAGTGTTTTAGAGACACTTATAGGTCTTGTATATCTCATTGTTGTGGGTGTAGCCAATGAGGTGAGCATGACATGAATGGTAGAAATGAATTCCTTCTAGGATGCATATTTCATTTGGTATAATGACTTATTTTATGGTATTGATATATGGATGTGTAGAAAATCTAGAAATTATTTCAAATGTGCAGCTTTGAATTGTGAATGGTTGTGGTATTTTAAAAATGGGTCAATTTTAAAACATGGTGGAGTTTTCAGAATAATGCAACATAGAAAATGTGAACTTGTGGAAAGCATGGATTTGATAGTTTTTATGTAGTTGAATTTGAATCATATTCCTTTTCTTGCTATTGTGGTGGGACTTATGGTTATTTTTGTGTTGATATAAATGGAACTGAGTAGGGGTTGTAGAGACCAACTGGAGGAGGCTGCTGAAAATATGGTTGTACCTGAGCCTCGGGTGAACCAACAGCTAGTGTAAATTATAGTGCAAGATTTCCAAGCTGTGGAAAGTGGGAATAAAGCAGATGGACCAAAGAATCTAGATCACATGGTTCAGTTTCAAAAGAAAAATACACCCATTTTTAGGGGTGATTTAGAGCTGAAAAGGGATAAAGCGTGGTTGAACAGAATGAACAGGATATTTGACTTCATAGGAACATTGAAAGAGTTGAAAGTTAATTTAGGCTTGTACATATTGGAAGATATTTACCTTAAGTGGTGGGAGCTGGCAATCCAAGCTGGGACAGACCAAGGTGTGACATGGGAGGGTTTTGAAGAACTATTTAATAAAAAATTCTACCCTCAAAAATTCAGAATTCAATTCACAATAGATTTATTCAATTTGAAGCAGGAGAACCATTCAATAATAGAATATGCAGCTATGTTTATGAAGTTAGTGTGGTTTTCACATGAGGTAGAAGGAAACACATCATTGGAGGCATGAATTTTTGAATCTGGGTTGAAGCAGGAAATTCATTCCAAGATAACAGTGCTATTTATAAATGATTACATGGAAATGGTGAATATATAAATGGTATCTAAAAAAGACCTTTTGGGGGATACAGGTAAGGGAAGTATATTGGTACCCACAGGGAATAGTGGTAACTTGAATGCTGGGTAAAATTGGAAGAGGGAAACATATTTCTAGGGTGGGAGTATGACTCAAAATCTGATGGTAGGATCAGTGAATCTTCCTCTAAAGCCTCAGAGTAAGCCGAGATGTTTTCAGTGTGTCTCTATGGAACACATCAAGTGGGATTGTATGATACAAACTTGAGTATGTCATAATTGTAAGAAGATGGCTCGTCTTCTGAGGTACTACCGTAATGCTCTGAGTTTGAGTGTTTGTGACACTTATCAGGGGTCACATGCATCCTATGCCTCAACGGGATAGAGGAAGCAACATAATCCTTATCAGGGTAATAAAGAGAAGAGTGTGGAAAGAAATCTGTTGTTTGGAGCTAAAAATGTTGTGATGGATGATCTATCAGGACCATCCACAGTGTGAGGTACGGTTCTTTTGAATTGCACGTTGATGCAATATTTGTTTGATACAGGTTCTCCCCACTCTTTTATTGCTTCTCATGTTATTAGTTTGTTGGGTCTAATCGTGGAAGTTATTCCTTCATTTTTAAAAATTCAAACTCCTCTAGTTCAAAGAGAGTGTCGAGCCTTCTTATGTAGAGACCCCAAACTTGACGTACATGGACATTACATTACTTTTTCGGAATACTTAATACATAACAAAAACAGACACCAAAGGACCATAGTAGTTCAGTGTCTTTGGAAACTCGGAACGTAATCTTCTAATCATGGTGAAAGATATTCAACATCTATCATAAAGATCTTCCCCTTTTGTTTTCTTACCTAAAACTGTTCTTTATATCCTAGGGAAAATAAAACATATAAAGGGTGAGCTCAAATGCTCAGTAAGGGTAAGCATGAAGAAAATAAAACAAACCATATACATTTGACTTCAAAACATGAACAAAATATTTAAACATCAAAATCATGAGCAATGACATAAAACAGGGCAGTACGTAACGCATAGATCATAATGGATCATCAATCATGATAAAATATCATGGGAATAAAACATTTAATAGTGGAAAACCATTAATCACATGATATGATTTCCATAGTAGCCAAGACATTGCTGCCAAGACCATCTTAGTGGACAAAGTCCCTTTCTGGATCGAGTTCACTCCTCGTTCCATCCTGTAACACTGAACCATATTAACTTACCATTCTAGCCATATCTATATCATGAGATATAAATCTTTACCCAAAGAATTGTATGGATATATAGGTCTCACCCATCTCATAATGAAATCATTCTTACTTGTGCCACAAAATAAACATAAATCATTCATCAAAACCCAAATAATAAAATGGGTTTCATAAACGTCATCCCATCATAACATAATCCATATAAAACAAATGGATATCATTTCATCATAAGAAAAGTGAAACCATGTAAATCATAGATACATTATACTTGAAACATACACATATTAAATAATTTCATCTTAGATGTAAAATAGTTTTGACAAAACACATGAAATCAATTCTTGAGGAAAATATCCTTCTTCAAAATCATTTTATTTTCACAAAATGACATGCAATTTTAAAAGAAAGTATTTTGTTTAAAATAATCCATGAAATCTTGTACAGTAAGCTTCATGGAAATAAGGCATTATGAAACCGTAAGAATCCGTTCATGCCGTATAAGTTAAAAAAAAACATTCTCCTCGTACTTTTGTCGAAAAAGTAAAAAACTACCTCGTATGGTAAACAAAAGAAAGATTCCTTCCATACAATGTGGTAAACGTAAAAAAAAGGTAAAAATGAATTTAAACATACATGGAAGAAAATTAAACATTTTATGAAAACATTTTGAGAATATATGGACATGGGTAATAAACATAACCCAAGTAAATACTTATGAATAAACAATCTCGGATAATAATGAGATTGGAATAATTATCCCTTACCTTATGTCCAATTTCATCCGTATGTGTCCGAGACTTCTATATAGTGGGTTTAAACATATTATTAACTTTTAACAGAACCACAATAATATTTATGATATCATATATGATTCACTTACGACTTTATATTATCCGTTCATTTGTCAATTCCATGTTAAAGCAGCGTTTTGGGTAAAATCGTTTCATTTATCGTCCGTGTTTTGACTTGTAATTATTAATATGATTACTTAGATCATTATTACTTAATTACAAAATATAAAACATTATTTATATATAATATATATTCAGAATATACATATATATAATAGATCAATAAATGGAAATAAATACACCGTTCATGGAGACGGCAGGCCGTACGTACGCATGAACGCTGTTTTTCGTTTCCTTATTGAGTTGAATGGAACTAAGTAAATGAAATACATATATATACACATAAATACAGTAGCATTATTATGTCATATATTTCATGATTACTTATTATATATACTTTATAATCATTCTTAAATTTTTAACATGGAAAATGAATCTCATCGCATCGTGGAGACGGTAATCCGTACGTACGCACGAGCGATGATATCATTACCATATTTATTGAATGGAATTTGAGTGGATGATATAATATCTTAGAATCAGTATGATGTTATAATAATCATATATAGTTATTATTTACACCATTATACCCATCCAAGTAAGGTGGTGGTGGAAAAACTGATTACACCACGGCGTGGAGACGGTATTCCGTACGTACCCACGCGCGGTGATTTTGTTTTCCGTAGGATGGATAGAAGGTTAAATAGGGTTGTTTAATATTTATAATAACATATCAGTATATGAGTGATAATTATGTTATTAATTTATGATGAAACAAATAACTAAGAAGAAGTTGAAGAAGAAAGAAACTTGAAAGAATCGGTAGAAGAGATTACCTCTTCTTCGACGGACCTCCTTTAAACTTCTTCTTAGGGCACTAGAGTTGGTATTTTGAGAAGACCAGAACCTCTATGATATAACTATAGAGGTTGATAAGAGGAATTTGAAGGGGTTTTTTAAGCTTCAAGTCTCAAAAGGGTGTGAATAGAAGAGGGAAGGGGTGCCCTTTTTATAAGGGAGGAGAGGGGCACTTTAGGAAAAACTTAAATTATTATTTTATAATAAAGTAATATTCGGTTTATAATAGCTCCAAATTGATTTATTTCGAATTTAAAGTGGTATGGGTCTAAATACTCTTAACCAATAGGTTTTATACAAGTTTAGGTTACTATTTTGACCTTATCATTTAGATTTAACTCTAAGTTAAATAATTTAACTTTTACCGTGTCTTCTTGTTTTCTTACACTATTGGGTTAATAAACTTACTATAAAAGACAAAAGAATCCCAAGTGGTTCATTATTAATATATATAACCCTATATAAGTCATTTTTCTGAACCTTAGATTTTCAGGAATAAAATAACAATGAATAATATAATATTTGTTTTAAAAACTATTTTATGTCAATTTTGACACTATTTGGTAATTGATTTTTGTGAAAATCATAACAGAATTATTAGTTCGAAAAGAGTTAATTAAATCAATAATAATATGTCATATTAACCTAGAAAATTAGTTTAATTCATAAAAAGTCTCAAATTACATTTATTTGGGTATTTATAACATCAATTATGTTAATATTTCATTAATAAGGTAATCAATGCATCATCATTGTGTCATAAATAAATTAAATTATTTAATGCATAAAAATTATAAATAAAATAAAATTATGTAGGAAATATTTTTATCTTTATAATTAATATTTATATTCGAATTTATCTTATGTATAACCCTATATTAAAAATGTTTTATTTATTAAACTTTGATTTTAACTCTTTTAACTTTTCTTTAAATAAAACAATAATAAGTGTCCTAATCTAATCCAAGTGGACCTAAAGGGTAATATTTTATTCATAATGTTGTTTTTGGTCGAATTACACTTATACAATATAATTAGGACATGTGTTAGGGTAATAATAATATCATTTTTACCCTTAATTACCATATTTACTTTTAACCGTGGTAAATAAAAGTAAAAAGTTACTATTCACCAAAAATTATTTTTATCTTATTGAACCAAATTTTACTCCTTGATATTAACCGTGTCTCTTATATTTTCTAAATTCCACTCACATAAATGGTAAAATTAAGTTTTATGTAAATTTTCATATTATTCTAGGAGGTGGGTAAAAGACGGTGAAAAGTTCAATAAAATTTTTATATATCTAAAATTATTATAAAATGACTCCAATGAATTACATTGAACTTATATAGGTATTATGTATCAATTTTGACCTAAAATAAATTTAATTAAAATAAATAATTATTTAAATAAAAATTCGGTTTATAAATAGTAACCCAGTGTTGTCACTATTCATCAAAAATTGAAAGTTTTTAGAAAAATACCAAAAATTCACCCTATGCTAATTTTGATATTCTGAATCCAAAAATGAAGTCCATTTTGAAAGATAAAATTTATAAAATTTAAAAAAGTGGGCATTACTATTCATAGCGACTAATTCATAATAATGTTATAATAATATCTCGTTTAGTGAAACTCGGTATTGTGTACAACACATGCTATTGAGGAAGGTCTTGATTTCGTGTAATGCAAGCCAAGTCAGGGTTGCGTGTAGTGAAAGCTCCATTTGGTGTTGCATATAACATAAACAAAACTTATTTTATTTATACATTAAACAAAATCTATACTTAATGTTGCGTAGAATAATTTCCACAAAACGAACTTGAAATTGTGTGTAGCACAAGCCAAGAATAGTGTTGCGTATACTATAAGCTAATACGGTGTTGCATATAGTATAAGCTAATCTTGGTGTATTGTATAATAGAAGACATCAAATAAATTAAAAATAATATATCTCATAAAATCTCAGGGTGTTACATTCTAACCCCCTTAAAATGAATTTCACCCTCGAAATTCATCGGGGTTATAAATGGTCTACTACTTTAAATTTTCTTTCATAGAAACCCATATCGTAAAAAGGAATACCAAAACTTAACTTTAAAAACTAAATTATGAAACTTAACGGTTACCCAAATTAACTAATCACTGGGTTTCCACATAGGAGAACATAGGTGAAAATATAGATATGGAAGAGAAATATAACTATCAAGTTCTGATGGAGAGTGGTAGAGGACATGGCTATGAAAAATCTAATAGTCACAAAGCCATAAATTTGTGATTATCTAAGGTACCATATGATTCATCAGATATAAGAGCACTAGGATAACATTTTTGGTTTTCAAGATCATTTCCCTAATGTTGAAGAATTTTTGAATTAAAAGAAATACTTACTTTATTTTGGTACAATCTCACTGTTGTTTGTGCCTTGAACAATTTCCACTTCATTTATTAAAGAAATGAAGTTGAATTCGTCTTCCATGACGTGTTAGCAGATCATGCGATAGAATGATAAGTCATTCCATCCATCTCAAACCAAAGGTTAGAAAAAGTTATCAAATATACATAAGTCCATCTATGGTGAGGTTAATCGTATATGATTCCAAAAATGGACTTATACTTCATCTATCATACCACTTAATAAAATAAAACTAGTTTATACTAACCAGGGACTTACTGTAGGCCAGTGGTATGTGATAAAGGCTCGTCGCACTTCGGTTGTGGGTTCGATTACCACAACCTTGTCCGACGCGACGGGTTGTCGCCCGTCCTGCAGGTTGTCCCCTTTTATAAAACTACATTATTATAACATTCCTGCAATAATATCGAAAAAAGTTATAGCCTTAAACAATAATATCTTATGTCTAACTTAATTCATTCCAATCTTTAGGCTTATCCAAAATACGTCTGTCCAAGCTCATAGTATAAAGAAAACAATTACTAGATATGTCATATACCGTGCATGTGAATACCATCATTTATCCTCAATATATCATACGATATATCTTTTTGGTCACATTTCAAACATGTTAATACCTTAATCATGTATTCTCTTGAAAAATGAATACCCATTGAACCTTAGTTAAACCATGAATGCTGTCAAAAGTTATCTCTTTCCACATACCAAAATCCCAAAAAAAAAATTATACTCAAACCATGATATCACTTTGTCCTTATATTAGTCATGAGCTCATTAATACTATCAAACATCTCATTATCTCCTTATCCTTTCATTATGCACATATCATCTTCCTTCCAAAAATATTTGAATAACCTTTCATGGTTACCGGTACCATTCATCATATACTTTCAAAACTCAAGCAAAGGAAATAGTGTAACAATCCTTAGATTTTTTCTTTATTCCATAGTACCATAAATTATTCTTGATAAACATATAATCATTACACTATCTTCTTAAATTACTGACTTAGCTTCACAATTTCTTCCATCTCATATATCATTTGTAGTCTCTTCATCATCATACACATAAATACTACCCATATGACCGTGCTGATTCTCTTCATGAGATTTCCCATAGGGAATTGGTTTCATAATGCCCATACATTCCACATTTAAAACACTTAACCGTTGTTGATGTCTTAGAAATACCATTATCCTTGTCCATGGTCTTAACTAAACCTTTTCCTTTAAAATTACTAGCTTTGTGTCTTTATTTTCCACACCCAAAGAATCTTCCAGTTCCTTTGAAACATTATCCCTGATGCCTCTTCCCACATGATTTACATGAGAGAAATTGAACTTTCTTTCCTCTATGATCATCATGAAACTCCATATTTCTCTTATTAGCTGAGTCAGGAAACTAACCAAAGTTGAGATTATTGATCATATTATGAGATTGCTAATTAGGCATAATAATGATATGTGGAATTCCAGATCCGTTTTCATTTGGTTTCTCATGAAGAATATCATTCCATTGTCCATCATATCCTCCATTATCGTGAATCTTCCTGTTTCCAGCCATTTTCTAAAACCCAAAAAGAATAGTGTGAGTGGAAAAAATCATAATCAAGGGGGAGTAACTTCAATATCTAACATATTAGGTTTAATTCTAATATCGTTACCGTAATTCTAGGACTATAACCTATACTTATACTTAACCTTAGGGACATCCCTAGACATATCTTAGAAATATCTCTAGGGATCTCACTAAAGTTTTCGCATCCTAGTTTCCAAAGTTTGACTAAACCTTTCCTCTAATACCAACTGTAGATACCCCAAACTTGATGTATATGTACATTAAATTACTTTTTCGGAATACTTAATACATAACAAAAACAGACACCAAAGGACCGTAATAGTTTAGTGTCTTTATAAACTCGTAACGTAGTATTCTAATCATGGTGAAAGATCTTCAACATCTCTCATAAAGATCTTCCCCTTTTGTTTTTGTACCTAAAACCTTTCTTTATTTCCTTGGGAAAAGAAAACATATAAAGGGTGAGCTCAAATTCTCAGTAAGGGTAATAATGGAGAAAATAAAACAAACCATATACATTTGAACTTCAAAACATGAACATAATATTTAAACATCAAAATCATGAGCAATGACCTAAAACATGGCAGTATGTAAGGCATAGATCATAATGGATCATCAATCATGATAAAATAGAATTTTAATAAAACATTTAATTGTGGAAAACCATTACAAACATGATATGATTTCCATAATATCCAAGACATTGCTGCCAAGACCATCTTAGTGGACAAAGTCCCTTTTTGAATCGAGTTCACTCCTTGTTCCAGTCCTGTAACACTGAACTAGATTAACTTACCGTTCCAGCCATGTATATCTTATGAGATATAAATCTTTACCCAATGAATTGTAGGGAGATACAGGTCCCACCCATCTCATAAGTAAATCATTCTTACCTGTGCCACAAAATAAACATAAATCATTCATCAAAACCCAAAGAATAAAATGGGTTTCATAAACGTCATCCCATCATAACATAATCCATATAAAACAAATGGATATCATTTCATCATAAGAAAAGTGAAACCATGTAAATAATAGATACATTATACTTGGAAGACACACATATAAAATAATTTCTTCTTAGATGTAAAATAGTTTTGACAAAACACTTGAAATGAATTCTTGAGGAAAATATCCTTTCTTATTCAAAATCATTTTCTTTTCAAAAAATGACATGCAATTTTAAAAGAAAGGATTTTGTTGAAAATAATAATGAAATATTGTATATGAAGGTTCATGGAAATAATGAATTATGAAACTATAAGAATCTGTTCATGCCGTATAAGTTAAAAAAACATTCTCCTCTTACTTTTGTCAGAAAAGTCAAAACTACCTCGTATGGTAAACAAAAGAAAGATTCCTTCAATACGATGTGGTAAAAGTAAGAAAAGGTAAAAATTAATTTAAAAATACTTTGAAGAAAATTAAACATTTTATGAAAACTTTTTTAGAACATATGGACATGGATAATAAACATAAACCCAGTAAATACTTACAAATAAACAATCTCAGATAAGAATGAGATTGGAATAATTATCCCTTACCTTATGTCCAATTTCATCTGTATGTGTCCAAGACTCCTCTATAGTGGGTTTAAACATATTATTAACTTTTAAAAGAACCATAATAATATTTATGATATCATATATGATTCACTTACGACTTTATATTATCCGTTCATTTGTCAATTCCATGTTAAAGCAGCGTTTTGGGTAAAATCGTTTCATTTATCATCCATGTTTTGACTTGTAATTATTAATATGATTAATTAGCTCATTATTAATTAATTACAGAATATAAAACATGATTTATATATAATATATATTCAGAATATACATATATATAATAGATCAATAAATGGAAAGAAATACACCGTTCATGGAGACGGTAGGCCGTACGTACACATGAACGCTGTTTTTCGTTTCCTTATTGTGTTGAATGGAATTAAGTAGATGAAATAAATATATATATATATATACATAAATCAAGTAAAATTATTATTTCATATATTTCATGATTACTTATTATATATACTTTATAATCATTCTTGAATTGTTAACATGGAAAATAAATCTCATCGCGTCGTGGAGACGGTAATCCGTACGTACGCACGAGCGATGATATCGTTCCCATATTTATTGAATGGAATTGGAGAAGATGATATAATATCTTAGAATCATTATGATGTTATAATAATCATATATAGTTATTATTTACACCATTATACCCATCCAAGTAAGGTGGTGGTGGAAAAACTGATTACACCAGGGTGTGGAGACGGTATTCCGTACGTACGCACACGCGGTGATTTCATTTTCCATAGGATGGATAGAAGGTAAAATAGGATTGTTTCCTATTTATAATAACATATAATTATATGAGTGATACTTATGTTTTTCATTTATGATGAAACAAATAAATAAGAATAAGTTGAAGAAGAAAGAAACTTGAAAGAATCGGTAGAAGATATTACCTCTTCTTCGACACACCTCCTTTAAACTTCTTCTTTGGGCACTAGAGTTGGTCTTTTGAGAAGAACAGAACCTCTATGATATAACTATAGAGGTTTATAAGAGTAATTTTTAGGGTTTTTCTGAGCTTCAAGGCTCAAAAGGGTGTGAAGAGAAGAGGGAAGGGGTGCCCTTTTTATAAGGGAGGAGAGGGGCACTTTAGGAAAAACTTAAATTATTATTTTAAAATAAAGTCATATTCGGTTTATAATAGCTCCAAATTGATTTATTTCAAAGCTAAAGTGGTATGGGTATAAATATTCTTAACAAATAGGATTTATACAAGTTTAGGTTACTATTTTAACCATATAATTTAGATTTAACTCTAAGTTAAATAATTTAACTTTTACCGTGTCTTCTTGTTTTCTTACACTATATGGTTAATAAACTTACTATAAAAAGCCAAAATAATACCAAGTGGTTCATTATTAATATATATAACCTTATATAAGTCATTTTTGCAAACATTAGATTTTTAGGAATAAAATAACAATTAATAATATAATATTGGTTTTAAAAACTATTTTATGTGAATTTTGACATTAATTGGTAATTGATTTTTTTGAAAATCTTAACAGCATGATTAGTTAGAAAAAAGTTAATTATATCAATACTAATATGTCATATTAACCTAGAAAATTAGTTTAATTCGTAAAAAGTCTCAAATTACATTTATTTGGGTATTTATAACATCAATTATGTTAATATTTCATTAATAAGGTAATTACTTCATCATCATTGTGTCATAAATAAATTAAATTATTTAATGTTTAAAAATTATAAATAAACTACCATTATATAGGAAATATTTTTATCTTTCTAATGAATATTTATAGTCTAATTTATTTTATGTATAACCCTATACTAAATATGTTTTAGTTATTAAACTTTGATTTTAACTCTTTTAACTCTTCTTTAAATAAAATAATAATAAGTGTCCTAATATAATCCTAGTGGACCTAAAGGGTAATATTTTATTTCTAAGGTTGTTTTTTACCGAATTAAACTTATCCAATAGAATTATGACATGTGTTAGGGTAATAATAATATAATTTTTACCCTTAATTACCCTATTTACTTTTAACCGTGGTAAATAAAATTAAAAAGTTACTATTCACCAAAAATTATTTTTATCTTATTGAACCACATTTTACTCCTTAATATTAACCATGTCTCTCGGATTTTCTAAATTCCACTCACAGAAGTGGTAAAACTAAGTTTTATGTAAATTTTCAAATTCTCCTAGGAGGTGGGTAAAAGACGGTGAAAAGTTCAATAAATTTTTTATATATCTAAAATTATTATAAAATGAATCCAATGAATTACATTGAAATTATATAAGTATTATGTATCAATTTTGTCCTAAAATAAATTTAAATAAAATAAATAATTATTTAAATAAAAATCCGGGTTTTAAATAGTAACCCAGTGTTTTCACTATTCATCAAAAATTGAAAGTTTTTAGAAAAATACCAAAAATTCAGCCAATGCTAATTTCGATATTCCAAATCCAAAAATGAAGTCCATTTTGAAAGATAAAATTTATAAAATTTCAAAAAGTGGGTATTACTATTCATAACGGCTTGTTCGTAATAATATTATAATAATATTTCATTTAGTGAAACTCGATATTGCGTACTACACACGCTATCGAGAAAGGTCTTGATTGCCTGTAATGCAAGCCAAGTCAGGGATGCGTGTAGTTAAAGCTCCGTTTGGTGTTGCGTATAACATAATCAAAACTTATTTCATTTATACATTAAACAAAATCTATACTTAATGCTGCGTAGAATAATTTCCAAAAAACGAACTTGAAATTGTGTGTAACACGAGCCAAGAATAGTGTTGTGTATACTGCAAGATAATATGGTGTTGAATATAGTACAAGCTAATCTTGGTGTAGCATATAATAGAAGACATCAAAGAAATTAAAAATAATATATCTCATAAAATCTTGGGGGTGTTACATCTTATGTAGAGCGTGTTGCTTAGTTTTGGAAAACATTGAATTGATGCTGGATTTCTTAGTACTTGAGATGGATTCTTATGATATAATCGTGAGAATGGATTGGTTGGAGATGTTTAAGGTCCACATCAATTAATATGTGTGAACAATTTGTTTTACGATGGGGGATGGTATTGAACATATCTTTAGAGGGGAGAAGAATGAAAAGTTGGGTGCAATATATTTGTTGGCACCAACTATTGCCACGATCTCATATCTGTTAGTGGTGTTGTCCCTATTATCAATGGAAGTAGTTGAGAAAAGAGTTTTTACATCATTTTTTGATCAGTTTATGGATGTATTTCTTAAATAATTCTCAGGGTTTCCACTCATGAGAGAAATGGAGTTATATGATTGATCTTTTTCTGGGGACCAGTCTTATCTCACTTCCATCTTACCGAATGGAACCAACAGAATTGCAGGAATTAAAGGTGAAACTAGAGGATCTAGAGAATAAAGGTTTCATCTAGCCTTGCACATCTCCGTGGGTAGCACTGGTTTTTTTTGTTAAAAAGGTAGATGGAGCTCTGTAACTCTGTTTTGATTATCATAGACTTAATCAGGTTACGATAAAGAATCAATATCGACTTCCATGAATTGATGATTTGTTTGTAAAGTTGAGGGGAGCTTAGTGGTTCTCTAAGATTGAATTGTGGTTAGGTTATGATCAATTGTAGGTGAGGAAGGAGGATATTCCCAAAATTTCTTTTAGAATTAGATATCGACATTATGGGTATGTTGTTATGCCCTTTGGTCTAACGAATGCACAAGAAGTTTTCATGGCATTGATGAATCAAGTATTTCAGAGATATCTTGATTATTTTGTGGTGGTATTTGTTGATGATATACTAGTGTATTCAAGAACAAGGGTAGATAATGAGCAGCACTTGGAGATAGTACTGGGGATCTTAACGGATCATCATTTGTGTGACATACTATCAAAGTGTGACTTTTGGATACTAGAGGTTCATTTCCTTGGCCATGTTATTTATGATAAGGGTGTCTCAGTTGATCCAGAAAATATAGTGGCTCTTATCTCATGGAAAATGGAAAAGAATGTTTTCAAGATGTGGAGCTTCCTTGGTCTAGCTGGATATTATCAACATTTTGTTTGTGATTTCTCACGATGCCTCACCGATGAAAGCTTTGACAAGGAAGAATGTTCCATTCCACTGGGATGACCAATGTCTGAAATATTTTGAAGAGCTAAAGGGTTGCGTTACATCAGTATCAATCTTGATTTTTCCTGAACTAGGGAAAAGGCACATGGTGTATTGTGACACATCAGGATTAGGTTTGGGGTTTGTTCTCATACAACGGAATCATGTGGTTTCATATGGCTCATGGAATTTGTGGTTTCATGAGAATAACTACCCAACACATGATTTGGAGTTGGCGGTAGTGGTTTAGGCTTAAAAAATGTGACATCTTTATCTCTTTGGTGAGAAATTCACAGTGTTTATCGATCACAAGAATTTAAATCATATATTCTCACTAAGAGATTTGAACTTGAGGCCAAAAAGATGGATGGAATATATCTAGATGTTTGATTTTAAATCAATGTACACACCAGGTAAGGGAAATATGGTGGCAGATGAATTAAGTATAAAATCATATGCTCATGTGAAAAAACATGCATTAGAACAGTGGCAGTTGATGTTGGTCATAGCCGACATGCAGTTGGAATGTTAGGATTGGGGTGACAGAGCGGTCTTTTTCTCGGTTTCATTGGTTTCTAACCTAGTTGGTTTGGTTATAGAGGTGTAGACCTCTGATACCGAGTGTATGGTGATGAGGTTGAAACTCAATGGTGGGGAGAACATTGAGGGATGAGAACTAAATGTGAATTTAGTTTTTTGTTTTCAGAATCCGATGGTGGTACCAGTAGCCTATCAGGAAGAACTTCTCAAGGCTTATCATCATTCCAGGTGGGATTTCCATCCTTGCCCGAATGGCCCAAAAGCCTTATTTTTTATTTTATTATAGATAGTACCCTTTTTAAGGGTTGAAGGGGAACCCTTACATGACCCTTTGGCCCAAAGTACAAGGCCTAACACAACCCGAAGGCCAAATACATGACCCGAAGGCCCAGAGACATAATATTCCCAATACATGACCCGTAAGCTCAACCCACTAGAACTACCCCTCCACAACTTCTACATCATTGATTGCCTAGCTCCCCACCCTGCATTGATGATTGACTAGCATTTCCCCGTATAAAGATGCGCGATGCCTGGTCCCAATGGTGGTATCCATACCCTCTCATTCTTCCAATATGATTATATCTGCTATGGTGACTGCTACTCTTTTTATCTAATCCTTATCTGGGGCCTGATCTGTCTTAACTGGGCTACTCCATGGTCTCTGTGGCTCGAAGGCCCAAAGGCCTTTTTATGACTTGAAGGCCCTGAGGCCCGTATTCCCAAACTAGTGGCCTGAAGGCCCAAATAGAGTGAATAGTTTTGGCTAATACAGTACCAAATAGTACCTACTACAGTACTACTATAGTACTACTACAGTAACTTTGAAATTCACCTCCACCCAGTTTCAAACTCGGGTCTCTTGGATGCCAAGTAGGAGCATTTACCACTCAGGTACGGGCTTGTTGACAGCTATCCGTCCTTGAATTTAGATAATATATAAGTCATTGGAAGCACAATTTTAGTGGACAGATATAAAAAGGGAAGTGTTTGTGTTTATTTCAAGATGCTTGACTTATCAACAAGTCAAGGCAGAGCATCAGTGGCCAGCAAGAATGTTGTAATCTTTGCCTATTCCAGTGTGGAAGTGGGAACAAATAGTGATGGATTTTGTGGCATATCTACCAAGAATGGTCAATAAACACGATTTCATATGGGTGATTGTGGGTTGGCTTATAAAGTCGGCCCATTTCATTTTGATTCTTGAATCTCATATGGTGGAGGATATATCCAAAATCTATATTTGGGAAGTGGTAAAGAGGCATGGTGTTCTAGTTTCGATTGTATCTGATAGAGATCTGAGGTTCACATCTCATTTTTGGAAATCCTTGCAGCAATCCCTTGGGACACAATTGATGATGAGCATAGCATATCATCCTCATATGAATGGATAATCCAATAGTATGATATAAAATTTGGAGGATATGCTAAGGGCTTGTGTGATGGATTTTGGTGGTTCATGGTAGGAACACTTATCGTTGGTGGAGTTCTTCTATAATAACAGATACCAGGATTTAATATATATGGATCTATTTGATGAATTGTATGGGAATCCATATCATTATCCACTATGTTGGGTGGAAATAGGTGTGACTTTGATGATTGGACCGAGCCTTATCTAGGAGACTAAGCAGAAGATCAAGTTGATCAGAAAGAGGATGAATATGGCTCAAAGTCGTCAGAAATTTTATGCGGACTATCATCTAAGAACATTATCATTTGAGGTCAATGATCATATGTTTTTAGAATCTCTTCTAGGTTGGGAAATTGTCAGTTTGGAAAGTAGGGAAAGTTATCTCCAAGGTATATTGGGCCTTTTGAGATACTTGAGTATATTAGAGAGGTGTATTATCTATTGGATTTTCCACCATAGTTTAGTGCGGTGCACAATATATTTCATGTCCAAAAGTTGAAAAAGTATCATCCAGATCAGGACCATGTGATTCGATGGGATCATGTTGAGTTGGATATGGTGCTTCTTTAGTGCATGTGCTAGTGTGAATTAAGGATAGGAAATAGAAAATCTTGTTTGGTAAAATCATCGGTTTAGTTTGGGTCTTGTGGTACCATGGTCAGATTTAGGAAGAGACTTGGGAGTGAGAGAAAGAGATGGTCGAGCAATGGCACAAGATCTTTCATCGGATTTGTGGTTCTCTACTTTTAGAGGATGGAAGGTCCAATGGTGGGGAGATTTTAGAACCCCCAGTTTGAGGTATGTGACCTATGTTGATACTTTTTTTATGTATATTAATTGGTTGGGAAAGGTTTGGGAAAGTTTGGAAGAGTTTGAAAAGGTTTTGGAAAACTTTTAGAGGCCTTTTTAAGGCTGCATAATTTGAGCATGGTTAGGGGAAACCATGCGATAATCCCAGGTAATCGTGAGATATTCCACTATTTGGATAGTAGAATATGCACGGTTAGCACACAGTTTGTCAAAACATGTGAGTTAACCATGAGAGCCATTATAAAATGTTTTTTTAAATGGGGTTAGTTAGGATTTTCCCTAACTCACCCATTTCTTCTCCCATACAAACACTATGTGGTATTTCTTCCTCTTTATGGTTAGGAGTGCTCTACCACCCATTTTGGAAGGGATTTGAAGGGGTTTCAAGGTGTTTTGAAGGCAATTCATCTCGGTTAATTATTTTCTTTTGGTTTATTTGGGGTTTCCTCTAGATCTTATCTCTTCCCTCTCTTGGTTTTCCATATCTACATTCTTTTCATGTATATATATTCTTTTTGTTTCCTTAGGTGATGATATTAAGGTTTTTTGATGATAGGGATGCAGATCTAGAGTGGTTTTGGTGGAGTGTTTTCCCGGATTTGTGGTGGGGTTTCTTGTGGGTCGATTTCATCAGAACCCTAAGGTAGATGGCTTCTCTCTCGACTCCACTTTGTAAGAACTTTAGGATTTATTTCAATTAATTTGTTTTTCTGGGAATCAATTGTGAATATGATGTGCAAATATTAGTTGAAACCCAGTTGGTGATGATTTGGGGATTTTGGGTGAAATGATATATTGTTGCGAAAATGGGTTTTTTGTGTGATTTTAAAATGTAGATTTTAAAATTGGTTTTTTGGTTTGTTTTATGAAAATCGTTTGGGAAAAGTGTTTTTAATAAGAATGCGGTTTATTGAAAATGTAGTTTGGCATGAAAAATGGTTAAAGGGTGTTTTCAATGAATGAGTGATTTATTGAAGTGATTGTCATGTATTAGAAATAATTGTGTGCATAATGTGTGGATTTGATGCTTTATGATTTTAGTTGGTTACGTATTATGGATTGTGTTGATTGTGTCTAAGTGGGCGATAAGTCTCACTATAAAAGGTGATGGATTGGGGATGGAAGGGCCACCATTATGGATAAGTGGTTTGAAAGTACCACTAGTTTGGAGAAGTAGGAAACGAGTTTGGATGGGAAGTTCCACCATGGTTGTTTTCCTTGTTGTGTGTTGTTATGCAAGATGAAAATTGTTGTGCTAATGTGGAATGGTGAAATGGATTATGGCATGGTTTCTTGTATTTCCCTTGGGTTTCATGGTTTGGCTAAGGTTCCTTGGTAAGGGTGTGTTTGTCTTATCTGTAATTGTTAAACTACTTGTTGTTTATATAAATTATTTTATATAATTGTGATAATGGTTTTATCCTAGTGGCGTTTATAGGGAAGTCATTTGGGGAAATCCTATTGAGTATTATTACTCACTCCTACTTTGTCACTTTGGTGATTTTGTAGATGTTTTATTCTAGGACATAGATAAGAGTAAGGTATCTCATTTTTCTAGCGGTTCTTTGTGATGCTCATATGGTTTGGTGGTGCTTGGAGCATGGAGCTTCTTGTGGAGAAGTGGAGTGTGCCATGTTTTACTTTGGGTCGCTTGTTTTGCCTTCCGTTTGGTACTCTAATTTTGTTTGTATTGGTTTTTTTGTGAATTTTTGTGGATTAATTTGGTTGTTATTTGGTACTATATGGTTCGGGTTTCTATGATAACATGCATTATGTAGTTTTGTTGGTAATGGATTGTTTGGTTGGTTTGTTTATCTCAAGGGAAAATCATTCCCCCATTTATTATTGAATCCCTCGTCATTTATTGCCCGCCTTTGGCACCTTGGGAACGTCACTTAAGGCCTAGTAGAACCTCACCGCCTTCTCAATCTAATGAGGTAGGGGCGGGGTATTACAATTGATAATTCTAAGGCATAAAATTCAAATGACATATGAAGAAAATATCTCTATGTGATTAGATGTCACACTCTAACTACTAACTCAAAACCCACTCCAAGAGTGGTATGTAAGATAGAGTCCTTGAAGTGGTACTCCACTGAATCAGATCTTGGACCCAAAAAATCCACTCTATCTACAAACATTGAGTGGTGTAAGTTGAGTGTGAACATAAACATCCTAATAGGATTTCACCTACAGGTCTATGTATTAACTTTATCTAAATAGAAAAATAATTATAGTTTTAAATACATTACATAAATATAAATTTCTTAAACTTTGGAAGATAAATTTGTTGGATTCCCTTTTAAAATTTCATTTGAGAACATGATTTCTAAAAACTATTACCAAATCATCTTTTTTCTTTGAAAAATCTATGGAGGAATCTTGAAACACCCAAATAAGGCCTCAAACACATAAATATTACTTAAAATAGGAATTATAAACATAAAATAATGAAAATAGACCTAAGTAGTTATAAAATAGAATAAAATATCAATGAATGATTACTAAAATAAATAATTATTTTAATAGACTAAAGAAAAGAAAGGTAAAAGGGTTCATACTTGCAAGATAAATTGTGAAAGAATAAAACATGAGAAAATCATATTAGTTTAAGGAAGTAAAGGTGAAAATCCTTGATATATCATTGGAAGTACAATGTAAATCAAGTGTTGAATAAAATATACAAACAATATTTTAAATCAAGTAACATTAGAGAAACACCCAATGATCACTAAGGCTATGAGGCCCTAGTAATACCACATAATTAATTATGGTGACCCTCAATTAATGGAATGGAACTATAACTACTTCACTACCCTATTTTGATTCACATGACATTACTTCACTAGTCAGGGTGGTATGTATAACTATTGGGGAGGGACCTTTGGCCTATCTTGGATTTCCTACCCAATCACCTGGGGTTTCCCATGAGGTTTAACAAATAATAAATTTTTTTAGAAATTGATGTTTCTTAAAATAAAGGATAAATAATTTTCAAGTTCTTCTATAAAAAACACTTAAATACATTTCCATTATACATCTTAAAATAATTTCACATTAAACACTTTCTTTTTTAATCAAATAAAAAATGAGCTAATAATTTTTTTTATAAATTTTTTTAGAAACATTAAAAAAATAACATCATTCACAGCTCCTCTCCCAATGTACTAAAGATAGATGTAAATTATAATTTATAAGTCAACACCAAACATCCCCTTATCCAAATTGAATATATATTTCAAAATAATTTTAAAACTATAAAATGAAATTATTAATTTAAAATCATGCCTTATAAGGAACATAATTAGGAAAGGCCACATGAAATAGAATATAACGAATCATACAGATAATTTCACTCATAGATAATAATGAAACCCATTAAGAAATATCTTTAATACTTATAAGTAACCAAAAATCAAATTAAATAATGACTTATAAAATCACCTTTTACTTCCTTGCATTTGTGTGTTGTATGATTTTCTTTTTTACTGTATCCCCTTTCCCCCATATCGATGTAAAATTATTGAACAAATACCTTCTAATTTAATATAAAAAATAACGAGAAATCATAGAAACACCCTTTTAAACTAAACTAATAATTTATAAACCTTTAATTCCTATATAAAACTCTTCTAATAATCAAAAAACACAATTTATTTTCAAAGGAATAATGATTAAAAACTCAATAATTCAATAGATCATTAAAAAAATTTAAATCATGGAGGTCTCTACCTCAAATCATGCACGAAAGATCTGAAACCTTCAAATAAGAAAAGATAAGATCCTAAATAGAAATACACAAACCCTAAGAAACCAATGATTTAAGGATTAATGATAAAAACCCACCTGGTGTTTAGCCTAATGGACACTACAATAAGAAAAATAGGAAATAATTTTAAATAAGAGAGGAAGGAAGTGGAGGAGGAGAAGAAACCAAAACCTGAGATAATTCAGCTTGAGATTAGAGGGAGAGAAGTTAAAAATTAGAAGAGGATCCAAGAGGGGTTGTGCGAAGGGTATTCCCTTGTATGTGTTGCATGAATAAGGGAAGGAGGATGAGAGAACCACATTAGGGTTTTGATTTGAGTGGGTAAGAAAATTATAAATCTCAAAATTTTAAGGAGTTGAGTAAATTGTGAAGTCTATCAAACCATGCGCTAACAATGAACCCCTCCCTGGGCACACCCAAGTATCCGCATAGTTTGAAAAAATGATTGGAAATTTCATGCGACAACCATGAAAAATTGAAATACTAAGCCATAGACCCCTACTATATAGATATTTCACTGTCAACATTAACCATTCTCTAACCACGAGACATACATATATTCTTAAATTCCAAAAATTTCCAAAATAAAAATACCAAAACCACAAGAAAAATAATAAAATAAATAAATATATAAAATAGTAATCAAAATAAGGGTTGGGGTGTGACAATTATCCCCATCATAACCCTTTATACCCCCAAAAGTAACCAAATTCAAGGAAGGTAACACAATAAATCATTGTGGGATGTAAGGAACTTACTATATCATGATCTACAAACTATATTGAAAATAGAATTCAGACCACTACACATTGATCTATTTATAAATATCACTCAAACCTGAAAAATTCAATTAAAAAGAGAAAGGTATAGAGACCCATAATGGGTTGACCATTTAAGGGTTCTAATATCATGGTGGATAAATAAACATGTTACCCTAAATAATCACCTTGAGATATACCCCTGATTTATAATAAAAAATACTCAATTAGAAGTATCCAACTGAAGGAAAATTCATGATCTAAAAGGAAAAAATAGTATATTCTCCAAATAGGATTAAAATAAAAAATTCCTAGGACATGATACTGAAAATAAATCAAAGAATAAAATAGATGGGAAGGTAAAGAAAATAAAAGAAGATAGGGACATATAAAAATTTCTTAGAACCACTACCAAGATCTAAAAAGGAAACTGAGACTTCTCCATCTAGAAAAGGTCCAAATCATAGAACTCCTAAATATGTCCCAAAAAAGTGCAATTAAGATTTAGAAACCCGAGTTAAAGGTATTAGGTACACCAAAAAAATTACATAGAAAAAAAGGAATTTCATCTTTCTAAAAGGATCATAAATAAATCAAGGAGGAATTTTTAGAACAAGTTCATCAGGACATGGTCTCTCATAAGAATGTGAACCATAATCGATAATGGAGGAGAGAAACTCCATTATCACAACTTCACCAACTGATTCTTAAATACAGGAAACCTACTTTATCCAATCCCAAAGGAAAAATGTAATAACATGAATAAATGGACAATAAAACCTCATTTCATGCCATTTCACAACTAGAATAAAATGACGAATATCCACAAATACTTTTCTACCACTCCATAAGGAGTTCAGGTAGGGCCAGTGACCAAAAAATCCAAACTTGAAATCCAAAGTACATATACCTAGAGATCACTCCCAATTAAAACCTCACTAAGGTTATTTGATACTTTAATAAGAGAAACTATCAAATAAATATGTCCTAAATATCAAATCACATCCACCCATATTTAAATACTCATTCATAATAATAACTCAAGGAAGAAAATATCAATAATATCCCAAATAAATTGTAAAAAAACAAAATTCATGAATTACTCCTTTAAAACCATTTTTAACCCCACAATAAATTTTATATTCTTAAAAAATTATTGAATATAATTTTAAAAACTCTACACCAAAATATAAAATCCTTAAATAACTATTTAAAATCTTTTTTAAAACTCATATTTCCTTTTTGAAACCACTTTATAGGTCTTAAAATTCGAATTCCATTTAATTTCATTTAATAATTCCTATTTATCCATTATCTTACACTTACTTTCACCATTTTAATTCATGTTTGATTTTATAAATTCATTAAATAAGACCAAATAATATCAACACATATTCAAAATAATCTTTAATCTAACCTAAATAATAGTAACCCAACTCTAAAAGAAATCAAGACAACAAAATCCAAAAACAATCAAAAATTTGGTGTGTAAATTAGTTGTGCATGACTTGGTTACCCGATTTTAAAGACTATGTTCCAATCAAGCTACCGACATTGAGAGTTTCTTAGAACCATGCATGCAAGATCAAAATTGTTTTTAAGCAAAGTGAGCTGACCATACACCTCCAGTTCCACCCTCATTTTCACTTCAAGTTATAACAAAACCTTAAAAAAATACCATGAAATACCCAAAAGGATTAAAATATAATCAATTCATATAAAAATTCATCAAGAATGACAAAAAATAAATCTCCAAATCAAAATTTAAATCCCAACAACCCATAGAAACTTAGGTTTATTTAGGAGTGGTGTTGATGAGACATAAACCCATGACCCACCTTCCAAGCTCTTATGTTCCTATATACCATATATTAAACATCCCAAAATAAAAGAGTGCTTCCAGAACTTAGGAAATATTAATAACCTAGGATCTACTAATTTTTTTCATGAAACAATTTAGGTCCATCCAAAATAGGCCTATGAAAAGGCCTAAGGGGCCTCTATAATCCCCCCAATATGACTACAAACACCAGAGAATCCAATTTACTCAATCGAAATGATTTCTCTTAAAGTAATAAAATTAATCCCGATGCATAATTTTAGTGAAATTCTGGCATTAAATGTTATACATTGGATACAAATGTAATAATTAAATAAGCAGTTTTATAATAGAAAAAAATCATGGAGTAAAAAATAGATAAAAACCAATAGTAACGATGAAATTATATCAAATACAACCTCATAGAAACTTCTAAGTCATAAAATAATATTAACACACCAAGTTAAGATCTCCATTTGACATTAGGTTATACTCTGTCCACTAACTCAAAACCTACTCCATGTTTAGTTTGGAATATGGACCCCCTAATGTGGTACTCCTCTAAATAAGAGCCTAAAATTGTAAAATACACTTGATCTATAGACATAAATTGCTGTAAGTAGTGTGTGAACATAAACAACCTAGTAGGGTTTCACCAAAAGGTCCATTCAATTACTTTATCTAAATAGAACAAGAATGATAGTTTAAAATATATTATTTAAAATAAGTTTCTTAAACATTGGAAAAGAACCATGGGATTCCATTTTAAAAATCCATTTGATTACATTATTTTTGAAAATCGTTTCTAAATCTTTTTTTCATTCAAAAATCTATAGAGGAATATTGAAACACCTAAATAAATTCTAAAAATCATAAATATCACTAAAAAAAATGAATGATAAAAAATTACCAATGAAACCAAACCTAAATAGTTATAAAAAAATAAAAAATAAATGATTGATAATAAAATAATTCATACTTCTAATAAAATAAACAAAACAAAGATAATGGGGGTTTATACATGCTAAACAAGTAGTGAAAGAATAAAACACAAGAAAATCAAATAATAAATAAGGAAGTTAAAGTGAAAGGCCTAGATAAATTAAGGATATTATAGTGTAAATCAATTACAGAAAAAACCATACAAACAATATTTTAAAACAAGAAACATGGTAGGAGCACATTAAGGACACTAAAGCTAGTGGAACCTAGTAATACCATGTCACTAGTTAGAGAGACCCTTAATTAATGGAATGAAATTATAACAACTTCATTGGGACATTGGTATGTTCATGACATTGATTCCCTAGTTTGGGAATCACACACAACTAGTGGGGATGAACCTTTACCCTATCTAGTATTTCTTACCCAAGCACCTGGGGTTTCCCATGAGGTTTAAAAAATAAAAAAATTTCTTACAAGATATGTTTCTTTATGAAAAGGATAAACAAATTTCATGTTATTTTATAAAAAATACTTCAATACATTTACACTATCTATCTTAAAAGAATTTTAATGTATACACTTTTATATTTATTCAAACCATAAACTAGCATAATACATTTTTCTATAAAACTCTATTATAAAAATTTTAAGAAAAAATATAACATCATTTATAATTCCCCTCTAAAAGTTCCAAATGAGCCTTTAAATTATAATTTATAAATAAAAATGTAACATACATTTATTAAAATTGAATTTTAATTTAAAAAAATCTTTAAAACCATACAACGCTATTATTAATTTAAAATAATTCCTTATAAGGCACACAATTGGGAAAGGCCACATGAAATAGAATATAAGGAACGATAAACATAGTTTAACACATAAATAACACACAAAACCACAAATAAATACCCCTAAGACTTTAAATTAACCAGACTTAAAATTAAATCATACCTGAAACAAATACCACTTTGTATAAAATAATATAGTGATACAAACATTACTAAAATATCTAAAAAAATTAATTAAAACCATCACAAAATTTATTCAAACATATAGAACACATACCTCTCAATTCCATATCTAAAATAATGAGAAATAATAGAAACATATTTCTAAAATAAACTAATAATTTATAGACCTTTAATTCTTATATATAACTCTACTAATACTCATAAAAATCACTTAATTATCAATGGAACAATGATGGAAAAATAAATCATAAAATTACCTGTCAAGAAAATGGGAAATCATGGAATAAACTAAATTAAATCATGTGTGTAAGATGTGAAACCTTAAAATAAGACAACATAAGATTATTAATAGCAAACTTCACACTATAAGAAACCAAATCCTCAATTTTTAGCACTAACAACCCACCTTGTTTTTTTCCCAACATGCACCATAATGAGAGAAAGAGGAAATAACAAGAAAGAAGAGAGGAAGGAAGAGGAGGAGGAGAAACCCAACGTAAGATGATGCATCTTGATATCATAGGTATCTAAGTAAAAAATTAGAGGAGGAGGTGAGGGGGTCATACATATGGGTCCCCTTGGCTGTGTTGTGTGGTTGAGGGAAAGGAGAAGAGAGACCCATGTAAGGTTTTTTAATTTGTGAGGGGTAATAATTATTACACTCAATATTTTAAGTTGTTTGGAAAATCACATGATTGCTACATGGTTTACCAAACCAATTTCCAACCATACACCCCACACTTGGAACACCTAGGAATACACACATTTTGGTCTTATAATTTGAAAATTCATGCACCAATCATGTAAATAGCGTTCACCAAGTTGAAGATCCCTACCGTATTGTTTTGATATAGTTTTCATTAATCTTTCTCCAACCACATGACATGTCAATATGATTAAATTTAAAAAATTTACAAAATAAAAAGATATGAACCTTAGGAATAATAAAATAAATAAATAAATGAATAAAATAATCATTAAAACAAGGTTTTGGGTGTGACAGAACACATGTTCAATAGTGCATAATACTATAGAAACCTTACATCCCAATTACATCACTTATCGAAACCGAAACCATGTATATATGAAATGAATATCATTCAATTAACTTTAACTATAGATGGTAACAACAATAATATTATATCAAATACACGATGAAGACCAATGAGAGGCAACCATCAAACTCCATCCACCATGGTGTATCCATGAGTTGATATAAATCACCCATCAAATCGATATGACCCTCATCGACATCATTATATAATATTATCTCATAAAAGCTAAGGTATGATAAAAATAGAGATAAAAATAGAATTAAATATTAGATACTTGGGAAAGATCACACAAATCCACAACAAATCAATGGATACTATCCCTTTATATAGGATTTTGGACACTCTTAAGACATATATATAATTTACTCATATGTTATATAACATATGAGTTAATGCTTTGAAAATTCATGAATTCATAATATGAATACACTCTAAATATCCCATATATTTCATAATATAAAACGTTTATAATAATGATAGACAAATTGGAAGATAAACTGTTTATAAATACATAACATTCAATAGCCATTGTATGTTATTGTGTGTTATATGAATCATATAATAAAACTACCCACATGAAACTACTATAGGACAAGACCATATCATGCAACATAATAGACTTGTGATATTGGCATGGAATCTCCATTTCATTTCTTATGATACACCCAAATTGTACCATATGATATAACAAAAACACATTATATATTTTTAAGGTTTTAGGTTGTATCTCCCTCATTTTTTTCATTCTCCTTATAAGGGAGTTAACAATACCTTATTTTACATACCTATAACCTATCAACCAAAAACCAATATGGGTATGGTGAATTTCACTATCAATGATATTAAGGCTATAAACCTTTACAATTGAGTGTAAAAAATTAACCCATATGCTATAAGAATCAAAATCTAATACAATGATATTTACACAAAAAAACATTCCTTTAGTATTAATATAACTCTAAATAAAATAAGTGAACACTAGCTTAAATTAAAAATAAATATCGAGTTCAAATTTGTTTGAAAAATCAATGAAAAAATGAATATTAGAGAAAAATTTAAATCCAAAAACGTAGGTGGAGTTTTGGTTATATTGGTTTAGTATGATAAAAAATTACATAACATGATAATAAATATGGTGATACTTTTATTAGTTGACTTTAAATATTTAATAAAAGTCCATAATAAAGTTATTTTTTTGGGATTTGTAAGAAGACCTAAATTTAAAATCAATATATTATGTTAACAACCATCCTTTTGGATGTAATTATTTCACCATTCTCTATATATTTGTATTTAATTTTTAATATGTTGATCTATGTTTTTTAAATATCTCAACATATGTATTATTTAATATTATGAAACAATATCTTATAGTAAATTAAGAAATACCAGAAAACCTATAATACAGTCAATTCTAAATTCCAAAAAATGTTTCATAAATTTTAGTGCCTTAAAAGTTAGTCAAAGATCATATATAAAACAACGCCTTTAATGAATTAGTGGATTTATATTATTTCACACCATCATGATGAATGTTTCTCATGTTATATATTTTATTGTAGTGATAAGTTAAACCAAAGTGGTAACATGTAATGAACCAAAATTTTATAAATGAAATTCCATTTTGAGTTAATAAATTCCTTATTAAGTAATATAGTTATAGAAAACACATACATTAATTTGGTTATTTTGGACCATTATAAATTATATCATGTAATATTTAAAAGACTATTAAGAATCATAAATTTTAATAATATAACCATTGATAATATAATCATTGTACAATGAAATTTAATATTAGTATATATTAAGGTTTATGATAAAGTCTAATTGACACAAATAGAAAAAGTGATGACTCGACCAGTAGGATCATACCCAATGAATCCCATTTATTACAGGATCTTATAGAAATATAATCATTGGTATTTTACCTTGACCCAACCCAATTCAATATTTTATAACTGAATCTCAGGTGAAACTATTTATAGAATAATTTTAAGCTTATCGAGTTCATGGCTAAAACTATGTTTACCGAGTTGGCCCAAGAAAGCATCACCATCACAAACCTTAACCTTAGGGTGTACGCTAGTGTAATAATGGGGTTGGTATATAGACCATATCAATATGATTTTTATATTTTCTTTTTAATTAATTAATTATTATATTTACTACTGCTTGTCATTACTTTATAAATTATTATATATCTAGTTTGATAAAAATTAGATTTTGATACGAAGAAACCAAAATTTCTTTTTGTGAATTATATAGTTTCAATTAAAACACTCATTTTGATAAATTCATGAATTTTTGAAATAAATATTATTTTCATAAATATTATTTTTAAATAATTTTTTAATATATAAATGATAATATTATTTAATGAAATCGAATGTTTTTTTATAAAGGTCAGATAGATGTTAGTATCGTAAAAACAAGTATTTTCCAACAAATAAGTATTTGTATTTAAAAGTTTAAATGATCATATTTAGAGAATTATTTTTGATAAAATAATAATAATTTTTTAAGTCATCATGTAGAAATTACCCAATGGTTAATTTTTTATAATTTTTTGTGATAATTGAATTTTTGGGAAAAAATTCAATACAATATATATATATTGTATCTATTATGGCATCATAATAGTCCAAAAGTGATGTAATAAATACTATAAAGGGAGTATGAGAGAAAAAAATAGACTTCCCCTTTAAAATAATGTGTTTTTAATTTATTTGATTAATTTTATAAACTTTTAATGAATCCTACAAAACCTATATTATATTTTACAGTTTTAAAATCAATCATTTATGAACATGAATCACTTTTAAATAAATAATGGTATTATTTTATCGTTTTTGGTTCTACTACATATAAAATATTTAAAAACACTTATAATTTTCAGAAATAATGGGAATAAACCTTGTTAAGGCTTTTGGTTTTGATTGTTTTATCTTACATAGTCCAAAACCCAAGCCTAGAAATTTATAAATAATCCCCTCTATTTTTTTTATAAATATCTACCCAACCTCCGATTAATCTTCACTAAAAACTAATTGATCATGAATTTACTCTACCTATACTTATATAAACCCATACTAAGTAATTATTAATGTAACACCCCAAGCTTCAATAGTACACTTCTCTTTGAATAATAGAATAGCTTGTGTTGTACGCAACTTTGAGTTCTGACACACCATGACCAATCAAACTAGCTGTTATGAATAATAATAACCAATTTTTTAAGTTTTATAAATTTTATTTTTCAAAATGGACTTCATTTTCAGATTCATAATGTCAAAATTATCTTAGGGTGAATTTTTGGTATTTTTCTAAAAACATTCAATTTTTGATGAATAGTGAAAAAACTGCATTATTGTTTAAAACATACTTTTTATTTAAATAATTAGTTATTTTATTTAAATTTATTTTAGGTAAAAATAGATACATAATACCTATATATGTTCAATGTAATTCATTGGAGTCATTTTATAATAATATTAGATATATAAAATTTTATCGAACTTTTTACCGTCTTTTACCCACCTTCTAGGCGCATTTGCAAATTTGAATAAAATGTAGTTTTACCACTTCTGTGAATTGAATTTAAAAAATTTGAGAGTCACTATTGACATCAGTAAGTAAAATTTGGTTCAATAAGATGAAAATAATTTTTGGTGAATAGTAACTTTGACTTTTATTTACCATGATTAAAAGTAAATAGGGTAATTAAAGGTAAAAATGATATTATAATTACCCTAAAACATGTAATAATTCTATTTTATAATTGTATTTTAACCAAAATCAACATTAGGAATAAAATATTACCCTTTTGGTCCACTTGGATTAGATTAAAACATTTATTATTATTTTATTTAAAGAAGAGTTAAAAGTGTTAAATTCAAAGTTTAATAACTAAACCATTTTTAATATAGGGTCATATATAATATAAATTCGACTATAAATATTCATTATAAAGATAAAAATATTTCCTAAATAATGGTATTATATTTATAATTTTTAGACATTAAATAATTAAATTTATTTATGACAAAATGATGATACAATAATTAACTTATTAATGAATGATTAAAATAATTGATATTATAAATATAAAAATAAATTTAAATTAAGACTTTTGATGAATTAAAATAATTTTATAGGTTAATAGGACATGTTAGGGTTGATTAAATAAATTTTTATCGAAGTGATAAAGTTTTTATGACTTTCACAAAAACCAAATACTAAATAGTGTCAAAATTGACATAAATGAGTTTTTAAAACAAATACAATATTATTAAATGATATAATATTCCTAAAAATATAATATTCGGAAAAAGGACATATATAAGGTTATATATGTAAATAATTAACCACTTGGGGGTTCTATTGGATTTTTATGGTAATATTGTTAACCATTTATTATAATAATACAAGAATACATGGTAAAAGTTAAACTGTTTGACTAAGAGTTAAATCTAAAAGATAAGGTTAATATGGTGACCTAAACCTATCTAAAAACTATTGGTTGATATTTTTTCAACCTATACCCACCTTATCCTAGAAATAAATCCTTTTGGATCCATTATAAACCGAATATGATTGTATAATAAATTATTATTTCAAGCTTTTCCTAAAGTGACCCTCACCTCTCTTATAAAATGGTAATTTCCCTTCTCTAAAAATCACACCTCCAAAGACATTTGGCTCGACCAGACCCTACTGAAATATCCTAAAAACTACCAGAAATTCAACCTAGAGGCCTTAATTTTATTATAAAGAAAACCTAAGGAGGCCTTTTGATCAACTCAAATGGAAACACCTGAAGAAGAGGTAATAATTTCACCACGTCTTTCAAAGTTATTTTCTTCTTACACTTCATATTTCTTTGTTGTTCCCATAAAAAATGATAAATACAGTACCTTATACATACTGTGATGTTATTATAAATATGGTTCAACCGTATTCATTATTATATCATTCTTATGAATGAAAAAGTCATCATACGTGCGTACGTACGACTTACCATCTCCACGCCGTGGTGTAGTTTGTTATTCAACACTTCATTATTTGTATGAGTATAATAATGAGTATAAATGATTAAAATAATAAATATAAAATGTTAATTATTCTTTATATATGATATAACATCCAATTACATACGATTTTACAATCAATAGAATGGTATTGTCGCTCGTGCGTACGTACAGATTATCGTCTCCACGAACACGATGAGATTCATTCCCCATCATAACCATTCAAGTATAATTTTTATTTTATGATTAAAAATAATGTTTAAATAACTTAATATTGTTTTGTATTTGAATCAAATACATCCTATCCATAACAAACATGGCTTATGTAATGAAGCATATAAAGGAAAACGAATCAGTTAACTCCCGAAACAATGATACTACTGAAATATTATTGACAAAGCAATATTAGAAGAACATATATGATATCATATTTATATATGTGGTTATTTTATAATTTAATAAAAATGATTTAACTATTATACAGGAGGTTAACATAACCTCTATCAAGGAAAAGTACAAGTTAAGGGTTAATTCTACAACCTCTTTATTACCCGAGGTTGTTTATACGTGAGTATCTACTGGGACCTCTTTATCATCCACATATGTGTTTCTTAAAAATGTATTTAAAAACATTTTTACAATTTACTAGAATATGAATAAAAGTCATTTATACCCTTTTTTTACATTTTATAAAATGTTTATAAAGGAATATTTTCTTCATTTTCCAAACAAGGTCTTTTATGACCTTTTTGACAAAATTAAGGAAAGAATGTTTTTTTAACTTATATAGAGAGTGCAGCTATTTCATGCTATTATAACACCTTTGGAGCTTTCCTTACAATATTATAAGAATATTTTCAAAATAAATTTTTTCTTTTATAATTATGTGACTTTTAAATGATTTCGAAATAGAAAGAGATATTTATCTCAAATAGTCTTGATTTCATCTTTGTCAATATCCTTTGATGGATTTTATACTTGTTTGAAGTTGATTTATTATGATACAATATTACATATTTAATTTAAGGTTTTGTGATTTGTTTGATCGTGGATGTTTTATTTTTATACAATTCATTGTATATGGATAAAGTATTTAAATTTCATATGCTAGTTTTAAAATTAATGTTTATGTTATGTTTCAAACTTTTCATATGAGGAATACATTGGAATTAGTAAGTGACGGGTGGAGCTTGATATAGCTCCTCGATGCATCGGTAGGTCTCATGAGACAAACTAGTGTCTTGGAACAAGGCCTTGATAAAATCTTATTTGTAGTCTTGGCATGAGGCCTTGACTATGTGGTTATGATGTCCGACATTATGCATTCCATCATTATGAAATTGGATATTGATATTACATGTGATTATTCAACTAGTATAATATCCATGTAAATATGTAAAATTAATTATTTGATTTATCTTTTCTATATTATTCTAAAGTTTAAGTTTAAAAGTCTTGTGTTTTATTCTTATACATTGCCTTAAATGTTTATGCTTATCTATGATAGTTTTTGCTATATTGTTATCCTTACTGAGCATCTAAGATCACCCCTTTCTTATGTTTTATTTTTACTAGGATTCCAAGAAGTATATTACGATTAACCTGCAGGAATAGGATAAGGGATATAAGAGTGTTCAAAGGGGTCACAATGTTGTTTTTTTATTTCATGATGTAATTTAAAACTTATGTATGTATCTAGTATTTCCAAGGATAATAAACTATTTGGTATTTTGGGACATGATTCCTTGTATCATTCCAATGTTATGTAATAATTCACAAACTCTAGATAAATGGGGTCGGGGCGTTACAATTAAGCTCTTAATAAGAACTTCCCAATCTTTTAGAATCACCCTCTCAAGGTAAGTGATCTATCTCTCTTATTTTCTATTCAAGAACCATATTTTTAATTAGAATTTTAAATATAAATTGATTTTTTTATCATTTAGTTATAAATATAACTTTAATATAAAATTTATTTTCTAATAATGAGAGATCATTTATCTCCTATCATTATAACCCATACCTAATCAATAACTATGCCGAAGTATGGGATGCTCTTCCTTATCCTCTTTATTCAAGGAATTTCTTTATATTATTCCTTTTTATTTCCAATTAATCATGTTGAAATATGTTTTTACATATAAATTTACCAAACTTATGATTCCAATATAATTAGAGATCACCTTTCACTCTCATTAAACCCTTCCATTAACCTTTATATTCCCCCATTTTTCTACCAAAATTATCCTGTGATTTTCCATGCCAAACATTTATGTTGGGTATACCCATCACCATTTACACTAAAGGTAATTTACCTAGATGTAACTATATTTTATTTATTTAGGAATCCCATGTATTTAAACCACACTCCTTAATCCTGGGATTAAAAGTGATAGAAGTAAATATTATGTTGTATGACAATGGGGAACAAAAATGCATGCACATGATTTGAATGTGATGGGTGGGACTGAAATTACATATCCCTACCATGCATTGGGTAATGTTTTTTTTATCTCAAGATATACCATGTTTGGTGAATAGGAGGTTATCCTAAGTGTAATATGTTATGATGTCTCATCTGTTATCCTTTACTTATGCTAATAATGTCATGTTTTATGTTGTTTCCACATTCCTATGCTACTTTGATGTCATCATCTTATATCATGATTTGATATTCCTATTTATGATTACCACCCATTTATATCACCTTGATATTCTTCTTGACACACATGTAATGATTTCATCATGTTATTTTTTGATTATTCCATTATGGAGTTGTTGGGGTGGCGCCTGAGTGGAAAACCCCAAGATCCTGCATCCAAAAGACCAGGGCTCAAATCATAGAAAGAACCTTGGGGGATTTATGATGAATACAGTGATGAAGAAATGACCTTGGTAGGCAGTGACACATGTATGATGTAGGAAGGTAGTGACACAGACATGATGCAAGTAGGTGATGACACAGACATGATGCAAACCCGGTGACATAGCCAAGATGATGTAGGTATAATGCTGCAATGGGTCTTCAGGTTAGTAAATGGTTCTTTTTTCCATGTAATGTTCTTAATTATCAATAGGGCTTTGGGACATCCATATAAAATAAATGAGGCTTGATGGGTGGGCTATCCCCTCAAGGGGAGAGGGGGGGGGGGGGGCTATGACAATCCTTTTCAGCTTGTGTGTGAGATTTTTGTGTGTTTGATGTAATTAAACCCCTTAATACCTAATATATATATATATATATATATATATATATATATATTACTTTACTAGACTTTATAAATCACATTTTTCTTATGTATATCCCTAGGTTATCCAGTGTAGTGTTAAAGTATCAATTGATTTTTAGGGAATATTATGGAGTTTTAAATAATGTTTATTATATCCTTGTTTCCACTTAATGAGCTATGCATATAATTTTCCAAATAAACTAGGCCTATCGATCTTTTGGGATTGTATTATGTATATATTTATGTAATAAATCTTGAAATAAGTTTTATAAAATATATGAGTTGTCATAGTTGGTATCAGAGGAAAGGTCTATTTATTTTTTGGGATTAATATTAAAAAACCTTATTGGATTCCTTATGGATAAGACTAAACATAGGAAAACATCCCAAATTTTTAGTAAAGTATTGAGTAAGTGGTTTCCAAGTAACAAAATCCCTTTATTGATTCCAAAAGTGGATGTGGCTCTAACACAGTTTTACCTAGGGGTAATAACCCTAAAAATGACGCATTGGTTATTAACTCAATTGTTACCTAGTGCACGACAAAGAGGAATATCTGCACACCTAGTTTGATAATCCATGGGGATATGCTTTGTTAACTTCATAATCTATTTATGAACCATTATTAAAGGAACAAAAATTCCCATAAAAGTTTATACTAGGAAATAGACCATGGATAACTTTGATTGAAACATAGAAATTCATTAGTTTTGGAATTTATGTCATATATGAGTTATCCCTTCAATGTTAATAGGTTTCTCTTTTATGTGTGTAATAGTTTGAAAATATTTATCACTAATTTTCCCTATATTTTATTCAATTTTTAGAAATAGGAGTAATGGATTCAATAACCTATGTGATAGGCAATGTGATGTCTACCCAAATGAGATACCCAAACCAATAGAAATAGGAGTTTAGAATTTCATGATAATAATTAATCAATTAAATCAAGTTTTTAATAGAAACATGAATCAGGGGGAAAAACACATCCACCTAAGAAGGATAAATGTAAAACTAATACCTTTATATGATAAAGGCCTCTGAATTTTAGTGGATATTCCTATCCCCTAATTATGGAACAATGGATCAATTCCATTGAAAATGATCTTCCCTATACTTTAATTATCTAAAAAAGAGAAGGTCATGCTAGATTTTTATCATAAAGAGGGATAATCCGATCAATAGTGGATGTAGATAAAAAAATATAGAGCCTGAGGAGGATATTTAAGAGATGGAGTTTAAAAAAATTTATGAAATTTTTTTTGATAAATATTTTCTTTGCACTTTCTGACTTAAAATGGGGAGATATTTCGTTGGACAAAAGCTAAAGGATGATGAATCCATTGGGTAATATGAGTAAAGCTTCACAAGACTTGTGCGACATGCCTCCAGATTTTTCATTGACCCTGAAAGTAAGTTTGAACACTTCTTTAGTGGGACAAAAATGAATATGAAAAAATATTTGGTGATTCAAGACTTTGAAAGCTATGAAGAAATTGTTCGATGTTCCCTCAAAGTAAAAATAGAGATTGGTGAACCTCAAAGGTTTCATGGGTCTAGAGATAGGAAGTGGAGAATGGATTTTTTGGATGTTATAGAGAAAAATTTGGGTAGAAATAAAGTCCAATATCCCACTTTTCAAAAATATGGGAAGAAGAATCCTGAAAATTTCCTGAAAGGTAAAAAAGAAATGATTTAGTTTTAGGAAGGAAGGGAATCTTGATAGAAAATAATGATGAGAGAAACAAACCAATGTGATGAAATAAAGGAATGATACAATCAAAACTCATCCTTCTGACTAATTTTTCAACTATAAGGAATACAAAAACTTTGCAAAAAAATACACAAAACCAGGGGTTATCAAAGATAATCGACAATAATTGCCTCTATATTCTAGAGAAAATGGGTGAGATTATTCCATCACAATTTCTGAGGTGGATCTTAAAAATGATGTAGTGATAGGTATTCTGGTTCTTAATTAAAGGATTGAAAATATACTATTTTATTATGATTCTACACATTGTTTAATATCTTGAAAGTTTACTAAAACTATTCAAACACCTCCTCAAAACATGGAAGTGGAGGTATTGATGAAAATAAAAAATAGGAAAATTATTTTATTCAAATTATATAACTTATATCCTATCCATATTTGTAGAATTAATTTCCTATAAAACCTTATGATACTACCTTTAGTGGACTATTATGCAATTCTAGGTATGAACTAGATTTCCTTGTATAGGGCCAACATAAGTTTCTAAGAGAATGAAATTACCCTCAGTATCAAGAATCTACCTCTAATTCTATACAAGTGTAAGAAGAAATATGAATCTCCATTATAATCATCATATCAATCATGGATATTATTAATTTATGAGAGAGTTTATCTATCTCAATTGATTGATACTAACTAAAATATGCCAATGAGCCTGTACCCTAGTGGTACAGGCTCCTACATAGAATCCAAAAGACCCAGGATCAAATCCGGGCAGGGGTGAATTTCCCAGGTACTGTAGCAGTACTGTAGTAGGTACTGTTGCAGCGACGGCACTGTTGTAGTAGCGGATGGACTATAGGAGATACTGTAGCAGTGGTACTATAGTAGGTACTCTAGCAGCGTGGGTACTATAGCAGTACTATTCACCGAGGGGTCCTTTGGGCCAAAAAAAATTGGGCTTTCAAGCCTTGTATTCAGGCCACTTGGCCTTGGGCCTTCGGGCTATGTAATGGGTCTCCCTCTACCCAGTCTAAAGAGGTCTTTGCTTTCAAATAATAAATTGAGGCTTTGGCCCCAAACTTTTAAAAAAAAACTAACTAAAATATCATTCTTGACTACACACCCATTATAAAAGAATATACTAATTTGCTTCTTGAAGAATTGTCTGGTCTTTCTCCAAACCAAGAATATGAGTTCTCAATCAAACTTATACGCAAATCTTTTACAATATCGAAGAATCCATATATAATGGAAACTGTTGAACTCTAATAGATAAAGAAACAAGTATAAGATATTTTTAATAAAGGGTTTATACACCCAAGTGCTTCCCCATGGGGTGAACCAGTCCTCTTTTCCAAGAATAAAGATGGGTCAATGAGCCTCTTCATTGATTATTGTGAGATAAAAAAGATCACAACAAAGAACGAGTATCCTATTCCATGGATTTATGAATTATTTTATCAACTATGTGGAGACTAGTACTTATCTAATTTGGATATTTAGTCAGGATATTTTCAAGTAAAAGTGGGAAAGGAGCATATCTCCAAGAATTATTTTAATAAATGGTACGGGCACTATGAGTTCATAATGATTCCATTTAGACTCACTAATTCTCTAGATATATTTATGGACGTAATTAATTGAGACTTTATGGATCACCTTAAAACATTTACGGTAGTATTTATGGATGATATTATTTTTTACTCTAAAAGTAAGGAGGAGCATGAGGAGTATTTTAATATTGTATTAAATTCCTTGTGAAAGGAAAAGTTATATGAAAATTATAATAAATGTGATTTTTGGATAGATAAAGTAACATTCATGGGGAATGTTATCACAATAAAAAGTATATATGTGGATAATTCAAAGAGAGAGTCAATTGAAGGATGGACCAAACCAAAATTAGTGATGGGGATCCATAGTCTCCTTGGATTATATGGGTAATATAATCAATTTGTGAGAAATTTCTCATGATTTTAAATCCAAATAAACAAGAAAACTCAAAATATAGTGAAGTTTTTTTGGACTGATGAATAAGAGGAAAGATTTAAATTGTTAAAGAAGATGTTAATCACTACATCTATGATCACATTACCCACCACTGGGAAATTATTTTTTATCTACAATGATGTGTTCAAAAATGGATTGGGTTGTGTGATCATGCATGATTACAAAGCAATATCCTATACCTCCCACCAATTAAAGATCCATGAGAATAACTACCCAACACATTATTTATAATTGTTTATAGAGATATTGGCATGGAATATTTTGTAACATTTTCTATACAACAAGATGTGTGACATATATACTGATCATAAAATCCTCAAGTATATATTTAGAAAAAAGAATCTTAATTTTCACCAAGGAAGGTGGTTAGATATGACCAAGAATAGTGGTTGTTCAATCCATTATCTTGTAGTGAGTTGGTTGCTGATTTGTGTTTTCGGTCCGTCTCAGTTTGTCAGTCACCGTTTGAGGTGAGGTTTCTATTTCTACATAGTTTAATTTAGTTTAAATTGGAGCCTTTTGTAATTTTTTAGGTTCTCTTTAATTATTGTGATGTGTTTTGGTATGACGTTGGTGTACGTTTGGCCTTAGAAGATGTTTTTGAGTGGGCGTTTGTGTTCAAAGTTTGGTAATACTGATTGGGGTTATTTCATAAAATTTTTAAGTGGTTTATTAAATCTTATAAAGGGTGTGGAACATGTTTGGATATTGTTTTGGTGTATGTATATTTTCAAAAGTGGGTTTGAGTATGAAAATAGGGGTATTTGTGTGTGTGTTCCTTGTTGTGAAAATCTTTGGACGTGTTCAATCAATTTTTTAAGTAGTGCGCCATGTGTTTTTGTGGGTACATGAGGTGCTTATGTGTGGAAAAAGGATATTTGATGGGAAATGTACCACTTTTAGCATCTTTTACTTGCTGTGTACTTGTTAATATGTTTTGTAAATTATTTTAAAACATGGAAAGTATGTTTTAATGTCACTTTGGTGTACTTTTGGTTTTAAAGTGTCTTTTCCTACTTGAAGTTGAGTGTGTTATTGGTTAAAACCCTTGATGTGTTATTTTGAAATGTTTTGTAGATTGTTTAAGTGTATAATTGTTTTATTAAATCATATGTGTAGTGTATTGGACCTTGCAATGATGGTTTTGGGCCGCAAGTGTCGAGGTATCCTAAATGTACATGCATAGAGTAAGGCATATATATATATATATATATATATATATATATTTTCCCTATTTGTACATTTTCCCTCATGGAATGGGGAATATGTGCAATGCTAGTAGGGGTATATATATATGTATAAATTCATGTGGATGTATGCACCAAGTGTCGGTTCGAGTGGTCGTTGAAAAATATCGAAATGTTTGAGGTAGGTCCCCTATGGCTATGCCTTTAATTTGAATTTCATAATTTCTTGCTTATTTTAAAAATATATTTTACATTTACACTAAATACACATGCTATGAAATCTGGTTGCAGTTTCTTGAAATTATTATGCCTTTGTTTTGGAAATTGAAATGTATTTCTGTCGCCATTGGTATTAAGTGACTTTTCTTGAAAATTGGTTTTTAAGTGGTTTTGAATTGGTAATGAGTATTTCCAAAGGTGTTTGGCCTTTTAGACGGTTAGTTATAAAAATTGTTCCCTTTATGTAATTAATCCCATTTGGCACCTTAGGAATGTTTTTTGAAAAAGAAAAACCTCTATTAAGGCACACCCCCTTAGATTTAGAAAATGATTTTTATGTTGAATGTGTTATTATGTGCCTAATTTGATTCTTATACATTGTGTGATGTGTAAGAGGGGGAATGCGCTTAAGGAAGGAAAATGGTGGTGAGAGGTTTAATGGGTTTTAGATAAAGAAATTATTATGTACATTTATGTTTGATTGATAAATAAAACTCACTGCCTCATGAAATAGAGCACAATGGGAAACCTTGGTATCGAGGTGGGTGGACCAGGACGAGTAAGCTAGATGACGCGATAGGGGTTCGTCTCAGTTTCATCTACCAATATTGACGCAACAACACTAACTAAACATATGAATTACTGAGGGTTGTGGTTTCTAAGCCATGTTTTCTGAGGGTCATGGTTTCCAAGCCACATTTCACCGAGGTACGAGGTCTTTAGGGTCCCACTTGTTCTATCTACCTATAGGGATTACCCATGGTGATCATTTGTGACATAATGCTTATTATGTAATTTTTTTCATTTCAGTTATTTCATACTCGATGTCTTATTTTCGAAAACCATATTTTAATCTAAATTGGTTTCCTTTCATTTTGAAACATTAATGCAAGCTTGGATCCTATTTTGAAAATGTAGTGGGAGAGAAATTATTTACTTGAAAATGAAAACTCTCTAATTGAATTTGAAAAGAATGAAGAAAATTATTTTATTACGTCCTATTTTCAAACTAGCATGTTTTATATTTCATATAAAAGGAAAGGGCATAGGGCGCTGTTGTATCTTGGATTTCCTAATGAGAATCTCGGTGCTCAAGCCGATTTTACTTTTTAGTTTCTAGTTCTTCTATTTTGTATCGCTCTCGGAGTGAGTGTAGTTTATGTTCCATGGTGACCCACGAGGTCACTTGAGGTATGTCATGTTGCTTCATTTATTCCTTTTTCTGAAGCCAGTTTGTTTAGTTTATTCTCTTTTGTTTATCTATATTTCAGATTATGATTATTTATCTATCTTTTCTTATGGTCCAAATTGTTCCCAACTAGTTATCTTGATTCCCTACAATAGTTTCCATCCCATGGGGATTAGGAATGTCCTTTGAGACATGTCATAGACCGAATTGGGTGACCAAGTCAGGGTCGACCTGGGTTGGTTCGTGACAAAATGGTATCATAGGAGGTTTAGCCCATGTCCTTTAGGGATGTCTGATAGTTTGAAGTTAGGATTGTCAGAATCCAAGTGGTTAATTGTGGGTAGGTGCCTGATGACCACCTATTTAGAATGACCCTTGAATTACCAGGGTGGTCCAGGATGGTCTTGCCTCAAAGTCCATGTCTGGATCCCGATTGTTTTGAGCGAACTTAGTCTTGTTTGCATGTTTTTGGTTAGTTTTGAGATTTTATAGTCATTCTGGAGGGGTTCATTGATGTTGTGGATGACCTAGAAATCCATGCACAGACCATGCAATCACCTCTAATGACTTCCTATGTGCTCACCTGGTTGGTGTACAGTCAGCCAAACCCTGTGACCAAACTGTGTATAACAGTTGTTTATTTGGGAATTTTGGGGGTGGAAGGTGTTTTAGAAAATGAGTTGAGTTCTCAAAATGTTTTGTGAAAAGTGAAATTGAAAATGTTTTGGAAAGTGTTTGGGGGGTTTTTTCAAAGTTATTGTGGAATATAAAATGAGAGTTTCTTGGAAACAGAAATTTGGAGATGCTACATTTTATAATTATAAGGGATGTCTTCAAAATTGGCTTGGATTTTCAAATCTGGGTTGGATGTTTTGTTTTAGAAATGAGAAGGTTTTGTTTTGATTTGGTTATGGCTTGGTTTTGTGATGTATTATTCTATGGGCTTGATGCTTGTTTCCGAGCTGGCATTTCAAGGTTGAAATGATATTTTCAGTTTGAGTTAATGATTTTTGGTTAAATGTAGAGGCTTGTTTTGTGATGTGCTTCGAGTTTGTTTTTGTGCTTCTTGTTTAAAGTATGCTAACCTGGAATGTCCAAAGGTCCTCGATGGTTCATTTTCAGTTTAGTTTTACCAAGAATCCCAATGGAGTGGTGGGGTTATTTTCTTTTCCTCATTTCTTTTTTTTCTCTATAGTGGCCGTGGTTCGATGGAGTTTGCGATATAGCTTGAGGACGTAGAGTGTTTATTCCGGTCTTTAGGAACTCCAGATGTTGTGAAGGGAAAGTTCTCCTGGTTTTGTTTTAAGGGTCATGTTCAGGCTAGAGAAGGATGATTGCTACCTTCTCCTTGCAAGTTGGGGTCACAGACTGAGACAAATGACAAACTTGTTTTTCAAGGTGCTCATGAGGGGTTTACCATCTGGTGCAAAGGGTGAACTGGAGGAATTTGTTCTTGGCATGAGTATTTCTTCAGTTCCTGTTTCTCATTCCTAATACCACCTAATCATTTTTTACTAATGTAGCTGATTTGGGAACTCAAATCTGTTCATCACAATCTTCTGAAGGCTTGTCAACAACGTGGCTATTTGGGTTACCTAGTGAAGTATATAAGTGGTATTTCCAGAAGATGAAGCCTATTGGAGGTTGTTGGTTTCTGGATGCGGTGCATTGGATTCTTCAATACATCAGATCTCTAGCCAAAGGTCTTGGAGTGAAACTTTTCACACAGTTAGGTAGTTTCCAGGTGTGAGGGATGCACTTCTAATTTGTTGTCTTTAATGTTGGGGAAGTGACCGGTTTATTTTTCACTTCATAAGGTTGTCTATTTGGGGGAGAGATTGTTTTTGGGGTCTTTGTGGCCTATTTCACAAATTTTTCATGGTTTTTTCTCATGGGGTATAAACTCTCTAATGGATATTCTTCCCCTTAAGAAGTTTTGGGATTTGGGTTTTGCCTGTTGGGGATGCTTGTGTCCTAGGGAATTGGTGAGTTTAGAGTTAGTGTTCATTTCTAGTTCCTCCTATTTGGACCCCCTCTCCTGTGTATGAAGTCAGTATGTGTTGGTGGGTTCATTATGGTAAATTCAATCCACATTATTAAATCTAAATTGAGAGCTCCCATGTGGGTTTCATTGTATTACTCAGTTTCTAATATTGTAGGGAGACCCACTATGAGTCTCACCAATGTCTTCCCTCAAGCAGGTCATGTGCGACTCAGAATGTTGAGGGGTCACACTAGTGTCAGTGGTCTTGTTTGGTTTTCTAATTTTTTTTGATTTGGTAAAGTCAGTATTCGGCTAGAGTCTTCAAATAGTGGGGAGACCAACATAGGGAAAATTCACAGAGAACTTAATATTCAAGGGGTTCTTATAGGGGAAACTCTTTTCTTCTATTCTACCCGACCCCGATCAGTGTATTTGGTTATCCCAGATGATGGGTAATATGGAGAATGTCCATTGGAAATATTGAACAGACTCTAGTGATTTATAGGTTTATGGTCGGGGTGTTTTAGGTTGGGGTCGTGTTTGGAAATGTAAATCCAGTGTCATAGTTTCTTTTTCTTGGTATGATGGGTCTCGAGATTTCAGGTCTTGGGTGGAAAGTGAGTGTTTGATCCTCAAATGTAAGGGGTTTTGTTTTGAGAACTGTTGTGTCCTTGTTTTAATCTTTTAATAGCTGAGTCTTTTGGGACTTTTTGCGGGAAAATTATGTCATGGTGGGGAGAATTGTCACTTCCCGACCTGACACGTTGTATTTTATTTTATTTTATTTTATAATATTTTGGGTTATTATTATTATTATAAGTATAATTTTTATCTTTTATTATTATTATCTTTATGTTTATTATGTTTATTCTTATTTTATTTTAGTTTTAAATCAGGGTTAAAAAAATTTGAAGGGGAGTCTTTCTCCCCCTAGATCGCGCATCACCCAGGCCTGAGCCCCTCTCCTTACCAGGCACACGACCTGAAGTGCTCCCCCATGGCCACACCTCTGAGTTTCCATGGACGGTACACCCTCCAGTGCAACCTCCTTCCGCGGTGTGGCCTCCCTCTACACGACCGCTCCTGGCCACATTTTCTAGTGGGTGCACGCCCCCCCCATAGCAACGCGATGCCTCACCCCAGGTCCTCCTTCCGTGCCTATTTTTCTTTCGGTTCCTTCACAGATCATGTCTACCTCCACAATATAAGACCTCATCTTTACATCTCCATATTCACATCAACCATTTTAGTTTCCCAGTCTCCTGATTTTTTTTGGCCGAAAACCCTAGCTTAAGGTTTGACCCATTGTAGTTTTCTTCCAATTGTAGGGTGTGCAGTGCCTCACCCAGGTGATGCTGGTTCGTAATCTAACATCCTCCACTAAAGGAGAATCAGATTGACTCCTTTTCAGTTCATTTCTAACATCGGAGGTATATTTTTATATCTTCATTTTGTTTCCTTGTTATTATGTGGTATCCTTTATGTGTTTTAAGGTTCATTGTAATTATCTTGTAGTGCGTTGGTAGCTACTTTGTGTTTTCAATCCATCTCGATTCGTCAGTCACTGTTTGAGCTGAGGTTTATCTTGCTGCCTTGTTTAATTTTGTTTTAATTAGAGCCTTTGGTAATTTTTAGGCTCTATTGAATTATTGTGATGTGTTTTGATATGAAATTGGTGTACGTTTGAACTTAGAAGATGTTTTTGAATGGGTGTTTGTGTTCAAAGATTGGTAATACTACTTGGGGTTGTTTCATAAATTTTTTAACTAGTTTATTAAATCTTATAAAGGGAGTGAAACATGTTTAGATATTGTTTTATTGTGCGTATATTTTTAAAAATGGGTTTGAGTATGAAAATGGGGGTATATGTGTGTGTGCTCCTTGTTGTGAAAATATTTGGACGTGTTCAATCAATTTTTTAAGTAGTGCGCCATGTGTTTTTATGGGCACATGAGGTGCGTATATGTGGAAAAAAGATCTTTAAGGGGAAATGTACCACTTTGAGCATGTTTTACTTTTTGTGCATTTGTCAATATCTTTTGTAAATTCTTTCAAAATATAGAAAGTATGTTTTAATGTCACTTTGGTGTACTTTTGGTTTTAAAGTGGATTTTCCTACTTGAAGTTGAGTGTGTTATTGGTGAAAACCCTTGATGTGTTATTTTGAAACATTTTTTGGATTGTTTAAGTGTTTAATTGTTTTATTAAATTATATGTGTAGTGCATTGGACCTCGCTATTATTGTTTTGGGCCACGAGTGTCGAAGTATCCTACATGTACATGCATAAGGAAAGGCATATATATATATTCCCTCTTTGTACATATTCCCTCACGGTGTGGGGAATATGTGAAATGAAGCTAGGGGTGTATATATATATATATATGTATATGTGCATGTGTGTGTATGCACCAAGTGTCAGTTCGAGTGGTCGTCGACAAATAGTGACATGTTTGAGGTAGGTCCCCTATGCATATGCCTTTAATTTGAATTTCATAACTGCTTGCTTATTTTGAAAATATGTTTTACATTTACGCTAAATACACATGATATAAAATCTGGTTGTTATTTCTTGAAATGAATATGAATTTGTTTTGGAAATTGAAATGTATTTATACCTCCATTGGTCTTAAGTGACTTTTCTTGAAAATTGGTTTCCTAAGTTGTTTTTAATTGGTAATGAGTATTTCCAAAGGTGTTTGGAATTTTGTCTGGTTAGTTGTAAAAAGTGTTCCCTTTATGTAATTAATCCCATTTGGCACATTATGAATGTTTTATGAAAAAGAAAAACCTCTCTTGAGGCACACCCCCTTGGCTTTAGAAAATGATTTTTTTGTTTAATGAGTTATTATGTTCCTAATTTGAAGCTTATGCATTGTGTGATGTATAAGAGGGGGAATGCACTTAAGGATGGAAACAATGGTGAGAGGTTGAATGGGTTTTAGATAAAGAAATTATTATGTACATGTATGTTTTCTTAATAAAGAAAACTCACCGCCACTTGAAATAGAGCACAAAGGGAAACCTGGGTATCTAGGTGGGTGGAATAGGACTAGTACACTAGATGACTTGACATGGGTTCATCCCGGTTTCATCTATTATGATTGACTCAACAACAATAACTAAACATATTAATTACTGAGGTTTGTGGTTTCTAAGCTACGTTCTTTGAGGGTCGTGATTTCTGAGACACGTTTCACTGAGGTATGAGGTCTCTAGGGTCCCACTTGTGCAAGATACCTATAGGGATTACCCATGGTTCTTGTTTGTGACATAATTCTTATGATTTAATTTTTTTCATTTCAATTGTTTCATATTTGATGTCTTATTTGTGAAAACCATATTTTAATCTAAACTGGTTTCCTTTCATTTTAAAATGTTAATTCATGTTTGGAACCAACTTTGAAAATGTATTGGGAGAGAAATTATTAACTTGAAAATGAAAACTCGTTACTTGAATTTGAAAATAATGAAAAACATTATTTTGTTATGTCATATTTTCAAACTAGAATGTTTTGGATTTCATATAAAAGGAAAGGGCATAGGGTGTTGTTGTATCTTGAATTTCCTACTGAGAATCTCAATACTCACGCCTACTTTACTTTTCAGTTTTAGGTTCCTCTATTTTTGGATCACTCTCAGAGTGAGTGTAGTTTATGTTCCATGGTGACCCACGAGGTCACCTGAGGTATGTCGCGTTGCTGCGTTTATTCCTTTTTCTACTGCCATTTTGTTTAGTTTATTCCCTGTTGTTTATATGTTGTTCAGTTTATGATTATGTATCTGTCTTTTTTTTGGTCCAAATCATTCCCATCTGGTTATCTCAATGCCCAACACTAGTTTCCAGTACATGGGGATTAGGAACGCCCTTTGGGCCATGTCGCGGACCGACTCAGGTGACTAGTTCATAGTTGACCCGGGCTAGTTTGTGATAGAATTAATCCTACCTTTCTCAAATAAATTCTTAACCATCCATTATTTATAGTATTAAGGGGTCATAAAAATATAATAAGTATCTATAAAAAGAGATAGAAAATATTCCATAGATCAACAATTCTAAAGATAGAGTCCTAAGGTCTAGAACTCGAGTATGTTTCCCATCAAAACCAGATTTGAAGAGGGAACTTTTTGATGATTTTAATAGCTCATTCATCTATATTAATCTAGTATGTACTAATATGAATAGATATATGAAGCAAAAAATTTGGTGGGATAACATGAAATTTAATATTTCAAACTTTTTATCTTGATGCTTGGTACACTAAAAAGTTAAGGCTGAATGAGAGAAGTCTAAGTTTTTGATGAAACCATTTCCCATACCATAATTTTAATGGAAAAAATCAACCATGTATTTTTTCATAGTAATCCCCAAGATATCTAAATTCAATAAAACCATTTGGGTGGTATTCAAAACCTTACAGAGTCAACACATCTCATTGATATCAAGGAATATTTCTCTTCCGACTGACATGCTAAGATATACATAAGGGAAGTGGGAAAACTAGATGGAGTACCATGATTAATTATAATTGATCGAGATCCAAGGTTTACCTTGAGGTTCTCGATAATACTTTATCAAGTACTGGTTACAAAGATGAGTTTCAATTTTTCTTATCACCCATATATGAATGGTCAGTCAAAAATAAATATTAAATCTTTAGAGGATATATTGAGATCATATTCAATGGATTTTCGAGGATATTATGATCAACACATCCCCCTAGAAGATTTATAATATAACAAAAATTTCCATTATATAATTAAAATAGTAACTTATGTTGATATTTACAGGAAGAGGTTTTAGAATCCATCATGTTAGGATGAAATTGGAAAGTGGAAGCTTATAGGTCCAAATATTATCTAAGAGATGACTAAGAAGTTTCCAGCCATGAAACATGATATAAAATCTACATAATGTAAACATAAAATATATATATACAATCATATAAAATACCTAGAGTTTGAGTCCAGAGATATATATTTCCTTCATATATCATCATGGAATAAATTGTTGAGGTTTGGGAACAAGGATATCTTAGTCCAAGATACATCAACCCATTTGATATTTTTGATCACATCAGAGCTATGGTCTATCAACTAGTGTTCCCACCAAACTCTTCTCAAGTATATGATGTTTTCAATGGATCCATATTAAGGAATTAAATAACATACCCCTCACATTTACTAAATCCATTGGTGATATCCTTGGTGAATGATCTTTCATCTGAGGAGAAACTGATGAAGATATTAGATCATAGAGACAAAGTTCCATGAAACAATACAAATCACCTGGTCAAAGTGTAGTCATTGAACCACAAGTTTGAGGAGTAAGAATGGGAATTGGAAGAGGGAATGGAAAATAAATACTATCATTTGTTCTAGTGTACAAAATTAAATTTCAATGGTGAAATTTCTAAATGGTGGAAGAATGAAATGACCCAAAATTTTATAAATGAAATTCCATTTTGAATGAATAAATTCCTTATTAAGTAATGTAGTAATAGAAAACAAATGAAATAATTTGGTTATTTTGTACCATTATTAAATATATCCTTCTGAATTTAAAATAATATTAAAAATAATTTTTTTTAATAATATAGATGTTTTATAATGATTGTTAAGATTAGTATATATTAAGGGTTATTCTGAAGTCTAATTAATATAGACTGAAGTTGTGATGGACTCAACCAGTAGGATAATACCCTATGAATTCAATTTATTGGAGATTATAAGGAAGATACATCACTGGGATTCTCCCTTAATCAATCACAATATGAGATTCAATAACTGAAGCTTAAGAAAAACTATTTATAATAGAAGTTAATTCTTATTGAGATCATGGACCAAACCCTGCTCTCCGAACCACCTCAAGAAAGAACCAGCATCACATACCTTACCCTTTACACATGTACTGGTGTAATGTGGGGCTATGTATCTAGACCCTAGTAATATGTATTTATATATTTTATTTTTAATTAAATTATCATTATTTTATAAATTTTTGTTATTACTTTATAAATGATTATATAATGAGTTTGATGAAAGTTAGATTTTGATATAAAGAATTCAAAATTGTATTTTTAGAAAATATATAGTTTCAATTAAAAAACCATTTTGATAAATTCTTTTTTTTTGAAATAAATATTTTTTTCATAAAATATTCTTATTAAATAAATTATAATATAATTTAATGAAGTCTAATGTAATTTTTATAATTGTTAGAAAAACGTTAGTTTCTTAAAAAAAGTATTTTATAGTAAATAAGATTTTTTATTTAAAAGTTTACATTATCATATTAAGAGAATTATTTTAATAAAAACATATTATTTTCTAAATTAGCATGTTAAAATCAGAAAATGTTTAATTTTTCATAATTTTATGAGGCAATCAAATTTTTGGGTGAAAATTAAATATGGTATAATGATATAACTTTGATTTTGACATCATAATATACCAAAAGTGTTTTAATAAATACTAGTAAGTTCATACATGATCAAATATTTATTTTTCTATTAAAATAATTTGTTTTTGAAGTTATTTTATTACTTTTATAAACCTTTAATGAATCCTCAAAAACTGATATTAAATTTTAATGTCTTAAAAGAAATTATTTATGAACATGATTCACTTACATATCAACAATGGTATTATTTTAGTATGTTTAGTTATTACTATTAAAAACATTGAAAAAAAAAATACTTTTTTTAGAAACCATGTGAAAAAACCATGGGAAGGTTTGTGGTTTTGATTATTTTATCATATAGAGTCCAAAACCGAAGTTTGGAAATTAATAAAAAATTACACTCTCTTTTACTATTAATACCCACCCAACCTCCCCCTCCACTTCACTCAAAAAACATTGAGCATTAATTTAATCTCCCTATCCCTTCATAACACCCTCCCAAGATGTTCCGAAACTCTAAATAAGATTCTCCCAAGCTTTTAGAAGCACACTCTCATGGAAAGAGATATATATCTCTCTTCTTTTTCAATTCATGAACCTTCTTAATATTTAGCCTTTTAAATATCAATTTATTAGGTTTTAATGTCACTAAAAATATCCCTTTACTATCAAATTTATTTTCTAATAATGAGATATCATTTATCCCCTCTATTTATAACTTTTACCTAAGTTGTTTCTATGACGAAGTAAGGGATTATCTTCCTCCTTCTATTTATTCAAGTACTTTCATTATACTATATCTTTTTATTTCCAATTTTTCATGTAGGAATATGTTTTTACACACCCCTTTACTATCCTTATTATTCCCAATTAATGATATAAAACCTTTCACTCTCATTAAACACTTACATGAACCTTTATGTAAACCCATTATACTGTTAAAATTATCCCATGATTTTCCATGATTTTTTTTTGTTGAGTTTACCCATAACCATTTCCAATCAAGGGTATCCAAATAGATGAAACTATCCTTCATTTAATTAGTATTACCATTTATTTAATATACACTCCATAATCATGGGATTAATATTTATGAAAGACATTCTTATGTTTTATGATCAATATGGCTCAAAAATTCATATACATGATATGAATGTGAAGGATAAGGCTAAAATTATATAGAACTAAAATTCATTGGGTATTGTTTTTATCTCATGAGATATTATTTATATTGCATGAGAGGTTTACTTAAGAATAGTATGTTATGATGCCTCAATGGTTAGGCTTGACTTATTCTTATAATGTCATGTTTTATGTTATTTCCAAATTCCTATATCTCTTTGATGTTATCATTTTATATCTTGATTTGATGTTAATACTTATGATTCTCACCATTTTTTTCACCTTTATATTCTTCTTGACAAACTTGTATTACTTTAACAATGTCAATCTTTTATTATTACCTTACTGGGTTTTACAACCACCCCCTTTATTATATATGTCTCAAGGATAACCCATAAAATGCTATAAGATCAATGGATTTTAAGGGAATGTTCTGGATTTTTAAATAATGTATTTGTATCCCCATTTTAGGTTAATGAGATTTGTATCTAATTTACCAAATACACGAGGCCTATCTATCTTCTAGTATTGTATTATGTGTATCTTTATGTAATAAACCCTGAAATAAGTTATAAAAAAGATATGGTTTGTCATATAACTTCTCATGAAAAGTTTTTATATTTTTTTTCAAATATGAAAATCCTTGTGTTCTCTTTTACCCTTTGAGTTTTAATTAGAGACATGTTTGGTTAAAGGATTTTGAAATTTTAGAAGCTTATGTAAGCTTAAATGTGTTTTTGGTGACTTTTTGTATCTAAAATGGGAAACATCACAACATTGTGAAAGTTGTGGTGGTCCCTAGTTTAGCCCTGGTGTAAAAAGGCCTAAGGGAAAAGGCTTGTCCAAGATTCAATGCTCAGGTAAATGTACCATTAGTCATGACTTGGGAAGCCCACTAGGCCCAATTTAGAGGGCATTATTAAAGGAAAACAAGAAATACTTTGGTTCCATGCCCTAGTGGTTGGTCATTTTTATCAAAGATCAAGAACCACCACGACAATAAATAGGTCAGGTGGAATCCATTTCAATATTTTTATTTAAAAAAAAAGTGTAAATGGCTAAAATTATTCTCAAATATCATCTGTTTTTATGGAAAAAATATGTACATAATTAACGTGGGGTCTTGAATGTGGTTACTAATTAGTCTACCCCCTCTATTAAGTGATCAATGACCCTCCTTAATGATTCCTCATTTTTACATCAATTTTCAGATGCACAGAATAATGAGGTCCTGCCCTAGTGTGATATTCATCTGAGATTCAATTTCTTTCTTATCTGGATCAATATTTCCCTACCTTTTATTAATCTAAGGCCTACTTATATCATCCTTTTATTGGTTCTTATGGTTTTTGATGTTTTAGTTGAGAACTATAGTAAATCTTCTCTTATTATGGCTATTTTATTTTTATCCTTGTATAATCAAGAAATGTGGTTGTTCATCTTAGAATATGGTTCCTTTTTTAACTTATTGAGTTTTTTCCATCCTTGGTGTGAAAAACACCTTTATTGAGGACCATTAGTGTTCTTTGATGTCTTGTTTGTGATGATCTTGGAGAATTATTCCTTATAGAGTCTCTTATTCTTGAAATTTTAAGTTCCTCTTCAACTAGACTTAAAGGTTACCAATAATTGTAATTTTGCATTAGGTAAGTGTTGTTCTACCCTTTAATTGTTATTCTTTCCTTACTCAATAACCCTTATCATGTATGTGTGTATTTTGTTTTTGGATTTATTAGAAATCATGCTTGTTTTGATTAGTGTGAGACTTGATTTGGGATATTAAACCCTCAAAGAACCATTATATTGATATTTAAAAGCTTGATGTAGGATGTTACATACCATATAGGTCCTTGTATATGATGTTTCCATGATTTACTATTGTGTTTGAGACCCATTCTTGATACATGATCATATTATTTGTGTGTAAAGTTTTGAAACTATTATTAATATTCCTTATTGTCCCTTTCTATGATACATATTATTTGTAGTATTTTATATCCCATGGAACCTTAATTCAGGTATCAATATTATTAGGTTTATCAATTTTAGTTAGACTATAACTTCTAGGGAGAGCGTGATGACATAACGATGGCTACAGACTATGGCTCGTTTGATGGTATGAGTTGGATCATGAACATGTTTATTGATACAGGAGTAGAATATACATGGGAATTAATAATCTATTGGATACATGTAAAAGTATTATAATTCCATGGAGGGATGATGTGTTATCCAATTTCTTCAAGCATCTCAGGTGGGACTTACCATCATCCAAGGATAATGATCATTGTCAAGGTGGGTCATGTGATGTTCCTGATAATGACCACCATTAGGGTGGGGCATGTGATGGTTACTTCAAAGAAGAACTTGGGTTGAAAAAAAGTTGACATCCTTACAATAATCATATCGAAGTAGCTGGGTACGAGGTTCATAGTGTCTTGGTTAGAACATGATTACTTGATACATCCATGGATGATTGGTTATTTGATCATATACTTATTTGATGACATACAATTTTATATAGATGTTCACTTATGTTATGGATTCATTGGTTTTGTCTTATTGGTTTTATTACTCACACCCTAAATGACCATATTAGTGCGCATGTAAATTTCATAAATAGGGATCCATTGAAGGGAAAGGGCCATATGATAGGGGGTTGAGAAGACATAGGTTTGGAGTTAGAGACGATTCTAGGACACACTCTAAATTATTGCTTCTGTTTATTTATTTACTTAACTACACTTATTACTATAGTTTGGTTTGTGACATTGGGAGCCTATTTATTTGTTATATAACATGAATTCCATTTGAAATGATCTTTATTACATATTAGATACTTTGTGCTGAAATATTTTATTTATATTATTGGTGAAAGGAAACTATACAGAGGCTATAGTCTTCCCACTAATTATGTTCAAAACTTGGATACTAGTAGACAACCTCTTGCACATGAGGAAGTGAACATGAGGTCTTATGCCTATGTATCCTAGACTTAGAGGTTCAGGATAGATAATTAAAAAAATAGTATCAGAATATAATTTTCTAATTTTATTTTTTACTAAACCAAGAAAGAAGATAGATAGTGTGAGACTCAGGTAGGGGAGTTTCCATATTCATGGATAAATCATATGTACTGGACCTTTGAGTTACCATTAATAGGATATTTGTTATTTTTTTTATGATATTGAACATATAATCTTTTTTATATATATTCCTATTATGTGATTCATGGTATATATTTAATTTTATTCCTTGATTGTGCTATCCGTTTGAGATATAATTTTATTATATGTTGTGTGATATATCTATTTTCCATACTATTGTGATATATCTATATTGAAATTAGATATTTGAATTTGGATATACTATTATATATTTATATATATGTGACTATGAATAATGTGTATGAAAGGAGAAATGTGGTTAGTTATAGGAGGGATATACATTTGGTTAAGGGTAGACTCCTAGGAGAACCTTTTTTGTGAATGTATATACTGGTTAAGATCTATCTTGATTTAAAAACTTCAGACATTTGAAACATTATTTGGAGATTTTATAAATTCCACTATAGAGATGTTTGATGGAACCATCAATTGTGGAAGCCCAATATGCTCCTATGAAACCACCAGTGGTGTAAGAGGATTTACCCCAACATGCTATCCTACTAGAATCAATGATTTAGGCTATAGTTCTATTTTAGTTGGGAATATTTCAGATTGTTCCTGTTTAAGGTGGAAACATCTTGAAGACCATTTCAACTCATTATTAGTACTTATAGATCCAACTTCCTCAAGATTTTTAAGGTATTGATGGACTGAAATATACAAAAGTCTAGATTGATATTATTAAGATAATTTTAAAACTAGTCTAGGATTCTAAGGACGGTAAAGTGATTCTGACTACCTTCATGTTCCCCAGTCCTTCAAGGATATAGTGGACTACCATGAATCAAGATAGAATATGATAGGGTCTTACTTTTTTGATCCATAAGGTTCTATTTCTCAAGAAATAATTTCTTAACACAATGAATCTGCATAGTGAATAAGAGTTCATGGAGTTATAGTAGGGGTATATATATATATGTGTATTATTAAAAATTCATAGAGTTACTTTGTTTTTGTATTTTATTAGATAGTAATGAGGCATAAAAGTCTTAGAATTTTGTGATAAGACTTCATCCAGAGCTCATATTTTAGGTTAGTGGTTTTGAAATAATGAGGTATATATAAGTGATTTATAGGGAATTTAATTTTTAGAAGGTTATAGAGAAGGATAGGGTAGAAGGATTACTTCTAGTCTATAGAATACAAGTGAATGAGCTTCCACTCACTAATATGAGAACTTATTTTGGTTGTATAAAGTGGAAGGTGGACTTGGAGAAGTTTGGAAACAGAGAGACAAGTCAAAGTTGAAACTCCTCAATGGTCTATATTGGAGATGATTTTATCCATTTCATAAATTATCGAAAAGGGGAAATTATCGCAATTCTTACAAGAATCTGTATGTGTAATGAAACCATTGTGTAAAGTATATTCATCTTTAGAATTTTTTCTCATGGTATTCTATAGGGGTGTTGGGAGATTGAGGTAATCTATGAATAGAGGACCTCATCAGAGGTTGTAGAATTCTTACACCTCATTAAATTTGGGTTAGGGGAATGGAGCTGAGGCAGTCCAAGTGTATGTTGTAGATCACACTATTAATATGGTGGGGATGCACCATATACTTTTCAAGGTATGGTCTTGATCACTTATATTTAGTGAACTTATTTGTTTGATACCGATGATTCCCATTCATTAATGTCAACACAAGTTATTGTTGGACCTGACTTACTAATCAAGCTATATTCTAAGTACATTTCCAGAAATACACCATTGGGTATTAAAGTGAACCATCCTTAGTGATTCTAGGATTTTCCTATAGTCATTTCCTGTTATGGACATTTATGAGACTTCATCAATATAAAGATGAAGAGATTCTATGTGATTATTTTCATATATTGGATGACCAGATTCCATAATACCATTGATTTATATAGATGATAGGTATATTTTAATTTTAAAAGTGTTTATAAAATTTTTATGATTGGTGATTGCGAGTTAGGAGCAGGTTAAGAAGGTCCGAACTTGAGCCAACTTGAGATGATCAAAGAATATATTATCGGCATGGATATTTTATTAAGATCAGTAACAAACCACCTAATCATTTCCTATAGTTGTGTATTTTTATCAAGAAATCATTCTAGATTTATTTATAGTCCTTACCCCTAATATAAGATTTTAATTTAAGATAGATCTCATGCCAAGTGTGAAATCCAATTTGAAACCCCCTTACTGTATGATGTTGGGAGAGTTGAAGGATCTGAAGGTACAACTTGAGGGATTAGGTTGGAAGGGATTTATTTGGTTGATTACATCACCTTTGGGTTCTCCTATCTTGTTCTCCATAATGTTATATGGTATTCTTAGACTCTCCATGCATTACAAGACGCTAAATTAGGTGATGGTGAATAATTTTTTTTCTTTTCCCAGGACCTATGATCTATTTGATTAGTTATTGGGTTCTCGATGGTTCTTTAAGATTGATCTTCAATAAAACTATCACCAATTGAGAGTTAGAGAGGATGATATCATGAATATGGAGTTTCAGAGTTAGTATGGGATATATTTGTACTTAGGGATGCTATTTGGACTGATGAATTCACCATTAATGTTTATGGATTTCATGAAAAAAATCTTCCACCAATATCTAGACACATTCTATATGGTGTTCATTGGTGGAATACTCATATATTATCTCACCATATATCAACATTCCATACATCTTGAGATAGTTCTAAGTATACTTTGATCACATTCAATTGATTCTAATTTGTCTAAGTTTAAATTTTGGATTTAGGAGGTGATATTCTTGGGGAATGTGGTGTCTAAAATAGTTATATCTATATACCTAAAGATAGTTGATATATTGATGTCCTAGACATGATACCATAATGTATTTGAGATTAGTTGTTTTCTTGGTTTCTCAGAATACTAATGATGTTTTATCTTGGACTTCTCCCATTTATCAATACCCATGGCTGTGCTGATGAATAAAGGAGAGGAGTTCCGTGGTTGAATCTGTGTAAAGAATATTCTCTTGTTTCGAAGATTAGGTTGACTATGGATTTAGTTTTGATAGTTTTCAATCCATAGATTGGTTATTTTTTATACAGTGATGCAACCAATATTGGTTTGGGAGTAGTACTGATGGAAATGGAGAATTTAGTAGCTTATAGGCCACATCATCTATGACCCCATGAGTAGAACTATCCCATACAAAACTTTGAGTTGGTATCTTTGGTCCCCTCTTTGAAGTGTTCATGACACCATCTCTTTAATAAGATGTTTTTTGTCTAGAATTACCATAAGATCCTATGCTATGTCTTTATACGGTGGTACCTGAATTTGAGGCATAGAATTTGGGAATAGTACCTACAATTTTTTGAATTTGAGATGGCCTATGTACCAGAGAGTGTGCAACGTCATTTAATATGCTCTTCTCCATAATACATATGTATCTCATGATATTGTTGAATGAATATTAGTGGAATAATGGTGCCTAATGAGCTTTTTGTAAGATCATAGAATATATTATTTTGAGAACCATGGATCAATGACATGTTCCCCTTTTGTGGTCACATCATCTCTAGTATATTAGATATAGTATGGACAAGAGATTGACCCTCAATGTGATATTATACAAGAAAAATTAGCATGCGGTGACCCAAGACCCAGGTGGTCATTGGATGAAGATGATGAGATCCTTTTCCATGGGTGAATATTTGTCCCTTCTTTCATCAGGGAAGAGATGATGAGATAATTACATTCCTCTAAGTGGGTTATATATATTTGAGTGAAAAATATCTACCATGAATCTAGGAGGCAATTTTGGTGGCCTAGGATGAAGAGGGGCATTGATAGATTTGTTTCTCGATGCATTACCTTCCATAGGATAAAGATTGACCACTAGAATCTAGGTGGTTTTATCTTGACACTTCCTCTTCCATTGTGGAAGTAGGAAGAAATCATGATGGACTTTTTGAAGGGGTTACCCAGGACCTTGAGTAGCCGTGACACTGTCTGTGTGATTATTGACCAGTTAATGAAAGTTTCTCATTTCTTACTGATTCGTGAGGCTCACTAAGTAGAAAATCTGGTAAAGTTGTATTTCCATGAGATGATATGATTTCATGGATCTATCTAGAGATTTTTATCTAATAAATACACATATTTTATATAATGGGTTTTGAAGGGTTTACAGAAGGCCTTAGAGACGTTGCTGAGATTGATCACAACATTTCGTCCTCAGACAGATGGGCAGTCAGAGTGAACGATCTATATATTAGAAGATATTATTTAAACATTTATCATAAACTTTAGGGGATCATGGGATAGAAACATAGACTTGGTTGAGTTTTCATATAATAAAATTTATCAGGATACTATCCAAATGGAACCTTATGAGGGTCCTTATGGTCGAACCTGTCACTCGCCGTTATGCTAACATGATGTGAGTGAGGAAATTGTTATGGGGTTGAGCCTTGGGTAGGAGACTATAAATATAGTTAACCTAATCCATAAGTGATTGGTCATCACTCATAGTATACATAGATCATATGATGACCATAAGAGGATACCTTTGGAGTTCATTGTGGGAGAATGAGTTTTATTACATGTAAATCCTCAGTTGGGGAATCAGTATATTAAAAATAAATTAAATATAGATCCAATATTTGTTTGACTATTAAATATTATTGAGAATATAGGGACAATGGATTACTGTTTGTGTCTTCCTTAGGTTTTCCAAGGTATTCATGATGTATTCCACGTATCTTAGCTATAGAGGCATTTGATGTAATTAACCAACTTGGATTAACATGAATCATGTCTTGAGTGGACTAGTAACATGGCTTGAAGTACGTTCCTGATCACCATAGGATGAAGAAAAACACTTGTCATAACCAACAATCTCTTGGAAATGGTTTTAACCATGGTAAATTGGAATCACCCATTCATAAAATGGGACGAACAAAACACTATTATTAGAGTCAACATAACAAAATTAAATCATCTAGGGTACACAATAAAGATGAAAATATACCATGAATCACAATATACACCATAAAAAAATATGACATAACAGGATATACATACATGGTACCTCAAGTCAAGATAAAAACTCAAAAGAAGGGGAATAAGCTGAAAAATACTAATACATATATCTCAATGGATACCAAAAACCCAAAAATACTCCACATGATACAGCTTTGATAGACCAAATCTTATCCAAAAAACAACAAAATATGGTAATCAAGAAGATCCACACAAGTACATAGTGACCTTTCCTTTACATGTTTCCTAAAAAAAGTCTACATACACCTAAATTCATATGCATGTTGTGTGGTAAAAATCCCAGTATGATACCACCATGAATCTATTTAAGGATTATACCCTTAAAATCTAATAAACTAGTTTGAAATAACTTTTCAAAATTAAATACTTTTAATGAATTTTGAATTCCAAAAAAACCTTTTCAAATCTCTATTGTTTTTGATTTCAAATAAAACAAGTTTTAAAAATCTATAATATGTATCAAATAAAGAAACAAGTTTGAATGAAACAATATTATCAACACATCCAATAAGGCATAATAAAGGTGAGTATAATCATCATCATATAACCATATTAATGGAAATGGGCATCATGAAGTCATCACATCAAACATGGAACTAATAAAATTAATAAAATAATTTGAACCAATATAGTATGAGTAATTTCACCTAGGGATATAACCATAAGGGTATAATTTTAGTGAGTCTAAACAAATTTTGCTGGCCGGCTAAGCAAAATTAAAGCTCCCACAGTCTTCCCAGAACCCAAAATCTTAGATCTCCCATAGTCTCTAAACATTGAATGAAAGCTCTCATTATATTCCTACACAAAGGGTATCATGGTTCCTTGGAAAATAGATGGAATCTCTCATAGTATTCATCCTTGAAGACTCTCATGGTCCCTTAGACAACCCCTTTCTCACACCCTGGTGAACCCATGTACCACTCCATACCAAAATAATCACAAAAATGTTCCATATAATCAAAATAAATTACACATAAAATTTTCACACATAAAAATTAACATTTTATAAAACAACATACCAGAAGGTAAAACCATTTCTAAAACCATTTTATAAATCTGTTTAAATCCATAAAACCACTTTGACATATTTCCACAAACACCAGGAGTGAATATAAGAGAGTCCCATTTGGAAAACTCTTCTTAAGAACCCAAATTACCAAACCAAGACATGAATCACATCAAACATGGTATAAAAATCAATAATAAATCATTTGGATGGAAATTAAACAGACATAAACCAAAATCTATTCATAATCTAATGGTAATATAGGGAAAAATTCCTCAAATAGAGACTCCTTCCTTGAAATCAGTTCAGACCTAATTTCCTCCAAGGAAAACCACATAGAATAGGTAAGAGAATACCTCACACACATAAACCAAATGATAAAAAACCAAATCAAATAATTAAAACCCCAGGTTTTTCCATCCACACAACTTAGGATTACATATTTCCCTGAAAATTGAAGAACATGAGAATGGAAGGGGGAAGGAAGAATATCCCATAAATAAAGGGGATTACCTCAAGACAAAACACCAATATCCCAAGTAACTTCCACCAAGTATGGAGAGGAGAATATTACACACCATGTAGGATGGTCTATTCACGATTGGAGAAAAAATGAGGGCTAAAGGATATAGAAATAGATAGGGGAAAAAGGTAAAAACCATATTAAAATGATTTGGACAAGGAGGAATAGTTTATATTTATGGTTAGGAAAACCAAGAACCAATAATACAAGATTCATTATGTCACCAAAAATCAAATTGCATGAATAATCCTAGTTTCCACATGGTTTGAAAAACCATGCGCAAACCATTAACCCCCCCCCACTAAAACTCTCTATAGCACCCTGACAAGGTTAGACAAACCATGCACTAACCATACACCTTCATCTGTCTACCCAAAACTCCCATTTCTAATCCCTAAAACCTAGGAACTCTAAGACCAGGCCATATGATAAATAAAACACAAAAATTTAAATACCAGTGACCTGAAGGTTAATACACATGCCTGATCCTACACATACTATAAATTTTAAGGACATTGAGTTAGAACTAGACACATACTTCATGGATCACATGGTGAGGACCATAAATGAGGGTGATAATTTTTTATAGGGGAATATAGTTCCACTTGTTCATATCTTATAGAGGAATATATTGTCCCAAGAGGATTCATGGGGGTGGGAATCAGACACTCGAGCTTAGTGGACCAAGTTGTTTGAGTGAGACCCCTAGAGATGCTTCTCAAGGATGGGAAGTCCTTAGAGGGGGAACTGTAAAGTCTTGGATCTTTTATTTTAAATATTTAAATATTTTTTCCAATTTTATTTTTTGAGTTTTAAGTAGATCCATGTTTGGGTAAAGTATTTTTGGATTTTAAAATCTTATGGAATCTTAAATGTGTGTTTGGTGACTTTTTTTTGGCTAAAAAGGGAATTACCACAATGTAGTGTAAGTCATGGTGGTCCTTGGTTGGATCTTGTATAAAATGGACTGAGGTAAATGGCTTGACCAAGCCATGGTAGAGATGTGGTTATCATGTAAATCCTCTATTATCCACAACTTAGGAAACCAACCATGCCCATTTTAGAGGGCGTGGTGAAGGGAAAATAATAAAGACTTTAGTTCCACACCCTAGTGGCTATCTATTTTTCTCGATTCTTGAGAACCACCATGGGCATGGACATTCCATGGTGGAATCCATTTTGGCATCAAGAGATTTTTGAAATGGATAAGATGATTTCCTTTTTTCTTGGGTTTGATCAATTTTTAAGGGGAAAGAATGTACATCATTAATGCATAGTCTTGAATAAAATTATCAATAAATTCCTCCCCTCTATTAGGAAATAATTTATCCTCATTGGTGATTTCTCATTGTCCATCAATCTTTCAATGCTTGGAAGAACTAGGTCCTGAACTAGTGTGATCTTCTTCTGATCTTTGATTACTTATTTAATTGGCTCGATCTTTCCCTCACTTTGATCAATCTAAGGCCCCTTTCCATCAACCTTTGTTTGTGATTCTGGTTTTTGATGTTTTGGTGAAGAGATATGGAAAATATTATCTTGTTTTGACCATTTTTATTTTGTCCTTGTACAATCATAAAATATCGTTGTTTGGATTAGACTATGGTTCTTTACACAACCTTGTGTTGTGTTATGAAACCTTGGTGTGGAAATCTACTTTCTCGAGGATCATTAGTGTTCTTTTATTTCTTGATGGTGATCCTATTGAATTATTATTCCTTGGAGAGTCTCTCATGTTCTAGCATTGAATTTTCTCTTCAATCAGACTCAAAGGTTACTATTGATGGTTATTGGGCATTAGTTAAGTGTTGTTCAACCCTTGTATTCTTCTATTTCTCCTCCTTACTCAAAACTCTTTTTATGTTGGTTTGGATCTAGTTTTAGTAGTTTTTGGTGAGGGAGATTGAACCGAATAATGTTTGATGTGATTTGGGAGATGATACCCTTGATGAACCATGACATTGACATTGAAAACCATGAGGTAATAATTTCCTTACCACATATGGGCTTGTATATGATGTTTTCATGATTTGATGTTGTGATTGAGACTCATTATTGATACTTGATCATATTATTTTTGTTTATCCTTTTGAGAAATATTTTTGACATTCCTTATTGTTCCTTTCTATCATACATATTGCATTTGGTATTTCATAGATTTCATAACCTTTCTTTAGGTATCAAGATGATACAATTTATCAGTTTTGGTTAGATGACCCCTTGGAGGGAGAGAATGATGATAGGATGATGGATATGAACTATTGATCATTTGATGGTATTGGTAGGATCAGAGACATGTATTTTGATGTGGGAGTAGACCATGCAAGTGAATTGATAAATTTTTAGATATAGGCCGAAGTGGGAGAATTGAAATAGATATATACCCTATACCCTTATATATATGATATATATATTATGGATTACATGAAATTTTTGATTTGAATGAATAGTGGGATATATATATATATTATTCTAGAAACATTAGTAGTATTGGTTGGATGACTTATCGATCGTCCATCTTAGCTATCATTAAGAGATATGTATAATAAGATTAAATGTATGGGAGTTTAATTAATTAGTGAATATGATGTATCAATTATCTAAGGAATTATTACTTGCCTTATAAACACAAGAATTCATGTAGACATCAATCAAGAATGTACCCAAATTCTATATAAACCCTATATCCATATGATGGTAGAGGGTGTGGATATTCAACTATTGAATCCCAGAAACTCATAGATCTCTTTCATATTATTCCTTTTCATGTCAAGATGCTAGTATTGATGCCAAAATAAGCATGTAATGGGATATTTTAAGGAAGGAATAGACAATTTGATTCAAATCAGGGTTAATATGGCCTAAAAATCCACTTAAGGGACTGGTTCCCAATGTCCATAAGCTTTATGAATGGATATAGTTCTTAGAATTCCCTGGATGCATGTAGATTTGATAGTAACCTCCATGCAGTGTAATTTGGAGATCCATTTCATGAAACTCCATGGCCACTCGAATCTTTGACAGTAACCTCCACACAACGTAAGTCCTATTTGCAGAGATCCATTTTGCGTAAGTCTGCAGCTGTATGGAGCTTTTATGGTAACGTTTGTGCCATGTAACTCTGGTTCATGGAACCTTGTTAGTTATCAAAGCTCATAATCTTTCTTGAAAACCTTCATATTTCACAAAACCATTTAAATTTACTCTATTGGACCTATAAATACCCCTATGTCTAAATTTCAAGGGAGCATAACCTTTCTATTTTTGAGAAAAGCTCTAAATTTGCGATACTCAAAAGCTTCATGAGAAAAAGAAGAGATAGACCTCGAAAAGGTATCCATATTTATTGAAACTAAATACCATGGGTTTTTGAGAACCTCAAACCATGGTAATTATTCCTTTAATGAAGTTCCATGCCCTTCTCAAAAGAATAAACCCCTTTGGGGATCTTGGGGTATTTTAAGATAATTATCTTTCACAAAACCAACCCCATGGGAACCAAGACTTTAATCTAAGGAAAGGTCACCTTGTTTCATGAAAAATATTAATTTTTTAAACCCATTAACTCCATGATACCCCTATCCTTTGTGAAGACCCAAACATTCAGAAAACACTAAACTTTTTGAAACCCATCCTCCAAGCCTCATTTTGGTGCCTCATTTATTCTAACACCCCTTCATAATAGTTGAGATCCTGGGCCTCCATACCAATCTATAACCACTTCAACTACACCCCAAGTCTCTATGAGACCAATAACACATACTATACCTATTTATTCTAATCATAGATACACTAATGAATTTTTATCCAAAGTACTATCACCCTAACATCAGGCCACTTGAGTTCCAATCCTCCACAACAATGTTTACGCCATGCCCCGCCTAGTCGCATATGAGTAGTGGTATTTTAATCACTAAAGGTGGAATCATTGAGGGAAATAGTTTACCTATCATAGTATATATTCCTTTTTTATGGATCTTCATCTCACCTTGATACACCCCACCTTAGGGTTTAATCCCCATCCACGTTTGATTTGTATTACTTAAAACTTTCTAGATCTACATCCTAGTCATACGACGTTATAATGTATGACAATTACTTCAACAGATAATGTAAACCTATAGCCTTAAACTTTGTGATAAACATAGGATTCCAATGTACAATTATCATGGGATGGAACTTCTCCCCTTATGTTGGATTTCACCATACAACCACCACCCTTGGGAATATTTCATGCCTAATCCCCACACTATCCCATGTTGATGCTCATTTTGTGAAATGAGAATCCTTATCGCATGACATTAAACTATATAGATTAGTCTTGTCAAATAAACTTAAAACATGAAATTGAAATATGTGGGTTTTAATCCTTGTTTACTGATAGGTTACATAGGATGAAACGACGTGGTTCAATCATAAAAACTAGCAATGTGTGGGATATTACCTTTTAGGGTGAGACACTCCACCATCCAAGTGTGAAATCTTCCCACTTGGGGGGACACACTAAACCATCCAAGTGTGAAATATCCCCCCTTAGGAGTAAATACTCTATAAAATATAGGTGTAAAATATTCCTCATTAGGGGGACACACTCCATCAAATCCCGGTGTGAAATATTTCCCCTTTAGGGGACACAATCCACCATCCAAGTGTGAAATACTCCCCCATGGGGACACACTACACCATCTTTCGAGGGTAAAATCGTCCCCCATGGGGACAAAATAAACTGCCAACCCATATCCAAAATACATTAAACTTGTGCTCAACCCATCTCCACAAGTCATTAAATTTTTGACCGACCTATATCCACAAGACATTAAACTCATGACCTAATCTATTATCCCTAAAAATTGAAATAAACATGGGACATTTAAGTTAAAATCATCAAAAGACTTATTCCCCTGGTGTCAAATACCTTTTGATCAACATGAGATACCTTAGGTTCTACACATATCATACCTCACATATAAGATTACCTCCAAAAGAATAACACTTTATAGGTTCCCAAAAATCCCAATGTATAGACATGGCCAATGTTCCCAATGTTACTACCACCACTGATTAAAGGTTTCTACCTTACTAAGATAGAAGTAGCATAATTAACCAGTGTCCATATCGATATGGTACTGAGAATGAGTTTCACAAACACGACTTAAATCTATGAGGGAGACCCGGACTAGTTGACGAGTTCAAAGTAGTAATACATGGAAGGAGGAACCAATATCACATCATAATGTTTAAATTAATGAGCTGACATCTTTTATTGAAGTGATGAAAGCTATCCACCTTCAAAAAGTGTGGATGTGGGGAAACAAGAAGTGTACTGAATGCACTGTCCCTAGATGAAATAATTGGAATAAAAAATGGTGAACCTAAGGGGAAAATATTCTCCTGAAAATATAGGGACTAGTAGCATTGGGGAACCATCTAATTTTCATGTCTCCAGATAAAAAATATTCATTGCTAGGTCCCACCAAGAAAGAGGTGGGCCTAGAATGAAAATCGCTTGTGACTTGGGGTAAATAACATTGGGAATCATCAGTTTGCAACATTGTCAGCATGGAATACTTCCATGCTTCTAAGAGAATAAACGACATTAGGTAATTAGGGATCACCTTCATTATATCTATAATGATAGATAAATCCACATGCCTTAAAATATTCAAGATATAGGAAACCAGTGACCTAGTTCCAACATGCATGGGGGAAGGAAAAACATTGGTGCGAAAATACCACACAACTACATCCCCAACACAATAGCCATCATGAATCCATCAGATTAGTGCCCAAAACCTATCTAAACCTATGATATAATTCAGAGGTAGGTGAGAAATGAAATTATTTACTAATATGATAAGGAAGGTGTCATTCCCACTAGGGATATGATCCATCAAGACCTTAAGGCATTAGTGCCTCACTGACATCACAACCCTAAGGTCCACACAGGTAGAAAACACACCCATTCAAATGAAGAAATACTTCTGGAGGCTCTCCCAAAGGAACTCTATTAGCTCACTCTACTACACCAATGAGGTAGGAAATGTTTGAGTAATTCTTTTAGTAGCCACCACCTGAGAGGTGCCTATTAGGGATCCCACCAGGGCACTCTAGTGCAAACATTGACTAGTTTCATAGGTCAATGAGTGGGTTGACTCCATCTTCATTTCATTATCCCTAGTATAGAACACCCAATTCCAACATTGGGGGTATACCTAGAGAATTTACCAAAATAAGGCATATTATTTAGCTCTAGTGGCCCATGCCACCACCAACATATCCCATCACATCCCAATGATAGGTGAATGGGGATCCATCATCACCCACTTGGGATCGAGACCCCAACCAACACTTAGGTAGGATGGTTTGACTATTTCAGTCACTAGAACCATTAGTAGCCTTTATGATCCGTCTCAGGGTGAAGAATACCAATGTAGAGGTCCTTCCCACACCATCACAAACTTGCATGGAGGTTCTCCCCATACCATCATCAACTAGCATAGAGTTCATCTCAGTTCCACCATCAACCAATGAGGAGGTCCTCCCTGTACCATCATATAAGAATGAATATGTCCTCCACACACCACCATCAACATGTATGAAGGTCCTCTCCTTGTTTAATACATGCTCGAATCTGAATAACCACCCCAAGGTAGGAGGGAAAACACCCGTCATGGGGTCTGTGCTTGCGGTGTTGGACACAACACACATGGGTGAAACCCAAGTGACTCTTAGAACTCCTCACTTGGAGAAGTCCCATATTGTTTGAGGTGGAACCCTTGGAAGCTTCATATCATTATCAAACTCTTTGATTCTAAAGTGATGTATGAAGCAATGAGGGAACCTTCATCCCCACTACTAGAGTCTAGTTCAGAATCCCATCAATTGAAGATTACAATCACAGAAGATGAGGCCCATAATATCCACAGATACCTTCATAGATACCTATATTTGGAGGATGTTCTAGCCTCATTACAATGTCTCATTGTGAAACCATCTCAGTCACTATCAACTTACCTCCTCTCTATCTCCATTCAAGAAGTTGGAGAGATGTCAGAGTCTGGGTTGATACCCTCAGATAATGGTGGGCACTCTAATGATCCCAAAAGGGATAATTACAACCTCACACATGAATAAGTGGTAAATACCATATCCTACATAGATATGATCATGAATCTAGCTATGAATCTAGGAGATATCCTAGCATGTTGAAAACATTTAATAAGTGCGGTGCCCCCTCTCCCAGTAGATCAGCAGACAATTAGATCTATGTTGGTGATACCACCATTATCTCAACATGCGTCAATAAAGGATTAGGATGAAAAAAGCAGGGACCTTTCCCTGGAAGTGAGAAAGAGGACCCGTGGGAGATTATAGATTCCGACAAGCTAACAGTTGTGTTATGGACACCTTAATCTCTATATTTTTTTTATCCCAGAGCCACTAAAATAGGGCTGAGTAGTTTTTCACCATATTATCTAGGAAACATTCCACCACCTTTAGAGCCATCAGTTTTCCCACCCAGTAATCTATGAGCACCGCAATGCTTTTCACTAGGAGTGTAAGAGAGTTGAGATCAGGATACTCTTGTAGCTAAGTGCTCAGAGTCATATGGATATTTCTAGACTCTGTAGAAAACTTGAATCAAGACACTTACTATTATATATCGGTTCATGGAAGAGATATATTCATATGTATAGATTAGAGGTTGGGGTAGTATGTTACCCTCCATTTTATCATTATACTATGGCAACGATAGGACTATCAATCCAAACCATCTGTTGGCAGTGAAGGTTCCCCTTTGACTACCGCCATGGTGAATATGGTCACCATAAAAATACCAAAGGATCAGAGGAGCATGGCTCCTAATGTAGGGAATGATTGGGATAACCCATCTCAAGGGGAGACACAATACCAGATAGACCCCTGGACAGGTGTTCGAACTCATCAGTAGATATAGGAACTAAGGCTTAGAATCCCACCCAATGAGGCATTAATACCTACTCATCATTACATTAAAAATGTAAAGGGACATTTCGAGACCTCTGACCCCTCCAAGGTTTCATCTAAAGTGTATTCATACCGTAATACTTTTTTCCTTGCTTCAAGAGATCGAGGAGAATAAAAGGATCAACACTAAGCTCATTATTGAACAATGAACAAACCCTAAAAACATCATAAGGGACCCTATCTCTCTTCCAGTTGGGAACATGCTACTCATTTTTCAAAAACCCCTATTTAAAATTGGTGGATTTATACACCCAATCATGAAAGAAGCTAGAGTATTTGGAAAAAAACTGAGATATGAGTTACCAACCCTATCTAAGAAGCATAATTATCCCCCTCAAAATCATTTTCATGCTTATCTATGAGTCAATGAGTCTTTCAATGCATTGGTGGTCACAAAACCCCTCCAATATAACATGATAAATTCTCTCATTTTCCCATATTGAGGCTCTTGAGACATGACAGGTGGAAATAACACTTGAAGGAAATCCATACATAGCATGGGTGGACCATGTTAAAGCACCCCTATAGTTTGGTAATCCCAGATTCACCTTGTTTAATGGGATGGGATACCCAATAAAACATTTTGACCACTTCACCTCAAGGTATGACCTAATTTTGGGGACTCTAGAATAGTTGGATGCCACAAATCTCTGATGCTTCATCCAGAATTTGGAAGAACTTTCATTTATATGGTATAATTAGCTACCCACAGAGTCCGTTTCCAGTTGGGAGGATATCTATAGATATTTTCAATACCATTTAAGTTATGCATCATGCAAGATAAAAATTTATGACCCCTTCAAATTAAATAAGAGGTCCGATGAGTGTGTTGCTGACTTTTTCACTTGATGGAAAGGACCCACAAACTCAGATGACATGAAGCTATCCTAAGAATAGATACTTATGATGTATATAGAGAAAATAATTATTGATATGGTCCCTAACCTCATCTCTATGAACTAACAAGGTTTATTTCTGGAGTTATTTGAAAGACTCCACATCTGGAAGAATCCTTGGAGTGGACTAAAAAATATTATCACCCATTTCCCCTTCTAGATCCCATGAGAAAGACTATAAAAGTAGATATAGCCACTACTATGAATGAATAGGTTCCTGATCCTGTGAATCTGCTAGCCCTTTTACAAATAATCCTCTCCATGAACATCCTTTCCTAGTACAAGCCCGCCAAGAACAACCTTACTATGTTCAACCACCTCAGAGAGAAAATTTGGCTCCAACAATCTATCAAGGCTTGGATCCTATGATTTTATTTTGTAGAAATAAGTAACATGAACTATTATTTCATGTATTTTATGGTCATAGTTTATTTCATCTACAGCCTGGAGAAGGGAATCCTGAAGTTTTTGGAATGTAAGAGGCCTCAAAAGGCTGGACTCACAGGTCACACTGATCACTGCCTGTATCACAATATCATCAGAAACACCATAAAATAATGATTTGTATTCAATGTTTTGATCTAGGACCAAGGAGATAAAGGATTATTCAAGTTTGGGGGTATTCTAGTATAAGTGAAGAATGTCTCTACAAACCCCTATAGTGACCACAAAGGCTCTGACTAGTGGAAATAGGTTCCCAACTGCGTGACACAAAAGTAAGATGACTAGTTGGATAAAAATATAGTTGATCACACCCATGGTATTATCCATGCACGTTTGAGAAAACCAAAAGTTTATGTGGTTTCCATGCCTCCTCCAACCACTTTCTCCACATCTACATTATAACCTTCTATGTCTCGAAAGAACAGACGCAGATGGTGAATGGGAAATAATAGTCCCCCACTAGTGTCAAAGCTTTCTCACACCCTTAGTGATTTCATGCCTCCTGAATTGGGAGATGCACTCAGGTTATTCCCAGCTATATACTATTCCACTAATGAGAAGAAAGAATATACCTTTGTGAATGTCATAGATCTGGTGAACTAATCCACACTTAAAAACAATAAGGAACACCATGTAGACCCCTCAGGCACCTCCGGTTGATGTTGTTGAAGGAGTGGAAAAGAACATGTGATTTGTTAGAATAATTCAGATAGTGCTTCAAACTAGTCAGTTCTTGATACTGAAAAAAGGTGGAAAGATTTTACCGAAGCTTAGAAATCCCAATACTCCTAGTCTTCTCTTTTAATTATGCCCTTGTATCCAACAATATTAGTTGATCGTGTAGATTAGTTGTGATCATGATATGATCAGCCATATCCATCCAGAGATTGAAATCAAATGGCCAACACTTAGATTTTATCTTTTCAAAGAAGAATAGATATTTAGTAGTAGAATATCTCCAGTACTATCCCGAATGCAGTGGTTTAGACAATGACATCTATTGAACACTTTACTGAAGGGTGGACATCTACAGGAAAGAATATTCCCATGGCATGGAAGTATAATGTGATTAAATATGTCACTAGTATACCCATGATGATTTAAATCCTTGATTATCTCCTCATGTAAAAGGAAATGAGAGAGGCCCTTATTGAAGCCTTAAAACCCCTTCAATTCAAGGCTGAAGTAGTCTCCCCTGAGGGATATCATATAGAGGAGGTCGAGCAAGAGGACTGTTGATCCATTATCTCATTTTCTAGAGAAGATGGGGGAATCAGAATTTATGGGCACATATTCCCACTATATAACATAGGTTATTTTAATGGTGTGAAAATATTCCACTGCCTAGTGGATAATAGCTTTGGGATCAAATTTATACCAATACGAATGCTCCATAAGATGGTATTTACAAAAGAAGACCTGACTCCATCTAGCCCAATGATTCAGGGGTATGATAAGAGTGAGTAGAATCTCCATGAAAAAAATTGGCTGAAGACTCAGTTTAGTGGTCTGATATCCATTGGTGAATTTATAATAGTATCATAGGATATTACCCCCAATGTGATTCTGGGAAGACCCTGGATTCATTTTCATGTAGCAGTTCATTCTTCATATCAGTAGTTCCTCAAATACTCCCTTGATGGTCTATTAGGGGTACTCTAAGGAAATTACCCTTCATTGCATCCTATGAATCCCACAATTTTGATCTTGGATACTACATAAGAGAAGGAATGTAGGTCTATACCGATGGGGTTGATTGCATCAATGCCCCTAATAATCTAATGACCACTACAGACGGTCCATGGGTAGACTTGAAAAATAGTTTTTACTTCAAACTTATTAGTTAGATCCCATGATTACAGATCTAGAGAGTTGTTTTATTGTCTCTAATATAAATGATATCTCATAGATTACCTCGTACTCCTATAGTGGACATGATTCGATGATACCTGAATACCCTACTCCTATGAATTACTAAGAAGTTTTCCCCATGACCACCGATCCATGACATTCCCACATGTTCCACAAAGAAAAACTGAATCGACGAAGGTCAAATTATTGTAATTGATTTGATATCAAGAGTGGAACAAGAAACTAGAAACCAAACAAAATTGGATCAACAAATTTAGTCGACAAAATATCTGTAGAATGAGACCCCCTCAGTGAGGATACTGTATCTTCCAGAGTAGGTTCTGGTGCTCTCCCTTAGCTAGATATCTTGTAATATCCTCCTCCTCCACCCAATACTCCTATCATAGATAATGAAAAGGATTTGAAAGATGCACATATTACATTTTAAGAAGGGGTCTCCACCAATGTTAATTATTTAACCCTAGTGAACCTGAGTATCAAGGAAGATTTGAGGAAACTTCTAATCAGTGCAGCCATGCCCCTAGGGGAACAAAAATAGTATGTATGACAACCCTGCTTTTTTATTACAACTTAAACATGCTTTATTACATAAAACTTCACTTGATACAACAAAGAAGATCGAGAGGTTTAGTGTCTTTGGGGATTAGGATCATTACATAAAAACATAAAACATGAAAATACAACATCTTTATTGAAAACTTCCTTTACATGACCACTACATTCCTTCGTACTTAGCATTGCATGGGATAACCTGAGGACATACATAAGAAAAGGGTGAGATATAAAGCCCAGTAAGGGAGTACACATGGAATAAAATAAGGATTAAAATACATGTTAGGCAATGGTCATATCAATAGAGAATAAGAGAAACATGAACATAAAGTCATGATAAAGCATGATAATCATAACATGGAAATGTGGCAACAACACTTAACATTGAATTAGCATGAGCCAAGGCTCATTGCACATGGAGCATGAGTAAACCCTAATTGCACATGAAGCACGAGTAAACCCTCATTGCACTTGAATTAGCATGAGTCAACACTCATTGCACATGACGTATCATGATACTATACTTTACCCAATGCACTGGAGCGCTATAAGGGCGCACCCTTCTTAAACATTTCATTTCATGCATAAGTGTGCCACATAGATCATAAAACATGGATTCATAAAACATAATCATATATTCCACGATAAAGGAATGTGGAATTAATACATGAAACTTTACAATCAATAAGTAAATGTTCATAAAGGTGAATACCCTTGATGGAGAAATGGGCATGGTATTCACTACACAATGACATTGGCTTAGAAAATCAGTGCGATTTCGGCAGCGTAGCGGCGTGACATAAGAATTCATAAAAAAAGGTTGATGAGAGAGAAAGGGGTTCCTCATAATATTTACATATAATGGACAGTAAGTAGGTCATATAGATACATGTCCCAACAATTGAAAAGGAATTTAGATTCATGATACAAAAGTATTGCTTGAATGTAAAAGAAGAGAGAGAAGTTCCTTTCAGAATTTCGGCATAGTAACGGGTGTACATGGGAGGATTTTAATGAGAGAGAAAGGGTTCTCCCATCATTCAAACAATAAAAGGGAAGTATGGGGGAGGTGAGAAACCATACCCCAACATTCATAATTGAAATTAAAAGGGCAAAACAACTTAAAGAAAATTGATAAAAATGAGAAAGGAAGAAAAAAACCCTTACTTGGAAGTGTGCTTCCAAAGGCTAGAAAGAGGCTTGTGAGATGCTTATTGGGAGATTGGGGCACCTTGAGAGGATTATAGAGAGAGTAGGGAAGAGGTTGGACGAACTCCAAGGGCTTTGAGTGAGGAGGAAGTGGGAGCTTGGGTGGGTTTGTATAGGAAAGGTGAGAGAATTCTTTATTATTTAGGTTTGGGACCCCTTATATTAAAATAATTCAAACCACAAACCATCCCATGGTTTTTGCCAATGGTTTCTGGAAAAGGAAAGAGGAAAACAATATTTTATAACTCCAAGGTCCGAACTTATTAAAAAATTAGGGTTGCTTATGTGGAGGTGAGTCACACTCCCATGGAAATTAATTTAAAAAGGCAAAGTGTTGAATAAGTCTTGAGGGCTCCATTAATGCTTTGAAAAGTAAGTCAAACAAACCCAAAACCTCATTATTTTAATGATAAAGCATATATTGGCCGAACATAAGGATTATGGTATTTTATTACATCACCATTGGGTCATTATGATGTCATAAAACACATTATATATTTAAATGGTATTTAATTTTTACCCAAAAATTTGACTGTCTCAGAAAATTATGAAAAATTCACCGTTGGATAATTTCGAGGCCCTGATTCCAAAAATAATATTTATTTTATCTAAATAATTTTCTAAATATGTGAATTTTCACTTTTAAAATAAAAACCGACATTTATAAAAAAATTCACGGGTTTTGACAGAAATGGCTTTCAAACCTTAATAAAAATTTTAATTGCATTCATAAGATCATTTATATTTAATAAAAATTATTTTAATATTAATAATAATATTTTATTAAAATATTATTTAATTCAAAAATCCTTTAATTTAATAAAATATAATTCTTAATTAAATAATAACTAAAAACACCATTTGTACTTTAAAAACTATTTACAATGTATCAAAAATGACTAGAAATTATATTCATTATTATATACAAAAATAATGTACATGAACATGGTACTACTTATTTGTTACATAACCCCTTAAAATAGCCTCATAAGACCTAAGGGTAAGGTGTGCGATGGTGACAGAATCTTGGGGTGGCTCGGATAACATCGCTCGAGTGGTAATCTCTATCAACTTCCACTTTTCCCGTAGACGGACCCATTTGAGCTTGACATAATGAAACTCAGATTGGGCTTGGTCAAGGGCGAAGCCCAAAGACGCCACCTCTTTTCCGAGCTCCGACAAATGGGCTTCGTATGGGGCAATTCTACTGGATGAGGCCATCGCTTCCTTTTTCTGAGTAAAATTGGGTTCGTTAAGGCAATATATTTATACTACTCATGTGATCACTGTTCAACGACTATAAAAGTAACAGTCACAATATTAACATAAAACCAAAGAAGTTGACATATTATAAATTTTTTTTTCATTAAGATACATTTAACTGGATCAAGAGGGATTTTCATTAATGAAACTTTGGGTCGTTACAATATTCCCCCCTTAAGAAATTTCGCCCTCGAAATTTTCCTTTTCCCACACTAAAACAAATGTGGGTAACTCAGATTCATCATATCCTCTGACTCCCAAGTTGCTTCTTCAAACTTATGGTTTCTCCACAACACCTTGACGAGGGGAATTGTCTTATTTTGTAGAACTTTTTCTCTACGATCTAAGATCTTCACTGGTTGCTCCTCATAAGAAAGATCATCTTCCAATTGTACCACCTCGGAAGAGAGTACATGTGAAGGGTCCGGTATGTACTTCCTTAAGAGTGATACATGAAAGACATCATGCACCTTGGCCATAGTAGGTGTAATTGTTAGTCGATAGGCCACAACCCCAACACGATCAAGAATCTCAAAGGGGCCAATGTACCTTGGACTTAACTTCCCTTTCTTTCCAAACCTCATGACCTTCTTCCACGGAGATATGCGTAAAAACACCATGTCTCTAACTTTAAACTCAAGGTCTCGTCGACGATTATCTGCATAACTCTTCTGTCGACTTTGGGCTGCCTTGATATACTGCTGAATGGTTTTCACCTTCTCCACCATTTCTTCGAACATTTCTGGTCCAAGAAGCTTACATTCACCGACCTCATCCCAACATGCCGGTGTTCTGCTCCTTTTCCCATACAGGGCTTCGTATGGTGCCATTTGGATGCTCGAGTGGAAACTATTATTATAAGAGAACTCAACCAGAGGAAGATGTTGATCCCATCCTCCTTTAAAGTCCACTGAGCATGCTCTCAACATGTCCTCAAGTGTTTGGATAGTCTTCTCGGATTGGCCATCAGTTTAAGGATGATAGGCCGTACTGAAGTTCAGTTCAGTATTCAGAGCATGTTGTAGACTCTTCCAAAACTTAGAGGTGAATCTTGGATCTCGGTCAGACACAATAGATAGTGGTACTCCATGCAACCGTACCACATCCCTGATATATATCCATGCCAGTTGATCCAAAGAGAAATCCTCTCGAATAGCAATGAAGTGTGCAGTCTTTGTAAGACGATCCACAACAACCCAGATTGCATTGTTGCCTTTGGATGTCCTTGGAAGTCCGGTGACAAAGTCCATGGTGATGTTCTCCCATTTCCATTCTGGTATGGGCAATGGTTGCATCATCCCCTTAGACTTCTGCCTCTCTGCCTTCACTTGTTGACACACCAGGCACTTTGATGTATATTCAGCGATATCCTTCTTCATATTATCCCACCAAAAGTTTTCTCGGATATCTCGATACATCTTTGTGCTCCCTAGGTGAATAGAGAAATTTGAACTATGTGCATCATCCAAAAGTTCGTTCTTCAGCCCCGGACTTGATAGAACACATAGTCTTTTCCTAAACTGCACAATTCCTTCTTCATTAACATTAAACTCTGAGGATTTTCCCTTTTTGATAGCTTCCACTTTTTCTTGAATTCCCGCATCATCCCTTTGAGCATCCTTTAACCTTTCCAAAAGAGATGGTTGTGAAATCATTTGTGAAAGGATTGATAATGTTCCCTTCTTTATGATTCCCACATACATATTCATCAAGTCTAAGAAGATTGGATCCTTCTCAATTCTCATCATTGATAGAATAGCTGGATCCTTTCTACTTAGGGCATCCACCACCTTGTTCGCTTTCCCAGGGTGGTAATGTATTGAACAGTCATAATCCTTGATGAGCTCTATCCATCTTCTCTGGCGCATATTAAGCTCTTTCTGTGTGAATATATATTTAAGACTCTTGTGGTCAGTATATATCTCACATTTCTCTCCATAGAGATAATGTCTCCATATTTTCAAGGCAAAGATCACCGCCGCCAACTCCAGATCATGCATTGGATAATTTCGCTCATGGATTTTCAACTACCTTGAGGCATAGGATATCACTTTATTATTCTGCATCAGCACACATCCTAAGCCCTTCTTTGAAGCATCACTGAATACCACAAAGAGCTCCCCACTTGTGGGTAAAGTGAGCACGGGTGCAGTGATAAGCCTCCTTTTCAACTCTTTGAAGCTTTCTTTACATTCATCACTCCAAGAAAACTTTACTCCCTTTCTAGTTAGCTTGGTAAGAGGGTTGGTCAATCGTGAGAAATTCCTCACAAATCGTCGATAATATCCAGCTAACACCAAGAAGCTACGGATATCCATTACTGATGTTGGCCTCGGCCATACCTCAATTGCATCTGTTTTGGAGGGGTCCATAGATATCCCATTGCTTGTGATGATATGGCCCAAGAATGAGACTTCCTTAAACCAAAACTCACACTTGCTGCACTTTGCATAGAGATTCTCCTTGTACAAAGTCTCTAGTACAGTTTTTAAATGCTCCTCATGGTCCTCCTTGGTTTTGGAGTATATTAGAATATCATCTATAAAGACTACCACAAATTTGTCAAGGTAATCTCTAAAGACTCTATTCATCAAGTCCATGAATATTTCTGGAGCATTGGTGAGTCCGAAAGGCATTACTATGAATTCATAGTGCCCGTACCTTGTACGAAAAACAGTCTTGGGGATATATTCCTTCTTCACCCTTACTTGATAATATCCCGACCACAAGTCCACCTTGGAGAAGTATTGTTTTCCACACAGCTGATCAAACAAGTCATCGATTCTTGGGAGAGGATACTTGTTTTTTATCGTGATTTTGTTAAGTTCACGATAATCGATGCAATGCCGCATTGACCCATCCTTCTTCTTGACGAAGAGGACTGGTGCACCCCATGGTGAAGCACTAGGGCGTATAAACCCTTTATCCCGATTCTCCTGTAGTTGTTTCTTCAGCTCTTCAAGCTCAACAACAGCCATTCTATATGGAGTCTTGGATATTGGTAGCGCCCCAGGTATAAGTTCAATTGAGAACTCAACATCTCTTCTTGGAGGAAGACCAGGAAGTTCCTCGGGAAACACTTCAGTGAATTCCCTCACAATAGGCATTTCTTCAAGGGTGGTTTCTTCCTTGGACTCAATCATCTAAGCCAGATATGCGTGCTCATAAGGCATTAATATCCATGCTTGAGATGATGGAGCTAAAGGAGATTCATCTTCCTCCTGACACTTGTAAAGAATCAGGGGTCGATTCTCCATATGGAGTGTGATTTACCTCTCCCGACAATTTATGTTGGCTCTATATAAGGAAAGCCAATCCATGCCAAGAATTGCATTAAATTCCACCAAAGGGAGTATGAAGAGGATCTCCGGGAAATTAAATCCACATATTATAACAGGGGAGGACTTATTTTCATGGGATGCAATGATTGCCCCATTTTCCGTACTCACCGAAATCTTTACTTCCAGGATTTGTGGTGGTGCTGGGATTGTTCTACTAAACTTTCAAGATATAAAAGAATGTGTAAAACCTGAATCAAAAAGTACGTTCGCTATTCTTGAATGAATAACTAGCGTACCTGTCACCACTTCGTTGTCGGGGTTCACTTCGGCAGAAGTGATGGAAAAAGCTCTTCCTTGCTGTCTTGGAGGTTATTGGTTGCCTCCGATAACCCTTGGATTAGGGCACTGATTTGAAAAATGACCCGGTTCTTTGCATTTGTAGCATTGAACAACGCGTTGAGGTTCGAACGGAGCATTCCTCTCCTCCGTCGCAGCCGCGGGTCCTTCTTACCGACAGTTAATAGCTAGGTGCCCTTCTCTTCCACACCTAAAGCATTTTCTCATCCCTTTAAGGAAATTTCCAGGGTGCTTCTTTCCACACTTTTGGCAAGTGGGGTGCTGGAATTTCTTAGTGCCATTGGATTTATCCATCAGACCACCAGCATTGAATTCTACCTACGCTTCTTGTCCCCATGATACCCCTGTGATTCTCCGATCTCCATTTCAACCTTGAGGGCACATCGGACAATTTCCTCATAACTGTCGAAGTCACGGATCGCTAATGATTTCCGCAAACTAGGCTTCAACCTACCAAAGAATCGGTCAACCTTACATTTGGGGGTATCGACAAAGCTGGAAGCGTATCGTGCAAGCCTTGTGAAGTTTTCTTCATACGCCCCCACAGATTCTTCATCTTTTTGTTTTAGGGAAAGGAAGTCCCTTTCCATCTTAAGACGGAGGGTGCGCGAAAAATATTTATCGAAGAACATTTTCCGGAATTACTTCCATTCCAAAGCCTCAATATCATCCTCAAGCTTTGTATTTTTGATCAATGTACACCATTGATCAGCTTCACCCTCCATATGATAGGCTGCCGGGAGAACCTTCTCTTGTTCAGAAAATTGAAGGATAGAGAAGATCTTTTCAATGGAATTGATCCATTGTTCAGCGATCGTGGGATCGGATGATCCACTAAAAGTAGGAGGCCTTTGTCTCATGAAGCTTTCAATAGCGACTTGTCCTTTCTTAGGGGGGGTTGAACGTTCCTCTTGACCCGTGTTTCTATTCAAAACTTGAGTTAGCTGAGATAGAAGTGTGACAAAGTTCTCGATTCCCGCTCCCATTGGATTGGGCATCTCATTAGTACAATCATCACACTGATCCTCACAATGGTTGTCAGCCCGAGTTCTCCTATTACCGACCATTGGCTGGAATAAAAGGAAAGTTAGGGGTAACACATAAAGGGTAATTCATAGACAAAACTTGATGACTTATAAATAAACTTTAATTTCCTTAACTCATGAGTCTATAGGCTTCAATCTAGGCTTTTCATGATCTACTTTCTAACATATATTCTTAGGGGCGTTTTTTTCCTTAATAAGGGTTCATAATAAGATTGTGAATTTATCAAATAATATCCCCTGGGAGTGTCATAACCAAGAGTGCAGCAAGGCCCATTGTCATGCACTAGTTCTCGTTCGAGTCTAGCTCAAAGCGGTGTTTTCAGGTTTTACCCCCAGGATACATCTGTGCCAGAGCCGCCTCTACCTGCTCGTATCCAGACAGGGATGTATTTGCTTGATAAACCACTTAATCAATACTTACCAAAACATAGGGATGTTTTTTTATACTTAGTCTTGTATCTAAGGCTTTACTAGGGTTTTCCTAATCCCAAAAATAACTAAACCTATCCTCTGATACCAACTGTGACAACCCTGCTTTTTTATTACAACTTAAACATGCTTTATTACATAAAACTTCACTTGATACAACAAAGAAGATCGAGAGGTTTAGTGTATTTGGGGATTAGGATCATTACATAAAAACATAAAACATGAAAATACAACATCTTTATTGAAAACTTCCTTTACATGACCACTACATTCCTTCGTACTTAGCATTGCATGGGATAACCTGAGGACATGCATAAGAAAAGGGTGAGCTATAAATCCCAGTAAGGGAGTACACATGGAATAACATGAGGATTACAATATATATTAGGCAATGGGAATATCAATAGAGAATAAGAGAAACATGAACATAAAGGCATGCTAAAGCATGATAATCATAACATGGAAATGTGGCAACAACACTTAACATTGAATTAGCATGAGCCAAGGATCATTGCACATGGAGCATGAGTAAACCCTCATTGCACATGAAGCACGAGTAAACCCTCATTGCACTTGAATTATCATGAGTCAACACTCATTTCACATGACGTATCATGATACTATACTCCTAACACTTGAAGATGAATCCCCTGAAGTGCGCATTTGGGATTACCATTGAAAAATTTCTTGTATTTTTCATAAGATATAGAGTAATAAAGATTAACCTAAATAAAATCAAAATGAATCCCCTAAATAATATTGATGAGTTGAATGGACTCCAAGTCCACTTTTCCTATATACACTAATTTATTGAAAATCCATATGGAATGTGTAATACCTTATTGAGGATCATGAAAAAGGTATCATTTTGTAGTGGGATAAGGATTTCCAGACTGCCTTTTAGGATATCAAGCAATACCTACTATAACCTTTATTTCTGATGCCACTAATCTCCAGAAAATCTTTGGTTTTCTATGTGACCACTCTAGAAAAGTCCTTCTACACCCTTATATCCTAAAAAAATAATGAGTTTAGAAAAAACAACCTATAAATCAGTAACATGCTCCTCAACACGGAGATTAGATACTCCCCCATAAAGAAGAGTTTCCTTGTAGTGTTTTTTGATGTCTAGAAGTTACAACATTATTTATAGAATCATGAGATATATATGGTGTCCTAAGTTGACCTAATAAATTATATACTAAATCACCCCATGATGACAGTATGGTTGGATCATTGGGTGGTTATCCTCTAATAGTTCAACATCCGATTTTTCATATAGATGGGCATCAAAGGCCTGGCATTATAAAACTTACTGGCCATGCATTCAAAACCTGAAGAAATGACCTTGGATGTTGATTTTATAGATGAATATATTATCTTAGTGGATTAGTTTTTAACTTGTTAGAAGATTCATTTCAATGGTGCCTTTAAGAGTTCGAATAATAGAAGGATCAACAACCCCAAAATTAATAGGATAGGCTTGGGGATTATTTTTATCACCCCAACACATGCTATCTTTCCATACTCTTTCTTATTATCAGAAGGCTACACCAATAATGAGTAAGAGTACAAAGACCTTATCACTAGTCTTGATTTGGACCTCAATATTGATTTATTCCATTTACATGTAATGTGAGACTCTGAGGTAGTCATCAAATAGATCAAGGGTGACTATGTCATTGGAAAGTAAGAGATCATGACCCTATTGGAACATACCCATTAGTTAATGGATTAGTTTCCTTTTTAGCTAGAGATAACCCATATCCCTTGGTCATAAAATTTTCAGGATGATGCTTTGACAAGTTTACTTAGGTATCTTGCAGATCTTGACCAGGATGATCTAGTTATTGATGTGGCCCACTGGAGGGTCATAACCCCTGACAATTTAGATTATATAAACCAAAAAGTAAATCATCTAGATGTTGGTAACTCTATGAAAGGGTCCTCAAACCCCCCACCCCCACAATCAAGGAAATTACTAATTATACAACCCCCCATTATTGAGTATCTTCAGAGTGGCATTCCCCCACTAAATTTAGCCAAACATGAGAAAATTTTCTATTGTGAAATGTAGTTTACCATCTAGAGTGATCCTAACCTTAAGAAAACCATCTATAAGCATGGGTTAAATGGAGTTATCCTCCATTTAATCAAAGAATATGAGATACCTCAGGTTATATAAGAGGTTCATATTGGATCTTGTGGTCCCCATAAAGCAGGATCAAAGATGTCCCTCTAAATTCAGAGGTTGGGTTACTTCAAGTCTACTATATTTCATGACTGTACTATGTTCTACAATAGGTTTCATGCATCTTAGATCTATACTAATTTTTTTGTATCAACCACCGGAGCTTCCCCACACTACCAAGTACTCTTGTCCCTTTGTAGTATGGGGGGCCAATGTTGTGGGGCCATACCTACCAGAGCCAGCGTGATAGTGCATGTTAATTTTGACCGCAACAGACTTATTTTACAAATGGGTATAAGTGGAAACCCTTAAGTAATTAAAAATAGGTTTCATGATTGAGTTTATGAGCTCCCAAATCATCCATTTATTTGGAATTCCTCATTCTATTCTCACAAATAACAACACCAAATTTTGGGATTTTGAGTTGAAGAAATTGTACGTGAAGTTAAACATCCAATCCAACCATACTTCTTACTACCTTTATAGGAAAATGATTAGATTTAGTCAGTCAACAATTACATTTCTAAAATATTTTAGAAAATGGTAGTCTAGAACAAAAAGAGTTTTTCTAAAATCTCCCCAATTCCCTTTGGTCATATCGACAATAACTTGAAATTCCATCCAAGATACCCTATACTCCCTAGTTTATGAAACTGAGTTAGTATTACCCATTTAGGTTTGGTTTTCATCACTCTAAATGGATTTATACAACTATTAGTCACCAAATATAATGGTAGAAGTATATTCAGATAAGTTATAATGTAAAGACCCGAAGCCTGACGTGCATGGACATTACATTACTTTTGCGGAATACTTACTACATTACAAAAACACACACACAAGGATCGTAATAGTTTAGTGTCTTTGGAAACTCGGAACGTAATCTTCTAATCGTGGTGAAAGATCTTCAATATCTCCCATAAAGATCGTCCTTTTTTTTACCTAAAACCTTTCTTTATATCCTGGGGAAAAGAAAACATAAAAGGGTGAGCTCAAATGCTCAGTAAGGGTATACAAAAGAAAAAAAAATCAATCACATCATATTCATAAGAACATAACTTTTGGAAATCTAAACCTGCAAAAGAGAGCATAATTTCATAACATGGGATAAATCAGAGTAGTGAAGTGAAATCCCAATAATCATAACTTAAAACATGAAACTTTGTGGCATACACACATAATCATAGAGAATCATTTCTTGTTAGTCAAGACTCATTGCCAAGACTATCTTAGTGGACAAAGTCCCTTTCTGAATCGAGTAACCCTCGTTTCAGTCCTGTTTCACTGAACCGGTATAACCTACCATTTCAGCCATGTCTATCTCATGAGATATAAAATCTTTACCCAATGCATTGGAGGGAGATATAGGTCCCACCCATCTCATAATGATACCATTCTTATGTGTGCCACAAAATCATAAATCATACATCATTTCGTAACCCATGTAATAAAATGGGATTCTTAAACATCATGCCATCTACATCCATAAACAATTGATATCTTTTCATCATAAGAAAATTGAAACCATTTAAATCATAGATACATTTTACATGAAACATACATATCAAATAATGTCATCTTAGATGGAAAATAGTTTTGAGGAAAAACACTTGAAATGAATTCTTGAGGAAAATATCCTTTCTTCTTTAAAATCATTTTCTTTTCACAAAATTTCATGCAATTTTAAAATATAAAGGCTTTGTTGAAAATAATCATGAAATATTGTAGAGGAAGCTTCTTGAAAATGAGGTATTATGAAACCGTAAAAATCCGTTCACGCCGTATAAGTTAAAAAAACATTCTTCTCGTACTTTTGTCGGAAAAGTCAAAAAGTACCTTATATGGTAACCAAAGGAAAGATTCCATTCATACAATGTGGTAAAAAGTCAATAAAGGGTAAAAATGACTTTAAACATTCATGGAAGAATGGTAAACATTTTATAAAAACATTTTTAGAAAACATGGTCGTGGATGATAAACGTAACCCCAGTAAATACTTACGTATAAGCAATCTCGGATAAAAATGAGATTGAATATTTATCCCTTACCTTAGGTCCGATTTGCTTCGTAAGTGTCCGAACCTCCTGTATAATGATTTAAATAATGTCATTGACTTATTACAGAATCATATTCAATGTTATGATATCATATATGGTTCACTTATGACATTATATTACCCGTTCTTTTGTAAATTCCATGTTAAAGAAGCGTTTTGGGTAAAATCGTTTCATTTATCGTAGGTGTTTTGTCTTGTTGTTCTTGACATCATTATTACTTATATCATGATTTACTTACTTCCAGAATATAAAACATGATTTATATATCATATATATTCAGTATATATATATAATAGATAGATAAATAAAATGAAAAACACCGTTCATGGAGACGGTAGTCCGTACGTACGCATGAACGCTGTTTTCCTTTCCTTATTGCCTTGAAATGGAAGTAAGTAGATGACATACATATATATATATATATACATAAATCCAGTAGCTTTATAATGTCATATATTTCATTATTATTTCTTATATATACTTTATAATCATTCTTAAATGGTTAACATGGAGAATGAATCTCATCGCGTCGTGGAGACGGTAGTCCGTACGTACGCACAAGCGATGATATCATTTCTATAAATATTGAATTGAATTGGAGTGGATTATAAAATATATCAGAATCAATATGATGTTGTAATAACTATGTATAGTTATTCTTTACACCATTATACCCATCCATGTAAGGTGGTGGTGGAAAATAGATTACACCACGGCGTGGAGACGGTATTCCGTACGTACGCACGCGCGGTGATTTCATTTTTCCGTAGGATGGATAGAAGGTGAATTAGGGTTGTTTCATATTTATAATAACATATCAGTATGTAAGTAATACTGATGTTATTACTTTATCATGAAACAACTAAAGAAGAAGAAGTTGAAGAAGAAAGAAATTGAAAAGATCGGTAATGGATATTACCTCTTCTTTGGAACACCTCTTTGAATCCTCCACTTAAGGAACTAAGATTGGTCTTTGGAGAAGACCAAGACCTCTAGGATTATTCTAGGGAAGTGGAGAGGAGAAAATGGCAGGGATTGGCCGAGCTTGAGTGCTCAAATTGGTGTGAGGAGGAGGGGGAGGAGGTGCCCTTTTATAAGGGAGGAGAGGGGCACCTTAGGAATATCTCAAAATATTATTTTATATTAAAGTCAAAATCGGTTTATAATGGTTCCAAAGGGTCTTATTTCGAAGCTAAAGTGGGGATGGGTAGAAATCCTATCAACCAATAAGATTTAGACAAGTTTAGGGTATTATTTTAACCTTATCAATTAGATTTAACTCTAAGTTAAATAATTTAACTTTTACCGTGTCTTTTTGTTTTCTTTCACTATATGGTTAATACACTTACTATAACATGCCAAACGAACCCCAAATTGTTTATTATTAATATATATATCCTTATCTAAGTCATTTTGCCGAACCATAGATTTTTAGGAATAAAATAACAATTAATAATATAATATTTGATTTAAAAACTATTTTGTGTCAATTTTGACACTATTTGATATATGATTTTTGTGAAAGTCATAACAGAATTATATGTTCGAACCAAGTTGATTAAATCAACACTAATATATCATAGTAACCTAGAAAATTAGTGTAATTCATAAAAAGTCTCAAATTACATTCATTTGAGCATTTATAACATCAATTATGTTAATATTTCCTTAAAAGGGTAATTACTGCATCATCGTTGTGTCATACATAAATTAATTTATTTAAAGTCTAAAAATTATAAATAAAATATAATTATGTAGGAAATCTTTTTATCTTTCTAATGAATATTTATAGTCGAATTTATCTTATGTATAACCCCATATTAAAAATGTTTTAGTTATTAAACTTTGATTTTAACTATTTTAACTATTCATTAAATAAAATAATATTAAATGTCATAATCTAATCCAAGTGGTCCTAAATGGTCATATTATATTCATAAGGTTGTTTTTGGTCGAATTACACTTATCCAATACAATTAGGACATGTGTTAGGGTAATAGTAATATCATATTTACCCTTAGTTACCCTATTTACTATTAACCGTGGTAAAAAAAAGTAAAAAGTTACTATTCACCAAAAATTATTTTCATCTCATTGAACCACATTTTACTTACTGACATCAACCGTGTCTCTCGGATTTTTGAAATTCCATTCACAGAAGCGGTAAAATTAAGTTTTATGAAAAATTCAGTTTTTTTAACTACCACTTAGTAGTTTCACTATTCATCAAAAATTGATGTTTTTCAGAACAATGCCAAAATTTCATCCTAAGCTATATTTCATATTCCGAATTCAAAAATGAAGTCTATTTTACCAAATTCATAACATAAAAGTTGCATTAATTAATTTTATAATTAAATCCCGCTGTTAAAACAAATAGCGTGTTTTTAAGAAACAATATCTATCAAAAGATTGACACTTGATTATGCCTGGTTTAAATGTGAAATTACATCCAATGACCAACATTGTATTAAATTGTAAAAATATATTCTAAATATACTTTAAAACTACTCAAATTAATAATTTATCACTATTAATTATTTCAATTAAAAAAGTTGTTTTTTAATTATAATTTAGTAATTTTCACTATTCATCAGAATATGAAAGTTATCCAAAATGTATCAAAATTTCACCTTAGGCTAAATTCGATACTCCGAATCCAAAAATGAAATCCATTTTGAAATATAAAATTTACAAAATTTTAAAAAGTGGTTATTACTATTCATAACGGCTAGTTTTAATAACATTTTAATAGCATATCGCTGTTTAGTGAAACTCGTTATTTGCGTACTACACACGCTATCGAGGAAGGTCGCGATTGCGTGTAATGAAAGGCAAGTCAAGGATGCGTGTTGTGCAAGCTCCTTTTGGTGTAGCGTACAACACAAGACATTTGTGAAATAAAAAAGAATATTTTTCATAAAATATCGGGCTGTTACATTCTACCCCACTTAAAACGAATTTCGCCCTCGAAATTCGTTGTGGTTATAAATGGTTTACTATTCAAAAGTTTCTTTAATAGAAACCCACATCGTAAAAAGGAATACCAAAACTTGTCTTTAAAAACTAAAGTATGAAATGCAACGATTACCCAAATAAACTAATCGCTGGGTTTCCACATAGGTAAAAATATGGATATGGAAGAAAAATCTAACCATCATGTTCTGATGGAGAGTGGTAGAGAACATGGCTATGGAAAAGCCAAAAATCAAAAATCCATAAATTTGTGACGATCTAAGGTACCATCTGATTAATCAGATATAAGAGCACTAGGACAACATTTTTGGTTTTCAAGATCGTTTCCCTAAAGTTGATGAATTTGAATTAGAATAAATACTTACTTTATTTTGGTACAATCTCACTGTTGTTCGTACCTTGAACAATTTCCACTTCATATCTTAAATAAATGAATTTGAATTTGTTATTCATGAAGTGTTAGCAGATCATGTGATAGAATGACGGGTCATTCCATCTGTCTCAAACAAAAGGTTAGCAAAAATTATATGCATAAGTCGATCTATAGTGAGATTAATCATATATGGTTCCTAAAATGGACTTATACTTCATATATCATACTGCTTAATATAATAAAACTAGTTTCTACTAAACAGGTACTTCCTGTAGGCCAGTGGTAGGCGATAAAGGCCAGTCGCACTTTGGTTGTGGGTTCGATTCCCACAGCCTTGTCCGAAGCGATGGGCTGTCGCCCGTCCTGCAGGTTGTCCTTTTTCCAAAACTATATAACATCCCATCAATAATATCAAAAAAACAAACAATACTAACTTATGTCCAACATAATTCATTCCAATCTTTAGGCTTATCCATAATACTGCAGTCGACTCTCATAATATAGTGAAAACGATTACCAGAGATTTAACACCATCGTCGATCCCCATATATCATAAGATATGTTTTGTTGGTCACATTCCAAACATTCAAAGTCCTTAATCGTGTATTCTCTTGAATACCTTAGTGAAAACATGAATGCAGTTAAAAGTTAACACTTTTCACATACCAAAATCCTCAAAATTCTATATACTCAAACTTAGTCCTTATATCAATCATGAGATCATGAATACTGTTAAACATTTTATTTTCTCGTTTTCCCTTCATTATGCGCATAATATCTCAATCACTTTGAATACCACATTAGACCAATGCATAAATATTCCAATATTCCATGATACAACATTATTTTGGAATCCCATTACATAAACACTTAATCATACCACCACATCGTTGTCATATTCAACATTGCCAATAGTGATCGCATGTAACTTCCCTTTGTCCTTTGCCTTCAGTGGTTGCTCATGTTGATCATCACTAACCCTTGGATTAGGGCATTTATTAGCATAATGCCCCATTTCCTTGCACTTGAAGCATTGAAGTGTTGGTTGTATGTTCTCTGCAGTGTTTGATTTATTCACTTCATTAGAACCCCTTTTTCCATTACTTCGACACTCAGCTGCTCGATGACCTTCTTTTCCACACTTAAAACATTTTCTAGTCCCTTTAAGACAATCTCCACCATGCTTCTTTCCACACTTTGTGCATAAGGAAACATTCATCTTCTTTTCACCATTATTCTGAGATTTCTCCTTGAACTCCATCTTTCGTTTCTTGTCAAACCCATGAGATGGATATGTAACACCAACTTCCATTTCTACCTTGATAGCACAACGCACAATTTCTTCATAGCTACTGAAGTCTCTTATAGCTAATGCCCTTCGAAGACTTGGTTTTAAGCCACTGAAAAATCGATCAACTTTACTTTCAGGTTGGATGATAATACCAGAAGCGTACCTTGCAAGTCTTGTAAAATTTGCTTCATAGGTACCAACAGATTCATCATCCATTTGCTTCAGTTCAAGAAACTCTTTCTTCATCTTTGTTCGGAGAATACGAGGGAAGTACTTATTGAAAAATAAGTTCTTGAACTCGTCCCATTCCATAGACTCAATTTCATCCCTTTGCCTCGTATTCTTAATAAGATTCCACCATTGATCAGCATCTCCTTCCAAACAATACACTGCTAGGATGACTTTATCATGTTCAGAACATTGAAGAACTGAAAATATCTTTTCAGTAGTACTAATCCATTGTTCAGCAACTAATGGATCAGTAGACCCACTGAAAGAAGGTGGACGCTGCCTTATGAAGGATTCAACAGAATGTTGCTCCTTCCTTTGCTTGTTTGGAAGTCCTGCATGATTCATAGCTTGAGAAAGTTGTGTGAGCATGGCTACAAGATTTTGCATTCCAGCTCCCATATCGTTTGGTTGCTCAGGGGGACAATCATTGCATTGCCCATCACATTCCGCATTAACACGGTTCCTTCGGGTTCCAGCCATCGTCTAAAACCCCAAAAGAATAGTATGAGAGGCAAAAATCATGCTAGGGAAAACAACATAATAAAGGGGTAGTACCTTCAATATCCAACATCTTAGGTTTAATTCTATGATCGTTAGCGTAATTCTAGTACTATAACCTATACGTATACTTATCCCTAGGGACATCCCTAGACATACCTTAGAAATATCTCTAGGGATCTCACTAACGTTTTCGCATCCTAGTTTCCAAAGGTTGACTAAACCTTTCCTCTGATACCAACTGCAAAGACCCGAAGCCTGACGTGCATGGACATTACATTACTTTTGCGGAATACTTAGTACATTACAAAAACACACACACAAGGATCGTAATAGTTTAGTGTCTTAGGAAACTCGGAACGTAATCTTCTAATCGTGGTGAAAGATCTTCAATATCTCCCATAAAGATCTTCCTTTTTTTTTTACCTAAAACCTTTCTTTATATCCTGGGGAAAAGAAAACATAAAAGGGTGAGCTCAAATGCTCAGTAAGGGTATACAAAAGAAAAAAAAATCAATCACATCATATTCATAAGAACATAACTTTTGGAAATCTAAACCAGCAAAAGAGAGCATAATTTCATAACATGGGATAAATCAGATTAGTGAAGTGAAATCCCAATAATCATAACTTAAAACATGAAACTTTGTGGCATACACACATAATCATAGAGAATCATTTCTTGTTAGTCAAGACTCATTGCCAAGACTATCTTAGTGGACAAAGTCCCTTTCTGAATCGAGTAACCCTCGTTTCAGTCCTGTTTCACTGAACCGGTATAACCTACCATTTCAGCCATGTCTATCTCATGAGATATAAAATCTTTACCCTATGCATTGGAGGGAGATATAGGTCCCACCCATCTCATAATGATACCATTCTTATGTGTGCCACAAAATCATAAATCATACATCATTTCGTAACCCATGTAATAAAATGGGATTCTTAAACATCATGCCATCAACATCCATAAACAATTGATATATTTTCATCATAAGAAAATTGAAACCATTTAAATCATAGAGACATTTTACATGAAACATACATATCAAATAATTTCATCTTAGATGGAAAATAGTTTTGAGGAAAAACACTTGAAATGAATTCTTGAGGAAAATATCCTTTCTTCTTTAAAATCATTTTCTTTTCACAAAATTTCATGAAATTTTAAAATATAAAGGCTTTGTTGAAAATAATCATGAAATATTGTAGAGGAATCTTCTTGAAAATGAGGTATTATGAAACCGTAAAAATCCATTCACGCCATATAAGTTAAAAAACATTCTTCTCGTACTTTTGTCGGAAAAGTCAAAAAGTACCTTATATGGTAACCAAAGGAAAGATTCCATTCATACAATGTGGTAAAAAGTCAATAAAGGGTAAAAATGACTTTAAACATTCATGGAAGAATGGTGAACATTTTATAAAAACATTTTTAGAAAACATGGTCGTGGATGATAAACGTAACCCCAGTAAATACTTACGTATAAGCAATCTCAGATAAAAATGAGATTGAATATTTATCCCTTACCTTAGGTCCGATTTTCTTCATAAGTGTCCAAACCTCCTGTATAATGATTTAAATAATGTCATTGACTTATTACAGAATCATATTCATTGTTATGATATCATATATGGTTCACTTATGACATTATATTACCCGTTCTTTTGTAAATTCCATGTTAAAGAAGCGTTTTGGGTAAAATCGTTTCATTTATCGTAGGTGTTTTGTCTTGTTGTTCTTGACATCATTATTACTTATATCATTATTTACTTACTTCCAGAATATAAAACATGATTTATATATCATATATATTCAGTATATATATATAATAGATAGATAAATAAAATGAAAAACACCGTTCATGGAGACGGTAGTCCGTACGTACGCATGAACGCTGTTTTCCTTTCCTTATTGTCTTGAAATGGAAGTAAGTAGTTGACATACATATATATATATATATATACATAAATCCAGTAGCTTTATAATGTCATATATTTCATTATTATTTCTTATATATACTTTATAATCATTCTTAAATGGTTAACATGGAGAATGAATCTCATCGTGTCGTGGAGACGGTAGTCCGTACGTACGCACGAGTGATGATATCATTTCTATAAATATTGAATTGAATTGGAGTGGATTATAAAATATATAAGAATCAATATGATGTTGTAATAACTATGTATAGTCATTCTTTACACCATTATACCCATCCATGTAAGGTGGTGGTGGAAAATAGATTACACCACGGCGTGGAGACGGTATTCCGTACGTACGCACGCGCGGTGATTTCATTTTTCCGTAGGATGGATAGAAGGTGAATTAGGGTTGTTTCATATTTATAATAACATATCAGTATGTAAGTAATACTGATGTTATTACTTTATCATGAAACAACTAAAGAAGAAGAAGTTGAAGAAGAAAGAAATTGAAAAGATCGGTAATGGATATTACCTCTTCTTTGGAACGCCTCTTTGAATCCTCCACTTAAGGAACTAAGATTGGTCTTTGGAGAAGACCAGGACCTCTAGGATTATTCTAGGGAAGTGGAGAGGAGAAAATGGCAGGGGTTGGCCGAGCTTGAGTGCTCAAATTGATGTGAGGAGGAGGGGGAGGAGGTTCCCTTTTATAAGGGAGGAGAGGGGCACCTTAGGAATATCTCAAAATATTATTTTATATTAAAGTCAAAATCGGTTTATAATGGTTACAAAGGGTCTTATTTCGAAGCTAAAGTGGGGATGGGTCGAAATCCTATCAACCAATAAGATTTAGACAAGTTTAGGGTATTATTTTAACCTTATCAATTAGATTTAACTCTAAGTTAAATAATTTAACTTTTACCGTGTCTTTTTGTTTTCTTTCACTATATGGTTAATACACTTACTATAACATGCCAAACGAACCCCAAATTGTTTATTATTAATATATATATCCTTATCTAAGTCATTTGGCCGAACCTTATATTTTTAGGAATAAAATAACAATTAATAATATAATATTTGATTTTAAAACTATTTTTGTGTCAATTTTGACACTATTTGATATATGATTTTTGTGAAAGTCATAACAGAATTATATGTTCGAACCAAGTTGATTAAATCAACACTAATATATCATAATAACCTATAAAATTAGTGGAATTCATAAAAAGTCTCAAATTACATTCATTTGAGCATTTATAACATCAATTATGTTAATATTTCCTTAAAAGGGTAATTACTGCATCATCGTTGTGTCATACATAAATTAATTTATTTAAAGTCTAAAAATTATAAATAAAATATAATTATGTAGGAAATCTTTTTAGCTTTCTAATGAATATTTATAGTCGAATTCATCTTATGTATAACCCCATATTAAAAATGTTTTAGTTATTAAACTTTGATTTTAACTATTTTAACTATTCATTAAATAAAATAATATTAAATGTCATAATCTAATCCAAGTGGTCCTAAATGGTCATATTATATTCATAAGGTTGTTTTTGGTCGAATTACACTTATCCAAAACAATTAGGACATGTGTTAGGGTAATAGTAATATCATATTTACCCTTAGTTACCCTATTTACTATTAGCCGTGGTAAAAAAAGTAAAAAGTTACTATTCACCAAAAATTATTTTCATCTCATTGAACCAAATTTTACTTACTGACATCAACCGTGTCTCTCGGATTTTTGAAATTCCATTCACAGAAGCGGTAAAATTAAGTTTTATGAAAAATTCAGTTTTTTTTAACTACCACTTAGTAGTTTCACTATTCATCAAAAATTGATGTTTTTCAGAACAATGCCAAAATTTCATCCTAAGCTATATTTCATATTCCGAATTCAAAAATGAAGTATATTTTACCAAATTCATAACATAAAAGTTGCATTAATTAATTTTATTATTAAATCCCGCTGTTAAAACAAATAGCGTGTTTTTAAGAAACAATATCTATCAAAAGATTGACACTTGATTATGCCTGGTTTAAATGTGAAATTACATCCAATGACCAACATTGTATTAAATTGTAAAAATATATTCTAAATATAATTTAAAACTACTCAAATTAATAATTTATCACTATTAATTATTTCGATTAAAAAAGTTGTTTTTTAATTATAATTTAGTAATTTTCACTATTCATCAGAATATGAAAGTTATCCGAAATGTATCAAAATTTCACCTTAGGCTAAATTCGATACTCCGAATCCAAAAATGAAATCCATTTTGAAATATAAAATTTACAAAATTTCAAAAAGTGGTTATTACTATTCATAATGGCTAGTTTTAATAACATTTTAATAGCATATCGCTGTTTAGTGAAACTCGTTATTTGCGTACTACACACGCTATCGAGGAAGGTCGCGATTGCGTGTAATGCAAGGCAAGTCAAGGATGCGTGTTGTGCAAGCTCCTTTTGGTGTAGCGTACAACACAAGACATTAGTGAAATAAAAAAGAATATTTTTCATAAAATCTCGGGCTGTTACATATAATACCATGTAGAAAACAAGCACGAGGCGCTTCATAACTTAGAAAGGCACCGAAACAAGATAGAGAGAGCATTCAACAAGAATGTTTTCCTTAGATCCTTCATCTATGGTGACATGATACTGGATCTTTGAGCACTAATGATACCTGGAAAAAATATACTAAAGTTATATCCCAAGTGTGAAGAACCATACGTTATCCATATCGTCTATTCCGATAGATTATACCTCTTAATCACCATGGATAGAGAGCATATCACACCTCTCACCAATTAGAAGTTTCTTAGGTATTACATAATGTGAAACATTTGGTCCAGGAATTATATGGTTAAACTATTTGAAATTAGTCCAAAATCTATATACATAAACCAGGAGTCTTGTTTTAAAATGTATGACCTTAAACTAGGATTCATGGTTAAAGATATGAAACCTTAAATAACAATAACCAGTTTTTGAGATCTAAATAATTAAACTAACAAAAACTCCTTATGGTCCAAGAATTATGAAATTAAACTATTTACAACAAATTTGGTCCAACTATTATGACTGTAATCTATTTGAATCCCCTTTGGTCCAATCATTATGAATTTAAACTATTTGCATCCCATTTGGTCTAAGCATTATGAACTTAAACCATTTACATCCCCTACAACCCAAAATCCATGACCTTAATCTAGTAGTAGCCATATTTTGAGTTGTATGACTATAAAATTAAAATCCTAACATCCTCAGTGATTGACATTAAGATGTAGTCTTACCTTGTGAAAAAAACATAATATACCTAACATACCAGCTGTGATAGAACCCAAAAACCAACTTCCTTGACACTTGATGATAAAATATTGCCTTACCCCATGACATAAACAAGGGATTACACCTTGTGACCATGGGATGCATCAATTCCCTGATTATATGGGACACCACCCCACTTCTGGCATCAGTATCCAATTATGCCACATTACAGAACTATGCGTGGCCTGATTCTCATTCCCATGGGATTTTTAGTGACACCTAGACCTCCCATATTCAAGCCCAGCCACCAGTTCACCATAAAACCTTCCTCGATAGGGCGGGGGGGGGGGGGGTGGTGATAAGATACACTCACCAAAATTTATCCCTTTGGCCTCAATTATGCTCCAAGAATTACAACCTTAAACAATGTGCAGTTTGTTTAATGATATTTATGTGGAACATCAGACTGTATCACCAAAATTTCACATTAGGTTTTACCTATTTCATGCCAAGAAAATAACCTTAATAAAAACAATACCTAAGTAAAATAATCATGAATTTAAACTATTTTAAAAATTACACTTGGTCATAGTAGGATGACCTTAAACTACATAGTCAAAGTACTTCTGTATGATGTCTAAAATATGGAATATATGTCCCATCCTTATCAGAAAGGATAACCCTTACAATTTTTGGCATTGGTATTCTACCGTACTATATCTCTATAACTATGTATGGATTGATTCCCATTATCATGGGATATATAGTGATGCTTAAACCTCTTATCTATGGTCCCATCTGTGAGCTCATCAAAAAACTTCCCATTACGTATGTCACTATCACTCCCAAATTCCCCTAGGATTCATCTTTAGGTATAATTCCCAATCATATTCCATGAACCATTAGTGGGTCGAGATTCCCTTATGACCTGAAATGAGAAAGAATAACAAGAGGATCAATGTGAAGTACCCACACATTTCCTCATCACACAACATTAAACTGTGACTTTAACCTATTTAAAAATGGTACACCTCATATGATAAATTTGGGTTGAAAAAAAAAATAATGTCCTTAGCACACAACATTGAAATGTGGTCTTACCCCATATAAAATTAGGATTCCTCATATGAAACATATAGGATGAAAAAAATTAACGTCCTCATCACATGAAATGAAACCATGGCCTCACCACATAGAAATTTGGGATTCATTATATTGAAAATGTGATATGATTCAGTGTCCTCATTAGAGAGGAAGCTTCCCTTTTGGTGTCAGTCTTCTACCGTACCATTTACCAAAACTATTTGTGGCTTTATTAACCTTATAATGGGATATATAGTGACACATATAACTCTAGTATTTGGGCCTAGCCTCAATACCAACTCATTTTTTGCATCTACCCCTCATAGAAACCTTACAAACTTAAATAGTGTACAACTAGTTTTGGGATCATTGTGCATGGTGTGAAGCCCCCTTGACTCTTTCACTTCAGGTTTTAACTTACATAAACCACCCAAGAATCCTCAAATTACATGTACCCCTCCTGGTCCAAGAATTATGACTATAAACTATGTGCATTCTTCCTTTTTATAGCCCCATATTCACATAGATTTCTTCACCATTAGTGTGTTAGTAAGCTAATGGCCTCTTCTCTTTCTCATCACATCCTCACTCAAGAGGATCACCTCTACCGACCTTTCCCTTATACCACACTGAGATCCAGAACTATGTGCTGCTTGATTCCCAATATCATGGGATATATAGTGATGCCTAAATCTCATATCCAGGTTCCACCACCACCGTTGACTCATAACGGGGAATTTCCTCTCCAAGTATAATGATGTCGACTTAGGTACGATTTGTCGAGTGTTTTGTGGAAGAGGGTTTCTTTGGACCTCATTTCACATCAGGTTATCACCCTTTCATGCCACACAAGCCTCATTAGGACACCCACTCCATTTGGTCCAAGACTTATGTTTTTAAACTAGAAGAAACCCCTTTAGTCAAATATAAATGAACTTAAACCTGTAACCACCCCTATAGTCCAAGAACTATGACCCTAAACTAGCAGTATCCAAAGTACAAGTTGTATGATTTTATATTGAAAATCGCAATGTTCTCATCACATGATGTTAAACTTTAGCCTTACCCCATATGAATTCAGGATTCCTCATATGATAAATATGAGATTAACCAAACCAACATCCTCAGCACATGGTGTTAAAATATAGCCTTACCCCATATGAAACCAAGATGCTTCATATTATAAATATGGGATGAAAAAAAACAATGTCATCAGTTGACTATGTTAAATTGTAGACTTACCCCATATAAAAATGGGATGCCTTATATGATAAGTATGGAATGAATAGAATCAATTTCCTCAGTGCATGACATTAAAATACAATATTTCCATTTGTATTGAATATAGGATGATTCATATGACAAATCTAAGATGATTATATATCCTAGAAAGAGAGGGAACTACCATAACCAACATTTAAATTTTACTACACTAAGTTCTAGAACTACATGTGGGTTGATTCCCATTATCAAGGGATATATAGTGACACTTGGATATAATATATGGGGTCCAACCCTATCACCAACTCATTTCATGGTCTCCCACTCTAGGCTAGGTTTGATTCTCACCCATAAACCTACTCATTAAGGGAGTTTGAGAACATGGAGGAACAACACCAAAGGCACTCAATATTTGCTCTGGGATATTACCCACTTTCACTTTCACACTTATAAATTTCTTTGATTTGGATAATCTTCATCCTTATGATCTTAATGAGGTCCCTTATAGTAATGGTTCCAAGAAAAAATGGCTCACCTACTATCCTAGGATCATTCCTCATAGGATCCTCAATAATATATAGTGGTTCCCTTATTTTAAACTTGGTCAATGGTTAATCTTGCATTTGTTCACCCCATTCTAAACTGACAAAAATGTAGAATCTATGTTTCAAACATGGTAAATGGGTTTTCCCCATTCATTGGTAATACTCTTTTTATTAACAATCTCATGAAAGTCATGATATACCCACATGGGATTTGTTGGTTTATTACCCCCTTGTCATGTTCTCCTCTGTAAAAAATGGGGATTTCACACTGCTACCTGTTTCTCATATTGAGAATGGCTCATGGAGGATTATGAGTTGGGAGGAAGTTTTCCTCAAACAAGGTTGAGACACATGGATTCACATCTATGGGTTGAAATATAAGACCTTAAACTACGATCCCAACTCTAAGTGTCACAAATTTAATTTGTGTGCAATTCATATTGGGGATGCTTTGTGTGGCACCAGGTCTCCGTAGCCCTAAATTCATTTTAGGTAACCTTCCTTCTATTCTATGCATAGTCTTTTGATATGAACTCCCCTATGGTATATAAATCATGAAATTAAACTATTTCTAGTTTTTTTGAACTCTATAAACTTAAACTATGAGACTAGGTCTAATAATCATGAACATAAAATATGTATAAGATGTATTTGGGATATTCTATGTGGCATGGACTTTTGGGATCCTCATTCATCTCCGATTATATGCTCTCTATTATACACACATCCACATTGAGACACAAAACCCCATGGTCAAAGAATCATGAACTTAAATAGTGTGTGAATCTCCTTAGATTCTTTTTCTTGGGGAAGTGTTTCATAGGAATACAATTTCCATAAATTTTAAACCCTTCAGCATCATAAAAACTTTTATAAGGGGAATACCTCTTGGGTAAAATCATTAAGACCTTAAACTATTTATAGCGCTATGGTATAATATTAATGAACTAAAACTTGGATTTATGGTCCGATCATTATGAACATATACTATTTGAAACCCTGTGGTATGAGCATTAAGATCCTAAACTATTTGAAACTTTTTGGTTTGACTGGTATGACCTTAAAATACCAAAGGCAAGATACCAAATAGCTATTAGGTTGAAAAATTGTATGAGAAACTGGTGGATGAGTTAGAATTACCCCATCAGGTCACTCTCACGAATTGGATAGAAATAAGGGGATAAAAAAAAGAGGAACAATGCCTGCAGTGACCCACTATAGACCCTGATAGAAACAGAGCTGTTCTCACCAAACCCATAAGTTATAAAAAATTTAGATCCAAATCTTAATATCCCTTTACCGTACAATCTCATTTGGTTTTTAACCCCATTGTGTTAACCTCCTACCCCCTATCACCATGGATGAGTAGGTGTTGTTTATGTTGTTTAACATGTCATGATCATAATATGATAAACTATGCCACACAAATCCCAATATTTTGAATTTTAATTGTGTGATTCATCATCCTCACCGTATGATGTTAAAATGCTTGTATATCATCCTTAACATATGATTGTAAACTGCGTGATCATTATCCTTATTTTGTGATGTAAAATGGTGAATCATCTTAGGCCCTCACCTATGAAGCCTCTTTACCTCTTTGGTTCTAGTCATAAAATGGATTGTTCATGTTATCTAACCATTTATTTGAATCCAATAGGATACTCTCCTTGGTAGATAAGTCTAAACTTTGTTCATAATTACACACCTAGCCAATGTTATCAAAGCCATAGTGGCATAATTTCAAGAGTTTTAAATTACATTTAAACATTCTATGAGTTCATCTCTATGTTTTAATATCCTGTAACTTGGATCGCTATCATATTCCATGTATGAATGTGTCGCCTTAACATAAATGGTTCCTACCCACAATAATTCACTTACCATCCTGGGAACATTCCAAGAAATAATTATGATTTTTTTGAGATCAATACTATTTTTCCAACATGGTCAGTGATTGAATCTCTTTTTATTGTTCCTATCCTCAAAACAACAAAAACATATTCTATGTTTCAAACATGGTAAATAGTTATCCTCTATCATTACACCACCCCATATGTGTTACAAATCCTAGGCATATTTATCTGTGCTCTTCATCCCCCCATTTTTTTGGGTAGAATTAAAAACCCTTAGATTTAACCCATTCATGCACTAATTCACATTAAGAAATCAAATTGTATGTGAAAATATTCTCATGATCCATCCTAAATATTCTTGGTTAGGAAACTCTAAATGGTTGATAAAAAATTTTAGATCCCAAGTGTTTAACCCTTGGATAATAATATCATATAAATGAGAAATCACCTATTTTTCCCTTTTTTCCCACACCAATCATGACCCATATGGTCTTAGGGATTCATTATTGCTTTCCTTTTTAATATTTTTAGAGATTCAACAATAAGAAAAATATTTAAATCATATAGGGAATTTAAATAAATCCGCTAAAATTTTGGAGATTATTCTATGTGTTGGAGCCTCTCCTTTATTCCAAGATAAAGTAAATTTCCCTTATTATCAACCCCTATGACCAAGTGATCAAGCTCATCCAGCCACTGTCGAGTAGCCTCCAGTGTCCATAGCTGCTCTACTAGATTGTTCAACTACAATTTAGTGACAGAGAAAACGTTTTTGTCCATGATTCACTCTCGATCCCACTCAGCTTGGGAATCAGCCACCATAGATTCCATCTCCATTACCTTTTCCTCAATTTCTACAAATTGAACCCTTAGTTGGCCGGTGATCACTTCTTGAGTTATGAAACTGGTCATATGATCTTGCACTTACCCTTCTAGGAAATTTATCTTCTCTTCAGTAACCTTGAGATCTTGGGTTCAGTATTCATTCTTCCTATGCTAGGATACATAAAAAATGTTCCACTAAGAATGTTCCTACATGATGGTAAAGTATCAATATTATGAATGGATGATTCTATATTCCACCCCACCAGTTCATAGGTGTACTAGCCAATGGTGGAGATATCCCTCTTGATTTGGAAGATTAACTAACGGAGTGTAGGTGATAAAATTATAAACACTCATCCACAACCAGGATATGATGACACAATTATCCTTCGAGAAATCAAAGCTATATTCTTTAAAGTCCTATAGTGGAAAAATATTGTATAGAGGAAGACCTCCAAAAACTCAGTGGTTGAGTAATCTTAAGAAGATCCTCAGTTAATATGAGCCCCAGGTGCAAGGAAATATTGTCTTATCCAGACCCCTCTCTTAGAGGTGAAGACCCAACTAACTTTTATGGAACTTATGAGGAAATATTGGCTACCACAAACTCCTGAACCACCTCCACTGGTGGCATGATTTCGTCCACCTTCATTGTTTTCTTAGCTCTAACAACCACCAAAGATGGTACTTCTGAGATATGCATGTCCATCGTTATCTCCCTGATCATCTCTATTCCCAAAATTATTTCCAAATCCTCCATTGAGGCTTTGGCCCTAGAATCCCCCTCCTGTGGCACTTCAATAGTTGGATCACCCACTACAACCTCTTCAACCACATTCGTTAGAGGCTTAGCCTCATCTACCACTACTTCCCTAGACTCGATCATTGTCATAGTTGGATGTGACCCAAACACAGTTTGATCTAACATTTAAGTAATAGGGTTAGATGGGAATAAATTATAAAAGGAGAAAAAAGAAGAAAAAAGAAGAAAAAAGTGAAAAAGGGAAAAGGGATTACAAGAGCAGTACTGCCTGACGAGCAACCCATAAAAGTTCTTGGGAAATCCCCCTAAAAAATTCCTTGTGTCTATTGCCTTAGTTACATACACCAATTCAGCTGATGGTTTGACACCTATAACCTCAACATCTGGGAGATACCCTAAACTTTCCCCCGCAAGGGTCGGGTCACTCTCTCCCTCTATCATATGTTTATCACAAACCTCACCCTTGTCCATAATCTCCAACTCCTACAAAAGTAAAAAAGGTTTTAGAAAGTAAGTGTAAAGGATGGGTTATATTCATGGTGCACAAGATTATGATTTAACTATTAAATGACATAGCCTCTATAACTAATAAAGTCCCGATAGGCATAATTTCCCTAGTAATCCTCATCCAAACTCTCTTATAGAATTTCCCTAGTATCTAGATCACTTGCTAGGAGATATGGAGAATAGGTCATTCCCAAAAACACCTTCACCCAGTTGGTCATGGGATACATAGTGTTGTGAGAGATTATCAAGTCCTCTAACTTTTCATTTTATTATATCACTTTGTCATGGGAGAAATGGAAGCCTGACCTCATGTGGCCCATCCTAGTGACTAATATCCATTCATCGTGAAGACAATACCATACCCCATGGGGAGAGGGGACATTCTTGTGAATTATTTAACTCTCCTAGGTGTCAGGAAAGATAGATCAACTAGGAACATTCAGTAGGTGCATTAAATTCCTCAGTCCTTGGACGTGTTCCCTCAAGATTTCCTCATAAGGTCATACTTCCTCTCATAAATACTTTCCTATAAGTGTCAAGCTTGTTTCTATTCCCCTCCCTATAGATTCCACCTATACAGGGCTAGGAATTTTCTTCTCTATAGCTATTTCTCCACCCACTAGTTTGACCCTACCTCCATATAATTCCATACCCCCCGCTCTCCCTCAACTCCATGAGTATTCTACCTTTTATTCTTCATCATATTGAGTGGTCCGCTACCTTAGTATGTCCTCGATATATGTTCTCTCCCAACTCCGAACATAATCGTGGGTGAGCCCATAAGTAGTGGTAGGTGGTGGAAACTCATTTAACCCATTTACATATTTATGAACAAACATGTTCCATATATTCTTGGGGATTTATGGTTAAAATTTTATATATATTTTCATAAACACCCTCATGGTATACTATTGGAGACATCAAAACTACCTCGTGAAGTAATGTGGTATGCACAACTCACATATCACCTTGCAGTCCACCCTTGTCACTAGTAACCTACCTTAAAAGGACAAGATGTATGACCACTATTTTATGGTCCCTATACCATAATCAGTCACCATACCCATGATAAGGGGAAATAAATTAAAGATGAAGCATTCCACCAGTCTAATCCTTGCCTGCACGTCGACCGAGCCCAAGTAGAGAGGGAGACTCATGGAGATGTTCAGGATTGATGGTTGAATGTTTGGGATGAGTAGTGAGATAGGGTTTAGATACTCATATCCCCCCATATGCATGGCTACCCAACCATACACTAAGTTTAAGGGTCTGTACACATAGAGAGGAGTCTTCCCCTAAATGATATGGTGGTGCACCTTATACTACTTCCCCAATAATGAGACAATCAAGTTATTGTGCCACCCTATTTCCAGTACTGCTTCTATGATGAAGGTGTTCAGATGCACCCCCATGTGCACATCCCTCATCAGGATCATCCATCCATAGATCAACATAGCTATAAACCCTAGTAGCCTGACTATAAGATCCTTATACTTCACACTATAACCCAACAACTACCACTGGATTGCCTCTAGAATCCTCCAATATGAGTCTTCCTTTCTTTTTTGGAATTCCTTAGGGCATTGGTATAGCCTCTTTGGTATCCTGTCCACTGGTTCGTTCAATAAATATCTAAATCACTTCTTGAAAGGTATGTCCTTCATCCCTGGTTTGTTCTCGCTTTCCCCTACACCAAGCACAACATCACCCTTGCTATTGCTGGAAGCTGATCCTAGTTCTCCAATACATTCTCTTTAGGGAGGAATTCATCATACATGGACCCTTATATTAGGATCCTAGGAATATATTAGATAAACCATATGTTGATACCAGAGACATCATGGTGTAGATGAAATGTGTTGGTCCCTAGTGACCATTAGGTCAACTACTCCGACATGATGTCCGGTGATGGTAGATGTGGAAATGTGATGACTATAACACCTTGTAAAGACCGACCTACTTTAGCTTCACCTCAAACTCGTAGAAATACATACATTCCCATTATGACTAGGCCCATTCATCCATGAAATTTCAATCCTAGAATAGGTCCCATGATTTTTTACACCCCTTGAGAGGGTTCCCCAAGTCCAACTTGAGAATAATCTCATAATAATGGGGAGAAACCTTTGCCTCCAATGCCTACCCATTTATGTTGTTCAGATGATTAAATAGGGTGTGAATAGTGAGAGACACATGGTCCTTCATGATTTGGCCTTCGAAAGACCTGTGCCACTGGTACTTTCTAATAATGTTTCTGAACTAGTAGGTGGGATCATCCTGAATAGCACTAGGGATGAGTACATCTTCCCTTAGTCCAAAACTATACAACATCAACCTCTTGTACATTAGGAATTTCTATTGATACTTTGTTAATAGTTCACTAAGCATGTCGTGACTTGAATCAGTTCAGAATCTCTCCCTGAGCATGAGGTATTTAACCATATCCCTTCTTCAGTTAGTAAAAGATTCAGAACCATCGACCACCATTGATCAAGAATTTAAAATTTTTAGAATCTATTTCATAGAGGTTATTTCATAGAGGTTATCTCACAAAGGTCGAGTTCATGGATGTATGTTCTTAGAAGCTTGTTTACAGAAGTCTGGTAATGGAACCACTACTAGAAAAAAGGTGAGTTTCACAAGTGGTGAGGATCGTTATCATAAAACACTCATGAAGGTCTTGAGTTTCAAAAAAATAGATTAATGTAATATATTTCATAAAAATATTGTGGCCCTCTAAGATACCACCACCCCTATTTATAGGCATATGATAAAACCATGTTTTGTAAGTAGGGATTTCCAATAACCAATTTTTGGCAGTTTTCCCTCAGAACCTGACCCTCCTTTCCCTCATCGGATCTAATACTAAGGGCGGGGGTGGGGGTGGGGGGTGTTATGATGCTCTAATATGCATTTAATGGGATAGGTTGATGAAGGAATGGCCTTTTTTAAGTGAATTTGGGCCAAAAGGCCCAAAAATCCATTTAAGGTACTGGTTTGTGAAGGTCAGAATCTTTGCGAAAGAATCCAATTTATAGATGTCACTAACCATGTAGAGACATGATGATAACCTCTATATAGCATAAGTCTAGTTCATAATACTCCATTTCACTAAAGTCCTTAAACATATGGAGATTTGATAGTAATATCTTCACATCATAAGTTAGGTTCACAGAGATCCATTTCCTACAATTCACAAGTGGCATAAAGACTTGAAGGAATCCTACGTGCAACATAACATTGGTTCAAAGAACCCCATATAATTTTGAAGATCAATATATTTAAATAAAGCCTCCATATTTTGTGAAACCAATTCCCTTTCCTCCACTAGGCCTATAAATACACATAATATCCAAATATCAAAGGAATACAACCTTAAAACTTCTGATAAAATCTCTGAATTCATGATACTGATAAGCTTTACAAGAGAAAGAGTAGATGGACCTCTAAAGGTAGACATATTTAGTGAAACAACCTCCAATGAGTTTTCTATAACCTCATACCATGGCGGAGATTCCTTTTGAGAAGGTACATGGACTTTGTGTAAGAAGAAATTCCTTTGGGTATCTCAGTGTTTTCCAAGATAACTATCCTTCATAAAACCAACCCCAGGGGAACCAAGACTTTACTCAGAGGCAGGATCACCCTATTTCATGAAAAATATTATTTATTGAGACCCTTGAACTCTGTGAGACCATTGGACTTCATGAATCCCTGAAATTTCATAAAACCCAAACCCTTTCAATATCCATCCTTCAATTCTCATTATCAAATGTCCTTTCAGATAATACCCTTTCACAAAAGTTGAGGGCCTGGGGTCCCCATACCAATCCAGGAACGGTTCAACCACGCACCAAGTATCCATGTAACCAGTACCACCTACTCTACCCATTAATTCTAAGAATATTTACCCTAATTACTATTAATCCAAAGAATAAACACCCTAACAATTCGCCTCCTGATTTACACTCCTCTATGATTGTGGTTACGCCATGACCTACATGGCTGTGCATGAGCAGTGGACACATAAGATTTAAAGGAGGCATCATTGAGGGAAATAATATAACAATCTTGGTAGAGATTCCTTTTCATGGATCTTCCTCTCACCTTGATATGAACCCCTCAGGGTGTAATCCCCATCCACATCCAAGATGTATAATGTAAAACTGGCCAACTCCACATCCTAATCATATGATGTTAGACTGCACAACAACATCCTCAAAACATGACATAAAACTATAGCCTTAACCTTTATAATTAACACATGATTCCATATATATGATCATCATGGGATTCCAATCCTCCCCTTCTATGGGATGTAACCCTACAACCAACACCCTTAGAAAGATTTCATTTATAATCCCCACACTATCCCTAGTTGACACTCCTTATGTGATATGTTCCTCCTTACCACATGATGCTAAAATACGTGAATCAGTCCAGTCACATGACCTTAAACTAAAATATTGAACTACATGTATTTTGATCCCTATTTACTGATAGGGTATATAGGATACCTACATGAGGTTCAATCCCAAAATCCATCCAAGTGTGAAATCTCCCCCCTTGGGTTAACAGAATCCACTATCCAAGTATGAAATCTTCCCCCTTTAGGGGATACAATCCATCCTCCAAGTGTGAAATATTACCCCTTGGGGTGACACACTCAACTTTCCAAGTGTGAAAAATCCCTCCTCTGGGGGACACAATATATCAAATCCATGTGTAAAATCTTCTCCATTTTGGGGAAACACTCCATCAAATCCATGTGTGAAATCCTACCCACTGGGGACACACTCCACCACCTTTTGAATGTGAAATCACCCCCTGGGGATACACTCATTTATAAAACTATCTCTGTAAGATATTAAAATAGTGAACAAACTATCTCCATAAGTCATTAATCTTGTGAGCAACCCATATCCAAAAGAAGTTAAACTTTTGAACTGATCTAAAATACCTTCCCCATGTAATAAACATGGTATGCCTAAGGTAAAAGCCTTGAAATAATTATGAACCTAGTATCAACTAACTTGTAATAATCACAATACGCCTTCAGTTATATTCCTAATATTCCTCACACATGAGATGCCCTCAAAAAGAGGAATACATTACTGGTTCCAAACAAACCAAACATAGAAACATGCCTAATGTGCCCAACATTAATATGTCATAGGATAGAAGTTTTCTTCCCCGCTGATACAAAAGAAACTTAAATAAATTGGTTCCCACCTTGAGATGGAACTAGTGTTGAGTTTCATAAACATGAATTAAATCTATGAGGGAGACCCCGCACTATGTGATGAGCTCCAAGGAGTAATCCATGGAAAGAGGAACTGGCACCCCATCATCCCATTTTGATCAAGGAGCCAAAATCACTGATTGAAGTGATGGATGCTATACAACCTTATAAAGTGGGAATGTAGGGTAAAAAGAAACACACATGATTCACTAGACTTGGAGAAAAGTGTTGGAAATAGTAAGCACATATTGGCAGAAATGAGAATCCATCATGTGTGACATGTGATTCTGATCATCCCATGGATACAAGAGAGAGGTGGGATTATTTTTACACTTAATGATCTTTATAAAACTCATCTGAAGAATATTGAAAATGATATAGTGGAGCTTTAGTTTAATGTAAACTCAGTTTTACATCTTTTTTTTGTATTTTAGTTTTTACAAAGTTTTCATATTATCATTCATAGATATTCTCATACAAGGGTTTTAATTACTTTTTATACATCTAATAATTATTATTAAACATTAAAAAAACCCTTTAGTAGTATCAGAGGAGTTCTATGGATTGATTTTTTGTAGGTTATGTTGAAATGAAGAAGAGAATAAAAAAGATCATTCCCTTATTTCCAAAAATTTAATTTATTAAATAGGTTTACCCTTACACAGCTGGGCTACTTAAAGGTAACTAACACCTTACCATATAAAACAAATATGCATAAGGGTGACGAAGGAATTACCTTTAGACTGAGTTTTTTGTGCAAGGGTCACCAAAACATGAATTTATATGAAGTAAGGGTAGTAGAGTTTTTAAAAGGGTTATATAAAGGTAATCGAAAATGTACCCTTACATGTAAAAGTATACTACAATGGTAATTGAATAGTTTAACCTTATACGTAAAGGTAATAAATCCACTATGTAATGTTCCTTCATCCTTACCTTTATATAGTGTAAGAAATTTGAATATTACCTTTATGAAAATGGCATGCTTAATGGTATTACCTATACCTGAGGTGCTACGTAGAGGATGTTTCCTCCTTAACCTTATGAAATTGGCACTATATATGGGTATTACCCTAACACAAAGAATTTTTTTAAAGGTTTAAGATAGTCATCCTTATAATTAATGCATAAGTAAGGGTAAAGGGAGGATACCCTAATATAGGAATGGGTTCCTCCATAAGGTGAAACATAAAATATTTTAATTTTTTTTTCAATCTTTAATGGTTTAAATGGTATATAAAATGTTAATAAATAATTATAAAAGGTATTTATGGAATATTTAATTTTTAAGGAATTTATAAATAAATAAATAAATTATAAATGGTTTAAAATTATATTAATTAAATGTTTTTGAAACCTTTTATTCCAAAATATGAAATGTTAATATTTGAAATAAATTTTAAAATATATGTAAAATATTATGATTTAGAAATAAAATTATTTATTTATAAATCATAAGAAATAATTTATAAGGGGATGATATTAATAATAAATTATACAACAATATATGATAAATGAAGGATGGGTAAAAAGATGAAACTATATTAAATCAAGTATTTGGGATTCTAAGATAACATGTTGTGAATGATGATTCACCTGTTTGATCAAAGAGGGAATAAAGAAATATAGAGGTCATAGGGATATGAGATTATCTAGTGAGGAAAGTGTACGAAAAGTAGAGGGAAATGTAATAACTGACCATAGAGAAAAACTCAGCATATTATGAAATAAGGCAGTTATAGAAGGATGGGTAGGAGTCTGTTAGGTGTGGAATGAGTGGAAGACATCCATGAAAGAGTAAAATTTATGGGAGGAGCATGTTTTAAAGGGAAGACAGTTAAAAAAAGAATTAAACATAAAGGGGAATTACTTCACAATTAGTATATATATTAGTATATATATTATTGTCATGTGTTACAATATAAATCATATAATATGACTCTCTACATCATAAGACAAGATATGGAAATTTAATGATTAAAAAATTGAACATTGTATCATTATAGTGGTATGACTATATTTATTTTGGGTTTCAAAGGATTGTATAACACATATAAAAGGTTGTGAAAACAAATAAGAAACCCTAATATAGGAATAGATTTACAAGAAACTAAAATCATGCTATGGTAAAATAAAGAAACGATGTTTTGTAAAATACACCCTAGTTTTTCTGAGTCCATATTCCTTTTCCATGGTTAATAAAGATCACATAAGAGGAATTTGAATGATATCCCTCATCTAGAGGTTTCCACAGGCTATGGTGAATCGCTCAATGCTTAAGTAGGATCCTCCCTTTACCCATGAAATTTTAGTGTCTTCTGAAGGTGATGGGTAATGATTATGAGAGCAACAAGATCTGGTTAGAGTATTAAATAAAGCATAGGCAAGCCAATATACCTTCAATTTCATGACAATTTAACCTTTAGATGCCACCTAAAGAAACTCATTTAAGGTATATTAATTTACTCATGTACTATAAGACATGAGTAAATTTCACTAGACCTATTCATGCAGTTTTTACATGAATACATTAATATCTTAACCATTTCATCACATTGAAAATTAATATAATGATATCCATAAGTGGAATATTTTTGAATGTTAACTTTTAATATTATAGTTTCATCCATATCAAAGGGTATGACATAACTATATTTTAATAAATTATATGCTCATCAAATCACTTTGAATTTCTATAAAATTAGGATGTCATCCCATATGATATCCCTATACCATACACTATGACATTGGAAAATAGTTTTCACATAAATTTCAGGCTTTAGGGAATATCTCCTTTAGTTTTAAGGTGAAACATAGTTCATGAATATGAGTTTCAACATATCATAAAATATTTTATGAGATACCATAAAATACAATTTTTAATTGTATTAAGAAGTATTCTTGGAAAACAATTTAAGATAACCAAATTATTATTTATTGCGAGTCATAATATATGATATCGTAGCCCATAAATTTTATCTATGATATATGATATCAGAGTGATAGAGGGTCTTACAATAAGTCTTGACAAGGGAAATGATTATATAATATTATATTATATAGGTGTATCATTTGATAAAATATGGTTAAATTTTTTTTTTTATATGGAAATAATAAATGTGACAAAATTTATAAATTGTCTACAAATTTAGAATTATTAGAAATATAAAATGTTTATTTTTAATTTATTTAATGTTTTTAAATACCACTTGAAATATAAATTGTTCAAAACTCATTTTATTAAATTTATAGGTAATATTTTATTAAATAAATATGAATAGTTCATAACATAACTTTATAATAAACCTAATTTTTTTGAAGATAATATATTAGTCTAAAGCAGATATATTAAACAGAAATTGTTTTAAAATTTAAAATATTTTAAACTTTATGAACATTCAATGATTATTATAAGTTTTCATATATTATATTATTAAACTATGAAAATTTTATTAGTCTCATACTAAATTTATAAAATGTTCATTTATTTAATTTTTTGAATATTCTTCAACATGTGATGTTTATAAATTTATCTATTAGTTTGATTTGTCTAAAATTCTTAGATGATTTTATTAAAAGTAAATACCATGAATTAAAGGAGTTTCATGCTAGGTATTTTTTATTGTTTAATATAATACTCTTCCTAGTTTAATTTTTTTGTTTATTATAATTTCAATGTAAAGATTTATTGTATATTATTACATATTTAAATATAAAATTATTTATTAAAGTTTAAATCAATTTTGACATTACCAAAATGAGATTTTATTGTATAAAACATATTATTTAATGTTTTTCATAATAAGTTTCCCTATACATTATTCTTTTTAGGGTGTTTTGGGGCGATTTACAAACCTAAGGTGTAAAGTGACCCAATTGAAAGTTACAATGTCATAGCTAGGTGATCAACATGCCTTAGAGGGATTTTCTTGGGTAAAAACTCCCATTTTGATGGAAAATATCTAGTGGTGGAGATTTTGGGTATATCCAAATTTTGGGGGGATCCAAATGACATCCTACTACGCCTTGGTCTAGATTTGTTGACTGTTTTGGGACGACCATAGCGAATTCTATATGATGGCGCATTCCATGGTCTGAGGAGAAGATCCCTGTCATAAATGGTGATGGAGAATGAAATTATAGTGTAAAAATTGATCGGTTTTCTACTGCATTTTGATGGGGGGAACAACACCATGTTAAAAATAGACCACATCATTGTGTGATCGTGCTGAGATTAAAAAAATAAAATTATTATTCTACCCCAATTTGATTTTAATATCCCATACCTCATTTAATCCCAATTCTCAATCCTTAAATACTCCATCACACCAAAAAACCTCTCCCCCTATTTTATGATTTATTTTATGGGGGTTTCTCTAAAAAATGTAACATTCTAGGATTTAGTGATATACTTTTTTAAATTTAATTTCTTTGATAGATTACATTACATGAAAAACCTAGTTTAAAAGATCCCTGAAAGCCTATTTACCTATTATTATGTGAAAATTATATCATTTTTTAATTAATAATATAAATATTATCATAGTTTGAGATTTTTGGATTTTTTTGAGGTGATTGATTTTTTAATGAATAGTGAAAAAATACTGATTTTTGTAAAATTGTAATTTATTTTAATCAGAAAAGATATGTAATGATTTGAATTTAATACAAAATTAACATAAGAATAATTTATTTAGAAATAAGATAAATAATTAAATTTTAATTATCATTAAACCTAATTTTGGTATATGTTCTTTTTTGGACTAAAAAACACATATTCATAGAATTTTTTTTCATTGTGTTTTTATGTTAAAATAATTTATTGCACTTTCGTGAATAGAATTTGATAAAATCGATTAAATAATTAGAATAATAAATTTAAAATTGGGTAAATAGGCCTATTTTATTTTTGGTCCTTTTGAATAGTAACCTTGCTTGATATTTGTCTCATTGGTGTCAAATGGGTAAAATAGGGTTAAAACTTTGTGACAAGGCTTTAAAATTTCTCTAAAAATTGAATTTATCCTACTATATGAATTAATTCTTTGTATTTAAATCAAATTATTGAAAAATATGGCCAATTTGTGTCATTTGGATTTGATATTTTCCTTTATATTACTTTAAGAATAGTATAAAAAATGCCACACTATTGATTTTAATATCACTAATATTTTTCCATAAGCATAAAAGTGGTTATTTTTGGTTTTAAAGGTTAATTTGAAATATGAATTAATTTTTTTAATATGTTATTTTATTTTTAATTTTTAGTGATTGAATAATTAACTTAAATTCTTATGTAACCTCAACATAATATTTATTCAATTAATAGAAAAATAAAATTAACAGTTTTAAAAATATTAAAATTAACACAATATGGATGAATTAGTTTGTTTCACAAATTTTATGGATTAATATATCATATTAGGGATATTTTAAATTATTATTGTCTAATTAAATTATTGTATTGTTTTCTTTAATGTCAAATTAAATAAATAGTTTCGAAAATGACATTATTGATATTTTATGAAAAAAATATTTTATTAAATTATTAAAAAATCATAAAAATATTTAATGAGGATAAAGAGTATACTATATGGTCTAAAATGTCATCCCTTGAAAATTTATTATCCATTTTAAACTTATAAGTAAAATTATAACCCTTTAATACTGAAATAGTTGTTACTATATTTGTGGTTAAAAATGGTTAATGAAAGGGTTAATAAAAAAAAAATTAAGTTTAAAATGATTTATAAACCTGTATAAATGTTATTTAATTATTAACTTTTTTCAATATACTCCTTATATTTTAATCCTTGTCATTTTGGGGCCAATTGTACTTGAATTAGACTTTATTATATGTCATTATGTGCCCCTCCCCTCACTAATAAAAGGACACACCATATCTGTTTAAAAAAAAACACTGATCCATATATCTCTAAAAAACCATACCTAATTATCTTATATACATAACTATACACTAAAAATAGTTTTTATACTTTTTAAAATACTATTATAAGGGTCCTAAAGATGGGATCTTAAGGAAGCCTACTAAAGAAGTGGTAGTCGTCTTGACCAAATATTCCATGTTTATTTATTCTTATAATTCCTATAAATATTTTTTAAACATATTAAAATAATAAATAAAATATAATAAATATCATTATATGTTTTTATGATTGTGGGAAAACCATTTTCACCTCTTTTCCATCCTATGAAAACTGAAAAGATTGCTCGTCCGTATATAAGACTTAAAGCCTCCACATAGCGGTGTAATTATTTTTTTATAACCACATTATTTGGATTGTTATAAATATATGACTAATGAACGTATTTTGTAACTATGAATTAATTATTATTATGTAATTATAATAACATATCTATATTATTATTTTTAAATCCATTCAAAATATGTCTCTTCTACATACGTGTAGACCACCCCCTCCACAAAGTGATGTGATCCATTTTTCATTTTCAATTTATAGGGATAGTAATAAGGATAGATTTATTGAATATATAAGTTATATATGATTTAAAAATGATCATTTAAAGGTGAATTTTTATTTATCTTTCTTTTATTCTATCATTCGAAAACTGAAAACATCATTTATGTGTATATACAACCTGCTGTCTCCGTGAGTTGTGTAATTCATTTTTCTCTACCCAAATTTTATTGGATGACTCTATATATATATATATATATGAATATATAATGAATATATATGATATTTATATAATTATTATCATTATGGATATTATTTAACCATAATAAAAGTATAAGGATCAGAACCACCGAACCAAAATTCTCATGAAAAAAGAAGTTAACACCAGAAATAATGATAGTGATAAATGAATGTTAAAAAAATTGCTGATAATATGTTATAAATGGATCATAAATTATGTTGTAGATATGTATATGATTCTTTTATTTATATATATTAAATGTAATTTTTTATATGGTAAGTTAAAATCATTTTTGAGACAAGTCAAACTCAAGGTATGGTATTTCATCACAATTTCCACCCCATTGAGACATACTTGGTATTATAAACCTATTTGATTTTATGTGGAGTATATAATTTAAATTTGATATATTTAACATTAATATATATTTAATCACAATTATTAATTTTTCATTACACATTTACTCTTTCCATGGGTTATAATTTTAATGTTTTGAAAGAGCTAAGAATTTGTTTTACAAACTCATTCTCTAGGATTGCTTATATTTTTCATTGAAGGAATATTATAATAAATACTTTATATAATACATTTATTTTATGATCCTATGGTCATTTAAGGAGTTTCCATACTTTGTTCCACCTTTTCCTCTCTTTGGAACCTAAAGTTAGAAAATAAATATTTAAAACAAAATCTGATTTTATATTTTTTTACCTGGTATATTTTTTTCGATGTCCATATTTTTTCAGAATTGTTTTGAAAATGTAATTTTATTAAATAAAATAATTATTAAGGATATTTTATGTTATCCTTGGATTTTAAAGGTTTTTATATAATATTTTTAATATTTTTATAAAAGGGTTGTTTTTTTACTTTCTTTTTTAAAAATCCAAAATCAATGTTTTTTAACGTATACTTTGTTAATGGATTTTACCATTGAAAAAGCAATTTTATAACCATTTAGAATATTCTACAATATTTCATTGGTTTTATAAAGAAATATATTTAATTGAATCATATATTAATATTTTTCCATTTTTATTTATTCTCTGATGGATATGATTTTATTACAAAACATATATTTACGATAAATTTATGATTATAATTTATCTCTTATTATTTTTTTGGTTATAAAATTTATATTGAAAAATTAACTTTATTGTGATGGTTTTGAATTTCACTTTAATTTTCTCCTAAGTATATATTTTATTTGTATCATGGATATGATTATTGGCTATACTTTATTCCATTTTTACATACAATTTTTTATATAAAGGTATTTGATTGACTAGAGAAATCACAATATTTCATATTATTTACTCAATATAGATATTTATTGATAAGGAATATTGTTTATAAATTAAGTTACTCATTCAATATATGAGTAATGAATTGGGCATATTGTGATGAGTGGGGCTTGGTTATAGATATCCCCTTGATGCATCGATATGATTCAATATAAAAATCATTTGGCCTAAATTATTAAATGGGATTTAGGTACATACCTACCTATTGATTAAAATATCTTGGCACAAGGATTTAATGGTAAAGATATAATGATGTATAATATCATGATATCCAATATTAATCATTTCCTTTATTTATAATCCATTTATTATTATCCTTGAGATTACTAAATTGATATTATTCATGGATACATTTAGTGTTCAATTTAATGATTAAATGACCTCTTCTCTCTAGTTATTTACATTCCCAAATTGATTAAGATTTATTTTCTGATGATATATTTTAGTGTATGTAACTCTTATTGATCATATTATATCACACTATATTTTTTTCCCTTTCCACAAGACATAAAGAAAGATGTTATGAACAATATAAAAGATGTGAGAATGTTTCTTATGATAAGTATTTTATATATTCAATGTAATATTGGAATAATATTTGTATTTGGTTCTCTAAGAGTGATAAACCAATAGATCTAGTGTGGTGAGATCCCTTGTATATTGAACTAATGTAATAAAGAAATCACCAACTCTGGGTTACAAGAGTTAGTGTTCCTATTTTTGGAATCATATCATGTTTATTAGTAACCTTGGAACTAAATTCTAAATGAATATAGGTCACAAGATAATTATGATTGTCTCTTATATTATTTGAGAAATTTTACCATTATAAGGATTTTTTATGTATCAATATTCATGTTGATTATGAGCTAACTTAGCGTGTTCTACTATTCTATGATAGAAACTAGCGAATGAAAGGGAGTCAACACATGTAGATAATATAGGGATTGCCCCACTGATCAAGACAATAAAACTGGTGTTGAAATTGAGTCGATCATGGGAATATTAGGGCATTTGACTCTGATTATAATGAAAAACCTTGCTATTATAGAGAAACCTATTATTCCCCAACATTATTTTCCTATATTGGATTATTTCATGTGATAAAAGTATCCCTATTTTAATGGAACTACCAATCCATTGGTAGCTTGGAAATGGATTAAGTCCCTCAAAATTATATTCCTGACTTTGGGATGTATTAAAAGTGAAAAGGTTATTCTAGTAGTATATTGTTTGAAAGGAGATGCTGATAAATGGTGGTAATTTATCTAAAATACTAAATAGGATGGAGAAAAATAAATCACAGAATATAGAAATTTTAAAATTATTTTCTTTAAGAAATACTTCCCCTAAGGGAAACGAGTTGAAATAGAAAGGATGTTGATAACTTTAAATAAAAAGGAAGAAGAGAGTATGATAGAGTATGAGGCTTACTTTTCAAGATAATAAAATCATTACTTAGACTATAAACACAATCCAGAGATAAATATTAACCATTTCCTTGATGGGATTAAGCCGAGTCTCTAAAAGGGCACTAGTTTCTTAGACATTTACATTATATTATGATATAGTATCAAGTTCCATTAAGAAAAGGAATGAATTTTATAGATCCAATGTATTCAATGGAAATTAAGAGAAGAATAGTCCATATAAGTACCAAGAAAAAGGGAACACTTCAAATAATTTGAAAGGAATGAATAAATTTCCATCATGTGAAAATTATGGAAAAAAATCCTTGAAAATATTTGAAAGGAATGAGGTTTTGTTACAAGTGTGTATATAAGGGTTATCTAGACAACAACTATAAGGAAAATAATGAAACCACTACTATCTAGTGCTTTAATTGTAAATATATAAGGTATTTTTCCAACAATTTCCCCAAGCATCAAGTGAACTTACCATATAATAAGCCAAGGGGAGAAGGCCAAACAAATGGAAGTACTATATATGAAGTGGATGTTCATAGATATGTGGTGAAAGGTAAAATTATCATAAAATCTAAAAGTTAAAAGTTCTATTTGATTCAAGTTTTACCCAATATTTTATATTTGAATAATATTATAAGGGTGTCACATAACTACCTCCACTATTAGATATTGAGTTGGTATTAAAAAATTCTAATGTAGGATGATCGAATCTCAAGTCTATAACTCATGTCTAATTGATTTTTTTGGGAATTTATTTGATAAAAATATATTTATTCTTACTTTAGTTGAGTTTGATGTAATTTTGGGTACTAATTGGATCTCTCAGTATAGATTCCATATCAGTTTTCATGGATGTAAAGTAACATTCGATATTTAGAATCAACCTACAATAATCTTTTAGTGAAAGGATGAACCTGAACTCTCAGTGAAAATCTCTTCTATCATATGGAATTTAATACTTATTCATGATGTCTATATTTCTTATATAGTTAAGGAGAATCACAATATTAAATATAAGAATATTTTAATGGAGTTTTTTGAGGTTTGTAATAAAGATATTCTTATTCTTCTACCAAATCATTAAGTAGAGTTTTCAATATAAATCTTACCTGGTGATAAATATATTTAAAACAATCCACATATAATGAACCCAATTGAGTTATATGAATTAAATAATCAACTCCAAGAGAACCAATATAATGGATTTATTTAGAACATTAATTCTCCATAGGGTGAAACTGTTATTTTTTTAATAATTAATATGGGTCAATGCATCTTTTCATTGATTAGGTACTTAAAAAATCACTATTAAGAACACGTATTCTCTACCCTGTATCGTATATCTATATGATAAATTGTGAGTAACTCAATATTTTTCCAAGATTTATACTTGATCTAGATATAACCAGAAAAGGGTCAAAGTGGATATACTCAAGATATTCTTCTATAAGATTTATGGTCATTAGGGATTTATAGTAATTCCATTTGGATTGAAAATTTCTCCAACTATCTTCAAGGATTTAATGAATAGAGTCTTTAGAGATTACCTTGATCAATTTTTGGTAGTACTTATAGATTATATTCTTACATATTCAAATATCAACTAAGATAATTAAGAACATTTGATTCTCACTCAAATTTACCCAAGAGAAGAAGGTAAGATGGTCCTTGTAGTTTAGCTTGGGTTGTCGAATCCTCAGAGACCTAAGAAGAAACCTATAGACACGGACATTATATGGACTATTTTTGGATATTAAGTGGCCAAATTGGGTTGATTTTATATGGGTTTAAAGGATAACTAACAGATTTAAGTGAATTCAATTTAAAAGAATGAGTTGATCCTAGGTTATCGCTCGGGGTGGATTGGATGAATTACTTTTTTAATGATTTCAATTTCTTATAATTGAGATGGATTAATTTAATAAGATAAAACGAAATCATAACCTACTGGTTTAATGCCTACTCTACATAATACTAATCACCTATACACTTTGAGGCTCAAAGTTTTGAGCACTCCAAGGTAGAGGTTCGTATTAGCACTTGAAATGCGTGACCTTAAATTCAATATGGATGAAGATGTTTTAAAATCATCAAATAAAAATCTCATTTAAAATAAGTGATTATCCATTAATGGAGTGATAAATAAAATCCAATCCAGACCCTTGCTACTCCCTTGTATCAACCCATAAAAGAGTTAGCCCTCCATTGATGACATGTCTTCAACGAAAGCAGGAAGTAGACTTACAAGGGTGGAATTGAAGAAGTAAAAACAACAACAACAAAATATCACTCCTCTGTTGTGTGATAAATATCACAAATTATGGTGTGAATAAATTCATACCTTGAACCAATGGTATCAACGTGATAAGTAGAAGAATAGAATAAGAGTAAATGAAGAACTTTTATTAAGAAACTAAGGTGAGTTAAACAACTTACATGAGAAAGAAATGCGATTACAAACACATAGCGGCCGCATAACACTACAATGAAACCAAGCACCAAAGATTACTAAATCCCCCAACACCACTGCCTTAAATAGAAATTTTTGAGCCTTTGGGTCGAGACTCAAACAGTAAAAAGCATCTCAATTAATTTTGGTAGGCCATAGGTGGTGGAAAGCTTGTGGAATTTGGACTTTTCCACATTTGACCCGAGGTGGCAGCCAACTTTCATCCACCGAACAGACGCGTTTGGATGACCATTTAGATGGCCGAATCAGAGTGGGACATAGAATAAACAAATGGAGATAAGGATGTGTTATAACTTCCTGTAAAATATGGGCCTATTTGGAGTTCTGAATTTCGAGATATGATCAAATTATTGGGCTGTTTTTATGGACCGTAGAATCTGGAATAGAGTTGTATCTCTAACTTGGGACGCCTTAATGACCACCATAGAGGCCTAATTAGCATTATATATTTAAGAGTTACTTGTTCATAAACATTTAGTCTATCATACCACAAAATATGGGATTCATTGGGCCTGTATGTTGGTCCCCACAGTCTCATTAGTGGGTTGGTGTCCAATCTGTCTTCTCTAGAATTGCTTCCATTCATCTCCAAATATCTCCATCATCGTTTATGAATCATCCATTGATACCTGAATGAAAAATGTTCACATTTAAGTGTAGATATAGTTCCAAAAATATCTAATTAAAATATTGATAATTACATTCCTTAGAATCAGATGACTCATTGGGACTAAATTGGTATATGTTAGGCATGATGTGCACAAATGATGAGAATGGATGTTCATAATGAAAATACACTAACTCAGGCCCATAAGATCAAAAATGAACATTTAATACCATTAAAATGTAATTAAAATAAATGTTTTTTTGGATAATCACACCCCCAAACTTGAGATTTTCTAGTCCCGAGAAAATAATTCAATGATTTTATTTGAATTCCTTTCTTCAAACACGTTATAACAGACAACGCTCACAATGTAAACTGCACACAAATATATTTTTATAACCTATAAAGATAATTTAAAACAATATGAATTTAAGAGCAGATCCCAATCCCAAGCCCATTCCTTCGATCAAATCCATCATTATACTTCATCCAACTCAATTAGGTGTAATGATGTGTTGTGAATCACAATAGATATGGGGGTTCATTTTCATTCAAGGGGGAAATCATGGAAGCGCTAGGTGGAATCACATTTAATCCTAGTATGAGTATTCTTCATTCCTCTTTTTTTTGGGATTTTTTTGCAATATTTCTATAGTAATTGAGATTGCAGTTAATCAAATTAACCCATATAGTAAGACTTTGTCGATGACTCCTAGACTCAAAGGCCTTAGGGCACCAAGTGAAGCCCACATACTTGGGCATCGTCTTGAGTTAACTTAATCAAAAACAAAGTCATATTACCATAAATAGAGATATATTGAAAAACTCAGTGCTAGAAAACTCTAGGGTCAAGATCCCCAAGTGCCAAAAGCCTCGCATTTTATCAATCCATTGCTCTACATGCAAATTTTTTATTATTATTATTTTTTGAATACTCATATTATTCATAAAAATCAAACCAGCCTATGCTATTTATTATGGGACCCCAAAAATTCAAATTAGTACCCCACAGTCTAAAGGATGTGCATTGTGGCATTTTTATTTAATGGATGAAAATAAAAATGATGAAAATTTTCATTGGACAACCAAACTTCCAAAATCAATGCTTTTAAACTTAATCATGAATTAAATTAAGAGTCAAGGAAAGAAAAATTATTTGATATGTTGTTTTAATGTGAGCAAAGATGTTATTATATGAATGATAAAGGAATTTAACTTTTTTTTATCATTGTTTTTTTTAAACAAACATTTTGTTTCCACACCCCCCAACTTAGAATGAAACTATCCCTAGTTTTGTAAAAATAAAATTTAGAATGGGGTAGAGGAATAAAAAGGGGAGTTAAATAAGCAAATTGAAATATGAGGATCATGGAATGAAGTCACCTGGTGGTTGAAGTTTGAAGTTCTTACCGCTCGAATTTAGTCCTTTGATATCCATGTCGCTTGCAAAGTTACCTAGTGGAAAAAAGAAAAAAAACAAAAAAAATAAAAAAAAACAATATATATATATATATTTATATAATAAAGGAAGTAAAATATAAGAATATATATAAAAATTATAGAATAAGGAAGCACAAGAAGCCGTAGGTCAGTGGTAAGTGCGCGCCCCTGTCTCCCTTCGGTCCCGAGTTTGAATCCCCACGGCTTCGCCGGTTGTGACGGGGTTTTCCCCATGACCTACGATGTGGACTTTTTTTTTATTATATTTTTATTTATTTATTTTTGTTTTTTTTTAATTTTTTAACCTAAAAACACATTAAAAAAAACAAACTGATGATACATTGTCTTCTTTTTAAATTTCTGGGTTAGGTATTACTCAAGGATCACACCACGTGACACAAATGAATATGATGCTCCCCTTTTGTACCAATCCATACTCATTATAGAAGAACAGGTCAACATTTTATTTTTTTTCGAAATATCAAAATGTCTCATTAACCCTATTTAAAATATATAGTTGATTAAAACAACGAAATTATTGGAAACTTGAAAACCATGGGTTTCCTCTCATTCAACGCTTGTTTAACGTCGTTAGCCCGACATGGACCCTAAATCTATTAATTTTTTCCTGGTTCATAGGTTGGCTTAGTTAACTCAACCTCTATTTCCTATTTATTGAATGATTCAATGAATGGTTTTAACCTTTGACCATTGACCTTGAAAATGTAACCACTTGTGTGATCTTGAATCTCTACTGCCCCATGGGGGTACACATAATGCACTATGAAAGGTCCTGACCATCTAGACCTTAACTTTCCTTGGTGTAAATAAAGTTTTGAACTATACAAGAACACAAGTTTTCCCGGTTCAAAATGTTTGACCTTTATATTCCTAGATTGGTAGGCTTTAAATCTAGCTTTATTGATCCTTGAATTTTCATAAGCCTCCGTCCTTAGTTCCCCCAGTTCATTGAGATCTAATTTCCTTTTTGTTCCGGCCAATGAGAGGTCATAATCCATTTTCTTAATTGCCCAAAAGGACTTATGTTCAATCTCCACTGGCAAATGGCATGCTTTACCATAAAACAACCTATATGGGGAAATTCCTAAAATGGTTTTATATGCGGTTCTATAGGACCAAAGAGCATCTAAGAGTTTCTCAGACCAATCTTTTCTAGAGGGGTTGACAGTTTTTTCAAGAATTTGCTTAATCTCCCTATTCGCTAACTCATCTTGACCTTTGGTTTGAGGATGATATGTAGTGGACACTTTATGAGAAATACCATACTTAGACATGAGTGTAGAGAATGGGTGGTTGTAGAAATGGGTTCCTGAATCACTGATTATAGCCCTAGGAATTCCAAATCTTGAAAATATGTCCTCTTTCAAAAATCGAATCACAACTTTATGATCATTGGACTTGGTGGGAATGGCCTCAACCCATTTTGAGACATAATAAATAGCTAAGAGTATGTAGAGGTATCCCCGAGAGTTTGGGAAGGGACCCATGAAATCAATTCCCCAACAGTCAAATATTTCAACCACTAAGATAAGAGTGAGTGGCATTTGATTCCTTTTTGTGATAGACCCTACTTGTTGACACCTATGACAGATTTGAAAAAATGTGTAGGAGTCCCTTAAAAGGGTGGGCCAGAAGAGACCACATTGAAGAATCTTAGCAGATGTTTTCTTAGAGGAAAAGTGACCTACACATTCCTCACTATGACAGAATTTAAGGATGGACTCTTGTTTAGATTCTGGAACACACCTCCTAATGACTTGGTCAGGGTAGAACTTATAGAGGTATGGATCATCAAACACATAGTGTCAAACATCAGAAAGAAATTTCCTTTGGGCTTGAGTCCCTGAGAATTTTGGAATGAATCCTGTAACTAAGAAATTGTGTATGTCGTCATACCAAGGGAAGTCACTCACAGAGTATAGGTGTTCATTAGGAAATGAATCAGACACAGAAAGGTGATTAGAGTTGTTTTTGAATTCCATCCTAGAGAGGTGATCAACTACAACATTTTCAACTCCTTTTTTATCCTTGATTGCGAGGTCAAATTATTGTAACAGAAGGACCCACCTAATCAGTCTAGCCTTAGCATCTTGTTTTTGGAAGAGGTATTTTAGTGCAGAATGGTTAGTGAACACAGTGATGGGGGATCCTAAGAGGTAGGACCTAAACTTCTCTAAAGAAAACACAATAGCAAGTAACTCCTTTTCAGTAGTGGCGTAACTTATTTGGGCATCATTTAAGGATTTTATTGCATAAGTAATGACATAAGGAGTTTTATCACAACGTTGTCCTAACACAGCTCCAATAGAAAAGTTACTGGCATCACACATAAGTTCAAAAGGAAGGTTCCAATTTAGAGATTTCATAATGGGAGGAGAGGTGAGAGAGGATTTGAGGGTTGAGAATGAACCCTCACAGATTTCTATCCAAAAAAATGGAGCATCCTTTACTAGGAGAGCACAAAGGGGATGGGATATTGAACTAAACTCTTTGATGAATCTTCTATAGAAACCAGCATGTCCTAAGAAAGAACTCACTTCCTTGATAGTTTTGGGTGATGGAAGGTGACGGATGATGTCAACCTTGGCTTTATCAACTTCAATCCCCCTACCTGAGACCAGATGGCCTAGAACTAGTCCCTCTTTAATCATGAAATGACATTTTTCCCAGTTTAGGACCAGATTATTTTCTTCACATCTTGACAAGACTCTCTCCACATTCTGCACACATCCCTCAAATGTATCCCCAAACACAGAGAAGTCATCCATGAAGACCTCTAGAAAATCCCCTACCATGTCTGAGAAGATTCCCATAATGTACCTTTGGAAGGTTCCCGAGGCATTGCATAACCAAAAGGGCATGCGTTTGAAAGCAAACGTTCCAAATGGACATGTTAATGTAGTCTTACCTTGATCCTCTAGGGAGACCTCAATTTGATTGTACCCCGAGTACCCATCTAAGAAACAGTTGAAGGCATAACCTGCCACTCTCTCAAAAACTTGGTCAATGAATGGTAAGGGGAAATGGTCCTTCTTGGTGAATAAGTTTAGCTTCCTATAGTCAATGCAGACCCTCCATCCACTACTCACCCTTGTTGGAAGAATCTCTTCGTCCTCATTTGTTATCACTGTGATTCCAGCCTTTTTTGGAACCACTTGAATTGGGCTCAACCACTCACTCTCAGCTATGGGATATATGATTCCAGCTTTTAACAATTTCAGAAGTACTTTCCTTACTACCTCCATGAGATTAGGATTGAGTCACCGTTGAGGTTGATGACATGGCTTTGATTCAGATTCCAGAACAATCCTATGAGTCCCAATAAGTGGGATAATCCTAGGAATATCAGACATGGTCCAACCAATGGATTTCTTATGTTTTCTAAGGACATCTAGAAGCATCCTCTCATGATTGGATTCAAGATAAGAAGAAATGAAAATAGGATGTGTTTGATTGTCCCCTAGGAAAGCATACATGAGTGTAGCGGGAAGTTCTTTCAATTCAAGATCAGGTTGGTTTAGAATATCAGCAGAATATTGGGACATTGGATCAAGTTCAATTTCTTTTTTTATATTTTCAGATAGGGTTGATTCCCCACATGTAGAAGTTTCTGCTACTAGATTGGCTTGATCAGATTTTGGGAAGGAAGTTGGAGTGGTCTCCATGAAAGTGGTTTCTTGAATGGTTTCACTAATTGTTGGACCTAAGACTTCATCATAAGAGCAATTTGAAAATGATTCAAGCCAAGGAGATAAACTTCCTTCATATGAAAAAAGGAAATCAATCTCATCCTGACTTAAACATCCATCAAATATTCCTTGATGTTCTATGGATTCATTATCAATGCTTCCTATCATGTTTACTTTATGAATGTCCACGTCATCCCCTATTTGTGAGCTTGCATTATAGATGTTCAAGTCTAGACTCATGTTCCCAAAGGTGATGGTCATGTTCCCATTTCAAACTCGGATAATAGAGTTGATTGTTGAAAGAAAAGGATGGCCAAGGATGATTGGGGTTTGTTCCTTATTTCCTAAGTTTGGATGGTTGTCAAGGACAATGAAGTCAGCAGGGTAGATTAAGTTTTCAACCTTTACCAGAACGTCCTTTAAAATCCCCTTTGGAACCCTAATTCTACGATCAGCAAGTTGAAGTGTGACAGATGTGGGTTGGAGTTATTCTAGGCCTAACTGGCAGTACACGACATAGGGGATGAGATTGAAACTAGCACCTAGATCACACAAGGCCTTGACAAATTTGCTTTCTCCTAGTTCAACATTGATGTAAGGGCAACTTGGGTCTTTCAACTTGGGAGGAATGGTCCCTTGAATGGTGGTACTCACATTAGCAGCCAAAAGGACTTGGTTTTTATGTGAAAATTTTCTTTTAAAAGTGCACAAGTCCTTAAGGTACTCTGTGTAGGCAGGTATAGTTTGGATGTCATCGAGAAGAGGAATGTTTGACTTGACTTGTGAGAAGATTTCCCTCAATGTTTCACTCAATTCAGGCTTGGTTTTCCCCCTAATGCGTTTAGGAAATGGTGAAGGTTGTGGGGTTGTTTGTTGAAGAGTTTTTTCTTTCACATTGTTATCAGTTTCCTCAGTTTTATCTTGGGGTTCATTTGAATTTTCATCCAAGTTTGAATCTTCATGTGGGTTCTGAATTAGTTGTTTAGGTTTCTCAATTGATTCCCCACTTCTTAAAACATTCATAGCCTTTAGTTGTTCATGAGTTGTTTGAGCACAACTTGACTCTCCCCTTGAAGTTGAGGATGGCACCGCCTGAGTAGGCATGGGTGCCTTTCCAGTTTTGATGGTTTGAAGTTCTTATTTTAGGGAAGATAACTCTGAGTTCATCCTCTCTATTTGTTTGCACAGTTTTTCTAGTAGGCTTTGTGTAATAGTTTGGGTGGGTGCTTGAGTAGGTTGGTTTATCCTAGGGGGATATTTTGGAGGTGGGATGGTTTGTTGAAAATGGACCGGTGTCTGCTGGTATTGGATAGGTTGGGTTTGGAACTGGTTATGGGTTTGGAACTGGTGGGGGTAAGGAATTTGTCCCTGTGGTTGGCTAGGTTGTTGGTTATCTTTCCAACGGAAGCCTGGGTGGTCATTATACCTTGGGTTGAAGTTGTTTTTGTATTGAGGCTTTTGAAAGTTCAAAGCATTTACTTCCGCTGGGGGTCCTCCTAAAAGAACATCCTTTATGGATGGAATGGTTGGGCATTTGTCTGTCTAATGGTCATGTTTGTCACAAATTGTGCAAACAGGGTCAACAGTTTGGATTTCATGGAATTTCCTAAGGTCTATCTCTTCAACCTTCCTAGAGATTGCTGCGAGTTTAGCCCTAAGGATTTCCTATTCTCTAAGTGTATGAATTCCATTAGTTCTTTGTGGCTTTTCAGAATAAGGTGAAGTTCCCCATGTTTGGTTTTGTTCAGAAAGGCTTTCAAGATACTCGTAAGCATCATTTGGGGATTTGTTTTTAAAGGTTCCATTACACCTCATGTCAATGAATTGTTTGTTCCCTGGAGCCAACCCTTCATAGAAAATTCTCACTTGTTCAGGAATATAAAAACCATGGTGTAGAACCATGTTTAGAGTGTCTTTTAACCACTCCCATGTTTCATAGAATGACTCTCCCTCTTTTTCAAAATTTTTTGGATACTCTTTTTAAGTGCAATTGTTTTGTGGTGGGTAAAGTTTTTTTTGTAGAATTCTCTTTTTAGTTGGTCCCAAGAATTTATGGATGATGGTCTCAAATTTTTTAGCAAATTTTTAGCTCTATCCTTTAAAGAAAAAGGAAATATCCTCATATTAGCATATTCTAGTTGATGTGGGGGACACATGGTTTCTACAATGTCATTGAACTCCTTAATGTGAAGGTAGGCCATCTCGGACTCCATTCCATGGAATGTGGGAAGGTGGTTTAGGACATGGGGTTTTAAGATGTAGTTGGAATCTCTTAGGGAATTATGTATAATTCATGAGGTGGAATTGGTCCAGGAAGGTGTGAGGTAGTCATTCATGGTTTGATCAATTGCATTCCCCAAGTTTGGGGCTGCCTCATTTGGGTTTCCATTTTGGTTCCCACCCGTGTTTATGTGTTGGTTTCTTTGAAGACCTTCCATTGGATTTGGCACAATTTTGGACTCTAGAGTATTAGGAAGATTAGGATCTAATGGAAAGAGTTCCCTTGGTGTACTTGAATCCCCAACCCCAGGACTATCCACCCTAACAAGACAGTTTGATTGATCCCGGGTGTAGGCGGACATGCGCCAAAAGAAAAAAAACGAGAAAGGGACAAGATAAGATAATTTGGATGAGAAAAGAAGAAATGGGGGAGAATAGAATGGGTGTTTAGATGACTTACTTTGGTCCCCGACAACAGCGCCAAAATTTGATTCTCGATCAAATTTACCCAAGAGAAGAAGGTAAGACGGTCCTTGTAGTTTAGCTTGGGTTGTCGAATCCTCAGAGACCTAAGAAGAAACCTATAGACACGTACATTCTATAGACTGTTTTTGGATATGAAGTGGCCGAAATGGGTTGATTTTATATGGGTTTAAAGGATAACTAACAGATTTAAGTTAATTCAATTTAAAATAATGAGTTGATCCTATGTTATCGCTCGAGGTGGATTGGATGAATTAATTTTTTAATGATTTCAATTTCTTATAATTGAGATGGATTCATTTAATAAGATCAAACGAAATCATCAATTACTAGTTTAACGCCTACACAACCTAATAATATTCACCTATACACTTGAAGGATCAAATTTTTGAGCACTCCAAGGTAGAGGTTCGTATTAGCACTTGAAATGTGTGACCTTAAATTCAATAAGGATGAAGATGTTTTAAAATCAACAAATAAAAATCTCATTTAAAAGAAGTGATTAGCCATTAATGGAGTGATAAATAACATTAAATACAGCCCCTTTCTACTCCCTTGTATCAACCCATAAAAGAGTTATCCCTCCATTGATGACATGTCTTCAACGGAAGCGGGAAGTAGACTTACAAGTGTGGAATTGAAGAAGTAAAAACAACAACAAAAAATGATCACTCCTCCGTTGTGTGATAATTATCACAAAGTATGGTGTGAATAAATTAATACCTTGAACCAACGGTATCAACATGATAAGTAGAATAATATAATAAGAGTAAATGAAGAACTTTTATTAAGAAAATAAGGTGAATTAAACAACTTACAAGAGAAAGAAATGCGATTACAGAAACATAGCGGCAACATAACACTACAATGAAACCAAGCACCAAAGATTCCTAAATCCTCCAAAACCACTTCCTTAAATAGGCATTTTTGAGCCTTTGGGTCGAGCCTCCAACAGTAAAAAGCATCTCAATTAATTTTGGTAGGCCATAGGTGGTGGAAAGCTTGTGGAATTTGGACTTTTCCACATTTGACCCGAGGTGGCAGCCAACTTTGATCCACCGAACATACACGTTTGGATGACCTTATATATGGCCGAATCAGAGTGGGCCATAGAAGAAGAAAATGGATCTCCAGATGTATTATAATCTCCTGTAATATTTGGGTCCATTTGGAGTTGTGTATTCCAAGATATGATCAAATTAGTGGGCTGTTTTTCTGGGCCACAGAATCTGGCCCAGAATTGTATCTCTAAATTGGGACGCCTTAATGACCACCATAGAGGACGAATTAGCATTATCTCCTGAATCATGATTTGTTCCTAAATAGTTCTTATATCATCCCACAAAATTTGGGATTCATTGGGCCTGTATGTTGGGGCCCACAGTCTCATAAGTGGGCTGGTTTCCAATCTTCCTTCTCTAGAATTGCTTCCATTCATCTCCAATTATCTCCATCATCGTTTATGAATCATCCATTGATCCCTGAATGAAAAATGTTCATATTTAAGTGTAGATATAGTTACAAAAATATCAAATTAAAATATTGATAATTACATTCCTTAGAATCCGATGACTCATTGGGCCTAAATTGGTGTATATTAGGCATGATGTGCACAAATGATGAGAATGGATGTTCATAATGAAAATGAACTAACTCAAGCCCATAAAATCAAAAATGAACATTTAATACCATTAAAATGTAATTAAAATAAATTTTTTTATTGGATAATCAAAATTTAATAATTTTTTTAATATATTGAGGAAGGAGAAGATATATTCTAAATTTACCAAGTGTGAATTTTTGATAAAAAAGTTTCATTCTTGGGTTATATAATCTCAAGTGAGGGTATATCAACAAATCCTTTAAAGATAGAAGTTAATGTGAAATGGCCTAGAGAAACCATAGTGAAAAATATCCATAGTTTTATTATTTTTTATGGATACTACCAATTATTTTTGAGAAATTTATCATAACTATGAATATAAAAAACAAGTTGACTCAGAAATAGGTTATGTTCTTATGGAAAGATAAATGTTAGTATATTTTGGAAGAAAAAAAGATAAGGTTTGTCATTGATCCTATAATTACACTACCATATAGTTGAGAAGGGTTTTTGATATATAATAATGAATCAAATAAGGGGATGTGATATTTTATTATGAATAATGATATGATTTTATCTTATGCCTCTCTCCAATTTAAAATTCATTATCAATATTACCTGACTGATGATTTGGAGTTGCAGTAGTAATTTTTTCACTGAACATATGGATTCATTATTTTTATGGCTAAAGGTGTGATATATATAATAATCATAAAATCATGAGGCATGTATTTACTTATAAATAAATGAATATTCTCTAGAGAATATGGTTAGAGTTGATCAAATATTAAAACTACATTACCACATTGGGAAGGAAAACAAGGTTGATTATTCTTTGAGTGAGAAAGATCTTGCTAGTTTTCAATGATGATGATTGAAAAAGATCTAATATTTATAGATATAAAAAATATGGATATTGAAATATTGAGTAAAGGGGACAAATATTATCTTTCTTAGATGAAGATTCAGTGATCCATCCATGAAAGTATTAATAAGGTATAGAAGGAAGATGAGAAATTATAGAAGAAGGTGAGGAATGATCTGTTGTTCAACCATGGTCATGCTAGAATGATAAAGTTCAGGAACCAAGTACATGTCCCATTAATATTAGAGTTTTATAAGGAGACATTAGATGAATCTCATATTTCATCATTTTCTATTCATCTTAGAAGTAAAAAACATCTATTGATATTTTGAAGGAGTATTTCTGGTAGGATAACATGAAAATAGATATTATAGAAGTATGTATCCTGATGCATAATGCTTCATTAAATCAAGGTTAAAATACAAAATTCTCGTGGTATGTAACAACCATTATCAATAATAAAATGTAATTGAGAAAAAAATACCTTGAATTTCATCACCAGAATCCCCAAAACATCTAAAGGGAACAATTATATTTGTGTTTTAGAAGACGAACTTATGAAATCTGCACATTTTATTTCCATTAGAGAATATTTATCTCTTGACCAGATTACTCAGTTATATATTATGGAAGTTGTGATATTTCATGGAGTATAATTTCTAGTCTTATCCTATTAGGATTCATGTTTTACCTCAATGTTCTAGAGAGGAATTAAAAAGGATCAAGATGTGGGGTAGAATTTTATTACTTATTATCATCTTTAGAAATATGGTTAGTCTGAGTGGACCATTCAAATAGTAGAATACATGTTGATAGATTTGTCTATAGACTTCAAAGGAGGTTGGGATCAACATATTCATTTTGTATAATTTTCATACACTAATAAATTTAACTGGAGAAATCAAAAATGGATAATTTTGAATCCATATATAAAAGAATGTTAGAACTCCAATGTTTGAAAATGAAGCTTTATAAGGGAATCTTTTATGTTTTGATATAGGTGAGGAAATGACCTAAATGGTTGGATCCATTTAACAACACAGAAGGGAATATTAGATCTGAAAAAACATTATGATAAAAATCATGAGTGATATATAGAGTTTATATTTATTGGTAGGTTATTCATATGAATATCTTCATAGAATAAGATTATTATATTTTTAAATAAGAGAAAGCAGAGCCCTTGATATAATAGTCCCTTAAATATGAGAGAATCATTAAATTGAGAAATATATAAGGGAAAATAATAATGTGATAATGAATAATTATCCTTAGTTTTTTGTATCAGAGTGATGGAATATCATGGTTGAAATTATTATAATAGGGGTAGATTGTAACAACCTATGATATATGTCTCTTTAAATAAATTTATTTGACAACATGATTTATATGAAACACGACATTAAAAAAACTATAAAAACCTATTTAAATAATATTATTTGAAAACTATATAATTTTTTAATTCATTAGGTCTATATAAGGTTAGTTTATTTTTTTGAAAAGATTGATTTTTTAATAAATCGTAAAAAAATACCGATTATTGTAAAACTGTCATTTGTTTTATTTGAAAATACACATAAAAATTTGAATTTAATCCTAAATTTAAGTAAGAAAAATTTACTAATAAATAGTTTAATTAATTATATTTTAATAATCATTATAACATATTTTTCTAAAATATCATTTTTAGACTAAAAAATGCATTTTTCTAAGAAACTGTGTTTAGTTGTGTTTCGAAATTTTATATTAAATTATTTTATTCCACATATATAAATTAAATATAATAAAATATATTTCATATTTGGAATCAATTGGTTTAAATTTGTTAAATATATCCCTTTTATTGTTGGTCACTATGAACAGTAACCTTAGAGGATATCTGTCACCTCAGTAAGTGCAAAACAAGAAAAAAAGGGTTAAAACTTTGAGATAAGGCTTTAAAATTTATATAAAACTTGACTTTATCATATTATATGAATGTATTTCGACCATTTAAATCCAATTCTCAAACAATAGGGCCACTTAGTACAATTTTCATTTGATATTGACCTTTATATTACTTTAATAAATGAATAAAAATAAAATGTCACACTCTTGACTTTAATATGTATAATATTTTTATATTGGGATAAAAAGAGGATATTTTCAGTTTAAAATATTTATTTGAAAAATTAATTGATTTTTTTATCATGTAATTTATTTGTTTATTTTTTGTTAAATAATTTCCCTAAATGCTTATGTAAAACCCACAACATATTTAGCCAATTAATAGAAAAATAAAATACATGAATTTAAAAATATTATATTTAATAAAATTTGGATGAATTATTTTTTTCCATGAAATTTATAGATGAATATATCATATTAGGGATATTTTAAATGGTTATATTTTAATTAATCAATTTTATTGGTGTATTCAATGTTAAATTAAATGAATAGTGTGAAAAATGAAATTAATGATATTTTATGAAAATAATATATTATTAAATATTTTAAAAATCATAAAAAATCTTAAAATATGAAAAGTGGTAAAATATATGATCTAAAATTTCATCCCTTTTATATTTATATGCCAATTTTTACTTTATAATTAAAATTATAACCTTTTAATGTTGAAATAAATGTTACCACAATTAAGGTAAAAAATGGTTAATAAAAAATATATGGTTTAAATTCATATATAAAAATGTATAAATTTTTTGGATAATTATATTAGGACCAAATACTCAATATATTTTAATCTATGTCATTTTGGAACCACTTTTCCTTGAATATGACTTTATTATATTTTTATATTTTGAAATATTACAAGAGTGTCCCTCCCCTCAGTTATAAAAGGGAACCCCTTATCTCTTTTATTTACACCACATTGAGCCATATAGTTCTAAAAACCCATGAAAAATTATTTTATAAAACTCCCAATAAATTAATAAGAGGTTTGTTCTTCTTAAAATACCATTACATGGGTCCTCAAGAAGGGATCTAAAGGAATCCTACCAAAACAGAAGTAATCATCTTTACAGACACTTTCAAGTTCATTTATTCTTAAAATTCCCATAAATCTATTATAACCCTCATAAGATACTAAATAAAGTATCATAAATATACTTATATGTAATTATTATTATGGTAAAATCATTTTCTACCTATTTTTAATCATACAAAAATCGAAAACAGCATTCATGCGTATGTACGACTTACCATCTCAATGTAGCGGGGTAATTCATTTTTCTTTATCACATTATTTATATGGTTATAAATATATATATAATGAATATATAAGAAACTTATGTCATAATTATACATTTGTATTTATAATATAATATCTAACTTCTAACCTGTCAATCTATTGGAGAATAATAGCATCACTCATGCGTACGTTTGGACTACCACCCCCATTAAGTGTTGTGATCCTTTTTTCATTCAGTTTTTAAATTGATATTAACAAGGATATATTAAATGAATAAATAAGATAAATATGAATTTAAAATGATCTTGTAAAGTTGAATTATCATTTACCTTTCTACCATTCCAACTTTCGAAAAGTGAAAACAACGTTCATGCGTACATACTAGCTACCATCTCCTTGAATTGTGTAATTCATTTTTATATATCTACCTTTTATGGGATGAATATATACATATATAATTAATATATATTATGTTTATGTCATTATTTAAATTTTTTATATGATGGATCCATAATCCAATTACATGGTATCGATCTACCAAACCAAAATTCTCATGAAAAACGAAGTGGTTAACACATGAAATAATGATAGAAATTAAATATTATTAAAAAAGGGGGATAATATGTTATAAATTGATCATACATGATATAAAATATAATTATATTCTTCTGGTATGTATTTATAAAAAATATAAAATTATTATATAGGAATTTAAAACCACATAAAAGATAAGTTGAAATTGAGGTCATAGATTTCATCTCAATTTATACTCCATTGAGACAAAGTTTTTATTATACACCAATTTACTTTTAGGTTATGTATATACTAAAAATTTTATATATTTAACTGTAACAAATATTTATTAATTGTGATTAAGGTTTTAATTCATGTTTAATATTTCAGTAGGTTACAATTTCAATGTTACGAATGTGGTAAGAATTTATTTTATAATCTCATTCTCTATAATTGATTATATTTTTCATTAAAGAAATATTATTATCTACCCTTCATAAAGTTTAAGTATTTTTTGATACATTTGATATTTAAAGATTTTCCATATTTCTTCAAAAATTTTCTCTCTTTTTCACTTGAATTAAGGAAATAAATATTTAAAATAAAAGTTGATCTTATTTGTCTTTTTTATTGTGTATATTTTACATCCTTGTCCATATTTTTACAATTTTTTAAATAAAAGATATTTATTATTTTATAAATTTATTTTTTAAGGAAAATTTATGTTATAATTTACTTTTTTAAATGGTTGAAAGTAATATTTATAATGTTTTTTTAATTTTTTTTAAACTTTCTTTACGAAAAGTGAAAAGGAATTCTTTTTTGACATAGACAACATTTATAGATTTTACCACCACAAAAACCGTTTTACACTATTCTAGATTCTTATATAATATTTCAATGGATTTAATAAGAAAAACATTTAATGAAATATTATTTTAATTTTTTTATCCCATGTTCCTTTATCCCCCAAAGTACATTATTTTATTTTGAAATTTATATTTTTGATAAATTGATTGTTATTTTTTTTCAATTATTAATTTTTTCGCCCTTAACTTTCCCTTGAAGCATTAAATTTCTTGTGATCAATTTTAATGACACATTACATTTATATTAAATATCCCTATTACTTGTATCATGCATATGATTATCTCCTAAACTGTAAACAATATATATAATATGTTTTGCTATGAAATTTATTTGATTGACCGGGGTAATTTTAGTAATAATAACACAAAATTTTCAAAAAATAAATATTACAAATTATTATTTTAATATTCAATATATAACATTAAGATCCATGCCTGAACTATAAAGGATTAGTGTCTTTAGAGACTATATACATAAAAATATTTTTTAAGTATATTATTAATCATCTCTCAGGATGATATTATCACTTTGTAATCTTCTTAACATACCGTACTCATAATTTTTATTCATAACCTCGGGAAAGGAAACATAAGAAATGGTGATCTAAGATTATTAGTAAGGGTAAACATTGGAGATATCAATCAGTGATCATATTAAAGCACAATATAAGAATAAGGGTTTGTGATCATGAGCATTACATACAATGTTTATACCTAATACTTCATATATCATAAACATGAATCACGAATTGAAACTTTATCATTTCAAAATATATTTATTATATGAGTGATAAATCATAATAAATTAATCATGAACCATAAGTCCATGTTATAAATGTGTGGCACGTCCATAGGTATAGAAACCATTTCATATGTTAAGGATAAATTCTGAGATAATCAAATGATTATGGATCAAGAATAAATTTATGTTTCCCATATCGTAATGGATCAGGAATCATCACCTATTTCCAATGGTGGATGAAGAACATAGACTTATTTCCCATATTGGATCAAGCACATCAGCTTTTTTACTATAGTGGATCAAGAACATCAACTTATTTTCTATAATTATCTCCAGAGATGTAAAACTTTACCCAATTAATTGAAGATATATATAATTATGGTTCCTTATATCACATAATTAAAGCCATACATATGTGTACCATAAGATCAAAAACCATTCATCATATCATCATAAAATAACCTATGAAATAATGGGTTTCATAAACATTTCATAAAATATTCATATTATAACCCATGGAAAATAAAAGGGGTTTGTAAAAATATCTTAATAATAATAATAAAACCTATAGGAAAATAATAAGGATTGTATAATTGGAAAATATCTTTAGTAAATAATAATTAACATCAAAGGATGATATTATAGAAGAAAATTAACTTAAATTGTCACTGTAATATTTCTAGAAGAAAATAACCTTTTCATTTTGAAATAAATTCATTAAAATATAAAAATTTCAAAAATATGTTTTTTGAAAATAAATATGGAAACTTATAAAGTAAATTTCAAATAATTTAGTGTTTATGATGATGAGAAATTTTGTTAATTTAGAGTTTTTTAAAACAAAGATTCATTCCATATTTTTGGTTAAATGTAAAAAGAAAATCATTTAGAAAATGTTAAGAAGATTAATTTTTTTTTACAAAAATTAAAACATGGTTAAAAATTAATTTAAATTATCATAAGATAATAGTAAAAAAATTGAAAATATATTAGATAAAATATGGACATAGATAAAAAATTATTTTTGAATAAATAGAGAAATAAAGCTGGTTTTCCTTAAAAACATTTTTTTTATTTTGAGTTACTAAAGAGTGAAAAAATGAAAAGAAAACATGTAATATCCTAAATTAAAAATATTAGAAGAAAATAAAATAGATTTATTTGATAAGGAATATATAATTTCCTCAATGTAATTTGAAGCATAAATAATCCGGATTAAATTGCGATTAAAGCATAAATATCTTACAATTTGGTAACTTTTAAATAAAAAACTCTTGAAAGGGAGAAACTTATATGGGTACATATATCACTATAATTTTTATGAAAATAAACCTAAAATAAATTCAATAGAATTATATTCCCCACATAAAATAAAAAATGGTAAATATTTCATGTGTCTCACAGAATTAAAAGTGAGTTGAAAATCCCTAACATCTAGTCCCATATTTCTTCATACACATCCAAACCTACTATGTACTAAATATATATATTTTTTATAAATGAATTAAAGATTCATTATCTTATCTTATCTTACAATTTATTATATACTTAAGATATCTTATCACCCATTTATTAACAATTTGATATTAAAATAAATATTTTGGGTAATAACTGCTTCATTTTTTAGGGATGTTTCAGTTCATCTGTCTTGGTCCTTATACTTTGATAATTGTTAAATCACATAAATAATGATAATAATTATATAAATATCACATATATTTATTATATATATATATATATAAATATTCATCCATGAAAGGTAGATATTGAAAAATGAATTACATCGTTCATGGAAACTGTAGGTCATATATAAGCATGAAAGCTATTTTCATTTTTCGATGGATGGAATAAAATAAAGGTAAATAATAATTAAACTTTATAAAATAAATATTATATAAAATATATAATATATATTAATTAGATACATTTTTATTACAATATATTTCAAAATAAAATGAAAAATAAATCACATTGCTTTATGGAGGTTGTAGTCCACCCGTACGCACAAACGACCTTATCATTTTCCGATAGATGAAAAAAATAAGAAGGTCAAAAAGATATTATCATTAAATAATCATAATTATATAATAAATATAATATATAAAAATTTAATCCATCATTATAACTATCTATGAAACCTGTTGATTAAAAATGAATTACACCTCTATGTGGAGATGTTAAGATGTATGCATGCACGAGTGATGTTTTCGTCTTTCATAGAATAAAAAAGAGGTGTAAAAAGTTTGTTCCATAATATTAACAACAAATAAGTTTATTTAAGATAATTAATTAATTATTTTAAAATTTATACAATATATTTTGAGGATCTATAATTAGAAATAAAAGCGAAACGGCTTAGTTAAGAGTTATATCTCTTCGTTGAGAAACCTCTTCTAGATTACACCTTAAGCCATAAAGGTATGATTTTTGGGAAATAAAATAATATATTTGATGATTTAAAGTAATCTAGGACGATATTAGAGTAGGTATTTACAAATATTAGTGGCTATAAGTTGAGTAAGAATGGAAAAACTTGGAATTACTAAACAGAATAGAATATAATTAAGTAATTATTGAGAAAAAAGATTAAGAATGGATATATATTAAAAGAAAAAAGGATCAGTCTAAAATAATACTGTAAAATGAAATTTTTATAGGTTTTGGTGTTATTTTAAACCTTATCTTTAGTTTTAACCCCTTAGTTAACAAATTTTTACCTTAACCATTATAGAAACTTTTTAATATTAAAGGGTTATGATTTTACTTATAAGGTGCCAATTGACATATAAATGGAAAAGAGATGAAATTTTAGACCATATATGTCCACCCTGGCTATTTCACTATTTTTTTTGATTTTTAAATAATCTATTACGATATTATTTTTCATAAAATACAATAATTGTCATTTTTGACACTATTCATTTAATTTGACTTTATAGACATCAAGACAAAATGTAATTAGAATACAATCCTTCAAAATATCAAGATTATGTTATCTTTATCCAAAAAAATCCTGGAACATAATAACTCACCAAAATTATATTAATTATAATATTTTAGAAATCATTTGTTATATTTTTATATTAACTGAGTAAATACTATGTTGGCATTGTATAGTCATTTAAGCTTATTTTTAAATAAACAAAAATAAAAAATTACCCTCACAAAACAATTTATTCATATTTAAAATAAAAATTAAAAAATAAACATAACCTATCCTTATCCTTATGAAATATTTTTAGATATATTAAATTCAAGAGAGTGATATTTTGTTTTTATTCTTTTCTTAGATTAATATAAATTTCATAATCCAAGATATATGGAAAACTGTAACCATATATTTGATAAATGGATGGTAATGTCTGAAATAAACTCATAAAACATGACAAAGATAAGTTTTAGATAAATTTTAAAGTCTTATCCCATAGTTTTAACTATATTTTACTTATTTTACCCTTACTAAGGTGAAAATAATTAATTATGGTTACTATTCATATTATCAAAAAATAAAATGGAACTATTTAACAAATATTATCCTTATGATTAAAAATAAGTAATCCATTTTTCTAGATTTAATTTCTATAAGTTTTAAAAATTATTCTTAAAATAAGTGCACAAAAATCTATGAAAACCATTTTTTAGAAAAATACACTTTTTAGCATAAAACTAGAAATATATTATAATCTCATTCATAGAAAAAAATATTAAATGAATATTAAATTTTTTATTAATATATAATATATAATTTCATTAAAATCATTCACATATAGGGGTTAATTTAATTATTAAAAAAATCAAATTGAACAAATAAAAATTGTTTTTTCAGAAAAATATGTATTTTACTTTAAAATGTTTTTTCTTTTCATTTATAATCAGTTGATGACCAATGAATTTATTTTATACATTTGTAGTCCCTAATTTTTTTATAATTTAATTATTCACATTCATACCCTCTAACCCAATATTTAAGAGATAATTATCACATTATGTGAAGACCCAGACCCCCCTTGGTCCCTTCCTTTGCCAAAAATCCGGTTTCCTCGCGGGGTACCGATCGGTGAGACCGATCGGCGAGACCGATCGGTGAGACCGATCGGTGAGACCGATCGGTGAGACCGATCGGTGAGACCGATCGGTGAGACCGATCGGTGAGACCGATCGGTGAGACCGATCGGTGAGACCGATCGGTGAGACCGATCGGTGAGACCGATCGGTGACACCGATCGGTGACGCCGATCGGTGAGACCGGCCCTGCCAAGTTGTTCCAGTAATGTTCCTTTTTCGCAAATAGGGTTTTAAACCCTATTCTTCCTTGCTAAAAATATCTTGGAAATCCGAAACGCGCGCAAAGGTATAAATTAAATGCTTCATTAATTCATGGGTCAGTTAAAACCACCCAGCGCCATTAATGATGAGTCAAGCCACGTGGTCAACCCACGACTCCCTCGTCTTCCGTGGTTTTGTGTTTTCATCTCAACCGTCCCCAGCCCTTATAATTAAGGGTTAGGCCGTGGTTTTTTTCCCCTTCTTCGATCGTGACTCTTCTGGTGCATCGGGACCGCCGCGTCGTTATCCGTAAAGTTCCGCGCCCCCGGCCTAAACGTCGATCATCCATCAACAAGTAGGGATTTTTCTCTCGTCTCTCACTTTTGTGTATCATGCGGGGTGGGCGTTACTTTTGTCCCTATGGAATTGGTTGAACCAAACCCTAATGAAGATACTAAACGAAGTTCTAAAGAAAGAAGGGGAAGGGGTTGTGATCGTTGTTTATGCTTTATCTTATGATCATCCCTTTTGTTGTACTGGTCTATGGTTTCTGAAAATTGAGGCCGTTGGTGGTCGTGTGTGTGCACTTGAATCCCCTCGTGATGTTTTAAATGGGTTGCTGAAATTGTGAACTCCTGCTGTGAAATTGGTTAATCACGTATACCCGGCTGAATAATTGAAAGCACCAGGATCAACCCTTCTGTGATAACTAACGGATAGAACACATGGAATTTTGAAATCATGGAGTGTGTTAAGTCGTTTAAATCTGAAAATCCCTGACTCGTGTTGGTAGTGGTTGTTGGTTGTTTTTCCCTTCGGGCCGTTTGCTGGAAATGTGGGAGGGGATGGGATCCCCCGTTCTTTTTATACTCTCGGCGGCTGTGTGAATTTGGGGGGATGGGATCTCCTGTTGGCATGGTTTCAGTGGTTGTGGGTTTTTATCACAAACTGGGGAGAGATCCTCTGTTGGCAGAACCGGGTGTGGGTGTTTTGGTTGATCTATGCTTGACGTTTTCCTTGGTTATGCTTATGGTAGTTTCCCAGTAGTGCTTAAAATTAATTGAACAATTGACCGAACGTGAAACGAGAATGGGACAGATGGTTTGTGGGCAAGGGTCGTGAATTTTGACCCGGACGTTGTGGTGTCGTGTTCTGTAGGTTGGCTAGGAAAAACCTAAGTTTTGGGTGAGTGTTTGTTACCTATATCTATACTTGTAGCTTTGTGTTTCTTATTCGCGCCCCACCCAAGTTGAGCACTTAGTGCCGAACACCCCATTTATGGGGGAAGGGTGTTTTTCCCAACACTATACTTAGTGGCTGGTTATTAGCTCCTTTTCTGCTCCCTTTCCCGGATAGCCCAAGTACCTTCGGGCAGGCTGTGATGGCCTGGTGTCCATTATTAGCCCAAGAACCATCGGGCAGGGTGTTGTGGTGGTTGGCCAGGTGTGTGCGGCAGGTGGTTTCCCAAGTGTCTTCGGGATGAGGCCCAGGTGTTTTCGGGCGTGGCAGTGGATTCTTTAGCCCAGGTGTCTTCGGGCGTAGCAGTGGTTGTTCTGGCCTAGGTGTTTGCAGGCATGGTTACTTGTGATAGTTGAGGCCCAGGTGTGTGCGGGCGGGATTTGGCAGTGGGACTGCGTGTGGTTGTGGCCCAGGTGTGTGCGGGCGGGATTTGGCAGTGGGACTGCGTGTGGTTGTGGCCCAGGTGTGTGCGGGCGGGTGTGGCAGTGGGACTGCGGTGAGAATGGCGGGATTGGTCCGATGCGTAGGATGTCTCAATAACCAGTGGGAAAGTGGCGCGGGGTACCCAAACATCGATGTGCTCTTATATATATATTACTTGACTTGCGTTATTTGGGGAGCGAACCTTGGTGAGGCTTGGGATGGATAGTTGCCTTGTTAGGTGTTTGGTTTACTCTTTCTCACGGGACTTTAGTACGTTCCCCCACTTGTGCACGAGAGTCTTGGTTTTCCCTACTGAGTGTACTTGTATGCTCACCCTACGTTTACTTTCAGGTTTCCAGGAGGACTACCAGGGCTGCGCGGGACCCTATTAGTCGGACAGTTGGAGTTGTCGCTGTTGTCATACCTTTGTTTTCTTTTGGTATTGTACTTGAGAGCTTCTTTTTCTTTTGTACTTGTACTTGTTGTAAACTGTTTAAACATGCATGTGGGAATGGTTTACTTTTGGCTTTACTTTTCTTTCTATCTTGGTGTTGTTGGGTTTTCTCCTCCTTATCTTTCGATCCTATAAAATAAAAAGGGTAATGCCTTCCATTTGCGAGAACTTCCTATACCCTTGGTGCTAGTCGCCACTCCGGGACCTATTGAAGGCGGGTTTCGGGGGTCATTATCTCTCCTTCAACTCAAAGAAGGAAGGGCCTGGCAACCCGCTGACCCTTCCCTCCTTTTGGTGAAGGCGGGTCGTGACACATTAAATAATAATTTAGTAATATAACATAGTTGATTTAAACTTAGAGTTGTATGTAAAGAAAAATATCAAAGAAATTAAATTTATTTATAGATAAATATATCATAAAACTTTAGGGTGTTACATTCTAGGCCACTTAAAATGATTTTTCCTTAAAATTATATCACTCTAATACAAACAATTGAGAATATATCTGTTTCCTCACATCCTTGAGTTCCCAAGAAGCTTCCTTTAATTTAGGGTTTCATCATAAAACTTTGACTAAATAGTTTGTATTATTTCATATAACTTTATATGTTTGATCCAAAATCTCATGAAGTTGTTCCTCATAAGAGAGATCTTTCTCAAGCTACATGATGTTTGAGTTCAGTACACGTGAAGGATAAGGTATGCAATTCCCCAGGAGAGATACATAAAAGCACATTGTGAACTTGAGAGAGATTCAGTGGGAGTTACAAAAAATAATACACCATCCCAATAAGATCAATAATTTCAAAGTTATTGATAAATATGAGGATCAAAATTTCTTTCTTTATAAATATCATAACCTTCTTCTAAGGAGATATTTATTGGAATACATTTTCACCAACTTCGAACTCCAAATCTCACCGATGATTGTTAGTATAAATTTTCTATCAAGTCTAAGTTACTATTATGTGTTTCTAAATGGTTCTAAATTTCTCTACTATTTACTTAGGAAAATTAGTTCCCAATAGATTTCTTTCATCAACTTTATCCCAACACCTTATTGTTCTACAATTTCTTCCATATAGGGTTTCACAAGGAGACATCTTAATTCTTGAGTGAAAGTAATTATTATAAGAAAAATAAAATAGAAGAAGGTTTTAATCCAAACCATGTTTCAAATCTAGTGAACAGGATCTAAACATATCCTCTAAGGTTTGAATGGTTCTCTTATATTGACCATCTGTATGATTATGATAACCAATACTAAAATTTAACTCTATATCCATATCTAGCTAAAGTCTTCTCTAGAATGTTGAGGTAAACTTTGGATCCCTATCAGATATAACATAATATGGAAATCCATGGAATCTTACCTCTTATTTAATGTACAACCTACTAATATGATCAACAAAAAAAAAATATATGATGGTATTTAAGTATGATAACTTTGTAAAGTGATCAATAATAACAAAAATTGAATTATAGCCTTTAGATGTGTTGGGGGTTCTAATTATGGAATCCATGGTAATGTTTTCCCATTTTTATTCAGGTATGGGTAATTATTGTAACATCCCATCAGAATTATTTTTTTCAATATTTACTTTCTATAATACCATCCATCATTATATATACTTTGTAATATCCATTTTCATATTGTCCTAACATAAATACTCTTTCAGATATCTACACTCTTCATACTTTTAGTATGAATTGAAAATGATGAAATATGTGCTTCACACAATAAGTTATTCATACAATTTGGTATAAATGGAACACATACAAGATTCTTGATCCTTATCATTCAATCATAATCAATTTTTTACTTAGGACCATTTCTCACATTCTTTGATTCCTCACCATGGCTAAACACGGATGGTTCTTCTAAATCAAAGAATCACCCCCTTATTTACCTTCCTAAGGTGGTTACGTATTGAGAAACATAATATTTAATAAATTCTAACCATTTTTCTTGTTATATATTCAACTCTTTATATGTGAAGATACAGTTAAAACATTTATTATATATATATTTCACACCTTTTTCCATAAATAAAATTCCACAATTTCTTCAACACAAAAATTACCACTGCCAGCACCAAATAACGATTCAGTTAATTTTTCTCTTGTATTTTTAAATATATTATGGAATGGGCTATCACCATATCATTATGTATGAGGACACATACCAGTACCTTATTTAATATATCACTATAGATGATAAATCCTTCTCCAGTATAGGGTAGTTTGATTATAGGTTCATTAACCAACCTTCTTTTCAGTTCCTTGAAATTCTATTCACATTCATCTGCCCACATAAACTTGACCCATTTTAAAGTTAACATAGTGATATATTAGATAGTTATAAGAAATCTATCTTAAAATGTTGGAAATATCTATCCAACCCAAGAAAACTACAGATTTTAGTTGCTGTTGTTATTTTATTCCTTTGATCAATAACTTATATATTGAAAGATCCACATATATACCCTCACTTGAGAGTATATGACCCATTAATGAGACTTTATGAATCCAAAATTCATACTTGGTAAAATTATCATGCAACTCCTCCTTCCCTAGGGCCTTTAGTGAAACTCTAAAATGATCTTTATGCTCTTCCTTACTATTTTAATATATAATAATATCATTTATAAATAATACAAAAAAAAGATCAAGGTAATATATAAATACACTATTTATTAAATATATGAAGATGAAATGAGAATTAGTAATACCAAATGGAGTCACTATAAATTAATTGTGTCTATACCTTATACGAAATTATTCCTTGATTATATCCTCTTTTTTGAACCTCAATTTATGATATCCAGAAAAATATCATTCTTTGAGAAGTATTTTGCTCCACATATTTGATAAAACAAGTCATCAATACAGGGTAGATGATAATTTTTATTTAGGGTGATCTTTTTTATTTCCTTATAATCAATGGAGAGACTTATTGATCCGTATTTTTTATTAAGAAAAAGAATAAGTGTACCCCATAATGGTTCACTAGTCTAAATGAATCCCTTTTCAAGATTATCCAAGAGTTTCTTCTTTAATTCCTGTAACTCAATCAGGTCTATTCTATAAGGAGTGTTTAAAATAGGTGTAACACTAGTTATTAGACCTATTGAAAACTCAACTTCATGATTTGGATGAATCATAGATATTTATTCCAGAAATACATCAACAAACTTCTAAATAATAGGCATACATTAAACATTGAGTATGTTGTCAACCATATGAGATAAATAGACTTCATATATTGGAATTAATACACACAAGATAGAAGTAATTTCCATTATAGGTTCTTATTTATCCTCGTACTGATAAACAGTCATAATTTCATTTGGAATATGAAATGTGGCTTCCCTTTTCCAATAACTGATATGGGATCCACAAAAATAAAGCCAATATATGCCTAAAATCACATCAAATTTAGATAAAAGGACAATCACAATATTTATAGGAACAAAATTCTCAAATAATTCAATAATATATGAACTATAGACTTTATATGATACCATCCTACTATTAATATTTTTCACTACTAACTAAAAATCTAGTCATTGTGAGTAGGAATTAACATTCCTTGAGGACTTTCCTGATATACAAGAATTTATATAACTAAGATCAAATAGGGCACTTCAATATCTAAAAATACCTTTTACCACATTAATTTCATTATTATATCATGAATCCATTTATAAAACCAAAATGGTTAGCATAAGTGTCTAACTTCATTAATCAAAGTGATAAATCATGAAAAATCATTCATAAGATGTCTTGATCTGGACACCTTCTTCTCAATTTGTGGAACTTTAGTCCTAACCATGGTTTTCCATGGTAATTACCAAAACTTTTTAAATATACTATATATAAACTTATCCCTAGTGTTTTAAAAAACGTTTTCTAACCCAAATATCCAAAGACTAACTAAACCTTGATCTGATACCAATAATAACAGTTTGAGCTCTCTATTTATAAATATTACATCTTATTGGATTAATATTTAGTATATAACATTATAATCAATTCTAGAACTATAATGGTTTAGTGGATTTTAATATTGGATTAATAAACATATTATTTAAGTACATTATTCACATTTGGGGTTGTAACATAGTCATAAAAACAACATCGTAATACTGTATCCAAATCTAGCGTTTGAAACCTGACAAGAAAAAAAAGAGGGGTAGTAGCCTATCAATGTAGGTCCCATGGTAAACATTCAGCATGGTTGATGATATCATTGTTTCAGATGCTCACGACTTCGATGGAGGGGCAGTGAGGTGAAATCAAGATTAGATGATGGTGGTGCCTAACATGGTCTGTGGAGATGCTTAGTATGGTCTTCAATTGGTCGAGGTTGACTTGAAAGTGAGGGGGTGACCAATGATTATGGAATTAGAGGCAGGATGTCAAGGATGATAGTGTCAGGTGTGGGGGGGGGGGGCAGTAGTGTAAGGTGGTAGAGGCAGTGACAATGACGGAAGGTCGAGTGGTGTTTCAATGAAAGAAGAAAAAAACAAATATGGGATTGGATCCCTAGTGAAGTCCCAAACAAGGCTTAGGTAAGGGAAGAACCAATCAAAAAGGAAAATTAGATTAGAATATTGAGAGGTTATGGATCCTCCATCGATACCAAGCCCCATGTATTCTTTAATTGGGTATTTATAGCTGATCAGTCTCATAGGTCGGGTGCTTTGAATCAAAAACTATAAAATCATCAGTTAGGGAGGGGTTTTTGCAGGGTGTCTAGTCCTTGGGCCTTCAAAGGCCATGTATTGGGATCCATTTCGATGGACTTACTAGAAATGTATGGTTACCCCTAAACCCAATTAAAAATGGGATTATTCAAAATTAATAAAATATAATAGGGCCTTTGGGCTTTAAGAAAAGTACATTCTTCATCATCTCTCATTATGACATTGTCACTTTGTACCCTTATTGACGTACCATAATTAAAATCTTTCTTCATAACCTGTGGAAATAAAATATAATAAAGCGTGGGCTCAAATTATCAGTAAGGGTAAATAGGGGTGATATCAATTGATGATGATATGATATAATAACATAAGCATAAGGGTAATAGATCATAAACATAACTTAAAAATTTTATACCCAATATATCATAGATCATAAACATGAATCATGAAATAAAACTTTATCATTTCAAAAAACATGTAACATATGACTGAGAAATCATCATAAATCAATCATGAAACATATATTCATGTCATGAAAGTGTAGAACCACCTTAGGTATAAAATCCATTTCATATGTCAAGGTTAACTAATGATACCATCAAATCATAGTGGATTAGGAATCAATACATATTTCCTATATCAAAATGGATTGGGTACCATCACCTATTTCATATAGTGGATCAAGCACATCGACTTATTTTCTATAGTGTATCAAGTATATTGACTTTTTTCCCAAAAATTTCTCCTGAGATATGATACATCACTTAATGAATTGAAGGGATATATAATTTTGGGACCACCTATAATTTAATGAAAACCATAAATATTTCTTCCACAAGATCATAAAATATTTAATATATTAACAAATCATAATGTTTGAAAAGAAAATGGGTTTCATAAACATTTTATAAATTCATTATTTTATAACCCATGAAAAATAAATGGGTTTTGTAAACATCTCATCATAATAACAATAAAACATCCAGAGAAATAATAAGGATGTAATAATTGGATTATAACCTCATTAATTCAAAATTAACATCAAATAATTCTATCATAGATGGAAATTAATTTAAAAGATCACGAGAATATTTATTGAAGAAAATACCCTTTTTATTTCTCAATCACTTCTTTAAAAGATAAAAATTTATAAAATATTAAGGAAAATTTTTCCTTTTAAAATAACCATGTAAACTTTTAATGGAATCTTAAAATAATTTATATGTCATAATAATAGGAAATTATGTTTATACTTAGTTTGTTAAAACAAATATTCTTTTCACATTTTTGATAGAAATTAAAACGTACCTCATTCGGAAAATGAAAATTTTTTTCCATTGAAACATTGTTTATAAAAATTAAAAAATGATTAAAAATTAAATAAAATAATAATAATAGAATATTAAATTAGTTTTGGAAATATTTTAGAAAAAACATGGGAATGGAAGAAAAATTATTTTCGATCGAAGAGAGAAATAAAGTTTTTTTTGTAAAAACTTTCTATCTGTATTTTGAGATATTAAAGAGATTAAATTGAAAAGAAAACATGTAATCACTAGAATTAAAAGTAGTAGAATAAATTTAAATGGATTTATTATATAAGGATTATATAATTTCCTCAGTGCATGTTCAAGCATAAATAATATCAATTAAAATTGGATTAAAACATAAATCCCTTACACTTTGGTAACTTTCGAATAAAAAACTCATTTAAGAGAGAAAATTATATGGATATATAAATCCACATAATTTTCATGATAAAAATGTTAAAATAAATTCACTATACATATATTTACCACATTAGAAAAGTATGTGGTGAATATGGAATGTGTCTTACAATCTTAGAAGTGAGACAAAATTCCCTAACCTTAAGTCTCATCATTCTTTGTTTGTGTTAAAACCTCCTATATAATAAATATATATTTACATTAAATGTAATATATAAATATAATAATATATTATAATAAAATTTATGATTTACTTGTGACATATTATCACCTGTTTCTTTATAATGTTTTATTAAAATCATTGTTCTTGGTGATAACTGCTTCATTTTTAATGCATTTTTCGGTTTGGCAGTCATAGTCTTTATACTTTGATCATGGTTAGAACATATAAATTATGTTGATAATGATTAAAATGTCATATATATTATATAAATATATTTATACTCATCCATAAATGGTATAGGTAGAAAAATTAATGACACGGCTCATAGAGACAATAGGCCATACATATGCATGAATACTATATCCATTTTTCGACGGACGAAGTGAAAAAAAGGTAAAAAATAATTCAACTTTAAAGAATCATTAACATATCATATATATCATATATATACATTAAATATATCCTTATTACCATCCATATTAAAATAAAATAAAAAAATCGTATCACTTCATAGAGGTGGTAGTACACACATACGCACGAGCGACATTATCATTTTATAATGGATGGAAATGTAAGAAGGTAGATAAGATATTATAATTTTAGAAGAATAATTATTTAATAAATAAATATATATATATATATTAAATCTATTATTATAACAATTTATGAAATATGGTGATGAAAAATGAATTACACCGCAACGTGGATATGGTAAGCCGTACGTATGCACGAGAGATGTCTTTGTTTTCCATATGATGAAAAAGAGGTGGAATTTTTTTTCCTATAATCAGAATAAAAATGAAATATATTTTGTATACTTAATTAATTATTTTATAGTGGATAAAATATATTGATAGGAGGTATAATAAGAAATGAAATTGAAAACACTCGATTAAGAGTTATACCTATTCGTCGAGAAACCTCTTTTAAATCACACTTTAACCCATCAAGGGATGATATTTTGGAAATAAAAGAAGCTCTAAGATATTGGGATGGATGATAAGGTGATATTATATTTTTTATTTTCTGAGTTTTATTTCTCAATATGGTGTAATGGAAAGTGACAAGGACTATCCTTTTATAATGGATGGAAATGACAAACATGGAATTTCTAAATAGATTAAAATTCAATTAAGTCATTATCAATAAAAATTATAAAAATGTTAAATATGTATAATTAAAAATGGGATATGGTATAAATTATATCATCTAATTAAATTTATATGTGTTTTTGTGTCATTTGAAACCTTATATTTTTCGTTAACCTCTTTGTTAACCAATTATTACCTTAACCGTGGCAATGAAATTTTTAATATTAAAGTTCTATAATTTTAATTATAAGGTGAATATTGACTCTTAAATGGAAAATTTATTAAATATTAGACCATATAATATCCACATTATCCTATTATTAATATTTTTATGATTTTTAGATAATTTTATAAAATATTTTTTTCACAAAATATCATTAATGTCATTTTTGACACTATTCATTTAATTTGAATTTAAAGATACCAAGATAAAGATGTAATTAGAATATAATTCTTTAACACATCACTATTATGTTATATTTTTCTATATAATTAATAGAATATAATAATACAACGAAATTTTATTACTTTTAATATTTTTAAAATCATTTGTTATATTTTTCTCTTAATTGAATGAATACTATGCTGGTGTTGTGTAATAATTTAATCTAACTATTCAGTTACTGAAAATTAAAAATAAATTACTATGATAAGTTTTTCCATATTTGAAATTATAATTTTAAATTGAATATAACCTTTTTTTAATCCTTATGATTTTTTAGTGATATTGAAGTCAAGAAATTGACATTTTATTTTTCTTCTTTTCTTGACTTAACATAATGGTCAAAATAAAATAAATATGGACCCAAGTGAGCATATATTAAAGATATGAATGGAACTGGTTAGCCTATACTCATAAAATATGATAAAGTCAAGTTTTAGATAAATTTTAATGCCTTATCTCATAGTTTTTATCATATTTTACCCGTTTTACCCTTATCAAGGTGAAATATTTTTATTATGGTTACTATTAATATCATCAAAAAATAAATGGGAAAAAATTACTAAATTTGAAGCTCCTGATTACAAATATGGAATTCATTTTTCAAGATTCAATTTCTATATTTGTAAGAAAGTCTTTTTAAAATTAGTGTGAAAAATGTGAATGAAAAGTATTTTTTAGAAAAATACATATTTTAGTATAAATCTGGTTATATATTCTTATCCCATGCCTATAAAAAATATCAGATAAATGTTAAAAAATTTGATTAAATATATAATATATAATTTTGATAAAAATTATTCAATAATATTGACCACTTAATTTATTAAAATAAGGACACATTACACAGATAAAAATAGTTTTTTCAGAAAAATCTCTCTTTTACTTTCAATTTTTTTTATTTTCATTTCTAATCAGTCGATAAACAATGAATTAAACATATACATATATAAACCATGGATTTTTAATAATTTTTCTAGTCTTATTCATATAAGCCTATCCAATGGATAGTGTATAATTTTAAAATTAAATAATATTTTAATAGTAAATCATAGTTTTTTAAACTCACTGTTGCATGGAAAGAAATCTATCAAAGAAATTAAATTAACTTATAGAGAACCATTTCATAAAATATTATGGTGTTACCTTAATATTACTTATTATTTACTGAATATATATATATATATATATATTTTGATAAGGCATATTATTTTATGAATTAAATTAATCATTCAATATATGAGGAAAGCACTGGGAATGTAGTAATAGGTGGTCCACTATTATAGATATCCCCTCGATGCATTCATATGTTTCATTAGAAAAATCAGCTGGACAAAATTATTAAATGTTTTTTTTTTCATATTCCTACCCAATGATTAAATAGTTTTGAAATAAATATTTAATAGTAAAGATATCATGATATTTGAGATCATGATGTTCAATATTAATCATTTCCTCTATACACAATTTAGTAATTATAATCCCTGATATCATTAAATTTATTCTATCCATGGATGCATTTCATGACTAGGTTATTGATTAAATGAAATATGTTTTCCGTTATTTATCTTTCCATATTGATTATTCCTTATTTCCTCATGATAACTTCTGCTGTATAAATCTATTATTGAGCATCTATGCAACCATTTATTTGTTTTCATTTCCATAGGATATGAAAAAGGATATTATAAATAATATAAAGGATGAAAGAATGTTTATTATTCAATGTATTTTATATTTTCAATGAAATATGAGAATCATGCATGTGTTTTGTTTTTCAAGGCTAAAAAACTAATCAATCCTATGTGGATAGATCCCTCATATCTTGTATAAATGTAATAAACAAGAAACTAACTCTAGGTTACTAGAGTTAGGGTTTCTATAAGAGATATTTAGTAATCCCAAAGGAAGTTATCCCCTTCATTTTCCTTAGATTTATTTCCATTTTTTTACTTTGGTTTTCATTATGCAATAGGGATTTAATGGCCTAGGGTATATGTTGGATAATTTTATTGAATTATATTTTTTGTTTTTAGGTATTCTCCTAGACTCTTAAAGGTTTTACCTCATATCATTAAAGGATTCACCCTATTTATCAAATATTTCACCGGATTAAGGTAGTTAGTAATATTCCCTTATTTTTTAGTTAAACCATTAATTATTGATTCTTTAAAATATCGTTTTTAAATGTTTTAAAAGTATAAAATTATTCTCCTAAGGACATATTCTTATAAAATATAGTGTTTTGATCCATCTATTTTATTTGGGTTATGTAAATGATTTTTAAAGTTTTGTTTTTTTAAGAATTAAATTATGATTAATTAATATTTGTTTTGATATCTGAATTATCTATAATATATTTCTTTTTATTATTTTATATCATGTTTGATGAAATTAATTTTCCGAATCATGTATTATATAATAATGTAGTGATTTATATGAATTTTTTTATGAAATTATTCAATTAAAAATGATTTTTTTGAAATTGAAAAAACTTCATAGGAGAACCCAAATGATTGGATAGGGATTATAAGATATGCCATTTTGGGATTATTTTCTTCTAGATTAGTGGGTTTCATAACTAGTGAAATAATATTTCTCATTTTTACTAGTTCAACGTGTTTCCTAATTAGTGATGTATTACTTATTCTTTCTACTAGTTCAGTATGACACATTTACTAGTGAAGTTATACTATTGGCTATGATGAGAATCTTAACAACAACCTATATATAGTGGTTATCTATGATTATGGATATAGACTATTGAGGATATTTTTAAAACATGACATTAGTTAACTTAGGACACATTCCCAAGTTTTTTATTTATGTTTTTTTATTTTATAGCTTTTATTTATAGGCTTCCCTATATAAGGAAACTATATTATTCTACTTGTTTTCTTTAATTTTCTAAAAGATTAATTTCACTAATTTACATTCAAACTATAATGTATGTATATTTCTAAAAAAGGATGTTTATGGAAAAATTTATGGGATCTTATTAGTATTACTATGCTCACATGACACACAAACACACACACATATATATATCTGATGGGTGTATGTAGAACTTTTGTTGAATAACCCATGTAAAGGAAAGGTATCGATGAGAAGTGAATGTCATTCATGTTATCTTATTTAGGTTTTATTGACGTTACATGGTGGGATTATACCTCATACTACTTGAATATGGGTAGTATTTTTCCTACTTTATTTTGGGTTTTTTAGTTGTAGTACATTATATTCATTTTGTATCACCTATTCAGTTCCCTATCTCATCCTCTTTCATATTGGGTTCACCCTTGTACTTTTATTTTTCAATTTATGTTGGTATATTTATTTTATAGTATTCTATAGTTTTCATTTATTTTATTTCATGCTGATGAGATATTTATTATTATTTTTTATTATAGTTCATGAATCCAAAACTTATAGTGATGTAATATCAGGTTTTCAGTTTGGGACACTATATATTTAATGTTTCTTTTAGGATAAACTATCCCCAAAAGCCACACCTTTGATACCTAAAAAATAATTTATATCCCCTATAGATTAGGAATCCCCTTAATGTATTTCCATTGATTAACTTAGGTTCTCAGTTCATTGTTATCCTAGACCGCTATGCGATAGAATGGTGTTAGATCCCAGTTTTGATTTGTGCTATTTTGGGAGTAATGATAAACAATAGATAAGGTTTTTTTAATTCAATAGGTATACATGAATTAGTTTCTATACAACACATTCTGTACCAAACCTTGAATTTCCTGGGTTATTTGGAATATGTCATTATATTTATAGTTTTTTTGTCCTTACTTAATGGTTTCACTTCTTACTTTGAAGGAAGTTGGAATAGGAACCAAAAACGTTCTATGGGTCGGGTGTTCGTGCTACATTTTGTGCATCTAGGTTGGGTACCTATGTATGATGTGTTTTTATTTCTTAATTCTTCTTGAAATTCCCTATTAATTATATGGATTGATTGTATTTTATAATAATGATGTTTATGTTGTCTGATGTTATTTTTCCACAGTTTATTTTAAATCTAAGACGAAATAGGATAGTTTACTTGATATAGTTTTTTGGAATTATTCCATTATTTTTTAATTTTGGTGATATGGAATTATATCATTAGAATTTTTATGAAATATCTATGTATTATATACAAATGTGATTTTCATTGCGGTAAATAATGATTTTTTTTCAAAAAAAATATTTTTGTTATTTTTTCTAGGTAGTTAAATAAATATATGGGTTATATTATTTAATGATAAAAAGGTTTTCACTCCTGTGTTTTAAATTTATGGTCACCAAGAGTTCTCATGATATATATGAATTTTTTACTGATTTAAAACAAAATATATGAAGTTAATGAAATTTTTTATTTGAATTATTATTATTTTCATGCCTCAGAGTTAAAAGAGTTTCAAGGTAGTGTAAATTTATTTTTATTATAAAGTAGTAATGTGAGTTATGGGTAACTTTTTGGTTTAGTTTTTACACCCTTGAATTATTTTTAAATGTTATATTAATCGTTCAATATTTCCTCATAATGAAAATGGTTTGGGAAGTATTTCTAAAGTTAACGCTCCTTGCGTAAATCATTAAAAGTTATTCTTATGTTATAAATTGATATTTTATAATAATATTCTATAATTATAAAAATGTACTATTTATATATACTTATTTAATTAAATGTTTTTATCCTAACATTAACTAATTGAGGGTATTGCATTTAGTTTTTGTTTTTTGGATGTGTAGTTTGTAATATTAGTTATTATAATAGTTATTTAATTTGTATTATGTCAGTATAAAATAAATTGGGACATAAAACAATTTAATCATTTCTAAATAAGATTCATAACTACAACTAATTGATTTAATTTAGTGTTAACCTAACTAGAAAAGGGTTATCAATTCAATATATGAGTTCATGTTATTTAATTACAATTAATTAATGTATATTATTTTTATGTATTATTGAGATAATTTATTTTTTTAATTCCTTGGTCTTGTTGAATAAAAATGGATGGCCATGTGTTTTATTGTTCACTTGGAATTATAAAAAGGTATTCTCTATAGAATATTATTCAGTTAAAAATAAATAATCTTGGGAATTTGAAAGTTTATTTTTAGTATAATCATTTGATGAAATTCATAATTGAGTACTGAAATGATTCTAACTTATTTTTAGTTTTATATGGGATTGATATGTTTTTGAAAACAAGGATTTTTTCTGAATAGTTAGAGATTTGAAATGTACCTATGTCTATTGAACTTAAGTGTATCAAAAAATACATTATATGAATGATTTATTTTAAACTAGACCATTTATAACTTATTGGATTGGATTTCTAAATGAGAAACTTTAAGGATTCATGGGATATTTTTAACTATTATTTTTGTTTCCCCCTTCCATTATTATTGTTTGGAATATTATAGCTTGATAAACTTGGTGGTATGTGATTTATAAAGAGAAATGAAACTTTTTATAATTATTAATTATTATTTAAAGTGAATTAGTGATGTTACTTATATTCACTCAATTAAGGCTTAGGATGTTTAATGGGGTTCATTTTATATATTCAAATATTTTGTTGGTTGTAATGATAATAATTTTTTTTTGTAAATTTTTATAAATCTAAACTTATTAAATGACTTCCAAAGTGTCTGAGGTTCGAGTTATTTTTTATATTAGTTATGCATTTTAGTTTATAATGAAACACAAGATGTTCTAAAATTATAATAATTTCATTATGTTTTATCTTAATTATTTTATATCGTTTTATGATTTATCTATGTTTTAATTGAATTTGAAGGTATTATAATTTTTTTGAATTAATTAGTTAATAAAAATGTATTTAATGTAGATTTCTATGAATAAATTCGTTTTTGGGTATGTAGGTCCCTGTTTAGTTTTAAAATAATGTTATTTTGTATGTGATTTACTTACTATGTTCTGGAATGATACCATAAATGTAGTAAATGTTTTATGGGTTGGATATTATAGTTTAAATCTTATTTGGTTTTTTAAAATAAGGAAGTCGGTGATGGACTGATTTTATGTTATTTTTTCTTGAAATGGTTATTTTCATGATTAGATCATCTCTTAAATTTATGTTTCATATTATAATCGAATTTAAAAATTTTATTGGTTTTAATGGATATCATTAGTTTTAGAATCATTTTATTTTTTTAGTCACTCTTTAAACTAACATCTCTATTTGGAAAAAATATGTATTTTTGTGTTTTTTAATTGGAATGTATTGTTTAGTGGTATTAATTGGTTCTTTGGAGGTGATTCAATATTGGTTTTAAAATGAGTAAATTATTATTTCAAAATAAGTTTTGAGTTTCATTAAGGAATATAATTTAATAACTATATTTTTTTTATCTTAATTTGTATTTTATATGTTTTATATGTTAAGAATGATTTACAATTTTGTAATAAAGCTACCTTTGATGTGATTTTTAAGAGAATTTGACTATTTAAATTGGATTATTTTATAATTAGATTATTTTAATTTAATTTATACATGGTTAACTAATAATTTTAATGATATGTGTTTGGAATGAGAAAAGGATAAATTGGCTGGGAGAACCCCACCCATAAATGATGATTTTATAAATAAATATTTCATGTTTGAACGGGTGATTAGGAAATATTAATTTTTGTTTTGTGATTTCAACTAGATTGTTTCATTTTTCACTGAGGTTTTTAAGGCTTAAAGACTTGTTTGATCATTTTTGATTAAATTAATCCTCTATTAAAACTTCAAAATTGTTATTTATTTCCTTAATATAAAATTAATTGGTTACGCTTGAATAGGGGAACTTTGGGAATTAATATATTTTTCATTCAATTTCATTATTATTATTATTTTTCAATGAAACTATTAATATTATTAGTTTTTGTTTTTTTAACTTAAAATACGTTTTTTAACCATCGAATATTCTATATTTTGGATAGAATGGTGTTATTTTATTTTGGATATTTTAATTATCACCTTGTTAAATGGGTTTATGTTATTTATTGGGGTAGTTTTTTTATATTGGGAATTGAGTCATTTTATGAGGTTCTTATAAGTTGCATCTTCACATTTCAGTAATAACAAAATTTATTTTACATGATTTTATTTTGTGTTTGGAGGCTTTGAATTTTGGAAATAAATTTTATTAAAATCTAGATCTTTAATTAGTTATGTTGGGGTAACTAAATTCTTATTTTAAAGTGATTATGTTGAAGGTTTTATGTGATTCATTGATTATGTATTTGGTTTGTGGAGTAGTTAATTTTTTTATTGGGTTCCTATATATTCCATTTATTTTTATGTGGTTTTGTGGTTTATTATTTTAATTAAAATGGGATGAAGGTCATAATGATGAATTTTTTTATTATTAGGTGAGGCCTAATATTGAGGGGAGGGTCTCCGGCATGTAGTTATATTTGTGAGTATGTTCATTGCTTCATATTTAATATAGTGTTTTACTTCTATGATAAGTTTGATAGACTTTAAGAGGGTGTAATGTGATATGGTGGGCATAAGTTTCACACCCATAATTTCATTTTCATGTATTAAACCTATTATTTAACATTTTTCATATTCATTTTCTATTTTCTTTATTATTTTTATTTTTTTTGTTTTGCGGACTTGGGGTGAAAAATGAAACAATTTTAGGTTACCAAGACATGGATAAGGGATTACCATATAGTGGATGGATTTTAGTAGGTTAAAATTCCCTTTTTGAGGGAAACTGCACCATGGTGGAGATCTAGGGGAGTTCAAACAACTGTGGGATCAAAATGGAATCCCAATATGTCATGGTCTAGATTATATGACTATTTTGAAATAACCATAGGGAATTGTACATAATTATGTGAGGAGAAACACCCTATTCAAAATGTATATAGAGAACCATGTCATAGTGTCAACTTGGATTTTATTTTGGTTGGGTTGTAATGGTGGGGAACTATTCTATAGTGAATGTGGTTCACATTATTTTTAGAGCCATCCCATTTTGTTTTTAAAATATGAATTTACTATTCCAAACCCACTCAATTTAACTCTCCCTAGACTCATTTATTCCCCATTATGAAACCATTAAGATTAACTTGTAACACCCTTAGATTTTAGGATATATTTCTCTTTAAATAATTTGATTTCTTTGAGAGCTATGTTAATATGAAACACTAACCTTTAGGAAAACTGTGATATACTAGAAATATATAATTATTTAAATGTGACTATTAAAAACTAGCTATTAAATTAATGGTATAAATAAGAATAACCAAATTACAAAAAAATATTTATATGGGTTTTATATAATTAAAATATATTTATTAATACATAATAAATATGTATTCACTTTTTAGTAAAGTCATTTTATGCTATAAAAATATGCTTCCTTCAAAAATGTGTTTTGTTATATTTTGTATGCGAATGCTATAATTAATTTTTGAAACTTTTTGAAATTTTATTTTATAAAAATGATATCATTTTTTAATTAATAATTTCATTATTATGTTATGGTGAATTTTTGGGATTTTTCTAAAAAGATTTATTTTTTCTTGAATTGTGAAAAAATACCGTTTTTATAAAATTTTCATTTTTTTTCATTAAATGAAGTAATTTAAGAGACCCATTATATTTTTAATTTTATCTTAAAGTAACATAAGTTTTATTTAATTATAAATATTATAAATAATTACATAGGAATCATAATTATACTTTATTTTGGTATATGTTTATTTTTGGGCTTCAAAACACTTTTTTTTCAAAAAACTATTTTTATGTGTTCGATGAGTTTTTATAATAATTAATTAATTGAATAAATATATATTAATTTTTTTAACGAAATTAATAAATTATATAATCAATAAAACTTTTTTAATATCGATTTTTTTACTAAGCACGTAATAAGAATAAATACTATTTTATGCTTAAAAATGCATTTATCTAAAAACCATTTTCATTGCATTTTGAATACATATTTTAAAATGAATTTTTTACAATTATAGAAATTGAATATTTTGAAATTTATTTTATATTTTTAATTATAATAATTAATATAATGTAATAGGGTAAACTGAATTCTTAGTCATTATAAATATTAACCAAGGTAAGGTTTTTTCACCCCACTAAGGGTAAAACAGGTAAAACAAGGTTAAAAATATAGGAAAACATTTAAAATCTATATAAAAATTTATCATATTAGATGATTTTTATTCGAAAAAAGATAGATTTAAGTATGTAAGTAATAAATTTTAAAATATTATTTTGAATTTGGGAACCGAATCTTGAATTTTTTTGAATATATGTTATATTTTATTCAAATTTAAAACCATTTTTGGGTATTTTCATTTAATGATATGGTTGGAAGGTTCAATTTAGTTTTTTATTTATCTAAAAGGATAAAAAACTTTTCTTTTTTATTAAATAACAAAAAAAATTCATGTAAACTAAATTTTTTTATTTCACTGTAAAATGGGTTTTACGTCTCAATCAAGTATTTTCCCAAAAATTGTTTTTTATGTGTCACTTCTTCTTTTGTTAAAATCGTAACACCCTAAAATAATAAATTAATAAAATTATATTCAATTGTGTTTATGACACACAACACCAAGCATATTAGAAAATATAACATCCTGAGAATTTACAATATATTTACTATTTTAAATAAATTCAATCTATTTAATAACATGAATTACATGAAATTCTGATTTTAGATTGCATTACACTCACAATTGATTTTTTCTTATGTTACAGGAAATAATGACTTTCATTGATGACATGTGTTACATGGAAGACTAAGTTTTACTGAATACTAGTAATATTATTATTTAAAATGAAAATTATCTCACAGTCGTTAAATTGGTTAGTATCAATAGGATTGACTATCTTATGAAAATATATGGTTTACAGAAATAAAAAATATATTAATTGGTTACTAAATAATTATAAATGAAAATAATAATAATAGAATATAAAGGAAATGTTTTTATAAAAATACTAATTTGCTGTGACCAAAGGTGTTTTATCCTATTAAATCAAATTAATTACAATTAGTGAATGATCTTAATGAAATTTATATATTATATATTTAATAATTTTTTTTAACATTAATCCAATATATTTTATAGGAAAAAAATAAGAAAAAAATTCCATTATATGCATAAAAGAAATATTTTTCTAAAAGTAGTTTTTTCGCCATTTAACGGAGCACTTTATTTAAATATAAATTATGACACTTTTATAAATTTTATATGAATAAATAAACATCACTTTTAAAATCTGAATGTTAAAATTATCTTTGGGTAATTTTTTGGTAATTTTTTGGAGAAGTTTCATTTTTAATGAATAGTTAAAAATACTGAATTTAATTGAAATGTAACATATTATCTAAATAATTTATAATGATAATTATATTTTAAATTGGATTTAAAGATAAATTATACTAATTATAAATCTATTAGTCCAATTTAGGGCATTTTAATAAATTTAATATTAAATATTTGATTAAAAAAATTTCAAAATTTTGAACAATTTCACTTTAAAAACCCACCTACACATGCCATTTGTGAGATTAATTTTAAATTAATTTCTACCACTTATATGATTTTAATTTGTAAATATGGATTCCATATTTTTAAAAACAATAATTTATAATGTCTATTATGTTTAACTTAGTTTTTGACCAAAAAATATTAGTGAAAGTAATTAAAATTAATCACAACGATTAATGTAAAAATGAGTTTACCTTATTGTTAAAATGTAATCTTCAAGGAAAAAATGACCTATAAAATTTTAAAAAATACATTTTATATACATATTTATACCATATAACCTCTTTTATCTTAAATTGTTCATTATTTTGGCACATGATGTAAGGGAGACCTCCCAATAGTGTTTACCTTTTGGTATTTACAAGAATTCCCCCCCTCCACTATAATAATAGCACCCAATCCACTCACTTTTTGCACCTACAAATACTTTTTTATCATATAAAATAACCCCTACCCTCATCATAGAATCATCACTATTGTCATAAAGAAAACCAGGGATGTCCCTTGTTGCAAATCAAAAGAAGTTTCTCAAAGATGAGGTAACATTCTTTTACAAGAAGTTTTGTTTTATTTATTTTTCTAGCTCTAAAATTATTATTCTATATTTATTATATAACAAAATCAGTATAATAAATATAATTATATGTTTTTATTTCAATTTTATTGCCTAAAACATCACAAACTTCCATTAAATTTGATACACAATCATCATTTGTGTGTATGATGAACAACCGCCTCACAAACTGATATCATTTGTTCTTCTATTAACACATTTAAAGGTTGGTAATAATGATTATTTTATAGTTTATATTATATATATATATGATATTTATAATGTATTTATACTTATTTTTTTATTATATAATACATACCTTCATGCTTTCCATTTTATGGGAATATGATAACATCGATTGTGCACCTGTGGACTACCGTCTCCTCAAAGCCATGTGATTCATTGAAATTTTACATGGAATGAATTAAGAATGAGTATAATAAAAATAAATTATATATATGACATAAATATGATACTGAAATTATAATATAAATTTATATATCATTTACTTTTCTTTCTTTTAATATGATAAGAAAATGGAAGCAGCGTTCATGCATGTGTACGACCCACCATCTCCATGAACAATGTATTTGATCTCCTATCATTAAATATTATGAATTAATATAAATACATATATAATTAATAAATATAATATTTAAATTATGTTTTATAATTTTTATATGATTAAATCATTATCTATGTAAGAGGAACAAAAATAACAAGTCAAAATATACTCGAAAAACTAGGCAATTAACACCTGAAATAGTGAAAATAATGAATGATTATTAACAAATGGGTAATAATATATTATAATAAGATCATATATGATTTTATAAATATTATTATAGTTATTTTTTAATTTAATAACATAATTAAAACCATTATATATGAGTTTGAATAACATTCAACTAAAAAGAAGTGAAACGTAGAAGATTTCATCTCAATTTACATTCCATTGAGACTAATTTATTATTTTGCACCAGTTAAACTTTATATGGTGTATATGAATCCCCTTTTCATGTTATATAATTATTTATTCATAATTCATGGTATTTTATGTTTCACTTTTAATTATATCATCCAAGGGGTTTTTACTTTAAAATTACGGAGTGATAAATGTTATATTTATAATTTAATTTTATTTTGTGATTGTTAACTTTCTATTTAAAAAATAACCTTCTTAGAACAATTTTTCACTGGACCATAAATTTATATAAATTATCCATATTATTTTTTGATAGATATTATTATTATATAACCACGTACCATTATTTACGTATGATGTTTACTTTTGAAATTATTTGATTTTTTGGAAAAATATTGACAAATCCTAATCTTTTACTCAATACGTTTATTTGATAAGGAATTTTTTTTATAAATTAAATAGATTATTAGATATATGAGTAATTATTAGGAATGTTATGACATAGGTTGGGTACCAGTTAATGTAAGCCCGTTGATGCATCTGTATTCTCATGAGACAAAATCAGTTTGGACAAACCTTATGGTATTGTAACCATTATGTTTTAAACTGTCTGGTGTTAGGTTTTAACAGTATATAAAAGGTTGTGAAAAATAAATTGGTTTGTATAAAGTAAGTTTTAAACCATATTTCAGAAGGTCTTTCCACTAATGGTATTATTTACCAGGTAAACATGACATTCTATAAATACGTATTGCCTTTATTTAGTATTCATTTATTGTTATCCATGAGATTTTTTCTTTTAAATTATATATGGATATATTTCATTTTCAGTTCATTGATTAAATGTAATGTGTTTTAGTTATTTAAATTTTCATATTTATTGTATCTTATCCATATATTTATGTGGAATGTATGTTCAATTATTTACCTTTCCATGTTGATTATTCTCATTGATGTATTATATATTCAATTGTACTTAACCCTTACCAAGAATTTGATCTCAACCTTATTTTGTTTCCTTTTCCCAGGGTATGATGATTAAGTCTTGGAATTAATTTCAAGGATACCAAGCTTTTACATTATTTATGATTTATTTTATTTACCTAATGTAATATTGGTATTATTTATGTAATTTTATTTTCCAAAACTACTAAACTATTCGGTCCATTGGGATTTAATTCCTTGTAATCATGCCAATGTAATGAAGTAAGGCATAAAATCCAAGATTTTGGGGTCAGGGTTTCTATTTTTGGTATAAAAGAAAGTTTATTAGAAGCCTTAGGAACTACATTAAGGAAAAAAAATAGATTTGAGAAAATAAAAATATAATAGACTTTGAGGATAAGTAAAGAAGAACAACCCAAAGAAACCATGTTTATTATTATGATATTATTTATGGATAATTTTTAAATTTATTATAAGTATTTCACTAGTTATGGGATTAACAGTTATGATAAATAATTTTATGATATAATCTAGTCTATTCCATTTTTTATAAATAGAACCTAGATGGAATAAAACTATCAATACTCATAGAAAATGTACATATTTTCATTTTGTGGAAAAAAATACAACTGGTATTTGAACAGAGAAAATTATGGATATATTTGGGTAGCTTAATGAAGTTATGAGAAATTTCCCTGCATAGGTGGAGAAACCTATTTCATAGTGAGATTGTATAAGGTTGGTTCGATTTATCTAATAGAGTCCCCCATCTTTTAGTGGAACAATAAATCTAGTGGGAGCTATAAAATGGATTAAGTATTTTTAGAATATATTTATGTAATTGGGATATAATGAAAATGAAAAGGTTAAACTTCTTGTGTATTATGTGAAAGGAAATTCTGATCAATGGTGGTCATCGAGCCAAAATACTAGCGAGGAAGATAAAATAGAACTCATTGAATAGACATATTTTAAGGATACATTCTTTGACAAATTTTTCACTGATTAGAAAAAATTGGGATAAAAAGAAAGTTCCTTAGATTAATGAAAATAGATTAAGAAAGTATTTCAGAGTATGAAGTTAAAATTACTAGGTTGTCTCGGTATGCTACAAATTACATGTGCAACACATAATACAAGATTTAGAATTTATTTAAAGTACTTAAACTAAGTCTTATAAGGGAACTGGTCTCTCAAAAATTTTCATCATATGAAGAAAAAAATTTATGTTCTATCAAAATAGAGAAATAATTATCTAAATATTGTAGATTCTAAAGGAAGTTATAGAAGAAGAGGATGAAAAATCAAAAAATAGATAAATAAAATAAGATAATAAAGAATTTTCTCACATGTGATAATTGTGTGAAGAAAAACCCCAGTGCTTTCTTGAAGGGAACATTAGTTTTTTATAAGTGTTGAGAAAAATTCAATGATATTAATTATTGTAAGGGAATTAAAGAAAATTACAATGTTCAATGCTTCCACTGTAAATAGATGGAGCACTATATGAAGGAATTATCCAAGTGTTAAGGGAATATACCTCAGAATAATTAAAAGGAATATGGTAAATATTATGCTATTAAAGCAACTAAAGAGGAATTATTAATGTTCTTGTGCTTCTATTCAAGAATTTTTTCATTTGAGTATTTTATAAATGATGTACTAGTTATGAGAATCATAAAATATATAAGGATTTCACTACAACACTATTTATTAAATAATTTGAAAGCATGTATTGAATGGTACCAAGTAAAGTGATTTAGTGGAAAGTCAAACTACTTAGAGAATATATGATTAAGGGAAAGACAAACCTTAAAATGTACTTGATGTTGAGATAACGGTGAATGGATACAATATTGATTAATATGGATAAAGTAAATTTTATATTACTTAATACCTTGGAACTCATTGATGATTTATTGTAAAAATGGTTTATGATATCACTGATGGATCTAAAAACTTTTTTGGATTTAAAAAATATTTCCTATAACTTCTTTTTTATACACGGAATAAGGAAGAATACAAATTTTTAATAAGGTTTTATGAAAATTCAATTAATTACCATATTTCATGAGATTATATTATGAAGGTATTCAAAAGATTGGAAGGTGAAGATTAAGAGGTACTTCATATTATTTTGGGGATTAACTATAAGATCCCAGCCTTAAACCCTACTTAATCTTGAGTTATTACAAGATTACACATTGAGGATCTTTTTAGGTTTAGAGTTTTAGAGAATTAGATCATGAAACTTGCATTAAATTCCACATTTAAACAAAGTGGTTACATAAAAGACAATATTCATTCTTTCTATCAACAGAAACATATTTAAAATAAAACACAGATTCTTTCTTGACACATCCTTGACACTATCATCACATCATGCACCTTTCCCTTGACCTGTGAAAAACATTTCAAAAAATTGGGATGAGCATAAAAAGCTCAGTAAGGGTTATAAAAATATGGAAAGGAAACATGAGTTCATATATACATAATAATGAAATCATACTTTACCCATAAAACATAGTCACTTTAACATACCTCATCAAATCATGAATAAATCGTAGAAATCATAAGACATAAAAGGTAACTTGAGGCATTCATAACTTTATTACGTAGGGAGTAACCCTATTGGTTACATTTGGAATACCCATCACTGTATATTCCCAAAATCTCTTCAGAGAAACCTTAAAGTTTCACTCCTTCGCGTTACCCAATGCATTGGAGAGCTATATCGGGCTCACCCGCCCTTAGTTTATCACGAAACCACCCGTCTTCATAATAATTCCCAAGAACCATAACATAAATGTGTCACATTAAACATGCATAAAGGAAACATAAAATTTCCACATTTCAATAACAATATAACATTTTAGTATATTGAAATAATGAATCCATTCATAAAGAAACCATTTCCAAAACCATTTAAAACATTTAATAAAGAGATTTTTGAATAAAAGTGTCCCATAACACCTTGAAGCTTTTATAATTTTAAACCATTAATATCCATATAAATAAATCCTTAAAACCATTTTGAAAACATGGATATTAATAAGAACATTTAAAGCGATATTTCGGTTAAAGGGGTTTTACCAAAATTAGAGACACTTGAATACAATAATTGAGGAATGAAATTTAGTCAGAACTTTATAGTATCATGATAATAAATGTATTCATGATATAATATTCCAAAGGACAGTATATACAACATATAAGAGTGAATTGGTGCATAAAAACAATGAATTCTAAATATAAATGTCAAATGTGATGAAATCCCTTATAAAGAAGGTATCCTTAAATTAAGGACAAATCAATCTCAAAATTATGTGTGAAAAATATAAATACACCCTATATAAGTGGATATTAAGTTTAAAACAATAAAAGGTCATTCAAACATATTCAAAGTATGACATATTCAATAACTACATGTTGAACCCAAAGAAATCGAAATTTGGTTAAAAAGTTCCCTTGGTAAAATTCGACAGCCTAACGACATCACTTCAAAATTCAGAAAGTGAGTTGATGAGAGACAAAAAGGTATTCTCATCACTTGAACATAAAATTTACATCAATAAGGATATAAAAGAACATATCCCAACATAATAGTATGTGAATTAAAAGACATAATAAAAGAAGTCTTTTAAAAAGTGGATGGTGAAAGGTCCCCTTACCGAGTTGGGTAACTTTCGAAAGGTATACCCCATGGAAGAAGGGTCATACAATGAATATGTGAATACCCATAAATGAAATTATACTACACAAAGTGTATAATAATGGGAAGTAAATACACCACTCAAAGGAAATTATGGCAAATGTAGCATAAATCTCACGAGAATAAAAGTGAGATGAAAAATCCCTTATGAAAACTCAGCAGCCTAACGACGCCACATAAAGATTACAAAAATGGATTGATGAGATCAAATAGGGTATCTCATCATATTAACATAAAGTTTATTGAAAGAGGAATATAAAAGAAAATCCCCCAACATAACAAAGATGATCTTAAAAGAAGTGACATAAAGGAGAGTACTTAAAAAGAAAGATAGAGGTTAGATCTCTTACGAAAATTCAGCAGCCTAATAGTGCCACTCAAAACTTCCAAAATGGACTGATGAGAGAGAATATGGTCTCTCATCATATTAACATAAAAATTACAGTAAGAGTAATATAAAATAACATCCCAATAACAAGAATGATGATCTTTAAAAGGAATGACATAAAAGAGCGTACTTAAAAATAAAGAGAGGAGTAGGATCCCTTACCTCGGGTCCGACTTGACTCGATTGTTCTTTAATCTCATGAATAATAAACTTGAGTTAATTTCAACTTCCTTAAGAACCTTTTTGAAGTTCATTATTCCTTTTATATCACTTATTACCATGTCATGAACACTATGTAAATATTTTAGTTAATAACGGTCGTTTAAACGATCATTGGTACTCGAGTCAAACATTGAACTTGTTGGAAAATAATTTTCCATGTAGTTATAGGTACATCATATCCAGAATAGTATTTATGTTTTAAATATCATATATATCTAGTATATATTCATTTTATACCATTCCATAGCATTTGGAGATAAAAATTAAAAGCACCGTTCATGGAGACGGTAGGCCATACGTACGCATGAACGCTACTTTCATTTTTTGTCATATTAATGGAATTAAAACAAAATGATAGATATATATATATGTTATAATTCCAGAATGATATCCATCATTTAGATGTAATATAACACATATATATCCATTATATATATGTACTTATAATAGTACATAACATTTTGAGATAAGAAATGAAATGTACCGTTCATGGACACGGTAAGCCGTACGTACGCATAAACGCTACTTCCATTTCTATTTCATATTTAATGGAATTAAAACATAATGATACATAATAGAATTTTAATTCCATTATGGTATCATATATAATATCATTAAATATATCCTTTATACGTACCACATATGGTATTAACGAATCAAATGACTTTGAGGGGGCGGTAGTCCGCACTTCCTTAAATGAAGATATCGCGTATACCCATAATGGAAGCCATAAAGGTATGACATAAATGAAAAATACAGAAACTTAAGGGAAACATAAACATATTATATATCATATATAAATATAGTGACATAATAATGGCCACCTTTGAAGGTGTTAGAAGAATGTTGAACAATCATCGTTTCGGGAGGCAGAAATTCTCCATCCACAGAAACAGTATGTTCTCTAACCATTAGATATAGGTGTGTGTAAGTGTAGCTCAAATACTTCTTATAAAAACATCCTAGTATATTTAAGATGCTGTAGTTGTTACAAATTAAATGAATAATAGGAGTTTAGGGGGTTGGAGAAGAAAAATAAAACAAAAGGACTCAAGGGAAGACATTACCTTAAAATCGGGTAACTCCCTTTGGTTTGAGCTCAAAGGCTTCCTTGGGAAGGCTTATGCCCAAAGTGAGGATTCAAGGAGTAAGAGAGGGAAGTGGAGAGACAAAATGGGTAGGGGTTTGCCGAGACAAAGGCTTTGGAAGTGTGGGTAAGGAGGTAGAGGTGGGGGCCTTTTATAAGAGGAGAGGAGGGGCACTCTTGTAAAGTTACAAAATGTTACTTTATTTTCAAACGAGTTTCGGATTTTAAAGGTCCCACATTGATGTATTTCTATGATAAGGTGATAAGGGTTCTAAATCCACTCATCCAATAGGTTTTTGACGTGTTTCGGTCTTATATATTACATTATCTTTCCATTTTATTTAAATCGTTAAATAATGAGGTCATCACTGCATCATCATGATGTCATAAATACTTTAATTTATTTAATGTCTAAAAATTATAAAAAAATACTATGATGTAGGAAAGATTTTTATCTTTACAATTACTATTTATGGTCAAAAATCTGACTTGTATAACCCCATGTAAAAATTGTTTTAGTAAAACATCTCATGTTTGTGTCATTTTTACTTTATCATTAAATAAAAAGGTATTTATGTCATTTTCCAACCAAAGTGGCTCCATGGGGTCCCCAAGTTGACCCATGGATTGTCTTCGTTGGTCATGACACATCCAATGAGGGTAGGACATGTGTATAGGTCATTTAATTTTATTAAAACATTAATATTACCTTAATCTACACTAATTACCTCTAATCGCGATTAAAAACTTAATAAGTTACTATTCACCAAAAAATTATTTTAATCCCATTGAACCAAATTTTACTTCTTAATGACAACCATGTATGTAGGATTTTTGAAATTTAAAACACAAAGATGGAAAAATTTCATTTAAACGGAAAATCAGTTTTTATAAATACCACTTAGTGGTTTCAGTATTCATCAAAAAATGAAGTTTTTCAGAAAATTACCAAAAATTCACCCTAAGCTATATTTGATATTCCGAATTCAAAAATGATGTCTATTTTACAAAATTAAAATCATATAAGTTGAATTAATTAATTTAATAATTAATTCCCACTGTCAAAACAAAAAGCGTGTTTTTATGAAACAAAATGTATCAAAAGATTGGCACTAGTTTATGTCCGATTTCAAAGTGAAATTAATTCCAACGAACACTATTGGATTAAATGGTAAAAATATATTCTAATTTAACTTTAAAACCAATTCAAAAGACAATCTAATCATATAAATAAATTAGATTAAAATGAGGTTTTGAATTAAAATTCAACATTTTTCACTATTCATTAAAAATTGAACTTTTTCAGAAAAATACCAAAAATTTACACAAAGTAAATTTTGATGTCCATATTCTAAAGAAGAATTTTATTTTGTCAAATATAACACAAAAAATTGTCAAAAAGTGGATTTAAAAGAGGTTCTCCATCAAAAGGCGGTTAATTGACCGTTTAATGAAGGTTTATGCTTAAAATTGGAATCATTTTCATTTTAAGCCTCTAATATTTATTGGATAAAAGTAAAAATATTTGACAAAAATATATAATCATTTTGTAGTTAGTTCTGTTCATTCCTGCCACTACAACGTCTTGGCATTAACTACCATTTAAAATAATATTATTTTATTATTAGAGTGCAACGTAAGATTCCCAAGAAACTCGTTGTTGCGTATTGGGTACGCCATCGAGCATAACATCCCCTTTAAATTAATATTAATATTTTATTCAAAAATGTTGATAAATATAAAAATGTCATATTCTTTATTTACCTGGGGTGTTACATCCTTCCCCCCTTTTAGGAATTGCGTCCTCGCAATTTTAAAATTGGTCTTGGAAACATCCTTGAAAGTCCCACATTGGAACACGAGTCGGTAAGACAATCACTTTAAAATAAAGAAAGATAAGTACAAAGGTCACCTGAGTTAACCCATACTAGGATTCCTAGTATGAAAATATGGACATGGAGGAGAAAACATAGGGTCATGATCTCATGGAGAGTGATATAAAACATGTTTAGGAGAAAGTTAACCACAAGAAAATCACAAACTTGTGATGGGTTAAACAGTATTCGATTCACCAGTAGGAAAAGTTAATAGACAACATTTTTATTTTAAGTTAATTTTTATTGAGGAATTTATTCATAAGCAAACATAATCACTTATCATGTTGACATTCAACTTTTACTAGATTCCTTAATCAAACTCATATTTTCTCCAAAAGACGAGTATTTAGGAAGACTTGTTCGCATTATGAGTACTATAATCAATTTCTAGAGAATCACCTAATCCACAAAAGAAAACTATATTCTTCCAATGTCTTTATACTTTAACCAAAACCAAAACCAAAAAGGTTAGTACAAGATTAGATAATCCAGAAAAGGATAACCCTTTATAAAAAGAAAATCTATTCGTAATCTCCAAAATTTGTCCAAAAAAACCCAAAGTTCAACGAGGACCATTCGATAAACAATTTGTCTATAGAATTCTTCAAAGTAAACCAAACTAAGATTTAAACCCAAATAGTTGAAGGATTTAGTCACATAGTCTTCCAAGCTAAATCGTAACATTTATCTCCAAACAACATCAGTTGCTCTTGATGTCTCGTATTGAAAAGTAATTAACCTAATCACATATCCTCCATGATAGGTTAATAAATTTCCATAGATAACCCAGACTCAACTTACTCTTAATTCATAAATTCATCTAACTAAAAAGAATCAGTCAAACTAACCAGGGACTTCACGTAGTCCAGTGGTAGGCGATAAATACCAGTCGCACTTTGGTTGTGGGTTCGATTCCCACAGCTTTGTCCGACGCGATGGGTTGTCACACGGTCTTAGTTCTGTCCTTTTTCCAAAACTATATAATTCTCAAATCATTCCCAAAAAGAGATAAAATCATCAAAAATAAACATAACAAATTTTAACCTCAAGTTTGTCTCATGCCTTTAATTTTCCATCATAACATATAATAACCCATAATTACTGTAACGCCCTGACCCTAGTTACCCAGAGTTGGTGCATTACTTCGTAACATTGGTATGATCACAAAAGATCAAGTCTCGAAAGACCGATTAGCTTAGTAGCCTTGGAAACACTAGATACATTAATAAATGTTACATTACAACATAAGGTGAAAAACTAAAATAATAAAGTCTTCATAGTCCACACTCATATACTCTTCTGACTATCCCTGCAGGTCATTCCTAAAATACTTCTTCACATCCTGGAAAATATTAAAACATTGAAAGGGGTGAGCTCAGATGCTCAGTAAGGATAACAATATTGCGGAAGCTTCCATAAATAAACATAAACATTTAAGGCGATGTATAACTAAAAAAAAAGCCTTTTAAACTTGAACATAAACATAATATGGCAAAAGTAAAATGAGATAATTCCATTTACTTCTTCACATGGATATTCTACTAATCGAATAATCTCATGCAATATCAATAACCACTTTTATAATGATGGAATGCATAATGCCAGACTATCATAACCACGTAGTCAAGGCCTCGTGCCAAGACCACAAATAAGATTTTATCAAGGCCTCGTGCCAAGACACTAGTTTGTCTCATGAGACCTGCCGATGCATAGAGGAGCTATAGAGGGCTCCACCCGTCACTTATTAAGTCCAATTCATTCCTCATATGAATAGTTTTAAACATATCATAAACCATAACATAATCGTATCACATAAAACATGCATAAAAGAAAACATAAAATTTCCACATTTCAATCACAAGATATCAATACAACACATTGATAAAAACGCTTTCAAAACCATTTTCGATACCAAAATAAAAGAAAGTTAAAACTTTGTATTTATTTTTCATTAAAAAAAAGTGATGGCTTGTAGAGGAAGCTGAAACTCAAATAATGGTCACAGTGGCAGAGAAGTCGTTGTCGCCGCATAAGTACGGAAAGGAAAACATTCCCTTTTTGTCGTTTAGTAAAATGCTTTGTATAAAAAAGATTACTTTTGAATAAACGTAAAAGTCAAAGGGGTTTATACACCGTATAAAAGAAAGTTGTGTATAAAACCAAATATGCCTCAATGAAAGGAGATTGAGACAAAGTCCTTAAAAAGATCATTTTTAAAATAAAATAGATCTATTATGTGTATTAACTATAGGTACACATAAAGAATACAAAATAAGACATAATAATATCATGACATAATTTGAAAGTAGGATATTAACCCAAAGAATGGAAGTTGGGTCAAGAAATTCCCTTACCTTGCGTCCTGTCCTGACTCGACCGTTCTTTAACCTCCTCAAAATCGGGTAACTCTTTTTGATTTTAGCCAAAGGCTTCCTTGGGAAGATTTCTGCCCAAAGTGAGGCTTCTAGGAGTAAGAGGGGGAAGTTGGAAGAGTATTTGGGCAGAGGTTGGCCAAGCCAAATGGCTTGAAAGTGTGAATGAGGTGGTAGAAGTGGGGGCCTTTTATAAGTGGAGAGGAGGGGCACTCTTGGAAAGTAAAGAAAAGTCACTTTATTATAAAATGAGTTTCGGATTTTAGAGGTCCCACACTTATATAATTCGAGGAAAAGATGATAAGGGTTCGAAATATACTCATACAATAGGTTTTTGACAAGTGTAAGCGTTGGATTTTACATTATCTTTCCATTTTATTTAAATCGTTAAATAATGAGGTCATCGCTGCATCATCATGATGTCATAAATAATTTAATTTATTTAATGTCTAAAAATTATAAAAAAATACTATGATGTAGGAAATATTTTTAGATTTCCAATGACTATTTATAGTCAAAAATATGACTTGTATAACCCCATGTAAAAACTGTTTTAGTAAAAAATTTCATGTTTGTGTGACTTTTTACTTTAACATTAAATAAAAGGTATTTATGTCATTTTCTAACTAAAGTGGCTCCATGGGGTCCCCAAGTTGACCCATGGATTGTATTGGTCGGCCATGGTACATCCAATGAGGGTAGGACATGTGTCATGCTCATCTCATATTATTAAAACATTATTTTTACCTTAAACTACACTAATTACCTCTAATCGCGATTAAGAACTTAAAAGTTACCATTCACCAAAAATTATTTTAATCTCATTGAACCACATTTTACTTCTTAATGACAAACATGTATGTAGGATTTTTTAAAATCAAATCATAGAAGTGGTAATATTTCATTTAAACGAAAAATCAGTTATTTAACTACCACTTAGTGGTTTCACTATTCATCAAAAATTGAAGTTTTTCAGAACAATGCCAAAATTTCACCCTAAGCTATAATTGATATTCCAAATTCGAAAATGATGTCTATTTTATAAAATTCCAAACATATAAGTTGCAATAATTAATTTTATAATTAATTTCCGCTGTCACAACAAATAGCGTGTTTTTAAGAAATAATTTATATCAAAAGATTGGAAATTGTTTATGTCCAATTTCAATGTTAAATTAATTATAATGACCACCATTGGATAAAATGGTAAAAATGTATTCTAATTATACTTTAAAACCACTAAATAGTATAATTTATCACTATAAAATATTTTGATTAAAAAAGTTGTTTTTAAGTATTTTTCACTATTCATAAAAAATTAGAAGTTCTCAGAAAAATACCAAAAATTCAACATAGGCTAATTTCGATATTCCGAATCCAAAAATGAAGTCCATTTTGAAATATAAAATTTCTATAATTTTCAAAAGTGGTTATTACTATTCATAACGACTACTTTGATTAGTCGCGGTGTTTTAGAACTCGAAGTTGCGTACAATGCAAGCTATTGCATTATTGAATGAGAAGCATATTGTGGAAGCTCGGGGTGTTATATTCTCCCCTCCTTCAATAAATTGCATCCTTGCAATTTGAAAGTTTTCTTGGAAAATAAAATGTTGAAAATAGAAAATACCTTTGTGGAAAACCCACATCGGAAATAAGATTAATAAAATTTAGCCTTAATAAGAGGGAAAGGGAAATGAAAAAGTCACCACCCAATTATGATCTCGATTAGGAGAACATTGGTGGAAATTAGAGACATATAATTGGAGGAAAAACGTAAATATTTGTCGGGAGTGATTGAGGTCATTAATCACAATCAACTGTCAAATTGAGGGCCTCAAAGCCTTCAATCTATGTTGATTTAAAATATCATCAGTTCAACAAGACATAAGGTATTAGGATAACACATTTTTTTTGTTTTAATATACCTTTACTAAAGTTTAATAATTAATTTATTCATTGTATAAGAGATATGTATATATATATTTATTCTTGACAATTAGAGTTTCAACCTTCAACTCATCTTTCACTCAAAAAGATAATAGAACTCAAAAATATTATACTTATCCTAATTGTATAAGGTTACAAATGTTAACACATACCATTTAGATTAGTAAAATTATTTTGTAATAACCCGGGACTTCCTGTAGGCTAGTGGTAGGAAATAAAGGCCTGTCGCACTATGGTTGTGGGTTAGATTCCTGCAGCTTTGTCCGACGCGACAGGTTATGCCCCACCCTGCAGGTTGTCCTTTTCCTAAAACTATTGTATTATAATATTCCAAAAATAATATTCATAAATGTTTTAACCTTAAACAATACTATCCAAAGTTCAACTTAATCCAATCCAACCTTTATAGTTATCCAAAATACCTCTGTCCAAACTTTGTCTAAAAGGTCTCTTAATTCCAACATCGATTTATCAGATTCCCCAAAAAAAGTAAAGTTTCTCTTATTGTCACATACTAAAAATATGATTACCTTCATCATATTAAAACCTTACTGAAACAACAAGTACTGCAGTATAATCCTTATATATATATATATATATCAAATTATTCTAAAAACCAGAATATAATCCATGAGTCCAAAAGCACCAATACATTAATTATTCTGCTTCAACTGTAGTAACCGCATAAGATTTTCCTTGATACCTTGGCCTTTTCTGAGGTAAGTTTCCCTGACGCTTAGGACATTCATATGCATAATGCCCCATTTCCCTACAATTGTATCATTCAACATTGATAGCCTCTTTCTTTCCCTTGCAATCATGCGCCTGGTGACCTTTTTCTCCACATTTATAACAAACTCCCATTCCTTTTAGGCAAGTACCAGGGTGATTCTTCCCCCAATTATCACATAATGTAAAATCTTTCTTTCCCTTTTTCCCTTTATCTGTCTCTTGTTCCACCGTTCTCTTATTCTCTTGCTTTACTTTATTGTCATAAGATTTAGAGAATTCCTTTTCTGTCTTGATAGCACACGAGACAATATCTTCGTATGACGAGAAGGTTTGTGAGACTAATGCTCGACGGATAAATGGTTTTAACCCATCAAAGAAACGATTAATCTTACTTCTAGGGTTACTTATATAATCTGCAGCATGCCTCACTAACCTTGTAATGTTGGCCTCATACTTTGCAACATTCTCATCCTCCTTTTGTCTCAAACTCAAAAATTGTCTTTCCATATCTGCTCGATGGTCACGAGGATAGTATTTTTCTAGGAAAAGATCTTTGAACTCTCTCCATTCCATATTCGATACGTCATCATCTTCCTTTGGGTTTTGAATCAGCGACCACCACTGATCGGCATCTCCAGTGAGGCGGTAAACTTCCATGATAACCTTCTCCCTTTCGCTACTCCCCAAGGCGTGGAATATTTTCCCTAAGGAGTTTATCCATTGCTCAGCTACTAACGGATTTGTACCCCCATTAAATGTTGGTGGTTGTTGCCTCATGAAGCGGTCTATCATTGATCCTCCACGTTGCGGATCAGGGTGCTCCATACGAGTAAGGTTATTATTCATAACCTGAGTGAGTTGTCCCAGTATGGTAATAAGTTGATCAGCACCAGTTGTATCTCCAGATCCACAATAATTATCTTGAGAAGGAGGGAAATCCCTACACAGAGTTCGTGCATTGATACGGTTTCCATTCCTTCCACTAGGTGCCATTTCTATACAATGGCATAAACTAGATTAGTTTATGAATCAAAATACATAATTCCATACTTATAAAATACTTAACATAAATTGAACTATTTATGGATATAATACATAATCATAAAAAGGTTTTCTTTGAAGAAGTATATACTCATAACCGTTCATAGTGGTTTGTAAAGAAATGAGAATTATCCTAAGCATATCCCCTGGGAGTGTCGTAACCAAGAGTGCAACAAGGCCCGTTGTCGTACACCAATTCCCATTCAAGTCTATCTCAAAGCGGTGTTTTCGGGTTTTACCCCTAGGTACATCTGTGCCAGAGCCACCTCTACCTGCTCGTATCCAGACAAGGATGTATTGCTCGAAAAACTCACAAAATATCTATAATACCAAAATTCTAGGAAGTTCTTCTAGACTAATCCTCAAAGTATATCTTCGGGCTATGTGCTCTAATCAGAGTATATCTAAATCTAGCTTCCAAGGTTAGTAATAAACTGCCTCTAATACCAACTGTAACGCCCCGACCCCAGCTACCCAGAGTTGGTGCATTACTTCGTAACATTGGCATGATCACAAAAGATCAAGTCTCGAAAGACCGATTAGTTTAGTAGCCTTGGAAACACTAGATACATTCATATATGTTACATTACAACATAAGGTGAAAAACTAAAATAACAAAGTCTTCATAGTCCACACTCATATCCTCTTCTGACTATCCCTGCAGGTCATTCCTAAAATACTTCTTCACATCCTGGAAAATATTAAAACATTGAAAGGGGTGAGCTCAGATGCTCAATAAGGATAACAATATTGCGGAAGCTTTCATAAATAAACATAAACATTTAAGGCAATGTATAACTAAAACAAAATCCTTTTAAACTTGAACATAAAAATAATATGGAAAAAGTAAAATGAGATAATGCCATTTACTTCTTCGCATGGATATTCTACTAATAGAATAATCCCATGCAATATCAATGACCACTTTCATAATGATGGAATGCATAATTCCATACTATCATAACCACATAGTCAAGGCCTCGTGCCAAGACCACAAATAAGATTTTGTCAAGGCCTCGTGCCAAGAAACTAGTTTGTCTCATGAGACCTGCCGATGCATCGAGGAGCTATAGCGGGCTCCACCCGTCACTTATTAAGTCCAATGAATTCCTCATATGAATAGTTTTAAACATATCATAAACCATAACATAATCGTATCACATAAAACATACATAAAGGAAACATAAAATTTCCACATTTCAATCACAAGATATCAATACAACACATTGATAAAAAGGCTTTCAAAACCATTTTCAATACCAAAATAAAAGAAAGTTAAAACTTTGTATTTATTTTTCATAAAAAAAAGTTATGGCTTGTAGAGGAAGCCGAAACTCAAATAATGGTCACGACGGCGGAGAAGTCGTTGTTGCCGCATAAGTACGGAAAGGAAAACATTACCTTTTTTTCGTTTAGTAAAACTCTTCGTATAAAAAATATTCATTTTGAATAAACGTAAAAGTCAAAGGGGTTTATACACCGTATAAAATAAAGTTGTGTATAAAACCAAATATGCCTCAATGAAAGGAGATTGAGACAAAGTCCTTAAAAAGATCATTTTTAAAATAAAATAGATCTATTATGTGTATTAACTATAGGTACACATAAATAATACAAAATAAGACATAATAATATCATGACATAATTTGAAAGTAGGAGATTAACCCAAATAATGGAAGTTGGGTTAAGAAATTCCCTTACCTTGCGTCCTGTCCTGACTCGACCGTTCTTTAACCTCCTCAAAATCGGGTAACTCTTTTTGATTTGAGCCAAAGGCTTCCTTGGGAAGAGTTCTGCCAAAGTGAGGCTTCTAGGAGTAATAGGGGGAAGTTGGGAGAGTATTTGGGCAGAGGTTGGCCAAGCCAAATGGCTTGAAAGTGTGAATGAGGTGGTAGAGGTGGGGACCTTTTATAAGTTGAGAGGAGGGGCACTCTTGGAAAGTAAAGAAAAGTCACTTTATTATAAAATGAGTTTCGGATTTTAGAGGTCCCACACTTATATAATTCGAGGAAAAGATGATAAGGGTTCGAAATCTACTCATCCAATAGGTTTTTGACAAGTGTAAGCCTTGGAGTTTACATTATCTTTCCATTTTATTTAAATCGTTAAATAATGAGGTCATCGCTGCATCATCAAGATGTCATAAATAATTTAATATATTTAATGTCTAAAAATTATTAAAAAACTACTATGATGTAGGAAATATTTTTATCTTTCCAATGACTATTTATAGTCAAAAATATGACTTGTATAACCCCATGTAAAAATTGTTTTAGTAAAACATTTCATGTTTGTGTCATTTTTTACTTTAACATTAAATAAAAGGTATTTATGTCATTTTCTAACTAAAGTGGCTCCATGGGGTCCCCAAGTTGACCCATGGATTGTCTTTGTCGCCCATGGCACATCCAATGAGGGTAGGACATGTGTCAAGCTCATCTCATATTATTAAAACATTATTTTTACCTTAAACTATACTAATTACCTCTAATCGCGATTAAGAACTTAAAAGTTACTATTAACCAAAAATTATTTTAATCTCATTGAACCAAATTTTACTTATTAATGACAACCATGTATGTCGGATTTTTGAAAATCAAATCACAGAAGTGGTAATATTTCATTTAAACGGAAAATTAGTTATTTAACTACCACTTAGTGGTTTCACTATTCATCAAAAATTGAAGTTTTTCAGAACAATGCCAAAATTTCACCCTAAGCTATAATTGATATTCCGAATTCAAAAATGATGTATATTTTACAAAATTCCAAACATATAAGTTGCATTAATTAATTTTATAATTAATTCCCGCTGTCACAACAAATAGCGTGTTTTTAAGAAACAATTTATATCAAAAGATTGGCAATTGTTTATGTCCAATTTCAATGATAAATTAATTCTAATGACCACAATTGGATAAAATGGTAAAAATATATTCTAATTATACTTTAAAACCACTAAATAGAATAATTTATCACTATAAATTATTTTGATTAAAAAAATTTGTTTTTAAGTATTTTTCACTATTCATAAAAAATTAGAAGTTCTCAGAAAAATACAAAAAATTCAACATAGGCTAATTTCGATATTCCGAATCCAAAAATGAAGTCCATTTTGAAATATAAAATTTCTATAATTTTAAAAAGTGGTTATTACTATTCATAACGACTACTTTGATTAGTTGCGGTGTTTTAGAACTCGAAGTTGCGTACAATGCAAGCTATTGCATTATTGAATGAGAAGCGTATTGTGGAAGCTCGGGGTGTTACAATTACCTAAAAAGTAAGGATCATATAAACCCTAATGGTTACCTTTATAATTATTACCTGAACTTCCACATCGATTGGTCATCTCATACATGATGCATTACAGAACATACCAAGGTTCAAGTGGTTGATCATGACTCCTTGATAGTTGGTTTAGAACAATCACGAGTTTCCTCATTGAATCACCCATTTTATCTAGTATCTTAGTCAGTGAACCACCACAGTTTCTTCAAACCTGTTATCTCTTTGGTGCCTGCTAGATCAATCCATTCACTAAAAACAGAAATGCCAGTTTGAGTATATCAACAAAACCATCATGTACTATTGAGGAAGATAAACACTAATATATACTTACTCATTCACTTTATCTAAAACTAGGACTCTTTCTGAAATCCTAACCATTATGGTAATGTCACTTATACTTAGAGGATACCCTAACCTCTAAAGTTATCTAAACCGACCTTTGATACCAACTATAAGGCCGCAGCCTTAAACCTTACTTAATCTTGAGTTATTACAAGATTACACATTGAGGATATTTTTAGGTTTAGAGTTTTAGAGAATTATATCATCAAACTTTCATTACATTCCACATTTAAACAAAGTGGTTACATAAAAGACAGTATTTATTCTTTCCATCAACGGAAACATATTTAAAATAAAACACAGATTCTTTCTTGACAAATCCTTGACACTATCATCCCATCATGTACCTTTCCCTTGACCTGTGAAAAACATTTCAAAAACTTGGTATGAGCATAAAAAGCTTAGTAAGGTTTATAAAAATATGGAAAGGAAACATGAGTTCATATATACATAAGAATGAAATCATACTTTACCCATAAAACATAGTCACTTTAACATACCTCATCAAATCATGAATAAATCATAGAAATCATAAGACATAAAAGGTAACTTGATGCATTCATAACTTTCTTACGTAGGGAGTAACCCTCTTGGTTACGTTTGGAATACCCATCACAGTATATTCCCTAAATATCTTCGGAGAAACCTTAACGTTTCACTCCTTCGCGTTACCCAATGCATTGGAGAGCTATATCAGGCTCACCCACCCTTAGTTTATCACGGAACCACCCGTCTTCATAATAATGACCAAGAACCATAACATAAATGTATCAAATTTAAACATGCATTAAGGAAACATAAAATTTCCACATTTCAATCACAATATAACATTTTAGTATATTGAAATAATGAATCCATTCATAAAGAAACCATTTCCAAAACCATTTAAAACATTTAATAAAGAGATTTTTGAATCAAAGTGTCCCATACCACCTTGAAGATTTTAAAATTTTAAACCATTAATATCCACATAAATAAATCCTTAAAACCATTTTGAAAACATGGATATTAATAAGAACATTTAAAGCGATATTTTGGTTAAAGAGGTTTTACCAAAATTAGAGACACTTGAATACAATAATTGAGGAATAACATTTAGTCAGAACTTTATAGTATCAAGATAATAAATGGATTCATGATATAATATTCCAAAGGATAGTATATACACCATATAAGAGTGAATTGGCACATAACAATAATGAAGTCTCAATAGAAATGTCAAATGTGATGAAATCCCTTATAAAGAAGGTATCCTCAAATTAAGGATAAATCAATCTCAAAATTATGTGTGACAAATATAAATACACCCAATATAAGTGGATATTAAGTGTAAAAAAATAAAAGGTCATTCACACATATTCAAAGGATTACATATTCAATAACTACATGTTGAACCCAAAGAAATCGAAATTGGGTTAAAAAGTTCCCTTGGTAAAATTCGACAGCCTAACGACATCACTTCAAAATTCAGAAAGTGAGTTGATGAGAGAGAAAAAGGGAATCTCATCACTTGGACATAAAATTTACATCAATAAGGATATAAAATAACATATCCCAACATAATAGTATGCGAATTAAAAGACATAACAAAAGAAGTCTTTTAAAAAGTGGAGGGTGAAAGGTCCCCTTACCGAGTTGGGTAACTTTCGAAAGGTACACCGCATGGAAGAAGGGTCATACAATGAATATGTGAATACCCATAAATGAAATTATACTACACAAATTGTATAATAATGGGCATTACATACACCACTCAAAGGAAATTATGGAAAATGTAGCATAAATCTCACGGGAATAAAAGTGAGATGAAAAATCCCTTACGAAAACTCGGCAGCCTAATGGCGCCACATAAAACTTACAAAAATGGATAGATGATATCAAATAGATTATCTCATCATATTAACATAAAGTTTAAATAAATAGGAATATAAAAGAAAATCCCCCTACATAACAAAGAGGATCTTAAAAGAAGTGACATAAAGGAGAGTACTTAAAAAGAAAGAGAGAGGTTAGATCTCTTACGAAAATTCAGCAGCCTAACGGCACCACTCAAAACTTCCAAAATGGATTGATGAGAGAGAATATGGTCTGTCATCATATGAACATAAAAATTACAGTAAGAGTAATAAAAAATAACATCCCAATAACAAGAAAGATGATCTTTAAAAGGAATGACATAAAAGAGCGTACTTAAAAAGAAAGAGAGGAGTAGGATCCCTTACCTCGGGTCCGACTTGACTCGATCGTTCTTTAATATCATGAATAATAAACTTGAGTTAATTTATAATTCCTTAAGAACTTTTTTAAGTTCATTATTCCTTTTATATCACTTATTACCATGTCATTAACACTATGTAAATATTTTAGTTAATAACGGTCGTTTAAACGATCATTGGTACTTGAGTCAAACATTGAACTTGTTGGAAAATAATTTTCCATGTAGTTATAGGTACATCATATACAGAATAGTATTGATGTTTTAAATATAATATATATACAGTATATATTCATTTTATACTATTCCATAGCATTTGGAGATAAAAATTAAAAGCACCGTTCATGGAGACGGTAGGCCGTACGTACGCATGAATGCTACTTTCATTTTTTGTCATATTAATGGAATTAAAAAAAATGATAGATATATATATGTTATAATTCCAGAATGATATCCATCATTTAGATGTAATATATTACATATATATCCATTATATATATGTACTTATAATAGTACATAACATTTTGAGTTAAGAAATGAAATGTACCGTTCATGGAGACGGTAAACCGTATGTACGCATGAACGCTACTTCCATTTCTATTTCATATTTAATGGAATTAAAAAATAATGATACATAATAGTATTTTAATTCCATTATGGTATCATATATAATATCATTAAATATATCCTTTATACATACCACATATGGTTTTAACGAATCAAATCACTTTGAGGGGGTGGTAGTCCTCACTTCCTTAAATGAAGATATCGCGTATACCCATAGTGGAAGCCATAAAGGTATGACATAAATGAAAAATACAGAAACTTAAGGGAAACATAAACATATTATATATCATATATAAATATAGTTACATCATAATGGCCTCCTTTGAAGGTGTTAGAAGAATGTTGAACAATCATCGTTTCGGGAGGCAGAAATTCGCCATCCACAGAAACAGTATGTTCTTTAACCATTAGATATAGGTGTGTGTAAGTGTAGCTCGAATAATTCTTATAAAAACATCCTAGTATATTTAAGATACTGGATTTGTTTCAAATGAAATTAATAAAAAGAGTTTAGGGGGTTGGAGAAGCAAAATAATACAAAAGTACTCCAGGGAAGACATTACCTTAAAATCGGGTAACTCCCTTTGGTTTGAGCTAAAAGGATTCCTTGGGAAGGATTCTGCCCGAAGTGAGTCTTCAAGGAGTAAGAGAGGAAAGTGGAGAGATAAAATGGGCAGGTTTTGGCCAAGACAAAGGCTTTGGGAGTGTGGGTAAGGAGGTAGAGGTGGGGGCCTTTTATAAGAGGAGAGGAGGGGCACTCTTGTAAAGTTACAAAATGTTACTTTATTTTCAAAAGAGTTTCGGATTTTAAAGGTCCCACATTGATGTATTTCGAGGATAAGGTGATAAGGGTTCGAAATACACTCATACAATAGGTTTTGGACATGTGTCGGTCTTATATATTACATTATCATTCCATTTTATTTAAATCGTTAAATAATGAGGTCATCGCTGCATCATCATGATGTCATAAATACTTTAATTTATTTAATGTCTAAAAATTATAAAAAAACTACTATGATGTAGGAAATCTTTTTATATTTCCAATGACTATTTATAGTCAAAAATATGACTTGTATAACCCCATGTAAAAATTGATTTAGTAAAACATCTCATGTTTGTGTCATTTTTACTTTATCATTAAATAAAAAGGTATTTATGTCATTTTCCAACCAAAGTGGCTCCATGGGGTCCCCAAGTTGACCCATGGATTGTATTGGTCGGCCATGACACATCCAATGAGGGTAGGACATGTGTCTAGGTCATTTAATTTTATTAAAACATTATTCTTACCTTAAACTACACTAATTAGCTCTAATCGCGATTAAAAACCTAATAAGTTACTATTCACCAAAAAATTATTTTAATCCCATTGAACCACATTTTACTTATTAATGACAACCATGTATGTCGGATTTTTGAAATTAAAAACACAAAGATGGAAAAATTTCATTTAAACGGAAAATCAGTTTTTATAAGTACCACTTAATGGTTTTACTATTCATCAAAAATTGAAGTTTTTCAGAAAATTACCAAAAATTCACCCTAAGATATATTTGATATTCCGAATTAAAAAATGATGTCTATTTTAAAAAATTCAAAACATATAAGTTGAATTAATTAATTTAATAATTAATTTCCACTGTCAAAACAAAAAGCGTGTTTTTATGAAACAAAATGTCTCAAAAGATTGACACTAGTTTAAGTCTGATTTCAAAGTGAAATTAATTCCAACGAACACTATTGTATTAAATGGTAAAAATATATTCTAATTTCACTTTAAAACCAATTCAAAAGATAAACAAATCATATAAATAAATTAGATTAAAACGAGGTTTTGAATTAAAATACAACATTTTTCACTATTCATTAAAAATTGACCTTTTTAAGAAAAATACCAAAAATTTACACAAAGTAAATTTTGATGTCCCTATTCTAAAGAAGAATTTTATTTTGTCAAATATAACACATAAAATTGTCAAAAAGTGGATTTAAAAGAGGTTCGCCATCAAAAGGCGGTTAATTGACTGTTTAATGAAGGTTTATGCTTAAAATTGGATTCATTTGCATTTTAAGCCTATAATATTTATTAGATAAAAGTAAAAATATTTGACAAACATATATAATCATTTTGTAGTTAGTTCTGTTCATTCCCGCCACTACAAGGGCTAGGCATTAACTACCATTTAAAATAATATTATTTTATTATTAGAGTGCAACGTAAGATTCCCAAGAAACTCATTGTTGCATATTGGGTACACCATCGAGCATAACATCCCCTTTAAAGTAATATTAATATTTTATTCAAAAATATGGATAAATATAAAAATGTCATATTCTTTATTTACCTGGGGTGTTACATTAACGGTAAGTCCAATTTGGAAATTCAGTAAAATTATTTCCAAATTTATAGATCTTAATCATTTGGAAGGTTCATAAGGTCTACCATTTATGAAATTGTAAAAATTAAACTTTAGATGAGGTATTAGAGATTAATTTTTTATATTAGATAACTTTTGATAATCATATTGGGTTTTGAAAATATTTAGAAACAAACAAAAAGACTTATCACTATTTTATGGACCTTATAATCTATTAAAAGTTTATTTTACTGCTTTAGGAATCAAAGTTGTTTTTTCAATTTCCATTTCTTAGAGTAAGAGATGGATTGGAAATTGATCAAAGATCTGAAAAAATATGAAATTGGGTTTATTAAATAGAAAAATATAAAGTACATTTATTTATATTATTAGGAAGTAAAATTATTACTCAATATTATGAAAATTATCTTGAAAGAAAAATGTTATCATAATAAATTCATTTATATAGAAATAATGGTATTTTAAATCATTATAGATTTATGGATTTAAGTCCATCAAATTTACATTGTTCACTCACTTGTTTTTTATCAAAGAAATCAATAAATCTCTATTATTATTTATATTTTCTCTCTAATTCCATACCTTCACTTTCCAATAACCTTCTTGTACATATAATCCAATTTGTGTGTTGTTACGTGTAACCTTCCTAATTCTAATTGTCCCTTATTAAGAGGATATTTTATTAATTTTTTTTATTTGGGTTCTTCAGAAATAGTATTTCCAAGAATTGAACCCTTTATCACCTAGATATTGTTTAAATTGTGTGGATGTAATTTATTTAAGGTGGAGAGAATGTGACACCCCAAAATTCTATAAGAATAAAATTTTATTCAATAGCGTATATGACACGCAACAACTAGCATATAAGGGAATATAACATCACAAGAATTTATGATGTATTTAATATTTTAAATAAAATTAATCTATTATATAACTTCCATTATGAAAAAATTATGATTCAGTCTTGTATTACATGAAACATTGATTTTAGCCTGCATTACACACAACAATGAATTTTGTTCAATGGATTGTGTTACACGCTAAATCATGTTTTATTGAATAATAGTAATATTATTATTTAAAATGAAGATTTTATCTTAGTCATTAAGTTAGAGAGTATAAAGAGGATTAAATATATTATAAAAATATATGGTTTACAAAACTACAAAAATTTATTCATTGGTTACCAATTAATTATAAATGAAAATGACAACCAATAGAATATTAAGGAAATGTTTTTTTATAAAAAAAACCTTTTTAATATACCCAAAGAGGTTTTAGCATAATAAATTAAATAAATAACTATTATTTAATTATATTAAAAAAATTATATTTTATATATTAATTATTATTTTTTGAAATTCATTCAATAGATTCTATAGGCACAAGATAAGAAAAAAAAATCCAATTTTACGCGTAAAGAGCTTTATCATTCTAATGGAAGTCTTATGAATTTTAATGGAACACTTATTTTAAATATCTGTTTTGAAATTTTTGGAATTTTTTATTTGATAAAAGAATTCATTTTTAAAGTGAAATTTTGAAATTATCTTAGGTTGAATTTTTGGTATTTTTCTAAAATGTTTCATTTTTTTGAAAAATAATGAAAATACTAAATTTAATTGAAAATTGAAATTTCCACTAAATAATTTATATTGTTAGATTATATTTTTAGTTGGTTTTAAAGTTAAATTAGATATATTATATGTCTAATAATCCAATTAAAGTAATTTTAATGAATTTTATATTGAATTTTGATATAATAACACTTCAAAATTTTAAACATTTTCATTTTAAAAACACGCTTGCTTATCCCGTCTATGGGATTAATTTTAAATTAATTCCTACCACTTATGTTACCTTAATTTAAAAAATGGATTGCATGTTTTGAATAATAATTATTTTTCATTTATCTTAATTTTATTTTATCTTTTTTCCAAAAAATATTAGTAAAAGAAATTAAATTTAATTACAACAATTAAGTTAAAAATGAGTTTACTTAGAGGTTAAAATTTAATTTTAAGGGGAAAAATATGAAAAACTTATCCAAATAAATTAGATTGAAATATTTAATACATATAACATATTTTAAATAAATTATTTTTCATTTTAGGCACATGATTTAAGAAATACCTCCCAGTAATGATTACTTTTTTCTATTTATAATAATGCCACTCCTCCTCAACTATAAAAAAGGACAAAACCCCCTTAATTGTTCTCACCTATCATGTCTTTTCTCTCATCCAAAACCTAACCAAATAAACTCAGAAAATATATAACTTATTCTAGAAGCATAAATCTGGGCATAAGTCAAACCAATAAAGCCCTTTGGTGCAAACCAAAAGGAGTTACTTGAAGAAGAGGTAACATTCTTCAACAAGAACTTTTGTTTTATTTTTTTTCTCTAGACATTTAGTTTTTGTTATATATTTCTTATATAATAATCTCAATATCCTCTATATACTATGATGTTTTAATTTCAAGTTTAAAACCTAAAAATTCACACACTTCCATTAAAATGGGATACAAAATCATCGTTCTTGTGTACAATAGACTGCCACCTCGCAATCCAATACAGTTCATTCTTCCATTTCCACCTTTTAAGGATGAGAATAATGAAGTATTTATTGTTTATATATGATATATATGACATTTATTATTTATTTACAGTTATTTAATTATTATATAACACATAATTTCATGCCTTTAATTTTGTGGGAATATGATAGCATCGTTTGTGGGATATGAAGATGAATTCTTAGAATGAGTTTGAAGGATGCTGATCTTTCACTTTTTTCTGATTTATTTTATTTCTCTAATTCAATATGGGTTTCATATATACAAATTTTCTTTAGAAAATTGATAAACAATTATGTCCTTTTGGACTTTATTCCTTGTAATCATGTTAATGTAATGAATTAAGGCATCAACTTTGGGATTATAGGGTTGGGGTCGCTCCCTCAAGTAATTTTATCCACCTATAGAAATTGAATCTGATAAAATGGATTCAAAATTTTTAACAGTATTTTCAAATTTTTTATAGAATTCCACAATTTTTTATCCATATAGTAAATTTATCATTGTAAAAAGTTAAGTTATGATAGTTAAAGTTAAAATGGGATGAAGGTGGTTTAATGAGGAGATAAGGAATAAATTGTTTCAAAAACTTGACTAAATGTGATTGGTTGAGTTCATTTAGACCCTATAACATATTATATTTTAGTTTTTACCCTTTTTTCTACTTCACATGATTATCCATATTATAATTAAATCTTTTAAGTAATACTTAGTGTGTTATTTCCCTTATTTATAAAAGGGAACATCCTTTTCTCTATTATTCACAATGTTTGAGCCATATATCTCAGAAAATATATAATCTTATAAAATACTAGATTACTTACCAAAATACTATCTATTTTTTTTCTTACAAAAATACAATCCTTTCAAGGATTACAGTGTATGCCAATAGAGGGTTCTCAAAGAAGAAGTATAAAAATTAACCAAGTACTTTAAATTTTATTTCTTACTTTACCTACTATAAATATATCATATATTTTATATTATTTTTAATTAATTATGTTAAATATAATAAATTTTTATTATTATGATTTAGTAACCATTAAACACCTCCTTTCCATCCTAGGGGAAAATAAAATAGTGTTTGTGCATATGTGTGGACAACCACCTCCACGAAGCGATGAATTTAATTGTACATAAATTATTTTAATTAATGGTAATATTGATTTTTTTAATTAATATATTTGATACATATTAAATTAATAGAGTTACTTAAAGATGAAATATTGTTTTCTTTTCTTTCCTTCAATCCATCGAAAAGTGGAAACACCACTCATGTGTATGTAAGGACTACCCTATCATCAAATCTTATTTATATGAGTAGTAATAAAAGTGAATATAATTATTAAATAAGAAATCCATAAAATTATTTGTGTTTTGGATATGTGGGATCCCTGATAAAAGCATAATGACCAAAACCGCCTAACTAAAACATGCATGAAAAATTAAGCTGCTATCACTAAGAAGTGTGATTTTAATAAATAATTATTAATAAAAAAGTGATAATATATTATAATTAACTAAAATATGGTATTATCTACGTGATAATAGTTTTTTAATAAATTTATTATAAATTTATATTTACTATACATGATTTTTTAATGAATGTGAAGAAAAATGATATTTTTCTTAAGGGTTCCTCATCTCAGTATTATTTTATTGAGACATTTTTGATGCCATTCAGATATTTTGGTTTATGAGGTGTATATACTTCCAATTTTACATTTTATATCATTTATAATTCTTAATTAATGGTATTTAAAGTTATAGTTCAAAATATTTCATCTAATTGGTTTTAATTCTAAAGCTTTCAAAGTGATAACGTTTTCTTATCTCACTTTTTTTTTCTGTGATATATGTTTCATATTCATCACATTTTTCATTAATTTGGTACATAAACTACCCCTTTGATATGATATATCATGAATAAAATTTTATTCTTGGTATTTAAAGTTTCATTTTAAGTTATTTCTTTTACATGGGTTATGAATCAAAAGTTATCAAAGTGGTAAGGGTTTTATTTTACAATCAAATTTCTTTTCAAGATTCTCTATAAAAAGTATCCATTGAGGAAAATTATATATTTTTCTTTCATACTCATATTTTTAAAAAAAGTTTTAAATTATATTTTTAATTTTAAAAAATAAATCATTAACTTATTTGTTACCCACATTTTCCTTTCTATAAAAATGTTTTAAAATAATCTACCTGTCATTTTGTGAATAAGGTACTATTTACCAAAGTGTGAGTTAAATATTTATTTTAATGTATACTCCAAATATTACTTTTCTCACTATCATGAATACTATATTGTTTGAAGATTAATTTAAACGAATCCATGGTTTTTCTCAAATATTATTTTCCTGTAATTAAAGAAATTTATAGATATTAAACAATTTATTTTAAAATGAAAATGGAATTTTCCTTTAAGAAATGTTCTAGTAATATTTTAATGGTATTTTCATATATGAAAACAACCATTAAAATTATTTATGATTTAAAGGGGTATGATATAATGATAACAAAATTAATATTTTAGTAGATGGTTATTTATTATGATGATGAAATATTTTGAAACCCAAATTCTTTTACATGTGTTAAGCTATAATGAAATGATAAATGTTTTTATGATCTTATGGAATACTTATAAATAAATTAAGATTATATGATATTTTTATTCTTTATATCCCTATAATATATTTGGTACTGTGATATTGATATCTCAATATATGATAAGGATAAGTGTGGATGTGATTACGAATACATTTGTTCACTTTTTGATCCGCGAGTTTGATTTCTGGTTGCAATGCTCAAAACATTTTATAAGGAAGAGATTGTGAATGGATATTTTCAAATTTTGATAAATTTGAATGATTAATTATATAAATTATCATAATATTATTTATGTACCAAACCATGAATGGATATGTTTACATTTTTATGTATGAGTACGATCATTTTTTAATTATGCTGAAAGAATTATGTGTGGACATGATTGATATTAGCTATGTTCACAAGATTTTAATTCTTAGTTTTATGATTCCAAATTCATATTTTATGAACATTGAATGATGATCACTACTTTTAATCCATTATTGATCATGCTTCTGGGAAAGTCTTTATTTTAGAGTTTTTGATCTAATAATTTTTATGTGGGAATATTTCAAATTTTAAAACATGCACTTAAATATATTATCGTACCCTTATGACCATACAATGCTCTTATGATTGATATCTTATATTTTTCCATTTTTTGAGCCTCTGAGATCACCATTTTTTATGTTCTCATTCCATAGTTTTTGATATAAAGTTATAAGTATGATTTTTCAATAGGGTACTAATATGAAAATATTTTTGGGAGATATTGAAGATATTTTAAAAAATAAGTCCATTATAAATATAATATCTAAATTCACTAAAATTTACAATCCTCAAGCATTTATATTATATATGTATATACTGAATATTCATTTAAAATGTTATAATATTTATTTACGAAATACTTGGGTAAATTTTATTGGTATCTTATAGGGCTTTAGTTATCTTTTTAGATTAGGATTAGATAACTTTAGTGAAACCATACAGATAAGTTTTATTATATTATAACATCCCATTTCTTTGGTAAAATAGAGAATGTGTCATTTTACTAATAAATTAATCATTGTCTCATTACTTTCAAGTTGATACAACTCTTGCACAGATGCACCTATGGGTAAAAAATCTGAAAGGGGAATATTTGGTATTAAGTTAATCATTACTAGTGAATGATGAGTGTTCCTATGACTACAAACATGGAAAGCCATTCCTATGGTATATTCATCGATCAAATAAAATTTTCATTATGAACCATTTTGAATGATTTGAATAGATAATGACCATGTATGGCCTAGGTTAAACCTCACATGACATATATTGTAAAGAAGATGTTATGATTTATATATAATTGGAAATATTTTTCATGTTTATATGATTACTCACTATGATTATTTTTTTATAACACTACAATTTTTTTATTCAATGGAAACAACTAGAAGAAACCATGTTAACATCGGATGTGATGAAAATTATGTTGTTTTTACTCAAGAGAATCCAAATGAAATGGGATATAGAATGAAAAAGATTGTGATTATTCTTAACCAGTTATGGTGATATATGATTATAAACCAAAACAAAAGTGTTTTTATGAATAAAATAAATAATATAAAAATATAGTTTCATGAAGACCATAGTGGAAAGGATAATTTGATTTATACATGTTGAGAATGTGGGAAGAAGCTCATAGGGAAATGAATCAAACGAATGAAAATATATTTTGGGTGTATAATAATAGTACATAAAGAAAGTAATTAATAAGTACAAATAAAGAGTTCAATAAAGGTAAATAATGTACAACATATGATATAATTTTTAGTTAAACATATTTTTTGTGGATAAATGGTGCACTATCCAAGTCAAAGTCCAAATACATGGGCTAAATCGTAGACTAAATGAGGGAATATGCTATGAAAATTACCAGGGTGCAATGATTAAAGTGTTTATGTTTTGGGATTCAAGAATTACATTTTATAATTTTTTATCAGTGATATTTTTTCTACAAGAATCATGAAAAGTGTATGGATTTTTTCATAATATATTTTCTTTAAGGATTTTTAAACATGTGTTGAATGGTACCAATAACCAAGAAATTTTTTTAATGGTTAGGTTATATTTTTTTAAAACACATAATTGAAATATAAATGACCCTATATATGTTACTGATATTGAGATAATAATTTTTAGTTATGATAAATATATTATTGACATTGATCAAGTAAATTGGATATTATTGATGACCTGAGAAGTGATTAGTGATTTGATGATGAATTTATTTATGTTATCTTTGATGTAGTTTAATGTATTTTTGGATTTGTGGAATATATTCTATAGTCTTTGATTTTATTTAAGGATAATGACAACGTTAATTTTTGGAAGCATTTATGTATTCATGGAGGTTTTATGGCGATGTGGGTTATTTTGGGAATGAATTAACTTATTTCAAGAGAATATATGATCATTGTATTTAAGTGATCATTATGTGATATTTTAAGATACTTTATATTGTTTGGGGAATAAAGTTATTATTATTTTGGAAATTTAGTGACCCTTTTTCTAAAATTTTGGGTTTTGAATTTTGCCATGAATTTTTTTGATATGTTATTTGGTAAACTATTTGTGGAATTTTGAAAATATACTTCTAGTGTTATTGTTGAGGTTTAGAGATTAATGTATTATTTTTTATGTGAATATTTATCTATATTGGTTAACATGTGTACTTGGTTTTTGAAAATATTTAGTGAAAGGAGGAATGATTTTTCATTATTTTATGTATCTTTTAACCTATAAAAAATTAATTTTAGTGCTTTAATAATGAATTTGTTTTCTTTAATATTCATTTATTAGAGTAAGAGATGAATTGAAAATTGATAGAATAGAAACTAAAGGATGACATTGTGGTTATGAAAAGAAATGAAATAAAGTAATTATATTTTCTCTTTTTCCCTGTCCTGATAGTAAAATAATACATCAGATATAAGAATATGATTTTGAAATAAAAAGTTTTATTCTTTTTTGTTCGTTTATAATGAATTTATTGTCATCTTCACCCCCAATAATTTATAGTTTTGCATTCATTATGTTTCTCGTGACCATGGTATCTATCAATTTATATTGTTATTTGATAATTATATCTCTCCTCCATGTCCAAATTTTAACTTTTATCAAATGTTATCCTTATCATTATACCTGATTATTTGTTATTTCATGTAACCTTTATGTTTCCCACTTCCCCCTTTCAAGGGATGTTTTATTATCCATTTTTACAAGGTGGGTTTTCAGTAATGGAATTAAAAAATATTAAACCCTTTATTACCATGATAAAACTTAAAATGATGTAATTTATGTATGAGGGGAGAATGTGACACCCTAATATTTTAGGATATATTTATTTTTAACTAAATTTTATTTATTTTATAACTGTTTAAACATGAAACACAAAAATTTATGCAAAAAATGTTACACTATAAAAATATTATTATTTAAATGAGGTGTTAAAACCTTGATTTAAAATTTGAGGATTGAATTAAAATAACTACATAATAAAAAATATATATATATGTTTTATATAATGAAATTTTATTGATTTATCCATAATAAACATGTACTCAGTTTTCAATAAAGTGATTTTATGTTTGAAAAATACGTTTTATTTAAAAATGATTTTTATTGAATTTTATAAATAGATGTTATAATTAATTTCTTATAATTTATAAATTCTAATTTATAAAATTATATAAAATTTTAATTTATAATTCCAATATTAAACTAAGGTTATTTTCTGGGTTTTTTTCTAAAAATATTTTTTTAGTGAAAAGTGAAAAATACACATTTTTTTGAAATTATCATTTATTTTAATTAAATAAAGTAATTTAAAAGTTACCATTTGTTTCTAAATTATATATTAAATTAAAAAAGGTATCCTTTGAAAAAATAATCTAATTAATTACATTGGAATCATCATTATACTGGATCTTATTGTATTTTATTTTTACGTTTCAAGACATTTTTTTTTCAAAAAATAGATTTTTTAGGTACACAATGTTTGTTTGTCATAAATAAATAAATAAATAAATATTTATTAACAATGTTAATGAAATTAATAGATTATATATTCAATGAAATTTTTTAACATTCATTTTACGGTTTTTACTCATCATGGAATATGAATAGATCCAATTTTATTTTTAAAAATTTATTTTTCTAAAAATGGGTTTCGTTGTGTTTTTCACATTTATTTTGAAATTAATTTTTGAAACTTATAAAAAATTTTAGTTACCAAGTTGTATCAAGACCATTGAGGGGGGGGGGGGGGGGAGGGGGTGAATCAGGGGTTTCCTTTTCTTTTATAAGACAGTTTCTTAACTTCTTAACCAAAAATTTCTTAACCTTTGAAACTTGTTAAAGTTACGATCCACTCAAATATTACACACAAAATCACATTTTTATGCAAAAAATATAAATAAAAGGCAACAGACGATATGTAAAAGGTTTGGTACAATGACATACTTCTTTCCAGGTTGGGTAGTCCAAGTAATGCGGACTCATTCACTATCTTCTTTTCAAACTGTAATGGAATAAGAAAATAAAAATTATTTAATCCTAGTAGAATAATTCTTACTATAGTTGGTTATACCACCCAAATATTATTTCTAGTATCCAAATACCAAAACAATACTTTTCAGCAACTCGTAAGCATCCATAATTATAAGCCTCACCTTATTCTTATTTTCTCATCCATTTTAGATTGTCGTCACTTCCTCCACAAATATGTTGAATAAAACCCTATCTGTGTAAATTCTTCAAGAACATACCAAATATAGTTAAGGAATATGTTGGTCTTGAATAGTCTTCCAGAACCTCAGTCTGGAAAAATTTATCAGTATCGATTAGTCTAATCTTCCCATTATAGATTCATAGTCCGATGGTGGTCAGTCCGGTCGAATTCGTTTTCTTATCTTCCTTATTCAATTGAGTACGAACTCAATCAGAAGCTCAAAATTCTTATGTCCAATGGAACTTAGTCTGATGAACTTCCTTAGATGAATCTTCCTCAACTTCTATCAGAAATAAAAATTTTGTTTGGTTACTCAATACCTATCCCAAAAATTCTAAAGCTCAAGACCCTGAACAATCAAGATTTTCATTTACAAATGAACTCTTCTACAATTTTATTGGGACCTAAAAAATGCTTTAGGAGGGGTTCTGTACACCTTTCTCCCTTAACAAAATTTACTAAATCTTTAATTCTCCTTAAAGTTCAGAACTGTCTTTGACTCAATCAATTTTCTTTTGAATCTTCAAATCTTCTTGTTTTGTGGAACTACCTTTGATTCATCAATTATTTAAACTCTATTAACAAATGTTTTATTGAGTAGAAAATTTTCATTGAGTAAGAAAATTTTCCTGAGTAAGAAACTTTTCTTGAGTTTAAACTTTTTCTTGAGTAAGAAACGTTTCTTGAATCTAAACAATTTCTTGAGTAAGAAAATATTCTTGAGTCTGATATTTTTCCTGAGTAAGAGAATTTTTCTTGTGCAGGAACTTTTTCTTGAGTAAGAAACTATTCTTGAGTTTGAACATTATCTTGAGTAAGAAAATTTTCTTGAGTTTGAACTCTTTCTTGAGTAAGAAAATTTTCTTGAGTTTAAACTTTTCATCAAGTAAGAAAATTTTCTTGAGGTCAAACTTTTTATTGAGTAAAAAATTTTATTGAGTCAAAAATTTTTATTGAGTAAGAAAATTTTATTTAGTAAGACCATTATCTTGAGTAAGATAATTTTCTTCTTCATTATTGGTAACATATTTTATTTGAAATTTTTTTTCTTCATATATATTGTATCATATATTTCAAAAATTACTTAGGATTTATGAGAAATACAAAACACCAAAGTATTGTCAGATTTAATTGGAGAAATTCTGAATCTGAAATAATTTCCTTATTATGATTTCTGAATCTAACTTTCTCAATAAAAATATGATCGATACTGGATGTTATTTTTGAAAAATTCTTAATTTTATTTTCATTGAATATGGTATCTAGTTTTCACAGAATGTTGTATCTGATTTTCGTAGAATGCTGGATCCATTTTTTATAGAATACTGGATTCAATTTTTGTAGAATGCTGTAGGTGATTTTCAATGAATGAGGGATCTGATTTTTTTTCATAATAATATATCCAATTTTCGCAAAATTTTGGATCCATATTTTGAAGAGTTATGGATCTAATTTCCACAGCATGTTGGATCCCATTTTTGTAGAGTGCTAGATCTGATTTTCATAGAGTGCTGGATCCTATTTTTGAACATTGGATCCGATTTTCATCCTTCCTCACATCCTTATCAAAATAATTTGTTTCATAAACATATTGATCTATTGAAAAAAGAATAAAACAAAAATTTAACTGGGGTACAAAAATCTCCCCATTTATGTTTATTTTGAGTAACAACTTCAATACTGATACTTAACCTCTTCAAAAAAAATAAGTTGTATTGTTTTCTTTTCTCACATTTTCTATCCATGTATTATTTCCTTTATCCCCCTATTCTTTGTCTCAACCAAGTTTATTTTCCTGTACCCAAGGATATATTCTATCACCCTCATTGGTAATCAAATTCAAAGTATTTATCATGAAATATTTCATTCTTTATTAAAAACTATCTCCTTTCAAAAGGTTGGAACTTTTATTTCCATAACTTGAAACGCTTCTTCATAATAACCAATGTATCACATAAGTTTCCTAACAATGAGCTTATAACTAAAAAACTCTATGTTTATATGGACGAAATAGATGTACAAAACAAGCGTTTATAATCAAGGTTACCAATATTTTGCATTACATAACTTTAATCTAATACCATTTAATGTTTTCTTCAACACACTCATTTAGGGGGAAATCCTGAAAAGAATTTATTTAAGATAAAAATAACCTACACCCATCTTAATAAACATATCAAAAAGTTCAGGTGTATAAACATAACATTCAAAACAAATTTTTCATAACCTCCTTATGCTATTTTTCAATAATATTAAGAGAATCATCAATTTAAGCTTTCTTATTTCAAATATTTCAATTATGTGCAAGTTAATACAAATAAAAATATTTTGGGAATTAAGAGGAACCTCATAGATTCTCAAAATAAATGTTTGGACTAGGTGACTTATCATAGTCTTGACCTTTTATTATTATTATTGTATTTTTCATTTGATATTATTTATTCCTTATAATTATCATTATTATATTTTGTAAAAAGTTTCTTTTCATTTGTAGACTCTTCTGATAAGGATATTAACATCTTTTATTCTTTAGTTACCTTTTTGTTACAATGTTTTTGTTACGACTCTTTCATTATTTCTTCTTATTATATAAGGATGTTTAAACAACTTTTTTTAAGATGCCCTTATCGATCAAATATATTACATATTTTCTGAATTTTCAACCCACCATCTGTTGATAAAATTTTATCAACTTTAGTCACATCATCAGAGACATTTTATTCAGTTTATTTGTGTGCTTATTATAACTTTATTTTAATATCATCTTTTTTTGAAAAAATATCTAAGAACTCTCTCTTTTCATATTCTATATGTTTGTTTTTTCCACATTCTTAACATACTCAAATTTATTAACATACTTAGATTTATTAAATTTATAAGTTTTCATTTTTCAGTTCCATAATATTTTTAGGGACATTTGATCTTATTTTCTCATCATAACACCCCCTTGATTCATTCTTATCTCCATGTAGAGAAATGTTACACCAATATGAAAAAGATATGTGTTTGGAAATTACACAACACGAATAGTGACTTCTGAATCTTGATATTTTGGATAGAGAGTAAAATCGATCAGAACATGGTTGTTGTTGTTTCCTCCCAAATGGTGGACCACTTTTCTAATAAGGATACATTCCTAAAGAATTCTCATATTACTTGTTGAAATATATTTTCTCACAAACTGTATTTCCAAATCCTTTCTTTCCACCTTATTTAGAATTTTCACCTTCAACTTAAATTTACTTGGTGAAGTTTTCTCTCATATTTATTATCTCACTTTGTGAAGTAAGAAATGTTGATTTTTTTTTTCTAAAACCCTTCTTCTTTCACATCGAACTTACTTTTCAAAACATCAATTATTTTTTTAGATTCATCTATCTTTAATTTGTTCTATTAATTTTATTCAAAAATGGTTTATTCTATGTTGTTTATATTATCATTTCTGGATAGATTTTCTTCATAACCTTTTAGTTTTCTTTCTTGTTCATTGTTCTTTAATGTTATTCTTTCAACACCTTTCTTAAACTTATTTCTTCCTTTTTTAAGTTCAATATTCTTCTCAATTTCTTTCTCCATATACTTTTTGAGAATCCATTCTATTTCTATCATCTCATAGTTTTATTAATCACTTATAGATTATTCACTTCCATTTATAACTTAAGAAATAATTTTAAGTTGATTATTAGATTCATAATCATATAAGGAATCATTCTTATTTCTTATTCCCATATAACTTTTCTTATTTTTTTCATATGTAAATATTTCCTTATATTTTTTCCAATTTTGTTTCAGAGGTTTCTCATCATCAACTTCATACCCATATTCTAAAACTTTCTTCCTTGATTAGTTTTGTACAAAATGCCCTTTCCCTTCACAATTATAACATTTTAGGGTTTTAGTTTTCCATTTTCTCATATTGTATTTTTTAAAAGGAGGGAAAAAATTGTGTTTAAATATTAAGGTTCTTTATCAACTTCCAAATCACTTGATTCTTCTTCAAATTCATCATCTTTGTTTTTCTATTTTAATAAAGATGGAAGGTAATTTATTGATAATTTTTTTCTTTTTTTATCACAAAATTTTCTCTTCTCATTTCATAAGTTACACGAATACTATGTAGATTATATGGAGATTGAGTATCAAGATCTCTATCTTCCAAAGATGAAATGTTGGAATCAAACTTATTAAGAATAATTCTCAATATCTTTTTGAAAATAGTTGAGTCTTACAATTTCTCACCAAGGTATCTTATGGTGCTAACAATATCATTCACCCATATAAAGAAGTCCCCAATAGATTCATGCTTAGTCATTTTCAGATCTTTATACTTCAGCCACCAGAGCTATAACTTTTCTTTATTTACCTTAATATTTCATTCATAAATATTTTTCAACTCATCCCAAATACCATTAGCAGTTCCAACTTCCTTTACTCTAAGAAACTCACTTTCAGTAAGTGATGAGAGTGAATCATTTTTATCTCTTCCATCATTCTCAATATTTTTCTTATCAGTGACAGTAAGAGGAGTATTCTCAATAGGAGGTGGAATTAATTCCATAGTAACTTTAAAAACATCATACCCAAGAGACATAAGATATGGAAGCATTCTATCTTTCCAGATATTATAGTTATTTCCATTAAAAACTATAATCCCCTTATAGTTCACAGAATTTAAATTCTCCATTACTAATATGGATCTTTCAGAGTGTACATTTCCTTTGATACTAATTATAGTTCCCAAGTAGAATCGAGATCATTGAGACGGGTGGGATTAGTGGTTTCTTTTTCTTTTATAAGAAAGTTTTTTTTTTAAAATTCTTTACAAAAAATTTCTTAACATTTGAAACTTTTTATTGTAATGATACAATAAAATATAACTCACAAACTCACATTTTGTATGAAAAATATAAATAGAAGTAAACACATGATATTTACAGGGTTTGATGTGAATTCATACTCCTTTCCATGTTGGATAGTCCCACAACAATGGATTCTTTCACTATCTTCTCTACAGAATGAAAAGGAACATGAAAATAAAAATTATACAATCCCAGTTGAAGATTTCCAAGTATATTTGTTAATACCCCCAACCAACCTTTATAGTATCCACTTCCAAAAAGAAGCCTTTTCAGAAACGGGTAAGCATCCACAGTTACAAGATTTATTTTCTTCTTATTTTCTTATCCACTTTAGAAAGTCTCCACTTCCTTTAAAATTAAGGTGAATCAATCTCTACCTGTGTACCTTTTTTTAAGAATTTCAATAATTCACTTAACAAATATATTAGTCTTGAATAGTCTTCCAGAACCTCAGTTCTAAAAACTTACCCTGCATCGATCAGTACGATCTTCCTAGTCTAGATTCTCAGTCTAATGGTGGTATATCTGGCCCAATTCATCTTCTGTTCTTCATTATTCAATTTAGTACAAACTCAATTGGTAGATCTGAATTCTTGCGTTTGATGGAAATCATTCATATAAACTTCCTTAGATGAATATTCCTCCACTTCAACTTGAAACGTAATCTTTAATGGGATAATTAATACCCATCCCAAAAATTCCATATCTTAAGCACTTGAATAGTCAAGAGTTACATTTACAAATTAACACAAATCTACTTTTATAGGGACCTAAAAATGGTTTTGGCGGGGTTCTAAAAACCTTTCTCGCTTAACAAAATTTACTGAATCTTCAATTCTACTTAAATCTCAGATCTATGTTTGAATTATTCAATTCCTTTTCAAATATTCAAAAATATTTGATTTTTGGAACTTCCTTTAACATCTTCAACCCTTCAAACTTTCCTAACAATTTTTTTCTTGAGTATGAAATTTTCCTTGTGTAATAACTTTTTCCTGGGTAAGAAACTGGTATTGAGTCTGAATTTTTTGTTAAGTAAGAAACTTTTCTTAAGTCTGAACTTTTTATTGAGTAATAAAATTTTCTTAAGTCTGAATTTTTTCTTGAGTAAGAAAATTTTCCTTACATAAGAACTTTTTCTCGAGTAATAAAATTTTTTGTGTCTGAAGTTTTTCTTGAGTACAAACTTTTTATTGTGTAAGAAAATTTTCTTAAGTCGGAACTTTTTCTTGAGTAAGAAAATTTTCTGGAGTATGAGCTTTTTCTTGAGTAATAATCTTTTCTTGAGTCTGAAATTTTTCCTGAGTAATAATTTTTTATTGAGTACGTACTTTTTCTTGAGTTAGAAACTTTTCTTGAGTAAGTTCATTTTCTTGAGTAAGATATATTTCTACCTCGAGCTCAAAAACATATTTTCTTTACTCACCTTTTATTTCATAAAGATTGTATCATAAATTTCACAACTTTATTTTGATTTTTGATAAATAAAAAACACCAAAGTGTCTTCATATTAAATTGGAGTAATTATAACTCTGAAACATCATCCTCATTATGATTTCTGAATCTAAATTTCTCAATAAAAAGATTCCAGATCTTGGATCTAATTTTCTGAAACTTTTGAATCCAATTTCCTAAGAATTTTGGATCCAGTTTTCATAGAATACTGGATATGATTTTCACAGAATGCAGGATCCATTTTTTGTGGAATGCTATATTTGATTTGTATAGAATCATTGATCTAATTTTTACAGAATGTTGAATCATATTTTTGTTGAATAACAGATCTGATTTTTTCCAAATGATGGATCTAATTTTCAGAGAATGCTTGATCTATTTTTTCTATAATGCTGGATCTTATTTTTACAGAATGATGGATCCAATTTTTGTTGAATGATGGATATGATTTTCACAGAATTTTTGATCTGATTTTTGAAAACTAGATCCATTTTTAATCCTTCCTCCCAACCTTATAAATATATATTATTTCATTAACATATTGTTTTATTAATAAAAAACAACCAAAACATAAGTGGGGTCCTATAATATCCCCCTTTGTGTTTGTTGTCAATAACTACTTTAATACCTATTCTTAAAGTCTTCAAAACAATAAGGGGTATAGTTTTATTTTCACAAAATTTATCCTCCATGTATTATTTTTTTCTCCCTTATTATTTGTTATCTCTCCCAAGTTTATTTTCCTCTCCCATAGAATATATTATCTCCCCCTTGCTGACAATCAAATTCAAAGGGGTTACCATGAAATGTTTCTTCCTTATTGAGAAATGTATCATTTCAAAAGGATGTAACTTTTATCTCAAAAAATTGAATCTCTTCTTTAGAATAAAATAAGTATCACATGAGTTTATTAATAAAGATACTTTACAAAGAAACTCTAAATCTACGTGGGTGAACCTAGTGTAAAAAGGAGATTCTATAATTAAGGTTATAAATTTTGTTCATTACATAAATTTAATATAATTTTTTTTAATTTTTTATTCAGAATTATCATTTCTATAGAAATATTGAAAAGAAATTATTTAAGAAAAAAATAACCTACACCCATCTTAACAAACATATCAGAAAGTTCAAGTGTATAAACATTACTTTAAAAACAAAATTTTTATAACCTCATTATGTTTTTCTGAAAGAATAGTAAGAGTCTCATCAACATCATCTTTTTTACTTAAAATACTTTATTTCCCTACAAGCTAGTATAAATATAAATATTTTGGGAATAAGGAGGAATCTCATAGATTATCAAAAGAACGGTTTTTTACTGAGATTATTATCTCAGTCTTGACTTTTTCTTTTTCTTCTTGGATTTTTCATTGGTTGTTTTTTCTTACTTCTAATAATAATTCTCAAATTTTTTAACAGTTTTCTTTTCATATATAGAATATTCTAATAAGGATATAAAAATAATTTATTCTTTAATAACATTTTTATTACAATGATTTTGTGATGACTCTTTCACCCCTTATTCTTTTTCTAGAAGGATAGTCAAACAACTTTTAGTAACATTCCCTTCTTGCTCACATATTTGAAATCATTTCTGAATTTTCAACCCACCATATATTGATACCTTTTTATCAACTTTTCTCACATCACCAGAGACTATTTCTTCATCTGATTTTTGTGTTTTTTCTAAATTTCTTTCCAAATCAACTTGTTCTGGCCAAATAACTAAGCACTCTTTCTTTTTAGATTATTCATGTATTTTCTCCACATTATTTACATAACCAAATTTCTTAACATACTCATCTTTATTTACCTTCTAAGTTTACCTTTTCAGTTCCACATAATTTTTAGGAACATTTGATCTTATTTTCTCAACAAAACTCCCCCTTTATTCATTTCTATTTCTCAGTAGAGACATGTTATAACAAGATGAAAAGGCTATGTGTATGAAAATTATACAACACAAGTAGTGAGCTTTGAATCTTAATACTTTGGATTGAGAGTAAAACCAATAATTTTTTTTGTGGTTGTTTCTTCACATATCGTGGACCACTTTGTTCAGGAGGATACATTTTTGGTGATTTCCTATCTTTATTGATGAAATATGTTTTCTTAGAAAATAGCTTTTATAGTCCTTTATTTTCACCTTATTTAGTATTTTCACCTTTAGCATCAATTTCCTCGGTGAGTTTTTCTACCATCCTTATTATATCACTTTGTGCAGTAAGAAACATTGATTATGTTTCTAAAAACTCGTTTTCTTTCTCAGCCAACATACTTTTCAAAACATCAATGATTTTTATGAGTTCAAATATCTTCAAATTATTCTATTTATTTTCTTCAATAATGGTATATTATATCTTATTGAGATTCTCATAGCTAGCTAAATTTTATTCACAACCTTTCAGTTTTCTTTCAAGTTCACAGTTTTCTAATGTTATTATTTCAACATCTTTCCTCAGCTTCTTTATTTCTTTCTTAAGTTTAACATTCTACTGAATTTCGTTGTCCAGATCATTTTAAAATCCATTCCATTTCTTTCATCCCATATTTCTATTTATCACTAATAGATTATTCAATTCTATTTCTAACTTGAGCAATAAAGTTGATTTGATGATCAAATTCATCATTAGACAAAGAATCATTCTTCTTTATTCTGCTTAGATTAATTTCCTTATTTTTATCAAAAGGAAATATTTCCTTATGTATCTTCACTTTTATTTTTTAGGTTTATCATCATCATATTCAGACTCATATTCTCCAAGTTTCTTTCTAAGACAATTTTGTGAAAAATGTCCTTTCCCTTCAAAATTACATCATTCAAGACTCTTACTTTTCCATTTTCCCTTATTGTATTTCTTTTAAAGGAGGGTAAAAATTGTGTTTAAATCTTAAACTTCTTAATTAGATTCCAAATAACTTGATTCTTATTTAAATATTTCATATTTTTTTTTCATTTTAACAAAGATTTGAAATCCATTTCTTGATCAACATTTTCTTTCTTTCTCATAACATTCTATTTTCTCATTCTCTAAGTAACAAGAATACTATGTAGATCATAGAGAGATATAGTTTTAGGATCTATATATTTCAAAGATGAAACCTTGACCTCAAAAATTTCATGAATAATTATCAATATATTTTCAATAATAATCGAGTCTTCTAATTTATCACCAAGACATCTAATGGTGCCAAAAATATCATTTATCCTTATAAATAATTCACCAACAGATTCTTACTCATAAATTTTGAGATCTTTATAATTAAGTCTCCAGAGTTGTTAATTTTTATTATTCACCATTATGTTGCGTTTATAAATGTTTTTCAACTTATCCTAAAATACTTTGGCAGTTCCAAATCCCATTACTATAAGAAAATCACTTACAGTAAGTGATGAGAGTAAAGCATTTTTACCTCTTCCATCATTATCATTTTTTTATTATCAATATTAGTAAGAGGAGTATTCTCAATATGAGGAGGAAATACTTCTATAGTAACTTCCAAAACATCATACCCAAGATACATAATATATCAAAGCATTATATCTTTCTAGATATGATATTTATTTCCCTTGAAAACAAAAATCCACTTACAGTTCAAAAAATTTAGATTCTTCATTCCTAAGATGGATCTTTAAGAGGGTACCATTCCTCTAATACCAATTATAGTTCCCAAGTAATATTGATACCACTGAGTGAGGGCGGGGGGGGGGGGGGGTGGGGGGGGGGGGCTGAAACAATGGTTCCTTTTTTATTTTATAAGAAAGTTTATTAACTTCTTAAAAAAATTATTAACATATGAAACTTTTTGGAGTTATGATCCACTCAAATATAACTCACAACCTCACCTTTTCTATATAAAATATATAAAGAGAAGGCAAATCATGATATTTGAAAGGTTCGGTATAAAGACATACTCCTTTTTATATTTGATAATCGCACCAACATGGATTGTTTAACTATCTTATTTTTGGAATACAAAGGAACAGGTGAAGAAAAATTATACTATCCCAGTAGCAACTTTCTCATTATATTTGGTTATACCCACCAACTATCCTTTCTAGTATCCACTTCTAAAAATAATAATTTTCAACAATTTTTAAGCAGACATAGTTACAAGATTCAATTTCTTCTTCCTTTTCTATCCAATTTAGAAAGTATTCACTTCCTTCATAAGTAATATGAATCAAAATATACCTGTGTACCTTCTTCAAGAAATTCAAAAATTCACTTATATAATATTATGGATTTTAATAGTCTTCCATAACCTGAGTATGAAAAAGTTTATTAGCATAGATCAGTTTGATCTTCCCAGTTTGGATCCTTAGCTTGATGGTGGTCAGTCTGTATTGTTTCTTCTTATACTCTTCCTTCTTCAATTGAGTATGAACTCAATCCACAACTCTGAATTCTTGAGTATGATGGAACTCTATCCAATGAACTTCCTTAGATGAATCTTCCTCATCTTGAACCTAAAATAGAATATTTGGTTGGATACTCAATACCTATCCCACAAATTCCAGATCTTGAGAAATGGAACATTCAAGAGTCACATTTACAAATGAACTCATCTCTCCTTTTGTAGAAGCCTAAAAAATGGTTTAGGAGGGGTTCTGGAAACCTTTCCCACTTAACAAAGTTTCAGAAATCTTTTGTTATCCTTAAATCTTGGATCTATCATTGACTCATTCAATTTCTTTTCGAATCTTTAAATATCCTTGATTTTCATAACCTCCTTTGACTTGTTCCAAACTTCAATCTTTCTTGAAAAATGTTTTATTGAGTTTATAATTTTCCTTGACTAATCAAATTTTCTTGATTAAGAAACTTTTATTGAGTCCAAAATTTTTCTTGTGTAAGAATCTTTTCATGAGTCTGAAATTTTTCTTGAGTAAGAAACTTTTTTTGAGTCTAAAATTTTTCCTGAGTAAGAAAGGTTTCCTTGTATAAATATTGTTTCCCGAGTATAAACATTTTATTGAGTCTAAAATTTTTCTTGAGTGAGAAATTTGTGGTGAGTCCAAATTTTTTCTTGAGAAAAAAAGTTTCGTGAGTTTGAAATTTTTATTGAGTAAGAAAATTTTCTCAATTTTGAAATTTTTATTGAGTAAGAAAATTTTATTGAGTCTAAAATTTTTCTTGAGTAAGAAACTTTTCTTGAGTCTAAAATTTTTCTTGAGTAAAATTTTTTTATTGAGTTAGATCTTTTTCTTGAGTAAGATATATTTCTTTCTTAATCTTAATTACCTATTTTATTTCTTCAACTTTTCCTTCATATATCATGTATCATAAGTTCCACAATATACTAATAGTTTATGAAAAATAAAAAGCACCAAATAATAATCAGATTTAATTAGAGTCATTTGGATTTTGAAAAATATTCTTTATTAAAATTTCGAAATGTGAATTTCTCAACACAATTATGATTGATCTTGGAGGAGATTTCCTAAAAATACTCGATCTAATTTTCCCAAAATTGTGGATCCAGTTTTTATAGAATTTTGGATCTGATTTTCATAGAATAATAGATCCGTTTTTCATAGAATGTTGGATCTGATATTCATAGATTGGTGGATTTAATTTTCATAGAATGTTTGGTCCTATTTTTTCTAAATTCTGGATATTATTTTTATAGAATGATGGATGTGATTTTTGAAAAATGTTGGATTCTATTTTCACAGAATGATAGATCTAATTTTTGTAGAATACTGGATCTGATTTTCATAGAATGATGAACCAAATCTTAAAATATTGTATTTGATTTTCATCCTTCCTCACATCCTTCTCTACATTGTTTCTTTCATCAAAATATTTATCTATTTACACCAAATAGAACCAAAATTTAACTAGGGTAAAACAAAATTGAATGTATTAAAAATTATTCCTTATTTGGAATCATCTTAATTAATTTAATTTAATAAGTTAAAATTAATTTTTGGTCTGCATGAATTGTAACCATGGAAAAGATGACTCACATTGGTAAGGGTTAAACAACTAAAACTTGACTAAAATAATGGGGTAAAGATTTAAATTCTCTCTAAAACACTCAAATATCTTATTTCAGCCATTTTTTTTGACAAAATATATTTTTAATGAGTTAAATAATTTTTTTTCAAACATAATTTTTAATTTGGGAACCCAAACTTGAATTTTGTGAAGATAAGTTATATTTTACTCAAATTTTAAACTATTTTTGTGTCTTTGAATTTAATGGTATGTTGGGATTGTTAAATTCAGTTTTTTTTGAAATATTTTTGAAGAAATTTTTTTATTACATAGCCAAATAATTCAAGTAACCCAACTATTTTAATTGATTTCATTTTGAAATTATTTTTGCACTTAAATCAAGTATTTTCCTAAAAACTATTTTTATACATTTTTTATTATTATATTAAAGGTAATTTATGAAACCAATATAAATTAAATAAAATAAAAGGTATTAAAAATTTGGAATCATCATGAAAATAGTTTTTTTGGAAGGAACCTCTTATATTTTTTCATTTAATTAATTTTTCATTGTAAAAGTTAGGTTTTTATGGTTAAGGATAAAATGGGATTAAAGTGGTTTAACTTGGAGATGAGGATTAAAATGTCTCAAAATTTTATATATATGTGATTTTTGGAGTTTATTTAGACCCTAACACATCATATATTTTAATTTTTCGTTCCTTGGTACCACATTACATGATTATGATATATATTATAATGAAATTGTTTAAGTAATTCCAAATTTGTACTTTTCATCACTTATAAATGGGAACCTCAAATTATCCATTATTAAAAATGTTTTATCCATTTATCTCTACTAATACCTACCCTAATACCAAAATATATAATTACCCAAAATCATATAGCTTTTGTTCTCTTCAAAATACCATCTTTTCTTGGCATAAGGTGTAATCTAAAGGGGGTTTCTCAATGAAGTGGTATAACTCTTAACCATGTACTTTCAATTTTATTTTTTATTATACCTTATCCAAATATATGATATAAATTATAAAAAAATTTCTTTAATATATTAAATATACTTATTTTTTATTATTATTTTACAACTATTTTACACCACCTTTCCATCATATCGGAAAAGAAAATACCACTCATGCATAAGTTTTGACAACGACATCCACAAAGCTATGAATTTTGTTTGTCGTCACTCTGTCACATTGATGATTATAATAATTGATTTAATGAATAAATTTGATATTATTATAGTTATTTAAAGGTGAATGATTATTTATTTTTCTTTCATTCCATCCATTGAAAAGTGGACACACCACTTAAGCGTATAGACAGAAAACCATCTCCATGAAGTGATGTAATTAATTTTTCATCACTCATTTATATAAATAATTATAAAAGTGTATATAATGATTATATATGAAATTGTTGAAATGATTTATATTCTAGATATGATTAAACCATGATCATCGTACAAGGATCCGGAGTACTGAACCAAAATATGCATGAAAAATGAAGCACTTATCACCCATAATACTGAATTTGATAAAGAATTGTCAATAAATGGCTAATAATATGTTATAACAAAACCATATATGGAATTATATTTTACAATTTTTCTATAAAATATATATAAGAAATATATATTTATTATCTGGGAGGTTTGAGCATTTATGTTGCAAGATGAGACTTGAGGTGAAGGTCTTCATCTTAATTTTATTTTATTGAGTCATGTATGATGTTATGAACATTTTTATGTTTATAAGGTATATATAATAACACTTTTACTTATTATATCATGGATACTTCTTAATTATTTTTATATAAATTTAATTTTTTTAATATTTCATCCAAGGTGTTTTGATTCAAAAGTTATCAAAGTGGTATGGGTTTCTCGTCTCACTTTTGTTTCCATGACAAATATTCCAATTCACCACTTTTTTATTTCATTTAGAATATATATTTTCCCACTGGTATGGAATATAATGAATTAATTTATATTCATGTTATTTTATGTTTCATTTGATAGTATTTCTTTCATGGGGTTTATGATTCAAAAGTTACCAAAGCTTTAAAAGGTTTATGTAACAATTTTATTTATTTTGGGGATTATCTATGAAAAATTTAAATTATGGAAAATTATATAGATATTATCCTTTAAAAAACATCTATTTTTTCACAATATTTTTTTTATAATTCTCAAGAAATAGTATAGGTTTCATCTCTTTTTTAATTGAAATGATCAAGAAAATATTTTTAAGAAAAAATGGCATTAGTTTCTCTATAGTCTTGAATATTTTTCTTCCATGTCATTATTTTCCGTAAAATGTTTTCAAGAACAATTTTAAAATTATCAAATGATTTATTAAAGTAAATTTTTTCCATTTTTTTCTTTATATATTGAATGTTTTGAAAGAATATACTTATCGTTTTTTGAATGTGGTAATATTTACCATCAGTGTGAATAGAATATCTATTTTAACATATACCTCACAAATGAATTTTTCCACTATGATTAATAATCCTTATTTTAAAGCTTCCTTTTTATGATTCCATGTTTTTTTAAAGATATTTTTCTCATATATTGAATTTTTTATATTTTAAATAAGTGATTTCAAAATGAAAAAGGGTATTTTTTTAAATAAATGTTCCAATAAACAATAAATAGTATTTTCATGTAGGAGAAAAACCATTGATGTTACTTATGATTCATTGGGGATCTCATATACTGACACCATAAACAATATTTATGTTTATTGTTTTTAATTATGATGATTTAATGTTTATGAAACCCATATTATTTTTTACAAGTGAAACTATGTTGAAATAATAATTTTTTTCAAGATCTTAAGAGATTTTTATGAATGAATTATGATTATGTGATAGTTGGGTTTATTATATCACTATAATGCCTTGGGTAACATGATATTTATATATCATGAGATGATGATGAAAAACATGGATATAACTTAGAATAAATTTGTACACATTTTTATGCATGAGTATTGTAACATCCTAGACTCTTGAAACCCAAATATGGTAGTTATATTACTTTATTGGTATAAAATTAAAGTTTTACCAGATGATCAGACAATTTAGTAGTCTTGAATGAATAAATAATTATATATATCACATTTCAAAACATAAAATATAACATGAATATATTGAAATAAAATTATTAATAATTTTATTATATCCTCAAAAAATTACACATAGTCCTCTACTAGGTTTCTCGGGGAAAGAAAATAATTAAGGTTGATCTTATATTCTTAAGAATAGGTAGAATACAATGGAATATTTCCTAACATAAACATGGAATAAGTGATATGACAGTAATAAATCAACAACATGAAGCCATAATATTCTGAAATTGAGGGCATGTTATTTCCATGATAATAAATGAAATCATGGATAAAAATAATCATTGATCTCATATTAATGGAGTGTATAATACTAGATATCAAAAAATTATTTCAAGAACTTGTGCCAAGACACTATCCTATCATGGTAATATTTATACACTAAACACGACATGTTTTTTCTTGTGAGTCTAATCAACGCATTGAGGGGATATATGATTCTTTTCCCCACCCATCACCTAATTAAGCCCAATTCATTTACTATAAGAGTCATCAAGGCCTTTCATACCATTACCTAAGGAACCTTTTCCTAAATAAAACATGGATATCCATATAATTATAAATAAATAAATAAAATTCTTCCCCATTTAATAAAATAAAGTTAATGTCCTGGAGAATATCCCTTAATCTAAGTAGAATTCATGGGGTATGATCTATTGGACATGAATTACCCTCATCAAATAAATATTAGGGTTTAATTTAATTTCAATGTGCTGAGTTATCGATCTAAATTGAAATTGGATTTAATATTTTTCATTATTTAGAGACTAAATAAATGGAAGAAAAAATCATTTATCATGGCTCCCGATAACATTTCAATATTCCAAATCATATCTCCTGAGAGTTCCTAGCTAGTGTGTGGTCTTCAGACCACTCATCATGCATCGATGTGATGATTGAGTAAATAATCAACCAACCCTTTTGGGGTGATTAAACATAGGTTCATATGTTCTATAAATTCATCCACTTTCTAGTATCCAAATTTGGATATATTTTTGAGGAAATATCACTCATTTTTTCATTACCAAAACTTAGGAGGGGTTTTCTACGATGATTTTTTTTATTTTTGGACTATTTTGGTAACTCTTGAATGAAAATAATAAGAGAGTGTAATAAAAATATATACTTTTAAATCACATAAATTTCATTATTAATATTTAAAAAATTATTCTATGGAAATTTATTCACCACACAAAATAATATCGGAGGTGAATGTAACATGAGTTCCAAAGAATTAAAATTGATATGGAAAACCAAACATATGGATTGGGTATCACTTAAATCAAAACCCCTTGAATAAAAGGGATTAAAATTGATTATTAAATTCCATAAATAAGTGAATTTCATGATTAAATATCTCAAATAGAAAGTATATATTCCATTTAAAGTAAGTTAGGTTCACCATAGTAAGCACGTCCCAATGAGAGAAATTTGAGATAAAATACCCTTACATACCATGAATGTACTTAAACTCACTTATCATAAAAACAGATATATTAATAACTTAATTTATAACCTTAATAAGATCCAATTTCATTCATAATATTCATAAATATTCATTCTCTATATGAATTCTTCTGATCATCCATAACAGGTGTTTATAGTTTTGATTGTTTATACCAATTTCATAACAATGGTGTCCATATTCATTATTATTTAAAAGATAACTATTAATAGAGAATTAAATAAACTTTTATAGACTTTTTAAATAATTTATGAAGTTTTAAATCCCATAATTTTTTTAGTCTTTATTATTTAAGATGAGATCAATTTCAAACATGTTTCAGTGATTCTTGATGAAAAAATGGGGTTTTCAAAATAGATGAATTAAATATTGATTTAAGTTCTAGAGAATCAATGAAATAATATAAAATAAAATAAAATAAAAAATATTTTATTTACACATTTATAATATATTATACCAGTAATTATGTTCCCATATTCTTCTATGTTGTAAATTTACAGTATTGTTCAAATAGGTGTTCAAACCGACTCAAACATGAGAACACCCTGATTTAATGAATGATTACGATGAGGTTTTGTTATAATATCGTTATAGAGGAAAATTAATGATCTTATTTAGTGTCTATTTGCATCATATAGCATAATTTTATGGAATTATAAGAATAATTAATGGATATGAATATATTATAGAATTTGAATAAAAGGTTTTGCTTTTAGTACACTTATTTTATATATTTAAATTAATGATAATCATTTCTGACCATATAAATAATATGTTATCTAATTTTTCATATAAAGACATTATGATTTCATAAAAATCATATTTATCATTTAATACCATCCTTATATATAGTCTTGTAAGGTGGTGATAGGAAAAAACATTACATTGTGAAAGAGGGAGTCTGAATAACGCATGAATGAAAGTTATGTTTCGCTTAATAGATGAAGTATTTGAATTAAAAATAAAAATAAACTTAATATAGTAATATTAAATTATATTAATTATACTAATATCATTAAATTAGTGTGCCTATAATAAATTCTAAAGAACATAATTAAGAAGAAAAGCTAAGTATTTGACAATACTCATGTTGAGGACTTGAAATTTTCTTCAAAGTATCATTGGAAAGGAAGTCCATTTGGTAAATAATAGTGACCATTATCTTTTGAAAATGGGATAAGATTATATGAGGAGAAAAATTCCATAGTTATAGAGAGAAATTTGAATTATAGGTGATTCTTGAAGTGCAAGGAATGTCACTATTTTATAATTGAAGGAAAGGGTAGTTTTGGGAGTAAACCTTATATTTTCAATAATTTAATGTTACTATTTAGGTGTCAATTGAAAAAAATTGATAGAATAAGTAGGGATAGTGATTTTTCTTAAATGAATCATCTAAAACCCTCCTTTTTTGTGAACAATTTGAGTGAATTCTTATTAACCTTTTCCCTAATTCAGTTTTACCTTGGTAATTATTATCTAAACTTAGTAATGAATTTTAATGAAAAATATTAAGATTGAAAATTTTAGAAAATTTGATAATTCATAATTAAAATTTGAAAATAATTTTATGAAATAAAATTTGTAATGGTGTGAAAAGTTAATTTTAAAGGAAACACACTAAATTGCGTAAAAATAGTTTTTATAAAAAAATGTTTTAAGGTCTAAATTTGTATACAAGATAAAATAAAATTGGATACTAATTTTAATGAAATAAATTGATTCAGTATAAAAAATAATGGATATTAAGCTTTCATGGAAATCTAAAACTGAATCTTCCCTGAAAATAAAGAAAAGTCCAAAGGTAGTTTTTTTATTAAAGTAATATTTTAATTAGTTATAAAAATGTTTGACATAGGATTTATAAGTTCAAAGAATATTTTAAAATAAATATTATTATTCTTTAAATTCATATTTTATTACTTAGATGGTTTTATAAACTTATTTTTCATTATTATAGAATGATAATGTCATAAAAATTACAAGTTTTGTGAAAACTATTATTTTCAATAGAAAAATGACCTTTTTAGAAAAAGAAAATAAATTATACTTTGATTATATTAATAAAATAAATTAGAAAATGTTTTTATTTTTGTAATTTTTAAATTATAAATTTAATTTCTAAAATAAATTCCGGAATAAATCTTCTTTAAATGGATCATTGTGTGATAATTTTGGGTATGGTGTTTAACTTCTAAAAAAGGATCATGTGTATTACATTCTTTCCCCTTAAACAAATTCATCCTCTAAATTGGAGTATATATCAGTTAATGAAATATTTTGTGTATTTCTTCCTTATAGTTTTTCCATGATCCTTGATTTCCTCTTATAGATTTTGATTTATCCATTAGAAATTCAGAAATCGAGTTGATGAATTCAATAATACTTTCTATATTGTTTTAAGAATATGGATTAGGTCCTCATTATATTGAAAACTATGATCTAACTATATTCCATATGATGTGAGTACAAGCATTGGATCAGTTAGGTATTTACATAGAAATGAAACTTGTAATAGATCTTGTACTTTATTAATGTTGGGTGGAATAACCAATAAGTAATCTGTAACTCCAATAAATTCTAGTATTTAAAAAGACCCAATATAACTAGGGATTAAATTACCACTTTTACCAAATATTACAACTCCCATCCATTTGAAACCTTCAAGAATACATGATCCCCAACATGAAATTATAAGTATTTCCTTCAATTATAATCATTGCTATTTTTTCTGATTTGGGAAGCATTAATATAATCCATAATTATCTATAATTTAACAGTCATATTCTCCAAAATCTCTAGGATAACAAATTTTATTTCTCTAAATTCTTCCCAACTGGTAAGAGTATCACACCTCTTCCCACAAAATGCTTTATATGGTGTAATCTATATTATTTAATAAAATACATTATTGTATGTAAATTTTACCAAAGGTATATATTTTTCACACTTAACTTTTAAGTCAAGAGAACATGATATAAATATGTATTCTAAATTCTAGATAGTCCTTTCATATTTCCCATTAGTCTGTGGATGATAAGTAGTTATTAAATGTCTCTTAGTTTCAAAATCAATTTGAAAAATCTCATAGAATTTCAATGTTAATTGAGGTACATTATCATATTAAATTTATTGAGGTACCCCATAAATCATTATGATTTCATTAATATAGAGAAGATAAAGGCACTAAAGAGATAAATCTTCTCTTATTTTTAGGAAATGAGTAGATTTAGTAATATTAAATATAATGACACATATAGTATCATTATTCCTTAGAGACTTTGGGAGTCCTGTGAAAAAGTCTATTGTAACATTATCCCACTCTAACATAGGTATAATCATTGGTTTCATGACTCCCTTAGGATATTTTATTTCAGCCTTTACCTACAAGCATACTGAGAATCTGGAAACATAGCCTATAATTTCCCAATTCATTCCATACCACAATAAATTATATATTAAATCCATATGCATATTTGTGGTCCCATAGTGCATAAATAAATTTGAGCTATGAGCCTAATCTAGTTATCCACTATTCAAATATGATTTGGATAAAATATATAACCTCTTACCAAACATCAACAATCCTTCACTATAGATGATGTACATCAATTTCCCATCATTAAAAGCTTTAATATTTCCTTGTAATTTCTCATCACCTCTCGTGGAATTATGTATTATTTCTAGGAATGATGGTTTAACAATTACTTGAAAAAGGAAAGATATATCCCCTTTACTAGAAAACAAAATATCTATCCTTACCATATCTTTGTATATAGGATCCTTGTTAATCCTCATTATGGTTATAACTCCATGGTCCCTCCAACTAAATTTATCATCCACCTTATTTTACTTCATAGGGTAGTAGTGTATCGACAAAATTGTTGTCCTTGAGTATTTCTAACCATCTTATTTGCCTCATATTGATCTCTTTATAAGAGAAAATATACTTTGAAATATTATGGTTAGTACATATTTTGTATATTTCACCATAGATGTTGTTAATCCATATTTTTAAATCAAATGTTATTGATACCAACTCAAGTTCATGAGTAAGATTTTTTCCCTGATTTTCAATTTGTTTGAAGGATAGGAAGTCATGCTATCATTATACATAAGAATAAAATCACGTTATTTCTTTGATGAATCACCATAAATTTAAAATACTTCCTTACATGATGATTGAGTTGATATTTGTGTATTAATAAGTCTCCTATTAAAATCCTCAAAACATTTTCCACATTACCATGACCATTTGAATTTAACACCTTTGTGTGTTAACTTTTTTAATGGGTTGGAAACTAGGAAAAATCATGAAATATCCATAGATTATAACCTACTAATCCCATAAAACTTAAAATATCCGTTTTCATTGTTTTATAGGCCATTATTTTGTTATATTTTTCTTTCAAGGGGAAAAAATATTCCATCATTAGAGACAATATGGAAAAGAAAATAAACTTCACTGGAGAAAAATTCACACTTTCTATATTTCTATAATAATTCCTTTTTACGAGGGTCTCTGGAATTATTTATAGTCAACTATCATGATATTCATAGATATTAGTGGATATCAAGATATAATTACTGAATAACACTGCTCAGTTATCATGGTAATTCTTAAATAATATATTCAGCATGTCCATTAATTTTGAAGGTGCATCAGTCAGTCCATAAGGCATTACCGTAGACTCATAATGTCCATACTTTTTTTCAAAATTCCATCTTTAGTATATCATCCATATTCAACCTCATATAATGATAAATATTGTGAATATAGATATTTGAAGAGAACTAGGATCTTTATATTTAATCAAATAAGTCCCCAACGTGTGGTAAATGATACATATTATTTATTATAATGGTATTGATCTCCCTATAATCGATGAAAAATCTCAAAAAACCATACTTCTTAGTAACAAATAAAATATGGGATCCCCAAAGTGAAACACTAGAGTGTATATGTATCATACCTCACTTTAAAAATATAGATATTACATAACTCCTCTGGAATACTTAAACATTATAAAAAAAGACGCCCAAAGACCAAAGTTGGTATAGTTCCTTTGGAAACATGGAAATATAAACACTAGTATATAAGTGAGCTACATCATCTCCCACTAGGTTCTTCTTGACTAGAACCCTTCTTAGAGAAATATCAAACATAATATATATCATCGTAACTTAGGGGGAAGGATTCATAAAAGGGGTGAACTCAAATGCTTAGTAAGGGTAAAAAAGGGATACTTTCAAGGATAAACATCAGTACAAGGGTATGAGAACATGATCCTATAAATAAAAGATAATATACTGCATATCAAGGATCATAACCTAGGTCATTTCATAAATATTGGAAGTTTATAAGTCATGAATCATATGAAATAAAGAGCATAATACATGAATGCATAAGATAGGAATAATACATGGAATTATGGAAACACATAAGCTGTAACACCCCAAGCTTACACAATATACTTCTCTTTGAATAATATAGTAGCATGTGTTGTATGCAACTTCGAGTTCTAACACACACAAAAACCAATCAAACTAGCTGTTATGAATAGTAATACCCACTTTTTGAAATTTTATAAATTTTATCTTTCAAAATGAACTTCATTTTTGGATTTGGAATATCAAAATTAGCCTAGGGTGTTTTTTTGGTTTTTTTATGAAAACATTCAATTTTTGATGAATAGTGAAAAAACACTGAGTTATAGTTTAAAACCAATTTTTTATTTATATAATTTTTTATTTTATTTAAATTTATTTTAGGTAAAAATAGATACATAATACCTATATAAGTTCAATTTAATTCATTGGAGTTATTTTATAATAATTTTAGATATATAAAAATTTTATTGAACTTTTCACCGTCTTTTACCCATCTCCTAGGAGAATTTGAAAATTCACATAAAACCTAATTTCACCACTTCTGTGAGTGTAATTTCAAAAATCCGAGAGACAAGGTTTGTTGGTAAAAAATCCCTCAAGGAAACATTGAAGTATTTTTGGGTTCATTGTGTTTGTTGACAAAGCAGGTTTCCGTGGGGAATTGTCGAGTTCCTGAGAATTTGTCAACAATCTATGTTGACAAAGAACGATGACAAAGGAAAGGACTATCTGGAGGCGGTACAAAAGAGCAGTACAAGGTGGCACCGTATCCCAGTGTTTGCCAAATTTTTGGGGTCCAAAATTTGGATTTTGGTGGGCATCGCGAAAATAGGATTTCCATGAAGAGCATAATTTAATATGGAAAAGGCATGAATTTTGCGAAGATAGGATGCATGGTTTGGATTTCGCGAAGACCAGAAAAATGGAGGCGGTGATGCTTCGTGATTACATCAAAGCTTCACGAACGTCAGAGTTGAAGCACATCGCAGCGGTGAAGGGATTTGCGAGGGAGATTCACGGCGTAGGCGCGAAGGAATGTTGATGGTAAAGCTCCGCAATTACGACAAGCTTCACGAATGGAAAATTTCCATGGTGCTTCGAGATTTGGACAGAATTCCAGCAGAAACTTCAGAGCTTCACGATTTGAGATGACATGGCATTGACTTCGTGCGGAAAGTTCGAGGGTCGGTGGAATCGCCTATAAATAGAGGCCGAACCCCTCGAGAGAAGTAGAGAGAATTTTTAGAGAAAATATTTCTCTCTCGTATTACGAAGGTGGTTTGCGGAGCCAGTGTGCTTCACGAAAGAGGAGCTTCGCGGAGGCTATTGTAGCTCCGCGAAACCTGCGAGATCCTCATTGGCTTAGTATGCTTCGTGAGGGATGTTGCTTTCGGATGTCTTGAGCTTCGCAAAAGTGCTTCGGGAAAAGGCAGGAGCTTCGCGAAGGCTTGTTTGAGCTTCTCGAAATTGGGAGCTTCACGAAGTAGGGTGCTTTGCGAAGGTGTTTCCAAAAAGAATTGCCCAGTGTTCAGAGGCAAAGAGGTATTCATCAGTGGATTAAAGTTGGACTTTAATAGATCATCTATCAACAGTTGAAGATGCATTATTTCATGCAAATAAAGAGACCTATAGGTCTATAAACTGTGAGTGAATCCCTTCACAGAGCAGTGAGCTTAGGAAGAGGAAGAAGGTGATCCTCTCCACCGGCAGTGAGCTAAAGAGAGAGAAATAGGGAGTGACCCTTGGGAAAGCAGTGAGATGACCCTAAACCTTGCAAAGGCAGTGAGCCTGGGATAGAGTGACTATACCCGGACATTGTAATCCACAGCTAGTGAAGTATAGTGGAATTTGGTACGACCGGAAACCTGTCGGCGTATGCTCCTTGGACGTAGCCCTTAGCGGTGAACCAAGTAAAATTGTTATATCCTGTGATTTCTTTACATTCTGTTTATATTGTGCAACAGGAAAGAGAGAGAAGAGTGTTTTTCTTAACAGTGAAACAAGATCAGAATGGGCATTAATTTTAATTTGTCATACCCAGATTCGCCCCCTCTCTCAGGGTATTCAGCCTTGTGGACCTAACAATTGGTATCAGAGGGAAAGGTTGACAGTTGTTCTTCTCCCAAATGGAGGTCACTAATCATAGAGGGATTCCGATCTTCTATGGATGTAATTTTCAGATATGGAAGAATCGAATGCAACACTATTTCCGATCTTTGGGAATGGACGTGTTTTCAGCAGCTATGCATGGTATCACAGCTGATATTACTAGTGGTGCATTATCAGAATCTGAGCATAAAGAGTTGGATGATGATTCCAAAGCAATCAATGCCTTAGGGGGAGCCCTTTCCAATCCCATATATACAAAGGTGATGTCATGCAAAACGTCACATGCCATGTGAGAAAATCTTTTGAATATTTATGAAGGGGATACAAAAGTTAGAGAGGCAAAGCTGCAAGTGTTGTGGAATAAGTATGAAGATCTGAGAATGAACCCGAATGAGTTTGTTGATGCATTATTTGATAGGGTAAATTCTGTGGTAGAAGATAGGAGGGGTCTTGGAGAAATTATTGAAGATATAAAAATTGTGAAGCGCATATTGAGAAAACTTCCACCTCGGTTCAATCCGAAAGTTTCTATTTTGGATGATAAAGACCGAAAAGGACTGACATTGGATAACCTGCACAACACTCTTGTTGCATATGAAATGAGAAACGATGATAAAAAGACTGTGGAAAAGGGGAAATCCAAAGAGGTGGAATTCAAGGCCATGAAGAAACTCACTATTGAAGATTCTAATGAAGAATAAGAGATAGATGAGGTGATGTCATTACTTTCTTCAAATCTGCAAAGAGGAAGAAGAATGTTTAATGGTAAACTTCCACTAGCATACTTTCGATGTGGAAAGGTTGGTCATCTTGGAGCAAGATGCCCCAAGAAATTTCAAGATGATGATGATAATGATGAAGTGGAAATTCCCAATAAGAAGACTTCAACATTTGTGAAAGGGAGGAAGCAATTTAAGAGAAATTTCTTCAAGAAAAAAAAACTTCTTTCACAAGAATTTGAAAGTTCAGATGAGTCTGAGAATGAAGAGGTTGAGGAAATAGAAAACTGCAGAGATCATGGGGTAAATACCTTGGTGGTGATTGTTGGTAGTTCTTAGAAAAAGGAAGAAGTTGGCACTGAGGAAGAAAAAGAAATTTATGGGAGAGTTGACATGGAAGCTGAATTAGAAGAAGATCTTGAAGAAATAGATGTTTGGAGAGAAAAAAAAAGAAAGCCAACAAGGTGGTACATGATGCCAAACTCTACATGCAACAGCAAGAAGAAGAGAAGTCTGAGCTAGTGAAAGAAATTGAAGATCTTAAGTCTTCCAGGCCAGAGCGCACAGAAAAGGTTTATGAGCATAATATCAAGATTGAAGAATAGAAAATGGAGATCGATTACTTGAATAGAAAAGTGAAAGATCATGTCAAGCGTATTGAAGATCTTGAAGAGGAATTTTTCGGTCTACGGAGAAAATTTAAAGACCAGGAAAAACCTTTGAATCCCAACACATTCTTGGGGAAGCAGGTCGTCACGAAGACTGAAAAGAAGAAAGAAGAGCCTAGTAGTTCAATAGGAAAGAAGCAGCAATTGAGCTCAGAAGTTAAGGCTGATTCATGGATTAATCAGAAACAAAAATATGTGGCAGTTGAAGTCAGACCGCAAGAACACGTCCCAAGATTGAAGGTGGATTTGAGCATAAAGCAGAATCATAATATTCAGAGATCCCAAGGGGAAACTCGTAGTGTTGAAGTAACACGAAGGAATGCACCTTATATCAGGTGTTATTGTTGTGGAAAGATGGGACATTAATAGTTTGTATGTTCCATAGCCAAAAGATATCGAATGGAACAAGAACAGAGAATGCAGCAAAACCGAGAACGGTTTTCCATAACATATTTCGAAGGACACTGTTTTTGGTGCGGAGGATTTGGGCATATGGCTTGGTACTGTACTTCGACCATTCAGAGAAATGTGCCAAAGCAGAATCAAAACGTTCCCAAGCAGTAGGTCAATAAACCTACAGGTGAGTTAAAAATGCAGAATAGATTTGCGGCTTTGCAAGATGAGGCTGGTCTATCATACTCTGAGAAAGAACATAAGTCTCAATCCATTCCGAGTGTGAAAGAAAAAGTATGGACCAAGAAGAAGAAAAATGAGAAGGCCGTTTTCGCAGAGATTACCCTTAAATCATCAGATCGATATGCTGTTTGGATCCATGATAGTGGTTGCACATCCCACATGACGGGTAATAAGGATCTTGTTACAGGCATCAAATATGACAAAGAAGGAGTTGTCAAATTTGGAAATGATGAAAATCTGAAGATTATTGGCTCAGGGAAAGCCAATTTTGGGGGCAAAGAGATGAGATGTGCTGATGTCTTGGTAGTAGAGGGTCTCAGTAATAACTTACTCAGTGTCAGTCAAATATGTGACTCTGGGAACTCTATCCGATTTACCAAGAAGATGTGTATTGTGAAAGGAAATGATGGATCAGCTGTTCTGCAGGGAAACAGGTCAAAGGGGAATCTCTACCTTGTAGGTGGGGAAGAAGATACATGTCTTTTATCTAGAGAGGAAGAAAACCAGTTGTGGCATAAGAGACTTGGTCATCTATGCCAACCATCTATGGAGGATCTCGTAAAGTGTGATGCTGATAGAGATCTTCCCAAACTATCATGTGATCACACTCATACGTGTGATGTTTTCCAACAAGGGAAGATCATTAGAAAGACATACAGGCCAAAGGAACAGAAATCAACTAAAGTGATCGAACTGGTTCAGGCTGATGTATGTGGACCTATCTCACCACGAGCTATAAATGGGCAAAGGTACTGTGTTCTTTTCATTGATGATTACAGCAGAATGGCCTGGGTATTTGTCATTACCCATAAGACAAAGGTGTTTAGTTGCATAAAACAGTATAGGAGGGAGTCGGAAAGGATGCTTGGGCAGAAAATTTTGAAGTTCTGTACAGATAACAATACAGAATTCAGAAACAGTCAAGTGGAAGAGTATCTCGAGAAACACGAGATAAGGCATCAAGTTTCATCAGTAAGAACTCCCCAACAGAATGGTGTGGTTGAAAGAAGAAATCAGATCATTAACAACATGACCAGAACGATGCTCATTGACAAAGACCTACCAGAGAATTTGGAAGGAAGCAGTGTTGACACCAGTCTATGTTTCAAACAGGTCTCTGTTGTGTCTGAAGCAAGGGAAGACTCCGTATGAACTATGGTATGGAAAGAAGCAAACTTTCAAATAATTTCTAATATTTGTAAGTAAGTGTTTCATTCTAAACAAATAAAATCATAGTAATTTTGAGGCATGAGGAGATGAGGGGATATTCCTTGGATACTCAGGGAAAAGCAAAGCGTATAAATGCTTTAACAAGAGGCTGGGAAAAATTGTTGAGAGCAATGATGTCACTATAGTCGAAAATGAACAGAATACTCAACAACAGAGTGAACAATTCCTGGATGAAAGTGATGATGAGGTAAGCAACACAGGGGGAGTAGAAGTGGAAGAGGCTGACTTAGAAGAAGATACTAATGATGAACAAGAAAGTGTCAAGTCTGTGTCTGCAAGGAATCCAAAGAGTCGAGCTGAAATTGATAGGCAGAATATCATTGGTGATCAGACAGCTTCAGTTCAGACTCGAAGAATGAAGTCATTACAGAAAACATCATTTTTATCTCAGGTAGAGCAGAAATGTTTTTCCGATGCAGCTGAAGATGAAAACTGGGTTCAGGCTATGAATGAAGAGCTTGATCAGATTGAGAAGAACCAGACATGGGAGATTGTTTCGAGGCCAGCAGACAAGAATGTCATCGAGACTAAATGGGTTTATTGCAACAAGATGAATAAAGATGGCACAGTGATTCGGAACAAAGCACAAATAGTGTGCAAGGGATACTCCCAGATAGAGGGAATAGATGTTGATGAGACATTTGCACCGGTTGCAAGGCAGGAAACGATCAGACTATTTTTGGCCATTACAGTGCAAAGAAAGTTCAAAGTTTTCCAGATGGATGTCAAATCTGCCTTCTTAAATGGATTTCTAGAAGTGGAGGTGTATATTGAGCATCCAAATGGTTTTATCATTCATGAGGATGAGAAGAAAGTTTTCAGGCTAAAGAAGGCATTGTATGGGCTGAAACATGCACCAATGGCATGGTACTCAAGGCTTGACCAGTATTTGAAGAAACATGGTTTTCAGCGTGGAGGAGTTGATTACAATCTCTATTTCAGTAATGACAGTAATCAAAGGATGATGGTATTGGTTTATGTCGATGACATAATATTTGGCGGATCAGATGAAGCTCAGTGCAGACAGTTTTCCGAATTCATGAAAAATGAGTTTGAAATGTCAATGATTGGAGAGATAATGTTTTTCCTTGGTCTACAGGTGACACAAGGAAGGAATGGAAAATTAATTTCTCAATCTAAATATGTCAAGGAGGTCCTGAGAGGGTTTGGAATGGAAAATTTCAAGGAAATGAAGACTCCGGTTGCTACCTGGATGAAATTATCAAAAGATGAGGATGACAAGGCAGTTAATATCACAGAATACAGGAAAATCATTGGAAGTCTGCTGTACTTAACCGCAACAAGGCCTAATATTGTTTTCGCCACATGCCAAGCAGCAATATATCAGAGTAATCCCAAGGAAAGTCACATACTCTCAGTGAAAAGAATACTTCGGTATATCAAGGGCACGTTGGACTTCGGCTTGACATACAATGACAAATCTCAGACAGAGTTATTGGGATATACTGATGCAGACTGAGATGGTTCAGTAGATGATAGAAAATAAACGTCAGGTGGTGCATTCTATCTTGGTGGATTGTGTATTTCTTGGCTAAAAAAGAAGAAAGATTGCATTTCATTCAGCACTGCAGAAGCGGAGTATATTGTGGCCACTCAAGCATGCACACAGTTATTGTGGATGAAGCAACAGCTTGAAGATATGGGAGTAGACGTGAAGTCTCCGATCAGAATATAGTGTGATAACTCAAGTGCTATAAATCTCAGCAAAAATCCCGTACATCACTCAAGGACAAATCACATTGAGATCAAATATCATTTTATCAAGGAGAAGGTGGAGAACGGGATTGTGAAGTTGGAGTATATGCCTACAGAGTTACAGGTTGCAGATATTATGACAAAGGCCTTACCCAAGGAAGCATTTGAAAGACATCGACTAGCTTTGGGAGTTCAGTCGATTCCCTGCACTTAAAAGCGTGTGGATGTGTAACCCCCCCTGTCCCTGAGGTATGATGTGTTTTTCCCTAATGTGCTGATATGTGTTCTCTACTGTGTTACAGACTAGAAAGGAGTGACCTTTGGGTTCGTTGAAAAAGGGGGAGAAAATAGTGATTGTTCAAGGGGGAGACAATGTGGATATTTGTGAAATCATGATAGATATGGGGAGAAGCTGACCAATGGAGCAGCCAGATAGGGGGAGAAATGAGAAAGGGGGAGCTATTAAATCTGATGATGCTAGAAGTGATCGATCAAAGCATAGATATCACGATAGTTGAGGATCATGATAAAAGCAAAACAGTGATGTTGGAATGGTGTGAAAAGGTGTCCAGCTATCACCAATTGGGATCAGTGTGGTTCAACAATTGATATCAATTTAAGAATTGGTATCATGTTGGAATCGACAATTGGTGTTTGACATGAAGTGATTCATTGATGAACTTTTCATACTACTCTTGTTTCTCACGCCGAGCATTTATCATGTGGGCTTAGAGTACGTGTTAAGTGAATCCTTGAACGCTATCAGAATCGCAAGAGGTGAATGGTGGTAGCGGCTGGAAGAAGACTCAGTGAGGTACAAAAGTGCATAAAATCATTCTGAGCAGAGTTGTGAAGAGTTGTCAACAAACCCAAAGGGGGATATTGTTGGGAAAAAATCTCTCAAGGTAACATTGAAGTATTTTTGGGTTGATTTTGTTCGTTGACAAAGTAGGTTTCCATGGGGAATTGTTGAGTTCCTGAGAATTTATTAACAATCCATGTTGACAAAGAATGATGACAAAGGAAAGGACTATCTGGAGGTGGTACAAAAGATCAGTACAAGGTGGCACCGTTTCCCAGTGTTTGCCAAATTTTTGGGGTCCAAAATTTGGATTTTGGTGGGCATCGCGAAAATAGGATTTCCATGAAGAGAATAATTTAATATGGAAAAGGCATGAATTTCGCGAAGATAGGATGCATGGTTTGGATTTCGCGAAGACCAGAAAAATGGATGCGGTGATGCTTCGTGATTACGTCAAAGCTTTGCAAACTTCAGAGTTGAAGCGCATCACGGCGGTGAAGGGATTTGCGAGGGAGCTTCGAGGCGAAGGCGCGAAGGAATATTGACGGTAATGCTCCGCGATTACGACAAGCTTCGCGAAAGGAAAATTTCCATGGTGCTTCGCGATTTGGACAGAATTCCGGCGGAAACTTCAGAGCTTCGCGATTTGAGATGGCGTGGCATTGACTTCGCACGGAAAGTTCAAGGGTCGGTGGAATAAGCTATAAATAGAGGCCAACCCCCTCGAGAGAAGTAGAGAGAAATTTCAGAGAAAATATTTTGCTCTCGTATTGCGAGGGTGGTTTGTAGAGCCAGTGTGCTTCGCGAAAGAGGAGATTCGTGGTGGCTATTGTAGCTCCGCGAAACCTGCGAGCTCCGCATTGGCTTAGTAAGATTCGTGAGGGACGTTGCTTTGCGATGGCTTGAGCTTCTCGAAAGTGCTTCGCGAAAAGGCAGGAGCTTCGCGAAGTCTTGTTTGAGCTTCGCGAAATTGGGAGCTTCGCGAAGTAGGGTGCTTTGCGAAGGTGTTTCCAAAGGGAATTGCCCAGTGTTCAGAGGCAAATAGGTATTCATCAGTGGATGAAAGTTTGACTTCAATAGATCATCTATCAACAGTTGAAGATGCATTATTTCTTGCAAATGAAGAGACCTATAGGTCTATAAACTGTGAGTGAATCCCTTCAGAGAGCAGTGAGATTATGAAGAGGAAGAAGGTGATCCTCTCCACCGGTAGTGAGCCAGAGAGAGAGAAATAGGGAGTGACCCTTGGGAAAGCAGTGAGCTGACCCTAAACCTTGCAAAGGCAGTGAGCCTGGGACAGAGTGACTGTACCCGAACATTGTAATCCACAGCTAGTGAAGTATAGTGGAATTTGGTACGACTGGAAACCTATCGGCGTATGCTCCTTGGACGTAGCCCTTAGCGGTGAACCAAGTAAAATTGCTGTATCCTGTGCTTGTTTTACATTCTGTTTATATTGTGCAATAGGAAAGAGAGAGAAGAGTGTTTTTCTTAACAGCGAAACAAGATCAGAACATGCATTAATTTTAATTTGTCATACCCTGATTCACCCCTCTCTCAGGGTATTCTTCCTTGTGGACCTAACAAGGTTAATATCAAGGAGTAAAATGTGGTTCAATAAGATAAAAATAATTTTTGGTGAATAGTAAATTTTTACTTTTATTTACCACGGTTAAAAGTAAATAGGGTAATTAAGGGTAAAAATGATATTATTATTACCCTAACACATGTCCTAATTCTATTAGATAAATATAATTCTTCAAGAAACAACCTTAGGAATAAAATATGAACCTCTTGGTCCACTTGGATTAGATTAGGACATTTATTATTATTAAATTCAAAGAAGAGTTAAAAGAGTTAAAATCAAAGTTTAATAACTAAAATATTTTTAATATAGGGTTATACATAAAATAAATTTGATTATAAATATTAATTAGAAAGTTAAAAATATTTCCTACATAATGATAGTTTATTTATAATTTTTAGACATTAAATAATTTAATTTATTTATGACATAATGGTGATGCAGTAATTACCTAATTATTGAAATGTTAGAATAATTGATATTATAATTATCAAAATAAATGTAATTTGAGACTTTTTATGAATTAAACTAATTTTATAGGTTAATATAACATATTAGGGTTGGTTATATTAATTTTTTTCGAATTAATAATGCTGTTATAAATTTAGAAAAAACAAACACCAAATAGTGTCAAAATTGACATAAAAGAGCTTTTAAAACAAATATTATATTATTAATTGATATTCAATTCCTAAAAATCTAATGTTCTTACAGGAGACTTATATAATGATAGATATATCATTAATGGACCACTTGGGGGTATCTTTGAAGTATATAGTATGTTTATTAACTATATAATATAAAAATACAAAGAGACATGGTAAATGCAAAAGTAATTAACTAAGAGTTAAAAATAAAAGATAAGGTTAATATAGTGAACCAAACCTGTCTAAAACCTATGTGTTGGGTGGTTTGCGATCCAACCCCACCTTAGACTCTAAATAAGTCACTTTAGAGCCATCAGAAACCGAATATGAATTTATTATAAAATAATATTTCTAGCTTTTCCTATGGTGTCCCTCACCCCTCTTATAAAAGGGAACTCCCCCTTATCCCAATTTCACATCTTAAAATCCTTTTGTATCAGCCAAAACCTGACAAAATATTCTCTAAAATTCCCTCACTTCATCATAGAGGCCTTATTTTGATCCGAAAGCCAACCTAAGGAGCCATTTTTACCAAATCAAAAGGAAGAACCTGAAGAAGAGGTAATGTTTTCACCACCCTCTTTCAATTTCCTTTCTTCTTCCACTTATTCTTTCTTTGTTATTTACATTATAAAATAATATCTCCAGTATCTTCTATATAATGTGATGTTATTATAAATATGTTACAACCATATTCAGTATTCTATCCATCCTTTGAATGACATGTCACCATACGTGCGTACGCACGACTTACCGTCTCCACGTCGTGGTGTAATTATAATTCAAAACATTATTAATTGGATGGGTATGATAATGATGTGTAATTGATGTAAATAATAAATATAACAGGATATTTATTCTACATATATTATATACCATCCAATTATATATTATTTTAATATCAAAAGAATGATATTGTCGCTCATGCGTACGTACGGACTGCCGTCTCCACGAACGCGATAAGATTTATTCCCAATCGTATCCATTCTGGACTAATTTTCATTTGATGATTAAAAATAATGTTTAAAAACTTGATATCATTCTGAATATGAATAATATAAAACCTATGGATAAAAAACACGGATTATGTAACAAAACATATAAAAGAAAATGAGTAAGTTAACACCCGAATCAACGATAATACTATGATATTATTAACAAAGAAATGCTAAAAGATCATATATGATATCATATTAATTTAAATGATTCTTGTATAATTTGATAAAAATTATTTTACCATTATACATTATGTTAACCTACCCGAGACTAAAGAAAAGTACAATTTAAGGGTTTATTTCACAATCTCTTCATTATCTGAGATTGTTTATACGTAATTATATACTGGGACCTCTTTATCATCCACATCCATGTTTTTTTAAAAATGTATTTCAAATCATTCTTAATATTTAATAATCTATGGGTTAAAGTCATTTATACCCTTTTTGACTTTTTATAAGATGTTTATAAATGAATCATTCCATCGTTTTCCAAACAAGGGCCTTTTTAACCTTTTCGACAGAATTAAGGTAAGAATGTCTTTTTTAACTTATACGGTGGGTGAGACTATTTTCAGCCATTATAAAATTGTCAAATCTTCTATTAAAAGTTTATAAGAATATTTTCAATGTAAATGTTTTCTTTTATAATTATGTGACTTTTAAATGATTCCAAAAAAAGAGATATTTCTCTCAAATAGTTTTGATTTCAAAGATGTCATCATCCATTGATGGATTTTAAACATGTTTGAAGTTAATTTATTATGATACAAATATTCCATATTGTATTAAAGTTTTTGTTATATGTTTGACTATGGATGTGTTATTTTTATACCATTCATGGTTTATGGATAAATTATTGACATTTCATATGCTATTTTTAATACGAATGTTTAAGTTATGTTTAAACCTTTTCATATGAGGAATGCATTGGACTTAGTAATTGACTAGTGGAGCTCGCTATTGCTCCTAAGTTCATCGGTAGGACTCATGAGACAAACTAGTTTCTTGGAACAAGGCCTTGAGAAAATCTTATTTGTAGTCTTGGCACAAGGCCTTGACTATAAGGTTATGATAGTGTGGCATTATGCATTCCATCATTATGAAAGTGGTTATTAATATTGCATGTGCTTATTTGACTAGTAGAATATCCATGTGAATAAGTAAATGGAATTATTTAATTTCATTTTTTCCTTAATATACAGTAGTTCATGTTTAAAATGATTTTGTTTTAGTTATACATATCCTTAAATGTTTCTGATTATTTATGATAGTTTCCGCTATATTGTTATCCTTACTGGACATTTGATCTCACCCCTTTCTATGTTTTATTTTTCAAAGGATGTGAAGAAGTATTTTATGAATGACCTGTAGGGATAGTATAAGGGGATATGAGTGTGGAGACAAGATGTTGTTAACGTTTAAACTTTATGATGTAATGTAAACATTATGAATGTATCTAGTTATTCCAAGGCTACTAAACTAATCGGCATTTCGAGACATGATCTTTTGTGATCATACTAATGTTATGTAATAATGCACCGACTCCGAGTAACTGGGGTCAGGGCATTACATAAGCACATTCTGATTTCCATAGTAGCTAAGGCATCAGTTCCAAGACCATCATAGTGGAAAATGTCCTTTACTGAACCGGGTAACCCCCATTCCAGTTCTGTATTACTAATCCAAGTGACCCTCATTCCAGCACTATATTACTGAACTGAGTAACCCTAATTCCATCCCTATGTTACTGAACCAAGTAACCCTCATTCCATAAATGTATCATCACATGAGATATAAATCTTTACCCAATGCGTTGGAGGGAGATATTGGTCACACCCATCACATAATGAAATCATGCATACATGTTACACAAGATCATAAATAAAAATATTATAACCCATGAAATGAAATGGGTATCATAAACATGTAAACATATCATAACCTATGGAAAGATAAAGGTTTCATAATCATTTCATCATAAACAAAAACCATTAAATGAAGTGGGTTTTAAAAGAATATATCCCATGAAAGAGAAATGGGTCTCATATTCACATTTCTGATGAAGGGGAAATGGGTTTCATAAATACCATGGGCTTAATCGTAACTCATTAATAGAAATCACATGAGTATAACCTTTAGATAATTTCAAAAAAAGTCATGATCAACATAAATAGATTTTATCTTAGATAGAAAATAATTTTAAAATATACTCTAAAAACATTTCTTGAGGAAAATATACTTTCTTGTCTAAAAGGGGACTTTTAATACCTAAAACCATGTGAAAATAATTTTCTTATAAAATACCTTGAAAACTTATAAATAAGACATGAAATCATTTGAAAAACCTTTTCCTTGAAAACATTTAAAACAAGATTCAAAACATATTAAAAACCATTCTCTTTGAAAACACTTGAAAACTTTTATAGAAAGCTTGAAAATATTTTGAATTTTTTTTTTGAAAATACATTTAAAACTTATGAGTAAATATTAAAAATGTTTTAAAAATAATTTTTCATGAAAACTTATAAAGAATATTGAAAATGTTTGAAAACCATTTCTTTGAAGGCACTTTAAAAACTTGTAAATAAGACTAGATTTTTTTAAAAATAGTTTTCCATGAAAAAATATAAATGTTTTTTAAAAACAACTTTTAAAACAATTTTCCCTCAAAATTAATTTTTTAAAAAAAATTCATAAAGATTAAACTTTTTAATAATGCAAAGGTAGCATCAAAGAAGTGATGGCATGTAAATATGTACATGTCATACGAGGTCAAAAAAACATTCCATTTCCATGGTAAAAAGGATTGAAAAGTGCCTTGTTTGGAAAACGAAAAGAATATTCCCTTGAAGTGTTTGTTAAAATACAAAAATTTTGAAATTTTATTTTAGATATTATATGGGAATGGTATAATATTATTGGAAACCCTTTTTATAAAACATAGTTTTCCGACTGAAGAGAGAGTAAATTCGGGCTTTCCTAAAAACAATTTCTTAACTAAATTATGTACCAAAGAGTAGAAAATGGTTCCAATTCATGAGAATATCATGAAATAACATATGAGAAGAAAAATTATGAATATTATTGATATATGGATCATAATATTATATCAAAATAAGCATGAATATAAATAGTCTTGAAAAATAATGATATTTTCTCAATAAACTCTTATAACTTAGTATCTAGGGTTCGTGATCTCCCTATAAGGAATGGAAATTAAATTAAGCATATAATATCATGTAAATATTAAGATTCATGACATGGAATTTATAATGGGGGTATATAGAGCTCGAAAAAGATTTTAGGTTCATAACAAAACAAAAGTCTCATAAAAGGAAAATTGGGACAAAATGTTTTTACTGATTTGGTAACTTTTGAAACATAAACCCATGAAAGAAGGATCATAAAATATGTATTTGAATACCCATAAATTTAAGTAAAAAGTTCATAGAATACAATCACAAGAATTACATACACCACACACAAGGAAAGAGTCGTGAACATAGCTTGTATCTCACATAAATTAAAAGTGAGATAAAATCCACTTACCTTGTTTATTGAAACTCTTTGTAATCATAAAAGTTTCCTATATAATAAATATAAGTTTACTATAAAAATTTACTGTATAATATTCTTATATATATATTACCATTTTTTTATTATAACCTTATATTACCCGCTTGTTAATGGTCTTATGTTAAAGTTTTACTTCAGGTAATATTCACTTTGTTCATAGCACATGTCTAAATTAGTTACATATTTAGTCCTTATACTTGTTTCATGATTATAGAATTTACAAAATTATATAAATATAAGTTATTTATATTATAATTATATTATAATAATCTATACAATAATGAATTATGTATTGAAATACACGTTTCATGGAGACAGCAAGCCGTACGTACGCATGAACGCTGTTTTCCATTTTTATTGTCACATTGAAAGAAAGTTTGTAAATGATATATATATATATATAATTATTAAGTTTCATTAGTATATCATATATATTATATAATTTCATTAAACATATCCTTAATATATTATATTTGGTGTGTGAAAGAATCACATTGCTTGGAGAGGGAGGTAGTCCGCTCTTCCTCAAACGAGATTATCGTATTAACACCAAATGAAAGGTAAAAATATGTTTGATATAAAAGTAATACATAATATTAATGGAATAATTAATATAATATATTACATATAGAAATAGAGTGTCCATCATAATGTCCATCATGATTGGTGGTAAGGGAGAAATGAATAATTATCGTTTCATGAGGCAGTTGTTTGCCGTACAGAGAAATAGTATGTTCAACATCAATTTGAGGGATGTGTGTGTTAGTTTTGTTCATTTAATTTTCATAACAACATCCTAGTATATGTTTGATTCTGTTGTTTTCACACGAGAAGTTAATAAAGAGATTGGAGGGGGTGGAGAAGGAAAAAAGAAGGAAGTTTGAGAGAAGATGTTACCTCTTAATCGGGTAACTCCTTTTGGTTTGTTCCAAAAGGATTCCTTGAGAATATTTCTATAATAAGATAGTCTTAAAATTGTAGGATATTATTTTTGGGAGGCAATTTAGTCAGGGACTGGCTGAAATTAAGTGGCTTGAAAGGTGTGAGGAAGGGGTAGAGTGCTTTCCTTTTTATAGTGGAGGGGGAGTTTCACTTTTGTAAATACCAAAAGGTATTCAATAATGGGTGGTATATCAAACCTAAAGTTATTAAAAATTGGACAAATAGTGGATTAAAGTATTATCATGTTCAATAAAAACCACATTCACACAAAAACATGTGCATTTTAAATATTTGGTTCCATAACTTCTAAGATGCACCGATTTTATCATTTTGGTTTTTCTTAAAGCATCTAGTTTTCTAATCTAATTAATTTAACAATTAAGATTAAATTATATTGATATTTGTTAAAAAATATAGAGACACTAAATTATTAACATTATATACAATTTATAAAATTAAAATATCCTTTTTTTTGTCAATTTATTTTAAAACAATCATATATGATGCACCAAAACATTGTTAGAACTCAGTCTGTCTTTACAATGTATTTACATAATATGGGACAATAAGTTAATTATAAAATTTTGATTATTCAATTAATATAAAATATTTAACATACATTAACACTTATAAGTCACTTTTTAGAATATATGAATTTTATCAATTTTAAATCATTTTATGAGATTCATTTATATAAAAATAAAAATAATATCATTTTTGACATTATTTATTTAATGATAATTTTAAAATATAAATATTATATTGAGATTAAAATATATTAGGTTTATATGTGTGTAACATGATATAATAATCTAAACAAATAAATAAATACAACAATTCAATCAATTAACTTCACTTTTAATATTTATAGTATCATTTATTTTAGTTAATTATTAACTAAATAATCATTATACTGATGTTTCTTAAGCATTTTAAGTACCTAAACCATATCTAAAAATTATTGATAATTTATTATGATAAAAATAACTAATATTTATTTAATAAGGATATATATTTCCGAAAATATGGTGTTTTTTACATAGCTAAAAGTTATATAAATGTTAAAGGTAAGGAAAGTTTTCTTTTTTTCGTTTTCCGTACTTACACTTTTTTATAGGGAACCTCCATTACATAATATAAAAAAAATATATTGTGAAACAATTGGCGAAATGGTAAAATTTTTGCAACCAATAGTTTTCAGAAAAGTTTCTATGTTATTTTGTTTTTTAATATTAAGGTTTAGTCATTTATTAAGATTCATCTTACCTTAATCACCTCAATTAATTTCAATCACATTTACTAATCATTTTGATCCAAAAATTGAGTTTATATTATTAGAAAAAAATATCATAATATTTACATTCTTGTATGTCAGATTTTCAAAATTCTAATAACAGAATTGGGAAAATTATGATTAATGGTAATCCCGTAGATGGGGAGAAATAACGTGTTTTTATAGTAGAAAACGTTTAAAAGTTTGTTATGTTTTTATCTTCAACTTCAAAGTGGAGTTGATCTTAATGAAATTAATTATATTATTAGTTAGAATATTTATATAACGTGACCTTTAAGCATATTTACAATATCATTTATCATTGATAATAAATTAGACAAAAATGTAGTTTTTAACTAAAAAACTGTATTTTTCACTATTTAAGAAAAAATTATGTTTCTCAAAGAAATACCAAAAAATAACCATAGGATAATTTAGAAATTTTGAACTAAAAATAATTATTTTTTTTCTAATTAAATTTTTAAATGTTTCTGAAATTACTTTTATTATTTAAAGCGATTTATTCAAGAAAACAAAATTTTTAACATAAAAGGACTTTACCAAAAATATTATCTTTCATTATCAAAATGTTTTATTTATATAAGACAAAAATATTTGAAAATTAGTTATTAATAAATTCAGTGTCTAGTTTATAATTATCATATTTAAATAATTAAAACAACAAAAAGAGATGTTTCATAGAAACTCAGGGTTGCGTGCATCGTACACCAACTTGGAATTTCTTGTAGTGCAAGACAAGTTGGTAATGCATGTAGCATAAGACAAATTGGTATTACATGTGAAAGAAACGTTTTAATTTTTGTTTTAATAAATATATATATAAATAATTCTTCCAGTGGAAAGTTGAATGAAAAATAATGAAAAAATAAATTAATTCGAAAAAAATTCTCAAAATCTCGGGGTGTAACATTCTATCCCCCTTAAAATGAATTTCACCGTCAAAATTTATATTGGTTATAAATAGTTTAATACTTGAAATTTTAATTCATAGAAACCCACATTGTAAAAATTAATACTACAACTTCCCTTAAAAAGGGAAATTTGGTTCCATAACGTTTACATAAGTAACATATAACTTGGTTTCCACATAGGAGAACATAGGTTGGGAGTGAAAATTGGAAATGGAGGAAAAGTGTAAATATTTATAGGGAGTTATTGAGGTCATAAATAAAAAACTAGTGATTGATCAAAGGAAATTTGAGGGACTCAAATTCATAAATATGTGATGACTTAAAAGGCCATTAGCTCAATGATAATTAAGGTATTAGGACAACATTTTTTGTATCACTTTGAGAACATTTAGTAATTCTTGAAAAATTTGTTCAAACAAAATTTTATTATTGGGTTGTGATTCGAAAAAATTCTAATACATCCGTTACCTCATAGAATGAATTTCTAGAAATTAACTTTGATTTTTAAAGTACTAAATAAATTATTTTAACATATCATAAGGCCCATAAAAGAATAAAAAGTATAACTATCTGTCTCTAAAAAACAATAAAATTTAATCTATAAAAGGTATCATTAATAGTTCATCAGAAATATTTATTCATTACATGTAAATATATATTAACCACCACATCACATTGCCCAGTCACAACCCTAAAACCTTTATCATCCATCAGTTATGGTTTCGAGACTCGTGACCTTGCCAAATATGATTGGTTGTCACTTGAAATACAGGATGCCCATTCTTATAACCATAGTAATATAATATAAAAGATGGAAATCCTTGAAATAAGTTTAGTCACTGATTATCTTTTTAACCATGGTTTTCAACACAAACTATCACACAAATACTTCCTATGAAGTTTAACTTAAAAATTTCATGAACAAATAACCTTATAACTCTTTAGAGAGATGAAAATCGAAAACCTTAATAAGAGATTCATGAAATAATATTAACATTGATTCCCATATATCAAAATGTAGCTATGGGTTGTTACATTCTAAACATGCGAATACCCAATTTTATAATCCATTGAAACATGGTAACAACCTGAATTACCATAACTCCTTTTAGAGAACATGCATGCTTCCACATTCCAAAGTTTATTGGACTTTATCCTTAAATCTAAAAACGTTGTAAACTTGATTAGTGGTATCATAAACCACCTATAAATAGGTCCTTACTTAGTTCCAAGGTAATCAGTACTTCCCAATTTACTTATTTATATCCCACACATCTTTATCCATAAAACATTATCTTAACATAAAGAACATGTTAAGGGGTACCTTCCCTTAGTCAAAATGTTAAATTTTAGGAGATAAATTTTCTATTATATCATGACCATTCAACATATTCTTGTAAATAATTAGTAAAAACATAAATTGATCAATCCATACATAATTCACAATTCTTAATTCTAGAATCAAAATACATAAATACTTCAATTACTTCATCTTTAATCCATTAACAATAAAAATTATTTCCTTTCACATTTCATCTGTAGTCTCATTATCATCCACAATGTAACCATTACTCACACCACCTTGCTGATTATATTTAGGAACTTTCCTCTTGAAACATTGGGTTGCATAATGACTATTTTCTTCACTCATGAAACACTTAACCTTTGATGAGGACATATGGAGGCCAAAATTCCCATCCATTTCATAAACCAAACTCTTCATTTTCCCTTACAACCACTTGCTTTGTGTCCTTATTTTTGACAGTCAAAACACTTTCTTGTTTCTCTAAGACATTAACTTAAGTGATTATCTCCTCATTCTTGACACACATGAAACTAAATCTTCTCTCTTACATGGTCTCTATTACCCGAACTCCCAGTGGACTCCTTATTTCTATTCCTTGGTGAGTCTAAGATTCTGTTAAGATAAACAGTGTTAATCATGTTCCATAAAAACTGATTTGGCATGATCAAGACATCTTTCACTCTAGTGATCATCCCACGTGACTTCTCATTACAGAATCTCCCATAGCATTCAAAATTAACCTAGTTCCTTTCGGTTCCTGCCCTTGACTAAAACCAGAATCATAGTGTGATCATTACTTATCATAATATAAAACCACATAGTCATGAAAATAATTACTTAGAGGATGTCTAAATTATGAAGCCCTCCATAATCTATGACACCTTGGGATTATCCTAGGTTATTCATAACAAAATTATATCTAAATCCTTCATGATGGTTCATAAAGAGTTTGTGAATTCCAAAAGAATATCCCCTGTGAGTGTTAAACTAGGTGTGTGACCAGGACCATTGTCATGTACCATATTAACCCGAGTCAATGATAAAATATCTTGTCAGAGTTGATACCCATAAGTACATCAATGTTGGATCCACATCCACTTGTAATTTCTAGAGATGGATATATTTATTGGAAACCACTCACTCTATCCTTTACTAAAATTAAAGGAAATTTTCTAAAATGTTAACCCATTCTTATACTTAGAGACATCCCAAGAAATTTCCATAGAAATAAACTAAGGGATATCACTAAGGTTTTCTCATCCTATTTTATAAATGTTAACTATAAATTTTCTCTGATACCAACTATAGATACCCTCTCTTTACAAACATAGAAATAACATAAGTTTTTCAGAATACTTAAAAAATATACAAAAAGACTTCCAAAGACCGTAGTTGGTATAGTGCCTTTGGAAACATGGAAATATAAACACTAGTACATAAGGGAGCTACATCATCTCGCACAAGGTTGTTATTAACTATCAACCTTCTTAAAAATATAAACAGAGTACATATCGTCATAACCCGAGGGAAAGAAAACTTAAAAGGGGTGATATAAAATGCTCAGAAAGCGTAAACAAGGGAGTTATATAACATAAATATGAGTATAAGGGTATGAGAACATGATACTGTAAATAGAACATCATTCCATGTTTATCAAAGATCATAACCTAGATCGTGTTATAATGATTGGAAGTTCATAGGTTATGAACCACATAAAATAGAGTGCATAATCCTTGAAAGAATATGATAGGAATAAGACATGAAATTGTGGAAACATATAAGCATATACTGATTTCCATAGTAGCCAAGGCATCAATCACAAGACCATATTAGTGGACAAAGTCATTTACTGAATTGGAAAACCCGCATTCCAAACCTGCATTACTGAACCGAGTGACCCTTTTTCTAGCACTGTATTATTGAACTGAGTAACCCTCATTCCATCCCTATATTACTGAACATAGTAACCCAAGGTCTAGCCCTGTATTATCTCATGAGATATAAATCATTACCCAGTGAATTTGAGGGAGATATAGGTCCCACCCATCACACAATGAAATCGTATATACATGTGACACAAGATCATAAATAAACATATCATAACCCATGAAACGAAATGGGTATTATAAACATGTATACACAGAACCTATGGAAAGAGATAGGTTTCATAATCATTTCATCATAAGAATAACCCTTAAAAGAAAGGGGGTTTCAAAATCCTATAACCCGTGAAAAAGAAATGGGTTTCAAAAACATATTACACATGAAGGAGAAACATGTTTCATAAAGACCAAGGAATTAATCATAAATCGTTCATAGAAAAGATATTAATGGAACCTTTAGATAATTTTCTATAAATTAATGTGTAATATTAATAGATTTAATCTTATATAGAAATTAATTTTTAAATATACTCTAAACAATTTCTTGGGGAAAATATCATTTCTTGTTAGAAAAATGATTTTTAATACATAAAACCTTTTTAAAATCATTTTCTAATAAAATAACTTGAAACATGAAATAATTTTGAAAACCTTTTTCCTTGAAAACATTTAAAATAATCTTCAAAACATTTTAAAAACTTTTTTATCTGAAAAAACAAGAAAAGTTTTAAAGAAATCATGAAATTGTTTTGAAAACCATTTCTTTGAAAATACTTTTAAAACTTATAAATAAATCTTTAAACCTTTTTGAAGATCATTTTTCATGAAAACTTATCAATAATCTTGTTTTTTTTGAAAACCTTGAAAGCACTTTTAATACTTGTAAATAAGACTAGAATACCTTTTGAAAACAGTTTTACATAAAAAATTTAAAAGAAGTTTCAAAATAATTTTTTAAACAATTTTCCTTGAAAACTAACTTTTAAAAATACTTTCTTAAAGATTAACTTTTTTAACAATTCAAAAGGATCATTGAGTAAATTACGGAGTGTAAATCCGTACATGTCTTAAGAAGTCAAAAGAACCTTCCTTTTTCAATATAAAAAGGATAGAAAAGCACCTTATTTGGAAAATGAAAATAATATTTCTTTTTAGATATTGGTAAAATAAAAAAATTTGAAATTTATTTTAGATATTATAGGAGAATGGTAAAATATTCTTGGAAACCCTTTTTATAAAACATTGTTGTCGGAACGAAGAGAGGATAAAATCGGGCATTCCTAAAAATACTTTCTTAACTAACTTATGTAACAAAGAGTAGAAAATGGTACCAATTCATGATTATATCATGAAATAAAATAGGAAAATGAAAATTAGGAATATTATTAAAAGATGGATCATAAGATTTTATCAAAGGAAGAATGAACATAAATAATATTGAAAAACAATTAGATTTTTAAAATAAGCTTTTATAACTTGGTATCATGGGATCATGCTCTCCATGTAAGGAAATAGAATGAAATTAAGAATATAATATCATAAAATATTAATATTCCTGATATTTCATGTAAAATTTGGGTATATACACCATGAAAAAGATTTTCAGTGCATAACATAACATAAGTCTCAATGAAGGAAAATTGAGGCAAAACGTTTTCACCTATTTGGTAACTTTTGAAACATAAACCCCATGAAATAAGGATCATAAAATGGTCATGTGAATACCCATAAATTTATGTAAAAAATACATATAATACAATCCTAGAAAGTATATAAACCACACAAAAGGAAATAGTGGTGAACATATCTTGTATCTCACATAAATTAAAAGTGAGACGAAATCTCCTAACCTTATGTATTGACTCTCTCCGTACTCGTACAATATTACTATATAATAAATATAAGTTTTGTATAAATATATAAAATGATCATATTATTATATATTAACATATATTGGTTGATTATAACCATATATTACCTTCTTGTTAATGATCTTATGTTAAAGTTTCACTTCATGTAATATTCACTTTGTACTTCGCATGTGTCTTAATTTGTTACATATCTTATCTTAATACTTCTATATTGATTCAAAAATTTATAACATGATATAAATATCAAGAATATACATTATAATTTTATTATAATAATCTATATAATAGTGAATTAATTAATGGAATACACTATTCATGGAGACGGTAAGTCATACTTACCCATGAAGGCTGTTTTCCATTTTTATTATCCTATTAAAAGAAAGTAAGTAAATGAAAGATGAATATATATATATATATATATCATTATTAAATTATCATTAATATATCATATATATCATATATTTTCATTAAACCCTTCCATAATACATTCTATGCGGTGTGTGAATGGATCACATTGTTTTGAGGGGGCAGATTCCACACTTCCTGAAAGGATATTTTCAAATTAACACCAAAATAAAGTAAAAATATGAGTATCGTAAAAATAATAAATAATATTAAAGTCATAATAAATATAATATATTAAATATATAAATATTTTTCCCATCATAATAGCCCCTATTATTTGTGGTAAGAGAGAAATGAACAATTATCGTTTCGTGAGGTAGTTGTTTGCCGTACACAGAAATAGTATTTTCAAGATCCATTAAATTGAGGTGTGTGTAATTATAAGTCATAAAATTTTCATAACAACATCCTAGTATATGAAGGATACTTTTTTTTATCACACAATATGGGAATAAAGAGAGTGCAGGGGGTAGAGATGGAAAATAAAGGAAAGGATATTAAGAGAAGACATTACCTCTTAATTGGGAAACTTCTTTTGGTTTGTGGAAAAAGGATTCTGTGAGAATATTTATGCCTGAATTGAGGATTCATGGTATAATGGAGGATTTTTTGGAGTCAATTTGGGTAGGTATTGGCCTAACTTAAGAGGCTCTAAATATGTGGGGAAGGGGTAGAGTGCATGCCTTTTTATATTTGAGGGGGAGTGACACTTTTGTAAATACCAAAGGGTATTCAATAAGGGTGGTCTATCTTACCAAAAGTTATTAAAAATATAAAACTAATAGATTAAATGAGAATAATTCCTTAAAAAAACCACATCCACACAAAAAATATGTTCATTTTAATTATTTGGTTCTTTAACTTCTAAGATTCCCCAATTTTATCATTTTTGTTTTTATTAGAGCATATAGTTTTCTAATCTAATTAATTAAAAAATCAAGACTCAATTAAAGTGATATTTATTATAAAATATAGATTCAATATATTATTAACATTATATATAATATATAAAATTAAAATTCCATTTATTTTGTAAATTAATTTTAAAATTATCTCATGTGACGCACTAAACTGCTGCTTGAACCCGTACCGTCTTAACAACATATTTACATAATATTAGTCAATATGATAATTATAAAAGTGTAATTATTCCATTAATATTAAAATATTTAATGTATTTGAACACTTATAAGTAACTTTTCCTAATATAGTATTTTTATAAATTTTAAATCATTTTATAGGATTCATTTATATTAAAATAACAATAATGTCAATTTTAACATTATTTATTTAATGTTAATTTTAAAATATCAATATTATATTGGAATTAAAATATATTAGTTTTTTAGGTCTATAAAATGATATACTAATTTAAAAAAAATAAATAAATACAATAATTCAATAAATTAACTTCACTTTTAATATTTATAGTATCATTTATTTTAGTTAATTATTAAATAAATAATCATTATATTGATGTTTCTTAAACATTTTCTGTTCCTAAACCATATCTAAAAATTATTCATAATTTATTACGATACAAATTACTCATTTAAATTTTAAAATGATATATATAACTAAAAATATAATGTTTTTTACATATCTCAATGTTTCATAAAAGTAAAGGGTAAGAAAAGTTCTCTTTTTGTCATTTTCCTCACCTTCTTTTATAGGGAACTTCCATTTAATAATATCACAAAACACATATATTTAGAACCAAGTAATGAAATGGTAAAATTTTAGAAACAAGTGAATTTTGTACAAGTTTCAAAGTCATATTGGTCCTTAATATTACTGTTTAGTCCCTTATTAAGCATAATCATACATTAATCATCGTAATTAATTTTAATCACATTCACTAATAATAATGGTAAAAAAATTAAGTTGATATTATTAGAAAAAAATCATACTAATTAAATTAATTTATTTTATATTTTTAAAATTATAATTACATAAGTGGGAAAATTAGGATTAACACTAATCCCATAGATAAGGCAAAATAAGAAGTTTTTATAGTAGGAAAACGTTCAAAAATATGTTATGATTTTATATTCAATTTCAAAGTGGAGTTTATTTTAATTAATTTATTTGTATTATGATATGTGATATTTATATAATTTTAGATTAAAAAATATTCAAAATATCATATATCATTGATAATTAATTAGACGAAAAGGTAGTTTTTAACTAAAAATATGATTTTTCACTATTCATCAAACAATTATGTATCTTAGTTAAATAAAAAAAATTCACCCGAGGATAATTTCGATGTTATGAATTCAAAAATGAAGTTTATTTTATTCAATTCAATTTTTAAATGTGTCTAAAATTATTATTTTTAATAATGCTTCATTCACGAAAGCAATTTATTTCACATAAAAGTACTTTTCCAAAAATATTATCTTTCAATATTAATATGTTTTATTTATATAAAACAAATATATTTGAAACAAAGTTATTAATAAGTTCAATTTATAGGGTATAATTATCTTATTTAAGTAATTAAAATAATAAAAATTGACATTTCATAGAAACATTGTCTTGTAGGCATCGTACACCAAGTCAGTGTTGCTTGTAGTGGAAGCCAAGTTGGTATTGCATGGAGCACAAGCCAAGTTAGTTTTGAATGTGAAAGGAATGTTTAAATTAGTGTTTTAATATATATATATATATATATAAATAACTATTTACTGTGTTATGTGAAATTTGAAATATTGAAAAGATTAATTAATTCAAAAAAAATTCTCAAAATCTTGGGGTCTTACATTCTATGCCCCTTAAAATGAATTTCCCCCCTGAAATTTGTCTGGTTTATCGATGGTTTAATACATTAATGTTTAATTCATAGAAACTCACATCATAAAAATGTATACAAAAACATCCCTTAAAATGGTAATTTTGGAACCATAATGGTTATCCAAATTAACATATAACTGGGTTTCCACATAGGAGAACATTGGTTGGGAGTGAAGATTGGTCGTCGGTCACAAACAAGTGAATGAACAAAGGAATGTTTGGGGCCTCAAATTCATAAATATGTGATGATTTAAAAGGACATCATCTCCAAAAAAATTAAGGTATTATGACATTATTTTTTTGTATCACTTTATATATTTTTTAGTAATTATTGATAAAACTCTATAAAAAAATTTCATTCTTTGGTTGTTATTAAAAAATTTCCAATACATCAATTAACTCATAGAATTGGTTTCTATAAATTAACCTATATGATTAAAGCACTAAAATACGCTTTTAACAAATCACAGGGCCCATAAAAGAATAAAAAGTCTAACTATTTGTCTCTAAAAATAAAAAATGCATTAATTTATAAAAAGTAAAATTAATAGTTCATCATAAATATTTATTCATTCAAAATAAATGTACATTAACTAGGAAATCGCGTAGGCCAGTGGTCGGTGTGAAACCCTTACATTCCTTCGGTTATGGGTCACTAGGTTGGTTAATGACCATTTTTTCTACACTTACAACACTTATCCTTCGATGATGACATATGGAGGCCGAAATTCCTATCTATTTCATTAATCAAAATATTCATTTCTCCCTTGAATCCACTTGCTTTGTGTCCTTATTTTCCATAGTCAAAACACATTCTTGTTCCTCTAAGACATTCACTTAGGTGATTCTTTTCACTTTTTTGACATAAAGAAAACTAAATCTTCTTTCTTATATGGTCTCCATTACTTTAAGTCTTAGAGAACTCATTCTTTCTCTTCCTTGGAGAGTCTGAGGGTTGGTCAAGTTAATCATTGTTAATCATGATCCATGAAAACTGATTTGTCATGATCATGTCATCTTTCTCTATAGTGATTATCTCACTTGAATTCTCATTAAAAAATATCCCATAACATTCCACATTAATCTAGTGCCTTCCAATTAACACTGTTGACTAAAACCAGAAGCATAGTGTGAGCATTACTTATCATAGTAGAAAATAAAATAGTCTTGAAAATAATTACTTATTTGATGTATAAATCATGACCCCATCCCTAATCTATGATATCTTGGGTTTATCCTAGGTTATTCATAGTTAACTTATATCCAAATCCTTTAAGATGGTTCATGAAGAGGTTTTGAATTCCAAAAGAATATCCCTTGGGAGTGTCAAACTATATGTACAACAAGGCCCATTGTTGTGTACCGGATTACCCCAAGTCAAGACCTGAACATCTAGTTGGAGTTAGTACCCGAAGGTACATCTATGACAGAGCCACATCCACTTCTCTTATCTAGGAAGGGATCCATTTCTTAGAAACCACTCACTCTATCTTTTACTAAAATCCGAGGACATTTTCATAAATTTTAACTCATTCATATAAATATCCTTAGATATATACCTAGAAATATCCTTATAAATAAACCTAAGGATATCACTAAGGTTTTCTCATCCTATTTTCCGAAGGTTAACTATACATTTTCTCTTATACCGACTCTAGATACCCTCAATTTAAATATATATACATTATATATCTTTTTCAGAATTGTTAAACATTATACAAAAATATTCCCAAAGACCGTAGTTGGTATAGTTCCTTTGGAAACATGAATATATAAACAATAGTACATAAGTAAGCTACATCTTATCCCACTAGGTTCTTACTGACTAGAACCTTTCTTAAACATATGAAACACAGTACATATCATCATAAGATAGGGGAAACAAAACATGAAATGGGTGAGCTCAGATTATTAATAAGGGTAAAAAAGAAAGACATGTAACCATAAACATGATTATAGGGGTATGAGAACATGATCCTATTAATAAAAGATCATACCATGTATATAAAAGATCATAACATTAATCATGGCATAAATATTGGTATTTTATAAGTCATGAATAATATGAAATAAAGAGAATAATCCCGAAAATCATAAGATAGGAATAAAACATGGAATTGTGGAAATAAATATACATATATTGATTTCCCTAGTAGCAAAGGCATCAATTCCAAGACCATATAAGTTGAAAAAGTTCATTACTGAACCGGGTAACCCCCATTCCACCCCTATATTGCTGAACTGAGTGACCTTTATTCGAAACCTATATTAATAAATAGAGTAAACCACATTATAAAACTATATTACTGAACTGATTAACCAACATTCCGGCCATGTATTATCTCGTGAGATATAAATATTTACCGAATTCATTGGAGGGAGATATAGGTCTTACCAGTCACATAATTAAATCATACATACACGTGCCACAAGATTATAAATAAACACATAATAACCCATGAAATGAAATGGGTATCATAAACATGTAAACATATCTTAACATGTGGAAGGAGACTGGTTTCATAATCATTTCATCATAAACATAACCCGTGAAAAGAAGTAGGTTTCAAAAGAATATATCTTGTGAAAGAGAAATGGATTTCATAAACATATTACTTAGGAAGGAAAAATGGGTTTTATAAATACCATGGAATTAATCATAACTTTTTCATAGAAAGGATGTGAATGGAACCTTTAGATCATTTCCTAGAAAGGCATGAGGAACATCAATATATGTTATCTTAGATGAAAAATAATTTGGAAATGTACTCTAAAACATTTCTTGAGTAAAATATCCTTTCTTGTTTGAAAACGTATTTTTAATACATAAAATCTTTTGAATATAATTTTCTTAGAAAATAACTTCAAAACTTATAAAGAAGACACAGAATAATTTTGAAAACATTTTTCCTTGAAAACGCTTAAAAGAAATTTCAAAATTTTTTAATTTTTTTCTTTGAAAACAATTGAAAACTTTTAAAAAAGCTTGATTTTTTTGAAAACAATTTATTTGAAAATACATTGAAAAATTATAAGTAAATATTGAAAATTCTTTGAAAATAATTTTTTCATGACTTCTTTCAAATAAGCTTGAAAATGTTTTTGAAACCATTTCCTTCAAAGTACCTTGAAAACTAGTAAATAAAACTTGAAAACATTTTGACATTTTTTTCCATGAAAACTTATAAAAGAAGTTTTAAAACAATTTTGAAAAATATTTTCCTTTAAAATTATTTTTTAAAAACATATTATTAATTATTAACATTTTTAATAATCTAATGGGAGAGTCAAAGAAATTCCAAGGGGTAAATCCATAGTTGTCATACGAGGTGAAAATAACATTCCTTTTACATGTTAAAAGTGATAGAAAAGTTATTTTTTTCTAGAAATATACTATAATATTTCATTTGATATATTTGTAAAATAAAAAAGTTCAATAAATCCTTTTAGATATTATACAGTAATGGTATAATATTATTGGAATCCCTTTTTAGAAAAAATGTATTTCTGACCGAAGAGAGGGTAAATTCAGGATTTCCTAAAATCACTTTCTTAACTATCTTATGTACCAAGGAGTATAAAATGGTATCAATAAATTAGAATATCAAGAAATAAAATAGGATAAGGAAACTCATGAATATTATTGAGATATGGATCATAATATCTTATCAAAGGAATCATGAACATAATTAATCTCGAAAAACAATGAGATTATCTCAATAAACTCTTATAACTTTGTATTCTGGGATCGTTCTCTACATGAAAGGAAAGGAAATTAAATTAAGCATATAATATCATGAAAATATTAATATTCCAAATATGGAATTTTAAATTTGGGTATATACACCTTGAAAAATAGTTTATGTGCATAAAAAAACATAAGTCTCAAAGAATGCAAATTGAGACAAAACATTTTTACCCTTTTGGTCACTTTTGAAACTTAAACCCCATGGAAGAGGGATCATAAAATGGGAATGTTAATACCCATAAATTTAAGTAAAAAACACATATAATAAAATAATGTTCAGTACTTACACCACACAAAAGGAAAGAGTGGTGAACATAGCTTGTATCCTAGAGAAATTAAAAGTTAGATGAAATCCCCTTACCTTGTGTATTGACTCTCTCCGTAATCATACAAGATTCTTATATAAAAATATAAGTTTATTATAAATATTTTAAATAATAATATTCTTATATTTATTACCATATTTTTTTGATTATAACCTTATATTATTTGCTTGTTAACGATCTTATGTTAAGGTTTCACTTCGTGTAATATACACTTTCTTATTCTCACGTGTGTTAATTTGTTACATCTTTAGTTCTTATAATTATATCATGATTCCAGAATGTATAAAATGATAAAAAAATCAGGTATTCCTAGTATAATTATATTATAGTATCCTATTTCATAATTTAATATGTAATGGAATACACTATTCATGGAGACAGTAAGCCGTACATATGCATGAACGTTGTTTTCTATTTTTATAGTTATATTGAAATAAAGTATGTAAATGAAATATTTGTATATATTTATGCATATATATATATAATTATTAAATTATCATGAATATATCATATATATCATATAAGTGTATTAAACCCAACCTTAATACAATATATGTGGTGTGTGAACGAATCACATCGCTTTGAGGGGGCGGTAGTCCACATTTTCTCAAACGAGATTATCATATTAACACCAAATGGAAGGTAATAAGATGTGTATTTTAAAATTAATACCGAAGATTAAAGACATAATAAATATAATATATTAAATAAATAAATACATTGTTTATCATAATGGCCACCATGATTGGTGGTAAGGGTGAAATGTACAATCATCGTTTCGTGAGGTAGTAGTTTTCCATACCTAGGAATATAATATTCAACAAACATTAGTTGGAGGTGTATGTTAGTGTAGGTCCTAAAATTTTCATAAAAAAATAATAGTATATGTAGGATAATGTTGCTGTCACACAAGAAGAGAATAAATTGAGTGGAGGGGGTGGAGAAGGAAAATAAAGGAAAGGAGCTTGAGAGAAGACCTTATCTCTTAATCGGGTAAATATTTTTGGTTTGTGCCAAAAGCCTTCCTTGAGAATCTTTATGCCCAAATGGAGGGTTCAAGGTAAAAGGTAGGATTTTTGGGTGGAATTCTTGGTAGGGAATTTTTAAACTTAAGAGGCTTGAAATGTGTGAGGAAGGGGTAGAGTGCTTGGCTTTTTATAGTGGAGGGGGAGTGGCACTTTTGTAAATACGAAAAGGTATTCAATAATGGGAGGTATATATTACCTAAAGTTACTAAAAAATATAAAAATAATGTATTAAAAAATAATCATGGTATATAAAAATCACATACACATGAAAATATGTGTATTTTAATTATTTGGTTCCTTAACTTCTAAGATTCGCCAACTTTATCGTTTTGGTTTTTATTAAAGCATTTAGTTTTCTAATCTAAATAATTTAACCATTAAGACTAAATTAGAGTGATATTTTTTTTGAAAATATAGATTCACTAAATTATTAACATTATATATAATTTATAAAATTAAAATCACCTTTTTTTTAAATTTATTTTAAAACAATCACATGTGACACGCTAAAACGCTACTAGAACCCAGATCGGCTTAACAACATATTTTCATAATATGAGTCAATATGTTAATTATAAAAGTATAATTATTACATTAATATAAAATATTTAATATATAATAAAAATTACAAGTCACTTGGAAGAATATAGTATTTTTATCAATTTTAAATCATTTTGTAATTTTCATTTATATTAAAATAACGGCAATGTAAAAATTGACATTATACATTTAATGTTAATTTTAAAATATCAATATTATATTTTAAATAAAATATATTATGTTTAAAGGGGTGTAAAGTGATATATTAATCTAAATAGATAAATAAATAAAACAATTCAATAAATTAACTTCACTTTTAATATTTTTAGTATCATTTATTTTAGTTAATTATTAACTAAATAATCATTATATTGATATTTCTTAAGAATTTTAAGTACCTAAACCATATGTAAAAATTATTGATAATTTTTTATGATAAAACCAAGACATATATATTTCAAATGGATATATATAACCCAAAATATGATGTTTGTTTTACATATCTCAAATTTTTATAAATGTTGAAGGTAAGGAAATTTCTCTTTCTATATTTTTTCCTTACACTTTTTTATAGAGAACATCCATTTAATAATATCCCAAAACATATATAATTCTAAAAAAGTGGAGAAATGGTCACATTTATTCATCCATTGGCTTTTTACGAGTTTAAAAATAAATTAGGTCCTTAATATTAATGTTTAATCTTTTATTAAGTTTAGTATCACCTTAATCATCGTAATTAATTTTAATGACATTCACTAATCATTTTGGTCAAAAAATTAAGTTTATATTAATAGAAAAAAAATATCATACTAATTATATTCTTTTATGTAGGATTTTCAAAATTCTAATCACATAATCGGGAAAATTAGGATTAACCCAAATCCCACAGACGGGGAAAAATAACGGGTTTTTATTGTTGAAAAATGTTCAAAAGTTTGTTATGTTTTTATATTAAATTTCAAAGTGGAGTTTATCCTAATAAATTTAATTTTATTTGTGTATGTAATATTCATATAATTTTACCTTAAAACATATTTATAATATAATTTAGTATTTAGATTTAACTACACCGAAAGGTAGTTTTTGACTAAAAAGCTGTATTTTTCACTATTCATAAAAAAATTAAGTTTCTCAGGAAAATCCCAAAAAATCACCTTAAGAGAATTTCTACGTTTTGAATAAAGAAATGAATTTTATTTTATCCAATTAAATTTCTAAATGTTTTTAAAATTACTTTTATTATTAAAAGCGATTCATTCAAGAAAACAAAAATTTTAACATAAAAGGAATGTATCGAAAATATTATCTTTCATTATCAATATGTTTTATTTATAAAAAAAAAAATTATTTGAAAATTATTTATTAATAAGTTTATAAATATCTTATAATTATCTTATTTATAAAATTAAAACAATAAAAAGATATGTTTTATAGAAACTCAGTGTTGCGTGCATCTTACGCCAAGTTGGTGTTGCTTGTAGTGCAGGTCAAGTTAATATTATGTGTGAATGGAATGTTTGAATTAGTGTTTTAATATATATCTATATAAATAAATATTTATAGTTTCATGTGAAATGAAAAATATTGTAAAGTTAAATTAATAATAAAAAAAATCTAAAAAACTATGGGAGTTAAATTATATACCCCCTTTCAATAAACTCATTCATTTTTTCTTCAACTCCACAAAATACAGTAGGTCCATTTTATATGTAGTTTTATATATATGTGTTTCATCAAGAATGATTTCAATATATAACTTAGCTTTATGATATAGTGGATGACTAGATAATTATTTTGGAAAACATCATTGAATTTTAATACCATATGTACACCCTCTTTCCTTAGGATATATTTCTTACCTATAGATTGTGATTGATGTTTCCCTATTACCAAAATTTATTAAGGATGGCTACTAGGGGAGGAACTAAACATGATTTAGATGATTAATATTCCCCTCTAAAGTCAATATATTACACATCACCTTCAACAATCATAAAATACTTATCCTGGAAATATATATTTTTGCATTATATTTTGAAATCCAAAGCGTAAAAAGGTTATATAATAGTAAATCATAGGTATGATAATCAAGGTTATAAAAATTTTATTACCATGTATCATTGTTGGAACCTCCTGAAACATCTATGTTATAATAAAACTTCCACTGGTTTCATAATTGATAATTCCCTTACTTTGGTACTTGAGAAATACATAATGTTTTTAGAAAACATGGAAGATATAAAATAGTATGAAGATATAGAAACAAATAAAACATTATCTGACTTTGATTTTATGATCAAAGTACCTCCAACCACATCCTTAGGAACTTTGACTTCAATTGTGGTAATAAAAAAATATCATACTTTCTTCTTTATCTTTTTCCGAGGTTAATTCCTTTAAAATTTGGGGAATTTGTTTTCAAAATGTCCCTTATACCCATAGTAAAATAATTTAATATCAACAGCTTCCACCTTACCCTTTAATTAGTGAGATTTATAACCACTTTCTATAGACTTTTAAAAAACATTCATTCCCTCTCTATAATCCCTAGGATGTTTCTGCCAAAAATTATCACATGTGAAAATGTCCACCCTTACTTACCATTTTCTGCATTAATAATCCCATGATTCCCAACTAACCTATTCTTCTCCATAATTAACAGGAATACATTAATCTATTAAAAAACCTTTTCTATCTTAATACTACTAGAGACTATATCCTCATATGATGAGAAATACTTATATACCAATGAAATTTTAAGTCTCAGATTTAAACTGTTAAAGAAATGATAACTATTAACTTATAGTCTACATACATAGTCCATAACATGTCTATCTATCCTTGTAAAGTTAGCTTCATACTAAACAATGTTTCCTCCTCCTTTTGTCCAATATTGATATACTGCCATTCAATCTCTACTCTTTTCTAAATAGTAATATATTTTTCATAGAATACCCCCTTAAAAATTCCCCACTGCATGGACTTTATATCATATTATCCTTAGTGTTTTTAATTAGTAACCAAAATAGGTCTGTTTCTCCATTTATTAGTTAGAGCACTATGAAGAATTTTCCCTTTTCATTACATTCCAAAGTTAGAAAGATATTGTCTAGGAAATTGATTCATTTTTCAGAAAATAATGAATTAGTAGTTATAATGAATGCTGAAGGTTACAATCACATGAAGAGATCCATCATAGTTACACCATGTTGTGGATTAGCAGGTCGCTCTATGCTGGAAAGATTATTTTTCATAACATTGGTCGACATACCTAATATTATTATGAACACATTATCCACAAGTCCAAATTAATTAAATAATTTAGGGGGAATATCCTATCTTTGACTATAGGAGTTGATAGGATACTCATTACTTTTTTTAGTCACAAATTTTTTTCAATGGAATATATATATTTAGCTCATGACATTGAATTGTAAAATAAAATTCATATTAAGTTTTCTAGATTATTCCCTATAAATATTGAGGGATTTTCATAGTACTGGTGCTATCTCACTTTGTTTCTCTAAATCTCATCTACAAGGTTTCTACAAAAATTCCATTGATATCAAATATAACACCCCAAGCTCCTAAAACCCAGATCCTGTAGTTATTTTACAATATTGTTATAGAATACAAGATTTCTCGAATGATCCAACTGTTTAGTTGTCTTGGAAGACTATATATATACATACATTACATTTCAAAAATATAATATAAAATGAACATATTGTGACAAAATTATATATACTTCCATCATATCCCTAATTTTTTTTTCATATTTATTCTATAGGTTTCTTTTTTAAAGGGAAAAAATAACAGTAAATTCAGGTGCTCAGTAAAGAGTAGAATGCAAAAAAGATTCGTAACATAAACAAGGAATAAGTGATATAGTGAGAATAAATAAAAAAATAGACTATAATAATCTAAAAACATGGACATTATATATCCATGAAAATAAATGAAAAAATGGATAAAAATAATAATTTTTCTCATACTGATGGAATTCATAACATTAGACATCAAAAAATATTGTCAAAACCTCATTCCAAGACACTGTCCTATCATGGGAAGATGTGTACACCAAAGCCTAACCTATTTTGTCTCAGGATACTTATTGATACATTGTGGGGATATACAATTCTGGGTCCCATCCATCACCTTATTAAGTTTATGCATACCATTTATGAGTAATAAAAAACTTTCTTACCATTCCCTAAGGAACATATTATTACATAAAACATGGCTAGCTATACAATGAGAAATACATAAAATAAAATATTTCCCCATTTAATAGAATAATGTTTATGTCTAAGATAACATCCCTTATTCAACTTATAATATGTGGGGGCAACATAAAGGTAGCATGAGGTACCCTCATTAGAGGAATATATGGGAAAATATATATTAAATGTTCTTAGTTATCCATAGAATATAATAATTGGGTTTAATAGTTTTCATTGGTAGGTTACTAAAGTAATTTTTGTAAAAAACCTTTATCATTATTCACTAAGAGATTGTGAATATTCCAAAATATACCCCTGGAGATTCTCTCTAGGTCTTTGATGTTAGCCCCACTCATCATACATTAGGGTGATGATTGAGTCAATGATCAACAAATAAATTTTTCAGTGATGAACCATACATTCATATGTTCCACATCCTCATCCACATTATAGTATCCAAATAGGGTTGAATTTTCTATGAAATAAAAAAAAACATTTACTTTAAAAAAACTTAGAATGGGTTTTTTACCTTGAAAAACATTTGGTTATACAATGGTTTTGGTAAATCCTGAATCAAAAAAAATGTGAGAGTGATAACAATATATAATTTTATATTCCCTACATTTTTTAGTAATATGGAAAAAAATATTTTATAGTAATGTGTGCACCACAAAATAGAATATATGTAGTGAATATAACATGAATCCAAAATAATGAAAATTGAGGTGGAAAAGCCCCACATATGGCTTAGAATCACTTCAATAAAACCCATTGAAATACAGGGATTAAATTTTATATTTAAATTACATTTATAAACCATTTAATTAAACAATTAATCAAAAAGTTAGTATATACACCAAATAAAGGAATTTAGGTGCATAATTCCAGACATGTCTCAAAGAGAGGAACTTGAGATGGAAAACACTGACCACTTAACTGGAATTCCATAAACATACTTTAAACTATTGTATCAAAAAAATAACAATCACAATCACATAATTCATAAACTCACTCATAACCATTCTCATTAATAATCTTTATAAATAGTCATTTTCTACATTAATTCTTATGATTTTCCACATTGGGTGTTTATAGTTTCGATCGTTTGTTCTAGTTTTAGGATAATATTTCCCATATACATTATTATTCAAAATTTAATCATTAAAATGTTATTAAAGATAATTTTAGCTATTTTTTTATAATAATTGATATTTTATTTAAATTCAATTTAGGTTTTTTTAATCTTTATCCTTGAAGATGAAATTAATAACAAGTATGTTTTAGTGATTCTTAATGATTGGAGGGTGTTTAATTAATTGATGAATTAGATATTGATATAATTTATCCAGAATAAAAATAATAAAAATAATTATTTACACATTTATATTATATTATACCAGTAATTATGTTTCCATACTCAATGATGATATAAATTCATTGTATTTTTAAGTAGGTGTTTAAAACAACCAAAAAATGAACATACATTGATTAAATGAATGATTATGAGGTGGTTTGGTTTTAATATCATCATAAAAAGTGTAATGATAATATTTAGTGTTTATTAGTGTGATATATATTTATTTTGAAGAATTGTAATAACAATTGTTAGATATGAAAATATTGTACAATTTGAATAAAAGGTTATCCTCTTAGGATGATTATTTTAGATTATTTAATTAATGATGGAAATTTATTTATCATATCATTAATAGGTTCTCTAAATTTTCAAAAAACAACCTTAATCTTATAATGAAAAACATATATATCTTCTAAAACCATATTATGTCTATTCTTATAAGGTGTTTATGTAAAATGAAACATGTTGCGTCGTGGAGGCTGTAGTTCGCACAATACATGAACACCAATTTTATTTCACGGAATGGATGGGGTATATGAATAAATAACTATAATTCCCTTAATACAGTAATATTACAGTACATAAATGACACTAATATCATTATATTATTGTTTATAGTATAAATTTTAAAGAATATAGTTAGGAAGGAAAGCTAAGTAGATGATAATACACACACAAAGTTTTTGAATTTTCCATAGAAGTATCCATGGAAATGAAGGCCTTATGATAAATAATGGTGATTATAAGTTTTTTTAACATGGGACAGGGTTCTAGGATATGTAAAATTCTATGGTTTCAAGAACAAAAATAAAATAATATGTGATCTATGAAGTAGTTGGAGTGTTATCCATTTATAGGTGACGAGAATGGTAGTTTTGGGAGAAACCCCTACACATTCAATAATGCGAGGTTATAATTCAAGGGTAAATAGAAAAAAGGGAATAAAGAGGTGGGTATAGTTATTTTGGGTTTAAAATAACCTAAAACACAATTTTTTTGAGAAACCATTGAGTGTTTTAGTGCTTTATTCCTTAACATTATAATTTTACTATAATTTACTTTTACTTTGGTAATTAATTTTTAAAGAGAGTATTTAATTTTTATAAAAATATTTATATTGAAATTTTTTACTAATTTTATAATATTTAATTAAAATTTTAATATAATTTTATAAAATAAAATTTATAAAGGTTTGAAAAATTAAATTTTATAATAAACACACTTAATCACATGAAAGAAATTTTTAGAAAAATAAAAATTTTAATATTTAAATTTATATATAAGATAAAATTATCCTTGATTATAATATTAAATAAATAAAATTATTTTTTATAAAAAATAAAGTATATAAGGCTTTCAATGAATTTCAGAACCAAATAACTCTTGTAGATAATGATAATACAAAAAGTAGGAATTTTTATTAAAGTAACATTTTTGTTAGTTCTAAAAAAGTTAGATATATGATTTATAAGATCAAATAATTTTCTAAAATGAATATTTTTATTCATTAAATTCATATTTTATTACATAAAATGTTTTTTAAACTTCTAGTTAATTCTTATATAACGATAAAGTCAGACGAATTACAAGTTTCTTGAAAACCATATTTTTTAACTAAAAACCAACAATTTAGAATAAGATAAAAAATTTATGAAAATAAATTTTTAATATGATGATTTCAAAAATTATGTAATATTGGTCAATTTAAAATTTTAAAATTAATCTTAAAAAATGAATAAAGGCTATTTAAAGGGAGCATTGCATGATAGTTCAGAAAATGGTGTTTACTAGGTACAGAAGGTTCTTAGGTATTACAAGTATGATTTAATATAGATATTCTCACACTATTATGTGTGGACATGATTGATAATGGATAATTTCACATTTTTTAATGAATAATGTTTTCTATGGTTTTACTTTCATAAATTAATTGGGAAAATTCTGAGACCAAGCACTGAGACGGTGTGAGATTCAGAGGCCTGGTGCACCAGAGACAAATCAATGGAAAATGTTCAATTTTTAACAAAGTGTGTTGGTAATTTTCCTTTAAACTAGAATAAATTATGAAGGGGCTCTAGAATCAGAAATCTGAGGGCACCATTGCATTCAGAACAACAATTTTATCTTTTTCTGGGCCTAACATCGACCGATGCAGGCCAGATGTGAAATTTAGTTTATGGACATGAATATCATTAAAATATTTTAATATAAATATTTTATTGATGCAATGTTAGTTTTATTTTTACCCAAGCCTTTATTAGGGAATTCATAGTTATCACCACAGACCTAAAATTCCTCTAGGACATGAAGGGAAACCCTCTCAAAAAATAGTGATGAAAAATTGAGCAGATTATGAATAGTTTCACCATTGAAGTGGAGGAACTCTTCGACTACAGATAAAAAATATCTATTCATCAACGATCAATCCAAAACTGAAGGTATGTTGTTTTATCTTTTTGATTCCTTCCCTTATTCTTAATTTTCCATGACAAACATAGACCAACCCCTAAACAGGTTGATCTACAGTCCGATAATCTTTGCGAGGTGGATAATTTATGCGAGATGATTATTGGGATTAACTTTGTTAAAGAGATTTGATTTATTCCCTCTCTATTCTTTGTTCTAAAATGAATGGAGAAAGGATGACAAGGCTAAGATCCATCATTTGTGCGTTCTTGTGCATTTATCTCTTTCAACCAATCCTTATATGTTCCTCTTTCCTCAGGAAACATGATCATATGATCTTTTCACCTTCGATCTATGGTTAAACAATTAGAGACTAGAGATTTGACACCACATCGATACCATATAGGTATAACGATGCAAGGCGGTGGTGCACGACATCGACTAGAGTAGTGGATCTGGTTGATTTCGGTGGGGGTGTGTGGCGAATAGCGAGCCGGAGGTAGGGCAGACGATGGAAGAGCAAGGCATGGCTCGGTGGGGGATGGGTTTAGGCAGATCACGGTGCAACTTGATGGGGTGGGGGGGGGGGGGGGGTGCAGTTCAGGAGGAGTGCAAGTCATACGGGCCGCTTGTGGGGAGACTGACAGAGGAGGCAAAACACAGTAAAGGAGAGGCCGCGTGAGTTCCCACAGTGGCGAACACCACAGGTGACGACCGGGGATGTGACAACATGGGGTTGCATACAGAACTGGGTCCACATGGATCTCATGGCAGTGAAGGCCATGGGGGAGGCCTGGGACGCGGTGGCCATTAATGTTGACTGTGTTGACTGAGATCATGCCGCTCAGTCTTCCTCGTGCAGGAGAAGGGGCCCAACCCGCATGTAGAGGGCTAGGCCACTCCAGCGGCTCAATGAGATTGCTATAGGAGACCACTTCCCATTAGGCCAGGCTGATCATGCCTATCCAGGTTGGGTCAGTGGGTCAGGATGGGTCGGACCCGAACCAGACGTGAGTTAGTCTTTTTCAGTAAAATGACCATAACATTCAAACGGAAGGCGTGTTTGATGAGTCATTTGATGTGTTGGGACCCTTGAGATGAGACAATCCTTTTGACATACTATAAGTGAGTTTTTCTAGAAGTTGGCATACAAATTATTAGCTTGAGGATTAGGTTCTCCCGAAACAATCACGCTACGAGTGGAATCCTATGGATTTATGTGATCCTGAGACTTTGTGACTTGGTGTCTACGTGATTTGGGGGATACATGACCTATCAACACTCGGTGTGTTATCAATACTCTGTGTGTTATTGGCACTCTATGTGTTAATGAAACTCTGTGTCTTACCGATACTGGATATTCTATGGACTATATCCGATAATCCTACTTTTTGTACTATAGAATTATACATTTGTGAGATGACTATAATTTGTGTATTTAATTGGGTTAAACATAATGTGTTTCCTATATCGTATACTTATTGTGTTTCCCTTATGGTATACTTAGTGTACTGCTTAGTGGTGTTCCTTTGTGGTTTTCGGGTGTCCTACTGAGTGTTGGTTTACTCACCCCTATAGGGGCTTTGCCTATATGTGTTGTATCATGTACAGATGATTGATGATTTGATAGAGTTCTAGTTGGAATCGGACCAGGTGGTTCTTATAGTGATCCAAAATACGAGGTGTGCTCCTACGACTTCACACAACTATCCTACACCCACCCTTCAGGTAGGGTTTTCTACTGATGAGTTTCAAGAACTTTTTCATTCACTTTTGTGGACTCTTTCTTTTGGTGGGATTGTATTCTGACCCTATTTAATTTCTAGTTTTTCTACTATTTTACTATGTGTTTAGTATCTTAGTGTATGCATGAATATTTTACTTAGTGTTTTTATGTTTCCAAATTTTTGGCATGGAGATGCGTGCATGTGTCAGGTACTTAGGAAAATGCCTCCCATTTGTGAGATATTCCTACTCGGCACTAGTCTCCACCCTCTAGCCTATCAGAGATGGTCTTGGGGTAGTAACCACAAAATCCCCTATAGTATGGGTCTTGATAGAGTAATATCAGAGTGGGTCAGTTCTAATTATGGAACCGGAGTATGTGAGGTTAGTTTGGGGCAACCGTGTTAAGTGTTTCGAGTTTGTATTTCCAGGTGAGGAATCCAGTGTTGGTATGGTTGCTGACATATCCATACACTAGGGCTCTAGACTCCTACTTTTCAAATCAGTACACAAAAATAATGGTTTCTAGGAATTTAATGGCACATACAAAATATAGGATTTGTGTGTGTTCTCTTTTCCTTCTTCAATTAGCTCACTAGGCATAATCTATTAACCATGAACCACCTTGATCTGTTTTATGATGCATCCCCATATACATACAGTCAATATTCGATTGGGTGATCACAAGGATGATCCACCTAGTGATGAGGCGCCATTACAGGGGCCTGTTCTAATGATGGAACCTCCGTGTGGTTTGCCTGTTGTAGTGTTTCCCATCGAGCTACAGTTACTACAAGTGCTACCAACCAATGGTGCATGTAGAGTTAGCACATTTCATGAGTTCTATAGGCAATGAACCCCAAGGTTTAGGGGTGATTCAAATCCCTAGGTAAATGAGTATTGGATGGAGGTAGTGACTCATGTATTCCTCCTTGTGAGGAAATATGGAGAGCAGATGGCAGTCCTTGCCACCAATCTTTTTCAGTGCCTAGTAGGGTGATGGTGGAAGTTAGTGACCTAGAAACTTGATAAGGTGAGTCTATATTGGATATAATTCTAGTGAATATTTAGATAGGAGTTCTTATGAGCTATGTTATGCTTAGTGCGTATATGGGAGCTCTTGCATCTGCAGTAGGGTAGTCAAACTGTGGAGGAGTACTCAACGAGGTTTGTTAATCTTTCTTGCTACTCCACGGATATGGTGCATGACCCATTCCTCAGGGATCAGAACTTCGAATAGGGGTTACATCATGAGATCTAGGAATCAATGATATCCCTCATCATCTGTACATATGCTAGGGTACTGGAGAGATAACTTCTAATGGAAAACTTTCTGGAGGTGCATACGATAGCAATGGGAGTTACCAGAAGGATCCAGGGAGTTGAGTCTTAGGCTATAGGTATTTAACAGTAGAAGCAGGTACCTAAGATGGTAAAAAACTCCCACGGACAGTCGTTGGACATTGGATTAGTGGTGCGGGGATCCCAGGGTAGAGACAGTCAACTGAAGAACATGAAATGTTGCTCATGTGGTGGTCGAGGACATGTGGCATGATATTGACTGACCTACTGTACAGATGATCAAGAAATAGTCGAGGTACCTCCGAGGTAGAGGATAAGGCATGATCAAGGGGGTACTCAGGGTGGAAGACATGACAGAGGAGTAGGTAGGGAAAGAGGAGGTGAGAAGAGGTTTGATGTATTACCACCACCACCCTAGGTGGTCCACCACGGGCTTAGGGAGTTGGTGGAGAGGGATGAGGTCAGCTGTAGGTGATGGAGTCTTGTGAACCCGGTTCTCCAGGCATGATTAGAGGTACAATCTATATCCTTTCCGCCTTAGATTTTGTTTTTATAGAAACAAGAGTCAATCATTTATTTCTTTCCACAAACCTTGTTCTAGAATCAGAGATTCCAGTGGAACTTTTGACTCATGACTTACGCTTAGAGACCCCTACGGTAGGGGATTTGATGATCTCAAACTAGTGACGACAGTGTGACCTTACTCTTGGAGTAGAGAGTTTTGGTTTAGATCTCTAGGTAGTAGTGTCAAGGCCTTATGACATCATTATTGGTATAGACTGGTTATCTATATTCCATGATCAGATGGACTATTTTAGGCATAGAGTGCGGTATGTTCATGGTTATAGGTACATTCTTTCCTTTATTGATGAAATGGAAATGCATGCATTGTCAGATGAACTTACTCATAGGAAGGTTTAACCGATAACCAATCAGTTGGCTAGCCTCACCCTCAGTACAGTGGATGAAAGGACTCCTCAGTTTACTACAGTGTTGGCGGATTATCAGGAAGTATTTTCCAAGGATGTCACTAAATTAAATCCCCATATGGAGGTATACTTTTTCATTGATCTATACCTTGAGATGACATTAATATCGACACCTGTATATTGGATGGCTCCCACAGAGCTTCTTGAGTTGAGGGAACAACTGGAGGATTTAAAAAAGGAGGGATTATTGAGAATCATTTTTTCACCCTAGGTGGCCCTAGTTTTGTTTTCCATGAATTATGATAGGATCTCGATGTTATGTGTGGAATTAAGGCACTTGAATCAAGTGACCTTGAAAAACAAGTATCCACTACTAAAGATCGATGACCTCTTCAACCAGCTGAAGGGAGTGTAGTGGTTTTCAAAGATAGACCTTAGTTTTGGATATCACCAGCTTTGTGTATGGGATAAGGATGCACTGAAGACATAATTTAGATGTCGGTATGAAAACTACAGGTACATGGTGATGCCATTTGGCATGAATAACTCCAAAGTTGTGTTCATGGGACTCACGAACAATATCTTCCAGCCTTACTTAGACCAGTTCAAGGTAGTATTCATTGATGAAATCCTAATGTACTTGCTGACCGAGGAGTAGAACGTGATAAATTTGAGGATGGTCCTGGAGACACTCCAAGATAACCAGCTTTATGGGATGATCTAGAAGTTCTAGTTCTATATTTAGGAGGTCCACTTACTGGGACACATCATTTCTGAGGCTGGAGTCGTAGTGGATCCGACGAAGATTGAGGAGGTGTTTACTTGGAAGCCACCCAAGAGTGTTATCAAGGTGTATATTTTCTTTTGTTTGGATGGGTAATATCAAAGGTTTTTAATCAAATTTTCTAGATTAATACACCCCTTGATAAATTTGACATGGAATGAGAAACCATTCTTGTGGAAAAACATTTCTAGCTGTGCTTTTAGGAGATGAGGTAGAGGTTGAAGAGTGATCCCATATTGATATCACCAGAGGAGGGTGTTAGGTATGTAGTGTTCTACGATGTGTGAGGGACTAGTCTTGGTAGTGTCTTGATTCTGGGGTAAGTAGTGATTGCCTATGGTTTGCACCTATTGAGGAAGCATGAGAAGAACTATACGACCCATGATCTTGAGAAAGTGGTGGTAGTCTTTGTATTGAAGATATGAAGACCCTACCTGATGGGGGAGATGTTTACCATCTAATATTACCACAAGATTCTCAATTATATATTCTATTAGATGGATCTGAACTTGAGAAAAAGGTTATGGATAGATTTCTTCCTAGAATATGACGTTATGATCACCCACACTCATGGGAAGGGGAATGTGGTGGTAGACACTCTGAATAGGAGATCCAGCTTTCGGTTTTTGAGTGAGGTGTTAGAGTAGTTGGCCTCATTATAGATATATTTTGTAGATGGAGATGAAGCAGCTACCTCCTGCCGATGGTTGTCACTACTCCACTCTTACTGTGAGTTAGTGTGGCATGACTTGGGGAAACCAACTGTGAGACCCGACATGATCAGTTGTCCACATGGAATGCACTTCATAGATATTAGATAGGTCAGGAGCGCATCATTATTTTTAGATAGTGTACAGTTGTACCTGTGATGTTGCTGGAGGAGGTTCTGAGGGAGTTACACACATCCTATTTATAAGTAAATCCAGTTTTTGGGAAGATGTAAAATGAACTCCGACATTAGTTCTGTTGAACATGAATGAAGAAGGCGGTGGTAGAGTTCATTTCTAGCTACCTCATTTGTCAGCAAGTGAAGAATGAGCCCCAGGTTCAAGCGAGATTGACCCATCCACATGAAGTTCCAAAATGGAAGTGGGATGCAATATCCATGGAATTTAATGAGTATAAAAAATGTCTATAGGAAATGATACCATGTGGGTGACCATTGAGCGACTCACCTAGTCATCCTTCTCTCTTCCAATCTAAGAGCAGAGTTTAGTAGAGAGATTGAGATTCTTCATCATGCAGAAAATAGTTCGGATTCACAGTGTGCCCTTGATGATCATTTCAGAACATGATATTAATTTCAAATCCTGGTTGTGAAATGGATTTCACAGGGCATTTGGGACTCAATTATGCTTGGTCACGTTGTTTCATCCCCAGAAAAATGTCCATATAGAGAGGACCATTCAATTTCCTAGGGACTTGCTACATGCTTGCATTCAAGACTTTTACTAGAGTTGGGAGGACTAACTACCTCTGGTGGAGTTTTCCTAAAAAAAACTACCACTACACCATTGGTATGAAACCTTTTGAGGCCTTGTATGGGTGATTATGTAGGTTACCACTTTGATGGACTGACCTAGGAGAGTCAGCACTAATGGGTCTAGAGTTGGTGCGGGTGACCACCGAGAAGGTGCAGATCATCTAGGAGTGGATGAGGACTGCATAGAGTGAGCATAAGTGGTATGATTATAAGAAACATAGCCCCATGGATTTCCAAGAGGGAGACCATGTGTTCCTTCAGGTCTCACCTCGAGGGGGATAATAGAAATTTGTATGGGGTGGCGAGTTATCTCCATGATACATCAGCCCTTTCCAGATTCTAAGTAGAGTTGGAACAGTGGCATACCGACTAGATCTACCCCTACCGTTTCACTGAGTGAATGATGTTTTCCACATGTCGTAGCTAAGGATGTACGTGCTTGATCCTTCACATGTCATATTATAGGGTGAGCTCGACATTGATAAAGGGGAGACTTTGGCAGAGTACCCAATGGAGATCAAGGATCGTTAGGAGATGATACTTCATGGGTGTTCGATTCCTCTAGTGCATGTTCAACGGCAGGACATGAATCTCTAGGATATCAGTTGGGAGCGAGAGGCTCAAATTCATGCTTAGTACCCAAACATTTTTGTTGAGTATCCCTTGTTTTGGTTTTCTGGGACCTAAGGCCCTAAGGTGGGGAGAATGCAATGACTCAAATTTTCTCCTATTTTATTTTTATAAATTAATTTGGAAAATTTAGAGACCAGGTGCTATGAAATCATGATATTTCCAGTCCTGATGTGCTCTGTACAAATTGATGAAAAATGTTTAGTTTTTAATAAATCATGTAGGCAGTTTCTATTTAAACTAGAATAACATCTAAATGGGTTCCTAGATAAAAAAATACGAGTGTACTATTTCATTCAAAAAAAATAATTTAGCTTAGGTGGGGAATAACGTTGACCAATAGAGCCCGTATGTGAAATTTAGTTTTTATACGTGAACATCATTAAAATATTTTAATAAAAATATATTATTGACATGGAATTGGTTTTCTTTTTAACCAAACCTCTGTCAGAGAATCCAGTTTTAACAACATAGACCTGTAATTCCCCTAAGATGCAGAAGGAAACCCTCTTGATGAATGATGATGAGAGATTGAGAGGACTGTGAATCGTTGCACCAGTAAAGTGGAGGAACTCATCAAAGATGGAAATGAAATGTCTCTTCATCAATAATCGATCCAGACCTCGAGGTAGTGTGTTTTCTATTTGTGATTATTTCCCCCCATTCTTAATTTTTAGTGAAAAACATAGACCAACCCAATAATAGGTTGATACACTGTTCGATCATCTTTATGAGGTTGATAATTTATACTGGTTGATTATTGGGATTGAGTTTGTTAAAGATATTTGATTTATTCTCTCAGTGTTCTTCATTATAACATGAATAGATTAAGGGTGACATGAACAAGGCCAATATATATTACTTGGTCATTTTGGTGAATTTATCTCTTTCCCATATTTCTTTTGCAGTCCTCATTTTTCATGAAATATGATTTTAGGATCTTTATGACTTTAATACATGGAACAACAATACGAGACTGAGGATCTGATCCCGCAATGACACCATATAGGTATGATGATGCAAAGTAGTGGAACACGAAGTTAAATGGAGTAGTGGTGCCAGATGGTTTATATGGGGCATGTGGTGAATAATGGGCCACTAGTAGGGAGACTGATGGTGGAGCGAGGCACGACAGTCCATGGGGATGGGTTCAGAAAGAGTTATGCAAGTATTGACAGGGGACTAGGTTTAGGCGGTGCACGAGGATGATGGTACATTGGTGGGGTGGCTAGTGGTTGATGCAGAACATGGTCTAGGAAGGACCACGTGGGATCACATGACATCAGAGGCCACCGTCGGTGACTAGAGACAAAACATTGAGGGGCCGCATATGCGGCTGGGTATATGTGGAGCCTGTAGTGCCGGAGTCCAGGGATGTGGTGGCTATCCACATTGACTATGGAGGTGCTGTGTTTACCGAGTGCACATAGCTGGGTTGGCTGCAAGTAGGAGAATGTCGTCAGCCAGCATACAATGACTCAGGATGGGCGGGCCATGCTACTTTATAGGTTTGGTGGAGTGAGGCCCTACGGGCCCGATTGGATTGGTTTGGATTGACTAGACTGAGTTGGGTTAGTGGGTCAGGCTTCCTCGAACCCTGACCAGACCTAGGTCTGAATTTTTCACTAAAATTTCCATAACTTTCAAATGGAAGGTCCGTTTGATGAGCTATCTGAGGTTTTGGGTCCCTTGCGATGAGACGATCCTTTTGGGTTACTCTAAGAGAGTTTTTGTAGAAGTTTAGATAAGAACTATTTCATTGAGAAGTAGGTTATCTAACAACCATCATGCTACAAGAAGAATCATATGGATCGATGTGATCTTGAGGCTATATGACTTGGTGACTACTTGATTTGGGGGTTTCATGACCTATCGACACACTATGTGTTATCGAAACTCCATGTGTTATCGAAACTACAAGTGTTATCAACACTCCATGTCTTACTGATACTAGGTGTTCAGTGGACTATGTCTTTAATCCTACTTTTAGTGCTATATACATATACCTATGTGAGTTGACTATACTTTGTGTATTTATTTGGGATATACTTCATGTGTTTTCTCTATTTTATAATTCATGTGTTTCCTTTGAGTTATAGTTCATGTATTTTTAGTGGTGTTCCTTTTTGGTTTCAAGGTTTCCTAATGAGTATTTTTTTACTCACCCCTACACGGGGTTTTTGGGCATGTGTTGTGTCTTGTACAGATGATAGAGGCTTTGATGGAGCCCTAGGTAGACGGCCAGGTGGTTCGTTGAGTGATTAGGTAGGAGAGGCGTGCTTCTATGACTTCAGATATCTATCCTGCATCAACCCTTCTGGTAGGGTTTTCTATGGAGGAGTTTCAGGAACTTGTGCATTCACTTTTGCAGACTCTTACTTTTTATGGGCTTGTATTCTGAGCCTGTTTACATTCCAGGTTTCCTACAATCATACTATGTGGTTGGTATCTTAGTATATGAATGCATTGTCTACTTATTGTTTTCATATTTTATCATTTTGGTCTTTGAGATGTGTGTGTGTGTACAAGTACTTACGAAAATACCTTCTATTTGTGGGATATGCCTACTCGAAACAAGTCGCCATCCCCAAGCCTATCATAGATAAGAATAAGGTAGTTATGGAATGGGCCCCTATGGGATGGGTCATGAAAATTTTGATGTGCGAGTATGATTTATTCTAGGTATTCTGACAAGATTATGAAAAGAAATGATTGAAAATGGTTATGTTCACATTTCAATACATGAGTATAATCACTTTCTTGGTATGCTCACAAGATTACATGTAGACATGACATCAATTAGATATATTTAAACGATTATGGTTTCTTATTCTTATTATCCCACATACCTTTTTTATAACTCTTGAGTGACGAATGATGCTTTGAAAATATTTTTTATGCTTCTGGATAAGACATGATTTTAGATTTTATGATCTAATCTTTTGTAGGTATGAATATTTTAGAATAAAAACATACACTTCAGTATGTTATCATACCCTTATGATCATCTTATGTTGTTAGGATTGATATCATCCATGTTTACCCTTATTGATCATATGTGATTTCCATTTCTTATTTTCCTTCCCTAGGTTTTGATGGAAGTCTCTAAGTTTGATTTTTCTAGAAGGGTACTAAAATTAATATCTTTGTGGGTGATATTGAATATATTTTAAGAAATAAGTTGATTAATTATCTTATCTCCAAATAAAATAAACCATTATGGTCCTCAAGCATGTATATTTGTGATATTTATTGAATACTAATCTAGAATTAGGTAATATTTATATATATGAAATTTTTAGTGAACTTTATCTCTCACATGATAAACACCTATAACCCTTATTGGTGCATTATTTTGAGTATTTTTACAAAAGAAATATTCAAGGAAACACTCGATAAATAATTATATTCCTCTTCATTATCCCATTTCCATTTCTAATTTGGTTTTAGTTTCCCCTAGGGTGGTGGTGGCCTAGAAATCATGTTGGATGATTTTATTAATTTTTTTTTGTTTAAGGATTCTAACTGAATCTTAAAAGATTTAATTCTTATAAATATTTCATCCACCTAATTTATCAATGGTTACATAAAAATAAGTTATACGGTTCAAATTCATTCCTTTTTTTGTTAAAACTATTAAGGCATAATTCATGAAAATATAGCTTTCAAATTTTTTAGATGTATAAATTCTATATTACAAGGACTGATTATTATGTAATATAGTGTCTTCATCTCTTTTATTTAAATGTGTGATGTAAATGATTTTTAATGTTTGTTTTGTCTAAGAATTAATTATTGATCCAAATTTTTATTTTGGGAATTCGATTGTATGAAAGCCAATGCTTATGATCTTTATATTTCCTATATTGGGAAATTAATTTTACAAATCCTGTTTTATAGGAGAATTTAGTTATTAATATGATTTTTTATGAAATTAATCAACAGAAATTATTATTTTAAATTGATCACACTTCATGGGAGACCTCAGGTTTGTGGGTATAGATCCTAGAACTAAAATTTTGAGAGAAATTTTTTTCTATATCATTATGTTTCTTGATTAATGAAGTAGTATTTCTCCTTTCTAGTTGTTCAGTGTTATTCTAGGGTTGTGAAGTAATACCTATCATTTCCACTAGTTTAATGTGTCACTTTGACTAGTGAACTAATAATATTAGCTGTTAAAAGACTCTTGTAAATTGTTTGTATACATAATTAACTTATGATTATAGATATGAATAGTTAGGACTATAGGAAACTGTGAAATTGGTGACCTTAGGGAACATTCTCATGTTTCTTATTTTTGTAAGTGTTTGGTTTTATTGCTTTAATTTACCTACTTCACTCTATAAAATTGTTGTAACTTGCTATTTTATTTCTTTAAAAACATTCTAATGTTAATTTTAATTTATTCAATTCTAAAGTAGTGTGTTTGGATTTCCATAACAAAGGATGTTCATAGAACAATTAGTGGGACCATGTTTGGATTTTTCATCTGACACTATACTTAAACCTGATGAGTGTATATGGTCTTTATTTTGACTAACATAGGTAAGAGAAAGGTGGAACTTGGAAGTGGAAGGTATTCATGTTATCTTGTTTTGGTTATTTATAGGTTAAATGGTAGGATGATCCATCCATGTACAAAAATGTGCCTAGCTATTTCCGGATTTATTTTAGTTTATTTTTTATTATGTTTTAGTATGTTATAGTCAATTTTTATCATCCATCTAGCTCCCTATACCACCCCATTAATATTTTATTCACCCATTTTACTTATATATTTCAATTTATGTTGGTATATTTTTGTTAGGTTATTCTATAATTTTAATTTATGTCATTATATATTTATAAGTTAATTTTTTTATTTCTTTTTTATTTTGGTGCATGCATCCCTAACATATGGAAAAGTATTGTTGGGTTCCAAGTCATGTTGGATTTATATTTAATCCTTCCATCAAGTGAAACAATTCCCAAAATGAATACCCTTCATTCCCAAAGTCCATTAACATTCTTATAGGGATAAAGAATTCATTTCAAGCCTTACCATAGACCGACTTGGGTTCCTAGGTCATAGGCTTCCTATGCTGGTTCATGAAAACTTTAAGATAATTATATATGTATAATATATCCTTGAATTAAAAGTTTCTTTAATGTTGGTGGTTAAAATATTACTTGAAAAGTGGGTGTTGAATATTTTTTTGTACCATATGTTCTTAAGAGTATGATTTTAGATTCTTATTAGTTTGGTCTATTTATTAAAATAAATTTATTATAAAATTTTTATATGATATATTTGTTTATGTTATTTAATACTAAAATTAATTTTTTTTGTGCCTTTACATGAACATGAGCATAACATTAAGGATAGAGACACAAAATGACACATTGAGTAAGTAAGAAATCCTTGAGAAGTGTTTTACCTCAATGAATAATAAAATAATGAATGGATAAATAAATAACTAAATAAATTCATATGAAATAATTATATAAATAATTAAGAACCAAAATTATAAGTAGTAAAAATAATTTATGAATGAGATATTTATAAAATATATGAATACATGATATATTATAGTAAAGTCATATAAAAAATAATCAAGATCACCCTGAGGCTCTCATAAGACATTTTCACAAATACACCATCCATGTGTTCACTGACCACACCTATCATTAATTGGCCCATATCGATTTTCTTCAGTATGTAATACAAATTTTATATGTATATGAATATTTTTATGTGTTTCTTGTGGGTATAAAAAAAATTCAGATTCCCCACATGATTTGGAACATTTTTATGGTGTAATCATCTATTCATGTGTTTATGTAGTGAGTGAGATACAATCATATAATGCACAATTAAAATGGTAAAATTATGATCAAACTTATTTGCTTTATGTCTTATATATAATAGTTATATAGATAAAAACGAATTTATAATATAAAATCCTCAAATAACCAAATTTGGAGGGAAAATTATGATGTAACCTTTTAACACAACCAACCCAGATGGTAAAAGTATTTATCAAACCATGTATTGAATTCTAATTGAGGTTTACTCCTCAAATTACCACACTGAGAGGGAAAATTATGGGTTGAAATCATTGTACAACCAAAATGGGGGGGGGGGGGGGGAATTTGTAGAATGTCATGTATTATATCATTCCTAAGCTAACCTATTCACATAGCCAAGTAAGAATTGTAAAAAAGAGATATAATTCTCACAAAACCAAGATAAGAGGGATAATTTTATATTAATATATGTTTTAAATCATATAAAACACCACAGTACTTATTAATAATCACACCATAGCATGTCTCACATAATAAAGTTACATAGTTCTACATTAGTTATATAATAAAAATTAGTGCTTAACATTAAACATATAACTTTAATAATTACTATATAACCCTTATATAATCATATAATGAAATATTATTAAATAATTATCCATGATAAATTCCTCAATAAATATATATAAAAACAATACATTTAAATAACTATTTAACTATAAAATATATATCTTTTATTTTATAGTAATGATTCATTATTCACTTATCTATCAGAATAACCAAAATCACCATTTTCACCTTTTGTTCACTAATAAAAAAAGGGATAAAAATATATACTGTCACAATAAATTCATCGTGTCTTGTACAAAATGTCAAAGACAAATATAAGAAAAAATTCCTAAATTTATATTTCATTTAAAGCACCATGGATGCTTTTTTGGGTCACCAATGCCTAGTTCTAAACTCCCAACTCACACACATATAATAAACATTTAAAATAACCCTAATAAAATGTTGAGGTCACAAACCTAAAATGTCAATATAAAGATTCCCTAATGATATCATATGTTAATTAGATTCAAAATGAGATTTATTGAAAAAAGGGTATCCCAAGATGATTTAGATACCACACTACCCAATCAAAAAGGGAAATAAAAATAAAGTTGGGACTTACCTTTCCTTTAATGTTCATAATGATACCAATGACATGTGATTCAACCAATACCTGGGGTATATTTAGTGAGAGTAGTGGCATGGTAAACATGAAAAAAATAAAATGTGGAAGGTGTTGGATCCACATGTGGTTTAATTTTTAATATATTTTGGATAAAAATATAAAATTTTCCATTACATATAAAATAATCAAGAATTCCAAAAGAATTATAGTGGCCCCTCACCAAAATCTTGGTGTGATACAATATTTTTTATGGTATAACACCTGAACTCTAGATAAAGAAACAAGTATAAGAGCCACTCCCAAATGGTGCAGTTTTTTATAATGTGTACTTAATATTATTTTATTTTTTATTTTTATATATTTTTTAAATAATATTTTTTATGAATTTATATCAAGTGTTTTTTAGAGAAAAAAAACAATAAAATGACCTTTCTTAGGGGGAATTTTATAGTAAGTGTCCTTTCTTATACACCATTTTAACACATGCATATTCCATTTTAAGACAGAATATAAGGAGTGAAGGGAGTTTCATGAAACCTGTGAAACTTTTAGATAATTTAAAGAATTTATATTAACTAAATTTATAACATGAATTAAATTAGGGTTATTAAATTCTATATGTTATTTTATAGCATATTATATGTGAATATCACTCATAGTGATATAGAAATGTCACATGAAGTGATATGTGTATATAGTTTATGATTTCAGAAGTGTTATATTAATCTCATTGTATTTGATATTCATGTGACATGTAAATTGACATATTATTATCTTTAATATTTCACTAAATGATGTAAAATGTTTGGATTAATATATTTTAATAACATTTATGAAATAAAAATGAATGTTTGAAGTATTAAAAAATAAAAAAATGATTTTTATTATGTAATTAAAATATATTTCATTAAAATTTTAACACATAATTATTATTCAATTTATCCTTATAGTTTCTATGGTTTTAATATATAAAGAAGGATAATCCGAGAGATTTATTACATGATTTATATCCTATTATAAGACTTGTAGTGGGAGATATATTTATTTATCCTTCTCTTTTAAACTAAGGTTCTAGTAATCCATATTGTTAAAGATAAATACAATCAATAAGAATACTATGAATAATTATTGTTTATATTTATAACCAGTGGATATCTATGTAGGTAGGAACCCTTTGGTTATTTCATAGGAATCTCTATAAACTATATATAATAATACTTGACTTCATCAAATATAAGGTATTTTATTTATTATTTTACACTATTATTATAATCCTATAATGATCAATATAGTGTCATGGGTTTTTTAAAGTATAATAGTAAATTTTCGGAATAATTATTTCCATTAAAACCCTTCATTGGTATAAGATCCAATTCGATGTAGTTTAAAATATGATATCATGTTTTATAAAATTTCATAATTTCACAAAGAACAATTATAATAGAAGAAAAAATATTTCTATATAATTGTTCATGATATACAAAATAAAATATATGATATCATTGTATTCAATATAAATTGTTCATAATTATCAATAAAATATTTTTTTATCATTATTTTAATATAGACATATCATTTCATTAATATGTCTATTATTTGACACCCACTCCTCTTTGGGCTCTATGCCATCAACATCCTATAGTATAACTTGCCCATATTTTTTAATATATGGTAAGAACAACCCAAACTAAATCCCTCATTGTTCTTATTGACCACCTCCACTGAACTATGTTTCTCTATATCTTGGAAACATTACTCTAATGTATGATGTTTTTATAAACAATGAGTAAGGTTTGCTAGGGAAGGAATAATTTATGTTGTTAAATTAACTATAAATTTATTGAAATATATAATTTTTTATTTTTTTTCATGATCTAATAGGTTTTGAAATGGTAGCCACTCTATAACACATGAAAGATATTCTACTCCTATTACTGGGAGTGAATTTGGAGTTCAGGAGAATAAATCCCCTAATGGTATATAGGGTCCATCAGTTGCATAGGAAAACCATTCAACCTATTCTACCCAGAGTAAAAGGCGAGTACAAGAAAGATGTTCAACCTATGATATATAGGGTACACTTCATCACATACCTTACATAGTTTTTTGTCATATTTTCTTATAATGTTATGATTTCTTTCACATGTATACCATTTAGTGAGGATATTGGGGAATCATGCATTCAATCCATGGCATAGAAACCATTGATATTCTACAAGCATGTCACTATTATCAATATATATTTTAATGTGAAAGCATTATATTCTTAAATATTCAAAATAAGGTGTTAATTTATAAGTTAAAAAGATAAAAATAATAACATATTGAAGAGAAAGTTCAACACACAAGATGGTTGTAATTTCATTGTCTTAAATATATTCATCCCAATTGATGTATATGGGGTACTCATTGAGGATGCCATTGGAATATATTATTATATTCTACTATTATTTAAATATGATGAAGTGTACCTCCATATTCATTATTTTTATTAAAGTAACATTCCGTTATCTTGGAAGAATAAATTGTTTGATAGTTATATTATGGTACTATCATAATTAATTTTGTCCTATATGATTAAATTGAATAGTATTTCTTAGTATGTTAACAATCTATTGAATTATATATATTTTATTTATAGATGTTATTATATTTTAATGTGTTTGATGTGATTTTATGTCCATGTATGTTAGAAAACATAGGAAATACATGGAATGATTTTAAGTTAATAATATGGAATGAATTTAATAAAATATATTTATCAGCGTCATATATGTATACAAAGATCCTTGAGGGATTAACTAGGAAACATTATACGGTGTTTGTTGATCATAACTATGTCAAATCACATTAGTAATATTATTATATGTCAATAGACTAATATAATTTTCTTAATAACATTTCAGTATTTATTTATATATAATTATTTTAGGTGCATTATTTGAGAAACGAAACTACTTTTGAGAAGAATGTAATTCACCACACAGTTGGGTGGAAGTGTTTCACTAGAAAATGAGATGAACACAATACTATTTAGTTTATTATAATATATATCTATACCACTTAAAGTAATATAGTTTTTTAAATGATTTTCATGTATTTTTTATATAGTTAAAGGAGGTATATCATCCCTTTAGATAGAAAATGATGTGGTCTGATGTGTAAAAAAGATTGAAGCAATATGAATGGCATGTGAAAAATATTATTGTAATTAATATTAATTACTGTTAGATGTTATTAAAATAAATTAATATTTAACATTTTCTTTCTCTTTGTAATATAAACTCAAAGAAGTGTTGGATAAAAACCATTCCCTCTTCGATTTTGTATCCTAAGAAGCTGTTATGGCATGAGTTTTGTGAAAAAAGAATTAAAATCATGTTAGGAGTATGGGTTGTGAACTATCTCTGTCATGGTTCTTTAGTAGTTTATATACATATTTTCATAAAAAACCTTTACGTGGTGGGGGGGGGGGTACATATTTTGTTGATTGTAATGAATAGAGGAAAATTTATATACTTAATAATAATAATAAATACCATGATTCTCTTTTTAAGACACTTTATGATCAAGTGTCATCTTTATATATTTCAATATCTACCTTTTTTGAGAGGATTAAAGGTAGTATTCTAGAAGAAATAGTGACAATGATTGGGGATTCTGAGCCAATAATCTTTATAAATTCATATTTTTTTTCATTAAAAAAATTAAATATTGTTTAGTAGAGTTTCCTCTTTCAATTCTCACATGTAAAATTTTATATTATATTTTTTTAATTTAGGTTATTATTTGGTTCTATTTATATCTATTTGAGTTTGGTATATTCATGTCAATTTGATTCATTTTGAGCCAGTTCATTTTCTTAATATCTAATATGGGGTATGTGTGTTTGGGATAATTAAATTTGGTTCATTTTATTTTTCATTGGTTTAGTATGGTTTTTTACATTCGATTATTTGAGGTTTAGTGGGTTCTCTTAGGTTGGTTTAGTATTTTTAAATTTAATTCAGTTTATTTTAGGTCTTTTGGATTATGTTTTTTAGTCAAGTGAATGTAGATCACAATCTTTTGGTCTATGTAGCTTCATTTTATTTCTCTCTATTTTTTTGTTAGGTTAGTTTGGTTCCATTATATTTTGATTAGTTATATTTTTTTTTTATTTTTTTCATTTATATTTGGGTAAGTTTGGTTTGGATTATTTTTGTTCAACTGAATTATTTCCATTATTTTTAATTTTTTTTATGTATTTGGGAAATATTGTTTCATTATATTATAGGTTTTTTCAAATTAAATTTATTTTTTGTTTTATTTTCTATTTTAGTTCAGTTCAATTAGGTTCAACTAGAATTGGGTTTATTTTTGTATCTTAGGGGTAACTTAATTAAATTATCCTAGTTCAATTTTTTTGGTATTTTATTTGTTAAAATTGAGTATAATCTGTTTAGGTTTGATCAATTTACTCTGTAATATTTCCATTAGGATAAATTTGATTTTTTTGGTTCAATCTGTGTTGTCTTGGATCGTTTTAGTTCAATTTAGTTTGATTCCATTTTTTCCAGGTCTTATTAGTTTTATTTTTTAACCATGTTTTTTTTAAATCCATTTATTTTTGTTAAATTTAGGTATTTTCTTATCATTATAGTATATTTTAGTTTGATTTAGTTTAGTTGGATTTAGTTTGGTACTGTTCAGTTAAATTAGTTTCAGAAAGTTGGTTTTACTTTGGTTTTATTAAATTTTCATCTATTTAGTTTGGTTTAGATATAGTCCATTATTATTAGATTTATTAATTTTAATTACATTCAATTTGGTTTAATTTTTATATATTTACATTTTTCTTGGTCTGGTATGGTGTTTTATTAGTTGGTTTTTTATTGATATTGAGTACCATAATGTCTGTTCATTTCTATTTGGTTTAGTTTGAGTCCATTTATTTTAGTACTAGTTGTTTAATTATAGTTTCATAATTTTGAATTTTATTTATTTGATTATGTTTTATTAGGATTGGTTTTGGGGGAAAAGTTCATTTTAGATCATTTGAGTAAAGGTAGGTTCATTATTGTTTATTTTTTTATTTAGTTTTATTATGAGTGATTTTCTTCTAATTTTTTTGTGGAGTCCCAAGTTTTTCCCAACATCAAATTAAATCAATTTTGATTTCTTGAGTTATAAGACCTTCCTAAGGGTAAAATTTTAAATTAACCCTAAAATAAGACCTTAGAAAAAACTATCCAATAGTTTCTCCGATTTCAAGGTTTGATATTTACCAATGGGTCGAGCTTGTGTGGTATTTCAGGTGTGACCTGGCCTTGATAAAAATACATTAAGTATAAACATATTATTTTTGTCCCTATCATGTATGAAACTTCCTGATAAATATGATTATTCTTATTAAAATAGTTTTATATAGGAAACTTGACACCACCGTTGCATTCAGAATGTGGTTTTTACTATTGGAGTGTTATAACTTCCATTAGCTTCAAATTCTGAGGGATGGGCTGTAATTGATGGATTAAATTATATTGAAAAGGGAAATAACTTTTTTATTCAAATAATTTCTTTATTAATAAAACCCTATAAACTTTTTAAGGAATCCTATTAAAGCATTATAATCCCTAAATACTATTATTATCCACATGTTCCCTTAGTTTTTTGGATGATAATAGAGATATTTTTGAGAAAAAAAAGAACTCTATCCTAGATAGAAATTGAATGAGTCAAAAATGGATCTAAAAATGGGATCCTAAATTGGATTTTTTTCTTCATAATCATTTACTACAACCAACACAGATTAATTTTTCCTCAGTGATCACTCTGTTGTGTGGTTTTACCATTGTTATTGTTTCTTTATCCTCATTCTTCATTCTTATTTTCTTCATAAAAATTTCTCTTCATGATTTTTCTATAGGTAAACTGGAATAAAATATCTATAAAATAGGATCTAAAAATCAATATCATCATATTCCATACCATACAAGAAGAAGATACCAAAAATTATGATATACATCATTAAAATAATTATACCATAACTGGTCATATACGTACATAGTATCTCAAAATAAAACCCAAAACTAAAAATAATGGATACAAGACTAGATAAGGCCTATTAATACATACCAATGGTTAATTTTTTTTGAAATTACCAAAAAAGATACAACCCCTTTGGGACTATGTCTCCTCCAAAAAACACTATACGATGATAATCAAGAAGAGACATCCTGGAACATGGTACCCTTTCCCTTACATTTTTCCAACAATAAAAAATCTATAAATTCCCAAATGATGAAGTGTGTGAGTCACAAATTCCAGTTGAACACTACCATGAATCTATTAAAGTATTTTGACCATTAAAACCAATAAACTAGATTGAAAATCTTTGAAAAACTAAAAAATATTGAAAACATACCATTTTCAAATAAAACATTGAAATCTCTTTGGTATTTATTCTCAAACAAAACCCATTTTACAAAACAATATCTAACATGGATAAAAAATATATATATTTAAATAATTAATAAAACTATCAACATAACAACTAAATAACACTAAAGGGTGATCATAACCACAATAATTAAGAATATCAATGGAAATTGGGAATAATGTATTTCATCACATCAAAATGGAACTAATAAAATGGAGAAAGCACGTAAAACAAATTGACATGTGTAAGGCTCAACCGAGTCTCTAAGTATTTGGACTAATATGAGTGAGTAAGCAAGTATTCTAGGTATAAAATAAAAATGGTATCTCTCACGAACATCCCCACGAACAAAATGGAAGCTCTCATGGTATTCCTACCCAAAGACTCTCTCAGTCCCTTAGAAACCAAAATGGTGGATCATATAGTCCTCCCTCTAATGCATCACATAGAATTTTGAAGAAAGGTAAGCTCAAAAATTCTTTCCTCTGAAGACACACACTATCCCTTGAACAAAACCCTCAGTCAAACCTCAGTTAACCCATGTGCTACTCTATGCTAACACGATGACAAAAAAGTTTCCATATAAAAAAAGCTATAAGACAATACATTTCAAAAAGAAACATTCACATTTTAAGAAGACACATTTACTATGGTAAAAAAATTTCTAAAATCACTTTAAAAATCCTTTAAAACAAATATTAACTCTTTGATCTATTTTAATAAACACTTCATGTGAAAATAATCCTCATACATTGGAAAAAAACATTAAACACCCCAATTTACAAAACAACCAATAAAACTATTCAAAAATGTAATAAACAACAATAATAAATCATTTTAATTGAAATTAAAACAACACAAAAAGAAAGTGTTTAGAAATTTAAAGGTAATCCATATAAAATTACCTTAAATAGTGGGAGTTACCACAAATTCCATCCAAATCTCATTACCTCTGAAGGAAATCACCCATAAGAGGTAAAAAAACTACACACATCTAAAAAACAAGAAAAAAACCAAAACCCCCATTACTCACCTAATATTCATACAAAATCAACCATAGGGTTCCAACCTTTCATAAAAAATAGAATAACAAGAAAAAAAGGGGGGAAAGGAGGTAAAAAACCAAGAAGAATGGGATTACCTCAAATTAGGACACTAAGATATCTAAGATAAATTCACCAAGGATGAGGGGAAGAAGTTACAATATAATGGAGAAGTAATACACATGATGAGATTAAGAATATAGGATCATAACCCTTAAAAATAAATTGAGGTAAAAAGATAAAAACACACTTTTTAAGTGACCTGGACAAGGATGCATGGTTTGACTACTTGGTCAAGTAAACCATGCTCCAACTATGTAAGATCAACTATACACCCAAAACATTGGCCACATAATTACCAATGAAGATATATATGGTTTGGAAAACCATGATCAAACAATGAACATATTTCTAACTTACATCAAATACCCATGCATGGTTAGCCGCATAATTATTGAAACTGTGTGATAATTATGAACCTTGGTATCTCTTCCCAAGAACCTCCATTTATCACTATTTGAACTAAGGAACTCAAAGAATGCATCAAGAGTTGAATAAAACTCAAAATTAAATATTCTAGTGACCTGATGGGTGTCACAAAGTCTCCATTATACCACATTCTATGCCCAAACATTCCACAAACATCACTAGAAGAAATAAGTTGAGGCCATTGAAACCTCACCAATGATTCCCATTACCTTGTATTGTGGCTATTATCTCATCACGTCTAGGGAACATGGATCAATGAAATTACATCACCATAGAGTACCATGTAATGAACATCCATGATACAAGGTGGATTCTCCATAATTGTGGCATTGGGATTTTACTCCAAATATTCCCACTCTAACATGTGGGATAGGTTTGAATGGTATCTCTTCATATTGGAAACATGAAATATGTCATATATCAAGGTCAACCATGGTTTTATCTCCAATTGATTGGGTACCTTCCCAAATTTCTCTATAACATAAAAGGAACCGACATAGTACTATTCCATCTTTCCATGCTTACCCAAGTGATGATGACTTAACCAAACAGATTCTTATATTAACACTTGATCACCAAACTAAAAATCTAACTAATGATGACGACGGTAAACATATGAACTCTTGTGACTTTGAGTTGTATTTTACCATTTTGAATCTGTTTCACTATCTCAGTCATCTCCTCAATAAAGATCAATCTACTAAGGAACACTTTCCTATTTTAGTGAAAAAATCTGGGATTGGCGTGACCTCTTATATGAAACCTAAAATGAAATCATCCTGATTGAGACTTGATAATTTTTGTTACAAAAAAACTTGACCCAAAATAGTTTCCTTTCCCACAAACCAAAAAAAATCAAGCACACACACCCCTAACATATACTTGAGAGTCTGAATGCTATTCTTAGATGGACCATCCATCTATGTGTGGTACGCAATTTATAATTTTAGCTAGGTTACTAAATCTTCCTTGAGTACCTTTTGAAAATGATAAGTAAAATGGGAATCCCTATATGAAACTATAATTGAAGCCACTCCATGAAGTTGAAGAACCTCTTAAATGTACAAGTGTTTGAGATCATTTGACCTTATTCACTCCCTAATGGTACTGAAGTTGGATGATTTCATTGTAGGTTCGATAATCACCCTTATTACATCATTCCAAGTCAGAGTATAAGTTAGTTTGTTCACTAAATCCATAGATATATCACCCCACTTCCACATGGGATTGATAAGTGGACGCAACAACCCCAATGTTATTTAATGATCTTCTTTGATCTTATGGAATTTCAGGCATATATAAATAATGTCCTTCATAGAACATATCATATTGGGAAATCAATACTGGCATCTAAAGGTATAAAACATCTTTACCACCTTGGGGTGATTGAACAAACTGGAATGATGTGCGTCACCAATCAAATCACTCCTCAATTTTAAAGGAATATCAAGACTCATCTAGAAGAGAATAGAACTATTGGGATACTAAGGAAAACACCCAAGCTCTTCCCACCATTTAAAACCCTATTAATATACTGGAACTCATGGTCGGATGCCTGCTCAATCCTCATTGAATCAATGAGATAGGTTTAATTTGAAAACTGGACAAGAATACCTTCCTTCTATCCACCTATATTTCTTTCCATATATTAAATAAAAACCCCACCAAACCTCACTCATCCACTGATTCTCAAACTTCTTACACCAAATTCTTCCATATCAATGTGGTCTTGACCTTTTTGTCCTTCTTAGGTATATATGAAACAGTTAAATTAAAAGTATTAAGGTAATATAACAAATGTAACTTCCTGAGGTTCAAGCCCCTTACGGTGAAAATATAATTTATAATCTTATGATCCAAATACACTATGAAAAACTACCCAAAGAGGTAGTGTCACCATGTTTTTATCACATTCATAACAGCTACTAATTTCAAATCATAGGTGGGGTAATTTCTTTCATGTGTGCATAGCTGCAATAATCCATAGGCCACCACCTTGTTTATCTTTCATCATCAAACATCCCAACCCCACACTGGATGATTTAAAATACACTCCACAACCTATCCTATTCAAATAAAGAATCAAAACCATTTTAGATGTCAGATGGGTACGCAATTTATAGAAAGCACTCTGGTACTACTCATCTCACTAAAACATCACCCCATTTCTATTCAATTTCGTAATGGGATAAGCTATAATGGAGAATTAAATAACGAAAAATCTATAATACCTATTCAATTACATAAAACTATAGATCTCAATAAAAATTTGGATTTCTTCCAAGAAAATACTTCTTGAACCTTCTCTTTATCCACTGAAAATCCTACCTTATAAATCACATAGCCCAAATAAATTACTTCATGGATCCAAAACTGGAACTGGGATAACTTGGAATATTTGTGATTCTATCTAAAAACACCCAATAAAGCCTCTGAATAATCTAGATTCTTCTCCTCCAACTTTGAATACACCAAGATTTAATATATAAACATGACCATGAGGGAGTCCAAAAAGTATTGGAAGATCCTATTCAATAACACCATAAAGACTATAGGATAATTGGTAATACCAAACAACATAACCAAATAAACTAAATATAAATATTGATTTCAAAAGGTGTTTTTGTAATATCCTCTCCCCGAACCCGCAATTGGTGGCACACTGATATTAAATCAATTTTTGAAAACCAACAGGACCCTCTAAGCTGATCAAACAGATCATCAATTGAGGGAAATTGGTATGTATTATTTACTATCATATTGTTAATATTATGATAGTCTATAAAAAGCAATTGGATTCCATGAAAATTATATTAAAATAAAATTGGTGAAGACCACAGTGACACATTGTGCATGATAAAACCGTTTCCCTCAAGATCCAAAATCTTAACTTTTATCTCCTACAGCTCTGCCAAAGCCACACGATATGATGACAGGATTTATCATGCCCATATTGAGGATTGTATCAATAGTAAACTTAACCACTCAATGGGATTGAAATCATGGGAAATCCCATATAAACACATCTGGGTACTTGTACATGACCCTCGAAATCTTACCTTCCAATGAATATAATTTTTCAATGTATTGCTTTGGAATATTATATGGATTATTTTCAAAGGCAGTATCTTAGACGATGTGATATTCTAAGGAATGGTTTACCCAGAAATTTATTTAAATTATATTAAATATATCAATATCATGCATGTGTAGTTTTCCTAAAAAAGTGTAATAACTCTCCAATGGGGGAACCTATTAGAAATCCAAGGGTATTGTTGAGTTATGAATGTGGGTTTTACCCTAGGAATGACATAACCTTGGCGCATGTTAGGAACTCAAGTTTAGTGCCACCATATGTATGTTCTTGAATAAATTATCCAATTAAATTAATTTATTTAATTAAAATTTCCATGACCTATTTTTTATGTTATAAATACGCTCTGATGGAAAATTTCTAGGGTTAGCTGCATAACCCTACCAATCAAGAGAAGCTGCACGAGAGCATTAGAGGAGCTTCCATGGGAGAATGATGACCATGTTGTGAATCATCAATTGGTGTGAAACAAAATGCTTGGATCTCCCCAATGACAACAAAATGTTTCCATAATTCATTATAAATTGATCCAAACTCTATGTAGGATGTTCGTTTTGTTTAATTCCACCCTATTAAATTTTCCTTGTAGAACAAAAATCAATTACACAAACAAGAGTTGATTTGTAAATTGTTTATAGATTCAATTGATGAATTTATTTTATTTTATCCCTCTTTATTCATTTAAATCTAATAAAATAGATCGAGACTGAAAAAACAAAGGCCAGAGTTCATTCTTCAAATATTTTGTCTTGTGTATTTCTTCCCCATTTCTTTTCTCATTCATCGCAAGCAATTTATTTGGAATGTGTTTTGAAGAATACTCTGTATTGAATCATTACATGACCGTTATTCAATGAAATATAATGATACCACTATTTTGGTTCATGAATGAGGATACGATCAAGGTAAAAAATGATGGAGGATGATCGAAGGTGGATCATAATGGATTTGAGATTCTCATTCATCTCGATTTTAAATTGTGTAGCTACGAACGACATGGGTGGGCATTTCCCTTGCAGATTCAACGCCCTAAATCTAGATCTTTAGTGAAGGGAGTGATAAATGAACCTGGATATAAGATCTATAGAGAGGTTGGAGTCGATAATGGTGCAAAGAAAAATGTGAAAGAAATCCCAGTGGATCTAGAAAATCATTGGTAATATGACATGTAATCTGGAATTACTCACCGTGTGGGACCCCCCATTGTGGAGCCTATGTTTCTGTGCAGATTTAAATATCAAAAAAAATTTAACCTATATCCCACACCATGTGACCATGTCGGTAACTCGACATGTATCTCCAAAGATACATAGTAAGAGGCATTCAAAGTAAATAGGCACGTTAAGGTGTACACGAGCATAACCAGGTTTACACGAGATGACCAATAGTACACGAACAATTCCAAGCTACATGGAAAGGGTTTTGAGCGAACTCTAAATGCCATGTAATATTCCTACATGCTTCGTATTTGGAAGTTTACATTTCTTGTGAGATAGAACCATACGGGAAGGCTAGGGGTTGGCTGACACACAGTTTACCCCCAGTACACACAATGTACCACCTTTTAGGGTTGTATAAATTTTTTAAAAGAAAGTCGTATTGGTTGAGTGTGTTATTTTGGTCCATTCTATAAAGCATACAGTGCAACATTACATCCACATATCAAGATTGTGATCCCCTCTAGCTGATGAGTCTCATATAGAGTTTGTGGTGTCCCTCTATGAGACTAGAGTGTGATACTATATCATTTTATACCCATGTTAGGGTTTGGGGAGATGGCGTGATCCCCTGAGCATAGAATTTATCCTCCATCTAGATTTATATATTGGTAGGGTTCATGGTATCATTTGTATATGATCACCTGTATAGTAGGTTGATCCAAATTGGGTTTATGGTGTTTCCCATTAGTCCTAGGTTTGACACCCCTATTTGAGTATCATGGTCTTCTAAGACCAGTTATATTTATTTGGCAAGGTCTAGTTGATGATGAAATCTTGGATGAGCGCATTCAGTGATATCATGGTTTTTTGAGTGTATTATGGTAGAATGAGAATTTCTTTGAGAAACCTCCTATGGAAGGAAGTTGGTTGTGATTACCTTGTGGAACAATACTCTTTCGGGGTATATTTATATTATTCTTGTTTCTATTCTATAATGTATTAATTTTATGAGTTAACTATTCTTGATTAACAATGTTTAGTGTTTTCCCGGTGTCCTACAAGGAATTTTTATACTCGCCCATTCACATGCTTTTCCTGCACATTTCATGTCTTATACATATAATGACCCTTTTGATGGTGTCTAGGGAAGACAATGAGTGGGTGGAGCATTTCTTGATCTTGAATGACTGATGTGTTTTCTAGGTGGTTTCATTTGATCATAGGCATCACCCTTGGATAAGGATAGAATCTCTACAGTTTTTGGTTCGGCTTGTATTTGGACCTCTTTATTTATTTTATCACTTTACTATCATACTATTATTGTGGGATTATAGATGTATGTATGTATTTATTTCAGTTGTTTCATTTTTCATCATTTTACAGGCTTGAATATGTTTTTTTGTGTACAAATAAATTTGGTTAATTCCTCCCATTTGTGTGATATTCCTACCCAGTGTTGGTAATCTGCCCGTGGACCATTGGGGGGATATTTTTGTAGATGTGGTTCAAGTACCATTGGGTTGGGTTATGGTAGAGCGTTATGAGAGTAGTCAGTTATACTTGAGGATCAAAGTTTGGGAGTTTGATTTTGGGAAATAGTTTTGAGTGTTTTTATTTATTCTTTTAGGGTGGGAACTCTAGTGTTGGTGAAACAGATGATGTATTTGTACACTAGGGCTCTGATCACCTGCTATTCTACTCAGTACATATAGACATTGGTTTCATGGAAAACATTGGTACATGCATCATATAAAAAAAGGTTGTGGTTTCTTTATATATCTTTATTTAGCAGCCTATATATACTCTTTGAACATGGTACATCTTGTTCATTACAATGTGCCTTTGTGTATACAAGAAACCTAGATACCAATTCATGGTCACAAAGATTATCCAACGAGTGTAGAGGCTTTAGTAGATGGTATTTTGTTGGAGATATCTCCTCTGTGTGGTTTAATATCTATGCCACCACCCTTTGAGCAACAAATAGAACTCGGAGTACCATCTGAGCATGCAGACTGATTATACTGCATGATATTTATAGGAAGAAAACTTCCTAGATTTGGGGTGAGCTAGACCCCTAGATTGATGAGAACTGAATAGAAGTAGTAAATCAAGTTTTCTTCCTTGTTAGTATTCTTGCAGATCTGATGGCGATCCTCATATTGAGTCTTATTTAGGGATTTTCTTGGTGATTTAGGATCTTAGTGACAATGTCATAGAACAAGAAAACTCTCTGTTTGTCTCACTTTAATCATTTATTCAAGAAGTAGTCTTATCGGGCCAGCTTGTGATCAGTGTGCATCTAGGAGCTTCTATATCTATAGTAGGGATGTTTGACTAAGGAATAATATTCAATGAGGTTTACTGATCTCTCATGATACTCCATGGATATGTTGTGCAATCCATTATTCAGAGAACATACCATTAACCATGTATTAATTGGGATATTAGGGATTTAAATACATATCTATGAATTACCACTCATGTTAGAGTTATGGAGAAAGCCTTGGTGGTTGAGATATTTCTAGTAGAGTAGGTATTGATATTGGGTGCTTGTAGTGGGAACCTAGAAGATGAGACCACAACAATTGGTATCTAATTCCAGTCTCATGGACCCAATCATGCTAAGAAATTCAAGTGGCAATCCCAAGAAAAATGATTAGTGGTGAATGTCTCTCAAGATACCTCTAATTAGTTGATGGAGAGGAATTGTTTCTCCTATGATGGTCGGGGAAATATGACATAGGATTTTCTGACCCATTATACAACTAATTGGGAGATATTTGAGGGACCATTGAGGCAGATTTAGAGGTAGGAGCAGGGTGTTCCATAGGGTGATGAATGCAGTAGATGGGATGGTAGAGTAATAAGCAGTGGTAGGTGGTTTGACATACTACCACCACCACCACCAGGTCATTCATGCCTGGTTTACGGTGATGGTTGTTTAGCAAGAATCCAACTGCAGGCTATGAAAGCCTAATAACCTAAGTCTATAAGGATTGTAAGAGGTTAAATATAGGTATTTTATACCTTAGTGTTAGTTTTGATAGATGTAGGTTTGAGTCCTTCCTTCCTTTCCACTTCATTAGTTCGAGACTTAGAGATTCTAGTTGAGAATTCATTTAGCCCTTTTAGTTGGAGAATCAGACATGCGGTGAATCTATGATTTCACAAATCTCTTAATAGTGCATTCTGTCACTTGGAGGTGAGATATTTTTATACGATCATGTGTATCAGTGATGAGGTCGTATGAAGTTATCCTAGGTGTGGACTGGATATCCAAATTTCTTGCCTAGATTTATTATTTTAGGAGGAGGATACAGTGTGTCTGCTATGATGGGATGTAGTTTTACATTGTGGGTGAAAAGGAAAATTTAGAAGAGATGGGAAGACTCATGCAAAGGAGAGTGTATCTGATTAATAACTAGTTGTCTAGAATGAATCTTGGAGTAGTTGATGCTCTATTTTCTAGTTTCCTATAGTGGCTGTGGAATATGAGGATGTATTTCTTGAGGATGTGATTGACTTACCTCCCCAGCATGATCTAGACTGCAACATTGACTTACACCATGACATGACCTTGATATCTTCACTAACATATCAGATGGACCCATAATAGCTTCGTGATCTATGGGTGTAGTTGGAAGATTTATAGGGGAGGTGTTTTGTGAGATCAAGTGTTCCCCCTAGGGTAGCCCCAATGTTTTCCACCAAGAAGGCAGCCAAGAACTTGATGTTTTATGTGGGTTACCGATTCCTGAAACTGGTGACTGTGAAGAATAAGTTTCCACTAACAATGATTGATTACCACTATGAAAAGTTGAGAGGGGTATAATGGTTCTCTAATATTGACATCAGATCAGTCTATCACAAGTTGTGATCACGAGATGATGATATACCAAATTTGTAACTTAAATGTCACTATAATCACAATGAGTACTTGGTGATGACCTTCTACACGAAAAATACACCACCAGTGTTCATGGGACTCTAGAATCAGATCATTCAGACATTATTATTCTAATTTTTTGTAGTATTAATTGCCAAAATTCTTGTTTGCTCAGTGTATGAGGAGGACCACACAAGGCACTTGAGGATAGTATTGGACACACTATGAGAGCACCAACTTATTGGAAGCACCCTTAACATCTTTGACCCAAAATGGGTATCCTTTCATATGGATATAAAGGCTCAAATATTGATTTTAGGAGTTGAGGTAGAGGTTGGAAAGCTCTCCCATCTTTAGATTTATAGAGGAGGGTGTCGAGTATGTAGTATTTTGTGATGAATCATGGGCCAAGTTTAGTTGTTTTCATATATAGAGGTGGGAAGTGATTGCTAGTTCATGTTATAATAAACAAAATGCATAGAACTACATAACCCATGATCTTGAGTTATCTAAGGTATTAATCAGACAAAAGATGTGGAAAAACTACTTAATGGGAAAGTGAGTTATCATCTACTCTAGCCAGAAGAGTCTGAAGTATATCTTCTCTCAGAAGGATATTAAATCGAGACATTGGAAATGGATAGAGTTCCTAAAGGACTATGAATTCTATATTGTCTATAATCCTAGTAAGGGAAAATTGGTGGAAGTTTATCTTAATAAGAGATCATGTTCTAAGTTATTGGTCAAGGCGTCAATGTAACATCCTGAGATTTTATGGGAAATATTTTGTTTTTTTGTATTATGTTATACACAACAACAAATGAATCTTTCACTAGACACAACACTGTCTTGGCTTGCATTACACGCAACAACAACCTTCCTCGCTAGCTTGCATTGTACACAATACCGAGTTTCACTAAACAATGATAGGTTATTAAAATATTATATAAACTAGCTGTTATGAATAGTAATACCCACTTTTTGAAATTTTATAAATTTTATCTTTCAAAATGGACTTCCTTCTTGGATTCTGAATATTGATATTAGCCAAGGGTGAATTTTTGATATTTTTCTGAAAACTTTCAATTTTTGATGAATAGTGAAAACACTGAGTTATTGGTTAAAACCAATTTTTTATTTAAATAATCATTTATTTTATTAAATTTATTTTAGGTCAAAATAGATACATAATACCTATATAAGTTAAATGTAATTCATTGGAGTCATTTTATAATAATTTTAGATATATAAAATTTTTATTGAACTTTTGACCGTCTTTTACCCACCTCCTAGGAGAATTTGAAAATTTTCATAAAACTTAATTTTACCACTTATGTGAGTGGAATTTAAAAAATCTGAGAGACACAGTTCATATCAGTAAGTAAAATGTGGTTCAATAAGATAAAAACAATTTTTGGTGAATAGTAACTTTTTACTTTTATTTACCACGGTTATAAGTAAATAGGGTAATTAAGGTTAAAAATGATATTATTATTACCCAAACACATGTACTAATTCTATTTGATAAGTTTAATTCGACCAAAAACAACCTTAGGAATAAAATATGACCATTTAGGTCCACGTGGGTTAGATTAGGACATTTATTATTATTTAATTCAAAGAAGAGTTAAAAGAGTTAAAATCAATGTTTAATAAGTAAAACATTTTTAATATAGGGTTATACATAAGATAAATTTGGATATAAATATTCATTTGAACTCTTAAATGATTTCATACATAATGGGATTTTATTTATATTTTTTAGACCTTAAATAAGTTAATTTATTTATGACACAATGATGATGCAGTAATTACCTTATTAATGAAATATTAACAAAATTGATATAACATATTAGGGTTAGTTAGATGAATTGTTTTTTAAGTAATAATGCTATTATGAGTTTAACAAAAACAAAATACCAAATAGTGTCAAAAATGACAAAAAAGGGTTTTTAAAACAAATATTATATTATTAATTGTTATGCTATACGTAAAGACCTATGGTTCAGAAAAAAGACTTATATAATAATAAATATGAAATTAATGGACCAATTGGGGTTCTATTGGAAGTTTATATTATGTTTATTTACCATATAGTGTAAGAATTCAAGAAGACACTGTAAAAGTTAAATTATTTAACTTAGAGTTAAATATAAGTGATATGGTTAAAATGGAAACATAAACTTATCTAAAAACTATTGTTTGAGATGATTTATACTTATCCACACCCTAGCCTCGAAAAAAGTCACTTTGGAGCCATTATAAACCGAATATGACTTTTTTATAAAATAATATTTTAAGTTTTTCCTAAGGTGCCCCTCTCCTCCCTTATAAAAGGGCACCTCCTACCTCTCCTCTTCACACAATTTTGAGCCTTAAAGATGTGCCAAACCCTGCCAATTTCTCTTATCAACATATTTAGTTATATCATAGAGGTTATGGTCTTCTCAAAAGACCAACTCTAGTGCCCTAAGAGGAAGTTTAAAAGAGACACGTCAAGGAAGAGGTAATCTCTTCTACCGAGTATTTCAAGTTTCATTCATCCTATAATTCCTCTTATTTATTTGTTTCATTATAAAGTAATAACATCAGTATGACTAATATACTGATATGTTTTTATAAATATGAAACAAATCTATTTCACCTTCTATCCATCCTATGGATAATGAAATCACCACGCATGCGTATGTACGGAATACCGTCTCCACGCCATAGTGTAATCTATTTTCCATAACCACATTACTTGGATGGGTATAATGGTGTAAATAATAACTATATATGAATATTATAACATGATACTAAATCTGAAATATTATATCATCAACTCCAATTCCAGTCATATAATTACGTGAACGATGTCATCACTCATGCGTACGTACGACCTACCGTTTCCATTATGTGAAAAAACTCGTTCTACATGATATTCATTGAATAATGGTTATATAAATTAATTGAATGAATATATATGATATATATTTTACTAATAACATTATTTAAATGACATAGCTATAATATAAAAATATGAATAATAATTTATTCTACAAAACACGCATAAGAACATAAAGCAATGAACACCCCAATAACAAGTAGCAATGAAATATTACTAATAAGAAGATAAAACTATTACCATATATGATATCATAAAAATTAGTATGATTATAGAATAATTCAATAACATTATTTAAATCATTATACAACAAGTTCGGACACGTAAAAAGCTTATCGGACCTAAGGTAAGGGAAAATCTCACAATCTCATTTTTATCCGATATTGTTTATACTACAGAATATACTGGGATATATTTGTCATCCACACCCATGTTTCCTCAATATGTAATATTATTTCTATCCTTATACAAATGTTTAAATCCAATTTTACCTATTGGTGAATTTTTATTTATATTTATGAAAGGAATCTTTTGTCGCTTTCAGTACGAGATACTTTTTGACTTTTTCCGGCCAAAGTATGAGAAGAATGTTTTTTTAACTTATATGGCATCAATGGATTTTTATGATTTCATAGAACATTATTTCTATACAGCCTTCTTTACAAGTTTTCAAGTTTATTTTTAATTAACTTATTTTAGTTTAAAATTTTATGACATATTAAGAAAGGAAAAATGTTTTTGAAGTAGAAAGGATATTTTCCTCAAGAATGGAATTCAAGTGTTTTATCAAAATTATTTTCCATCTATGATAATATAGGGTTATGTTTCTATACCTATTATTACATTGATTTGATTATGTTATGATGGAAATATTTTTATGAAGTCCTTTTGTCTTATATGGATTATGTTATGATGGCATGATGTTTAAGAATCCTATTTTTTTTACATGGGTTATGCTATGATGTATGATTTATGATTTTGTGGAACACATAAGAATGGTATCATTATTAGATGGGTGGGACCTATATCTCCCTCTAATTAATTGGGTAAAGATTTATATCTCATGAGATAGACATGGCTGGAATGACAAGTTAATCTGGTTCATTGATACAGGACTAGAACGAGGAGTGAACTCAGTTCAGAAATGGGCTATGTCCACTATGATAGTCTTGAAAATGAGTCTTGACTAATAAGAAATGATTTTCTATGATTATTTTTTTATTCCAAAAGTTCTATGTTTTATGTTATGATTATTCGGATTACATTTCCTACTATGATTTATCCCATGTCATGATATTATGATCTCTTTTGTAGGATAAGATTTTCAAAATGTTTTGTTCTTATGAATATTATATGATTGATATCTCCTTCGTTTACCCTTATTGAGCATTTGAGCTTACCCTTTTGTATGTTTTTTCCCCAGGTCAGGAAGAAGGGTATTAAGTAGTATATTCCAAAAGGGACTCTAGATATGATGAAATAAACAATAGACAATGTAGATGCTTTATGAACCAGTTGTTTATGTTTCCCAATTTTTAAAGACACTATACCTATACGGTCCTATCATTGTTTTGTTATATGTTGCAATAAGTATGCTTCAATTCTAAAGTAATAACAATTTATGTAAAGTATGGGTCGTTATAGTCAAAGAAATTACCCTCATTGAAGTTTTCCTTATCGGAAAATGATGGTTCTTCATATATTCAGTTGATGGATGTTACCCCACCTATTTTATAGTATTATAGGGACGCTCAACATTAAGACATCAACTGTGAGACCTAATAGAGTCAGATATCCACTGGATGTGCTCTTAATGGATATTATGAAGGTGGGGAACACACTAACATTTTTAGAAGATGAATGATGGTACCATTGATGTTATAGGAGGAGGTGATGTGAGAGTTTCACACATACACATTGTTAGTACATAAAGGTGTGGAAAGGATGTATCAAGACCTCTGATATCTATTTTGGTGGCCATGAATGATGAGTTGTGTTGTAGAGTTTATATGTCAATAATTTACTTATTAGCAAGTGAAGGCTGAGCACCAGGTTTCAGTGGGATTAACTCATGTCCTTGAGGTTACAGATTGGAAGTAAGATAGGATCTCCATGGACTTCATAATGAGGTTACCACATATTTACATTGGGCTTGATTCTATTTTTGTGATCATAGAATTACTCACCAAGCCAACCCACTTCTTCTCCATTTGAGAGTAGAGATTAGTAGAAATATTGGGACACTAGTATGTGTAGGATTTATACTGAATCCATAGAATACTCTTGATGATCATATTTAATTAGGATGTTCACTTCATATCTCAGTTATGAAAGTGATTACATGAGGCCTTTTATTATCATTTAAATTTTTTCACAACATTTTACTTCTATAATGATGACTAGACTAAGAGGACCACTCACATCTTGGGGGACATGTTGAATATTGGCTATAGCGGTGAGGATCATCTACCCTTGGTAGAGTTTTTATAAAAAAATACCATTCAGTCATTGGTATGAAACCATTCACGAAGTTGTATGGGAGACCCTATAGGTCACCACATTGTTGGATTGATCAAGGTGAGTCACCACTCATGGGCACAAAGTTGGTCTGAGATACTGAAGAGAAGGTTTAGATCATCCAAGTGGAGATTAGGAATATAAAATACCTTCATAAGTCTTATGTAGATTGATGAAATATATTTATGGAGTTCGAGGAGGCAAATCATGAATTCCAGAGTGTATCACCTCGATGTGGATTACGGATACCTGGACATGGTGGTATGATTTCTACAAGATTAATTTGTTCTTTCTAAATACTATGTAGAGTTGGGGAGGTGGTGTAGCTCTTATCTCTACACCCATAGTTGGACTGGGTACTTGATGGCTGCCACTTTTATAGCTGAAAAGATACATGCATGACCCATAATATGTTATCAATAGGGGTGAGCTAGACATTGAGGATGAATCATCCTTTACTGAGTACAAGGTGGTGATCAAGGATCGGTAGGAGAGGATCATTCATGGGTTATTGATTCTCCTAGTCCATGTCTGGTGGAAACAAAAGAATATTTAGGAGAGAACCTAAAAATGGGAGACTTAGATGTGATCCCAGCACCCTCATCTTTTTCAGTAGTTTTTTTTCATTTTTAGGAAAAAATCCCTAAGGTTGGGAGGATGTAACAAATCTATTTTTCCTTGAATTACTTTTTAATATTATATGGATTATTTCTTGAACCAGACGCTGATATGGAATAATATTTTGAGGCCCAGTGTGTTAGAAATTATTTTTCAAATATATTAAATATATTAATATTATTCCCAAGTAGTTTTCAGAGAATAGTAGAATAACTCTAAAATGGGGGTTCTAGTAAAAAATATGTGGTTATAGTTGAGTTCAAATCATGGGGTTTACCCTATCCATGATATAACATTGGATCTTGTTGGATGTTCGGGTAAAGCACAATCATGTGTGGATGTTTGAATAAATTAATCAAATAAATATATTTAGTTAGTTAAAATATCCACACCCTGATTTTTGGGTTATAAATATGCTCTTGTGGAAAATTTTTAGGGTTATCCAGATAACCATGAAAAGTGAGAGGAGTTGGAGTGCGTTGGATGAGCTTCTGTGGGTGAATGATGACTGGATCCTGAATCTTCGATTGCTGCACAATAAAATGTGTGTATCTCACCAATGATTGTGATGTGAAACTGTACTTCATTAGTGACTGATTCAAGCTTCTGGTGGGATGTTTGTTTCGTGAAAATTCACCTTTTTTCTTTAATCCCAATTCAAAGTAAATCAGTTCCACAAAGGAGAATTGATTCCCAAATTGTTGGTAGTTTTAATTGATGGATTTTTTTCATCGAATTTTATCCCTCTTCGTTCATATAAATATATGGAAATAGATCAATTCCTAAGGTAAAAAAGGATGAGGTTCATTTCTCACATCTTTTTTCATATGGATTTATCCCCCGTTTCTTCACAAGGTCAACACAAAGTATATATTTGGATTGTGGTTCAATGAATACCTGAAATTTGATCAATGTATGACCATTATTCAGAGAAACATATCAATAATGTGGGTGTGGTTTGTGATCAAGGATAAAATTGATGTATGATGATAATAAAGGATGATCTAAGGTGTATCAAAATAGATTCCCTCTTCCAATTCATCCTGATTTCGATGGTGTAGTTATGGCTGACATGAGGGGGAATTTACTAAGTTGATTTGAAGCCCGAAATCTTGATATTTGGTGACAAGAGTGAAATTTGACCCAATATCTATGATCTACAGTGATGGAAGTAGTGATGAGGACATGCATGATGATGTGTAAGAGATCTAAATGGATCTATAAAATCTTAGGTTAAACGACTTGTAATCCAGAATTACATTCTCTGTAGCCCCCCCTGTGCAGCACTAGGGTTTCCACGTAGAGTTAAATATAACTTTCCATGTGACCTATATCACAAGAATTGTGACCATGTTGGTGTCTTGGTGCGTATCTTAGAGGATACATAAGAATGGGCAACACAAGTACAATGAGACAATCATTTGTACACGAGAATGACCAATGGTGCACATACACAACTAGGCTTCATGGTTAGGGTGTCAAGCAATATCTACATGATGTGTACTATTACTAAGCACAATGTATATGTATATTTACATTTGATGTGATAAAAAACTACAAGGTAAGACTAAGGGTTGGATGGATACACTGTGTAGCCCCAGTACACACTATATACAAATATAACATCCCTTGTACCCCCTTTGTAGTTGTTTTTATCCCTTAATTTTTTAGTCTGGGCTGGTATCAATTGAATGTGTTCCCTTGGTCTATTACCATAAGGTTGAAATTCTAGATTATTTCGATATCTAAGTATTATGATCTCCTATAGTGGATGAGTCTCAAATAGAGTTTATGGTGTCCCTTTATGAGATCGGAGTGTGATCCTCTATCATTTTATATGCTAGGTGGGGTTTGTTGATTCGATGTGACCCCCCTAATAAGGGTGTCGATCCTCCATATAGATTTATGTATTGGTAGGGTTAACTATATCATTTGAATAAGAACCCCTACATACTAGGTTGATCCATTTTGGGTTTATGGTGTCCCTTAGCAGTCTTAGTTGTGACTCCTCATCTGAGTATCAAGGTATTCTAAGATTAGTGATATTTATTAATAAAGTACAAATTGATTATGACATTTTATATGAGATTATCCAATGATAGTTTGGCATGTGTAGTGTATTATCTTGAAATGAGCATTGATTCAAGAAAATTCCATTGGATGGTAGTTGGGTTTTAGCATGTGGTTGTACTGTGCCCTTATTTAGTATATCTGGGTTATTATTATTTCTATTTTGTATTGTATTACAATTATGATCTAACTATTCTTGATGCTTTTTGTTTTGTTTTTTTGAGGTTTCCCACTTGGTACTATTATAATCACCCCTGTAGGGGATCCTCCTACAAATTTCTTGTCTTATATAGAGCATGATATTTTTGATGGTGTCCTGGGAGGCCAGAGAGTGGTTAGAGTTTAGTTTGATATTGAAAGATTGATGTGTTTTTTGGGAGGTTTCATATGATAATTTTTGTCTCCCTTTGAGTAGGTTAGACTCTCTATGGGTTTTGGTTTGGATTTTATTTGACCCAATATCGATTTTAGAACTTCACTATTGTACTCTAATTTGGGGATTATAGATGTATGTAAGCATTGGTTTCAATTGTTTTACATTTCATAATTATTTGGTCTTGGATATTTTTTTCTTGTTTATATGTAAATTAGTGTAATGTATCCCATTTGTGTGATATTATTACTCGGTGTGGGTCTCTATCCCCAAGCCTATTGGATACAGGCTTGAGGCAGTCACGGTTCGGGCCATGTTGGGCTGGGTCATGGAATACCTATAGAACTCTACTCAATACCTTAAGAACCAACATGGAAAACTGGCACAAGATCAACCCCAACAATGAAGCAATTGGTCCTTACTTCCTTGAATGAAGATCCCACTCACCCTGAAATGTGTGAGAGCTCCTATTGGGCATAAGTATTTGGACCCTACAATGATAAAAGTCAACAAGATCCATTAATACGATCAATTAATCCATGTGATAATGAGGTCAAGAATGTCTAGGACAAATACTAGGAAGTCCAAGATGACTTCTATTCCAGCTACCACAATATGGAACTCAGGGAAATTAAAACCTTACTCTATTTTCTTAGCTAATGGGGTTAGAATATCCATAACATAAGTTATGAACTCATACCTCAAACCCCAATAATAAATCAAAATAAATTAAATAAAGTAATAGGATTTTCTAGTGCCAAATAAAACTAATACCATGGAAGAAACAATAAACCCCATACCTCTAACGGTGGTCATCCCAGAATCTAAGTCCTCTAATTTAACTTATGCTACATGGAGATGCCTTGGTTCATAGCTTATTTGAGTCTTCTTCCCATAGTTATTATCTCCCTTACTATGAGGGTGATTTACTATACCATCATAATCCTATTACTACCCCTATGACCCCTTAAAAAATGTATCTCTCAGATTGATGCCCTATAAATCCAACTAATAGTCGAACCAGATTAGCTTGAAAACCCACACCAGTGGCACATCCTCAGAGTATCTGATTAGTTTTTTATGTATACCATTCTTTTCTACATTGAGTCCAATCAATAGGCTTAAACCTCAAAGAATACACAAGAAGTGAACATGAAGACTTTTGGGAACTCTTTCCACTGTTCCCATGGGACTCATCCCACTTACGCTTTTGTCCTACTTAAGAACTCTAGGTTCCACCCAATAGGGGAACACCATTGATATTGGTCTTTCTGGTCAAATATTCCTCTGCCATGGATTCCATTTTGACTAACTCTGAACATTACAGTAGATAAAGTAGAATGGGAATAGGTCTTATAATTTGCCTCAAAACCATCTTAAAACACATAGAATTGAGGTAATTTTTCGTGAGGATATCTAGAGATACATGGAATAACTTATTCAATCTAATCGCATAATACATCACTAGATGATCAACATATTCCAAATTCAAGAACTCTTGGGCCTTCACTTCCCTCAATGTATTTGGGTAGAACTGAAGATTAAATGACACCTTAAAAGTTTTCCTACTGAGAACCTCATGATTCCCTAAATTCACTATCAACTCCCACCATTTTATACTCCGTATATCCAAAATATATGTGAAAAAACACTTTAAAGGTAATACGGGGCTTGAATAACTGAACTATCTACTCGATATGATCTAACAAGACCTTTTGATCATTGGGACCGTCATCGCCATGAAAAAACAATGTATATTTCCTAAAAAATTATCAAGCATGGTTCACTATCCATTTATGAACTTGAAAACCCACATGACCCAAGGTTTGGATAATAAGAATCACAAAATCCACTAATTTTGGATAAACATGAGAGTTTTCTTATGGGAAAATCTCAACTTCAAATTATCTACACTTAGAAAAGTTCTTTATGGGAGGAATTTTCTTGAATAAACAAAACTCAAGCTTAATCACGCATAATTTAACCTAACGAAGACAAAAAAACCTTAACATGCATATCAAGAAGAATCATGACCATCAAAAAGAACTCCATGAAAAAAGGAGTGAAACATAAAAAATCCCATGCATTTCCTACTCTTCATGGGTTTGCTGTATAGTTAAGAAAAGTGTGCATTAATCATGCAGGTATCATTAGAGTTAGCAGTCAGGGCTATATGGGCTATGTATGGTCTCAACAAACCATGCATACTAACCATGTGATACCTCTAGAAATCCTTGTTTCACTACCAAAACTCAAATCAAATACCCTCATACCTACCTCATTACATCCCACTAATTATGAAATACCTTAAATAATCATCAAGTCAACCCATAAACGAGATCAAAAGATAACCACTATCCTATAACACAATTTTAAACACAAGGTTTGACATGAAGAAGACCTGGAAAGGCACTACCCTATTCATACTACTTAAGTCTCAATGGTCATATCTTTAGTTGACCACTAACTTTTAAATAAGATACCTACTCTAATGCAATTTTTTAATGATCCAACATATCACCCAGGATTGTCCTCTCTAAGGCCCTAATCACATCCTCAATCACTATGGGCTGGAGACCACACCAGACTTAACCAACTATCACTTGGGAACAGTGTCACCATAGGTAAATGAAGAAGACCCATCCATATAATGGGATTGTCAAAAGTATATCATTATATTCAGCAACATACAAGAATTAGAAAGAAAAAAATTATATAGATCATAAAACGTATATACCATAACTGGTTATATACATACACCGTATCTAAAAATACCCAAAACTCAAAATAATGGGTAAAAGAACAAATAAGGCGTATAGATACATTATAATTGTTACAAAACCTCAAAATGGATCCATAAGATATAATCCCTATAAGACCACATCTCCTAAAAAAACACTGTATGATGATAATAAAGAAGAGACACCGTAGAACATGGTTCCCTTGACCTTACATACGTCCAGAAAATAAAATCAAAAACATGAAAAGGCCTAAGTAGGGAGTGATGAAAAAGTCTAATAGGATACCAACCTGAATCTATTTAAGGATTTTACTGAAAAAACCAATAATATAGTTTGAAGCCATTTTCAAAACAAAACTGCTTTAAAAATATACGATTTTAATATAAACCATTAAAATCTATTTGGTATTTCATTACAAACAAAACCAAATTTCCAAAATAATTTCCAACATGGATCAAACAGATAAACATTAAAACTAGGAATAAAATTTTTAACATCACAACTAAAAAATAATCTAGGGTTAGTATAAAATCAAAAAAAGTAAGAATATTAAATAAAAATGGGCATAATGAATCTCACATATCAAAATGGAAATAATAATGGATAAATCATGTAAAATATACCAATATAAGTAAAGTGAACTAAGGGAATTAATGATTAATCCTAATTTGAGTGATTAAACAAGTATAGTAGCTAGCTTAGAGAAATTGGAGCTATCACAGACTTCCTTATTCCCAACATGGAAGTTCTCATGACCTTACTATCCAAAGGCTATCTCGGTCCCTTAGAAACCAAAAATAATGGTTTGGATGATCCTCCATCCAATGGATTTCATGATCATTCAGAAAAAATAATATGAACAATCTCAATATCTTCCCTCTAAAGGCTCACATGGCCCCTTAAAAAACCCCTTGATTACAACCTAGTTCACCCATGTGCTTCTCCATGACAAAATGATCACAAACAAGTTCCCATATCAAACGAGTTGTAAAATAATCCGTGTCATAAAAAACATTCCCACTTTTTCAAAACAACTTTACCAATGTCAAAAAATTTCTAAAATCATTTTATCAATCCTTTTAAACCAACAAAAACTATTTGAAAATATTTAACAAACACTTGGGGAGAAAAAAAGCCATAACCACTTGCAAAAATCCATTTATGCACTAAAATTGTTAAACCAATCTATAAAATAAATCAAACATGGAATAAATACAAGAATATATCCTTTAAATGGAAATTAAGATAACATAAACTAAATTTGATTAGATATTTAAAGACAATCCATGAAAAACAACATTAAATAGAGACACCTATGTCATATTCGGCACAAAGATAGTCACCTCTAATGAAAACCACATAAAATAGGTAGAAGAAGGCCTCATACACATAAGATAAAAGAAACAAATGAAAAACCCCATTAGATACCATATATTTAGACAAAAATCACACCTATGGTTCCCCATTTCCATAAAATAATAAGAATAAGCAAGGAGAGGGGGAAAAGAGGAAGAAACCAAGAAGAATGGTCTTACCTTAGGACAAAACACAAATATTTCCAAGAGAAATCCACCAACGAAGAGTGGAAGAAGATATATGACAAGGGATAAGGGATGTTTATGATAAGATAGAGTAAATAGGGTCAAAAACCTTAAAAATTTATAGTTTAATAACTGTTAAAACACAATTTTTATTTGAAATAGTCAAAACCACACAATTTGGCCACACGGTTTGGAAAACTATGAACCAACTGGGAGGGTGCCATTGTCCACCAAAAAATTGGACACTAGATTACCCCTAAGGAGCCTAATGATTTCAAAAACTATTCTCAAACTGTGTGAAGCCCTCTGTCCTAACTATTAGCACCCTCACATGGTTAAACTCATAGTTAGACAAACCATGTGCTAACCATGTTCCTTGGTATGTCTTCATAAAAACAGCAATTTTCCACTCTCAATTCTAGAGAACACCAAGAAAACATGAATAGATAAATAAAATTCTAAAATAAATGCACCAGTGACCTAAAATGTGTCACATTGAAATAATTATTTTACCGTTAAAAGTCATTATTATGAATTTTAATTTCTACTAATTTTATTCAAAGTCCCTTACATGAGATTATACTTAGTTCTTAAAATTCACCTTCAATATTTATTCTACATTATTCATCATACACTATTATGATTATATAATGGGTGGAATTGATTTTCAATTACCTCTTTCTTGACCTTATTAATTTTTATAATATCATATTCATTCCCATTGTGGTTCAATGAGTGAAGCCCTAAATATGGATTTGGATTCATATGGGAAATGATGGCTAGCCATGACATGTTCTGAGAGGTACCTCAGAATATTGGATCTTATAGTAAGGGGAGATGAGTATTTTATTTAGTGACAGTGGTAGTGAAAAGATGTTTGTGGAAACTATTCATATTTTGTGGCAGTCGTGTGCATTAGGGGCATTTTGTATAGTACAAGGTTGAGGTGGTCCTAGAAGGGGGTGTCGTGGGGTGGAATTTTATCCATTCGAGAACATGAGTTAACAATGGTCAAGGATGTGATTTCTAGGTAGTGATTGGAATGGGATATAGGTAGTCAGAATGAAGACCTCTAGGAGGATGGTGGTTCTAGTAGTGGAGGTCCATGCATGCTTAGTGTTAGGGAAGTATATGAGAGAGAAAAAAAGAAAAAAAAATTAAAATTAATATGGGGGGGGGGTGACTGGAGAGAGTGGCAGGAGGCCAAAAGATTATTCCCATATTGATATTATATATATAGTTATTTTTTAAATTAAAAAATAATGATAATAATAATAATAGTATTATTACTATTATTATTCTAGATTATTTCATTGGTTACATCTTCTTACTATGATGTCAGATTATTGACAACTCTTCGACACCATGATTGTGAAATCTAGATGAAATATTCATGTCCAAAATATGACATGTTAATCTGACTCATGGAATGATCCCTGGGTCTCATAATTTGGTACCTCCCCTCTATGATACAATGAAATGTATATTTTTCCACCCATACATGTTTTCTATATATAAATATTCCATCACAAGTTTTTGTGTGTGTATATTTCAATGTAGTAGTTCATTCATCCATTCAAGATTTTTTTATAGGTGATATAAGTGTTTTATCATATTTGGATTTTTTGGGATGATGAGAGGGTTTGGGTGTGGAGATTAGACCATTCCTATATTATATACAGGGTCAGGTATCCCCATTTATACCTCAACCTAGGATCTTCTATCCTAAGAAATATATAAGGTTAAGTGTCTCCCTATTACCTAGGGTTTATGATCCACTATCCATGGTATGTTTTATAGATGGGGTAATGTATTTTACCCATATTCTAAGGGCTTGAGATCCTCTATCTAATCCTGTAGGTAGGGTCAGATATCACCCCGTTTAAAAAGGGAACGAGATCCTCTATTTAAAGGGTGTATTTTTTTAAATTAGGTTTCTTCTAGTGAGATGTGGTTATCCTTTTTTAGATCCTATGATTTTATTTGGGGTTTTTAGAATTTTTCATTTGATACTTGATTAGTGGCATAATATTGATGGACTAGAAACTTTGGTACTCCTTTGAAAGACACATGTGGGTTTTAGTGCTGAAAAAATCCTCCATTATTGTTTCTAGTGTTGATGTTGTAGAGAAACCGAAGACTCTAGATATTTAAATAATTTTTACACCTCAAGCAACATGGGTTTCCATCACGATATGACATGTTTTTGGGCCAAATAATTTAGAATTTTTTGGTTTTTTATTCTCCAATAATAATTAGTTTCTTCAAGAGGTGAGACCTTTGAAGTTGGGAGCTATGATGAACAATAATTCTATAAATTACATAATACTTATTGTAGTAGATAATATGTGGGACTTTTCGTATTTTCTACTATTTCCCTATCATTCTATGGGGTTTTGAGCTAACTCGTTTGTTTTATTTCCTTTATATTTTTAAATTTTCCTATTGGGTATACTTTTTTTTCACCCATGGATGGAGCTTTTCCCCAAACATGGTGTGTTTATTTAGTTGAATAAAAGGTCTGGAGATGGTCTAGGTGGCTGTATATATTATTTTAATATGATGCATAGTGATGCTTATCAATGAATTATATAAATTAGTGGTTATTTATGATGGAGGTGGTCGTTGAGGATAGATATCAATATACGTGTGAATGAAAAAATATGACCTTTCGAGTGTCTTATTATTTTGGTCTAAAGAAAATTTAAATGTATATTTTCTTTGAAACTTACTTATTTTTGTTGGGTTATTTTCAATGTCTCATGTATGTTTTTCATTTAGTTATATTATTCATATATACAAGTGTGTGTCTGAGTATGAAATTCTCTTACTAGTATTTTTGGCGATTTTTTTTAAAATAGGGTATATTTGTATTTTTTGTACGTGGATATAGGCTAAGGCCTCCCATTTTTTGAGATATTCCTACCCAATGTTAGTCACCAACCCATGGCCTATTAGTGTTAGTCATGGGGTGGAACTCTCTACTTACTGCTGGATTGGAAGGCACCCTAGTGGGAGGCATTGTTTTAGTGTAGTATTAAAGATTTAATTTTATTTTGGATGGTGTTTGGTGATAGTGGTCATGTGAGGACAACTTTATGAATTTAGGGAGACATTGTCAGGTGGTCTTAGGTTTTTTTATCGAACTAGGGATACCCACATCTGCGCGGTGGTTGATGTATCCCAACATATGAACTCTAATAACCCATTGTTAATCTAGACCTCAATAATATTGGTTATAGGGTACAAGTAAGTTAGTGCATGCATCGTATAATGGCCAGTTTTTATTTTCATCCCCATACCATGTCATATCATCTAGATATACTCTAATCCTTTTGGATACATTATATAAAATGAATAATGATACACTATAATAGTTTTCTTGTGTTCCTATGCATGGTTATGACAATGCCATCTATATGGTTTATCCTATCATCATTAATTATTGAGTGATGCAACATTTTTTTGAGACTTTCGGTGAAAGGTGATCTATTGTGGATACATTATCAAATTTTATCCCTAAGGAATACAATATAGAATCTCCCAGGATATGTCTTGAGGGGACTGTAGGAGAAGTTCAAAACTATCATTTTTTATTTTTGATATATATATATATATATAAAATAAAATGGATATTTTATGATTTTTATGAAAATATTAAAAAATAAAATGAATTAAATATAAAATGAAACAAAGTGTCTTTGTTATCAAAGAAATACATATACTGAAAAGATTTATGTACCACTTTTTTAAACAACAATACTGGAAAAGTTTCAACCCTTTAGACACTCCCTTATTCCTTATTAATATTACTATTAACTAATAATATTTCTCAATATTCACATAATGTCCTCATATTTAATACTGAATTCTTCTAGAATATCATAAAAAAACTCAGTATTATTATGGTTACTCCAATAGACGTTATTCAACTACTTAAAAACTTATAATCAATGAAACCTAATTGAAATATATTTACTTAAAGAAAATTACTAACATAATAAATTTAAATAGTGAAATCCATTATTTTACTTTCTAGATTGAATTACTTTCCAAAATAGATTACAATAAAGTGTAATCCAGAAATAAAAAAATCATCTTCATTCAAGAAAATAGTTTCTTAAAAAATTTAAAAAATTAAAATAAAACTTCAAACTCATATGGGAGTGGTCCCCGGTTCGACACTTCCAACATTTTCTTGGTTTTTATCCAAGTATGTCTAAATCATCTACTATATTCTTTTTTCTTCTATCTATACCTTTTTTATTTCATGGAACTACTATAGTAATGTGTATATACATGTGAATATCTAGCCTCAATCCCCAATTTTATTCATTCTTCATAGACTCCTTATACTTCTATGATGGAGGGGAAAATATTTAAATGTGATGATAGACTTAAAGTTTTTCATGGGGAACTAGTTATAGAAGAAAAATTCTCCCTCAATCATAATCCAGGGGACATCAATAGTTCCTCATTTGAAGGAGACAGTAATAAAAAATATTCACACACAATATGATTTTAATTATCCTCTGAATTCTTCTATGAATATTGAATCTTAATCTCCCCTTTAAATGATATAATGAGGCCAATATGTGGGGACATTGTAACACCCTGACCCCAAAAGCTCAAAGACATTGCATTATTTAAATACATTGGCATGATTTCATGAAATCAAATCTCAAAGGACTGATCAATTTAGAAGTTTTGGAAGATAGATTACATACATGAACTTCACACTACAATTTCTAACATCAAATACAACATAGAAAATCATTTTATAACACCATTATTACCATATATTAACCCTACATATCAATCATAAAACACTTCTTGGCATCCTAGGAAAATAAAACATAAGAAATGGGTGAGCTCAGATTCTCAGAAAGGATAAAAATTATAGAGAAAGCTATCAAAAATAGGCATAAAATTTTAAGGAAAGGTACAAAGATAAAAATATCCTTTTAAAACAATATATTCAGCCTAATATAGCAATAATATATCAAATAATTCCATTTAAACATTCCCAAGGATATTATAATAGTTGAATAATCACATGTAAAATCTATAAATAATCGCACAATGAGGGAATGCATAATGCCGGTGAACATAACCAATATGTCAAGGCCTCATGCCAAGACCATACAGAAACAATCTGTCAATGCCTTATGCTATGAAACTAATTTGTCTCATATAACCTACCATTGAATAAAGGGGATATAATAAGCCCTTCCTATCACTTACTAAGTCAAATTCCTTCCTTATATGAAAATTTTGAAACAGAACATTAACATTCATATTAAAACTAGCATACATAAAGTTAATACTTTACCCATAAACCATGAATGATATAAAAAAAAAATCCATAGTCAAAAATATCATAAAACATTCAACACAATATGGATGTTTTTATCCATATAAATCAACTTCAAACAAGCCTAAAATACAACAAAGGATGCTAACATAGATGGAAATAATTTAATAAATTCATTAAAACTCTTTGAGGGAAATATCCCTTTTACTTTGAATCATTTAAAAGCCATGAAATTTTAAAATAAAACATTTATTTTGAAAACAAACTTGTAACATTGTAAGGGAATATTCCAAATGTTAAGGAGACATAAAGGAAGAAAATATCTTCTCGCACTGTATATATTAAAAAACATTCTATCCATAATTTTTTGAAAAGGCCAAAAAGTTTATTATTTGGAAAACGACCGAAATTTTTCTTTAAAAACATTTGAAAAAAATTAAAAAAGGGTAAAAATGAGTTTAAAAATCCATAGGATAATAGTAAAACATTTTATTAAAACATTTTAGAAACATGGACATGGATAATAAATATTTCCCACCAGATACTTACGTATCAGCAACCTCAAAAAATAATGAGATTGTGAAATTAACCCTTACCTCACAATTTTCTTTAGTCGAGGGAGAGTTAACATAATGTATAATGATTAGAGTATGTTATTAAATTTTAAATTAACCAAATAAATTTTTATGATATCATATATGATCCTATTATATCATATTAACAATAATATTTCAGTATTACGATTATTTCAAGTGTTAACTGCATGATTTTCCTATGCATGTTTCATAGTGTAAGTCATGTTTATTATAAATAGGATATATTTTATTCATATCCAGAATGATATTAAATTCATAAATATTATATTTACTCATAAATTAATTTTATAATCATCCTTGAATGGTTAATTTGGAGAATGAATCTTATTGTGTCGCGGAGATGGTAGACCATACATACGCATGAGTGATGATATCATACTTTAATGGTTAAATGGTATGGAAATAGAAGTTATAATAATTATAAAAAATAATAATAATGTTGTATTAATTATTTATATCTATTATACTCATCATTATACCCATCAAAATAAATTAGTATTGAATAATAAATTACACAACGACGTGGAGATGATAAGTCTTATGTATGCACACATGGTGATATTTTCATTAGTAGGATGGATAAAAGATGAAATATTATTGTCCCAAAATTTTAATAACATATCAGAATTTATATGGTACTGGTGATATTATTTTATTATTGAAATAATAAAGAAATAATAAGTAGAATAAGAAAAGAACATTGAAATAGGAGATAAAATCATTAACTCTTCTTAGGGTGTATCCTTTTAATTTGCACAAAATAAATCCTTAAGTTTGTTTTCTTCCAAAAGGTTTGTCTCTTGGATGGATTTAGGTATGTTTTGATAATATTTTGTCAGTTTTTTTCTGAGACAAATGGATTTGGAGGTGTGAATAAAAGACAAGGAGAAGTTCCCTTTAATAAGGGAGGTGAGGGCCACTTTTGGAAAATTGTGAAATATTATTTTATTATAAATTGGTTTTATAATTATAATAGATAAAAAGTGATATATTTCGAGTATAATATGAGTATGAGTCTAAATACTCTTAACTAATAGGTTTTAGACAAGTTTATTTCACAAATATGACATTCTCTTTTGGATATAACCCTTAGAAAAATAAGTTAACTCCTACCACGTCTTTTTGTATTTTTAATAAATATGGTTAATATAGTTACTATAAAATTACAAAAGAAACTCAAGTGTATCATTAATGACATGTTTAACACTATATAAGTAAGTTGGAAGAATATTATATTTTTATGACTATTATATCATTTAATAAAATAGTGTTTTTTTTAAACCCCATTTTTTTCCATTTTGACACTATTTAGTAATCAATTTCTGTTAAAGTCATAAAAACTTGATTATTTCAAAAAATAATCATTAAATAATATTTGAAATTTCATAGTAATCCATGACATTCATGGATGGCATGAGATATTTCAAATAATACTTATTTTAATATTTATAATATCATTTCATTGCTTCCTTTATTAATTAGGTAATCACTACATCATCTTTATGTCATAAATTTATTTATTTATTTAATGTCTAAAAATTATAAATAAAATAAAATCATATAGGAAATATTATTATATTTATAATTTTTAGTTATTTTTAAAGATAATAGTTATATAACTCTGTAATAAAATTGTTTTAGTAAAAAGATACAAGTTAATTTTATATTTCTCTTTACTTTTAAGTAATTATTATAACCTATCATTATCACACTCAATTGGCTCCCAAATACAAAAAAATCGGCCTAAATTTTTTTGGGTCACCCATGACTCGTCCAATATGATTAGGACAGGTTTTATGGTAGTTTTATATTATTATAATGTTATTTTTACCTTTATTTACCAAATTTAACCTGTAACCGTGGTAAATATAAATAATTATTGAAGTTACAATTAATAATGTCAAAAATTAAAAGGTTATTATTTAAAAAATTTGTACCTTATGATTTCAAATATGGAATCCATTTTTCCAAATTTAAAACAAAAAAGTTTCAGTAATTAATTTAAAATTAATTCCTATTGTGAAAACCAGAAAGCGGGTTTTTAAGAAGTAAAAGCTATCAGAAGATTGACCTGTGTTTATGTCCAATTTAAATGTGAAATTACTTAAAATGATCAAAATTGGATTAAATGATAAAAAAATATAAAAATTAAACCTTAAAACTAATTAAAAATATAATCTAAATATATAAATAATTTATATAAAAAAGAAGTTTTGAATTAAAATGCAGTATTTTTCACTATTCATTAAAATATGAATGTTATAAAAAAATATCAAAAAATTATTTAAAAAAATTATTTATATCTCTATTATAAATAATAAGTTTATTTTATCAAATTTAATATACAAAAGTGTCAAATATTAGATTTAAAAAGGGTTTTTGATTAAAAGGTCTTAAAATTTCATTTTTTGTAAAATACTTCTTTTATCTAAAAAAATAATTTGTTCTTATATTACATCTATGAAAAAAATAATATGAATGTTAAAGTAATATGGAATATATAAAATTTAAAATTTTGTTAATACTATTTTTAACATCTAATTTAACAACTAGTTTATATATAATATTAAATAATAATATATTATTAATATACTGTTGTTCTGTAAAAATGGGCGTTGCATATAACAGAAGCCAACTCATTACTGTGTGTAGCGTAAGATTAACATGGTACTGTATAAAAAAAGTAAGAAGTAAAAATAATTTAGGGTTTGACATTTCAAAATATCTTTTTTGAAATACCCCATCAAAAAATGGATTAAAGACACCACCATTTAAAAATAAATAAAGAGAAGTATGAAGGTTACCAAAAATAACATATTCTACCGTCCCAGGTAAAAAAACATAGACATGAAAGAAAAATCTTAACATTAAGTTCTGAAAGAGAGTGATATTGAACTTGATGAGGAAAAGTTAAGAATCACAAAGCTATAAATCTGTGATGATCTAGGGGACCATTTGATTCATTGAAAATAGGAATAGTATAGATTTTTTGGTTTTAGGATCTTTTCCCTTGAGTTGAAAATTTAATTTACTTTAAAGACTAAGAATAAAAGGAAGAATACTTAATTAACATGTAGAGTTTCATCCTTTACCTAATTTCTATAAAAAACTCATCTTTCTCTCTAAAAGATTATAAAATTCAGAAATATTCTAATTATCTTAATGATATAAAATTCGAAAAATGAACTTATAATCCACCTATCATACCATTTAAAATAATCTACATTATACTAACCATGACATCACATAGGCCAATGGTAGGTGATGCACCCTTATCGCCCTTCAGTTGTGGGTTCAAGTATTGCGGCTTTGTCGGATGCGATGAGTTATTACCCAACCCGCATGTTGTCCTTTTCTTAAAACTATATTATTATAAAATTACGAAAATAATCTTAATAAATGTTTTAAACATAAAAAATACTATCAAAATTGAAAATCAATCCATTCCAACCTTTAAAGTTATCCAAAGTACTTCTGTCTAAACTCTATCTAAAAGGTCTCTTAATTTCCCAAATCAATTGTAACATCGGATTCCCCAAACAACGTAATATTGTTCTTATTTTCACATACTGAATATATGATTACCTTCATAAAATTAAAACCTTAATTTAAAAAATTATTTCATTATAATCCTTATATATATCGCAATATTCTTATAACCAGAATATAATTTTTGAATCCAAAAACACAAATACATTAATTTTTCAAGATCAACCATTGTGACAACATAAGCCTAAACATGATCCATTTTCTTTTTTTTTGAGCTATATTTCCTTGATGATTTAAACAATAATTTTCATTATATCCCATATCTTTATTATTATATCATTGCACGGATTATTTCTTTCCCTTACACTCATGTGCCTGGTGACCTTTTTCTCCACACTTATAACAAACTCGAGTTCCTTTTATGCCAGTACCAGGGTGTTTCTTCCCAAAAATATCATATAAGGGAAAATGATTCTTTAAATTTTTAACTCTATCCATCTCTTGATCCACTGTTCTATTATTTACTTTCTTTACTTTAATGTCAAAAGGCATAGAGAATTCCTTTTCCATCTTAATAGCGCATGATGCTATATATTCATATAGTGAAAAAGATTGTGAGACCAATGCCCGTCGGAGGAATGGTTCTAAACCATCAAATAATCTGTCAATATTACTTCTTGGGTTACATATGTAGTCTTCAGAATTCTTTGCTAACCTTATGAAGTTATCCTCATACTTTGAAACATTATCATTCTCCTATTTCCTCAGACTCAATAATTTCCTTTCCGTACAATCTTGCTGTTCATGAGGAAAGTATTTCTCTTGGAAAAGATCTTTAAAATCCTTACATTACATATTTGATACTTCTTCATACCCATTAGTGTTTTGAATTAATGGCTACCATTGATCTACATCTCCTTAGAGACAGTAAAGTGCCATGGAAACTTTCTCCCTTTCGTTATTTCCCAAAGAAATAGTTATTATCTCTAAGGAAAATATCCATTGCTTAGCTAAAAATGGATTTGTAGTACCAATTAGTGATGAAGATTGTTTTTTCGTGAAGTTTTATGACATTGATCCAATAAATTCTAGATCATGGTGTTCTATATGAGTATGGCTGTTATTCATAACTTGAGTCAGGTTCCCCAGTACAGTTATAATCTTTTCAGTACCGGTTCCATCACCAGATCCACTATAATTATATTGAATAGTAGGGAAATCCCTACATGGATTACGTGCATTGATAAAATTTACATTTATTTTCACTAGATGGAATTTCTAAACAATGGAATACACTACATTATGTTATAAATTATAATTCATATTCAAAACTAATAAAATACTTAACCTAAATTTAAAAATTTCGGCTTATCTAATTCGTAATCATAAACAGGGTTTATTTGAGGACATCACTAATCCCAAATGCATCATAATGGTCTGTAAATAAAATATGAATTTTCTTAGGCATATCGCCAGGAGTGTCAAACCAGTTGCGTAGTAGGCCCATTATCATGTACAAGGTTACCCAGAGTGAAGCTCAGAACACCTTGTCGGAGTTTTCACCCCTAGGTACATCTGTTCCAGAACCACATCCACTTGTAATATCCAAAAATATATTTATAACCTGTAATATCAATTTAATATATAATTTTCCAAAATTATAGTGGGTTCTTCTATACTTATCCTCGAATTCTATCTGAGGGTTATGATCCTTAATCTAAGTTTTCAAAATCGATTTCCAAGGTTGTTTATAATCTTTATCTAATACTAACTGTAATACCCGAACCCTAGAAGATAAGAGCTAGTGAATTATTTCAATACATTGGCATTATTATAAGGAATAAAATCCCAAAGGACTGATTAGTTTAGTAGTTTTTGAAGATATATTACATAGATGAACTTTACATTACGATTTCTAACATAAAATACAACATAGATAATTATTTGAGAATTCCATTATTCCCCTAGATTAACCCAAAATATTAGCCATAAATCACTTCATGGAGTCTTGGGAAAATAAAACATAAGAAATGGATGATCTTAGATGATCAGTATGGATAAACAATATAAAAAATGCTATCACAAATAAGAATTAACTTTTAAGGAATGGTAAAAAACAAAAACACAATCCTTTTAAAACATTATATTTTTCATAATATGAAAAGAATAAATCAAATAATTCCATTTAAACATTGACATGGATATTATACTAGTTTAATAATCCCATGTAAAATCAATATCTAATCTCATAATGAGGGAATGAATAATGATGAAGATCATAACTACAATATGAAGGACTTGTGCCAAGACAATATGAAAAAATTGTGTCAAGGCCTTGTTCCCAGATGCTAGTTTGACTCATGAGAGATACCTGTGTGTTGAGGGGATATATGAGGGCCCACACATCACTTAATAATTCCAATGCATTCCTCATATGAAAACGTTGAAATATAACATAAAAATTCATATTAAAACTAGCATATGAAATATTAATACTTTAACCATAAACCATGAATGGTATAAAAATATCACATCCATAGTAAAAAATGTCACAAAACCTTTAATATAATATGAAATATTGTACCATAATAAATCAACTTCAATGAAGAATAAAATCTAAGAAATTATGTTGACATAAATGAAAAAATTTAATAAATTTACTAAAACTCTTTGAGGGAAATATCTATTTTTTACATTAAATCATTTAAAACCCATGAAATTTAAAAAAAATTCCTATTGAAAATAACCTTTTAAGTTTTTAAGGGAAGATTAAAAAATTTAGGGAAAAATAATGATGGAAAATATTCACTTGTGCCATATAAGTTAAGAAACATTATTTCCTTAATTTGTCGAAATGGTCATAAGGTACCTCATTTGGAAAATGATAGAAAGATTCCTTTAAAAATCTTTTTTTAAAAGTAAAATATTGTTAAAAATTACTTTAAACATCTATATGATAATATTAAAACATTTTATGAAAACATTTTTAGAAAAATGGACATGGATGATAAATATTTCTCGGTAGATTCTTATATATCAACAACCTCAGATAATAATGAGATTGTAGAATTAACCATTCCCTAGTACTTTCCTTTAGTTGATGGTTAGTTAAACTTTTTTATATTGATTAAAGTATATAATTAAAATATAAAAGATCCATATACATATTTATGATATCATATATGATTCTATTATATTGTTTTTTTAATAATATTTCAGTATTACCATTATTTCGGGTGTTAACGACATTGTTTCCGATTCATTTTTTGTATTTTAAGTCATATGTTTTATGAATAAGATATATTTTATTGATAGAAATAATGATATTAAATTCCAAAATATTATATTTATTTATCAAATTAATTTTATAATCATTATTTAATGGTTAATTTAGAGAATGAATCTTATCGCGTTGTAGAGATGGTAGGCCATACGTACACATGAGCGACAAAATCATTCCTTTAATGGTTAAATGGTATGGAACTGAATGGTATATTAAATATAAAAAATAATAATGTGTTATTATTCATTATTTATATCTATTATACTCATCATTATACCTATCCAAATAAAGTAGTGGTCAATGATAAATTACACCCTGATGTGGAGATGGTAAGACATATGTATGCACACCAGGTGATATTATTATTTGTAGGATAGATAAAAAGAGGAATATGGTTGTCCCATAATTTAAATAAAATATCAGAATGTATGTGGTACTAAAGATATTATTTTATTGTGGAAACAACATAGAAATAGGAAGTATAAGAATAAAATAACTTTGAAAGAGGTGATAAAATGATTACCTCTTCTTCAGGTGTCTCCTTTTGATTTGCTCAAAAGGACTCTTTAAGTTTGTTTTCTACCCAAAGTGTGAACTCTGGGATGAAGTGAGGTAATTTAGGAGAATATTTGGGTAGGGTTTGGAAAAGTCAAAGGGATTTGAAGGTGTGAATAAAACAGAAACATAAGTGACCTTTTATAAGAGAGGTGAGGGGACCTTTTGGAAAATCTTCAAATATTATTTCATTATAAATTGATTTTGGAATTATAATATCTCTAAAGTGATATATGTAAAGGATAAGATAATTATTGGATGAAATAATATCCACTAATAGGTTTTAGACTAGTTTATGTCAGAAATTTTACCTTATCTTTTGGATATATCCCTTAGTAAAATAAGTTAACTCTTACCATATCTTTTTGTATTCTTATACTATATGGTTAATATAGTTAGTATAAAATTTCAAGAGAATATAAAGTAGACCATTAATGAAATTTATAGAACTATATAATTTTGTAAGTCTACAACTTTATTTTTATTGAAATTATATCATTTAATCAAATAATGTTGGTTTTTAAAACACATTTATGTCAATTTTGAAACTATTTAGTAATTGATTTTTGTTAAAATCATAATAAATTGATTCCTTAAAAAAATAATTGAATCATATTTAAATTGTTATAGTCATCCATAAAATGTTTGGATGGTATGAAATATTTAAAATAATATTTCTAATATCATTTAATTAATTTTTTATTAATAAGGTAACCACTAAATCATCATTATTTCGTATATATATATATATTTAATGTCTACGAATTATAAATAATATACCATGATGTAGTAAATAATTTAAGCTATCTAATTACTATTTATAATCAAAGATATCTATTATATAACCTTGTATTATAATTGTTTTAGAAAAAATACATGTTTATGTTATATTTCTCTTTACTTTAAATAAATTATTATAACATGTCATCATCACACCCAAGTGGCTCCCAAATACAAAAAATTCAGCCTAATGATTTTTTGGTCTCCCATGGCTCATCCAATAAGATTTGGTCACTTGTTAGGGTAGTTTTATATTATTATAATATTATTTTTAACCTTATTTATGTAATATACCCTTTAACTATGGTAAATAAAAATAATTACTGAAGTTACTATTCATATTTTCAAAAAATTAAAGGTACCTATTTACATAATTTGGACCATATGATTCCAAATATGGAATAAATTTTTGCTAATCCTAAACACAGAATTTTTAGTAATTAATTTAAAATTAATTCTTGTTTGAAAACTAGAAAGAGGGGTTTTAAGAAGTAAAAACTATCAAAAGATTGACATGGATTTATGTCCAATATAAATGTTAAATTACTTCCAATGATAAACATTGGATTAAATTATAAACATATAATACAATTAAACTTTAAAACCAATTAAAAAGATAATCTAACTATAAAAACAATTTAGATGAAAAAGTAGTTTGGAATTAAAAGTCATAGATTTTCACTATTCATTAAAATATGAAAGTTATCAGAAAAACACCAAAATTTTATCCAAACTAAATATTTATGTCACTCTTATAAATGATAAATTTATTTTGTCAAATTTAATATATAAAAGTTTCAAATATTGGGTTTAAAGAGGCTTCTTTATTAAAAGGCGGTAAAGCAACATTTTTTGAAAAACACTTCTTTTATCTAAAAAATATTCAATTTGTTTTTATATTATATCTAAGAAACACATAATATGAATTATAAAATCATATAGAATATATAAAATTAAAGATGTTTTTAATACTATTCATAAAATTGTATTTAAAAGCTAGGTTATATATCATATTAGATAATAATTTTTTTTAATTTACTATTGTTCGGTTAAATTGGGTCTTTCATGTAATGAAAACCAACTCATTGTTGTTTATAGCGTAAGATTAACATGGTATTGTGTAAAAATAAATAAAGAAATAATATTAAGTTTATTCAGAAATTAAAATATTATAAAGTCTTGGTTGTTACATTCTCCCTTGTTTCAATAAATTGTGTCCTTGCAATTTAAACTCGGTATTGAAAACTTGGGGTTTGACATTTCAAAATATATTTTTTGAATTCCCACATCAAAAAATGTATTAATTAGACCACAATTTTAAAATAAAGAAAAAGAAATACAAAGGTTACTATAAATAACACATACTAGGGTTCCATGTAGAAAAACATGGACATGCAAGAAAAATATAACAATCAAGTTCTAGTGGAGAGTGATAAAGAACTTGATGAGGAGAAAGTTATCAATCACAAAGATATAAATTTAAAATTAGCTAAAGTACCATATGATTCATCTTAAATAGAAATATGATAGATTTTTTTGGTTTCAAGATTCTTTCCCTAGTGTTGAAGAATTAATTTACTTTATATACTAAGAACACAAGGAATAATACTTAATTAACATGTAGAGTTTCGTCCTTTATCAAATTTCTACAACAAACACATATTTCTCTCTAAATGATAATAAAATTCAGAAATATCATATTTATCTTAATCATATGAGGTTCCAAAAATGAACTTATACTTCACCTATTGTACCATTTAAAAACTAAACTACATTATACAAACTGGGACAGAACGTAGGACAGTGGTAGGTGATTCACCCTTATCGCCCTTCAGGTGCAGATTCATGTCTCACAGCCTTTCCAGATGTGAGGGGTTATTTCCCAATCTATGGGTTGTCATTTTCTTAAAAATATTTTATTATAAAATTCCAAAAATAATCTTAGGAATTTTTTTAACCTTAAACAATAATATACACATTTCAACTTAAGCCATTCCAAACTTTAGATTTATCCAAAATACTTCTATCCAAACTTTTTCAAAAAGGTATATAAATTTCCAAAATCAATTGTAACATCAGATTACCCAAACAATGTAGTGTTTTTATTATTTTCACATACTGAATATATGATTACCTTAATCATATTATAACCATAATGAAAAAATAGTACTGATGTAATATCCTTATATATATCACATTATTCTTATAAGGAGAATACATTTTTTGAATCCAAAAACACAAATACATTATTTATTCAACTTAGACCATAGTAACAACATAAGATTTATTTTGATACATTTGCTTCTTCTGAGCTATATTTCCTTGAAGATTTGGAAAATAATTTGCGTAATGTCTCATATCTTTAAAATTATTTCATTGCACAAATTCTTTCTTTCCTATTCAATCACGAGCCTCTTGACCTTTTTATTAACACTTGTAACAAACTCTCATTCCTTTCAGGAAAGTACCTGGTTATTTCCTCCCCTAGTTATCACATAAGGGAATATCATTATTTCCCTTTTTAAATTTATCCATCTCTTTATCCACTCTTATATTCTTGTATTTCTTTACTTTAATGGCATAAGAGTTAAAAAAATTACTTTTCCATCTTGATAGCACAGGAGACTATATATTTTTATGATGAAAAATATTATGAGACCAATGCCTATTAGAAGAATGATTTTAAACCATAAAATAATAAATCAATATTACTTATTGGTTTACGTATGTAGTCTGCAACATGTCTCACTAACCTTGTGAAATTAGACTCATACTTTACAAAATTTTCATCCTCATTTTTCCTCATACTCAAAAATTTCTTTTCCATATCTTCTTGATATTCATGAGGAAATTATTTCTTTAGGAAAGGTTATTTAAAATCCCAATATTCCATATTGTCTACTTCTTCATCTTCTTTCATGTTTTGAATTAATGACCACCATTGATTTTCATCTCCTAAGAGATTGTGAACTTCCATGAAATTTTTTCCCTTTTTTACGTCCCAAAGAAAGAAATATTTTCTTTATGGAACTTATCTATTTTTCAGATACAAATGGATTGGTAGTTCCATTTAATGTTATAGGTTGTTGTCTCCTGATGTGGTTTAATATTTAAACTCCACGTTCGAGATCAGGGTGATCCATACAGGTAAGGTTATTATTCATAACCTGAGCCAGCTGTCCCGATACAGTTATAAGATGTTCAACAACATTTTTATCACCATATCCAGTATAATTATCTTGAATATGATAGAAATATCTATATTGATTATGTTCCTTGATACATTTTCCATTCCTTCCACTAGGGTATATTTCTAAACAATGTTATACACAAGATTAGTTCATGATTCATAAATCATAATTCCAAACTCATAAAATACTTAACACCAATTTAAAATTTTATGAATATCTAATACGTAATCGTAAACATGGTTCCTTTGAGGACATAAATAATAAAAAACCATTCATAATGGTTTTTAAATAAAATATGAATTATCCTTAGAATATCCCCTAGGAATATCAAACTGGGGGCATAGTAAGGCCCGTTGTCCTATACCATGTTACCTGGAGTCAAGCTCAGAACACCTTGTTGGTGTTTTAACCCCTAGGTACATCTGTGCTAGAACCAAATCCACTTGTAGTATCTAGACATAGATTTATTTCTTGGAATATCCATGTAATCTCTATATTACCAAAATTCTAGGGGGTCATTCTATACTTATCCTCAAAGTCTATATTAGGGTTATGATCCCTAATCTAATTTTTCTAAATCTATTTCCAAGGTAGTTTCTAAACATTATATGATACCAACTGTAACACCCTGACTCCTGATTATTAGAGCCAATTCATTTTTTTAATACATTAGAATGATTATAAGGAATCAAATCCAAAAGGTTAAATCAATTTAGAAGACTTGGATGATAGATTTCATACATGAACTTTACATTAAAATTTCTAGAATAAAATCCAACATAGATAATCCTTTGGGAACACCATTATTACCCTACTTTAACCCTTGATATCAATCATTAAACTATTATTGACATCCTGGAAATTAAATCATAAGAAAGGGGTGATCACAGATGCTCATAAAGGATAAAAAATATACCAGAATCTATCGTAAATAGTCATAAACTTTTAAGGCAAGGTACAAAACTAAAAAAAATTCCTTTAAAACATTATATTTAGGATTATATGGAAATTAAAAATAAAATAATTCCATTTAAACATTCACATGGATAATATACTAGTCGAATAATCACATGTAAAATCAATAACTAATCTCATAACGAGGGAATTCATAATGCCGGATATAATAAACACTACCTCCTGGTCTCGTACCAAGACCATACACAAATTGTCTATCAAGGCCTTGTTCCAAGACACTAGTTTATGCCATGAGACATACCAATGCATCTGGGGGCTATAACAGTCCTCACCCATTAGGTACTAAGCCCAATATATTCCTCAAATGGAAAGGTTGAAACATAAAATAAACATTCGTATTAAAACTTGTAAAATAAATGTTGATACTTCAACCATAAATCATTAATGGTATAAAAATTGAACATTCATAGTAAAAAATATCACAAAACCATCAATAAAATATGGATGTTTGTATCATAATAAATAAACTTCAAACAAGAATAAAATCCAACAAAGGATGTTGACATAGATGAAAATAATTTAATAAATTCATTAAAACTCTTTAAGGTAAATATTACCTTTACTTTAAATCATTTAAAATCCATGAAATTCTAAAATAAAACATTTATTTTGAAAATGGCTATGTAATATTTTAAGGTAATATTCAAAATGGTAAGGTGAAATAATGGCGGAAAATATCCACTCATGCCGTATAAGTAAAAAACATTGTTTCTATAATTTGTCGAAAATGCCATAAATTACCTCGTTTGGAAAAGGACTGATCCTTTAAAATAAATTTCATAAAATGTAAAACATGGGTAAAAATGACTTTAAAAATTCATAGGGTAATAGTAAAACATTTTATAAAAACATTTTCAGAATCATGGACATGGGTGACAAATATGTTCCAGTAGATAGTTACATATCCACAACCTCGAATAATAATGAGATTGTTAAATTAACCCTCAACTTGTGCTTTGCTTTAGTAGAGAGTATATTAACCTACTTTTTAATGGTAAAATTATGTTATTAAATTATAAAAGAACCATATCCATATTTATGATATCATATATGATCCTCTTATATTATTTTGTTAATAATATTTTAGTATTACCATTATTTCGGGTGTTAACTGCTTCGTTTTCTTATGCATGTTTCATCATGTTGGAATTGTTTATTATGAACAAGATATATTTTATTTATATACATAATAATATTAAATACATAAATATTATATTTACTTATAAAATTAATTTTACAATCATTCTAGAATGGTTAATGTGGAGAATGAATCTCATTGTGTCGTGGAGACGGTAGGCCGTACATACGCATGAGTGATGATATCATTACTTTAATGGTTAAATTGTATATAACTGGATGGTATATTAATTATAAAAAATCCTAATAATATAATATTCATTATTTATGTCTATTATACTCATCATTATTTCCATCCAAAAAAATAGTGTTTAAAAATAAGTTACACCACGACGTGGAGACGGTAAGCAGTACCTACAGACACATGATGATATTATTATTCGTAGGATGAATAAAATGGGGAATATGGTTGTAATATAACTGTAGTAATATATAATAATGTATATGGTGTTGGATATATTATTTTATTATGTAAACAACAAAGAAAGTGTAATTAGAATAAGAGAATAACTTTGAAAGAGGTGATGAAATGATTACCTCTTTTTTAGGTGTCTCTTTTTGATTTCAAAAAATGACTTATTTTATTCCAAATGTGTGGCCTCTAGGATGAATTGAGGGATTTTTATAGGATATTTTTTGGGGTTTTTTGAGCCAAATCGATTTTTAGGGGTGAATAAAAGAGAAGGATAAGTGCCCTTTTATCAGAGAGGTGATGGGAACTTTTTGAAATTCCTGAAATATTATTTTATTATAAATGGAGTTTAGAATTATAATAGATAAAAAGTGATATATTCAGAGAATTAGATGATTATGGGTATAAATCCTATGAAACAGTTGGTTTTATACAAGTTTAGGTCACACATTTAACCTTATCTTTTGGATTTAATCCTCAGTAAAATAAGTTACTTTTACCATGTATTCTTGTATTTTCATACTATATGGTTAATATAGTTTCTATAAAATTCAATGATAAACTCAAGTAGATAATTAATTAAAATTTTAACATTATATAAGTCCTTGAAAAAATCTTATATTTTTATGACTATCATATCATTTAATAAAATAGTATTTGTTTTAAAACTCATTTATGTTAATTTTGACACTATTTAGTAATTGATTTTTTAAAGTCATAAAAACTTTATTCCATAGAATAAAAAGAATATACTAATATTGAACATGACATAGTCGTCCAAAAATTCATATATGGCAAGAAATATCTTAAATTATATTTACTTAAGATTAATAACATCATTTAATTGATTCTTTTATTGATAAGGTAATCACCCCATCATCATTATGTCATAAATAAAGTTATTTATTTAATGTATAAAAATTTTAAGTAAAATAAAATGATGTAGGAAATATTTTTATCTTTCCATTGACTATTTATTGTCAAATATATGAGTTATATTCCTCTATATTAAAATTGCTTTAGTGAAAGGATATTTTTTTAGTTATATTTCTCTTTACTTTAAATTAATTATTATAAAATGGTTTTCCATTAAAAGGCAGATAAACTATATTGTTTGAAAAATACTTCTTTTATATGAACAAATTGAATTTTTTCTTATATTATGTCTAATAAACACATTAGATGAATTGTAAAATAATATGTAATATATAAAATTCAAAATGTGTATAATACTTATCATAACATCTAATTTGATGGCTAGGTTATATATCCTACTAAATAATAATATTTTATTAATATACTATTGTTCGGTAAAATTGGGCCTTGTGTGTAACACAATAAAACTCATTGTTGTGTTTTTTTAAGCTTAACATGGTATTGTGTAAAAATAAAGCAAGAAATAAAATTAAGTTTATTCAAAAATTAAAAGTTTGTGAAGTCTTGGTGTATTTCAGCCAGTCAAAACATTTGTAGTGTAAATCTCTTTCTCTACTAATTTTTTAAATTTCCCAAAGATAAAATTCTCACGTGATAATCAAAACAAAAAATTATGATGGTATCCAATAACTTATGGTATATATTATTTTTAATGAAAAATAAGTCAAATGAGGGCTGGAAAACATTATATGGGAATTCTAGAATGTACTATATGATGAAACTATCTGATGGGAATCAAAATTCCTATGAGAATCTATAAAATTATCTTTTGGGATTGAAAAAAGTGATAAAAAATGGCAGTAAAAATCATAATAGATATTGAAAAATGTATCACAATATGAAAAAGTCTTTTGAGTGAGTGGAAAATAACTCTCGTGCCTAGTGAAAAAATCTCATTGTTTTAGAGAAGTCATATGAGAATGGTAAATATCTTACGGAATCTAGTAAATAATTACAATTTGAACTAAAATGAATGTAGAGACCCGTATCCTGACGTACATGGACATTACATTACTTTTGCGGAATACTTAGTACATAACAAAAACACACACACAAGGATCGTAGTAGTTTAGTGTCTTTGGAAACTCGGAATATAATCTTCTAATCGTGGTGAGAGATCTTCAAAATCTCCCATAAAGATCTTCCTTTTTTTTACCTAAAACCTTTCTTTATATCCTGGGGAAAAGAAAACATAAAAGGGTGAGCTCAAATGCTCAGTAAGGGTATACAAAAGAAATAAAAATCATATCATATCTTTTTTAAAATGATAACCTGCAAAAGAGATCATAATATCTTAACACGGAACAAATCATAGAAGTGAAAATGAGATCCCCATAATCATAACATAAAACTTGAAAACTTTGTGGCATGCACACATAATCATGGAAAATCATTTCTTGTTAGTCATGACTCATTGCCAAGACTATCTTAGTGGACAAAGTCCCTTTCTGAATTGAGTAACCCTTGTTTCAGTCCTGTTTCACTGAACCGGTATAACCTACCATTCCAGCCATGTCTATCTCATGAGATATAAAATCTTTACCCAATGCATTGGAGGGAGATATAGGTCCCACCCATCTTATAATGAATCCTTTCTTATGTGTGCCACATAATCATAAATCATACATCATCGCATAACCCATGTAATAAAAATGGGATTCTTAAACAACATGACATCATAAAACAATTCATATAAGATAAAGGAATTCATAAAAATGTTTCCATCACAACATAATCAAATCCATGTAATAATAGGGATAAAAACAGAACCCTTTATTATCTTAGATGGAAAATAATTTTGATAAAACACTTGAACTCCATTCTTGAGGAAAATATCCTTTCTTCTTCAAAAACATTTTTCCTTTCATAACATGTCATACGACTTTAAAATAAAAGAAGTTGATTAAAAATAAACTTGAAAACTTGTAAAGGAAGTTTCTTGGAAATAATGTTTTAAAAATCCATTCATACCATATAAGTTAAAAAAAACATTCTTCGTACTTTTGTCGGAAAAGTCAAAAAGTACCTCGTACGAAAAACGACAAAAGATTCCTTTCATACATATTACTAAAAACTCACCGAAGGGTAAAAATGGATTTAAAAAATTGTAGGTGGATGTAAATAATATTACATATTGATGAAACATGGATGTGGATGATAAAATACACCCCAGTAAGTACTTACGAATAAACAATCTCGGATAAAAATGAGATTGTGATATTTCCCTTACCTTAGGTCCGACTTGCTTTGTAAGTGTCCGAACCTCCTGTATAATGATTTAAATCATGTTATTGACTTATTCCAGAATCATATTCATTGTTATGATATCATATATGGTTCTCTTATGGATTTATATTACCCGGTCTTTTGTAAATTCATGTTAAAGTATCATTTTGGGTAAAATTGTCTTATTTGTCGTTCGTGTTTTTAACTTGTAATTATTAATATGATTACTTGGATCATGATTACTTATATCCAGAATGTAAAACATGATTTATATATAATATATATTCATAATATACATATATATATAATATATTGATAATGGAATGAAATACACCGTTCATGGAGACGGTAGTCCGTACGTACGCATGAACGCTGTTTTCGTTTCCTTATTGAATTGAATGGAATTAAGTAGATGACATACATATAAATATACATAAATCCAGTATCATTATTATGTCATATATTTCATTAGTACTTATTATATATGCTTTATAATCATTCATGAATGGTTAATGTGGAGAATGAATCTCATCGCGTCGTGGAGACGGTAGTCCATACGTACGCACGAGCGATGATATCATTCCCATGGTCGTGGAATTGTGTTAAAGTGTATGAATATTATTTCAGTATCAATATCACTTTATAATAATCATATATAGTTACTCATTACACCATTATACCCATCCTATTAAGGTGGTGGAGGAAAATAGATTACACCACGGCGTGGAGACGGTATTCCGTACGTACGCACGCGCAGTGATTTCATTTTTCCATAAGATGGATAGAAGGTGAATTAGGGTTGTTTCATACTTATAATAACATATCAGTATATGAGTGATACTGATGTTATTACTTCATAATGAAACAACCTAAGAAGAAGAAGTGGAAGAAGAAATAAAGATGAAAGAATTGGTAACGGTAATTACCTCTTCTTTGAAGCGCCTCTTTGAGACCTCCTCTTAGGGCACTAAAATTGGTCTTTGAGGAAGACCAGAACCTCTAGGATGTTTCTAGGGAAGTGGAGAAGAGATTTTGGCAGGGGTTGTCCGAGCTTGAGTGCTCAATTTGGTGTGAGGAGGAGGGGGAGGAGGTGCCCTTTTATAAGGGAGGAGAGGGGCACTTTAGGAATATCTCAAAATATTATTTTATATTAAGGTCAAAATCGGTTTATAATGGTTCCAAAGGGTCTTATTTCGAAGCTAAAGTGGGGATGGGTCGAAATACTATCAACCAATAGTATTTAGACAAGTTTAGGTTATTATTTTAACCTTATCAATTAGATTTAACTCTAAGTTAAATAATTTAACTTTTACCGTGTCTTTTTGTTTTCTTTCACTATATGGTTAATACACTTACTATAACATGCCAAACGAACCCCAAATTGTTTATTACTAATACATATATCCTTATCTAAGTCATTTGGCCGAACCTTAGATATTTAGGAATAAAATAACAATTAATAATATAATATTTGATTTAAAAACTATTTTGTGTCAATTTTGACACTATTTGATATATGATTTTTGTGAAAGTCATAACAGAATTATATGTTCGAACCAAGTTGATTAAATCAACACTAATATATCATAGTAACCTAGAAAATTAGTGGAATTCATAAAAAGTCTCAAATTACATTCATTTGAGCATTTATAACATCAATTATGTTAATATTTCCTTAAAAGGGTAATTACTGCATCATCGCTGTGTCATAAATAAATTAATTTATTTAAAGTCTAAAAATTATAAATAAAATATCATTATGTAGGAAATCTTTTTAGATTTCTAATGAATATTTACAATCGAATTTATCTTATGTACAACCCTATATTAAAAATGTTTTAGTAAATAAACTTTGATTTTTAACTCTTTTAACTCTTCTTTGAATTAAATAATAATAAATGTCCTAATCTAATCCAAGTGGGTCTAAATGGTCATATTATATTCATAAGGTTGTTTTTGGCCGAATTACACTTATCCAATAGAATTAGGACATGTTTTAGGGTAATAGTAATATCATATTTACCCTTAGTTACCCTATTTACTATTAACCGTGGTAAAAAAAAAGTAAAAAGTTACTATTCACCAAAAATTATTTTCATCTCATTGAACCACATTTTAGTCCTTGATATTAACCGTATCTGTCGGATTTTCGAAATTCCATTCACAGAAGTGGTAAAATTAAGTTTTATGCAAAATTCAGTTTTTAACCTACCACTTAGTAGTTTCACTATTCATCAAAAATTGATGTTTTTCAGAACAATGCCAAAATTTCATCCTAAGCTATATTTCATATTCCGAATTCAAAAATGAAGTCTATTTTACCATATTCATAACATAGATGTTGCATTAATTAATTTTATAATTAAATCCCGCTGTTAAAACAAATAGCGTGTTTTTAAGAGATAATAACTATCAAAAGATTGACACTAGTTTATGTCTGGTTTAAATGTGAAATTACATCCAATGACCAACATTGTATTAAATTGTAAAAATATATTCTAAATATACTTTAAAACAACTCAAATTAATAATTTATCTCTATTAATTATTTCGATTAAAAAAATTGTTTTTTAATTATAATTTAGTAATTTTCACTATTCATTAGAATATGAAAGTTATCCGAAAAGTAGAAAAATTTCACCTTAGGCTAAATTCGATACTCCGAATCCAAAAATGAAGTTCATTTTGAAAAATAAGATTTACAGAATTTCAAAAAGTGGTTATTACTATTCATAACGACTAGTTTTAATAATATTTTAATAGAATATCGTTGTTTAGTGAAACTCAGTATTGCGTACTACACACGCTATCGAGGAAGGTTGTGATTGCGTGTAATGCAAGGCAAGTCAAGGATGCGTGTTGTGCAAGCTCCTTTTGGTGTAGCGTACAACACAAGACATTAGTGAAATAAAAAGAATATTTTTCATAAAATCTCGGGCTGTTACATTCTACCCCCCTTAAAATGAATTTCGCCCTTGAAATTCGTTGGGGTTATAAATGGTTTACTATTCGAAAGTTTCTTTAATAGAAACCCACATCGTAAAAAGGAATACCAAAACATGGCTTTAAAAACTAACGTATGAAACGTAATGATTACCCAAATAAACTAATCACTGGGTTTCCACATAGGTGAAAATATGGATATGGAAGAAAAATCTAACTATCATGTTCTGATGGAGAGTGGTAGAGAACATGGCTATGGAAAAGCCAGTAATCACAAATCCATAGATTTGTGATGATATAAGGTACCATCTGATTCATTAGGTATAAGATCACTAGGACAACATTTTTGGTTTTCAAGATCATTTCCTTAAAGTTGAAATTTTGAATTAGAATAAATACTTACTTTATTTTGGTACAATCTCACTGTTGTTCGTGCCTTGAACAATTTCCACTTCATCTCTTAAATAAATGAAGTTGAATTTGTTATTAGTGAAGTGTTAGTAGATCATGTGATAGAATGACGGGTCATTCCATCTGTCTCAAACAAAAGGTTAGCAAAAATTATATGCATAAGTCGATCTATAGTGAGATTAATCATATATGGTTCCCAAAATGGACTTATACTTCATATATCATACTGCTTAATATAATAAAACTAGTTTCTACTAAACAGGGACTTCCTGTAGGCCAGTGGTAGGCGATAAAGGCCAGTCGCACTTCGGTTGTGGGTTCGATTCCCATAGCCTTGTCCGACGCGATGGGCTGTCGCCCGTCCTACAGGTTGTCCTTTTTCTAAAACTACATTACTATAACATCCTATCAATAATATCAAAAAAGAACTTCTTTAGGCTTATCCATAATACTGCAGTCCACTCTCATAATATAGTGAAAACAATTACCAGAGATTTAATACCATCGTTGATCCCCATAAGATATGTCTTGTTGGTCACATTCTAAACATTCAAAGTCCTTAATCATGTATTCTCTTGAATACCTTAGAGAAAACATGAATGCAGTTTAAAGTTAACACTTTCCACATACCAAAATCCTCAAAATTCTATATACTCAAACCATGATATCACTTAGTCCTTATATCAATCATGAGCTCATGAATATAATCAAACACCCCATTATCTTATTATTCCTTCATTGTGCGCATATCATCTAAATTCTAAAAATATCTGAATAACCTTTCATGGATACTGGTAACATTAATCAGACAACAATGTAACAATCCTTACATTTCTCTTTATTCCATAGTACCATGAGATTACTTATACAACATTACACATGATAAACATGTAATCATTCCACTACATTCTTAAACCATTGACCGAGATTCAAAAATTCTTTCATCTCACATATCATTTGTAGTCTCTTCATCATCATCCACATAAATACCACCCATATGACCATACTGATTCTCTTCATGAGTCTTTCCCTTAGGGAATTTGTTTGCATAATGCCCATACATTCCACATTTAAAACACTTAACCATTTTTGATGTCTTAGCAATACCATTATCCTCATCCATGGTGTTAACCGACCCTTTTCCTTTGCACTTACTTGCTTTGTGTCCTTCTTTTCCACACCCAAAGCATCTTCCAGTTCCCTTGAAACATTCTCCTTGATGCCTCTTCCCACATGATTTACATAGGGGAAACTGAACTTTCTTTCCTCTATGATCATCATGGAACTCCATCTTTCTCTTATTAGTCGAGTCAGGAAACTTACCAAATTTTACTTTATTGATCACATTATGAGATTGCTGATTCGGCATAATAATGATGTTTGGACTTCCAAATCCCATTTCATTTGGTTACTCATGAAAAATATCATTCCATTGTCCATCATTTCCTCCATTATCGTGAATCGCCTTGTTTCCAGCCATTTTCTAAAACCCAAAAAGAATAGTGTGAGAGGAAAAAATCATAATAAAGGGGGAGTAACTTAAATATCTAACATCTTTGGTTTAATCTAATATCGTTACCATAGTTCTAGGACTATATCCTATACGTATACTTATCCTTAGGGGCATCCCTAGACATACCTTATAAATATCTCTAGGGATCTCACTAACGTTTTCGCATCCTAGTTTCCAAAGGTTGACTAAACCTTTCCTCTGATACCAACTGTAGAGACCCGTATCCTGACGTACATGGACATTACATTACTTTTGCGGAATACTTAGTACATAACAAAAACACACACACAAGGATCGTAGTAGTTTAGTGTCTTTGGAAACTCGGAATATAATCTTCTAATCGTGGTGAGAGATCTTCAAAATCTCCCATAAAGATCTTCCTTTTTTTTACCTAAAACCTTTCTTTATATCATGGGGAAAAGAAAACATAAAAGGGTGAGCTCAAATGCTCAGTAAGGGTATACAAAAGAAATAAAAATCATATCATATCTTTTTGAAAATCATAACCTGCAAAAGAGATCATAATATCTTAACATGGAACAAATCATAGAAGTGAAAATGAGATCCCCATAATCATAACATAAAACTTGAAAACTTTGTGGCATGCACACATAATCATGGAAAATCATTTCTTGTTAGTCATGACTCATTGCCAAGACTATCTTAGTGGACAAAGTCCCTTTCTGAATCGAGTAACCCTCGTTTCAGTCCTGTTTCACTGAACCGGTATAACCTACCATTCCAGCCATGTCTATCTCATGAGATATAAAATCTTTACCCAATGCATTGGAGGGAGATATAGGTCCCACCCATCTTATAATGAATCCTTTCTTATGTGTGCCACATAATCATAAATCATACATCATCGCATAACCCATGTAATAAAAATGGGATTCTTAAACAACATGACATCATAAAAAAATTCATATAAGATAAAGGAATTCATAAAAATGTTTCCATCACAACATAATCAAATCCATGTAATAATAGGGATAAAAACAGAACCCTTTATTATCTTAGATGAAAAATAATTTTGATAAAACACTTGAACTCCATTCTTGAGGAAAATATCCTTTCTTCTTCAAAAACATTTTTCCTTTCATAACATGTCATACGACTTTAAAATAAAAGAAGTTTATTAAAAATAAACTTGAAAACTTGTAAAGGAAGTTTCTTGGAAATAATGTTTTAAAAATCCATTCATGCCGTATAAGTTAAAAAAAACATTCTTCGTACTTTTGTCGGAAAAGTCAAAAAGTACCTCGTACGAAAAACGACAAAAGATTCCTTTCATACATATTACTAAAAACTCACCGAAGGGTAAAAATGGATTTAAACAATTGTAGGTGGATGTAAATAATATTACATATTGATGAAACATGGATGTGGATGATAAAATACACCCCAGTAAGTACTTACGAATAAACAATCTCGGATAAAAATGAGATTGTGATATTTCCCTTACCTTAGGTCCGACTTGCTTTGTAAGTGTCCGAACCTCCTGTATAATGATTTAAATCATGTTATTGACTTATTCCAGAATCACATTCATTGTTATGATATCATATATGGTTCTCTTATGGATTTATATTACCCGGTCTTTTGTAAATTCATGTTAAAGTATCATTTTGGGTAAAATCGTCTTATTTGTCGTTCGTGTTTTTAACTTGTAATTATTAATATGATTAATTGGATCATGATTACTTATATCCAGAATGTAAAACATGATTTATATATAATATATATTCATAATATACATATATATATAATATATTGATAATGGAATGAAATACACCGTTCATGGAGACGGTAGTCCGTACGTACGCATGAACGCTGTTTTCGTTTCCTTATTGAATTGAATGGAATTAATTAGATGACATACATATAAATATACATAAATCCAGTATCATTATTATGTCATATATTTCATTAGTACTTATTATATATGCTTTATAATCATTCATGAATGGTTAATGTGGAGAATGAATCTCATCGCGTCGTGGAGACGGTAGTCCATACGTACGCACGAGCGATGATATCATTCCCATGGTCGTGGAATTGTGTTAAAGTGTATGAATATTAATTCAGTATCAATATCACTTTATAATAATCATATATAGTTACTCATTACACCATTATACCCATCCTATTAAGGTGGTGGAGGAAAATAGATTACACCACGGCGTGGAGACGGTATTCCGAACGTACGCACGCGCGGTGATTTCATTTTTCCGTAAGATGGATAGAAGGTGAATTAGGGTTGTTTCATACTTATAATAACATATCAGTATATGAGTGATACTGATGTTATTACTTCATAATGAAACAACCTAAGAAGAAGAAGTGGAAGAAGAAATAAAGATGAAAGAATTGGTAACGGTAATTACCTCTTCTTTGAAGCGCCTCTTTGAGACCTCCTCTTAGGGCACTAAAATTGGTCTTTGAGGAAGACCAGAACCTCTAGGATGTTTCTAGGGAAGTGGATAAGATATTTTGGCAGGGGTTTGCCGAGCTTGAGTGCTCAATTTGGTGTGAGGAGGAGGGGGAGGAGGTGCCCTTTTATAAGGGAGGAGAGGGGCACTTTAGGAATATCTCAAAATATTATTTTATATTAAGGTCAAAATCGGTTTATAATGGTTCCAAAGGGTCTTATTTCGAATCTAAAGTGGGGATGGGTCGAAATCCTATCAACCAATAGGATTTAGACAAGTTTAGGTTATTATTTTAACCTTATCAATTAGATTTAACTCTAAGTTAAATAATTTCTCTTTTACCGTGTCTTTTTGTTTTCTTTCACTATATGGTTAATACACTTACTATAACATGCCAAACTAACCCCAAATTGTTTATTACCAATACATATATCCTTATCTATGTCATTTGGCCGAACCATAGATTTTTAGGAATAAAATAACAATTAATAATATAATATTTGATTTAAAAACTATTTTGTGTCAATTTTGACACTATTTGATATATGATTTTTGTTAAAGTCATAAAAGAATTATATGTTCGAACAAAGTTGATTAAATCAACACTAATATATCATAGTAACCTAGAAAATTAGTGGAATTCATAAAAAGTCTCAAATTACATTCATTTGAGCATTTATAACATCAATTATGTTAATATTTCCTTAAAAGGGTAATTACTGCATCATCGCTGTGTCATAAATAAATTAATTTATTTAAAGTCTAAAAATTATAAATAAAATATCATTATGTAGGAAATCTTTTTAGCTTTCTAATGAATATTTAAAATCGAATTTATCTTATGTACAACCCTATATTAAAAATGTTTTAGTAAATAAACTTTTATTTTTAACTCTTTTAACTCTTCTTTGAATTAAATAATAATAAATGTCCTAATCTAATCCAAGTGGGCCTAAATGGTCATATTATATTCATAAGGTTGTTTTTGGCCGAATTACACTTATCCAATAGAATTAGGACATGTGTTAGGGTAATAGTAATATCATATTTACCCTTAGTTACCCTATTTACTATTAACCGTCGTAAAAAAAAAGTAAAAAGTTACTATTCACCAAAAATTATTTTCATCTCATTGAACCACATTTTAGTCCTTGATATTAACCGTGTCTGTCGGATTTTCGAAATTCCATTCATAGAAGTGGTAAAATTAAGTTTTATGCAAAATTCAGTTTTTAACCTACCACTTAGTAGTTTCACTATTCATCAAAAATTGATGTTTTTTCAGAACAATGCCAAAATTTCATCCTAAGCTATATTTCATATTCCGAATTCAAAAATGAAGTCTATTTTACCATATTCATAACATATATGTTGCATTAATTAATTTTATAATTAAATCCCGCTGTTAAAACAAATAGCGTGTTTTTAAGAGATAATAACTATCAAAAGATTGACACTAGTTTATGTCTGGTTTAAATGTGAAATTACATCCAATGACCAACATTGTATTAAATTGTAAAAATATATTCTAAATATACTTTAAAACAACTCAAATTAATAATTTATCTCTATTAATTATTTCGATTAAATTTTTTTTTAATTATAATTTAGTAATTTTCACTATTCATTAGAATATGAAAGTTATCCGAAAAGTAGGAAAATTTCACCTTAGGCTAAATTCGATACTCCGAATCCAAAAATTAAGTTCATTTTGAAAAATAAGATTTACAGAATTTCAAAAAGTGGTTATTACTATTCATAACGACTAGTTTTAATAATATTTTAATAGAATATCGTTGTTTAGTGAAACTCAGTATTGCGTACTACACACGCTATCGAGGAAGGTTGTGATTGCGTGTAATGCAAGGCAAGTCAAGGATGCGTGTTGTGCAAGCTCCTTTTGGTGTAGCGTACAACACAAGACATTAGTGAAATAAAAAGAATATTTTTCATAAAATCTCGGGCTGTTACAATGAATATATTAGAAGAGAAATATATATCAATGTTGTCATTTGAGGTTCAAAATTAATTTTTTTAAAGAATTCATATAATCATAATTACCAATATGGCTTGTTTAACTATTTCAAAAAATAATTAAAAACACTTAAAAACCTTTATTTTTTTAATTTTCAAAGCAAATATAAAATCTATTCTAATTACAAAATATGATAAAATTACTCTGAAAATTTCAATGTGGTGGGTATGGAATTATTTAATATCATTGAAAAATAATGAAAAAAATACTCTCCCTAACAATTCTCCCACACTTAAGAATTTTACTTTTCAACAAGTTGGAATCAAAATCATCAACAAAGTAAATTCTATGTACATGACCAGGATATATAGTAATTAAATCAAAAGGTACATAAACATGTAATTGTTTCTAAAAAACTATAATTACAAAACCTATATTTATGATTATTCATTCTATTCACACTTTTTTCATCATCCCATTCACACAAACTCTTATCTCACTAAATTTTTTATCCAAAAAAAAATATATATTCTCAAAAATTATTTACTCATCCAGAAAAATGAAAGGGTCACCATTGTTTTGATAAGTTCTTAAATATCTACATAATTATGTCAAGAGACTATATTCATCTTTGGGAATTTTCATGGTTGTTCAGAGGATGAGGGTTAGAAAGGTTCAAGTGTTAAAAATTTTGAGTAAAATTAAAGAGGTTTGAGTCATTTTAAATAAAAAATTCATGGTTATAGGTTTCCAATCAAGAAGAGACTTCTCTTTACTCCCCTTGGTAATAAATCTTCTCTAAAAAATCATAAAATTTCATGGATAGTTAACACCTTCTTCATTTTAATAAAAAACATTATCCACTATACTACCATCAATATAATTGAATTTATTATTTTTAATAGTTTTAAATTATATATATATATATTTTTAAGGAATATTGGTTCTAGGAATCATAAAAAGTGGTTTGACTTGCCAGTCCAAATTTTCAATGAAAATAATTATTCTTAGCTATAAAAATTTATTTTTTTCACAACGTTTTTTTTTTCAAAATAAATTTTTTAAAATATACTCTAAAATAGGTTCATGAGAAAAAATTAAACATAAAATTTAATTTATTTAAATTAATCAAAAAGTATCCAAAAATTATGATCAATCAACAAGATATAAATAAAACACATTTAAGTTCAACTAGATCACACATTTCATTTATAGAGTTGGTTGGATTGGGATATTACTTTTTAATTATTGCTGTATAATAGTTTTTTTGTGGATAATAAGGGATTAAATGGGTTAAATGTAAAAGTATACTATAATAAAAGTAATTTATAACAAATGGGATTTAAAAAAATTAATTACCCCAACCGTTTACTTTATAGGTTCCCTATACTCTATGCTTTTCACTGATGATTAGAAAACTATGGTTAAGATAAGAGTTATTTTTTATCATAAATTATGGTTATGGTGAATAAGATTTAAAAAATTGTTTAAAAACCATATAGGTATGTTATTTCAAAATTTGGGCAGAGATTTATGGAATGACGTTCAGTGTTTTATAGATTTTTTTTGAAATTTATATAACTTTGAATCAGAAAAAAAGTTCACTTCAACCTTAATTTAAAATTAATTCCATGGGGTAAATAATATAGATCATTGAAATGGGTTTAATAAAATAAAAATAATTTAAAAAAATAACTTTAAAAAGAAATAGAAGGAAATAAATAAAACTGAAACACTTCAAAGAAAATAAAAAACAAAATGAAAAAAATGAAAATAATCCTAACTCTCACATACTTATTTTTTTAAATGTTATCATTCTATTAAAATTTATATTATAATTAGAAATTAAAGAATAATAAAAAAAATTAAAATTTGGGACACTACCTAGTGCTTAGTTTTACAATGTAGCTCGATGATTGATATCCTCCCCTAAAGACTCTTGAATTTTTTTATAAATAGCTTTAATAAGTTCCCATTAACTATGATTTGTTTTTCTAATCTAGGTTCCCTGATCAATATTGAACCAAATAGAAATATAAGAGTAGTAATAATGGGTCTAGTCAAATTGGAATGAAAATTACATAGAAAAAAATTCATTCTAGTTTTAAACAAAAAGAATTTGTCTCCACCATTAAACTCTTTTTTAAGGATCATTCCATTATGAAAAGTTTTTTTATTTTTTGTAGCTTTTTTATTATGATTTATTTATAATATATTAGAACCCTTAATAGGAATTATTCTATATTTTGAAATTTCAAATAGATCCATGTTATAGGTTTTAACACACAAAAAATATTTGTGTTTTAATTTAGTAGGAAAATTCCAAGATTTAACAAAAAACTTCTGAATGGTTACATGCGAATTGGTGTTTTAAATTTAGATATCATAGCCTAACAATAATCATCCAATATAAAAGTAAGACAATTTCTATTTGGTTGAATAGTTTTTTCTTGTTTTTTTTTGATTAATTTTGTTTTTAATTTAACCATTCTATTTGATTGGGGGTGATAAAGTGTTGAAACCCTCTGATGAAATCCATATTTATTCAAAATGGATTACAAATTACTATTATAAAAAAAGTTTCCACATCAGTAATGATAAAATATATAAAATCAAATCTATTGAAAAAATTACTTTCACAAACTTGGAAATAAAATTTTCTTCATCAAATCTAGTGGGAATAAATTCTACCCACTTGGACACATAATCAAAAAAAGAAAATATATGAAGATAACAAAAGGAATTTGGGAATCTTTCCCAGAAATAAATAACAAAATCATAAAATACTTAATAAAAAATGAGGTTTTGAGGAATGCTATTCCTTTGGTGAATTTGACATTGAAAATGGTATATTTTACATTTTGATGTTTTGCAGAATTCAAAAGCACATCTAACAATTTCAATCGAAAATGAAAATGAGTTGAAAATATTCCTTGATTTTATTTAGGATCCATAATTACCACAAAAACACAAAGTTTGTGAAAAATTTAATTCAAAATGAATAGGAAAATTTGGAATTCATCACCTAATTATAGGGTTACTGATAATATAACACAAGTAAGGGTCATCTTAACTACAGTTCATTGAGTCACATATAATATTATAAATTTACTAATTAGAAAATCAATTTGTGATTTTATTAACAAAAAAATAAATCACAAGATCATCATAACATGTTCTAGCTCTATTAATAGTACTGAATTCCTCATCAAGGAATATTTCCTTGATTAGTGCATATATTTGAAGTTTCTTATTCAAAATAGTGGGTAAACTACTGAAATTATCCAAAACTATATTCCCATAATCTTTATTATCTTTTACAAAAATATAAAATTGTTCTATTAGTAAAATTCATATCAAAAAACCTTTTAAGTTAGGCTAATTCATTATAAATATGATTGTATAATGGTCTATGAAAACCATGACTTTGGAGCCTTGAAAGTAACAAAAAGATTTTTCTAGAGGAAAAAAATAGATAGAAGATATTTCTCAGTGGGGTTGTAGTTATTTTGGGCATGATATATATTCTTATATGTATAATTTACTCCATAAGCCTTATTATCTATTCTTTGACTTCAAACTACCCCAATATAGATATCAGATTCAATAGTCACATGCTCAAAAGGAAGTAGTGATTGGATTATTGGTTGGGATACCAACTTCTATTTCTGTTCTATTAAGAATATATTAATGTTATCATCAAACAAAAAATGAGACTCCTTTTTAAGTAATTTATATCATGGATACGTTTTAAAGGACGTCAACCAAACTTCTCAAACAACTTAAATTATGATCTATAGACTTTAAAATCATCCATAAAAACTTATATAAATATTTTTTAAAATTAAGAAAACACTTTCATCATACAAGTTTGAATAGTTTTTGAGAATTAAAGAAACTAAAATGAATTCTTCAATATTAAAATTTTCAAACTAATAAGTTAAGTTAGTTGTTTCTTGGTATTCATGTGCTATGTGAAATTAAAAATAACCAAAATATCTATCAAGAAAATAATAGTGGGACTATACTATAAGAATTTAAAGATATTGGTCACAAAATGATAGAGGAAAATGATCTTTATTAGTGAAATGGTTGAGATTTATGCAATCAACACACACTTACCATTTATTTGGAAGTATAAAATGAATAATTTCCCTAAATTCACCCTTTAAAATGTTTAATACAAAATTTTTAAGAACAATTTGGATAGGATTCCCCAATTAGATATCATAAATTAGAAAAATAATTATAGTTAGTGTCAGTGGGACAACTTCATTTCTAATAACTACATGAATTATTGGATTGAATATTGGTAATTTCCTAACCACTTTCACATTTTCCTCTAACAAAATCTCATGAATACAAATTGAAGGACTGATTCCAATCAATGTAGCCATAGATTATCCTATGGGTTTCTTGTTCTTTTAAAGGAAAATTAAATGTTGATTATATTTATCTGTTAATTTATTTTTGGAAATGATAACAGGGAAATGATTATCCTCATCCAAGAATTAATATCTATGGTTCTTTGGTAAGGGTTTCCGTTTTAACTTATTTAAGACATTTTTAATTGAAAAAAGTTTCTTCAATCATCTTATAAATATCAAATTCAGCTCCTAATTCATTCCCATAAAAAGAATATTTTTAATTTATATCAGTAATATAAAGTTATTCATCAATATTTTCATAGATTTTATTTTCAAAAAACATTTCAGATTCAAAATAATATTCAATTTTTTCATTACCAATATAAAATTTAGTAATTTTTACACAAACATCACTTGATTTAAATTAAAATTTATGAGTTTATCTTGGAAATTAAAGAATATGTCAATATTCTTCTATATCATCAATAGATTTAATTTAATTATTTAATGAATGATAAATTCTAGAATTCTTACATGAAATAGTTTTCACATTCAAACACTATTTTTGTGTAACATTTTCACTCTCAAGTTCATCATTTTTAACAATAAACAAAGGTTAATTTGTATTTTCGATAATTTTTAGCTTATTACATGTGAAATAAATAAATAAATATATGGAAAACAAATCCAAAATATTTTCTCCATGTGTTAAATGATCCTCCATTTAGCATTTCACAAATTAAAAAATATTGAAGGGAACCACTTCTCATAACAATTCACATGGCAAGACAAGTTGGTAATGTGTGTAGCGCAAGACAAGTTGGTATTACATGTGAAATGAATATTTTAATTTGTGTTTTAATAAATATATATATAAATAATTACTTCCAGTGGCATGTTTAATAAAAAAATATATAAAAGATAAATTAATTCGAAAAAAAATTCTCAAAATCTCTCGGTGTAACATTCTAGCCCCCTTAAAATGAATTTGTCAATCAAAATTTATCTAGGTTATAAAAGGTTTAATACATGAAATTTTAATTCATAGAAACCCACATTATAAAAATTAATACTACAAGTTTCCTTAAAAAGGAAAATTTGGAACCATAACGTTTACATAAGTAACATATAACTGGATTTCCACATAAGAGAACATAGGTTGGGAGTGAAAATTGGAAATTGAGGAAAAGTGTAAATATTTATAGGGAGTGATTGAGGCCATCAATAACAAACCAGTGATTGATTAAAGGAAATTTTAGGGCCTCAAATTCATAAATATGTGATGATTTAAAAGGCCATTAGTTCAATGATAATTAAGGTATTAGGACACCATTTTTTTTATCACTTTCAGAACATTTAGTAATTCTTGATAAATTTATTAAAACAAAATTTCATTATTGTGTTTTGATTCAAAAATATTATAATACATCCATTAACTCATCGAATGAATGTCTAGAAATTAACCTTTATTTTTAAAGCAGTAAAAAATGCTTTAACAGATCTTAAGGCCCATAAAAGAATAAAAAGTCTAACTATTTGTCTTTAAAAAAACAATAAAATTTAATCTATGTAAAGTATAATTAATATTTCATTATTAATATTTATTCATTACAAGTTAATATATATTAACCATCACATAACATTGGCCAGTCATAGCCCTAAAACCTTTATCGTCCTTCAGTTATGGGTTCGAGATCCACGACCTTGCCAGATATGATTAGTTGTCACTTGAAATACATGATGTACATTATTATAACCATAGTAATATAATATAAAATCTGGACATCCTTGAAATAAATTTATTCACTGATTATATTTTTAACCATGGTTTTCAACACAAACTATCGCATAAATAATTCCTCTGATGTTTAACTTAAAAATTTCATGAACGGATAACCTTATAACCATTCAGAGGGATGAAAATACTAAACCATAGGAATAGATTCATGAAATAATATTAACATTTATTCCCATATATCACAATGTATCTATGGTTTGTCACATTATAAACATGTTAATACCCATATTTTATATTCCCTTGAAACATGGTAACAACCTGAATTACCATAAATCCTTTTGGAGAACATGCATGCTTCCTAATTCCAATGTTTAATGGACTTTCTCATAAAATCTAAAAATGTTTTAAACTTCATTAGTGGTATCAAAAATCACCTATAAATAGGTCCTTACATAGTTCCAGGTTAATCAGTACTACACAATTTACTTATTCATATCCCATATATCTTTATCCATAAAGCATTATCTTAACATAAAGAACATGTTAAGGGGTACCATCCCTCAGTCAAAATGTTAAATTTCATGAGATAATTTTTCTAGTCTATCATCACCATTCAATATATTCTTGTAAATCATTAGTAAAAAGATAAATTTATCAATCCATACATAATTCACCATTCTTAATTCTAGAATCCAAATATATAAATACTTCGATTAATTCATCTTAAATTTAAAATTCTCATGTGATAATCACAACGAAAAATTATTATGGTAGCCAATAACTTATGGTATATAATATTTTTTTGATAAAAAAGTAAAATGAGGGCTGGAAAACTTCTTATGGAAATTCTGGAATGTCCTATATGATGAAAATATCTTATGGGAATCAAAATTCTTATGAGATTCTATAAAATTATCTTATGGGATTTGAAAAAGTGATAAACAATGGCAGTTAAAATCATAATAAACACTGAAAAATGTATTACAAGATAAAAAAGTCTTTTTATTGAGTGGGAAATAACTCTCATGCCTAGTGAAAAAATCTGATTGTTTTAGATAAGTCATATGAGAATGGAAAATATCTTAGGGAATCTAGTAAATAAGTACACATTGGACTAAAATAAATATATTTAAAGAAAAATATATCTCAATGTTGTCATTTTAGGTTCAAAATTAATTTTTCTAAAGAATTTATATAATCATAATTACCATGACGGATTGTTTAATTATTTAAATAAATGATTAAAAACACATAAAAACATTTATTTTTATTATTTTTCATATTAAATATAAAATCAATTCTAATTACTAAATATGATAAAATTACTATGAAAATTTCAATGTGGTGGGTATGGAATCATTTAATATCATTGAAAAATAATGAAAAAATACTATCCCTAACAATTCTCCCACACTTAAGAATTTTACTTTTCAACAGGTTGGAATCAAAAGCATCAACAAAGTAAATTCTTTGTACATGACCAGGAGATCTAGTAATTCAATCAAAAGGTACAGAAACAAATAATTGTTTGTAAAAATCTATTATTAAAAAACCTTTATTTATGTTTATTCATTCCATTCACACTTATTTAATCCTCCCATTCACAGAAACTCTTATCTCACTAAATTTTTTATCCCAAAAAATATATATATTTTCAAAAATTATTTACTCATCCAAAAAAATTAAAGGGTCACCATAGTTTTGATAAGTTCTTAAATATCTACATAATTAATCAAGGGACTATATTCATCTTTGGGAATTTTCATGGATGTTCATAGGATGAGGGTTGGAAAAGTTAAAGTGTTAAAAATTATGAGTAAAATTAAAGAGGTTTGAGTATTTTTAAATAAAAAAGTCATGGATATAGGTTTTCAATCAATAATAGACTTCTCCTTAATCCCGTTGGTAATAAATCTTCTCAAAAATCCTAAAATTTCATGGATAGTTAACACCTTATTCATTTTAATAAAAAAATTACCCACTATACTACCATCAATAGAATTGAATTTATTATTTTTAATGGTTTTAAATTTTATATAGATTTTTTAAAGGAATATTGGTTCTAGGAATCATAGAAAATTGGTGTGAGTTCCCAATCCAACTTTTGAATTAAAATACTTTTTCTTAGTTATGAAAATTGATTTTTTTTCATAACAGTTTATTCTAAAAATCATTTTTTTAAAATATACTCCAAAATAAGTTCCTGAGAACCAATTAAAAATAACATTACATTCATTTAAATTACTCCAAAAGTATCCAAAAATTATTATCAATAAAAAAGATATAAATACAATACATTTGAGTTCAACTAGATCACACATTTCATTTCTAGAGTTGGTTGGATGGGGATGTTACTTTTTAATTGTGGCTATATAATAGGGTTTTCATGGATAATAAAGGATTACAAGTCTTAAATGTAAAAGGATACTATAATAAGAGTAATTTATAATAAATGGGATTTAAAAAAATTAATTACCCCAACAGTTTACTTTATAGGTTCCCTATGCTCTATGTTTTTCACTAATGATTAAAAAAATGTGGTTAAGATAAGAATTTTTTTCTATCATAAATTCAGGTTATGGTGAATAAGATTTAAAAAAATGTTTAAAAACAATATATGTATGTTATTTCAAAATTTGGTAAGAGATTTATGAAATGACATTCAATGTTTTAGAGATTTTTTTGAACTTTACATAACTTTGAATAAAAAAAAGTTCATTTCAACATTAATTTAAAATTAATTCGAAGGGGTAAATAATTTTAATCATAAAAATGGGTTTAATAAAATAAAAATGTGTTAAAAAAATAACATTCAAAAGAAATATAAGGAAATTAGTAAAATTGAAACATTTCAAAGAAAATAAAAACAAAATGAAAATAATGAAAATAATCCTAACTCTTGCATACTTATTTATTTAAATGTTATAATTCTATTAAAATTTATATTATAATTAGAAATTAAATGAAAATAAAAAAAATTAAAATATAGGACACTACCTGGTGCTTTGTTTTACTATGTATCTCGATGATTGATATCCTCCCCTAAAGACTCTTGATTTTTTTATAAATAGCTTCAATATGTTCCCATTTTCTATGACTTGTTTTTATAATATAGGTTCTTTGATTAATATTGAACCAAATAGAAATATAAGAGTAGTAATGATGGGTCTAGTTAACTTGGAATGAAAATTACCTAGAAAAAAATTCATTCTAGTTTCAAACAACAACAATTTGTCTCCACCATTAAACTATTTTTTAAGGATTATTCCATCATGAAAAGATTTTAATTTTTATTTTTTGTAGCCTTTTTTTAAGATGATTTATTTATAATATTTTATAACCCTTGATAAGTATTATTCTATATTTTGAAATTTCAAATAGATCCATGTTATAGGTTTTAACACACAAAAAATATATGTGTTTTAATTTAGTAGGAAAATTCCAAGATTTTACAAAAAACTTCTAATTGATTACATGTGAATTGGTGTTTTAAATTTAGCTATATTGGCCTAATAAGAATCATCAAATATAAAACTAAAATACTTTCTATTTGTTTGAATAGTTTTTTCCAATTTTTTGATTAATTTTGTTGTTACTTTAACCACTCTATTTGTTTGGGGGTGATAAAGTGTTGAAACCCTCTGATAAAATCCATATTTATTAAAAATTGATTATAAATTACTATTATAAAAAAAGTTTCCAAATCAGTAATGATAAAATATATAAAATCAAATCTATAAAACAAATTTCTTTCAAAAACTTGGAAATAACTTTTTCTTCATCAGATCTTGTGGGAATAAATTCTACCCACTTGGAAACATAATCAAAAAAATATATATATAATGATAAAAAAATGAATTAGGGAATTTCTCCCTGAAATCAATAATACAATCATAAAATTGTCAATAAAAAAGGGGGTTTTGAGGAATTTTATTCCTCTCGTAAATGTTACATTGAAACTGGTATATTTTACATTTGCAAGTTTTACAGAATTCAAAACCATATCTAAAAATGGCCAGAAAAAATGTAAATGAGTTGAAAATATTCCTTGATATTATTTAGGATCCATAATGACCACAAAAACACAAATTATGGAAAAAATTAAATTCAATATGAATATGAAAATTTGGAATTCATCACCTAATTATAAGGTCACTAATAATACAACCCAAGTAAGGGTCATCCTAAATACAGTTCATTGTGTCACTTATGATCTTAGAAATTTAATAATTAGAAAACCAATGTGTGACTTTATTAACAAAAAAATAAATCACAAGATCATTATACCATGTTTTACCACTATTAATAGTATAGAATACCTTCTCAGGGAATATTTCCTTGATTAGGGAATATATTTTAAGTTTCTTTTTCAAAATAGTGGGGAAACTACTAAAATTCTTCTAAACTATATCCCCATAACCATTATTATCTTTTACACAAACATAAAATTGTTTTATTAGTAAAATCCATATCAAAAACTTTTTTAATCAGGCTTATTCATTAAAAATATGATTTTATAATGGTCTATGAAAACCATGACTTTGGAACCTTGAAAGTAACAAGAAAATTTATCTAGAGGAAAAACAATAGCTAGAAGATCTTTATTAGTGGGGTTGTAGTTATTTTGGGCTTGATATATATTCTTATATGTATAATTTACCCCATAAGTCTTTTTTATCAATTCTTTGACTTAAAACTACCCCAATATAGAAATCAGATTCAATAGTCACATGCTCAAAAGGATGTAGTGATTGGATTATGGGTTGGGATACCACCTTCTATTTCTGTTCTATAAATAATATATTAATGTTATCATCAATCAAAAAATGAAACTCCTTTTTAATTAATTTATAAAATGGATATGTTTTAAAGGATGTCAACAAAACTTCTCAAACAACATTAAAAATGATCTTTAGAATTTAATATCATCCATTAAAACTTATATAAACATTTTTAAAAATGATGAAAACATTCTCATCATTCACGTTTGAATATTTTTTGGAGAATTGGAGAAACCAAAAGGAATTCTCCAATAATAAAAATTTTCAAACTAAAAAGTTAAGGTAGTTGTTTCTCGATATTCATTTGCTATGTGAAGTTGAAATTAACCAAAATATCTATCAGGAAAATAATAGTGGGACTATACTATAATAATTTAAAGATATTGGTCATAAAATGATAGAGGAAAATGATCTTTATTAGTGAAATGGTTGGGATTTATGAAATCAATACACACTTACCATTTATTTGGAATTATAAAATGAATGATTTCCCTAAATTCACCCTTTAAAATGTTTAATACACAATTTTTAAGAACTATTTGGATAGGATTCACCAATTAGATATCATAAATTAGAAAAATAATTCTAGTTAGTGTCAGTGGGATCACTTCCTTTTCAATAAATACAAGAGTTATTGGATTCGATATTTGAAATTACCTAACCACTTTCACATTTTCCTTTAATAAATTCATATGAATACAAATTTATGGACCAATTCCAATCAATGTTGTAATGTCCCAGACCTCTCTAGTCCATTCCTTTGTGAAATGTGGTGTTGGAGGTGTACCAGGAGGTCAAGGTTCCTTGGGGGTGTGTTTGGGTGGACTTTTAAGGAGGGATAAGGGAAAAGATTTCGCATGGTTAGCACACAGTTTGGATAAACCGTGTGGCCAAACCGTGCAAGGTTGGTGTTAGAGGCAGAAGCTAATACATGGTTAGCATATGGTTTGGCTAACCGTGCGGACTAACCGTGCGAGGAGTGTTTGGCGATGCAGAAGCTAACGAACACTTAGCACACGGTTTGCTAAACCGTGCGACCAAACCATGCATGAATTTAAAGTTAGACCCTAAAATGGTGTATCTGAACTCTTTTGCCTATAAATTGTTCTTTAAAGCCCCTAAGAAGCCATAACTCGGGATTACCCTTCCTTGGAGGTAGAAGAACCTCTCCCAAGCGTTTTGTAGGTGACCTAGAGGCTTTTCTTGGTGAATCGAAGCAGGTTCCTTGAGGTATGTGATCGTTCTATCTTGTTTTCGTAGATCTACTCCTCTTACCCTCTTAGTTTCTTATATATACACCCGTTATGGGTAGATCTAAGTGTGTGGATGATGAATATGAAGATCTTTGGTCTTGGTTGTGTTAGGAGAGGATATCTAATGAAGATTCATGGAGAATTGACCCGGTTTCTTGAGCATTCTTCGACCATCATGGTTTTTTCAAAAACCGTTGAGGTAGGGATTTTACCTTTTTCTCTATAATTTGTGCATCATGTGGGATGGGTGTCCTCTTGATTTCACGAGACATAGTTGTACCAGTTTAATGTAGATAATAACTGGCTTAAAGAGCGGGGATGGGGAAGTTGTTATGGTCATCTTTGTTTATCATTTTGTTATGTTGTGAATTGAATAAGCTTATGCCTACTGAAAATCACGGTGGTTGGGATCCTTTTCTTGTGCAATTAAATGTTTCCCTATCTTTCTAGACCGTTTTATGAATACTTTGTGGAATATGGAAATTGGTTAACCATGTAATGTTGGCGGATTAAATGAATATCCAGAACCCTTGTGTGATCACCCAGGTTGAACAAAATGGAATAATGAACATGTGGGTGTTGGTTTGGTTACGTGGTGTGTGAAGGGGGGGGGGGGGGGGGGGTGAATCCTGGGTTATTACGAATAGGACAGGCAGCGGGGCTGCGGTAAATGATATTAAAGGGGAAATGATGTGGCATGAGCCTTGTTTTGCGATACGGTTGTGGAGATTTGGTTATAGTGGTAGCGTGGCTACAGAAATGGGTTGTGATATTAAATGAAAGTATAAAGTTGATAAATGAACTGTGGGGAATGATAATGAATTAAATGCGGGAACAATCAATGGTAATTGATTGATGATAAAAAGGTTGGTTTTTGGTTTCTTGTGTCTTATCTTACTTGATTTGTGGTTGGTAGGGTTTTCCTACGAAATGCTTGATCTGGTTTGATATTTGTCCAGTAGTTAAGGAACTAATAAACTAATCCTGTTGAAACATGAAAACCTAAATGGGGTTGGGATTGTTTGTTGTATGAATGCTTCATAGAAGCTATTCCGAGGCACGTGCTCAGTTTCTTTGTTTAGAAGCCATAGGTTGGGCTGTGTGTTTGGTGTACATATATGTATCTGTATCTTTGTGTTTTGTCGCACCCCACCCATGTTGAACACCTAGTACCGTACACTCCCTTTTCATGGGAGAGGGTGTTTTCCCACAAGTACTGGCTCCTTCCTGCTCTTTCTTCCATAGGCAGTGATGGCTTGAGGCTACCTTACACCTAAGACTCTTCGAGTAGGTTTCGTTTGGTGTCATTTTAGCCCAAGACTCTTTGGGCTGGTTTACTGTTCCCAAGAATCTTTGGGATGATGCTCAGGTGTGTTCGAGCGGGGATGTGATTGTGGTTTGTGAGGCCGAGGTGTGTGTGGGCGGGATATGTGGTTTTTGAGGCCCAGGTGTGTGTGGGCGGGATATGTGGTTTGTGAGGTCCAAGTGTGTGAGGGTGGGATATGTGGTTTGTGAGGCCCAGATGTGTGCGGGTAGGAAGAGTGTGGTAGCGTCAGGACGTTCGCTATTAGGAAGAGTAGCTACCTAGTGGGGGAAAATGGTGTGGGGTACCCAATACTCTTGTTCTTATATAATACTACCTTTTTTTGTGTTTTTTATGAGCATGGCTGGTGAGGTTGGGTGGATAGAATTCCTTGCTAGGTTTTGGTTTCTTTTGTTGTTCTCACGGGACATTAGGATGTCTCCCCACCTATGCACGGGAGATTTAGGATTCGCTACTGAGTATACTTGTATGCTCACTATACGTTCACTTTCATGTTTCTAGGAGGACTACCAGGGCCATGCGGGACCCAACTAGTAAGGACAGTTGGAGTTATTGTAGTTGTTGTACACTTGTTTCTTTTGGTATTTCACTTTTTGAGTTTTCTTGTACTTGTACTTTGTTTCAGAACTGTTTAAACATGCATGTGGGATTGTTTTGGGGTTATTTTTAATTTACTTGTTCCTTTTTCTTTTGGTGTTTGACTCATCCTATTTCCCGATCTTAAATATTAAAGAGGGTAATGCCTCCCATATTTGTGAAAACTCATACCCTTGGTGCTGGTCACCACTTCGAGGCCTATTGGAGGTGGGACTCGGGGGTCATTACCTCCCTATCACCATTGCTAACTCAGGAGGGGTATCTTTGTGGGGAGGGTGTCGCGACAGAATGGTATCATAAGGAGGTTGAGAGATAGGATGGAGTCTGGAGTTAGGCACAGTGAGGATTTCATGGGATGGTAGGGAAACAGTGTTGGATGACCTTGGTGCATGACATAGGACAGGGAAGACCGGGTAGGACACAAGTTTTTAGGCCCCCCCCGTGATCTGATGCAAGGACTCTGAGCCTACCGAATGATCAATCGAGACTACATTGATTGTAGGGTAGAGACCCTAGGGAAGGTACATGGATCATCATGTTTGTGTTTTACTTGATTTGGGTGTTCTGGGAAAAAATTGAAATAAAGTGATAAAATGAAACATTGAGGAATTTCCTTACTACTTCGGATTAGGTGATCTCTGTTTACCGTACTCCTATGGCACCTGGACGTCATCCCCGGGTGACTCAGATAGTCGAGGCCCAGTAGATTTAGGCGGTCGATCAGTTGAGGATTGACCGAGAGGAGGAAGATTATTAGTGGCAGAAGACACTCCGTTCTTTCCAGCGACAAACCCTCAAGAAGTATGAGGGTAGTATTTTGGATATGGAGATGGAGGGGTGGTTGAGGAGCTAGGGATCTATTTTACATTGATCTGTGCTTCGAGGGTGTACTGGGTTCCCCTAGTAGTCAGTCAGCTGAGAGGTGCAGCGCACCAGTGGTGGACGCTCTACCACGGGAGAGGTCAGAGGCAGAGGTTCCGTGGGATGACTTTGAGAAGGAGTTCCACGAGGAAATCCATTCTTCCATGATCAAGGTTGGGAAGCAGCAGGAGTTACTCTCCCTCTAGCAGGGGGTATGTCAGTACAAGAATTGGTGATCAAGTTCAAGGATCTCCTTCACTTTTCTCCGGATCTATTTCTGGATGAGGAGTCTTGAGCGAGACGTTTGGAGGAGGCACTTCGTCCTTTTCTCCAGTATGTTGTCACCCCCTTCACCCTTCTGACGTACTTAGAAGTACAAAAGAAGGTAGAGGTTGTAGAGAGAATGCACTCGCAGGGAGGTGCACCACAAGAGGGGATCCAGCCGGGTTCGTCAAAGGGGAAGGCAGTCAGCAGCAGGTCTCCTGCGACGGGACCTTCTAGATTCAGGCTAGTAGGGAGAAGGCCCCAATAGTTCCAGTTCTGATCATTGGGTCCTCGTCCCATTTTCATGAGCCCAGGACCGAAGTGTTTCTCTTGCGGAGTTTTCATGCACATTCAGAGTCAGTGCCCGACCCGAGCTCAGTACGGTGGAGGTGGGTAGGCTCAGCGCCTGCCTCAGCAGCACCCGTTACCAGTGAGGCCCTTCCAGTAGCAACAGGACCCTGCTCCTCTGAGGGCATACTTTTCACGAGGAGGTCGACCTCAGGGTTCTCCTCAGGGAAATCGACCAAGGAATGGTCGGGGAGGTGGTCGACATCAGAGAGGCAGAGGAGAAGGGTGTGGACAGTTGCACGCATCAGATTTGGCAGCTCCAGCAGGACCAGAGGTGGTGCAAGGTACGATTTGTTTGTTCAACAATCTCTTTTATGATTTGTTCGATTCGGGAGATTCGCACTCCTTTTTTGCACCCGGTCTAACTCATTCTTTGGATCTACATGTAGCGAGACTTTCCGTACCCCTAGTTATAAGTACACCAGTTGGAGGTCAGACCAGTGTATCTTGTGTTTTACAGGGATGTGGGATAATGTTGGGACCACATTGATCTAGTGGGTATCTTCCTTTTCTACAGATGCAGCCGTACGATGTTATCCTAGGCATCGACTGACTGTTTTCTATTAGTTCTGTTATCAACTGCTTATGAAGAAGAGTCGTGTTCTCCGACGTGTATGGGAAGCATGTAGATTTTGTCAGCGAGAGGAGCTATCAGGTGGGAAGCCAACATGTGAAGCCTCTCCTTTCCTTGTTAGGCGGGTTATCAGTAGTTTTAGCTGATACAGAGATTATAGATGTTCCAGAGGTTGTTTGGGAATTCCTCGATGTTTTTCCTGATGAGGTTGTGACTCTACCCCCTCGACGTGACGTTGAGTTAGGGATATAATTACATCCTAGAGCCCGTCCGATTTCGATGGACCCTTATCGGATGGCACCTTCGGAGTTGCGGATTCAGATTGATGATCTGATGGAGAAGGGTTTTGTCTGACCCAGTGTGTCACCATGGGGTGCTCTAATTTTGTTCGTGAAGAAAGCAGATGGTGGCCTCAGGCTATTCATAGACTACCAAAGGATGAATCAGGTATCGATCAAGAACCGTTACCCACTTCCAAGGATAGATGATCTCTTCGACCAGTTGAGGGGAGCAGGTTGGTTTTCTAAGATTGATCTACGATCTAGATTTCACCAGCTGATGGTAAAGAACAGTGACATCTCGAAGACAACATTCAGGTGCAGGTATGGGCACTTCGAGTTCGTAGTGATTCTGTTTGGAGTTACGACTGCACCAGCTATGTTCATGGAACTTAAGAACATTGTCTTCTGAGAGTTTCTTGACCGGTTCGTCGTTGTGTTTATCAATTAAATCCTGATCTACACAAGATCAGAGGAGGAACACGTTGAGCATCTCAGGGTAGTCTTGGAAGTCCTTTGACACCACCAGCTTTATGGGAAATTGTCGAAGTGTAAGTTCTTGACACAAGAAGTACACTTACTTGGGCACGTAGTGTCTCAGCATGGAGTGTTAGTGGACTCATCGAAGGTGGAGGCAATTGTTTCATGGGCGGCACCCAATAGCGTGGCAGAAGTTCTTAGTTTCTTGGGGGTTGGTAGGTTATTATTGGAGGTTCATTTTGGACTTCTCTCGAGTTGATTCTCCATTGACAGCTTTGACTAGGAAGGACCAGGTCTTCCAATAGAGAGAGAAGTGTTAGAAATCTTTCGAATGCCTGAAAGATAAGTTGGTCAATGCTCCAGTACTCAGTTTTCTAGAGGAAGGGTTATTGTATGAGGTGTTCTGTGATTCTTCTGTCTTTGGTTTGGGGTATGTACTGATACAGAGGAAGGGTGCGATCTATTATGGGTCTAGGTAGTTGCGCCCTCACGAGAGTAACTATGCCACCCATGACCTAGAGCTTACAGTAGTAGTGTCCACACTGAAGTTGTGGAGACATTACCTCTTTGGGGAGCACTTTGTTGTCTTCTCATATCACAAGAGCTTACATTATATATTCTCCCAGCATGACCTGAACTTACAGAAGCATAGATGGGTCATGTTTCTCCAAGACCATGACTTCAATATCTCTTACAATGAAGGTAAGGGAAATGTTGTGGCTGATTCCCTGAGCAGGAAGTCGCATAAGGAAGTGGTTTGGGAATCTGTTGATTCTTGGAAAGCGATGTGAGAGTTGGCTTCCTTGCACATGGATGCAAGGGTAGAGGGTGTTAGAGGCTATTTGTTTCAGATGACGGTGCAATCGTCCTTGTTGCAACAGGTGGAAGAGTCTCAGTGGGGAGACTTCGAGGTTGATGTAATGTGGGATCATATCGATTAGGGAAATGATCCAGAAAGATGGTCAGAGGACAACCGACATTAGATGCTTTTTCATGGAAGGTTGTTTGTTCCGGAGGAGATGCGTGAGAGATTTCTCCACGAGTTATATAGATCAACCTTGTAAATACATCCGAGAGTTTCAAAAATGTACTGAGTCATGAGGGAACAGGTTTTGTGGCCCGGGGTGAAATGGGCAGTGACATAGTTTGTGGCTAAGTGCCTAGTGTGTCAGCAAGTAAAGGCTGAACACCATGTTCCCAGTGGTCTGTTGCATCCTTTAGATGTCCCCAAGTTGAAGTGGGATGACATCTCAATGGAATTCATCACAGGAATACCTAGAGCTCAGGGTGGTTATGATGCTATCTGGGTAGTGGTGGATCAACTGACTAAATCAACTCACTTCTTATAAATTAAGGAGTCGGTCCCGCTGAGTTCCTTAGCATAGAGGTATGTAGACGAGGTGGTGCATTTTAATGGAGTTCCATAGACTATCATCTCTGATCGGGATACTCGGTTTACCTCACGGGTCTGGATGGGGTTACAACATGCTTTTGGAACCCATCTACGCCTTAGCACTTCTTTCCACCCCCAGACCGATTAGAAAATAGAGCGGACTATCCAAACGTTAGAGGACATGCTGTGAGCATTTGTTCTGGATTTCAGAGGATCATGGGTGCGACACTTGCCTTTAGTAGAACTTTCCTACAACAACAACTGCCACTATACTATTGGCATGGCACCGTTTGAGGCTTTGTACGGAAGACCATATCGTTGCCTCATTTTCTGGGAAGAGGTTGGTGAGATAGGTGCTCTTGGGTAGAGGTAGTAAAAACCACCATAGAGAAAGTTCATCTTGTGCGTGAGAGGATGAAAGAGGCTCAGGACCAACAAAAGTATTATGCTTATCGTCGGAGGAGGCCCTTAGAGTTCGAGGAGGGAGATCATGTGTTCTCGAATCATTCCCCTCGATGGGGGAAGGGGAGGTTTGGAAAGGGGAGTAAGCTCTCCCCTAGGTTCATCGGACCTTTCGAGGTGCTGAGGCGAGTCGGCGAGGTGGCATATCAGCTGGCCCTACCACCTCAGTTGGAGAAGCCACGTCTCCCAGCTTTGTCAGTACTTACTCGATGACTCTCACGTTATTTACTAGGGAGAGCTAGATATGGGAGACGACATGAACTTCAAGGAACGACCAGTCAGAATCGAGGATCGTGAAGAGAAGGTGCTTCGTGGATGAACCATCACCTTGGTTCATGTGTTGTGGAGGCATGTCAGCCTCAAGGATATCACATGGAAGCAGGAGGCTCAGATGCACGCTTAGTACCTAGAGTTGTTTTGACTTGTGTTTTTCTTTGTTCTTCAGAACTTTGTTTGGATGGTATACTTTGTACCTTTGTTATAAGGTATTCTTGGCTTGTCAGTCGTGAGACATTTTGTTTCCTTTTTCTCTGGAAGTGTGTAACATGTCCGGATGTGTGGGGAAAGGGAAAAACATGATTCTTAATCGAGACGCATTAATGTGGATGTGATTGAACCCGTGTGTGTGAGTCAGTGCCACCTAAAGCGGATAATATCTCGACATGGGAGAAGGAATTCCCCAAGCCATGTGTTTGGGCAGTGTGTTGGTTGTACAATGTTGGGGGCTGTGTAAGATAGAAAAAATTCTAATATATGGAAGTGGGAAGACCCAATTCTGAATCGAGACGCATTAATGCGGATGCGATTGAACCCGTGCGGGTGAGTCAGTGCCACCTAAAGCGGATAATATCTTGACATGGGAGAAGGAATTCCCCAAGCCATGTCTTCGGGTAGTGTGTTCATTGTACGGTGTTGGGGGCAGTGTAAGTTGGAAAAAAATACTAATATATGGAAGTGGGAAGACCCAATTCTTAATCAAGACGCATTAATGCGGATGCGATTAAACCCATGCAGGTGAGTCAGTGCTGCCTAAAACGGATAATATCTCGACATAGGAGAAGGCATTCCTAACACATATGATTAGGATAGTGGTTGCATTACTATTATAATGATCGCCCTGAGAGGTATCTTGTGGGGTGGTTGTTCGGACTATTCCCTTTTTTTATGGGTTGGTTTTTAATTCTCTAGGATGAGAATGTTTTGAGAGGTATCTGATTTAATGGCCCATACCTCTCGGGTCCATTCCTTTGTGAAATGTGGTGTTGGAGGTGTTCCAGGAGGTCAAGGTTCCTTGGGGATGCGTTTGGGTGGAATTTTAAGGAGGGATAAGGGCAATAGATTTTGCACGGTTATTGCACGGTTGGGCTAAACCATGCGGCCAAACCATTTAAGGTTTGTGTTGGAGGCATATGCTAACACACGGTTAGCGCACAGTTTGGCTAACCATGTGGACTAATGGTGTGAGGAGCGTTTGGCGAGGCAGAATCTAACACATGGTTTGCACACGGTTTGATAAACCGTGTGACCAAACCATGTGGGCACATAAAGTTAGATCGTAAAATTTTGGATCTGAACTCTTTTTCCTGTAAATGGTTTGTTTAAGCCCCTAAATGGCCATAACTCGGGACCAACCTTCCTTGGAGGTAGAATAAACTCTCCCAATCATTTTGGAGGTGACCCAGAGGATTTTCTTGGCAAATAAAAGTCGGATCTTTGAGGTATGTGATCGTTCTTTATTGTTTTCTTAGATCTACTCCTCCTACCCTCTCATTTTCTTAGATCTATGCCCGTTATGGGTAGATCCAAGCGTGCAGATGTCGAATATGAAGAGATTTGGTCTTGGATGTGTTAGGAGAGGATATCTAAAGATGATTTGTGGAGAATCGACCCGGTTTCTTGAGATTTCCTCAACCGTCATGGTTTCGTCAAAAACCTTTGAGGTAGGGATTTTACCTTCATCTCTCCAATTTGTGCATCATGCGGGATGGGTGTCCTCTTTCTTTCACGATACATAGTTGTACCAGTTTAATGAAGAAAATAACAGGCTTAAAGATTGGGGATGAGGATGTTGTTATGGTTATCTTTGTTTATCCTTTTGTTATGTTGTTAATTGAATAGGCTTATGCCTACTGAAAATCACGGTTGTTGGGGGCCTATAATTATTCAATTAAATGTTGCCCTATATTTCTAGATTGTTTTATGGAAACTTTGTGGAATATGGAAATTGGTTAATCATGTAAAGTTGGATGATTAAATGAATATCCAGAACGCTTGTGTGATCACCCCAGTTGAACAAAATGGAATAATGAACAAGTGGGTGTTGGTTTGGTTACGTGGTGTGTGAAAAGAGTGGGTGAATCCTGGGTAATTACGAATAGTATGGGTAGCAGGGCTATGGTAAATGATATTAAAGGGGAAATGATGTGGCATGATCCTCGTTTTGTGATACAATTGTGGAGATGTGGTTAGAGTGGCATCAGGGCTGTAGTAATGGGTTGTGATATTAAAAGAAAGTGGAAAGTTGATAAATGAACTATGGGGAACAATAATGAATTAAACGTGGGAACAATAAATGGGGATTGATTGATGATAAAAAGTTTGGTTTTGTGTTACTTCTGTTCTATCTAACTTGATTTGTGGTTGGCCTGGTTTTCTTATGAAACACTTGACCTGGTTTGATATTTTCCCAGTAGTTAAGAAAATAATAAACTAATACTTTTGAAACTTGAAAACCTAAATGGGGTTGGGATTATTTTTTGTATGCACACTTTGTAGTAGCAGTGCTGAGGCACGTGCTCAGTCTCTCTGTTTATAAGCCATAGGTTGGGCTGTGTGTTTGCTATACATATATGTATATGTATCTTTGTGTTTTGTCGCACCCCACCCATGTTGAGAACCTTGTGCTGAACACTCATATTTCATGGGAGAGGGTGTTTTCCCCTTAATTACTGGCTCCTTCCTACTCATTCTTCCATAGGCTGTGATGGCTTGAGGTGACCTTACACCTATGACTCTTCTGGTAGGTTTCATTTGGTGTGATTTTAGCCCATGACTCTTCGGGAAGGTTTAATGTTCCCAAGAATCTTTGAGATGAGGCCCAGGTGTGTTTGGGCGGGGATGCGATTGTGGTTTGTGAGGACCAGGTGTGTGCGAGAGGGATATATGGTTTGTGAGGCCCAGGTGTGTTTCAGTGGGGATGTGATTGTGGTTTGTGAGGACCAGGTGTGTGCGAGAGGGATATATGGTTTGTGAGGCCCAGGTGTGTGCGGGTAGGATATGTGGTTTGTGTGGCCCAGGTGTGTGCGTGCGGGATATGTGGTTTGTCAGGACCAGGTGTGTGCGGGCAGGAAGAGTGTGATAGCGTCAGGATGTTCGCCGTTCAGAAGAGAAACTATATAGTGGGGGAAAATGGTGTGGGGTACCCAATACTCTTGTTCTTATATACTACTGCCTATTGATTTGCGTTTTTGGGGAGCATGGCTGGTGAGGTGGGGTGGATAGAATTATTTTCTAGGTTCTGGTTTCTTTTGTTGTTCTCACAGGACATTAGGATGTCTCCCCACCTATGCATGAGATATTTAAGTTTCCCTACTGATTATACTTCTATGTTCACCCTACGTTTACTTTCAGGTCTCCAGGAGGACTACCAGGGCCGTGCGGGACCATACTAGTCGGGACAGTTGGAGTTATTGCAGTTCCTGTACTCTTGTTTCTTTTGGTATTGCACATTTTGAGTTTTCATTTACTTTTACTTTGTTTCAAAACTGTTTAAACATGCATGTGGGATTTGTTTGGGTTTATTTTTCATTTACTTATTTCATTTTCTTTTGGTGTTTGACTCATAATATTTCCCGATCATAAATAATAAAAACGGTAATGCCTCCCCTATTTGTAAAAACTCATACCCTTGGTGCTAGTCGCCACTCCGGGGCCTACTGGAGGTGGGACTTGGGGGTCATTATCTCTCTTTCACCATTTCCAGCTCAGGAGGCACATCTTTGGTAGGAGGGGGTCGTGACAAATGTAGCCATATATTATCCTATGGGTTTCTTGTTTTTTTAAAGGAATATTAAATGTTGATTATGTTGATCTGTTAATATGTTTTTAGAAATGATTACATGGAAATAATTATCCTCATCCAAGAATTAATATCTATGGTTCATTCGTAAGGGTTTCAGTTTTAAGTTATTTAAGACATTTTTAATTGAAAAATTAGCATTAATAATGATATAAATATCAAATTCAGATCCTAATTCATTCCCAGAACAAGAATATTTTTAATTTATATCAGTAATATAAAGTTATTCATCAATATTTTCATAGATTTTATTTCCAAAAAACATTTCAGATTCAAAATAACATTCAATTTTTGCATTACCAAAATAAAATTTAGTTATTTTAACACTATCATCACTCGATTTAATTTCCAATTTACAAGTTTATGAAGGAAAATAAAGAGTATTTCAATATTCTTCTATATCTTCAATAGATTTAATGGAATTATTAAATTAATGATAAATTCTATATTTCTTACATGAAATAGTTTTAACATTCAAACTCTGTTTTTGTGTAACATTTTCACTATCAGGTTCGTCATTTTTAATAATAAACAAAGGTTAATTTGTATTTTCAATATTTTTTATCTTATTACATGTGAAATCAATAAATAAATATATAGAAAACCAATCAACCATGTTTTCCCTATGTGTTAAATGATCCTCCATTTAGCATTTCAGCAATTGAAAAATGTTGATAGGAACCACTTCTCATAACAATTCACGTGGAAATGTCCCATTGTGAACATTTATATCAACCTTAGTATTTCTAGAAAACTGATCCTAATAATTAGGGTAAAATATGTAATAAATCTATCTTCCCCATATCCAAATAATATAAATCAATAGGGAAAATCATGTATCATAATTTTACCAGTACATCCTCAATGAGACCAATAGGTTTGGTTATATATTAGTTGGGTATTTGAACAAAAATCCCAATCGGTTTTCAATATCTTATCAATAAAGTAGAGTATAATGAATTAAACATCAAATTTATCAACTCACCTAAATCTAGAATGAAATTAATAAATTTATATCTCTATATACTGTAGGGAATTGTAAAATTACTTGGATCAATATATGTAATAAGAGGATATAGTTCAATCATGGTGGAAACAATCCTACCAAGGTTTAATTTTTCTCCAACGTTGAATTATCTCTTATGTGAACACATTTATTTTAAAAACTTTGAATACATTGGAATCTCATTCATAATATCAATAAAATGGATGTTGAAAAGAAATTTTGTAAAAGTAACTAAAAATTCTTTACCCAAATCCCTTTTAACACTCTTTTTAACTAGTATATTCCCCTAGGGAATCGAAGAGGTATTTTGGGAACGTTTTCACAATTTTGAGAACTATTTTGAGTAATATATGTTCTTATCATGTTTAGAATACATTAATTGATTATTTTAAGAAAACTTTCTTTTTTTACATGTATTTTTATTTAAAAATTGATTTTGAATTTTTAGAATATTCAACAAAAGTTGATCTTTCTTAAACATGGCCATTATTAATTGAAAGTGGCATGGAGCCCATTCAAACATGTCCAAAACTACGGTTACTTTTGGAACTCTATGTTTGGTGGTTGTTAAATATATTTTCACTACTATGTTTTATTTCAATCACATTCTTTTTTACATTAACTTTAGGATTGAATTTAGGTTTAAAATGAAAACCTCCTTTAAAATGATTTCTTATCCTATAACAATCAATTTAAAATTTTCATATGTTTCCATAAAATTATTCATTAATTTTTTTTACTTTCACATTTTTTATAAATATATTTTTATATTTTGGAATGGGTTTTTCAAAATGAATGTTTATTTCAAGTTGAGAATTATATTTCCCATTAAAGTATCCAGGTTCTGAATGACTTTATTTGACTTGGATAAATATTAATTACTGTTAAATATGTCTAAATTATTTATTTAACTGGTTTTTATAGCTCTGTTAGATGTTTAGGTTTGGATGAAATGATTTGTTTTGGTTTGATAGGAAGGGTATTTCTAGAAAAACAACATTACTTTTTCAGAGTTCTCAGAAATTTGTTGAAATTGATCACTTAATTTTTAATTTTAGGAAAAATTATATAATAAAATTTTATTTTAAAACTTTTATACTATTAGGTTTGGGTTCTTAGACTGTTGTAAAAAATCATTAACCTCACTTTAGTGGTAATATTACTGAGTTGAGTCACAATCATACTCTTTATAGAATTGGACATGGGAACTTATTTGGTATATTTAACATTTAAAAGGCCTATTATTCCATATTTTTATTCATTTTAGGAAATGTTTTCTGTAAACTTCCAAGAAAATTCTAGTTTTTTATCAACTAAATCTTCTAAAAATATAGTATTTATTGTGACCCTATACAAAAAGTCCGTTATAAAAATATTTAATAAAATATTATTCACTAATCTCATAGTGGTGAAAAAAAATCATAATTTTTTTTGAATATGTCCCAATATTTATGTAAAGAACCAATTTATGATTTTTTAATTCCATATATTTATTTTCTAATGTAACTTATAATAGATGAAGGAAAATGTTTTTTCAAGAAAAATATTTTTCAATTCATTCTAATCTCAAGAAAAATTAGAGTGGGAGTAGAAAAACATTTCTTGGGAAACTCCTTGTAATGAAAAAAGGAAAAGCATTAAGGATCATTATATCACCATTGATTCTTGATTGTTTCATGGTAACAGAAAATAAAAAATTCTTAGTGATCATTATGTGGATCCTCCCCTAGAATCACATTAAATATTGGATGTTGATGAATGAAACAGATTTAATTTCAAAAAAAAAACATGTGTATTTGGGTATTCCATGGGGGTTTGTTTATTTTATTCATATAATGAAGAAAATCCATTCATATTTATATTTTTATTCATTATTCTTTTATATTTATAAAGTTATATTTCTAGTGTTATGGTGAATTCAAAACTTGGATTAGTTAAAATTTAAATTTTACTATACCTAAAGTGATAAGTCTGATCAATTTCAGGGTATGAAGGTAGTAACTCCAGGTTTTGACCCCTAAACATAAAAAAAATAAAATAATTAAAATTTGGAAACCTTAATGAAAATGAATTAAATTTTTTGAAGGTGATCCTTCATGGAATCTTTATCAAATTTTATCCCTAAGGAAGGTAGTATACTATCCCCCATGGTTTTATCTCAAGGGGATTGCATGCTATGTTAAACATTATCACTTTTTATTCCTATTTTTTTATAGAGAAAATAGAATTTTAAATTTATTGGTTTGATGAAAGGATTATTAATTATTCCAAAAAAAAGTTCATCTTAATAATTAAATATTGTGTTTTTGGTAGTACATGCACAAATGGATTGAAAATATGCACAGAAACAAATTTCAAATTTGTACTAGCAGACACGTTTCAATATATCATACAATAGCATCTTTATTTTTGAATAAAATATTAACTAATTAAAATTATTAGTGTTTAATTAAATAACACTGAGTGAACACCTAATTATACTTTAATATTTTTCCAAGACCTTCATATTATTATTATTCCTCTAGTAAAAGTGATTTAACTACTTGAAGATCATCGAGCAGTTAAACCAAATTGAAGTATCTATTCTTAAAGGAAATACCTCACGTATGACTTTTAAATATTGAAATAAATTATTTTATATTCTATATTGAACAATAATATAAAATATATTATAAAAAATTGAATTCAAGAAAGAAAACAAACTACTTCATTTAATAAAAACTTTTACAAAAACATTCCAAAATATTACAATGAAACAGAAAAATCATATGGGAATTGTCCCTAAGTATCAACTTCCCACAAACTCTTGGGTTTTTAGAGAAGTGTGGATAAAACATCTCCTATATCTTTTATTCTTATATCTATCTCTAACTCTATCTTTGATTTCCCAGAACTGCTGGAGTTGTGTGTCTATGTGGGAAAATATCCATCCATGATCCCCCATTTAAATCATATTTTGTGGATTATTTATACTTCCATAATTGAGGGAATAATATTTAAAAGTCATGAAATCCTTTAATTCATCCAGGGGGTACTAGTTATTCATTCAACAACCTCTTTTTATCATCCTTTATGTATTGAAATGGTTCTTCATGTAATGTATATGAAAGAAGTAAATATTTACACACAATATGATTTTTAATATCATTATAAATAATATATAGATATAATATCATTATATTCTGATTAAATGAAATCATGTGGATAAGATTTCGGTCCATATGCAATATTTCTATCATGAATCTTCTTCTCGACAAATGTTTGGAATTTCATAAATTAAAAATATTTTCCATGAGATGTACAACAAAAATTTCAAATTAGATATAATATATTATAGGGTATAATATCATAGGGGATTGAAAAATTCATACGAGAGATATAAAAAATCATATAGAAATTATAAATATTCTTTCACAATTTAAATGCCGTACTGTAACATATATTCATACAATATTCCTTCAAAAATTCTTACAAGACTCAAAAAAGTGATACAGAATGGACTTAAAAATAATAAAAGATTCAAGATAATAGCATATGATATGAATAAGTCTTATGAGAGTATAGAAAAATATCTTATACTCCTAATTTAAAGGTATTATGGTTTTGTAAAATTCACATGAGAATGAAAAATATCTTATAAAATATATTAAAAAAATCATATAAGTCCTAGAATTAAAGTTTTATGTTCCAAGACATAGCCCAAATTTCCGAATTCAATTTCACAATTAATTTTTACAAAGAATTCATAGATTCATAATTAAAATCATGGATTGTTCATTTATTTCTTGAATTGATTATAAACATGGAAAAACCATGCATTTTTTTCATTTTTCATAATTAATCCACAATCACATATAAGGCCTAAAAATGAATCAATTCCTTTTAAAATGAAACAAATATGTGTATTAGATTAAATTAATTTCAAGAATAAAAAAATGAAAACATTAGATCTATTTAATCTGTTCAAATACATTATTACCTCATAATATGATACATTTTATCTTCTCTTTTCACTTTGTATAAATACTTCTTGGAGAGTGGATGGTAGTTCCAATTGGTTTAGATAGGACTATACATATTTTGAATATTATACATGCATTAAGTAAATAGATACCTCATATATGTTTAAGGCGATCCATGGACCTCAGATAAGAGAGGCTTGATTGGAGTCTAATAATCACATAATTATCTGGCTCAAAATTTTACAAAATTTGTGTCGATTCTTATATTGCTATCCCTATATGAAATATTGAGCTGTTAGTGGTTGATATTTTCATGAAATCGGGATGAGAATTATCTATAGTAGTTTGAGTTGATTCATTATTTGGGATGGAATTTTATTTGTGGATGTGAGACTCTATGTATTATAGAGTGACTGTATTTTACTATGTGTCAAGGCTCCAAGACTTTACAGGGTTTCTTTTGGGATTTTTTTCTTTCGAATTATTTGTGACAAGTGAATTGAGTGGGAAATCGAGATATGTGTATTTTAGGTTGTGGTTGTGGTTTTATATAACAATAGATATACCCGAGCCCCCTCCCGAAAAGAGATTAATTTATGGCCCCACATTATTGGAAGAGTCACACTAGCTAAAGGAGTAGGTTACCTTTTCATCTTAAGGAAACTAGGTATTTTATGTGGACAAAAAACATAATAGATAACTTTTAGATCAGAGAACTGCCAATTATAGGATTTATTTCCAAATGAATAGTTATATGGTGAAAGATATAATGGTATGAGAGTATTAAGAGATGAATGATTCATAGATTCACTTCTACAAAACCCACCTTTGGATAGTTTCTACTAGTCACAGAGTGATGACAGTCAGAGTTTCTGGATGATGTGTTTAACTTATGGCTATGGTTAGGCATCAAAAAATGTAGTTAAAATTTTTATATATTTCATTTATTCATAGAACCTCATTCTAGATAGAGTAGATAAAAGTCACTCTTACCACAAATTTTTTTTAAGAGTTTCATTTTTCAGTAGAACCCTTATCCAAAAACATTTCACACAAAGAGATTTTACTAATGTTGACAATCTCTTATGCACCTCTTCAAGTGAAGTGATATACTCATTTTCAATGATATTGTTAGAAATTTTATGTTTTTTAGAGCTTTATATATTTATGTTGGTTAGATCATGGAGTCCCATGTTTTCCTTGATGATAATTATTAACAAAATTCTTTGGTGATAATTAACTTCTAGGAATGCTGAGGAATGCATATATGATTTTTAAGGAAGTACCATGGACGACCCTGCATGAGAGCCTAATGTGTGCATTAAATTTCATTCAAAATATGGTGTCCCAGTGTTTTTGGGTGGATTCTTGAACACACTTGTGGTTTTCCTTGAGAATATGGGTTGAATTTATCCTTGGGTGAAGCCAAGGAGGAACCTATTATGAATTAAATTTATTTCTCTATTATTACCATGATTTTACCGATTATATAAAAACCTTTTTGTGAGAGTTATGGAATTATATATTAGTGGATGGACCTTTTATAATTTAATACATATTAGTTTATGAAAATTTTATAATGCATCAGTAGTGTGGTTATTTATGCTTCCAATAAAGGAAATTGTGTTGGGATGATGGAGCAGGAATTTGAGTAGCTAGCCTCTGAGTTTTTAAGTCACACATTGATAAAGATAGAGAAAGAGATAATTTTATCATCTCTGATCAATAGTTATGAACCAAAATCTTTCATTGTGTGAGAGAGTCTGTTATTAGTGATGTCAAATTATGGGACCAGTGTGATTAGATATCTTTAGGGATTAAACATGAAGGAATTTCCTAAAAGAGGGGAGAATATCACCTCTTCCATAGGAGGACAATGATATTATTTTGGTGTTTTTATTAATTATTTGGATAGAAATACTAAGTGTAGGTTGCCTTATTATATCATGAAAAACAATGTGTATTGTCCAGTGGATCTTTGTTTGTATACTCATCACATGGGAACTCATACTACATGGTAAATGAGAACATTTTCTTGAGTGGGTTTAGATTTTAATTGCTTGGGAATGTATTATCTTTGGTGATAGATTCAATAGGGTAGGGTCATCTAAATGGTCAAGGCTATTCAACTCAGATTTGGGTGGATTGGAAACCCTATGAGTTGTGTTTTGATGTTGATTAGTGTAATGAGTTTAGTGTTCAATCAAGATTATCATAATTATCTTTCATGGATGAGAGACAATAAAACAACCCAGATATATTTGATAATGAAGATAAAAACTAATGGGGATCAAGATACAGATAGAGGATTCCTATAGATATTGAGTTAGTAGAAGTGGCTTATATTTTATTTTCATTTTAGGATATCGACTTTGGTTCTTATGCCTCTTGGGAAGGAGGTGATAGAGGAAACCAGATCAAACTGGGGGATCTTAATACATTGTAACCCTTTCTATTTTAGTGTGGAAATTTGTATTTTTTTCATTTATGGGTGTTCCATGAATATATTTTCCTTATATAATGACCATATATAATGATTTTTAATGACCGGAAGAGGAGAAAGCCCACCAATGATAACCTTGGCGATGAACTAGTTTGAGAAGGAATTCAATAGTTTAAGGTTTCACTTCATCCCCTATAGTGGAATGACTTTGAAAAGATAGAATCTTGTGGGTATAATATCTTGATAAGTGTAAATTAATAGGATGTGCTTCCCCATTAAATTTTTTCTTCAATAATAGCTACACCCAATGGAATTGGTGAAGAGAATAGATGTTTCCATCATTGATGGTGGTGTATTGGGATTTCTTAGGGATATACCCAAAAAGATGAAGGAAATGAGCTCAAGTGTGTGTTGTTTTCCACAAAGATGTTTTATATGTTTTTATGGTTAGAAACTCCTATTATCTCCTTCCTGGGGATGGCGGGGATTTATGGTGGGGGTGATTTAGAGATTTGTGTTTTTCTGACTCAGACTTTGGTCAATTTTAAGTTTTATAGTCATATTACCTTTCTTATGGTAAAATTGTGAATTTATACTAATAGAGTATCTAAATAAAATTATTTTATTGTTTTGTTGATTTTAGGTTGAGGGTTTTACTCGTAGGTTGAGCTGGAGTGTATTGTAGGTGTGGAAATTCCTTTCTAAAATATACTAATTATAATTTTATTTATCATAACCACACAGTAATTATTGATATTTATGATTTTACTACTAAAAAATGAATCTTATGGGAAACTAGACACAACTATTTTGTCTGAAACATGTGTTTTACCCTAGGAGTGGTATAACCTTTGTTCTCAATTGAGTTCTTGGGTTTGGGTTGTCATTGGTGGAAATATTTTTATAAATGAGGGAATTTATCTTTTTATTACTTAAATAATTTTTGGGTTAATTAATCCCAAAAAATAAAAAACAAATAATATTTAATAATAATTATCATTAAACCCCAGGTTTAACCACATGATCCCAAGGGTTTCTGAATTCCAAAAAGAGATTTTATAGAAAATGAAGAACTCATTTTAAGAAAAATCTTGGTATATCCAATAATGGTTTATATAGTGAAATCCTTTAATGAAATTCATAATCAAAATCATCAATATAACTCAATATGGATGTGGTAATCATCATCAATGCATCCATTATTAGGTTGGGTGTTTGTTATTATTTAATACACCTCATTCTTCTTTTATTTTCTTGGTAAATATTTCCCTTAATGGCAGTGAGAATATGGAATTGAGTAATAAATTTAATAATTCAAATAAATATAAAATATTTTATTTATAGAAACTGTTAAATGTATAATTATTATTAATATTATAATTCAATGATGAATTATTTTTTGATGAACGACCCCCATAGAAACCCCTCATAAGTTTGGAGTGAAGATAAGTGTTGCCCATAAATCCCACCTCTAATAGGCCCTAAGTTGGTGACTAATGTTGAGGGTATCTTTCAATCATATGGTAATCATTTTCATCAAGAGTTATTAAGAAACATAAAAACTAAAAACTAATGAATTCCATTTATATAATCCCCTAATATATTTTAACACCCTTATCTTTGGTGGTTATGTATATATAAGAACCAACACTACTTAAGTGATGTTTTGAACTATGTAGTGGTTGAATCTTTGGTCAGAATTCTTGGAAAAATATTGTGTAGCTTCTGGAACATTTTTTTTGGTTTTGGAGAGCACAATATCCAAAAATGATGACACCATAAACTGGTTTAATCTATTTTGACAATGTTTTATCTCTCTGTAAAATAGAAAATGGGGAAAATATCTTGGTCATGTCATGGCCATACCACGGTTTATAAGAGTAGCTACTATTATTCACAACTTTGGTGACCTATAAACATATTTTAGCGGCTGCGTTAAGGGTTAAATACATTTTATTATATATAACACTATAGAGGAAGATGTTTTGAGTTTTATATTTAGGGACACCATGGCCAAGAGTAGGCCATGGTGTAGGGAACAACACCAATAAAGTTTACTTCTAATACTAAAACACTCACATCCATTAGATCACCATAAATGTTCCATTTTTGGTCATAAACCTTGTTTTAGAATTTGGGGGGATAATTATTACCATTTTAGTCATTTTTCCACATTTAAACCTCTCACTGCTCCTCCCCGTTCATTGATTGATGATTTTTGGGAAAATTTTGAATGAAGGATGAGTGGTGTTGTATCCTTTTTCCAAGCGTATATTTTTTCCTTGTTTGAATTGATATTATCTTACCTTTTATTGATATAAGGATTTTTTTCATTTTAATTTTTTGGGGAATTCAGTTTTGGGTGTTTTAGTGCAGAGGCCTACAAATTTTCTCAAGGGTATTTTATTTTCTTCAATGTCTTGGTGGTTAAAATCTTGGAGAATTCCTCTTAGGGTCCTGGGTGTGAGATTATTTCAATTGACTATATTATTTTTCATCCTTGATATTTAATCCAAAGATCTAAAGGTATGAAGTTCATTACATTTTAGAACCCTTTTATACACCCGTTTTCATGGTAGGATTCTTGTGTTGTCATTATTTGTTTGTCCACTATTGTCTGTGATCACATGTGTGTGCATGTGTATCCTATGATACACATATATGATTTTTGATTACTTGAGTATTTTTATCTAGAAAGTTATATATTTATTATTTTGATCACAAGTTCTTGTATGTTTCCACTGATTCTCATGATGCTGTGTTATATTATACCTTTGGATTCTCTACGATATTATATATATTTACTATGGGTTTGGAGGTATTGTATTTGGTACTTAGATTAGGTGGACCTTCAATATATTATTATCCATTAAAGGGGGGTGAATAATACATGAGGTGATGATGATGCTGGAACTATACATATGGTATGTTCATGATGTCATTTTAGACCATCCCATTATAGTGGTGTGTCCACTCAATTCCTTGAGGATGTAGAGTATCATATTCATTGTCAACCTTATGGCATAAACCAAAACTCAATGCCTTGTAGATACTAAGTAAAATTTTCACCAAACTTGTGTCTATTTATTGATCATTTCCAACATCTTTTATTTACCATTTCAGTAAATATCCAACGAAGGTACACTCGAGGCATATGGTGGAATGGTTAGCACATGAATGAAAATCATATTATTAGTATGATTTCTAGAACATTTATTATGATCATGGAATACACCTAGCATACCTGTGAACAAATTTTAAGGATGCATTAGTGGTGTCTTACTGGATTTTATTACTCACACCTTTTATCATAATCTCTATGTGCATGCATACATCTTGTATTATGATCCATGGGATAAGGTATCATGGAATATACCAGAGTAGGGGAGCATGGAGATAGTAGTGGTACCAGAACATACTCTTGAGGATTCCACAATGATTTTTTATTTACTTTCACCTTATATAATCTATTTTAGCTTCCCACCATGGGATACTAGTTTATTAAACTATTTAACATATGTGACTTTTTTTTATTATATTATGATACTTTATATTCCTCCTTAATACTAAATTTTTTTATTTATACTATTTCTTTAAATTTTATGCACATGATTACCAAGGTTATAACATCACCACTATATATTTTGACACCCTTGATGCTAATTAGCATCCTCTTATATTTGAGAAGGTATGCCTGAGGTCTTTTGGAAATCTGGATCGGACCTGTTGGTTCAGCATGCAACATTAAAAAATGGTATCAGAGCCAGAGTTTTTTTAGTTTTATTATTGAAAAACTAGTGAAATGGTATAGGGGATTGGTTGTGTGGAACGTGGGTTGGATAGTTACCATATTCATGGACAACTAATGTGTAACGGAACTATGAGTTACCATTGACAGAATTACTATTACCATTTTATGGTATTGGGTGTGCTCATGCACCATGAGTGGCATGTTGGATCACATGTCACACACACACACATAAACACCCTCAGACACACACACACACACACACACACACACACACATATATATATATATCAATTTTGTACTGTAAAGGAGTTCTTTAATTAAATGCCTTTATTTGTGATATCTTTTCTGGATAGACCTATATTTTTTATTAAGTGATATATCTATATTATTTGCTGATGTGGTATATCTATTTTGGAATTAATTAGTTAAACATGAGTATGGTATTATGTTTCATATACATATGATTGTGACTAATGTAAAGGTATGATGAACCTTGGGGAGTTCTTGGGTGGGATATACCATGGGTCATGAGTATCTTCAAGAGAGAACCTTGGTTTGATTCCATAGACTATTTAGGATATATCCTAGTGAATTTAGTAGATTGAATGTTCATTTATAATTTTATAAAAAATACCGCCTTAGAGTTTTTTGATTTCTCCCAAAAGTTATGAAATTTTAGTTACATCACAATTTTTTTAGGAGTATTCACCTGTGTATGATCCCACGCTTGTTAACGGTCTTATATTGAGGTTTCACTTTGGGTAATATTCACTTTGTTCATCACATGTGTCTTAATTTGTTACATATTTAGTCCTTATAGTTGTATCATGATTATAGAATTTAATAAATTAGATAAATATAAGGTATATCTATTATAATTATATTATAATAATATATATAATAATGAGTTATGTTTTTAAATACACCTTTCATGGACACGATAAGACGTACGTACGCATGAACGCAGTTTTCTGTTTTTATTGTCATATTGAAAGAAAGTTTGTAATTTAATGATGTATATATATATATATCATAATTATTTATCATTAATATATCATACATATCATATATTTTCATTAAACATGTCGTTAATAAATTCTATGTTGTGTGTGAAATAATCACATTGCTTTGAGGGGGAGGTAGTCCACTCTTCCTCAAACAAGATTATCGTATTAAAACCAAATGGAAGGTAAAAATATGTTTGTAGTAAATGGAATAAATAATTTTAATGGAATAATTAATATAATATATTACATATAGAAATAAAGTGTCCATCATAATTGCCATCATGATTGGTGGTAAGGGAGAAATGAACAATCATCGTTTCGTGGGTCAGTAGTTCACCGTACAGAGAAACAGTATGTTCAACATCAATTAGATGGAGGTATGTGTTAGTTTAGATCATTGTATTTTCATAACAAAATCCTAGTATATTTATTATTCTGGTGTTTTCACACAATAAGGTAATAAAGATATTGGAGGGGGTGGAGAATGAAAAAAGAAAGAAGTTTGAGAGAAGATGTTACCTCTTAAACGGGTAACTCCTTTTGGTTTGTGCCAAAAGGATTACATGAGAAGATTTATATAATAAGATAGTCTTAAAAGTATAAGGAATGAATTTTTGGAGGTAATTTAGTCATGTAGTGGTTTAAATTAAGTGGCTTGAAAGGTGTGAGGAAGGGGTAGAGTGCTTTCCTTTTTATTGTGGAGGGGGAGTGGCACTTTTGTAAATACCAAAAGGTATTTAATAATGGGTGGTATATCATACCTAAAGTTACAAAAAAAAATATATGAAAAAACCATGGATAAAAGTAGAATCATGGTCAGTAAAAGCCACATGCACACAAAAATATGTTCATTTTAAATATTTGGTTCCTTAACTTCTAAAATGCAGCGATTTTATCATTTTGGTTTTTATTAAATCAACCAGTTTTCTAATCTAATTAATTTAACCATTAAGATTAAATTATATTGATATTTGATATAAAATATATAGAAAATAAATTATTAACATTATATACAATTTATAAAATTAAAATACCTTTTTGTTTTTCAATTTATTTTAAAACAATCGTATATGATGCGCTAAAAAGTTGTTGGAATTCAGTCTATCTTTACAATGTATTTACAGAATATGAGAAAATAAGTTAATTATAAAATTTTATTTATTCCATTAATATAAAATATTTATCATACATTAAAACTTAGAAGTCAATTTACAGAATATATGGTTTCTATCAATTTTAAATCATTTTAAAAGATTAATTTATATAAAAATAACAATAATATCATTTTTGACATTATTTATTTAATGATAATTTTAAAATATCAATATTATATTGGGATTAAAATATATTAGTTTTATATGTTTGTAACACGATATATTAATCTAAACAAATAAATAAAGACAATAATTCAATCAATTAACTTCAATTTTAATATTTATTGTACCATTTATTTTAGTTAATTATTAACTAAATAATCATTGTATTGATGTTTCTAAAGCATTTTAAGTACTTAACCATATATAAAAATTATTGATAATTTATTATGATAAAAATAACTAACATTTATTTAAAAATGATATATATAACGGAATATATGATGTTTTGTACATAGATAAAAGTTATATAAATGTTAAAGGTATTGAATGTTCTCTTTTTTTCATTTTCCTTACTTTCCATATTTTATAGGGAACCTCCATTACATAATATAAAAAACACATATATTATGAACCAATTGGTGAAATGGTAAATTTTTTGAATCTCATGATTTTTAGACAAGTTTCTATGTTATTTTATTCCTTAATATTAAGGTATAGTCTCTTTTTAAGATTCATCTTACCTTAATCTCATCGATTAATTTTATTCACATTTACTAATCATTTTGGTCCAAAAATTGAGTTATAATATTAGAACAAAAATCATAATAATTACATTGTTGTATGTCATATTTTCAAAATTCTAGTCCCAGATTTGGGAAAATTAAGAATAATGGTAATCCCATAGACGGGGCGAAATAATGTGTTTTTATAGTATAAAACGTTCAAATGTTTGTTATGTTTTTATGTTCAACATGAAAGTGGAGTTGATATTAATGAAGTTGATAATATTATTGGTTAGAATATTTATATCATGTGAACTTTAAAAATATTTATAATATCATTTATCATTGATACTAAATTAGACAAAAAGGTAGTTTTTAAATAAAAAATAGTATTTTTCACTATTCATGAAAAAATTATGTTTCTCAGAGAAATCCCAAAAAATCACCCTAGGATAATTTAGACATTATGAATTCAAAAATAATTCTTTTTTATCCAATTAAATTTATAGATGTTTTTAAAATTACATTTATTATTAAAATCGATTCATTCAAGAAAACAAAAATTTTAACATAAAAGGACTTTAACAAAAATATTATCTTTCAATATCAATATGTTTTATTTATATAAAACAAAAATATTTGAAAATTATTTATCAATATGTTCAGTTTCTCATTTATAATTATCTAATTTAAATAATTAAAACAACCAAAATAGATGTTTCATAGAAACTCAGTGTTGGGTGCATCGTATGCCAACTCGGCATTTCTTGTAGTGAAAACTGAGTTGGTAATGCGTGTAGCGCAAGACAAGTTGATATTACATGTGAACAGAATGTTTTAATTTTTTTTATATATATATCTATATATATAAATAAATACTTACAGTGGCATGTTTAATGAAAAATAATTAAAAGAGAAATTAATTTGAAAAAAAAATCTCAAAATCTCGGGGTGTAACATTCTAGCCCTCTTAAAATGAATTTCACCCTCAATATTTATCTAGGTTATAAAAGGTTTAATACTTGAAATTTTAATTCATAGAAACCCACATTATAAAAATTAATACTATAAATTCCCTTAAAAAGGTAAATTTGGAACCATAACATTTTCAAAAGTAACATATAACTGGGTTTCCACACAAACTATTGCACAAATACTCCCTCTGATGTTTAACTTAAAAATTTCATGAACAGATAACCTTATAAACATTTAGAGAGATAAAAATCAAAAACCTTAGGAAGTGATTCCTGAAATAAGATTAACATTGATTCCCATATATCACAATGTATCTATGGGTTGTTACATTCTAAACATGTGAATACCCATATTTTATATTCCCTTGAAACATGGTAACAACCTAAATTACCATAAATCCTTTTGGAGAACATGCATGCTTCCTCATTCCAAAGTTTATTGTACTTTCTCCTAAAATCTAAAAATGATTTAAATTTCATTAGTGGTATCAGAAACCACCTATAAACAAGTCCTTACTTAGTTCCAAGGTAATCAGTACTGCCCAATTTACTTATTCAAATCACACATATCTTTATCCATAAAACATTATCTTAACATAAAGATCATGTTACGGGGTACCTTCCCTTAGTCAAAATTTTAAATTTCATGAGATAAATTTTCTAGTCTATCATGACCATTCAACATATTCTTGTAAATCATTAGTAAAAACATAAATTGATCAATCCATTCATATTTCACCATTATTAGTTCTAGATTACAAATACATAAATACTTAGATTACTTCAGCACAAATATAAAATTCTCATGTGATAATCACAATAAAAAATTATCATGGTATCTAATAACTTATGGTATATAATATTTTTAAAGATTAAAAAGTCAAATGAGGGCTGGAAAAAATCTTATGGGAATTATGGAATGTCCTATATGATGAAAATATCTTATGGGAATCAAAATTCTTATAAGATTCTATATAGTTATCTTATGGGATTGAAAAAAGTCATAAAAAATGGTAGTTAAAATCATAATAGATATTGAAAAATGTGTCACAAGATAAAAAAGTATTTTGAGTGAGTGGAAAATAACTCTCGTGCCTAGTGAAAAAATCTCATTGTTTTAGAGAAATCATATGAGAATGGAAAATATCTTACGGAATATAGTAAATAAGTACACTTTGTAGTAAAATAAATATATTAAAATAAAAATATATCTCAATGTTTTCATTTTAGGTTCAAAATTAATTTTTCTAAAGAAATCATATAATCATAATTACCTAGATGGCTTGTTTAATTATTTCAAAAAATGATTAAAAACACTTAAAAACATTGATTTTTTTTGTTTTTCATAGTAAATATAAAATCAATTCTAATTACTAAATATGATAAAATTACTATGAAAATTTCAATGTGGTGGGTATGGAATCATTTAATATCATTGAAAAAGAGTGAAAAAATACTCACCCTAACAATTCTCCCACACTTAAGAATTTTACTTTTCAACAGGTTGGAATCAAAAGCATCAACAAAGTAAATTCTATGTACATGACCAAGAGATCTAGTAATTAAATCAATAGTCACATAAAGAGATAATTGTTTCTAAAAAACTATCATTAAAAAACCTCTATTTATGATTATTCATTACATTCACATTTCTCTCATCCTCCCATTCACAAAAAACTCTTATCTCACTAAATTTTTTTATCTGATAATATATATATATATATATATTTTCAACAATTATTTACTCATCTAAAAAAATTAAATGGTCACCATAGTTTTGATAAGTTCTTAAATATATACATAATTAAGTCAAGGGACTATATTCATCTTTGGGAATTTTCATGGTTGTTCAGAGGATGAGGGTTGGAAAGGTTCAAGTGTTAAAAATTATTGGTAAAATTAATGAGGTTTGAGTAATTTTAAATAAAAAAGTCATGGTTATAGGTTTTCAATCAAGTGGAGACTTTCCCTTACTATCCTTGGTAATAAGTCGTCTCCAAAAATCCAAAATTTTCATGGATAGTTAACACCTTCTTCATTTTAATAAAAAACATTATCCACTATACTACCATCAATATAATTTAACTTATTATTTTTTATGGTTTTAAATTTTATATAGATTTTTTAAAGGAATATTTGTTCTAGGAATCCTAAAAAAGCGATGTGACTTGTCAGTCCATCTTTTGAATGAAAATACTTCTTCTTAGCTATGAAAATTGATTTTCTTTCACATTAGTTTCCAAAAGTATCCAAAAATTATTATCAATCAATAAGATATAAATACAATACATTTGAGTTCAACTAGATCACACATTTCATTTCTAGAGTTGGTTAGACTAGGATGTTACTTTTTAATTGTTGTTTTATAATAGGGTTTTCGTGGATTATAAGGGATTAAAAGGGTTAAATGTAAAGGGATACTATAATAAGAGTAATTTATAACAAATGGGATTTAAAAAAATTAATTATCACAACCGTTTACTTTATAGGTTCCCTATGCTCTAAACTTTTCATGGATGATTAGAAAACTCTGGTTAAGATAGGAAATATTTTTCTATCATAAATTCAGGTTATGGTTAATAATATTTACAAAAATGTTTATAAACTATATAGTTATGTTATTTCAATATTTGGGCAGAGATTTATGGAATGACATTCAATGTTTTAGAGTTTTTTTTGAAATGTACATAAATTTGAATCAGAAAAAAAGTTCATTTCGACATTAATTTTAAAATTCATTCCATGGGGTAAATAATTTAGATAATTGAAATGGGTTTAATAAAATAAAAATGAGTTAAAAAAATAAAATTAAAAATAAATAGAAGTAAAGAAAGAAAACTGAAGAATTTCAATGAAAATAAAAACAAAATAAAAAATGAAAATAATCCTAACTCTCGCATACCTATTTTTTTGAAATGTCATCATTCTATTAAAATTCATATTATAATTATAAATTAAAGTAAAATAAAAAAAATTAAAATTTTGGACACTATCTAGTGCTTAGTTTTACTATGTAGCTCATTGATTGATATCCTCCCATAAAGAATCTTTATTTTTTTTATAAATAGCTTCAATACATTCCCATTAACTATGATTTGTTTTTCTAATCAAGGTTATTTGATCAATATTTAACCAAATAGAAATATAAGAGTAGTAATAATGGGTCTAGTCAACTTGGAATGAAAATTACCTAGAAAAAAAGTCATTCTAGTTTCAAACAACATCACTTTGTCTCCACTATTAAACTCTTTTTTAAGGATGATTCCATCATGAAAAGATTTTATTTTTTATTTTTTTGTATCCTTTTTAAAGTTGATTTATTTATAATATATTAGAACCCTTGATAGGAATTATTCTATATTTTGAAATTAATAATAGATCCTTTTTCTAGGTTTTAACACATAAAAAATATTTGTGTTTTAATTTAGTAAGAAAATTCCATTATTTTACAAAAAACTTCTGAGTGGTTACATGAGAATTGGTGTTTTAAATTTAGCTATATTGGCCTTACAAGAATCATCCAATATAAAACTAAAATACTTTTTATTTGTATGAATATGTTTTTCAAAATTGTTTGATTAATTTTGTTGTTAATTTAACCATTCTATTTGTTTTTGGGTGATAAAGTGTTGAAACCCTATGATGAAATCCATATTTATTAAAAATTTATTAAAAATTACTATTATAAAAAAAGTTTCCAAATCAGTAATGATAAAATATATAAAATCAAATCTATAAAACAAATTACGTTCACAAACTTGGAAATAACTTTTTCTTCATCAACTCAAGTGGGAATAACTTCTATCCACTTGGACACATAATCAAAAAAAAAAAAATTATAAAGATAACAAAAGGAATTAGGGAATTGTCCCTGAAATAAATAACACAATCATAAAATACTTAATAAAAAAGGGGGTTTTGTGGAATTTTATTCCTCTGGTAAATGTTACATTGAAACTAGTATATTTTACATTTTCAAGTTTTGCATAATTCAAAATCATATCTAAAAATGTCAAGACAAAATGAAAATGAGTTGAAAATATTCCTTGATATTATTTAGGATCCATAATTACAACAAAAACACAAAGTATGGAAAAAATTAAATTCAAAATGAATATGAAAATTTTAAATTCATCACCTAATTATGCGGTAACTGATAATAGAACAAAAGTAAGGGTCATCCTAAATATAGTTCATTGAGTCACTTATAATCTTAGATATTTAGTAATTAGAAAACCAATGTTTGAATTTATTAACAAAAAAATAAATCACAAGATCATCATACCATGTTCTCGCACTATTAATATTATAGAATTCCTTATTAGGGAAAATCTCCTTGATTAGTACATATATTTGAAGTTTCTTATTCAAAATAGTGGGTAAACTACTGAAATTATCCGAAAATATATTCCCATAACCTTTATTATATTTTACATAAATATAAAATTGTTTTATTAGTAAAATCCATGTCAATTTTTTTTTTAATCAGGCTTATTCATTAAAAATATGATTGTATAATGGTCTATGAAAACCATGACGTTGGAGACTTGAAAGTAACAAAAACATATATGTAGAGGAAAAACAATAGCTAGAATATCTATCTCGGTGGGGTTGTAGTTATTTTGGGCTTGATATATATATTCATATATGTATAATTTACCCCATAAGTCTTCTTATCTATTCATTGACTTCAAACTACCCCAATATAGAAATCAAATTCAATAGTCAAAAGCTCAAAAATAAGTAGTGATTGGATTATTGGTTGGGATACCACCTTCTATTTCTTTTCTATTAAGAATATATTAATGTTATCATCAAACAAAAATTTAGACTCCTTTTTAAGTAATTTATAAAATGGATAAGTTTTAAAGGATGTCAACAAAACTTCTCAAACAACATAAAAAAATGATATTTAGACTTTAAAATCATCCACAAAAACTTATATAAATATTTTTAAAAATTATGAAAACATTCTCATCATACAAGTTTGAATAGTTTTTGGAGAATTAAAGAAACTGAAATTAATTCTTCAATATTAGAAATTTTTAAACTAATAAGTCAAGGTAGTTATTTCTTAATATTCATGTGCTATGTGAAGTTGAAATTAACCAAAAAATCTATCATGAAAATAATAGTGGGACTATACTGTAAGAATTTAAAGATATTGGTCATGAAATGATAGAGTAAAATGATCTTTATTAGTGAAATGGTTGAGATTTATGAAATCAACACACACATTCCATTTATTTGAAAGTATAAACTGAATAATTTCCCTAAATTCACCCTTTAAAATATTTAATACACAATTTTGAAGAACAATTTGGATAGGATTCCCCAATTAGATATTATAAATTAAAAACATAATTCTAGTTAGTGTCAGTGGGATCACTTCATTTTTAATGACTACAAGAATTATTGGATTCAATATTGTAAATTTCCTAAACACTTTCACATTTTCCTCTAATAAAATTGTCTGAATACAAATTGAAGGACTGATTCCAATCAATATAGCCATAGATTATCATACGAGTTTCTTTTTTTTAAAGGAATATTAAACATTGATTATCTTGATCTTTTAATATATTTTTGTAATTGATAATACAGAAATGATTATCCTAATCCAAGAATTAATATATATGGTTATATGATACGGGTTTCAGTTTTATCTTAGATAGGACATTTTTAATTGAAAAATTATCTTCAATCATTTTATAAATATCAAATTTACCTCTTAATTCATTCCCAGAACAATAATATTTTTAATTTATATCAGTAATAAACAGTTATTCATCAATATTTTCATAGATTTTATTTAAAAAAAATATTTTAGATTCAAAATTACATTCAATTTTTTCTTTTCCCATATAAAATTTAGTAATTTTAAAACAAACATCACTTGATATAAATTCCAATTTATGGTTTTATCAAGGAAAATAAAGAGTATGTAAATATTATTATATATCTTCAATAGATTTAATGGAATTATTAAATGAATGATAAATTCTATAATTCTTACAAGAAATAGTTTTCACATTCAAAAACTATTTTTGTGTAACATTTTTACTATCAGGTTCATCATTTTTAAGAATAAACAAAGGTTAATTTGTATTTTGAATTATTTTTATCTTATTACATGTGAAATAAATAAATAAATATATGGAAAACCAATCAACAGTGTTTTCTCTATATGTTAAATGATCCTCCATTTAGCATTTCACCAATTAAAAAATATTGAATGGAATCACTTCTCATAACAATTCAGGTGGAAATGTACCATTTTAAACTTTTATATCAACCTTAGTATTTTTGGAAAATTTATCCTAATATTTAGTGGAAAATTTGTACTAAATCTATTTTCCCCATATCAAAATAATATAAATAAATAGGGAAAATCATGTCTCATACTTTTACCAGGACATCTTCTATGAGACCAATAGGTTTTCTTATATATTAGTTGGGTATTTGAATGAAAATCCCAATAGGTTTTCGATATCTGACCGATAAAGTAGAGTATAATGAATTTAACATAACATTGATCAATTCACCTAAATAGAGCATGAAATTAATAAATTTATATCCCCATATGTTGTAAGGAATTATAAAATTCCTTGGATCTATATATGTAATAAGAGGATATAGTTTAATCAAGGTGGAAACTTTTCTACCAAGGTCTAATTTTTCTCCTATGTTGAATTATCTCTTTTCTGAACACATTTTTATAAAAACATTGAATACATTGGAATATCCTTCCAAATATCAATAAAAGGGATGTTGGCATGAAATTTTCTAAAACTAACTAAAAATTCTTTATCCAAATCCCTTTCAGCACTCTTTTAAACTGGTGGATTCCCTAGGGCAAGGAAGAGGTATTTTTGAAACTTCTTTAATATTTTGAGAACTATTTTGAGTAACCTAATTTCTTTTGAACTTTAAAATACATTAATTAATTTTTTAAGAAAAGTTTCTATTTTTACATGTATTTTTATTTTAAAATTGATTTCGAATTTTTAGAAGATTCAATAAAAGTTTATCTTTTTAAACATGAACATTATTAATTGAAAGTGGAATGGATCCCATTCAAACATATCAAAAATTAAGGTTAGTTTTGGAACTCTAAGTTCGGTGTTTGTTCAATATATTTTCACTCCTAAGTTTTATGTCAATCACATTATTTTTTACATTAAATTTAGGATTGACTTTAGGTTTAAAAGGAAAACCTCCTTTAAAATGATTTCTAATCCTACAACCATCAATTTAAAATTTTCCTATGTTTCCATAAAATTATTAATGAAATTTTTTTTACTTCCACATTTTTTTATCAAGGATATTTTTAGATTTTGGAATTGGTTTTTCATGATGAATGTTTCTTTCAATTCGAGATTTATATTTCCCATTGAAGCATCTTGGTTGTGAATGAATTTATTTTACTTGGATAAATATTAATTACTGTTATATATGTACAATGTTTTTTATTTAGTTGTGTTTTATAGGTCGGGTTGAAGTTTAGGTTGGGTTTAAATGATTTGTTTTTTTGATAGGATGGGTATTTTTAGAAAAAAAACATTGCAATTACAGAGTTCTCTTAAATTTGTGGGAATTGATCACTTAATATTTTATTTTAGGAAAAAATTATATAATAAAATTTTATTTTAAAACTTTTATACCCTTTGATTTGGGTTCATAGAGTATTGTAAAAAATCATTGACTTCATTGTAGTAGTAATATTACTGAGTTTAGTCATAATCAATCTCTGTTTAGAATTAGACATGGGAACTTATTGGGTATATTTGACATTTAAAAGGCCTATTATTCGATATTATTGTTAATTTTAGGAAATGTTTTCTATAATATTCCTAGAAAATTCTAGTTTTTTTATCAACTAAATCTACTAAAACTATATTATCTATCATGACCCTATATAAAAAATCTCTTATAAAAATATTCAATAAAAAATTATTCACAAATCTCATAGTGGTGAAAAAATCATAATATTTTTTGAATCTGTCCAAATATTTATGTATAGAACCAATCTATGATTTTTGAATTCCATATAATTATTTTCTAATGTAACCTATACTAAAGGAAGGAAATTTTTTTTCCAGAAAAATATTCCCCAATTCATTATAATCTCTATAGAAATTATAGTGGGAGTAGAAAAACATTTCTTTGGAAACTCCTTATAATGAAAAAGGGAAAGCATTAGGGATCATTATATCTTTATTGATTCTTGATTTTTTATTGGTAACAAAAAATAAAAAATTCTTAATGATCGTTATGTGGATCCTCCCTTATAATCCCATTAAATTTTGGATGTTGATGAATGAAACCAATTTAATTTAAAAAAAATATGTGTATTTGTGTATTCCATGGGGGTTTGTTTATTTTATTCATAGGATGAAGAAAATCCATTCATATTTATATTGTTATTCATGATTATTTCAGATTTATAAAGTTATATTTCTAGTGTTATGGTAAATTCAAAACTGGGATTAGTTAAAATTTAAATTTTACTATCCCTAATGTGATAAGTCTGATCAATTTTAGGGTATGAAGGTAGTAAATCAAGGTTTTGAACCCTAAACATACAAAAATAAAATAATTAAAATTATATAACCTCAATGAAAATGAGTTAAATTTTTTTAAAGGTGATGCTTCATGGAATCGTTATCAAATTTTATCCCTAAAGAATGCTATATACTAGCCCCCATTGTGTTATCTCGAGGAGATTTCATGCAGTGTTAAAATTTATCACTTTTAATTACAATTTTTCTATAGAGAAAATAAAATTTTAAATTTATTAGTTTGATTAAAGGATTATAAATTATTCTAAAAAAAGTTCATCTTAAGAATTAAAGATTGTGTTTTTGGTAGTACAGGCACACATGGATTGAAAATATGCACAGAAAAAAATTTTAAAATAGTACATGTGGACAAGTTTCAATATCTCATACAAAAACATAATTATTTTTGAATAAAATATTACCGAAATAAAATTATTAGTGTTTAAATAAATGACATTGAGTGAACACCGAATTACACTTTAATATTTTACCAAGACCTTCATATTATTATAATTCCTCTTGTAAAATTGATTTAACTACTTGAAGATCATCGAGCAGTTAAACCAAATTGAAGTATCTATTCGAAAAGGAAATACCTCACATACAACTTTTAAATATTGAAATAAATTATTTTATATTCTAGATTAAACAATAATAAAAAATATATAAGAATAAATTGAATTCAAGAAAGAAAACAAACAACTTCATTTAAGAAAGCATTTTACAAAAAACATTCTAATATATTACAATGAAACTGAAAAATCTTATGGGAATGGTCCCTAAGTCTCACATTCCCACAAAATTTTGGGTTTCTAGAAAATTATGGATAAAACATCTCCTATAACTTTTATTATTCTATCATATCTAACTCTACCTTTTATTTCCTAGAACTACTGCAGTTGTTTATCTATGTGGGAAAATCTCCATCCATGATCCCCCTTTTAAATCATAGTTTGTGGATTCTTTTTACTTCCAAAATTGAGGGAATAATATTTAAAAGTCAGGAAATCCTTTAATTCATTCATGGGGTACTAGTTATGAATTCAACAACCTATTTTTTATCATCCTTTGTGTAGTGGAAACAGTTCTTCATGTAAAGTATATGAAATAAGTAAATATTTACACACAATATGATTTTAAATATAATTTTAAATAATATATTGATATAATCTCTTTATATTCGGATTAAATGAAATCATGTGGATATGATTTGGGTCTATATGAAATATTTTTAGCATGAATATTATTCTCCACAAATGTTTGAAATTTCATAAAGTAAAAATGTTTTCCATGAGATGAACACCAAAAATTTCAAATTAGATAAAATTTATTATATGGTATAATATCATAAGGGATTCAAAAATTTAGACAACAAGTATAAAAAATCTTATAGAAATTATAAAAATTCTTTCATGATTTAAATGTCTTACTGTAATAAATTTTCATACAAGATTCCTTCAAAAAGTCTTACCAGGCTCAAAAAATTGATACATAATGGACTTAAAAAAATAAAAGATTCAAGATAATAACATAGGACATGGAAAAGTCTAATGAGAGTATGAAAAAATATCTTATACTCCTAATTAAAACGTCTTATGGTTTTGTAAAATTCACATGATAATGAAAAATATCTTATAGAATAAATTAAAAAAATCATATGAGTCCCAAAATTAAAGTCTTATGTTCCAAGAAATAGACCAAATTTCTGAATTCAATTTCAAAATGAATTTTTACAAAGAATTCATAAATTCATAATTAAAATCACGGATTGTTCATTTATTTCTGGAATTGATTATGAACACTAAAAAACCATGCATTTTTTTACCTTTTCATAATTAATCCACAATCACATATAAGGCCTAAAAAGGATTCAATTCCTTTTAAAATGAAACAAATATGAATATTAAATTAAATTTATTTCAAGAAAAAAAGAAATGAAAATATTAGCTCTATTTAATCAGTTCAAATAAATTATTACCTCATAATATGATGCAGTTTATCTTCTCTTTTCACTTGGTATAAAAACTTCTTGTAGAGTGGATGGTAGTTCCAATTGGTTTGGATAAGACTATACATATTTGGCATATTATACATTCATTAAGGAAACAAATACCTTCTATATTTTTAAGTTGAGCCATGGACCTTAGATAAGAGAGGCTTGATTGGAGTCTGATAATCACATAATTATCTGACTCAAAATTTTACAAAATTTGTGTCGATTCTTATATCAATCTCCTTATATGGAATATTGAGCTCTTATTGGTTGATATTTTCATGAAATCGTGATGAGAATGATATATCGTAGTTTTAGTTTGTTCATTGTTTAGGATGGAATTTTATATGAGGATGTTTAACTCTATGTATTATAGAGTGACTATATTTGACTATGTGTCGAGGCTCAAGGACTTCACAGGGTTTCTTTTAGGATTTTTTTGCTTTAGAATTATTTGTGACGAGTGAATTGAGTGGGAAATATAGATAAGTGTATTTTAGGTTTTGGTTTTGGTTTTATATAACAATAAAAGTACCCGAGCCCCCCCTCAAAGAGAAAAATTTATGGTCACACATTATTGGAAGAGACACACAAGCTAAAAGAGTAGGTTACCTTTTCATCTTAAGGCAACTAGACTTTTTCCGTGGACAAAAAACATAAGAGATTACTTTTAGATCAGAGAACCACCAATTATTGGATTTATTTCCTAATGGTTAGTTATATGGTGAAAGATATAATGGTATGAGAGTATTAAGAGATGAATTATTCATAGATTCACTTCTACTAAACCCACCTTTGGATAGTTCCTAATAGTCACAGAGTGGTGGCAGTCAGAGTTTCTGGATGATGTGTTTAACTGATGGCTATGGTTAGGCATCAAAAAATGTAGTTAAAAGTATTATATATTTTATTTATTCGTAGAACCTAATTCTAGATAGTGTAGATAAAAGTCACTCTTACCACAAAATATTTTTAAGAGTTTATTTTTTCAGTAGAACCCTTATCCAAACCATTTTTAGCATAAGAGATTCCACTAATGTTGACCATCTCTTGTGCACCTCTTCACGTAAAGTGATATAGTCATTTTCAAGGATATTATTAGAAATTTTATGTTTTTTCTAGTTTTATATACTGATATTGGTTAGATCATGGAGGCTCATGTTTTCCTTGATGAAAATTATTCACAAAAGTATTTGGTGATAATTAACATCTGAGAATGCTGTGGAATGCATATATGATTTGAAGGAAGTCCCATGGATGACCCTTCATGAGATCCTAATGCGTGCATTAAATTTAATTCAAAATATGGTGTCATATTGTTTTTGGGTGGATTCTTGAACACACTTTAGGTTTTCCTGGAGAATATGGGATGAATTTATCCTTGGGCCAAGCCAATGAGGAGCCTGTTATGAATTAAATTTACTTCTATAGTCTTACCCTGATTCTACCAATTATACAGAAACCTTTTGGTGGGAGTTATGGAATTATAGATTAGTGGATGTTATTTTTATAATTTATACACATTAGTTTTTGAGACTTTTATAATGCATCATTAGTGTGGTTGTTGATACTTCTATTAAAGGAAATTGTGTTCGGATGATGGATCAAGAATTTGAGTAGCCATCCTCTGAGTTTTTAAGTCCCACATTTATAGAGATAGAGGGAGAGATAATTTTCTCACATTTTATCAATAGAAATATTTCATTGTGTGAGATAGTCTTTTATTAGCGATGTCAACTTATGGGACCAATGAAATAAGATATCTTCAGGGATTATAAATTAATGAATTTATTAAAATATGGGAGAATATCACCTCTTCCTTAGGAGGACAATGATATTATTTTGGTGTTTTTATTAATTATTAGGATAGAAATCCTAAGTGTAGGTTGCCTTATTATAGCATGAACAAAAATGTGGAATGTCCAGTGGATCTTTGTTTGTATACTAATCACATGGAAACTCATACTACATGGTAAAGGAAAAAGTTTTCTTGAGTGGGTTTAGATTTTAATTGCTTGGGAATGCATTATCTTGGGGCCTAGATTCAATAGAGTTGGGTTATATAAACGGTCGAGGCTATTCAGATCAGACTTGGGTGGATTGGAAAACCCATGAGTTGTGTTGTGATGTTGATTAGTTGAACGAGTTTAGTGTTCAATCAAGATTCTCATAATTAGCTTTCATGGATGAGAGACAATAAAACAACCTATATATATTTGATAGTGAATATAAAATCTAATGGGTATCAAGATACAGATAGAGGATTCCTATAGATATTGAGTTTGGAGAAGTGGCTTATATTTTATTTGTGTTGTAGGATAATGACATAGGTTCTTATGCCTTATGGGAAGGAGATGATAGAGAAAACCAGATCAGACTAGGGGATCTTAATACATTGTAACCCTTTCCATGTTAGTGTGGAAATTAGTAAATTTTTCAATAATGGGTGTTCCATGAATATATTTTCCCTATATAATGACCATATATAATGATTTTTAATGACCGGGAGAGGAGAAATCCCACCAGTGATAACCTTGGCGATGAACCAGTTTGAGATGGAAGTAAATAGTTCAAGGTTTCACTTCATCTCCTATAGTGGAATGGATTTTAAAAGATATAATCTTTTGGTTATAATGTCTTGATAAGTCTAAATTAATAAAATGTGTTTCCCCATTAAATGTTTTTTACAATAATAGCTACACCCAATGGAATTGGTCAAGAGAATAGATTTTTCAATCTTTGATGGTGGTGTATTAGGATCGCTTAGGTATATACCCAAAAAGATGAAGGAAATCAGCTCAAGGGTGTGTTGTTTTCTATAATGAGTTTTTATAAGTTTTTATGGTTAGAAAATCATATTATCTCCTTCATGGGGATGAAGAGGATTAATGGTGGGGGTGATTTAGAGATTTGATTTTTTTTTCTGACTCAAAATTTTGGTCAATTTTTAGTTTTATAGTCATAATACATTTCTTACGGTAAAATTGTGAATTTATACTAATTTATGATCAAAATAAAATTATTTTATTGTTTTGTTGATTTCAGGTTGTGAGTTTTACCCCTAGGTTGATCTGGAGTGGTATTGTAGGTGCGGTGATACCTTCAAAAAATACTAATTATAATTTTATTTATCCTAACCACACATTAATTATTGATATTTATGTTTTTCCTACAAAAAATGAATCTTATGGGAAACTTAACACCACTCTTTTGTGTGAAACATGGGTTTTACCCTAGGAGTGGTATAATTTTTTTTCTTAATTGAGTTCTTGGGTTTAGACTGTCATTGGTGGAAATATTTTTATTAATAAGGGACTTTATTTTTTTATTACCTAAATAATTTATGGGTTAATAAAACCCAAAAACTAATAAACAAATAATATTTAATAATAATTATCATTAAACCCCAGGTTTAACCACATGATCCCAAGGGTTTCTGAATTACAAAGAAGAGATTTTATAGAAAATGAAGAACTCATTTTAAGAAAAATCTTGGTAGATCCAATAATGGATTATGTAGTGAGATACTTTAATGAAATTCATAAAAAAAATCATCAATATAACTCAACATGGTTGTGGTAATCATAATCAATCCATCCATTATTAGGTTGGGTGTTTGTTATTATTTAATATACCTCATTCTTGTTTTTCTGTAAATATTTCCCTTAATGGAAGTGTGAATATTGAATTGAGTAAGAAATTGAATAAATCAAACAAATATAAAATACTTTATTTATAGAAACTATTAAATGTATATTTTTTATTAATATTATAATTCAATGATGATGTATTTTTTGATGAACCACCCCCATAGAAACCCCTCATAGGTTTGGAGTGAAGATAAGTGTTGCCCCTAAATCCCACCTCCAATAGGCCCTAGGTTGGTGACTAATGTTGAGGGTATGTTTCATTCATATGGGAATAATTTTCCTCATGAGTTATTAAGAAACATAAAAATGAAAAACTAATGAATTCCATTTATATAATCCCCTAATAAATTTTAACACCCATATCTTTGGTGGTTATGTATATATAAGAACCAACACTACTTAAGGGATGTTTTGAACAATGTAGTGGTTGAATATTTGGTCAGGAATTCTTGGAAAAAGATTTTCTAGCTTTCAGAATATTATTTTGGGTTTTGGAGACCACACTATCCAAAAAGGCTGACACCATGAACTGGTGTAATCCATTTTGACCATGTTTTATCTCTGTGTAAAACAGAAAATGGGGGAAATATCTTGGCCAAGTCATGGCCATACACTTGTGTCTGAGAGTAGCTACTATTATTCCAACTTATGTGACCTACAAACATATTTTAGAGGGTGAGTTAAGGGTAAAATACATTTTATTATATATAACACTATAGGGGAAGATGTTTTGAGTATCATATGTAGGGACACCATGGCCAAGAGGAGGCCATGGTGTAGGGAACAACACCAATCATGTTTACTTTTAAGACTAAAACACTCACCTCTATTAGATCTCCATAAATGGTCAATTTTTTCTCATAAAGCTTGTTTTAGAATTAGGGGGGATAATTATTACCATTTTAGTCATTTTACCTCATTTAAACCTCTCTTTTCTTCTCCCTGTTAGTTGATTGATGATTTTTGGGGGAATTTTGAATAAAGGCTGTGTGGTGATGTATACATTTTCCAAGATTATATTTATTCCTTTTTTGAATTGATATTATCTTCTATTCTATTGATATAGGGACTTTTTTTAGTGTAATTTTTTGGGGGATTTAGTTTTCACTATTTTAGTGAAGAGGCCTACAAATTTTCTCAAGGATATTTTATTTTCTTCAATGTCTTGGTGGTGAAAATCTTGGAGAATTCCTATTTGGGTATTGAGTGTGAGATTATTTATATTGACTACATTCTTGGTCATCCTTGACATTGTAACCAAAGATCTTAATGTATGAAGTTTTTTACATTTTGGAACCCTTTTATACACCAGTTTTCATGGTATGATTCTTGTGTTGGCATAATTTGTTTGTCCACTATTGTTTGTGATCACATGTGTGTGCATGTGTATCCTATGATAAACATATATTATTTTTGGTTACATGAGTATTTTTATGTAGAAAGTTATACATTTTTTATTTTTATCACATGTTCTTGTATGTTTTCACTGATTCTCATGATGTTGTGTTATATTATACCTTTGTATTCTCTATGATATTATATATATTTAGCATGGATTTGGAGTTATTGTATTTGGTAATTATATTAGTTAGACCATCAATATATTATTATCCATTAAAGGGGGAGTGTATAATACATGAGGTGATGATGATGCTGGAACTATACATATGGTATGTTTATGATGTCATTTTAGACCATCCCTTGATAGTGTTGTGTCCACTAAATTCCTTGAGGATGTAGAGTAACATATTCACAATCAACCTTATGGCCTAACCCAAAACTCCATGACTTGTTAATACTATGTAACATTTTCACCAACCTTGTGTCTAGTTCTTGATCATTTCTGACATCTTTTAATTATCATTCCAATAAATATCCAATGAAGGTATAACCGAGGCATATGGTCGCATGGTTAGCATATGAATGAAAATAATATTATTAGTATGATTTCTTGCACATTTATTATTATCATGGAATACACCTATCGTAATTGTGAACACATGTTAAGGATGAATTAGTGGTGTCTTACTGGCTTTTATTACTCACACCTTTTATCATAATCTCTATCTGGATGCATACATCTTGAATTATGATCCATTGGTTAAGGTATCATGGAAGATACCAGAGTAGGGGAGCATGGGGATAGTAGTGGTACCAGAACATACTCTAGAGGATTCCACAATGATTTTTTATTTACTTTCAACTTATATAATCTATTTTAGCCTCCCACCCTGGGATACTAGTTTATTAAACTATTTAACATATGTGACTTTTTTTATTATATTATGATACTTTATATTACTCCTTGATACCCAATGTTTTTTATACTATTTCTTTAAATTTTAGGCACATGATTACCAAGGGCATAAGATCCCCACTAACTATTTTGACACCCTTGATACTAATTAGCATCATCCTGTATATGGGAAGGTATGCCTGAGGTCTTTTGGCACTATGGATCAGACCTGTTGGTTTAGCGTGCTGTATTACAAAATGGTATCAGAGCCAGAGTTTTTTTAGTTTTATTATTGAAAAACCAGTGAAAAGGTATATAATATTGGTTGTGTGGAACTTTTGTTGGATAATTACCACATGCCTGGACCACTAATGTGTAACAGAACTATGAGTTACCATTGAAAAAATTACCATTACCATTTTATGGTATTGGGTGTGTTCATGAATCATGAGTGGAATATTGGACCACATGTCACACACACACACAAAAACACCCTCACACACACACACACACATATATATATCAATTGTGTACTGTAAAGTAGTTCTTTAATTAAATGCCTTTATTTGTGATATCTTTTCTGGATAGACTATATTTTTTTATTGAGTGATATATCTATATTGTTTGATGATGTGGTATATCTATTTTGGAATTAATTAGTTAAACTTGAGTATGGTATTATGTTTCATATACATATTATTGTGACTAACATTAAGGTATTAAGAACCTTGGGGAGTTTTCAGGGGGATATACCAAGAGTTATGAGTATCTTCATTAGAGAACCTTGGTTTTATTCTATAGAATATTTAGGATATGTCATAGTGACTTTATGGGATTTAATGTTCATTTATAATTTCATAAAAATACCACCTCAGAGTTTGTTGATTTCTCCCATAAGGTATGAATTTTTATTTCCATCACAATTATTGTAGGAGGATTCACTTGTGTATTCTCCCATGCTTGTTAACGGTCTTATGTTAAGGTTTCACTTGGGGTAATATTTACTTTGTTTATCGCATGTTTCTTAATTTGTTACATATTTAGTCTTTATACTTGTATCAGGATTATAGAATTTATAAAATTATATAAATATATGTTATACCAATTATAAATATATTATAATAATCTATATAATAATTAATTATGTATTGAAATACACCTTTCATGGAGACGGTAAGCTGTACGTAAGGATGAATGATGTTTTATATTTTTACTGTCATATTGAAATAAAGTTTGTAAATAAAATTTGTATATATATATATATATCATTATTAAGTATCACTAATATATCATACATATCACATAATTTCATTAAACATATCCTTAATACATTTTATGTGGTGAGTGAAAGAATCACATCGCTTTGAGGGGGAGGTAGTCCACTCTTCCTCAAACAAGATTATCGTATTAACACCAAATGGAAGGTAAAAATATTTTAGTTTTGAAAGGAATAAATAATATTAATGGAATAATTAATATAATATTTTACATATATAAATAGAGTGTCCATAAAAATGGCCAACATGATTAGTGGTAAAGTAGAAATGTACAATCATCATTTCATGAGGCAGTAGTTCACCTTACAGAGAAACAATATGTTAAAAATAAATTAGATGGATTTGTGTGTTATTTTAGGTAATTGAATATTCATATCAAAATCCAAGTATATGTATGATTCTAGTGTTTTCACACAATAAGGTAATTATGAGATTAGAGGGGGTGGAGAAGGAAAAAAAGAAAGAAGATTGAGAGAAGATGTTACCTCTTAATTGGGTAACTCCTTTTGGTTTGTGCCTAAAGGATTCCTTGAGAATATTTCTATAATAATATAGTCATAAAAGAATGAGGGATTATTTTTGGGAGGCAATTTAGTCTTAGATTGGGTGAAATGAAGTGGCTTGAAAGGTGTGAGGAAGGGGTAGTGTGCTTTCCTTTTTATAGTGGAGGGGGGTGGCACTTTTGTAAATACCTAAATGTATTCAATAATTGGTGGTATATCATACCTAAAGTTCCTAAAAAATGAAAAAATAGTGGATAAAAATAGAATCAATGTAAATAAAAACCACATGCACACAACAATATATGCATTTTAAATATTTGGTTCCTTAACTTCTAAGATGCACCGATTTTATTATTTTGGGTTTTATTAAATCATCTAATTATCTAATCTGACTAATTTAACCATTTAGATTAAATTATATTGATATTTGTTAGAAAATATAGAGACACTAAATTATTAATATTATATGAAATTTACAAAAATAAAATACCCATTTTTTTCAATTTATTTTAAAACAATCATATATGACGCGCTAAAACGTTGTTAGAACTCAGTCCGTCCTTACAATGTATTTACACAATATGGGACAATAAGATAATTATAAAATTTTAATTACTCCATTAATATAAATTACTTAACATACATTAACACTTACAATTCACTTTTCAAAATATATGATTTTATCAATTTTAAATCATTTTATAAGATTTATTTATATAAAAATAACAATAATATCATTTTTGACATTATTTATTTAATGATAATTTTAAAATATAAATATTATATTGGGATTAAAATATATTAGGTTTATATGTGTGTAACATGATATATTAATCTAAACAAATAAATAAATACAACAATTCAATCAACTAACTTCACTTTTAATATTTATAGTGTCATTTATTTTAGTTAATTATTAACTAAATAATCATTATATTGATGTTTATTAAGCATTTTAAGTACCTAAACCATATATAATTTTTTTTGATAATTTATTATGATAAAAATAACGAATAATTATTTAAAAAGGATATATATAACCGAAAATATGATGTTTTGTATATAGCTAAAAGTTATATAAATGTTAAAGGTAAGGAAAGTTCTCTTTTTTTCATTTTCCTTACTTACCCTTTTTATAGGGAACCTACATTACATAATATAAAAAAACACATATATTATGAACCAATGGGTGATATGGTAAATTTTTCGATACCAATGGTTTTCAGACAAGTTTCTAAGTTATTTTGGTCCTTAATATTATGGTTTAGTCCCTTATTTAGATTCATCTTACCTTAATCACCTCAATTAATTCTAATCACATTTACTAATCCTTTTGGTCCAAAAATTGAGTTTATATTATTACGAATAAAATATCATAATAATTAAATTCTTGTATGTAAGATTTTCAAAATTCTAGTCATAGAATTGGGAAAATTATGATTAATGGTAATCCCGTAGACGGGGCGAAATAACGTGTTTTTATAGTAGAAAACGTTCATAAGTTTGTTATGTTTTTATGTTCAAATAAAAAGTGGAGTTGATCTTAATGAACTTAATTTTATTATTATTTAGAATATTTATATCATGTGACCTTTAAAAATATTTACAATATCATTTATCATTGATAATAAATTAGAAAAAAGGTAGTTTTTAACTAAAAAACAATATTTTTCACTATTCATGAAACAATTATGTTTCTTAAATAAATCCCAAAAAATCACCCTAGGATAATTTAGACATTATGAATTCAAAAATAATTTTTTTATCGAACTAAATTAATAGACTTTTTTAAAATTACTTTTATTATTAAAAGTGATTCATTCAGGAAACCAAAATTTTTAACATAAAAGCACTTTACCAAAAATGTTATCTTTCATTATCAATATGTTTTTTTATTTACAACAAATATATTTGAAAATTAGTTATCAATAAGTTTAGTTTCTAGTTTATGATTATCGTATTTAAATAATTAAAACAACAAAAATATATGTTTCATAGAAACTCAGTGTTGCGTGCATCGTACGCCAAGTCGGCGTTTCTTGTAGTGCAAGCCAAGTTGGTAATGCGTGTAGTGCAAGACAAGTTTGTATTACATGTGAAAGGAATGTTTTAATTTGTGTTTTAATAAATATATATATAAATAATTACTTCCAGTTGCATATTGAATGAAAAATATTGAAAAGCTAAATTAATTAGAAATTTTTTTCAAAATATCGGGGTGTAATATTCTAGTCCCCTTAAAATGAACTTCACCCTCAAAATTTATCTGGGTTATAAAAGGTTTAATACTTGAAATTTTAATTCATAGAAACCCACATTATAAAAATTAATACTACAACTTCCCTTAAAAAGGTAAATTTGGAACCATAACATTTACATAAGTAACATATAACTAGGTTTCCACATAAGAGAACATAGGTTGGGAGTGAAAATTGGAAATAGAGGAAAAGTGTAAATATTTATAGGGAGTGATTGAGGTCATCAATAAGAAACTAGTGATTGATCAATGGAAATATGAGGGCCTCAAATTCATAAATATGTGTTGATTTAAAAGGCCATTAGCTCAATGATAATTAAGGTATTAGGAAAACATTTTTTGTATCACTTTAAGAACATTTAGTAATTATTGATAAATTTCTTCAAACAAAATTTCATTATTGGGTTGTGATTCGAAAAAATTATAATACAACCATTACCTCATAGAATGAATTTCTAGAAATTAACCGTTATTTTTAAAGAACTGAAAAATGGTTTTAACGGATCTTAATGCCCATAAAATAATAAAAAGTATAACTATTTGTCTCTATAAAAATAATAAAATTTAATCTATAAAAAGTATCATTAATAGTTCATCATAAATATTTATTCATTACAAGTAAATATATATTAACCATCACATCATTTTGGCCAGTCGTAGCACTAAAACCTTTATCATCCTTCAATTATGTGTTCGAGACCCGCGACCTTGCCAGATATGATTAGTTGTCACTTGAAATACATGATGTCCATTTTTATAACCATAGAAATATAATATAAAAGTTGGACATCCTTGAAATAAGGTTAGTCACAGATTATATTTTTAACCATGTTTTTCAACACAAACAGTTGAAAAAATACTTCCTCTGATGTTTAACTTAAAAATTTCATGAATGGATAACCATATAACCATTCAGAGAGATAAAAATCCAAAACCTTAGTAAGAGTTTCATGAAAAAAGATTAACATTGATACCCATATATCACAATGTAGCTATGGGTTGTTACATTCTAAACATGTTAATACCCATATTTTATATTCCCTTGAAACATGGTAATATGCTGAATTACCATAAATACTTTTGGAGAACATGCATGCGTCCTCATTCCAATGTTTATTGAACATTCTAATTAAATCTAAAAATGTTTTAATCTTCATTAGTGGTATCATAAACCACCTATTAATAGGTCCTTACTTAGTTCCAAGGTAATCAGTACTTCCAAATTTACTTATTCATATCCCACATATCATTATCCATAAAACATTATCTTAACCTAAATAACATGTTAATGGGTACCTTCCCTTAGTCAAAATGTTAAATTTAATGAGATAAAGTTTCTAGTCTATCATGACCATTCTACATATTCTTGTAAATAATTAGTAAAACATAAATTTATCAATCCATACATAATTCACTATTCTAAATTCTAGAATCCAAATATAGAAATACATTTATTACTTGATCCTTAATCCATTAACAATAATACTTACTTCCTTTCACATTTCATCCGTAGTCTCATTATCATCCACAATGTAACAATTACTCACACCACCTTGCTGATTCTATTCAGGAACATTCCTCTTGGAACATTGGTTTGCATAATGACCATCTTCTCCACACATGAAACACTTAACCTTTGACGAGGACATATGGAGGACAAAATCCCCATATATTTCATTAACCAAACTCTTCATTTTTCCCATATAACCACTTTCTTTGTGTCCTTATTTTACACAGTCAAAACACTTTCTTGTTTCTATAAGACATTAACTTAGGTTATTCTTTCCTCATTCTTGACGCAATGGAAATTAAATCTTCTCTCCTACATTATCTCCATTACCTGAACTCCCAGTTAACTTCTTCTTTCTCTTCCTCGGTGAGTCTATGATTCAGTTAAGGTAATCAGTGTTAATCATGTTCCATGAAAACTGATTTGGCATGATCAATACATATTTTAATCTAGTAATCATCCTATGTGACTGCTCATTACAAAATCTCCCATCACATTCAAAATTAACCTAGTTCCTTTCCTTTCCCATGCTTGACTAAAACCAGAAGCAGAGTGTGATCATTACATATCATAATATAAAACCACACAGTCATGAAAATAATTACTTAGAGTATGTATAAATTGTGAAACCTTCTATAATATATCACCCCTTGGGTTTATCCTAGGTTATTCATAAAAAATTATATCTAAATCCTTCATAATGGTTCATAAATAGTTTTTGAATTCCAACAACATATCCCCTGTGAGTGTTAAACCAGGTGTGTGACAGGTCCCATTATCATGTACCAGATTACCCCGAGTCAAGACTAGAATATCTTGTTAGATTTGATACCCATAAGTTCATCAATGTCAAATCCACATCCACTTTTAATATCTAGACATGGATATATTGTTTGGAAACCACTCACTCTATCCTTTAACAAAATTAAAGGGAATTTTCTGAGATGTTAACTCATCCTTATACTTAGAGACATCCCTAGAAATTTCCATAGAAATAAACTAAGGGATATCACTAAGGTTTTCTCATACTATTATCTAAATGATAACTATACATTTTCTTTTACACCAACTATAGCGACCCTCACTTTACAAACATAGAAATTACATAACATTTTCATAATACTTAAAAAATATACAAAAAGACTTCCAAAGACCGTAGTTGGTATAATTCATTTGGAAACATGGAAATATAAACACTAGTACATAAGGGAGCCACATAATCTCCCCCTAGGTTGTTATTCACTATCACCCTTCTTAGAAATATCAAACATAGTACATATCATCAGAACATGGGGGAATGAAAACATAAAAGGGGTGATATAAAATGATCAAATAGTGTAAAAAGACAGATATATAAACATAAATACGAGTATAAGGGTATGAGGACATGATAATATAAATAGAAGATCATACCGTGTATATAAAATATCATAACCTAAATCATGTTATAATGATTGGAAGTTCATAGGTCATGAACCTCATGAAATAAAGTGCATAATCCTTGAAAGCATAAGATAGGAATAAGACATTGAATTTTGGAAACATATAAGCATATACTGATTTCCATAGTAGTAAAGGCATCAATACCAAGACAATATTAGTGGAAAAAGTCATTTACTGAATTGGAAAACCCGCATTCCAGACCTGCATTGCTGAACTGAGTGACCTTTGTTCTAGTACTGTATTATTGAACTGAGTAACCCTCATTCCATCCCTATATTACTGAACATATTAACCCAAGGTCTAGCCTTGTATTATATCATGAGATATAAATCATTATCTAGTGCATTGGAGGGAGATATAGGTCCCAACCATCACAGAATGAAATTGTATATACATGTGACACAAGATCATAAATAAAAATATTATAACCCCTGAAATGAAATGCGTATTATAAATATTTATACACATAACCTATGGAAAGATATAGGTTTCATAATCATTTCATCATAAACATAACCCTTGAAAGGAAGGGAGTTTAAAAAACATATAACCCCTGAAATAGATATGGGTTTCAAAACATATTACACATGAAGGAGAAACACATTTCATATATACCAAGGAAGTAATCATAACTCATTCATAGAAAGGATATTAATGGAACATTTATATCATTTCCTATAAAGTAATTATTAATATCAATAGATTTCATCTTATATGGAAAATAATTTTTAAATATACTCTAAAAATATCTCTTAGAGAAAATATCCTTTCTTGTTAGAAAAATGATTTTTAATACATAAAACCTTTTTAAAATAATTTTCCAAGAAAATACCTTGAAAACTTATAACGAATACATGAAATAATTTTGAAAATCGTTTTCCTTGAAAACATTAAAAATAACCTACAAAACATGTTAAAAACCTTTTTATCTGAAAACACTTGAAATGTTTTAAAGAAATCATGAAATTGTTTTGAAAACTATTTCATTGAAAATAGTTTTAAAACATAAAAATAAATCTGTAATCCTTTTTGAAGATCATTTTTCAAGAAAACTTATAAATAATCTTGATTTTTTTGAAAACCTTGAAAGAACTTTGAATACTTTTAAATAAATCTTGAAAACCTTTTGAAAACAGTTTTACAAAAAAAAATGTAAAAGAAGTTTGAAAATCATTTTGAAAACAATTTTCCTTGAAAATTAATTTTTAAAAATAATTTCTAAAGGAATAACCTTTTTAACAATTCAAAAAGATAATTGAATAAATGGCGATGGGTAAATCTGTACATGTCTTACGAAGTCAAAAGAACCTTCCTTTTGCACAATAAAATGGATAGAAAAGCGTCTTCTTTGGAAAATGAAAATAGTATTCCTTTGAAGATATTGTTAATATAAAAAAGGGTAAAATTTATTTTACATATTATAGGGGAATGGTAAAATATTCTTTGAAACCCTTTTTAGAAACCATTGTTGTCGGACCGAAGAGAGGATAAAATTAGGCATTCCTAAAAACACTTTATTAACTAAATTATGTAACAAAGAGTAGAAAATGGTACCAATGCATGATTATATCATGAAATAAAAGAGGATAATTAAAATTATGATTATTCTTGAAAGATTTATAATAAGATTTTATCAAAGGAAGAGTGAAAAAAATAATATTGAAAAAAAATTAGATTGTCTCGATAAGCTTTTATAACTTGGTATCTTGGGATCATGCTCTACATATATGGAAATTGAATGAAATTAAGAATATAATATCATGAAAAAATTAATATTCCTGATATGTCATGTAAAATTTGGGTATATACAGCTTGAAAAATATTTTTAGCGCATAACATAACGTAAGTATCATAGAAGATAAATTGAGACCAAACGTTTTCACCGATTTGGGAACTTTTGAAACTTAAACCCCATGAAATAAGGATCATAAAATGGTCATGTGAATACCCATAAATTTAAGTAAAATATATATATAAAACAATCATAGAGAGTATATACACTACACAAAAGTAAAGAGTGGTGAACATAGCTTGTATCTCACAGAAATTAAAAGTGAGACGAAATCCCCTAGCCTTATGTATTGACTCTCTCAGTACTCGCACAATATTCCTATATAATAAATATATGTTTAGTATAAATAACTTAAATAATCATATTATCATATAGTACCATATATTGGTTGATTATAACCTTATATTACCTTCTTTTTAATGATCTTATTTTAAAGTTTCACTTTGGGTAATATTCACTTTGTACTTCGCATGTGGCTTATTTTTACGTAGCCTGTCTTGATACGTATATATTGATTACAAAATGTATAAAATGTTATAAATATAAAAAATATACATTATGATTATATTATAATAATATATATAATAGTCAATTAATTAATGGAATACGCTGTTCATGGAGACGATAAGTCGTACTTATACATGAACAATGTTTTCCGTTTTTATTATCGTATTAAAAGAAAGTAAGTAAATTAAAAATTAATATATATGTATATATATAATTATTAAATTATCATTAATATATCATATATATCATATATTTTCATTAAACTCTTCCGTAATACATTCTATGTGGTGTGTGAACGAATCACATCGTTTTGAGGGGGCGGTACTCCACACTTCCTCAAAGAAGATTATCATATTAACACCAAAAGGAAGGTCAAAATATGTGTGTTGTAAAATTAATAAATAATATTAAAGTCACAATAAATATAATATATTAAATATATAAATTTTTTTCCCATGATAATGGCCCCCATGATTGGACGTAACAAATAAATGAACAATTATCGTTTCGTGAGGTAGTTGTTCGCCGTACACAAAAATAGTATTTTCAAGATCCATTAAATGGGGGTGTGTATAATTTTATGTCATAAAATTTTCATAAAAACATCCTATTATATTAAGGATACTTTTTTTTCACACAATATGTGAATAAAGAGAGTGGATGGGGTAGAGATGGAAAATAAAGGAAAGGATTTTGAGAGAAGACATTACCTCTTAATCGAGAACTCCTTTTAGTTTGTGGAAAAAGGATTATTTGAGAAGATTTATGCCCTAAGGGAGGATTCAAGGTATAATGGAGGATTGTTTGGAGTCAATTTGGGTAGGGATTGTCCAAAATTAAGAGGCTTGAAAGATGTGAGGAAGGGGTAGAGTGCATGCCTTTTTATATTGGAGGGGGAGTGGCACTTTTGTAAATTCCAAAAGGTATTCAATAATGGGTGGTCTATCTTACCTAAAGTTCTTAAAAATATAAAACTAATGGGTTAAATTAGAATAATTTCTGAAACAAACCACATACATACAAAAATATGTTCATTTTAATTAATTGGTTCTTTAACTTCTAATATTCCCCAATTTTATCATTTTGGTTTTTATTAAAGCATACAGTTTTATAATATAATTAATTAAATCATTAAGAATTAATTAAAGTGATATTTATTATAAAATATAGATTAAAAATATTATTATCATTATATATAATACATAAAATTAAAATTCCATTTTTTTGTAAATTAATTTTAAAATTATCTCATGTGACGCGCTAAACCGCTTCTTGAAACCGTAACGTCTTAACAACATATTTACATAATATTGGTCAATATGATAGTTATAAAAGTATAATCATTCCATTATTATTAAAATATTTAATATATATGAACAATTATAAGTCACTTTCCCTAATATGGGATTTTTATAAATTTTAAATCATTTTATAGGATTCAATTATATTAAAATAACAATAATGTCAATTTTAACATTATTTATTTAATGTTAATTTTAAAATATCAATATTATATTGGAATTAAAATATATTAGTTTTAAAGGTGTGTAACATGATAATTAATTTGAAAAAATAAATAAATAAAATTATTCAATCAATTAACTTCACTTTTAATATTTACAATATCATTTATTTTAGTTAATTATTAACTAAATAATCATTATATTGATGTTTCTTAAACATTTTATGTTCCTAAACCATATCTAAAAATTATTCATAATTTATTATGATCACAATAACTCATTTAAATTTTAAAATGATATATATAACTGAAAATATAATGTTTTTTACATATCTCAATGTTTCATAAATGTAAAAGGTAAGGAAAGTTCCATTTTTGTCTTTTTCCTCACCTTTTTTATGGGGAACTTACATTTAATAATATCCCAAAACACATATATTTAGAACCCAATAAATAAATGGTAAAATTTTGGAAAGAAGTGAATTTTGGACAAGTTTCCAAGTCATATTGGTCCTTTATATTAAGGTTTAGTCCCTTATTAATCTTAATCATACATTAATTATTGTAATTAGTTTTAATCACATTCACTAATCATAATGGTAAAAAAACTAAGTTGATATTATTATAAAAAAATCATACTAATTAAATTAATTTAGTTTATATTTTTAAAATTATAATCACATAAGTGGGAAAATTAAGATTAACACTAATCCCCTAGATAAGGAAAAATAACAAGTTTTTATAGTAGAAAAACATTCAAAAATTTGTTTTGATTTTATATTCAATTTCAAAGTGGATTTTATCCTAATTAATTTATTTTTATTATTATATGTGATATTCATATAATGTGATATTAAAAAAATATTCATAATATCATTTATAATTGATAATTAATTAGACGAAAAGGTATTTTTTAACTAATAATATGATTTTTCAATTTTCATCATAAAATTATGTTTCTTAATTAAATCCAAAAAATTCACCCTAGGCTAATTTCGATGTTATGAATTATAAAATGAATTTTATTTTATTCAATTAAATTTATCAATGTGTGTAAAAATAATTTTTTTAATAATGATTCATTCAAGAAAACAATTTTTTTCACATAAAAGCACTTTTCCAAAAATATTATGTTTCATTATCAATATGTTTTATTTATATAAAACAATTATATTTGAAAAAAAATTATTAATAAGATTAATTTATAGGGTATAATTATCTTTTATAAGTAATTAAAACAATAAATATAGAAATTTCATAGAAACTTTGTCTTGCGTGCATCGTACGCCAAGTCGGTGTTGCTTGTATTGGAAGCCAAGTTGGTATTGCATGGAGCACAAGCCAAGTTAGTATTAAATGTAAAAGGAATGTTTAAATTAGTGTTTTTATATAGATATATATATATATATATAAATGTAAATAAATATTTCTCGGTGTTATGTGAAATGAGAAATATTGAAAAGATAAATTAATTAAAAAAAATTCTCAAAATATTGGGGTCTTATATTCTATCCCCCTTAAAATGAATTTTTCCCTTGAAATTTTTCTGGGTTATCGATGGTTTAATACATGAACGTTTAATTCATAAAAACTCACATTATAAAAATGAATACTAAAACTTCCCTTAAAATGGTAAATTTGGAACCATAATGGTAACCCAAATTAACATATAACCGGGTTTCCACATAGGAGAACATAGGTTGTGACTGAAGATTGGACATAGAGGAAAAGAATAAATATTTATTGGGTGTGATTGAGGTTATCAGTCACAAACAAGTGAATGATAAACGGAATTTTGGGGGCCTCAAAGTCATAAATATGTGGATGATTTAAAAGGACATCAGCTCCAAAAAATTTAAGTTATTATGACAATATTTTTTGTATCACTTTATATTTTTTAGTAATTATTGATAAAACTCTAGAAAAAATTTAATTCTTTGGTTGTTCTTTGAAAAATTTCTAATACATAAATTAACTCATAGAATTGGATTCTATAAATTATCCTTGATGTTTAAAGCAGTAAAATAACCCTTTAACAAATCTTAGGGCCCATAAAAGAATAAAAAGTCTAACTATTTGTCTCTAAAAAAATGAATTAATTTATAAAAGGTAACATTAATAGTTCATTATAAATATTTATTCATTACAAATAAATATACATTTATTAGGAAATCGTGTAGGCCAGTGGTAGGCGTGAAACCCTTACTGTCCTTCAGTTATGGGTCACTAGGTTGGATAATGACCATTTTCCCCACACTTAAAACACTTATCCTTCGATGATGACATATGGAGACCAAAATTCCTGTCCATTTAATTAATCGAACAATTCATTTTTCCCTTGAATCCACTTGCTTTGTGTTCTTATTTTCCACTGTCAAAACAATTTCTTGTTCTTATAAGACATTCACTTAGGTGATTATTTCCACATTTGTGACATAAATTAAACTAAATCTTCATTCCTATATGGTCTTGATTACTAGAAGTCTCAGCGAACTCATTATTTCTCTTCCTTGGTGAGTCTGAGAGTTGTTTAAGGTAATCATTGTTAATAATGATCCACGGAAACTGATTTGGAATGATAATGTCATCTTTTACTATAGTGATTATCCCACTTGAATTATTATTAGAAAATCTCTCCTAACATTCAACACTAATCTAGTGCCTTCCGATTACCACCATTGACTAAAACCAGAAGCATAGTGTGAGCATTACTTATCATAGTATAAAATCACATAGTCTTGAAAATAATTACTTATTGGATGTATAAATCATGACCCCTTCCCTAATCTATGACATCTTGGGTTTATAACAGGTTATTCATAGTTAACTTATATCAAAATCCTTTAATATGGTTCATGAAGAGTTTGTGAATTCCAAAAGAATTTCCCTTGTGATTTTCAAACTAGGTGTACCACAAGGCCCGTTGTTGTGTACCAGATTACCCCAAATCAAGACCATAACATCTTGTTGGAGTTGTCACCCCAAGTTACATCTATTCCAGATCCACATCCACTTGTCGTATCCAAGATGGGATCCATTTCATAGAAACCACTCACTCTATCTTTTACCAAAAGTCTAGTACATTTTCATAAATTTTAACTCATCCTTATAATTATCCTTAGATATATCCCTCGAAATATCTTTATAAATAAACCAAGGGATATCACTAATGTGTTCCCATCCTATTTTCCAAAGGTTAACTATACATTTTCTCATATACCAACTCTAGAGACCCTCACTTTACAAATATAGACATTATATAACTTGTTCATAATAGTTAAACTTTATACCAAAATATTCCCAAAGACCGTAGTTTGTAAAGTTCCTTTGGAAACATGAAAATATAAACAATAGTACATAAATGATCTACATCTTATCCCACTAGGTTCTTCCTAACTAGAACCTTTCTTATAAATATCAAACATATTACATATCATCATAAGCTAGGGGTAAGAAAACATAAAATGGGTTAGCTCAAATTCTTAGTAAGGGTAAGCAATAAAGACATGTTACCATAAACATGATTATAGGGGTATGAGAACATGATCCTATTAATAGAATATCATACCCTGTGTATCAAATATCATAACCTTAATCATTGCATAAAGATTGGTAGTTTATAAGTCATTAATAATATTAAATAAAGAGAATAATCCCCGAAGTCATAAGATAGGAATAAAACATAGAATTGTGGAAATAAATATACATATACTAATTTCCCTGTAGCCAAGGAATCAATTCTAAGACCATATTAGTGGTAAAAGTCTTTTATTGAATGGGGTAACCCCCATTCCACCCCTATATTACTAAACCGAGGGACCCTAATTCCAACCCTATATTTCTAAATAGAGTAACCCTCATTCTAAACCTCTATTACTGAACTGAGTAACCATCATTTTGGCCATGTGTTATCTCATGAGATATAAATCTTTACCAAATGCATTGGAGGTAGATATAGGTATTACCCGTTACATAATGAAATCATACATACATGTGCCAAAATATCATAAATAAACACATAATAATCCATGAAATGAAATGGGTATCATAAACATGTAAACATATCATAACCTGTGGATGGAGACTGGTTTCATAATCATTTCATCATAAATATAACCCATGAAAGGAAGTGGGTTTCAAAAGAATATATCCCTAGAAAGAGAAATGGATTTCATAAACATATTACTCAGGAAGGATAAATGGGTTTCATAAATACCATGGAATTAATCATAACTTCTTTATAGAAAGGATGTGAATGGAACCATTAGATCATTTCCTAGAAAGGCACAAGGAACATCAATATATGTTATCAGAGATGAAAAATAATTTTGAAATGTACACTAAAAAAATTTCTTGAGTAAAATATCTTTTCTTGTTTGAAAAATGATTTTTAATACATAAAACCTTTTGAATAAAATTTTCTTAGAAAATAACTTGAAAAATTATAAATAAGACATGTAATAATTTTGAAAACCCTTTTCCTAGAGGAAACTTAATGCAATTTTCAAATTGTTTTAATTTTTTTTCTTTGAAAAAAATTGAAAACTTAAAAAGAAAACCTGATTTTTTTGAAAACAAATTCTTTGAAAATACTTTGAAAACTTATAAATAACGATTTAAAGATTTTTGAAAATAATTTTTCATGAAATCTTATAAATAATCTTGAAAATGTATTTGAAACCATTTCCTTGAAAGTAGCTTGAAAACTAGTAAATAAAACATAAAAACATTTTGACATTTTTTCCATGAAGACATATAAAAGTAGTTTTTAAACCATTTTGAAAAAATTTCCTTTAAAATTAATTTTTAAAAAGATATTGTTAATGATTAACCATTTGAATAATGTAATGGGAGATTCAATGAAATAATGGTGGGTAAATCCGTTGTTGTCATACGAGGTCAAAAGAACATTCCTTTTACATGTTAAAAATGATAGAAAAGTTATTTTTTTCAGAAATATACAAGTTTATTACATTTAATATATTGGTAAAATAAAAAAGGTCAATAATTACTTTTAGATATTATACTGTAATGGTATAATTTCTTGGAAACCCTTTTTAGAAAAAATATATTTCTGACCGAAGAGAGGGTAAAGTCAGGATTTCCTAAAACCACTTTCTTAACTAACTTATGTACCAAGAAGTATAAAATGGTATCAATAAATTACCATATTATGAAATAAAATATATAAGTAAACTAATGAATATTCTTGAGATATGGATCATAATATCTTATCACAGGTAGCATGAACATAATCACTCTAGAAAAACAATGAGATTGTCTCAATAAACTCTATAAATTTTTTATACTGGGATCATGCTCTAGATGTAAAGAATGGAAATTAAATTAAGCATATAATATCATGAAAATATTAATATTCAAGATATGGAATTTTAAATTTGGGCATATACACCTCTAAAAAGAGTTTTGGTGTGTAACAAAACATAAGTCTGAACGAATTCAAATTGAGACAAAATGTTTTTCCCCATTTGGTCACTTTTGAATCTTAAACCCCATGGAAGAAGGATCATAAAATGGGAATGTGAATACCCATATATTTAAGTAAAAAATACATATAATAAAATCATGTGTAGTACTTACACCACACAAAAGGAAATAGTGGTGAACATAGCTTGTATCACACAGAAATTAAAAGTAAGAGGAAATCCCCTTACCTTTCTTATTAACGATCTTATGTTAAGGTTTCACTTCGGGTAATATCCACTTTCTTCTTGGCATGTTTCTTAATTTGTTACATCTTTGGTTATTATAATTATATCAATATTACAGAATGTATAAAATGATAAAAATATCATGTTTTTCTAGTATAAGTATATTATAGAATCCAATTTCATAATTAAGTATGTAGTGGAATACACTACTCATGGAGACGGTAAGCCGTACGTATGCATGAACTTTGCTTTCCGTTTTTATAGTCATATTGAAATAAAGTATGTAAATGAAATATTTATATATATGTATGTATATATATATATATAATTATTAAATTATTATGAATATATCATATATATCATATAAGTGCATTAAATCCAACCTTAATACAATCTGTGTGGTGTGTGAATGAATCACATCGCTTTGAGGGGGCGGTAGTCCACATTTTATCAAATGAGATTATCATATTAACACCAAATAGAAGGTAAAAAGACGTGTATTTTAAAATTCATACAAATGATTAAAGTCTTAATAAATATAATATATTACATAAATAAATACATTTTCTATCATAATGACCACCATGACTGGTGGTAAGGGAGAAATGTACAATCATCATTTCATGAGGTAGTAATTTTCCATACGAAGGAATAACATGTTCAACATCCATTAGTTGGAGGTTTGTGTAGGGTAGGTCCTAAAATTTTCATAACAAAATTATAGTATATGTAGGATAATGCTGCTGTCACACAAGAAGAGAATAAATTGAGTGGAGGGGGTGGAGAATGAAAATAAAGGAAAGGAGCTTGAGAGAAGACATTATCTCTTAATCAGGTAAATCTTCTTGGTTTGTGCCAAAAGGATTCCTTGAGAAGATTTATGCCCAAATGCAGGGTTCAAGGTCAAAGGAATGATTTTTGGTTGGAATTTTGGGTAGGGAATTTGGTAACTTAAGAGATTTTAAAGGTGTGAGGAAGGGGTAGAGTGCTTGTCTTTTTATAGTGGAGGGGGAGTGGTACTTTTGTAAATACCAAAAGGTGTTCAATAATGGGTGGTGTATATTACCTAAAGTTACTAAAAAATATAAAAATAATGTATTAAATAATAATCCTGGTAGATAAAAACCACATACACATGAAAATATATGTATTTTAATTATTTGGTTCTTTAACTTCTAAGATTCACCAATTTTATCGTTTTGGTTTTAATTAAAGCATCTCGTTTTCTAATCTAATTAATTTTACCATTAATAATAAATTGTAGTGATATTTTTTTAGAAAAAATAGATTCACTAAATTATTAACATTATATATAATTTATAAAATTAAAATCACTTTTGTTTCATAAATTTATTTTAAAACAATCGCATGTGACGCGCTAAAACGCTACTTTAACCCAGATCATCTTATCAACATATTTACATAATATGAGTCAATATGTTAATTATAAAATTTTAATTATTACATTAATATAAAATATTTAATATATACTAACACACACAATTAACATGGAAGAATATAGTATTTTTATCAATTTTAAATCATTTTAAAATTTTCATTTATATTAAAATAACAACAATGTAAAAATTGACATTATTCATTTAATGATAATTTTAAAATATCAATATTTTATTGGAAATAAAATATATTAAGTTCAAAGTGGTGTAAAACGATATATTAATCTAAATAAGTAAATAAATAAAACAATTCAATCAATTAAATTCACTTTTAATATTTGTAGTATCATTTATTTTAGTTAATTATTAACTGAATAATCATTATATTGATATTTCTTAAGCATTTTAAGTACCTAAACAATCTATAAAAATTATTTATAAAATTTTATGATAAAAATAACTCATATATATTTCAAAAGGATATTTATTACCGAAGATATGATGTTTGTTTTACATGTCTCAAATTTTTATAAATGTTGAAGGTAAGGAAAGTTCACTTTTTGTATTTTTTCCCTACAATTTTTTATAGAGAACTTCCATTTAATAATATCATGAAACACATATAATTCTGAAAAAGTGTAGAAATGGTCACATTTTTCATCCATTGTCTTTTTTAAAAGTGTGAAAACAAATTAGGCCCTTAATATTAATGTTTAATCTTTTATTATGTTTACTCTCACCTTAATCATCGTAATTAATTTTAATCATATTCACTAATCATTTTGGTCAAAATATTAAATTTATATTATTAGAAAAAAATATCATACTAATTATATTCTTTTATGTAGGATTTTCCAAATTCTAATCACATAATCGAGAAAATTAAGATTAACATAAATCTCATAGACGGGGCGAAATAATAGTTTTTTATAGTTGAAAAATGTTCAAAAGTTTGTCCTGTTTTTATATTAAATTTCAATGTGGAGTTTATCCTAATAAATTTAATTGTATTTTTATATGTAATATTCATATAATTTTACCTTAAAACAAATTTATAATATCATTTACTATTGATACTTAACTAGACTGAAAGGTAGTTTTTAATTAAAAAGCTATATTTTTCACTGTTCATAAAAAAATTAAGTTTCTCAGAAAAATAAACAAAATTCACCATAGGATAATTTCTATCTTATGAATCCAAAAATGAATTTTATTTTATCCAATTAAATTTCTAAATTTTTCTAAAATTAATTTTATTATTTAAAGCGATTTATTCAAGAATTTTTTTTGACATAAATGGACTATACCAAAAATATTATCTTTCATTATCAATATGTTTTATTTATATAAAACAAAAATATTTGAAAAGCAGTTATTACTAAGTTTATAGATATCTTATAATTATATTATTTAAATTATTAAATCAATAAAAAGATATGTTTTGTAGAAACTTAGTGTTGCGTGCATCTTACGCCAAGTTGGTGTTGCTTGTAGTGTAAGTCAACTTAATATTACGTGTGAATGGAATGTTTGAATTTGTGTTTTAATATATATCTATATAAAGAACTATTTATAGTTTCATGTGAAATGAAAAATATTTTAAATATAAATTAATTCTAAAAAACTCAGGGTGTTAAAGTATATATCCCCTTTTAATAAACACATTCATTTTTTCATTAACTCCACAAAATACACTAGGTAAATTTTGTATGTAGTTTTACATATATGTGTTTCATCAAGAATTAGTTCAATATATAACTTAGCTTCATGATATAGTGGATGACCAGATAATTCTTCTGGAAAACATCATTGAATTTTAATACCATATGTACACCCTCTTTCCTTAGGATATCTTTCTTATCTATATATTTTGATTGATGTTCCTCTATTCCAAAAATTTAATTAAGGATGGCTATTGGGGGAGGAACTTAACATGATTTAGCTGATGAATCTTTCCCTCTAACGTCAGTATTTTACACCTCACCTTCAAGAATCATAAAATACTTATCCTGGAAATATATATTTTTGCATTATATTTTGAAATCAAAACCGTAAAAAGGTTATATATTATTAAATCCTTGGTATGATAATCAGGGTTATAAAAATTTTATTACCATGTATCATTGTTGGAACTTCCTGAAACATCTTTGTTATAATAAGACTTTCACTTGGTTTCATAATTTATAATTCCCTTACTTTGGTACTTGTGTAATACATAATGTTTTTGGAAAACATGGAAGATATAAAATAGTATGAAGATCTAGAAACAAATAAAACATCATTTTAGTTTGAGTTTATGATCAAAGTACCTCCCACCACATCCTTAGGAACATTGACTTCAACTGTGGTAATTAAAAAATATTTCACTTTCTTCTTTATCTTTTTCGGAGGTTAATTCCCTTAAAATTTGGGGAATTAGTTTTCATAATTCCCCTTATCCCCCTAGTAAAATAATTTAAGATCAAAAACTTCCACCTTACCCTTTAATTAGTGAGATTGATAACCTCTTTCTATAGACTTGTAAAAAACTCTCATTCACTCTCCATAATCCCCAGGATGTTTTTGCCAAAAATTATCACATGTTCAAAGGACCGCCCTTACTTCCCATTTCTGCATTAATATTCCCATGATTCCCAACTGACCTCTTCTTCTCCTTAATGACCATGAATACATAAATCCATTAAAACTATTTTTATATATTAATACTGCTAGAGACTATATCCTCATATGATGAGAAGGCCTGAGATACCAATGAAATTTTTAGTCTTAGATTTAAGAAATTAAAGAAATGATAAATATTACCTTATAGTCAACGTACATAGTCCATAACATGTCTATATATCCTTGTAAAGTTAGCTTCATACTCAAAAATATTTTCATCCTCATTTTGTCCAATATTGAGAAACAACCATTCAATCTCTACTCTTTTCTCATGAGGAATGTATTTTTCATAGAATACCCCCTTAAAAGTTCCCCGCTCCATGAACATTATCTAATAATCTCCTTAGTGTTTTTAATTAGTGAAATTTTTTTTTCTATTTCTCCATTTATAAGTTAGAGAACTATGAAGAATTTTCCCTTTTCATTACTTTCAAAAGTTAGAAAGATATTCTCTAGGAAATTGATTCATTTTTCAGAAACTAATGAATTAGTAGTTCCAATGTATGTTGAAGGTTTCTGTCACATGAAGAGATCTAACATAGTTACACCATGTTGTGGATTAGTAGGTCACTCTATGCTGGAAAGATTATTTTTCATAACATAGGTCAACATACCTAATATGATTATGAACTCATCAGCCACAGCTCCAAATTCTTTAAATTATTTTGGGGGAATATCCCAGCTTTGACTATAGGTGTTGATAAGATGCTCATTACTTTTTTTAGTCACAAATATTCTTCAATATAATAAATATATTTAGCTCATGACATTCAATTGTAAAATAAAATTCCTATTTTGTTTTCTGGATTATTCCCTAGAAATATTGATGGATTTTCATAGCACTGTGGCTATCTCACTTTTTTTCTCTAAATCTCATCTACAAGGTTTCTACAAAAATTCCATTGATACCAATTGTAACAACCCAAGCTCCAAAAACCTAGATCCTGTAGTTATTTTTCAATATCGTTATAGAATACATGATCTTTCGAATGATCCAACTGTTTAGTTGTCTTGGAATACTATATATACACATACATTACAGTTCAAAAATATTATATAAAATGAACATATTAAGATAAAATTTTCTATACTTCCATCATATCAGTAAAAAAAATTTCATAGTAATTCTCTAGGTTTCTTTTTTAAAGGGAAAAAATAACAGTAAACTCAGGTGCTCAGTAAAGAGTAGCATATAAAAAAATATTTCATAACATTAACATGGAATAAGTGATATTGTGAGAATAAATGAAAAAATTGACTATAATAATCTTAAACCATGGAAATTATATATCCTTGAAAATAAATGAAAACAAGGATAAAAATAATTATTTTTCTCATACTTATGGAATTCATAACATTAGACTGCAAAACATATTGTCAACACCTCATTCCAAGACACTGTCCTGTCATGGGAAGAGGTGCACACCAAAGCCTAACCTTTTTTGTCTCAAGATACTTATTGATACATTGTGGGGATATACAATTCTGGGTCCCAACCATCACCTTATTAAGTCTATGCATTCCATATATGAGTAATAAAAAACTTTCATACCATTCCCTAAGGAACTTATTACTACATAAAACATGGCTAGTTATGTAATGAGAAATACATAAAATAACATATTTCCCCATTTATTAGAATAATATGTATATCTAAGAAAACATCCCTTATTCAACATATAATATGTGGGGTATCATAAAGGTAGCATAAAGTACCCTCATTAGTGGAATATAGGGGAAAATATATATTCAATGTGCTTAGTTATCCATGGGAGATAACAATTGGGTTGAATAGTTTTCATTGGTAGGTTACTGAAGTAATGGTTGTAAAAATCCTTTATCACGATTAACTAAGAGATTGTGAATATTTCAAAATATACCCTCGGATATTCTCTCATGGTCTTTGATATTATCCCCACTCATCATACATTAGGGTGATGATTGTGTCAATGCTCAATAAATAATTTTTTTCAGCGATGAACCATACATTCATATGTGTCACATCCTCGTCCACATTATATTATCCAAATAGGGTTGATTTTTCTATGAAAAAAAAACACTTTTACTGTAACAAAACAAAGAATGGGTTTTCTACCTAGAAAAACATTTATTTATATAATGGTTTTGGTAAATCCTGAATCAAAAAAATGTGAGAGTGATAAAAATATATAATTTTAGATTCCCTACATTTTTGAGTAATATGGAAAAAATTATTTTTTAGTAACGTGTGAACCAAAAAATAGAATATATGTAGTTAATATAAAATGAGTCCGAAATAATGAATATTGTCCTAGAAAATCCCCACACATGGCTTAGAATAAATTAAATAAAACACTTTGAAATATATGGATTAAAATTTATATTTAAATTACATTGATAAGTCATTTAATTAAAAAATTTCTCAAAAAGTTAGTATATACACCAAATAAATGAATTTAGGTGCATAATTCGAAACATGTCCCAAGGAGAGGAATTTGATAAGGGAAATACTGAACGCTTAACCAGACTTCCATAAACATAGTTTAAAATACTGTATCAAAAAAATAACTATCATAATCACATAATTCATAAACTCCCTCATAACCATTCTCATTAATAATATTTATAAACAGTCATTTTCTACATGAATTCTTTTGATTTTCCACCTTGGGTGTTTATAGTTTTGATTGTTTGTTCTAGTTTTAGGATAACATTCCCATATACATTATTATTCAAAATTTAATCATTAAAATTTCATTAAAGATAATTTTAGTTATTTTTTTTATAATAATTTATGTTTTTTTAAATTCAATTCATGTGTTTTTTATCTTTATCCTTGAAGATGAAATTAATAACAAGTATGTTTTAGTGATTCTTGATGATTGAAGGGTGTTTTATTAATTGAAGAATGAGATATTGATAAAATTTTTCCAGAATAAAAATAATAAAAATAATTATTTACACATTTATATTATATTATATGAGTAATTATGTTTCAAAACTCAATGATGATATAAATTCATTGTATTTTTAAGTAGGTGTTTAAACCAACCCAAACATGAACATACATTGATTTAATGAATGATTATGAGGTGTATTGGTTTAAATATAATTATAAAAAAAGTGTAATGATAATATTTAGTGTTTATTAGTGTGATATATAATAATTTTAATGAATTATAATAACAATTGTTAGATATGAAAATATTTTACAATTTGAATAAAAGGTTATCCTCTTAGGATGATTATTTTATATTATTGAATAAATGATGGAAATTTATTTATCATATCATTAATAGGTTCTCTAAATTTTCATAAAATAACATTAATGTTATCATAAAAAACATATGAATCCTCTAAAACCATACTTATATCTATTCTTATAAGGTGTATATGTAAAATGAAACATGTTGCATCGTGGAGGATGCAGTTCACACAATGCATGAACACCAGATTTATTTCACTTAATGGATTGGGTATATGAATAAATAACTATAATTCCCTTAATATAGTAAAATTAAAGTACATAAATGACACTAATATCATTATATTAGTGTTTAGGGTATAAATTTGAAATAATATAGTTAGGAAGGAAAGCTAAGTAGATAATAATACTCACACAATGTTTTTGAATTTTCCATTTAAGTATCCATGGAAATGAAGGCCTTATGATAAATAATGGTGATTATATGTTTTTTAACATGGGACAGGGTTCTAGGATGTGTAATATTCTATAGTTTCAAGAACAAAAATCAAATAATATGTGATCTATGAAGTAGTTGGAGTGTTATCCATTTAGAGGTGACAAGAATGGTAGTTTTGGGAGAAACCCTTACAATTTCAATAATGTGAGGTTATAATTCAGGGGTAAATAGAAAAAATGGAATAAAGTGGTGGGTATAGTTATTTTGGGTTTAAAATAACCGAAAACACAATTTTTTTAGAAAACATTGAGTGTTTTAGTGCTTTATACTTTAAAATTTTAATTTTACTACAATTTACTTTTACCTTGGTAATTAATTTTCAAACATAGTATTTAATTTTAATAAAAATATTTATATTGAAACTTTTTACTAATTTTATAATAGTTAATTATAATTTTCAAATAATTTTATAAAATAAAATTTACAAATGTTAGAAAAATTAAATTTTAGAACAAACACACTTAATCACATAAAAGATATTTTTATAAAAATAAAAATTTAAAAATTTAAATTTACATATAAGATAAAATTGTCCTTGATAATAATTTTATAGAAATAAAATGATTTATTAGAAAAAATAAAGTATATAATGTTTTCAAGGAATTTCATAACCAAATAACTCTTATAGATAATGATAATATAAAATAGTAGGAATTTTTATTAAATTAACATTTTTGTTAGTTTTAAAAATGTTAGACATATGTTTTATAAGTTCAAAGAAATTTTTAAAATAAATATTTTTATTCATTAAATTTATATTTTATACGTAAAATGTTTTTTAAACTTCTAGTTCATTCTTATATAATGATAATATCAGACGAATTACATGTTTCTTGAAAACCATATTTTTTAACTAAAAACCTACAATTTAGAATAAGATAAAAAATTTATGCAATGAAATGTTTGATATGATGATTTCAAAAATTAAGTAATATTGGTCAATTTAAAATTTTAAAATTAATCTTAAAAAATGAATAAAGGCTATTTAAAGGGAGCATTGTATGATAGTTCAGAAAATGGTGTTTACTTGGTACAGAAGGGTCTTAGGTATTACCAGTATGATTTAACAAATATATTCTCATAATATTTTTTGTGGACATGATTGATAATGGATAATTTCACATTTTTTAATGAATAATGTTTTCTATGGTTTTTTTAAATTAATTGGGAAAATTACGAGACCAAGCACTGAGACAGTTTTAGATTCGGAGGCCTGGTGTGCCCCAAATGAATCAATGGAAAATTTTCAGTTTCTAATAAAATGTGTCGGTAATTTTTCTTTAAATTAGAATAAATTATGAAGGGGTACCAGAATCAGATATCTGAGGGCACCATTGCATTCAGAACAACAATTTTATCTTTGTCTGGGCCTAACATCGACCGACACATGCAAGATGTGAAAGTTTGTTTTTGGACACGAATGTCATTAAAATATTTTAATAGAAATATTTTATTGATGAAATTTATGTTTTATTTTTACCCAAGTCTTTGTTAAGGAATTCAGAGTTATTACCATAAACCTAAAACTCATCTGAGACGAGGAAGGAAACCCTCTCAATAAATAGTGTTGACAGATTGAGCAGATTACGAATTATTGCACAATTGAAGTGGACGAACTCGTCGACAACAAAAACAAAATCTATCTTCATCAATGATTGATCCAAAACTCAATGTATGGTGTTTTCTCTTTTTGATTCCTTCCCGCATTCTTAATTTTTAATGAAATACATGGACCAACCCCCAAACATGTTGATCTGCAGTCCAATAATCTTTTCAGGGTGAATAATTTATGCGAGATGATTGTTGGGATTGACATTGTTAAAGAGATTTATTTATTCCTTCTCTATTCTTCCTTGTATCATGAATGCATCAAGGCTGACAAGGCCAAGATCCATCATTTGAGCGTTCTTGTGCATTTATCTCTTTCACTAAATCCTTATACGTTCATCGTTCCTCAGGAAACATGATCATAGGATCTTGGCACCTTTGATATATGGAACAACAATCCGAGACTAAAGATCTGACACCACAACGATACCATGGAGGTATGATGATGCAAGGTTATGGTGCACGGCATCGACTAGAGTAGTGGATCCGGTCTGTTTTGGTGGGGGTGTGTGGCGTATAGCGAGCTGACGGAAGGGAGGTCGGTGGAAGAGCGAGGCATGGCTCGGTGGGGGATTTGTTTAGGCAGATCAAGGCACAACCTGATGGGGGGGGGGGTAGTTCAGGTGAAGCACAAGTCGGATGGGCCGCTTGGGGGGGAAACCGACGGAGGAGGTAGAACACAGTCAAGGAGAGGCCGCTTGAGTTCCCACAGCGGCGGATGCCACAGGTGAAGACTGGGGATGAGACAACATGGATTTTCATACAAAACTGGGTCCACATGGATCTCGCGACAGTGAAGGCCACGGGGGAGGCCAGGGACGCGATGGCCATTAATGTTGACTTTGTTGACTAAGATCACGCATCTCAGTCTGCCTCATGTAGGAGAAGGGTCCCGAACTGAATATAGGGGGTCGTGCCGCTTTAGCTGATCAATGATATTGGTATAGGATACCACTTTCCATCAGGTCAGGTTGATCAGGCCTATCCAGGTTGGGTCATTGGGTCAGGCTGGGTTGGACCCGAACCGGACTCGGGTAAGACTTTTTCACTAAAATGACCATAACATTCAAACAGAAGGCCTGTTTGATGAGTCATATAATGTGTTGGGACCCTTGAGATGAGACAGTCCTTTTGAAATACTATAAGTGAGTTGTTATAGAAGTTGGCATACAACTTATTGGCTTGAGGAGTAGGTTCTCCCGAAACAATCACGCTACAAGAGGAATCATATGGATTGCTGTGATCTTAAGACTGTGTGACATGGTGTCTACCTAATTTTGGGGCTACATGACCTCTCAACACTCCATGTGTTATCTATACTCTGTGTGTTATTTTCATTCTATGTGTTATTGAAACTCTATGTCTTATCGATACTGGATATTCTGTGGACTATGTTTGATAATCCTACTTTTTGTACTATAGAATTAAACATGTGTGGGATAACTATACTTTTTGTATTTAATTGGGGTATTCTTAATGTGTATCCAATATGGTATACTTTTTGTGTTTCCCTTGTGGTATAATTTGTGTATTTCTTAGTGGTGTTGGTTTGTGGTTTCTGGGTGTCCTACTCAGTGTTGGTTTACTCACCCCTGTAGGTGCTTTGCCTGTATGTGTCATATCTTGTGAGACGATCGATGATTTGATGGAGTTCTATGTAGAATAGGACCAGGTGGTTCTTAGAGTGATCCAAAATATGAGGTGTGCTCCTACGGCTTCACACAGCTTTCATACACCCACCATTCATGTAGTGTTGTCTATTGATGAGTTTCAAGAACTTTTTCATTCACTTTTGTAGACTCTTTATTTTGGTAGGATTGTATTCTGGCCCTGTTTAATTTATAGTTTTACTACTGTTGTACTATGTGTTTAGTATCTTAGTGTATGCAATAATTTTTTACTTAGTGTTTTTGTATTTTCGAATTTTTTGAATGGAGATGTGTGCAAATGTCAGGTGCTTAGGAAAATGCCTCCCATTTGTGGGATATTCCTACTCAGGACTAGTCTCCACCCTCTAGCCTATCAGAGATGGTCTTGGGTTGTAACCACAAAATCCCCTCTAGGACAGTTCATGATAGAGTAATATCAGAGTAGGTCAGTTCTAATTAAGGACCTGAAGTCTGTGGGGTTGGTTTGGGGAAACCGTATTAAGTGTTTCGAGTTTGGATTTCTAGATTGGGAATCCAGTGTTGGTATGGCTACTGACGTATCCATACACTAGGGTTCTAGACACCTACTTTTCAACTGAGTACACAAGAATAATTATTTCTAGGAATGTAATGGTACCTAAATCATATAACATTTGTGTGTGTTCTCTTTTCCTTATTGAGTCAGCTCACTAGGCATAATCTATTGACCATGGACCACCTTTATCTATTTTATTATACACCACTATAGACAACCAGTCATGATTTGATTAGCTGATCACAAGGATGATCCACCTAGTGTTGAGGCGTCATTATAGGGGCATGTTCTAATGATGGAACCTCCATATGGTTTGCCTATTATAGTGTTTCCCATCGGCCTACATTTATTACAAGTGCTACCAGCCAAGGGTGTATGTAGACTTAGCACATTGCATGAGTTCTATATGCAACGACCTCCCAGGTTTAGGGGTGATCCAAATGCCTAGGTAAATGAGGATTGGCTAGAGGTAGTGACTCATGTCTTCCACCATGTGAGGAAACATGGATACCATATGTCAGTCCTTTCCACCAATCTTCTTCCAGGCTTAGTAGGGTCATGGTGGAACTTAGTGACATAGAAAATTTATGAGGTGAGTCTCTCTTGGATATAATTCAAGTGAATATTTATATAGGAGTTCTTACGAGCTACGTTATGTTCAGTGCGTATAATGGATCTCTTGCATCTACAGTATGGAAGTCAAACTATAGAGGAGTACTCAATGAGTTTTATTAGTCTTTCTCGCTACTCCACAAATATGGTGCATGACAAATTATTCAGGGATCAGACCTTTGAATAGGGGTTACAGGAAGATATTTTGGAATCAATGATATCCCTCATCATCCGTACAAATTATAGGGTACTAGAGAGAGCTCTGCTAGTGGAAAAATTTCTGGAGGTGCATACGATAGCAGTGGGAGTTACTAGAAGGATCCAGGGAGTTCAGTCTTAGGAGGTAGGTATCTGACAGTAGAAGAATGTACCTAAGAGGGTAAAAAAATCCCAAGTACAACCCTAGAAAATTGGATTAGTGTTGCGGGGCTCCCAGGGTAGAGCAAGTCAGCTGAAGGACTTGAAAAGTTACTCATCTGATGGTCGTGGACATCTGGCATGATATTGAATGAACTACTGTACAAATGATCAGGACATAGTCGAGGTACCTCCGAGGTAGAGGATGAGGCATGATCACGGCGATACTTAGGGTGTAATACATGATAGAACAGTAGGTAGGGAAAGAGGAGGTGAGAAGAGGTTTGATATAATACCACCACCACCATAGGTGGTCCACCGTGGGCTTAGGGAGTTGGTGGAAAGGGATGAGGCCAACTGTAGGTGATGGATTCTTGTGAACCTATTTCTCCAGGAATGATTAGATGTAAAATCTATATCCTTTCCACCTTAGATGTTGTTTTTATAGAAAAAAGAGTCAATCATTCTTTTCATTCCACAAACATTGTTCGAGAATCAGAGATTCTAGTGGAACTGTTGACTCAACCCTTATTCATAGAGACTCTTATAGGAGGGGATTCGATGATCCCAAACTAGTGATGAAAGTGTGACCTTACTATTGGAGGGGAGAGTTTTGGTTGAGATCTCTTGGTAGCAATGTCGATGCCTTATGACATCATTATTGGTATTGACTGGTTATCTATATTCCATGATCAAATGAACTATTTTAGGAATAAAGTGCAGTATGTTCATGGTTATAGGGAAATTTTTTCCATTATTGGGGAAATAGAAATGCATGCAGTGCCAGATGAACTTACTCATAGGAAGTCTTAACATATTACCAATCATTTGGCTAGCCTCACCGTCAGTGTAGTGGATGAAAGGACTCCTCAGGTTCCTATAGTTTTGGTGGAGAATGAGGATGTATTTTCGTAAGATGCCACCGAATTAACACCACATATGGAGGTATACTTTTGAATTTATCTATACCTTTATAAGACATTAATATAAACACTTGTATATTGGATTTCTCCCACAGAGCTTCCTGAGTTGATGGAACAACTGGAGGACTTAAAAAAGGAGGGATTATTAACACTCAGTGTTTCACCCTAGGTGGTCTGAGTTTTGTTTTCCAAGAAGTATGATAGGAGTTTGATGTTATGTGTGAACTTAAGGAACTTGAATCAAGTGAACATGAAAAACAAGTATCCACTACCATGGATCGATGACCACTTCGAACTGCTGAAGGGAGTGCAGTGGTTTTTGAAGATAGACCTTAGTTCTGGATATCACCAGCTTCGTGTATAGGATGAGGATGCACTGAAGACAGAATTCAGATGTCAGTATGAAAACTATGAGTACATGGTAATTCCATTTGGCATGATGAATTCTTTAGTTGTGTTCATGGGACTCATGAACAATATCTTGCTTCCATACTTAGACTGGTTCAAGGTGGTATTCATTGATGAAATCATAGTATACTTGCCGACCGAGGAGGAGCACATGATAAATTTGAGGATGGTACTAGACACACTCCAAGATCACTAGATTTATGGGATGATCTAGATGTTTTAGTTCTGGATTTATGAGGTCCACTTACTGGGACACATCATTTTTGAGGCTGGAGTCGCAGTGGATCCATCGAAGATCGAGGCGATGTTTACTTGGAAGACGCCCAAGAGTGTTATCAAGGTGAATAGTTTTCTTTGTTTGGTTGGGTAATATCGAAGGTTTTTAATCAAATTTTATAGATTAATATCCCCCTTGATGAATTTTACATGGAATGAGAAACCTTTCTTGTGGAAAAAAATTTCTAGCTATGCTTTTTGGAGACGAGGTAGAGGTTGACGAGTGCTCCCATATTGATATCACTAGAGGAGGGTGTTAGGTATGTAGTGTTCTATGATGTGTCAAGGACTAGTATTGGTAGTTTCTTGATTCAGGGGTAAGTAGTGATTTCATATGGTTCTCACCCATTGAGGAATCATGAAAAGAACTACGCGACCCATGATCTTGAGATAGTGGTGGTAGTATTTGTATTGAAGATGTGGAGACCCTACCAGACGGGGGAGAGGTTTACCATCTAATCTTACCACAATAGTCTCAATTATATATAATATAATATGGATCTGAACTTGAGACAAAGGTGATGGATTGATTTCTTCAAATAATATGACTTTAAGATCATCTATACTCTTGGAAAGGGGAATGTGGTGGTAGACTCTCTCAATAGGAGATCCAGCTTGCAGTTTCTAAGTGAGGTGTTAGAGTAGTTGGCCTCATTATAGATATCTTTTGTAGATGGAGATGGATCAGCTACCTCTTGCCATTGGTTGTCACCGCTCCACTCTTACTGCGAGTCAGTGTGGCATGACTTGGGGATACCGACTATGAGAGCCAACATGATCAGTTGTCCACATTAAATGAACTTCATGGATATTACATAGATTGGGAGCACACCATTATTTTTAGATAGTGTACAGTTGTACTAGTGATGTTGCTCGAGGAGGTTCTGAGGGAGTTACACACATCCTCTTTAGATGTACATATGGGTGTTGGGAAGATGTAGAAGGACCTCCGACATTAGCTATGTTGAACAGGGATGAAGAAGGTGGTGGTAGAGTTCATTTCTAGTTGCCTCATTTGTCATCAAGTGAAGAATGAGCCCCAGGTTCAAAAGAGATTGACCCATCCACCTGAGTTTCCAAAGTGTAAGTGGGATGCAATATCCATGGAATTCTATGAGTATAAAAAACATGTCCCGATGACATGATACCATGTGGGTGATCATTGATCGACTCACCTATTCATCGTACTCCCTTCCAACATGAGAGCAGAGTTCTGTAGAGAGATTAAGATGCTTAATCATGTAGAAAATAGTTCGGCTATAAAGAGTTACCTCGATGAACATTTCAGAACATGATGCTAATTTCACATAATGGTTGTTAAATGGATTGCATGAGGCATTTGGGACTAAATTATGCTTGGTCACAGTGTTTCATCCCCATAAAAAATGGCCATATGGAGAGGACCATTTAGTTTCCTAGGGACTTGCTACATGCTTGAATCCGAGACTTTGACCGCAGTTGGGAGGACTACCTACCTCTGGTGGAGTTTTCCTACAAAAAAAACTACCAATCCACCATTGGTATGAAACCGTTTGAGGCCTTGTACAGGAAACCATGAAGGTCACCACTTTGATGGACTGACCTAGGAGAGTCAGCACTCATGGGTCTAGAGTTGGTGCAGGCTACCACAGAGAAGTTGAAAATCATCTAGGAGTGGATGAGGACTACATAGAGTTATCATAAGTGGTACACAGATAAGAGACATAGTTCCTTGGAGTTCTAAGAGGAATACCATGTGTTTCTTCAGGTCTTACCTCAATGGGGATAGTAGAAATTTGTATGGGGTGGAAATTTATCTCCCTGATACATCAACCCTTTCCAGATTCTAAGTAGAGTTGGAACGGTGGTGCACCGCCTAGATCTACCCCCGCCATTTCACCGAGTGAATGATTCTTTCCACATGTCATAGCTAATGATTTATGTGCTTGATCCATCACATGTCAAATTCTAGGGTGATCTTGACATTGATGAAGGGGAGACTTTGGAATAGTACCAGATAGAGATTAAGGATCGTTAGGAGATGATACTTCATGGGTGTTCAATTCCTCTGGTGCATGCTCAATGATAGAATATGAATCTATAGGATATCACTAGGGAGTGAGAGGATCAGATTCATGCTTAGTACCCTAATTTTTTTTAGTAGCCCTTATTTTGGTTTTCTGGGACCTAAGGTCCTAAGGTGGGGAGAATTCAATGACTCAAATTTTCTCATATTTTATTTTTATAAATTAATTTGTAAAATTTCGAGACCAATTGCTATGACATCATGATATTTAATGGCCCAATGTGCTCTACACAAATTGAGGAAAAAAACTTATTTTTTAATAAAGAACGTAGCCAGTTTCTATTTAAACTAGAATAACATCTAAATGGGTTCCTAGATAAAAAATATGAGGGTACTGTCACATTCAGAAAAAAAAGAATTTACCTTAGGTGGGGTATAACATTGAACGATAGAGCTTGTATGTGAAATTTAGTTTTTAGACGTGAACATAATTAAAATATTTTAATAAAAATATATTATTGATGAAAACTTGGTTTTATTTTTAACCAAACCTTTGTTAGGGAGTTTAGTTTTACCACCATAGACCTGTAATTCCCTTGAGATGCAGAAGGAAACCTTCTCGTTAAATGATGACGATAGATCGAGCAGATTGAGAATCGTTATGCCAGCGAAGTGGAGGAACTCATGAAAGATGGAAACGAAATATCTCTTCATCAATGATCAATCCAGTCCTCAAGGTAGGGTGTTTTATATTTGTGATTATTTCCCCCCATTCTTAATTTTTAGTGAAAATATAAACCAACCCAAGAATAGGTTGATCCACGGTTCAATCATCTTTATGGGGTTGATAATTTATACTGGTTGATTATTGGGATTGAGTTTGTTAAATATATTTGATTTATTCTCTCAGTGTTCTTCATTCTAATATGAATAGACTAAGGCTGACACGAACAAGGACAGTATACATTACTTGGTCATTTTGGTTCATTTATCTGTTTCCCCTAACTCTTTTGCAGTCCTCATTTTTCATGAAAAATGATCGAAGGATCACTGTGACTTCGATCCATGGCGCAACGATCCGAGACTGAGGATCCAATGCTGCAATGACACCATAGGGTTCTGATGATGCAAAGCAGTGGCACATTATGTATAATGGATTAGTGGCACCAGATGGTTTATGTGGGGAATGTGGTGAATAGTGGTCCACTGGTAGGGAGACTGATGGTGGAGCGAGGCACGAACTTCCATGGGGATGGGTTCAAAAAGAGTTATGCAAGTCTAGGTGGGGGATTGGGTTCAGGAGGTGTGCGAGGAGGATGGTACATCGGTGGGGTGGCCGGTGGTAGAGGCATAACATTGTCTTGGAAGGACCATGTGGGATCCCATGATGTTAGAGGATGCATGCGGTGACCAGAGACATGACATCTATGGGCCGCGTATGCGGCTGGGTCTATGTGGAGCCTGCGGTGCAGGAGGCCAGGGATGTGGTGGCCATCCACATTGACCACAGAGGTTCCGTTTTTACAGAGTGCACATGGCTGGGTTGGCTGTAAGTAGTAGAATGTTGTCGGCCAGCCTACAACTTCCCAGGATGGGTGGTCCAGGATACATGATAGGATTGGCTGAATGCGGTCCTACGGGCCCAGATGGATTGGATTGGATTGACTAGACCGAGTTGGGTTAGTGGGTCAGGCTGGCTCGGACCCACACCGGACCTAGGTCCGGCTTTTACACTAAAATTTCAATAACATTCATATGGAAGGTCTGTTTGATGAGCCATCTGCGGTTTTGGGACCTTTGCGATGAGACAGTCCTTTTGGGATACTCTAAGTGATTTGTTATAGAAGTTGAGATAAGAACAATTGCCTTGAAAAGTAGGTTATCTAAGAACAAGCAAGCTATGAGAAGAATCCTATGGATCGATGTGATCTTGAGGCTATATGACTTGGTGACTACATGATTTGGGGGTTGCATGACCTATTGACACACTATGTGTTATCAAAACACCATGTGTTATTGAAACTCCATGTGTTATAAACACTCCATGTATTACTGATAATGGGTGTTCAGTGGACTATGTCTTTAATCATACTTTTTGTGATATATAATTATACCTATGTGAGTTGACAATACTTTGTGTATTTCTTTGGGATATACTTAATGTGTTTTCTCTATGTTATAAATTATGTGTTTCCTTTGAGTTATAGTTCATGTTTTTTTAGCGGTGTTCATTTTTGGTTTCGAGGTTTCCTAATGAGTATTGTTTTACTCACCCCTACACAGGGTTTTCCCACACGTGTCGTGTCTTGTGCAGATGATCGAGGCTTTGATGGAGTGATAAGTAGACCAGGACCAGGTGGTTCTTAGAGTGATTAGGTAGGCGAGGCATGCTTCTATGTCTTCAGACAACTATCCTACATCAACCCTTCTGGTAGGTTTTTCTACGGATGAGTTTCAGGAACTTGTGAATTCACTTTTGAAGACTCTTTCTTTTTATGGGCTTATATTCTGAGCCTTTTTACATTCCAGGTTTCCTACTATCATACTATGTGGTTGGTATCTTAGTATATGAATGCATTTTCTACTTAGTAATTTCATATTTTATCATTTTTGTCTTAGATATGTGTGTTTATGTTCATGTTCATACGAAAATACCTCCCATTTGTGGGATATGCCTACCCGAAACTAGTCGCCATCCCCTGGCCTATCAAAGACAGGAATATGGTAGTTATGGAATGGGTCCCTATGGGATGGGTCATTAAAATTTTGATGTGTGAGTATGATTTATTCTAGGTGTTATGAAAAAATTATGCATATAAATGATTGCAAATGGTTATGTTCACATTTTTATACATCAGTATAATCACTTTCTGGGTATGATCACAAGATTATTTGTAGACATGACATCAATTAGATATATTTACAAGATTATGATTTCTTGTTCTTACTAACCCACATACCTTTGTTATAACTCTTTAGTGATGAATGATGCTTTGAAAATATTTTTTATGCTTCTAGATATGACTTGATTTTAGATTTTATGATCTAAGATTTTGTAGGTATGAATATTTTAAAATAAGAACATACACTTCAATATTTTATCATACCCTTATGATCATCTTATGTTGTTATGATTGATATCATCCGTTTTTACCCTTACTGATCATATGTGATCTATTTCTTGTTTTCCTTCCCTAGGTTTTGATGGAAGGCTCTAAGTATGATTTTTCTAGAAGGGTACTAATATTAATATCTTTTTGCATGATATTGAATATATTATAAGAAATAAGTTGATTAAGTTTCTTATCTCCAAATAAAATAAACCTTTATGGTCCTTGAGCTTGTATATCTATGATATTTATTTAATACTAATTTATAATTCGGTAATATTTATATATGAAATTTTTAGTGAACTTTATCTCTCACATGATAAACACCTATAACTGTTATTAGTGATTTATTTTGAGTATTTTTACACAATAAATATTCAAGGAAACACTTGATAAATAATTATATTCCTCTTCATTATCCCATTTCCAATTCTACTTTGGTTTTAGTTTCCCCTAGGGTGGTGGTGGCCTAGAAATCATGTTGGATGATTTTATTAAATTTTATTTTTTTGTTTAAGGATTAAAATTGAATCTTAAAGGTTTTCATTCTGATCAATATTTCATCCATGAATTTATCAATGGTTTCATAAAAATAAGTTATATGGTTCGACTTCATTCCTTTTTTGGTTAAACTATCAATGCATAATTCATGAAAATATAGCTTTAAAATTTTTTAGATGTGTAATCTCTATATTATAAGGACTGATTATTATGTAATATAGTGTGTTCATATCTTCCATTTAAATTTGTGATGAAAATTATTTTTAATGTTTGTTTTGTCTAAGAATTAAATATTTTTCCAAATATTTATTTTGGGAATTGCATGGTATGAAATCCAATGATTATGATATTTATCTTTCCTATATTGTGAAATTAATTTTCCAAATCATGTTTTATAGAAGAATTTAGTTATTTATATGATTTTTTATGAAATGAATCAATAAAAATGATTATTTTAAATTGATCACACTTTATGGGAGACCATAGGTTTTTGGGTATAGATCCTAGAACTAGAATTTTGAGACACATTTTTTTCTATATCATTATGTTTAATGATTAATGAAGTAGTATTTCTCCTTTTTACTAGTTTAGTGTGATTCTAGAGTAGTGAAGTAATAACTCTCATTTCCATTAGTTTAATGTGTCACTTTGACTAGGGAAGTAATAATATTAGTTGTGAAAAGACTCTCGTAAATGGTTGGTATGCATAATTAACTTATGATTATAGATATGACTAGTTTGGACTATAGGAAAGTGTGAAATTAGTGACCTTAGGGAACATTCTCATGGTTCTTATTTTTGTATGTGTTTGGTTTTATTTCTTTTATTTACCTACTTCACTCTATAAAAGTGTTGTAACTTGATATTTTATTTCATTAAAAACATTATAATGATAATTTTAATTTATTCAATTATAAAGTAGTGTGTTTGGATTTCCCTAACAAAGGATGTTCATAGAAAAATTAGTGGGATCATGTTTGGATTTTTTTATCTCACACTATACTTAAACCTGATGAGTGTATATGGTCCTTATTTTGACCGAAATAGGTAAAATAAAGGTGGTACTTGAAAGCGGAAGGTATTCATGTTATCTTGTTTTGGTTCTGTATAGGTGAAATGGTAGGATGATCCATTGTTCTGCAAAAATATGCGTAGCTATTTCTGGATTTATTTTAGTTTATTTTTTTTAGTTGTACTATGGTATAGTCAATTTTTATCATCCATATGGCTCCCTATACCACCCCATTAATATTTTATTCACCCATTTTACTTATATATTCCAATTTATGTTGGTATGTTTTTGGTAGGTTATTCTATAATTTTTATTTATGTTATTATATATTTTTAAGTTATATTTTATTTCTTGTTTATTTTGGTGCATGCATCACGAGCATATGGAAATGTCATGTTGGGTTCCAAGTCACGTTCAATTTATATTTATTCTTTCAGTCAATTGATAAAATTCCCAAAAGTAATACCCTTAATTCCCAAAGGCCAGTAATATTCTTATAGGGATAAAGAATTCCCTTCAAGCCTTACCATATACCGACTTGGGTTCCTAGGTTATAAGATTCTTAATATGCTTCATGAAAACATTAAGATAATTATATATATATATATATAATATCCTTTAATTAAATGTTTCTTTAATGTTGGTGGTTAAAATATTCCATGAAAAGTGTGTGTTGATTATGTTTTTATACCATATGTTCTTAAGAGTGTGATTTTAGATTCATATTAGTTTGGTCTATTTATTAAAATAAATTTATTATAACATTTTTATATGGTGTATTTTTTTATGTTATTTAATACTAAAATTAATTATTTTTCAATGTCCTTACTTGAACATGAGCGTACCATTCAGGATAGAGACCCAAAATGACACATTGAGAAAGTAACTAATCCAAGATAAGTGATTTACCTCAAGGAATAATAAAATAATGAATGGATAAATAAATAACTAAATAAATTAATATGAAATAATTATATAAATAATTAAGAACAAAAATTAGAAGTTGTAAAAATAATGTATGAATGAGATATTTGTAAAATATATAAATACATGATATATTATCATAAAGTCATATAAAAAATAATCAAGATCACCCTAAGGATTTCATCTGACATTTTCATAAATACACAGTCCATGTGTTCACCTACGACACCTATCATTAATCGGCCCATATCGATTTTCTTTAGTATTTAATACAAGTTTTATATGTATATGAATATGTTTATGTGTTGTGTGTGGGTACAAAAAACATATTCATATTCCCTACATGATTTGGAACATTTTTTATGGTGTAATCATCTATGCATGTGTTTATGTAGTGAGTGAGATACAATCATCCAATGCACGATTAAAATGCTAAAATTATGATCAAACTTACTTTCTTTATGTCTTATATATTATAGTTATATAGATCAAAACAAATTTATAATATAAAATCCTCAAATAACCGAATTTGGAGGGAAAATTATGAGGTAACCTTTTAACACAACCAACCCAGATGGTAAAAGTATTTATCAAACCATGTATTGAATTCTAATTGAGGTTTCATACTCAAATGACCACATTGAGAGGGAGCATTATGGGTTGAACTCTTCATACAACCAAAATGGGGGGGGGATATGTGGTATGTCATGTATTATATCATTCTTAAGATAACCTATTCACAGAGCCATGTAAAGATTATAAAATAAGAGATATACTTCTCAAAACACCAATATAAGAGGGATAATTTTATATTAATCTATGTTTTAAATCATATAAAACACCACAGTTCTTATTAATAATCACACCATTGCATGTCTAACATAATAAATTTAAATAATTCAACATCATTTATATAATAAAAATTAGTGCATAAAATTAAACATATAACTTTAATAATTTCTAGATAACCCTTATATAATCATATAATTAAATATTATTAAATAATTATCCATGATAAATTCATCAATAAATATATATAAAAAAACTATTTAAAGAACTATTCAACTATAAAATATATATCATTTATTTTATAGAAATGATTCATTATTCACTTATCTATCAGAATATCCAAAATCAACATTTTCATCTTTTTCTCGCTAATATAAAAAGGGATAAAAATATATAGTGTCACAATTAATTCGTCTTTTCTTGTAAAAAATTTCAAAGACAACTATAAGAAAAAATTCATAAATTTATATTTCATTCCAAGAACCATGAATGCCTTTTTGGGTCTCCAATGCCTAGTTCTAAACTCCCAACTCACACAAATTTAAAAAAAATTAAAAAAACCCTAATAAAGTGTTGAGGTCACAAACCTAAAATGTCAATATAAAGATTCCCCAATGATATTATATGTTAATTAGAGTCAAAATGATATTTATTGAAAAAAAGGGTATCCCAAGTTGATTTGGATACCACACTGCCCAATCAAAAAGGGAACTAAAAATAAATTTGGGACTTGACTTTCCTTTAATGTTCATAATGATACCAATGACATGTGATTCAACCAATACATGGGGTATATTTAGTGAGAGAAGAGGCAAGGGAAACATGAAAAAAATAAAATGAGGAATGTGTTGGATCCACAGGTGGTATAATTTTTAATATATTTTGGATAAAAATATAAAATATTCGGCTACCTAAAAAATAATCAGGAATTCCAAAGGAAATATAGTGGCCCCTCACCAAAATAATGGTGTGATACAATATTTTTGATGGTATAACACCAGAACACTATAGAAAGAAAGAATTTGAAGAGCCACTCCCTAATGGTGTAGTTTTTTATAATGTGTACTTAATAATATTTTTTTGTTTATTTTTATATATTTTTTAAATAATTTTTTTATGAATTTATATTGTGTGATTTTTAGAGAAGAAATAATAAAATGAAGTTTATTTTCGGGAATTTTATATTAAGTGGCCTTTCCTCTACACCATTTTAGCAGATGTATATTCCATTTTAATATAGAATATAATGAGTGTAGGGTGTTTCATGCAACCTATGAAACCTTTAGACACTTTAAAGAATTTATATGCACTAAATTTATTACATGAATTACATTATGGTTATTAAATTTTATATGTTATTTTCTAGCATATTGTATGTGAATATCACTCAGAGTTATATAGAAATGTCACTTGATGTGATATGTTTATATAGTTTAGAATTTAGGAAGTTTTATATGAATATCATTGTCTTTGGTATTCATGTGACATGTGAAGTTACATACTATTACCTTTAATAATTCACTAAATGATGTAAAATGTTTGGATTAATATCTTTTAATGACATTTATGAAATAACAATGAATGTTTGAAGTATTAAAAAATAAAAAAGATTTTTATTATGTAAATAAAATATATTTCATTAAAATTATAACAAATAATTATTATTCAATCGATCCTTATAGTTTCTATGGTTTGAATATATAAAGAAGGATAATTCGAGAGATTTATTACATGATTTATATCATGTTATAAGACTTATAGTGTGAGATATCTTTTTTTATCCTTCTCTTTTAAACTATGGTTCTAGTAATCCATATTGTTAAATAAAAATACAATCAAGAAGAATACAATGAATTTTTATTGTTGATATTTATAACCAGTGGATACCTATGGAGGCAGGAACCCATTGGTTGTTTCTTAAGAATCACTATAAAATATATTTAAGAATTCTTGACTTCATCAAATAGAAGGTATTTTATTTATTATTTTTCATTATTCTTATAAACATATAATGATCAATATAGTGTCATGGGTTTTGTAAATTATAATAGTAAATTTTGGGAATAATTATTTCCATTAAAACACTTCATTGGTATAAGATCCATTTCTATGTAGTTTAAAATATGATATCATGTTTTATAAAATTTTATAATTTCACAAAGAACAATTATAATAGAAGAAACAATATTTCTATATAATTGTTCATGATATACAAAATGAAATATATGATATCTTTGTATTCTATATAAAATGTTCATAATTATCAATAAAAGAGTGTTTTATCATTACATTAATATAGACATATCATTTCATTAATATGTCCATTATTTGACACCCACTCCTCTTTGGGATCTATGCCATCAATATCCTATAGTCCAGATTCCCCATATTTTTTAATATATGGTATGAAAATCCAAACTAAATCCCTCATTGTTCTTATTGGTCACCTCCACTGAACTATGTTTCTCTATATCTTGGCAACATTACTATAATGTATGAGATTTTTATAAACAATGACTAAGGTTTTCTAGGGAAGGAATAATTTATGTTGTTAAATTAACTATAAATTTATTGAAATATATATATATATATTCATGATCTAATAGGTTTTGAAATGGTAGCCACTCTATAACACATGAAAAACATTCTACTCCTATGACTGGGAATGAACTTGGAGTACAAGAGAATCGATCCCGTAATGCTATATAGGGTCCACCAATTTGATAAGAAAACCATTTAAACCCTTCTACCCAGAGTGAAAATGGAGTACAAGATAGTCATGAAACTTATGATATATATGGTACACTTCATCACATACCTTACATAGTGTTTTATCATATTGTCTTATCCTATAATGATTTCTTTCCAATGTGTACCATTTAGTGAGGATATTGGGGAATCATGCATTCAAACCATGGCATAGTAATGGTTGATATTCTACAAGCATGTCACTATTGTCAATATATATTTCAATGTGAAAGCATTATATTCTTAAATATTCAAAATAAGTTGTTAATTTATAAGTTAAAAAGATAAAAATAATAACATAAGTGAGAAAAAATTCAACACACAAGATGGTAGTAATTTCATTGTCTTAAATATATTCATCCCAATTAATGTATATGGGGTACCCATTGAGGATGCCATTGGAATATATTAGTTGATTCTACTATTGTTGAAATATGATGAAGTTTACGTCCACATTCATTATTTTGATTAAAGGAAAATTCCTTTATCTTGGAAGAATAAATTGTTTGATAGTTATATTATGGTACTATCATAATTATTTTTGTCCTACATGATTAAATTGAATAGTATTTCTCAGTATGTTTACAATCTATTAAATTCTATATATTTATTTTTAGATGTTATTATATTTTAATGTGTTTGATGTGATTTCGTGTCCATGTATGTCAAAAAACATAAGAAATACATGGAATTATTTTAAGTGATTAATATGTAATGAATTTAATAAAATATATTTATCAACTTCATATATGTATATGAAGATCCTTGAGGGATTAACTAGGTAACAATAGAATGTGTTTGTTGGTCATAACTATGTCAAATCACATTAGGAATATTAATATATGTCAATAGACTAATAAAATTTTCTTAATAACATTTCAATATTTAATTATATATAATTATTTTAGGCGCATTCTATGAGAAATGAATCTACTTTTGAGAAGAATGTAATTCACCACACAGTCGGGTGTAAGAGATTCATTAGAAAATGAGATGAACACAATACTATTTAGTTTATTATAATATATATCTATACCACTTACAGTAATGTAGTTTTTAAATGATTTTCTTGTATTTTTTATATAGTTAAATGATGTATATAATCATTTTATATAGAAAATGATGTGGTTTAACGTGTAAAAAATATTTAAGCAATATGAATGGCCAATTAAAGATATTATGGTAATTAATATTTGAGTTCGGTATGTTCAGGTCAATTTGATTCATTTTGAGTCAGTTCATTTTTTTATTATCTAATATGGGGTAAGTGTGTTTGGGATAATTAAATTTGGTTCATTTCATTTTTCATTGGTTTATTATGGTTTTTTACATATGATTATTTGACGTTTGGTGGGTTCTCTAAGGTTGGTTTAGTTTTTTTAAATTTAATTTAGTTTATTTTAGGTCTTTTGGATTATAATTTTTTTCAGGCAACTGAATTTAGATCACTATATTTTCGTATATGTAGCTTCAATTAAGTTCATAATATTTTTTAGGTTAGTTTGGTTCAAATATATTTTGATACGTAATTTTTTTTATTTTTTACATTTATATTTGGGTAAGTTTGGTTTGGATTAGTTTTTTTTCAACTGAATTTTTTCATTTTTTTTATTTTTTTGTCTATTTGGGAAATATCGGTTCATTATATTATAGTATTTTTCAATTTAAATTGATTTTTTGTTTTATTTTATATATTAGTTCCATTCAATTAGGTTCATCAAGAATTGGGTTTATTTGTGTATCTTAGGGGTAACTCAATTAAATTATCGTAGTTCAATTTTGTTGGTATTTTATTAGTTTAAATTGAGTATAATCAGGTTAGGTTTGATCAATTTACTCTGTCATATTTCTATTTGGATAAATTTGGTTTTTTTGGTTTAATCTTGGTTGTCATGGATCATTTTAGTTCAATTTAGTTTGATTCCATTTTGTTCAGGTCATGTTAGTTTTATTTTTTAACCATGTTTTGTTGAAATCCATTTATCTTTGTTAAATTTAGGTATTTTCTTATCATTATAGTATATTTTAGTTTGATTTAGTTTAGTTGGATTCAGTTTGGTCCTGGTCAGTTAAATTAGTTTGAGTAAGTTGGTTTTAGTTTGGTTTTATTAAATTATCTTCTATTCAGTTTGGTTTAGATATACTCCATTCTGATTAGATTGAATAATTTTAATTACATTAAATTTGGTTTAATTTTTATATATTTACATTTTACGTGGTTTGGTATGGTGTTTTATTGGTTGATTTTTTATTGATATTGTGTACCATAACATCTGTTAATTTTAGTTTTGTTTAGTTTGGGTCTATTTATTTTTGTACTAGTTATTTCAGTATATTTTCATAATTTTGAATTTTATTTATTTGATTATGTTTTATTAGGATTGGTTTTTGGGGAAAATTTCATTTTAGATCATTTGAGTAAAATTAGGTTCATAATTGTTTACTTTTTCTATTTAGTTTGATTATGAGTGATTTTCTTCTAATTTTTTTGTAGAGTCCCACGTTTTTCCCAACATCAACTTAGATAAATGTTTATTTCTCAGGTTCTAAGACCTTACCAAGGGTAAAATTGTAAATTAACCCTAACAAAAGTCCTTAGAAAAAACTATCCAATAGATTCTTTGATTTCAAGGTTTGATATTTACCAATGGGTCAAGATGGGGTGGTATTTAAGAGGTGACATGGCCTTGATAAAAATACATTAAGTATAAATATATTATTTTTATCCCTCTCATGTATGAAAATTATTGATAATTATGATTATTCTTATCAAAGTAGTTTTATATAGGAAACTTGACACCACCGTTGCATTCAGAATGTGTTTTTTTTCTATTGGAGTGTTATAACTTCGATTATATTCAATGTTCTTGAGGCAGGACTGTCATTGATGGATAAAATTATATTGAAAATTGTAATTCATTTTTTATTCAAATCATTTCTTTGTTAATAAAACCCTAGAAAATTTTGAAGGAATCCTATTTAAGAATTATAATCCCTAAATACTATTATTATCCACATGTTCCCTTAGTTTTTTGGATGCTAATTGAGAGCTTTTTGAGAAAACCAAGAACTCTATCCAAGATAGAAATTGAATGAGTCAATAATGGATCTAAAAATGGGATCCTAAATTGGATTTTTGTTGTTAATATTCATTTATTACAACCAATACAAATTAATTATTCGTCAGTGATCAATCTGTTGTGTGGTTGGACCTTTGTTATTATTTCTTTCCCCTCATTTATCATTCTTATTTTCTTCATAAAAAGTTCCCTTCATGATTTTTCTATAGGTAAACTAGAATAAAACATCTATAAAATAGGATCTATAAATAAATATCATCATATTACATACCGTACAAGAATAAGATACAAAAAATTATGATATAAACCATTAGATAAATCATGCCATAAATGGTCATATACGTACATAGTATCTCAAAACAAAACCCAAAACTTAAAATAATGGGTACAGGACTAGATAAGGCCTATAAATACATACCAATGGATAAAAAATTTCAAAATTACCACACAAGATACAACCCCTATGGGACTATTTCTCCTCTAAAAAACACGATACGATGATAATTAAGAAGAGACATCCTGGAACATGGTTCCCTTTCCCTTACATTTTTCTAACAACACAAAATCTGTAAATTCCCAAATGATGAAGGGTGTGAGTCACAAATTCCATTTCGATACCACCATGAATCTATTCAAGTATTTTTACCATGAAAAAAAATAAACTAGTTTGAAAATATTTTCAAAACTAAACAACATTGAAAACATACCATTTTCAAATAAAACATAGAAATATCTTTGGTATTTATTTTTGAACAAAACCCATTTTACAAAACAATATACAACATGGATAAAAAATATATATATTTACATAATTAATAAAACTGTCAACATCACAACTAAATTACAATAAATTTTGATCATAACAACAATAATTAAGAATATCAATGGAAAATGGGAATAATGTATTTCATCACATCAAAATGGAACTAATCAAATGGATAAATCATGTAATCCAAACAGACATGTGCAAGTCTCACCTAAGTCTCTAAATATTTGGACTAACATTAGTGGGTAAACAAGTATTATAGGTAGATAATAACAATGGTATCTCTCATAAACTTCCCCATGACCAACATGGAAGCTCTCATGGTCTTCCTACCCAAAGACTCTCTATGTCCTTTAGAAACCAAAATGGGGGATCATATAGTCCTCCTGCTGATAGATCACATAGAGGTTTGAAGAAAAGGAAGCTCACACATTCTTTCCCCTGAATGCACACACCGTCCGTTGAACAAAACCCTCATTCACACCTCAGTTAACCCATGTTCTACTCTATACAAACATGATGACAAAAAATCTCCCATATAAAATAAGCTATAAGACAATCCATTTCATAAATAAGCATTCAAATTTTAAGAAGACACATTTCCTAAGGTAAAAACATTTCTAAAATCACATTAAAAATCCTATAAAACAAATAAAAACTCTTTGATCTATTTTAACAATCAATTCATGTGAAAAAAATCCACACACATTGGAAAAAGAACATTAAACACACCAATTTCAAAAACAATGAATAAAACTCATCAAAAATGGAATAAACCCCCAGAATAAATAATTTTAATTGAAATTAAAACAACACAAAAAGAAGTTGTTTATAAATTTAAATGTAATCCATAGAAAATTACCTTAAATAGTTGGAATTACCAAAAATTTCATCCAAATCTCATTACCTATGATGGAAATCACCCATAAGAGGTGACAAAACCGAACACATCTAAGAAACATGAATAAAAAAACTAAAACCCCAATTACTTACCGAATATTCATCCAAAATCAACCATAGGGTTCCACCCTTTCATAAAAAATAGAATAACAAGAAAAAAGTGGGGTAAATGAGGTAAAAAACTAATAAGAATGGGATTACCTGAAGTTAGGACACCAAGATCTCTAAGAGAAACTCACCAAGGAAGAGGGTAAGAAGTTCCAATACAATGGAGAAGTACTACACATGATGAGAGGAGGAATATAGGATCATAACCCTTAAAAATAAATTGAGGTAAAAAGATAAAAACAAGATTTTTAAGTGACCTGGACAAGGATGCAAGGTTTGACTACATGGTCAAGAAATCCATGTTCCAACTGTGTAAGATCAACTATACACCCAAAAAAATTTCCACATAATTACCAATGAAGATCTATATGGTTTTTAAAACCATGATCAAACAATGAAAATCCATCTTCCATACCTCCCATACCCATGCATGGTTAGCCTAATAATTATTAAAACTGTGTGATAATTATGAACCTTGGTATCTCTTTCCAAGAACCCCCATTTTTTACTATTGGAACTGAGGAACTTAGAGAATGTGTCAAGAGTTTAATTAAACTCAAAATTAAATATCTAGTGACCTGATGGGTGTCACAAAGTCCCCATTATACCATTTTTTATGCCCAAAAAGTCCACAAACATCACTAGAAGAAATATGTAGAGGCCATTGAAACCTCACGAATGATTCCCACTACCTTGTATTTTGGATATCATCTCATCACGTCTAGGGAACATGGACCAATGAGATTAGATTACCTTAGAGTACCTTTTTATGAACATCCACGATACAAGGTGGCTTCTCCACAATAGTGTCATCGGGATTTAACTCCAAATATTCCCACTCTAACATGTGGGATAGGTTTTAAGGGTATCTCTTCATATGGGAAACATTAAATATGTCATATATCAAGATCAACCATGGTTGTATCTCCAATTGATTGGATTCCTTCCCGAATTTCTCTACAACATGAAAGGAAGTGACATAGTACTATTCCATATTTCCATGCTTACCCAGGTGCTGATGACTTATCCAAACTAATGCTTGTATTAACACTTGATCCCTAAACTAAAACTCTAACTATTGATGATGATTGTCAACATATGAACTCTTGTGACTCTGAGTTGTCTTTAACTGTTTTGAATCATCTTCAATATCTCAGTCATCTCCTCAATAAGGATCTATCTACTAAGTAACACTTTCTTATCTTAGTGAAACATAATGGGGATTGGCATGACCTCTTATATGAAACCTAAAATAGAATCATCTTGATTGAGACTTGATAATTTTGGTTACAAAAAATCTTGACCCAAAATAGGTTCCTTTCCCACAAACCAAAAAAATTAATCCCACACACCCCCAACATATCCTTTAGAGTTTGAATTCTATTCTTAGATGGACCATCCATCTATGTGTGGTATGCATTTTATAATTTTATCTAGGTTACTAAATCTTCCTTGAGTCCCTTTTGAAAATGATAAGTAAAATGGGAATCCCTATATTAAACTATAATTGAATCCACACCATGAAGCCGAAGAACCTCTTAAATGTACAAGTGTTTGAGATCATTCAACCTTATTGACTCCATAATGGTAATGAAGTTGAATAATTTCATCATAGGATCGATAATCACCCTTATGAAATCTTTCCAACTCAGAGTATAAGTTAGTTTGATCATTAAATCCATAGATATATCATCCCACTTCCACATGGGATTGAGAAGTGGATTCAATAACACAAATGGTCTTTATTTCTCTTCTTTTATCCTATGGATTTTCAAGCGTATAGAAATAAATTCCTTTGTAGGAAATATCATATTGGGAAACCAATACTGGCACCTAATGTTATAAAACACCTTCACCACCTTGGGGAGAATGAACTAACTGGAATGATGTGCCTCACGAATCAAATCACTCCTAAATTTCAAAGGAATATTAAGACTCATATAGGAGAGAACAGAACTATTGGGATACTAAGGAAAATCACCCCATCTCTTGCCACCATTTAAAACACTGATAATATACTGGAACTCATGGTTAGATGTCTGCTCAATCCTCATTGAAATCAATGAGACATGATTAATCTGAATACTAGAAAAGAATACCTTCGTGTATCCTCCTATATTTCTTGCCTTATGTTAACAAAAAACCCAACCAAACCTCACTTATCCACTGATTCTCAAACTTCATACACCAAATTCTTTCATATCAATGTGGTCTCGACATTGTTGTCCTTCTTAGGTATATATGAAACAGTTAAATTAAAAGTATTAAGGTAATATACCAAATGTATCTTTTTGAGGTTTAGGCCCCTTAAGGTGAAAATATAATTTATTATATTATGATCCAAATACACTATGAAAAACTAACCAAAGAGGTAGTGTCACCATGTTTTTATCACATTCATAATAGCTACTAATTTCAAATCATTGGTGGGGTAATTTCTCTCATGTGTGTATAACTACAATGATCCATAGTCCACCACCTGGTTATACTTCATCATAAAACATCTTAACCCCACACTGGATGATTTAAAATACACTCCATATCCTCTCTTATTCAAAGAAATAATCAAAACCATTGTAGATGTCTAATGGGTACACAATTTATAAAAATCACTCTGGTACTACTCATCTCACTAAAACATCTCCCCATTACTGTTCAATTACATTATGGGAGAATCTATAATGAAGAATTAAATAATGAAAAATCTATAATTCCTATTAAATACCATAAAACTATACATCTCAAACAAATTTTGGGTCTCTTCCAAGAAAATACTTCTCGAACTTTCTCTATATCGACTCAAAATCCTACCTTAGAAAACACATAGGCCAAATACATTACATCATGGATCCAAAACTGGAACTGGGATTGATTGGAATATTGGTGATTATATCTAAAAACACCCAAAAAAGCCTTTGAATATTCTATATTCTCCTCCTCCATCTTTGAATACACCAATATTTCATCTATAAACATGACCATGAGGGAGTTAAAAAAGTATTGGAAGATCCTATATATTAACACCATAAAGACTATAGGATAGTTGGTAAGACCAAACAACATAACCAAATAAATAAAATATAAATACAGAATTCTAAAGGTGTTTTTGGAATATCCTCTCCCTAACCCCACAATTGGTGGAAAACTGATATCAAATCATTTTTGAAAACCAATAGGACCCTCTAAGCTGATCAAATAGCTCATCAATTCATGAAAATTGGTATGTATTATTTACTATCATTTTGATAATATTATGATAGTATATACAATGTCATTTGATACCATCCAAATTCTATGAAAATAAAATTGGTGAAGTCCACAACGACACATTGTACCAGATAAATCTGTTTCCCTCAAGATCCAAAATCTGAACTTTTATCTCCTTCAGCTCTTCCAAAGCCATGCGATATGATGACAGGATTTATCAAGCCCACGCTGAGGATTATATAAATAGTAAACTTACCCTCTCACTGGGATTGAAATCATGAGAAATACCCTAGAAACACATCTGTGTACTAGTACATGACCCTCTAAATCTTACCTTCCATTGAATGCAATTTTTCAATGTATTACTTTGGAATATTATATGGATTATTTTATAGGAAGTCTCTTAGACGATGTGATATTCTAAATCATGGTTTACGCAGAAATAATTTTTAAATTATATTAAATATATTAATTTCATTCATGTGTAGTTTTCCTAAAAAAGTTGAATAACTCCGCAATGGGGGAACCTATTAGAAATCCAAGGGTATTGTTGAGTTCGGAATGTGGGTTTTACCCTAGGCATGACATAACCTTGGAGCGTGTTGGGCATTCGTGCTTAGTGCCGGCATAGGTATGTGTTTGAATAAATTATCCAATTAAATTAATTTATTTAATTAAAATTTCCATGACCTATTTTTTATGTTATAAATACACTCTGATGAAAAATTTGTAGGGTTAGCCGCATAACCCTACCAATCAAGAGGACCTGTTGGAGAGAATTGGAGGAGAATCCATGGGCGAATGATGACCACATTTTGAATCATTAATTGGTGCAAAAAAAATGCATGGATCTCCCGAATGAAAACAAATTTTTTCCATAATTCATTAGAAATTGATCCAAACTCTATGTAGGATGTCTGTTTTGGTCAATTCCACCCTGTTAATTTTTCCTTGCCGAATACAAATCAATTACACAAATAAGAGTTGATTTTTAAATTTATGATAGATTAAATTGATGAATTTATTTTATTTTTTCCCTCTTTATTCATACAAATCTAATATAGAAGAACAATACTGAAAAAAATGGTCGGAGTTCATTCTTCAAATATTTTGGCTTGTGTATTTATTCCCAATTTCTTTGCTCATTCATCAGAAGAAATTTATTTGGAACGTTTTTTGAAGAATAACCTGTATTGAATAATTACTTGATTGTTCTTCAATGAAATAGACTGATACCACTATTTTGGTTCATAAATGTGGATACGATCACAGTAAAAAATGATGGAGAATGATTGGAGGTGGATGATAAGGGATTTTAGATTCTCATTCATCTCAATTTTGTTTGTGTAGCTACAAATGACATGAGTGGGTATTTACCTTACGGATTCAACACCCTAAATCTAGATCTCTGGTGAAGGGAGTGATGAATGAACGTAAATATAAGATCTATAGAGAGGTTGGAGTCAATGATGATGTAAAGGAAAATGTGGAAAAAATCCCAGTGGATCTAGAAAATCCTTGGTAATAAGACATGTAATCCAGAATTAATCACCACGTGGGACCCCCCATTGTAGTGCTAGTGTTTCCATGAGGAGATAAATATCAAAAAATATGTAACATATATCCCCCACCATGTGACCATGTTGGTAGCTCGACATGTATCTCCTAAGATACATAGTAAGAGGCATTCAAAGTACACAGACACATTAAGGTCTACACGAGCATTACCAGGTTTACACAGGTTGTTACACGGGATGACCAGTGGTACCCGAACAATTCCAAGTTACATGGAAAGGGTTTTGAGCAATCTCTAAATGCCATGTACTATTCCAATATACTATGTATTTAGAAGTTTACATTTTTTGTGAGATAGAACTATACGTAAAGACCAGGGGTTGGCTGACACACTGTTTACCCCCACTACACACAATGTACCACCTTTTAGGGTTGTATAACTTTCTTTTTTTAGTAAAAACTATTATCGGTTGAGTGTGTTAATTTGGTCCATTCTATTAAGCATACAATGCCACATTACATCCACATATCAGGATTGTGACGCCCTCTGGAGGATGAGTCCTATAGAGAGTTTCCGGTGTCCCTCTATGAGACTAGAGTGTGACCCTCTTTCATTTTATACCCAAGTTAGGGTTTGGGGAGTGGGTGTGATCCCCTGAGTAGAGAATTTATCCTCCATCTAGATGAATGTATTGGTAGGGTTCATGGTATCATTTATATATGATCACCTGTATAGAAGGTTGATCCAAATTGTGTTCATAGTGTTTCCCATTAATCCTAGGTTTGACACCCCTATTTGAGTATCAAGGTCTTCTAAGACCAGTGATATTTATTTGGAAAGGTCCAGTTGATGATGACTTCTTGGATGAGTGTATTCAGTGATATCATCATTTTTTGAGTGTATTATGCTAGAATGAGCATTTCTTTGAGAAAACTCCTGTAGAAGGAAGTTGGTTGTGATTACCTGGTGAAACAATACCCTTTGGGGGTATATTTATGTTATTCTTGTTTCAATTCTCTACTATATTACTGTTATGATTTAACTATTCTTGATTAATGATGTTTAGTATTTTCCTGGTATCCTACTAGGAATTTTTATACTTAACCATTCATAAGCTTTCCCAGCACATTTCATGTCTTATACATACAATGAACCTTTTGACGGTGTCTAGGGAAGATAGTGAGTGGGTGGAGTGTTTCTTGATCTTGAATAACTGAGGTGTTTTCTAGGTGGTTTCATTTGATCATAGTCATCACCATTGGATAAGGATGAAATCTCTATAGTTTTTGGTTAGGCATGTATTTGGTCCTCTTTATTTATTTTATTACTTTAATATCATACTATTATTGTGGGATTATAGATGTATGTATTTATTTATTTCAGTTGTTTCATATTTCAGCATTATACAGGCTTGAAGATGTGTTTTCGTGTACAAATAAATTTGGTTAATGCCTCCCATTTGTGTGATATTCCTACCCGATGTTGGTAATATACCCCTGGACCATTGGGGGAGATAATTTTTTAGATGTGTTTCAGGTCCCATAGGGATGGGTTATGGCAGAGTGGTATGAGAGTAGTCAGTTATACCTGATGACCAGAGTTTGGTAGCTTGATTTTGGGAAATAGTGTTGAGTGTTTTTAGTTCTTATTTCAGGGTAAGGACTCTAGTGTTGGTGCAACAGATGATGTATCTTTACACTAGGGCTCTGATCACCTGATTTTCTACTCAGTACATATATACCTTGGTTTCATGGAAAACATTAGTACATGCATCATATAAAAATAGGTTGTGGTTTCCTTATCCTTCTTTATTTAGCTGCCTATATATACTCTTTGAACATGGTACATCTTGTTCATTTCAATGTGCCTCTCTGTATACAAGAAACCTAGATACCACTTTGTGGCCACAAAGATTATGCAACTAGTGAAGAGGCTTTAGTACAAGGTATTTTGTTGGATATAACACCTCTAAGTGGTTTACTAGATATTCCACCACCCTTTGAGCAACAAATAGAACTCAAAGTACCATCTGAGCATGCAGAATGATTATACGGCATTATATTTAGAGGCAGAAAACATCCCAGATTCAGGGTGAGCCATACCCCCATATGGATGAGAACTGAATAGAAGCAGTAAATCGAGTTTTCTTCGATGTTAGGATTCTTGAAGATCAGATGGAAATCCTCACAATGAGTCTTATTTAGGGATTTTCTTGGTGATTGAGGAGGTTAGTGACTATGTCAAAGAACAAGAGAACTCTCTATTGGTCTCACTTTAAGCATCTATTCAAGGAGTAGTTTTATCAGGCCAGGTTGTGATCAGTGTGCATCTAGGAGCATCTACATCTGTAGTAGGGGTGTTTGACTAAGTTAATAATATTCAAGAAGGATTACTGATCTCTCTTGACACTCCATAGATATGGTGTGATATTCATTCTTCAGATAACATACCATTAACCATGTATTAACTGGGATATTAGGGATTTAAATACATCTCCATTAATTCCCACTCATGTTAGAGTTCTGGAGAAAGCCTTGGTGGTTGAGAGATTCCTAGCAGAGTATGTATTGATTTTGGGTGCTGGTAGTGGGAACCCAGAAGACGAGACCCTGATAACATGTATCTAATTCCAGTCTCATTGACCCAATCACGCTAGGAAATTAAAGAGGAAATCCCAAGAAAAAGGATCAGTGGTGAATGTCTCTCAGGATACCTCTAATTAGTTGAAGGATATGAATTTTTTCTCCTATACTGGTTGGGGAAATCTGACATAGGATTTTCTGACCTATTATACAACTAATTGGGAGATAGTTGAGGGACCATTGAGGCTGATTCAGAGGCAGGAGAAGGGTGTTCCATAGGGTGATGAATGCAGTAGATGGGATGGTTGAGTAATAAGAGGTGGTTGGTGGTTTGACATACTACCACCACCACCACCAGGTCATTCATGCCTGGATTAAGGTTATGGTCCTATAGAAAGAATCCAACGGCAGGCTATGAAAGCCTACAAACCTAAGTCTCTAAGGATGGTATGAGGTAAAATATAGGAATTCTATAACTTATTTGTAGTTTTGATAGATGTATCTGTGAGTCCTTCCTTCTTTTACACTTCATTAGTTCGAGACATAGAGATTCTAGTTGAGCCTTTGTTCAGCCCATGTAGTTAGAGAATCAGACATGTGGTGACTATGTGATTTCACACATCTCCTAATAGTGCATTCTGTCACTTAGAGGTGAGACATTTTTATACAATCTTATGTAGCAATGATGAGGTCATATGAAGTTATCCTAGGTGTGGACTGGATATCCACATTTCGTGCCTAGATTGATTATTTTGGGAGGAGGATGCAGTGTGTCTGCTATGATGGGATGAGGATTTACTTTGTGGGTGAAAAAGAAAATTTAGAAGAGTTGGGAAGACTAATGGAAAGGAGAGTGTAACTTATTACTCAATAGTTGGCTAGAATGAATCTTGGAGTAGTTGATGCTCTGGTTTCCAGTTTCCTATGGTGACTGTGGAGTATGAGGATGCATTTCTAGAGGATGCAATTTACTTACCTCCCCTGCATGATCTAGACTTTAACATTGAATTTCATCAAGATATGACCTTGATATCTTCACTAACATATCATATAGATCCATAATATCTTCGTGATCTATGGGTGTAGTTGGATGATTTCTAGGGGAGGTGTTTTGTGAGACCGAGTGTTCCCCCTTGGGTGAACCCAATGTTTTTCACCAAGAAGGAAGACAAGAACTTGATATTTTATGTGGGTTACCGATTCCTGAAATTGGTGACTGTGAAGAATAATTTTTCACTACCAATGATTGATTACCACTATGACATGTTGATAGGGGCATGATGGTTCTCAAATATTGACATCCGATCAGGCTATAACAAGCTGTGATCACGAGATGATGATATACTGAAGATGCAACTCAGGTGTCACTACAATCACTATGAGTACTTGGTGATGTACTTCCACATGAAAAATCCACCACCAGTGTTCATGGGACTCTAGAATCATATCATTCAGACTTTATTATTTTCTTTTTTGGTAGTATTCATTGCAAAAATTATCGTTTGCTCAATGTATGAGGAGGACCACATAAGGAACTTAAGAATAGTATTGGACCCACTATGAGAGCACCAAATTTATGGGAAGCTCCCAAAGTTCCCAATTTATATCCAAGAGGTCTACTTCCTAGGATATGTAATCTTAGAGGTAGTATTGGAAGTGGACCCATTGAAGGTTAAGGTAATTCTTTTTTAGGATCCACCCAAGAGTGTTACCATAGTGCGGTTCTTGGGTTGGATGGGTAATATTAGAGGATTCTACCTATTTTTTCAATAGTGGAAACACCCTTATCATCTTTGACCCAAAATGGGTATCCTGTCATATGGATGTAAAGGCTCAAATATTTATTTTAGGAGTTGAGGAAAAGGTTCAAAATCTCCCCCATCTTTTGATTTTTAGAGGAGGGTGTCGAGTGTGTAGTGTTTTGTGATGCATCATTGGATGAGTTTAGATGTTTTCATATATAGAGGTAGGAAGTGATTACCAATTCATGCTATAATAAAAAACATGAAAATAACTACATGATTCATGATATTGTGTTATCTAAGGTATTATTCAGACTAAAGATGTGGAAAAACTTCTTAATGGGAAAGCGGATTGTCATCTACTCTAGCCATAAGAGTCTAAAGTATATCTTCTCTCAGAAGGATATTAACTCAAGACATTGGAAATGGATAGAGTTCCTAAAGGACTATGAATTTTATATTGTCTATACTCCCAGGAAGGTAAACTTGGGGGAAGTTTCACTATATAAGAGATCATGTTATAAATTGTTGTCCGAGGCGTCAAAGAAATTACCCTCATTGTAGTTTTCCTTATCAGATAATGATGGTGCTTCATATATTCTATTGATGGATGTTAACCCACCTATTTTATAGTATTATAGGGATTCTCAACATTAAGACATCAACTATGGGACCTAATAGACTCAGATATCCACAGGACATGCTCCTAATGTATATTATGAAGGTGGGGACCAAACTATCATTTTTAGCAGACGAAAGATGGTACCATTGATGTTGTAGGAGGAGGTGATATGGGAGTTTCACACATACACATTTTTAGTATGTAAAGGCGTGGAAAGGATGTATCAATACCTCTGAAGTCTGTTTTGGTGGCCATGAATGATGAGTTGTGTTGTAGAGTTTGTACATCGATGCTTAACTTATTAGCAAGTGAAGGCTGAGCACCAGGTTTCAGTGGGTTTAACTCAAGTCCTTGAGGTTACGTATTGGAAGTAAGATAGTATTTCCATGGACTTCATGATGGGGTTCCACATATTTCCATGGGGCATGATTCTATTTTTGTGATCATAGAATTACTCACCAAGCCAACCCACTTCTTCTCCATTTGAGAGTATAGATGAGTAGAAATATAGGGACAGTAGTACGTGTAGGATTTATACTAAATCAATATAATACTCTTGATGATGATTTCTTATTAGGATGATAACTTCATATCTCAGTTATGAAAGTGATTACATGAGGCCTTTTTGAATCATTTATATTTTTTCACAATATTTTACATCTAGAATGATGACTAGACTGAGAGGACCATTCATGTCTTGGGGGACATGGTGAATTTTGGCTATAGTTGGGAGGATCATCTACCCAGGGTATTGTTTTTATAAAAAAAATATACCATTCAACCATTGGTATTACACCATTTAAGGAGTTGTATGGGAGACCATGCAGGTCACCACATTGTTGGGTTTATCCAGGTGAGTCACCACTCATGAGCACTAAGTCGGTGTGAGCTACTGAAGAGATGGTTCAGATCATCCAAGAGGATATTAGGACTATAAAAAACCTTCATTATTCTTATGTAGACTGATGAAATATATTTATGGAGTTCGAGGAGGCAAATCATGTATTCTTAAGTGTATCACTTCGATGTGGATTACAGATACTTGGACATGGTGGTATGATTTCTCCAAGATTAATTTTTTCTTTAAAAATACTATATAGAGAACCTAATAATGGGAGACTCAGATTTGAGCCCAGCACCCTCATCTTTTCGGGTAGTTTTTTTCCCATTTGAGGAGAAAATCCCGATGGTTGGGAGAATGTAACAAATCTATTTTTCCTTGAATTACTTTTTAATATTATAGGGATTATTTTTTTGAACTAGACACTGATATGGCATAATATTTTGAGGCCTAGTGTGTTAGAAATTATTTTTCAAATATATTTAATATATTAATATCATGCCCAAGTAGTTTTCATATAATAGTAGAATAACTCTAAAATGGGGGTTCAGGTCAAAAATATGTGGTTATAGTTGAGTTCAAATCATGTGGTTTTCCCTAGCCATGACATAAAATTGGAGCACATTTTATGTTCGGGTTAAGCACAGTCATAAGTGGATGTTTGAATAAATTAATTAGTTAAATTAATTTAGTTAGCTAAAATATCCGTGACCTGATTTTAAGGGTTATAAATATGCTCTTATGTAAAATTTTTAGGGTTATCCACATAAACATGGAAATTGAGAGGAGGTGGAGTGCATTGAATGAGCTTTAGTGGGTGAATGATGATTGGATCCATAATCATTGATTGATGCTCAATAAAAAGTGTGTATCTCACCAATGATTTTGACATGAAACTATTCTTCATTAGTGATTGATTCAAGCTTTTGTTGGGATGTTTTTTTCATGAGAATTCACCTTTTTTATTTTATCCCAATTCAATGTAGATCAGTTCCACAAATGTGAATTGATTCCAAAATTGATGGTTGTTTTAATTGATGGATTTGTTTTTTTCATTGACTTTTATCCCTCTTCGGTCATATAAATATATGGAAATAGATCAATTCCTAATGTAGAAAAGGTTGAGGTTCATTTATCACATCTTTTTTCATATGATTTATCCCCTGTTTCATCACAAGGTCAGCACAAAGTATTTTTTTGGTATGTGGTTCACTGAATACCTGAAATTTGATCAATGTACGACCATTATTCAGAGCAACATATCAATAATGTGGGTGTGGTTTGTGATCAAGGATAAAATTGTTGAGTGATGATGATAAAGGATGATCAAAGGTGTATCAAAATAGATTCTCTCTTCCTGTTCATCCTGATTTTGATGGTGTAGTTATGGATGACATGAGGTGGAATTTACTAAGCTGATTTGAAGCCCGAAATCATGATATTTGGTGACAAGAGTGAAGTTTGACCCCATATCTATGATCTATAGTGATGGAAGTAGTGATAAGGACATGCATGTTGACATGGAAGAGATCTGAATAGATTTATAAAATCTTAAGTTAAATGGCTTGTAATATAGAATTACATGATCTGTGGCCCCCCCTGTGAAGCACTAGGGTTTCCACACAGAGTTAAATATAACTTTCCTTAGGACTTATATCACAAGACTTGTGACCATGTTGGTGGCTTGGTGAGTATCTCAGAGGATACATAGGAATGGGAAATACAAGTACAAGGATACGATCATTTCTACATGAGAACGACCAATGGTACACATGCACAACTAGGATTTATGGATAGGGTGTCGAGCAATATCTACATGATGTGTACTATTACTAAGCACAATTTATATGTATATTTACAATATATGTGAGAAAAAACCACATGGGAAGACTAAAGGTTGGATGGATACACCGTGTAGCCCCAGCACACACCGTGTACCCATATTACATCCCTTGTACCCCCTTTGAAGATGTTTTTATCCCTTCATTTTTTAGTCTGGGATAATATCAATTGAATTTTTTCCCTTGGTCTATTACCATAAGGGTAAAATTATATATTATTTCCACATCTTAGTATTATGATCTCCTATAGTGGATGAGTCACACATAGAGTTCATGGTGTCCCTTTATGAGACCAGAGTGTGATACTCTATAATTTTATATGCTCGGTGGGGTTTGTAGATTCGATGTAACCCCCTAATAAGGGTGTCAATCCTTTATCTAGATTTATGTATTAGAAGGGTTCACGATATTATTGGAATAAGATCCCCTACATAATAGGTTGATCCATATTGGGTTTATGGTGTCCCTTAGCAGTATTAATTGTGACTCTCTATCTGAGTATCATGGTATTCTAAGATTATTGATATTTATTAAGAAAGTAACAATTGATTATGACATTTTATATAAGAGTATCCAATGATAGTATGGCATGTGTCATGTATTATCTTGAAATGAGGATTGCTTCAAGAAAATTCCTATGGATGGTAGTGGGGTTTAACCAGGTGGTTGTGCCATGTCCGTCCTTAGTATATCTAATTATTATTATTTCTATTTAGTATTGTATTACAGTTATGATCTAACTATTCTTGATGCTTTGTGTTTTGTTTTTTTGAGGTGTCCTACTTGGTACTATTATACTCACCCCTGTAGGGGCTCCTCCTACATATTTTGTGTCTTATATAGACCATGATGTTTTTAATGGTGTCTTGGGTGGCCAGAGAGTGTTAGAGTTTAGTTTGATATTGAAAGACTGATGTGTTTTATTCGAGGTTTCATATGATAATATTCATCTCCCTTTGAGTAGATTATACTCTCTATGGGTTTTGGTTGGGATTGTATTTGACCCAATATCGATTTTAGAACTTTACTATTGTACTCTAATTGTGGGATTATAGATGTATTTAAGCATTGGTTTCAATTGTTTTACATTTCATCATTATATTGTCTAGGATATTTTTTCATGTTTATATGTAAATTAGCGTAATGCATCCCATTTGTTTGATGTTATTACTCATTATGGGTCGCTATCGCCAAGCCAATTAGATCCAGGCTTGATGTTGTCATGGTTCGGGCCATGTTGGGCTGGGTCATGGAATACCCATTGAACTCTACTCAATACCTTAAGAACCAACATGGAAAACTGGCACATGACCAACCCCAACATTGAACCAACTGGTATTTCCTTCCATGAATGAAGATCCCACTCACCCTGAAATGTGTGGGTGCTCCTATTGGAAATAAGTAATTGGACCCTACAATGATAAAATTCAACAATATCCATTAATATGATTAATTAATCCATGAAATAATGAGGTCAAGAATGTATAGGACCAAAACTAGGAAATCCAAGATAACTTATATTCCAGTTACCACAATATGAAACTTAATGAAATTAAAACCTTTCTCTATTTTCTTACCTAATGGGGTTAGAATATCCATAACATAAGTTATGAACCCATTCCTCATACCCCAATAATAAATAAAAATAAGTTAAATAAAGTAATAGGATTTTCTAGTTTCAAATAAAACTAATACCATGGAAGAAACAATAAACCCCATACCTCTAATGGTGGTCATCCTAGAATCAGATTCCTCTAATTTAACTTATGCTACATGGATATTCCCTAGATAACACCTTCTTTGATTCTTTTTCCCATAGTGAGAATCTACCTTACCACAAGGGTGATTTACTATACCACTAGAATCCTATTGCTACACCTTTGATCCCTTAAAAAAAGTATCTCCCACATTAATCCCCAATAAATCCAACTAATATTAGAACTGGATTTGGCTTGACAACCCACACCAGTGGCACATCCTCAGAGTATCTGATTATTTTTTTAAGTATTTTATTCTTTTCTACATTGATACTAATCAATAGGATTAAACCTCAATAAATACACAAGAAGTGAACATGAATACTTTTGGGAACTCTTTCCACTGTTTCCAGGAGACTCATCCCACTTTCACTTTTGTCCTACTTAATAACTCTAGGTTCCACCCAATAGAGGAACACCATCGATATTGGTCTTTCTAGTCAAATATTCCAATGTAATGGATGCCTTTTCAACCAACTCAGAACACAAGAGTAGATAAAGTAAAATGGGCATAGGTCTTATAACTTGCCTCAAAACCATCTTAAAACACTTATAATTGAAGTAATGGTTCATAAGGATATATAGAGATACTTGGAATAACTTATTAAATCTAATGGAATAATTCATCACTAGATGATCACCATATTCCAAATTCAAGAACACATGGGCCTTCAATTCCCTCAATGTATTTGGGTAGAACTAAAGATTAAATGACACCTTAAAAGTTTTCCTAGTGAGAACCTCATGCTTCCCTAAAAGCACCATCGAATCCAACAATTTTCTACTCCATATATCCGAAATAAATGTGAAAAAACACTTTAGAGGTCATACAGGGCTTCAAGAACTGAACTATCTACTTGATATGATCTAACGAGACCTTTTGATCATTGGTTCCCTCATCGCTATGAGAAAACAATGTATATTTCCTAAAAAACTCTTTAGAATGGTTCACTATCCATTTATGATCTTGAAAACCCACATCACCCAAGGTTTGGATAATAGTAATCACAGACTCCAACAATTTTGGATAAACATGAGAGTTTTCTTATTAGAAAATCTATACTTAGACCTCTCAAGACTTAGAAAAGGTCTTTATGAGTGGAATTTTTTTGAATAATCAAAACTCAAGCTTCATCAAGCATAATTCAACCTGAAACACATTAAAGAAGGAAAAAAACACCTTAACATGGCTATCAAAAAGAATCATGACCATCAGAAGGAACTCCATGGAAAAAGGAGTGAAACATGAAATATTCCATGCATTTACTTCTATTCATGGGTTTGTTGTATAGTTAAGAAAATTGTGCATTATTCATGTAGGTATCATTGGAGTTGGTATTCAAGGATATAGGGCTATGCATGGTCAAAACAAACCATGCATACTAACCGTGTACTGCCCTTAGAACTCCCTATTTCTCTACTAAAACTCAAATCAAATACCCTCGTACCTACCTCAGTACTTCCCACTAACTAGGAAATACCTTAAATAATCATCAAGTCAACCCATAAATGAGATAAAAATATAACCACTATCATGTACCACCATTGTAAACACATGGTTTGACATGAAGAATACCTGGAAAGGCACTCCCCTATTACTAATTCTTGAGTCTCAATGGTCATATCTTTAGATTAATACTAACTTCCAAATAAGACACATACTCTGATATGATTTTTAATGAACCATACTAACACCCATGATTGTCCTCCACAAGGCCCTAAGCACATCCTTAATCTCTTTGGACTAGAGGCAATGCTAGACATAACCAACTATCACTTGGGAATAGTTTCACCATAGGTAAATGAAGAGTACCCATCCATATAATGGGATTGTCAAAATAATATCATTTTATTCAACAAAATTAAAGAATCAAAAACCAAAAAAAATATATACATCATAAAACGTACATACGATAACTGGTCATATACAAATATCGTATCTAAAAATACCCAAAACTCAAAATAATGGGTAAAAGAACAAAAAAGGCGTATAGATACATTATAATTGTTACAAAACCTAAAAATGGATCCATAATATATAATCCTTATTAGTCCACATATCCTAGAAAAACACTGTATGATGGTAATAAAGAAGAGACACCCAAGAACATAGTTACCCTGACCTTACATACATCCAGAAAATAAAATAAAAAACATGAAAATTCCTAAGTAGGTAGTGATGAAAAAATTCTAATAGGATACCACTATGAATATATTTAAGGATTTTACTCAAAAAACCAATAATATAGTTTGAAGCCATTTTCAAAACAAAATATCTTTGAAAATATACAATTTTAAAATAAACCATTAAAATCACATTGGTATTTCATTACAAAGAAACCCAAATTTCCAAAATAATTTCCAACATGGATCAAATAGATAAACATTAAAACTAGGCATAAAATTTTCAACATCACAACTAAAAAATAATCAAGGGTTAGTATAAAATCAAAAAAAAAATAAGAATATTAATTAATAATGGGCATAATGAATCTCATCATATCAAAATGGAAATAATTATGCATAAATCGTGTAAAATAAACAAATATGAGTAATGTGAACTAAGGGACGTAACCATTAATCCTAATTTGAGAGAGTAAACAAGTATGGTAGAAAGATCAGAGAAATTGGCGCTACCACTGACTTCCTTTGTCCCAACATGGAAGTTCTCCTGACCTTCCTATCCAAAGGCTGTCTCGGTCACTTAGAAACAAAATATAGTGGTTTTTACGATCCTCCATCCAATGGATTACATGATCATTCGGGCAAAATAATATGGTCTATCTCACTATATTCCCTCTAAAGGCTCACATGGTCCCTCAATCAAACCCTTTGATCACACCCCAGTTCACCCATGTGCTTCTCCATGCCAACATTATCACAAATAAGTTCCCATATCAAACAAGTTGTAACACAATCCATTTCATAAAAAAACTTTCCCATTTTTTCAAAACAAATTTAGCAAAGTAAAAAAAAAATTAAAATAATTTTATCAATCCTTTAATACCAAAACAAACTATTTGGTAACTTTTAACACACAGTTGGTGAGAAAAAAATCCATAACCACTTGCAAAACTCCATGTATACACCAGAATTATTAAACTGATCTATAAAAAACATAAAAAATGGAATAAATACAATAATATATCTTTAAATGGAAATTAATACAACATAAACTAAATTTGATTATATATTTAAAGACAATCCATGAAAGGAAACCTTAAATATAGACACCTAACTCATATTCAGCACAAAGCTAGTCACCTCTAATGAGAACCACATAAAACAGGTAGAAGAAGGCCTCACACACATAAGAGAAAAAAAATGAAAAACCCCATTAAATACCATATATTCAGACAAAATAACACCTATGGTTCCCCATTTCCATAAAAGAATAAGAATAAGAAAGGAGAGTTAGAAAAGAGGAAGAAACCAAAAGGAATGGGATTACCTTAGTTAAAAACACAAATATTTCCAAGATAAATAAACCAATTAAGAGTGGAAGAAGATACAGGACAAGGGATAAGGGCTGTGTAGGATAGGATGGATGAAATAGGGTCAAAAACCTTAAAAATGTATAGTTTAATAAATGTCCAAAAACACTTTTTATTTGAGTTCACAATTTGGCCGCACTGTTTGGAAAACTATGAACCAACTACGAGGGTGCCATTGTCAACCAAAAAATGGGCCACAAGATTACCCCTAAGGAGCTGTATGATTTCAAAAACTATTCTCAAACTATGTGAAGCCCTCTGTCCTAACTATTAACACCATCTCACGGTTAGACACATAGTTAGACAAACCATGTGTAAACCATGTTCCTTGGTCTGTCTTCATAAAACCCTAATTTTCCACTCCCAATACTAGAGAAAACCACGGAAACATCAATAGATAAATAAAATTATATAGTAAATGCACCAGTGACCTAACAAGTGTCACATTAAAATAATTATTCTATTGTTAGAAGTAATTATTAAGACTTTTAATTTCTACGAATTTTATTTGAATTCCCTCCCATGAGATTATCCTTCATTCTTAAAATTCACCATCAATATTTATTCTACATTATTCATCATACACTGTTATGATTTTATAATTGGTGGAATTGATTATCAATGACCACTTTATTTATATTATTACTATTTATAATATCATATTCATTCCCATTGTGGTTTAGTGACTTAATCCCTAAATATGGATTTGGATTCATATGGGAAATTATGGCCATCCATGGTGTGTTCCGAGTGGTACCTCAGAATATAAGATCTTATAGTAAGGGGAAATGGGTATTTTATTTAGTTATAGAGGTAGTGAATAGATGTTTATGGTAACTATTTATATTTTAAGGTGGTCGGGTGCATTAGTGGCATATGGTATAATGCAAGGTTGAGGTGGTCCAAGATGGGGGATTCGTGGGGTGGCATATGGTATAATGAAAGGTTGATGTTTATGGTAACTATTTATATATAGTGTCATGTATCCCCCTATATACCTCAAACTTGGATCTTCTATCCCAAACAATATAAAAGGTCAAGTGTCCCCCTATTACCTAGCATGTATGATCCACTAGAGATGGTATGTTTTAAAGATGGGGTAATGTATTTTACCCATATACTAAGGGTGCAAGATGCTCTGTATAATTCTATAGGTAGTGTCAGATATCCCCCCATTTAAAAAGGGAACAAGATCCTCTATTTAACGGGTGTATTTTTTTAAATTAGGTTTCTTCTAGTGATATGTGGTCATACTTTTTTAGTTTCTATGATGTTATGTGGGGTTTTTAGAATTTTTCATTTGATACTTTATTAGTGGAATAGTATTCATGGACTAGAAACATCGGTACTCCTTTGAAAGACACATTTGATTTTAGTGATGAAAAAATCCTCCATTATTGTTTCTAGTGTTGATGTTGTAGAGAAAACGAATACTATAGATATTTAAATACTTTTGACACCTCAAGCACCACGGTTTTCCATCATGATATTACATGTATTTGGTCCAAAGAATTAAGACTTCGTGGGTTTTTTGATTCTCTAATAATAATTAGTTTCTTCATGAGGTGAGACCTTTGAATTTGGGAGCTATGATGATCAATAGTTCTATAAGTTACATAATACTTTTAGTAGTATATAATATGTGGGACTTTTCATATTTTCTAATATTTCCCTATCAAACTATGGGTTTTAAGCTAACTTGTTTCTTTTATTTCATTTATATTTTAAAATTTCCCTACTCGGTATACATTTTTTTCACCCATGGATGGGACTTTTCCCCAAACATGGTGTGTTTATTTAGTTGAATCAAAGGTTTGGAGATGGTATGGGTGGTTGTATATATTATTTGAATATGATACATAGTGAATCTTGTCAATGAATGATATAAATTAGTGGTTCTTTTTTATGGCGGTGGTTGTTGGGGATAGATATCAATATATCTGTGAATGAAAAAATATGATCTTTCTAGTGTCTTAATTTTTTTGGTCTAAAGAACATTTAAATGTATATTTTTGTTGAAATTTACTTATTGGTGTGGGGTTATTTCCAATGTCTCATGTATGTTTTGCATTTAATTATATTATTCATATATATTTGTGTGTGTGTGAGTATGCAATTCTGTTGCTGGTATTGTTAGTTTTTTTAACATTGCGTATATTTGTATTTTTAGTAGGTGGATATAGGATAAGGACTCCCATTTTTTGAGATATGCTGACCCAATGTTAGTCACCAGCCCATGGCCTCTTGGTGTTAGTCTTGGGGTGGAACTCTCTACTTACTGCTGGATTGGAAGGAACCCTAGTTGGAGGTGTTGTTTTAGTGTGGTATTAAAGATATATTTTTATTTTGGATAGTGTTTGGTGATAGTGGTCATGTGAGGACTACTTTAAGAATATAGGGAAACATTGTCAAGTGGTCTTAGGTCTTGTTATCGAACTAGGGATACCCACATATGTGCGGTGGTTGATGTATCCCAAAATATGAACTCTAATAAGCCATTGTCAATCCAGACCTCAATAATATTGGTTATTGGGTACAAGTAAGTTGGTGCATCCATCATATAATGGTTAGTTTTTATTTTCATCCCCTTACCATGTAATATCATCTAGATATACTCTAATCATTTTGGATAAATTATATAAAATGAATAATGGTACACTATAATAGGTTTCTTATGTGCCTAGGCATTGTCATGACAAGCCCATCTATCTAGTTTATCCTATCATCATCAATAATTTAGTGATGCAACATTTTTTTGATACTTTTGATGAAATGTGATCTATTGTGGATCTATTATCTAATTTTCTCCCCAAGGAATACAATATAGAATCTCCCAAGATTATATCTTGTGGGGATTATAGGCGAAGTTGAAAACTATCAATTTTTATTTCTGTTAAATATATATATAATAAAATGGATATTTTATGGTTTTTATGAAAATATTAAAAAATAAAATGAAATAAATATAAAATGAAATAAAGTTTCTTTGTTATCAAATAAATAAATTTATTGAAAAGATTTATGTAACCAATTTTTTAAACAAGAATACTGGAAAAGTCTCAACCCTTTAGACACTCCCTTATTCCTTATCTAAATTACTATTACCTAATTCTATTTCTCAATATTCACATAAAGACCCCAGAGTTAATACCTAATTATTCTTGAATATCATAAAAAGAAACCCAATATGATTACTGTTCCTCCTATAGAAGTTATTTAACTACTTAAATACCTATAATCAGTGAAAACTAATTGAAATATCTTTACTCAAAGGAAATTACTGACATAATAAATTTAAATAGTGAAATCCATTATTTTACTTTCTAGATTGAATTAATTTCCAAATTAGATTATAATAAAGTGTAATCCCGAAATAAAAAAATCATCTTCATTCAATAAAATAGTCTCCTAAAAAATTTAAAAAATTAAAATAAAACATGAAACTCATAAGGGAATGGTCCAAGGTTCGACACTTCCAAAATTTTTTTGGTTTTTATCCAAGTATGTCTAAATCATCTCCCATATTCTTTTTTCTTATATATAAACCTTTTTTATTTCATGGAACTACTATAGTAATGTGTATATACATGTGAATCTATAGACTCAATCCCCAATTTTAGTCATGCTTCATAGACTCCTTGTAATTATATTATAGAGGGGGAAATATTTAAATATGATGATAGACTTAAATTTTTTCATGGGGAACTAGTTACGCAAGAAAAATTCTCCCTCAATCATAATCTAGGTGACATCAATAGTTCCTTATCAGAAGGAGATGGTAATAAAAAATATTCACACACAACATGCTTTTAATTATCCTCTGAATTGTTTATGAATATTGACTCTAAATCTCCCCATTAAATGATATAATGAGGCCAATATGTGGGTCCATTGTAACACCTCGACCTCAGAATATCGAAGATGATGCATTATTTAGATATATTGGCATGATTTCAGGAAATAAAATATCAAAGTACTGATCAATTTAGAAGTCTTGGAAGATATATTACATAAATGAACATTACATTACAATTTTTAACATAAAATACAACATAGATAATCCTTTTAGAACACCATATTCCCATAGATTAACCCTACATATCAATCATAAAACACTTCTTGGCATCCTGGAAAAATAAAACACAAAAAATGGGTGAGCATAGATTCCCAGTAAGGATAAAAAATATAGATAAAGCTATCAAGAATAAGCATAAAATTTTTAGGAAAGGTACAAAGATAAAACAAAATCCTTTTAAAACATTATATTCAGCATAATATTGAAATAATATATCAAATAATTCCATTTAAACATTCACATGGATCTTATAACAGTTTAATAATCACATGTAAAATCAATAAATAATCTCATAATGAGGGAATGCATAATGCCGGTGAACATAACCAATATGTCAAGGCCTCATGCCAAGACCATACAGAAACATTCTGTCAATTCCTTATGCTATGAAACTAGTTTTTCTCATGTAACCTACCATTGCATCAAGGGGATATAGTAGGCCATTCATATCAATTACTAAGTCAAATTCCTTCCTTATATGAAAATTTTGAAACATAACATTAACATTAATATTAAAATTAACATACGAAAAGTTAATACTTTACCCATAAAACATGAATTGTATAAAAATAGAACATCCATAGTCAATCATATCAGAAAACCTTCAATACAATATGGATGTTTTTATCCTAATAAATCAACTTCAAACAATCCTAAAACCCAACAAAGGATGTTGACATAGATGGAAATAATTTAATAAATTCATTAAATCTCTTTGAGGGAAAAATCCCTTTCACTTTAAATCATTTAAAAGTTGTGAATTTTTAAAATAAAACATTTCTTTTGAAAACCACCTGGTAATCATGTAAGGGAATCTTCAAAATGATATGGAGACATAAAGGTGGAAAATATCTACTCATTAAGTATATATTAAAAAACATTCTTTCCATAATTTGTTGAAAAAGTCAAAAAGTACCTTGTTTGGAAGACAACCGAAAGATTCCTTTAATTTTTTTATAAAAAGTCAAAAAAGGGTAACAATGAGTTTAAACATCCATTGTATAATAGTAAAACATTTTTTGAAAATATTTTAGTAACATGGACAAGGATAATAAAAATTTCCTAGTAGATACTTACGTATCAACAACCTCGAAAAATAATAATATTGTAAAATTAACCCTTACCTCGTAATTTAATTTAGTCGAGGGTACGTTAAAATAATGTATAATGATTGAAGTATGTTATTAAATTTTAAAATAACCAAATACATTTTTATGATATCATATATTATCCTCTTATATCATATTATTATTAATATTTCAGTATTACGATTATTTCGGGTGTTAACTGCATCATTTTCCTATGCATGTTCTATAGTGTAAGTCATGTTAATTATAAACAGAATATATTTTATTCATATCCAGAATGATATTAAATTCATAAATATTATATTTACTCATAAATTAATTTTATAATCATCCTTTAGTGGTTAATGTGGAGAATTAATCTTATCGTGTTGCAGAGACGGTAGACCGTACATACGCACGAGTGATGATATCATTATTTAATGGTTAAATGGTACGAAACTAGATGGTATAATAATTATAAAAAATAATAATAATGTTATATTTATTATTTATGTCTATTATACTCATCATTATACCCATCAAAATAAAGTATTTCTGAATAATAAATTACACGACGACGTGGAGACGATAAGCCATACGTATGCACACATGGTGATATTTTTATTAGTAGGATGTATAAAATGAGAAATATTATTTTCCCATAATTTTAATAACATATCATAATTTATATGGTACTGGTGATATTATTTTATTATTGAAACAATAAATAATGAATAAGTATAATAAGAAACGTACATTGAAATAGGTGATAAAATCATTAGCTCTTCTTGGGGTGTCTCCTTTTAATTTGCACAAAAAAATCCTTAAGTTTGTTTTCTTCCAAAAGATTTGTCTCTTGGATAGATTTAGGTATGTTATGATAAGATTTGGTTAGTGTTTTTGTGAGACCAAGTGATTTGAAGGTGTGAATAAAAGACAAGGAGAAGTTCCCTTTTATAAGGGAGGTGAGGGACACTTTTGGAAAATTGTGAAATATTATTTTATTATAAATTTGTTTTCTAATTATAATAGATATAAAGTGATATATTTCGAGTATAATATGAGTATGATTCTAAATACTCAATCAATAGGTTTTACACAAGTTTATGTCACAAATATGACCTTATCTTATGGATTTAACCCTTAGAAAAATAAGTTAACTCTTACCACGTCTTCTTGTATTTTTAATAAATATGGTTAATATAGTTACTATAAAATTACAAGAGAAACATAAATGGATCATAAATGAAATTTTTAACACTATATATGTAAGTTGTCTGAATATTATATTTTTATGACTATTATATCATTTAATAAATAGTGTTTTTTAACCCCTTTTTTCCCATGTTGACACTATTTAGTAATCGATTTTTGTTAAAGTAATAAAAACATGATTATTTCTAAAAATAATCATTTACTCATATTAAAAATTTTAAATTAATACATAAAATTCATGTATGGCATGAGATATTTCAAATAATACTTATTTTAATATTTATAATATCATTTAATTGGTTCTTTTATTAAATAGGTATTCACTGCATCATCTTTATGTCATAAATTTATGTATTTATTTGATGTCTAAAAATTACTAATAAAATACAATCATATAGGAAATATTATTACCTTTTTAATGATTAATTATTTTTAAAGATATCAGTTAAAGAACTCTGTAATAAAATTGTTTTAGTAAAAAGATACAAGTTTATGTTATATTTCTCTTTTCTTATAAGTAATTATTATAACTTGTCATTATCACACCCAAGTGGCTCCCAAATACAAAAAAAATCGGCCTAATTTTTTTTGCTCACCCATGAATCATATTAGGCCAGGTTTTAGGGTAGTTTTACGTTATTATAATGTTATTTTTACCTTTATTTACCTAATTTACCCTTTAACCATAGTAAATAAAAATAATTATTGAAGTTACTATTAATAATGTCAAAAAATAAAAGGTTCTTATTTTAAAAATCTGGGGCTTATGATTCCAAATATGGAATCCATTTTTTCAAATTCAAAAAAGAAAAGTTGCAGTAATTAATTTAAAATTTATTCCTATAGTGAAAACCAGAAATTGGGTTTTTAAGAAGTAAAAACTATCAGAAGATTGACTTGTGTATATGTCCAATTTAAATGGTAAATTACTTACAATTATCAAAATTGGATTAAATTATAAAAACATAATACAATTAAACTTTAAAACAAATTAAAAATATAATCTAAATATATAAATAATTTATATGAAAAAGAAGTTTTGAATTAAAATGCAGTATTTTTCGCTATTCATTAAAATATGAATGTTATCAAAAAATACCAAAAAATTATCCAAAATAAAATTTTATGTCTCTATTATGAATAATAAGTTTATTTTATCAAATTTAATATATAAAAGTGTCAAATATTAGATTTAAAAAGGGGTTTTGATTAAATAGTGATAGAACTGCATTTTTTGTAAAATACTTATTTTATCTGAAAAAAGAATTTGTTCTTATATTACATCTAAGAAAAACATAAGTTGAATGTTAAAATTATATAGAATATATAAAATTAAAAATGTGTTTAATAGTATTTGTAACCTCTAATTTAACATCTATTTTATATATAATATTAAATAATAATATATTATTAATATACTGTTGTTCTGTAAAAATGGGCGTTGCATATAACATAAGCCAACTCATTGTTGTGTATAAAATAAGCATAACATGGTACTATGTAAAAAAAGTAAGAAGTAAAAATAATTTTATCTTGAAATAAATATATTTTAATGTCTTGGGGTGTTATGTACACCCCTCCTTTAATTAATTTGGACCTCATAATTTAAACTCAGGATTGAAAATTCATGGCTTGACATTTCAAAATATATTTGTTGAAATACCACATAAAAAATGGATTAACGAGACCACCATTTAAAAATAAATAAAGGGATGTAAGAAGATTACCAAAAATAACATATTCTATGGCCCCATGTAAAAAATCATAGAAAAGAAAGAAAAATCTGACCATCATGTTATGAAAGAGAGTGATAGAGAACATGATGAGGAGAAAGATAAGAATCACAAAGCTTTAAATCTATGATGATATATGGGACCATTTGATTATTCAAAAATAGGAATAAGATAGATTTTTTTGGGTATTAGGATCCTTTACCTAGAGTTGAAAAATTAATTTACTTTAAAGACTATGAATACAAGGAATAATACTTAATTAAAATGTATAGTTTCATACTTTATCAAATATCTACAAAAAAACTCATCTTTATCTCTAAAAGATAATAAAATTCATAAAGAGTCTAATTATCTTAATCATATAAGATTACAAAAATGAACTTATAATTCAACAATCATACCATTTAAAATAAAAAAATTATACTAACCATGACATCACATAGGCTAGTGGTAGGTGATGCACCCTTATCGCCTTTCAGTTGTGCGTTCAAGTATTGCGGCTTTGTCAGATGCGATGAGTTTTTACCCAACCCGCATGTTGTCCTTTTTTTAAAACTATATTATTATAACATTCCAAAAATAATCTTAATAAATGTTTTAACCATAAAAAAAACTATCAAAATTTCAAATTAATCCATTCAAACCTTTAAGGTTATCCAAAGTACTTCTATCCAAACTCTATCTAAAAGGTCTCTTAATTTCCCAAATCAATTGTAACATCAGATTCCCCAAGCAATGTAATATTTCTATTATTTTCACATATTGAATATATAATTACCTTCATCAAATTAAAAACATAATTCAAAAAATTATTTCATTACAATCCTTATATATATTGCATTCTTCTTATAAACAGAATATAATTTTTGAATCTAAAAACACAAATACATTAATTTTTCAAGTTCATCCAAAGAAACAAAATAAGTTTGAAATTGATCCATTTTCTTATTCTGAGGTATATTTCCTTGATGCTTTAAAAAATAATTTTAATTATATCCCATATCTTTATTATTATATCATTGCACATATTGTTTCTTTCCCTTACTCTCATGAGTCTGGTGACCTTTTTCACCACACCTATAACGAACTCCAATTCCTTTTATGCAAGTACTAGGGTGTTTCTTCCCAAAAATATCACATAAGGGAAAATCCTTATTTCAATTTTTACCTCTATCCATCCATTTATCCACTATTTTTTTCTTTTATTTCTTTACTTTAATATCATAATGCATAGAGAATTCCTTTTCCATATTGATAGCCCATGAGACTATATATTCATATAGTGATAAAGATTGTGAGACCAATGCCCGTCGGAGGAATGGTTATAAAACTTTAAATAATTTTTCAATATTATATCTTGGGTTACCTATGTAGTCTTCAAAATTCTTTGATAACCTGATGAGGTTATCCTCATACTTTAAAATATTCTCATTTTCCTATTTCTTCAGACTCAATAATTGCATTTCGATATAAGCATGCTGTTTATGAAGAAAGTATTTCTCTAGGAAAAGATCTTTAAAATCCTTAAATTCCATGTTTTCTACTTCTTCATAATAATTTGTGTTTTGAATTAATGACCACCGTTGATCTAAATCTCCTTAGAGATGGTAAAATGCCATGAAAACTTTCTCCCTTTCGTTACTTCCCATAGAAAGAATTATTATCTCTAAGGACCATATCCATTTCTCAGCTACAAATGGATTTGTAGTATCATTTAATGTTGGAGGTTATTTTTTCATGAATTTGTCTGACATTGATCCTATACATTCTAGATCACGGTGCTCCATACGAGTAAGCTTTTTATTCATAACTTAAGTGAGGTTCCCCAGTATGGTTATAATATTTTCAGTACTGGTTGCATCACCAGATCCACTATAATTATATTGAATAGGAGGGAAATCCCTACATGGATTACGTGCATTGATAAAACTTACATTTATTTCACTAGGAGATATTTATAAACAATTTAATACACCATATTATGTTATAAATCATAATGCATATTCCAAACTAATAAAATACTTAATCTAAATTAAAAAATTTAGGCATATCTAATCCATATTCATAAACATGGTTTCTTTGAGGACATATCTAATCCCAAATCCATCATAATGGTCTGTAAATAAAATATGAATTTTATTACTCATATCCCCACGACTGTCAAAACAGGTGCGTAGTAGGCCCATTATCATGTACAAGGTTACCCGGAGTAAAGTTCGGAATACCTTGTCGGAGTTTTCACCCCTAGGTACATCTGTTCCAGAACCACATCCACTTGTAGTATCCAAAGAAGGAATTATTACTTTTTATATCCTTGTAATCTATACATTAAAAATATTATACTGGGTTCTTCTATACTTATCCTCAATGCCTATCTTAGGGTTATGATCCCCAATAGAAGTTTTCAAAATCTATTTCGAAGGTTGTTGCTAAACCTTATCTAATACCAAATGTAATACCCTGACCCTAGAAGATCAGATCCAGTGAATTATTTCAAAAAATTGGCTTGATTATAAGGAATCTAATCCCAAAGGACTGATCGATTTAGCATTCTTGGAAGATAGATTACATACATGAAATTTACATTACAATTTACAACATAAAATACACCATTGATAATTATTTGAGAATTCCATCATTCCCCTAGATTAACCATAAATATTAGTCATAAATAACTTCTTGGAGTCTTGGGAAAAGAAAAATAAGGAATGGGTGAGCATAGATGATCAGTAAGGATAAAGAATATAGCAGATGCTATCACAAATAAGGAAAAACTTTTAAGGCAACGTAAAAAACTAAATACAATACTTTTAAAACACTATATTATGCATAATATGACAAGTATAAATCAAATAATTCCATTTAAAAATTGACATGGATATTATCCTAATTGAATAATCCCATGTAAAATCAATATAAAATCTAATAATGAGGGAATGCATAATCTTGATGATCATAACCATAATATTAAGGAGTTGTGCCAAGAATATATGCAAAAATTATGTCAAGGCCTTGTTCCCAAACACTAGTTTGACTCATAAGACCTACCTATGTGTTGAGGGGCTATAGGAGGGCCCACCCATTACATAATAATTCCAATGCATTCCTCATATGAATAGGTTGAAACATAATATATAAATTCATATTAAAATTACTATATGAAAGATTAATACTTTATCCATAAACCATGAATGGTATAAAAATATCACATCCATAGTCAAACATATCACAAAACCTTTAATATAATATGAAATATTTTATCATAATAAATCAACTTCAATAAAGCATAAAATCCCACAAATGATGTTGATATAAATGAAAAAATTTAATAAATTTATTAAAACTCTTTAAGGGAAATATCTATTTTTTATATTAAATAATTTAAAACACATGAAATTAAAAAAATTCCTATTGAAAATAAACTTATATGTTTTTAAGGGAAGCTTCAAAATGATAGAGAAAATATTGATGGAAAATACGCACTTGTACCATATAAGTTAGGAAACATTATTTCCTTAATTTGCGAAATGTTCAAAAAGTACCTCATTTGGAAAATGAGAAAAGGATTCCTTTAAAAATATTTTTTTAAAAGTAAAATATTGTTTAAAATGAATTTAAACATATATTTTATAATATTAAAAAAAATTACGATTTTTTAGAAGCATGGACATGGATGATAAATATTTCTTGGTAGATTCTTATGTATCAACATCCTCTGATAATAATGAGATTGTAGAATTAACCGTTACCTAGTACTTTCCTTTAGTTGATAGTTATTTAACCTCTTGTATATTTATTAAAGTACATTATTAAATTATAAAAGAGCCATATACATATTTCTGATATCATATATGATCCTTTTATATCTTTTTATTAATAATATTTCAGTATTACCATTATTTCCGGTGTTAACTGCATTGTTTTCCAATTCATGTTTCGTATTGTAAGTCATATTTATTATGAATAAGATATATTTTATTGATATAAATAATGATATTAAATTCCAAAATATTATATTTATTTATCAGATTAAATTTATAATCATTATTTAATTTTAAATTTCTAGAATGAATCTCGTTGCGTTGTAGAGATGGTAGGCCATACATACACACGAGCAACAATATCATTCCTTTAATGGTTAAATGGTATATAATTGGATGGTAAATTAAATATAAAAAATAATAATATTTTCTTATTAATTATTTATGTCTATTATACTCATCATTATACCCATCCAAATAAAGTAGTGTTCCATAATAAATTACACCCCGATGTGGAGATGATAAGGCATATGTATGCACACAAGGTGATATTATTATTCGAAGGATAGATAAAAAGAGGAATATATTTGTCCCATAATTTTAATAAAATATCATCATGTATGTGGTACTGAAGATATTATTTTAATATGGAAACAATATATAAATAGGAAGTAGAAGAATAAAATAACTTTGAAAGAGGTAATAAAATGATTACCTCTTCTTCAGGTGTCTCCTTTTGATTTTCACAAAAGGACTCTTTAAGTTTGTTTTCTACCCAAATTGTGAACTCTAGGATGAAGTGAGATAATTTGGGAGTATATTTGGGTAGGGTTTGTCCAAGGAAAATGTAGATACCCGAATCTTGACGTACATGAACATTACATTACCTTTGCGAAATACTTAATACATAATAAAAAAAGACACACAAGGACAGTAATAGTTTAGTGTCTTTGGAAACTCGGAATATAAACAACTAATCATGTTGAAAGATCTTCAATATCTCCCATAACGATCTACCCCTTTTGTTTCCTTACCTAAAACCATTCTTTATTTCCTGGGGAAAATAAAACATAAAAAGGGTGAACTCAAATGCTCAGTAAGGGAAAACATAGAGAACATAAAAAAATCCATAAACATTTGAAAGTAAAAACTTGAACATGAAATCTAAACATTAAAACCTTGAGCAAAGACATAAATCATGGAAGTACGTAAGGCATATATCATAAAGGAACATGAATCACGATAAAATATAATGGGAATAAAACATGTAATTGTGGCAACCAGTCATCACTTGTTATGATTTCCATAGTAGCCAAGGCATTGCGGCCAAGACCATCTTAGTGGACAAAGTCCATTTCTGAATCGAGTTCACTCCTCATTTCAGTCCTGTAACACTGAACCGGATTAACTTACCGTTCCAGCCATGTCTATCTCATGAGATATAAATCTTTACCCAATGAATTGGAGGGAGATATAGGTCCCACCCATCTCAAAATGAAATCATTCTTACTTGTGCCACAGAATAAACTTAAAACATTCATCATAACCCAAATAATAAAATGGGTTTCATAAACATCATCCCATCATTTCATAATCTATATAAAACAAATGGACATTTCATCATAAGAAAATTGAACCATGTAAATCATAGAGATATTAAACTTGAAACATACACAAATGAAATAATGTCATCATAGATGGAAAATGGTTTTGATAAAACATTTGAAATGAATTCTTGAGGGAAATATCCTTTCATCATTAAAATCATTTTCTTTTCAAAAAATTCCATGCACTTTTAAAATAAATGTATTTTGTTGAAAATATTCATTAAATCATGTAGAATAAGCTTCATGAAAATGAGGCGTTATGAAACCTTAAAAATCCGTTCACGTCGTATAAGTTAAAAATAACATTCTCCTCGTACTTTTGTTGGAAATGTCAAAAAGTACCTCGTATGGTAAAAAAAAGATTCCTTACATACCATATAGTAAAAGTCAAAAATGGTTAAAAAGGAATTTAAACATACATGAAAACACATTTATAAAACATGGACATGGATGATAGAAATAACCCCAGTAAATACTTATGAATAAGAAATCTCATAAAAATGAGATTTGGAAAATTATCCCTTACCTTATGTTCGATATGCTTCGTACGTTTCCGAACCTCTTGTATAATGATTTAAATAATGTCATTGACTTATTAAAGAATCATATTCATTGTTATGATATCATATATGGTTCACTTATGACTTTATATTACCCGTTCTTTTGTAAGTTCCATGTTAAAGTAGCGTTTTGGGTTAAATCATTTTATTTATCGTACGTGTTTGGACTTGTAGTTATTGATATTATTACTTATATCCTGATTTACATAATTACAGAATGTAAAACATGATTTAAATATAATATATATTTCAGTATATATATATATATATGATAGATCGATTAAATGAAATGAAATACACCGTTCATGGAGACGGTAGGTCGTACGTACGCATGAACGCTGTTTTCGTTTCCTTATTGAATTGAATGAAATTAAGCAGATGACATACTTATATATACACATAAATCCAGTATCATTATTATTTCATATATTTCAGTATTACTTGTTATATATATTTTATAATCATTCATGAATTGTTAACATGGAGAATGAATCTCATCGCGTCGTGGAGATGGTAGTCCGTACATACGCATGAGCGATGATATCATTCCCAAGATCGTGGAATTGTATTGGAGTGTATGTAAAGTATTTAAGAATCAATATCACTTTACAGTAATAATATATAGTTATTATTTACACCATTATACACATCCAAGTAAGGTGGTAGTGGAAAATAGATTACACCACGACGTGGAGACAGTATTTTGTATGTACGCACGCGCGGTGATTTCGTTTTCCGTAGGATGGATAGATCGTGAAATAGTGTTGTTTAATAATTATAATAAAATATCAGTATATTATTGATACTGATGTTATTACTTCATAATTAAACAACTAAAGAAGAAGAAGTGGAAGAATAAATAAAGTTGAAAGAATCGGTAACAGACATTACCTCTTTTTTGAAGCGCCTCTTTGAGACCTCCTCTTAGGGCACAAAAATTGGTCTTTGAAGAAGACCAGGACCTCTAGGATGTTTCTAGGGAAGTGGAGAAGATAATTTGGTAGGGTTTTTCCAAGCTTGAAGGCTCAAAGAGGTGTGAGTAAGAGAGGGAGGAGGTTCCCTTTTATAAGGGAGGAGAGGGGCACCTTTGGAATAACTAAAAATATTATTTTATTATAAAGTCATATTCGGTTTTTAATAGCTCCAAATTGAGTTTTTTAGAATATAAGTTGGGTATGGGTATAAATCCTCTCATCCAAAAGAATTTAGACAAGTTTAGGTTTCTATTTTAACCTTATCATTTAGATTTAACTTTAAGTTAAATAATTTTTCTTTTACCGTGTCCTCTTGTTTTATTACACTATAAGGTTAATAAACTTACTATAACAAGACAAACGAACCCCAAGTTGTTTATTATTAATATATATAACCTTATCTAAGTCATTTGGCAGAACCTTAGAGTTTTAGGAATAATATAACAATTAATAATATAATATTTGTTTTAAAAACTATTTTATGTCAATTTTGACACTATTTGGTAATTGATTTTTGTGAAAATCATAACAGAAAGATTAGTTCAAAAAAAGTTTTTTAAATCATTACTAACATGTCTTTTTAACATATAAAATTATTTAAATTCATAAAAACTCTCAAATTACATTTATTTTTGTATTTATAACATAAATTATGTCAATATTTCATTAATAATATAATTACTGCATCATCATTATGTCATAAATAAATTAACTTATTTAAAGTAAAAAAATTCCAAATAAACTACCATTATGTAGGAAATATTTTTAGATTTCTAATGAATATTTATAGTCGAATTTATATTATTTATAACCCTATATTAAAAATGATTTACTTATTAAACTTTGATTTTAACTATTTTAACCCTTCTTTATATAAATTAATAATAAATGTCCTAATCTAATACAAGTGGGCCTAAATGGTCATATTTTATTCCTAAGGTTGTTTTTGGTAGAATTAAAATTATCCAGTAGAATTAGGACATGTTTTAGGGTAATAATAATATCATTTTTACCCTTAATTACCCTATTTATTTTTAACCGTGGTAAAAAAAGTAAAAAGTTACTATTCACAAAAAATTATTTTCATCTCATTGAACCACATTTTAATTACTGAAATCTACAATGTCTCTCGTATTTTTGAAATTCCACTCACAGAAGCGGTAAAATTATGTTTTATGTGAATTTGGAAATTCTCCTAAGAGGTGGGTAAAAGACGATCAAAAGTTAAATAAAATTTTTATATATCTAAAATTATTATAAAATGACTCTAATGAATTACAATGAAATTATATAGGTATTATGTGTCAATTTTAACCTAAAATAAATTTAAATATATAAATAATTATTTAAATAAAAAGTCGGTTTTCAAATAGTAACCTAGTGTTTTCACTATTCATCAAAAATTGAATGTTTTCAGAAAAATACCAAAATTTCACCCAATACTAATTTCGATATTCTGAATCCAAAAATGAAGTCCATTTTGAAAGATGAAATTTAAAAAATTTCAAAAAGTGGTTATTAAGATTCATAACGGCTAGTTTTAATAATATTTTAATAGCATATCGTTTTTTAGTGAAACTCGGTATTGCGTACAACACACATTATCGAGGAAGGTCGCAATTGCGTGTAATGCAGCCAAGTTAGGGTTGCATGTTGTGCAAGACTCCTTTGTTGTAGCGTACAACACAAGAAATCAATACATTTAAAAAGAATATTTTTCATAAAATCTCGAGGTGTTACATTCTACCCCCCTTAAAATGAATTTCGCCCTCGAAATTTGTCGAGGTTATAAATGGTTCACTACTCGAAAGTTTCTTTAATAGAAACCCATATCATGAAAAGGAATACCAAAAACAATCTTTAAAAACTAAAGTATGAAACATAACCGTTACCCAAATTAACTTATCACTGGGTTTCCACATAGGAGAACATAGGTGAAAATATGGATATTGAAGGGAAACATAACCATCATGTTCTGATGGAGAGTGGTAGAGAACATGGATATGAAAAATCCAACAATCACAAAGCCACATATTTATGATGATCTAAGGTACCATCTGATTCATCGGATATAAGAGAACTAGGACAACATTTTTGGTTTTCAATATCATTTCCCTAAATTTGAAAATTTTGAATTAGAAGAAATACTTACATGATTTTGGTACAATCTCACTGTTGTTCATGCTCTGAACAAATTCCACTTCATCTCTTAAAGAAATGAAGTTGAATTTGTTATTAGTGAAGTGTTAACAGATCATGTGATAGAATGATGGGTCATTCCATCTGTTTCAAACAAAAGTTTAGCAAAAGTTATCAAATATACATAAGTCCATCTATGTTGAGGTTAATCGTATACGATTCCAAAAATGAACTTATTCTTCATATATCATACCGTTTAATAAAATAAAACTATTTTCTACTAACCAGGGACTTCTTGTAGGCCAGTGGTAGGCGATAAAGGCCAGTCACACTTCGGTTGTGGGTTCAATTCCCACAGCCTTGTTCAACACGATGGGCTGTCACCCGTCCTGCAGGTTGTCCTTTTTTCTAAAACTACATTACTAAAACATCCCATCAATAATATTGAAATAACTTCTATCCTTAAACAATACTAACTTATGTCCAACATAATCCATTCCAGTCTTTAGGCTTATCCATAATACTGTCGTCCACTCGCATAATACAGTGAAAACGATTACCAGAGATTTCATATAACAAGCATGTTAATACCATCGTTGATCCCCATATACCATTAGATATGTCTTGTTGGTCACATTCCAAATATTCAAAGGCCTTAATCATGTATTCTCTTGAAAAATTAATACCCATTGAATATTAGTGAAAACATGAGTGCTATCAAAATTTAAATCTTTCCACATAACAAAAACCCGAAATTCTATATACTCAAACCATGATATAACTATTTCCTTATATCAGTCATGAGCTCATGAATACTGTCAAACATTTCATTTTATCCTTATCACTTCATTATGCACATATCATCTTCTTTCCAAAAATAACTCAATCACCTTCCATGGTTACTGGTACCATAAAATTATTGAAAACCACAATAGACCAATACATAAATATTCCAATATTCCATGATACTATATACAACATTATTTTGGAATCCCATTACATAAACAATTAATCATTCCAACACATCGTTTTCAAATTCAACATCTCCAATAGTGATCACATGTGACTTACCTTTTTCCTTTTCCTTAAGTGGTTTCTCATATAGATCATTATTAACCCTTGGATTAGGGCATTGATTAGCATAATTCCCTATTTCATTGCACTTGAAGCATTGAAGTGTTGGTGGCGCGTTCTATGAAATATTTTCTTTATTCACACCATTAGCAACCCTTTTTCCATTACTTCGACACTCAGCTACTTGATGACCTTATTTTCCACACTTAAAACATTTTCTAGTCCCTTTAAGACAATCTCCACCATGCTTCTTTCAACACATTGAGCATAAGGAAACATTCATCTTCTTTTCACCATTATTCTTAGATTTCTCCTTGAACTCCATCTTTCGTTTCTTGTCAAAACCATGTGATGGATATGTAACACCAACTTCCATTTCTACCTTAATAGCACAATGCATAATTTCTTCACAGCTACTGAAGTCTCTTATAGTTAATGCCCTTCGAAGATTTGGTTTTAAGCCAATGAAGAATCAATCAAATTTACTTTTAGGTTGGATGATAAAGCCAGATGCATACCTTAGAAGCCTTGTAAAATTCGCTTCGTATATACCAACAGATTCATCATCATTTTTCATTAGTTCAATAAACTCCTTCTCCATATTTGTTCGAAGAATACGAGGGAAGTACTTATTGAAAAATAACTTCTTGAAATTGTCCCATTCCATGGACTAAATTTCATCTCGTGGACTTGTATTCTTAATTAGAGTCCACCACTGGTTTGCTTCACCTTCTAAATGGTAAATAGCTAGAATAAATTTATCATGTTCTGAACAGTGAAGTATGGAAAATATCTTTTCAATGGGACTGATCCATTGTTCAGCAACAAGTGGATCAGAAGAACCATTGAAAGAAGGTGGACGTTGCCTCATGAAGGATTCAATAGAAAATTGTTCCCTCCTATGATCATTTGGAAGTCCAGAATGATTCATAGCTTGTGTAAGTATAGCAATAATATTTTGCACTCTATCTCCCATAACGTTGGTTTGTTTAGGAGGACAATCATTGCATCGTCCATTACATTGATCAACACGGTTCCTTCGGGTTCCAGCCATCGTCTAAAACCCAAAAAGAATAGTGTGAGAGGAAAAAATCATGCTAGGGAAAACAACATAGTAAAGGGGAGTACCATCAATATCTAACATCTTAGGTTAAATTATAATATCGTTACCATAGTTCTAGGACTATATCCTATACGTATACTTATCCTTAGGAACATCCCTTGACATACCTTACAAATATCTCTAGGGATCTCACTATAGTTCTCACATCCTAGTTTCCAAAGGTTGACTAAACCGTTCCTCTAATACCAACTGTAGAGTCCTAAAACTTGACGTACATGGACGTTAAATTACCTTTGCAGAATACTTAATACATAACAATAAAAGACACACAAGGACCGTAATAGTTTAGTGTCTTTGGAAACTCAGAATATAAAAAACTAATAATGTTGAGAGATCTTAAATATCTACCATAATGATCTTCACATTTTGATTCATTACCTAAAACCTTTATTTATTTCTTGGGGAAAATAAAACATAAAAAGGGTGAGCTCAAATGCTCAGTAAGGGAAAACATAGAGAACATAAAACAATCCATAAACATTTGAAAGCAAAAACTTGAACATGAAATCTAAACATTAAAACCTTGAGCAAAGACATAAATCTTGGAAGTACGTAAGGAAGATATCATAAAGGAACATCAATCACGATAAAATATAATGGGAATAAAACATGTAATTGTGACAACCATTCAGCACTTGTTATGATTTCCATAGTAGCCAAGGCATTACTTCCAAGACCGTCTTAGTGGACAAAGTCCCTTTCTGAATCAAGTTCACTCCTCGTTTCAGTCCTGTAACACTGAACCAGATTAACTTACCGTTCTAGACATGTCTATCTCATGAGATATAAATCATTACCCAATGCATTGGAGGGAGATATAGGTCCCACCCATCTCATAATTAAATCATTCTTACTTGTTCCACAAAATAAACTTAAAACATTCATCATAACCCAAAGAATAAAATGGGTTTCATAAAAATCATCCCATCATTTCATAATCCATATAAAACAAATGGACATTTCATCATAAGAAAAGTGAACCATGTAAATCATAGAGAAATTAAACTTGAAACATACACATATGAAATAATGTCATCTTAGATGGAAAATGGTTTTGATAAAACATTTGAAATGAATTCTTGAGGGAAATATCCTTTCATCGTCAAAATGATTTTCTTTTCAAAAAATTCCATGCACGTTTAAAATAAAAGTATTTTGTTGAAAATAATCATAAAATCATGTAGAGTAAGCTTCATGAAAATGAGGTGTTTTGAAACCGTAAAAATATGTTCATGCTGTATAAGTTAAAAATAACATTCTCCTCGTACTTTTTTCCGAAAAGTCAAAAAGTACCTCGTATGGTAAAACAATACTCCTTACATACCATGTAGTAAAAGTAAAAAATGGTTAAAAAGGACTTTAAACATACATGAAAACTCTTTTATAAAACATGGACATGGATGATAGAAATAACCCTAGTAAATACTTAGGAATAACCAATCTCGGATAAAAATGAGATTTTCAAAATTATCCCTTACCTTATGTCCGATATGCTTCGTACGTTTCTGAACCTCCTGTATAATGATTTAAATAATGTCATTGACTTATTAAAGAATCATATACATTGTTATGATATCATATATGATTCACTTATGAATTTATATTACCCATTCTTTTTTAAGTTCTATGTTAAAGTAGCGTTTTGGGTTAAATCGTTTTATTTATCTTACGTGTTTGGACTTGTTATTATTGATATTATTACTTATATCCTGATTTAATTAATTATATAATGTAAAACATGATTTAAATATAATATATATTTCAGTATATATATATATATATGATAGATCGATTAAATGAAATGAAATACACCGTTCATGGAGACGGTAGGCCATACGTACACATGAACGCTGTTTTCGTTTCCTTATTGAGTTGAATGAAATTAAGTAGATGGAATACATATATATACACATAAATCCAGTATCATTATTATGTCATATATTTAATGATTAATTTTTATATGTACTTTATAATCATTCATGAATGGTTAACATGGAGAATTAATCTCATCGTGTCATGGAGACGGTGGTCCGTATGTACGCACGAGCGATGATATCATTCCCATGATCGTGGAATTGTATTGGAGTGAATGTATACTATTTCAGAATAAATATCACTTTACAGTAATCATATATAGTTATTATTTACACCATTATACACATCCAAGTAAGGTGGTGGTGGAAAATAGATTACACCACGGCGTGGAGACGGTATTCCGTACGTACGCACGCGCGGTGATTTCATTTTCCGTAGGATGGATAGATGGTGAAATAGGTTTGTTTCAAACTTATAATAACATATCATTATATGAGTGATACTGATGTTATTACTTCATAATGAAACAACTAAAGAAGAAGAAGAAGTGGAAGAAGAAATAAAGTTGAAAGAATCGGTAACGGACATTACCTCTTCTTTGAAGCACCTCTTTGAGGCCTCCTCTTAGGGCACCAAAATTGGTCATTGAAGTATACCAGGAAATCTATTATGTTTCTAGGGAAGTGTCTAAGAGAATTTTTCATGGGTTTTCTGAGCTTTAAGGTTAAACGTGGTGTGAGGAAGAGAGGGAGGAGGTGCCCTTTTATAAGGGAGGAGAGGGGCACCTTTGGAATAACTAAAAATATTATTTTATTATAAAGTCATATTCGGTTTTTAATAACTCCAAATTGATTTATTTAGAAGATAAGGTGGGGATGGGTCGAAATAAACTCATCCAATATAATTTATACAAGTTTAGGTTTCTATTTTAACCTTATCATAGATTTAACTTTAACTTAAATAATTTTTATTTTACGGTGTCTTCTTGTTTTCTTAAACTATAAGGTTAATAAACTTACTATAACAAGCCAAAAGAACCCAAAGTTGTTTAGTATTAATATATATAACCTTATCTAAGTTATTTGGCCGAACTTTATATTTTTAGGAATAAAATAACAATTAATAATATAATATTTGTTTTAAAAACTATTTTATGTCAATTTTGATACTATTTGGTAACTGATTTTTGTGAAAATTATAAAAGAACTATTAGTTCGATAAAAGTTAATTAAATCAATAATAACATGTCATATTAAAATATAAAATTATTTTAATTCATAAAAAGTATCAAATTACATTTATTTGGGTATTTATAACATCAATTATGTCAATATTTCATTAATAATATAATTACTACATCATTATTGTGTCATTAATAAATTAACTTATTTAAAGTCTAAAAATTACAAATAAAATACATTTATGTAGGAAATAGTTTTATCTTTCTAATGAATATTTATAGTCGAATTTATCTTATGTATAACCATATATTAAAAATGATTTAGTTATTAAACTTTGATTTTAACTATTTTAACCCTTCTTTAAATAAATTAATAATAAATGTCCTATTCTAATCCAAGTGGGCCTAAATGGTCATATTGTATTACTAAGGTTGTTTTTGGTCGAATTAAACTTATCCAATAGAATTAGGACATGTTTTAGGGTAATAATAATATCATTTTGAAAATTCTCCTAGGAGGTGGGTAACAGACGATCAAAAGTTCAATAAAATTTTTATATATCTAAAATTATTATAAAATCACTCTAATGAATAAAATTGAACTTATATAGGTATTATGAGTCAATTTTTACCTAAAATAAATTTAAATAGAATAAATAATTATTTAGATAAAAAGTCGGTTTTTAAATAGTAACCCTGTGTTTTCACTATTCATCTAAAAATGAAAGCTTTCAGAAAAATACCTAAATTTCACCCTAGGCTAATTTTGATATTCCGAATCCAAAAATGAAGTCCATTTTGAAAGATGATATTTAAAAAAAATTCAGAAAGTGGTTATTACTATTCATAATGGCTAGTTTTAATAATATTTTAATAGCATGTCGTTGTTTAGTGAAACTCGGTATTGCGTACAACACACGCCATCGAGGAAGGTCGCGATTGCGTGTAATGCAGACAAGTTAGGGTTGCATGTTGTGCAAGACCCCATTTTTGTAGCGTACAATACAAGAAATCAATACAATTAAAATGAATACTTTTCATAAAATCTCGGGGTGTTACAGAAAAGGGCTTTGAAGGTCTGAATAAAAGCGAAGGATAAGTGCCCTTTTTTAAGAGAGGTGAGGGGAACTTTTGGAAAATATTGAAATATTATTTCATTATAAATTGATTTTAGAATTATAATATCTATAAAGTGATATATGTCAAGGATAAGATAATTATTAGATGAAATAATCTCCACCAATGGGTTTTAGACAAGTTTATGTCAGAAATTTTACCTCATCTTTTGGATTTATCTCTTAGTAAAATAAGTTAACTCTTACCATATCATCTTGTATTCTTATTATATATGGTTAATATAGTTACTATAAAATTTCAAGAGAATTTAAAGTGGACCATTAATGAAATTTATAGAACTATATTAGTTATTGAGTCTAATCCTTTATTTTTATGGAAATTATATCATTTAATAAAATAGTGTTGGTTTTAAAAACATATTTACGTCAATTTGGAAACTATTTAGTAATTGATTTTTGTTAAAGTCATAACAACTTGATTCCTTAAAAAAATAATTAAATAATCATTAAATTATTATAGTCATCCATAAAATTTTTGGATGGTATTGAATATTTAATATAATATTTCTAATATCATTTAATTAATTTTTTATTAATAAGGTAACAACTACATCGTCATTTTTTCATTAATATATATTTATTTTTTTAATGTATAAAAATTATAAATAAAATACCATGATTTAGTGAATATTTTAAGCTATCTAATTACTATTTATAATCAAAGATATCAGTTATATAACCTTGTATTATAACTGTTTTATAAAAAATACATGTTTATGTTATATTTCTCTATACATTAAATTAATTATTATAACATGTCATTATCTAACCATAGTGGCTCCCAAATACAAAAAATTCGGCCTAAGAGTTTGTCAAGTCTCCCATGACTCATCCAATAAGATTTGGTCACTTTTTAGGGTAGTTTTATATTATTATAATATTATTTTTAACCTTATTTACCTAATTTACCCTTTTACTGTGGTAAATAAAAATAATTACTGAAGTTACTATTTATAATGTCCAAAAATTAAAGGTACCTATTTACACAATTTGGACCCTATGATTCAAAATATGGAATAAATTTTTCCTAATCCAAAACACATAATTTTCACTAATTAATTTAAAATTAATATTTGTTTGAAAACTAGAAAGAAGCATTTTAAGAAGAAAAAACTATCAAAATATTGTCATGTATTTATGTCCAATATAAATGTTAAATTACTTCCAATGATCCAAATTGGATTAAATTATAAAAATATAATATAATTAAACTTTAAAACCAATTAAAAAGATAATCTAACTATAAAAAAAATTTAGATGAAAAAGCAGTTTGGAATTAAAAGGCATAAATTTTCACTATTCATTAAAATATGAAAGTTATCAAAAAAATACCAAAAATTTCTCAAAAACTAAATTTTTATTTCACTATTCTAAAGAATAAATTTATTTTGTCAAATTAAATATATAAAAGTTTCAAATATTGGGTTTAAAGAGGGTTCTTTATTAAAAGGTGGTAAAACATCATTTTTTGAAAAACACTTCTTTTATCTAAACAATATTGAATTTGTTTTTATATTATGTCTAATAAACACATAATATGAAATATAAAATAATATAGAATATATAAAATTAAATATGTTGTTAATAATATTCAGAAAATTCAATTTAAAAGGTAGGTTATATATCATATTAGATTAAAATATTTTATTAATTTACAGTTTTTCAGTTAAATTGGGTCTTGCATGTAATGAAAACCAACTCATTATTGTTTGTAGCATAACATTAACATGGTATTGTGTAAAAATAAAGAACTAAATAAAATTAAGTTTATTCAGAAATTAAAATATTGTAATATATTGGGCGTTACATTCTCCGTTTCTTCAATAAATTGTGTCCTTGCAATTTAAACCTAGTTTTGAAAACTTGGGGTTTGACATTTCAAAATATCTTTTTTTAATTACCACATCAAAAAATGGATTAAGGAGACTACCATTCTAAAATAATGAAAAGGAAGTACATAGGTTAATAGAAATAACACATACTAGGGTTCCATGTAGAAAAACATGGACATGCAAGAAAAATATAACCATCTTGTTCTAGTAGAGAGTGATAAAGAACTTGATGAGGAGAAAGTTATCAATCGAAAAGCTATAAATTTAAGATGATCTAGGGTAATATTTGATTCATCATAAATAGGAATATGATAGATTTTTTTGGTTTCAAGATTCTTTCCCTTGTGTTGAAGAATTAATTTACTTTATAGACTAAGAACACAAGGAAGAATACTTAATTAACATGTAGAGCTTCATCCTTTATCAAATTTCTAAAACAAACTCATATTTCTCCCTAAATGATAATAAAATTTAGAAATAACATACTTATCTTAATCATACAATGTTTCAAAAATGAACTTATACTTTACCTATAATACCATTTATAAACAATACTATATTATACAAACTAGGACAGAACATAGGCCAGTGGTAGGGGATGCACCCTTGTCACCCTTCAGGTGAAGGTTCATGTCTCCGAGCCTTGAGAGTTGTGAGGGGTTATTTCCCGACCTACAAGTTGTTATTTTCATAAAACTATTTTTTTATTATATTCAAAAAATAATCTTAAGAAATGTTTTAACCATAAACAATAATATTCACATTTCAACTTAATCCATTCCAAACATTAGATTTATACAAAATACTTTTATCAAAACTTTTTCAAAAAGGTCTCTAAATTTCCAAAATCAATTGTAACATCTGATTCCTCAAACAATGTAGTGTTTCTATTATTTTCACATACTGAATATATTATTATAGTCATTATATTATAACCTTAATGAAAAAATATTACTTCTTAATATCCTTATATATATCACATTATTCTTATAACCATAATATAATTTCTAAATCCAAAAACAAAAATACATTATTTATTCAACTTAGACCATAGTGATAGAATAAGATTGATCTTGATACATTTTCTTCTTTTGAGATATATTTCATCTAAGCATTGGAAAATCATTTTCATAATGTCTCATATCATTAAAATTATTTCATTGCATAAATTCTTTCTTTCCCATTCAATCACAAGCCCGTTGAACTTTTTCTTAACACTTGTAACAAACTCTCATTCCTTCTAGGAAATTACCGGGTTGTTTCTTCACATAGTTAACACATAAGGAAATATCATTATTTCCATTTTTAAATTTATCCATCTCTTTATCCACTCTTATATTCTTTATTTCTTTACTTTAATGGAATAAGAGATAGAAAATTCCTTTTCCGACTTGATAGCACACGAGACTATATACTTTTATGAGGAAAAATATTATGAGACCAATGCCTATTAGAGGAATGATTTTAACCCATAAACGAATAAATCAATTTTACTTATTGGGGTACGTATTTAGTCTGTAAAATGACTCACTAACCTTGTGAAGTTAGCCTCTTACTTTGCAACATTTTTATCCTCATTTTTCCTCAAACTCAAAAATTTCTTTTCGATATCTTCTTGCTATTCACGAGGAAAGTATTTCTTTAGAAAATGTTCTTTAAACTAACTATATTTCATATTTTATACTTTTTCATCCACTTTCATGTTTTGAATTAATGACCACTGTTGATTTTCATCTCCTAAGAGATTGTGAACTTCCTTGAAAATTTCCTCCCTTTCGTTACGTCCCAAAGAAAGAAATATTTTCTCTATGTAACTTATCCATTTCTCAGCTACAAATGGATTGGTAGTCCCCTTTAATGTATGAGGTTGTTTTCTCATGATGTGGTTCAATATTTAAACTCCACATTCGGGATCAGGGTGATCCATACAGGTAAGGTTACTATTCATAACCTGAGTCAGCTGTCCCGATAAAGTTATAAGATGTTCAACACCAGTTTTATCACTATATGCACTATAATTATTTTAAATATTATAGAGATATCTATATTGATTATGTTCCTTGATACTGTTTCCATTCCTTCCACTAGAGTCCATTTATAAACAATATTATACACAATATTAAGTCATGATTCATAAATCCTAATTCCAAACCCATAAAATACTTATCACAAATTTAAAAATTTATGAATATCTAATACATAATCGTAAACATGGATCCTTTGAGGACATAACTAATCAAAAACCCTTCATAATGGTTTTTAAATAAAGTATGAATTATCCTATGAATATTCGCCCAGGAATATCAAACTAGGGGCATAGTAAGGCCCGTTGTCCTATACCAAGTTACCTGGAGTCAAGCTCGGAACACATTGTTGGTGTTTTAACCCCTAGGTATATATGTGCCAAAACTATATCAACTAGTAGTATCCAGACATAGATTTATTTCATGGAATATCCATATAATCTCTACTTTACCAAAATTCTAAGGGGGACCTTCTATACTTCTCCTCAAAGTCTATCATAGGGTTATGATCCCTAATCTAATTTTTCTAAATCTATTTACATGGTTGTTTCTAAACATTATATGATAGAAACTTTAACACCCTAACCCATGATTCTTAGAGTCAGTGCATTATTTTAATACATTAGAATGATTACAATGAATCAAATCCTAAAGAACCGATCAATTTAGCAGAATTGGATGATAGATTTCAAACATGAACTTTACATTACAATTTCAAGTATAAAATAATGCATATATAATAATTTGGGAACACCATTATTACTATATATTAACCCTTCATATCAATCATAAAACAATTGTTAACATCCTGAAAATTAAATCATAATAAAGGGGTGATCACAGATACTCAGAAAGGATAACAATATAGTAGAAGCTATCGCAAATAGTCATAATCTTTTAAGGCAAGGTATGAAACTAAAAAAATACTTTTAAAACATGATATTTAGGATTAGATGGAAATAAAAAATAAAATAATTCCATTTCAACATTCACATGGATAATATACTAGTCACATAATCACATGTAAAATCAAAAACTAATCTCATAATGAGGGAATTCATAATGCCAGATATAATAACCACAATGTCCTGGTCTCGTGCCAAGACCATACACAAATATTATATCAAGTCCTTGTTCAAAGTCACTAGTTAACTCATGAGACCTACCAATTAATCTTGGGGCTATAGTAGGGCTCACCCATTTGGTACTAATCCCAATATATTCCTCAAATGTAATGGTTTAAACATAACATAAATATTCGTATTAAAAATTGTATAATAAATATTGATACTTTACCCATAAACCAAAAATGGTATAAAAATAGAACATACACAGTCAAAAATATCACAAAACCTTTAATAAAATATGAATATTTGTATCATAATAAATCAACTTCAAACAAGCATAAAATCTAACAAAGGATGTTGACATAGATGAAAATAATTTAATAAATTCATTAAAACACTTTAAGGGAAATATTCCTTTTACTTTAAATCATTTAAAATCCATGAAATTTTAAAATAAAACATTTATTTTGAAAATGACCTTGTAATATTTTAAGGGAATACTCAAAATGGTAAGGTGACATAATGGCAGAAAATATCCGCTCATGCTGTATAAGTTAAAAAACATTCTTTCTATAATTTTTCGAAAATATAATAAATTACCTCGTTTCGAAAAGGACTGAAAGATTCCTTTCAAATAATTTTTATAAAAATTAAAACATGGGTAAAAATATCTTTAAAAATTCATAGTATTATAGTAAAAACTTTTACGAAAACATTTTTAGAAACACGGACATGGATGATAAATATGTTCCAGTAGATACTTACATTTCAACAACATCGAATAATAATGAGATTGTTAAATTAACCCTTAAATTGTACTTTACATTAGTAGAGGGTATGTTAACCTAATGTATAATGATAAAATTATGTTATTAAATTATAAAATAACCATATCCATATTTATGATATCATATATGATCCTCTTATATCATTTTGTTAATAATATTTTAGTATTACCATTTCTTTGGGTGTTAACTGCTTCGTTTTCCTAAGCATGTTTCGTCGTGTAAGTATGGTTTATTATGAACAAGATATATTTTATTTAAATACATAATAATATTAAATTCATAAATATTATATTTACATATAAAATAAATTTAATAATCATTCTATAATGGTTAATGTGGAGAATTAATCTCATCATTTCGTTGAGACGGTAGGCCGTACATACGCACGAGCGACGATATTATTCTTTTAATGGTTAAATTGTATATAACTGGATGGTATATTAATTATAAATAATAATAATAATATAATATTAATTATTTATTTCTATTATACTCATCATTATTCCCATCCAAAAAATAGTGTTTAAAAATAAATTACACCACGACGTGGAGACGATAAGCCGTACATATAGACACATGATGATATTATTATTCGTAGGATGAATAAAAGAGGAATGTGGATGTACCATAATTTTAATAATATATAATAATGTATGTGGTATTGGATATATTATTTTATTATGGAAACTACAAAGAAAGTGGAAGTAGAACAAGAGAAGAACTTTGAAAGAGGTGATAAAATGATTACCTCGTTTTCAGGTGTCTCCTTTTGATTTGAAAAAAATGACTTATTTTATTGCAAAATTGTGGCCTCTAGGATGAATTGAGGGATGTTTATATGATATTATTTGGGGGTTTTTGGAGCTAAATCTATTTTTAAGCGTGAATAAAAGAGAAGGATAAGTACCCTTTTATAAGAGATGTGAGGTGAACTTTTTGAAAATATTGAAATATTATTTTATTATAAATTGTGTTTAGAATTATAATATCTCAAAAGTGTTATATTTAGATAATTATATTAATATGGGTATAAATCCTCTCATCTAGTCAGTTTTAGACAAGTTTAGGTCACAAATTTAACCGTATATTTTTGATTTAATCCTCAGTAAAATAAGTCACTTTTACCAGGTCTTCATATATTTTTATACTATATAGTTAATATAGTTACTATAAAATTCCAAGAGAAACTCATGTGGATAATTAATTAAATTTTTAAAATTATATATGTCATTGGTAAAATCTTATATTTTTATAACTATTATATCATTTAATAAAATGGTGTTTTTTAAAAATCACTTTTGTTAATTTTGACACTATTTAGTAATTGATTTTTTTAAAGTCATAACAACTTGATTCCATAGAATAAAATGAATTAACTAATATTTAACATTTCATAGTCATCCAAAAAATTCTTGGATGGCATGAAATATCTTAAATAATATTTACTTAAGATTAATAACATCATTTAATTGATTCTTTTATTAATAAGGAATCACTCCATCATCATTATTTCATAAATAAATTTATTTATTTAATGTATAAAAATTATAAATAAAATAAAATGATGTAGGAAATATTTTTATCTTTCTAATGAATATTTATTTTTAAAGATATGAGTCATATTACTCTATATTAAAAAACTTTTAGTTAAAAGGTACATGTTTATGTTATATTTCTCTTTACTTTAAATTAATTATTATAACCTATAACTATCACACCGAAGTGGATCCCAAATGCCAAAAAAATCCACATAAGGATTTTTTTGGTAACCCATGACTGATAAAATAAGATTAGGACACGTGTTAGGGTAGTTTTATATTATTATAATATTAATTTTACCCTTATTTACCTAATTTACACTTTAACTATGGTAAATAAAAATAACTCTTGAAGTTACTATTTATAATGTCAAAAAATAAAAGGTACCTATTTACACAATTTGTAAATTTTGATTCCAAATATGGAATCCATTTTTCCATATTTGAAACATAGAATTTTTAGTAATTAATTTTAAATTAATTCCCGTTGGAAAACTAAAAAGAGAATTTTTAAAAAGTAAAAACTATGAAAAAATGGGCATGTGTTTATGGCCAATTTAAATGTGAAATTACGTTCCATGATTGAAATTGGATTAAATATAAAATATATAGCACAATAATACATTAAAAATAATTTTAAAAATAATCTAACTATATAAATAATTTAGATGGAAAATCAGTTTTGAATTAAAATCCAATATTTTTCACTATTCATTAAATTATGAAATTTTTCAGAAAAACACCAAAAATATATCCAAAGAAGTTTTTATTATCTTAATTATAATGAATAAGTCTATTTTGTAAAATTTAATATATAAAAGTTTCAAATATTTTATTTAAAAAGGGTTTTCCATTAAAAGGAATTTAAACTACATTGTTTGAAAAATACTTCTTTTATCTAAAAAAATTGAATTTGTTCTTATATTATATGTTAGAAACACATTATATGAATTGTAAAATTATATGGAATATATGAAATTTATGATGTGTTTAATAATTTTCATTACATCTAATTTAATGTCTTGGTTATAAATCATATTGCATAATAATATTTTATTAATATACTATTGTTCAGTAAAATTGGGCCTTGTGTGTAACACAAGACAACTCATTGTTGTGTGTTGTGTAAGATTAACATGTTATTGTGTAAATATAAAGCATGAAATAAAAGTAATTTTATTCAGAAATTAAATGTTTGTGAAGTCTTGGTGTGTTTCAGGCAGTCAAAATATTTCTAGTGTAAATCTACTTCTCTACTAATTTTTTAAATTTCCCAATGTTAAAATTTTCATGTGATAATCACAACAAAAAATTATTATGGTAGCCAATAACCTATGGTATATAATATTTTTAATGATAAAAAAATTAAAATGAGGATTGGAAAAAACCTTATGGGAATTCTTGAATTTTCTATATGATGAAAATATCTTATGGGAATCAAAATTCTTATGAGATTCTAGAAAATCATCTCATGGGATTGAAAAAAGTGAAAAAATGGGAGTTAAAATCATAATAGATTTGGAAAAATTTCTCACAAGATGAAAAATTCTTTTGAGTGAGTGGAAAATAACTCTCGCGCCTAGTGAATAAATCTCATTGTTTTAGAGAAGTCATATGAGAATGGAAAATATCATAAGAAATCTAGTAAATAAGTACACTTTAGACTAAAATAAATATATTAAATGAAAAACATATCTCAATGTTGTCATTTTAGATTCAAAATTAATTTTTATAAAGAATTAATATAATCAGAATTACTAGGATGTCTTGTTTAAATATTTCAAAAAATGATTAATAACACTTAAAAACCTTGATTTTTTTTTTAATTTTTATAGTAAATATAAAATAAATTCTAATTACTAAATTTGATAAAATTACTATGAAAATTTCAATGTGGTGGGTTTGAAATCATTTAATATCATTGAAAAATCATAAAGAAATACTAGCCCTAAAAATTCTCCCACACTTAAGGATTTTACTTTTTGATAGGTTTTAATTAAAAGCATCAAAAAAATATATTCTATATACATGACCTGGAGATCTTGTAATTCAATCAAAATGTAAATAAAAAGATAATTGTTCCTAAAAAACTATCATTACAAAACCTCTAATTATGTTTATTCATTCCATTCACACTTCTTTTATCCTCCCATTCACACAAACTCTTATCTCGCTAAATTTTTATCCCAAAATATATATATATTTCAAAAATTATTTACTCATCCAAAAAAAAAGAAAGGGTCACCCAAGTTTTGATATGTTCTTAAATATCTACATAATTAAGTCAATGGACTATATTCATCTTTGGGAATTTTCATGGTTGTTCAGAGGATGAGGTTTGGAATGGTTCAAGTGTTAAAAATTATCAGTAAAATTAATGAGGTTTGAGTATTTTTAATTAAAAAAGTCATGGTTATAGGTTTTCAATCTATAAGAGACTTATTTTTACTCCCTTTGGTAATAAACCTTCTCCAAAAATCCTAAAATTTCATGGATAGTTAACACCTTCTTTATTTTAATAAAAAAACTTATCCACTATAGTACCATAAATATAATTGAATTTATTATTTTTAATAGTTTTAAATTATATATATATATATATTTTAAAAGTAATATTGGTTCTTGGAATCATAAAAAAGTTGTGTGACTTCCCAGTCCAACTTTTTTTTGAAAATACTTCTTCATAGCTATGAAAAGTGATTTTTTTTCATAATCGTTTTTTTCAAAATCTTATTTTTTAAAATATACTCTAAAATAGGTTCATTAGAACCAATTAAAAATAAACTTTCATTCATTTAAATTACTCCAATAGGTTCACTATGCTCTAAGTTTTTACTAATGATTAAAAAAATGTGGTTAAGATAAGAATTATTTTTTCTATCATAAATTTAAGTTATAGTGAATAATATTTAAAAAAATGTTTAAAAACCATATAGGTATGTTATTTCAAAATTTGGGCAGAGATTTATGGAATGACATTCAATGTTTTAAAGATTGTTTTGAAATTTACATAACTTTGAATGAGAAAAAAAATCACTTCAACATTAATTTAAAATTAATTCCATTGGGTAAATAATTGAGATCATTGAACTGGGTTTAATAAAATAAAAATGTGTTAATAAAATAACATTAAAAATAAATAAAAGGAAAGAAAGAAAACTGAAACATTTCAAAGAGAATATAAAACAACATGAAATAATAAAAATAATATTAACTCTCGCATACTTTTTTTGAAATGTTATCAGTCTATTAAAATTAATATTATAATTTGAATTTAAAGGAAAATAAAAAAAATTAATATTTTGGACATTACCTAGTGATTTGTTTTACTATGTAGCTCGATGATTGATATCCTCCCCTAAAGACTCGTGAATATTTTTTTATAAATAACTTCAATACGTTCCCATTAACAATGATTTGTTTTTCTAATCTAGGTTATTTGATCAATATTGAACCAAATAGAAATACAAGAGTTGTAATAATGGGTCTAGTCAACTTGGAATGAAAATTACGTAAAAAAATTTTCATTATAGTTTCAAATAACAACACTTTTTCCCCACCATTAAACTGTTTTTCAAGGGTCATTCCATCAGGGAAAGATTTCATTTTTTATTTTTTGTATCTTTCTTTAGGAGGATTTATTTATAATATATTAGAACCCTTGATAGGAATTATTCTATATTTTAAAATTTAATATAGATCCTTGTTATAGGTTTTAACACACAAACAATATTTCTGTCTTAATTCAGTAGGAAAATTACGTGATTTTACAAAAAAACTTCTGAAAGGTTACATGCGAATTGGTGTTCTAAATTTAGCTATACTGGCCTAACAAGAATTATCCAATATGAAATTAAAATGATTTCTATTTGGTTGAATAGTTTTTTCTAATTTTTTGATTAATTTTGTTGTTAATTTAACGATTCTATTTCTTTGTCGGAGATAAAGTGTTGAAACCCTCTGATGAAATCCATATTTATTAAAAATGGATTATAATTCTAATTAAAAAAAAGTTTCCAAATCAGTAATGATAAAATCTATAAAACAAAATCCATAAAACAAATTTATTTAAAAAACTTGGAAATAACTTTTTCTTCATCAGCTCTAGTGGGAATAACTTCTACCCACTTGGACACATAATAAAAAAAAACAATATATAAAGATAAAAAAAGGAATTGTATAATTTTTCCCTGAAATAAATAACACAATCATAAAATACTTAATAAAAAATGGGGTTTTGAGGAATTTTATTCCTCTGGTAAATGTTACATTTAAACTGGTATATTTTACTTTTGTAAGTTTTGTAAAATTCAAAAGAATATCTAAAAATGGCCAACCAAAATGAAAATGAGTTAAAAATATTCGTTGATATTATTTAGTATCCATAATGACCACAAAAACACACAGTATGGAAAAACTTAAATTTAAAATGAATATGAAAATTTAGAATTCTAAACCTAATTATGGGGTCACTGATAATACAACACAAGTAAGGGTCATCCTAAATACTGTTCATTGAATCACTTATAATCCTAGATATGTAATAATTAGAAAACCAATGTGTGACTTTATTAACAAAAAAATAAATCACAAGATCATCATACCATTTTCTAGCACTTTTAATAGTATAGAATTCTTCCTCAGGGAAGATTTCCTTGATTAGTGCAAACATTTGAAGTTTCTGTTTCAAAATAGTGGGTAAACTACTGAAATTCTCCGAAACTATATTCCTATAACCTTTATTTTCTTTTACATAAACATAAAATTGTTTTATTAGTAAAATCCATATCAAAAAACCTTTTTAATCAGGCTTATTCATTAAAAATATGATTGTATAATAGTTTATGAAAATCATGAATTTGAATCCTTGAAAGTAACAAAAAAATTTAACTAGTGGAAAAAAATGGCTATAAGATCTTTCTCAGTGGGGTTGTAACATCCCAAGTAAGTAATGAATAATAGATATTTTTATCTATGTATATTAATTATTAAGATAGTGTTTTAGAGGCTTAAAATGAAAATAAATCCAATCTTAAGCATGGAATACACTAATATTCTTAAAAGATTGTTTTACTACCTTATGATGGAAAACCCTTTTTAAATCTATCTTTTGACAATTTTATAAACTATGTCTGTCAAAATAAACTTATTCTTTATTGGGACATCAAAATTTACTTTGTGTGAATTTTTGGTATTTTTCTGACAATGTTCTTTTTTTTAATAAATAGTGAAAAATACTGCATTTTACATCAAAACTGCTTTTTAATCTAATTTATTTATATGATTATATTGTCTTTTGAATTGGTTTTTAAGTGAAATTATAATATATTTTTACCATTTAATCCAATGGTGGTCATTGGAATCAATTTCACTTTGAAATTGGACTTAAACTGGTGTCAATCTTTTGATACTTATTGTTCTATAAAAACACGCTATTTGCTCTGACAACGGGAATTAATTATTAAATTAATTAATGTGACTTATATGTTTTGAATTTTGTAAAATAGACTTCATTTTTGAATTTAGAATATCAAATATAGCTTAGGGTGAATTTTTGGTAATTTTCTGAAAAACTTCAATTTTTGATGAATAGTGAAACCACTAAGTAGTACTTATAAAAACTGATTTTTCCGTTTAAATGAAATTTTTCCATCATTGTGTTTTGAATTTCAAAAATCCGACATACATGGTTTTCATTAACATGTAAAATGTGGTTCAATGAGATTAAAATAATTTTTTGGTGAATAGTAACTTATTAAGTTTTTAATCGTGATTAGTGGTAATTAGTGTAGTTTAAGGTAAAAATAATGCTTTAATAAAATAAGATGAGCTTGACACATGTCCTACCCTAATTGGTTGTGTCATGTACGACCAAGAAAATCCATGGGTCAACTTGGGGACTCCATGGATCCACTTTGGTTGGGAAATGACATAAATAACTTTTTATTTAATGTAAAAGTAAAAATGACACAAACATAATATGTTTTACGAAAACAATATTTACATGGGGTTATAAAGATACGATTTTTGATTATAAATAGTAATTGGAAAGATAAAAATATTTACTACATAGTAGTATTTTTTTTATAATTTTTAGACTTTAAATAAATTAAATTATTTATGACATCATGATGATGCAGCGATGACCTCATTATTTAATGATTTAAATAAAATGGAAAGATAATGAAAAATATAAAACCTACACGTGGAAAAAACCAATTGGATGAGTGTATTTCGAAGCCTTATCACCTTATCCTAGAATTATAGCAATGTGGGACCTTTTGAATCCGAAACTCTTTTTAAAATAAAGTAACTTATCTTTTCATTCCAAAAGTGCCCCTCCTCTCCTCTTATAAAAGGCCCCCACCTCTACCTCATTTCACATACTCCTCAAGCCTTTGGCTCGGCCAAAACCTGCCCATTTACTCTCTCCACATCCCTCTCCTCATCCTAGAGGATTCCCTTTGGGCAGAATCCTTTCAAAGGAAGCCTTTAGGCTCCAATCAAAAGGAGTTACACTTTTAAAGGTAATTCATTCTCTCATGTTCATTTGTTTTATTTTGCTTCTCCAACCCCCTAAACTCTTTTTATTTAATTCTTTTGTAACAACACCAGTATCTTCAATATACTAGGATATTTTTACAAGATTTATTTTAGCTACACTCTCACACAACTACATCAAATGGTTAAAGAACATACGATTTCTGTGGATGGCGAAATTCTGCCTCCCGAAACGATGATTGTTCAATACTCATTTAACACCTTCAAAGGTGGCCATTATTATGTCACTATTTTTATATATGATATATAATATATTTATGTTTTCCATAAGATTCTGTTTTTTTTCATTTTGGGCATACCTTTATGATTTCCATTATGGGTAAACACGATATCTTTATTTTAGGAAGTGCGGACTACCGCCCCCTAAAAGTGATTTGATTCGTTAATACAATATGTGGGATGTGTAAAGGATAAAGTTAATGATATTATATATATTATTATACTGTAATTATAATATACTCTTTTATCATTATGATTTCTTTCCATAAAATACGAAATAGAAATGGAAGTAGCGTTCATGCGTACGTACGACTTACCGTCTCCATGAACGGTGCATTTCATTTCTTACCTCTAAATGTGATGTAATATTATAAATACATGTATATGATAAATATATATGATATATATGTTATCCAAATCATTAATATAATTCTGGATATAACAAACCTTTGACCAAATTAACAACATGTAAGTGTAAGAATTATATTTTTGACTTAAGAACCAAATACCGACAAAATGAACATTATTAACTTAAATGATTACATGATGTTCATAACATGGTATAAAAGGAATAATGAACTTGAAAAAGGTTCATAAGCAAGTAGAGATTAACTCATGTTTAATATTCAGTAGATTAAAGAACGGTCAGGTCAAGTCAGATACGAGGTATGGGACTTCGTCTCAATCTCCTTTCATTGAGGCATATTTTATTTTATACACAACTTTCTTTTATACGGTGTATAAACCCCTTTGACTTTTACGTTTATTTAAAAGGAATCTTTTTTATACGAAGCGTTTACTAAACAACAAAAGGGAATATTTTTGTCGTACGTATGCGGCGACAACGACTTCTCCGCCATCGTGACCGTTTTTTGAGTTTTGGCTTCCTCTACAAGCCATACCTTCTTTTTAAAAGAAAAATAAATACCATGTTTTACTTTTCTTTTATTTTGGTATTGAAAATGGTTTTCATAATGTTTTTATATCAATGTGTTGTATTGATATCTTGTGATTGAATGGTGGAAATGTTATGTTTCCTTTATGCATGTTTTATGCGATACGATTATGTTGAGGTTCTTGGGCATTATTATGAAGACGGGTGGTTACGTGATAAACTAAGGGCGGGTGAGCCCGATATAGCTCTCCAATGCATTGGGTAACGCGAAGGAGTGAAACATTAAGGTTTCTCTGAAGATATTTTAGGAAATATACTGTGATGGGTATTCCAAACGTAACCAAGAGGGTTACTCCCTATGTAAGAATGTTATGAATGCATCAAGTTACATTTATGTCTTATGATTTCAATGATTTACTCATGATTTGATGAGGTATGTTAATGTGCTTATGTTTTACGGGTAAAGTATGATTTTACTCTTATGTATATATGTACCCATGTTTCCTTTCCATGTTTTTATAACCCATACTGAGCTTTTTATGCTCATCCCAAGTTTTTTTGAAATGTTTTTCACAGGTCAAGGGAAAGGTACATGATATGATGATAGTGTCAAGGAAGTGTCAAGAATGAATCCATGTTTTATTTTAAATATGTTTCCATTGATGGGAATGAAGAATACTATCTTTATGTAACCACTTTGTTTATATGTGGAATGTAATGGATGTTTTATGATCTAATTATCTAAAACTCTAAATCCGAAAAGATCCTCAATGTGTAATCTTGTAATAACTCAAGATTAAGTAAGGTGTAAGGCTGGGCCTTATAGTTGGTATCAAAGGTCGGTTTAGATAACTTTAGGAGTTAGAATTCTATTAAATGATTATCCAAAAATATTTTTGAAATGATATAGCATTTAAAGATTACCATGTTGCTTCATCTAAGACATGTTTGTTTAGAATGGTTTTCCACAAAGGAAACAGGGAAGCAGTGATAGGAAGGCATACAGAAGGAAATAACCTTCCGAATCAGCATCCGGAGATGGTCGGAATTCAAACTGAATAGTTTGTTGCAGCAATGGCGTAGTTGACTCAGGCTATAAATGGTGGTGGTATCCATGCACGAGATCAGCCAGACCAACCACATAGGAACATGTTAGTGGTGGAACATTTCATGAGGCAACATCCACCATCATTGAGAGGATCATCTGACCCTATGCTAGCTGAAGGGTGGATTAAAGCACTGGAGAATATTTTTGATGTCATGGGGTGTTCAGACAATCAAAAGGTTAGTCTTTCTATTTACCGTTTGGAGGGTGAAGCAGATCAGTGGTGGTCTATGGTTAAAAATATCAGGGATGCCAATGAGATTGATGCTCTTGACTGGGATGAATTCAAAGGTATGTTTCTTGAGAATTATTTTCCTAAGGCTGTTCGACTTAGGATGGAAAAACAATTCTTGGAATTGAGGCAAGAGGAAGACTCAGTGGCTGCCCATGAAGAAAGGTTCACTCGATTGGCAAGGTATGCTCCAAATTTTATCCAAGACCTTGATAGTAAAATGAATCGTTTTTACTCAGGATTAAAGCCAAAATATCGAAGGGCATTAGATTCTCGTGAGTTTAAAAGTTATGAAAAGCTTGTTTGATGTGATGAGAAGGTGGAAATGGAGTTTGCCGATGACCAAGTGTTCTATAACAACCAGCAGAAGAAGAGACCGAGGTGGCAGGAGAAAGGTAAGAATTCTTCAAAAAAGTCTGATGGTAAGAGAACTAAGTTTCCAGTTTGTGATAAATGTGGAAAAAGGCATGCTGGGGAATGTCTTCTGAATTCTGGAAAGTGCTACTGATGTGGTAAGATGGGACATAAGGCTCGTGATTGCACTGAAAAGGATCAAGGTGAAGGTAAGAACAAATTTGATTTACAGTTAGTGAAATGTCATAAGTGCAATGAGATGGGTCACTATGCAAACGAGTGTCCGACAAAGAGCTTGAGTAATGGGAATCAGTTAGACTACAAGCAAAAAGGGGTGGTGAAATCCTTTGCAACTACTTCAGCAGATGTCGGGCCATCAAATGAAGTTGTATCAGGTACTTTGTTTTTTTTTTCAGATTATGCCAGTGTGTTGTTTGATTCGGGGTCTACACATTCTTTCATCTCTAAAACCTTTTCTAGTAAAATGGGAATACCATCTCATGAAATGACTCCTGAACTTTTGGTAAAAACACCTGAGGGAAATGTTGATGCAAAAAAATATTTATAAGAATCTTCATATCCTTATCTGTGGAAAGAACCTACTTGCAAACCTTATTGTTCTACCTCCAGTAGAGTTTGATGTTATCCTGGGTATGGATTGGCTCTCTATTTACCATGCTAAGATTGACTGTAGAGCTAAAGAAGTATCTTTTCAGAAGGACTTTCAGTTTGTTTACAAGAATGAACCCTTACTTTTGATAACATATCAAGAGGCCGAGAAACTTGTAAAAGATGGAAATGAATGTTACCTTGCACACGTCGTTGAAAATAAAGGAACTGTTCAGATTAATGATGTGCCAGTGGTAAATGAGTATCCTGATGTTTTCCATGATGAGTTGCCTGGAATAATACCAGATCTGGAAGTTGAGTTTACTGTTGACTTAGTTCCTGATGCTAAGCCAATTTCAAAACCGCCTTATCGAATGGCACAAATTGAACTTTTAGAGTTGAAGGAGCAATTGCATGATTTATTAGAGAAAGGTTTCATTAGACCTAGCACATCACCATGGGGTGCTTCTGTTTTATTTGTTAAAAAGAAAGATGGTTCTATGAGACTTTGCATTGATTATAGAGCCTTGAATAACATCACTGTTAAGAACAAATATCCTTTGCCTCATATCGATGATTTGTTTGATCAGCTCCAGGGAGCTCAGTTTTTTTCAAAGATTTACCTGAGATCGGTGTACCATCAGCTGAAGGTAAAGGAGGCAGATATTCCGAAGACCGCGTTCCGTACGAGATATGGCCATTATGAATTTGTAGTAATGCCTTTTGGGCTAACCAATGCACCTACTGTATTCATGGACTTAATGAATAGAATTTTCCATGAGTTCTCGGATATGTTTGTGGTGGTTTTCATTGATGATATTTTGGTGTTTTCTAAAAGTAAAGAGGAGAATGAAAGACATTTAAGGGTTATCTTGCAAACCTTAAAAGAAAAGAAACTGTATGGGAAATTCAGCAAGTGTGATTTTTGGTTGCAACAAATTTCTTTCCTTGGTCTCATTGTTTCTAAATATGGAATAACTGTTGATCCTGCAAAAACAAAAGTTGTGGAAGAATGGCCAAGACCCACAAATGTAACCGAGATTCGTAGCTTCCTTGGTATGGCGGGCTATTACAGAAGGTTTGTTAGAAATTTTTCACGGTTATCTCGTCCAATGACTAAGCTAACTCGGAAGGGTGTTATGTTTATCTGGACAAAATAATGTGATGATTGTTTTCAGGAATTGAAAAGAAGATTGGTGAATGCTCCAGTTTTGGCACTACCTTCCAGGAATGGTGAGTTTGTTATATACAGTGATGCTTCATTGAAAGGACTTGGTTGCGTCCTAATGCAGAATGATCAGGTAATTGCTTATGCTTCACGACAGTTGAAAAATCATGAGGTAAATCACCCTACACATGATTTGGAATTAGCTGCTGTTGTTTTTGCTTTAAAAATTTGGAGGCATCATTTGTATGGAGTAAAGTGTGAAATATATACCAACCACAAAAGTTTAAAGTATATATTCACTCAGAAAGAATTAAACATGAGACAAATGAGATGGCTAGAATTAATCAAGGATTATGATTGTACAATTCATTACCATCCGGGAAAATCAAATAAAGTGGCTGATGCTTTGAGTCGAAAAAGTAATGCTTCATTATCAATGTTGCGTTTGGAATGTGATCCTTTGGTTAAGGATTTGATGAAATTTTTCATAGTAGTTGTTGGTGCATGAAGTCCTTCTGTTTTGTTTCAGGTATCAGTGAGATCTTCTCTATCAGATAGAATCAAGCAAGCACAGAAGCAAGACAGTGAGTTGCAGAAAAAGGTAGAGCTGGTTCAGAAAGGTAAGTTTCCTGAATTCAACATTGATAATGATTGTGTTTTGAGATTTGGGAAGAGATTGTGTGTGCCTTGTGATTCACAGTTTAAGAGAGAGTTGTTATGTGAAGCTCATAGTTCTCCATTTTCAGTTCATCCGGGCAGTACTAAGATGTATAGAGATCTGTGGGAGTATTACTGGTGGGATGGAATGAAAAGAGATATTGCTGATTTTACTGTGAAGTGTTTGACTTGTCAGCAGGTTAAAGTAGAGCGACAGTTACCGAAAGGGATGCTTCAGCCTTTACCAGTGCCAGAGTGGAAATGGGAGAATATATCCATGGACTTTGTTGTTAGATTACCGAAGACATCTCGAGGTTATAATGCAATTTGGGTTATTGTTGATCACTTGACCAAATCTGCTCATTTCCTTGCTATACGAGATACTTTCTATCTTGATCAACTTTCCCGTTTGTATCTTAAAGAGATAGTCAGGTTACATGGAGTTCCTCTCTCCATTGTATCAGATTGTGATCCCAGGTTTACTTCTAACTTTTGGAAAGGCCTTCAGAAGTCGTTGGGTACTGAAATAAATTTTAGTACAGCTTTTCATCCTCAATCAGATGGGAAGTCAGAACGAACAATTCAGACATTGGAGGATATGCTATGAGCTTGTTCTATGGATTATCAGGGAAGTTGGGACCAACATCTTTCTTTGGTTGAATTTTCATATAATAACAGTTTTCAATCCAGTATACAGATGGCACCATTTCAGGCATTATATGGGAAGCGGTGTCGAACTACAGCTTTCTGGGATGAACTGGGTAAAAGGAAGTTGATGGGACCAAAATTGGTAGAAGAGATGGCAGAAAAAGTTCAGCTGATTCAGAAACACATGAGAATAGCTCAGAGTAGGCAGAAGAGTTATGCGGATAACCGGAGGAAGGATCTATCTTTCGAGGTAGGTGATCATGTTTTTCTCAATGTTTCTCATTGGAAAAGTGTGATTAGATTTGGAAAGAAAGGAAAGTTGAGTCCAAGGTTCATTGGACCATACGAAATTCTGGAGAGAGTTGGATCAGTTGCATACCGAGTGGCTTTACCTCTGAGTTTATCTTACGTACACAATGTTTTTCACGTTTCGATGTTGAGAAAGTATATGCAAGATCCATCTCCTGTTTTGAGTCCAGAGGTAGTTCAGCTGGAAGAGAGCCTATCTCATGAGGAACAACTGGTCCAGATTCTTGACCACAGAGAGCAAGTTTTACGGAATAAGGTGATTCACTAGGTAAAGGTTTTGTGGAAAAACCACATGATTGAAGAGGCAACATGGGAATCTGAAAATGCAATGAGGGATAAGTACCCCCATTTATTTGATAAGTAAATAAATTGCGGGGACGCAATTTTCTAGAGGGGGGAAGGATGTAACATCCCAAGTAAGTAATGAATAATAGATATTTTTATCTATGTCTATTAATGATTAAGATAGTGTTTTAGAGGCTTAAAATGAAAATAAATCCAATCTTAAGCATGGAATACACTAATATTCTTAAAAGATTGTTTTACTGCCTTATGATGGAAAACCCTTTTTAAATCTATCTTTTGACAATTTTATAAAATATTTTTGTCAAAATAAACTTATTCTTTATTATTGGGACATCAAAATTTAATTTGTGTGAATTTTTGGTATTTTTCTGACAATGTTCATTTTTTAATGAATAGTGAAAAATACTGCATTTTACATCAAAACTGCTTTTTAATCTGATTTATTTATATTATTAGACTATATTTTGAATTGGTTTTGAAGTGAAATTAGAATATATTTTTACCTTTTAATCCAATGGTGGTCATTGGAATAAATTTCACTTTGAAATTGGACTTAAACTGGTGTCAATCTTTTGATAGTTATTGTTTCATAAAAACACGCTATTTGCTCTGACAGCGGGAATTAATTATTAAATTAATTAATGTGACTTATATGTTTTGAATTTTGTAAAATAGACTTAATTTTTGAATTCAGAATATCAAATATAGATTAGGGTGAATTTTTGGTAACTTTCTGAAAAACATCAATTTTTGATGAATAGTGAAACCACTAAGTGGTACTTATAAAAACTGATTTTTCCGTTTAAATGAAATTTTGCCATAATTGTGTTCTGAATTTCAAAAATACGACATACATGGTTGTCATTAAGAAGTAAAATTTGGTTCAATGATATTAAAATAATTTTTTGGTGAATAGTAACTAATTAAGTTTTTAATCGTGATTAGTTGTAATTAGTGTAGTTTAAGGTAAACATAATGCTTTAGTAAAATAAGATGAGCTTGACACATGTACTACCCTCATTTTTTGTGTCATGGAAGACCAAAAAAAGCCATGTGTCAACTTGGGGACCCCATGGATCCACTTTGGTTGTGAAATGACATAAATAACTTTTTATTTAATGTAAAATTAAAAATGACACAAACATAATATGTTTTACGAAAACAATTTTTACATGGGGTTATAAAGATCCGATTTTTGATTATAAATATTCATTGGAAAGAAAAAAAGATTTTCTCCATCATAGTATTTTTTTTTATAATTTTTGGACTTTAAATAAATTAAATTATTTATGACATCATGATGATGCAGCGATGACCTCATTATTTAACGATTTAAATAAAATGGAAAGATAATGAAAAATATAAAACCTAAACATGGAAAAAACCAATTGGATGAGTGGATTTCGAAGCCGTATCACCTTATACTGGAATTATAGAAATTTGGGACCTTTTGAATTCGAAACTCTTTTTAAAATAAAGCAACTTATCTATACTTTCAAAAAGTGCCCCTCCTCTCCTCTTATAAAAGGCTCCCACCTCTACCTCATTTCACACACACCTCAAGTCTTTGGCTCGGACAAACCCTACCCATTTACTCTCTCCACATCCCTCTCCTCATCCTAGAGGATTCCCTTTGGGAATAATCCTTTCAAAGGAAGCCTTTAGGCTCAAATCAAAAAGAGTTACACTTTTAAAGTTAATTCATTCTCTCATGTTCATTTGTTTTATTTTGCTTCTCCAACCCCCTAAACTCTTTTTATTTACTTCTTTTGTAACAACAACAGTATCTTCAATATACTAGGATGTTGTTATAAGATTTATTTGAGCTACACTCACACACAACTACATCAAATGGTTAAAGAACATACGGTTTCCGTGGATGGAGAAATTCTGCCTCCCGAAACGATGATTGTTCAATACTCATTTATCACCTTCAAAGGTGGCCATTATGATGTCACTATTTTTATATATGATATATAATATGTTTATGTTTTCCTTAATCTTCTGTTTTTTTCATTTTGGGCATACCTTTATGGTTTCCATTATGGGTAAACACGATATCTTCATTTTTGGAAGTGCGGACTACCGCCCCCTGAAAGTGATTTGATTCGTTAATACCATATGTGGGATGTGTAAAGGATAAAGTTAATGATATTATATATATTATTATACTGGAATTATAATATACTCTTATATCATTATGATTCCTTTCCAGAAAATACGAAATAGAAATGGAAGTAGCGTTCATGCGTACGTACGGCTTACCGTCTCCATGAACGGTGCATTTCATTTCTTACCTCTAAATGTGATTTAATATTATAAATACATGTATATGATGAATATATATGATATATATGTTATCCAAATCATTAATATAATTCTTGATATAACGAACCTTTGACCAAATTAACAACATGTAAGTTTAAGAAGTCTATTTTTGACTTAAGAACCAAATACCGACAAAATGAACATTATTAACTTAAATGATTACATGATGTTCATAACATGGTATAAAAGGAATAATGAACTTGAAAAAGGTTCATAAGCAAGTAGAGATTAACTCAAGTTTATTATTCAGGATATTAAAGAACGGTCGGGTCAAGTCGGATACGAGGTATGGGACTTTGTCTCAATCTCCTTTTATTGAGGCATATTTTATTTTATACACAACATTCTTTTATACGGTGTATAAACCCCTTTGACTTTTACGTTTATTAAAAAGGAATATTTTTTATACAAAGCATTTACTAAACGACAAAATAGAATATTTTTGTCGTACGTATGTGATGACAACGACTTCTCCGCCGTCGTGACCGTTATTTGAGTTTCAGCTTCCTCTACAAGCCATACCTTCTTTTTAAAAGAAAAATAAATACCATGTTTTACTTTTCTTTTATTTTGGTTTTGAAAATGGTTTTCATAATGTTTTTATATCAATGTGTTTTATTGATATCTTGTGATTGAATGGTGGAAATGTTATGTTTCCTTTATGCATGTTTTATGCGATATGATTATGTTGAGGTTCTTGGGAATTATTATGAAGACGGGTGGTTCTGTGATAAACTAAGGGCGGGTGAGCCCGATATAGCTCTCCAATGCATTGGGTAACGTGAAGGAGTGAAATGTTAAGGTTTATCCGAAGAGATTTTAGGGAATATGCTGTGATGGGTATTCCAAACGTAACCAAAAGGGTTACTCCCTACGTAAGAATGTTATGAATGCCTCATGTTACCTTTATGTCTTATGATTTCAATGATTTACTCATGATTTGATGAGGTATTTTAATGTACTTGTGTTTTATGGGTAAAGTATGATTTCACTCTTATGTATATATGTACCCATGTTTCCTTTCCATGTTTTTATAACCCATACTGAGCTTTTTATACTCATCCCAAGTTTTTTTGAAATGTTTTTCACAGGTCAAGGGAAAGGTACATGATATGATGATAGTGTCAAGAAAGTGTCAAGAATGAATCCATGTTTTATTTTAAATATGTTTCCATTGATGGGAATGAAGAATACTATCTTTATGTAACCACTTTTTTTATATTGGGAATGTAATGCAAGTTTTATGATCTAATTCTCTAAAACTCTAAACCCGAAAAGATCCTCAATGTGTAATCTTGTAATAACTCAAGATTAAGTAAGGTTTAAGGCTGGGGCCTTATAGGGGTTGTAGTTATTTTTGGCTTGATTTATATTATTATATTTATAATTTAACCCATAAGTCTTCTTATCTATTCTTTGACTTCAAACTACCCCAATATAGAAATTAGATTCAACAGTCACTTGGTCAAAAGTAAGTAGTGATTATATTATGGGTTGGGATGCCACCATATATTTCTGTTCTATAAAGAATACATTAATGTTATAATAAAAAAAATGAGGCTCTTTTTTAATTATTTTATAACAAGGATACATTTTAAAGGATGTCAACCAAACTTCTGAATTAACTTAACAAATGATCTATAGACTTTAAAATCACCCATAAAAAATTATATATATTTTTTTTAAAACTTATGAAAACATTCTCATCATACACGTTTGAATAGTTTTTGGAGAATTAAAGAAACCAAAACGAATTCATCAATAGTAAAAAAATTTAAACTAATATGTTAATGTAGTTGTTTCTCGATATTCATGTGCTATGTGAAGTTGAACATAACCAAAAAATCTATCATGAAAAGAACAGTGGAAATATGATATAAGAATTTAAAGATATTGGTCATGAAATGATAGAGGAAAATGATCTTTATTAGTGAAATAGTTTAGATTTATGCAATCAATACACACTTAAAAATTATTTGGAAGTATAAAATGAATAATTTCCCTAAATTAACCCTTTAAAATGTTTAATACCCAATTTTTAAGAAAAATTTGAATAGGATTCACCCATTAGATATCATAAATTTGAAAAATAATTCTAGTTAGTGTTAGTGGTATCACTTCTTTTTTAATAACTATAAGAATTATTGGACTCAATATTTGAAATTTCCTAACCACTTTCACATTTTCCTTTAATAAAATCGTATGAATACAAATTGAAGGACCGATTCCAATCAATGTAGCCATAGATTATTTTATGGGTTTCTTGTTTTTTAAGGAATATTAAATATTGATTATCTTGTTCTCTTAATATATTTTTAGAAATCATAATAGGGAAATGATTATCCTCATCCAAGAATTAATATCTACGGTTCTTTGTTAAGGGTTTCATTTTTAACTTATTTAAGAAATTTTTAATTGAACAATTAGATTTAATCATCGTATAAATATAAAATTTATCTCCTAATTCATTCCCAAAACAAGAATATTTTTAATTTATATCAGTAATATAATGTAATTCATCAATACTTTCATAGCTTTTATTTAAAAAAACATTTTAGACTCAAAATAAAATTCAGTTTTTGCATTACCAATATAAAAGTTAGTAATTTTAACACAAATTCACTTGATATAAATTCCAATTTACGAGTTTATCAAGGAAAATAAATATTATGTAAATCTTCTTCTATATCTTCAATATATTTAATGGAATTATTAAATGAATGATAAATTATATAATTCTTACAAGAAATTGTTTTCACATTCAAACACTATTTTTGTGTAACATTTTCACAATCAGGTTCATCGTTTTTAAAAATAAACAAAGGTTAATTTGTATTTTCAATAATTTTTAGCTTACTAAATGTGAAATAAATAAATAAGTTTATGGAAAACCAAAAAAAATGTTTTCTATAGGTCTTAAATGATCCTCCATTTAGCATTTCACCGATTGAAAAATATTGAAGGGAACTACATCTCATAACAATTCACATGGAAATGTTCCATTGTGAACATTTCTATCAACCTTAGTATTTTTGGAAAATTTATCCTAATAATTAGTGGAAAATTTGTACTAAATCTATCTTCCCCATATTAAAATAATATAATTTAAAAGGGAAATCATGTCTCTTACATTTACTAGGACATCCTCAATGAGAACAATAGGTTTGGTTATATATTACTTGGGTATTTGAATGAAAATCCCAATAGGTTTTCAATATCTAACCAATAAAGTAGAGTATAATGAATTAAACCTCACATTTATCAATTCAGTTAAATCTAGAATGAAATTAATAAATATATATTCCCATATGGTGTAGGGAATTGTAAAATTATTTGAATATATATATATGTAATAATAGGATATAGTTCAATAATGGTGGAAACATTCCTACCAAGGTTTAATTTTTCTCCTGTGTTGAATTATCTCTTATGTGAACATTATATTTTTCAATGGGTTTTTCAAGATGAATGTTTCTTTAAAGATGAGCATTACATTTCCCATTGAAGTATCTTGGTTTTGAGTGACTTTATTTGACTTGGATAAATATTAATTACTTTTAAATATGTCTAATGTTTTTATTTAATTGGTTTTTATAGCAATGGTAGAAGTTTAGTTTGGGTTGAAATGATTTGTTCTGGTTTAATAGGAAGGGTATTTCTAAAAAAACAACATTGCAGTTTCAGAGTTCTCTTAAATTTGTGGGAATTGATCACTTAATTTTTTTATTTTAGGAAAAAATTATATAATAAAATTTTATTTTAAAACTTTTATACTATTTGGTTTGGGTTCTTAGAGTATTGTACAAAATCATTGACCTCACTGTAGTGTTAATATTACTGAGTTGAGTCATAGTCATAGACTTTTTAGAATTGGACATGGGAACTTCTTGGGTATATTTAACATTTAAAAGGCCTATTATTCCATATTATTGTTCATTTTAGGAAATTGTTTCTATAATATTCCTAGAAAATTCAAGTTTTTTTATCAAATAAATCTCCTAAAACTATTGTATCTATCATGACCCTATACAAAGAGTCCCTTTTATAAATATTTAATAAAAAATTATTCACAAATCTCATAGTGGTGAAAAAAATCATAATTTTTTTTTGAATCTACCCCAATATTTATGTAAAGAACCAGTCTATGATTTTTTAATTCCATATATTTATTTTCTAATGTAACCTATACTAGAGGAAGGAAATTTTTTTTCAAGAAAAATATTCTTCAATTTATTCTATTCTTTAGAAAAATTAGAGTGGGAGTAGGAAAACATTTCATTGTAAACTCCTTGTAATGAAAGAGGGAAATCATTAAGGATCATTATATCTCAATTGATTATTGATTTTTTTGTGGTAACAAAAAATAAATAATTCATAATGATCGTTATGTGGATCCTCCCCAGGAATCCCATTAAATTTGTATGTTGATGAATGAAACTGATTTAATTTCAAAAAAAACATGTGTATTTGGGTATTCCATGGGGGTTTGTTTATTTTATTCATAGTATGAATAAAATACTTTCATATTTATATTGTTATTCATGATTATTTTTGATTTATAGAGTTATATTTCTAGTGTTATGGTGAATTCAAAACTGATATTAGTTGAAATTAAAATTTTACTATCCCTAAAGTGATAAGTCAAATCAATTTCATGGTATAAAGGTAGTAAATCAAGGTTTTCAACCCTAAACATACAAAATAAAAATAATTAAAATTAGGAAACCTCAATTAAAATGAATTAATTTTTTTAAAGGTGGTCCTTCATGGAATCTTTATCAAATTTTATCCCTAAGGAATGCAGTATACTAGCCCCCATGGTATTATCTCGAGGCGATTGTGTAGAGTCCCTAATCCTGACGTACATGGACATTACATTACTTTATCGGAATAATTAATACATAACAAAAACATACAGACAAGGACCGTAATATTTTAGTGTCTTCGGAAACTTGGAACGTAATCTTCTAATCGCGGTGAAAGATCTTCAACATCTCCCATAAAGATATTCCCTTTTTTTTCTTACCTAAAACCTTTCTTTATATCTTGGGGAAAGGAAATCATAAAAAGGGTGATCTCAAATGCTCAGAAAGGGTAAGCATGGATATAATAAAACATACCATATACATTTGAACTTAAAAACATGAACATAATGTTTAAACATCAAAAGCTTGAGAAATGTCACAAAACATGGAAGTACATATGGCATAGATCATAAAGAAACATTAAGAATGATAAAATAGCATGGGAATAAAACATGTAATTGTTGCAACCATTAATCACATGATATGATTTCCATAGTAGCGAAGGAATTGCTGCCAAGACCATCTTAGTGGACAAAGTCCCTTTCTAAATCGAGTTCACTCCTCGTTCCAGTCCTGTATTACTGAACTGGTTTAACTTGCCGTTCCAGCCATGTCTATCTCATGAGATATAAATATTTACCCAATGCATTGGATGGAGATATAGGTCCCACCCATCTCATAATGAAATCATTCTTACTTGTGCCACAAAATAAACATACATTATTCATAGTAACACATTAAATAAAACAGGTTTCAAAAACATCATCCCATAATCACATAATCCATATGAATGAAATGGATATCATTTCATAATAAGAAAATTTAAACCATGTAAATCATAGATACTTTATACTTGAAACATACACATATGAAATAATGTCATCTTAGATGGAAAAAGGTTTTGATAAAACACTTGAAATGAATTCTTGAGGAAAATATCCTTTCTTCTTCAAAATCAATTTCTTTTCACAAAACGTCATGCTATTTTAAAAGAAAGAGATTTTGTGGAAAATAGTCATGAAATCTTATTAGGATTCATCATGAAAATAAGTCTTTATAAAACTGTAAAAATCTGTTCGTGCCGTATAAGTTAAAAAAACATTCTTCTTGTACTTTTATCGGAAAAGTTAAAAAAAGTACCTCGTAGGGTAAACAAAAGATTTATTCCTTCCATACCATGGGGTAAAAGTCAAAATGGGTATAAAAGGACTTTAAACAGACATTAATACACTTTTATAAAACATGGACATGGATGATAGCAATAACCCCAGTAAATACTTACGAATAAGTAATCATGGATAAAAATGAGATTTGCACAATTATCCCTTACCTTAGGTCCAATTTGCTTAGTAAGTGTTTGAACCTCTTGTATAATGATTTAAATAATGTCATTGACTTATTCCAGAATCATACTCACTGTTATGATATCATATATGGTTCACTTATGACTTTATATTACCTGTTCTTTTGTAAATTCCATGTTAAAGAGCGTTTTGGGTAAAATCGTTTCATTTGTTGTCCGCGTTTTGACTTGTAATTATAAATATGATTACATAGATCATGATTATGTAATTCAAGAATATGAAACATGATTTATATATAATATATATTCAGAATGTGCATATATATAATAGATCGGTAAATGGAAATAAATACACTGTTCAAGTAGACGGTAGGCCATACGTACGCATGAACGCTATTTTCGTTTCCTTATTGAGTTGAATGGAATTAAGTAGACGACATACATATATATACACATAAATACAATATCATTATTATGTCATATATTTCATTATTACTTATTATATGTACTTTATAATCATTCATGAATTGTTAATGTGGAGAATGAATCTCCTCGCGTCGTGGAGACGGTAGTCCGTACGTACGCACGAGCGATGATATTGTTCTCATGATCGTGGAATTGTATTGGAGTGTATGTATACTATTTAAGAATAAATATAACTTTACAATAATAATATATAGTTATTATGTACACCATTATACCCATCCAAGTAAGGTGGTTGTGGAAAATTGATTACACCACGACGTGGAGACGGTATTCCGTACGTACGCACGCGCGGTGATTTCATTTTCCATAGGATGGATAGATGGTGAAATAGGGTTGTTTCATACATATAATAACATATCAGTATATGAGTGGTACTGATGTTATTACTTCATAATGAAACAACCTATGAATAAGAAGTGGAAGAAGAAATAAAGGTGAAAGAATTGGTAATCAGACATTACCTCTTCTTCGAAGCGCCTCTTTGAGATCTCCTTTTAGGGCACTAAAATTAGTCTTTTAAGAAGACCAGGACCTCTAGTATGTCTCTAGGGAAGTGGAGAGGAGAAATTGGCAGGGGTTGGCCGAGCATGAAGGCTCAACGTGGTGTGAGGAAGAGGGGGAGGAAGTTCCCTTTTATAATGGAGGAGAGGGGCACCTTTGGAATAAATAAAAATATTATTTTATTATAAAGTCAAATTCGGTTTTTAATAGTTAAAAATTGATATATTTAGAAGCTAAGGTGGGTATGGGTCGATATCCTCTCATCCAGTAGAATTTATACGAGTTTAGGTTCCTATTTTAACCTTATCATTTAGATTTAACATTAAGTTAAATAATTTTACTTTTACCGTGTCTTCTTGTGTTCTTATACTATAAGGTTAATAAACTTACTATAATCAGCCAAAAGAACCCCAAGTTGTTTATTATTAGTATATATAACCTTATCTAAGTCATTTGTCGGAACAATAGATTTTTAGGAATAAAATAACAATTAATAATATAATATTTATTTTAAAAACTATTATATGTCAATTTTGACACTATTCAGTAATTGATTTTTGTGAAAATCATAAAAGAATTATTAGTTCTAAAAAATTTAATTAAATAAATACTAACATGTCATATTAAACTATAAAATTAGTGGAATTCATAAAAAGTTTCAAATTATATTTATTTGGTTATTTATAACATCAATTATGTCAATATTTTATTAATAAGATAATTACTACATCATCTTTGTGTCATAAATAAATTAATGTATTTATAGTCTAAAAATTACAAATAAAATATCCTTATGTAGGAAATCTTTTTATATTTCTAATGAATATTTATAGTCGAATTTATCTTATGTATAACCCTATATTAAAAATGATATACTTATAAAACTTTGATTTTAACTATTTTAACCCTTCTTTAAATACATTAATAATAAATGTCCTAATCTAATCCAAGTGGGCCTAAATGGTCATATGTTATTCCTAAGGTTGTTTTCGGTTGAATTAAACTTATCCAATAGAATTAGGACATGTGTTAGGGTAATACGAATATCATTTTTACCCGTAATTACCCTATTTACTTTTAACCGTGGTAAAAAAAGTAAAAAGTTACTATTCACCCAAAATTATTTTCATCTCATTGAATCACATTTTACTTAATGACTTCAACCGTGTCTCTCGGATTTTTGAAATTCCACTCACAGAAGCGGTAAAATTAAGTTTTATGAAGAATTCATTTTTCTTAACTACCACTTAGTGGTTTCACTATTCATCAAAAAATGAAAGTTTGCAGAAAATTACACAAAATTAGATATAAGCTATATTTGATATTATGAACTCAAAAATGATGTCTATTTTACCAAATTCAAAACATATCAGTTGGATTAATTAATTTAAAAATTAATTCCCGTCGTCAAAACAAATAGTGTGTTCTTAAGAGATAATAACTATCAAAAGATTGATAGTTGTTTATGTCTGTTTTAAATGTGAAATTACATCCAATGACCAACATTGTATTAAATTGTAAAAATATATTCTAAATATACTTTAAAACCACTCAAATTAATAATTTATCACTATTAATTATTTCTATTAAAAACGTTGTTTTAATTAAAATTTAGTAATTTTCACTATTCATCAGAAAATGAAAGTTATCCGAAAAGTACCAAAATTTCACCCTAAGTTAATTTAGATATTAAGAATCCAAAAATGAAGTCCATTTTGAAAATAAAATTTACAAAATTTCAAAAAGTGGTTATTACTATTCATAACAGCTAGTTTTAATAATATTTTAATAGCATATCGTTGTTTAGTGAAACTCAGTATTGCATACTACACACGCTATCGAGGAAGGTTGTGATTGCGTGTAATGCAAGGCAAGTCAAGGATGTGTGTTGTGCAAGCTTCTTTTGGTGTAGCGTACAACACAAGACATTAATGAAATTAAAAATAATATTTTTCATAAAATCTCGGGGTGTTACATTCTACCCCCCTTAAAATGAATTTCGCCCTCGAAATTCGTTGGGGTTATAAATGGTTTACTACTCGAAAGTTTCTTTAATATAAACCCATATCGTAAAAAGGAATACCAAAACCAATCTTTGAAAACAAAAGTATGAAACGTAACGGTTACCCAAATAAACTAATCACTAGGTTTCCACATAGGTGAAAATATGGATATGGAAGAGAAATCTAACCATCATGTTCTGATGGAGAGTGGTAGAGAAAATGGATATGGAAAATCCAGCAATCATAAAGCCATAAATTTGTGACGATCTAAGGTACCATCTGATTCATCAGATATAAGATCACTAGGACAACATTTTTGGTTTTCAAGATCATTTCCCTAAAGTTGAAGAATTTGAATTAAAATAAATACTTACATTATTTTGGTACAATCTCACTGTTGTTCGTGCCTTGAACAATTTCCACTTCAGCTCTTAAAGAAATGAAGTTTAATTTGTTATTCGTGAAGTGTTATTAGATCATGTGATAGAATGACGGGTCATTCCATCTATCTCAAACAAAACGTTAGCAAAAGTTATTAAATATACATAAGTCGATCTATAGTGAGATTAATCATATATGGGTCCTAAAATGGACTTATACTTATTATATCATAGTAAAATTAGTTTCTACTAAACAGGGACTTCCTGTAGGCCAGTGGTAGGCGATAAAGGCCAGTCGCACTTCAGTTGTAGGTTTGATTCCCACAGCCTTGTCTGACGCGATGGGCTGTCGCCCATCCTGCAAGATGTCATTTTTCTAAAACTAAATTACTATAACATCCCATAAATAATATCAAAAAAACTTCTATCCTTAAACAATACTAACTTATGTCCAACATAATCCATCTCAATCTTTAGTCTTATCCAAAATACTTCGGTCCAGGCTCATAGTATAAAAATGATTACTTGAAATGTCACATAAGAATCACGTGAATGCCATCATTTATCCCCCATATATCATAAGATATATATTGTTGGTAAAATTACCAACATGTGAATACCTTAATCATGCATTCCCATTGAACCTTAGTGAAAAAATGAATGCAGTTAAAAGTTAACTCTTTCCACATACCAAAATCCAAAAATTCTATATACTCAAACCATGATATAACCTTCTCCTTAAATCAGTCATGAGCTCATGAATACTATCAAACATATTAGATTCTCTTTATCCCTTCATTATGTGCATATCATCTTCTTAACAAAAATATCTCAATCACTTTCCATGGTTACTGGTACCATAAAATTATTGAAAACCACAATAGACCAATACATAAATATTCCAATATTCTACGATACTATATAAAACATTATTTTGGAATCCCATTACATAAACACTTAATCATTCCACCACATTGTTGTCATATTCAACATCGCCAATAGTGATCGCATGTGACTTCCCATTGTCCTTTGCCTTATGTGGTTTCTCATTTTGATCATCATTAACCCTTGGATTAGGGAATTGATTAGCATAATGCCCCATTTCATTGCACTTGAAGCATTGAAGTGTTGTTGGTGCGTTCTCTGCAGTCTTTTCTTTATTCACACCATTATCAACCCTTTTCCCATTACTTCGACACTCAACTACACGATGACCTTCTTTTCCATACTTAAAACATTTTCTAGTACCTTTAAGACAATCTCCACCATGATTCTTTCCACACTTTGAGCATAATGAAACATTCATCTTCTTTTCACCATTATTCTAAGATTTCTCCTTGAACTCCATCTTTCGTTTCTTGTCAAAACCATGAGATGAATATGTAACACCAACATCCATTTCTACCTTAATAGCACATCGCACAACTTCTTTATAGCTACTAAAGTCTCTTATAGCTAATTCCCTTCGGAGATTTGGTTTTAAGCCACAGAAGAATCTACCAACTTTACTTTTAGGTTGGATGATAAAGCCAGATGCATACCCTGCAAGCCTTGTAAAATTAGCTTCGTATACACCAACAAATTCATCATCCTTTTGCTTTATTTCAAGAAACTCATTCTCCATGTTTGTTTGAAGAATATGAGGGAATTACTTATTGAAAAATAAGTTCTTGAACTCATCCCATTCCATGGGCTCAAATTCATCTCTTGGCCTCGTATTCTTGATAAGATTCCACCATTGATCAGCTTCACCTTTCAAACGATATACTGCTAAAATGACTTTATCATGTTCAGAACATTAATGAACTGAAAATATCTTTTCATTGGTACTGATCCATTGTTCAACAACGAGTGGATTAGAAGACCCACTGAAAGAAGGTGGACCTTGCCTCATGAAGGACTCAATAGAATATTGTTCCCTTCTCTTCTCATTTGGAAGTCCAGAATGATTTATAGCTTGTGTAAGTATAGCAAGAATATTTTTCACTCCATGTCCCATAACATTTGTTTGTTCAGGTGGACAATCATTTGATTTTCCATTGCATTGATCAACACGGTTCCTTCGGGTTCTAGCCATTGTTTAAAACCCAAAAAGAATAGTGTGAGAGGCAAAAATCATGCTACGGAAAACAACATAATTAAGGGGGAGTACCTTCAATATCTAACATCTTAGGTTACCGTAATTCTAGTACTATAACCTATACTTATACTTAAACTTAGGGACATCCCTAGACATACCTTAGAAATATCTCTAGGGATATCACTAAAGTTCTCGCATCCTAGTTTCCAAAGGTCGACTAAACCTTTCCTCTGATACCAACTATAGAGTACCTAAGCTTGACGTACATGGACATTACATTAATTTAGCGGAATACTTAATACATAACAAAAACAGACACACAAGGACCATAATAGTTTAGTTTCTTTGGAAACTTAGAACGTAATCTTCTAATCGTGGTGAAAGATCTTCAACATCTCCCATAAAGATCTTCCCCTTTTTTTATTACCTAAAACCTTTCTTTATATCCCGGGGAAATGAAAACATAAAAAGGGTGAGATCAAATGCTCTGTAAGGGTAATCATGGATAAAATAAAACATACCATATACATTTGAACTTAAAAACAAGAACATAATGTTTAAACATCAAAAGCTTGAGAAATGACACAAAACATGGAAGTACGTAAGGCATAGATCATAAAGAAACATTAAGAATGATAAAATAGAACAGGAATAAAACATGTAATTGTGGAAACCATTAAGCACATGATATGATTTCCATAGTAGCCAAGTCATTGCTACCAAGACCATCTTAGTGGACAAAGTCCCTTTCTGAATCGAGTTCACTCCTCGTTCCAGTCCTGTATTACTGAACTAGTTTAACATGCTGTTATAGCCATGTCTATCTCATGAGATATAAATATTTACCCAATGCATTGGAGGGAGATATAGGCTCCACCCATCTCATAATGAAACCATTCTTACTTGTTCCACAAAATAAACATACATTATTCATAGTAACCCAATAAATAAATGGGTTTCATAAACATCATCCCATAATCACATAATCCATATAAAAGAAATGGATATCATTTCATAGTAAGAAAATTGAAACCATGTAAATCATAGAGACTTTATACTTGAAACATACACATATGAAATAATGTCATCTTAGGTGGAAAAAGGTTTTGATAAAACACTTGAAATGAATTCTTGAGGAAAATATCCATTCTTCTTCAAAATAAATTTCATTTCACAAAACGTCATGCTATTTTAAAAGAAAGAGATTTTGTTGAAAATAGTCATGAAATATTTTTAGGAAGAATCATGAAAATAAGTCTTTATAAAACTGTAAAAATCTGTTCGTTCCCTATAAGTTAAAAAAACATTCTTCTTGTACTTTTGTCAGAAAAGTTAAAAAAAGTACCTCGTAGGGTAAACAGAAGAATGATTCCTTCCATACCATGGGGTAAAAGTCAAAATGGGTATAAAAGGACTTTAAACATACATGAATACACTTTTATAAAACATGGACATGGATGATAGCAATAACCCCAGTAAATACTTACGAATAAGTAATCTCGGATAAAAATGAGATTTTCACAATTAACCCTTACCTTAGGTCCAATTTTCTTCGTAAGTGTCTGAACCTCCTGTATAATGATTTAAATAATGTCATTGACTTATTCCAGAATCATACTCATTGTTATAATATCATATATGGTTCACTTATGACTTTATATTACTCGTTCTTTTTTAAATTCCATGTTAAAGAGCGTTTTGGGTAAAATCGTTTAATTTGTCGTCCGTGTTTTGACTTGTAATTATTCATATGATTACTTAGATCATGATTACTTAATTCCAAAATATAAAAAATGATTTATATATAATATATATTCAGAATATACATATATATAATAGATCAGTAAATGGAAAGAAATACACCGTTCATGGAGACGGTAGGCCGTACGTACGCATGAACGCTGTTTTCATTTCCTTATTGAGTTGAATGGAATTAAGTAGACAACATACATATATATACACATAAATCCAGTATCATTATTATGTCATATATTTCATTATTACTTATTATATATACTTTATAATCATTCATGAATGGTTAATGTGGAGAATTAATCTCATCGTGTCGTGGAGACGGTAGTCCGTACGTACGCACGAGCGATGATATCATTCTCATGATCACGAAATTGTATTGGAGTGTATGTATACTATTTCAGAATCAATATCACTTTAAAGTAATCATATATAGTTATTATTTACACCATTATACCCATCCACGTAAGGTGTTGGTTGAAAATAGATTACACCATGACGTGGAGACGGTATTCCGTACGTACACACGCGCGATGATTTCGTTTTCCATAGGATTGATAGATGGTGAAATAGGGTTGTTTCATACTTATAATTACATATCATTATATTAGTGATATTGTTGTTATTACTTCATAAGGAAACAACCTATGAAGAATAAGTGGAAGTAGAAATATAGTAGAAAGAATTGGTAATCGGACATTACCTCTTCTTTGAAGCACTTCTTTGAGATCTTCTTTTTGGGCACTAAAATTGGTCTTTGAAGAAGACCAGGACCTCTAAGATATCTCTAGGTAAGTGGAGAGGAGAAATTGTCAGGGGTTGTCCGAGCTTGAAGGCTCAAAGTGGAGTGAGGAAGAGGTGGAGGAGGTGCCCTTTTATAAGGGAGGAGAGGGGCACCTTTGGAATAACTAAAAATATTATTTTATTATAAAGTCAAATTCGATTTTTAATAGTTCAAAATTGATATATTTAGAAGCTAAGGTGGGTATGGGTCGAAATAATCTCATAAAATAGAATTTAGACAAGATTAGGTTCATATTTTTACCTTATCATTTAGATTTAACATTAAGTTAAATAATTTTACTTTTACCGTGTCTTCTTGTGTTCTTATACTATAAGGTTAATAAACTTACTATAATCAGCCAAAAGAACACCAAGTTGTTTATTATTAGTATATATAACCTTATATAAGTCATTTGGCGGAACAATATATTTTTAGGAATAAAATAACAATTAATAATATAATATTTATTTTAAAAACTATTTTATGTCAATTTTGACACTATTTAGTAATTGATTTTTGTGAAAATCATAACAGAATGATTAGTTCGAAAAACGTTAATTAAATAAATACTAACATGTCATATTAACCTAGAAAATTATTGTAATTCATAAAATGTCTCAAATTATATTTATTTGGGTATTTATAACATCAATTATGTCAATATATTATTAATAATATAATTACTGCATCATCATTGTGTCATAAATACATTAACTTATTTAAAGTCTAAAAATTAAAAATAAAATATAATTACGTAGGAAATAATTTTATATTTCTAATGAATATTTATATTTGAATTTATCTTATGTATAACCCTATATTAAAAATGATATACTTATTAAACTTTGATTTTAACTATTTTAACCCTTCTTTAAATAAATTAATAATAAATGTCCTAATCTAATCCAAGTGGGCCTAAATGGTCATATTTTATTCCTAAGGTTGTTTTTGTTCTAATTAAACATATCCAATAGAATTAGGACATGTGTTAGTGTAATAATAATATCATTTTTACCCATAATTACCCTATTTACTTTTAACCGTGGTAAAAAAAGTAAAAAGTTACTATTCACCAAAAATTATTTTCATCTCATTGAATCACATTTTACTGACTGAAATAAACCGTGTCTCTTGGATTTTTTAAATTCCACTCACAGAAGCGGTAAAATTAAGTTTTATGAAAAATTCATTTTTCTTAACTACCACTTAGTGGTTTCACTATTCATAAAAAAATGAACGTTTCCAGAAAAATACCAAAAATTAGGCCTAAGCTATATTTGATATTATGAACTCAAAAATGATGTATATTTTACCAAATTGGAAACATAACAGTTGCATTAATTAATTTAATAATTAATTCCCGTCGTCAAAACAAATAACGTGTTCTTAAGAGATAATAACTATCAAAATATTGACAGTTGTTTATGTCTGTTTTAAATGTGAAATTACATCCAATAACCAACATTGTATTAAATTGTAAAAATATAATCTAAATATAATTTAAAACCACTCAAAATTAATAATTTATCACTATTAATTATTTCTATTAAAAATTTTGTTTTTAATTAAAATTTAGTAATTTTCACTATTCATCAGAAAATTAAAGTTATCCAAAAAGTACCAAAATTTCACCCTAAGCTAATTTCGATATTCCGGATCCAAAAATGAAGTCCATTTTGAAAATAAAATTTACAAAATTTTAAAAAGTGGTTACTACTATTCATAACAGCTAGTTTTAATAATATTTTAATAGCATATCGTTGTTTATTGAAACTCAGTATTGCGTACTACACACGCTATCGAGGAAGGTCGTGATTGAGTGTAATGCAAGGAAAGTCAAGGATGCGTGTTGTGCAAGCTGTTTTTGGTGTAGCGCACAACACAAGATATTAATGAAATTAAAAAGAATATTTTTCATAAAATCTCGGGGTGTTACACATTGCATGCTATGTTGAAAATTATCACTTGATTTCTATTTTTGTATTGAGAAAATAGAATTTTAAATTTATTGGTTTGATGAAAAGATTATAAATTATTCCAAAAAAGTTCATCTTAAGAATTAAATATTGTGTTTTTGGTAGTACAGGAACACATGGATTGAAAAGATGCACAAAAACAAATTTCAAAATAGTACTAGTCGACAAGTTTCAATACCTTATACAATAACTTCTTTATTTTTGAATTAAATATTACCTAATTAAAATTATTTGTGTTTAATTAAATAACATTGAGTGAACACCTAATTCTAATTTAATATTTTACCAAGCCATTATTATTATTATTCCTCTAGTAAAAGCGATTTAACTACTTAAAGATCATCAAGTAGTTAAACCAATTTGAAGTATTTATTCTTAAAGGAAATACCTCACGTAAAACTTTTAAATATTGAAATAAATTATTTTATATCCTAGATAAAAAATAATCTAAAATATGTTAGAATAAATTGAATTCAAGAAATAAAACAAACCACTTCATTTAATAAAAAAATTTACAAAAAAGTTCTAAAATATTACAATGAAACTGAAAAATCATATGGGAATGGTCCCCAAGTGTCAACTTCCCACAACCTGTTTGTTTTTTTAGAAAAGTGTGGATAAAAAATTTCCGATATCTTTTATTCTTCTATTTATCTCTAACTCTATCTTTGATTTCCCAGAACTGTTGCAGTCGTCTGTCTGTGTGGGAAAATCTACATCCATGATTCTCTATTTAAATCATAGTTTGTGGATTCTTTATACTTCCAAAATTGATAGAACAATATTTAAAATTCATGAAATACTTTAATTCATACATGGGGTACTATTTATGCATTCAACAACCACTTTTTTATTATCCTTTATGTAGTGGAAATGGTTCTTCATGTAAATGATATGAAGGAAGTAAATATTTACACACAATATGATTTCAATTATAATTTTAAATAATATATAGATATAATATCTTTATATTCTTATTAAATGAAATCATGTGGATATGATTTGGTTCCATATGAAATATCTTTAGCGTGAATCTTCTTATCCAAATTTTTTTGAAATGTCATATAGTAAAAATGTTGTCCATGATATGTACAACAAAAATCTCAAATTAGATACAATATATTATAGGGTATAATATCATAAATAATTCAAAAATTCATACGAGATGTATAAAAAATCTTACAGAAATTATAAAAATTATTTCATGATTTAAATGTCTAACTATAACAAATTTTCATACAAGATTCCTTCAAAAAGTCTTACCAGACTTAAAAAAGTGATACAGAATGGGCATACAAATAATAAAAGATTCATGATAATAGCATACGATATGAAAAAGTATTATGAGAGTATGGAAAAATATCTTATACTCCTAATGAAAAGGTCTTATGGTTTTGTAAAATTCACATGAGACTGAAAAATATATTATAGAATATATTAAAAAAAATCATATGAGTCCCAGAATTAAAGTCTTATGTTCCAAGACATAGCCCAAATTTCTGAATTCAATTTCAAAATGAATTATAAAAAAGAATTCATAGATTCATAATTAAAATCATTGTTTGTTCATTTATTTCTGGAATTCATTATAAACACTGAAAAACCATTCATTTTTTCCATTTTCATAAGTAATCCACAATCACATATAAGGCCTAAAAAAGATTCAATTCCTTTTAAAATGAAAAAAATATGCAGATTAATTTCAATTAATTTCAAGAAAAAAGAAATGAAAATATTAGCACTATTTAATTAGTTCAAATACATTATTACCTCATAATATGATGGAGTTTATCTTCTCTTTTCACTTGGTAGAAATACTTCTTGTAGAGTGGATGGTAGTTCCAATTAGTTTGGAGAGGACTATACATATTTTGGATATTATACATGCATTAAGGAAACAAATACCTCATATATTTTTGAGGTGAGCCATGGACCTCAGATAAGAAAGGCTTGATTGGAGTCTAATAATCAAATAACTATCTGGATCAAAATTTTACTAAATCTGTGTTGATTCTTATATCGATCTCCCTATATGGAATATTAAGATATTAGTGTTTGATATTTTCATGAAATCTTGATGTGAATTATCAATTGTAGTTTGAGTTGATTCATTGTTTAGGATGTAATTTTATCTGAGGATGTGGGACTCTATGTATTATAGAGTGACTGTATTTGACTATGTGTCAAGGCTCAAAGACTTTACAGGGTTTCTTTTGGGATTTTTTTTGCTTTGTAATTATTTGTGATGAGTGAATTGAGTAGGAAATATAGATAAGTGTATTTTAGGTTGTGGTTGTGGTTTTATATAACAGTATATATACCATATCCCCCCAAAGAGAAAAATTTATGGTCACGCATTATTTGAAGAGACACACTAGAAAAATGAGTAGGTTACCTTTTTATCTTAAGACAACAAAACTTTTTTCGTGGACAAAAAACATAAGAGATAACTTTTAGATTATAGAACTACCAATTATAGGATTTCTTTGATAATGGTGAGTTAGATGGTGAAAGATATAATGGTATGAGATTATTAAGAGATGAATGATTCATATATTCACTTCTACGAAACCCACCTTTGGATAGTTCCTACTTGACATAGAGTGATGGAAGTCAGAGTTTCTGGATGATGTATGTAACTGATGGCTATGATTAGGCATCAAAAAATGTTGTTAAATGTATTATATATTTCATTTATTCATAGAACCTCATTCTAGATAGTGTAGATAAAATTCACTCTTTCCAGAAAATATTTTTAAGAGTTTCATTTTTTAGTATAACCCTTATCCCAACAATTTTTATCCAAAGAGATTCCACTAATATTGACCATCTCTCATGTACCTCTTCAAGTGAAGTGATATACTCATTTTCAAGCATATTGTTAGAAATTTTATGTTTTTTTGAGTTTTATATACTGATATTGGTTAGATCAAGGAGGCTCTTGTTTTCCTTGATGAGAAATATTCCCAAAAGTCTTTGGTGATAATTAACTTCTAGGAATGCTAAGGAATGTATATATAATTTTGAAGGAAGGCTCATGGAGGACTCTTCATGAGAGACTAATGTGTGCATTAAATTTCATTCAAAATATGGTGTCCTAGTGTTTTCGGGTGGATTCTTGAACACAATTTAGGTTCTCCTTGAGAATATGGGTTAAATTTATCCTTGGGTCAAGCCAAGGAGGAGCCTTTTACGAATTCAATTTATTTCTCTAGTCTTACCGTGATTCTACCAATTTTACAGAAACCTTTTGGTGTGAGTTAGGGAATTATAGATTTGTGGATGGTCTTTTATAATTTAATACATATTAGTTTATTAGACTTTTATAATGCATCAATAGTGTGGTTGTTGATGGTTACATTAAAGGAAATTGTTTCGGGATGAAGGAGAAGGAATTGGAGTAGCTAGCCTCGGAGTTTTTGAGTCCCACATTGATAGAGATAGAGAGAGAGAGAGATAATTTTCTTACCTTTGATAAATATTTATAAACTAAAATCTTCCATTATGTGAGAGAGTCCTTTATTAGTGATGCCAACTTATGGGACCAGTGTGATTAGATATCTTCAGGGATTATACATGAAGGAATTTCCTAAAAGAGGGGAGAATACCACCTCTTCCTTAGGAGGACATTTATATTATTTTGGTGTTTTTATTAATTATTAGGATAGAAATCCTAAGTGTAGGTCGCCTTATTATAGCATGAACAAAAATGTGGAATTTCCAGTGGATCTTTGTTTGTATACTCATCACATGGAAACTCATACTACATAGTAAAGGAGAATGTTTTCTTGAGTGGGTTTAGATTTTAATTGCTTGGGAATGTATTATTTTGGGGCCAAAAATCAATATAGTAGGGTCGTATAAATGGTTGAGGCTATTCAGCATAGGTTTGGGTGGATTGGAAACCCTATGAGTTATGTTGTGATATAGATTAGTTGATTGAGTTTAGTGTTCATTAAAGATTCTCATCATTAGATTTCATGGATGAGAGACAATAAAACAACCTAGATATATTTGATAGTGAATATAAAAACTAATGGGGATCAAGATACAGAATGCGTATTCCAATAGATATTGAGTTTGGAGAAGTGTCTTATATTTTATTTGTGTTTTAGGATAAAGAAATATGTTCTTATGCCTTACGGGAAGGAGATGATAGAGGAAACATGATCAGACTGCAGGATCTTAATACATTGTAACCCTTTCCATGTTAGTGAGGAAATTGGTAATTTTTTCATTGATGGGTATTCCATAAATAGATTTTTCCTATATAATGAGCATATATAATGATTTTTAATGACCGGGAGAGGAGAAATCCCACTAGTGATAACCTTGGTGATAAAACATTTTGAGATGGAAGTCAATAGGTCATGGTTTCACATCATCCCCTATAGTGGAATTACTTTTAAAAGATATAATCTTTTGAGTATAATGTCTTGATAAGACTAAATTAATAGGATGTGTTTCCCCATTAAATGTTTTCTTCAATAATAGCTACACCCAATGGAATTGGTGAAGAGAATAGATGTTTCCATCTTTGATAGTGGTGTATTGGGGTCGCTTAGGGATATACCTCAAAAGATGATGGAAATGAGCTCAAGTGTGTGTTGTTTTCCACAAAGAGGTTATACATGTTTTTATGTTTAGAAACTCCTATTATCACCTTCTTGGGGATAGAGAGGATTTATGGTTGGGGTGATTTAGAGAATTAAGTTTTTTCTAACTCAGACTTTGGTCAATTTTTAGTTTTGTAGTCATAATACATTTCTTATGGTAAAATTGTGAATTTATACTAATCGATGATCTAAATAAAATTATTTTATTGTTTTTTTTTATTTCAGGTTGTGGCTTTTACCTCTAGGTTGATCTATAGTGGTATTGTAGGTACGGTTATGCCTTTATAAAATATACTAATTATAATTTTGTTTATCTTAACCACACATTAATTATTTATATCTTTGATTTTCATACTAAAAAAGAAATCTTATAGGAAACTAGACACCACTATTTTGTCTAAAACATGTGTTTACCCTAGGAGTGGTATAATTTTTTTTTCAATTGAGTTCTTGGGTTTGGGATGTCATTGTTGGAAATATTTTTATTAAGAAGGGAATTTATCAGTTTATTACTTAATAAATTTATGGGTTAATAAAACCCAAAAACTAACCAAAAAATAATATTTTATAATAATTATCATTAAAACCTAGGGTTAACAACATGATACCAAGGGTTTTTTAATTCCAAAGAAGAGATTTTATAGAAAATGAAGTACTCATTTCAAGAAAAATATTGGTAGATCCAATAATGGATTATGTAGTGAGATATTTTAATGAATTTGATAATCAAAATCATCAATATAACTCAACATGGATGTGGTAATCATCATCAATCCATCCATTATTAGGTTGGGTATTTTTTATTATTTAATATACCTCATTATTTTTTTCATTTCTTTGGAAATATTTCCCTTAATGGTAGTATGAAAATGAAATTGAGTAATAAATTGAATAAATCAAATAAATATAAAATATTTTATTTATAGAAACTATTAAATGTGGAATTATTATTAATATTATAATTCAATTATGAAGTATTTTTTGATGAACCACCCCCATATAAACCCCTCACAGGTTTGGAGTGAAGATATGTGTTACGCCTAAATCCCACCTCCAATAGGCCCTAGGTTGGTGACTAAGGTTGAGGGTATGTTTCATTCTTATGAGAATCATTTTCCTAATGAGTTATTGAGAAACATAAAAATTAAAAACTAATTAATTACATGTATATAATCCCTTAATATATTTTAACACCTTTATCTTTTGTGGTTATGTATATATAAGAACCAACACTACTTAAGTGTTGTTTTGAACTATGTTTTGGTTGAATCTTTGGTCAGGAATTCTTTGAAAAAGATTGTGTAGCTTTTGGAATATTATTTTGTGTTTTGGAGACCACACTATCCAAAAAGGTTGACACCATGAACTAGTGTAATCCATTTTGACAATTTTTTATATCTGTGTAAAACAAAAAATGGGACAAATATCTTGGCCAAGTCATGTCCATATCATGGTGTTTGACATTATATACTATTATTCACAACTTATGTGACCTCCAAAAATATTTTATAGGGTGTTTTATGGGTAAAATACAATTTATTATATATAACACTATACAGGAAGTTTTTTTGAGTTTCATATTTAGGGACACCATAGCTAAGAGCCGGCCATGGTGTAGGGAACAACACCAATAATTTTTACTTGTAAAACTAAAACACTCACGTCTATTTGATCTCCATAAATGTTCCATTTTTGGTCATAAAACTTGTTTTAGAATTAGGGGGGATAATTACTACAATTTTAGTCATCTTACCTCATGTAAACCTCTCATTTCTTCTCCCCGTTCGTTGATTGATGATTTTTGGGAGAATTTAGAATGAAGGATAAGTGGTGTTGTATCCTTTTTCCATGCTTATATTTATTCCTTGTTTTAATTGATATTACCTTCCCTTTTATTGATATAAATAATTTTTTCATTGAATTTTTTGGGGCATTTGTTTTTGGGTGTTTTAGTGTAGAGGCCTACAAATTTTCTCAAGGATATTTTATTTTCTTCAATGTCTTGGTGGAGAATATATTAGATAATTCCTCTTAGGGTCTTGGTTGTGAGATTATTTCAAGTGAATACATTCTTTGTCATCATTGACATTGAAACCAAAGATCTTAAGTTATGAAGTTCATTACATTTTGGAACCCTTTTATACACCAGTTTTCATGGTATGATTCTTGTGTTGGCCTAATTTGTTTGTTCACTATTGTTTATGATCACATTTTTTTGCATGTGTATCCTATGATACACATATATGATTTTTGATTACATGAGTATTCTTATTTAGAAAGTTATACATTTTTTATTTTGATCACAAGTTCTTGTATGTTTTCACTGATTCTCATGATGTTGTGTTATATTATACCTTTGTATTCTCTATGATATTATATATATTTACCAGGGTTTTGGTGGTATTGTATTTGGTACTTAGATTAGGTGGAACATCAATATATTATTATCCATTAATGGGGGAGTGTGTAATACATTAGGTAATGATGATGCTGTAACTATACATATGGTATGTTTATGATGTCATTTTAGAACATCCCAGGATAGTGGTGTGTCCACTCAATTACTTGAGGATGTAGAGTAACATATTTATAGTAAACCTTATGGGTTGACCCAAAACTTGATTCCTTGTAGATACTAAGTAACATTTTCACCAACCTTGTGTCTAGTTCTTGATCATTTTCGACATCTTTTAATTACTATTCCAGTAAATATCCAACGAAGGTACAACCGAGGCATATGGTGGCTTGGTTAGAACATGAATGAAAATCATATTATATGTATGATTTCTTTCAAATTTATTATTATCATGGATTAAACCTATTATAATTGTGAACACATGTTAAGGATGCATAGTGGTGTATTACTGGGCTTTATTACAATCAACTTTTATCACAGTCTCTATGTGCATGCATACATCTTGTATTATAATCCTGGGGATAAGGTATCATGGAAGATACCAGAGTAGGGGAGCATGGAGATAGTAGTGGTACTAGAAAATACTATATAGGATTCCACAATGATTTTTTATTTACTTTCACCATATATAATCTATTTTTTCTTCCCACCATGGGATACTAGTTTATTAAACTATTTAACATATGTGACTTTTTTTATTATATTATGATACATTATATTCCTCCTTGATACTCAATGTTTTTGTTTATACTATTTATTTAAATTTTATGCACATTATTACCAAGGGTATAATATCCCCACTAACTATTTTTACACCCTTGATGCTAATTAGAATCCTCCTGTATATGGGAAGGTATGCCTGAGGTCTTTTGGCACTCTGGACCGGACCTGTTGGTTCAGCGTGCGACATTAAAAAATGGTATCAGAGCCAGGGATTTTTTAGTTTTCTTATTGAAAACCCATTGAAATGGTATAAATTAGATTGGTTGTGTAGAACTTGGGTTGGATAGTTACCATAATCCTGGACCACTAATGTGTAACAGAACTATGAGTTACCATTGACAGAATTACTATTACCATTTTATGGTATTGGGTGTGTTCATGCATCAGGAGTGGCATGTTGGATCACATGTCACACACACACAAACAAAAATACCCTCAGACACATATATATCAATTGTGTACTGTAAAGTAGTTCTTTAATTAAATGCCTTTATTTGTGATAACTTTTCTTGATAGACCTATATTTTTTTATTGAGTGATATATCTATATTTTTTTGCTGATGTGGTATATCTATTTTGGAATTAATTTGTTAAACTTGAGTATGGTATTATGTTTCATATACATATTATTGTGATTAATGTGAAGGTATGAATAACCTTGGGGAGTTCTTGGGGGTATATACCATGGGTTATGAGTATCTTCATTAGAGAACCTTGGTTTGATTCCATAGAGTATTAAGGATATGTCCTAGTGACTTTAGGTTATTGAATATTCATTAATAATTTTATAAAAATACCACCTTAGAGTTTGTTAATTTCTCCCATAAGGTATGAAATTTTAGTTCCATCACAATTTTTGTTGGAGGATTCACTTGTGTATGCTCCAACTCTTGATCAAGTTGTTCATGCGATGGAGCTCATTCAACTCAGAGCCGTTTATATTATACCTACCCATTTTGGAAGAGTACATAGGACAATGGTGGAATACACTAATGAATTCCAAACATGATATCCTCTATCCCTTCATGTCACTGGGGGATTGTAGGATACTGAGGGATAGTTATACATCATGAATTATATTTTTGATTTAGTAGATATTCTAGAGTACCTATACTTCAAGATAGAGAACTTTATGCTTCAAGGACCCTCCGAGAGATGATGATGTGTTGTGGGATTAGTGAGAAGACATGAGGGTATTTCTTGTGAGGCCTTGGAGAACCAATTATACATTAATTGTTTCTCTATATAGTAAATATAGATAGTTCCCATGAATTCATAGATATTTGTAAGGGATCCATGACCATATCTTTATACTCCACTCATTTTGATGAGATATTTAATTGTTCTCCCCTATAGGCAGTGAATGAGGGATATAAGGCTAGGAAGTTTAGGATTAGTATGGAATATTGAGACTGTTCTAGAGGAGGATTGATTAGTTAGACTTATTCCACCCTTTAGTACTCAAGAATTTGGACCTCTTACGACTACGATGGGTGTCAATTTTATTAGTAGGAAGAGGATGATTGAGTACATGAATCAAAGTATCCATTGGTATATTGAGTAGAGTATGGATTATTTATCTCCCTTAAGAGAAGTTACACTGTTCTTATACTATGGGAAGGTCATATATTATCAAAATTTATATAAATTACATCAAAGTAAGCATCGATAGTATAGAAATATGTTGAATCTCCCCCAGTTCTTCTCCAGATCATTGAGGTTGAGTTTCAGAAGGGGTTTAGGATGAGTGTGATATATGTCCCATGGATCTAATTAGTATCCCCAGCAATTCGCTCAAATGACGATGAGTCAATTGAATCATGTATCTTAGGATTAGGTCCATAGATCCGAGGAAGGCTAAATGAATATAGTGGATCTAAATCAAAAAATTCATGATGAGGGATCGTCTACTGTATGAGGTATGGTCATAATCACATCAATGAATTATACTATATTATTTGATACTAGTGATTCCAATTCATTCATATATATAGAAATTAATACTGTAATGGATTTATTAGTCAATTTATAATCATATATTCTTTCCCATGATACACTAATGGGTAATAAATTAGACAGTAATTTAGTGATACTATGAGTATCATTTAGTCATTTCCTATTTTTTATATATGTGGAACATCATGATTCTGGAGATGATGAGATTCAACCTGATTCATGTCATGGGCTGGATGACTAGATTTTCAGCCCGCATTTATTTCTATCAAATATGGGTATTATTTAGATCACACATGGAAAAGAAGTTTGTGATGAATGGTGTGTGGGCTTCAAGAGTATTTTTATTGGGTCCTAACATGAGCCATCTTGGGATGATTGGGTCTTAGGTTTTAGGCTTGGATCTTTCAGTAGGGTCAGTAGGAACCCATTAATATTTCCATCCATTTATGGATCTCTATTAGGATATCTTTTCTAATGAATTCCCAGGTATAGCCCATAATAGAAGATTTCCCTTTTATATAGAACTCATTCTAGGTGCAAAAAAATTTGAATACCCACTTATCATATGTCGCTGACTGATTTGAAGGAGATCACATTATAGGGTGGGGATTTAGAACATAGGGGTTTTATTAGGTTGAGTACTTTACCTTGCAGATCGCCTATTATTTTTATTAAAAAATCAGATGGTAGACTTCAAATATATGTATATTACTATAAGATGAATTAGGTATACATGAAGAATATTTATCCTTTTAAGATGATCTATTATAAATTTGATAAATTTTGGGGATCCTAGTTTTTCCCCAAGATTAATCTCGAAACAGGATACAAACAGTTATAGGTTAGAGAGGAGGACATCTAGAATAAAAAAAATTAGGAGTAGGTATGTGATATACAAGCACTTGGTGATTCCATTTGGATCAAACAATGTATCAACAATATTCATTTTTCTCATGAAAAAAATATTCCACCTATAACATAATTTTTTTTTCATGATATACATTGATGATATCATCATTTGATCTCTTAACCCAAAGGAGAATTTCGTAAATATCAAGATATTAATGAGTATAATTTGAACACCTCATATTTATGACAAGATGTTAAAGTGTATTTTTTGGATTTAGTATGTGAAATTGTTGGGATATATGGATTATGAGACCATTATATCAGAGGAACCATAAAAAGTAGAAGTGGTTATGTATATGTCAAATACTTATAATGTGTTTTAGATCATGATCTTGATCAGTTTAGTAGAGTACTATAATCATTTTATACTTGTATTCTCAAATTTATCATCGCTGATGACTATTCTGACAAAGAAAATGGTGGAGTTTCAGTGGTTGGGAAAATATGAGTAGGCATTTGTTATGATAAATAAAAGGTTGACTACAACTCACATGTTTATTATTCTTGAGGCTGTGATTGGATATTCTATATATTAATAGAAATTGGGAGTTATTTTGGGGGTAATATTTGTAACACCCCAAGCTTACTCAGTACACTTCTCTTTCAATAATGCAATGTAATACATTGTACGCAAGTTCGAGATTCTAACACACCGCGACCAATCAAAGTATCTATTATGAATAGTAATACAAAATTTTTATAATTTTATAAATTTTATAATTCAAAATTTACTTCATTTTAATATTCAGAATATCAAAATTATCCTATGTTGAATTTTTTGTAATTTTATGAGAACTTCCAATTTTCTAAAAATAGAAAAAAACTACTTAAAGACAACTTTTTTAATCAAAATAATTTATAGTGATAAATTATACTATTTATTGGTTTTAAAGTATAATTAGAACATATTTTTACCATTTTATCCAATGGTGGTCATTATAATTAATTTCACTTTGAAAATGGACAAAAAACAATTGTCAATATTTTGATATATATTGTTTCTAAAAAACATGCTATTTGTAGTGACAATGGAAATTTATTATTAAATTAATTAATTAAACTTATATGTTTTGAATTTTAGACATCATTTTTGAATTAGTAATATCAAATACATCTTAGGGTGAATTTTTGGTATTTTTCTGAAAAACATCATTTTTTGATGAATAATGAAACTACTAAGTGGTAGTTAAAAAACAAATTTTCGTTTAAATGAAAATTTACCACTTCTATGAATTGAATTTAAAAAATCCGACATAAATTTTTTCATTATTAAGTAAAATGTGGTTCAATGGGATGAGAATAATTTTTGGTGGACAGTAACTTTTAAGTTTTATTAATCGCGATTAAAGGTAATTAGTGTAATTTAAGGTAAATATAATGTTATAATAATATGAAATTACCTTTGAACTTGTCCTACCCTTATTGGATGAGTCATGGAAGACCACAAAAATCCATGGGTCAACTTGGGGACTCTATGGAGCCACTGGGGTAAGAAAATGACATTAATAACTTTTTATTTAAAGTAAAAATAAAATTATCACAAACATGCATTGTTTTACTAAAACAATTTTTAAAAGGGGTTATAAAAGTTATATTTTCTACTAAAAATATCCATTGGAAGGTTAAAAATATTTCCTAAATCATGGTATTTTTTTATAATTTTTAGACATTAAATAAATTATGTTTTTTTAACACCATGATGATGCAGCGATTACCTCATTAATTAACGATTTAAATAAAATGAAAAGATAATGTAAAATATAAGACTTAAACTTTTCAAAAACCTATTGTATGAGTATATTTAGACCCATTATCACCTTATAATCGAAATATATAATTGTGAGACATTTGAAATCCGAAAATCACTTCATAATAATGTAACATTTCATGACTTTCAAAGAGTGCCCCTCCTCTTCTCTAATAAAAGGCCCCCACCTTTACCACCATATTCACACCATCAAATCCATTTGGCTCGGAAAAACTCTGCCAAAATAATCTCAAAACTTCCCTCTCTTACTCTTATAAGCCACACTTTTGGCATAAGTCTTCCCAAGGAAGCCTTTGGCTCAAATCAAAAAGAGTTACCCGATTTTAAGGTAATGTCTTCTCTTATGTTCTTTTGTTTTATTTTGCTTCTCCAACCCCTTAAACTCTTTTTATTCCTTTATTTTGTATCAAAAACAGTATATTCAATAGACTAGGATGTTTTTATGAGAAGGATTTTATTTACACTTACACACACATTCGTCTAATTGTTAAAGAACATACTGTTTCTGTGGGTGGCAAATAACTGCCTCACGAAACAATGATTGTTCAATCTTCTTTTAACACCTCTCATGGTGGCCATTATGATGAAAATGTTTCTATATATGATATATATTATGTTTTTTTCTTTATGATTTTTTATTCTTCATCTATGGCATACCTTTATAGTTTCCATTATGGGTAAATGCGATAATTTCATTTTTGGAAGTGCGGACTACCGCCCCCTCAAAGTGATTTGAATCGTTAATGCGATATGTGGGATGCATAAAGGATGGGGTAAATGATATTATATATTATATTATACTGGAATTATAATATACCTTTATATCATTATTATTTCATTCCATTAAATATGAAATAGAAATGAAAGTAGCGTTCATGTGTACGTACAGATTACCATCTCCATGAACGGTGCATTTCATTTCTTACCTCTAAATGTTATGTAATATTATAAATTCATTAATATAATGGATATATATGATATATATGATATCTAAATCATGAATATAATTCTGGATATAATGGATATTTTACCACATGAACAACTTGTAATTATAAGAAGTTTATTTTTGACTCAAGTAACAAAGATCGACAAAACGACCGTTATTAACTTAAATAATTACATAATGTTCATAACATGGTAATAAGTGATATAAAAGGAATAATTAACTTGAAAAAGGTTCTTAAGAAAGTAGAAGTTAACTCTAGTTTATTATTCCGGAGATTAAAGAAAGATCAAGTCAAGTCAGACACGAGGTAAGGGACTTCGTCTCAATCTCCTTTCATTGAGGCATATTTTGTTTTATACACAACTTTATTTTATACACTGTATAAACCCCTTTTAATCTTACGTTTATTCAAAAGGAATATTTTTTATACGAAGCGTTTTACTAAACAACAAAAGGGAATGTTTTTTGTCCTACATATGCGGAGACAACGACTTCTCCGCCGTCGTGACCATTATTTGAGTTTCAGCTTCCTCTAAAAGCCATAAATTTTTTTAAAAGAAAAATAAATACAAAGTTTTAATTTTCTTTTATTTTGGTATTGAAAATGGTTTTGATAATGTTTTAATTATATCAATGTGTTGTATTGATATATTGTGATTGAAATGGGGAAATGTTATGTTTATTTTATGCATGTTTTATGTGATATGATTATGTTATACTTTATGATATGTTTAAACCTGTTAATATGAGGAATGAATTGGAATTAATAAGTGACGGGTGGAGCCCTATATAGCACCTCGAGGCATCAATAGGTCTCATGAGACAAAATAGTGTCTTGGAACGAGGCCTTGAAAAAATCTTATTTGTAGTCTTGGCACGAGGCCTTGGCTACGTGGTTCTGATAGTTTGGCATTATGCATTATATCATTATGAAAGTGGTTATTGATATTTCTTGTGATTATTCGACTAGTAGAATATCCATGTGAATAAGTAAAAGGAATTATTTCATTTTATTTTTGCCATATTATGCTGAAGCTCATGTTTAAGAGGCTTTTGTTTTAGTTATACATTGCCTTAAATGTTTATGTTTATTTATGAAAGTTTCCGCTGTATGGTTATCCTTACTGATCATCTGAGCTCACCAATTTCTATGTTTTATTCTCCCAGGATGTGAAGAAATATTTTATGACTGACCTAAATAGATAGTCTGAATGGGATAGAAGTGTGGACTATGGAGACTATGTTATTGTGATTTTTCAATTTATGATGTAATGTAACATTTATGAGTGTATCGTGTGTTTCCAAGCCTACTAAACTAATCGGTCTTTCGAGACTTGATATTTTGTGATCCTGCCAATGTTATGGAATAATGCACCGATTATGGGTAATTGGGGTTAGGGCTTTATAGTTGGTATCATAGGTAGTTTAGTACTAACCTTGGATGCTAGATTTAGATAAACTCTAATTAGTGCACATAGCCCTATGATTGTCTTTGAGGATTAGTATAGATGAACTTCCTATAATTTTGGTATTATAGAGATTTTGTGAGTTTTCTAGGCAATACATCCCTGTATGGATACGATCAGGTAGAGGCGGCTCTGGCACAGATGTACCTAGGGTTAAAACCCGAAAACACCACTTTGAGCTAGACTCGAATGGGAACTGGTGCACGACAACTGGCATTGCTGCACTCTTGGTTACAACACTCCTGAGGGATATGCTTAGGATAATTCTCATTTTCTTTAAAAATAATTATGAAGTGTTTATGAGTATATACTTCCTCAAAGAAAACATTTTTATGATTGTGGATTATATCCTTAAACCGTTCAATTTACGTTAATCATTTTACAAGTTTGGTATTATTCATTGTAATACATAAACTGACCTAGTTTATGCCAATGTATAGAAATGGCGCCCAGTAGAAGGAATATGAACTCCAGCAATACGTATGATCCAAAGAGTAAGAAGGATCTTATATTTTATGGTATTAAGCCAACATTTATAAGGAAAATAATCTACCATGTATTCTCAACATATAAAGAAATAGTATCATGTGTTAATAAGATAAGTAAATAATTCCTTGAGTCCTATGGCTTTGAAGGGAAGTAAGAGAAGAAAAGGATGGAAGAGAGAAAGATGGATAAAGGGAAGAAGGAAAAAAAGAATTTTCCAATCTGTGATAACTGTGGAAATAAACAGCTTGGAAGTTTCCTGAAGGGAATGGAGTTTTTTATAAGTGTGGAGAAAAAGGACACCAAGTGCGTGACTACAATGGTAAGAAAAAGTTTTCAAATATATAATGCTTCATCTGTAATGAGTGGGGACACTATGAAAACCAATGTCCAAATCATCAGAGTATGCCCCAAATGATGCTATTGGATAATAATCAAGTTATGATAATACCACATATAAGGAGGAATGATTAGAGTTATTATGTTGTTATTAAAAAATTATGTCATTTGAGTGTTGTATCAATGATGTACTGGTTATAATAATTATGATGTATATAAGGATTGTACTATATTACTATTTCATTAAGGACTTGAGATTGTGTGGAACAATGAAAGGTGACTCAATAGCAGGTTAAAATTTTGGAAAATATATGGTTGAGAGAAAGATAAACCATAATATGGTTCTGATACAGAGATAGTGATTTTGGAATAATACATGATTGATTTGGATAAATTATATTGGATATTCTTGACTTCCTTTAAGCTGATTAATGATTTTTATACATTTTTGGATAGAAGGAGTATATCTAGTATTCTATAAGGAATAAGGGATCATGAATGTAATTAATAAGGATTTATGGTAATTCAGGATGTTGCAGTGTTTTAAAAGAATACATGATGAAGGTATTCACATGTTATTACACAGAAAAAATGATCTTCATTGTGTTTACCTTCCTTATAAAATTTGGACTGTGAGTTTAGACAGAGGTATTTTGGATAACTATAATGTTTGGAATGGACTAAGTTGAACTTTAAATAGTATTATTTAAGTTAAAAAAATTTCTTATGATTATTTTTCAAATATTATAATACTATAGTTTTAGGAAAAGGACAACCTGTGGGTCGGGGGATAACCCGTCGCGTCGGACAAAGCTGTAGGAATTTAACCCACAAGCATAGTGTGACAGGCCTTTATTACCTACCACTAGCCTACAGAAAGTACCTGGTTATTAAAAAATAGTTTTCCTAATCTAAATGGTATGTGTTAATATTTGTAACCTTGTACGATTAGGATAAATATAATATTTTTGAGTTCTATTACCTTTTGGAGTTAATGATGGGTTTTTGGTAAAAACTTAATAATGAATGAAAGTCTACATGACAAGTAAGTATATTTCCTTACGTTCTTTGTAAATCTCCTAAATAATTTCCTCAACTTTATGAAACGTTACTTAAAACAAAAACATTGTCGGTTAACTTTTCCAACTGGGGAATCAATGACCATTTAACCAATCAAAAGTTTTTGATTTTCTTGTAGTTAACTTTCTCCTAATCCTGTTTTCTACAACTCTCCATCAGACCTTGATGGTTTGTTTCTCCTCCATATCCATGTTTTCATAGAATCTTATTATGGGCTATCTTGGGTGACCTTTGTACTTCTCTTTATTTAATTTTAAGATATATTTATGTTAACCCTATTTCCGATGTGGGTTTTCTACAAAGGTATTTTCTATTTTCAACCTTTTATTTTCGAAGAACAATTTAAAATTACGAGGACACAATTTATTGAAGGAGGGGAGAATGTAACACCCCAAGCTTCCATAACACACTTCTCTTTCAATAATTCAATGGATTGCATTGTACACAAGTTCGAGATTCTAACACACCGTGACCAATCAAAGTATCCATCATGAACAGTAATACCCACTTTTTGAAATTTTATAAATTTTATAATTCAAAATTGACTTCATTTTTGTATTCGTAATATCGAAATTATCCTATGATGATTTTTTTGTAATTTTTTGAGAACTTCCAATTTTCTATGAATAGAAAAAATACTTAAAAACAAATTTTTTAATCAAAATAATTTATGGTGATAAATTATACTACTGAGTGGTTTTAAATTATAATTATAATATATTTTTACCATTTTATCAAATTGTAGTCATTATAATTAATTTCACTTTGAAATTCGACATAAACAATTGTCAATCTTTTGATATATATTGTTTCTTAAAAACACGCAATTTGTTGTGACAGCGGGAATAAATTATTAAATTAATTAATTCAACTTATATGTTTCGAATTTTAGACATCATTTTTGAATTAGGAATATCAAATATAGCTCAGGGTGAATTTTTGGTATTTTTCGGAAAAACATCAATTTTTGATGAATAGTGATACCACTAAGTGGTAGTCAAAAAACTAATTTTGCTTTTAAATGTGACTTTACCACTTCTTTGAATTGAATTTAAAAAATATGACATACATGGTTTTCATTAGTAAGTAAAATTTTGTTCAATGGGATGAAAATAATTTTTGGTGATTAGTAACTTTTAAGTTTTGTTAATCATGATTAAAGGTAGTTAGTGTAATTTAAGGTAAATATAATGTTATAATAATATGAAATTACCTTTACACTTGTCCGAACCTTATTGTATGATTCATGGACGACCAAGAAAATCCATGGGTCAACTTGGGGACCCCATGGAGCCACTTGGGTATGAAAATGACATTAATAACTTTTTATTTAAAGTAAAAATAAAATTGTCACAGACATTCATTGTTTTACTAAAACAATTTTTACAAGGGGTTATACAAGTTATATTTTCTACTATAAATATCCATTAGAAATCGGAATATATTTCCAACATCATGGTATTTTCTTTATAATTTTTTGACATTAAATAAATTATTTTTTTTATAACACCATGATGATGCAGTGATTACCTCATTAATTAACGATTTAAATAAAATGAAACGATAATATAAAATATAAGAATTAAACTTGTAAAAAACCTATTGGATGAGTATATTTCGAACCCTTATCACCTTATCCTCGAAATATATAATTGTGGGACCTTTGAAATCATAAAATCACGTCATAATAATGTAACATTTCATGACTTTCCAAGAGTGCCCCTCCTCTCATCTTATAAAAGGCCCCAACCTCTACCACATTATTCACACCTTCAAAGCCATTTGGCTCGGCCAAACTCTACCTAAATACTCTCTCAAATTCCCTATCTTACTCCTAGAAGCCTCACTTTGGGCAGAAGTCTTCCCAAGGAAGCCTTTGGCTCAAATCAAAAAGAGTTACCCGATTTTAAGGTAATGTCTTCTCTTATGTTCTTTTGTTTTATTTTGCTTCTCCAACCCCTTAAAATCTTTTTATTCATTTATTTTTTAACAACAACAGTATATTCAATATACTAGGATGTTTTTATAAGAAGTATTTGATTTAAAATTACACATACCTTTGTCTAATGGTTAAAGAACATACTGTTTCTATGTGTGGCGAATTACTGCCTCACGAAATGATGATTGTTCAATCTTCTTTTAACACCTCTTATGGTGGCCATTATGATGACACTATTTCTATATATGATATATAATTTGTTTATTTTTTTATTCCTCTATATTTATCATTTATGGCATACCTTTATTGTTTCCATTATGGGTAAATGCGATAATTTCATTTTAGGAACTACGGACTACCGCCCCCTCAAAGTGATTTGAATCGTTAATTCCATATGTGGGATGTATGAAGGATAGAGTAAATAATATTATATATGATATTATACTGGAATTATCATATAACTTTATATCATTATGATTTCATTCCATTAAATATGAAATATAAATGAAAGTAGCGTTCATGCGTACGTACGGATTACCGTCTCCATGAACGGTGCATTTCATTTCATACCTCTAAATGTTATGTAATATTATAAATGCATTTATATACTGGATATATATGATATATATGATATCTAAATCATGAATATAATTATGTATATAATGGATATTTTACCAATGATCAATTTGTAATTATAAGAAGTTTATTTTTGACTCAAGTATCGAAGATCGACAAAACGACCGTTATTAACTTATAAAATTACATAATGTTCATAACATGGTAATAAGTGATATAAAAGGAATAATGAACTTGAATAAGGTTATTAACAAATTATAAGTTAACTCTAGTTTATTATTTAGGAGATTGAAGAAAGATCAAGTCAAGTCGGACATGAGGTAAGGGACTTCGTCTCAATCTCGTTTCATTGAGCAATATTTTGTTTTATACACAACTTTATTTTATATGGTGTATAAACCCCTTTGAATATTATGTTTGTTCAAAAGGAATCTTTTTTTATATGAAGCATTTTAATAAATGACAAAAGGGAATGTTTTTTTGTCATACGTAAGTGGTGACAACGACTTCTCCGCCATCGTGACCATTATTTGAGTTTCACCTTCTTCTATAAGCCATAACTTTATTTAAATTAAAAATAAATACAAAGTTTTAATTTTCTTTTATTTTGGTATTGAAAATGTTTTTGATAATGTTTTTATTATATCAATGTGTTGTATTGATATCATGTGATTGAAATGTGGAAATGTGATGTTTCCTTTATGCATGTTTTATGTGATACGATTATGTTATGGTTTATGATATGTTTAAACCTATTCATATGTGGAATGCATTGGACTTAATAAGTGATGGTTGGAGCCCTCTATAGCTCCTCAATGTATCGGTAGGTCTCATAAGACAAACTAGGGTCTTGGAATGAGGCCTTGAAAAAATCTTATTTGTAGTCTTGGCACGAGGCCTTGGATACGTGGTTATGATAGTCTGGAATTACGCATTCCATCATTATGAAAGTGGTTATTGATATTGCATGTGATTATTCGACTAGTAGAATATCCATGTGAATAAGTAAATGGAATTATTTCATTTTATTTTTTCCATATTATTCTGAAGTTCAAGTTTAAAAGAATTTTTTTTAGTTATACATTGCCTTAAATGTTTATGTTTATTTATAAAAGTTTCTGCTGTATTGTTATCCTTACTGAGTATCTGAGATCACCCCTTTCTATCTTTTATTTTCCCAGGATGTGAAGAAATATTTTATGACTGACCTAAAGGGATAGTCTGAAAGGGATAGAAGTGTGGACTATGGAGACTATGTTATTGTGATTTTTCACTTTATGATGTAATGTAACATTTATGAATGTATCTAGTGTTTCCAAGGATACTAAACTAAACGTTATTTCGACACATGAGCTTTTGTGGTCAAGCCAAAGTTATGCAATAATTCACCGACTCTGGGTAACTGGGGTCGGGGCGTTACAATATTGATGCAGATGTATCATGATATAGATTATGGTCTATATCATCTATGAACCCATGAGCATAACAATCATACCCATGAATTAAAACCATTAGTAATGGTCAATGATTTTAAGTGTTGATGACTTTATCTCTTTGGTGATAGGTTTATTGATTACATTGAACATGAGATAATTCACTATATCGTCACATTGTGGGACTTGAATTTGAGGTAGATCAGCAGGGTAGAGTGCCTATAGACATTTTAATTTGTGCTGTCCTATTCACTAGGTAAAGTTAACATCATTGAAGATGCTCTGAGTGGTTTGATGTAGCTACTTTAATAGCTTGGTGAATAAACTTTAGAGGAATACATTCTCATGATGTGATTTTTATCTGACGGGAGGATAAATTATTTACAAGATTAGGGATGGATGGAATTTTCCCCATTAGTAATCACATCTTCTTTAGTAGATTGCGTGATGGATAATAAGAACTATAACCCATAGTTTTTTGTGATGTGGGGAAAACTATTAGGTGGTGTCCCAATACATGGGTGGTCATTAGACAACAATGATGTGATCCTATTATATGAGATTATTGTCATCCCTACTTCATTTAGGGAAGAGATGGTGAAATACTTATATACCTATAAGTGTGTATTTAATCCTAGAGAAAAACATTTGTACCATGACCATATGAGGTAGTTCTAGTGTCTATGCATGAAGTAGGACATTACTGGATTTGTTTCCTAATTACTTACCTATCAGATTATAAAAGAGAATCACCAATATCATTTTGGTTAACTCTATCAACTTTCTATGCCAATGTGGATGATGGAGTACATCATAGTGGTACCCAATATCCATAAAGGTTATGATTTTTTTTGTGATTATATATTGAATAATGATGGTTTCCCTTTTAAAATTGATATGTTTAACTTACTCAGTGGATAAGTTGGAAAAACTACTTTTTTTGTGAGATTTTATGCATTCAGGGAGTCACCTTGATCATTTTATCAAACAATGAACCAAATTTTACAATATGGTTTAATTCTGGCTTGTAGAAGTCCTTAGGGACTCATCCAAGATTGAGAAGAGTGTATTATACCTATAGAGACAAAAAATATGAGAAAACGATTCATGTTTTTGAGTATTTTCATCGGTAATATGTTTTAAGTTTTAGAGGATCTTGGGACGATCACTAAGGATTGGTTGAGTTCACATATAATAATAGTTACCTAGATTCAATACATATGGAACATTCTAAAGCTTTTTATGGTTGTTCTTATCATTCACATATTTTTTGGATTGAGGCTGGTGATGTAGCTATTATAGGGTCCTATATGGTACAAGAGACCTCTAAGGGTGTTCTGTTGATTTAATAGAGTTTTATTATATCTCAGAGTAGGAATAGGTCTAATGTCGACCACATGAGGTGAACTATGAAGATTTATATAGGGAATCATGTGTTTTTTCTGAGTGTGATGCCATATTTAAGCCACCGATCTTTGATAAAGCAAGGAAATATAGTACCACATTTTATTGATCCTCCAATATCACCAAATGAATTTGAACAATGGTTTTCACTAAGGATATTTATTCTCGCTACCGAGGTCCCCATGATGTGTTTCTTGTGTTTCGAATCTAGAGGTATACAGACGATCCTTCACATGCTATAGAATTCGAGGATGTAGAGTTAAACTTGAGCATCATTCATGGAGTTCCTATTGTAGTTCATAGAATATAGTGAGAATGTTTTACCGATGAAGATTGTGCCACTGGTCTAGATATCTAAAAGGAAGGATGGGTCCATGAGGAAACACAAGATAGGGAGTCTGACATTTGGGTGTAATGGGATGAGTTATTCAAGGTGAAATAGAGATATACTTATTAAAGAAGATAAATCACTATAGGAAAATAATTTTAACTCCCTTATCTTAGGTGGTTAGGTTTATATAAGAATTAGAATGAGTTAATTGATGTTTTAGACCTCATACTAGTTCAATATTAGGTTTCTAATTCTTCGGTGAGTATTATAAATATTTTTGAATATTAGTGTGGGTTTTGGAGATCACACTATCCAAAAAATACAACACCAAACCATTATGAAAGATGTTTTTGAAAAAGTTTGTATCTTTGTAAAACAAGGAAGGGGGAAAAAGGCTTGGACAAGCATTGAAAAGCTATTGTTCATGGGAGGATCAGATATAGGATATGGCTTGAGTGACCCTAACATTCCCATTTTTGAGGGCGTGGTGATGTTAAGGTGACATTGGAATGGGAAGGGTGTCCTAGAATAAATTGTTTTAGGATAAATGTTCAAGATAATCACAACAAAGACTAGGTCTTGGTGTAGAGAAGGATGATGTCCGTGTTTCCTTGTAACAGCTGATACAATCACCATGAAATGACCTGACCCACCATTTCGCACCTTTCCATCAAAATATTAGGCCACCATAAACCCAATCCCACTTATATAACTAGGGTATGGAGATAAGTGTAAAAAAGAATAACTAAAATGCGAGACCTTTTCTTTAGAACCTACAGACATGCACCCAAACATCTCTATATAGAAGTGAAAATAAGTAAAAATAAAAGACAATAACATTCAGGGTAAAAATCATGAATTTAATAAACTCTATGAAAGAATCTATAACATAAAATAATCTAAAAATTAAAGTGAAAAAATACATGCCCAACTATAAAATATGTCCCAACCTAGAAGTGAATGGAAAATAAAGAAAGCTGATAGAGTCTAACTCCTGATCTACAAGCCCAAAAATCATATGTGTACTATGCACCTGAGTATCCCAATGATCCTATGAAATTACCAACTACCTATAAATAATCCCCATAATACAAGATATTTGTGGGTAAATCCAATGCTAGGGGGAGTATATACATACCCAGTATGATGCACAAAAAACTATAGAGGGAGAAATATAAGACATGATAGAATTAGTCAGCTCAACCCATGGAATGAGGGAATGAAAACCCATATATATATATACATATATATATACATATATATACATATATATACATATTCTCTTTAAAAAAACCCATAGGAGAGATAAAATGGTTCTCTGTCTCATAGAGCAACCTAGGATGATGCGCCTACCTACAACTTTAATGGTACATCATCGAGGACCAACATATCATGTGTCTATATAAATAATTCAAGAGGAGGGATCTAGCATCTCCACTAATCAACATCCCAAGGAAGAATAATATTCAAAATATAGAGTACACACACCTTGGTATTGTAAATAAGTACCATCTCTACGTATATGCATATAATATGGGGGACCTATTCCTTGGTATGATAGGTGAATTCCATTTATATAGACAGAGGACCCATGCACTGGTGCGACATGGTAGTACCACCTCTATATCTATAAAATGATTATGGAGGACCCATTATTTAGTGAAATAGAGGAGTACCATCTCCATGTATATAGGACTGCTACCCTAGTGTGATAGGGGAGTTCCGTCTTTGTATCCATACAACTAGTATGGAGGACCCACACCCTTTTTTGACTAGGGAGTATTTTCCCAGTGGATAGAAGACCCATGCCCTAGTACGAGAGGGTTGTTCCACCTATATATATATATACATTGAATATGAAGGACCCATGATCTGGTGTGATAAGATATTACTATCTCCATTGATAGAGGACCCATTCTCTGGTGTGATAGGGGAGTGCCACCTCTGTATCTATACAATGAGTATGGAGAACCCCAGACCTTGTGTGGAAGGGCAGTACACACTCAGTAGATAGTGGACCCACTCTTTAGTTTGTTAGGAGAATGATTTATATGTATATATACGATGAGTAGAGAGGATATTATATTTTGCGAGTTTGGGGGAGTATCGAATTTATGGATAGACGACTCATGACTTGGTGAAATAGGGGAGTGTCACCATGATATATAAACTCTTTAATGATCCTACACAATCACTGTCATCCTCATGCATTGCCAAATGATTATTCACACAAATAAATTCTTAAATCATATCTCAAAAGATACTGTGAATTTTAACATCATGTTAAATTCATAAAAACACTAAGAATAAGCTACTAATTGGCTAAAATACAAGTCAAAACAAATGAGATATAAGAGGTAGAAAATTCAAAAGGAGGTAGACGATGTGTATGGGGGTCCACATTTCATGTGACCTCACTTTAAATCCAAGTTGTGTCCTCTCCAACATTAAGATCATTGGATATGTAGTAATACATGTTGTGTAAGGGCACTATACACTATGTCTCGGCCACCCAGGGAAGAGTTGAGTTCTCCTATCCATGCCTATACCTGTGAATCCATTCCCATGTACTTGGCTATGTACCTGGAAGTCCCTATGTATTGGCCCATGCCTGTGTACTCCTAGATTAAATTATGTGTCCTACCATATGAGGTCTTAATAGTGTATAGTCATAACACAACCTATCTTACTATGGAGTTCCACATGGCGTGTGTTCCTTATCTTTTTCATAAAACCATAACGACCACTATTGGGTGACTACACGACATGTGTTCATCATAGTACACACCGTGTAGTTGAAAATATTAAAAAATACTAGATCTATGATAAATCATTGAAATATATTACTCCCATATCTAAATCCACTTGATTCTACTTTGAATGTTTCTGAAATGTGGATAAAGAAATTAGAAATCAGTTTCCAAGCCTCCGGTGGCTAGAAATCACAATCTAGCCACCTGTGGGAATCATTTAGCATGTCCCGCACACCAACCATGAAAATTACATATCTTCATTGTATATGATATCCATGAATCCTTAAATGATACATGTAATGCATCTCATTATATCCAAAATCACAAATTAGATCATTGTGTGAACATCCACCATGAGTTCGCAGGTCCGATCAGGGTCAGAACTACTAGGAAATGTCAACATTCAACCGCATAGCCCAATGATGAATAAGATATGGGGGAAACACAGAATAAAATAGGTCATAAACAATTTTATAATATTTCTTGGAAAATAATCACATATCAGGGTTATTCTTGGGGATAAACATGGAATAATCAAGAATAAATTGAGTAAATAATTTAATTTGATAGATGAGCTCATGAAAAGGATTAAATTAATCACAGATCAAAGAATAGCATATAAGAACATGATCGTTATTTTAAAAAAGGGTAAAAAACAAAATTGATGATCCCTAACTCATGATTGGATTAGTTATTGGTTAAAACATGTTTTCTAGTCATGAGGATGATTTACTCCATTTGCTGTCTGACAATTCACCTTGATCCGATTACTAATCATCGTCTGATCTTGATTCGACGATGAATTTCATAACATCCTCATAAAAAACTCACAGGGTTATGATACTAAATATAGAGAAATTTCATAATTAAATATTTATATTGGATTAGATTTTGGTGACTCAAATTAAAATATATAAAATAATTATTTATTTTAATTTAAATGCACTTTCCAATGGGTTCTTAATCTAAAAATTCAATGTCTACCAAATTTAGGTAACTCCTAGGGTAAAGCCCACACTTTTGATTAAACAATGGTATCAAATTTTAAATCAAGAATATATTCCAGATAATTTACATTTTATTTTAAAAAGTGTGCTTGTGTGATATAAAATATATTTATTATTTTTGTAAAATTAATTTTGAGATCCCCAGGCCTCAAAATTGTGCCCCATATTAGTGTAAGACTGTAAAAATATTTCTTATTATATTTAAAACTCTTATAAGGTATAAATTGAGACTCTATATTATTCCATCCATTAATTATTTTCATCCATGAAAAGAAAAAACAAAAAAAATATTTTGGATACTGATTCTGCATCTGGCTCTCCTGCTCCTAGGAGATCTCATACGTGTTCCCATTTTTTGACTTCACATGAACTATGGGAATGATCCTTCGACACATGATCTTATCCTACCAATATTCAATAGACACTAGGTACTCCATGAAGGTGGATTATTCATCAATGTTTAGTTCACCCCAGTCAATAATTTGTGTAGGATCATGCAATTATCTGTTCAGTTGCAACACATGGATGAAATAATGCAACTGCTCCAACCCTGGGGGTAAGGTGTGGAAGTAATAAACCCCACCAACCATCTACAGGATCTCAAATAGCCTGATGATCCTCATGGATAACATAAATTATTTTTGAATCTCCACGAAACTCATCGTAGTGATACTCTTAGGAAAACATGGTCTCCCTACTCAAAATCCAAGCACCTACAAGGATGATTTTCATAAGATTTATTTTTTCCATAAACAGTTCTCATTTTCTCACATATCACCTATTCCTTCTCCATATTTTCCTATACCATCTATGGCATAACAAGAGATTACATTCTAATCTCAATCTAGTATAAATGAGACCTGTACAGTCTCCCATACATATCCCCTAAAGATTTCATACTGATGGTAGAGTGATTGCTATTAATATATGTAAACTGTACCAAAGGGAAGTGATCGTCCCTGGTCTAACCAAATTCTAACACACAATCCCTCAACATATCCTCCCAAAATCAGGTAATGTGCTCAGTTTTTGTATCCATCTAGGGGTGAAAATTTTTAGTGATACTCAACTGGGTCCTGAATTCCTCCTACTAGCCTCCCCAAAACCATGATGTGAACCACACATCACAGTCAAATAAGATCACCAAGGTAACCCCATTAAGGTGTATGTTCTCTTCCATATACAACTACCCCAAACTATATACTCAAATATACTCCCCGAAGGTAAGAAAGTTAACCAACTTGCTATGTCCATCAACTATAACCCATATGGAATCATGGCCGCTCACTATCTGTGTATGCCCTGTAAAAAATTTCCTGGATATTCCATACCATTTACACTTTGGGATATTAAGAGGCTATAAATAATATTCTAGAACCTAGTGCTCGACCTTCACCTACTAACATGTGATACACTGAGAGATGAACTATACAATTTTCCACCTCACTCCATCCCCCTAAAATTTACACTGACGGTCCTTGTACATATTCCCCACCCCAAGATATATAACCAAAGAAGAAGTGCGAAAATCCCTCATCACCTCCTCTCACAATGTGAATGGAACCTCCATATTTCCCTAGAAACGGATGACATGATTAACTCCTTCATATAATCCTTATGGTGAATCATATGAGAATATATGGTCACATATGACCTTAGAGTTTTTGTCTCCCAAAATAGATTCCTTTAGATACTAGAGAAATGGAGGTATCAACACCATCGACTAATGATAAGTTTCTCCCCAGACCGACACCATGGTTAGCTACAAGGAATCTAATTACTCAGACACCTCCTCTACCAGATGAGAATGAGACTTCTTAATGATGGTATATTCCAACACATTTACCTTCCCAAGTGTATAGACTATCCCAAAGTCTTAAACCCACTGGAACCCTAAAAAGAACCTCTAAATTAGGATTAGTCTCTATACATGAAGACATACCTGGGATTCTAATATTATGAGTAAACAAAAATGTTGTCTCCTAGATGATATTTCCTTCACATCCCCAGAGAAAATAATTTGGCTACCAACTCTAGGTCATGAGTCCAATAGTTTTTCTTTAGGGGTGTCAACTTCCTCAACCCATATGAAATAAATACCTGCCTCTATAGTAATACAAAACCAATACCGGCTCCAGATGCATCACAAAACACTAAACAATCCATACACCCCTTATAGTCTCCAAATAGGATCACTAGTTAGCCATTTCATTAACTCCTCAAAGTCTCTGTTACATTTTCTAATCCAAGTAAATGACCACACTTTCCATATAAGGGTGTTAAAATGGGCTAAAAACCTGGATATGTCTTCAAAAAACATGTTGTATCACCCCTAAAAGTGAAGAAAACCCCAAACATCTAACACAATATTAGGTGGATCCCAAGAAATGACTGCATCAATATCCACTGAGTCCATATCTAGTCCATGCTCATAAATGAAATTCCCTAGAAATTGATTCTCATGGATCCAAAATTTCAACTTTAAGATTTTATCATAATGTTGGTGACCCTGATGTGTGTGTGGGACTATCCTCAAGTACTAATCATGCTCATCATCTGTCATAGAGTAGAGGAGTATGTCATCAATGAAAATAACCATTAATTAGTACAAGAATGGCTGGAATATATTTTTAATGAAATCTATAAACATACCAGGAACATTCAACAAATATAATGACATCACTCGGAACTCATAATTTTTGTAGAGACATTGTAATTATTACTTTCGAATATCATCCTCAAGAACACTGAACTGGTGGTAGTCAAACATGATATCAGTCTTAGAGAACCATATCATGCCTAAAAAAAATTATGTAGGTCATGAATTCTTGGAATGTAGTAATTCTTATTTATCATGTCCTTATTTAGGTGGGGGAAGTCAAAAAAATCCACAAGCTCCTATCCACCTTTTTGCCAAAAAATTCGGGGCTATCTAGGGGACACAATGGACCTGACAAAACCCTTCTCTCCAAGCTACTCAACTAAACCCTTTTCTCCCATTTCTTTCTTGGAGCCACCCAATATGCCATAAAATATATTAGAGTTATCCTAGGGTATAATTTGATGAAAAAATCTGTCTCCTGACTCAATGGTTGTTTTGATATATCATAGGGGGGAAAGTACATATAATCCTCCATGATTAAAGGATCAAAAATTCTTGAAGATCCCAATGTTCTTGGGGATAACCATTACAACTAGTGGGTGATGTGTTGTATCTTCCTACTCAAATGACCCACTTACTATGCCATGAGATCTCTCCCACCCACAAAGGATAATCTCGTTCCCTTTTTTTGAAGAAATTGGAATCATCTTTTGTGATAGATAATCTAGGATCAAAAAAATGAAAAACCCATACATTTTCAATATTTGGTCATAATTTGTCATCATGATGACCAATAATCCCCATGAGAAACTTTATCCACCAATCAATAGCTCACATTGCTGGAAGATATGCAATATCAAGGTATAATTCCCTATAGAAACTTCAAGCTAGAGTTATTGGGATAAATTATAAACTTGGATCTATAGATCTCATACCAGAGGTAATTAAATGAATAAATGAATAGAACATATGTCTAATAGTATTAAAGAAAGATGATAATAATCAGATATCATACCTATAATCATCTATTGATATTTTAGGTCATACGCCTCAATAGACTGCAGCTTTCCACTCCCTTGACCGCCAACTCCCAAAGCTTGATGTGGGCCCCTAGGGGTGTTGGTGAGGGATGTATCTAATGATATCATCCTTTTCCACTATACCTTCTCTCATGATCTATGAATAATTCTCTGATAGCATTTCCTCCCTAGGGGCCACCCTTTCCATGCCTAGGAGAACCCTTATCATAGTGTTGCTTCTAACATGGAGGTCCATCCACTTTCTTCCTACCCCCATCACATCCGGTTGGGAAATCACGTATCATGTGGCCTATCCAATCACATGCATAGAATATCCACTCTCTGGGATGGTTTGGTCCTATGCATTGTTTGTAATCCACATGACTCTATGCATGAGTTCGATCATTGGTACACCCCCATACCTCAACGCCTATCATATGCTAGCTACTATAAAAGTCTCATAACTGAGATGCCTACTGATGGCACCATATGCATCACATACCTCAGATAATAAGTTCTCCATCATCATTTCCCAATCCAACACACCTACTCATGTGAGAATCTATAGGGGTACCACATGGGCATGAATGTTTCTACTGATACCCTCCTAGAACATTCATGCCTTAAAGTAACCATATAGAATTATGAAAAGGGAGAAATTCATTAGGTCATTGATCCTCAAAAAATACTGAGAAATATTCATCCCAACATACTTCATCTCATAAATATCTTGAATCAAAATTGAGTTCAAGTGTGGGGGGTAATACTCCTCAAGAAATAACTTCTGGAAGTCAAACTATGAGAGTGGAAACTCATCCTATATTAGAGTGTCTAGATTCTTCCAGCACCTAACTAATCTAGAAAACTGGATAGCTACTAGTCTAACCATGTTATTAGTTGGGGTTTATACAAATCTAGAAACATATATCACCACAAAAAGATAGTCCTCCAATGTGTAGGGATATGGGTCACTACAGAACATCAGTGACCTCTAGCTCTATAACTCGTAGAGTTATCAAACCCTTCAAAGATACTTATCATTATCTATTGGTATAATCTATTGCTCAATAGGTTGGGGTTATGCTAATAGTCCACCTAGTGGAGAGATCTTGTGTGATGACCCTTAAACTGATGCCTGATGACTCATTAGATCATAATCATGATCTTGAATTGGTAATCCAACTGATTTTTATGGGGTAATCTAAAAAATGAATCAAGATGTTCCATGGTTATATGAACATATATATATGGAGATATGAACTAATAAGGTCATTAAAAGGGCTCAATACTATATATCTCATGTACCATTGTTCCATGAAACCAATTTTTAGGTATTATGTGTTGATAGAAGGTAATCTGATTCATATTGGATGGATATGTTTGCTTCCATTCCATTAGTGGGATCCCAGGACTGAAAACTGCACTTGAGTCACATTAAATCCATTGCCCAAAATACCAATAAAAGCTTATGAGGGGATGAAAATCCACCCACCATATAATGGTTGAGCCTCCATTAGATACCAATAAATGTTGAACCAACCCCCTGGGACCCACATGTCCTGCTAAAGACTATGATTCTACAACCCCAATCTTACCTCCATAGTCCAGTGTCTTGCGACAAGCACCGAAATGCATAACTAAAATTGGAAGTGTTTTCATAACTACCTATATAAATTAACTTGACCATCTCCATGTAAAAATATAGAAAAATAAAAACAAAATATAGTAATTTCTTGAGTAAAAACCACAATTTTAATAACCAATAGGGAAAGAAAGAGAGTAAAAGAACATAATATGAAATGTAAATGATAAATATAATTCCCAACTAGAAAATATTTAGAAACATGGAAATAATTAGAAATGAAATAAACCCAAGAGAGCCCCACTCACACACTATATGTGGAATATGCATATGAGCATCGCTATGCTCCTATAATATAACCATTGACCTGTCCTTCATCTTCATAAGACACAAAAAATTTGGTAAAAACCCATGGAAGGGTGAGTATATACATACCCAGTAGGATGCCTCAAAAACTGAAAATGGAGAAGTAGTATACTTGATAGAAGTAGTCATATTAAACCAAATAAATTGAAAAAAAACCCTATATATATACATGGATAATGATATATATATGATCTTAAAAGAAATCTAGATCATCGATAAAGGTGAATTCTATCTCACAGTTCAATATAGGATGATGAGTCTTCTTGTAGCTTCAAAGGTCAATCATCGATGGCCAGTATCTCTTGTTTATATTCGAAGAAGTATAGAAAGGGATATCACCTCATCACTACTCCACAACACTTAGAAGTATAATCTCTATAAGAGATAGGACCCAAGCTCTGGTATTAGTGGTATGTACCATATCGATATCTATTAAAATAATATGGATTAATCACACCCTAGTACAACATGTTATTACCTTCTACATAGATAGAGGGCATATAAATTGGTACGATTAGGGAGTACCGTATCTATGGATAGAGGACCCTCTCCCAAGTATGACAGGGGAGTGACACCTCCACATCTATAAAGTGAGTATGGAGGACACAACCCCATGTACGGAATGACATTAATATATCCATGGATAGAGGACCCATGCCCTGGTGAGACCGGGAAGTGCCTCCCCTATTTATTTATAACCATCATGGAGAAGCTTTGCTCAGATGTGACAGGGGAGTACCATATCCATGGATAGATATACCACATCCTGGGGAGACAGGGGTGTGCTACCTCTATATCTATACAATGGGCATGGATAACCCACACGCTAGTGTAATAGGGGAGTTCCACCTATGTATCTATACAATTATAGTGAAGTATCTTATACCTGGTGAAATAGGGGAGTACCATATCTATGGATAGAGGACCCACAACCTTGTGTGATAGGAGAGTTTCACCTCAATATCTAAATTCTTTGATGGTCATTCCAGATCACTGTAATCATCAAGCCACATATAAGGATGTTTCACAATCATAACATCTTACATCATAATAAAAAATCCACTAAGAAGGACACCATCAAATTCTACATGAAAAAAACACTCAGGATAAGCTATTTGGGGGATAAAATCCGAGTCAAAACAAGGGATATAAGATATTTAGAGGTATTAAAGGGATGTACATGATGTTTAAGGGGGTCCACATGGCTTGCGACCCCATCCATCCTCCTACACGTGTCCTCTCCAACACAGAGATCATTGGATATACAGTACTATGTAGTGTATTAGAGTACTACATGTCATGTATCAGCCTCCCAAAGCTGATTTGTGTGCCCCTAGCCATTATCATGCCCATCTGGATGGGTTTATGTACTTGCCTATATACCTGCCCTTGCCTTTGAACCATCCCATTCTCATATAATACTAGAGTAAATGGTGTGTCCTCCTGTGTGAGGTCTATGGAATGTGGAGATGTCAAATGTCCTGGCTTCCCGGGGAGGCTCACACAGTGTGTGGCATAGCCTAATTGCATGATCCTTATATTTTCCCCCAAACCCTAACCTCTATTGCTGGGTGAATACAAAATATGTGTTTATCCCATTACACACCGTATAGTTAAGATTTTTTTAGATCACCAGATCAATAATGTGGCTTCTAGATACACAAATCCTACCACTAGATCCACCATATTCATCCTTGAATATTATAAAAAGAAGGATAACGATTCTGATGACTGATTTCATGGCCTCTAGTGGATAGAAATAAGAATCCAACCACCTATGGGTATCTTGTAGCATATCTCTCAAGCCATATTTTCCACTGCTATCTCCTCCTTGGATCCATAGTCCATGAATCCATCACCGCTACCAAAAATCCATCCTGATATGTCTGCAAAACATTGATCTAATAATTTTCCCATTTACACCATAAATTCAAAGGTCCAATCACATTTGGACCCAGTTGATAATTTCAAACCATAGCCCCATACCCTAACATAGAAGAACATGAATAAAATATTTATGAAAGATAAAAGAAAAAGGTGCATCCATTTTTAGCTAGAAATTCCTTTCCAATGACCAGATACCATGGATTTACGGGGTTAGAAACATAGAATAATCAACAAAAAATTGAATAAATACTTTAATTTGATACTTGGGCTCATGAAAATATTTATATTAATCATAGATTAAGTCAAAGCATATTAGAACATACTAAATCTGTTAATCAAGGGATGAAACCACAATTGAAAGTATTACATCAATATTGGATCAATAATTGTGAAGAACACATTTTACATACATAATGATGATTAGATGCATGTCTTACCTATCAATTCACCTTGATCTGATCACCATCCATCATCTATTCTTAATCCACCACGGAATATAAGCCGAACTCCTCTCAAAAAACTACTAGGGTTATAAGACCTAGAGAAATTTCATAATAACATATCTATGGGGGATTAAATTTAGGTTATTTATTTTAAATAAATGAATTAACCATTTTTTTATTTTCACACACATACACCAATAGATTCCTTATCCAAACATCAAGTGTGGACCATCAATAGGTCACACCTTGGGTAAAACATGTACTCTGGATTCAACTATGGTCTCAAATTTTTGATATGGGACTTATTTTAAGAGATATCTTACTATATTTGAAAAACTACCTATAGGTGATATAAAATATATTTATTATTTTTATTGAATTAATTATGGGCTCAAAGGGAGTCATAAACATGCGCCATTTAAACACATGGCTCTAAAAACATTTCTTAGTATATATAAATGCATTACTTGGAAAAAAAATTCTATTCACAACTTATCCCCAAAATATACATCATTTTTCCATGTTTAGTATTTAATCCTTGTTTGATCATTATGAGGGAGTGATTAATACCATTTTAAACTATTTTCCCTCAATTAAAACTTTATATTATTTATCCATTTTGATGAATTATGGTTTTTGGGAGTTTTTTTAGAGAGGTCTATTTGGTACTATACTTTTCTTCTGGTCTGAATTTTCTTTATTTTTTGGAAATGTATTTCATTCCCTTTGATTAATATAAGGGATCAATTTTTCACCACTTTTTGGTACTTTTGGTTCTGGATGTTTTAGTGGAGAGTTCTATATATTTTCTAGAGAATTTTTTGTGTTATTTAGTATCTTGGTGGTGGAATTAATTGAAAATTTATCTTAAAGTCTTTGGTGTGAGATTATTTGATGAATAATTTCTTGGTGATACTAGATGTTTATTTTTAATATATTAAGATATGATATTCCTTTCCATTTTAGGACCTTGTACACACTTTTTTCCATGAGATGATTCTTATATTGACATAGCTTGTGTGACTATGTTTTTTTGTGATATCATGTGAGTGAATGTGTAGTCCATGAGAGCCATATTTGAATTTTTTTCCATGAGTATTCTTATGTATCCATTAATCCATGTTTTATTTTGAACACATGTTCTTATATGATTTTATGATTCTCTTGATGTCATTCTACATTCTGCCTTTTTATGCCCTACCCAATTTGGTGAATTTTCCATGAATTTGGTGGTATTTCCTTTTGTATTTGAAATAGGTGGACCATAATTATATGGTTATCCCTTATATGGGAGGGGGTGCATGATAGGGAGTGATGATGATGGAAACGTACACATGGTTTGCACATGGTGACCTTCTAGGCTGACCCATGATAATATATGTTCACTTGATGTTGTGACGGTACTAAGTGACATGTTCAATTTAGATCTTGTGGCCTTACCTCAAACTCATGGACTTGTGGATACTAAGTGACATCTTCACCATCCTCATGACATGTTATTGATCCCTTATAATGTCTTTTGATTATCCTTTTGGTATGGAGGAAACAATGGTACAGTTGGGGAAAGTGGTGACTTGGTTAATACATGAATAATCGACATATGGTTGATATAATTTGTTTTGAATTTATTTTTATCATGTTATAGACCTATTATACTTATGAAAACTTGTTTAATACACAGTAGTGGTGTCATACTGGGTATTATTACCCAAACTTTTCATGGGAGGATCAATGAATATGCAAATTTCAAATATAGGGATCCATGTATGGGAAATGGGCCCGTGGTAGATAGATGAACAATTGCGCCCTAGGATAGTAGTGGTACCTGGATGGACTCTAGAGAATTCAACAATGTTGTTTTATATTTACATGCACCATATATTCTCTATTGTGTCTTTCCACCTTGGGAGCCTAGTTTATTTTTTTTTACACATGTGTGACTTTTATTATTACATTACGATACTTTATATTATTCCATGATACCCTATATTATTTTTTATTCTATTTATGTTTATGTTTTATGAATATCTTTATTCAGAGTATATTCTACCCACTGATGTAATTCATAGCCTAATTTCTATTCGACAACCTGTTTCATATTGGAAGGTGCACATAAGGTCTTGTGGCTCTCCAGATCCAACTCGATAGTTCATGTTTGGGTGTAACATATATAATTCCCAATCAAAAACCAAATCTACAGGATTATAAAGCACAATACAATTAAAAAAAAGTATTACCTCCTAAACTGCACCCAGCTACCCAAACTATATAATCCCCAAAATCTCTATTGAACTATCTTGAAAAAACCCAAGAACATCGTAGATGGGTAAAAACTTGTGCGTACTCAGTAGGACCATATTTGTAAATAGTTATATATCCATGTTAAATATAAGTGTCATTATAGACATTCATGAACTATTATAAGAAATAAAAATTTATAATTATGAATATGGTTTATGTAATTAAGGGAGTTTAATGTAAATATAATACCAAAATTTAGCATAACTTTAAAAAATAATAAAAAATGGGAGAACCCAACTGTAAACCTATGCCAACCATCCAAACAACATTAGGAAATCATTTCTTCTAAATATTTCCAATCATCCCATAATAATTAGGTAAGACCAACTCTCAAGTTGTGTAAACCATACCAACATCTATCATTTAACCACACCATCACCTCAATGATTCATTCTATAACCTTGATTCATTGCATCCCAAAACATAACATGACACTAAGACATCAAAACCAAAGAAAATGTGGGTATGTTATACCTTAAGCCATTACAACCATTGAATACTAGAAATTCTATAATATTGATCCATTATATAAAATATATTTAGTATTAGAAAATCATAGACAACCAACCAAACAAAAAAACAATCATGTAAGAAGACAGTCATACAAGTATATACAAACATGTACAAAAATAGTAAATTCAACATAAAAAAATGAGATGAAATGATAATGGAATTTATGGAAAATTAAAAATTCAAAATAATATTAAATTTATAACATATCTTTACTAAATATTTCTATAATATTAATATTAATATAAATTTAAAATTAATTATTTATATCCCTCATGAGTAACTTTTTATTTCTTATTTCTAGATTACATGTAAATGTATCCTCTTCCATTAACCCATATAATTTCGCATAGTACTATTTTTTAATGAAGTGGAACATTCATAAAAAATATGATTCAATATATTATCAACATAAATAGTAGTATTCTAACATAGTAGTATATATTTGTGCATAATAAATAATGAAAGTTCCACAATGACATAACTACTAATTATATTTATCTTTTCACCTTCTCCACTATCACTCCAGATTCTTTTTCTCATTTCTATTTCCAAAAAATTTCCCACATCACAAAGTATGGTATTTATAGATTATCAATATATTAAAATAAACTCCACTCCATGTTATGTTAATAATTTCATTTATAAGGAGAAATTTTAGTCATTAAGGATGAACTATAACAATCAAGATATATATTAAACCATAAACCAGAAGGAATTAAATAAAATAATAAACATTCAACAACCCATTTCTCTAAAACAAACATGGGCATAAGATAAGTTTATGATAATTAAAATTTATCAAAGTAATATTAACCCCTGCTGTCAAAACAATCAATCTACACTGAGTAAGAGTAGAGAGGAAGTGAACTTACCATATCGGAATGATTATTTAGAATCAATATTTTAATATTGGTCGAATTTATACAAGAAATATGGATCATGGGATTGTAAATCAAGAGGAACATTTATAATTCTAATCATTCATTAATAGGGGTTAACAATCAAAATTAGAGTGATGATAATTCTATCGTGGATTTCGATGGGCTAGTAATAGAAGTTTCAAACATAACATGAGTATCTTTTATTTTTCCAAAACATATTTAGTAGTATAATTTCACAAAATAAAATAATGATTAGAAAAATTCTACCAATTGGGAAGCTTGATGATTTGATGCATTTATTAAAAACCCATGGAGAAAGATATTATTCACGTAACCATATGGGGAATTCATGTACAACTTCACCCCATGATTTTTAATCAAACATGAGGGATCCTCATTCCCATGTTCCAATTATCCTTTCTTGTAAAAAAATTAGGAAACTTTTCATAAAAATAAATTAATTTATTTTTTATAAATCATTTTACAAAAAACAATTCATTCTGTTTTTATTTGTAGTAAATCAATATTTTTCCTTTTTGTTATACATTATATATATATATATATATTTACACTAGGTTTAATCTATTTTTATATTGTTTTTAATATAACAGTGAAAATTAAATAATCCTAGGAATTCATTTTAGCATTTAAAATCACAAGACATGCCACATTGGGAATTTAATGATTAAATTATTTTAAATAATTTTTTGAATTTCATTTTTTATACATTGAATGAAAATTACATGACACTTTATTAATTATAATATTACAATTAATACTTAAATGTCCAAAAAATTATACGTCTTAAATCTCAACCATTAAATTACATGAATTTCAGAATTCATATTCTAATTAATTAATGTTATCACATAAATAATTTATATCAAACAAATTTTAATAATTACAAATTAATATAATTATATCAAAAAATAATATACAAATTAAACTTTTAAAATATAATAAATTATTTATTTTAAGTATTTTCAATGTAACTCAAATAATTGGTCGACTTAGAGTTTAATTAATAATATAAACACTTTAAATAATACATCTAAAATTTTTATAAACACCACATGTAACACCCCGAGCTTCCACGATACGCTTCTCATTCAATAATACAATAGCTTGCATTGTACGCAACTTCGAGTTCTAAAACATCGCGACAAATAAAACTAGCCGTTATGAATAGTAATAACCACTTTTTAAAATTATAGAAATTTTATATTTCAAAATGGACTTCATTTTTGTATTCGTAATATCGAAATTAGCCTATGTTGAATTTTTGGTATTTTTCTGAGAACTTCTAATTTTTTATGAATAGTGAAAAATACTTAAAACAACTTTTTTAATCAAAATAATTTATAGTGATAAGTTATACTATTGAGTGGATTTAATGTATAATTAGAATATATTTTTACCATTTTATCCAATGGTGGTCATTAGAATTAATTTAACATTGAATTTGGACATAAACAATTGCCAATCTTTTGATATAAATTGTTTCTTGAAAACACGCTATTTGTCGTAACAACGGGAATTAATTATAAAATTAATTAATGCAACTTATATGTTTGGAATTTTGTAAAATAGACATCATTTTTGAATTCGGAATATCAATTATAGCTTAGGATGAAATTTTGGCATTGTTCTGAGAAACTTCAATTTTTGATGAATAGTGAAACCACTAAGTGGTAGTTAAATAACTGATTTTTCGTTTAAATGAAATATTACCACTTCTGTGATTTGATTTTCAAAAATCCGACATACATGGTTGTCATTAAGAAGTAAAATGTGGTTCAATGAGATTATAATAATTTTTTGGTGAATAGTAACTTATTAAGTTCTTAATCGCGATTAGTGGTAATTAGTGTAGTTTAAGGTATAGATAATACTTTAATAATATTAAATGACCTAGACACATGTCCCAACCTCATTTGTTGAGTCATGGCCGACCAAGACAAGCCATGGCCTAACTTGGGGACCCCATGGATCCACTTTTGTTGGGAAATGACATAAATTAGTTTTTATTTAATGTTAAAGTGAAAATGACACTAACATAAATTGTTCTACTAAAACAATTTTTAATTGGGGTTATACAAGTCCAAATTTTGATTATAAATAGTCATTGGAAAGCTAAAAAGATTTACTACATCATAGTATTTGTTTTATAATTTTTAGACATTAAATAAATTTAATTATTTATGACATAATAATGATGCAGCGATGACCTCATTATTTAACGATTTTAATAAAATGAATAGATAATGTAAAATCCAAGGCTTACACTTGTCCAAAGCCAATTGGATGAGGAGATTTCGAAACCTTATCACCTTAGCCTCGAATTATATAAGTGTGGGACCTTTAGAATCCGAAAAGCATTTTGAAATAATGTAACATTTCAATCTTTCCAAAAGTGCCCCTCCTCTCCACTTATAAAAGGCCCCCACCTCTTCCACCTTATTCACACCATCAAGCCATTTGGCTCGGCCAACCTCTGCCCAAATACTCTCCCAACATTCCTTCCTTACTCCTAGAAACCTCACTTTGGGCAGAACTCTTCCCAAGGAAGCCTTTAGCTCAAATCAAAAAGAGTTACCCGATTTTGAGGTAATGTCTTTTCTAATGTTGTTTTGTTTTATTTTTCTTCTCCAACCCCCTAAACTCTTTTTATTCATTTCTTTTGTAACAACAACAGTATCCTCAATATACTAGGATGTTGTTATAAGAAGTATTCGAGCTACACTTACACACACCTACATCTAATGGTTAAAGAACATACGGTTTCTGTGGATGGCGAATTTCTGCCTCACGAAACGATGATTGTTCAACACTCATATAACACCTCCAAAGGTGGCCATTAAGATGTCACTATTTTTATATATGATATATAATATGTTTTTGTTTTACTTATGCTTCTGTATTTCTCATTTATGGCATACTTTATGATTTCCATTATGGGTAAAACGCGATAATTTCATTTTAGGAAGTGCGGACTACCGCCCCCTCAAAGTGATTTGAATCGTTAATGCCATGTGTGGGATGTATAAAGGATGGAGTAAATGGTATTATACACTATATTATACTGGAATTATATTATACATTTATATCATTATGATTTCATTCCATTAAATATGAAATTGAAATGAAAGTAGCGTTCATGCGTACGTACGGCTTACCGTCTCCATGAACGGTGCATTTCATTTCTTACCTCTAAATGTTACGTAATATTATAAATGAATGTATATACTGTATATATATGATATATATGATATCTACATCATTAATATAATTCTGGATATAATGGATATTTCACCACATGAACAACTTATAATTATAAGAAGTTTATTGTTGACTCATGTACCAAAGATCGACAAAACGACCGTTATTAACTTAAATAATTACATAATGTTCATAACATTGTAATAAGTGATATAAAAAGGATAATGAAATTGAAAATGGTTCTTAATAAGGTATATATTAACTCTAGTTTATTATTCAGGAGGTTAAAGAACGGTTGAGTCAAGTCAGACACGAGGTAAGGGAATTTCTTAACCCAACTTCCATTCTTTGGGTTAATCTCCTACTTTCAAATTATGTCATGATATTATTATGTCCTATTTTGTATTTTTACTTTCTTTATGTGTACCTATAGTGAATACACATAATAGATCTATTTTATTTTAAAAATGAACTTTTAAGGACTTCGTCTCAATCCCCTTTCATTGAGGCATATTTGGTTTTATACACAACTTTCTTTTATACGGTGTATAAACCCCTTTGACTTTTTCAAAAGGAATCTTTTTTATACGAAGCGTTTTGCTAAACGACAAAAGAGAATGTTTTTATTTCCGTACTTATGCGGCGACAACGACTTCTCCGCCGTCGTGACCATTATTTGAGTTTCGGCTTCCTCTACAAGCCATCACTTTTTTTTAATGAAAAATAAATACAAAGTTTTGAATTTCTTTTATTTTGGTATTGAAAATGGTTTTGAAAGCATTTTTATTATATCAATGTGTTGTATTGATATCTTGTGATTGAAATGTGGAAATGTTATGTTTCCTTTATGCATGTTTTATGTGATATGATTATGTTATGGTTTATGAAATGTTTAAACCTATTCATATGAGGAATGCATTGGACTTAATAAGTGACGGGTGGAGCCCGCTATAGCTCCTCGATGCATCGGCAGGTCTCATGAGACAAACTAGTGTCTTGGCACAAGGCCTTGACAAAATCTTATTTGTGGTCTTGGCACGAGGCCTTGACTACGTGGTCATGATAGTCTGGCATTATGCATTCCATCCTTATGAAAGTGGTTATTGATATTGCATGTGATTATTCGACCAGTAGAATATCCATGTGAAGAAGTAAATGGCATTATCTCATTTTACTTTTGCCATATTATGTTGAAGTTCATGTTTAAGAGGCTTTTGTTTTAGTTATACATTGCCTTAAATGTTAATGTTTATTTATGAAAGCTTCCGCATTATTGTTATCCTTACTGAGCATTTGAGCTCACCCCTTTCAATGTTTAAAAATTTTCCAGGTTGTGAAGAAGTATTTTATGACTGACTTGCAAGAATAATCAGTGAAGATATGAGTGTGGAATATGAAGACCATGTTTTTTTGTAGTTTGTTTAATTTTGATGTAATGAAAGACTTATGAATGTATCTAGTGTTTCCAAGGCTACTAAACTAATCGGTCTTTCGAGACTTGATCTTTTGTGATCATGCCAATGTTACGAAGTAATGCACCGACTCTGGGTAGCTGGGGTCGGGGCGTTACAGTTGGTATCAGAGGCAGTTTAGTACTAACCTTGGAAGCTAGATTTAGATAAACTCTGATTAGAGCACATAGCCCAAAGATAGACTTTGAGGATTAGTATAGAAGAACTTCCTAGAATTTTGGTATTATAGAGATGTTATGACTTTTCCGAGCAATACATCCCTGTCTGGATACGAGCAGGTAGAGGCGGCTCTGGCACAGATGTACCTAGGGGTAAAACCCGAAAACACCGCTTTGAGCTAGACTCGAACGGGAACTGGTGCACGACAACGGGCCTTGCTGCACTCTTGGTTACGACACTCCCGGGGGATATGCTTAGGATAATTCTCATTTTATTTACAAACCACTATGAAGGGTTATGAGTATATAATTCCTCAAAGAAAACCTTTTTATGATTATGGATTATATCCATAAATAGTTCAATTTATGTTAAGTAAGTATGGAATTATGTATTTCGATTCATAAACTAACCTATTTTATGGCATTGTATAGAAATGGCGCCCAGTAGAAGGAATGTGAACTCCATCAATACGTATGATCCAAAGAGTAAGAAGGATCATATCTTTCATGGTATTAAGCCAACATTTAGAAGGGAAATATTCTCCCATGTGTTATCAACATATGAAGAAATAATATCATGTGTTAGTAAGATAAGTAGAGAATTCTCTGAGTCTTATGGATTTGAAGGGATGAAAGAGAAGAAAAGGATGGAAGAGAGAATGATGGATAAAGGGACGAGGGAAAAGAAGAATTTTCCAATATGTGATATCTGTGGGAAGAAACACCTTGGAATTTGCCTGAAGGGAATGGGAGTTTGTTATAAGTGTGGAGAAAAAGGACACAAAGTGCATGACTGCAAGGGTAAGAAAATGGTTTCAAATGTACAATGCTTCTTCTGCAAGGATTGGGGGCACTACGCAAACCAATGTCCAAATCATCAGAGTATGCCCCAAATGATGTTATTGGATAATAATCAAGTTATGATACTACCACAGATGAGGAGTAATGATTAGAGTTCTTATGTTGTTATTAAATAATTTTGTAATTTGAGTGTTGTATCAATGATGTACTGGTTATAATAATTATGGAGTATATAAGGACTGTACTGCAGTACTATTTCATCAAGGACTTGAGATTGTGTGGAACCAAGAAAAGTGACTCCACAGTAGGATAAAATTTTTGGAAAATATATGGTTGAGGGAAAGATAGACCATAATATGGTTCTGATACTGAGATTGTGATTTTGGAATAAGACGTGATTGATTTGGATAAATTATATTGGATATACTTAACTTCCTTGAAACTGATTGATGTTTTGTATATATTTTTGGATATAAGGAGTATATCTAGTATTCTATAAGGAATAAGGGATCATGGTAATTCAGTATGTTTAAAAAGAATACATGATGAAGGTATTCACATGTTGTTACGTGGGAAAAAGGATCTTCATTATGTTTACCTTCCTTATAAAATTTGGACTGTGAGATGGACAGAAGTATTTTGGATAACTATAAAGGTTGGAATGGATTAAGTTGAACTTTGAATAGTATGGTTTAAGGTTAAAAAATTAATGAATATTGTTTTTGGAGTATTATAATACTATAGTTTTAGGAAAAGGACAACCTGCAGGGTGGGGCATAAACCGTCGCGTCGGACAAAGCTGTAGGAATCGAACCCACAATCAAAGTGCGACAAGCCTTTATTTCCTACCACTAGCCTACAGGAAGTCCCTGGTTATTACAAAATAATTTTACTAATCTAAATGGTATGTTTTAACATTTTGAACCTTATACAATTAGGATAAGTATGATATTTTTGAGTTCTATTATCTTTTTGAGTGAAAGATGAGTTGAAGGTTGAAACTCTAATTGTCAAGCATAAATATATATATACCTATCTCTTATTCAATGAATAAATTAATTCTTAAACTTTAGTAAAGGGATATTAAAACAAAAAAATGTGTTATCCTAATACCTTATGTCTTGTTGAACTGATGATATTTTAAATCAATATAGATTGAAGGCTTTGAGGCCCTCAATTTGACAGTTGATTGTTATTGATGACCTCAATCACTCCCTACAAATATTTACGTTTTTCCTCCAATTATATGTCTCTAATTGCCACCAATGTTCTCCTTATCGAGATTATAATTTGGTGGTGACTTTCTTATTTCCATTTACCTCTTATTAAGGCTAAATTTTATTAATCTTATTTCCGATGTGGGTTTTCCACAAAGGTATTTTCCCTTTTCAACCTTTTATTTTCCAAGAAAAATTTCAAATTGCGAGGACGCAATTTATTGAAGGAGGGGAGAATGTAACACCCCGAGCTTCCACGATACGCTTCTCATTCAATAATACAATAGCTTGCATTGTACGCAACTTCGAGTTCTAAAACATCGCGACAAATAAAACTAGCCGTTATGAATAGTAATAACCACTTTTTAAAATTATAGAAATTTTATATTTCAAAATGGACTTCATTTTTGTATTCGTAATATCGAAATTAGCCTATGTTGAATTTTTGGTATTTTTCTGAGAACTTCTAATTTTTTATGAATAGTGAAAAATACTTAAAACAACTTTTTTAATCAAAATAATTTATAGTGATAAGTTATACTATTGAGTGGATTTAATGTATAATTAGAATATATTTTTACCATTTTATCCAATGGTGGTCATTAGAATTAATTTAACATTGAATTTGGACATAAACAATTGCCAATCTTTTGATATAAATTGTTTCTTGAAAACACGCTATTTGTCGTAACAACGGGAATTAATTATAAAATTAATTAATGCAACTTATATGTTTGGAATTTTGTAAAATAGACATCATTTTTGAATTCGGAATATCAATTATAGCTTAGGATGAAATTTTGGCATTGTTCTGAGAAACTTCAATTTTTGATGAATAGTGAAACCACTAAGTGGTAGTTAAATAACTGATTTTTCGTTTAAATGAAATATTACCACTTCTGTGATTTGATTTTCAAAAATCCGACATACATGGTTGTCATTAAGAAGTAAAATGTGGTTCAATGAGATTATAATAATTTTTTGGTGAATAGTAACTTATTAAGTTCTTAATCGCGATTAGTGGTAATTAGTGTAGTTTAAGGTATAGATAATACTTTAATAATATTAAATGACCTAGACACATGTCCCAACCTCATTTGTTGAGTCATGGCCGACCAAGACAAGCCATGGCCTAACTTGGGGACCCCATGGATCCACTTTTGTTGGGAAATGACATAAATTAGTTTTTATTTAATGTTAAAGTGAAAATGACACTAACATAAATTGTTCTACTAAAACAATTTTTAATTGGGGTTATACAAGTCAAAATTTTGATTATAAATAGTCATTGGAAAGCTAAAAAGATTTACTACATCATAGTATTTGTTTTATAATTTTTAGACATTAAATAAATTTAATTATTTATGACATAATAATGATGCAGCGATGACCTCATTATTTAACGATTTTAATAAAATGAATAGATAATGTAAAATCCAAGGCTTACACTTGTCCAAAGCCAATTGGATGAGGAGATTTCGAAACCTTATCACCTTAGCCTCGAATTATATAAGTGTGGGACCTTTAGAATCCGAAAAGCATTTTGAAATAATGTAACATTTCAATCTTTCCAAAAGTGCCCCTCCTCTCCACTTATAAAAGGCCCCCACCTCTTCCACCTTATTCACACCATCAAGCCATTTGGCTCGGCCAACCTCTGCCCAAATACTCTCCCAACATTCCTTCCTTACTCCTAGAAACCTCACTTTGGGCAGAACGCTTCCCAAGGAAGCCTTTAGCTCAAATCAAAAAGAGTTACCCGATTTTGAGGTAATGTCTTTTCTAATGTTGTTTTGTTTTATTTTTCTTCTCCAACCCCCTAAACTCTTTTTATTCATTTCTTTTGTAACAACAACAGTATCCTCAATATACTAGGATGTTGTTATAAGAAGGATTCGAGCTACACTTACACACACCTACATCTAATGGTTAAAGAACATACGGTTTCTGTGGATGGCGAATTTCTGCCTCACGAAACGATGATTGTTCAACACTCATATAACACCTCCAAAGGTGGCCATTAAGATGTCACTATTTTTATATATGATATATAATATGTTTTTGTTTTACTTATGCTTCTGTATTTCTCATTTATGGCATACTTTATGATTTCCATTATGGGTAAAACGCGATAATTTCATTTTAGGAAGTGCGGACTACCGCCCCCTCAAAGTGATTTGAATCGTTAATGCCATGTGTGGGATGTATAAAGGATGGAGTAAATGGTATTATACACTATATTATACTGGAATTATATTATACATTTATATCATTATGATTTCATTCCATTAAATATGAAATTGAAATGAAAGTAGCGTTCATGCGTACGTACGGCTTACCGTCTCCATGAACGGTGCATTTCATTTCTTACCTCTAAATGTTACGTAATATTATAAATGAATGTATATACTGTATATATATGATATATATGATATCTACATCATTAATATAATTCTGGATATAATGGATATTTCACCACATGAACAACTTATAATTATAAGAAGTTTATTGTTGACTCATGTACCAAAGAACGACAAAACGACCGTTATTAACTTAAATAATTACATAATGTTCATAACATTGTAATAAGTGATATAAAAAGGATAATGAAATTGAAAATGGTTCTTAATAAGGTATATATTAACTCTAGTTTATTATTCAGGAGGTTAAAGAACGGTTGAGTCAAGTCAGACACGAGGTAAGGGAATTTCTTAACCCAACTTCCATTCTTTGGGTTAATCTCCTACTTTCAAATTATGTCATGATATTATTATGTCCTATTTTGTATTTTTACTTTCTTTATGTGTACGTATAGTGAATACACATAATAGATCTATTTTATTTTAAAAATGAACTTTTAAGGACTTCGTCTCAATCCCCTTTCATTGAGGCATATTTGGTTTTATACACAACTTTCTTTTATACGGTGTATAAACCCCTTTGACTTTTTCAAAAGGAATCTTTTTTATACGAAGCGTTTTGCTAAACGACAAAAGAGAATGTTTTTATTTCCGTACTTATGCGGCGACAACGACTTCTCCGCCGTCGTGACCATTATTTGAGTTTCGGCTTCCTCTACAAGCCATCACTTTTTTTTTAATGAAAAATAAATACAAAGTTTTGAATTTCTTTTATTTTGGTATTGAAAATGGTTTTGAAAGCATTTTTATTATATCAATGTGTTGTATTGATATCTTGTGATTGAAATGTGGAAATGTTATGTTTCCTTTTTGCATGTTTTATGTGATATGATTATGTTATGGTTTATGAAATGTTTAAACCTATTCATATGAGGAATGCATTGGACTTAATAAGTGACGGGTGGAGCCCGCTATAGCTCCTCGATGCATCGGCAGGTCTCATGAGACAAACTAGTGTCTTGGCACAAGGCCTTGACAAAATCTTATTTGTGGTCTTGGCACGAGGCCTTGACTACGTGGTCATGATAGTCTGGCATTATGCATTCCATCATTATGAAAGTGGTTATTGATATTGCATGTGATTATTCGACCAGTAGAATATCCATGTGAAGAAGTAAATGGCATTATCTCATTTTACTTTTGCCATATTATGTTGAAGTTCATGTTTAAGAGGCTTTTGTTTTAGTTATACATTGCCTTAAATGTTAATGTTTATTTATGAAAGCTTCCGCATTATTGTTATCCTTACTGAGCATTTGAGCTCACCCCTTTCAATGTTTAAAAATTTTCCAGGTTGTGAAGAAGTATTTTATGACTGACTTGCAAGAATAATCAGTGAAGATATGAGTGTGGAATATGAAGACCATGTTTTTTTGTAGTTTGTTTAATTTTGATGTAATGAAAGACTTATGAATGTATCTAGTGTTTCCAAGGCTACTAAACTAATCGGTCTTTCGAGACTTGATCTTTTGTGATCATGCCAATGTTACGAAGTAATGCACCGACTCTGGGTAGCTGGGGTCGGGGCGTTACACCACAAAACTTTTTTAAAATCCAATATGAAACATAAACTAAACAATTTCAAATTAACATTAATAAAATAATAAAATAATAACTAATTGAACTATAACTCAAAAAATATGTTGGTTACAAAATATATTTCTATAAATTTAAGGTATTTAACCAATACATAATATCTATGCATCATATATATTTCAATGAATTATTTTTTTCCAAGACATAATATTTTTAAATAATTAAGATTTTCTACTTAAAAAATTACTACATAATATAATTCTAAAAAATAATTAATATATTCTTAACAAAAATTAATATATATTTGATACATATATAATGATAACAATTATCAAATTATAGACATTCATGAATCATCTACACTTGAGAAAATATAATGGAATGAGGAAAATATTTTCCCTTACATCATATACCACTAAAACAATTCCAATCTTTGAGAATTAAAATAATAATTGGAGGAAAAAATACCAATCAAATAAAAGGAAAGGGAAAAATAAGATTTTATTATATTTCATGGTCATATTTACTCATTTTTTATTAATAGATTTATGTAATTATATAATATCAAATTTATATTCATTTGGATGTTTAATTTTTCCTGTGTTCATTATAATTTCATCATTTAATATTTTCCTAAAATTCTTCACAAATCATTATTTGATAAGTTTGTTTCGGGCAGCATGAAAGAACTTATCGAGGAAAATATTAGCTCATCAATTGTAAGATTTGATCAATTATTCAAAATAATAAAATATGTAAATGTAATGGCCTATGAGATTATCATAATGAATATTGAAAAACAATGTTTCTCAAACAAATGGAATATATTTTCATGTAAAATTTATAATTAAATAAAATAGATCGAAAGAAATAATAACTTAGCATCAAGATATGTGTATGATGTCTATGGTGATCATATGAAAACATTTTCTATCAAATATCATTTCTTTTGATGGATCCATATGCAGATTCTCTCTAGCAGTGTTCCAAACATGCTGCATTGATCTCCCAATAATGTCAATAGTGAATTCTAGCACAAAAAATAAATTATGTTACTATGTTCATCTTGATCATTTTGATGATTCCTTCAGGATTAAAGAATTTAATTTTCAATATCATTATTGAGATGATGGAGTAGGAAGGAGATTCTCTAGAGTGTTCTTCAGTCATGAGGTAGAGCTCTAGCTATCGTTGTGCAAAATAATTGTCAATTTCAATCAATCTCTACACAATAGACATAAACATCAATTTATTGATATTTGGTTAGGGTTAAAAATATTATTTAATTACAAAATGGTCCATAAATAATATATTAAACCTTATATGACTCCATTCCATGTAATAATAATATTATTATTTTATCATGATGTACATTAACGTTTTCCATGGTAAATATTATTCTACATAGTTAAAAATAAATATATATCACTAGACATAATATTAGTATTCTAATCCTGCTCAGTAATTATCAAATTATAGAATAAATATATTATTTATATCCACATAATAAAATAATTGATTTTTGAAAAAATTTATTAAATTTATGCAATTAATTAATCTTGAATAAAAGTATTCCTCAAACTTGATAAAAATAATTGTTTCAATAATTAAATTCAAAAATAATTTTATTGAAACACTAAGTGTGTAATCCTCTAGGGTTCTTTTCAACGATGTTACATTGGTTTTCATATAGTATAAGATTACTATCAAAAAATGGGCCAAGGAAAACAATAATATGAAGGTAATGTTACAACTTTGAAAACCACATATGAATGATCACTGTGTAATATAATTCCCCTTTAATAATATATCACTGTGAAAGTTGTACACCCAAGTCATAAACTTATATGGTTGATATGGATTTCTTTGACTCTCAAAAATAAACTCACCAATACACCACATCCATTGAATTTAATGAAATAGTTCGATTTCAATCATTGAGTTGTGATGTCAAATTCTATTATTATGGAAGGGAAAAATCATTCATTGACAGATTCATTAATGAGATATCACTAATGACACACCCAATATACCCTACTTTCTAAAAACATATGATTCAACTATTTTGGTTAGTAAATATAAGTATGTGAGTCATGTCATGAATTAATAATAATATTCAAATTTAAGGACTATTACACACACTAGAAAATTGAATATGTAATGACCCATAAGCATACAAAATTAATAAAAGTAGTTCTATTCTCATAATCTCCAGTATTTTAGTTTACCGAGTGAAATATTCATGAGAGGAAGAATCATATGCTTATGAGTGGTCATGCCTAGAATCCAACATATGATGTAACCATCATATAATGTTATCAAACCATAGAACTAGTTTTATAAATATTTTCAGAGTATTTCAAGGTTATCATCACAGTGGGAGACTTCAATGACATTTTTTAGTGAAATTGATAGACTAGGACTTTATTACATTAATATAACATATAAATTTGAACTATATGTAATAAAATTTATTTAATTAATATTCAATTAATTAATATAAATGTAATATAAAGTAAAAATAGTAAATTCTAGAACAAAATATCTAACAGACTCACACTTGGTCTAGATCCAACTGTTAATGATGTTTAGTTTTAAAGGCCACACAAGATGATCATGTTTCTTCTGAGTTATGTATTTATTCAAGGGGTACCCCATGTTTTCTTACATAGATACTATTCTCACTAAAACATCACCTCTTTGATAAAAATACTTCACAATATTACACTTATAGAGTATATTCTTTTCTTGTTGATGGATCATGGATCCTTTATTAGAGCCATCTTTGTAGTATTATCACAATAGAGTGTTATAGGGTATTTACTACTAGGAAAAATATAATACTAAAGGGTGATTTTTTATATCCAAACAAGTTCCTTGGCTTCCTTAAAAGCTTCCATATACTTTAACTTTTCTATATAATCAATGACTATAGATTTTTTGAGGTCTTCTAGCTCACATGTAAGACCCTTGAACTTTTAAAGATTTGTTTTTGTTTGGACTCTTATTTTGGTGATATAAGTGTTTCCCAAGATCAGGTGGGGGCTCAGGGGTACCCCGGGGGAACAAGGTGCGAAGAGTAGAGCAATCATGCCAAACAGTCCTTGGCGTAGTGTCTACGCACTGTTTGGAGTAACTGTGCGGGTAGACAGTGCAGACTATCGATCATCAGACTGTAGCCTGAGTGAAGTCTCCGCACAGTTAGGGAAAACTGTGAGAGATTCCTAGGAATCTGTGCAGGTCAGTCTCTCGTAGACATCATCTCCCCCACAGTTCGCAAAACCGTGTGGGTAAACCGTGAATCCCAGAAAAGCTGGAAAAAATTAAAAAATTTCCATCCCATGATTTAAAACCCTAACTTGGGATTTTCCTCCATTCCTCCCCTCTCAACCCTAGTGGAGAACATGGACAACCCAAGCTTCCAAGAGGCGTTTCTACTTCAATTATTGGCCGTTTTGGACACCGTTGGTTGCAGATCAAAGCTCCGGATAAGTCCAATCCTATCTTCTCCTCCCTTATTTGGATTAGGGCTTATGGTCTTTCCATCTTCTTCCCAATCTCTAATACATTTTGTTTTCTAGTGGTACCCAACTTGGGGCTTCAAGGTATGCTTGAATCCGGATCTAAGGCCATGATTAAGGGTGCATTCATCACTAGATTTGAGGTTGGTGGTTTACAAGTTATATCCTATAGTATTGTTATATATTTGTGCATGTATGTTGGAGTTTTTCCTATCCTCTGTTTTTTATTGATTTCCTTGAGTGTTATTGGGTGATTTGGTTGTCTAAATGATTTCATTGGAACCCTCATGATCCCCATGGGATGCATTGAGGATGACATGACCATTTTATGGTCACCCATGGGGTGCGCCGGAAATCCCGGACCTAGAGAATGGTAGGGTTAATGAAGGATTGTTGATTAAAGTGTGAAGCCCATGTAGAAAAAGTTTAATGGTTGATTAAGTTTTAAATTAAATTACAATAAATATTCCAAGGGTGAAAAAGGTATAAGGATTTGTCGGATTGAAATGAAGTGGGTCAATATGTGGAAATGATTAATGGCCATAATGGAATGAATTATGAGCCTAGTAATGAAGCATAGTGAGGTAGGCATGATGAACGAAGCCTAGTGAGATAGGCATAGTGAGTGAATTCTTAGTGAGATAAACATAATAAAAGAAAATGGGGATAAATTGGTAAATGATGTGAAGGTTGGTAAATGTGATAATGGGATGTAAAAAGAGAATGGTAGAATTTATGAAATGGGTTAACACATGAAAATTAGTTTGTACACCTAAATGGTTGAATGCAATCAAGGGATTGTGTCATGTGATATAGAATTGTACTTTAAATGCATAAGTGGGTAAATGCTTATGAATTGATAAATGTGCTAAATTGGTTAATGAAAATTTAATTATGAATTTGTCTAAGGCATAGGGGTTGTTGAATACACATAATTGGGAAAGGCACGAGAATGAGAATTTGGTTGAATGGATATGAATTGCAATTAGAAATTGTGTTAAAGAGTTATGGTATAATATTAATTCCCAGGATTCTTGTAATTAATTGTGAATATTGATTCCCAATGGCATTAGTTATGTTATGTTGTGTTATGTATTGTGATATACAATGGAATTGAATATGTTGGGTTGTGTTATGGTATTTTTTTGGTGTCTTGATAAATAATCACGTGCACATGGCTTTGTAGTGTGGGGTATTGACTGAGGTTCTATGCCCATGGGTCGAGTTAGATTGATGTTCTAAAATCCACCCCTAATGCATGGGTTAGGGATGAGGACTAATTCTCTATTACACTAATGGTTTCATTCCATCAGACTGGTGCTTTGAGGTGAGGATCATGTGATTTTTATAATGTGTTGCATTCCACCCGAACTGATGATTCGAGGTGAAAATTTGAGTTGATGTGATATGTGCATCCCAAGTGAGATAGGTAATTCATTTATCTCCCCTATTTATTGTGATTGATTTCCTTGGACCCTTTTGTAGATGATATTTATACCTAACCAATGGAACATGTGATCAATGTGGATTATGTAAGAAAGATGGTGTAATAAATGGAATTAGGATAATTTCTAGTCTTGAATTAAATGAATATTTTTGAATAATGGCACATGAACTGTCCCTTGGTTACATTAAATTTATTTTTTACTTGAAATCTCTATATATTAGACTGGATATTTTGCAGACACCATTGGTGGTGGCCTACTAAGTTTTGTACTCACACCCTACTCGGGCCGCCGTTCAGTACCGGAGAATATCTATTGGTTTCTAGTCAGGACAAGGGCATAGGCCCTACTGTGAGATGTTGAGTTGGGCTCAGGATGTACATGGAGAAGGACCCAGACATGGAGTGAGTACCCATTAGTATTTTTTCCATTTGTTTTATTTTGGTATTATTACACTTTTCACTACTAGTATGACATGACATGGTTGTATTTGATTTATGGTTTGTACCCTGTTTGGGAAATGCTTGGTTATAATTGTCTATTGGTTAGTTATATTGTTTCTACTATTTATACTGTGTTCTTATGTGGCTTACTCTCGTAAATAGGGTATAGTATCCCCTTGTGACTCATTAGACCCTTGCTACTAGTCGGCAACCTCTTACCTATGGGGAGGCGCGCTTGAGGTAATGTGATGACCCGACTCGGAGCACCAATTTAGTGGATTGTAGTTCAGGGACGTTACAAAGTGTTATCAGAGGAGGTGTTTCTTCTCCTTCTCTAAGGTCTTGTTATTTGGGATGGTAGATGGGATTTAGTATATGTCGGGCCTTGGTAATGAGCTCTTGCTTGGGAGTAGATAACCCATATACAAGGGAACCCCCAAAGCACCCTAGGTGGGAATTTTTGTTCTTGACGTGTGTTATTGCAGATGAATTATATTTCACCATTGGATAATACACATGTTGTGTGATTGGATTTATTTATGATATGTCACTCGTTGCTGATGTTGAATGGGGTTGTGCATTCATGCATCATTTTAGGCACCTAAGTATAGGTGGCAGGCATCTTTATAGGGAAACACATGGTTCGGGTGTGCAAGGCATGGAGAGTTGAATGCATTTTACTTCCTTGATAAATATGAAAAAATGATGCTTAATAATGGTAAGAAAAGTTGAATAATGAAAAGAATGCAAATGAAGAGTTAAGGAATATCATGTATAAATAAATTTTGAGTCTAGGTTAAAGTTTTGGGTTATGATAAATTGTAAGGTTTTATTCATTGTCCAAAAGAATGAGGGGTTGCATAGTAATGGTAAATTTTTTAATGAGTTTTTTCTAATTAAAGGTGTAAATGTGTTAAAAATGATTATTTAACATGCTGGGAAATGGGAAATGTGATTAAGAGGAAAGGGTTGTGTTGTGAAAGAAGAAGTGAGATTTAAGGGGTGTTGACGAAAGACTTGTGATTAAGTATGTTAGTTACCGCATGTTGACCATGACCATGGTAGGTATGGTAGGGGGGGTCGTGTTCTAAGGGTGATGATAACCATTGGGATAGAGTATGAATAATGGTTTGTTTAAGGATAATAGTGTGAGATATTTTCCAACTATGGTTAAATTCAGTTTGTCATTCTTCGAAGTGTCGAGTGAATGACAAGTTTGGGATAATAATGTTTCGATTAAAAGGTGACTACCTTTGGTGTTGTCAGTTTGACACTTGTAATAATGGGTTGGGGCAATGAGAGTTCCCTAGTTGAGACTTTGGGTTTGGACTGTGTGGCCTGACCAGTTATTATAAAGCATAGTTTATGTGTTTATGTAAATCTGGGTAGGGATGTGGCCTTTGGGTTTCGAGGCGTTGTTTGGTAATGTGGGTGAGGAAACTCTCATGGTTCATGACTATCCAGAGTAGATTCTCTACCCTAAGAATAGTGTCTGGAACTTGGTGACCTTGTGATCAGAGACCTCATGAGTTGTTTTTCGAAACCTGGAGAGGATAGTTTTCTCATTGTGGTGATGAATGTGTACAAATTTTGGTGGGGATCCTAGAGTAGAGGGTTGTTTGGTAAACAATGCATGGTGTACGTCAGAATGGGATTGAGACTTCCATTCACGCTCTTTGCTTTGTTCATGTCATGATAATTGTGGTCTGGAGAGGGGGCCGATGGATTTTCAGGGCTGTGACTCTAGTCAAGGGAGTTGGTTTTGTTCAACCTTCAAGATGACCTATAATATACATCATACAATGCTTCTAGTGATTTTGGGAGTGTGTCACACATGTGGATGTTTTGAACATTATAGGTGGGACATAGAGTGGTGCTTGGTGCAGTTTTGTGACATAAGGATATGTGGTAAGGATGATTGTCTAGTTATACTTAGTTCTTTCATAAGGGAACCCTAGTGTTTTTAATAATAGGTAAGGTTTTTTTGAATGGTTGTATCTCTTGAATGATTGAATCACCAGTTTTAGTTGGGCTTAATAGAGGTCTATAAGTTTTTTGAAAAGAAAAGATGAGGGTGGATAAAGTGTGGATTCATACTTTCACTCAATGGTGACACCCGAGTAAAGGGTGGTCATGTGGCTGAACATGTTTGTATGAATGGTTTCACTGTGGAGTGATGGTTGGACCTAGTTGGAAGTAATTTCTGAGTGGTGATGGTTATGTGTTCATGTGGAACATTCTGTAGGGTAGCCCGAGATTTTTGGTAGGTCATGGAGTCCCATAGCTTGACATCAGAAACAAATAAGTTGTTGGTCACATTCTTCAGTGACTTCTTAGCATTCCTCAGCTATTGACGATAATTCCCAACATCTTGACATTGTCCCAGGTATTTTGCGAAGCTCTAAATCACTCCAAGATACATGAAGGTGTCTGGTTGGATGAGGGACATCATGGAGTTTACGCACAAGTAAACAATATGATTACAGTTTGAATATGTGATGTAAAACCTTGATGGCTTAGGGTGAGGACCTCAGGATGGGCCTAATGTTGACAAATGCATTGGGTTTTGTTCACAAAAGCTGAGAACGGGCACTGGGTGATATTCATTCGCTTGTTTTAGGAAAATGGTTGGATGAAAATATCTAAGTTTGGGGTTCGGTTAGTGATCGGTTTTAAGATGCGGTGGTTGCAATGAGGAATCAGTGATGTGTGTGTCAAGTTCCTTGGACAGGCATGTGGGACTTGCTGTGGTGCCAAAGGAGCCAAGTGTTGGATTGAGCTTAGGGTGGTTCCAAGTGAAGATTGTGATGTTTGTGCTAAGTCTTATGAGGATATGGTTGGTTATGAAAATAGTTTGTGGCAAGATAAGTTGGGGTATTATAACTCCAACGGATATTGGGGTTAGACTCGGGTCAATTTTCGTTGTGTGGTTTTAGGACATCGTGATGTTTGGTGAACCTTGGCGATGTGATGTGGGGTCATGCCAAGGGTGAAGCTGATGATGGTCTAGAGGGAGGTAATTCCATGATGGTGGAATTCTACTAGAATTCTGGGAATGACCTCTGTGGGTGCATGGGATGTCTATGATTGGCTTCAAGTGGGTAAATACCTTGGGAAGGTGAGAAAAATGGGTAGTGTACCATCAGTGGAAGGTGGGTGTTCTGGGGAAATCCAATTGAAGGTGGTATAGCCTGAGATTCTAACCTTCATGGGTGAGGTGAGAGTGACCCACCTTCAGGTTCATGTTATAGAGGAAAGATACTTTCTAAATGAAGTTGAACCTGAGTGAGGTCAGGATGGCCTTTTTCCTTCAATGGATGGTGCAGTGATGTCTTCCCAATGGTTTTGACGTTGCGGCTGGATGAAAAGTTAAGGTAATGATGTTATAGATGCTTGGGCCTAGTGTGTTGAAACACTTTTGGGAATGGGATGCTTGGGTTGTTTTATAGTGGGTCTTCATCGATAAAGGAGGTTCCAAGTAATCAGAAATGGTGGAGAATACCATCCCAGATTAATTTTTGGTTGATGACATGATCATAGTTTCAGGTTGGAAGTACTATAGTGGTCACCGTTCGGGTGAGTTGACCCTAGTGGGGAGCATTGGAATTTTTTAAATGGTCATGTAGATTAGAGTTTTGAGTTTATTTAGATTTATAGTTGTGGAGTGAGATCTTTAGGAAATGTGGTTGTAGAGGTCGTGTGTTTTCCTCCGTGTGATGTTGGGTTTGGTCACCGTTAGAGTTGGGTGAACAGGAAGATGGCAACAAGTGATTTGGGTCGTGAGTTGTATAGGGGATCAGGCTGATGAGGTGATGATTAGTGCCTCTATGATGACATGATGTTGTGTGTTCTGTTTTCTTATGTTGTGAGTAGGTTTTTTCGACTAAGTTTCCCCATGAATTTCTCATGGTGGGAATGGTTGAAATGGATGAACACTTAAAAAGTTTTTAGCTCATGTTGTGGTTATGGTGAGAAAGTCTTGAGGGGAAGGTCTATGCCCTTGAACCATGTTCAGTGTCCTTATGATGTAAAACCAGAAACATGGAAAGTGGGAGTGGATAGGTAGATCTTGGGTCATGATCCCTTGATATGGATGTTTGTGATGCTCAGAAGAGTGGATTGAGGACGAGCCGTTATAAGGTGGGGAGGTTGTAAGACCCCATATATTTTTAGGGTAAATTTTTGGTTTAAGTTTAGGTTATTCCTCTTCTATTGTCTTGATATGTGTTTCTTAAATTTAGGTGGAGGATTGGGGGAGCCTCAGGGCTGGTTGTGTAATGAGTAGAGCTATCAGGCCAAGTAGTGCTAGGTGCGCGGTCTGCATGGTTAGGGGTAACTATGTGGGTAGATCGTGTAGACCAGCAATCCTCGGACAACAGCCTGAGCACAGTCTCCACCCAATTGGTGAAACCAAGTGAGATTCCCAAGAAGCTTTGCAGGCTAGCCTCTTTTAGACAGTATCTCCATCATGGTTTGGAAAACCATATGGCCCATAAAAGTTAGAAAATTTACAAAATTTCTATCCCAGGATTTAAAATCGTAACTCAGGATTTTCCTCCATTCTTCCCCTCTCAATCCTAGTGACAAACATAGACAACCGGAGCTTCTAAGAGGGGTTTCTTCTTATATTCTTGGAAGTTTTGGATGCCGTTGGTTGTGGGTCAAAGCTCCATGTAAGTCTAATCCTCGCTTCTCCTCCCTTCTTCAGATTAGGGCTTGTTGTCTCTTCAATCATCTTCTAAAGCTCTAAACCATTTTGTTTTCTAGTGGTACCTAAGTTGGTAATTCAAGGGATAATTGAATCCAGATCTAAGTCCATGATTAGTGGTGTGTTCATCACCGGATTTAAGGAAGGTTGTTTACAAGTTATATCCAATAGTTTTGTTATAGATTTTTGCATGTATGTAGCTATTTTTCCTATCCTTTGTTGTGTATTGATTTCCTTGAGTATGATTGGGCGATTGGGGTGTCTAAATGATTTTATTGTAACCCTAATGATCCCTATGGAATGAGTTTAGGATGACATGACCATTTTACGGTCACCCATGGGGTGCGTTAGAAATCCCGGACCTAGTGAATTGTAGGTTCAAGTGAATGATTTTCGATTAAAGTGTGAAATCTGTGTAGAACACGTTTAATGGTTGATCATGTTGTAAATGGAATGATGAAAAATATGCCTAGGGTAATAAATTCATAATTAGTTGTTGGCTTGACATTAAGTGAGTCATTATGTGGAAATGATTAAAGGCCATAATGAAATGGATTATGAGCATGGTAACGAAGCCTAGTGAGGTAGGAATGAAGAATGATGTCTAGTGAGATAGGCATAGTGAGTGAATTCATAGTGAGATAAGTGTAAAAAAATGGAATGGGGATAAATGGTTAAAGGATCTAAAGGGTGGTAAATGAGATAATGGGATGTAATATGAGAATGGACGAATTTGTGAAATGGGTTAACACATAAAAATTAGGTGGTACACCTAAATGGTTGAATGTTATAAAGTGATTGCGTCATGTGATATAGAATTTTACTTGAAATGCATTAGTGGGAAAATTCTTGTGAAATGATAAATGGGATAAATGGGGTAATGAATGGTTAATGATGAATTTGGCTAAGGCATAGGGGTTGTTGAATACACCTAATGGGTTAAGGCATGAGAATAGGAATTTAGTTGAATGGATATGAATTGTAATCAGAAAATGTGTTAATGAGTTGTGATATAGTATTAATTACCATGTTTCTTGTTATGCATTGTGAATGTTTATTCCCAATGGCATTGGTTATTTTATATTATGTAATGTATTGTGATATCCATTGGCATTGAATATGCTTGGTTTTTTCATGGTATAATAGTGGTGTCTTGAAAAATAAGAATGTGCACATGGCTTGGCAGTGTGGGTTATTGATTGGGCTTCTACGCCCTTGAGTCGATTTGGACTAATAATCTAAACTCCACCCAAAATTCATGGGTTAGGGATGATGAATGATGCTCTATTCCTCTAACAGTTGCATCCACCTGGACTGAGTCTTCGAGGTGAGGACTTGCTTATCATGAGGAAGGAGTTGGAATGATTCTCTAAACTCCTCCCCTAATGCACGAGTTAGGGATGAGGAATGATTATATATTCCCCTAATGGTTTAATTTCATCCGGACTGATGCTTCGAGGTAAGGATGAAGAAATTTCGATAAAATGATGCATTCGACCTAGACTGATGCTTCGAGGTGAGAATATGAGTTGATGTGATATGTGTATCCTTGGTGAGATAGGGACTGGTTTTATTTCCCATATGTACTCTAATTAATTTCCTTGGACAAATGTATAGATAATATTTTTACCTAACCCATGGATCATGTAATCAATGTGGCTTATGAAATAAAGATGGTGTAAGAAATGGAATTGTGATAATTGCTAGAAATGAATTAAATGAATCTTGTTGAATAATGGAACCTGAATTGTCCCTTGCTTACTTACCAATTATTTTGAACTTTCATGCAGTATCTTTTAAAATGGATATTTTGAAGACACCGTTGGTGGTGGCCTACTGGGTTTTGTACTCACACCCTGATCGAGCCGTCGTTGGTTACCCGAGAAGATCTATTGGTAATTAGTCGGGACAAGGACAGAGGCCCTAATATGAGATGTTGAGTTGGGCTTGGGATGTACTAGGAGAAGGACCAAGACAAGGAGTCGGGACCCATTTGGAGTTTTATCCATTTGTTTTATTTTGGGATTCTTCCACTTTTCACTACAATTATGGCATGACATGGTTGTAATTGATTTACGGTTTTTACCCTATTGGGGAAATTCTTGGTTATGCTCGTTTATTGGTAGTTTATATTGTTTCTGTAATTTATATCATGTTCTATTATGGATTAGTCTGGTAAAGAAGATATAGTATCCCCAAGTGACTCATTGGATCCCCACTTCTAGTCATCAACCTCGGCCATAAAGGGAGACACGCTTGAGGTCATATGACAACCCAACTCAGTGCATCGATTTAATGGCTTTCAGGTCGAGGATGTTATATCACATATCCTCCCTAGATATTGAAAAGCTTCATGATTTCAATTTATGATAATCTTGATCTATTTAGGAACTATAATATGAATATCCTTAGATGAATAGATCCCCATTTCTTCCATTTACTATGAACATATACTTAGTTCACCTAAAATACTTAAGATAACTATTTTCCTCTCTCTAGTGGGGATTGCCTGGTCTAATTTGATATATTCCTACCGTACTTATGGAATAGGAAATATCAAATCTAGAACATATCATAGAATAATTGACTTACCTAAATTATAAAATTTTTGGAATCCTTACCATTGTTTTTATTTCCTTAGGTTTGAATCATTTTCTTGGAAATATGAATGCCATGTGACACTCGAAACAATCCCCTCATGGAATGTTCTATACTGAATATCTTCAGTATCATGTCAATATTTATACTTTTTCTTAGACCAAGTAGTCTATTGGATCTATCATAATGGTTCTTAATCCCAGGAACTTAGGTTTTTTTATCTATGTCCTTCATGGATAAACATGCATTCAACCATGATTTAACAAACTAAAATTCTAGTATTTCATTTTCGATAAGCATAATGTCAATGATATAACACTACACCAAAATTAGGTTTTAGCGGCGGTTTTGTGTCGGCGGTTCACAAAACTGCCGCCAAACCTTTCTCTAAAATGGCTTTGTGGCAGTTTATTATAATCCTCCGCGAACCCCTCAATTTGTTTTTATGCTACCGAACATTCCCCCTACCGCGACCCCCCTTGTTCCCTCGACCCCCGCGACCCTGCGTGACCCCGTGACCACAGCGACCCCCCGCGAACCCCAACGACCCCACGCGACCCCCATCGAACTCGGTAAGGGTTTATTTTTCAGGTTTTCTTTGACATAGTGCGAGGTAGGATTGGTTAATAGTCTTCATAACTATGCATGTAAGAATTTTTATTTGAATCTGTTGTAAATCTCAGTTATGCACATCATTTCCATCCTTGTCGAACTCTCTATCTCTTATTAATATTTTTGTGGACCATTCGTTTTAGATGATGATTTTTCTAATAGAAAATTCAATCCGATTATTGATTGATTTCCATTACTGATTTTCTTGTTTTGTTTTGGTCTCCATATGTAGGTTCAGATGTGGCTATTATAAATAGTTTAAATTTGTTTTATTTGTTTTTTGGTTTTCCTTTGGACTATAAAAATATTTCTAGTTTGGTCTGCATATGACTTAATCATTGTCCCTATTAAAGTTGATTAATTTTGAATCCATCCCACATTTTTTGTTCCTTCAGATGAATCTACTTTGAGGATTGTTATAATATAAAATTTATCTTGTTGTTGTGCTGTATATTAAAGCCAATGGATAAATTTATATGAATTCTGTTTATTGGGTCATCTACTTCAACCTTTACCATTCTTTTCAATCTTGTTTCTCTATTTAAATAATAATTTTTTCTAGCTATGAAATCCTATATCATTCTGTACTTTAAAATGGGTAATCCATTATTCAGTCTTGATAGTAACAATTGGGGGTCCGAAGCTAAATCTTATATACTCTAAAATATTCAGGTAATGGATTTTGTATTTTTTTGGGTTAAACTTATTACGTATGTGTTATTTTTAATTCACTCGAAAATTATGGATTTAATTTTATAGTTTCATGTACGGGATATTATTTATTTAATATATGTTTAAATTTTCAAGTTTAAAGGGTTTAATTTCCCCTAATAAATTCATTTTCTTAAAATTATATTTTATATTAAGTTAAACCTTAGAAAGGGTTGTCTTAAATTTATTTTAGAATTGTAATTTTGTTTGGTATTTGTTATATGGAATCATCAATTTCCCACTCTTCTTGTACATTATTTCCATGTACATCTATTTTTTATATATAAACATGATGATTTCATATTTCTTATCCTTGTAGATTTATCATGGAATCATTGGGAGATAGAAAATTATTGTCTAACTGAAAGTTGCATTTTTGATAAAATAACACGCCCAGTAAAAAGAATCCCATATCAAGGGGGTTGAAAATTAAAAATACCTAGAGCATCAATTATAGAAATAAGATTACAATAATTGGTTAAGGAACCCTTACTAGTGTATGAAATCAATATATCATATTTCATTCCATTATTGGATAGAGAATTAGTTGTGTCATTTCCCTCCCTCCATGTATGATGAATAGAAATGTATTATCTAAGGAATGTCCTTCAGTTCCTAATGTAATATATTAATAACGATGGAATAGAACCCTATATTTATAAGAAACCAACCAAGATAGCTGAATCCAACTCAACTTCAGTAATCTGAATATTTAAATTCCTTCAAAGGATTATCCCGGTGTCCATGGATATTGCCTTGACGTCTATTGATGTGAAATCACCACAAAAGATGATAATTCTCAGAATAAAATATCCCATGATGTCTCTAATTAGTCTAACCCCTCCTCACTGTAGCCATAAAAGACTAATCTGCATTAAAATTAAACCCAATGTGGGGGGCCTTCCAGCAGACCCACCATCCTTTAAGACCAGTTGTGACTTCCCTATGCATGAAATTCATTGGTATGATCCTTCTAGAAGTTATTGAGTCCATCCACCCTAATGAACCTTCCTAGATCCACCAACAGTGACATACCACACACATTAAAGAATGTATAATAGGTTTGATAACTTCAATATCCTTGTTCCTCACCTCCTAGAGGTTCCAGCATACAACCATGAGGACCATGTCGTGACCCTTGAACTTTATCCCATCCAAACCAACATCCAAGAACTCATATTAAGGAATTTACTATATGGAATACATCCCTATATTTATATTCATACTATCTCTCATGAAAACCCAGATAACTCTCTCCCAATCCACCCAGAAAAAATATGCTCAACTGATTCTCCTGGAGAATTTATGCAGAATTGAGAGGGAGATGCCACTAAAACCCCATTCAGCTGAATATTGTTTTGCATAGATAGGGGTTGATTCCTCGACCTGCAATGAGAAAATTCATTTTTATGGTATCATCTTACACAAAAGTCTTCTGGCCCACTAATCACTATTTTCACTAGCATGGATCAGACTCATGAAGTCTCAATCACAAATCTGTCCAAATATTGACCCCACAAACTCACACAAATTTGGTTCCTCAAAAAACCTGATGGATTTCTAGACACTTTTCTACTCAGGGATAATAATATAATAAAATAATGAGGGGTTCCTACTAGCCTCTTTGAATGAGATTTTCGAAGCCAAACATCCATGAAAGAACTACAATTCTCTTTCCTAGTTGCGCATATAGAGATTAATATTCCACATCCAAAAATCCATTGCACGTGATCTTATACCATTCCAGATGGTCTTTTATTCATCAATATAGATTATAAAACCTATAATTATTCATAACCTATATCGTTCAGTCCTCCCCATACCTATTTTTATAAACATATACAATAATGTGTTTCTTTATACCACTTCCCAGGCTAATCTAGCTTTGTTGGACTGCATGGTTTCAACCACACTCTACAACTTGATACCACCCTCTTATATTGGATTGGAAATTCATTTCCAAGATGTCCAATGGAAACATCCATCCAGATTAACATACCATAGAAATGAATTCGGGATTTTTTCCAGTTGGGTGATTGTGCCTTTGTGGGGTTTGATAATAGAAATCATGTGAATTATGATAGATGTAAGAACAATATTTAAAAGTTTTATTATCCCTCCAAAGGAAAGAAATTTACTCTTCCAATTGCATATCCACCACTTGATCCAATTTAATATGACAAAGAAATGGAACTTTTTGACACAGTCATTGGAAATTGGAGAACCAAGGTAAATCATTAGTAGTTCGCATTGATGTATTTATAATCTAGGTACCCAAGCTAGCCTGCGATAAGTCTCAAATGGTGTCATATAAGAGCTAAATATTTCTTGTAATGTTGTTGTACTAATGGTATGAAAATCGTGCATCTTTGGCATGTTCAATGACATCAATTTCAATGGGGTGTTGTTTGAGGAAACATAAATGTGTGATCGACAGTGTTATAATAAGTGTGTAAACCGATATTCTTATTGCTCCTCAATGAGGTGTTGATGTTGTCTCCTAGGGTCCAGACTTTTTCAGATTGTCTGGGCATGCTAAGTAAGTGGTAAATGTGATCAATGTATCATCTTTATTATATTATGCATACTTTATGATCAAAGGTTTATCTTTATTATATTATGTTTCTGTAATCTTATAGTATCGTATATATGAATCTCTTTCTCTATTTAGTAGTAACTATGTGTTTTAATTTATTTTATTATTATGTAGGCACATTGTGATATATATGGATAAAAGATGTATCACATTACCTAGGAACACACCATAGTATGTTAAGGGTTTGAATGAGTTTTTATATTTTGTAACTACTAGTCGATCCATTGAAGGGACAATAAAATGTCCATGTCATAAATGTAAATTTTGAACTTGGTTGAAGAGAGATGAGGTTTATGAACAATTAATACTGAAGCAATTCCTTGGTCAATATTTGTGTTGGATTTGGCATGGAGAATCGAATGTTACAGAAAGATTTAGCACTGATGTTAATTAGTAGAATGAGGTCCCAAGTTCATCGACACTGGAAAATGAAATGAAAAACCTAATAACTGATGCATTCGGCACTGCAAGACACCACTATCAGCATTAAAACATATCAGAACAACCAGAAGAGGGTGATACAAATTTCAACGTGACAAGTGATGCTTTTGAGACTGTAACACAGGCAGATCAAGATTGTCACATATCATTGGATCCTCTTCTTGATTCTATGGAGCCAAATGTAAGAGAAAACTTCACTGAGGAAAATGCGTTTCATGATTTAGTTTATGATGGAAATCAAGAGTTGTATAGTGGGTGTTTGAAATATTCAAATCTTTCATTTCTGCTGAAGTTGTACCATATCAAATGTCTATGTGGAATTACAATTTAGGCAATGTCCATGATATTGGAATTGTTTCGTGATGCATTTCCTGAAGAAAAATCTCAGAATCTTCTTATGATATGAAAAAAGTTGTTAAAAAGCTTGGTCTGAATTATACAAAAATACATCTGTGTCTCAATGATTGTAGGATTTATTGGGGAGAGGATTCAAGTAGATAGAATTTGAATAAATGTTCTTCTTCTAGATGGAAGGAAAAGGGCGATGTTGGAAGTCTAAATGAACATAATTTCATGGAGATTAAGAAAAGGAGTACACCTGCAAAGGTTTTGTGTTACTTTCCTTTGAAGCCTCGATTGTAATGATTATTCATGTCATCAAAAATAGTCGAACACATGAAGTGGAATTCTATAGATAATAATAATGATGAGTTAATGAGACATCCATGAGATTCCAAATTGTGGAAGATATTTGATTCATTACATCTCGATTTCTCAGCTGATCCTAGTAATGTTCGGTTGTGATTGGCTGCCGATGGATTCAACCCATTTGCGACTTTGAGTACCAATTATTGCATTTGGGTAGTTGTTTTGATCCCTTATAATCTGCCTCCGTGGATGTGTATGCAACAAACATATTTTATCCTTTCGATGATTATTCCTGGAAAACAAATTCCTAGAAATGATATTGATGTATACTTGTAGCCTTTGATTGAATAATTGAAGGAGTTATAGAGCAATGGTGTTGAGACATTTGATGCTTCTTGTAAAACAATGTTCAAAATGCATGCTTCTTTAATGTGGACCATTACTGACTTCCCTGGGCTTGGGAATTTATCTGGTTGGAACAATTACACGGGTTTGGATTGTCCTGTTTGTAACTTTGATTTTGAGCCCAAACGGATACCTCACAGTAGAAAATGGTGATTCTTGGGTCATCGAAGATTTCTTGATGCATCTCATAGATTTCGGCTGAAAAGATCAAAATTTAATGGTTCTATTGATCGTAGACCACCTCCAAAGTTGTTAAATTTTTTTGAAATATTGGTACAACTAGAAAATGATGAAACAGAATTTGGGAAGGTTCACCATTTGAATGATAGCGGAAAACATGTCTGAAGTCCATCGTCAAGAGAAACCAGAACACAACAATGGAAGAAAAAAAGTATATTCTTCAAACTTCCGTATTGAGAATTTAATTTGTTGCGACATAATCTTGATGTGATGCATATTGATAAGAATGTCTGTGACAATTTGATTTTCACATTGCATAATGAGCATGTAAAGTTGAAGGATCATCTCAATGCTCGCAAAGACTTACAAGAAATGAACATAAAACACGATCTCTAGCCAGATAAGAATGAAAAGTATCCTCCAGCAATTTTTGCAATGAAAAATAGGGATAAAGATACATTACTTCAAATGTTAAGGAATGTTAAGGTATTTGATGGGTATTCAAGTAACATCTCGAGGTGTGTTGACTTGAATAATTGTAAGTTACATGGATTGAAAAGCCACGATTCACATATTTTGTTACAATAGTTACTACCATTGGCATTACGTACATTATTACCGGAAAAAATTACTGCTGTTGTACTCCAGTTCTGCACATTTTTCAGAAAAATATGTGAGAAATCTCTACATCCATTTCATCTTGAAAACCTTCAGGAGAGGTCTGTATTGACCCTTTGCACAATGGAGATGATCTTTCCCCCATCCTTTCTTACTATAATGATGCATTTAACTGTGCATTTGGTTGAGGAAGCTAAATTAGGAGGCCCCGTTCATTATCTATGGATGTATCCAATTGAGAGGTAATTTATTTATATGTTTTCCTATTAAGTACACAATTTTTGGTACTTAATTAAATGCACAATTATGTTTATTTTATTTCACAGATATCTTGGGAATTTGAAATCATACGTGAGAAATAAAGCTAAACCAGAAGGCTCAATTGCTGAAGGATATGTGGTTGAGGAGTGTCTTACCTTTTGTTCTCGAAACTTGGATGATATTAAAACAAGATTTAATCGAGTTGGATGTGTTGACGGCACATCGAATCAATCTTAAATACATCAGAAATCCAAAATATTTCCTGCTATTGGCCGATCAGTTGGGAGTACCTCAAATCTGACACTGACTGAATTGGAATTATTACAGGCACTTAGATATGTGCTGGTAAATAGTGAAATTGTAGATCCATTTATTGAAGAGTTGAGGATACAAACAAAGAGATGAATGAGAGGCCGAACACGAAATGAGAACGATATAACGAAAGATGTTAATAAAGAGCTTGTAGAATGGTTTTCACGACGTGTAAGTTCATAAATATTGTAATAAATACGAATATTAGTTTGACACATACATCTTGTAAATCTCATAAATTATATTTCTTTTTTTAGATCATGAATTTTGATACTCGATAAGAGGTTTTAGAAGATTTGAGTTTCTTTCTAGAGGTCCTCTGAAAGAAGTTAGAAAGTTAGACGCTTATAATGTGAATGGATTTAGATTTCATATAGTTGATTCAGAAGTGGGTTTGAGAACACAGAATAGTGGTATATTACATTTTTTTAAGTGGAATACTATGGAAAGCTACATGATATTACTGAATTAAACTACCACGGACATTTTTGGTTATTTTATTGAAATGAAAATGGGTTGATATTATCAAAGCTGTTAAAAGAGATTCCTTTCAATATACTTCTGTGAACATATCTCACTTGATGGATGTTGGTGATCGTGAAATGCATGATCCATATATCGTAGAATCGCAAGAAAAAATGGTATATTATGTGAATGATTTTTCCAATGAAGGGTGGAGTGTAGTTTCTCACGTAATACAAAGAGATTTGTATGATACAGGTGATGAAGTGGAAAATTTGACCTCTAAAATTGAATTTAATCAGCAACATGAAGAGAATTATTTGTCCATCATGATATTGAAAATATTAGTCTAGCAAGGATGAATGAAGTGGATGAAGAAATGGAGTAGGAAACCGACATTATTGAAGGGGAAAATGATTGTATGTACAATTATTTATTTATTCAGCAACCACTTGTTTCATTTCTGTAGTCATTTATTATCATTGTTATATATATTTTGTCTGTTAATACTCCATCTGTTATCATTTTTAATTTTTTTTCTGCATATTTTTTTTGAAATATATATTCTGAACTTAATTTTATTTGATTAAATGACAGGAATGTTAAGGAATAAGTGATACATTATTTCATCCAATTCTGCGACAGATGACTATCCATCTGGCTCCCTCCCCATGACATCTGAGGCACCAGATGCCGACACCCCTTCACAATCTCCCCCTGCACCATCTCTCACACCATCTATGGATGTCCCAGTAGAGGCTGATTCGTCGACTCCCCCTTCAGGAGCCTCAACAGTGGGGCAATGACGCTCCTCTTCCAGTTCATCCCGGACATACTGGAGTGTCACTATCATTGGTACAAATTTTAATTCAATAAATTTATTGCATATTTTTTATACTAATTGTTTCCTCATTGAAGATGAAAAAAATGCAACTGTGGAGAAAATCATAAAAAATTCAGATGTTTGGAATCTGAATGGCAAGAAGATTTTTGTACCATTTGATTCTTACGGGGTCCCTACGGATGATGTCGCAGGGTTACTTGGCCAGATTCTAGGCCAACTGGCAGCGGAGCCCGTTTCCTTTCCCATTTCATATGAAGATTGGAGACATATGCCTCCAAGCTGAAAAAATGAAGTGTTTGATTCTCAAATCAAGGTAAATTTTTTAAAATATTGTTTAATTGAATGTCATATTACTGATATGTTCAAAATGAATTTCTGTATACAGTTGTTCTTCCACTTTACCATTGCTGATGTGGTAGCACATAAGTGGACGTTGAAAAATCTAGGTAAGAAGTGGAAAGATTTTAAATGGAGATTTCGGTGTGATTTCAACGATGCTTTGTTGACCGTGCTGGAAATATATGAGAAGCTACCTAGTGGGGTACCGAAAGAGCAGTGGAAAGTGTTTGTTGACATGCTTCGGGATTAGAAGCAGATGGTATTGAAATATATATATTATTATATTATCCTCATTTTACATTTATACATGTATATGAAAAGGGAATGACATTAAATACATCAGTATTAAATTTCATTTTATTTATTTCATGATCTCTCAAGACAGAATGCGTCAAACCGAGCGAAGCAAGTCATCCCGCACACTACGGTCTGAAAAAGTTTTTGTAGGAGTCAAATGACATTGGTAATCTTTTAATTAGTTTAAATATTTACAGGACAATATTATCTGTTTAATATATTGAATTTTTGATTTATCTTTGATTAATGCAATCACTGAGTTTACGCCATGAAGTATCCATAACTGAACTATGGTTGGATGTGCACAAGAAATCAGATAGATGTTTTGTTAATGAGCCTGCTAAAGTAGTTGGGGTATGAAGTTAATTTTTTATCATAATAACTTATTATCAGTTTTTACTGTGTTAATATATATTGATATTTTATTTATAGGTCAAAATTAAGGAACTATGGTGTAACACCCTGAGATTTTATGAAAAATATTCTTTTTAATTTCATTAATGTCTTGTGTTTTACGCTACACCAAAAGGAGTTTGCACAACACACATCCTTGACTTGCCTTGCATTACACGCAATCGCGACCTTCCTCGATAGCATGTGTAGTATGAAATACCGAGTTTCACAAAACGACGATATGCTATTATTAAAACTAGCCATTATGAATAGTAATAACCACCTTTTAAAATTTTAGAAATTTTATCTCTCAAAATGGACTTCATTTTTGGATTCGGAATATCGAAATTAGCTTAGGGTGAAATTTTGGTACTTTTCAGATAACTTTCATATTCTGATGAATAGTGAAAATTACTAAATTTTAATTAAAAACAACTTTTTTAATCGAAAAAATCAATAGTGGTAAATTATTAATTTGAGTGGTTTTAAAGTATATTTAGAATATATTTTTACAATTTAATACAATGTTTTTCATTGGATGTAATTTCACATTTAAACCAGACATAAACAAGTGTCAATCTTTTGATAGTTATTATCTTTTAAAAACACGCTATTTGTTTTGACGACGGGAATTAATTTTTAAATTAATTAATGTAACTAATATGTTTTTATTTTGGTAAAATAGACATCATTTTTGAGTTAATAATATCAAATATATCTTAGGCCTAATTTTTGGTATTTTTTGGGAAACTTTCATTTTTTTGATGAATAGTGAAACCACTAAGTGGTAGTTTAAAAAAATGAATTTTTCATAGAACTTAATTTTACCACTTCTGTGAGTGGAATTTCAAAATTCCGAGAGACACGGTTGACGTCAGTATGTAAAATGTGGTTCAATGAGATGAAAATAATTTTTGGTAAATAGTAACTTTTTACTTTTTTTTTACCACGGTTAAAAGTAAATAGGGTAATTAAGGGTAAAAATGATATTATTATTACCCTAAAACATGTCCTAATTCTATTGGATAAGTGTAAATCGACCAAAAAACAACCTTAGGAATAAAATATGACCATTTAGGCCCACTATGATTAGATTAGGACATTTATTATTATTTAATTCAAAGAAGAGTTAAAAGAGTTTAAATCAAAGTTTATTTACTAAAACATTTTTTATATAGGGTTATGCATAAGATAAATTAGATTGTAAATATTAATTAGTAATATAATAATATTTCCTACAAAATGGTATTTTATTTATAAATTTTAGACATTAAATAATTTAATTTATTTATGACACAACGATGATGCAGTAATTATCTTATTAATGAAATATTGACATAATTAAAGTTATAAGTAACCAAATAAATGTAATTTGAGACTTTTTATAAATTACTCTAATTTTCTAGTTTAATATGACATGTTAGTATTGATTTAATTAACTTTTTTCGAACTAATCATTCTGTTATGATTTTCAAAAAAATCAATTACTAAATAGTTTCAAAATTGACATAAAATAGTTTTTAAAACAAATATTATATTATTAATTATTATTTTGTTCCTAAAAATCTAAGGTTAGGCCAAATGACTTAGATAAGGTTATATATATTAATAATAAACAACTTGGGGTTCTTTTGGCTTGTTATAGTAATTTTATTAACCTTATAGTGTAAGAACACAAGAAGACACGATAAAAGTAAAATTATTTAACTTAATGTTAAATCTAAGTGATAAGGTTAAAATAGGAACCTAAACTTGTCTAAATTATATTGGATTAGAGGATTTCAATCCATCCCCACCTTAGCTTCGAAATAAATCAATTTGGAGCTATTTAAAACCGAATATCACTTTATAATAAAATAATAGTTTTAGTTATTCCAAAGGTACCCCTCTCCTCCCTTATAAAAGGGCACCTCCTCCCTCTCTTCCTCACACCACTTTGGGCCTTCAAGCTCGGAAAACCCCTACCAAGTTCCCCTCTCCACTTCCCTAGAAACATCCTAGAGGTTCTGGTCTTTTTCAAAGACCTATTTTAGTGCCCTAAAAGGAGGTCTCAAAGAAGCACTTCAAAGAAGAGGTAATGTCCGTTACCGATTCTTTCATCTTTATTTCATCTTCCACTTCTTCTTATCTAGTTGTTTCATTATGAAGTAATAACATCAGTATCACTAATATACTGATATGTTATTATAATTATGAAACAAACCTATTTAACCATCTATCCATCCTATGGAAAAATAAATCACCGCGCGTGCGTACGTACGGAATACCGTCTCCACGTCGTGGTGTAATCTATTTTTCCACCACCACCTTACTTGGATGGGTATAATGGTGTAAATAATGGCTATATATAACTATTATAAAGTTATATTGATTCTGAAATAGTATACATACACTCCAATACAATTCCACGATCATAGGAATGATATCATCACTCGTACGTACGTACGGAATACCGTCTCCACGATGTGATGCGACTCGTTCTACATGATCTTCATTGCATAATGATTATATAAATGAATTTAATGAATGAATATGATATATATTACACTAATACCATTCTGGAAATGAGGTATCTATAACCTAAAGAGAAAAATAAGAGTTTATTCGACAAAACACGCATAAGAACAAAAAGTAATAAACACCTGAATAACAAGTAGTAATGAAATATTACTAATAAAAAGCTAAGAATATGACCATATATGATATCATAACAATAATTATGATTCTGTAATAAGTCAATAACATTATTTAAATCATTATACAGGAGGTTAGGACACTTACGAAGCAAATCGGACCTAAGGTATGGGAAATATCACAATCTCATTTTTATCCGAGATTGTTTATACTTTGGTATTTACTGGGGTGTATTTTATCATCCACATTCATGTTTCCTCAATATGTAATATTGTTTCCATAATCCTAAAATTTTCTTTTTAAATCCAATTTTATCCTTCGGTGAGTTTTTAGTAAAAGATATGAAAGGAATCTTTTGGCTTTTTTCATACGAGGTACTTTTTGACTTTTCCGACAAAAGTACGAGAAGAATGTTTTTTTAACTTATACGACATGAATGTGTTTTTAAAACATTATTTCCAAGAAGCTTCCTTTACATATTTTCAAGTTTATTTTTAATCAACTTTTTATAGTTTAAAATTTTATGACAGGTTAAGAAAGGAAAAATTTTTTGAAGTAGAAAGGATATTTTCCTCAAGAATGGAGTTCAAGTGTTTTATCAAAATTATTTTCCATCTAAGATAATATAGGGTTCTATTTCTATCCCTATTATTACATTGATTTGATTATGTTGTGATGGAATTATTTTTATTAATTCCTTTATCTTATATGAATTGTTTTATGATGTCAAGTTGTTTAAGAATCCCATTTTTATTACAGGGGTTATGCAATGATGTATGATTTATGAATTTGTGGCACACATAAGATTGGTATCATTATGAGATGGGTGGTAACTATATCTCCCTCCAATGCACTGGGTAATGATTTTATATCTCATGAGATAGACATGGCTGGAACGGTAGGTTATACCAGTTTAGTGAAGCATGACTGAAACAAGGAGTGAACTCGATTCAGAAATGGACTTTGTCCACTAATATAGTATTGGCAATGAGTCTTGACTAATAAGAAATGATTATCTATGATTATGTGTGTATTCCACAAAGTCTCATGTTTTATGTTATGATTATTGGGATTCCATTTCACTACTATGATTTATCCCATGTTATAAAATTATGCTCTATTTTGCAGGTTAAGATTTTCAAAAGTTATGTTCTTATGAATATGATGTGATTGATATTTCTTTTGTTTACCCTTACTGAGAATTTGGGCTCACCCTTTTGTATGTTTTCTTTTCCCCAGGATATAAAGAAAGGTTTCAGGTAAAAAAAGGGAATATCTTTATGGGAGATGTTGAAGATCTTTCACCATGATTAGAAGATTACGTTCCGAGTATCCAAAGACACTAAACTATTACGGTCCTTGTGTGTGTGTTTTTGTTATGTACTAAGTATTCTGCAAAAGTAATGTAATGTCCTTGTATGTCAGGCTTCGGGTCTCTACAGTTGGTATCAGAGGAAAGGTTTAGTCAACCTTTGGAAACTAGGATACGAGAACTTTAGTGATATCCCTAGAGATATTTCTAAGGTATGTCTAGGGATGTCCCTAAGGTTAAGTATAAGTATAGGTTATAGTCCTAGAATTGCGATAACGATCTTAGAATTAAACCTAAGATGTTAGATAATGAAGGTACTCCCCCTTTATTATGTTGTTTTCCCTAACATGATTTTTTCCTCTAACACTAATCTTTTTTGGGTTTTAGACGATGGCTGGAACCCGAAGGAACCGTGTTGATCAATGCAATGGACAATGCAGTGATTGTCCTCCTGAACAAACAAATGTTATGGGAGATGGAGTGAAAAATCTTATTGCTATACTTACACAAGCTATGAATCATTCTGGACTTCCAAATGAGTAGATAAGGGAACAATATTCTATTGAGTCCTTCATGAGGCAACATCCACCTTCTTTCAGTGGGTCTTCTGATCCACTTGTTGCTGCACAATGGATCAGTACCACTGAAAAGATATTTTCAGTTCTTCAATGTTCTGAACATGATAAAGTCATCTTAGCAGTATATCATTTGGAAGGTGAATTTGATCAATGGTGGAATCTTATCAAGAATACGAGGCAAAGAGATGAAATTGCGTCCATGGAATGGGACGAGTTCAGGAACTTATTTTTCAATAAGTACATCCCTCGTATTCTTCGAACAAAGATGGAGAAGGAGTTTCTTGAACTAAAGAAAAAGGATGATAAATCTGTTGGTATATACGAAGTGAATTTTACGAGGCTTGAAAGGTATGCATCTGGATTTATCATCCAACCTGAAAGTAAAGTTGATCGATTCTTTAGCGGCTTAAAACCAAATCTTCGAAGGGAATTAGCTATAAGATAATTCAGTAGCTATGAAGAAATTGTGCGTTGTGCTATCAAGGTAGAAATGGAAGTGGGTGTTACTTATCCATCTCATAGTTTTGGCAAGAAATGAAAGATGGAGTTCAAGGAGAAATCTCATAATAATGGTGAAAAGAAGATGAATATTTCCTTATTCTCAAAGTGTGGAAAGAAGCACAGGGGAGATTGTCTTAAAGGGACAAGTAAATGTTTCAAATGTGGAAAGAAAGGTCATCGGGCATTTGAATGCCACAATGATGGGAAGAAGATGTATAATGATGCAAACAAAGTAAGGGATACACAGAATGAACCGACTACACTTCAATGCTTCAAGTGCAAAGAAATGGGGCATTATGCTAATAAATGCCCTAATCCAAGGGTTAGTGATGATCAACATGAGAAACCACATAAGGAAAAGGAAAAAGGGAAGTCACATGCGATCACTATTGGAGATGTTGAATATGACAACGATGTGGTGGAATGATTAAGTGTTTGTGTAATGGGATTCCAAAATAATGTTGTATATAGTATCATGGAATATTGGAATATTTATGTATTGGTCTATTGTGGTTTCAATAATTTTATGGTACCGGTAACCATGGAAAGTGATTGAGATATTTTTGGAAAAAATGATGATATACGCATAATGAAGGGAAAACGAGAAAATGAAATATTTGACAGTATTCATAAGCTCATGATCGATATAAGGACTAAGTGATATCATGGTTAGAGTATATAGAATTTTGAGGATTTTGGTATGTGGAAAGATTTAAATTTTAACATCATTCATGTTTTCACAAAGGTTCAATGGGTATTCAAGAGAATACATGATTAAGGCCTTTGAATGTTTGGAATGTGACCAACAAGACATATCTTATGATATATGGGGATCGATGATGGTATTAAATCTCTGGTAATCATTTTCACTATATTATGAGAGTGGACTGCAGTATTATGGATAAGCCTAAATATTGGAATGGATTATGTTGGACATAAGTTAGTATTGTTTGTTTTTTCGATATTATTAATGGGATGTGATATTAATATAGTTTTAGAAAAAGGACAACCTGCAGGATGGGCGATAACCCATCGCGTCGGAAAAGGCTGTGGAAATCGAACACACAACCGAAGTGTGACTGGCCTTTATCGCCTACCACTGGCCTACAAGAAGTCCCTGTTTAGTAGAAAGTAGTTTTATTATATTAAGCAGTATGATATATGAAGTATAAGTCCATTTTAGGAACCATATATGATTAATCTCACTATAGATGGACTTATGTATTTTTTGATACCTTTTCTAACCTTTTGTTTGAGACAGATGGAATGACCCATCATTCTATCACATGATCTGCTAACACATCAAGAATGACAAATTCAACTTCATTTATTTAAGAAATGAAGTGGAAATTTTCCAAAGAACGGCCAATGGTGAGACTATACCGAAATCACGAAAGTATTTCTTCTAAATCCAATTTCATAAACTTTAGGGAAATGATCTTGAAAACCAAAAATGTTGTCCTAGTGCTCTTATATCTGATGAATCAGATGGCACCATATATCTTCACAAATTTATGGCTTTGTGATTGCTGGATTTTCTATAGACATGTTCTCTACCACTCTCCATCAGAACATGATGGTTAGTTTTCTCTTCCATATCCATATTTTCACCTATGTGGAAACCCAGTGATTAGTTTATTTGGGTAACAGTTATGTTTCATGCTTTTTTTTAAAGATTGGTTTTGATATTCCTTTTTACGGTGTGAATTTCTATTAAAGAAACTTTCTAGTAGTAAACCATTTATAAACCTGACGAATTTCGAGGGAGAAATTCATTTTAAGGGGGGTAGAATGTAACACCCCGAGATTTTATGAAAAATATTATTTTTAATTTCATTAATGTCTTGTGTTTTATGCTACACCAAAAGTAGTTTTCACAACACGCATCCTTGACCTGCCTTGCTTTACACGCAATCACGACCTTCCTCGATAGCGTGTGTAGTATGCAATACCGAGTTTCACAAAAAAACGATATGCTATTATTAAAACTAGCCGTTATGAATAGTAATAACCACCTTTTAAAATTTTAGAAATTTTATCTCTCAAAATGGACTTCATTTTTGGATTCGGAATATCGAAATTAGCTTTGGGTGAAATTTTGGTACTTTTCGGATAACTTTCATATTCTGATAAATAGTGAAAATTACTAAATTTTAATTAAAAACAACTTTTTTAATCGAAAAAATTAGTAGTGGTAAATTATTAATATGAGTGGTTTTAAAGTATATTTAGAATATATTTTTAAAATTTAATACAATGTTTTTCATTGGATGTAATTTCACATTTAAACCAGACATAAACAAGTGTCAATCTTTTGATAGTTATTATCTTTTAAAAACACGCTATTTGTTTTGACGACGAGAATTGATTTTTAAATTAATTAATTCAACTGATATGTTTTGAATTTGGTAAAATAGACATCATTTTTGAGTTCATAATATAAAATATAGCTTAGGCCTAATTTTTGGTATTTTTTCTGGAAACGTTCATTTTTTTGATGAATAGTGAAACCACTAAGTGGTAGTTTAAAAAAAATGAATTTTTCATAAAATGTAATTTTACCGCTTCTGTGAGTGGAATTTCAAAAATCCAAGAGACACGGTTGATTTCAGTAAGTAAAATGTGGTTCAATTAGATGAAAATAATTTTTGGTAAATAGTAACTTTTTACTTTTTTTTACCACGGTTAAAAGTAAATAGGGTAATTAAGGGTAAAAATGATATTATTATTACCCTAACACATGTCCTAATTCTATAGTATAGGTGTAATTCGACCAAAAACAACCTTAGGTATAAAATATGACCATTTAGGCCCACTTGGATTAGATTAGGACATTTATTATTATTTAATTCAAAGAAGAGTTAAAAGAGTTAAAATCAAAGTTTATTTACTAAAACATTTTTAATATAGGGTTATACATAAGTTAAATTATATTGTAAATATTCATTAGAATGATAATAAGATTTCATACATAATTGTATTTTATTTATAATTTTTATACATTAAATAATTTAATTTATTTATGACACAATGATGATGCAGTAATTATCTTCTTAATGAAATATTGACATAATTGATGTTACAAATACCCAAATAAATGTAATTTGAGACTTTTTTATAAATTCCACTAATTTTATAGGTTACTATGACATGTTAGTATTGATTTAATTAACTTTTTTCGAACTAATCAATCTGTTATGATTTTCACAAAAATCAATTACTAAATAGTGTCAAAATTGACATAAAATAGTTTTTAAAACTAATATTATATTATCAATTGTTATTTTATTCCTAAAAATCTAAGGTTCAGAACAATGACTTAGATAAGGTTATATATATTAATAATAAACAACTGTGGGTTCGTTTGGCTTGTTATAGTAAGTTTATTAACCTTATAGTGTAAAAACACAAGAAGAAACGGTAAAAGTAAAATTATTTAACTTAATGTTAAATCTAAATGATAAGGTTAAAATAGGAACCTAAACTTGTCTAAATTCTATTGGATGAAAGGTTTTCGATCCATCCACACCTTATCTTCTAAATAAATTAATTCGGATCAATTTAAAACCGAATATGACTTTATAATAAAATAATAGTTTTAGTTATTCCAAAGGTACCCCTCTCCTCCCTTATAAAAGGGAACCTCCTCCCTCTCTTCCTCACACCACTTTCAGACCTAACTCTCGGCCAAACCCTACCAATTTCTCCTCTACACTTCCCTAGAAACATCCTAGAGGTTATGGTCTTCTTCAAAGACCTATTTTAGTGCCCTAAAATGAGGTCTCAATGAAGCACTTCAAAGAAGAGGTAATGTCCGTTACCAATTCTTTCATCTTTATTTCTTCTTCCACATCTTATTCTTTAGTTGTTTCATTATGAAGTAATAACATAAGTATCACTAATATACTGAAATGTTATTATAATTATTAAACAACCCTATTTCACCATCTATCCATCCTATGGAAAAAGAAATCACCGCGCGTGCGTACGTACGGAATACCGTCTCCACGCAGTGGTGTAATCTATTTTTCCACCACCACCTTACTTGGATGGGTATAATGGTGTAAATAATGACTATATATGACTATTATAAAGTGATATTGATTCTGAAATAGTATACATACACTCCAATACAATTCCACGATCATAGGAACGATATCATCACTCGTGCGTACGTACGGAATACTGTCTCCACGATGTGATGCGACTCGTCCTACATGATCTTGATTGCATAATGATTATATAAATGAATTGAATGAATTAATATGATATATATTACACTAATAATATTATGGAAATGAGGTATCTATAACCTAAAGAGAATAATAAGAGTTTATTCGACAAAACATGCATAAGAAGAAGAAGTAATAAACACCCGGATAACAAGTAGTAATGAAATATTACTAATAATAAGCTAAGAATATGACCATATATGATATAATAACAACAAGTATGATTCTGGAATAAGTCAATAACATTAATTAAATCATTATACAGGAGGTTCAGACACTTACGAAGCAAATCGGACCTAAGGTAAGGGAAATATCACAATCTCATTTTTATCCGAGATTGTTTATACTTTGGTATTTACTAGGGTGTATTTTATCATCCACATCCATGTTTCCTCAATATGTAATATTTTTTCCATCAATCTATAATTTTTTTTAAATCCAATTTTACCCTTCGGTGAGTTTTTAGTAAAATATATGAAAGGAATCTTTTGTCATTTTTCATACGAGGTACTTTTTGACTTTTCCGACAAAAGTACAAGAAGAATGTTTTTTTAACTTATACGGCATGAATGTATTTTTAAAAAATTATTTCCAAGAAGATTCCTTTACAAGTTTTCAAGTTTATTTTTAATCAACTTCTTTTAGTTTAAAATTGTATGACATGTCAAGAAAAGAAAATGTTTTTGAAGTAGAAAGGATATTTTCCTCAAGAATGGAGTTCAAGAGTTTTATCAAAATTATTTTCCATCTAAGATAATATAGGGTTCTGTTTCTATCCCTTTTATTACATTGATTTGATTATGTTGTGGTGGAATTATTTTTATGAATTCCATTATCTTATATGAATTGTTTTATGATGTCATGTTGTTTAAGAATCCCATTTTTATTACATGGGTTATGCAATGATGTATGATTTATGAATTTGTGGCACACATAAGAATGGTATCATTATGAGATGGGTGGGACCTATATCTCCCTCCAATGCATTGAGTAATGATTTTATATCTCAGGAGATAGACATGTCTAGAATGGTAGGTTATATCGGTTTAGTGAAACAGGACTGAAACGAGGAGTGAACTCGGTTCAGAAATAGACTTTGTCCACTAAGAGAGTCTTGGAAATGAGTCTTGACTAATAAGAAATGATTCTCTATGATTATGTGTGTATGCCACAAAGTTTCATGTTTTAAGTTATGATTATTGGGATTCTATTTCACTACTATGATTTATCCCATGTTATGAAATTATGCTCTCTTTTGCAGGTTAAGATTTTCAAAAGTTATGTTCTTATGAATATGATGTGATTGATATTTCTTTTGTTTACCCTTAATGAGCATTTGAGCTCACCCTTTTGTATGTTTTCGTTTCCCCAGGATATAAAGAAAGGTTTTAGGTAAAAAGGGAAGATCTATTTGGGAGATGTTGAAGATCTTTCACCATGATTAGAAGATTACGTTCCGAGTTTCCAAAGACACTAAACTATTACGGTCCTTGTGTGTGTGTTTTTGTTATGTACTAAGTATTCCGCAAAAGTAATGTAATGTTCTTGTATGTCAGGCTTCAGGTCTATACATTTGGGATTCCAATCCTGCGCATTCCTACTCTGTCTCCCAGGATGGCCCGGTTCCTAAATTCATTGGGAAGGAGGATCATGGGAGAGTGTGCGGGATGGGTTTGGGACCCATGTCATCTAATGTTTTTAGTAGGCCACCGGGGATAACTGTTGCATCTACTCCTGACTTTAGTCATCCCATACCCGGAGATGCTAAGAAAGAGATTGTTTCTTTACGAAACACAGTTCACCAGCAGTGGGATTAGATATCTGCATTGGAGAAAGAGCTGACTGAAATATGTCAGCAGATGAACAGATATGTCCCCAGAAGGAGTGCATTGATTTTTGGTATGCAGGTAAATCACAAAAAATCAAAATCATTTAGTTTGATAACTTTCATTAGTTTTAAGTTTTAATATAAATATGTAACCATATTTAATTTTCAATATAATTTTCATACAGGTGACATCACAAAGTGGAAATGAAGGTGGACAGGGTGACGATGCATCATCGGACCCTGAGTAGTTGTATTGTTGATGTGTTGAACAAAAATTGAAACAGTTGGTTTGTATATATAACATTTGTGGCACAAAGTTGCCACCACACATTTTCATGTCCTAAAATTTCCTTGATTACTCATGTTTCTTTTTATGCATTTTATTTATTTCTGATGTTTCTTTTTATGTATTCATTTATCATGTGTGGTATATATCATTCCATTTAGGTTTGTGTTTGAATTGGTAGTCGAGATTTTGGATGACTAGGAGTTAAACCCATTGTTGATGTGGGTGCAACAATTGCATGTAGTAGAGTTTTATACAACAATAGTTAACACTATACAATTAGAATGGCCATTTTATGACTTTTATGGAAGGTCGTGTTGTTAAGAATTGTTCTAGATAGGCATTGGAAAGGCAGGTGTCCTTGGCCCAGAGTTAGTGCAGAGCACAACAGAGAATTTTGATATCATGCAAGATATGATGAATGATTCTCTGGGTATAAAAGGTTTAGTAAGGTTAGAAATATCTCTTTCACGTTCATTATACCTTTCTATGTGTTTGGGCGAGTTGGTGTGGTGGCATATCAGCTGGAATTTACAACTCATTTGGGGAGGATCCATGATGTTTTCCAAGACACCTAGATCTATCATTATCTACTTGATACATCTCACGTTTGATACTTGGGAGAGCCGGATGTTGAGAATGATGCAATGTTCATTGAAAAACTATTAATAATCGTGGATCGTAAGGATAAAGTGATCTGTGGATAAATGATTCATTTGGATCACATGTCGTGGAGGAATGTTTTCCATGGGGAGTGTACTAGAGAGTGAGAAGCGAATATGCCTTCCCAGTACACTAATCAGTATTGAGTTGATGTTATGAGCATTACTTTGATGTTTTAATTTTTTAATTTTCATTGAAGTGATATCTGACCTTGTTTTGCAATAAGATATGTTGTATCTTGAAATGGACGAAGGATCTCTCTAATCCATGTGTCTAGATGGTGTGACCATATGTGATTACTTGGTTGTTAGGTGTAGTGTGGGGCCTTGGGGATTATACAATTGTTTTGGATAAAGATAACTATTGAGGAGGGGTTTTGGAATATCGAGGTTTTCATTCCAGCTTTAGAACAAATCATGGTGGTTTATACCGGATAGTTATGTTACAGGGTGGTTGTTCGGACCCCTATCTTCTTGGGTAGTTTTACATTCTATAGGGTGAGGCTGTTTTGAGAGATATATGATGCAATGGAGTAATCCTCTTAGATTAATTACATTGTCAAACTTCAGTGGTTAGGGTGTTCTAGAAGATGTTTTTCACTCATTCCAGAAGTTTTTCAAAAATAGAGTTTTTAACTATCCATGAGTCAGCCTGTCAATGAGTCAGCATGTCTGTGAGTCAGGTTTTCAGTGAATCATCCTATCAGTGACTCAGGGATTTGGTGTCGGTGAGTCAAGGGTGTCAGTGTCGATGAGTCATGGGTGTCAGTGTCAGTGCCATGGTGTCGGTTCCAGGGCATCGGTATAAGGGTGTTGCTCACATGGAATCAGTTCTAGGGAATCGATGCTAGGGTGTTGGTGCCAGGGGTGACAATGTCATGGCATTGGTGATAGGGTATCAATGAGCCACCCATCAGCGAGTCATTTCATGTTTTCCCCAGACATCCCAGTCTCTACTTTATGATTTTCTTTTAACAAAAAATATGTTACCAATTGATTTTGACTTTGCATAAATCTTTTTCCACTGTATTCAAGGAGAATTATTGTTTCTCCAAACTGTAATCACCCTTAAATTTGGAAAAACCAAATTAATGATACGTGGTGTTGACCACAACATGTATTTCAAGTATTTTGAAGTCATCTCTCTAATTTTATTGTTATATGTTTTCAAAAAACTGAGTTTGATGCTATGTTTGGGTGTTTATAAGAGTTTTTTGAAGGATATTTTATATATATTTAATTTCCTAATGTCCTAGGGGATTTGAGATATTCAAATAGAATGGTCAATCCAGGATCTATTGTATCCAGCACATTGAAATTATATCCCTTGTTATTAGGATCTCACTCATTCTTAAGCCAAGATCCTCTAATTTCTAGGGGATTATTTTCCTTCTACCAAGGTGTGGAAAGAGTCCTTCCTCCTTAGAAGAGGCATTCCCCCACCCTGTTCTACTTTCATGTAGTTCCTTGGAGTTATTCCTTACTCCTCACCTGATATCATGCTCTTTATTCAAGGAGGAACTTTGATCCTTTGATCATCCAAGTAAGGATTTCCTTTATTTCAGTTCCTATGAGCATCTTGCATGGTAGGTTTAGTAATGTTCTATGTGAATAAGACTAAAATATATTATTTAACATATTGAATAATTTATTGATCATGATGATAAAAATTCATTTAAGGGGTTATAGTACAATAACTATTTCTACTGGTTATATTTTTTTTATTTTTCTGAATTTTTGTGGATATGTGCCTTATAAAAATCATGGAAATTGGTGGTATTTTCTTACACACTATTAATATTTTTATTGGTTATATTGCTGGGGAAAACTGTTGTAATGTTGAAACTGATTAATCATGTAAACATGGTTAATTAAATGGATGCTCGAGGAAGAAGAACCATTATGTGGTACCCCAGTAAAAAAAATGTAATTCAAGAACAGTGTTGGCTAAATCTGAATTTACCCATGTTTGATGGGTTTGGTCATGTAATGTGTGTTATAGTTGGGTTCTATGGTTTATGTGGAATGTTTGTGAATTGAAGCGACATTTCTATCTATGTTTGTAGGATTGATTTTTGAATGGAAGAACTTTTAGGCAGTTGAACTTCCTTTTGTTGTATTGTGTCCATCAGACAGGCTTCTGTATGGGGACTGCAATGTGGCATTGGTGGTGTTGTGCAGTGGGACTACAAGAATGGTTTTCATTCATTTTTGAGTTGGTTAGGGATTTTATTTTTTGTTAACAATTGAATATATAATGTGAATCCATTGAATAAATGAATAGAACGTGGTTAAATAAAAAGTGGCTAGATTATTCTTTGGAAGTATCTATTGTGTGGGTTTGTATACAGCGGTAGCAACAAAAGTGTTACTATTGGGTTGTTCATTGTTTGGTTGAAACCTATAGGTTGGGATATTGTTTGATTATCTATATGTATATGAACATATTGTTTTTATTTGTTTTTCTGGGCAGTGGTGCAGCAGAAGTAGAGAATAATTTTTTTTTATTCTGGGCATATTTTCGCGGCTGTTTTAACCACAGATACATGAATATTCGCGGTGGTTTCACGGTAGTTTACACTACCGCTAAATAGTGAAAATCGCCGCTAAATAGGAGCATCGTGGATGTATCATTCCATGGCAGTTACTGTGACTTTAGCGGCGGTTTTATAGACAATGGAATTTTAGTTTATTCGCGGCGGTTATAACCACCGCGAATAAAGTTGTATCCATGGCTCGTAAAACCGCCGCTAAATTCAGAAAAACCGCTGCAAAATGTGGCAGCGACGATGCTTTCCTGAAACCACCTCTAAATGAAAATAACCACCGATAATAGATTGGTGAAGCCCGATTTCGTGGCGGTTTCTGTAAACCGCCATCAGACAAAGTAGCGGCGGTTTAAACCGCCGCTAAATGACGATTCTATGGTAGTGTAAACTATTATGAAATTGACTGCACTCCCACCATCCAATTTATAGACATAAGTATAATATTAATTATTTATGAATCCAAATTCCGTTATGTCATTACTAAACAAATTGTTCCATGAACTTGATGCTCACTTTAAACCATAAATGGATCTCAACAATTTACATACATTATTGGAATACTTTGGAGTCACAAACCCATTAGGACATGTCATAGATAAATTTTTCTAAAGGTTACTTTTAAGGAAATATATGTTCACTTCCATTTTAAAAATCTCATGATATTGGTAATATTCTTTGGAAATTATAATTCTGATAGATTTCATCATCGTTTCTAGTGAAAATGATTCATCACAGTCTATTCCTTAATGCTGTTTAAACCTATTTGAAACCAATCATTCCTTATAAGCACTATGTTTTCCTACTATTTATTGATTATTCATGGATAAATATTTATAACTAACTTTATTTTTATAACAACCCAAACATTTTGAAAAAGATTATTTCTTGAAAATTTCTGTTATATTATTTTGTACTCAGAAAAACTTATATCGCTTTAATAATGAATTGAGTATAATTAAAATGTGACAATTTTTCTTGACCGTTATATGAATGTTAATCAATTCTGGCCATTAGTAAATTATTATAGTTTTTCAATTATAAACATTAGTCCAATATGATCATTGGTTAATATGACTGTTGGAAACAATATTCTTAATAATAACTTTAATGTTATGATTAGTATTATATATAGAATTGATAATGGTTAATTAACACATAAAGAAGAGTTGATGGCCTCATACAGTAGAATCATGTCGTGAAAATGTCATTTTTCATATCTTGGGAAGGAGGAAACATCATTGGTCTTTACTATTTTCCTAGACCAAGCTTAGTTTCAACACATTAAACTTCAACAAAATTACCTTTAAGAATTGTTCAAGATAGTGGTGATTACCACTCTAGTGATGTTAGGCGAGCTGCCCCATGAGTCTATAATTATCGCTCACCTCAGGCTCAGGTCGTATGTGGGTGTTTTAAGGGGTTATGTTTCAAGGCCTTTTTTACATATTGTATAATCTCTTTTGTATAAATAAAATTTTTTTCCATCAATTTCCATTATTAGTTTAGTTTTTCTGAAAAATATGAAAAATATGAAAAATTGATGTTTTGGACATAAATCATACATTTCAAAAAAGTTATAATTATTATAATAAAATAATTTATTATTAATATTATCTATTTTAATTAATTAGTATTATTAAAACAATCTTAGATAAATTTAAATGATATAATAATTTATTTCAATTATATAAAAATTCACTATTCATTTTCTGTCCATTAATATTTTTCATAAATAAGAATTTAATATTTAAAAGATAAAATTTTCATACTTGTAGAATTATTACGATAAAATAAACAAAAAATTTTAAATTATCATGTCAAGATTAGGTTAGGGTGAATTTATGAGAATTATCTAAAATATTTTTTTTAGTGACTAGTAAAAATACAGTTGTGAGTTTTCGATATGTTTAATGACATCATAATGATACAATAATAAATATAAATTTTTTAGAAGATTTTGGATTAAAATATGATATTATATATCCCAATTGGTCAATAACATGGGGAAATACCATGATTTTTCAAACACCACTACTAAGGTGTCCAAGGAAATTAATAAAAACTCCATTAATTTTACTATAAATACCAACTAATTTCTCAATTATATTTAACTAAAAACTAATTATTCATGATAATATTACAGTATTAACTCCATAATAGTCCTCCCATGGTTTCCTCAGTCCCCCAAGGTCGCGATCCTCAAGTTTTAGGAACACTCTTCATGGTAAGGGAAATCTCAACTTCTATTTTCCTTTCAAGTTTACTTTTTTTGTGGTATGTCTTTAAACATTTGATACTATGTTATTATACCAATTTTATTCTATATGATTAATTTATTAGGATTTTTTATGAGTTTAATATCCATATCTCCTACCATTTTATTTTTTTTCTTAAACCATGTTTCTTACACATTTTTCTGCTGAATTTTATTCTCAAAAATTATATATGTTTTTCAAGTAATTATTATTTTTTATTTTGTGAATATCCAAACATATTTATTTTCCTTGGGTATTCACGTATATTTAAAAATTATATATTCTCTTCTGGGATTAACATTCATGAAATATTCCTTCCTTTTCTATGGTTTTAAAATGACAAAAGATTCTTGTTTTTAAGAACATTCTAAAACACCATGCTTTTGATATGAAAATTTTTTCTTTTATTATCCACAAGTAATTTATGAAATGTTTATTATTATAAATGTGTATCAAATTAATCAATAATTATTAAGGTTACACCCTTATAGTGCTCCAATTTATTGGTTAAAGAGTTTAATCTCAAGATATGACATGTTTTATGATACCTTGGTGAATAACAGTAGCAATTTTTATGACCCCTTGGTGACCATCCTTGGTGATATTATTATGAATGGCTCAATTAAATGTTGTATCCACACATACATGTTATGATTCATTTTATAGTTACTATGACATGTCTCTTTATCCTTTTATCAATCCATTATGTTATTCTTTAAATTCGTATCGATAATTTCATGATCACTTATAAACTGTTTCACTTTCTTTTCCTTGTTGGGCCTTATGCTCACCCTTTATTTTGATATTTTTCCCCAGGTTATAAGATGTGGTGATTATACACATGATTAGACTATTATGAACCCTTTTATGTGTATTAGAATAATTCTTCATTTTTTCATGCATTTTGTACCTTATTTCCAAGACACTAAACTTTAAAAGATCCTTTTTTGAAAAATGATTCATAAAGATATGTAATAAAAAATAAGGATACCATAGTTGGAATCAATGGATGGTTTAGTTATTTTTTGGAATTAGGATTTAAAAAAATATAAATAACCTTATTGAAAAGTCAAAATATAGGAAAACATCCTGGTATTTTAGTGAAATATTAAGTAAGTTGTTTCTGAGAAAAGAAATCCATGTATGGATATGAATATGTGGATGTGGCTCTAGAAAAGATGTATTTACAGTTATGAGCTGAAAAATATTATCTATTATAGACTCTAATGGGAACTGATTCACAACAATGGTCCATACTGCACTCTTATTTTGACACTCATGTGGGATATTTTATTTAATCCAATGCTTTTTATGAACCATTATAATGGATTTATCGAATATGTAATTGTTTTTAAATAATTGAGTATTAGGACACGAAGTTAATTTAAAATTTTGAGATAATTAAATTGATCATTTTTTATAGAGGTTTTATTCTTTTAGAAATAGCAACAAATAGAAGAAACTGTGTAAATAGTGAGAATAATAGACCAAGAACTGATATACCTATGATGGAAGATGGAATGAAAAACATCATGAGAATAATGAATCAACTGACTCTAGTTATGTGAACTAACTTGAATCAAGACGAGAGATCAAATTCACCTAAAAGGGATCTACTTTCTGTTGAGTCCTTTATACATCAAATGCCACCATATTTCAATGGATCTATCGACCCATTGATTGCCGAACAATGGATAAACTCTATAGAAAATAACTTTTCTATACTCTATTAGTTAGAATAAGAGAAAGTCACCCATGATATTTACCACTTAGAGGTAGAAGATGATTATTGGTGGGAGCGGATAAAAAATAAAAGGCTAAGAGGGGATATTGAAGTTATGGATTGGGAAGAGTTTAGGGTAAATTTTTTCAAAAAATATTTTCCCTATTCGATGAGAATGAAAATGGATATGGAATTCCAAGAGCCTATGTAGAAGGATAATGAATCTGTGGGAATCTATGATATTAACTTCACAATAATTTCATGATACACCTCTAGCATTGTCATGGTACCTAATGGGAAGTTTCATAGATTCTTAAGTGGACTACAAACCCATCTAGAGAAGAATCTTGATAATTGAGACTATGAAAACTATGAGGAGATAGTATTAAGTGATATGATGGTCTAATTGGATTTTTGTTAGACATAATGGTCTTAAAAATCGAATGAAAAGAAGAGATATTTGAATATAAGCTTAGGGATGATCTTTGATCAAGGAAGTGGATGAAAGAAAGCACAATTTTAAACTTGTAATAAGTGTGAGAAAAAGCATTTAGGTAACTTCTTTCATGGGAGTGGTAAATGCTACAAGTGTGGAAGATATGGTTGTATCGCTCAGAACTATCATAGTGAGTGGAATCTTCAACTTCTCAACACAAATGAGAAAGAGAAATGGCGCAATACCTACTTGATGTCCAATGGTTCAGGTGTGAAAATATTTGGAAATTTTCCAATCACTGTCCAAATCCTAGGGTAATGGAGGGGAATCAACATCAACCTCATCATAGACCAATGGAGAAAGGTCATGATTTTTATATCACAACACATGAAGTTGATTCTCCAAATGTTGTGGTGGAAGGTACTCTCATTGTTCCCTCAAAGCTAGTAAGTACTTTGTTTGACTATGCTTCTACTCATTCCTTTATTTACACCACATTTTCAAAGAATTTATAATCAATACATGAAATACTAGAAGCATAGTTATTATTCAAGAAAATTAGAGGGATTATCCAATCATTAACTATGTATATAAACTATAGTATTCAATTTGGTGAACATAATCTTATCACAAATATATTTGTCATTCCCATGTTGGAATTCAACATTATAATAAGGATGGACCAGATGTCAAAGTATAAGGTTAATATCAACTCTAGAAGTAAGGAAATCACAATATTCTTGAATAGACAACCTAACATTTTTTTCAAAGGAGAGATATGTCAACTAGAGATTTGTCTAGAAACACCTCCCATAACATTCAATATAGAGATGATCAGTGAATATGAAGAAGTAAATCAAAGTATACCAATGTTGAATGTATCCATTATTCAGAAATACATTAATGTATTTTTTGAGGAGTTTCTTGGACCTCCCTTTGAAAGAGAGGGAGAGTTCTCCATTGCACTCATTCCTAGATCCAAGCCGATTTCTAAGACCCCATATAGAATGGAAAATATTGAGAAAATGGAATTAAAAAAACAACTCTAAGATCCTTTAGACAAGGGGTATATACATCCAAATTTGTCTCCTTGGGGAGAAACTATTCTATTTGTGAAGAAGATGGATGGATAAATGTGGTTATGAATTGATTATAGAGAACATAATAAGATCATAGTGAAGATTAAGTACCCTCTTCCCAAAATTGATGATTTATTTGACTAGCTTCTTGGGGCTCAATTATTCTCTAATATTTATCTTCAATCTGGTTATCATAAATTGAGGGTAAAGAAAGAAGATATTCCAAATACTTCTTTCTAATAGAGATATGGTAATTATGAGTTTCTTTGTTATGACCTTTATATTGACAAATGCTTTGACTATATTTATGGACATGATGAATAGAATCATTAAGGATTACCTTTATAACATTGTCGATGTTTTTATTGATGATATTATGATATATTACAGATGTTTTCGGTGGCATGAGGGTCATCTAAGGCTTATATTTTGTACAATAAGATTGGAAATGATATTTTGAAGGTATAAAAAAAGGGATTTTTGATACAATTGGTTGCTTTCCTGGGGAAAAGGGTAACCAATAGAGGAATCTCAGTTGACCCTAAAGAGAAAAAGGTTGCAGAAAAGTGGCCTCATCATACAATAGTAACATAGGTTCATAGTTTACTTTGTTTTTGAGGATATTTTAGGAGGTTTTTGGAAAACATTTCATGAATTTCTGTTCCACTAACCAAGTTAACATGAAATCAAATAAAGTTCATCTGGTCCATGGAGTGTGAATAAAGTATAAAAGAGATAAAGTGATTGGTTACCACACCAAGGATTAATGATTTTTAGTGGTGCACCTATAAAATATATTGGGTATGTCCTAATGAAAAATTAAAAGGTGATTTATTATTCATCTCAATTTTTAAAGCCTAATAACTATAACTATACATAAAATGACCTAGAGAAGGTTACAGTTGCTTTTACTTTGAAGATATGATGGAACTATATCTATGGGGAGTAATATGATATATAAAAAGTCCATCAAAGTTTGAGGTATATTTTAATGAAAATGTAATTGAACATGAGAAAAAGGAGATGGTTTTAACTCCTTAAACAAATTGATTATTAAATTCATTATCACACTAAAAGAGAAATAATATTGCTAATGCATTATGTAGGGAATACCCTATTGTGTTGGTAATGAAGGGGATTCAAGGAGATAATTTGATCAAATAATTAGTAAATCTAGTCATGGGAATTTTAAGGTAATGGACAATATCAACCCTATCACAATTGATTTTTCAACCATCATTACTAATGATCATAAAAAAATATCAAAAAGAAAATCCTTCATAATAGAATAATATGGAGGCTATGAAGAATTAGATGTTTCCTAAGTTCAATATTGATTAAGAAGGTGTACTAAAATTTTGTACCAGGTTGTGTGTTCAATCTATTCGAGAAATAAAGGAGCTAATAGATAAAGTCCATAGCTGTATATTCTCTATACATCCTGAAAGGAGAAAAAATGTATAGGGACCTTCATGATAATTATTGGTGGGATAGAAAAGGGAGATTTATGACTATACTAAAAGGTTCCTGGTGTGTCAAAAAGTTATGGTGTAGTGACAACTTCTTAATGGGGTATTACTACCACGACCCATACTAACATGGAAGTGGGAAAACATCACTATGGACTTTATCATTGGTCACCTAAAAATTGCCAATGGAAATAATGTAATATGGGTTATAGTTGAATGAATCACCAAGAATTCCCATTTTATCTCTATTTGAGAAGATTTATCTCCGGACAAACATTCTATGATTTATCTACAGGAAGTGGTGAGGTTGAATAGAGTTCCACTTTTAATAATTTTTTATCATGATCCAATGATCATTTGAAAATTTTAGAGAAGTCATGAACATGATTTGAATATTGAATTGAATTTAATTATGTCCTATCACCATCAAACTGATGGCCAATTAGAAATTAATATCCAGACACTCGAGGACATGCTAAGAACATGGTCAATGGAAATTAAAGGCAGACATGATCAACATCTCCCATTATATCGGTTCTCATACAACCACATATACCATTCATGTAATCAAATAGAAACCGATGAAGCTCTATATGGGAAGCGATTTATAGCTCCTACTAGTTGGGATGAAGCATGTGAGAGAAAGATCCTTGGGCCTGATCTTCTGTAAGAGATGAAAAAAAGGTTCATTCAATACAACAACACACAATGGATTCTCAGAGTCAGTAGAAGAGAAATGAAGAAAACTATCGAAGGGACATGGAGTTTGTAGTTAAAAAAAATTATTCCTTCTAATTTTACCTTAGAATATAGTGATTCCATTTGAGAAGAAAGGGAAGATCAAAACCTATTACATTGGATCATATGAAATCTTTAATCCCATTGGAGAAATTGCCTATTAGCTTGCGCTTCCTCCAAATTTATTTTAAGTTCATGATGTTTTCCAAGTATCCCCCTGGAGGAAGTACATAACTGACCCTTCACATGTATTAAATTAGATGGTGGTACAACTTGAACATGATATCTCTTTTGAGGAGTATCCTATTGAGATCTTGGATCATAGTCATAAGGTTTTACTCAACTAAAATACCCACCTCATTAATGTATTGTGGAGGAACAACAAATATAAAGTTTCCATGCTGGAATCAAAGGAATCAATGGTTCATAAGTTCCCACACATTTTTTCTTTTGAGTGCACATGTTGACATTTCAGAAATGAAATTTCTTATGGGGGGAAGAATTAAATGACCCAAACTTTTTGAATTAAATTTTTTTCCTAAAAATGTCTATAATATTGTTTTTTACTCAAAAAAACTATTCCCCTTTAATAATTAAGTGAGTAAAATTTAAATGTTACCATTGATTTTTGGCCTTTTTATTAACATTGGTCAATTATAAAAATTGGTCAATATGACCATTGGATACAAAAATATTAATAATAATTTTAAAATTATAATTTATATTATAAATAGAAAATAAATTTTTTATTTATTGGGATTCAATCATGACCAAGACCAAGCCGAGATTCAACATTTTAATCTTGATTGAAATCGAACTTTGTAGAAGTCCAAGGAAGTGGATATTACAGTCGGGTGATGTTAGCCAAGGCACCCCTTGAGATTATCACTGTCTCTCACAACACCCTTAAGTTGTATGCAGGTGTTACAAGGGTTAATGTTTCAAGGCCTTAGATAATTATTTAATAATTCCCTTTGTATAAATAAAATTATTATTCCATAAATTTTCGTTTTGAGTTTAGTTTTTCTTAAAAAAATGACACTTTTGATAAATTGATTTTTTAGTTAGAAATTGTACTTGTTAGGAAAGATATAATTGTTAAAATAAAATAAGGTATTATTATAAATGTATATTTTAATTAAATAGTAATATTAAACCAATATTATTTATGTTTAAAATATAATATAATTTTTTTTATAGTGTTAGATATTTTAGTATGCATTTTACAATGCATTTTCTGTCTGCTAATATTTTTAATAAATAAGTATTTTAATATTTAAAAGTTAAATATCTCATGAATATAGAGTTATTATAATAAATTAAACATAATATTTTAAATTATAACATTTAAATTAGGTGAGGTTGATTTTATGATAATTTTCTAAAATATTATTTTCTAAAATATTTTGTTTTTCAGTAGATAGAAAAAATACAGTTTTGAGTTTTCGTTATGTTTAATGGAATACTAATTATTTAATAAGTAATATAAAATTATGGTAGCATATTTTGGATTAAAATATGATATTATGTGTCCCAATTCGCCAATATCATTTGCAAAGACCATGAGAAGGCCCATGGTTTTGGAAATACCACTACTGAGGTGTCTAATGAAATTAATAAAAAAATACCTCACTTTTTCTCTAAATACCCACACAATTCTCCAATATATTTCATTACTATGCCATTATACATGAAGATATAATAGTATTACCCCCCATTTATTCCTACCAAGGTTTCATCAAGCCCCCAAGGTCCCGATCCTCATGTTTTAGGAACACTCTTCAAAGTTAGTAAATTCACAACACTTCTTTTCTGTTCAAGTTTTCATTTTTATGTGGTATGTATTTCAAATTTTTATACTACGTTCTGTAGGATCGAAATAGTGATGTAGATGCTCAATATACAAGAGGGGGGGTGAATTGTATACTTTAAAAATTCCTTTGGATCTTTTAAAGTTAGTTATGAATAACTATGTTTTCCTTAGGAGAAGGAAATGGCTAAGTTTATCAAAGTTAAACTAAGAAAATTCACAACACCTCTGACACCAAATGCAAACTTGGAAAGAGATTCCGAAAGTAGGTTCCAGAAATATGGTTCCGGAAGTTGAAACTTAACAAAAGATTACAATATGAGATTCTACCTTAAAGCGTATAGAATCTAAATGAAACAGAGTACAAATAAAGAAGTATAAGAAATTTATACATTACTTATAATAAAAAATGAAGCAGAATATAAACAATTAGTTAAACTGCAAGTAACAAGATATAAGTCTTTTAACCCAAAGAGAAGGGTATCCAACAACCTTGGATAAAGTTCCCTTGATTTATACTTTCAAGCAAGTCTGTCTTACCCACACCAGGGTAAGCCCTTGATACGAAGATCGGAGTCTCTGTCTTGCTATCCCCGCAAGCCCTCAACTTCAAGGTAGTTGGCAACCTCTGTCTTCCTCAGCATGGAAGCCCTCTAACTTCAAGGTAGTCGGCACCACTGTCTTCCTATCCCCGGAATCCCTCGAATATGATCACCAACATTCGGAGTCGCATGAAGCTTTGAGAGTTAATAAGAGCCTCTCTCTCTAGAATTAACTTCAAGCATGTAATCACATGAGTCGAAAATCTATCAGCCTTTCAGCACGGAGCTCTTTCAAATGAGCTCCTATTTATAGGTAAGGTCGGCTCCTTCTCCAACGGCATATTTTCCTTAATGATCGGAGGGACCTGTACACGTGTCACTTAGACAACGGTTATTTTATAACAAAATAGACGACATCGTTTTATAACAAAACAAGTGTAACAGAATGTACGACATCGTTTTAAAATCTAACATAAAAGTTCGGAATGAAAGCTTCGGAGTGAAGGTTCGGAATGTAATGAAAATAATAAAGAGTAGACAAATTATAGAAGTGTAAGAAAAATAAAAGTTCTGATTCTAACCAAAAATATTTTTCGAAGTATGAATTAATTCAGAGTGTATAAAACAGAGATGATCAGATTCTGTTTAATAGGTGAATTCAGAATGAGAATTCAAAATGGGAATTTGTCATCAGAATTCGTAATGAGAATTCATCATCAGGATTCATAATGAGAATTCGTCATCAGAATTCGTAATGAGAATTCTTCATCAGAATTCGTAATGGGAATTCGGAATGATATTTCTTAATCAGAATTCGTAATGAGATTTCTTCATTGGAATTTGTAATGAGAATTCCTTATCAGAATTCATAATGAGAATTTGTTGTCGAATTTCATAAAGATTTGTATCCTTAATCTGGAGTAAAACTGTATTCGAAATTCGGAATGAAACTTTATCACAGTTCTCATTCTGGATTTCGGATTGAAACTTTGTTACAGTTTTTATCCAAAATTCGGATCCTAAAACAGAACACTTCATATCAAAGTTTCAAGTAATTCTGAGATAATAAAATTGAATCCGAATCTCATACTTAAGAAAAATCTGGATGAAAATATGATAAGAATAATTTTTCTAACAAAAGAGATTTTCCTTATAAAAGCAATTTTTCTTATAAAATCAATTTTCCTTATAAAAGCAATTTGCCTAAAGATTAGGTGTTTGTGATTTTCAAAACAAGAAGGAATGGAAAATTCATAAGGAAAACCTTATTGACTCAACAATCTCCCCCTTTTTGGAAAGCACAAACATTCTTACGAAAAATAAATTCTAAGAAGAAAGAAAAACATTAAGGCTTATCTCCCTTTGCTTTAAGGATATTGATGAATTCGACTAACTCCCCCTTAGGCTTTGAAACTCTAAGGATCGTATTCTAGATTTCCGGAGTGACATTTCATAACGAAAAAGAAAGACTTCTTTAATGAAAAACTCCCCCTTAGATAGACTCTTATTAGAGTTCTTTTTTCCTTTAAGGATCTTTTCCTTCTCCCCTTTAGATAAACTCTCATTGGAGTTCTTTTTTTAAGGATCTTTTCCTTCTCCCCCTTTGTGATTTTCAAAAAGAAATCGGCGAAATGGAAAAAAAATAACAAAGTACCAGAAAAATTAGTAATAACAACAAAAGAAATGAGAGGCACAATTTTCATTCGGTTTAAAATCTCGGCAACAAAGAAAATCAGATACAACAAAAAGATCGGATTTAGTTATTTTGGATCTTTTTCCTTCGACATGAGCCCCTTAAGAATAGTCTTTATCTTCTTCAAGTCTTTATGATCTTCTTCAGCTTGCTTCTCTAAGACCACTATTCTTGCACTTTGAGCTTCAATTATTTCTTCCTGGGATTGAAGCTTTTCTTCCTGAGCTTTGATCTTTTCTTCCTGAGCCTTCAACTTCTCTTCAAACTCAATCCGATGATCTCTTTCAAATTTCCAGTTCTGAGAAACAGAATTCAACTTCCCATTCAGATATCTGACTTGTTGAATCCGGATGTTCTTTTCATCTGTCAGCTTCTCTTCAAAGGATGAAGTCAGGTCATTTATCTTCCTGTCCTCAGTCTCAAAGGCATCATTAACATTGTCTTGAAACTCATCAAATAACCTCATCTCTTCAACAGTCTTCTTCGACCAGTTTGTCATCTTCTTTCAAGATTTTCTATGAGCTTCGTAGCCAACAAAAACGGTTTTGAAATGAGCCTCAATCTCAACGCACTTGTCCATAACCATAGACACGGAGTCTGTTTTCTGATTCAAAGCATGTTGGAGCCTCTGGCATCTTGAATCAATACTTGAGAAGGTCGGAATGGTTCCTAACAACTTCTTCAAAGACTGAACAACAAAGTCATGCCCCATCGAAGATGACTCCGAATCTGAAACTTTGCTTGGAGAATTTGCTTCTTCAACAAGGTCAAGATTTCTATTCGAAGAACTACCAACTTCCTTCCTCTTCCTCACTTCTGAGCTCGGAGTATCAGCAAGAATTTGCTTTCCCTTGTCTTTTTCCGGAATTGAATCCTGTTCCGGAGTTCTCTTCTCACAATCTAAAACTTGAACAACATTATCTTCCTCAACAGAAACTTCCTAAACACGAACCCCTACGTTTTCCTTCTGAGAAACATCATGTAAAATTTGTTCTTATTCTCCATGATAAGTAACTTCTTCTTCTCCTTTCTCTTCTTCCATTGTTGGAGTTACTAGCTTCGAAGATTCAGCTTCTGATGTTCGGAGTGATAAGTGTTCCGAAGGTATCCCCTTGTAATCATATACTTGTTTCAACACATCTCCGGTTTCACCACTTCCTTCAGCAACATCTTCTTCTTGTTCCACTTGCTCAACTTGCTCTACTTCCTCAGTAGTCTTAGCAACAGCTTCTTCCTGAGCAACGAAATATCTTCCTGGAGTCTTGGGTAGAGATTCCAAGGAGAAAGATCTCAGAACAAGAATAGTTGCTGAAACCATCTCATTGAATTTCAAAAAATCCTGAGCTACCTCAGCCTCAGACATCTTCTTCTTGAGCTTCTTTTCCTTTACTTGTTTTTCAAGCTCATCAGCAGTTCTCTCCTTCAAGGCCTTAGCCTCCGCAGGGTCCAATCCGAACTGTGGATCCCCTTCTTTCCTTTTCTCTTTATCTTCTCTCCACTTCGCAACAACTTCATCAGGATAGGCTTTCTTCTTCTTTGGTTTTGGAGGTGCGGAATGGACTTCCTTAGACATAGGATTCTCTGCTTCTACTTCCACTTCTTTCAGCTTTCTCTTCCTTACTGTCTTAGAGGATTCCGGATCAGCATCTTTCGGAATTGCTTCTCCTTGAGCAGGTAGATCAATAAACTGTCCAGACTCTTTGTCAATGGCTACATCCATTCTCTTAAGAGTACCATCGCTAACCAGCATAATATTGCAAACTCTTGGATTAGATTTTCAAGCCTCCTTGAAAGACTCAAGGCACCAAACTATCAACTTGGAGAGGATTGCTGGATACATAATAATCTGAGCTCTCAGATTTCCTTTCTTCAAATTCTCAAGAGTGATAAGAATGTGCATCATCAAGTTAAACTTCCTCAGATTTATCATAAAATCTAGGATGTAGATCTCACTCTTCTTCAAGCTATATTTGTCACCTTTTCTCGGTACGATAAGACCTTGTACCCATAACTCCAGAATCCGGAAATTTGTAGATAAACCAGCAATCTTCGGAGCCTTGTCATCAGTCAGTTCGAGAGTTTCTAAAGCTTTTTCCTTGTCGAAGCTACCTTTAGAATCTAGCAACACATGAGAAACAAACTCAGCTTCACCTTCATTATTTAGCCCTACCAAGCTGGCTGCCTTGGCATATGAAAGTTTATAAGTCTTCCCATAATTCTTAAAAGACAATTTGTCTTTTCCATCTTCCTAAAGAAAAGAAACTGTCTCATATAATTCAACAAGTAAGTCTGAATACACTTCATCATGGTTCTCGGGTTTTGACACCGCAACATCTTCCCAACCATTAAGCTTGATATTCTTAGAAATAAGATAATCATACTTGTTGAAGAAATCCGGATGAACCAGCCTCTCTCTATAAACTAAACACTTCGAGATCGGCTTAGATGAAGACATATCTTGAGAAGCTATTTCCACAGACATTCGGATTTGAAAACCTCTGAGAAGTTCGGAACTGAGAAAACTGAAGTTCAGAATGGCCTTAAAACAGAGGGGCAGATATTTGGGACCCGAGAGCTTGAAAACCGATGTGAGACAACTATTTGGGTCCCCTTTATATTGGCAATGAAACGATGTTTCAACTTCCTTGGTTAATCAAATGGTTGTGATAAGTTGAGATCAGTTCTGACGGTTGAAAACCAATTCTCTAGAAAACTTGAATCTGATCTTTTTGAGGGTTTTTATTAAAACAAAGAATTAAGAAAAGTATAATCTGAAAACATAATACAATATAATTCCAGCAATTAAAATATGACTACGGAAACTTGGGTAATGAGATCATACCTTTCAGATTGGCTTAGGAAGATTATTCGTATTTGGTAACATTCTTAAAAAAACTTTTACAATGAAAAATAAATTCAGTATGAAAAACTCAGTACGAAAAACAAACTCAACACGGAATACTCAGTACGTAAATTTTATAAAAAAAATGAAAACGAAAAACTTATTATGAAAGATTCGGTACGAAAATCCCGTTATGAAAATACCTGTACAAAATTTCCCATTCCGGAAATGTTCAATAGGAACACTTCCATTCCAGAAGTATTCTGTACAAACATGTCCATTCTGGAAATATTGTAGTTCCGGAAATCTCCATTCCGGATATCTTCGTTCCGAAAAGTTTGAAAACAGATTTTTGAAAAACTTTGTTAAACTAACAAGTAAATGTACTCCCCCAATGAAAAGGAGTGTATTGTTGTAAGGATACTTTTTCAACAGAAACTTTGTTAAGGAGGCTTACCTTACGGTTATCATTCCTAAATTTTGTTTAATATATTGAAATCTTTCAGAAGGAAAAGATTTTGTGAAAATATCAGCAAGTTGATCTTGCATTTCAATAAACTGAAGAATAATATCTCCTTTAAGTGTGTGATCCCTAAGAAAGTGATGCCTAATATCTATGTGTTTTGCACGGGAGTGATGTGCAGGGTTATTACTAAGGGCAATGAAACTTGTGTCATCACACAAAATTTGAGTTTTAGTAAAACTCAAGCCATAGTCTATGAGTGTGTGTTGCATCCACAACACTTGTGCACAACAACTTCCAGCTGCTACATATTCAGCTTCAGCAGTGGAAAGTGCTACAGAATGCTGCTTCTTGCAGGACCAAGAAACTAATGAATCTCCTAAGAAATGACAAGTTCCGGATGTACTTTTTCTATCCATTATACATCCACCAAAGTCAGCATCAGAAAAGCTTTTTAGAACAAAATCATTTCCAGAAGTATAAAATAATCCTTTATCCATGGTTCCCTTAAGGTAGCGAAATTTTTTTTTTACTGCCTTTAAGTGAGATTCCTTAGGATTGGATTGATATCTTGCACATAAGCATACTGAAAACATTAAATCTGGTCGACTAGCTGTTAAGTATAGTAGACTTCCTATCAAACCTCTAAAAGATGTTTTATCTTCTGGTTTCCCAGCTTCATCAAGATCTAAAGATTTTGAGGTACCAATGGGAGTACTTATACTCTTAGTGTTGTTATAACCATAATTTTTAAGAAGATCTTTAATATACTTATGTTGAGATATGTAGGTTCCTTCTGGTTTTTGAGAAATTTGAAAACCAAGGAAAAAAGTTAACCCACCCATCATACTCATTTCAAACTCAGATTTCATTATACTTGCAAAAGAGTTAGTCAATGATTGCTGAGTTGAACCAAATATGATGTCATCAACATAAATTTGAACAATCAAAACATTTTTCTTGTCTTTCTTTATAAAAAGGGTTGGATCTTCATTTCCCTTAATATAGTTATTTTGAAGCAAAAATCCAGTGAGTCTATCATACCATGCTCGTGGGGCTTGTTTAAGACCATACAAATCTTTGGTAAGTCTAAAAACATGATTCAGATATTTTGTGTCTTCAAAGCCAGGAGTTTGTTCAACAAAAACTTCCTCTTGAACATAACCGTTAAGAAAAGCACATTTCACATCCATTTGAAAAAGTTTGAAATTAAAGGATGCTGCAAAAGAAATTAGAATACGGATAGATTCAAGTCTATCTACTGGAGCATAGGTTTCTTCATAGTCTATTCCCTCTTGCTGATTATAGCCTTTAGCAACAAGTCTAGCTTTCATTCTAATAATGACTCCATTTTCATCACATTTATTTCTGAAAACCCATTTTACTCCAATAACAGATTTTTCCTTAGGTCTTTCAACCAAGGTCCAGACTTTATTCCTTTCGAATTCATTTAGTTCATCTTGCATGGCTTTAATCCAATAATCATCACCTAAAGCTTCATCAGTACTTTTAGGTTCTAATTGGGAAAGGAATGATAGATGTTCTACTTCATTTCTTAAGGATCTTCTAGTCCTTACAGGTTGATTTACATCACCAATGATACTATCACTGGGATGATTCTTAAGAAACGCCTGGTTTGGGTTTTGTAAAACCTGTTCATCAACATAGGGTAGAAAGTCTTCTAGGTTAAATGTTTCAGAAGTATCTTCTAAAACGTTATCCTTATCAGAAGGTTCTTCTATCAAAAGTTGATAATCAGTTTTTGAAAACACATCTGAAGCTGTAGGCTGGGATGGTTTAAAAACAAAAGGATCTGACTCATCAAATTTTACATGTACTGTTTCTTTAATAGTGCAAGTCTTTTTATTAAAATCTCTATAAGCCTTAGATGTTGTGGAATAACCTAAGAAAATTCCTTCATCAGATTTTGGTGCGAATTTATGTAAGTTATCTTTAGTATTCAAAATGAATACTTTGCAACCAAAAACTTTGAAGTAGGAAAGTCTTGGTTTTCTACCATTCCATAACTCATAAGGAGTTTTATTAAGAAAAGGTCTAATCAAAACTCGATTTATAGTATAGCAAGAAGTACTCACAGCTTCATCCCAGAAATGTATAGCAATAGAATATTCACTCAACATGGTTCTAGTTATCTCTTGAAGAATTATATTTCTTCTTTCAACTACACCATTCCGGTGAGGAGTTATAGGTGCTGAAAAATTGTGAGTAATACCATTCTTACTACAAAAAGTTTCAAAATCAGAATTTTGAAATTCTCCTCCATGATCACTATGAATAGTTTTCAATGGAAGGTTTTTCTCATTTTTAACATGAGCTCTAAAACTTTTGAAATAAGAAAAAGTTTCAGATTTCTTTGTTAGAAAATAGACCCAAGTAAATCTAGTGTAATCATCAACTAGAACAAACACATAGTATTTGCCTCCAATACTTCCAGTTTGTGTTGGACCAAAAAGATCCATGTGCACTAACTGTAATGCACCAGTTGTTGAGACTTCACCGATCGATATAAAACTAGATTTATTTTTCTTGCCATATTGACAGGGATCACAAAATTTAGAAGAATCAAATATAAGATCTGGTATATCCTTAAGTAGTTTCTTCTTAGAGAGTTTACATAGGTTCCTAAGATTACAGTGACCTAGTCTTCTATGCCATAACCAGGAGTGGTCTTCCATTGCACTTAGGCAAGGTAAATCTTGGCTTATGAGGTCTTCTATGTTCAGAGTGTAAACATTCTCTTGCCTATTGGCTGAGAGAATAAATTCTTCCTTGGAATTGTGAACTAAACACTTATCATTCCTAAAATTCACAAGGTAACCTTCATCACATAACTGAGTTATGCTAATGAGGTTTTGCTTAAGACCTTTAACAAAAAGAACATTTGAAATAAAGGTTTTACCAAGAAGAACAATATTACCAATACCAACAATCTCCCCCTTAGAATTATCTCTGAAAGTTACCTTTCCTCCTTTTGGTTTGATAATCTTTTCAAAATAGCTTTTGTTACCAGTCATGTTTCAGGAACATCCACTATCCATGTACCATGTATTGTTGCTGGTACTTTCTTTATTTTCCTGAAATCAAGAAGAAAATTAGACTTTCGGAATCCAAACTTGTTTGGATCTGAGATTTCCAGACAATAAAATTTTAGGTACCCACATCTTCTTAGAAAAGTAAGCTTTGTGAAATCCTAGAGATTGGGTTTTGTTTAAGGAACAATTCTTTTCCCAGTGACCACCACATTGACACTTGGTACAAAATGGGGCACTTTGAGGAACAAAATAATTGTTACTGAAAATAGGTTTTGCATGGGTATAACCAAATCCAGATTTATTTCTTAAAGGTCGTATTTGGGAATATATCTTATCAAAATTTTTCTTACTATGGGTAATGTTTGATAAACACTTATTTAAGGAAAAAATTTCGGACTTGAGTTTTACAAACAAGTTTTTATCCTCAAAATAATTGGTTTTAGAACTAGAGCTTGGCTAAAAAACATTTCTATTAGAAATTACATTTTCTAATTATTTGGAATGTTTATTCTTCTCAGAACATACTTCCTCAATATTTTTTGAAATATTTTCAAAATCAACATTTTTCTTATCAAGATCTTTGGAAAGATCTGATATCTCTCTCATAAGAATATAATTCCTAGAATTTTCCTTATCAATATTCTTATTGAGTTTGGAATTCTCGATCTCAAGAAGTTCAGCAAACCTAGAGACTTCTTCTTAAGTAGGTAAAGTATTTTCCTCATCAGAAGATGATTCTTCATCAGAAGAGTTATAATACTTACTATCATTTGAATTTAAAGAAACATTGGTCAATGATTCGGCATTTCGTACCTTAGCCATAAAACAATGACCATCAATAGGTAATCTGGCTATAAGACCAAGATTCTTTTGTCCTGAAGATTCATAATCAGAAGATTCATCTGAAGAGTCACCACCACTGGCACTCCAGGTATCATTTGCTTTCAGAACTTTCTTAGCTTTTTCTTTATAATACTTCTTCCTGTTCTGATCTGAATGACTTTCTTTTCTTTCTTTCTTTTTGAGCATAGGGAAATAAGGTCTAATATGTCCAGCTCTCTTGCATTCATAACAAGTAACTTTTCCATATTTATTATCTTTCCATTCCTTTTTCTTATACTTGGATTCGAAATTTCTTTGTCCAGATATCTTGTTCATCCTTCGAGCAAGATTTGCTAGTTAATTTTCAGAGACTTCACTCTAACTAGATTCGGATTGGAAAATAACTTTCTTATACTTGGGTCTGGTTAATCTCTCAGGAGTCTTAGCTTTCTTCTGATTTGAAGTTGTTGTAAAAGCAACAGTACCATTTCCATTCTTCTTCTTGATATTGTCATCATCTCTCTTCATTCTAGTTTCATGTTGTAGAAGAGTTCCAAAAAGCTCATCAAGAGTAATTTGAGTGACCTTCATGTTCTCATCTATAGCTGTTCTCTTGGATTCCCACTCGTTGGGAATAATATCAATTATCTTATCCACAAGAGCTTCATCATCTAAACCATTATCTCCCATAGACTGTAGAATGTTGACGATAGTCATAAATCTATGTTGCACTTTACATATTGGTTCACCATAAGGAAAGTTGAAGCCATGATATTCATCTCTAAGCATATCTCTTCTAGTCTCAATTACCTTAGAAGTTACAAAGTGTGTAACTTCTAACTTCTTCCAGATACAATTAGCTGCTTCACAAGAAGAAATTTGGCTATATATATTTATAGTCATTGAACATAGTAAAGTATTGTGTACCTTATAGTTGAGTTGATATTATTTCTTTTCTTGATTAGTAAAAGTTCTGACTTCCTTGTCAGGAATTTTATATTCTCCAGTAAGCATAACAAAATTGTCCACTCCAGTATTGATAACAAAAGTCTTCATACGATCTCTCCAGTATTCATAATCATTACCATCAAAGATTGGTGGTCTTGTAGGATTTAGATTATCAATTGATCCAACATTAACTCCTGCCATACTTAATATAACCTTCAGCACACAAACTTGTTAGTAGAAAACGATTCGTAATAACAATGTTCGGAATGAGAAAGTTCGTAATGAGAAAGTTCAGAATGAGAAAGTTCGGAATGATAAAGTGAGCAAGAAAAACTTATTCGTGAGTATAAGTATTTCAGAGACCTCCTATGATACCAATTGTAGGATCGAAATAGTGATGTAGATGCTCAATATACAACAGGGGGGGTGAATTGTATACTTTAAAAATTCCTTTGGAACTTTTAAAGTTAGTTATGAATAACTATTTTTTCCTTAAGAGAAGGAAAGGGATAAGTTTAACAAAGTTAAACTAACCAAATTCACAACACCTCTAACACCAAATGAAAACTTGGAAAGAGATTCTGAAAGTAGGTTCCGGAAATATGGTTCCGGAAATTGAAACTTAACAAAAGATTACAATATGAGATTCTACCTTAAAGCATATAGAATCTAAATGAAACAGATTACAAATAAGGAAGTATAAGAAAGTTATACTTTCCTTATAATACAAAATGCAGCAGAATATAAACAAGTAGTTAAACTACAAGTAACAAGATATAAGTCTTTTAACCCAAAGAGAAGGGTATCCAACAACCTTGGATAAAGGTCCCTTGATTTATAATTTCAAGCAAGTCTGTCTTACCCACACCAGGGTAAGCCCACAATACGAAGATTGGAGTCTATGTCTTTCTATCCCCGCAATCCCTCAACTTCAAGGTAGTTGGCAACCTCTGTCTTCCTCAGCAAGGAAGCCCTCAAACTTCAAGGTAGTCGGCACCTCTGTCTTCCTATCCCCGGAAGCCCTCGAATGTGATCACCAACATTCGGAGTCGCACGATGCTTTGGGAGTTAATAAGAGCCTCTCTCTCTAGAAATCACTTCAAGCATGTAATCACATGAGTCGAAGATCTATCCGCCTTTCAGCACGGAGCTCTTTCAAATGAGCTCCTATTTATTGGTAAGGTCGGCTCCTTCTCCAACGGCATATTTTCCTTAAAGATATGAGGGACCTGTACATGTGTCACTTAGACCACGGTTAGTTTATAACAAAATAGACGACATCGTTTTATAACAAAACAAGTGTAACAGAATGTACGACATCGTTTTAAAATCTAACATAAAAGTTCAGAATGAAAGCTTCGGAGTGAAGGTTCGGAATGTAATGAAAATAATAAATAGTAGACAAATTATAGAAGTGTAAGCAGAATAAAAGATCGGAGTCTAACCAAAAATATTTTTCGCAGTCTGAATTAATTCTGAGTGTATAAAACAGAGATGATCATATTCTGTTTAATAGGTGAATTCAGCATGAGAATTCGAAATGGGAATTCATCATCAGAATTTGTAATGAGAATTCATCATCAGGATTCGTAATGAGAATTCTTCATCAGAATTCGTAATGAGAATTATTCATCAGAATTCGTAATGGGAATTCGGAATGAGATTTCTTCATCAGAATTCGTAATGAGATTTCTTCATTGGAATTCGTAATGAGAATTCCTTATCAGAATTCATAATGAGAATTTGTTGTCGAATTTCATAAAGATTTTTATCCTTAATCTAGAGTAAAACTGTATTTGGAATTTGGAATGAAACTTTATCACAGTTCTCATTCTAGATTTCGGAGTGAAACGTTATTACAGTTCTTGTCCAGAATTCATATCCTAAAACAGAATACTTCATATCAAAGTTTCAAGTAATTCTGAGAAAATAAAAGTGAATCCGAATCTCATACTTAAGAAAAATCTGGATGAAAATATGATAAGAATAATTTTTCATACAAAAGCGATTTTCCTTATAAAAACAATTTTTCTTATAAAAACAATTTTCCTTAGAAAAGCAATTTTCCCAAAGATAAGGTGCTTGTGATTTTCAAAACAAGAAGGAATGGAAAAGTCATAAGGAAAACCTTATTGACTCAACACGTTGTTTTATCCTTTTTATTCTATCACATTACTCTATTAATATTATTTCAATAATGGTATAACCCTATCCCCTATCTTGTTAATTTTCTCTAAAACCATGTTTCTTACCCGTTATGCTGTAGATTTTCTCTATCCGAATTTCTCTCTTTTTATTAATAAATTATGTTATATTATTTTATGAATATCCAAACCTATTTATTCTCATAGGGTATTCAAAAAATGTAAAAATTATCTGTCCTATAATTGTATTAACATACATGAAACTCACCTTTCTTTTCCATGGGTTTAAAATGATAAAAGAATCTTTTTTTTAAAAACTTTCTAAAATATCATGACTTTGATATTGTCACGAACTAGGCTGGCATTCCATCAAACTCAACACCCAATACAGTCCAATACAATTTCCAAAGTGAATTACCAATCCACATGGTTTGGAAACTAGTGTTGGGCATAAAACTTAATCCAAATAGTAGTGATTTCTACCCAACAAACAAAGATAAAATAAAAAAACTGACAAGAAGAGTAACCAACCAGAAGAGGATCTCATATAAAAACAAAAAACCGATCATTTATAACAGGAGAATGAATTATAAAATATATAACAAACTGAAATTGAACCACACTACAATGAAAAAACCATTACCTCTTGTTAACCACCAACCACCAAACACAACATATCAAACAACGATCCCTTGAACTAGAAACTTGAACCTACAAAATAGATTAGGTTAATTGACACTGAATGGTATAAGTAGGGTGTCTGATTCATAGCTCAGAAGGAAACCACAAAAGAATCCATGTATTTCCATTTTTGGAAATATTCCATTAATACTAGTTTGAAGTACACTTATAAAAAATATGTTTTTTTCATTTTAATTAAAAACACTGCCTTTCTTTTAAAGAAACACACACCACCTATCAATTTTCAAAATTGTTCAACATTTAAGTACCAGAACCCATATCAAAATCCAAGAAAAATAGTTCTAGACTATAAAAAAAATAAAAAGGGATAATAAAAAAGAAAATAGTTGCATTTGATGATAAACAGGAAGTCATAGATAGTAACCATCAGATTTTTCTAAACATCCCTAGAGATATACCTACATGTACTCAGTTCGAAACCACTTAATGGGGTATGGTGAATCTCCCTTGTCAAAAAAAATCTGGCCGCCCTAAATAGACCAATCTAGTGGAAAATACAATCATATCCTCTTAGCTAATCTAGGGGGTACCATCCCGTATAATCGGGGTAGATCAGCAACCTTCACTCCACTCAATAAAAGACACCCATAAACCCTTGGTAGAAGTATATTGTGTAAGTAGGAGGCCCTCTCAAGCGTGACTCACCTTACCTACCATCACTGCACTTTCCTACCCCAAATACAGACAACACATATATAATAACCCATATAGGGAAATACCTCTATAGGGGTTCCCATTATACAATAAGTCATTTATAAGTGCCAGTCGGGATGTCGCATCACATTGCCTTATAAAAAATTTCCCAAAAATTTCATGATGTGAAATGGGAATTAACATTTACAAAGACATATTTATTTCTCAATATTAAAAATTGTCAACTATAATGTAAATCATTTCCATTTCAAATACACTTTTAAAAAAATCCCCAATAATTTTAAAAATTAATAAAACCACTTTCAAGAGCACAATTTTAAACATGCCTTTTAGTTCTAAATCCAACTTTATTCCAAGACCAAGATGAAAACACATAATGTATTTTTAGATTCCAAATGAGCTTCCAAATTATTTAGAAAACAATATTCTTTTAAAAATCACCAAATATGGGATAACTTTCAACACAATCTTGATGCCACATTATGTCATTTAAGGAATCATTGAACCATTTTATAAAAATAAGGAGAAAGATAAGATGATTAACCTTTTAAAAAAAATAATTTAATAGAGGGAATCACTTTCAATGCCGTAATCATTTGAAATCCCATCCATGAGTGCACTATGTGAACCCATGGATGTTTTGACATCCAATGGCATAGGATATGTGGTTTTTTGCCAAACAATTTTCAAAGAAACAATATGTTCTTTCTAATTAGTACAAAAATACATTTTATAAAAATCACCACATTCTATAAATCAATCCCAATCACAATCCAATAAATTAAATATAACCTAAATATAGGAAAAAACCACACAAATCATCTAATTTAAATATTAAATCTCCAATGATATTTAATCAAACACTTTTTGTGTATGCATATTTAAGAATAACTGAAGATTCACTGCGAATGATATGTTTAACAGATTATACTACAATGAAAACACCACAATAAAATAAGAAATGGAATTTTGATGCTTTAAATCATGTTTAAAAATTAATTTAAAACACTCAAGAATCATAATTATTGAATCGAGAACAAAAGTCAGGGAGTCACCTACCTCAAATGTTTTCAAAAGAGATGAAACATTTAGAGAAGAGAGATCTATGACCCATGACCATTTTCACACCCTAGAATCAAAATAAACCCAACCCACACACAAAACCTAGACATTAGGGTTTTTCCAAGAGAGAAACTCCCAAAGAGAAACCAAGGAATCAAGAGAGGGGAAGGGAAAGAGAAGAAAAATGGGAAAAAACCCTAAATAATCACCGTGGAACTTCAAAGGTGGATTCAGGGAGGGGGTCGAGCCAAGGAGAAGGGGTTAGTGAGATCAATTAACGTACCAAAAGGGAACAAGGAGGAGGGGAACATGTTTGGGTTCATAATGGGGGAGAGAGACAAATTGCTTTTAAGATTTTAATGAGATTGAATGATTGGATGGTTTGGACATACATTTTATTATACCGTCTGCCAACTGTGCGATAGAAACTATAAAAATAGAAACCAACTACATGACCAACCCACATGGTTTGTTTTATAGTGATTAAACCTTATCGTACTTCTGAGTAAGAGAGGACCGTCCACACGACCAAAGCACATATTTTGACTGACTATGCTCAAACCATGCACTAGCTTATGTCCAACACTATTACCTACCACACAGGTACTTGGGTTGGTCCAAACGGTTTCCACTAACCAGGAACTACCTGTGCATAGCTTAAATATTCACATGTACTTCTAAAATTTATAAAATTTCAATCGGGGATCAGCCCGAACCTGGACTAAAAATATCCAAGCTCAAGAAAATAACAAAATAAAAGAGTTTCCAAGGTCGGGTTGTGACAATTATCCACACAATAGACACTTTCTTCCACCAAGAAGACACTAAGCTGAATGATATCCAATGCCCGAATCCATGCCCGACCAAAACTGAGAGAAACCATCAACCTTAGGGTGACTATTCACTCCACAAGTCACACCTGACCAATCATGAATAAAAAATTGCATGAGAATAAGGGAATGACATGAGGGGGTTATCCCACCATAAGCACCCAACTAACATGGGAATTTCGAAACCCGAAACAACATTGCCCGAACTTAAACAAAAAACCCACTATGAGGAAACCCTACCAACCGGGACTATGGTAAATAAATCAACCTTTCAAAACCGACCAAACAACCCCTTCATGACAACCATGAAAAAGGGAACTCACAACATGAATAAACCCAACTTACTCAACATGATAGAAACAAAACCAACACTAGAGCTTGAAATTTCACCACTCACTAGACCCCCCAACACATGGGGAAAGTCCATGGACATAACTAGAACTAGAAAACACTACTAGATACAAGATACAAGTCATCACTTTTCGAGGCTCAAAATTTCAAAACAAGACCAACTGAGAATTGAAACATGAAATATATTTCATAAGGTTTAAGCATACTAAAATTAGAATGAATGATTTAAAGAATTAAATTCAGACAAAAAAACTGTCTAGATTGTTATATACACTAGTAGCATACAAGAAAATGATCTAATGAACTAGGAGTCAGATTAAATGGAGGAAACATTTTTTAGGAATGCCAATATATTGTTCTCTAGAAACTAACTCAGCTAAGAATGCATCATCCACTGATTTCTCAAAATGAAGATTCTTATAATAGAGGGATCACTCCTTGATCTCTAGATGAAGACCCTGGTGAAAAGAGAAGGATTCATAAAATCTTATGACACTAACTCCAGAGAAATGTAGATAATCTCCTTAAAGTGGTCAAAATACTCCTTCAACATCCACTGGCCTTATTGAATACTAAATAGCTCCTCCATCTTCTTTATATTCACCTACTATGGTATAAGACATAATATAAAGATGGAATTAATAACTTTTGATGTCATCTGAAATTGCATCGATGGTGGGTAAAACAACTCCCATTTGTCTAAATATGGACCCTCAAAAAATACAAAATAAAATGAACTCTAATGGTTTAAAGAGGTCTCAACAATATGAAGACACACTCTACTTTCTCAAGCCACTCAACTGCCTCTAACGTGCCTTGATCACTAGAAGGGTAGGAAAAATTCAAGAAGAACAAGAAATTGCGAATGAATCATTAGAAATTTTGGGGACTACTCTGGGTGGCATACACTGGAGAACACAAAGAAAAAAAATTCAAAACCATTTTCAATCCAAGGAAAAAGAAAAAAGAACATCATAAGAAAAAACAAAGGCACACAAACCAAACACATGTGAACTAAACCAAAAATAATCAATTGAAGAATCGTATTTCATTTTAAATTTTCAAAACCACCTATTTTAAAAGATAATTTCTAAACACAAAATTCACTTAAAAAAACCCACATTCTAAAACAAAAACCAATTTCTGGAATCATTTTCCTCTTTCAAAAATTAATTTAGAAAAATAAGGAAAAGCCTTTCCTATCAAATAAACACCCACTAAACCGTATAAACAATCACAATGTGTTGATCTACTTCCATATGCACATTCCTACACACACTTTCAATACATAACCTCACATGTCCAAATGTTCATAATGGACATCAAGGGTTACACTCACTATTTATTTCCCAACACCCTAGAATTCACCAAATTTTCATTCAAATTTTTTTCCATTAAATTCCATTTTTCCAGTGCAAATCCATTTTAGAAAAATCATTTTCATTTAAAAACACAATTTCATTTAAAAATCAATTTTCATTTTAGAATATTTCTCACTTCAACTGAGACTCAAATGAGATATAACTCATGCAAAACTACCGAAATAAGAAACTAGTAGCCATGCCAAACCTGGAGACATGGTAGTGAGCCATGCCCCAAGAAATAAATAACAACTAAGAGGACCGTGAACTATGAAATTTGATGTCAAATGGGTCAATACTCCACATGATATCACAAAATGACACTATATCACCTCTATTTTCATTCATAAATCCAAAAAAATGACCATAGACTCAAATACCTAACTGCCCTTGCTAACTCAAGGATCAGAATGGGAATGTGTTTGTTACACTCTTCCCACACCAACATTCCAAGAACCAAAAGTTCTAATATCCAACTGAATAATGCCAAAAAAAAGAGCTACAATTGATACCATTATGTCATGAACTCGGTCGAGATTCCATCCAAGCTCACACCCAACCCAATCCAGGTAATTTCTGGAAATCCGTTCCCAATCCCCACAGGCCAGAAACAAATATCAGGCATAAAAACAATACAAATGGGAATTTTTTGATCCCAATAAATGAAGATAAAAAAATGAAAAGTAGAAGACCAACCATAAGAGGATCTCAAAGAAAAACCCAAAACTGGTTCAGTTACAGTGGCTAAATGAAGTAGAAACTATGCAAAAAACTGAAACTAAAGAAAGCTACCCTGACCTCCTCATGACCTCTTGATTAATACTAACCACAAGACCCACCATCTAAAACAATGAGATTTAAAACCAAAAATCTATACCTACAAAATAGATTAAATCTACAAACAACGAATGGTATAGATAGGGGGCAATCTTCACAACTCATTATGAGACCACCAAAGAATCCATGAATTTCCTTTCCTAAAAAAATACATTAACATTAGTTTGAAATGCATTTATAAAAAATAGGTTTTTATCATTCTAATAAACAAAAATGCCTTTCTTTTTAAAACAACACACACCATAACTCTATTTTCAAAACAACCCACTATAAATGTACAAGAACCCATATCAATATCCATGATACAAAGAAAAATAAACAGGTAGAATAAAATTGAAAATTGATGTAGTATACGATAAATAATTAGATATAGATAGTAACCATTGGATTTTACTACACATACCTAGAGAAATCCCATGATGTATTCGGTTCAGAACCACCTGCCTACGTATGGTGAATCTCCTTAGTCAATAACCAACTGGCCACCGTATTCTAACCAATCTAGTTGCACATCCCACCAACCTCTCAGATAATCCAATGGGTACCAACCTATCTAATGGGAGTTGATTAATAACCATCACTTGAACCTCCAAAAGACCCCCACAAACCCATGTTAGAAGTATTAAATGTAAGTAGGAGGCTCGCGCACGTGTGACTCGCCTTTCCTGCCATCACCACACTTGCCTACCCCAGAAATGGACACCACCTATACAATAAACCACATTATAAAATACCTCTATAGGGGTTCCCATCATAAGATAATCCATTTATAAGTGCAAATTGGGCTATCATATCACATAGTCTTATAAAACATTTATCAAATTTTCCTAATGCCAACCGAGCATTCACATTTTCAATACCATATTTATTTCCATATATTACAAAGTCCCAACCAGGAATTAAATAATTTCCATCTCAAATACACTTTCTAAACATTCCTCAATCATTTTAAATCTTAATAAAAACAACCTCTTTCAAAAACGCAATGCCAAACACAACTTTATGTTCCAAATCCAACGTTATTCCAATAACGAGATGATAACAAAACACATCTAAAGATGCCGAACATGATTCCATATTATTTAGAAACCAATATTCTTTTATAAAGAACCAAACAAGCCATAACAATCAATAAAATCTTGAAATCATATTATTTCATTTGGGGAATCATGGAACCATTTTATAAAAATATAGAGAAAGGGAAGATGATTAACCTTTTTAGAAAACCCAATTTCATGGAGGGAATCACTTTCAATGCCATCATCATTTAAAATCTCATCCATGTGTGCACTCCATGAACCCATGGTTGTTCTTGCATCAAATGGCATACCGACCATAATTTTTCCCAAAACAATTTTCAAATAAACCTCTTGTTATTTCCAACTAGTACAGGAAACCATTTTATAAAAATCACCACATTCAACATGAATATCTCAAAAAAAATCTAATAAATTTAATAAAACACTTATATAGGAAAAAACAACCCATATAATCCAATTTGTTTTATTAGTACTCAGATTAAATTTAATCAAACACGTTTGGTGTATGCACATTTAGGCATAATCGAATATTCACTTAGAAATATATTTTTAATAGATTCTACTATCCTGATAACACCACTATAAATTAATGATGTTATTTATGAAGTTCTGAATCATGTCTAAAAATTAATTAAAAACATGCAAGCATCATATGGATTGAATTAGAAAGGAAGAAAATGGATAAACCTAAGTCAAATGTGTGAAAAGTGATGAATCCTTCAGAGAAGAGATATATACTACCCACATACCATTTTCACTCCCTAGAATCCAAAGAAACACATCTCACGCACAAACCATAGCCATTAATATTAGGACACTTGACAAACCCCCAATGAAAAACCAATGAATCAAGAGAGGAGAAGGGAAATAGGAGAAAAAGGGACCAAAACTCCAAAAAACACACCTTTGAACTAAAATAATGGATCCATGTAAGAGGAGGAGCCCACAATAATAGGCTAGGAAGCTCCATTTGTGCACCAAAAATGATCCAATAATAGGGGTCCCGAGTTTGTGTTAAAAATGAGAGAGAAAAAAGAGTTTTTATGATTTTAATATCTAGAAAGATAACATAGTTTGGAAACAATGTTTACCTAACCATGTACCAACTATACGGTAGCCACATTCCAAACATAAACTAAAATCATGACCAACCCACAAGGTTTTTACAACCGTGTGGTAACTTCTTGTCCTCAAATGACCGACTGCACGACCAAACAACATGATATTAATAAACATGATCAAAATGTGCTGTAGATTCTGTCCAACACTAGGACCAACAACATGGGTTCCTGGGATCTTCCACATGGTTTCTGATAACCATGCGCCACCCATGAACTTGTTCAAAATTCACCCCGACTTCCAAAATTTAAAAAATTTCAATCCGGGATTAGCCTAAACATTAAATAAAAAAATCCAAGATCAAGAAAATAATAAAATAAAGAAGTATCCAATGTTCGGGTGTGAAATTCCCCCCCAACAAAGACACTTTATTCCATTATAAAGTCACCAAGGAAAAAGATAACCAAATCTTGAATCCATTCCTAATAAAAATTGAGAGAAAACATGAACCTCAGGGTGAAAATTCACTCCGAAATTCATTGTCAACTGATCAAGAAGAAAATATAGCCTGAGAATATGGAAAAAACACAAGAGGGTTCTCCACTACAAAAATATCCCAACTAGAATGATAATTTCATAACTAAAACATCACCACCAAAACACATGGGTAAATCCCACATAAAGAACCAGAACCAGAAAACAAGCTTAGACACAATATACAATTCAAGACTCCATATGGCACAAAATTTACAGACAAGAACGACCTAAAACTAAAACCCAAAATAACCCACATAAGGTTTAATCAAACTCAAATAAGAACAGAAAATTTAATGAATTATATTCAAACATACAAAATCATACAAATTATGATAGAATATTTCCATCATTTTTTACAACTAAATGATTAACTCACCACAACAAAAAATTATAACACGGAAACTTCGAAAGTCCCCACATTCACTACGGAGAAAAACCCAACTAAGGATTTACACATACCCCCAAAAGATCCTAACTTTGTGCAGGCTTCACTCTAGGGCATGCGACCAGAGTGATGATGACTGAAGCATCTCCTACCTTAGAGCTAGGTGCTGACATCCTCTGATCAAGGCTTATTCATTGAGAAATGCTTCGAAGAAATCTTTTCTAGATGGCCTCAATGGAAAATATTATGAAAATTATTTGTATTATTTCCATAAGGTGGTATATAATGCCCTGAAAAGTCATATAGGGGGAACATAATTGATTGATCCAATGAACTAGGAGTTGATCTATGGAGGAAAATTTTTAGGATTGCCATCTGCTTATTCCCCAAAAACTAACTCAACTAAGAATGACTCATCCACCGAGTTCTCAAAATAAAGATACTTGGAAGAGAGGGATCACTCCTTTATCTATAGGTGAAGAACCTTGATGAAAAGAGTTGCTATAAAATCTCATGATACAACCTTTAGAGAAAAGAAGATAATCTATTTAAGGTGTTCAATATAGTGCTTCACCATCTGTTGGCCTTACTAAATACTCATGAGGTCCTACCTCTTCTTCATCTTCAAAAAATAAGGGCTAAATCACCATAAAATGATTGATTTACGAACTTCCCATGTCATCCCAACATGCGTTGATGGTGGGGAAAAATCCCTCATTTATCCAAAGTTTTACCATCTAAAACATCTATAAAAGTACAAACTCTAAGTTTTTCAGGAGTTCCCAATGTTATAAAGACACACTGTACTTCCTAAATACACTCAACTACCAATAACAAACCTTAATTACCTCAACGGGTACGCAACATTCATGAAGAACCCAAAACTAGGTGTGGCACATTAAAAATTGTTGGGACTTTTATGGGTGGAATACTCTAAAAAACACAAACAACACCCATTCAAAACCATAATCAATCCAAGGCACAATAAAAAATAGCATCCAAATCCAAAACAAGGGCCCACAATCCAAATCCATATGAATGGAACAAAAAATACTCCTTTCAAGTATCCCATTTACTTTTAAATTTTCAAAAACCACCTCTTTTAAAAGTTACTTTTCAAACACAAAATCCACATTTCCAAAAACAAAACCCACATTCTAAAAAACCAATTTACATAATCATTTTCCACTTTTAAAAATTTTAATAGAAAAACAAGGCCAATCCTTTGATCTAAAATATACACCACTAGAATCCTATTATCCATCACACAGGTGTTCTTCTTCTTCCATCCAGAGATGCCTACACACTCTTTCAACACATACCCTCATAGGTTCAAAACGTTCATAAAGGATATCATGGGTTAAACTCACCATTTCATTTCCAAAACCCAAGAATTCACCAAATTTTCAATCCAAAATTATTTCCTTTAAATTATATCTTCCCTATAGAAAACTATTCAAAAGAAATCATTTATATTTCCAAATATATTTACATTTTAAAATATTAATCACATCAACCGAGACCATAATAGGCCATAACTAAGGCCAAATTACCAGAATAGGAAACTAGTATCCATGCCTAACCAAATGACATGGTAGTGAGCCATGACCCAATTTAGAAATAACAACTAAGAATATTTTGAACTGTGCACTTATACATCACATGGGTCACTAATCCATGTGATATCACAACTTGAAACTCGTTGTCCTCTATTGTCATTCATCAATCCAAAACAAAGACAATTCACTCAAATCCTAGACTACCCCTAGAGACTCAAGGATCAGGATGAGAAAGAGTTCGCGAATCTCTTCCCGTACCTACCTCCTGATTCTTGATAGTATTAATCTCCAACTAATTAACACACCGAATAATAAATAACCTCCCTTTGATACCATTTTATCATGAACTAGGTTGGGATGTCATCCAACCAACCACCCAACCCAATCTGCAGCATGGCTCAAAGGGCGTTCCTGATCCCCATGGGTCGGAAAATATTGCTGGGCATAAATAATAATTCTAATGGGAATGATTTAAATTAAATAAATAAGGATAGAATAGAAATCTGACAAGAGAAATAACCAACCATAATGATATCTCTAATAAAAACAAAAAACAGTTTCAGTTACAATAGCTTAACGAAGAAGAAACAATATACAAAACTGAAACTAAACCACACTACCATGACCTCTTGGTCACTACCAATCAAAATACCCAACTAGTCCAATAACATGTGCTCAAACTAGAAACCTAAACCGAAAGAAAAACTTGGGTCTACCAACATAGAACGATAAAAGTAGGGTGTGAGCTTCGTAGCTTAGTAGGAAACCACCAATGGTTCCATGCATTTCCTTTCCTAAAAGAAAGACATTAAGATTAGTTAAAAATACATTTTTAAAAATAGGTTTTTATAATTTTAAGAAACAACACTTACTTTCTTTTTAAAACAATGGACACCACCTCTCTACTTTCAAAACAAGCCTCCATTTAAGTACCAGATTCCATTTTACAATATTAGAAAAATAGTATCAGGCTATGAAGAAAAATACACAAGAAGAGTAAAAAAGAAAATATATGTATTATAAGATAAAAAAGAAGATATAGATTGTAACAAGGGGATTTTATTAAACATTCCTAGAGAAATCCATAGATGTACTAAGTTCGGAACCACCTGCCGTCATATGGTGAAGCTCCCTAGTCAATAACCAACTGACTTCCCTAAATTTACTAATCCAGTGGAACATCCGACCTGTACTGTCAACCAATCTAAGGGGAATCAACCAATATAATCGATTTTGATTAGAAACTGTCACTCGAACCACTAAAATACACCCAAGAACCGATGGTATTAGTATACTATGTAAGTAGGAGGCCCTCACACACGTGCCTCACCTTACCTACCATTACTATAGTTTCTTACCATAAAAATAGGCACCACCTATATAATAAACCGTATAATGAAATACATATAAATGAGCTCCCATCATAGAATAATTCATTTATAATTTCCATCTAAACCGTCACATCATATAGATTATAAAACATTTCTCAAACATTTCATGGTGCCAACCGGGAAATCCCATTTTCAAAACCACATTTTTTCCCCAAAATTACAAAGTGCAAAACATTCCCTAAATCAGGTCTATATCTAATACACTTTCAAGAAATTCTTCAATAATTTTAAAAATTAATAGAAATAACCACTTTCTAGAGTGCAATGTCAAAAATGCCTTTAATTTCTAAATCCAAATTTATTCCAAGACTGAGATGGAAACACAATGTATTTAAAGATTATAATCGGGCTTCCATATTATTTAGAAACCAATAATCCTTTATGAATCACAAAACGGTCTATAAACTTCAACAAAATCATGAAACCAATTTATTCCATTTGGGAAAAAATGGGACCATTTTATAAAAATCTAGAAAATTGTTACAGCCAAATGTTTTTATGAAATATTTTATTTAAATAATATTTATCCTTAAGTAGCTTGATTTGATCACAATTTTGAGTTTAACCAAACCAAAAGATTCCCATAATTTTAAATTACCATTATAGCCTATACATTAGGTTTGTGGGAATAATTATTACTAACTTTTAAAAATGCATTTAGAATTCTTTGGCTATTAATTATTTATGAAAATTATAAATCAATTAGATATTTGTATTATTTTAGTTAATTAAATTTGTTAATGATATTAACGAGATATATGTGTTATATAATTAATAAAATATATTTTTTATATTCATTCAATTTATATTTTAGTAATTAGGTATGGACAAAACCTTATTTATGTATAAAAACATATTTTATTTTTAAAAAATTCAATTTAATAAGTTTGATTGAAGAAACCATTTTAAATTAATATTTCGGCACATTAATATTTTCTATATGACATCATAAACATTTTATATTGAGGAGGGATATAAAAAATTACTTTGGAAAAATTTATGATATTTTTCTGATAACATTCATGTTTTTGTGAATAGTAAAAACACACTAAATTTCAATTAAAAACAACTTTTTTCATCGATATAATTTATATGGGTAAATTTTAATATTTAATTGATTTAAAGTATAAATATAATTTATTATTACCATTTAATGTAATTTAAGTCATTATCATCAATTTTACATTGAATTCATAGGTAAAAACATTTCAATCGTTTGTAATGTTTTAACTTTTAAAACCCGTTTTCTCATTTCAAAAATGAGATTAATTTTAAATCAATTACTGATACTTATATGTTTTCAATTAAAAAAATGGATTCCTTATTTGGAATCATAAGTTAAAAATTGTGTGAATAGTTAACTTTACTTTTTGAACATTTTGAATTGTAACTGCAGTAATTAATTTATTTACCATGGTTAAAGTGTAAAATTTGGAAAATAAGCGTAATTTTTTTAATAAAATAATACTACCCTAAAATATAACCTAATAATATTTGGTGAAATATTTCCTACCATTGCCATCCATGGTTCTATTTTTGGGACCCTATGGATTCACATGGATGTTAAAATGACATTTTTTTAAAATTAATTCAATATAATGATATTTATAACCTAAACATATATATTTTACTAAATAGATTTTAATATTTTGTTATATAACTGATATATTTGATTGTAAATAGTAATTATAAATATAAAACTATTTCCTACATCATGGTATTTTACTTATAATTTTATATATTATATAAATAGTATTATTTATGACACAAATATGATGTAGGGATTACCTTATTAATGAAATATTTAAATAAATGAATTTATAAATATTAAAAAAACGTAATTTAGTTATTTTGATGTCATCCATGAATTTTCTGGATGATATTAACATATTATCTTTTAGTTAATGCCTTACTTTCAAAGGAATTAAGTTTTTATAAATTTTTAAAATGTTAAGTATGAATAGTGTCCAAAATTGACACAATTTATATCTTAAAACATAAAATAGTTTATTAAATGATATTTAATTACTAAAAAACTAAGATTTAGACAAATGTTTTATATAAGTTAAAAAATTTCATAAATAACATTTTTTGGGTCTTTTAACATGATATGGTAATTACATTAACCCACAAAGCGTAAATAACATGATATCACAATAAGATTAAAAAAGATAAAATAAGGGATAAAAAAATATAAGGATAAAAAAATATTCTAAACTTATTTAAATATTGTTGGACAATGGGTATTAGAACAAAAATTATCTTATATTTAAATTAAATAAGTTTTGGACAGTTATTAGTAGAAATTTAATTTATTATAAATTAATATTTTTAGAGTTTCTTAAAGTGCCCCTCTCCTCTCTTACAAAAGGGCACCTCCTCCATCTCCTATTCACTCCATTTTGAGCCTTAAACATCATCCAAAACCTTCCCATTTCTCTTATAAACTTTTCTAGTTACATTTTATATATTCTGGTCTTCTCAATAGACCAACTCTAGTTCCCAAAGAGGAAATTTAAAGGAGGTATGTCGAGGAAGAGGTAATCTCTTCTACCAATTCATTCAAAATTATTTCTTATCCTACTTCCTCTTATTTATTTTTTTCATTATAAAGTAATAAATTTATTATAACTAATATAATAATATTTTATTATAAATATTAAACAACCCTATTTCACCATCTATCCATATTATGAAAAATGAAATCACTGCTTTTGCGTATGCATGGATTACCATCTCCACGCCATAGTGTAATATGTTTTTCACCACCACATTACATGGAAGGATATAATGGTGGAAATAATAACAATATATTATTATTATAACATGATACTAATTATGATATACTATACACCATCTAATTCAATTCCATTCAACAATTATGAAAACAATATCATCACTCATGTGTACGTACGACTTACTGTCTCCACTGTGCGATGTGATTCGTTCAACATAATATTACTTAAAACATGATTATATAAATGAATTTAATTACTATATATGATATATATTATACTAATACCATGATTTAAATGATATATATATAACCTAATAATAGTAATAAGGAATTATCTGATAAAACATACAGAAGTAAATAAAGTAGTTAATACCCGAATAATGAGTAACAATGAAATGTTACTAACAAAAAAAAGAAAAAATGATCATAAATGTTATCATAAAAATGATTATGATTCTATAATAATTCATTGACATTATTTAAATCAATATATAATATTTTTTGATATGTATGAATCATATCATACATGATGTAAAGGATCATTTTTTCAATCTCATTTTATCTGAGGTTCCTTATTTATAAGTACCTAATGGGTATATATTTATCATCCATGTCCATGTTTTCTAAAAATATTCTCATAAAATGTGCACTATTTTTCTATGTATTTTTAAATTCATTTTTATCCATTTTTACTTTTATTAGATGGTTTGGAAGGAATCTTTCTTTTTTTACCATACAAGGTACTTTTTGACTTTTCCTGCAAAAGTACGAGGAGAATGTTTTTCTAACTTATATGGTATGAAAGAGTTTTGACATATTCATAATGAATAATTTCTATGTAGCTTTCTCTAAATTTTTACAAGTTTATTTTCAACTCAATTCTTTTACTTCAAAATTTCATGATAGGTTGAAAAATAAAATGTTTCTGAAGAAGAATGGATATTTTACTCAAGAATTAATTTCAAGTGTTTTTAAAAAATTATTTTCCATCTAAGATGATCCTCTTTAAATGGGATTATATTTTTATCCATATTATTAATATGATTATTTTCTGTTAATTATGGAATGATATTTTATATGGATTATGTTATGATGGAATGATGTTTAAGAAACCCATTTTATTTCATGGGTTATGCTACGGTGAATTCTTTTATGTTTTGGGGATTATATAAGAATGGTTTCATTATGAGATGGGTTGGACCTATATCTCCCTATAATGCATTGGGTAAAGATTTATTTGACTTGAGATAAACTTGGATGGAATGATAAGTTAATCTCATTTAGTGATACATGGATGGAATAAGGAGAGATATCAGTTCAGTAATGGACTTTGTCTTCTATGAAGGTCTTGGAAAAGGGAATTGATTAATATGGAATGATTTTCTATGATTATGTGTGTATGAAACAATATTTCATGTCTTATTTTATGATTATAGAGATTAAATTTCACTTCTATTATATATCCAATGACATGATAATATAATCTCTTATATGCAGGACAAGATTTTCAAATGTTATATATGATTAATATCTCCTTTGTTTACCCTTACTGGGCATTTGAGCTCACCCTTTTGTATGTTTCTTTTCCCCATGGTAAGAATAAGGGTATTCAATATGATATGGAAAAAAAGTATTCTAGTCATGATGAAATAAATGGGAGACAATATAGTTTTTTTTTATGAACCAGTTGTTTCTATTTCACAGTTTCTAAAGACACTATACCTATATGGTCCTGTTGTGGTTTTTTATATGTTGCAATAAATTTACATCAATTCTGATGTAATATCAATGTCTGAAAGTATGGGTCATCATAGTTGGTATCATAGAAAAGTTATAGTTAACCTTTGGAAACTAGGATAAGAAATACTTAGTAATAAACATAATGATATGTATAATTATAGGATAAAATCATAGTGCTTTAGAAACCACCATGAATAACTTACGATAAAACCTAAAGTTTTCTAAATTAAAATTTTATTCATGATTATATGGTTTTCTTATTACTATTAGTTTTTCTGGCACTATGATTCATGGTTTTAGTCAATGGCTAGAACCCAATGGAACCACCTAAATGCTGAATGCGACGGGAAATGCAATTATTGTCCCCCTAAGAAACCAAATGTAATGGGAACTAGAATGAAAAATCTTGTTTCAATGATCACATAACTTTCTCAAGCTATGAATCCTGCATGATTTCCAAATAAGTAAAATAAAGAGAAACATTCTGTTGAATCCTTCATGAAGCTGCATCCACCATCATTCAGAGGGTCTTCTAATCCGTTAGTGGCAGTATAATGGATCAGTACCACTAAAAATATATTTTCAATTCTATAATGTTTTGAACATGATAAAGTCATCATAATAGTGTATTGTTTGTAAGGTGAAGCTAATAAATGGTGGAATATTACCCATAATATGAGGCAAAAAGATGATATTGAATCCATGGAATTAGACGAGTTCAAGAACATATTTTTCAATAAGTACTTTCCCCATATTATTAAAAAAATGGAGAAGGTGTTCCTTGAACTTAAGAAAAAGAATGATGAATCCATTGGTCCCTAGGAAGAAAATTTTAAAATAATTTAGAGTTGTGATTCTAGAATTATTATCCAACCTGAGAGTGAGATTGATAGACTCTTTATTGGCGTAAAACCAAGTCTCTAAAGGGCATTAACTATAAGGGACCTCAATAGATACAAGGAAATTGTTCGATGTGATCTAAACGATAAGATGGAAATTGGAGTAACCCATCATTCATATGGGTTGGATAAGAAGAGGAAAATGGAATTCAAAGGAAAATATAACGACCACACTAAAAATAAGATTATTTTTTCCTTATAAGCAATGTGTGTAAAGAAACATGGAGGGAATTGTATTAAAGGAACTAATAAATGTTTGAAGTGTGGTAAAGAAGGTCATCAGGCAATTGAATGTGTAGGTGATGTGTAACACCCGAGATATTTATGAGTAATATTTTGTTTTTATATATCATCAAAGGAATCTTTCTCTACATACTAGCTTGGCTTACTTTACACGCAATCGCGACCTTCCTCGATAGCTTGCGTCGTACGCAATACCGAGTTTCACTAAACAACGATATGCTATTAAAATATTATTAAAACTAGCCGTTATGAATAGTAATAACCACTTTTTGAAATTTTATAAATTTTATTTTTCAAAATGGACTTCATTTTTGGATTCGGAATACCGAAATTATCCTAGGGTGAAATTTTGGTATTTTTCTGAAAACTTTCAATTTTTGATGAATAGTGAAACCACTAAGTGGAAGGTTAAAAACTGAATTTTGCATAAAACATAATTTTACCGCTTCTGTGAATGGAATATCGAAAATCCGACAGACACGGTTGATATCAGTAAGTAAAATGTGGTTCAATGAGATAAAAATAATTTTTTGGTGAATAGTAACTTTTTACTCTTTTTACCGCGGTTAATAGTAAATAGGATAACTAAGGATAAATATGATATTACTATTATCCTAACACATGCCCTAATTCTATTGGATAAGTTTTATTCGACCAAAAACAAACTTAGGAATAAAATATGACCATTTAGGCCCACTTGGATTAGATTAGGACATTTATTATTAATTTATTTAAAGAAGGGTTAAAATAGTTAAAATCAAAGTTTAATAAGTAAATCATTTTTACTATAGGGTTATAGATAAGATAAATTCGACTATAAATATTCATTAGAAAGCTAAAAAGATTTCATACATAATGGTATTTTTTTTATAATTTTTAGACATTAAATAATTAAATTTATTTATGACAAAATGATGATGCAGTAATTATCTTATTTATGAAATATTGACATAATTGATGTTATAAACACACAAATAAATGTAATTTCAGACATTTTATGAATTCCACTAATTTTATAGGTTACTATGATATATTAGTGTTGATTTAATCAACTTGGTTCGAACAAATAATTCTGTTATAACTTTCACAAAAACCATATATCAAATAGTGTCAAAATTGACACAAAATAGTTTTTAAATCACATATTATATTATTAATTGTTATTTTATTCCTAAAAATCTAAGGTTCGGCCAAATGACTTAGAAAAGGATATATATATTAATAATAAACAATTTGGGGTTCTTTTGGCATGTTATAGTAAGTGTATTAACCATATAGTGAAAGAAAACAAAAAGACACGGTAAAAGTTAAATTATTTAACTTAGAGTTAAATCTAATTGATAAGGTTAACATAATACACTAAACTTGTCTAAATCCTATTGGTTGATATTATTTCGACCCATCCCCACTTTAGCTTCGAAATAAGACCCTTTGGAACCATTATAAACCGATTTTGACTTTAATATAAAATAATATTTTGAGATATTCCTAAGGTGCCCCTCTCCTCCCTTATAAAAGGGCACCTCCTCCCCCTCCTCCTCACACCAAATTGAGCACTCAAGCTCGGCCAACCCCTACCATTTTCTCCTCTCCACTTCCCTAGAATAATACTAGAGGTCCTGGTATTCTTCAAAGACCAATCTTAGTTCCCTAAGTGGAGGATTCAAAGAGGCGTTCCAAAGAAGAGGTAATATCCATTACCGATCATTTCAATTTCTTTCTTCTTCAAATTATTCTTCTTTAGTTGTTTCATGATAAAGTAATAACATCAGTATTATTTACATACTGATATGTTATTATAAATATGAAACAACCCTAATTCACCTTCTATCCATCCTACGGAAAAATGAAATCATCGCGCGTGCGTACGTACGGAATACCGTCTCCACGCCATGGTGTAATCTATTTTCCACCATCACCTTACAAGGATGGGTATAATGGTGTAATGAGTAACTATTTATGATTATTATAAAGTAATATTGATACTGAAATAATATATATATATACTCCAATACAATTCCACGGTCATAGGAACGATATCATCACTCGTGCGTACGTACGGAATACCATCTCCACGATGTGATGCGACTCGTTCTACATGATCATCATTACATAGTAATTATATAAATTAATTGAATGAATAAATATGATATATGTTACACTAATACCATTCTGGATATACGGTATCTATAACCTTAAAAGAAGAATAAGAATTTATTCGGCAAAACACGCATAAGAACAAAAGGCAATAAAGACCCGAGTAACAAGTAACAATGAAATATTACTAACAAGAAGCTAAGAATATGACCATATATGATATCATATCAATATGTATGATTCTGGAATAAGTCAATAACATTATTTAAACCATTATACAGGAGCTTCGGACACGTACAAAGCAAATCCGACCTAAGGTAAGGGAAAATATCACAATCTCATTTTTATCCGAGATTGTTTTTACTTGGGCATTTACTGGGGTGTATTTTATCATCCACATCCATGTTCCCTCAATATGTAATATTATTTCCATCCTTCTACAATATTTTATATCCAATTGTACCCTTCAGTAAGTTTTTTTGTAAAAGATATGAAAGGAATCTTTTGTCGTTTTTCGTACGAGGTACTTTTTGACTTTTCCGACCAAAGTACGAAGAATGTTTTATTTAACTTATACGGCAAGAATGGATTTTTAAAACATTATTTCCAAGAATCTTCCTTTATAAGTTTTCAAGTTTATTTTTAATCAACTTCTTTTAGTTTAAAATTGTATGACATATTAAGAAAGGAAAAGTTTTTTTGAAGTAGAAAGGATATTTTCCTCAAGAATGGAGTTCAAGTGTTTTATCAAAATTAATTTCCATCTAAGATAATATAGGGTTCTGTTTTTATCCCTATTATTACATTGATTTGATTATTTTGTGATGGAATTATTTTTATGAATTCCTTTATCTTATATGAATTGTTTTATGATGTCATGTTGTTTAAGAATCCCATTTTTTTACATGGGTTATTCTATGATGTATGGTTTATAATTTTGTGGCCCACATAAGAATGGTATCATTATGAGATGGGTGGGACCTATATCTCCCTCCAATTCATTGGGTAAAGATTTCATATCTCATGAGATTGAAATGGCTGGAACGGTAGGTTATACCGGTTCAGTGAAACAGGACTGGAACGAGGGTGACTCGGTTCAGAAAGGGACTTTGTCCACTAAGATAGTGTTGGCAATGAGTCATGACTAACAAGAAATGATTTTCTGTGATTATGTGTGCATGCCACAAAGTTTCAAGTTTCATGTTATGATTATGGGGATCTCATTTTCACTTCTATGATTTGTTCCATGTTAAGATATTATGATCTCTTTTGCAGGTTATGATTTTCAAAAAGATATGATATGATTTTTATTTCCTTTATTTTCCCTTGCTGAGCATTTGAGCTCACCCTTTTATGTTTTCTTTTCCCCAGGTCAGGAAGATGGATATTAAGTAGAATATGCTAAAAAGGGACCCTAGATATGATGAAATAAATGGGAGACACTGTAGAAGATTTATGAACCAGTTGTTTATGTTTCCCAGTTTCTAAAGACACTATACCTATACGGTCCTTTGTGGTTTTGTCATATGTTGTAATAAGTGTGCTTCAATTTTGAAGTATTAAAAATGTATGTAAAGTATGGGTCGTTATAGTTGGTATCAGAGGAAAGTTATTATCAACTTTTGGAAACTTGTATGTGAAAGCCTTCGTAAGAACCCTAAGGATAAGTCTAAGAATAGAACACAATCTTAGTGTTTTAGAAATGGCCATGAATACCCTAGGATAAGACCTTAAGAGTGAAATTTTATCCTTGATTATGTGGTTTTCCTATTATAATTAGTGTTGCTCACACTATTCTTCTTGGTTTTAGTCAATGGCTGGAACCCGAAGGAACCGTGTTAATGCGGAATGCGATGGGCAATGCAATGATTGTCCCCCTGAGAAACCAAACTATATGGGAGCTGGAATGCAAAATCTTGTAGCCATGATCACACAACTTTCTCAAGCTATGAATCATGCAGGACTTCCAAACGAGCAAAGGAAGGAGAAACATTCTGTTGAATCCTTCATGAGGTAGCGTCCACCTTCTTTCAGTGGGTCTACTGATCCATTAGTTGCTGAACAATGGATTAGTACTACTGAAAAGATATTTTTAGTTCTTCAATGTTCTGAACATGATAATGTCATCCTAGCAGTGTATCGTTTGGAAGGAGATGTTGATCAATGGTGGAATCTTATTAAGAATATGAGGCAAAGGGATGAAATTGAGTCTATGGAATGGGATGAGTTCAAGAACTTATTTTTCAATAAGTACTTCCCTTGTATTCTCCGAACAAAGATGGAGAAATAGTTTCTTGAACTGAAGTAAAGGGATGATGAATCTGTTGGTACCTATGAAGCAAATTTTACAAGCCTTGCAAGGTACGCTTCTGGTATTATTATCCAACCTGAGAGTAAGATCGATTGATTCTTTAGTGGCTTAAAACCAAGTCTTCGAAGGGCGTTAGCCATAAGGGACTTCAATAGCTATGAGGAAATCGTTCGATGTGCTCTCAAAGTCGAGATGGAGATTGGAGTAACCCATCAATCACATGGGTTTGATAAGAAGAGGAAGATGGAATTCAAAGGAAAATCTAATGAGCACACTGAAAAGAAGATGAGCTTTCCCTTATGCTCAAAGTGTGGAAAGAAACATGGAGGGAGTTGTCTTAAAGGGACAAGTAAATGTTTCAAATGTGGAAAGGAAGGTCATCGGGCATTTGAATGTCGCGATAATGGGAAGAAGATGTCTAATGATGCAAACAAATGAAGGGATACACAGAATGAACCTAATACACTTCAATGTTTCATGTGCAAGGAGATGGGGCATTATGCCAATCAATTCCCAAATCCAAGGGTTGATGATGATGGTCGACGTCAACAAAAGCTTAAGGCTAAAGACAAAGGAAAGTCACATGCAATTTCTATCAGCGATGTGGAGTATGATAACGAAGTGGTGAAAGGTACACTTACCATCCACTCTAAAGTAGAGAATGTTTTATTTGATTCTGGATCCACCCACTCTTTTATTTCTGAAAAAGTTTCTAAGGGTATCACCGTATTACCTCAACAATTAGATGTTGAGTTAGCTGTGACAACACCTAATGGCACAACAGTCGCATCAAAAGTTTATAATTCTTCTCCGATCGAAGTTTGTGGGAAAGTGGTTCCTGCAAATCTTGTGATCCTTCCTTTAGTGGAATTTGATGTGATTCTTGGCATGGATTGGCTTTCTCTACATGGATCTCATATCAATTGCCAAAGAAGGGAAGTCACATTTCATATTCCAGATCAATCTATGATCGTCTATCGATGCAAGGATGAACATAACCTTCCAGTGGAAATTTCTTCCATCTTATGGTTCTTGATTCCACTAAATGAAGGTTATTTATCTCAAATTGTTGGTGAGAAACTTACGATTAAGAATATTCCCATCGTACGGGAGTTTGATGATGTCTTTCAGGAGGAATTACCGGGTCTTCCACCAAATCGTGAAGTTGAGTTTTCAACAGAACTCGTACCAGGTGCTTTGCCTATTTCAAAGACACCTTATAGAATGGCCCCAATTGAGTTGCAAGAATTGAAGAAGCAACTCCAAGAGAATCTTGATAAGGGATTCATACGCCCTAGTGCGTCACCTTGGGGAGCACCTGTTCTATTTGTTAAGAATAAAGATGGATCAATGAGACTCTGCATTGATTATCGAGAACTTAACAAGATCACTATCAAGAACAAATATCCTCTCCCACACATTGATGACTTATTTGACCAACTACGCGGAGCTCAATACTTTTCCAAGATTGATCTTTGTTCAGGGTATCATCAATTAAGGTTCAAAAGGGAGGATATACCAAAGACGACTTTCCGTACAAGGTATGGACACTATGAATTTATAGTGATGCCATTTGGTCTTACTAATGCCCCTGCTATCTTCATGGATCTAATGAATAGAGTCTTTAGAGACTATATTGATCAATTTGTGTTAGTCTTTATAGACGATATTCTTTTCTATTCAAAGAGCAAGGAAGAGCATGAAGATCACTTGAGAATTATATTGAAGACCCTAAGAAAGGAGAAGCTTTACGCCAAATTTACCAAGTGTGAATTTTAGCTGTAAAAAGTTTCATTTTTGGGTCACCTAATCTCAAAAGAGGGGATATCTGTGAATCCATCAAAAACAGAGGTTATCGAAAGATGGTCGAGACCAACAACAGTAACTGAGATCCGAAGTTTTCTTGTTTTGGCAGGATATTATCTACATTTTGTAAAAGATTTTTCACGATTATCTAATCCAATCACCAAGTTGACTCGGAAAGGATTTAAGTTTGTTTGGACAGAGGAATGTGAAGAGAATTTCAAGGAGTTGAAAAGAAGGTTATCCAGTGCACCTGTGCTCACACTGCCTTGTAGTGGAGAAAGGTTTGTGATCTACAGTGATGCATCCAAGAAGGGATTGGGGTGTGTTCTTATGCAAAATGATATGGTGATAGCTTATGCCTCACGACAGTTGAAAATCCATGAGCAAAATTACCCAACACATGATTTGGAGTTGGCTGCGGTAATCTTTGCATTAAAGATTTGGAGGCATTACCTTTATGGTGAAAGGTGTGATATTTATACTGATCATAAAAGTTTAAAGTATATTTTCACACAAAAGGAGTTGAATATGCGTCAAAGAAGATGGTTGGAGCTGATTAAGGATTATGACTACTCAATCCATTACCACCCTGGGAAAGCAAACAAGGTGGCAGATGGATTAATTCGACAAGACCATTCTAGTTTATCCATGATGAGGATCACAAAAGATCCAATATTTATGGATTTACAAAGGCTGGATCTTGGAATTATAATGGAAGGGGAAAAATCTTATCTTTCTCAAATGAATGTTCAACCATCTATACATGTGAAGATTAAAGAGGCACAGAAAGAAGATGTCGAGTTACAAAAGAAGGTGAGAAATGTTCCTGAATTCAACCTTGATTGTGATGGGATAATAAAGTTCAGGAATCGGGTTTGTGTTCCTCCCATCCCCGAATTAAAGAAGAAGCTGCTGGATGAGGCTCATAGTTCTTCATTCTCTATTCATCCAGGAAGCACGAAGATGTATAGGGACCTGAAGGAGTACTTCTGGTGGGATGGCATGAAAAGAGATGTTGCTGAATATGTCTTTCGATGCTTGGTTTGTCAACAAGTTAAAGCTGAGAGACAAAAGTCTAAGGGGATGTTACAACCATTACCCATACCCAAATGGAAATGGGAAAACATCACTATGGACTTTGTCACAGGACTTCCTAAAACATCCAAAGGCAATAATGCTATTTGGGTCATAGTTGATCGTCTTACAAAGTCTGCACACTTCATTGCTATTAGAGAGGATTTCTCTCTAGATCAGCTTGCCAGGATATATGTAAAGGATGTCGTAAGATTGCATGGAGTACCACTTTCTATTATATCTGATCGGGATCCAAGATTTACCTCGAAGTTCTGGCGAAGTCTTCAGCATACTCTGGATACAGAGTTGAGTTTCAGCACTGCTTATCATCCCCAGACAGACGGTCAGTCTGAGAGAACAATTCAAACCCTAGAAGATATGTTGAGAGCTTGCTCTATGGATTTCAAATGAGGTTGGGATCAACACCTAACTTTGGTGGAATTTTCTTATAATAATATCTTTCACTCCAGTATTCAGATGGCTCCTTATGAAGCTCTCTATGGAAAGAAATGCAGGACTCCAACTTGCTGGGATGAAGTTGGGGAAAGAAAGCTATTAGGACCTAATCTCGTTGATGAAATGGCAGAAAAGGTCAGATCTAATCAACAACACATAAGAGCAACTCAGAGTCGACAGAAAAGTTATGCCGACAATCGAAGAAAAGAACTAGAGTTTGAAGTGGGTGATAAATTGTTCTTACGAATATCTCCCTGGAAGAGGGTTATGAGATTTGGAAAGAAGGGGAAGTTGAGCCCTAGATATATCAGTCCTTTCGAAATACTGAATCGTGTTGGAAAGGTAGCTTACCGATTGGCGCTTCCACCGAATCTCTCTCAAGTTCAAGATGTGTTTCGTGTATCTCCCTTGAGAAAGTACATACGTGATCCTTCACATGTACTCATCTCAGAAGTTGTACCGCTGGAGCAAGATCTTTCTTATGAAGAACAACTGATAGAGATTCTGGATCGTAGTGAAAAAGTCCAACGAAACAAGACCACTCGATTGGTGAAAGTTTTATGGAGGAACCACCAATTAGAAGAAGCTACATGGGATCTTGAGGATATGATGAGGGAGAAGTATCCTCAGCTATTTTTTACAAAGTGATGAATTTCGAGGGCGAAATTCTTTTTAAGGGGGGTAGAATGTAACACTCGAGATTTTTATGAGTAATATTTTGTTTTTATATATCATCAAAGGAATCTTTCTCTACATACTAGCTTGGCTTACTTTACACGCAATCGTGACCTTCCTCGATAGCTTGCGTCGTACGCAATACCGAGTTTCACTAAACAATGATATGCTATTAAAATATTATTAAAACTAGCTGTTATGAATAGTAATAACCACTTTTTGAAATTTTATAAATTTTATTTTTCAAAATGGACTTCATTTTTGGATTCGGAATACCGAAATTATCCTAGGGTGAAATTTTGGTATTTTTCTGAACACTTTCAATTTTTGATGAATAGTGAAACCACTAAGTGGAAGGTTAAAAAATGAATTTTGCATAAAACTTAATTTTACCGCTTCTATGAATGGAATTTCGAAAATCTGACAGACACGATCGATATCAGTATGTAAAATGTGGTTCAATGAGATAAACATTATTTTTTGGTGAATAGTAACTTTTTACTCTTTTAACCGCGGTTAATAGTAAATAGGGTAACTAAGGATAAATATGATATTACTATTACCCTAACACATGTCCTAATTCTGTTGGATATGTTTAATTCGACCAAAAACAAACTTAGGAATAAAATATGACCATTTAGGCCCACTTGGATTAGATTAGGACATTTATTATTAATTTATTTAAAGAAGGGTTAAAATAGTTAAAATCAAAGTTTAATAAGTAAATAATTTTTAATATAGGGTTATATATAAGATAAATTAGACTATAAATATTAATTAGAAAGATAAAAAGATTTACTACATAAGGGTATTTTATTTATAATTTTTAGACATTAAATAATTAAATTTATTTATGACACAATAATGATGCAGTAATTATCTTATTTATGAAATATTGACATAATTGATGTTATAAACACCAAAATAAATGTAAATTGAGACTTTTTATGAATTCCACTAATTTTATAGGTTACTATGATATATTAATGTTGATTTAATCAACTTGGTTTGAACATATAATTCTGTTATAACTTTCAAAAAAATCATATATCAAATAGTTTCAAAATTGACAGAAAATAGTTTTTAAATCAAATATTATATTATTAATTGTTATTTTATTCCTAAAAATCTAAGGTTCGGCCAAATGACTTATATAAGGACATATATATTAATAATAAACAATTTGGGGTTCTTTTGGCATGTTATAGTAAGTGTATTAACCATATAGTGAAAGAAAAAAAGACACGGTAAAAGTTAAATTATTTAACTTAGAGTTAAATCTAATTGATAAGGTTAAAATAATACCCTAAACTTGTCTAAATCCTATTGGTTGATAGGATTTCGACCCATCCACACTTTAGCTTCGAAATAAGACCCTTTGGAACCATTATAAACCGATTTTGACTTTAATATAAAATAATATTTTGAGATATTCCTAAGGTGCCCCTCTCCTCCCTTATAAAAGGGCACCTCCTCCCCCTCCTCCTCACACCAAATTGAGCACTCAAGCTCGGCCAACCCCTACCATTTTCTCCTCTCCACTTCCCTAGAATAATAATAGAGGTCCTGGTCTTCTTCAAAGACCAATATTAGTTCCCTAAGTGGAGGATTCAAAGAGGCGTTCCAAAGAAGAGGTAATATCCATTACCGATCTTTTCAATTTCTTTCTTCTTCAACTTCTTCTTCTTTAGTTGTTTCATGATAAAGTAATAACATAAGTATTACTTTCATACTGATATGTTATTATAAATATGAAACAACCCCAATTCACCTTCTATCCATCCTACGGAAAAATGAAATCACCGCGCGTGCGTACGTACGGAATACCGTCTCCACGCCGTGGTGTAATCTATTTTCCACCATCACCTTACAAGAATGGTTATAATGGTGTAATGAGTAACTATTTATGATTATTATAAAGTAATATTGATACTGAAATAATATATATACACTCCAATACAATTCCATGATCATAGGAACGATATCATCACTCGTGCGTACGTACGGAATACCGTCTCCACGATGTGATGCGACTCGTTCTACATGATCATCATTACATAGTAATTATATAAATGAATTGAATGAATAAATATTATATATGTTACACTAATACCATTTTGGATATAAGGTATCTATAACCTTAAAAGAAGAATAAGAATTTATTCGGCAAAACACGCATAAGAACAAAAGGCAATAAAGACCTGAGTAACAAGTAACAATGAAATATTACTAACAAGAAGCTAAGAATATGACCATATATGATATCATATCAATATGTATGATTCTGGAATAAGTCAATAACATTATTTAAACCATTATACAGGAGCTTCGGACATGTACAAAGCAAATCGGACCTAAGGTAAGGGAAAATATCACAATCTCATTTTTATCCGAGATTGTTTTTACTTCGGCATTTACTGGGGTGTATTTTATCATCCACATCCATGTTCCCTCAATATTTAATATTATTTCCATCCTTCTACAATATTTTATATCCAATTTTACCCTTCAGTAAGTTTTTTTGTAAAAGATATGAAAGGAATCTTTTGTCGTTTTTCGTACGAGGTACTTTTTGACTTTTCCGACCAAAGTACGAAGAATGTTTTATTTAACTTATACGGCAAGAATGGATTTTTAAAACATTATTTCCAAGAATATTCCTTTATAAGTTTTCAAGTTTATTTTTAATCAACTTCTTTTAGTTTAAAATTTTATGACATATTAAGAAAGGAAAAGTGTTTTTGAAGTAGAAAGGATATTTTCCTCAAGAATGGAGTTCAAGTGTTTTATCAAAATTATTTTCCATCTAAGATAATATAGGGTTCTGTTTGTATCCCTATTATTACATTGATTTGATTATGTTGTGATGGAATTATTTTTATGAATTCCTTTATCTTATATGAATTGTTTTATGATGTCATGTTGTTTAAGAATCCCATTTTTTTACATGGGTTATGATATGATGTATGGTTTATGATTTTGTGGCACACATAAGAATGGTATCATTATGAGATGGGTGGGACCTATATCTCTCTCCAATTAATTGGGTAAAGATTTTATATCTCATGAGATAGACATGGCTGGAACGGTAGGTTATACCGGTTCAGTGAAACAGGACTGGAACGAGGGTGACTCAGTTCAGAAAGGGACTTTGTCTACTAAGATAGTGTTGGCGATGAGTCATGTCTAACAAGAAATGATTTTCGGTGATTATGTGTGCATGCCACAAAGATTCAAGTTTCATGTTATGATTATGGGGATCTCATTTTCACTTCTATGATTTGTTCCATGTTAAGATATTATGATCTCTTTTGCAGGTTATGATTTTCAAAAAGATATGATATGATTTTTATTTCCTTTATTTTCCCTTGCTGAGCATTTGAGCTCACCCTTTTATGTTTTCTTTTCCCCAGGTCAGGAAGATGGATATTAAGTAGAATATGCTAAAAAGGGACCCTAGATATGATGAAATAAATGGGAGACACTGTAGAAGATTTATGAACCAGTTGTTTATGTTTCCCAGTTTCTAAAGACACTATACCTATACGGTCCTTTGTGGTTTTGTCATATGTTGTAATAAGTGTGCTTCAATTTTGAAGTATTAACAATGTATGTAATGTATGGGTCATTATATGATGAGAATGAGATGTCTAATAATGAGAACAAATAAATGTCTACATAGAATTCACATCGTACACTTCAATGTTACAAGTGTAAGGAAATGGTGTATCATGAAAATCAATGTTCTAATTTAATTTTTATTGGTGATGATCGACATGCACAAATTCATAAGGAAAAAGACAAGGGAAAGTCACATGCAATTACTATCAGCGACATGAAGTATGATAATGAAGTGTTGAAAGGTACACTTACCATCCAATCTAATGTATAAAATGTTTTATTTGATTATGGATCCGCCCAATATTTTATTTAGAATGAATTTTCTAAGGGTATCACTGAATTACCTCAACAATTAGATGTTGAGTTACCCTTGACAACTCATAATTACCCAACTGTCGCATCAAAAGTTTACAATTCTTTTCCAATTAATGTTTGTGGGATAATACTTCCTACAAATCTTGTGATCCTTCCTATATTGGAATTTTATGTGATTATTAGCATGGATTGGCTTTCCTTATATGGACATCATATCAGTTTCCAAAGAAGGTAAGTCACATTTCATATTCCACACCAATCTAATATCATCTATCAATGGAAGGATGAATATAACCTTACAGTGGAAATTTATTCCATTTTATGTGTCTTGATTCTAATAAATGAATGATATTTATCACAAATGGTTGGTGATAATATCATGATTAAGAATAAGGCCATTGTATGGGAGTTTTATGATGTTTTTCCACAGGAATTTCCATGTCTTCTACCAAATTGTGTAGTTGAGTTTTCAATAGAACTCATACTGGGTGCTATGCCTATTTCAAATACACCTTATTGAATGACCCCAATTGAGATGCAAGAATTGAAGATGGAACTCCAGGAGAATATTGATAATGGATTTATATTCCCTAGGGAGTCACCGTGGGGAGCACCTGTTCTGTTTATTAAGATGAAAGATAGATTGATGAGACTCTGCATTGATTATCAAGAATATAAAAAGACCACTATCAAGAACAAATATCATCTTCCCTGCATCTATTACTTATTTTAACAACTACATGGAGCTCAAAAGATTCATAAGATTGATCTTCATTCTAGGTATCATTAATTAAGGGTCAAAAAGAAGGATATACCAAATATGACATTCTTTACTAGGTATGGACACAACGAATTTGTAGTGACGCCTTTTGGTCTTACTAATTCCCATACCATCTTTATGGATCTAATGAATAGAGTCCTTAGAGACCATTTTTATCAGTTTATGGTATTCTTTATAGATGATATTCTTGTCTATTCAATGAGTAAGGAAGAACATAACAATCACTTGATAATTGTACTGAGGAACTTGAGAAAAGAGAATCCTTTTCCAAATTTACCAAGTGTAATTTTCTTCTTAAAAAAGTTTCATTTTTCTATCACTTAATCTCAAGATATGGGATATCTATGGATCTAACAAAAATAGAGGTTATTGAAAGATGGTTGAGACCAAAAATAGTAATTGAGATCTAATGTTTTCTTGGTTTGGATGGATATTATCTACATTTTGTGAAAGATTTTTCAAGATTATCTAATACACTCAATGTGTTGACTTTGAAAAGAGTTAAGTTCATTTGGATGGAGGAATGTGAACATAATTTCAAAGAGATAAAAAGAAGGATATCCATGGAAGCTATGCTCACACTTCCTTGTAGTGTAGAAAGGTTTGTGGTCAACGGTGATGCATTCAAGAAGGGTATGGTTGTGTTCTCATGAAAAAATAAATGGTGATAGCTTAAGCCTCACGACAGTTGAAAATACATGAGCAAAGAAACCCCACTAATGATTTGGAGTTAGATATGGTAATCTTTTAATTTGAGATATGGAGGGATTGTCTTTATAGTGAAAGGTGTGATATTTATTCTAATAATAAATGCTTAAATTATATTTTCACACAAAAGGAGATGAATATGTGGCAAAGAAGATGGTTGGAGTTGATTAAATATTACAACTTCTGAATACATTACCACCTTGGGAAAGAAATCATGGTGGCAGATGCATTATGCCGGTAAGACCATGCTAGCTTATCCATGATAAGGATCACAAAAGATCTAATATTTATGGAATTACAAGGGATAAATCTTGAAATTACAATGGAAGGGGATAACTATTATCTATCTAAAATTAATGTTTAACCATGTATACAAGTGAAGATTAAAGAGGCACAGAAAGAAGATGTAGAGTTACAAAAGAAGGTGAGAAAAATTTCTGAATTAAACTTTTATTGTGATGAAATAATAAGGTTCGAGAAATAGGTTTGTGTTCCTCCCAGACCAGAATTAAGAAGGAGCCATTGGATGAGGCTCATAGTTATTCATTCTCTATTTACCCTGGAATCACAAAGATGTACAAGGAAATAAAAGAGTACTTCTGGAGGGATGTAATTAAAAGAGATGTTGTCAAATACATCTCTCGATGCTTTGATTGTCATCAAGTTAAGGCTGATATAAAGAAGTCAAAGGTTATGTTAAAAACATTACCCACACCAGAATGGAAATAGAAAAACATAACTATAGACTTTGTCATCAGACTTCCCAAAATATCCAAATAAAATAATGCTATCCGGTTTATAGTTCATTGCCTTACGAAGTCAGCACACTTCATTGCTATTAGATATGATTTCTCTCTTTATCATATTTCCGATATAAATGTTAAGGAAGTGGTAAGATTTAATGGAAGACTACATTTTATTATATCTGATCAGGATCTAAGTCTTACCTCGATGTTCTAGAGAAGTATTCAGCATGATCTAGATATAGACTAAAGTTTCACCAGTGCTTTTCTTCCTCAGATAGACAATCAGTCTGAGAGGAAATTTCAAACGCTGGAAGTCACATTGAGAGCTTGCTCTATGAATTCAAAAGGTGGTTGGGATCAACACCTACCATTGGTGTAATTTTCATCCAATAATATATTTCACTCTAGTATTCAGATGGATCCTTATGAATCCCTCTAGGTAAATAAGTGCAGAACTCCAACATGCTATGATGAAGTTGGGGAATGAAAGCTATTAGAACCAGATGTTGTTGATGAAATGGAAGAAAATGTCAGATCTATTCAACAACACAAAAGAGTAGCTCAGAGTCAAAAAAAAAAGTTATGTTGACAATTGAAGAAAAGACCAAGAGTTTGAAGTGGGTGATAAGGTGCTCTTTTGAATATCTCCCAGGAAGAGAGTAATGAGATTTGGAAAGACGAGAAAGATGAGCCCTAGGTATATTGGTCCTTTTGAAATTCTAGATCATTTGGGAAGGTAGCATATTGATTGACGTTTCCCCTGAATCTCTCTCAACTTCATGATGTGTTTGAACTATCCCTCCTGAGAAAGTACATACATGATCCTTTACTTGAATTAAGCTAAAAATTTATTCCACTAGAGAAATATCTTTCTTATGAAGAAAAACGATAGAGATTCTGGATCATAGGGAAAAAGATCTACGAAACAAGACCACCATCTTGGTTAATGTTTTATGGAGGAACCACCAATTAGAAGATTATATATGGGAACGTTATGATTTTATGAGGGAGAGATATCATCTGTTTTGTTTCATGTGACGAATTTCAAGGTCAAAATTCAGTTTAAGGGGGGTAGAATGTTACACGCAGATGTTTTTATGAAATATTTTCTTTAAATAATTTTTATCCTTAGTAGCATTCTTTGCCCTAAATCGTTAGTAAAAAAACCATGATATATCCTTAATATAAATTTACCATTATAACATATCCATTAGGTTAGGTGGAATAATTATAACTAACTTATAAAAATGCATTATGATTTTTTTGGCTATAGATTTTTTATGAAAAATATAAATCAATTAGATATTTGTATTTTTTGAGTTAATTACATTTTTAATGATATTAATGAGGTATATGTGTTTGATACTCAATAAAATATTTTTTATATTCATCAAATTTATATTTTAGTAAAAGGGTATAAATAAAACTCTCTTTATGTATAAGAAGCTATTTTTTTTAAAAAAGGTCAATTTTATAACTTTGAATGGCCAACCCATTTGAAATTAAGATTTTGGAACATTAATAATTTCCATATGAAAAAATAAATATGTTATTTTGAAGTGGAATATAAAAATTTTCTTGGGAAAACTTTTTGATATTTTTCTAATAACTTTCATGTTTTGATGAATAGTAAAAATATGCTAAATTTTAATTTTAAACAACTTTTTCCACCAATATAATTTAAATGGTTAAATTATAATATTTAATGAGTTGAAAGTATAAATAGAATATATTATTACCATTTAATATAATGTAAGTCATTATCATTAATTTTACATTGAATTTATTGTTAAAAACATTTCAATCTTTTGCAATATTTTAACTTTTAAAACCCATTTTCTCATTTCAACATTGGGATTATTTTTAAATCAATTACTACAACTTATATGTTTTGAATCTGGAAAAATAGATTCCATATTTGGAATCATAAGGTTCAAATTGTGTTAATAGATACCTTTTCTTTTGGGATATTATGAATAGTAACTGTAGTAATTATTTTATTCATCAGAGTTAAATGGTAAATCTGGTAAATAAGGGTAAAATAATAATAATTTAATAATACAATACTTCCTTAAAAGGTGTCCTAATACTATTGATAGAAACAATTCCAACTATAGGCCTCCATGGGTCAATTTATTAACCCCATGGATTCACATGGATGTGAGAATGACATTTTATAAGAATTAATTTAAAGTAAAGATATTTATATCCTACATATGTGACTTTTATTAAATATATTTTAATATATGGTTTTATAAATTATCTATTTTCTTATAAATAGTCAATAGAAATCTAAAATTGTTTCCTATATCATGGTATTATATTTATAATTTTAGAGAATATATAAATAGTATTATTTATGACACAAATATGATGTAGTGATTACCCCATTAATGAAAGATTTAAATAAATTAATTTAGAAATGCTAACACAAATTAAATTTGGTTATTTTGATGATATCCCCAATTTTTATGGATGGAATTGAAATATTTTCTTTGAGATAATTCCATATTTTTGAAGTAATAATGTTTTTATGAAATTTTAAAATGTCAAAGTGTGAATAATGTCCAAAATTGACACAATTTATAACTTAAAACATAAAATAGTTTATTAAATGATATAAAGTTCCTAAAAATATAAGATTCTTCCAAATGATTTATATAATTCCTAAAATTTCATAAATAACTTTTTTTGGGTCGTTTGACATGATAGGGTAATTACATTAACCAACAATCTGTAAATAACATGGTATCATGGTAAGATTAAAAAGGGTATAATAAGGGTTAAACAAAAAAGATAAGGATAAAAAATTAGTGTCTAACTGAAAGTTTCATTTTTGTTAAAATAACACGCCCAGTAAAAAGAATCCCATATCAAGGGGGTTTAAAATGAAAAATACCTAGAGCATCAATTATAGAAATAAGCTTACAATAATTGGTTAAGGAACCCTTACTAGTGTATGAAATCAATATATCATATTGCATTCCATTATTGGATAGAGAATTAGTTGTGTCATTTCCCTCCCTCCATGTATGATGAATAGAAATGTATTATCTAAGGAATGTAATTCCGTTCCTAATGAAATATATTAATAACAATGGAATAGAACCCTATATTTATAAGAAACCAACCAAGATAGCTGAATCCAACTCAACTTCAGTAATCTGAATATTTAAATTCCTTCAAAGGATAATCCTGGTGTCCATGGATCTTGCCTTGACTTCTATTGATGTGAAATCACCACAAAAGATGATAAATATCATAATAAAAGATCCCATGATGTCTCTAATTAGTCTAACCCCTCCTCACTCTAGCCATAAAAGGCTAATCTGCATTAAAATTAAACCCAATGTGGGGGGACTTCCAGCAGACCCACCATCCTTTAAGACTAGCTTAGATTTCCCTATGCGTGAAAGCCACTGGTATGATCCTTCTTGAAGTTATTGAGTCCATCCCCCCTAATGAACCTTCCTAGATCCACCAAAAGTGACATACCACACACCTTAAGGAATGTATAATAGGTTTGATAACTTCAATAGCCTTGTTCCTCACCTCCTAGAGGTTCTAGCATACAACCATGAGGACCATGCCGTGACCCTTGAACTTTATCTCGTCCAAACCAACATCCAGGAACCCATATTCAGGAATATCCTAGATGGAATACAACCCTCTATTTATATTCATACTATCTCTCATGAAAGCCCAGATAACTCTCTCTTAATCCACCCAAAAATATCATGCTCAGCTGATTCTCCTGGCGAATTTATGCAACACTGAGAACGAGATGCCACTGAAACCTCATACAACTGAATATTGTTTTGCATAGATAGGGGTTGATTCCTCGACCTACAATGAGAAAACTCATTTTTACGGTATCATCTTACAAAAAAATCTTTTGGCCCACTAATCACTATTGTCACTATCATGGATCAGACTCATGTAGTCTCGGTCACAAATCCGTCCAAATATTGATCCCACAAACTCACACTAATTTGGTTCCTGAAAAAACCTGATGGATTTATAGACACTTTTCTACTCAGGGATAATAATATAATAAAATAATTAGGGGTTCCTACTAGCCTCTTTGAATGAGATTTTTGAAGCCAAACATCCATGAAAGAACTACAATTCTCTTGCCTAGTTGCGCATCTAGAGATTAATATTACCACATCCAAAAATCCATTGAACATGATCTTATACAGAATCCAGATGGTCTTTTATGCATCAATATAGATTATAAAACCTATCATTATTCATAACATATATCATTCAGTCCTCCCCATACCTATTTTTATAAACATGTCCCATAATGTGTTTCTTTATACCACTTCCCAGGCTAATCTAGCTTTCTTGGACTGCATGGTTTCAACCACACACTACAACTTGATACCACCCTCTTGTATTGGATTGGAAATTCATTTCTAAGATTCCCAATGGCAACATCCATCCATATTAACATACCATCGAAATGAATTCAGGATTTTTTCCAGTTAGGTGATTGTGCCTTTGTGGGGTTTGATAATAGAAATCATGTGAATTGGGATAGATGTAAGAACAATATTTAAAAGTGTTATTATCCCTCCAAAGGAAAGAAATTTACTCTTCCAATTGCATATCCACCACTTGATCCAATTTAAGATGACATAGAAAAGGAACTTTTTGACACTGTCATTGGAAATTGGAGAACCAAGGTAAATCATTAGTAGTTCACATTGACGTATTTATAATCTAGGTACCCAAGCTAGCCTACGATAAGTCTCAAAGGGTGTCATATAAGGGATAAATATTTCTAGTAATTTAGTTGTACTAATGGTATGAAAATCGTGCATCTTTGGCGTGTTCAATGACATCACTTTCAATGGGGTGTTGTTTGAGGCAACATAAATGTGTGATCGACAGTGTTATGATAAGTGTGTAACCTGATATTCTTATTGCTCCTCAATGATGTGTTGATTCTATCTCCTAGGGACTAGACTTGTTTGGTTTGTCTGGGCATGCTAAGTAAGTGGTAAATGTGATGAATGTATCATCTTTATTATATTATGCATACTTTATGATCAAAGGTTCATCTTTATTATATTATGTTTCTGTAATCTTACAGTATAGTATATATGAATATCTTTCTCTATTTAGTAGTAACTATGTGTTTTAATTTTTTTTATTATTGTGTAGGCACATTGTGATATATATGAATAAAAGATGTATCAAATTACCAAGGAACACACCTCAGTATGTTAAGGGTTTGAATGAGTTTTTATATTTTTCAATTACTAGTACATCCATTGAAGGGAGAATAAAATTTCCATGTCATAAATCTAAATTTAGAACATGGTTTAAGAGAGATGAGGTTTATGAACATTTAATACTGAAGCAATTCCTTGGTCAATATTTGTGTTGGATTTGGTATGGAGAATCGAACATTACAGAAAGATTCAGCACTGATGTTAATTAGTATAATGAGGTCCCAAGTTCATCGACAATCGAAAATGAAATGAAAAACCTAATAAATGATGCATTCGGCACTGCAAGACACCACTATCAGCATCAAAACATATCAGAACAACCAGAAGAGGGTGCTATAAATTTCAACGTGACAAGTGATGTTTTTGAGACTATAACACAGGCAGATCAAGATTGTCACATATCATTGGATCCTTTTCTTGATTCTTTGGAGCCAAATGTAAGAGAAAACTTCACTGAGGAAAATGCATTTCATGATTTAGTTGATGATTTAAATCAAGAGTTGTGTAGTGGGTGTTTGAAATATTCAAAGCTTTCATTTTTGCTGAAGTTGTACCATATCAAATGTCTATGTGGAATTACAAATTTGGAAATGTCCATGATATTGGAATTGATTTGTGATGCATTTCCTAAAGAAAAAAATCTTAGAATCTTTTTATGATATGAAAAAAGTTGTTGACAAGCTTGGTCTGAATTATACAAAAATACATCTGTGTCCCAATGATTGTAGTCTTTTTTGGGGGAGAGGATTCAAGTAGAAAGAATTTCAAGAAATGTTCTACTTCTAGATGGCAGGTAAAGGGTGATGTTGGAAGTCTGAATGAACATAATTTCATGGAGAAGAAGAAAAGGAGCACACCTGCCAAGGTTTTGCATTACTTTCCTTTGAAGCCTCGATTGCAATGATTATTCATGTCATCGAAAATCACCGAACATATGAAGTGGAATTCTGTAGATAATAAAAATGATGGGTTAATGAGACATCCATGAGATTCCCAATCATGGAAGACATTTGATTCATTATATCTCGATTTCTTAGCTGATCCTAGGAATGCTCGATTGGGATTGGCTTCAGATGGATTCAACCCATTTGGGACATTGAGTACCAATTATAGCATTTGGCCAGTTGTTTTGATCACTTATAATCTGCCTCCGTGGATGTGTATTCAACAAACATATTTTATCCTTTCGATAATTATTCCTGGAAAACAAATGCCTAGAAATGATATTGATGTATACTTGTAGCCTTTTATTGAAGAATTGCAGGAGTTATGGAGCAAAGGTCTTGAGACATTTGATGCTTCTTCTAAAAAAATGTTCAAAATGTATGCTGCTTTAATGTGGACCATTAGTGACTTCCCTGGGCTTGGGAATTTATCTGGTTGGAACACTTACACGGGTTTGGATTTCCCCATTTTTAACTTTGATTTTGAGCCCAAACGGATACCTCACAGTAGAAAATGGCACTTCTTGGGTCATCGAAGATTTCTCAATGCATCTCATAGATTTCAGCTGAGAAGATCAAAATTTAGTGGTTCCATTGATCGTAGACCACCTCCAAAGTTTTTAAATGGTTTTGAAATATTGGTACAACTTCAAAATGTTGAAATAGAATTTTGGAAGGTTCATCACTTGAATGATAGCGGAAAACGGGTCCGAAGTGCATCGTCAAGAGAAACCAGAACGCAACAATGGAAGAAAAAAAGTATATTCTTCAAACTTCCATATTGGGGATTTAATTTGTTGAAGCATAATCTTGATGTGATGAATATTGAGAAGAATGTCTGTGGCAATTTGATTTTCACATTGCTTAATGATCATGTAAAGTTGAAGGATAATCTTAATGCTCGCAAAGACTTACAAGCAATGAACATAAAACACAATCTCTGGCCAGATGAGTATGAAAAGTATCCTACAACAATTTTTGCAATGAAAAATAGGGATAAGGATAAATTCCTTCAAATGTTAATGAATGTTAAGGTATCTGATGGGTATTCAAGTAACATCTCGAGGTGTGTTTACTTGAAGAATCATAAGTTACATGGATTGAAAAGCCGCGATTCACATATTTTTTTACAATAGTTACTACCATTGGCATTGCGTACATTATTACCTGAAAAAATTACTGTTGTTGTACTCCAGTTCTGCACATTTTTCAGAAAACTATGTGATAAATCTCTACATCCATTTAATCTTGACAACCTCCAGGAGAGGTTTGTATTGACCCTTTGCGCAATGGAGATGATCTTTCCCCTATCCTTTTTTTTGTAATGATGCATTTAACTGTGAATTTGGTTGAGGAAGCTAAATTAGGAGGCCCCGTTCATTATCAATGGATGTATCCAATTGAGAGGTAATTTATTTATATGTTTTCCAGTTAAGTAAACAATTTTTGGTACTTAACTAAATGCATAATTATGTTTATTTTAGTTCACAGATATCTTGGGAATTTGAAATCATTCGTGAGAAATAATGCTAAACCAGAAGGCTCAATTGCTGAAGGCTATGTGGTTTAGGAGTGTCTTAACTTTTATTCTCGAAACTTGGATGATATTGAGACAAGATTTAATCGAGTTGGATGTGTTGATGGCACATCGACTCAATCTCAAATACATCAGAAATCCAAAATATTTCCTGCTATGGGACGACCAGTTGGGAGGAACTCAAATGTGACACTGACAGAATTGGAATTATTACAGGCACATAGATATGTGCTGCTTAATAGTGAAATTGCAGATCCATTTATTGAATATTTGAGGATACAAATAAAGAGACGAATGAGAGGCCGAACAAGAAATGAGAAAGATATAACGAAATCTGTTAATAAAGAGATTGTAGAATGGTTTACACGATGTGTAAGTTCATAAATATTGTAATAAATATGAATATTAGTTTGACACATACATTTTGTAAATCTCATAAAGTAAATTTATTTTTTCAGATCATGAATTTTGATACTCGAGAAGAGGTGTCAGTAGATTTGATGTTTCTTTCTAGAGGTCCTCTAAAAGATGTTATAAAGTTTGACGCTTATAATGTGAATGGATTTAGATTTCGTATAGTTGATCGAGAAGTGGGTTTGAGAACACAGAATAGTGGTATATTTACATTTTCTGAAGTGGAATAATATGGAAAGCTACATGATATTTCTGAATTAAACTACCACAGACATTTTTGGTTATTTTATTCAAATGCAAATGGGTTGATATTTTCAGAGGTGTTAAAAGAGATTCCTTGCAATTTACTTCTGTGAACTTCTCTCACTTGATGGATGTTGGTGATCGTGAAATTCATGATCCATATATCTTAGCATCGCAAGAAAAAATGGTATATTATGTGAGTGATGTTTCCAATTAAGGGTGGAGTGTATTTTCTCACGTAATACAAAGAGATTTGTATGATACGGGTGATGAAGTGGAAAATTTGACCTTTGAAATTGAATTTAATCAGCAAATGGAAGAGAATTATTTGTCTATCATGATATTGAAAATATTATTATAGTAAGAATGAATGAAGTGGATGAATCAATGGAGTAGGAAACCAACATGATTGAAGGGAAAAATGATTGTATGTACAATTATTTATTTATTCAGAACCCACTTGTTTCATTTCTGCAGTCATTCATTATCATTGTTATATATATTTTGTCTGTTAGTACTCCATCTGTTATAATTTTTAATTTTTTTCTGCATATTTTTTTTGAAATATATATTCTGAAGCTAATTTTATTTGATTTAATGAAAGGAATGCTAAGGAAGAAGTGGTACATTATTTCATCCAGTTCTACGACAGATGACTATCCATCTGGCTCCCTCCCCACGACATCTGAGGCACCAGATGCCGACACCCCTGCACCATCTCCCCCTGCACCATTTCTCATACCATCTGTGGATGTCCCAGTAGAGGCTGAGTTGTCGACTCCCCCTTGAGGAGCCTCTGTAGTGGGGCAGCGACGCTCCCCTTCCAGTTTTTCCTGTACATACTAGAGGGTCACTATCATTGGTACAAATTTTAATTAAATAAATTTATTGCATATTTTTTATACTAATTGTTTTCTCATTGAAGATGAAAAAGATGCAACTGTGGAGAAAAACATAAAAATTTCATATGTTTGGAATCTGAATGGAGAGAAGATTTTTGTGCCATTTGATTCTTATGGGGTCCCTACGGATGATGTCGAGGGGTTACTTGGCCAGATTCTAGTCCAGCTGGCAGCAGAGCCCATTTCCCTTCCCATTTCATATGAAGATTGGAGACATATGCCTCCAAGTAGGAAAAATGAAGTGTTTGTATCTCAAATCAAGGTAAATTTGTTACATTATGGTTTAATTGAATGTCGTGTTACTAATATGTTCAAAATGAATTTCTGTATAAATATGTTCTTCCACTTTACCATTGCTGATGTGATAGCACAGAAGTGGACGTTGAAAAATCTAGGTAAGAAGTGGAAAGATTTAAAATGGAGATTGTGGTGTGATGTCAATGATGCTTCGTTGACCGCGCTGAAAATGTATGAGAAGCTACCTAGTGGGGTACCGAAAGAGTAGTGGAAAGTTTTTGTTGATAGGCATCGGGATTAGAAGCGGATGGTATTGAAATATATATATTATTATATTATCCTCATCTTACATTTATAAATGTATATGAAAAGGGAATGACATTCAATACATCAGTATTATATTTCATTTTATTTATTTCAGGATCTCTCAAGACAGAATGCATCAAACCGAGCAAAGCAAGTCATCCCGCACACTGCGGGCTCAAAAAGTTTATCTAAAAGTCGAATGAAATTGGTAATCTTTTAATTAGTTTATATATTTATAGGAAAATATTATCTGTTTAATATATTGAATTGTTGATTTATCATTGATTAATGCAGTCACAGAGTTTTGTCCATGAAGCATCCATAACTGAACTGTGGTTGGATGTTCAAAAGAAATTAGATAGATGTTTTGTTAATGAGCCTGCTAAAGAAGTTGGGGTATGGAGTCAATTTTTTATCATAATAACTTATTATCAGTTTTTACTGTGTTAATATATATTGATATTTGATTTATAGGTCAAAATTAAGGAACTATGGGATGCCAATCCTGCACATTCCTACTCTGTCTCCTAGGATGACCTGGTTGCTAAAGTCCTTGGGAAGGAGCATCCTGGGAGAGTGCGCAGGATGGGTTTGGGACCCATGCCATCTGAGGTTTTTAGCAGGCCACCAAGGATAGTTGTTTCATCTACTCCTAACTTTAGTCAGCCCATACCTGGAGATGCTAAGAAAGAGATTGTTTCTTTACCAAACACAGTTCACCAGCAAGGGGATTAGATATCTGCATTGCAGAAAAAGATGACTAAAATACATCAGAAGATGAGCAGATATGCCCCTTGTGGGAGTGCATCAATTGGTGGTATGCAGGTAAATCACAGAAAATTAAAATCATTTAGTTTTCTAACTTTTATTATTTTTATGATTTAATATAAATATGTAACCATATTTAATTTTTAATATAATTTTCTTTTAGGTGACATCACAAAGTGGAAATGAAGGTGGAGAGGGTGACGATGCATCATCAGACCCTGAGTAGTTGTATTGTTGATGTGTTGAACTAAAATGGAAATAGTTGGATTGTATATGCAACATTTGTGGCACATAGTTTCCACCACAGATTTTCATGTCCTAAAATTTCCGCGATTTCTCATGTTTCTTTTTATGCATTTTTTTGATTTCTGATGTTTCTTTTTATGTCTTCATTTCTAGAGTGTGGTATATATCATTCCCTTTAGGTCTCTATTTGAATTGGTAGTCAAGATTTTGGATGACTAGGAGTTAAAACCATTGTAGATGTGGGTGCAACAGTTGCTTGTAGTATAGTTTTATACAACAATAGTTATCACTATACAATTAGAATGGCCATTTTATGACTTTTATGGAAGTTCATGTTGTTAATCATTGTTCTAGATAGGCATTGGAAAGGAAGGTGTTCAGGGCCCCGAGTTTGTGCGGAGCACAATAGATAATTTTGATATCATGCAAGATATGATGAATGAAGCTCTGGGTATAAAAGGTTTAGTAAGGTGAGAAATCTCTCTTTCACGTTCATTATACCTTTCTAAGTGTTTGGGTGAGTTGGTGTGGGGGCATATCAGCTGGAATTTACAACTCTTTTGGGGAGGATCCATGATGTTTTCCAAGACACCTAGATCTATCAGTATCTACTTGATACATCTCATGTCTGATACTTGGGAGAGCCAGATGTTGATAATGATGCAATGTTCATTGAAAAACTATTAATAATCTAGGATCGTAAGGATAAAGTGCTCTGTGGATGGATGATTCATTTGGATCACATGTCGTGGAGGAATGTTTTCCATGAGGAGAGTACTATGGAGTGAGAAGCGAATATGCATTCCCAGTACACTAATCTGTATTGAGTTGATGTTATGAGCATTACTTTGATGTTTTAATTTTTTAATTTTCATTGAAGTGATATCTGACCTTGTTTTGCAATAAGATATGTTGTATCTTGAAATGGAGGAAGGATCTATCTAATCCATGTGTCTAGATGGTGTGACCATATGTGATCACATGGTTTTTAGGTGTTGTGTGGGGCCTTGGGGATTACAAATTTTTTTTGGAGAAAGATAACTATTGAGGAGGGGTTCTGGGATGTTGAGGTTTTCATTCCAGCTTTAGAACATATCATGGTGGTTTATACCTGATAGTTATGATACAGGGTGGTTGTTCGGACCCCTCTATTCTTGGGTAGTTTTACATTCTATAGGTTGAGGCTGTTTTGAGAGCTATATGATGTAAAAGAGTAAACCTCTTAGATTAATTACATTGTCAAACTTCAGTGATTATGGTGTTCTTGGGGATGTTTTTCACTCATTCTAGGAGTTTTTCAAAAATACAGTCTTTAACTATCCACGAGTCAGCCTGTCAAGGAGTCAGATTTTCAGTGAATCATCCTATCAGTGACTCAGGGATTTGGTGTCGGTGAGTCAACGGTGTCAGTGTCGATGAGTCTTGGGTGTCAATGTCAGTGCCATGGTGTCAGTTCCAGGGCATCGGTACAAGGGTGTTGCTCACCTGGAATCAGTTCTAGGGCGTTGATGCTAGGGTGTTGGTTTCAGGGTGACAATGTCATGGCATCAGTGATAGGGTATCAATGAGCCTCCCATCATTGAGTCATTTCATGTTTTCCCCAGTCATCCCAGTCTCTCCTTTATGATTTTCTTTTAACAAAAAATATGTTACCTATTCAGTTTGAATTTGCTTAAATCATTTTCCACTGTATTCAAGGAGAATTATTGTTTCTCTAAACTGTAATCACCCTTAAATTTGGAAAAACCAAATTAACGATACGTGGTGTTGACCACAACATGTATTTCAAGTATTTTGAATTCATCTCTCTAATTTTATTGTAATATGTTTTCAAAAAAAACTGAGTTTGATGCTATGTTTGGGTGTTTTTAAGAGATTTTTGAAGGATATTTTATATATATTTAATTTCCTAATGTCCTAGGGGATTTGAGATATTCAATATGGTCAATCCATGATCTGTTTTATCTAGAACATTGAAATTATATCCCTTGTTATTAAGGTCTCACTCATTCTTAAGCCAAGATCCTATAATTTCTAGTGTATTCTTTTCCTTCTCCCAAGGTGTGGATAGAGTCATTCCTCCTTAGAATAGAGATTCCCCCACCCTGTTCTACTTTCATGTAGTTCCTTGGAGTTATTACTTACTCCTCACGTGATATCATGCTCTTTATTCAAGGAGGAACTTCGATCCATTGATCATCCAAGTAATGATTTCCTTCATTTCAGTTCCTATGAGAATCTTTCATGGTAGGTTTAGTAATGTTCTTTATGAATACGACTGAAATATATTATTTAACATAAGGAATAATTTATTAACCATGATGATAAAAATTAATTGAAGGGGTTATAGTACATTTACTATTTCTTCTTGTTATCTTTTTTTATTGTTCTGACTTGTTTTGGATGTGTGCCTTATAAAAATCATGGCAATTGGTGGTATTTTCTTACACACTATTAAAATTTTTATTGGTTATATTGCTGGGAAAAAATGTTTTAATGTTGAAACTGATTAATCATGTACACATGGTTAATTAAATGGATGCTTGAGGAATAAGAACCATTATGTGATACCCCAGTAAAAAAATGTAATTCAAGAAAAGTGTTGGCTAAATCTGAATTTACCCCTGTTTGATGGGTGCAGTCATGTAATGTGTGTTATGGTTGGGTTTTATGGTCTATATAGAATGCTTGTGAATTGAAGCAACATTTCTATCTATGTTTGTGGGATTGATTTTTGAATGGAAGAACTTGTAGGCAGTTGAACTACCTTTGGTTGTATTATGTCCATCAGACAGGCTTCTGTATGGGGACTGCAATGTGGTATTGGTGGTGTTGTGCATTGGGACTACAGGAATGGTTTTCATCCATTTTTGAGTTGGTAAGGGATTTTATTTTTTGTTAGTAATTGAATATATAATGTAATCCCTTGAATAAATGAATATAACATGGTTAAATAAAATGTGTCTAGATTATTCATTGGAAGTATCTGTTGTGTGGGATTTCATATAGCAGAAGCAATAAAAGTGTTACTATTGGGTTGTTCATTGTTTGGTCGAAACCTATAGGTTGGGATACTATTTAATTATCTATATGTATATGAACATATTATTTTTATTTGTTTTTCAGGGCAGTGGTGCAGCAGAAGCAATGAATAATTTTTTTATTCTGGGTAGCTTTTTGCGGTGGTTTTAACCGCCGCTACATGAATATTCGCGGTGGTTTTGCAGCAGTTTACACTGCCACTAAATAGTGAAAACCGCCGCTAAATTTAGAAAAACCACCGAGAAATGTGGCAGCGATGACGCTTTCCTGAAACTACCTCTAAATGCAAATAACCGCCGCTAATAGATTGGCGAAGCCTGATTTCGCGGCGGTTTCTGTAAACCACCACCAAACAAAGTAGCGGTGGTTTAAACCGCCGTTAAATTCAAAAAAAACCGCCGCTAAATGGAGATTCTATTGTAGTGTAAACTATTTTGAAATTGACTGCACTCCCACTATCCCATTTATAGACACAAGTATAATATTAATTATTTATGAAGCCAAATTCCATTATGTCATTACTAAACAAATTGTTCAATGAACTTGATGCTCACATTAAACCATAAATGGATCTCAACAATTTATATACATTATTGGAATACTTTGGAGTCACAAACCCTTTGGGACATGTCATAGAGAATTTTTTCTAAAGGATCCTTTTAAGGAATTATATGTTAACATCCATTTTAAAAATCTCATGATAATGGTAAGATTCTATGGAAATTATAATTCTGATAGATTTCATCATCATTTTTAGTGAAAATGATTCATCGTAGTCTATTCCTTAATGTTGTTTAAACCTATTTGAAACCAATAATTCCTTATAAGTACTAAGTTTTCCTACTATTTATTGTTTATTCATTGATAAATATTTATAACCAATATTATTTTTGTAACAACCCAATCATTTTGAAAAAAATTATTTCTTGAAAATTTGTGTTATATTATTTTGTACTCAGAAAAACTTATATCGCCTTAATAATGAATTGTGTATAATTGAAATGTGACAATTTTTCTTGACTGTTATATGAATGTTAATCAATTCTGACCATTAGTGAATTATTACAGTTTTTCAATTATAAACATTAGTACAATATGATCATTTGTCAATATGACTTTTGGAAACAATATTCTTAATAATAACTTTAATGTTATAATTTTTATTATATATAGAATTGATAATGGTTAATTAACACATAAAGAAGAGTTGATGGCCTCATCCAGTAGAATCATGTCATACAGATGTCATTTTTCATAGCTTGGGAAGGAGGAAACATCACTGGCCTTTACTATTGGCCAAGACCAAGCTTAGTTTCAACACATTAAACTTTAACAAAATTACCTTTATGAATTGTTCAAGTTAGCGGAGATTACCACTCCAGTGATGTTAGCCGAGCTGCCCCATGAGTCTATAATTATCGCTCACCTCAGGATTAGGTAGTATGTGGGTGTTTTAAGGGGTTATGTTTCAAGGCCTTTGTTACATATTGTATAATCCCTTTTGTATAAATAACTTTTTTTCCATCAATTTCCATTATTAGTTTAGTTTTTCTGAAAAATATGACAAATATGAAAAATTGATGTTTTGGACATAAATTATACATTTAAAAAAAGTTATAATTATTATAATAAAATAATTTATTATTAATATTATCCTTTTTAATGAAATAGTATTATTAAAACAATCTTAGATAAATTTAAATGATATAATAATTTTTTTCAAGTGTATAAAAATTCACTATTCATTTTCTGTCCATTAATATTTTTAATAAATAAGAATTTAATATTTAAAAGATAAGATTTTCATAATTATAGAGTTATCATGATAATATAAAAAAAAGATTTTAAATTATCATGTCAAAATTAGGTTAGGGTGAATTTATGATAATTCTCTTAAATATTTGGTTTTTTAGTGACTAGTAAAAATACAGTTGTGAGTTTTCAGTATACTTAATGAAATCATAATGATGTAATAATTAATATAAAATTATGTTAGAAACATTTGGATTAAAATATGATATTATATATCCCAATTGGTCAATAACATGGGGAAAAACCATGATGTTTCAAATACCACTACTAAGGTGTCCAAGGAAATTAATAAAAACTCCATCACTTTTACTATAAATACCAACTAATTTCTCAATTATATTTAATTAAAAAATAATTATTCATGATAATATTATAGTATTAACTCCATAGGAGTCCTCCCATGGTTTCCTCAGTCCCCCAAGGTCTCTATCCTCATGTTTTAGGAACACTCTTCATGGTAAGGGAAATCTCAACTTCTATTTTCCTTTCAAGTTTACTTTTTTTGTGGTATGTCTTTAAACATTTGATACTATGTTATTATACCAATTTTATTCTATGCGATTAATTTATTAAGATTTTATTATGAGTTTAATATCCATATAAACTACCATTTTATTTTTTTTCTTAAACCATGTTTCTTACACATTTTGCTACTGAATTTTATTCTCAAAAATTATATATTTTTTTCAAGAAATTATTATTTTTTATTTTTTGAATATCCAAACATATTTCATTTCCAAGGGTATTCACATATATTTCAAAATTATATATTCTCTTCCTGGATTAACATTCATGAAATATTCCTTCCTTTTCTGTGGTTTTAAAATGACAAAAGATTCTTGCTTTTAAGAACATTCTAAAATACCATGCTTTTGATATGAAAATCGTTTCTTTTATTCTCCACAAGTAATTTATGAAATGTTTATTATTATATATGTGGACCAAATTAATTAATAATTATTAAGGGTACACCCTTATAGCGATCCAATTTATTGGATAAAGAGTTTAATCTCAAGAGATGACATGCTTTACGATACCTTGGTGAATAACAGTAGCAATTTTTATGACAACTTTGTGACCAACCTTGGTGATATTCTTATGAATGGCTCAATTAAATGTTGTATACACATTTACATCTTATAATTTATTTTATAGTTACTATGACATGTCTCTTTATCCTTTTATCAATCCATTATGTTATTCTTTTAATTTGTATCAATAATTTCATGATCACTTATAAACTCTTTCACTTTCTTTCCATTGTTGGGCCTTATGCTCACCCTTTATTTTGATATTTTTCCCTAGGTTATAAGATGTGGTTATTATACATAGGATGAGACTATTATGAACCCTTTTAGGTGTATTAGAATAATTCTTCATTTTTTCATGCATTATGTACCTTATTTCCAAGAAACTAAACATTAAAAGATCCTTTGTTTGCAAAATGCTACATAAATATATGTAATAAAAAATAAGGATACCATAGTTGGAATCAATGGAAGGTTTAGTGATTTTTTGGAATTATTATTTTCAAAAATATAAATAACCTTATAGAAAAGTCAAAATATAGGAAAACATCCTGGTATTTTAGTGAAATATTAAGTAAGTGGTTTCCGAGAAAAGAAATACATGTATGGATATGAATAAGTGGATGTGGCTCTGGAAAAGATCTATTTAGGGTTATAACCTGAAAACTCTTATCTATTATAGACTCTAATGGGAACTGATTCACAATAATGGACCATACTACACTCTTATTTTGACACTCATGTGGGATATTTTATTTAATCCAATGATTTTTATGAACCATTATAATGGATTTATCGAATATGTAATTGTTTTTAAAGAATTGAGTTTTAAGACATGAAATTAATTTAAAATTTCGAAATTATTAAATTGATCATTTTTTATAGAGGTTTTATTCTTTTAGAAATAGCAACAAATAGGAGAAACTGTGTAAATAGTGAGAATAATGGACCAAGAACTGATAGACCTATGATGGAATATGGAATGAAAAACATCATGAGAATAATGAATCAACTGACTCTCGTTATGTGAACTAACTTGAATCAGGACGAGAGATCAAATTCACCTTAAAGGGATCTACTTTCGGTTGAGTCCTTTATACATCAACTGCCACCATATTTCAATGGATCTATCGACCCATTGATTGACGAACAACGGATAAACTCTATAGAAAAGATATTTTATATACTCTATTAGTTAGAATAAGAGAAAGTCACCCAAGATATTTACCACTTAGAGGTAGAAGATGATTATTGGTGGGAGCAGATAAAAAATAAAAAACTAAGAGGGGATATTGAAGTTATGGATTGGGAATAGTTTAGGGTAAATTTTTTCAAAAAATATTTTCCCTGTTCGATGAGAATGAAAATGGATATAGAATTCCTAGAGCTTATATAGAAAGAGAATGAATATGTTGGAATCTATGATATTAACTTCACAATAATTTCATGCTACACCTCTAGCATTGTCATGGTACCTAATGGAAAGTTTCATAGATTTTTAAGTGGACTACAAACCCATCTACAGAAGAATTTTGATAATTGAGACTATGAAATCTATGCGGAGATAGTATGAAGTGATATGATGGTCTAATTGGATTTCTGTGAGACATAATGGTCTTAAAAATCAAATTAAAAGAAGAGATATTTGAATATAAGCTTAGGGATGATATTTGATCAGGGAAGTGGATGAAAGAAAGAACAATTTTAAACTTGTAATAACTGTGGGAAAAAGCATTTAGGTAACTGCTTTCTTGGGAGTGGTAAATGATACAAGTGTGGAAGATATGGTCGTATCACTCAGAGCTATCATAGTGAGTGGAAGCTTCAACTTCCCAACACAAATGACAAAGAGAAATAGCGCAATACCTAATTGATGTCCAATGGTTCAGGTGTGAAAATATTTGGAAATTTTCCAATCACTATCCAAATCCTCGGGTAATGGAGGGGAATCAACATCAACCTCATCATAGACCAAGGGATAAAGGTCATAATTTTTATATCACAACACATGAAGTTGATTCTCCAAATGTTGTGGTGGAAGGTACTCTCATTGTTCCCTCAAAGATAGTAAGTACTTTGTTTGACTATGGTTCTACTCAATCCTGTATTTACACCACATTTTCAAATAATTTATAATCAATACATGAAATACTAGAAGAATAGATATTAGTCAAGAAAATTAGAGGGATTATCCAATAATTAACTGTGTATAGAAACTATAGTATTCAATTTGGTGAACATAATCTTATCACAAATATATTAGTCATTCCCATGCTGGAATTCAACATTATAATAAGGATGGACCAGATGTCAAAGTATAAGGTTAATATCAACTGTAGAAGTAAGGAAATCAAAATATTCCTGAATAGAAAACCTATAATTTTATTCAAAGGAGATATATCTCAACTAGAGATTTGTCTAGAAACACCTCCCATAACATTCAATATAGAGATGATCTGTGAATATGAAGAAGTAAATCAAAGTATACAAATGTTGAATGTATCCATTATTCAGAAATACATTAATGTATTTGTTGAGGAGTTTCTTGGACCTCCCATAGAAATAGAGGTAGAGTTCTCCATTTCACTTATTCCTAGATCCAAGACGATTTTTAAGACCCCATATAGAATGGAAAATATTGAGCTAATGGAATTAAAAAAACAACTCTAAGATCCTTTGGACAAGGGGTATATCCATCCAAATGTGTCTCCTTCGGGAGATCCTATTCTATTTGTGAAGAATAGGGATGGATCAATGTGGTTATTCATTGATTATAGAGAACTTAATATGATCATAGTGAAGATTAAGTACCCTCTTCCCAAAATTGATGATTTATTTGACTAGATTCATGGGGCCCAATTCTTCTCTAATATTGATCTTCAATCTCGTTATCATCAATTGAGGGTAAAGAAAAAAGATATTCCAAATACTTCTTTCTAATCGAGATATGGTAATTATGAGTTTCTTTGTTATGACCTTTATATTGACTAATTCTTTGACTGTATTTATGGACATGATGAATAGAATCATTAAGGAATACCTTTATAACTTTGTCGACATTTTTATTGAAGATATTCTGATATATTACAGATGTTTTCGGTGGCATGAGGGTCACTAAGGCTTATATTTTGTACAATAATATTGGAAATGATATTTGGAAGGTATAAAAAAGGTGAATTTTTGATACAATTGGTTGCTTTCCTGGGGAAAAGGGTAACCAATAGAGGAATCTTAGTTGACCCTACAGAGACAAAGGTTGCAGACAAGTGGCCTCATCATACAATAGTAACTGAGATTCATAGTTTACTTTTTTTTAGGATATTTTAGGAGGTTTTTGGAAAACAATTCATGAATTTCTGATCCACTAACAAAGTTAACTTGAAATCAAATCAAGTTCATCTGGTCAATGGAGTGTGAAGAATTTCTCAAAGAGACAAAGTGATTGGTTACCACTCCAAGGATTAATGATTTTTAGTAGTTCACCTATAAAATAGATTGGGTATGTCCTCATGAAAAATTAAAAGGTGATTTATTATTCATCTAAATTGTTAAAGCCTAATGACTAGAAATATACATCGAATGACATAGAGAAGGTTACAGTTGATTTTACTTTGATGATATGGTGGAACTATATCTATGGGGAGTAATTTGATATATAAAAATTCCATCAAAGTTTGAAGTATATTTTAATGAAAATGTAATTGAACATGAGAAAAAGGAGATAGTTTTAACTCCTTAAACACATTGATTATTCAATTCATTATCACTCTAAAAGAGAAATAATATTGCTAATGCATTATTTAGGGAAGACCCTATTGTGTTGGTAATGAAGGGGATTCAAGGAGACAATTTGATCAAAGAATTAGTAAATCTAGACATGGGAATTTTAAGGGAAGGGACAATATCAACCCTATCACAATTGATTTTTCAATCTTCATTACTAAAGAACATAAAAAAATATCAAAAAGAAAATCCTTCATCCTAGAACAATATAGAGGCTATGAAGAATGATACATTTCTTACCTTTAATTTTGATTAAGAAGGTGTAATAAAATTTTGTTCCATGTTGTGTGTTCAATCTATTCTGGAAATAAAGGAGCTAATAGATAAAGTCCATAGCTCTATATTATCTATACATCCTGAAAGGAGAAAAAATGTATAGGGGCCTTCATGATAATTATTGGTGGGATAGAAAAGGTAGATTTCTAACTATACTAAAAGGTTCCTGGTGTGTCAAAAAGTTAAGGTGGAGTGACAACTTCTTAATGGGGTATTACTACCATTACCCATACTAACATGGAAGTGGGAAAATATCACTATGGACTTTATCATTGGTCACCCAATAATAGACAAAGGAAGTAATGTAATATGGGTTATAGTTGGATGAATCACCAAGACTTCCCATTTTATCTCTATTTGAGAAGATTTCTCTCCTGACAAGAATTTTATGATTTATGTAAAGGAAGTGGTGAGGTTGAATGGAGTTCCACTTTCAATAATTTTTTATCATGATCCAATGATGACTTGAAAATTTTAGAGAAGTCATGAACATGATTTAAATACTAAATTGAATTTAATTATGTCCTATCACCATCAAACTGATGGCCAATTAGAAATGACTATCCAGACACTCGAGGACATGCTGAGAACATGGTCAATGGAATTTAAAGGCAGACATGATCAACATCTCCCATTAGATCGGTTCACATACAACAACATATACCATTCATTTAATCAAATAGAAACCGATGAAGCTCTACATGGGAAGCGATTTATAGCTCCTACTAGTTGGGATGAAGCAAGTGAGAGAAAGATCCTTAGGCCTGATCTTGTGCAAGAGATGAAAAAATGTTCATTCAATACAACAACACACAACAGATTCTCAGAGTCATCAGAAGAGAAATGAAGAAAACTATCGAAGGAAATGGAGTTTGTAGTTAAAAAAATTATTCCTTCTAATTTTACCTTAGAATATAGTGATTCCATTTGGGAAGAAAGGGAAAATCAACACATAGTACATTAGATCATATGAAATCTTTAATCCCATTGGAGAAATTTCCGACCAGCTTGCGCTTCCTCCAAATTCATTTTATGGTCATGATGTTTTCCATGTATCCCCCTGGAGGAAGTACATAACTGACCCTTCACATGTTTTAAATTCTATGGTGGTACAACTTGAACATGATATCTCTTTTGAGGAGTATCCTATTGAGATCTTGGATCATAGTCATAAGGTTTTACTCAACTAGACTACCCACCTCATTAATGTATTGTGGATAAACCACAAATATAAAGATTCTATGTTGGAATCAAAGGAATCAATGGGTCATAAATTCCCACACATTTTTTCTTTTGAGTACACGTGTTGACATTTCAGGAATGAAATTTCATATGGGGGAAGAATTAAATGACCCAAACATTTTGAATTAAATTTGTTTCCTAAAAATGTCTATAATATTGTTTTCTACTCAATGAAAATATTACCCTTTAATAATGAAGTTAGTAAAATTTAAATGTTACCATTTATTTTGGGCCTTTTTATGAACATTGGTCAATTATACAAATTGTTCAACCTGACCATTGGATACAAAAATCTTAATTATAATTTTAAAATTATAATTAATATTATAAATAGAAAATATAATTGTTAGTTATTGGTATTAAATCATGACCAAGACCAAGCTGAGATTCAACATGTTAATCTTGAATGAAATCTCACTTTGTAGAAGTTCAAGTTAGTGGATATTACAGTCGGGTGATGTTAGCCGAGGCGCCCCCTGAGTTTATCACTATCTCTCACAACACCCTTTAGTTGTATGCAGGTGTTATAAGGGTTTATTTTTCAAGGCCTTAGATAATTATTTAATAATTCCCTTTGTATAAATAAAATTATTATTCCATTAATTTCCATTTTGAGTTTAGTTTTTCTTAAAAATATGACACTTTTGATAAATTGATTTTTTAGTTAGAAATTGTACTTGTTATAAAAGATATAATTGTTATAATAAAATAAGGTATTATTATAAATGTATATTTTAATTAAATAGTAATATTAATCCAATATTATTTATGTTTAAAAGATAATATAATTTGTTTTATAGTGTTACATATTTTACTATGCATTTTACTATGCATTTTCTATCTGGTAATATTTTTAATAAATAAGTATTTTAATATTTAAAAGTTAAATATGTAATGACTATAGAGTTATTATAAAAAATTAAACATCATATTTTAAATTAGAACATTTAAATTAGGTGAGGTTGATTTTATGATAATTTTCTAAAATATTATTTTCTAAAATATTTTGTTTTTCAGCAAATAAAAAAAAATACAGTTTTGAGTTTTTATTATGTTTAGTTGAATACTATTTATTTAATAAGTAATATCAAATTATGGTAGGATTTTTTGGATTAAAATATGATATTAGGTTTCCCAATTTTCCAATACCATGTGCAAATACCATGAGAAGGCCCATGGTTTTGGAAATACCACTACTGAGGTGTCTAATAAAATTAATAAAAAAATACCTCACTTTTTCTCTAAATAACCACACATTTCTCCAATATATTTCATTAATATGCCATTATACATGAAGATATAATAGTATTACCCCCCAATTATTCCTACCAAGGTTTCATCAAGCCCCCAAGGTCGCAATCCTCAAGTTTTCGGAACACTCTTCAAAGTAAGGAAATTCAAAACTTCTCTTTTCCATTCAAGTTTTCTTTTTATGTGGTATGTATTTCAAATTTTTATACTACGTTATTTTATCCTTTTTATTATATCACATTAAACTATTAATATTATTTCAATAATGGTATAACCCTGTCCCCTCTCTTGTTAATTTTCTCTAAAACCATGTTTCTTACCCGTTATGCTGTAGATTGTTTCTCTCCAAATTTCTCTCTTTTTATCAATAAATTATTTTATATTATTTTATGAATATCCAAACCTATTTATTCTCAAAGGGTATTAAAAAAAATGTAAAAATTATCCATCCTATTATTTTATTAACATACATGAAACTCATCTTTCTTTTCCATGGGTTTAAAATGATAAAAGAATATTTTTTTAAAACTTTCTAAAATATCATGACTTTGATATTGTCCTGAACTAGGTCGGGATTCCATCAAACTCGACACCCAATACAGTCTAATCCATTTTCCAAAGGGAATTCCCAATCCCCATGGTCTAGAAACTAGTTTTGAGCATATAAAATAATCTAAATAGGATTGATTTCTACCCAACAAACAAGGATAAAATAAAAAAAAACTGACAAGAAGAGTAACCAACCAGAAGAGGATCTCATATAAAAACAAAAAACCAATTAGTTATAACAGGAGAATGAATTATAAAATATATACCAAACTAAAACTGAACCACACTACGATGACCTCCCCATGACCTCTTGGTAACCACCAACCACCAAACACCACATATCAAACAATGAGCCCTTGAACTAGAACCTTGAACCTACAAAATAGATTAAGTCAATTGACACTGAATGGTATAAGTAGGGTGTCTGATTCATAGCTCAGAAGGAAACCACAAAATAATCCATGTATTTCCATTTTTGAAAATATTCCATTAATACTAGTTTGAAGTACACTTATAAAAAAATATGTTTTTTTTCATTTTAACTAAAAACACTTCCTTTCTTTTAAAACAGCACACACCACCTCTCTATTTTCAAAATGGGTCAACATTTAAGTACCAGAACCCATATCAAAATCCATGAAAAATAGTTCCACACTATACAAAAAAATAAAAATTGATAATAAAAAAGAAAATAGTAGCATTTGAGGATAAACAAGAAGTCATAGATAGTAACCATCAGACTTTTCTAAACATCCCTATAGAAATACCTAGACGTACTCAGTTCGAAACCACTTAATGGCGTATGGTGAATCTCCCTTGTCAAAAACAAATCTGGTCTCTCTAAACAGACCAATATATTGGAACATCCAATCATATCCTCTTATCTAATCTAAGGGGTACCATCCCATCTAATCGGGGTTGATCAGCAACCTTCACTCCACTCAATAAAAGACACCCATAAACCCACGGTAGAAGTATTTTGAGTAAGTAGGAGGCCCTCTCAAGCGTGACTCACCTTACCTACCATCACTGCACTTACCTACCCCAAATACAGACAACACCTCTATGATAACCCATATATGGAAATCCCTCTTTAGGGGTTCCCATTATACAATAAGTCATTTATAAGTGCCAGCCAGGCTGTCGCATCACATTGCCTTATAAAAAATTTCCTAAAAATTTCATGATGCGAAATGGGCATTAACATTTACAAAGCCATATTTATTTCCCAATATTAAAAATTGACAACTATGCTTTAAATCATTTCTATTTCAAATACACTTTCAAAAAAATCCCCAATAATTTTCAAAATTAATAAAACCAATTTCAAGAGCACAATTTTAAACATTCCTTTAAGTTCTAAATCCAACTTTCTTCCAAGACCAAGATGAAAACACATAATGTACTTTTTGATTCCAAACGAGCTTCCAAATTATTTATAAAACAATCATCTTTTAAAAATCACCAAACATGCAATAACATTCCATACAATCTTGAAGCCACATTATGTCATTTAAGGAATAACTGAACCATTTTATAAAAATAAGGAGAAAGATAAGATGATGAAGCTTTTTAAAAAAAAAATTTAATAGAGGGAATCACTTTCATTGTCGTAATCATTTGAAATCCCATCCATGAGTGCACTATGTGAACCCATGGATGTTTTTACATCCAATAGCATAGGATATGTGGTTTTTCGCCAAATAATTTTCAAAGAAACAACATGTTCTTTCCAATTAGTAGAAAAATACATTTTATAAAAATCACCAGATTCCATAAAACAATCCCAATCACAATCCAATCAATTAAATAAAAACTAAATATAGGAAAAAACCACACAAATCTTCTAATTTAAATATTAAATCTCCAATGATATTTAATCAAACAATTTTCATGTATGCATATTTAGGAATAACTGAAGATTCACTATGAATGATATGTTTAACAGATTATACAACAATGAAAACACCACAATAAACTAAGAAATGGAATTTTGATGCTTTAAATCATGCTTAAAAATTAATTTAAAACACCCAAGAATCATAATTATTGAATCGAGAAGGAAAGTTAGGGAGACACCGACCTCAAATGTGTTCAAAAGAGATGAAACATTTAGAGAAGAGAGATCTATTACCCACGACCATTTTCACACCCTAGAATCAAAATAAACCCAACCCACACACAAAACCTAGACATTTGGGTTTTTCCAAGAGAGAACTTCCCAAAGATAAACCAAGGAATCGGGAGAGGGGAAGGGAAAGAGGAGAAAATGGGAAAAAAAACTTAAATAATCACCTTGGAACATCAAAGGTGGATTCAGGGAGGGGGTCGAGCCAAGGAGAAGGGGTTAGTGAGATCAATTAACGTACCAAAAGGGAACAAGGAGGAGGGGAACATGTTTGGGTTCTTAATGGGGGAGAGAGACAAATTGTTTTTAAGATTTTAATGAGATTGGATGATTGGATGGTTTGGACACACATTTTTCCATACCATCTACCAACTATGCGATAGAAACTATAAAAATAGAATCTAACTACATGACCAACCCACATGGTTTGTTTTATAGTGCTTAAACCTTATGGTATATTCTTAGTAAGAGAGGACCATCCACACGACTAAAGAACATAGTTTGACTGACTATGCTCAAACCATGCACTAGCTTCCGTCCAACACTATTACCTACCACACAGGTACCTGGGTTGGTCCAAATGGTTTCCACTAACCAAGAACTACCTGTGCATAACTTAAAGATTCACATGTACTTCTAAAATTTAGAAAATTTCATTCGGGGATCATCCCGAACCTGGACTAAAAATATCTAAGCTCAAGAAAATAACAAAATAAAAGAGTTTCCAAGGTCGGGTTGTGACAATTATCCACACAATAGACACTTTCTTCCACCAAAAAGACACTAAGCTGAAAGATATCCAATGCTCAAATCCATGCCCTATCAAAACTGAGAGAAACCATCAACCTTAGGGTGACTATTCACTCCACAAGTCACACCCGACCAAGCATGAATAAAACATTGAATGAGAATTAGGGAATAACATGAGGGGGTTAGCCCACCATAAGCACCCAACTAACATGGGAATTTCTAAACCCGAAACAACATTGCCTGAACTTAAACAAAAAACCCACTATGAGGAAACCCAACCAACCGGGACTATGGGAAAAAATAAACCTTTCCAGACCAACCAAACAACCCCTTCATGACAACCATGAATAAGGGAACACCCAACATGAATAAACCCAACTTACTCAACATGAGGAAAACAACACCAACACTAGAGATTGAAATTTCACCACTCACAAGACCCCCCAACACATGGGGAAAGTCCATGGATAGAACTAGAACTAGACAACACTACTAGATATAAGATACAATTCATCACTTTTCGAGGCTCAAAATTTCAAAACCAGACCAACTGAGAATTGAAACATGAACTACATTTCATAAGGGTTAAGAACACTAAAATAAGAATGAATGATTTAAAGAGTTACATTCAGACAAACAAAACTGTCCAGATTGTTATAGAAAAAGTCTATCACACTTCAAAAAAAATGATGAACTTATAACAAAAGAATTATAACAAGGAAGAATCAGACATCTCCACTTTTACATGATATAAAAATCGAGCTATGACTTTCCACATACCCCCAAAAAACTAAACTGTGTGCGAGATTCACTCTGAGGTTTATGGCTGGAGCCCTGATGACTGATGCATCTCTTACCTCACAATCAAGCATTGAAATCCTTTAATTAAGGATTCTTCTTTGAGGAACGCTTACTGAAAAACTTTTCCAGATGACCTAGATGTCCAAAATGATGAAAAGTATATAGAGGATTTCCACAATATGGTTTAGAATTCCAAAACAATATACACTAGTAGCATACAAGAAAATGATCTAATGAACTAGGAGTCAGATTCAATAGAGGAAACTTTTTTTAGGAATGCCAATATATTATGCTCTAGAAACTAACTCAGTTAAGAATTCCTCATCCACCGATTTCCCAAAATGATGATTCTTATAATAGGGGGATCACTCCTTGATCTCTATATGAAGACCCTGCTGAAAAGAGAATCCTTCATAAAATCTTGCGACACTAACTCCATAGAAAAGTAGATAAGCTCCTCAAAGTGGTCAAAATACGCTTTCACCATCCACTGGCCTTATTGAATACTAAATAGCTCCTCCATCTTCTTTATATTCACCTAATAAGGTATAAACCATAATATAAAGATGGAATTAATAACTTTTGATGTCCTCTGAAATTGCATCGATGGTGGGTAAAACAACTCCCATTTTTCTAAAGATGGACCCTCAAAAAAATACAAAATAGAATAAACTCTAATGGTTTTGAGAGGTCTCAACAATCTGAAGACACACTCTACTTTCTCAAGCCACTCAACTGCCTCTAATGTGCCTTGATCACCTAGAAGGGTAGGAAAAATTCAAGAAGAACTAGAAATTGGGAATGAATCATTAGAAATTTTGGGGACTTTTCTGGGTGGCATACAATGGAGAACACAAAGAAAAAAATTCAAAACCATTTTCAATCCAAGGAAAAAGAAAAAAGAACATCATAAGAAAAAACAAAGGAACACAAACCAAACACATGTGAACTAAACCAAAAATAATCTTTTGAAGAATCGTATTTCCTTTTAAATTTTAAAAACCACCTATTTTAAAAGATAATTTCTAAACACAAAATTCACTTTTAACAAAAAACCCACATTCTAAAACAAAAACCAATTTCTGGAATCATTTTCCTATTTCAAAAATAAATTTAGAAAAGTAAGGAAAATCATTTCCTATCAAATATACACCCACTAAACCCTATAAACTGTCACAATTTTTTGATCTACTTCCATATGCACATTCCTACACACACTTTCAATACATACCCTCACATGTCCAAACGTTCATAATGGATATCAAGGGTTACACTCACTATTTCTTTCACAAGACCCTAGAATTCACCAAATTTTCATTCAAAATTTTTTTCCATTAAATTCCATTTTTCCAGTGCAAATCCATTTTAGAAAAATCATTTTCATTTAAAAACCCATTTTCATTTAAAAATCCATTTTCATTTTATAAGATTTCTCACATCAACTGAGACTCAAACGAGATATAACTCATGAAAAACTACTAAAATAAGAAACTAGTAGCCATGCCAGACCTGGAGACATGGTAGTGAGCCATTCCCCAAGAAATAAAAAACAACTAAGAAGACCATGAACTATGAAATTTGATGTCAAATGGGTCACTACTCCACATGATATCACAAAATGACACTGTATCACCTCTATTTTCATTCCTAAATCCAAAAAAATGACCATAGACTCACAACCCTAACTACACTTGCTAACTCGAGGATTAGAATGGGAATGAGTTAGTTAAACTCCTCCCACACCAGCATTCCATGAACAGAATGTTCTAATATCCAACTGAATAACACCACAAAAAAGAGCTACCATTGATACCATTATGTCACGAACCCGGTTGAGATTCCATCCAAGCTCACACCCAACCCAATCCACGTCATTTCTGGAAAGGCGTTCCCAATCCCCACGGGCCAGAAACAAGTATCGGGCATAAAAAACAATCCAAATGGGAATGGTTTGATCCCAATAAATGAATATCAAAAAAATGAAAAGTAGGAAACCAACCATAAGATGATCTCAAAGAAAAACCCAAAACTGGTTCAATTATTATAGCTAAATGAAGTAGAAAATATGCACAAAACTGAAACTAAATCAAGCTACCCTGACCTCCTCATTACCTCTTAGTTAATACTAACCACAAGACCCACCATCTCCAACAATGATATTTAAAACCAAAATTCTGAACCTACAAAATAGCTTAAAGCTACCAACACCGAATGGTATAGATAGGGGGTAATCTTCACAACTCATTATGAGACCACTAAAGAATCCATGAATTTCCTTTCCTAAAAAAATACATTAACATTAGATTGAAATGAATTTATAAAAAATAGGTTTTTATCATTCTAATAAACAACAATTCCTTTATTTTTAAAACAACACACACCATAACTCTATTTTCAAAACAGGCCACTATAAATGCACAAGAACCCATATCAACATCCAGGATACAAAGAAAAATAAACAGGTAGAATAAAATTGAAAATTGATGTAGTATACAATAAAAAATTAGATATAGATAGTAACCATTGGAATTTACTACACATCCCTAGAGAAATCCTATGATGTATTCGGTTCGGAACGACCTGCCTACGTATGGTAAATCTCCCTAGTCAATAACCAACTGGTCACCGTATTCTAACCAATCTAGTGGAACATCCCACCGACCTCTCAGCTAATCTAATGGGTACCAACCTATCTATTGGGGGTTGATCAATTACCATCTCTTGAACCTCCAAAAGAACCCCACAAACCCATGGTAAATGTATTAAATGTAAGTAGGAGGCTCTCACACGTGTGACTCACCTTTCCTGCCATCACCACACTTGCCTACCCCAGAAACGGACACCACCTATACAATAAACCACATTAGAAAATACCTCTATAGGGGTTCCCATCATAAGATAATCCATTTATAAGTGAAAATTGGGCTATCATATCATATAGTCTTATAAAACATTTCTCAAATTTTCCTCATCCAAACCATGAATTCACATTTTCAAAACCATATTTATTTCCAAATATTACAAAGTGCCAACCAGGACATAAATAATTTCCATCTCAAATACACTTTCTAAACATTCCTCAATCATTTTAAATCTTAATGAAAACAACCTCTTTCAAGAACGCAATTCCAAACACAACTTTATGTTCCAAATCCAACATTATTCCAATAACCAGATGATAAAAAAACACATCTAAAGATGCCGAACATGATTCCATATTATTTAGAAACCAATATTCCTTTATAAAGAACCAAACAATCCATAACAATCAATAAAATATTGAAATAATATTATTTAATTTGGGGAATCATGGAACCATTTTATAAAAATATTGAGAAAGGGAAGATGATTAACCTTTTTAAAAAACCCAATTTTATGGAGGGAATAACTTTCAATGCCATCATCATTTAAAATCTCATCCATGTGTGCACTCCATGAACCCATGGTTGTTCTCGCATCAAATGGCATACCAACAATAATTTTTCCCAAAACAATTTTCAAAGAAACCTCATGTTATTTCCAACTAGTACAAGAAACCATTTTATAAAAATCACCACATTCCACATGACAATCTCAAAAAAATCTAATAAATTTAATAAAACACTTATATAGGATAAAATAACCCAAATAATCCAATTTGTTTTATTAGTACTCAAATGAAATTTAATCAAACACGTTTGGTGTATGCATATTTAGGCATAATTGAAGATTCACTTAGAAATATATTTTTAATAGATTCTATTATCCTGATAACACCGCCATAAATTAATGATGTTCTTTATGAAGGTCTGAATCATGTAAAAAAATTAATTAAAAACATGCAAGCATTATATGGATTGAGTTAGAAAGGAATAAAACGGATAAACCTAAATCAAATGTGAGAAAAGTGATGAATCCTTCAAAGAAGAGATATATACACGACCCACATACCATTTCACTCCCAAGAATCCAAAGAAACACATCTCACGCACAAACCATAGCCATTAATATTAGTACCCGAGACAAACCCCCAATGAAAAACCAATGAATCAAGAGAGGAGAAGGGAAATATGAAAAAAGGGACCAAAACTCCTAAAAACACACCTTTGAACTTAAATAATGGATCGATGTAGGAGGAGGATCCAACAATAATAGGCTAGGAATCTCCATTTGTGCACCAAAAACGATCCAATAATAGGGGTCCCAAGATTGTGTTAAAAATGAGAGAGAAAAAAGAGTTTTTATGATTTTAATCTCATGGAAGATCACATAGTTTGGAAACAATGTTTACCTAACCATGGACCAACTATACAGTAGCCACTTTCTAAAAACAAACTAACATCATGACCAACCCACATGGTTTTTACAACTGTGTGGTAGCTTCTTGTCCTCAAATGACTGACTGCACGACCAAACAACATGATATTAATAACCATACTCAAAATGTGCAGTAGATTATGTCTAACACTAGGACCAACAACATGGGTTCCTGGGATGTGCCACATGGTTTTTGATAACTATGTGCCACCCATGAACATGTTCAAAATTCACCTAGACTTCCAAAATTTAAAAAATTTCAATCCGGGATTAGCCCGAACTTTGAATAAAAAGATACATGATCAAGAAAATAATAAAATAAAGGAGTATCAAATGTTCGGGTGTGACAATTCCCCCCCAAAAAAGACACTTTATTCCATGATAAAGTCACTAACGCAAAAGATAACCAAAGCTTGAATCTATTCCTAATCAAAATTGAGAGAAACCATGAACCTCAGGGTGAAAATTCACTCCAAAATTCATAGTCAACTGATCAAGAAGAAAATATAGCATGAGAATATGGAAAAAAACACAAGTGGGTTCTCCCCACAAAAAATAACCCAAATAGAATGAGAATTTCATAACTAAAACATCACCACAAAAACACATGGGTAAAGTCCACATAAAGAACCAGAACCAGAAAACAATCTTAGACACAATATAGAATTCAAGACTCCATATGGCTCAAAATTTACAAACAAGAACGACCTAAAACTAAAACCCAAAATAACCCCCATAAGGGTTAAGCACACTCAAACAAGAACAAACAATTTAATGAGTTATATTCGAACATACAAAATCATAAAAATTATGATAGAATATTTCCATCATTATTTACAACTAAATGATGAACTCACCACAACAAAAAATTATAACACAGAAACTTCAAAAGTCTCCACTTTCACTCAGGAGACAAACCCAGCTAAGGATTTCCACATACCCCCAAAAGATCCTAATTATGCACATGCTTCTCTATAGGGAATGTGACCAGAGCAATGATGACTGAAGCATCTCTTACCTTAGAGATAGGTGTTGACATCCTCTGATCAAGGCTTATTCATTGAGAAATGATTCCTAGAAATCTTTTCTAGATGACCTCAATGGAAAATACTATGAAAATTATTTGTAGTATTTCCATAAGGTGGTCTATAATGCCCTGACAAGTCATATATGGGGAACATAATTGATTGATCCAATGAACTAGAAGTAAGATTATATGGAGGAAACTTTTTAGGATTTCCAACTTCTTATTACCCAAAAACTAACTCAACTAAGAATGAATCATCCACCGACTTCTCAAAATGAAGATACTTAGAAGAGAGGGATCACTCCTTTATCTATAGATGAGGAACCTTGATGAAAAGGGTTTCCAAAAAATATCATGACACAACCTTTGGAGAAAAGAATATAATCTCCTTAAGGTGTTCAATACAGTGTTTCACCATCTATTGGCCTTACTAAATACTCATGAGAACCTACCACTTCTTCATCTTCAACTAATGAGGGATAAATCACCATAAAATAATGGATTTATGAACTTCCCATGTCATCCCTACATGCATTGATGGTGGGGAAAAATCCCTCATTCATCAAAAGATTCACCATCTAAAAAATATATAAAAGTACAAACTCTAAGAGTTTCAGGAGTTCCCAATGTTATAAAGACACACTCTACTACCTAAATCCACTCCACTACCAATAACAAACCTTAATTACCTCGATGGGTAGGCAACATTCGTGAAGAACCCAAAACTAGGTGTGGCACATTAGAAATTGTTGGGACTTTTATGGTTGGAATACTCTAAAAAACACAAAAAACACCCATTCAAAACAATCATCAATCCAAGACACAATCAAAAATAGCATCCAAATCCAAAACAAATGCCCACAATCCAAACCCATACGAATGAAACAAAAATACTCCTTTCAAGTATCCCATTTACTTTTTAATTTTCAAAAACCACCTCTTTTCAAAGATACTTTTCGAATGCAAAATCCTCTTTTCCAAGAACAAAAACCCACATTCTAAAGAAACCCAATTTACATAATCGTTTTCCACTTTCAAAAATTCCAACAGAAAAACAAGGCCAATACATTGATCTAAAATACACACCACTAGAATCCTATGAACCATCACACAGGTGTTCTTATTCTTCCATCCATAGATTCCTACACACACTTTCAACACATACCCTCACATGTTCAAAACGTTCATAAAGGATATCAAGGGTTAAACTCACCATTTTATTTTCAAAACCCAAGAATTCACCAAATTTTCAATCCAAAATTATTTCCTTTAAATTATATTTTCCCTATTGAAAACTATTCAAAAGAAATCATTTCTATTTCCAAATATATTTACATTTTAAAATATTAATTACATCAACCGAGACCATAATAGGTCATAACTAAGGCCAAATTACCAGAATAGGAAACTATTATCCATGCCTTACCAAACGACATGGTAGTGATCCATGACCCAATTTAGAAATAACAATTAAGAATATTTTGAACTGTGCACTTGTACATCACATGGGTCACTAATCCATGTGAGATCACAACATGAAACTAGTTGTCATCTATTGTCATTCATATATCCAAAACAAAGACAATTGAATCAAATCCTAGACTACCCCTAGAGACTCAAGGATCAGGATGAGAAAGAGTTCGCGAATCTCTTCCCATACCTACCTCCTGATTCTTGACAGTATTAATCTCCAACTAATTAAAACACCGAATAACAAATAACCTCCCTTTGATACCATTTTTTCATGAACTAGGTTGGGATGTCATCCAACCCAACACCCAAACCAATCCACAACATGGCTCGAAGGGCGTTCCTGATCCCCATGGGTAGGAAAATAGTTCTGGGCATAAATAATAATTTTAATGGGAATGATTTAAACTAAATAAATAAGGATAGAATAAAGAACTGACAAGAGAAAGAACCAACCATAATGATATCTCTAATAAAAACACAAAATAGTTTCAGTTAAAATAGCTTAACGAAGAAAAAACAATATAGAAAACTGAAACTGAAACACACTACCATGAACTCTTCATGACCACTTGGTCACTACCAATCAAAATACCCAACTAGTCCAATAACAAGTGATCAAACTAGAAACCTGAACCAACATAAAAACATGGGTCTACCGACACAGAACGATACATGTAGGGTATGAGCTTCACATCTTAGTAGGAAACCACCAATGGATCCATGCATTACCTTTCCTAAAAAAATAAATTAAGACTAGTTAAAAATACATTTTTAAAAATAGGTTTTTATCATTTTAATAAAAAAACGTACGTTCTTTCTAAAACAATGGATACCAACTCTCTACTTTCAAAACAAGACTCCATTTAATTACCAGATTCCATATTAAAATCTTGGAAAAATAGTATTAGGCTATGCAGAAAAATACACAAGAAGAGTAAAAAAGAAAATATGTCACGAACCGAATCTGGTCGCCTTCAAAATCGGCACCCGACCCGGTCCATGGCAAGACCCGAAGGGCGTTCCCGATCCCCACGGGCTGGCACAAGTTCCTGGGTATCATAAAATGAAAATTGGGAATGATTTACCTGAGTTTATAAACATAAAATGACAGAAGAGTCCAATAAAACAAATGTGGATTTTTCAACTAAAACTGTCTTTTACAATATTTCAGAACTGAAATACATAAGTTAAAACTATGTTTAAAGACCATTAAAATGGTACATAACCAAATAAGGACAGCCCATGAACCTCCAAAAGGAAAGAGGAACCGCCCTCAAGCTATCTCCACGACACTGTATCCCAATGGACAACTAAAAACCCGAATCAATGGCATAAATCCTGTACCCAAACCTGTGACATAAAATAAGCAAATCTACTTACACCCAATCGTTTAATTAGGGTGTGAGCGAAAGCCCAGTAGGATACCACCCAATGATTCCAAGGTGAATGCAATACAAGGTGAAAAAAGCAAGCAGTTTTAATATGCAATGAAAAGCGGTGACAAATTCCAAGAAAGGCTATTTTAAATTGAAAACATTTTTCAGGATAAAAATTTCAGAATGTTAAAAAATTTAAATAGGAATGTTATCTAATTAAATATAATTCCAAAGACACCCAAATACAAGGGCAAATACCACAATACCAATGAGCAACAAAACCGGGAACACCCCTAGGCACTAGATAGTCTCGGGCCCCATGTACCTCGTACCTCGGTGTAATGTAACCATAGTAAAATCTATTCTAGTGCACGAGCCACTAGTAGGGAACATACCCATAACCTAGTGGTCCCCAATCATCATCCACATATTTTAGTTAGAGTTGTCGTTATCCAAATGCTAAGTGAAACAGGGACAAAACCCATCCGGTCCACTAGCTGTACTAGTACAAATCCGCCCCACCTAGGTACCCGTCCTTCCCCCTTTGTGCTCAAGCAATTTCAGAATTTAACACTTATCCATTTTAATCTAAAACACCACTACTGGTCACATATATGAAATACAGTAGCTATCTTATTTTATACCACTTAAAACACACAACAAACTCTTTGAATTTGAATAAATCGATTTCTCAAAATCCCGTGTTGTTTTGCACACAAAACCCCTTAAGAAACCCACTTGTACACGATGTTGACACTTGTAAGTTAAAAAAATAGTAAAGGGAGCCCAATAAATTTCAACTAAAATAAAAAATCAATTTTTAGGCATCCCCATGTTAAAAAAAAGAAGTGTTATCTTTGTAAAACCTTCATTTTCACAAAAAAGTGGAACCAAAACTTCACTTTCTTTACAAACACAATTAAAACCAATTTTTGCAGCAATAACCAAAGGGGATAAACATTATAAACAGTATTTTATGCCTTATTACAGATCAATAAAAACAACTAAGTATTTATAGGGCATCCCCAAATAAACAAACAAAACACTTCTTTGGAAAACCCCCAATTTCACACCAAATTTGCATTTTAAATTCAATTGCAATAGAAACATCATTAGAACCAATTTTTGTAGCAATAATAAAATTATATAAATCTGAAAATTTGATAAATACAACATGCTAATACAAAAATATTGCAATAACATTGGAATCACCTACCAAATCAAAGGAAACCATTGAATCCTTTGTGCAAAAACACAAAGGCACCACCGCCGCACCTCAAGAAGGGTAGATCAAACCTAAAAATAGAAAATTGGACCAAGAAAACCCAAGGTTAAAGCGTAGGTTCAAACCCCTACCCACTGGTCATTTTTCACTTCAATAAAAAGGGAGGAAACCCTAAAAAATAGAATGAAACCCTAATCAATTTGAAAGGGGAAAAGAAATGGACAAACTTACTTGAGAAATCTAGAATAAATCTCTCCAAAACACCAGTATCTGAAATTTAAAACGGCCAAAACATAGGGGATGTTCCGAAAAGAATTATTAGGTCATTTAGGAATTGGAATGGAGGGAAAAGAGTATGAATTGAGAGAGTTATGATTGAATGAACATACCTCATCAAATCTGCCCGATTTTAGAAACCCTAAGATGTTCGTCCCTATATCGCGATCCGAAGAGCTCCAAAGAGGGGGTAAAGAGGTTGGGGGAGCGGCTCGGTGTATGGGCCGCATATGAGGCTTGGAATCATCGAAAAATACTTAAAATGAATATGTTATTAAATAAAAAAAATTAATTTTTAAAACTGGATATGGGCTTCCGGGCAAGCCCAATACCATAAATAAAAACCCACCTAAACCTTGGCTAGGGATTTCCAAATGCTCCAAATTTTAATTTTAGTGTTAATATATCAGAGGAGGACATTTAGGAGTTGGAATGAGTGAAACATATTAAAAAATTAATATGTTATAAAAGAAACAAAATTTATTTTTAAATCTGGAATTGGGCTCACAGTTTGGCCCAATTCAAGAAAACTCACATATTCTCCATAAAACCATTGGAAACCCCCAAAACAAAGAATTAGTGGAAATTAAAATAAATTTAAATTTAAAATATGCTATGTATGTGACAATTATCCCCACCATAAAATCATTCCACCTCGGAAAGTCACAGCAAGACCAAATCAACAACCAAACCCAACTGAGAAACCAAGAAGTACTCCCTTGCCGGGTTTCTTCCCGAAAGGCCAAAACACCTATAGTGATCAATGAAGGAAGGTATACTCTCACAAACCTAACTTGAACCACTTTATTGAAACAATAAAGCACATTCATAGTTTATCTCAAAATAAAACTCCTCAAACACTATCTAAAAAAGACTCAACCAACTCACCCAAACGAACAACAACTTTAAACAATGTTACATTTACCTTACATTAACTAAACCATTAGGCACTCTCCAATCCCAATGTTTACTCAAGAAAGATGTTGGTAGCTAGATAGCTCTGAAAGAGACTATATACACCAAGCCAAGAACATGGAAAAATATATGTTACTAGTACGGGGGGACACAAATACGCTCCCCACCATAAGAGACAACTTAAATTTTTTTTCCCGAGACAGATTCAAGACACTACTAGGGGAAGGCCCAAACAGACTCCCTAGTACAAGTGGCATACATCCATTAGAAATTTACAAAATAATATGCACGATACCCATGGTGGGTCTTCCCACCACAAGAACCAACCATCTTAACCGACCGGCGTGGGCCGACATGAAAAGACCCCAAAATTAAGGAGTTGGGATGGTCACACGGTTAGTCTGCACAGTTTGAGAAACTGTGTGATAACTATGTGGATCCCTATATCTGCATGGTTATTTTTTTTTGTTCATGGTTATAACTAACCATGTGAAAACCGTGTTCCCAACTTGTCTAGCCAAATTTCCAGCCATTCTCTAAAGAATCAATGGAAACCAAATGGGGAGGGAATAACATTGTGTGATGACATGGGTACAAAACCCTCCACCTATTTCCACTGAACAGGAACAATAGAAGAAATATTATGACACGATAGTTTTAAACTCTTCCAATATTTCATACCGAGGATAGGACTTTCTACAAGGGTTTAAACAACACTGGGGTTTCCCCTGACTACGCACCAGCTTCTCTCCGGGACCTATGGCTGGAGCTCAAAATATTGAAGCATCTTCGGCCACACAGTTTGGCTGTTGAAAGCCCTATGTGGAACTTCTTATTTCGGTGCCACAAACAACTACAATGCATACCCTGATGGGTTCATAAACACATAACACACTCTATAACTCACTTTACCAAAACCAGACATTTCAATGAAACAAGGGATCAGAATAAGCACACACATCACATCTTGTTTCTTTGGGTGAGAAACAACAGAAGGGCAGGACACGTATAAACACCGTCCTCTAAGATAGAGGATTTGATGTATTTCCCAAGGAATACATACTCCCAACATAACATATAACCTAAGAGGATTGTGTGACCTTTACCTTTATAGTCAAAAGAGCACACAACATCACAATGCGTCACCGAACATGACCCTTGTGATTGATAGAAACAATACATGGAACATGACCATATTCCAAGTCCCTAAACAACAGACAAGTCCAAAAAGTGGACACAATATCCTATCAGGACCAAAATCTCAAAATTGGTGGTTTAATAATAACTCTTGCTTCAAGGAAACTATGAAGAACCCAGAGGCCCTCTTAGACACCATCATGACACCCATCCACACTAACAACAAAAGAACACTTCCACCTTCGATGAATCATGAAACTTAAGAAACCAAGGCATCTTTCAACCTTCCATAAGAACTATCTCACTACAAGAGGATCTACAAATCAACTAAATGAATGGTTGTAGACTCAATCAACAATGATCTATAAAATATTACTTATATTGATCAACTGGAGGATTTTTCAATGGATAAACAATACGGGTTGCACTTCAGTTGTGCACTAACCCTAAATGGGGGCATACCTTATCCAACAGGAGAACCCAAGGACCCAACCAAGATGGTCCATTGGTAAAAAAACCATAAACCAGATCCAAACACATGAAGGTAACCAAAAACTTCCCACAAAAACAAAATCTTCAAAAACCATAATACAAACCATCCCAAAACTATTCATCAAGACATCATGTTTTTATTTAAAACCATTTCTTTAAAAACAAGCGGTTCAGCGGTAAGAGTATCGACCAATGGTACCCCATGGGCCTCACACATGCATGTTTTTGTGCCACACCAGACACCCTCCTCATATCTGTCCCGGAACTCATCCAGTCGTGCCATCAACCATCCATCATCCCCTATAACCCCATGCATGTGGTCACTAATGGAAATACCAAAGGTTAAAACAACAATTATTTCCACTTTTCAAAACCAAAACGGTCAACCAACGCATCCTTTTTTCTCATAACCGCTAACCACGAGATCAAAATCCCAACTCACATCTTACAAAACTTTTCAGAAATTCACAACCATTTAGAAAATAACTCACATTCAAGATATTCACTTCAATTTAAAAACATCTCATCCCATTAAAACACACTCTGATTGTTTATAAAACTCTATTGGAAACACTTTTCAAAACCAACTTCAATACAGTTTCTGCCTTCAAAAGAGGTGTAATCACACCATTTTCTATTTCAAAATAATTCTGAATATTCAGTTACAAAATTTCATAAATCATACCATTCTATCTTTATTTGAAAATCATTTCACAAAAACATTACACTTCTTAAAACCAAGTCACTTTAAAACCAAAGTTCCAAGATTTCAAAACTAAAGAACACAAGACAATGCAAGAGGAAACTAGTTTCAGTGGGTGAATTGGGCATATGGTTGGCGGCCATATTCCAATCACTTCACTATCACCGAGAGTGTTCTAGGGAATATCCCCAGCTCCACATGGCTTTCCAGACCCTGCGAGCTCATTGAGACCATTAACCCAACTCTCTTTTCATTTCCCCTAATCATCATAAAACCAAGAAAACCAAAAGACATAGAACAAATCCCAACTTCCCATGGCGACTTGAATCCTGAAATGAGGTGTGGTGATCAATCACACTACCCATAACCAGAATTCCATGTCCCAACAATCATAACTCTATACTATCCCGACTATTTCCCAAATAACATGACTCAAATGGAGCGAACCTCCTCTGATACCATTTTGTCACGAACCGAATCTGGTCGCCTTCAAAATCGGCACCCGACCCGGTCCATGGCAAGACCTGAAGGGAGTTCCCGATCCCCATGGGCTGGCACAAGTTCCTGGGTTTCATAAAATGATAATTGGGAACGATTTACCCGAGTTTATATACATAAAATGACAAAAGAGTCCAATAAAACAAATCTGGTTTTTTCAACTAAAACTGTCTTTTACAAAATTTCAGAACTGAAATACATAAGTTAAAACTATGTTTAAAGACCATTAAAATGGTACATAACCAAATAAGGACAACCCAAGAACCTCCACAAGGAAAGAGGCACCGCCCTCACGCTATCTCCACGACACTGTATTCCAATGGACAACTAAAAACATGAATCAATGGAATAAATCATGTACCCAAACCTGTGACATAAAATAAGCAAATCTACTTACACCCAAAGGTGTAAGTAGGGTGTGAGAAAAATCCCAGTAGGCTACCACCCAATGATTCCAAGGTGAATGCAATACAAGGTGAAAAAAGCAAGTAGTTTTAATATACAATGAAAAGCGGTGACAAATTCTAGGAAAGGCTACTTTAAATTGAAAACATTTTTCAAGATAAAAATTTCAGAATGTTAACACATTTAAATAGGAATGTTATCTAATTAAATATAATTCCACAGACACCCATATACAAGGGAAAATACCACAATACCAATGAGCAACAAAACCGGGAACACCCCTAGGCACTAGATAGTCTCGGGCCCCATGTACCTCGTACCTCAGTGTAATGTAACCATAGTAAAATCTGTTCTCGTGCATGAGCCACTAGTAGGGAACATACCCATAACCTAGTGGTCCCCAATCATCATCCACATAGTTTAGTTAGAGTTGTTGTTATCCAAATGCTAAGTGAAACAGGGACAAAACCCATCCGGTCCACTATCTGTACTAGTACAAATCCGTCCCACCTAGGTACCCGGGCTTCCCCCTTTGTACTCAAACAATTTCAGCATTTAACACTTATCCATTTTAATCTAAAACACCACTACTGGTCAAATATACGAAATACAGTAGCTATCGTATTTTATACCACTTAAAACACACAACAAACTCTTTGAATTTGAATAAATCGATTTCTCAAAATCCCGTGTTGTTTTGCACACAAAACCCCTTAAAAAACCCACTTGTACACGATGTTGACACTTTTAAGTTACCAAAATAGTAAAGTCACCCCAATAAATTTCAATTAACACAACAAATCAATTTTTATGCATCCCCATGTTAAAAAAAAGAAGTGTTATCTTTGTAAAACCTTCATTTTCACACAAAAGTGGAACCAAAACTTCACTTTCTTTACAAACACAATTAAAACCAATTTTTGCAGCAATAACCAAAGGGGATAAACATTATAAACAGTATTTTATGCCTTATTAGAGATCAATAAAAACAACTACGTATTTATAGGGCATCCCCAAATAAACAAACAAAACACTTCTTTGGAAAACCCCCAATTTCACACCAAATTGGCATTTTAAATTCAATTGCAATAGAAACATCATTAGAACCAATTTTTGCAGCAATAATAAAATTATATAAATCTAAAAATATGATAAATACAGCATGATAATACACAAATATTGCATTAACATTGGAATCACCAACCAAATCAAATGAAACCATTGAATCCTTTGTGCGAAAACACAAAGGCACCACCGCCGCTCCTCAAGAAGGGTATATCAAACCTAAAAATAGAAAATTGGACCAAGAAAACCCAAGGTTAAACCTTAGGTTCGAACCCCTACCCACTGGTCATTTTTAACTTCAATAAAAATGGAGGAAACCCTAAAAAAATAGAATGAAACCCAAATCAATTTGAAAGGGGAAAAGAAATGGACAAACTTACTTGAGAAATCTATAATAAATTGCTCCAAAACACCAGTATCTGAAATTGAAAACTTCAAAAACATAGGGGATGTTCCGAAAATAATTATTATGTCATTTAGTAATTGGAATGGAGGGAAAAGAGTATGAATTGAGAGAGTTATGATTGAATGAACATACCTCATCAAATCTGCCCGATTTTAGAAACCCTAAGATGTTCGTCCCTATATCGCGATCCTAAGAGCTCCAAAGAGGGGGTAAAGATGTTGGGGGAGCGTCTGGGTGTAAGGGCCGCATATGGGGCTTGTAATCACGGACAAATACTTAAAAATGAATAAGTTATTAAATAAATAAAATTAATTTTTAAAACTGGATATGGGCTTCCGGGCAGGCCCGATCCCTTAAATAAAAACCCACCTAAACCTTGGTTAGGGATTTCCAAATGCTCCAAATTTTAATTGTAGTGTTAATATATCAGAGGAGGACATTTAGGAGTTGGAATGAGTGAAAAATATTAAAAAATAAATATTTTATAAAAGAAACAAAATTTATTTTTAAATCTGGAATTGAGCTCACAGTTTGGCCCAATTCACGAAAACTCACCTATTCTCCATAAAACCATTGGAAACCCCCAAAACAAAGCATTAGTGGAAATTAAAATAAATTTAAATTTAAAATATGCTATGTATGTGTCAAAATATATGTATTATAAGATAAAAAAGAAGATATAGATTGTAACCAAGGGATTTTCCTAAACATTCCTAGGGAAATACCTAGATTACTTAGTTCGGAACCACCTGCCGTCATATGGGGAAGCTCCCTAGTCAATAACCAACTGACTTCCCTAAATTTACAAATCCAGTGGAACATCCCACGTATACTCTCAACTAATCCAAGGGTAATCAACCAATCTAATCTAGGTTGATCAGAAAATGTCACTAGAACCACTAAAATACACCCAAGAACCAATGGTATTAGTATACTATGTAAGTAGGAGGCCCTCACACATGTGACTCACCTTACCTACCATTACTATAATTTCCTACTATAAAAATAGGAACCACCTATATAATAAACCATATAGGGAAATACATCTAAATAATCTCCCATCATAGAATAATTCATTTATAATTTCCAACCAAACCGTCACATCATATATATTATAAAACATTTCTCAAACATTTCATGGTGCCAACCGGGAAATCACATTTTCAAAACCACATTTTTTTCCCAAAATTACAATGTACCAAACATTCCCTAAATCAGGTCTATATCTAATACACATTAAATAAATTCGTCAATAATTTTAAAAACTAATAGAAACAACCACTTTCTAGAGTGAAATGTAAAAAATTCCTTTATGTTCCAAATCCAAATTTATTCCAAGACTGAGATAGAAACACAATGTATTTAAAGATTATAACCAGGCTTCCATATTATTTAGAAACCAATAATCCTTTATGAATCACAAAACAGTCTATAAACTTCAACAAAATCATGAAACCAATTTATTCCATTTGGGAAAAAATGGGACCATTTTATAAAAAGCTGGATAATTGTAACACCCAAATGTTTTTATGAAATATTTTATTTAAATAATATTTATCCTTAAATAGCTTGATTTTCTCACAATTGTGAGTTTAACCAAACCGCAAGATGCCCACAATTTTAAATTTCCATTATAGCCTATACATTAGGTTAGTGGGAATAATTATTACTAACTTATAAAAATCCATTAAGAATTCTTTGGATATTAATTATTTATAAAAAATATAAATCAATTAGATATTTTTATTATTTTAGTTAATTAAATTTTTTATTGATATTAACGATATATATGTGTTATATAATTAATAAAATATATTTTTGATATTCATTCAATTGATATTATAGTCATAAGGTATGGATAAAACCTTATTTATGTATAAAACATATTTTATTTTTAAAAAATTCAATTTAATAACTTTGATTGAAGAAACCATTTTAAATTAATATTTTGGAACATTAATATTTTCTATATGACATCATAAACATTTTATTTTGAAGAGGGATATAAAAAATTACTTTGGAAAAATTTATGATATTTTTCTGATAACATTCATGTTTTTATGAATAGTAAAAATACACTAAATTTCAATTAAAAACAACTTTTTTCATTGATATAATTTATATGGGTAAATTTTAATATTTAATTGATTTAAAGTATAAATAGAATTTATTTTTACCATTTTATATAATTTAAGTCATTATCATCAATTTTACATTGAATTCATAGGTAAAAACATTTCAATCTTTTTTAAGGTTTTAACTTTTAAAACCCGTTTTCTCATTTCAACAATGAGATTAATTTTAAATCCAATACTGATACTTATATGTTTTCAATTAAAAAAATGGATTCCTTATTTGGAATCATATGTTAAAAATTGTGTGAATATGTACCTTTAATTTTTGAACATTTTGAATAGTAACTGCGGTAATTAATTTATTTACCATGGTTAAAGTGTAAAATTTGGAAAATAAGGGTAATTTGTTTAATAATATAATACTACCCTAAAATATAACCTAATAATATTTGGTGAAATATTTCCAACCATTGGAATCCATGGGTCTATTTTTGGGACCCTATGGATTCAAATGGATGTTAAAATGACATTTTTTTAAAGTTAATTCAATGTAATGATATTTATAACTTAAACATATATATTTTACTAAATAGATTTTAATATTTGGTTATATAATTGATATTTTTGATTGTAAATAGTAATTATAAATATAAAACTATTTCCTACATCATGTTATTTTACTTTTAATTTTATATATTATATAAATAGTATTATTTATGACATAAATATGATGTAGGGATTACCTCATTAATGAAATATTTAAATAAATGAATTTATAAATATTAAAGAAACGAAATTTAGTTATTTTGATGTCATCCATGAATTTTATGGATGATATTAAGATATTATCTTTTAGTTAATGCCTTACTTTCAAAGGAATTACGTTTTTATAAATTTTTAACATGTTAAGTATGAATAGTGTCCAAAATTGACACAATTTATATCTTAAAACATAAAATATTTTATTAAATGATATTTAATTACTGAAAAACTAAGATTCATCCATATGTTTTATATATGTTAAAAAAATTCATAAATAACATTTTTTGGGTCTTTTAACATGATATGGTAATTACATTAACCCACAAAGTGTAAATAACATGATATCACAGTAAGATTAAAAAAGATAAAATAAGGGATAAAAAATATAAGGATAAAAAAATATTATAAACTTGTATAAATATTATTGTATTATGGGTATCATAACAAAAATTATCTTATATTTAAATTAAATAAGTTTTGGACCATTATTAGTAGAAATTTAATTTATTATAAATTAATATTTTTAGAGTGTCTTAAAGTGCCCCTCTCCTCTCTTACAAAAGGGAACCTCCTCCCTCTTCTTTTCACTCCATTTTGAGCCTTAAACGTCATCCAAACCCTGCCCATTTCTATTATAAACTTCTCTAGTTACATTTTATATATTCTGGTCTTCTCAATAGATCAACTCTAGTTCCTAAAGACGAAATTTAAAGGAGGTATGTCGAGGAAGAGGTAATCTCTTCTACCAATTCAATCTAACTTATTTCTTATCCTACTTCTTCTTCTTTAGTTTTTTCATTATAAAGTAATAACTTTAGTATAACTAATATAAAAATATTTTATTATAAATATGAAACAAACCTATTTCACCATCTATCCATCTTATGAAAAACGAAATCACAGCGTTTGCGTAAGCATGGATAACCATCTCCACGCCATAGTGTAATATGTTTTTCACCACCACATTACATGGAAGGATATAATGGTGGAAATAATAACAATATATGATTATTATAACATTATACTAATTATGATATACTATACACCATCTAATTCAATACCATTCAACAATTATGAGAACAATATCGTCACTCGTGTGTACGTACGACTTACCGTCTCCACTGTGCGATGTGATTCGTTCAACATAATATTACTTAAACAATGATTATATAAATGAATTTAATTACTATATATGATATATATTATACTAATCCTATGATTTAAATGATATATCAATAACCTAAAAATAGTAATAAGGAATTATCTGATAAAACATACATAAGTATATAAAGCAGTTAATACCCGAATAACGAGTAACAATGAAATGTTACTAACAAAAAAAAGAAAAAATGATCATAAATGTTATCATAAAAATGATTATGATTCTATAATAATTCATTGACATTATTTAAATCAATATATAATATTTTTTGATATGTACGAATCATATCATACATAAGTTAAAGGATTATTTTTCAAATCTCATTTTATCCGAGGTTGTTTATTTATAAGTACCTAATGGGTATATATTTATCATCCATGTTTATGTTTTCTAAAAATATTCTCATAAAATGTTCACTATTTTTCTATGTATTTTTAAAGTCATTTTTATCCATTTTTACTTTTATTAGATGGTTTGGAAGGAATCTTTATTTTTTTACCATACAAGGTACTTTTTGACATTTCCTGCAAAAGTATGAGGAGAATGTTTTTCTAACTTATACGGTATGAACGATTTTTGACATATTCATAATGAATTATTTCTATGTAGCTTTCTCTACATTTTTACAAGTGTATTTTTAACTCAATTCTTTTCCTTCAAAATTTCATGATAGTTTGAAAAAGAAAATGTTTCTGAAGAAGAATGGATATTTTACTCAAGAATTAATTTCAAGTGTTTTTAAAAAATTATTTTCCATAGAAGATGATTCTCTTTAAATTGGATTATATTTTTATCCATATTATTAATATGATTATTTTGTGTTAATTATGGAATGATATTTTATATGGATTATGTTATGATGGAATGATGTTTAAGAAACCCATTTTATTTCATGGGTTATGCTACGGTGAATGTTTTTATGTTTTGTGGCTTATGTAAGAATGGTTTCATTATGAGATGGGTGGGAAATATATCTCCCAACAATGCATTGGGTAAATATTTATATCACATGAGATAGACTTGGATGGAATGATAAGTTAATCCCATTAAGTGATACATGGATTGAATAAGGAGAGATATCAGTTCAGTAATGGACTTTGTCTTCTATGATGGTCTTGGAAAAGGGAATTTATTAATATGAAATTATCTTCTATGATTATGTGTGTATGAAACAATATTTCATGTATTATTTTATGATTATAGATATTACATTTCACTTCTATTACATATCCAATGACATGATATTATAATCTCTTATTTGCAGGACAAGATTTTCAAATGTTATATAGGATTGATATCTCCATTGTTTACCCTTACTGGGCATTTGAGCACACCCTTTTGTATGTTTCTTTTCCCCAAGGTAGGAAGAAGGGTATTCAATATGATATGGAAAAAAGGATTCTAGTCATGATGAAATAAATGGGAGACAATATAGTTGTTTTATGAACCAGTTGTTTCTATTTCCCAGTTTCTAAAGACACTATACCTATATGGTCCTATTATGGTTTTTTAATATGTTTCAATAAATTTACATCAATTCTGATGTAATATCAATGTCTGTAAAGTATGGTTCATCATAGTTGGTATCATAGGAAAGGTATAGTTAACATTTTGAAACTAGGATAAGAAATACTTAGTAAGAACCATAATGATATGTATAATTTTAGGATAAAATCCTAGTGTTTTAGAAACCTCCATGAATAACTTACGATAAAACCTAAAGTGTTCGAAATTAAAATTTTATTCATGATTATATTGTTTTCTTATTACGATTAGTTTTGCTGGCACTATGATTCTTCGTTTCAGTCAATGGCTAGAACCCAATGGAACCACGTAAATGCTGAATGCAACGGGAAATGCAATTATTGTCCCCCTAAGAAACCAAATGTAATGGGAACTAGAATGAAAAATATTGTTTCAATGATCACACAACTTTCTCATGCTATGAATCCTGCATGATTTCCAAATAAGGGAAAGAAGGACAAACATTCTGTTGAATCCTTCATGAGGCTGCATCCACCATCATTCAGCGGGTCTTATAATCCGTTAGTGGCAGTATAATGGATTAGTACCACTAATAATATATTTTCAATTCTATAATGTTTTGAAAATGATAAAGTCATCTTAGCAGTTTATTGTTTGGAAGGTGAAGCTGATAAATGGGGGAATATTACCCATAATATGAGGCAAAAAGATGATATTGAATCCATGGAATTAGATGAGTTCAAGAACTTATTTTTCAATGAGTACTTTCCCCATATTACTAAAAAAATGGAGAAGGTGTTCCTTGAACTTAAGAAAAATAATGACGAATCCATTGGTCCCTAGGAAGAAAATTTTAAAATAATTTCAAGTTGTGATTCTGGAATTATTGTCCAACCTGAGAGTGAGATTGATCGACTCTTTATTGGCTTAAAACCAAGTCTCTAAAGGGCATTAACTATAAGGGACCTCAATAGATATGAGGAAATTTCTCGATGTGCTCTAAAGGTTGAGATGGATATTGGAGTAACCCATCAGTCATATGGGGTTGATAAGAATAGGAAAATGGAATTCAAAGGAAAATATAAAGACCACACTAAAAATAAGATTAGTTTTTCCTTATGCTCAATGTGTGTAAAGAAACATGGATGAAATTGTATTAAAGGAACTAATAAATGTTTTAAGTGTGGTAAAGAAGGTCATCAGGCAATTGAATGTGTGGGTGATGAGAATGAGATGTCTAATAATGAGAACAAAGAAATGTCTACATAGAATTCACTTTGTACACTTCAATGTTACAAGTGCAATGAAATGGTGTATCATGAAAATCACTGTTCTAATTTATTTTTTATTGGTGATGATCGACATCCACAAATTCATAAAAAAAGGCAAGGGAACGTCACATACAATTACTATCAGTGACATAAAGTATGATAATGAAGTGGTGAAAGGTACACTTACCATCCAATCTAATGTATAAAATGTTTTATTTGATTATGGATCCGCCCAATATTCTTTTTAGAATGAATTTTCTAAGGGTATCTCTGAATTACCTCAACAATTAGATGTTGAGTTACCCTTGACAACACATAATGACTCAACTGTCGCATCAAAAGTTTACAATTCTTTTCTAATTAATGTTTGTGGGATAGTACTTCCTACAAATCTTGTTATCCTTCCTATAGTGGAAATTTATGTGATTATTAGCATGGATTGGGTTTCCTTAAATGGACATCATATCAGTTTCCAAAGAAGGTAAGTCACATTTCATATTCCAGATCAATCTATTATCATCTATCAATGGAAGGATGAATATAACCTTCCAGTGGAAATTTCATCCATCTTATGTGTCTTGATTCTAATAAATGAATGATATTTATCACAAATGGTTGGTGAGAATATCAAGATTAAGAATATGGCCATTGTATGGGAGTTTTATGATGTTTTTCCATAAGAATTTCCAAGTCTTCTACCAAATTGTGAAGTTGAGTTTTCAATATAACTCATACCAGGTGCTATGCCCATTTCAAATACACCTTATTGAATGACCCCAATTAAGATGCAAGAATTAAAGATGGAACTCCAGGAGAATATTGATAATGGATTTATATTCCCTTGGGAGTCACCGTGGGGAGCACCTATTCTGTTTACTAAGATGAAAGATAGATTGATGAGACTCTGCATTGATTATCAAGAATATAAAAAGACCACTATCAAGAACAAATATCCTCTTCCCTGCATCTATTACTTATTTGAACAACTACATGGAGCTCAAAAGATTCTTAAGATTGATCTTCATTCTGGGTATCATCAATTAAGCGTAAAAAAGGAGGATATACCAAATATAACATTCTTTACTAGGTATGTACACAATGAATTTATAGTGATGCCTTTTGGTCTTACTAATTCCCCTACCATCTTTATGGATCTGATGAATAGAGTCTTTAGAGACCATTTTTATCAGTTTATTGTATTTTTTATAGATGATTTTCTTCTCTATTCAATGAGTAAGGAAGAACATAACAATCACTTGATAATTGTATGGAGGACCTTGAGAAAGGAGAAGACTTATTCCAAATTTACAAAGTGTAAATTTTTTCTTAAAAAAGTTTTATTTTTGTGTCACTTAATCTCAAGAGATGGGATATCTATGGATCTAACAAAAATAGAGGTTATTGAAAGATGGTTGAGACCAAAAATAGTAATTGAGATCCGATGTTTTCTTGGTTTGGATGGATATTATCATCCTTTTGTGAATGATTTTTCAAGATTATCTAATACACTCAACGTGTTGACTTAGAAAAGAGTAAAGTTCGTTTGGATGGAGGAATGTGAATATAATTTCAAAGAGATAAAAAGAAGGATATACAGGGAAGTTGTGCTCACACTTCCTTGTAGTGGAGATTGGTTTGTGGTCAACAGTGATGCATTCAAGAAGGGGCTGGGTGTGTTCTCATGAAAAATTACATGGTGATATCTTAAGCCTCACGACAGTTGAAAATCCATGAGCAAAGACACCCCACAAATGATTTGGAGTTAGCTATGGTAATCTTTTAATTTGAGATATGGAGGGATTATATTTATGGTGAAAGGTGTGATATTTATTCTAATCATAAATGCTTAAATTATATTTTCACACAAAAGGAGATGAATATGTGCCAAAGAAAATGGTTGGAGTTGATTAAATATTACGACTTCTGAATACATTACCACCTTGGGAAGGAAATCATGGTGGTAGATGCATTATGTCGGTAAGACCATGCTAGCTTATCCATGATAAGGATCACAAAAGATCTAATATTTATGGATTTAAAAGGGATGGATCTTGAAATTACAATGGAAGGGGATAAATATTATCTATCTAAAATTAATGTTTAACCATCTATAAAATTGAGGATTAAAGAGGCACAGAAAGAAGATGTAGAGTTACAAAAGAAGGTGAGAAACATTCCTGAATTAAACCTTTATTATGATGAAATAATAATGTTCGAGAAATAGGTTTGTGTTCCTCTCAGACCAGAATTAAAGAAGGATCCATTGGATGAGGCTCATAGTCATTCATTCTCTATTCACCTTGGAAGCACAAAGATGTACAAGGACTTAAAAGAGTACTTTTGGTGGGATGGAATTAAAAGATATGTTTTCAAATATATCTCATGATTCTTTGATTGTCATCAAGTTAAGGATGATAGAAATAAGTCAATGGTTATGTTAAAAACATTACCCACACCAGAATGGAAATAGAAAAACATAACTATGGACTTTGTCATCAGAGTTCCCAAAATATCCAAATAAATTAATGCTATCCAGTTTATAATTCATTGCTTACGAAGTCGGCACACTTAATTGCTATTAGAGAGGATTTCTCTCTTTATCATATTTCCCATATATATGTTAAGGAAGTGGTAAGATTTTATGGAAGACTACGTTCCATTATATCTGATTAGGATCAGAGGCTTGCCTCGATGTTCTCGAGAAGTATTTAGAATGTTCTAGATATAGACTAAAGTTTCACCACTTCTTTTTTTCCTCAGATAGACAATCAGTTTGAGAGGACATTTCAAATGATGGAAGTCACTTTGAGAGATTTATCTATGAATTCAATAGGTGGTTGGGATTAACACCTACCATTGGAGTAATTTTTATTCAATAATATATTTCACTCCAGTATTCAGATGGATCCTTATGAATCCCTCTAGGTAAATAAGTGCAGAACTCCTACATTCTAGGATGAAGTTGGGGAATGAAATCTATTAGAACCAGATGTTGTTAATGAAATGGAAGATAAGGTCATATCTATTCAAAAACACAACAGAGTTGCTCAGAGTCAAAAAAATGTTATGTTGACAATCAATGAAAAGACCTAGAGTTTGAAGTGGGTGATAAGGTGTTCTTATGAACATCTCCCAGGAAGAGAGTAATGAGATTTGGAAAGAAGAGAAAGATGAGCCCTAGGTATATTGGTCCTCTTGAAATTCTAAATAATTTTGGGAAGGTAGAATACTGATTGACGATTCCACTGAATCTCTCTCAAGTTCATGATGTGTTTGACCTATCCCTCCTGAGAAAGTACATAGAAGATCCTTTACTTGAATTAAGCTCAAAATTCGTACCACTATAGCAAGATCATTCTTATGAAGAAAAATGATAGAGATTCTGGATCATAGGGAAAAAGATCTACGAAACAAGACCACCCTCTTGGTTAATGTTTTATAGAAAAACCACAAATTAGAAGAATTTATATGGGAACTTTAGGATACGATGAGGGAGAGATATCATCTTTTTTTTTCATGTGACGAATTTCAAGGTCAAAATTCAGTTTAAGGTGGGTAGAATGTTACACGCAGATGTTTTTATGAAATATTTTCTTTAAATAATCTTTATCCTTAGTATCTTTCTTTGCACGAAATCGTGAGTAAAAAAACCTGGATATAGCCTTAATATAAATTTACTATTATAACATATCCATTAGGTTAGCTGGAACAATTATAACTAACTTATAAAAATGCATTATGAATTTTTTGGCTATAGATTATTTATGAAAAATATAAATCTATTAGATATTTGTATTTTTTTGAGTTAATTACATTTTTAATGATGTTAATGAAATATATGTGTTTTATACTCAATAAAATATTTTTTATATTCATCAAATTTATATTTTAGTCAAAGGGCATAAATAAAACAATATTTATGTATAAGAAGCTATTTTTTTTAAAAAGGTCAATTTTATAACTTTGAATGGCCAACCCATTTTAAATTAAGATTTTGGAACATTAATAATTTCCATATGACAAAATAAATATGTTATTTACAAGTGGAATATAAAAACTTACTTGGGAAAACTTTTTGATATTTTTATAATAACTTTCATGTTTTGATGAATAGTAAAAATATGCTAAATTTTAATTTTAAACAACTTTTTCCACCAATATAATTTAAATGGTTAAATTATAACATTTAATGATTTTGAAGTATAAATAGAATATATTTTTACCATTTAATATAATGTAATTCATTATCAATAATTTTACATTGAATTTACAGGTAAAAACATTTCAATCTTTTGTAATATTTTAACTTTTAAAAACCATTTTCTCATTTCAACAATAGGATTAATTTTAAATCAATTACTACAACATATATGTTTTGAATCTGGAAAAATAGATTCCATATTTGGAATCATAAGGTTCAAATTGTGTGAATAGATACCTTTAATTTTGGGACATTATGAGTAGTAACTACAGTAATTATTTTATTCAACAGAGTTAAATGGTAAACCTTGTAAATAAGGGTTAAATAATTATAATTTTATAATACAATACTTCCTTAAAAGGTGTCCTAATACTATTGAGGGAAATAATTCCAACTATGGGCCTCCATGGGTCAATTTGTTGACCCCATGGATTCACATGGATGTGAAAATGACATTTTATACAAATTAATTTAAAGTAAAGATATTTATATCCTACATATGTAACTTTTACTAAATAGATTTTAATATATGGTTTTATAAATTATATATTTTCTTATAAATATTCATTAGAAATCTAAAATTATTTCCTATATCATGGTATTATATTTATAATTTTAGAGAATATATAAATAGTATTATTTATGACACAAATATGATGTAGTGATTACCCCATTAATGAAAGATTTAAATAAATTAATTTAGAAATGATAACACAAATTAAATTTTGTTATTTTAATGATATACCCAATTTTTATGGATGGAATTGAAATATATTCTTTGATATAATTCTATATTTTTTATGTAATAATGTTTTTATGAAATTTTAAATTGTCAAGTATGAATAATGTCCAAAATTGACACAATTTTTAACTTAAAACATAAAATAGTTTATTAAATGATATCAAGTTCCTAAAAATATAAGATTCTTCCAAATGATTTATATAATTCCTAAAATATCATAAATAACTTTATTTGGGTCGTTTTATGTGATAGGTTAATTATATTAACCAACAATGTGTAAATATCATGGTATCATGGTAAGATTAAAAAGGGTATAATAAGGGTTAAAAAAAGATAAGGAAAAAAAATTCATAACTTTTCTATATCCTATGGGATGATGGGTATTAAAAAAACCATCTTATATTTTAATTAAATATGTTTTGGACCATTTTTAGTCTAAATTTAATTTATTATAAATTAATATTTTTTAGAGTTTCCTAAAGTGCCTCTCTCCCCACTTATAAAAGGGAACCTCCTATCTCTCCTCTTCACTCTATTTTGAGCTTTCAATATTGGAAAAAACCCACCTGTTTCTATTCTAAAATTTCATAGTTAAATTATAGAGGTTATGGTATTCTCAAAAGACCATCTCTAGTTCCTAAAGAGAAAATTTAATGGAGGCACATCAAGGAAGAGGTAATTTCCTCTACTGATTATTTCAAATTTATTTTATCTTCTACTTCCTCTTATTTACTTTTTTTCATTATCAAGTAATAAATTTATATTTATAATATAATTATATTTCATTACAAATATGAAACAACCCAATTTCACCTTCTATCCATCCCACAAAAAATGGAATCATTGTACGTGCGTACGTATGACTTATCGTCTCCCCGTCATGGTGTAATTTGTTTTTCACAACCACCTTACATGGATGGGTATAATGGTGGAAATAATAACTATATATGATTATTATAATATTATAATAATTATAATATAATTTACACCATTCACTTCAAAACCATTCAACAATTATGGGAATGATATCGTTGCTCATGCGTACGTGCGGATTACCATCTCCACAGTGCGATGTGATTTGTTCTACATAATCTTCATTAAACCATGATTATATAAATCAATTTAATTAATATATATGATATATATAATACTAATAACATGCTTTAAATGATATAACTATAACCTAAAAGGATGGATAAGGAATTATCTGACAAAACATACATAAGTACATAAAGTAGTTAATACCCGAATAACGAGTAACAATGATTTTTTACCAACAAACCAATGAAAATATGATCATAAATGTTATCAAAAAAATTACTAATATTCTGTAATAAATCAATACCATTATTTAAATAATTATATAGGAGGTTTGGATACATACGAAGTATATTAGACTTATGTTCGGGGATAACATTTCCAATCTTGTTTTATCTCAGATTGTTTATTCATAAGTATCTACTGGGTATATATTTATCATTAATGTCCATGTTTTCTAAAAATATTCTCATAATATGTGTACTATTATTCTATGTATGTTTAAATTCAATTTTACCCATTTTGAATTTTATTACATGGTTTAGAAGGAATCATGCTTTTGTTTACCATATGAGATACTTTTTGGCTTTTCTGGAAAAAGTATGAGGAGAACGTTTTTCTGACATATACAGAATGAATGGGTTTTTACATCTTCATAATTCTATATATATTTGAATCCTCCTCTAAATGTTTAAAATTGTATTTTAAACACAATTATTTTCTTTTAAAATTGCACTACAGTTTTAGAAAAGAAAACATTTTTGAAAAAGAAAGTACATTTTCCTCAAGAATTAATTGCAATTGTTTTATAAAAATTATTTTCCATATAAGATGATTCTATTTTAATAGGGTTATTTTTATATCCCTATTATTTATGTGATTTTATTGTGTTAATTATTGAATAGTATTTCATATAGATTATGTTATGATGTAATTATGTTGAAGAAACCCATTTTATTTCATGGGTTATGCTTTGGAAAATGGTTTTATATTTTGTGGAACACATGATAATGGTTTCATTATGAGATGGGTGGGACCTATATCTCCCTCAAATTATTTGGTTAATTTTTTTTATCTCATTAGAGATACATGTATGGAATGACAAGTTAATCTGGTTTAGTGACACAACGTTGGAATGAGGAGAGAACTTGGTTTCGTAATGGACTTTGGCAGCTATGATCGTCTTGGAAAAGAGCCTTCACTACTATGAAAATATTTTCTATGCTTATGTGTGTATGCCACAAAATTTCATGTCTTATTTTATGTTTATTTGGATTACTTTTCACTTCTATCATTTATCCCATGACATGATATTATTATCTCTTATATGAAAGATAAGATTTTCAAATGCTATATATGATTGATATCCCATTTGTTTACCCTTACTGAGCATTTGAGCTCACTCTTTTGTATGTTTATTTTCCCTAGGTCAGGAAGAAGGGTATTCAGTATGATATGCCAAGAAGGAGTCTATTCATGATGAAATAAATTTGAGACAATATAGATGTTTTATGAACTAGTTTTTTATGTTTCCTAGTTTCTAAATATAGTATACATATACAGTCCTTTTATGGTTTTGTTTTATGTTGTAATAAATATAATTCAATTCTGAAGTAATATCAATGTATGTAGGGGTTGTTATAGTTGGTATCATAGGAAATGTATAGTTAACATTTAGAAACTATGATGAAAAATCCTTAGTAAGAACCATATGGATATGTCTAAATATAGGATACAATCCTAGTGTTTTAGAAATGACAATGAATAACCCATGATAAAAGCTAAAGTGTGCTAATTTGAAATTTTATTCATGATTATTTGGTTTTCCAATTATGATTAGTGTTTCTAACACTATGATTCTTTGTTTTTGTCAATGACTAGAACCCGAAGGAACCACATTAATGATGAATGTGATGGGAAATGAAATGATTGTCCCCCTAACAGACCGAATGTTGTGGGAGTTGGAATGAAAAATCATGTCACCATGCTCACAAAACATTCTCATGATATGAATCAAGCATGACATACAAATGAGAAAAGGTAGGAGAAACATTCTGTTGAATCCTTCACGAGGCCGCATTGACCTTTTTTAAGTGGGTCTTCTGATCCATTAGTGGCTGAACAATGGATAAGTACAATAGAAAAGATATTTTTAGTTCAACAATGTTCTGAACACGATAAAGTCATCTTAGTAGTATATCATTTGGAAGGTGAAGCTGATCAATAGTGCAATCTTATCAAGAATATGAGGTAAAGTGATGAAATTTATTCAATGAAATGGGATGAGTTCAGGAACTTATTTTTGAGTATGTATATCCCTCATATTATTTGTACAAATATGCGGAAAGAGTTTCTTGAACTTAAGAAAAAGGGTGATGAATCCATTGGTACCTAAGAAGAAAATTTTAAAGGACATGCAAGGTAAACTTCTGTAATTATTATCAAACCAGAGTGTATGATTGATCGATTATTTAGTGGCTTAAAACCAATTCTCCGAAGGGCATTATTCATAAGGGAATTCAATAGCTATGAGGAAATGGTTCGATGTGCTCTAAAGGTTGAGATGGATATTGGAGTAACCCATCAGCCATATGGGTTTGATAAGAAGTGGAAAATAGAATTCAAAGAAAATTCTAAAGACCACACTGAAAAGAAGACGAGTTTTCCCTTATACTCAAAGTGTGTAAAAAACACATAGGGAATTGTCCTAAATGAACTAGTAAATTTTTTTATGTTTGGAAAAGAAGGTCATTAGAATATTGAATGCCAAAGTGATGGGAAAAAGATGTCTAATGATGCGAACAAAGAAAAGGATACACAGAATGCACCTCATACAATTAAATGTTACAAGTTTAAGGAAATGGGAAATTATGTGAATCAATGTCCTAATCCAATGGTTTTTTATGATGATCTATGTTAAAAAACTCTTAAGGCTAAAGACAAGGGAATGTCACATACAATTATTATTGGTGACATGGATTATGATAATTAAGTGGTGAAAGGTACATTTACCATACAATCTAAAGTAGAAAATGTTTTATTTGATTTTGGATCCACAAAATATTTTTCTTCTAAATAATTTTCTAATGATATCATGGAATTATATCAACAATAAGATGTTGAGTTAGCTGTGACAACTCTTAATGGAACAACGGTCGCATCAAAAGTCTACAATTCTTCCCCAAATGAAGTTTTAGGGAAAGTGCTTCCTACAAATCATTTGATCCTTCTTAGAGTGGAATTTTATGTGATTCTTGGTATGGATTGGATTTCTTTATATAAACCTCATATAAATTTCCAAAGAAGGGAAGTCACATTTCATATTCTAGATCAATCTATGATCATCTATCAGTGCAAAGATGAATATAACCTTCCACTGGAAATTTCATCCATCTTATGGGTCTTGATTCCAATAAATGATTGTTATTTATCTCAAATTATTGGGGAGAAACTTACGATTAAGAATATTCACAATGTACTAGAGTAGGATGATGTCTTTTTAGAGGAATTTTCAGGTCTTCCACCAAATCATGCAGTTAATTTCTCAATATGACTCATACTAGGTGATATTCCTATTTCAAATATACCTTAGAGAATGCCCCCAATTGAGTTGTAGGTATTGAAGAAGAAACTCCAAGATAATCTTGATAAGAGATTCATACGCCCTAGTGTGTCACCTTTGGGAGAAGCTATTCTATTTATTACGAATAAAGATGGAGAAATGAGAATATTGATTTATTATCAAGAACATAAAAAGATCACTATCAAGAACAAATATCCTCTCCCCCATAATGATGACTTATTTTACCAACTACGCAGAGTTCCAATGTTCTCCATGATTGATCTTCATTCATGGTATCATCAATTAGGAGTAAAAAATTGAGGTTATACTAAATACGACATTCCATACAAGGTATAGACACTTTGAATTCATAGTAATTCCTTTTGGTCTTATTAATGCCCCTCCTATCTTCATGCATCGAATGAATATATTCTTTTGAGAATATATTGATCAGTTTGTGGTTGTCTTTATAGATGATATTCTTTTATATTCAAAGATAAACGAAGAAGACGAAGATCAATTGAGAATTTTACTAAGGACCCTGAGAAAGGAGAATATTTATTCCAAATTTACCAAGTGTGAATTTTGGATTAAATTTTTTTTCATATTTGGGTCACATTATCTCAAGAGAGGGGATTTATGTGGATCCAGAAAAAAGAGATGTTATTGAAAGATGGTTGAGACCAACTATAGTAACTAATATCCAAAGTTTTCTAGGTTTTCCTGGATATTATCGATGTTTTGTGAAATATTTTTGAGGATTATCTAATCCACTGACCAATTTGATTTAGAAAGGAGTTATGTTCATTTGGAATGAGGACTGTGAAGAGAATCTCAAAGAGCTAAAAAGAAGGTTAGGCAGTTCACCTGTACTCACCCTGCATTGTAGTGGATAATGGTTTCTGATCTACAATGATGCATCCAATAAGTGGATGGGGCGTGTTCTCATAAAAAATGATATGGTGATAGCTTATGCCTCATGAAAGTTGAAAATCCATGAGAATAATTACACAACTCATGAATTAGAGTTTGCTGCTATAATCATTGCATTAAACATATGGAGGCATTATCTTTATGGTGAAAGGTGTGATATTTATACTGATCATAAAAGTTTAAAGTATATGTTTACACAAAATAAGGTGAATATGTGCTAAATAAGATTGTTGGAGTTGATTTAAGATTATGACTACTCAATACATTACCACCATGGGAAAGAAAACAAGGCGGAATATGCATTAGGTTGACAAGACCTTGCTAGATTATCCACGATGAGGATCACAAAAGATCCAAAATTTATTGATTTTGAAAGGATGGATCTTGAAATTATAATCATAGGGGAGAAATATTATCTTTCTAAAATTAATGTTCAACCATATATATAAGTGAAGATTAAATAGACATATTAGGAAGATGTACAGTTACAAAAGAAGGTGAGAAACAAACCTAAATTCAATCTTGATTGTGAGAAAAAAATATGGTTCAAGAATCAAGTTTGTGTTCATCCCATAACAGAATTAAAGAAGGAGCTATTGGATGAGGATTATTTTAATTCATTCTATATTCACCCTAGAAGAAAAAATATGTATAGGGTCCTGAAAGAGTACTTATGGTGGGATGGAATGAAAAGATATGTCACCAAATATGTCTCTTGATTCTTAGTTTGTTATAATGTTAAGGCTGAGAGAAAGAAGTCTAAGGGGATATTACAACCATTACTCATACCTGAATGGAAATGGGAAAACATGACTATGGACCTTGTCATCAGGATTCACAAAACTTCTAAAGGAAATAATGCTATATTTTTTATAGTTGATTGCCTTACGAAGTCGGCATACTTCATTGTTTTTAGAGGGGATATCTCTCTTGATCAGATTTACCAGATTTATGTAAAGGAAGTGGTAAGATGGAATATGTTACCACTATCCATTATATATGATCTAGATCCGAGGGTTACCTCGAAGTTCTGGAGAATTCTTCAACATGCTCTAGATACAGAGCTATGTTTCCGCATTGCTTGTGAGGAAAATTTAAACTATGGAAGACATGTTGAGAGATTTCTCATTGGATTAAAAAGGTGGTTGGGATAAAAACCTATAATTGATAGAATTTTCTAACAATAATAACTTTTAATAAAGTATTTAGATGGATCCTTATGAAGACCTCTATAGAAATACAAACAGAACTCCAACTTCCTGGGATGAAGATGGGGAAAGAAAGCTTTTAGGACCTGATCTTGTTGTTGAAATGGAAGAAAATGTAAGATCTATTCAAGAACACATAAGATCTGGTCAGATTATACCAAATTGATATGTTGAAAACAGAAGAAAAGACCTAGAGTTTGAAGTGGGTGATAAGGTGTTCTTATAAATATCTCCCAGGAAGAGTGTAATGAGATTTGGAAAGAAGGGAAAGCTGAGCCCTAGGTATATCGGTCCTTTTTAAATTCAGGATTGTGTAGGGAAGGTAGCTTACTGATTTTTGCTTCCACCGAATCTCTCTCATGTTTATGATGTGTTCCATCTATCCCTCCAGATAAATTACATACATAATAATTCACATGTACTAATCTTAAAAGTCATATCATTGGATCAAGATCATTATTTTGATGAAAAACTGATAGAGATTTTCGATCGTAGAGAAAAAGTTCTACGAAACAAGACCAATCACTTGGTTAATGTTGTATGGAGAAACCAAAAATTAGAATAAGCTACATTGGAACTTGAGGATATGATGGGGGAGAGGTATTCTTATCTGTTTATTTCCATGTGACGAATTTCGAGGGTGAAATTCAGTTTAAGGTGGGTAGAATGTAACAAATAATTGTTTTTATGAAATATTTTATTTAAATAAATATTATCCTTAGTAGATTTATATGCATAAAATAATGTGTTTAAATAACTGTCAATATTCCCTTAATATAAAATTACCGTTATAGCGTAGCCGTTAGGTTAGCGGTAATAATTATAACTAACTTATGAAAATGCATAATGAATTCATTGGAAATTAATTATTTATGGAAAATTTAAATCAATTTTATATTTGTATTTTTTTGAGTTAATTAAATTTTGTAATGGGATTATTGAGATATATGGGTTATGAAATTTATAAAATTTATTTTTTACATTAAACTATTTTAAATTTTAGTCATAGGGTATTAATAAAGCCATATTTATGTATAAGAACCAATTTTTTTTTTTAAAAAAAGGTCAATTTTGTTACTTTGAATTGTGAACCCATTTTAAATTAAGATTTTGGAACATTAATAATTCTTTTATGAAAAAATAAACATTTTATTATGAATTGTGATATAAAATTTTACTTGGGAACAAATTATTATATTTTTCTGATAACATTCATGTTTTTATGAAGAGTAAAAATACACTAAATTTTAATTAAAAACAACTTTTTAATCGAACTAATTTATATGGTTAATTTATAATATTGAATGGTTTTTATGTAAAAATTGAATATGTTTTAAACATTTAATATAATTTATGTCATTATCAATAATTTTACAATGAATTCATAGGTAAAAACATTACAATCTTTTGCAATGTTATAACTTTTAAAACCTCCTATCTCATTTCAACAACAAGATTAATTTTAAATCAATTACTAAAACTTCTTTGTTTTAAATTTGGATTTTTTTTTCATATTTGGAATCTTAAGGTCCAAATTTTTGGAATAGGTACCTTTTATTCTTGTACCTTATGAATAATAACTGGAGTAATTATTTAATTTCCCACGGTTAATGGGTAAATCTAGTAAATATGTGTAAAAAAGTAATAATTTTATAATATAATACTACCTTGAAATTTGTTTTAATCCTATTTGGGGAAATATTTACAACCATTTTCATTAGTGGGTCGATTTTGGGACCCCATGGATTCAAATGGATGTGAAAATGACATTTTATAAAAATTTATTTAAAGTAAAGATATTTAAATCCTACATATATAACTTTTACTAAATCGATTTTAATATATGGTTATATAATTGTTATATTTTATTATAAAAAATCATTATAAATATAAAATTATTTCCTACATCATGGTATTTTATTTATAATTTTTAGAGATTATATAAATAATATTATTTATGACACAAATATGATGTAGTGATTAGCTCATTAATGAAATATTTAAATTAATGAATTAAAAAATATTTAAAAAATGTATATTGGTTATACTGATGTCATAAACCACTTTTTTGAATTATATATATGTTAATTCCAGATTTTTGAAGGAATAATATTTTTATGATTTTTTAAAATGTCAGGTATGAATAGTTTCCAAAATTGACACAATTTATAACATAAAACATAAAATATTTTATTAAATTATATTAAATTAAAATAAATATAATATTAGGAAAAAAAGTTGATATAAGTCCAAAAATGTCATAAATAACTTTTTTTTGGTCATTAGACATGACATTGTAATTAAATTAACCAACAATGTGTAAATAACATGATATCACGGTAGGATTAAAAAGGGTAAAATAAGGGTTAAACCAAAAGATAAGGGTAAAAAATATTCCTAACCTCTCCAAATATTATTGGATGATGGGTATTAGAAAAAAAATATTATCATAGAATTAAATATTTTTTGGGCCATTTTTAGTCGAAATTAAATTTATTAAAAGTTTATATTTTTGTGAGTTTCCTAAAGTGCCTCTCTTCTATCTTATAAAAGAAAACCTCATCCCTCTCATCTTAACTTCATTTTGATCATTCATGATCGGAGAATACCTACCTATTTTTCTTATAATATTACTTAGTAACATTCTATTGGTTTCCATCTTCTCAAAAGACAAACAGTAGCTCCTAAAGAGGAAATTTAAAGGAGGCGCGTCGAGGAAGAGGTAATCTCTTCTACCGATTCTTTCAATTTAATTTCTTCTTATACATCCTATTATTTAATTGTTTCATTATAATGTAATAAAATAAATATCAAAAATTTACTGATGTGTTATTTTAAATTTGAAACAACCCTATTTCACCTTCTATCCATTCTATGAAAAATTAAATCACTGCACGTGCGTACGTACGACTTACCTTCTCTATGTCTTAGTGTAATCTATTTTTCACCACCACCTTACTTGGACGGGTATAATGGTTGAAATAATAACTATATATGATTATTATAACATGATACTAATTATTAGATACTATTAAACATCCAATTTCTAGAGACCCGAAGCTTATCATACATGGACATTACATTACTTTTGCGGAATACTTAGTACATAACAAAAACACACACACAAGGATCGTAATAGTTTAGTGTCTTTGGAAACTCGGAACGTAATCTTGTAATCGTGGTGAAAGATCTTCAATATCTCCCATAAAGATCTTCCCCTTCTTTTTACCTAAAACCTTTCTTTATATCCTGGGGAAAAGAAAACATAAAAGGGTGAGCTCAAATGCTCAGTAAGGGTAAAAAAAGAAAAAATCAATCACATCATATTCATAAGAACATAACTTTTGGAAATCTTAACCTGCAAAAGAGAGCATAATTTCATAACATGGGATAAATCATAGTAGTGAAATGAAATCCCAATAATCATAACTTAAAACATGAAACTTTGTGGCATACACACATAATCATAGAGAATCATTTCTTGTTAGTCAAGACTCATTGCCAAGACTATCTTAGTGGACAAAGTCCCTTTCTGAATCGAGTAACCCTCGTTTCAGTCCTGTTTCACTGAACCGGTATAACCTACCGTTCCTGCCCTGTCTATCTCATGAGATATAAAATCTTTACCCAATGCATTGGAGGGAGATATAGGTCCCATCCATCTTATAATGAATCCTTTCTTATGTGTGCCACATAATCATAAATCATACATCATCGCATAACACATGTAACAAAAATGGGATTCTTGAAACATCATGACATCATAAAACAAACCATATAAGGTAAATGACTTCATAAAATAATTCCCTCACAACATAATCAAATCAATGTAATAATAGGGATAAAAACAGAACCCTTATTATCTTAGATGGAAAATAATTTTGATAAAACACTTGAACTCCATTCTTGAGGAAAATATCCTTTTTTATTCAAAAACATTTTTCCTTTCTTAAAATTTCATACAAATTTAAAATAAAAGAAGTTGATTAAAAATAAACTTGAAAACTTGTAAAGGAAGCTTCTTGGAAATAATGTTTTAAAAATCCATTCATGCCGTATAAGTTAAAAAAAACATTCTTCGTACTTTTGTCGGAAAAGTCAAAAAGTACCTCGTATGGAAAAACGACAAAAGATTCCTTTCATATTCTTTACTAAAAACTCACCTAAGGGTAAAATTGGATTTAAACTATTGCAAGTGGATGGAAAAAATATTACATATTGAGGGAACATGGATGTGGATGATAAAATACACCCCAGTAAATACTTATGAATAAACAATCTCGGATAAAAATGAGATTGTGATATTTCCCTTACCTTAGGTCCGATTTGCTTTGTTCGTGTCCGAAGCTCCTGTATAATGGTTTAAATAATGTTATTGACTTATTCCAGAATCATACATATTGATATGATATCATATATGGTCATATTATTAGCTTCTTGTTAGTAATATTTCATTGTTACTTGTTACTCGGGTCTTTATAACTTTTTGTTCTTATGCGTGTTTTGTCGAATAAATTCTTATTCTTATCTTTAGGTTATAGATAATTCATTTCCAGAATGGTATTAGTGTATTATATACCATATTCATTCATTCAATTCATTTATATAATCATTATGAAATGAAGATCATGTAGAACGAGTCGCATCACATCGTGGAGACGGTATTCCGTACGTACGCACGAGTGATGATATCGTTCCTATGATCGTGGAATTGTATTGGAGTATATATATATTATTTCAGTATCAATATTACTTCATAATAATCATATGTAGTTACTCATTACACCATTATACCCATCCTTGTAAGGTGATGGTGGAAAATAGATTACACCACGGCGTGGAGACGGTATTCCGTACCTACGCACGCGCGGTGATTTCATTTTTCCGTAGGATGGATAGAAGGTGAATTAGGGTTGTTTCATATTTATAATAACATATCAGTATGTAAGTAATACTGATGTTATTACTTTATCATGAAACAACTAAAGAAGAAGAAGTTGAAGAAGAAAGAAATTGAAAAGATCGATAATGGATATTACCTCTTCTTTGGAACGCCTCTTTGAATCCTCCACTTAAGGAACTAAGATTGGTCTTTGGAGAAGACCAGGACCTCTAGGATTATTCTAGGGAAGTGGAGAGGAGAAAATGGTAGGGGTTGGCCGAGCTTGAGTGCTCAAATTTGTGTGAGGAGGAGGGGGAGGAGGTGCCCTTTTATAAGGGAGGAGAGGGGCACCTTAGGAATATCTCAAAATATTATTTTATATTAAAGTCAAAATCGGTTTATAATGGTTCCAAAGGGTCTTATTTCGAAGCTAAAGTGGGGATGGGTAGAAATCCTATCAACCAATGGGATTTAGACAAGTTTAGGGTATTATTTTAACCTTATCAATTAGATTTAACTCTAAGTTAATTAATTTAACTTTTACCGTGTCTTTTTGTTTTCTTTCACTATATGGTTAATACACTTACTATAACATGCCAAACGAACCCCAAATTGTTTATTATTAATATATATATCCTTATCTAAGTCATTTGGCCGAACCTTAGATTTTTAGGAATAAAATAACAATTAATAATATAAAATTTGATTTAAAAACTATTTTGTGTCAATTTTGACACTATTTGATATATGATTTTTGTGAAAGTCATAACAGAATTATATTTTCAAACCAAGTTGATTAAATCAACACTAATATATCATAGTAACCTATAAAATTAGTTTAATTCATAAAAAGACTCAAATTGCATTCATTTGAGCATTTATAACATCAATTATGTTAATATTTCCTTAAAAGGGTAATTACTGCATCATCGTTGTGTCATAAATAAATTAATTTATTTAAAGTCTAAAAATTATAAATAAAATATCATTATGTAGGAAATCTTTTTAGATTTCTAATGAATATTTATAGTCGAATTTATCTTATGTATAACCCCATATTAAAAATGTGTTAGTTATTAAACTTTGATTTTAACTATTTTAACTATTCATTAAATAATATAATATTAAATGTCATAATCTAATCCAAGTGGACCTAAATGGTCATATTATATTCATAAGGTTGTTTTTGGTCGAATTACACTTATCCAATAGAATTAGGACATGTGTTAGGGTAATAGTAATATCATATTTACCCTTAGTTACCCTATTTACTATTAACCGTGGTAAAAAAAGGTAAAAAGTTACTATTCACCAAAAATTATTTTCATCTCATTGAACCACATTTTACTTACTGACATCAACCGTGTCTCTCGGATTTTTGAAATTCCATTCACAGAAGCGGTAAAATTAAGTTTTATGAAAAAATCAGTTTTTTAACTACCACTTAGTAGTTTCACTATTCATCAAAAATTGATGTTTTTCAGAACAATGCCAAAATTTCATTCTAAGATATATTTCATATTCCGAATTCAAAAATGAAGTCTATTTTACCAAATTCATAACATAGAAGTTTCATTAATTAATTTTATAATTAAATCCCGCTGTTAAAACAAATAGCGTGTTTTTAAGAAACAATATCTATCAAAAGATTGACACTTGTTTATGTCTGGTTTAAATGTGAAATTACATCCAATGACCAACATTGTATTAAATTGTAAAAATATATTCTAAATATACTTTAAAACCACTCAAATTAAGAATTTATCACTATTAATTATTTTGATTAAAAAAGTTTTTTTTAATTATAATTTAGTAAATTTCACTATTCATCAGAATATGAAAGTTATCCGAAAAGTACCAAAATTTCACCTTAGTCTAAATTCGATACTCCGAATCCAAAAATGAAGTTTATTTTTAGAGCTAAAATTTCTAAAATTTTAAAAAGTGTTTATTACTATTCATAACGGCTAGTTTTAATAAAATCTTAATAGCATATCGTTGTTTAGCGAAACTTGGTGTTGCGTACAACACAATACATTAATAAAATTAAAAAGAATATTTTTCATAAAATCTCGAGCTGTTACATTCTACCACTCTTAAAATGAATTTCTCCCTCGAAATTCGTCGTGGTTATAAATGGTTTACTATTTGAAAGTTTCTTTAATAGAAACCCACATCGTAAAAAGGAATATCAAAACCAATCTTTAAAAACAAAAGTATGAAACGTAATGGTTACCCAAATAAACTAATCATTGGGTTTCCACATAGGTGAAAATATGGATATGGAAGAGAAATCTAACCATCATGTTCTGATGGAGAGTGGTAGAGAACATGGCTATGGAAAAGCCAACATTCACAAAGCCATAAATTTGTGACGATCTAAGGTACCATCTGATTCATCAGGTATAAGATCATTAGGACAACATTTTTGGTTTTCAAGATCATTTCCCTAAAGTTGAAGAATTTGGATTAGAATAAATACTTACTTTATTTTGGTACAGTCGCACTATTGTTCGTGCCTTGAACAATTTCCACTTCATCTCTTAAATAAATGAAGTTGAATTTGTTATTCGTGAAGTGTTATCAGATCATGTGATAGAATGACGGATCATTCCATCTGTCTTAAACAAAAGGTTAGCAAAAATTATATACATAAGTCGATCTATAGTTAGATTAATCATATATGGTTCCTAAAATGGACTTATATTTCATATATCATACTGCTTAATATAATAAAACTAGTTTCTACTAAACAGGGACTTCCTGTAGGTCAGTGGTAGGCGATAAAGGCTAGTCGCACTTCGGTTGTGGGTTCGATTCCCACAGCCTTGTCCGAAGCGATGGGTTGTCGCCCGTCCTGCAGGTTGTCCTTTTTCCAAAACTATATAACATCCCATCAATAATATCAAAAAAACAAACAATACTAACTTATGTCCAACATAATTCATTCCAATCTTTAGGCTTATCCATAATACTGCAGTCGACTCTCATAATATAGTGAAAACGATTACCAGAGATTTAACACCATCGTCGATCCCCATATATCATAAGATATGTTTTGTTGGTCACATTCCAAACATTCAAAGTCCTTAATCGTGTATTCTCTTGAATACCTTAGTGAAAACATGAATGCAGTTAAAAGTTAACACTTTTCACATACCAAAATCCTCAAAATTCTATATACTCAAACTTAGTCCTTATATCAATCATGAGCTCATGAATACTGTTAAACATTTCATTTTCTCGTTTTCCCTTCATTATGCGCATAATATCTCAATCACTTTGAATACCACATTAGACCAATACATAAATATTCCAATATTCCATGATACAACATTATTTTGGAATCCCATTACATAAACACTTAATCATACCACCACATCGTTGTCATATTCAACATTGCCAATAGTGATCGCATGTGACTTCCCTTTGTCCTTTGCCTTCAGTGGTTGCTCATGTTGATCATCACTAACCCTTGGATTAGGGCATTTATTAGCATAATGCCCCATTTCCTTGCACTTGAAGCATTGAAGTGTTGGTTGTATGTTCTCTGCAGTGTTTGATTTATTCACTTCATTAGAACCCCTTTTTCCATTACATCGACACTCAACTGCTCGATGACCTTCTTTTCCACACTTAAAACATTTTCTAGTCCCTTTAAGACCATCTCCACCATGCTTCTTTCCACACTTTGTGCATAAGGAAACATTCATCTTCTTTTCACCATTATTCTGAGATTTCTCCTTGAACTCCATCTTTCGTTTCTTGTCAAACCCATGAGATGGATATGTAACACCAACTTCCATTTCTACCTTGATAGCACAATGCACAATTTCTTCATAGCTACTGAAGTCTCTTATAGCTAATGCCCTTCGAAGACTTGGTTTTAAGCCACTGAAAAATCGATCAACTTTACTTTCAGGTTGGATGATAATACCAGAAGCGTACCTTTAAAGTCTTGTAAAATTTGCTTCATAGGTACCAAAAGATTCATCATCCCTTTTCTTCAGTTCAAGAAACTCTTTCTCCATCTTTGTTCGGATAATACGAGGGAAGTACTTATTGAAAAATAAGTTCTTGAACTCGTCCCATTCCATAGACTCAATTTCATCCCTTTGCATCGTATTCTTAATAAGATTCCACCATTGATCAGCATCTCCTTCCAAACGATACACTGCTAGGATGACTTTATCATGTTCAGAACATTGAAGAACTGAAAATATCTTTTCAGTAGTACTAATCCATTGTTCAGCAACTAATGGATCAGTAGACCCACTGAAAGAAGGTGGACGCTGCCTCATGAAGGATTCAACAGAATGTTGCTCCTTCCTTTGCTCGTTTGGAAGTCCTTCATGATTCATAGCTTGAGAAAGTTGTGTGAGCATGGCTACAAGATTTTGCATTCCAGCTCCCATATCGTTTGGTTGCTCAGGGGGACAATCATTGCATTGCCCATCACATTCCGCATTAACACGGTTCCTTCGGGTTCCAGCCATCGTCTAAAACCCCAAAAGAATAGTATGAGAGGCAAAAATCATGCTAGGTAAAACAACATAATAAAGGGGTAGTACCCTCAATATCTAACATCTTAGGTTAAATTCGAAGATCGTTAGTGCAATTCTAGGACTATAACCTATACGTATACTTAACCTTAGAGACATCCCTAGACATACCTTAGAAATATCTCTAGGGATCTCACTAACGTTTTCGCATCCTAGTTTCCAAAGGTTGACTAAACCTTTCCTATGATACCAACTGTAGAGACCCGAAGCTTATCATACATGGACATTACATTACTTTTGCGGAATACTTAGTACATAACAAAAACACACACACAAGGATCGTAATAGTTTAGTGTCTTTGGAAACTCGGAACGTAATCTTCTAATCGTGGTGAAAGATCTTCAATATCTCCCATAAAGATCTTCCCCTTTTTTTACCTAAAACCTTTCTTTATATCCTGGGGAAAAGAAAACATAAAAGGGTGAGCTCAAATGCTCAGTAAGGGTAAAAAAAGAAAAAATCAATCACATCATATTCATAAGAACATAACTTTTGGAAATCATAACCTGCAAAAGAGAGCATAATTTCATAACATGGGATAAATCATAGTAGTGAAATGAAATCCCAATAATCATAACTTAAAACATGAAACTTTTTGGCATACACACATAATCATAGAGAATCATTTCTTGTTAGTCAAGACTCATTGCCAAGACTATCTTAGTGGACAAAGTCCCTTTCTGAATCGAGTAACCCTCGTTTCAGTCCTGTTTCACTGAACCAGTATAACCTACCGTTCCAGCCCTGTCTATCTCATGAGATATAAAATCTTTACCCAATTCATTGGAGGGAGATATAGGTCCCACCCATCTTATAATGAATCCTTTCTTATGTGTGCCACATAATCATAAATCATACATCATCGCATAACACATGTAACAAAAATGGGATTCTTGAAACATCATGACATCATAAAACAAACCATATAAGGTAAATGACTTCATAAAATAATTCCCTCACAACATAATCAAATAAATGTAATAATAGGGATAAAAACAGAACCCTTATTATCTTAGATGGAAAATAATTTTGATAAAACACTTGAACTCCATTCTTGAGGAAAATATCCTTTCTTCTTCAAAAACATTTTTCCTTTCTTAACATGTCATACAACTTTAAAATAAAAGAAGTTGATTAAAAATAAACTTGAAAACTTGTAAAGGAATCTTCTTGGAAATAATGTTTTAAAAATCCATTCATGCCGTATAAGTTAAAAAAAACATTCTTCGTACTTTTGTCGGAAAAGTCAAAAAGTACCTCGTACGGAAAAACGACAAAAGATTCCTTTCATATTCTTTACTAAAAACTCACCTAAGGGTAAAATTGGATTTAAACTATTGCAAGTGGATGGAAACAATATTACATATTGAGGGAACATGGATGTGGATGATAAAATACACCCCAGTAAATACTTACGAATAAATAATCTCGGATAAAAATGAGATTGTGATATTTCCCTTACCTTAGGTCCGATTTGCTTTGTTCGTGTCCGAAGCTCCTGTATAATGGTTTAAATAATGTTATTGACTTATTCCAGAATCATACATATTGATATGATATCATATATGGTCATATTATTAGCTTCTTGTTAGTAATATTTCATTGTTACTTGTTACTCGGGTCTTTATAACTTTTTGTTCTTATGCGTGTTTTGTCGAATAAATTCTTATTCTTATCTTTAGGTTATAGATAATTCATTTCCAGAATGGTATTAGTGTAGTATATACCATATTCATTCATTAAATTCATTTATATAATCATTATGAAATGAAGATCATGTAGAACGAGTCGCATCACATCGTGGAGACGGTATTCCGTACGTACGCACGAGTGATGATATCGTTCCTATGATCGTGGAATTGTATTGGAGTATATATATATTATTTCAGTATCAATATTACTTCATAATAATCATATGTAGTTACTCATTACACCATTATACCCATCCTTGTAAGGTGATGGTGGAAAATAGATTACACCACGGCGTGGAGACGGTATTCCGTACGTACGCACGCGCGGTGATTTCATTTTTCCGTAGGATGGATAGAAGGTGAATTAGGGTTGTTTCATATTTATAATAACATATCAGTATGTAAGTAATACTGATGTTGTTACTTTATCATGAAACAACTAAAGAAGAAGAAGTTGAAGAAGAAAGAAATTGAAAAGATCGGTAATGGATATTACCTCTTCTTTGGAACGCCTCTTTGAATCCTCCACTTAAGGAACTAAGATTGGTCTTTGGAGAAGACCAGGACCTCTAGGATTATTCTAGGGAAGTGGAGAGGAGAAAATGGCAGGGGTTGGCCGAGCTTGAGTGCTCAAATTGGTGTGAGGAGGAGGGGGAGGAGGTGCCCTTTTATAAGGGAGGAGAGGGGCACCTTAGGAATATCTCAAAATATTATTTTATATTAAAGTCAAAATCGGTTTATAATGGTTCCAAAGGGTCTTATTTCGAAGCTAAAGTGGGGAGGGGCCGAAATCCTATCAACCAATAGGATTTAGACAAGTTTAGGGTATTAGTTTAACCTTATCAATTAGATTTAACTCTAAGTTAATTAATTTAACTTTTACCGTGTCTTTTTGTTTTCTTTCACTATATGGTTAATACACTTACTATAACATGCCAAACGAACCCCAAATTGTTTATTATTAATATATATATCCTTATCTAAGACATTTGGCCGAACCTTAGATTTTTAGGAATAAAATAACAATTAATAATATAATATTTGATTTAAAAACTATTTTGTGTCAATTTTGACACTATTTGATATATGATTTTTGTGAAAGTCATAACAGAATTATATTTTCGAACCAAGTTGATTAAATCAACACTAATATATCATAGTAACCTAGAAAATTAGTTTAATTCATAAAAAGTCTCAAATTACATTCATTTGAGCATTTATAACATCAATTATGTTAATATTTCCTTAAAAGGGTAATTACCGCATCATCGTTGTGTCATAAATAAATTAATTTATCTAAAGTCTAAAAATTATAAATAAAATATAATTATGTAGTAAATCGTTTTATCTTTCTAATGAATATTTATAGTCGAATTTATCTTATGTATAACCCCATATTAAAAATGTTTTAGTTATTAAACTTTGATTTTAACTATTTTAACTATTCATTAAATAATATAATATTAAATGTCATAATCTAATCCAAGTGGACCTAAATGGTCATATTATATTCATAAGGTTGTTTTTGGTTGAATTACACTTATCCAATAGAATTAGGACATGTGTTAGGGTAATAGTAATATCATATTTACCCTTAGTTACCCTATTTACTATTAACCGTGGTAAAAAAAGGTAAAAAGTTACTATTCACCAAAAATTATTTTCATCTCATTGAACCACATTTTACTTATTGACATCAACCGCGTCTCTCGGATTTTTGAAATTCCATTCACAGAAGCGTTAAAATTAAGTTTTATGAAAAATTCAGTTTTTTAACTACCACTTAGTAGTTTCACTATTCATCAAAAATTGATGTTTTTCAGAACAATGCCAAAATTTCATTCTAAGATATATTTCATATTCCGAATTAAAAAATGAAGTCTATTTTACCAAATTCATAACATAGAAGTTGCATTAATTAATTTTATAATTAAATCCCGCTGTTAAAACAAATAGCGTGTTTTTAAGAAACAATATCTATCAAAAGATTGACACTTGTTTATGTCTGGTTTAAATGTGAAATTACATCCAATGACCAACATTGTATTAAATTGTAAAAATATATTCTAAATATACTTTAAAACCACTCAAATTAAGAATTTATCACTATTAATTATTTTGATTAAAAAAGTTGTTTTTAATTATAATTTAGTAAATTTCACTATTCATTAGAATATGAAAGTTATCCGAAAAGTACCAAAATTTCACCTTAGTCTAAATTCGATACTCCGAATCCAAAAATGAAGTTTATTTTGAGAGCTAAAATTTCTAAAATTTTAAAAAGTGGTTATTACTATTCATAATGGCTAGTTTTAATAATATCTTAATAGCATATCGTTGTTTAGCAAAACTTGGTGTTGCGTACAACACAATACATTAATAAAATTAAAAAGAATATTTTTCATAAAATCTCGGGCTGTTACACAATTAAATACCATTCAACAATTATGGGAAGGATATCATCACTCTGGAATACATACGGCTTACCGTCTCCACGGTGCGATGTGATTATTCTACATAATATTCATTAAACCATGATTATATAAATAAATTGAATGAATATATATGATATATATTATACTAATACCATACTATAAATGATATAAATATACCATAAAAATAGGAATAATGACTTATCCGACAAAACATTCATAAGTACATAAAGTAGTTAATACCCGAATAACGAGTGACAAATAAATTTTACTAACAAATGAATGAAAATATAATCCTAAATGTTATCATAAAAATTATTATGATTATAGAATAAATTAGTAACTTTATTTAAATAATTATACAGAAGGTTTGGATACATACAAATTTTATCAAACTTAAGGTTAGGGATTACTTTTCCAGTCTCGTTTTATCCGATATTGTTTATTCATAAGTAACTACAGGGTTTATATTTATCATCAGTGTCCATGTTTTCTAAAAATATTCTCATAAATTGTTTTTATTATTCTAAGTATGTTTAAAGTAATTTTTAACCATTTTTACTTATATTACATGGTTTGGAAGGAAGCTTTCTATTTTTTACCATATGAGATACTTTTAGACTTTTCTGACAAAAGTACAAGGAGAATGTTTTTTTAATTATACAGCATGAATAAGATTTTACATATACATAATTAATTTTTTCCATGAATATTTCTCTACATTTTTACAAGTTTATTTTCAACTCAATTCATTTTCTTTTAATATTTCATGACAGTTTGAGAAATGAAAATGTTTTGGAAGAAGAAAGGATATTTTCCTCAAAAATTAATTTCAATTGTTTTATCAAAATTATTTTCTATCTAAGATGATGCTCTTTAAATAGAGTTATATATATATCTCTATTGTTAATATGATTTTATTTTTTAAATTATGGAATGATATTTTATATGGATTATGTTATGATTCAATGATGTTTAAGAAACCCATTTTATTTCATCGGTTATGCTATGGTGAATGTTTTTATGTTTTGTAGAGAACATAAGAATGGTTTCATTATGAGATGGGTGGGACCTATATCTCTCTCCAATGAATTGGGTAAAGATTTATATCTCCGGTGATAGACATGGCTGGAATGAGATGTTGATCTGATACAGTGATATAGGGATGGAACGAGGAGAGAACTCAGTTCAATAATGGACTTTGTCCACATTGTTGGTCTTGAAAAAAGCCTTGTCTAATATGAAATAATTTTCTATTCTTATGTGTGTATGCCACAAAATTTTATGTCTTATTTTATGATTATTGGTATTGCATTTCCCTTATATTATTTATCCCATGAAATGATATTATGATCTCTTATATCTAAGATAATATTTTTAAATGTTATATATGATTAATATCTCCTTTTTACCCTTATTGAGCATTTGAGCACACCCATTCATACGTTTCTTTTCCCCAGGCCAGGAAGAAGGGTATTCAGTGTGATATACCAGAAAGGATTCTTGTCATGATGAAATAAATGGGAAAAAATATAGGTGTTTTATGTACTAGTTGTTCATGTTTCCTAGTTTCAAAAGACACTATACCTATACGGTTCAATTTCAGTTTTGTTATATGTTGTAATAAATACATTTCAATTATAAATTAATATAAATTTATGTAATGTATGGGTCATTATAAGAATGTGAATGTGATTATCCTTTTTATAAAACCAAAGTTATAGGAGTTAATCACTTTCAATTCAATCATCATTTGAAATCTCGTCCATGTTTGCACTCCGTAAACCCATGGATGTTCCCATATCCAATAGAATACCACAATTAGTTTTTACGAAAACAATTTCTAAAGAAACCACATGTGATTTCCAACTAGTACAACACACCATTTTTTTGAAAATCACCACATTACACCCAAACCCCCCAAAAATCCAATTAATTTCATAAAACATTTATATAGTAAAACACCACTAAAATCATCGAATTTTAATATTAAAAATCCAGTTTAATTTATTCAAATAAATTTGGTGTATGAATATTTTGGTATAATTAATGATTAATTTTGAATTCTATTTTAAAAAAAATTCTAGTGTCATGAAAACACCACAAAGAATTAACCAAGTGCATTATAAAGGTGAGAATAATTTCTAAAAATTAATTGAAAACACCCAAGAATCATATGGATTTTATCGGAATGGAATGGAATGGAGATACCTACCTCTATGGTGTGTGAAATCTATGAAAGCATCATATAAGAGAGATATTTTCCCTATATACCATTTTCACACCCTAAGATTCAAATAAACACAACCCACACATGAAACCTATCCATTAGGGTTTTTCCAACAGAGAAACCCCAAACACAAAACCAAGGAATCAAGATAAAGGAAATGGAATAGGATAAAAAGGAACTAAAACCCTAAAAAATCACCTTGTAACTTAAAAGTTTGAACCATTGAGGAGGAGGAGTCAGGGAGGAGTGAATGCAGATCTCACTTCATGCACCAAAAATAACCCAATAGTAGGGGGCCTATGTTTTGGTTAAAAATGAGAGAGGGAAAAAATTGTTTTTAAGATTTTAATAACCTTGGAAGATTGGATAGTTTGGCTGCATGGTTTACCAAGACTGTCGATAAACTATTCAAATAGAAACCAACCATACAATCAAATTGCACAGTTTCTTCTACTAGGGAAAAACTATGCAGTAGCTTTTGCCTAAGTGAGGGCAGACCATAGGACCCGACGACATAGTTTGACTGAATCTGTTCAAACCATGCAGTATCTTTTAGGCAATAGGAAAAACTATTGCATGGGTACCTATGCTAGGCTACATGGTTTCCACTAATCGTGTGTTGCCTGACAACAGGTTCAAAATTCTCCTAGTCTTCCTGAATTTCATAGATTTCTATCAGGACTCAGCCGGAACCTAGCAAAAAATTATCCAAGATCAATAAAATCAAAAAATAAAATAGTATCCAACTTCGGGGTGTGAAAGATATGAAAACCATTTCTTTTATTCTCTATGGGTTATTAATACCACCTTTTTGTTACATAACATTCCATTTGGTAGTTTTTATTCCACTTATTTCTTTCTTGTAGTTTATAGGATCATTATTATGCACAAATAATGATTCATCATAATTAGTGACTAGAAAACCACATCTTTTATATTCTCTAACCTATATTTTAATTTTAGACAATTGTTATATTCCATAATGTGTTCTTCCACTCGGCCTTCTAAAATTTGTTCCTATGGCAATAATCTTATACCTTGATCATGGAGTTTATTAATGTCTCTCTCACTCCCACTCTCTATTTTCGAGATGTTACCCCTACTAATAAATATGGAGTTTCTTCCAATAATTATATATTTTTATGATGAGTTTTATAGGCAATATCCCCTTCTTTCCATAGGGAATCCTATAATGGTATAGTTTGTGCCTCTGGGTGCCAGTTTGTTCCCTAAAGGGGCCTTAAAAATGATTCACTTACCTACACATGTAAGTATGCCAATGTGGGTTACTTTACACTCTAAAATTGGTATGAAATATCACTATCCACTTTATTTTGCACAATTTTTACTATTTTTTATGTTTTCTATAATGAATATCCCCCAAAAGGATAACAGAATACATTCATGTCTCAAAATTTATCTCACTATGTCTAATAGAGTGTGGTTCCTCCTTTTGCTTACAACATTCCATTATGATGTATAAGGAGGAGTGAGTTAGGATAGAATATCAAAAACATGTAAATCACCAATAAATACGTGATTAAGATATTATCTACCATAGTATACGAGGAGGTTCATAATCTTGTAATGAAGATAGTCCTCAACTTCATTATTTTGTTATTCCAATCCTTTATTGGAATATGACATATACTTCATTAAGTAGGAATATCCATATCTAAAAAAATCATTGCTAAAAATTATGGAATATGAGTATCCAAATCATCCTTAAAATATAAATTGTCCACACACATCTATAATGACAAATTCAAGAAGTTCTTTGGCTCATTCACTTTTTTCATTAAATGGTAATTTATTCATTTGTACTTGAAAACACCTGTGATAAAAACCAATTGGTTTAATTTAAAATGCGTCCAAAGTTCCTTCTTGGTGTAATTTGTTTTTTTTATTTAAATGAAAAGGTTAGAGATTTTTTATTTGTGTTTTGTATGATTCATACAAACTAGCTTTAGTGTCAATTTAAATTATTTGGTTCACATTATGAAACACTCAAACACCATTATTTAAATATGACTTAACATAAAATTTAGTTTCTTTCTAATAGAAGAAAAAATTATTTCAAAATTTTAAAATAAATCCATCTCATTCAATTTTTGTCATAGATATAATGTTTTTGGTGATGAAAGGAACAAAATAACAATCATTTAAAACCAAGGTCAATCCCATCGACAACATGAGGTGGCAATCCTAATAACTACAATTGTAATCCTAGCTCAATTGGTAACTTATTGATATACCTATCAATGAGAAATATTCCCCATACTACTCTGAATACATATGTGAGCACTACATGTTGAACTAATACCGAATTATTAGAAACAAATTAATTATACTTGATAAAAACTCACCTAAATATTCCCCTTGTTTCTTTTCTTTGGTGAAGTTTTCTACGAGTGTCCCTTCTTTTCACTTGTGAAATAGATAACATCCTATTACATTTCTTATACCTGGATCATTATCTTCTTAGAAGGGCTTTATTGAGAATATTTATACATAAAGATCTTCGATTGACCATTCCTTTTTTCACCATATGGATAAAAGGTTTTTGTGTGTGTTTAATATACTTGTTAACATAGTGAGGTAAAGTGATAATATCTATGGTATGATTCTAAATGTATTTCATATTAAAATTAACAATAAAAATAGAGAAGCACCAAGGGAGGGATGAAATAATGAGATCTGTGCAATGTTATCCATGTAGTTTAAACCCTATAAACTGTAGGTTATCAATATAACCAATGAGTTTAACTTTGTGTTGACTCGATGGTGTATATTATGCAATATTGATATGAAATAGAACCTTAGATATATGAAACTATTAATGTTTATCACTCTACAGAATAATATTATTGATTTATTAAAGCATGAAATCTATATCAATGTCTTCCTATGGATTTATGAGTTCATTGGACATGGTTGGAAACATTAAACGATGAATGTAAAATGCATCACTTTGGTTATTATCATAGAAAATGAAATCCTCATCACTCACATCCTTTACAAGAAAATAAAACATTTTGGATTCAAGAATATAAGAATTCTATTAATGGTACCATAATTCCCTTAGGCATCTTAACAATGCCTAGATGTTACAACAAGTTATGGGATTGGTTTTCTCCAAAATTGATCTCAGGGATAAGGTGGTTAACAATATTTACCTTATTATATAATATAAAAAGTGTATATGATTAACAACTGACTTGATAATAATTTATGTGAGACATAATAATCATTTTATATAATTTTTAAAGCCTTACACTATTTTATCAAGTCCCAACAACCCTCGCCATTAGACATCAAATTTCTAGTTTCTCGAACATTCTTGAGACAGGGATGCATATCACCCTTTCAGAACCCATGTTAGTGATACATGAATTACTCATAGGTATTTAGGTAGGTACGTATTTTCCAACTGTGAGCTTAAGACTCCTTGATGTGTTGTGTATAACCCCCAATCCATAAAACCATGCTTATATTTATTCAATACTAGCCATCAAGTTACATCGATTATAGTGAGGGATACTTCTATTGATGTAAATTAGGTAAGACAACCCAACACATTCATAAGAAATCCTCCATAAAAGTGTCCAAATGAGGGTCATCCAGACACTCTTTCTATGATCTAATTCCCAATCAAGTAATGAAAGGATTAATATGACTAAATATTGAGTTGAGGTATTTTATTTATTATGAGTAAAAAAAATATTTATTCTTTACATATAATGTTAATATAAATTTAATGTTAATTTTGGCAATTACATTGTTTTGATAATACATTTATTCACAACCCATTTATTTGAATTCTATATTTTTGTATTACTATTTTTATTAACGTGATCATGATCTTTCATCCATTAAATAAATCATGAATAAGATAAAAATAAAATAAATTAACAAATTACATGATCTTGAGATTTATATGATGATAAATTTATTGAGTGGAAAATTAAACAACCAATGACCATAGGGAAAAACTTATTATGCTAGAAGTTTCATGAATTAAAACATTCTTATTGTGGACATATGCATTTTTACAGATTATTACTTCTTTGGTTCAATGTTATAATGCCTTCATATGCTCCTTTTATTACATTATTTATAACTCTCATGTAGGTTTGGGGAACCCATTGATTGGTTGAGATAATTATGTAAAACAACCTTAGACACATACTTCCACATAATAAAGGAGGTGATATGACACAAATGGAATCATATTTAATTTAATTATAAATAATTGAAAACCCAGGCAACAAAATTATGCAAAATAAAACCAAAACAAACATAGGTTTGGTTAAATTTCATGACTAGACATGAAGATTCAATGATCAAACATTTATAACAACTATCTTGTGTTAATTTCAATTCATTCAAGGATAAGATAAAAATAACAAAAAATAATCTATTTAAAAATATGATTAATTAATTTATTCATTTTATATTATTTCATCCAACCATCATGAAATTTCTATCTAATTTTAAAATAAAATAATATTTTAAATTAATTTTAAAAAATAATGCATAGTTTTTTAGCTTAGAAGAAACTAAGTGAGTACATTTCTAAACTACTCATTATGGTTTTAACTATATACTATAGCCTCATGCAACATATTTCTAACATTAAATGAATTGTAATTTAATTTAATGTACTAAAAAATTAATTACACATGGAATACATGAACATTACATTGTTAGTATAATTTTATGTGTTGAATAATTAGTATAAAATGACGATAAATCAAATGTAGTTTCAAATATTATGTGAAATTAATTATAAATTTAATATAACAAAAAACCTAATGATCATAATTTATTTTCAATTAAATGACCAAAAAAACATAGGTTGATGAGGTTTAATATAAAAATTAATAAAAATTAATATTTACATGTAAATAGGTTAAGGTAAAACATATGAAAGCTAGTGACATGGTTTATACATAGCTTCAATGGATATTCAGAGTACACTACTAGGGACAAAATTATACTTCTTATTGATGAATATGAATTACATGGTGTTCATAATGGATGAAAATTTTGTAATTAATGTTACATTGATGATATCTAGTATGTGGAACTTATTAAATACACGTGGAATATTAATTTCATGGCATAGATTGACACCAAGTCTCCAGAATTGAAAAAAGGAAGGCCACATAGCAAGTTGTAAATTTATATAACATGTAGTCTGGTAAATTTGTGTTCCACTATAGCTATTCAATAACTGGTTTATTTAAATTAGGTAACATGTAATCATAAAATAATGACCCAAAGTCTATTGAGGTGTGTTAGTGTAATTAATATGGATACATAACATTTGATAGAAGAGTACACATCGTGTAACCTTCTATTATCTTGCCAAAAATATTGTCAACTCTTGTTTGGTACATCATATGTGTTATTAACGAATTATTAACTGATATGGTTATATAAGTTAGAAAAATATAGGAGTAATAAGATATTTTTTATAACATATCAATAATATATTAAAATATGAAATAAAAATCAACTTTTAAAAACATAATGGGTAGAGAATAAAAGTAATTTTAAATTTTAGATTGTGCACTCTAATACCATATTTTAGTTTCGAGAAGAGTGAAAGCTCTTTTTAATGCCTACCATGACTAAAAAATTATCGAATATGACGAATCATTTTCATATTTTATAGGACCTATCCCTCATACAAATTGATAATTTTCCAAAAATACTAACAAGGAATGTTTCGAAAAACAAGAGAATATTTTTTCATGATAAATTTATAATTAATTTAAATTGACCTTAAGAAACAATACCTCTATCTTGAGATATTTCTTTGATGTAGATAGTTATTATCCAAAACCATTTTCAGTACACCATCATTTATTTTTTATAATCCAAGTGTATAATCACTCTAGTAGGGATCCATACATTCTCTTTAATCTCAAAATGATGTTGATGGATTTTTGTGTGCTAGCGCAACAAATCTATTCATATTACTATTTTTGTCTTGATCACTGAAATGATTCCTTTGGGATTAAATAATTTTCTTTAAATCTATTTTTTGAGATTATAGAAGATTAATTATAATCTCTATATAATTATTAAATCTTGGGAGTGGACGATCTAGTTTTCTTGTTTAAAAAAATTATCAATTTTGAAATATATCTACACAATAATACTAATTGTGTATTTACTGAGATAGGGTTAGGGAAAAAATATTATCTAATTTCATAATGGTAATTAAATAATATATTAAACCTTATATTACCCCATTCCATGTAATAAAAATAAGAATAATATTTCTAATTGCATGTGCTAACTAACACAATGACACCTATTATTTTACCAACTTCCAAATTAATATTTATTGTCCTGAAAAATATTAGTCTATTAGTCATTCGTGGTATTTATAAAATTATTAAATGAATATTTATTATATATCCAAATAATTAAATAATTACCTTGATAAAAAATATTTTTTCCTCAAAAAATGAGATGAATCTGAAAAATATTTTCTTATCATTGAAACATGAAAAACGTTTTGTACCTAGGGTAAACTTAGAGGAAAATACACAAAGTAGGAAAATTATTTAATTTCACTAGGATTTCATATGGACCATTGAATTAGGTACTAAAATTACCCTTTTTACCAAAACTCATAACCCCCTTCCATGGAGATACATTAAGAAAACATTGATCCCCTACTTCGAAAGATAACATGTCCTCTATTTATACACCCAACATTTCTGCTTTCTCTGAGCCATCCTAATATACTATTGAAACATCTTCAACTTCTTATCCATTTCCTCTAGAAACTCTGGTCCCATCAACTTTCTTTATTCCACTTAATCCTAAATTTATGGATCCTCCCACCACTTTCTATATAATTCCTCAAAAGGTGACATATATATATTTGAATTAAATATGTTATTATAATAAAACTCAACCAATGAATGTTAATGTTTCCTACTTCTTAAAAATACATTAAATAAGAATAAATTACATCTTCCAAGGTTTGAATCATTCATCCATACTATGCATCACATTGAGGATGATAAGTTGTATTGAAATTTTACTCAGTTCACAAATACTACAAAAGTTATTTTCAAAAATTGAAAGTCAATATTGGATAATAATTATATACAATGGGGAGAGGAAATCCATGTAACTAGACTATGTACTTGAGGTATAGTTATGAAAGTTGATCTAAATACACAGTATCTTGATTGGGAATGAAATGTGTATATTTTGTTAGTTGATTAACAATAACTGAAAAAACATTATTACCTCAAGATTTATTTGTTAATGGCAATATTAAGTCCCTAGATATATTTTCTTATTTTCACACTCACACTAAAAAATGATGAATCATCCCTTTTGGAAATTATCATTATGATTTAACCAGTTTAGATGTAAAAACGTTTATAGTAAAGATAAAAATATCTATTTTCATTCCATCCCACTAGTAACACTCCTAAACATGTATAGAAATCTATGTACTACTAGGATGAGTGGAAAATAGGGATCTATGCACTTCGAAAAAAATTATCTCTACAATTTTTAATTAGAAGTCACACAAAATCTCTTTCCAAATATGAAAACACATTCTTTGCGAACATAATATTCCAAAAACATAACCTTATTAACAAATTATACCCTTTCTGATAACCCATAGTCTTCCATATGAGCTTTCTTAATTCTTTATGATAGATATTATTTTACTGACATTTAAATAAATAGAGGGGGGTCCAACTTCCAACACTTCTATTCCCAAATTCATCAAATCATTAACAAAAATGGTCATGTTCCAAATATAACATAGTTATTGCAACATTTTTTTATGACTTACAGAATCATCAATTTTTTTTATTTTCTAGGATGATAATGAATCATGCAGTCAGAATCCTTAAACATTTCCATCCATCTTCTCTATCATATTTTCAACTCATTATGAGTGAATATGTACTTAAAAATTTTGTCATTAGTATATATTTCATAGTCGACTCCATAAAAATGATGCCTCTAAATCATTAAAGTAAGAAAACATAGTAGCTTATTCTATATCATGTGTAAGATAATTTAACTAAGGAGATCTTAGTTGACATGAAGCATAAAATAATTTCTAATCATTCTGCACTCATAAAAAAACACGTCCATTTCGAGAAGCGTCACTATAGATTAAAAAGTAACCAGTTCTAGAAGGAAATGCCAACTATGTTTTATTCACCAATTTTGTTTTTAGTTCTAGAAAAAATATTCACACTCGTTTTTGAGAATGAATGTAATGCCAATTCATGTTAACTTAGTCAGTGGGATTGAAATCGAGATATTTTTTTATAAACACTTGTTGTAACCTACTAAACCAAAAAAATATGAATATATATGAAATATATATGTCTTGATCAATCTTAGGAAACTTTAGTCTTATAAGGGTATAAAATTATTCCAAATTTCGAAATAATATATCAATGTAAAAAATATTTATACTAAAACTCATACTTACTAAATTTTACATATAGTTTATTTTATTTTAAGGGGTTCAAACCAATGTTTTGTTTTTTATAACCCTCACATAATTTAGAATATAAAAATATTTCATCAATAAACACAACCAGAAACATATCCAAATATTCATTAAAGACTCTATTTATAATATTTATAAACATATCTTGTTAATTTTAGAACCTAAAGGGAATAACTAGAAACTAATAACACCAATATCTTGTCTGAAATGTCATCCTTGGGATATCTTACTTTTTTATATTAAACAGATGGTGCCCCAACCTGAGGTCATTCATCGAAAAATACTATGGTCCTTAGATATGATCTAAAAAATAATCTATTTGATGAAAATGGTACTTTTTATTAACAATTATGTTATGCATGGGTCTATAAACAATGAAAAGCCTTATAGAACCATTTTTTATTTTAAGAAACATAAAAGGGGAACCCCAAGGTGAAGCACTTGGTCAAATGAATCCTCTATCTAGAGACTCCTTTAATATATTTTCCAATTATAAAAGTTCTACTTGAGACATTAGATAAGGGATTTTTAAATTGGATTCGCATTAAACACTGTTTCAATACTAAATTAAACCTCCATATAAGTAATAACACCAAGTAAGTCACCCATAAATGAGTGAATATATTCTTTCACTATTGGGATATCACCTATCTGAATAATTTCAGTCTTCTCAAAAATATGTTTAAAGTAACACTCACTTCCATTTCAATAAATTTCTCATATTCATGATATGTTATCAAAGGTATAGAATCATGGAACAAAACATTCTTGGATATGTGATATATCTTAGCATGATAAATATAAAACCAATCTATACTAAAAATAAAAAAAAATTACCCGGGTATCTTCACAAAGAATTATAGGGAACACCAAATCACTAACAATAAATAGAAATATTACCATAAATATTTGATCGGTTGATACTTCCACTCCGAGTTTTCATAAATCTATATCTTAGTTTTATGAGGTGACACTCCCAATTAAGATGGGAATTTCATAGAATTAAAATAATATAAAGAACCATAATCAAAATGGTTATTGGAATAATTAAAATAAACTACTAACATGCTATTCACCACTTCATTAGATAGACTTACATTAACTATAGTAGTTACAAAAGATTTTCCCACACCTTTGGTCTTTCAATAATGATGATTTAGTTCTTGAGTAACTACCTTTGGAAACATGTTATCTTAATAAACCAACTCATTAAAAAAGAAACATCTCACTGAGGGATAGCTTTTATTTATCCAAATATTTGATTGTTTAGGACATTTTCCATAAATTCACGTCCCCAATGACTAAAAATTCCACATTTGTAACAATTTTTAAAATTTACTAGACATTCCCATGATAATTTTTACCACAGTTATCACAAGATGAGAACATAAAATTTTGACCTCTATATTTACTTGATGTATTAATCCCCTATGTCTGCTATCAAGAGCACTATTTCTCATTGTTTTCATGAAATACATTATCATCATGGAACTCCATTTCTATTTTCTCATCCCAGGAATTATGTTTTTGATAAATTTTAAATTCTTGGGAATATGATTCCCTTTGAAATATTTGTTTGGTATATAAGTAAAACCCATTAATATTACCATCAAGAACATATATAAATTATGATAAATACCATCTAATTCATAAAAACGTTTCTTTAGATGCAACTATATGATCTTCATGATTTTTCCTCAATTCAATGATTTTTTATCCAGACTGAATTGAACAAACATAGGGAAATATTTCTATAGGTAGGGATTCTTAAATGTTTTCCATTCCATGGAATAAATCCCATATGTATATTTTTAAGTCATAAAACATACTTCCATCAATCACCTTTATGTTCAAAATTAAAAATGTAAAGGTTTACATTTTGAAATTCTAAACACTCCATGACTTCAATTATCATTCCCATGGTATTCATCCATACTTTAGCTACCACTAGGTTGGAGTATTCATTAAATAATGGAGGTTTTTGTATCATAAAATTCTCTACTATTATCATATTTTTCTATGACAGATCAATATTCTCTCAAGTTTGGATTCCACTACCATTTATTGCCTGTGTATACTAATCCATTGCAACAAGAAACTACTTAGATTCAATTTAAACCATTTTGAGCTGTTGAGTTGGAATATTGTATTCCCTTTGTTGCCATTATATTACATCCTCCCTATTTCCTTAATGAAAAACTATTCCAAAGAAACATATTTTAGATGAATCAACATGGTAATATTTAAATTTTATATCATTTCAACATATTCCTTAGGATAAATATTTTAAGGTTATTCAAAAATCCTTATTCTATTCCCTAAATTTACCGAAACAATTCTCTAATACAAACTATTAGGACCCCAACAAAAGAATTATATATTCTATGGTCATTAAACTAGAATTAAAATTCATTCATTACTGAAGATATTTTAGGTTTAGAGTTTTAGAGAGTTAGTACATGATTCTTATATAACAACCCCATATATTATAAAGTTAAAACTCCAAATCAAAATCCATTTTTTCCACAAAATAAAGCTTTTAAAAAGAATCATGTTTCCTTTTCATGACATATCGTAAAAAATTGATATTTACCTCATCATTGTCTCTACCCATACTTCAATACCAGTTTAATAAATTTTAAAACATGGGATGAATACAAAAAATATCAACAAGGGACATAAAAAGAATATATGCATTTTTCTAATAAAAAACATGAAAATACTTAATAAAATTTTCTAAAAAAGAACAATGTTTTTCAAAAAATAACGTAATTCATCATTGAAAAATATCATCATATTACCTTTTTAAATATATCAATTTACATGAAAACTTATTATAAATTATAGAAAAGTAATGTAGCTTCCTTCAGACATAATCTTCTTAAAACACTTACCAAACCCCTAAAATTGAAAAAATCATATGGGTAAAACCTTCATAAATGATTTATAAGGAAAGAATCATGATTGGATCCTTTGAAAAACCCTTTTAATCCCATATGAAAACACTTTTGTATATCAAAATACCAATTCCTATTACAAAAATATTTTTAATACAAAAATAACTTAAAAATGGGGAAAAAATTATTTTTGAAGAAAAATTGTCATATTGTAATAGAAAGCTGACTTCAAATAATTGTTATGGTGATGGGAAATTTAATTGTCTGTGTATGTGTTAAAATACTATATTATTTTTTTCTTATATTAATAAAGTAAAAAATTCTATAAAAAGATTCTTTTTTGAAAACATTTACTATAATGAAAAATAAAATCCATTTTATATATATTTTGTACCCATATAAATACATTCATAACATAATTTAAAAAAACATGTACATAGAATATATTTTTTTTGAACAAAATAATTATAAAATTTAAAATTATTTTTTAAGTTAATTTTTACCTTACCATTAGTCCAAATAATATTATATATTTTTCGTCTTGGTGGTGGTAGTCTATGGGCACACACACACACAATATTATTATTATTTAATGAATGGAAATTTATAGAATATAAATGATATATTATATTCTTATGAATGATAAATATGTAATTATAATAATATATATACATTAATTCCATCATTATAACCATATGTGAGATAAGTTGATTGAAAATTACTTATATCTGTTCGTGAGGTGGTAGTTTGTCGTACACACAAATGATGGTTTCGTTTACAATTTTATAGAAAGGTATATGGATTTAGGTTTTTTTCATTAATATAAAAGAACTATGTTTGTAAAACATAATGGTTTTAATTTTTCATCATGGTTAAATAATATTTCAAGGAGGTGGAATAAGAAATTAAAAAAACTCCCTGTTAAAAATTATACCTCTAATTCAGACAATCTCTTAAAGTTTACACTAACAGATTTTATGGGTTGTCTTTAAAAAAAATCACATATTATGTGAGGAGATATGTAGGAAAGGGATTTGGGAAGGTATTCGATGAAAGAGTTTTTTTAAAATATGATGAAATGAGAATAAAACCTTCCATTTTATAGGAGATATAATGAGACTCTTGAAATTATATAAAATATTAAATTAATAAAAATTAATTTTGATTTAAAAAAAGATAGAAATTTAAAATGTTATAATATAAAACTATTATGATTTTGAATACTCTAGTAGTATAAAATATGGACAATTTTGGATCATATATTTACCTTTATCTTTTTAAAACCCCCCATTAACACTTTTCACACTTACCATTATTACATGGGTTTTTAATCCTTGAGGGTCATGATTGTTATCATAAAAGAAAAAATAGACCATAAATAGACTGTAGTTGAAATTATAAACCATTTAATAATCAATTTGAAAATATACGATCTTTATGAAGTTTATATCATTTAATAAAATATTATTTTTATAAAATAACGTTGAGGTTAATTTTAAATTTTTTCATTTAATTTGACTTTTATAACAGCAAAAAAACAAAATAATTTAAACTAAAAATCTTTTATAAAAATCTTAAAATTTTATAATTATCAATAAAATTAATCGATCACATAAATTATTTTAAATTATATTAATTTTAATATTTTTAATACCAATTATTTTATTTTTCCATTAATTGAATAATTTCTATGCCAACGTTGTGTATGAATTTAAGAAAATTAATTATTTATTAAAAATTTAAAATAAATTAACATGTTGAAGTAAAATATTATATATTTTAAAATTCTATTTATAACTACATATGTAAATTTTTTATCCATATCTTAGAAATATATTTGTTTTAAAAAAGAGCATCACACTTTTCATTTTTTTATATAAAATATTATAATGTTTATAATCACATCCAAATAAAAAAGGCCATATATTATAAATTTTTATGATTATTAAATATATATACTCATATAATTAAATTAATTCAAGTTTCAGGGTCATTCAATAGTCTCTGTTATTATATTTTTTACATTAATTACATGATTTACCCTTCAATTTGGTAATTAATGTTACTTGGGTTACTATTCATTTAAACAAAAGGCAATGATTTACTATATTTGGACCCACTGATTCAAAATATTGAATATATTTTTCTATATTCAACTCATATAAGTGGAAGAATTTAATTTAATTTTATTCCAAGAGAATTTTATGAAAATAGTTTTTTTTTACAAAAAATTCCAATTTTAATTTGAAAATGTTTTTATAATAAGTTCACGTATAAAATTAATTTTAAAACATAATTGTATTAATATTAATAAAAAGGAACTAATTAAATTTTATGACTCATAAAAAATATAATATTACTTTGTAATTAATTGAAAATAAATACAATTTTGAATAAAAAATAGTATTTCCCACTATTCACTAAAAAATCAATCTTTTTAGAAAATTATAAAAAAATTATTTTAATATAATTTTTAAATATTAATTTCAGAAATAATAATAATTTATCAAAATTTAGATACATTAATTTGAAAATTAAACTTCTAAATAAAACCTTATAATCCGTAATTTACTAAATCTATTTACTTTCTGATTTCAAAATTAATTGATATTTTTATGAGGAATATAACTATCTAGATCATGAAGGAAATAAAAAAATTTATTTTTTGTATCATTTACTAGATTTTTACTATTTGACCCAAATTATCATTCCTTAAACCTACCCATATAGAATAGGTTAAAACTACTAAATATATTGAATTTTGGATGAAATTCAAACAAACATACATTTTTAATAAAAACTAAAACCATTTCATGCCTTATCCTGGTCAAAGGTTTTACTACCTTTCCATCATAATGCTTCTAATACCTGAGAAGAACCTTCATGAACCCCCCATGAACTATCTCTATCATAAAATCTTATTGCATGAACCAAATTGTAGGTATCCCACTTTCTATAATAATGTCAATATGACATGTAAATTGGCTCTACAACTATAAACCATACTAACATTTGTATTTCAGCACAAATTATTTCCATATATTCTATAATGATACTCCACTTTTAGTGGAATTCATTAGTTACCAATTTTATGATGTTACCCGTCTTTAGTTTATGTTACTATTCTACCCTAGACCATCTCACACTCGACATCCCGTCCATGTATCACTCAACTATTCAAATCAGAATCCACAATCTCAAAATTGGGATCATATCTATATTATGAAGTCCCACTTCAGCACCAACCATTATACATATACAATAGTGATGATGTTCAATAGCCCCTATCACCTTAATGTAATAATTCTTAAGACACCTATCTTGCCACACCACCCAAACATTATCAAATATCTTGTGGAAATTAGTCACTAAACATATTAATTGACCATCGATCCTCATCAAAAAATACACATCTTCGTTTTTTACATTATATCAGATAGATTATTGCATCTTAGAATTGTCCTCAAAACCATTAACACCTCAGGGTTGGATCTTTCAACACATCACCCTCTAAATTTACTGAAAAATACTCAAAATGAGATCTATTGTAACGCCTCGACCCCAATTACCCTGAGTCGGTGCATTATTACTTAACATTGGCATGATCACAAAAGATCAAGTCTCAAAAGACAAATTAGTTTTGTAGTCTTGGAAACACAAGATATATTCATAAGTCTTATATTACATCATAAAGTAAAAAAAAACTACAACAACATATTATCTTCATATCCCCTCACACTACTGCTGCAGGTCATTCATAAATTACTTCTTCACATCCTAAGAAAAATAAAACATTGAAAGGGGTGAGCTTAGATGCTCAGTAAGTATAACAATATAGAAGAAACTTTCATAAATAACCATAAAAATTTAAGTAAATGTATAACTAAAACAAAAGCCTTTTAAACGTGAACATAAGCATAATATGGAAAAGATAAAATGATGTAATTCCATTTACTTATTCACATGGATATTCTACTAGTTGAATAACCACATGCAATATCAATAACAACTTTCATAATGATGGAATGCGTAATTCTAGACTATCATTACCAAATAGTCAAGGCATTGTGCCAAGACTACAAATAAAATTTTTTCAAGGCCTTGTTCCAAGACACTAGTTTATCTCATGATACCCACCGATGCATCGAGGAGCTATAGCGGGCTCCACTCATCACTTATTTAGTCCAATGCATTCCTCATATGAACAAGTTTAAACATAACATAAACATTCGTATTAAAACTAGCATATGACATGTCAATACTTTCTTCATAAACTATGAATCATAAAAAAATAACACATCCACAGTCAAACATATCACAAAACCTTCAATACTATATGAAAGTTTTGTGTCATAATAAATATACTTCAAATAATCTTAAAATCCATCAATGGATGTTGACATAGACGAAATCAAAACTATTTGAGAGAAATATCTCTTTTTTTAAAATCATTTAAAATCCACATAATTATAAAATTAAACATTTAATTTAAAAATATTCTTATAAACTTGTAAGGGAAGCTTCGGCGATTTTATAATAGTGGAAAATAGTCGCACCCACCGTAAAAGTTAAAAAAGGCATTCTTACCATAACTTTGTCGAAAAGGTTAAAAAGTACCTTGTTTGGAAAACGATGGAAATATTCCTTTATAAACATCTTATGAAAAGAAAAAAAGGGTATAAATGACTTTAACCTGTAGTAATAATAATTTGAAATACATTTTTAAGAAACATGGACGTGGAAGATAAAGAGGTCCTAGTTGATAATTACATATAAACAACCATGGATAATGACGAGATTGTGAAATAAACCGTTACCTTTTAATTTTCCTTGGCTGAGGGTAGGTTAAACTTCTGTATAATGGTGAAATAATTGTTATTAAATTATATAAGAATAATATACATTAATATGATATCATATATGATCTTTTTTACATTTCTTTGTTAATAATATCTTAGTATTTTCGCAGTTTCGGGTGTTAATGTACTTGTTTTCTTTTATATTTTTTGTTACATAAGCCATGATTTTTATGGATAGGTTTTATCTAATTCATATCCATAATGATTTCAAGTCCATGAAAATTATTTTAATCATCAAATGAGAATTATACTTTAATGTATACGATGGAGAATGAATCTCATCACGTTCATGGAGACGGTAGTCCGTACGTACACACGAGCGACAATATCATTCTTTTGATATTAAAATAATATATAATTGGATGGTATATCACACATACAGAATTATTACCATGTTATATTCAATATTTACATGAATTATACATCATTATTATACCCATCTAAATAATAATATATTGAAGAACAATTACAACACGGCGTGGAGACAGTAGGCCGTACGTACGCATGTATGGTGACATGTCATTCAAGGGATGGATAAAATAGTGAATTTGGATCTTCAAAATTTATAATAACATCACAATATATAAAAGATACTGGAGTTATTATTTTATAATTTAAATAAAAAGGAAAGAAGAAGTTGAAGAAGAAAATAACTTGAAAGAGGGTAGTGAAATCATTACCACTTCTTCAGGTTCTTCCTTTTTATTTGATCAAAAGGGCTCCATAGGTTTGCTTTCTGATAAGTCTAAGGCCTCTAGGTTGAAGTGAGGGATGTTGGGAGGATATTTGAACAGATTTTGGCCAATCCAAAAGGCTTTGAAGGTGTGAATTTGAGAGAAGCGGGAGTGCCCTTTTATAAGAGGGGTGAGGGGAACATTTGGAAATGCTAGAAATATTATTTTATAATAAATTCATATTCAGTTTCTAATGGCTCCAAAGTGGATTATTTAAAAGTTAAGGTGGGGATGGGTCTAATTAATTTCAACCAATAGATTTTAGATTGTTTTGTGTCACTATATTAACCTCATCATTTATATTTAATTCTTAGTTAAATAGTTTGACATTTACCATGTCCATATGTATTTTTATATTATATAGTTAGTAAACATACTATATACCTCAAAGACACCCCAAGTGGTATATTAATGATACAACGATCATTATATAAGTCATTTTTCTGAACCTTATATTTTTAGGAATATAATATCAATTAATAATATAATATTTGTTTTAAAAAACATTTTTATGTCAATTTTGACACTATTGAGTATTTTGTTTTTGATAATTTCATAACAGCATTTTTACTTCGAAAAAAAATTACATAACCAATCCAAATATGTCACAGTAACCTAGAAAATTAATGGAATTTATGAAAAGTCTCAAATTACATTTATTTTGATATTTATAATATCACTTATTTTAATATTTCATTAATTAGGTAATTACTGCATCACCATTGTGTCATAAATAAATTAAATTATTTAATGTCTAAAAATTCAAAATAAAATACCATTATATATGAAATATTTTTAGCTTTATAATGAATATTTATAAACTAATTTATCTTATGTATAACCCTATATTTAAATTTTTTTAGTTGTTAAACATTGATTTTATCTCTTTTAACTCTTCTTTGAATTAAATAATAATAAATGTCCTAATATAATCCAAGTGGACCAAAATGAAAATATTTTATTCCTATGGTTGTTTTTGGTCGAGATACACTTGTCCAATAGAATTAGGACATGTGTTAGGGTAATATTAATATCATTTTTACCCTTAATTACCCTATTTACTTTTAAACATGTTAAATAAAAGTAAAAGTTACTATTCACTAAAAATTATTTTTATCCTATTAAACAACAATTTACTCCTTGATATTAACCCCATCTATCAAGTTTTTGAAATTCCACTCACAGTAGCGGTAACATTATGTTTTATGTGAATTTTAAAATTTTCCTAGGATGTGGGTAAAAGACGGTGAATATTTTGACCTTAATTAAATTGAAATAAAATAAATAATTATTTAAATAAAAATTCGGCTACAAACTATAACTAAGTGTTTTTCACTATTCATAAAAAATTAAAAGTTTTCAAAAAAATACCAAAAATATAACCTAAGTAAATTTCGATATTCTGAATCCAAAAATGAAGTCCATTTTGAAAGGTAAAATTTATAAAATTTCAAAACATGGGTATTACTATTCATAACGGCTAGTTTGATTGGTTATGGTGTGTATAAGAACTCGAAGTTGCATACAGCACACGCTACTGTATTATTCAAAGATAAGTGTACCGTGGAAGCTTGGGGTGTTACATTCTCCCCTACTTCAAATAATTTCGTCCTCGAAATTTCTAGAATCCTACTCCATGAAATGACTCGGGTGGTTCTTCATCATAAGTTCCTCAGGTTCCCACGTTGCCTCTTCCATCTTATGGTTTCTCCATAAAAATTTTACCAGACGAGTCATCCAGTTTCTCATCCCTTGTTATCTTGTATCAATAATCCTGACAGGCTCTTCACAAGAAGACAAATCAGCTTCTAGTTCTAATTCCTCATAAGGGAGTACATGTGTTGGGTAATGCTTGTATTTTCTCAACATTGATACGTGGAACACATCGTGAACTTTTGAGAGACTTGGCGGCATTGCCAAACAGTAAGATACAACCCCAATTCGTTCTAGAATTTTTAAAGGTATGATGTACTTGGGACTCAATTTACCCTTTTTACTAAAACGTATAACTCGCTTCCATGGAGATACCTTCAAGAAAACATGATCTTCTACCTAAAATTAAAAATCCTTTGGTTATCAGCATAGCTCTTCTTCCTACTTTGAGCTGCTTTGATGTGGTTTTGGATTACCTTTACCTTTTCCATCGTTTCCTCCACCAGTTCTGGGTCTACAAGTTTTCTTTCACCATCGTCATATCAACAGGTTGTGTGAGACATCTCGTTCTGTATAACGCTTCATATGATGCCATCCAAATTCTGGAATGGAAGCTATTGTTATAGGAAAATTCTACCAGAGGTAAATATTGATCCCACATACCCTAAAAGTCAAGGGAGCATGATCTCAACATGTCTTCTAAGGTTTGAATAGTCCATTCTGATTGTCCATCTGTTTGAGGGTGGTAGGAAGTGCTCAAACGAAGTTCAGAATACAGGTCTTTCTGACAACTTTTCCAAAATATTGATGTGAAACATGTATCACGATCCTAGAAAATTGATAGGGGTACTCCCTAAAGCCTCCCAAATTCATTAATATATAGTCTTGCTAGACGCTCAAGTGGTAAATCAACCCTTATAGCAAGAAAATGTGCTGACTTGGTAAGACGATCAACAATGACCCATATTTCATCATTCCTTATATGAGTCTTTGGTAGTCCCATAACAAATTCCACCGTGATATTATCCTATTTCCATTCAGGAATGGGAAGAGGTTTCAATACTCCACTTACCTTCCAGATTTCACTTGTTAACAAACCATACATCTTGACACTAAATCAGAAATCTCTCTCTTCATGTTGTCCCACAAAAAATGATCCTTCAAATCTCCATACATTTTGGTGCTTTTGTTTTGTATAGAGAAATTGTAACTATGAGCATCATCCAACAATTCTTTTTTTAGAGCAGGTATATCGGGAATACAAAGTCTCTTCCCAAATTTCAAAATTCCATCTTCATACACAAAGTCATTAAATCTCCCATCATTCACAGCTTTAATATTCTTTTGAAATTCTTCATCATCAGTCTAAGAACTCTTTATCATTTCTTGAAAATATGGTTTGGCAACCAGTTGAAAAAGTATTGATGTTTCACCTTCCATGGTTATTCCCATATCCAACATTACTAAATCCATGAAAATAGGATCCCTCTCAACTCTCATCTTGTTCAAAACTCCATGATCCTTTCTACTCAAAGCATATTCCACCGTATTTGTCTTCCCTAGGTGGTAGTGTATCGTGAAATCATAATCCTTGAGTAGTTCAAGCCATATCCTTTGCCTCATGTTGAGATCTTTCTGTGAGAAAATATACATCAAACTCTTGTGATCAGTATAATTCTCACATTTTTCACCATAGAGATAATGTCTCCATATTTTCAAAGAAAATATTACAGCAGCTAACTCAAGATCATGAGTAGGATAGTTTTTCTCATTAATTTTCAGCTGTCGTGATGCATAAGAAATAAATTTATCATTTTGCATAAGGACACAACCATGTCCTTTCTTCGATGAATCACTATAAATAACAAACCCATCATTCCACGATGGTAGAGTCAATATAGGAGCATTAAATAATATTATCTTCAGTTATTCAAAACATTATTCACACTCTTTTGTCCAAAAAAATTTAACCCCTTTACGTGTGAGCTTCGTTAATGGGTTAGCCAATCGGGAAAAATTCTGGAAGAAACGCCGATAATAACCTGCTAAACCAATAAAACTGTGTACCTCAGTTATACTCGTCGGTGATGGACATTCTTGGATTTCCTTGATCTTAGAAGGATCAACAGAGATTCTATCCTTAGAGATAAAATGGCCAAGAAAAAAGATCTCTTGATGCCAGAATTCACACTTGCTAAACTTCCCATATAATTCATGTCTTCTAAGAGTCTTCAAGATAATGTGCAATTGATTTTCATGGTCTTATTAGATTTTAGAATATACCAAGATTTCATCAATAAATACAACTACAAAATCATCGAGATATTCATTGAAAACTCTGTTCATTAGATCCATGAAAACAGATGGTGCATTAGTCATCCCCAAAGGCATTACTGTAAACTCGTAATGCCCGTACCTAGTTCGAAATTCTATTTTTGGAATGTCTTCCTTCTTCACACACAACTGATGGTATCCAGATCGATGGTCAATCTTTGAAAATTATTCAGCTCCATGTAGTTGGTCAAATAAATCATCAATGCGAGGTAGGGGATACATGTTCTTTATTGTTATAGCATTGATCTCCCTGTAGTCGATGCATAACCTCATAGATCCATCTTTCTTCTTAATAAAAAGTACAAGGGCTCCCCATGGATAAAAACTTGGGAGAATAAATCCCTTATTACTCAATTCCTCTAGTTGTTTCTTTAGTTCAACAAATTCCACAATGGCCATTCTATAAGGGGTCTTCAATATGGGCCTTGAACCATGAATTAAATCAATGGAAAACTCAATTTATCATTCTAGAGGATGTCCAGGTAAATCTTCCAGAAAAACATCTACATATTATTTCACAATAGTTACATCCTATATTTGAAAATTCCTTTCCTCACCCAAAGTTATTTCATTCTCTTCCTCCCCAATAACTGAGTTTATTTAAGCTATTTGGTGTGGATATAGATAAGAATCAAGTGGTGTCGATTCTGCTCTAAAGATAAGGTGTTCTTTATCATCATCATCAAAAATCATAACCCCCTTCTTCTTACAATAAATACTCACATCATGGTTGTAAATCGAATCTATACCAAGTAATATATCAAATTCAATCATGGGTATGACAATCAGATCAGCAGATAAAGATCATTTATATGCTCTAATGGGAATTGATCCACAGAACTTTGTAGTAATGATACTTCCCTTAGGAGTTTTAACGGAAAACTCCCTTGTTAAATCAAATTTAAAATATCTAATTTTCTTAGAAAACTGGGAAGATATAAAACAATGTGATGATCCAGAATCGAATAATGCATTTTCTAAACTTGAGGAAACCATTAAATTACCTGCCACCACGTCTTTCGGAGCTTCTACCTCAGCAGTAGTTATAGAATAATCTTGGCCTTGATCCCTAGTCCGTTTATGAGGTATGTTCCCCTTACGCTTAGGAAATTCATTTTCATAATGTCCCATCTCTCTACAGTTGTATCATTGAACATCGGTAGCTTCTTTCTTCCCCATACAATCATGAGCTTGGTGGCCTTTTTCACCACACTCGTAACAAAATCGCATTCCATTCAAGAAAGTAACAGGGTGTTTCTTCCTACATTTACTGCAGGATGGATATTAAACGTTTCCCTTCTTCCCCTTATTTACATTTCCAGAGAGATCAGAAGATCTCTTCTTCTCTTTCTTTTCTTTAAAGTTATAAGACTTAGAGAAATTTTTTTCTGTCTTGATAGCACATGAGACAATATCGTCATACAACGAGAAGGATTGTGACACTAATTCTCGACGAAGAAATGGTTTTAACCTATCAAAGAAAAGATCAATCTTACTTCTAGGGTTATGTATATAATATCCAGCATACCTTGAAAACCTTGTAATGTTAGCCACATACTTTGCGACATTCTCATCATCCTTTTGTCTCAGACTCAGAAATTGACTTTCCATATCTGCTTGATGGTCATGAGGAAATTATTTTTCAATGAAAATCTCTTTGAACTCCCTCCATTCCATATTTGATATTTCATCATCTTACATTGTGTTTTGAATCGATGACCACCATTGGTTAGCATCTCCAGTGAGGCAGTAAACTGCCATTATAACTTGTTCCCTTTCACTACTCCCCAAGGCATGGAATATTTTCTCTAATGAATTTATCCATTGCTCAGCTACTAAGGGATTTGTACTCCAATTAAATGTTGGTGGTTGTTTCCTCATGAAGCGATCTAACATTGATCCTTGACACTACAGATCAGTGTGCTCCATACAGGTAAGGTTATTATTCATTACCTGAGTGAGTTCTCTGAGTATGGTGATTAGCTGATCAGCACCAGTTGCGTCACCAAGTCCACTATAATTATCTTTTATAGGAGGGAAATCCCTACATGGAGTGCGTGCATTGATACGGTTTCCATTTCTTCCACTAAGCTTCATTTTTAAACAATGGCATACACTGGATTAGTTTATGAATCACAATACCTAAATCCAAACTTATAAAACAGTTTACATAAATTTAACTGTTTGTGGATATAATCCATAATAATAAAAATGTTTTCTCTGAGGAAATATATACTCATAAACCCTTCATAATGACTTGTAAAGAAAATAAGAATTATCCTAATCATATACCCCGGGTGTGTCATAACCAAGAGTGAAACAAAGCCTGTTTTCATGAACCAGTTCCCATTCGAGTCTACCTCAAAGCGGAGTTTTTGGGTTTTACCGCTAGGTACATCTGTGCCAGATCTTCCTCTACCTGCTCATATCCAGATATAGTTGTATTGCTCAGAAAACTCAGAAAATCTCTAAAAAACCAAAATTATAGGATGTTCTTCAATACTAATCCTCAATGTCCATCTTAGGTATATGTTCTCTAATCAATGTTTATCTAAATATAGTTTCCAATGTTTTTACTAAACTTCCTCTGATACCAACTGTAATGCCCCAACCCCAGTTACCCAGAGTCGGTGCATTATTACATATCTTTGGAATGATCACAAAAGATCATTTCTCGAAACACCGATTAGTTTATTAGTCTTGGAAACACTGGATATATTCATAAGACTTACATTACATAATAACGTAAAAAAACTACAATGACATCTTGTCTTCAAATCCCCTCATACTACCCCTATAGGTCATTCAAAAATTACTTCATCACATCACGGAAAAAATAAAACATTGAAAGGTGTGATCTCAGATGTTCGGTAAGGATAACAATATAGCGGAAACTTTCATAAATAAGCATAAACATTTAAGTCAATGTATAACTAAAAGATACGCTTTTTAAACGTGAACTTTAGTATAATATGGAAAAGATAAAATTAAATATTTCCATTTACTTATTCACATAGATATTATACTAGTCGAATAACCAAATTCAATATCAATAACCACTTTCATAATGATGGAATGCATAATTCCAGACTATCATAACCACATAGTCAAGGCCTTGTGCCAAGACTAGAAATAAGATATTGTCAAGGCCTTATGCCAATACACTAGTTTGTCTCATGAGACCTACCAATGCATCGAAGATCTATAGCGGGATCCACCCATCACTTATTAAGTCCAATGCATTCCTCATATGAACAAGTTTAAAAATTACATAAACATTCATATTAAAACTAGAATAAAAAATGTCAATACTTTCTCCAAAAACCTTGAATTTTATAAAAATAACACATCCACATTCAAAAATATCACAAAAGATTCAATAGTATATGAATGTTTTGTATCATAATAAATCTACTTCAAATAATCTTAAAATCCATCAAAGGATGTTGACATAGATGAAATCAAAACTATTTGAGAGAAATATCTCTTTTTTTTTAATAATTTTAAATAAAAATAATTATAAAATAAAACATTTACTTTTAAAATATTCTTATAAGCTTGTAAGGGAAGCTTCGAGGATTTTATAATAGTGGAAAATAGCTGGACCTGCATTATAAGTTAAAAAAAGACATTCTTACCTTAATTTTGTTGAAAAGGTTAAAAAGGACCTTGTTTGGAAAACAACGAAAATATTCCTTTATAAACATCTTTTAAAAAGTCAACAAGGGTATAAATGAATCTATCCCATAGTAAGAATAATTTGAATTACATTTTTATGAAACATGGAGGTGGATGATAAAGAGGTCCCAGTTGATAATTACATATAAAAAACCTCGGATAATGAAGGGATTGTAAAATAAACACTTAACATGTAATTTTCCTTGGCTGAGGGTAGGTTAAACTCCTATATAATGGTGAAATAATTTTTATTAAATTATAAAAGAATCATATACATTAATATGATATCATATATGATCTTTTTAACATTTATTTGTTAATAATATCTCAGTATTATCGTTGTTTTAGGTGTTAACTTACTCATTTACTTTTATATGTTTTGTTACTTAAGACATGTTTGTTATGGATAGGTTGTATCTTATTCATATACATAATTATATCAAGTCCTTAAACATTATTTTTAATCATCAAATGAGAATTTTACTTGAATGGATACAATGGGGAATGAATCTCATCGCGTTCGTGGAGACGGTAGTCCGTACGTACGCATGAGCAACAATATCATTATTTTGATATAAAGATAATATATAATTGGATGGTATATTATATATACATAATAATTATCATGTTATATTTATTATTTATAGGAATTATACATCATTATTATACCCATCTAAATAATAATATATTGAATAACAATTACACCACGACGTGGAGACGGTAGGCCGTACGTACGCACGTATGGTGACATGTCTTTCAAGGGATGGATATAATAATGAATTTTGTTGTAACATATTTATAATAACATCATATTATTTCTAATATACTGGATTTATTATTTTATAATTTAAATTACAAGGAATGAAGAAGTTGAAGAAGAAAGGAACTTGAAAGAGGGTGGTGAAATCATTACTTCTTCTTCATATTCTTCCTTTTGATTTGATCAAAAGGGCTCCTTAGGATGGATTTATGATAAAAATAAGCCCTCTAGGTTGAATTTAGGGAAGTTGGGAGGATATTTGGGCAGATTTTGCCCGAGCCAAAAGGCTTTGAAGGTGTTAATTTGAGAGAAGGCAGAGTGCCCTTTTATAAGAGGGGTGAGGGGCACCTTTGGAAAAGCTAGAAATATTATCTTATAATAAATTCATATTTTGTTTCTAATGGCTCCAAAGTGGATTATTTAAAATTTAATGTGGGTATGGGTATAAATCCATTCAAACAATAGATTTTAGACCGGTTTGGGATACTAAATTAACCTTATCATTTATGTTTAACTCTTAGTTATATAGTTTGAGATTTACCATGTCTCTTTGTATTTTTATATTATATAGTTAATAAAATTACTATATACCTATAAGAGACCCCCAAGTCGTACATTAATGATAAACCTATCATTATATAAGCCCTTTGGCCGAACCTTAGTTTTTTAGGAATAGAATATCAATTAATAATATAATATTTGTTTTAAAAACTCTTGTATGTCAATTTTGACACTGTTGGGTATTTTGTTTTTGATAATTTCATAACAGCATTATTACTTCGAAAAAAATTATATAACCAATCCTAATATGTTATATTAACCTTGAAAATTATTGGGATTCATAAAAAGTCTAAAATTACATCAATTTTGATATTTATAATATCAATTATTTTAATATTTCATTAATTAGGTAATTACAGCATCACCATTGTGTCATAAATAAATTAAATTATTTAATGCCTAAAAATTATAAATAAAATATAATTATATAGGAAATATTTTTATATTTCTATTGAATATTTATAATCTAATTTGTCTTATGTATAACCTTATATTAAAAATGTTTGAGTTATTAAACTTTGATTTTATCTCTTTTAACTCTTCTTTGAATTAAATAATAATAAATGTCCTAATCTAATCCAAGTTGACCAAAATGATAATATTTTATTACTAAGGTTGTTTTTGGTTGAGATACAATTGTCCAATAGAATTAGGACATGTTTTAGGGTAATATTAATACCATTTTTACCCTTAATTACCCTATTTAGTTTTAAACGTGGTAAATAAAAGTAAAAAGTTACTATTAACTAAAAATTATTTTTATCCTATTGAACAACATTTTACTTCTTGATATTAACCGTGTCTCTAAGATTTTCAAAATTACACTCACAGAAGCCGTAAAATTATGTTTTATGTGAGTTTTCAAATTCTCTTAGGATGTGGGTAAAAGACGGTGAAAAGTTCTATAAAATTTTTATATATATCTAAAATTATTATAAATTGACTCTAATGAATTACATTGAACATATATAGGTATTATTTGTCTATTTTTACATTAACTAAATTAAAATAAAATTAATAATTATTTAAATAAAAATTTGGTTTTAAACTATAACTCAATGTTTTTTCACTATTCATTAAAAATAGAAAGTTTTTAGAAAAATATTTAAAATTCACCCTAAGATAATTTCGATATTAAAAATCCAAAAATGAAGTCCATTTTGAAAGATAAAATTTATAAAATTTAAAAAATTGGGTATTACTATTCATAACGGCAAGTTTGATTGGTTGTGGTGTGTGTTAGAACTCGAAGTTGCGTACAACACACACTACCATATTATTCAAAGAGAAGCGTACCGTGGAAGCTTGGGGTGTTACTACTATAATATTATGAATCCATGATTTACTAACAACAATAGGATTTCTTCAATAATTGATCCTCGAGCTTGATCAGGCTCGACATCCACCGTCAAAAAAATAACACACCATATCTGCACTTATATCCCTTGCATAGGTGCACATTAAAAACATTGTTCTTGGTTTCAAATAATATTATAACACCTCACAAAAATAATTTTTGACACTACAAATAATTCATAACCACACACCCTATCTCTATGGGTCTAAATCATGGTCGATGACCTTTCTCATTATCACATTATGTGGCCCACACACTATAATAATCAAGGCTGCACTAAAATCCATATAACTTCCCATAAATAGACATTTTCCCACAATTAACATCAGGTTACAATATTATACACTCTCAATCCTCCCGAGACTCACGCATCCAATACCTATAAACTTTCATTAAAGTAAAAAATAGATTTAATATACCATGAAACATCAATCCATTCAAGATGTCACCATGTATTATAGAGAAACACCTCCCATTATAATCAAAAAATTAAGACTCTATGATGATAGACATCCCATTGAATCTATTTTCCCCTGAACTGCAAATGGTCATTCACTAATATAATTATTAAATAGTTTCGATTCATAAACAATGCTAAATGGGTCATTAATATCAGGGTTTTTTTCTAAAATTCATGTGAAATATCACTCTCCTCTTCCCATGGAATTATAAACCTTCAAAGAAAACTCTCAATGGTTGTTATGCACTACTCTTATCATTCTAATTTGAGTCTAATGAGTGTATTCACTTGTATAACCTGATTATACATTTAGACACATTCTCCAATGAGTCACATTACATTAAAAAAAGCACAAACACCAAAATAGTTAACTGTACCACCCAACATGTTAACTGAATCTAGCGTATAAGTCCCTCGATGCTTCCATTCCAACCGTCCTGAAGTATTTCACTCATTCTAAGGTATATCATATGATCAATTGAGTAATTATTGTAGAAAAAATATAGCTTACCCTATATATGAACCATTACAATTGTAACTAAATTATAAAACAATTTAAGGTATGCCTTGTTCCACTGCACAACTCCAACTACCTTTTCCAATGATTTGTGAAAACCACTTTGCTGATATGTGCCAAATGTAATTTAAATCTAATAAGGTCTAATAAATAACTAAGATAACCTACCTTAGGTTAATCTTAGGTCACATCAATATTGTTACCAAATTGGTCACGTTAAAGTGACTCTCTTGACACATAGTAAGAGAGATCGTTCAAACCATCTCACAATGGTGCTCGACATCCCCATTACCAAAACCATGCATACCTAGTTTTTGAACATCCCAATGATACAAGGCTATAATATTTGACTCATACCATCTCAAGTCATATAAAATCATCCGTAGTGTTTTTATCCTAATTATCAAGTTAACAATCCCTTATGTTTATGAAAGACCCATCACAAAACAAGCACTACTCATTCCCTTGTATCTATAATTTCTAGGGTGTCTTCATGCTTGCGACATATACTCAAAATCACCTATATTTCAATAATTTCTTACAAAATAAATCTACCCATGCTTCCAAATTTTGAAAGGCACTCTCAGGCCTGGGTTGACCCATTTATTTGGTCACCCTCATATATTATAACTCACATTAAAAAATAATAGGATAAATGCATTATAATAATTCATAGAAATCAACTCAATAATATCCTGATCTACTTTTCAACATTACTAGGTTCTACCAACATTCCGGTAAATAATATCCCACAGAAGGAACATATCACAGAGTTTCATCTACACACTAGAATACCCATTGAGGATCAAGGTCACATCCACATTCATATAACAACATATACACATAATTAATTACATCAAGTATCTCATAACCTAGTTTCTAGTTAAAATAAAATCTTATTCGTCAGTTACTAAGGAAAACACATTGTGATTTTCAATTGTGAATTTATTTAATCGATAATATATGATAATATGAATAGCTAATCACCTTCAAAAATTCCAAATCACATGGTTCAATTATTTATAATTACACCCATAATATATGGGGAAAAACACTCAAGGTTATTATTGTAACTTTTAGTAAACATACTTATTTGTTTTCCAGAACTTGTATTACACTCACACAAAAGAATTAACAAGTCATGTGAACTTATGTGCCTAATATAGAGCATGAACACATGCTTCTTCTCATCCTGGGATAAGAGAAAAACTAGAAATCATTAAATCTAATATATCATTCCTAGAAATAAAACTCAACAGTTGCATTGAAAAGGAATAAAATTAATCCCAAGTCCATCCTAACATGGACTTCAGTTCATGGCGGTGCAATCTCGCTACAATATATATAATCAATCCTAAGTCTCATTTATTATTTTATCCCATATACCATAACCAAAATTGTATTAAAAATAAAATATCACTCTAATTCCAGTTTTTAAAACCCCGAACCTTTTCAATGTACTGTAATTGAATCGGTTCATTACATGACATCAATTGCATCCACCCACCCACACATCCAAGGATGCTGACTAACAATGAGGGTCTAATGTTCTTCTATGAGTAGTATGATATCTTCAAAAAAGAAGATAAGGTAGTTTTCATGAACATGTATTAATACATGTATAAAATGAGTAGACCATGCATTCTTAAATACATTTATGATGTTGGATGAAATGAACATGGAATATACTGTGAATGGTGTGTAGTTTTATGAGACTGAACCTAGGTTGGATCTTCATTATAATAATGAACATATGCTGGAGAGATTTTGTATTGAGGAAGATGAAAATTTATATTTGATTAGAAAATTTGATCAAGACAAGAATTTTTTTAAAAGTTATTGAATTTTACATGATCCAGTGTGATCCATGAAGCTCACAGAAAAACATCAAGACATATTCATATTAGTGGATCATATCATCAGTAGAGAAGAAGAATCTGGTGACTGGGGGGTATATCCAGTTGCTGAAGTGTCTTGAGATACTTGGAGGCCTAACCAGTCTAATGTTTGTAGTATATAATGAAACAAGGTAGAATATTTGGATTGCTGTGGAATATAACCAATATTAACTAAAGGATCGACTATAGAGTGAATAACTAGTTACTCCCTGAACCATTTTAATTGTAAAAAAATATTATAATGGAGAATCTATGTTTGAGGGGTTTATCCAACATGGAAATAGTAGGTCATAGAATTAAACCTAAAAAATATACAATTTGATGTGTCTCATAGACTTTATTAATTTTATATAGTATTAACTAATTTAAATAGGCTGCATAGTTTTGAATTAAAAGGTGAAAAATAATTCAGCAAAAAATTTCACACATGATTCATCCCCACTGTCAGTGTGACTGCACAATCCATTACTCACATCAAGTGATATCAAATTGAAGTCTCTCTCTGGTAGGATCTACTTTAATCGTACATTTTTTATATCAAAAGTATATAAAGGGAAAATTATTCCTCTAAACATGAGATGAATCTAAAAAATATTTTACTAACACAGAAACATGAAAAATGTTGTCTACCTAGGATTAACAAAACGGAAAATATAGTAGGTAGGAAATTGATCCAAATTTCACCAAGATTTTATAAAGACTAATGAGTCATGTACATAGCTTCTCCTTTTTACCAAAACTCAAAACACTCTTCAATGGAGATACTTTAAGAAAATAATGATCACCTACTTTGAATGAGAATCATTCCTCTATTTATCCACATAACTTTTCTACATGCTCCAAGCCATCTTCATGCACTGTTAAAAAATCTCCATCTTCTCATCCATTTCTTTGACGTACTTTGTCCCCATCATCTTTCTTTCACCCACTTCATCATAAAATGATGGAGCCTCACAGTGATTTCTATATAATGCCTCAAAAAAAGCTATATTTATATTGGAATTAAATATTTTATTATAAAAAAACACCATTAATGAATGATTCTAAACCAAACTTCAATATAAATCCATTTAATGTGAATTAATTATGTCTTATAAGGTCTAAATCATTCATTTGTACCATCCATATCATTGAGGATGAAAAATATTATTGAAATTTTATTCAGTTACCAAAGACATAAAAATTCATTTACAAAAATTAGAAGTGAATATTAGGTCATAATTAGATAAAATAGAGATTGGAAATCCATGTAACCTGACTATGTTCTTTTGGTATAGTCAATACTGTTGATCTAAAAAATATTATCTTGAATGGAAATGAAATGTGAAGATTTAGTTAATTGATCAAAAATAACCTAAATCACAATATTAACTCGATATTTATTAGGAAATATCACTATGAAATCTATGGATTGATTTTCCTATTTCTACTTTGGAACTAAAAAATGTGGAATCAATATTTTAGAAAATTTTCAATATTCATTGACCAGTTGAAAAGAAAAATTGTTTGTAGAAATATCTATTTTCATGCCACCCAACTAGAAACACTCCTGAACATCTCTACGCATTTAAGTTCTACTAGGATGAGTGGAATATGGAGATCTATGATATTTAATAAATAATTATCTATTTCATTTGGAATTAAAAGTCACATATATTCTCTTTCAAAATGTCAAAACATGTTATTTGGGAACATTAAATTCAGACAAAAAACCCTTGTTAATAAATTATAACTTTTCCTATAAGACATATTCTTCATTCCGGGCTTCCTTAATTATTTCTAATAGAGATAATTTTACGGACATCTAAAAAAATAGAGGAGCTTCCTGTGTCCACAAATTCTATGCCCAAATTTATCAAATCAATATAAAAACTGGTAGTGTTCCAAAGATAACATGGTTAATGAAACATTATTTTTGTGACTTAAAGAATCATATAGTTTTTCTAATTTTACAAGATGATAATTAATTTTTCTATTGGAATCCTTAATCATTTACATCCATATTATCTTTCTTATGTTAAACTCTTTTTGAGTGAATGTATACTTAAAAATTTTATGATTATTATATATTTCACACTCGACTCCATATAAATGATTCCTCAAAATAATTAAAGTAAAACCATTGTATCTTATTCCATAGGATGTGTAGAATAATTTAACTAATGAGGTTTTAGTTGAAAGGAAGCATAAGAAATTTCCTTATCATTCTTCACTAGGAAACAACCATGTCCATTCTGAGAAGAATCCCTGTAGATAAAAAGTCACAATTTCTAGTGGGAAATTCCAACAATGAATCATTCTATAATATTATTTATAGTTACTGAAAAAAATCATCACACTCTTTTTAAATAATTAATGTAACTCTATTTCAAGTTAAATTAGTCAGTGTGCTGTAAATTGAGAAAATGTTTTAAAAAACTCTGTTAGTAACCTGCTAAACCAAGAAAACTATGAATCTATATGAAATTTATAGGTCTTTTACAATCTTAAAAAACATTTTTTTTAGAAGGGTCAACAATTATTTCATATCAAGAAACAATATATCAATGGGAAGATAATTTATAATCAAAATTCAAACCTACTAAATTTTACAAATAGTTTCTTTTATTTTAAGGTTTTCAAAATAATATTTAGAAATCTTTTATAACCATCATAAATTTCATAATATTCCAATATGTCCTTAATAAGTACAATAAAAAACTTATCCAAATATTCATAGAAGAATATATTTGTATTATTTTTAAATATAGCTATTTCATTTCACAACCCAGGTGGCATGAAACACAGTATTTGGGATATCTTCCTCCTTCATCTTCAACTAATGGTACCCCGTCCTAAGATTAATCTTCAAAAAATAATTTTGTCCCAGGAGTTGATCAAAAAAGTAATTGATATAAGGAAAATGATACTTTTTTAATAGATATTGTATTCAGGGGAATATAATCAATTAAATGCTTCATAGAACCATATTTAATTCCTAACAAACAGTAAATGGGCACCCTAAGGTGAAGTACCTAGGGGAAAGAATCCTTCATCTAGAAACTTCTTTATTCAATTTTTTAATTCTAAAATTGTTATTCGAGACATTTGATAGGGTATTTGAAATTGTATTATCTTAAAAAATTATGTCAATAATGTACATGACTTCCCTATCATGAATATCACTTTTTAAATCCCCTTGTAATGAATTCATATATTCATTCACTACTTTAATATCACTAATCTGAATAATTTCACTCTTATCAAAAATATGTTCAAAGTAAATTTCTCTTCAATTTCAGATAAATTTCACATGTTCATGATTTTTTTAAGGGTATAAAATCATTTAAAAAAACATTCTAGGATCTGTAATATATCTTTTAATGATAAAAAGAAAGCTAATCTATACCCCAAACAATTTCCAAATTTACCATGGGATGTTCAACAATATTTTTAGGGAAGACCATAACACTAATAAAATTGGAAGATTCCTATAAATATTGGTACATTTAATACTTACACGTAGATTTTTAACCAAAACCTCATTCTTACTTTCATGAGGTGAGACTCCCAATTTATTTGTAAATTTATTTGAATTGAAATAATATGAAGAACCGTAGGAAAAGAGGTTATTGGAATATTTCAAAGAAACCAGTAACATACCATTCAAAACTCCATTAGATAGACTTTCATCAACTATAGTAGTAACAAAATATTTTTCGACACCATCCGTCTTTCGATCATGATGATTTCATTATTGAGTAACTACCTTCTGAATCATGATAGATTAATAAACCAACTCATTACAACTAAAAAATATAACTAATGGATAAATTTTTGTTATCCCAACATTTGATTATTCAAGACTCTTTTCCTTAAATTCATGAACCCCATGACTAATCATACCACATTTTAAAACATTCTAAAATTTACTAGACATTCATGAGGGTTATTTTTACCGCAATTATCACAAGATGAGAAATTGATTTTATTACCTCCATATTTCCTTGATTAATTCATTCCCATTGTATTCCATGAAGAACATTCTTTATCCTTATTTTCATGAAATACATTATCATCATCAAAATCCATTTCTACTTTCTCATCCTAGAAATTAATTTTTTAATAAATTTTGAATTTATGGGATGATGATTCCATTCCATATATTGGTTTCTTCCCCATATAAAATCCATCAATATTACCATAAAGATACTTGATAAAATAAAGTACATAATGAAACAATCATGAAAACTTTTCTTTAGATGCGCCTATATAACCATTAGGATTTTCCCTAATTTCTATGATTTTCTAATCCATCATAAGTTGAAAAACCTTAGAGAAATATTTATATAGGTATGTATTATTATATCTATACCATTCCATAGAATAAATCTCATATGGATATTTGGTATTATTAAAAAAATAATAACACCAATAAACTTTACTTTCAAAATAACAAATAGAAAGGTTTTCACTTTGACATTCCAAACACCCAATGACTTTAATTTTCTTCTCCATGGCATTGATCCATCCTTAAGCTACCACCAGGATGGAGGATTCATTGAATACTGGAGGTCGTTGTCTCATAAAGTGCACCACTATTCTCATGTTCATCTATGGTAGATATATTTTTTCTCAAGCATGAATTCAACCACCATTTATATCTTACATAAACTAAGCCACTACAAAAAAAAAGTTCCAATTTGAACCATTATATGTTTTATATTTGTAAGGATATATTCCCCTTGGCTCCATTCTACTACAACATCCCTATTTAATTTATGAAAAATCATTCTGAATAAACATATTTTAGATGAATTAATATGGTAATATTCAAATGCTATGTCATTTCAACATAATCATTAGGATATATTTTTTATGGTATTCTATAATCATTATCTTAACCCTTAAATTTATCTAAACTGTTCATTAATACCAACTATTAGTACCGCACGTTAATAATTACATATTCTAGTGACATTAAGCAAGAATTTATGTTATTTCATTCCAAATAATATTTTTGATTTATCATTTTATAGAGTTAGTACATAACTCTTACATAATAATCCCACATATTATAAAATTTAATCTTCTACTCAGTAACCATTTTTCCAACCAAACAAAAAATTTGAAAAGAAACATGATATCTTTTCATGAGATATCCATTTTGTTTATATTTACCCCATATTTAACCATACAAAAACTTAAATAAATATGAAATAAATTTTAAAACATGGTATGAATACAAAAAATATTTTTAAGGGAAATAAAAAAGAATAGATGCATTTGTCTAGTCAATGACACGAAAACCAAGAATAAAATTTTCTTAAGAAGAACATTTTTTATCCAAAAAGAGCACTATTTTTCCTTTTAAAAGTCCATTATATTTCCTTTTGAAATAAATCAATTTCCATGAAAACTTATTAGAATGTATAGAAAAGTAATTTAGGTTACTTGGGATGTCATCATCTTAAATTCATTACAAAACCATTACAATTGAAATATCCATATGGAATATTTATTATATATTTCTCCAAAGAATATATTTATTACCCCATTAATTTGAGACATATACTGGTGCACCCATCATATTAGCTATATCAGGAACACCCATGAGATATAATGGGTAAAAACCTTCATATATGTTATATCAGGCTCACCTATAATTTGTAATGTGGCTAAAAACATTATAAAAAATGTTTAACGACCATATCATGATTAAAACCTTTTAAAAACTATTTTAAGCCCATATTAAAACACTTTTGTTATAAAATTACTATTTTATATTAAATACTATTTTAATTCAAAAATACCTTTAAAATGGGGATTTGTTTTTTTGGTGAAAAAATGTTATGTTGTAAGTGATGCTGAACTTCAATTAATGGTTATGGTTCTGGGAAATGTTATTGTCGCTGTATATGTTAAAATATAGAATTCCTTTTGTATTTTAAGAAGAAAGTAAAAATTTCAAAAAAAATAATACTTTTATAAAACTATTAAAAGAATGAAAAGTAAAATCCATTTTATAGTTATTTTATATCTATAAAAATACATTTATAAAATAATTTTTAAAACATTCACATGGAATATATATATATTTTGAATATAAATCATTTTAACAATTAAAATGATGTTGATGTTAAATTTTACTTTACCTTTAGTATGAATAATCACATATTTTATTTTTATTCCTCAATAATTAAATTAATTTAATTATTTACTTGATTCAAAAAAAATTATATTTCATTATTTTCTTTATTTTATATATTTTTATTTGATATAAAATTACATGGTCATTTAATTTTATGTTTTCCATTTTGAGGATATTTGATTCATAAGACCAAGTATTCTTCAGTAGGTTGAATATGGTCAATCTGGTCATTTGTAAATTATCTCCATACTAAAAATCATGACATAATTATCAATTTATACATCCATTACACTTTTAAAAGTAACCATGAATGATGGTTATAGAAAATGAACAATGTTACAATCATTGATATAGAAGGCCATATGTACATATGAGTAACATTTCCATTTTTTGATGATTGTTAGAAAAAAGGATAATTATTATTTTAAAATTATTAAAGGATTATTATATAAAAAATAACATATTATTTATTTAAACATAATTAAAAAAACCATCCATCTGATGTGTCTATGAAAAAAATGACATCACTTCTTGGAGGTTGTAGTCTACACATACGCACAAACAATATTATAATTTTTTAGTGAATGGAATGTTAAGAATTTAAATGATATATTTTATTTATAAGAATAATAAATATGTAATTAATATCATAAATATATATATATTATTTCAATCATTACAACCATATGTGAGAAAAGGTGATGGAAAATTAATTACATTGGTTCGTGAGGTGGTAGTTTATCATACAAACAAACGATGGTTTTTTTACAATTTGATGGAAAGGGATATAGATGTAGGATTTTTCATTAACATAAAAAAATATTCATATGGAATATAAGGTTTTTATTATTTCATCTGGATTAATGAATATCTTAAAGATGTCTAATAAGAAATAAAAAAAATTCTGTTAAAAATGATACTAATGGCTTTTAAAATCTGTTAATGTTTACACAAAAATATTTTATGGGTAGGTTTATTAATAAAAATTACCCTAGTATATGAGGATTGGTGTAGGAAATTTATTTTGGATAGGTATTTTATGAAATAAGTTTTTTTAATTATTATTAAATGAGAATAAAAAGTTCAATTTTTATAATAGTGATAGCGTAACTCTTGGAATTCTATAAAATATTAAATTAATAGAAATTAATTTTGATGTCTAAATGAATATAAATTGATAACATTACAATATTTTATTATTATTATACTATATACTCTTATACTATAAAATTTTTAAAATTTTGGATCATTCATTTACCTTTATCCTTTTTTAACACCTCTTTAACACATTTCATACTTACAATGATTACATGGGTTTTTACTAATTGAGGGTCATGATAGTTACCATAATTGAAAAAACAGACTAGAAATGTAACATAGTTTTTATTATAAACAATTTTATAATAATTTTGAAAATATTGGATTTCAAGGAAGTTTATGTCATTTAATAAAATATAATTTTTCTAATATATCAATAATGCTAATTTTATAAAAATTCATTTACTTTGACATTTATAACATTAAGAAAAACAAATAATTTAAAATGAAATCATTTAATACATATCTTAAAATGTAATTTTTATCTATAAAATTAATGGTTCAAATAATATTTTTTGAAATTACACTATAATTAATATTTTTAAAGTCATTTATTTTATTTTTCAATTAATTGAATAATTATTACATTCGTGTTATGTACAGATTTAAGTAAATTAGTTCGTCATTAAAAATTAAAAAAAAATTACCATGTTGAAGAAAAATATTAAAGATTCTAAAATAAAATTTATAACTGAATATATAATTTGGTTATCCCTATGTTAAAAATATAATTGTTATTAAAAATTATGGTGGCATATTTGACTATTATTAAAATAAAATATTATATAGGTTATAATCACATCCAAATAAAAAAGCCATATATTTTAAATTTTGATGAATTCTTTATGATATATACTAATTTGATAAAATTAATTCAAGTGTTATGGTCATTATTTTGTCCCTATAATTTTATTGTTTTAATTTAACTACCAGAGTAACACTTTAATGTTGTAAAAATATTTACATGGGCTATTATTCATTTTGACCAAAGGGAACTATTTACAAAATTTTCACCCACTTATTCGAAATATGGAATCCATTTTTATATAGTCAATTCACATAAGTGGAATAGTTTAATTTAATGTTAAACCAAAAAAATCTTATGAAAACAGTTTTTTAGTAAAATTATCATTTTAATGTGAAAATGTTTTCATACTAAATTCATGTATAAAATTTATTTAAAAAAACTATATTCTATTAATTTTAATCAAAATGAACTATTTAAATATTATGGATCAAAAGAAAAAATACAAGATTTCTTTTAAAATAATTGAAAATAAATATAATTTTCAACAAAAAAATCAATATTTTCTATAATTCAATAAAAATCAATCTTTTTAGAAATTTATAAAAAATTCATCTTAAGATAATTTTGATATTATGATTTGAAAAATAAAATATATTTTTAAAAATTTAAACTATTTAATTTTAAAATTATACTTTAAAAAAAACACAGAAGAAAATAATTTACTAAAACTATTTCTTTTTTGATTTAAAACTACTAAAAATTTTATAAGGAATATAACTATCTAGCTTCTGAAGGAAATAAATATAAAAATTATTTAATAAATCTTTTACTGGATTGTTATTTTTCGACACAAATTATCATTCCTAAATATCTACCCATATATAACAGGTTGAGACTTTTAAATATATTGAATTTAGGATGAGCTTCAGGAAGACTTATATTTTTAATAAAAACATAAACCATTTCATGCCTTTTTCTATTCAATGGTTTTAAAAACTCTCCATCATAATTATTATAAAACATAATAACTGCCTTCATGAATCCCCCATGAATAGTTTCCATTATAAAACATTGTTTCATGACAAAAATTGTATGTACCCAGATTATATCATCTTATCGATATGAAAAGTGAACCAGATCCCCATCTGAAAACCCTAATAAACCTTGCATTTCAACACCAATTACTTCCATAAATTCTATAATGATACACCAATTTTATTTGAATTCACTAATTACAAATTTTATGATGTTACACATATTTGGTTGATGTTACTAATCTACACTAGAATATCTCTCTTATGACATCCCATCCATGTATCACTATAAAATTCTAAATAGAATCCACAATCTCACATTTGAGATCATATCCATATGACGAAGTCCCACATCATCTCCAACCAGCATAATCCTCTAAAAGTGATGATGTTCCATGTTCAACCTAATGGTATACATCCTAAGACACATATCTTATGATACCACCCAACCATCGTCTAATATCTAGTGGAAATTAGTCACTCACTATACTAACTGACCCTCAATCCTCATCGACTAAAACCCACATCTTGATTTTTTTATATGAACTAGATACTTACATATGAGAACTATTACCAAAATCACTAACATCTGAGGGATGTAACATTCCACACGTCACCCTCTAAATTTACTGAAAACTACTCAAAATGAGGGCTATATTCTTATCAAAACATGATGTACTCCCAACCATAGAATTTCTGTTATCATTGATCCTCGAGCCCGATTAGGCCTGACATCCACTAGCATCTAAAAATGAACACTTTATATCTGTATTTATATCCATTTCATAGGTTCACATTTATGTCCTTTTTCTTGCATTCAATAAACATTATAACATCTCAAACAACTAATTTTTAACACTACCAATAATTCATCACCATACACCCTGTCTTGATGGGTCTAACTCAGGGTCCATGTCCTTGGTCATCATCACATGATGTGGCCCACAAATTCCATTAAACAACGGTGCAATAAAAACCATATAAATTCCCATACATGGATCATTTCTTCCAATTCCCAATAGGTTCCCACATTATACTCTATCAATCCTTTTTATCCACACTCATCCAATATTTGGAAACACACACTAAGGGAAAAAATAGATTGGATATACTATGAAAGATAAACTAATTTAAGATGTCCCCACTTATTATAGAGAAACACCTCCAATTCTAATAAAAACTTGAAGCCTCTATGTTGATATGAATCCTGTTCAATCCATCGTCCCTAGACCCGCACATGGCCATTCACCGATATACATAATAAATAGTTACATACCCAAAAAATGATAAATTGATCTTGGATATAATGGTTTTTTTCTGAAATACATTCCAACTCTCACTCTCCTCTTCCCAATGAAGAGTAAGCCTTCAAATAAAAGTCCCATAGGTTGTTACCCACTACTCATCTAATTTTCATCCAAGCCTAATGAGTGTATTTTCTTGTATAACCTGATTTTACATTTGAAATTATTCTCCTATTAGTCACATTCCATCAATGAAACACCCAAACACGAAAATAGTTTACCATACTTCCCAACATGTCAATTGAATCATGTGTATCACTCCCTCTATGCTTTCTTTCCAATAGTCCTAATGTATTTTACTCATGGTAAGGCCTATCATACGATCACTTGAGTTATTCTAGGTCAATATTAGAAATGAAATACAACATATATTTCAGATTATATATTTCATTATAACTAACTTATAAACCCATTTAATGAATTCCTTGTTGCACTACACAACTCCAACTCTCTATTACATTAATTTTTGAAAATCGAATTATTGTGATGTGCTACATGTCATTTATAATCAACCAGGCTGGAAAAATAACTAAGATCAACTAGCTTAGGTAAATATTATGTCAATAAAATATTCTTATCACATTAGTTGTGTTAATGTTATTCTCTTGTCACATGTTAAGAGATAACCCATCAAACCATCTCACAATGGTGCTCAACAGCCCCTTTTACCAAAACCTTAAATACCTAGTTTTTCAACATCCCATTGATACCCCACTATAACATTGGACCAAAACCATATCGACTCATATATCATTATTTGTATGGTTTTTAGCCTAATTATCCAGCTAACCACGCCTTCTATTTATGAAATACCCATAACAACACAAGCACTACTCATTACCTCACATCCATAATTTCTAAGGTATCTTCGGTCTCATGACCTCTACCAGACATTACCTATAACTTTAATAATTTCCAACATAATGAAACTACCCATGATTCCACATTTTTAAAGGAACTCTGAGGTCTGGGTAAACCCATTTATCAGGTTACCCTCATATATTATAACTCCTCTTTAACGATAATAAGATAAAATCATGAAAATATATCATATAACTCAACTCACTAATATTTAAATCTGCATCTCAACATTACTAGTCTCTCCCACCGTGCCCATAAAAAATATCCCTCATAAGGAAAATATCATAGAGTGTCATCCATGTTCCCATATCATATATTAAAACAAACCCATAGGATAACATAACCACTCTATGATTCACATATATATATACATTAAAAAATATATACTCATTCCAAAGACACATTGGAGGATACTTTTTACCATCTTGAATCCGCACACTAGAATACCCCCTTGATGAACAAGGTCACATCCACATTAATATAACTCCATCTCCAGAATTTTTTTTATAAAGTTTCTAATTTCCAAGGTTCTTTTTAAAATAAAATATTATTCATAATTTATAGAGGAAAAAACTTTGTGAGTTTTAATTAGAATTTTATTTAATCGACACTGTATGATAAGAAGAATAACTACTGACCAGTAGAAATTTCAAATCACTTGGTTAAATTATCTATAATTACACCAAGAATATATAAGGGAAAAATTTTCTAGGTAATTGTAAGAACATTTAGTAATCATAAATATTTTTTTAGAACTAGTATTAAAATAACACACAAGAATGCACATGTCATATGAACCTATGTCCCTGATATAAAGAAAGATATCATGATTCTTTTTGACCCTCATAAATGAGAAAAATAGTAATATTTAAATCCAATATATCATTATTATAAATAAAACCCAATGGTAACATTGAAATGTAAGAACAATAATCCCAAATCCATCATAACATGGACTTCTGTTCATGCCAATGTTATCCTCGTACGATACATATAATCCATACTAAGTTTCAATTAGTCTTATATCCTTTATACCATATCCTAAATTATATGAAAAATAAAATATCATGTTGATTGCAATTTGTAACACCCTGAACCTATTCAATATACTATAATCAAATTAGTTCATTACATTACATCAAATGCATTCCCCCATACATCATAGGTTGTTGACTATAAATGAGGGTATAATGTGCTACTATGCGGAGACTATACCCTTATATAAGATTATAAAATACAATGGAAATAATAAATGATAAATCATCATAATAACAAAATAATAAACAAAAAACACAACCAAATCCTGAAATGATTAAATGAATAACATACCACATCGTATAACATAACATGATGATCTTATTAGATTTCATATGAGTTAGGAAAACATCAAAAAAGATATCCCATGCGTTAATCATATAAAACTCTAACAAATAAAAATAATAAAAATAAAAAAAATCACCAAATTGTCCAAATTTTTACACCCAGTCATATATTATAACTATGTTTACTCTATTCAACCGAACTATCCCATTCTATGACTTTTCTCTATCATTAATTATAATAATGACGTCTTATTGAGTCCCAATGTTCTAATTCTACCAGATATGGGTGTGAGTAAAACCTAGTAGGCTACCACCAATTATGTCCCTAACATAACAGGTAAATATAGTGTATGAACTCTATCCTATGATTCAAAAAATAAATACATAACAGAAGTAAAATAAAATAAATCAACATAAATACTTGGGTTATTTGGTGACACGCAAGGTTGACCATACCTATTTTTCCTGGTGATGTATGTTAGTGATCATGATATATCAATGTCCAAGGTGAATAATTCCCCACCTTGTATACCATCATATAAAATATATCATTGTGGGGAATAACACCTTCTCTGTAAATTGTTATATATCATTGGGGAGAATGGGCAATGAATCCTATAAAACTATATATTCTTAGGGGGAATATCCACCACCAAATATACTATTATATATCATTATGGGGATTTTCTCCCACCGTGTATACAATCACATCACATAGGATGATGTAGAACCTACATAGTATACAATTATTTATCAAAAGGGGGAATGACACCCAAAACATATACAGTCAAAAATCACTGGGGAGGAATTACACCCAACCCTATACCATCACATATCACATTATTGAGGAATGATCTCTTCCTTGTTATCACATATATCATTAGGGGAATGGAAACACTATACCTGAAACATCCCACTATAGCCTTATGGGGGGGGTTAATAATCCACGTTTGAAACATATATCAATTTCATCATCGGGTTTATATAGACCCTCCCTATAATCATTTATCACATGCCTATAGGGGTATACTCATTCCTCTAAACCTCATATATCATACACCCATGGGAATACACTCGTCCTAGAGCCATATAATATACCATAAATAATAATTGAAAGGGTTGGAAACAAGACCTACAATATACACATTTCAGAGATTGGTAAATCAATTAAAAAAATGATAACCACAACTATATTCATACTAGGCTAAAACCCCAATATCCATCACACATCGACCTTCCTCAGAGTCAGCACAAGACTGGGGAATCACCTTTTCCCCACATGTCACATCACGATCCGGAAACCCCTAATGGATTCCTTTTTCTCATATGTAATTCAAAGGTTCAATACCATAACAAAGAGGTAATAACACCCATTAATTAAACAATTCTTTAAATGTGGTTTATTCATTCGTACTAGTGATACAACATAGCCCTAACAGTATAGAGATGGAATAACAACCCTCTCAATTCCAAAGTCAATCTTAGACAACCTTATTAGAAAAATTGAACTTCAATCCTTTCCAATGTATCCCAAATAGGATATACACATAATGTTGGAGGAGGAACACTCACTCCACAAACATGTTTACTAGAATAGAGACAATAAGGAACCTCTATTTCCATCTAAAACTATAAGAGAATGAGTCACTAGTGAGAGTTTTTTTTTGTGTTTTCCATTGGTTTAAATTGTTGTAGTTGTTTTTAATGGTTTTCAATATAAATTTCCCAAAAATAATGTTCCATATGATATTTTATAGTAGTTATCAAAATTTAATTATGGTTTAATGGAGGCATCAGAAAAAGAATATTTAGCGAAGTTTTTTTCATATATCATGGTGGTTATATTTTTCATTTTTTTATCACATGATGATTTGAACCACCAACAAATAAAAAAAATTAACCAGTGATGCTTCATATCCAAACAAAATAATTCACATATATTAAATCATTTTAAACTATCATGATAATTTTATGTGGGAAAATATTCATATCAATGTATCCACCATGAACATATACCTATACATCCATAAACAAGTGCTAGTAGATTTATATATAACAAAATCCCCAACATATATATACATTTAAGAATTTATAATATACATTAGAATATTATACACTAGAAAATATATTAAGTCAAGAGTTTTAATTGAAGGTAAATTTAATATTAACTCAAATTAAAAAATTCCACTCAATTATCACAAAAGAAACTCAAGATACACTCACCAACCAAACATGTCTTAAAAATGATTCTAACCATAATCACTTTTTTTAACCCAATAATCTAAATTGTATCCAGTTAAGTTTAGTATGGTATTATTTTATTCCACTATATTATATTATATTAGGGTTTCTTTGTCTTAGTTCGATTAAATTCATCTTATGTTTTTTCAATTTTGTTGAATTCAATTTTTTTATATTTTTTTTGGTTTAAAACAACATAATTCAATTGGGTTATATGATATTTTGGTATCAATGGTTATATATTGTTATCTATATTATTATAAATGAATTTATTTAGATATATTATGATCATTTTGGTATAGTTATGTCTGGTTTAATCCATATTCTTTTGGAATATTTTAATTTAGTTCTGTTCCACTCAGTTGGGGTGTATTTATTTCATCTTTTTTTTTTTGGGTTTGTTAAATTATATTCTAATTGACTGAATTTGAATTTATATTATTCAATTTGGTTAAACTTAGTTTATATAGGTTCAATTTTTTTAATTTTGATTTATTTTTATTATAATTTTTTCAATTTTATATTGTTTTTTATGTTTTGATTTTATTTGAAAAAGTTGGTTCTATTGGATTTGGTTCTATTTGAACTTAAAAAAGAAAACTCAAAATGAAAATAATTGAAATATAAATATCCAACATAACTGAACATGTAGCATGCCAAAATGGATAACCTAAATGTAAAATCATTAAGTCACCCAAATTTGATCTAAATCAAATTAAAAAAATAACAATGTCATTATAGGATAAACTAATTAATTAAAAAAATTGAATAAAAAATAATAGAATCGAATAAGACATACAAATACTATATTGAACCGTATCAAATATAATATATGTGAAATAAACCAAACTATACAAAAACCATGTAAAATAAATTTACATGAACTATATTTACATGATCATAAAAAAATACTAAAACAGTTAATAAACCTAAACTATAATGAACTGACTATAAGCCAAATGATTGAAATGGAAAATGAACAAAATTAAATGGAAAATAATTTATTTAACAAAGATGAACTGATTCGATATGACTGGTAATATAATAAAGTTTATTAGAATGAATGATAAGAAAAACATACTAAATTGAGATATTGTTTCCCTCAAATATGAATTCATTGACTTGAACAAAATGTTATAACATGGACTAGGATGTATATAACATTCATCTCAAAAAGGTGGTTCTATAGTTAAGTCTTTCATGTTGGGTTCACCATTTCATTTCCATCGAAGAAAAATTTACCGCCCGAATAGTTGATTGTAAAGAGTTTAATGGTGTAAAAACACTAAAAACAGGTACAAAGTCTTTGAACAGTATCTAATGGGATTTTTAGTGGTTCCAGAACCACCCAATGGTTCCCATTTATTGGATTCATGAAACTACTTTACAAAGAAGTCATTTACTGGGTATTTGGGCCAGCAACACTTAGTAACTCACATTCCTTGAGAGGATGGGAATTAAGGAAAATCACACCATTTAAAGGGGATCTATTTTATATACTAAGACTCTATTATAGATTTAAGATAGGTTCATGAATCCTTCATTCATTCCTAATTGTTTATATTATGGGTTTCCCTATGGTAAAAATCAATCATTAATATGCATGGATTTAGAATAATCTGTATGTATCAAAGGTTATCCATCAACATATGGACTTGTATATATATGAGGTTTGCTATCAATTTTACCCTTTTTTGGAAAGATTAGGGACTCTTTGGTTTTTTATTGAGATGACACATATTTTAAGCCACTTCATGAAGATCACTCAAGTTTACCGTCATCCCGGGGGGATAGAAGTTGTTTTGATGTTTGGATCAAACCGTTGAGATAAGCTTCTTATGTTTCCTTTCTAGAGGAATCAGAACCCATGTAGTTTTGTTCCACTTAAGGGGGAACATCACCATTTAGGGTCATGTGATAGGGACCAAACCATGTAGTTTAACATCATGTGGTACAGATGTTCTGGTGAGATGTGCCTGGTCAAAAGTGGTGTATGAGATACACTAAGGTGGCCTGAGGTACCTGAAAGAGATGTGCTTTCTCGGGTGGATATGACCTTATCAGGAATGTGAAATGGAGAACATTATGGTGGATTTGGGTGCTATTTATGGAAATTAAGTATGTTTCCTATATATCATAGTTAGTTGGGAATCAAATCCTACATAGTTTGGTTAGCTGAGGATTTTTCATAGGGGTTCCCAATTAAGGGGTACGACTGAGGATTAAACCATATTAGAGGCCATTTTGGGGCTATTTCATTGAGAATATGATCCTTTTATTATTTAAATATAACGTAGGTGATTATAAATTTTAAGATGCCATTTGAGGTTTGATATTGTAGATTATATCTATGGAGAAGGTCCAATTGAGGTTTAAGATTGTGTAAATGTTAGGATGAACAATAACCACTAAGCACACATGATTCATGATTGGTGTGAGAAACAAGAGAAAGTAGTGGATCTGAATATCACAAGGCCCTCTCTGTCTACTAGTGGATGGAGACAAATCCCGAAGGGAGAGATAGAGGGTGTTGAGTGTACTCATATCCTCTTTTTTTATATAATGGATAGTCACATTTCATGATATATCTAGATATGTTATAGGTTAAGGTGAGGAGGATAAGAAGTGACACCTCCCACAAGAATGTCTAGGGGATTACCTCAGGATGAGTACTCTGATATTTGTTCTCAGAGGAAGAGTAATGTTCAAAACTGGCCCTCATAGAAGGGAAAAGGCCAGCAGTTCCCATCAATCCCTAGAACTGGGTGGTCCATGTGAGAACCCCAATATCAAAACCTGAATTACCATGTGAATGTAAACCCGATGATATTATGTGGATCCCCCTTGTTTTAGGGATAACACATGTGACATTGTTTAGCATGGGCTTGTAAACCTGTGAGGACATGATGATGTACCCGATGTAATGCTCATAGATGTCATGAGTATTTAGAAGAGGCCTTTTCCAAATACCATTGAATTGTTTTGTGTAGGGGATAATATTGGGAACAATGATTCGACATAAGAGAGAAATGAGAGTTGGAGAATGGAACATCCTATAATTCCCCATTTTGTGTACCATGTTCTTATGCAGGGTGGGGTTCCCTCCATGTTGTATGTTACTGTGTGATTCAGGGGACCATCTATATATATTTGTGCTTTGTGGAACAGGGGATAGAAAACGTTGTGTACTGCTATGAAAGACTAGGTTTCACCTACATAGCATATCACTATGTGGGGCCGAGTTCCACCACTGTAGTGTTTTTCTACACGAGGTAGGATTTTTCCTTCATATTGCTTTGGAATGTAGGATGGTTGTATTCAAAGTGGATATCCACATTGTGCCTCACTTAATGGGTACTATAGATGGGTTCTGAGGTCACATATGTTGGGTGATTTTTAATTTCTTCTTTATTATTATGTGACAGATTTTACTAACTAGGAATCAATGGAAGGGGTATATTTCTTAAACATACCCATTAATCATCACTTTCATCTCTCCATCATTTGGTCTCAACATCAGTATCCTTTGAGGTCAAATTATATAAGGGTAGAGGGACTGAGTAACAGAATGGCTAGTTTGTGGAGGTGGAAATTTCCATTTAGACTCACAAAATATCTTATTTTCTTTTGCGGGTATCGATGGAACAACATGGTACTAAAAAATATTTACTTCACGAAGATGATAATCACCGATGTCAAAAATCATCAACTATACATGAGATTGAATTTTTTTTCTTTGTGGTAACCAATGGCACTTCCTGATTCAATGAAATTTTGTGTTCAGTGGTGCTTTGTGATGCGATGGAATGCCATGTTGGGTGGTGGTCTGTGAAATTTCACAGCTTCAAAAATTGGTTCATTGTATCCCAGTTTCTTCCTATTGAAAATTTTTACATCAACTCTTATTTCATCATATTTTTATCCTTTTAAAAATTTATTGCATTTATTGTACAATTTTTTGGACACAAAAAATTCCCCCATCCAAATAGGCTCTGATTGGAATGAATAAGTGGATATTTTTATGTAGAAAGTTGTCATGTTTTGAACATGTTTGTGGTAGGAATGTGGGCCCCTATGGAGGACCATGCCTATAAATAGAGGTCATAGCTTATTTTTTTTATTTACCAATTCTCTCAATGAACATGGAACTCACATAGACAATATCTACCATATAATGCTTTTGCGAACTATTTTATTTGCAGACGAATCGACCATGAATTGAGACTCTCCACTATGAACTAAAAGTCTAAACCATGAATAGTAATTTTAGATCTTTTGAAAATAGGATTTTTTACTTTATAGATGGAATGTTCTGCGGACCATCCCTTCATTGGCCAATGCCACATGGCCTAGTGGTTTGGTGGACTAATAATTATTTGGCTATTTCCAATGTGAACTATAGATCATCCTTCATACTTATAATTATTCATTTATTAAATTAAAAATCATATTAATTTTTTGAACTTATCAAAGGGATAAAATGGATCTAGAGTTGAAAACTGTGACCTGAAGATGCAATTCCATGGATGAGAATACTGAGGGGGGTCTCCAACCTTATGTCATTTATAAAGAGGGTATTCTAATGAACCTTATTTATCCATAACTTTGGCATAACTATAGTCTAATAGACTTCCAATTTACAAATTTGTACATGAAGATGATTCTATCCTTCTCTCGGTTGGCCAAGATCATCCATGTGATTATTACAAAATAAATTTGGAGTGTGCTGATTTAAACATCTCCACCACGAGGAAAATCATTTCGAGTTCATTTCTGGAGGCCATTTTTGTTACGAGTGGTTCTATGTGGAAAAAAGTGACCAAAAAAGAAAAGATATATAATTTCAATCAGCCATTGAAGATTATTCATCCTCTTTACACTTCTCTCAAAGCATTACTAATCGAGGGTGGAGCTCTATGTGGGATTTTTGATCTGGTGGGAGTATTTCAGTTGAATGTGATCATGAGTCTTGGGTGCACTAGAACATCATGGAATCCCCTGGGCCATTGGAGGCTATCAAATTATATTTAGTAGCATGGGTCCCTCAATTTTCAATTTATATATTGAAGGTGGTGCTCCTTAAATTAATTATTAGTTGGTGCTCAAGAACCAACACTTTTCATCTATCACACGGTGAAGTTGTGATTAAATAATGGGATGTATATCAGTTAGAGGGAATCACTATTATTGGAAACATGTATAATGAATTCCATATTTTTACTAATACATAGGATAACACCATGTAGGTATCTCCAGTGGAGAGGGAATTATTAATAACCACATAGAGATTTTTTGGTCATCCTATATACGCCTACTACCTCATCCCATTAAATGGTTGGATAAAGTTTTTTTTCAACATAGTGGTGTAGGGATGAATGTAAACCATAGTGGACTCATCGTACCCAAAAATCACGAGGAAGACATTGATCATTTTCGGATACCCTCAACATGGTATAGTATACAACACGGGGATACAAACTTCATTCAGATGTATCTGCAGACTCATAATTATAAGGTTTCTTTTCCATGTACTTGAGCAGATAGCTCTTCCCATCCTGGGAGAACTATTCTTGTATCAGGGTCTATACACCGATGAAGGAGACTGAAATGGAAAAAAGAAAATCATGTCAACCAATCAAAAACCACCATTTCTTGAATCTATGAACTATTGGGCCTAATGAAGGAAGGATGGTCGGAAAATTGTGTCTATGGGATATTATACTTCTTGTAAAGTTGCACGGAAAAAAAATTATTGATGTTATAAAAATCATCATAGCGTGACAATTCCTCACTTCGCATCTCCCCATGAATTACATAATATTGCTATCATTGGTATAAGATCCCCTGTTGTTGATGGTACTATTGGAAATTTTTGTGACTCTTCTTTTTTTATATTCACCCTCACTCGACACCTTCTGGTATGGTGGTTGATAATGGTGGGGGGTACCTCAGATGAGTGTTCTTATATCATATCTCTATGAGATGAAATTCTATTTGTGTGGGTGGAGTGAGTAACCATATCCAAATTATATACTCCTTATATATTTTATTGATCATTTGGCTATATGCAATGGGTTTCCCATTTACCCCAATATTGAATTTGAGAGTTGAAAGAAGTCATTATTGGCCAGCTATGGCTGATGATGACAGGCGAAAATTCTAACATTCTGATTTCCTTTCCTTGATTAGGAACTTCTATTGATCTATCTTAGGATATTTCAATAATGTCTAAAAAATATTATCTTGATGGGATATTGCTAAAGGTATGTCGAACGGTGCCCAATCCACTAGCATCCACCATCTATGTGCTTCATGTACCCTCTTCATTGGTTTCGATTGGGGGAATAATTTCATTATAATGATCTATGTTTCTTAGGGGAGATTCATCCTCTAATACAAACATTACTAAGTTGGATAAGAGGCAGGAATAGAATATTTTCTCATTCTTGAGTAATTCTTTAATAAAAACCTTTCTATTGTGATTGTATTACCAGATTATATAACTGTGGTCATGAGCATTCAAGACCAAGATTACCACATTGTGGCTGAACACTAGGATGTATGAACATGGTATTGGAACCAAATTTTTATGGTCATCATAGAGACCAAATTTGTAGAGACGGACAAAATGTCAGATCTCCATTCCAAACTCTCCCTTGGCCTAGGGTCAGGTGTGTTTGATTAAACTAACCTGTACATTCTTAGTAAACATACCATCATAGCTCGAGAAGATTTTACTTCTTGAGAAGGAGACTGCGCTCAGTTTATTGATTCCAATCATCAAAAGTTTTCCTTATGATATATCACCATTTATCTACACCACATGGATAATAAAAAAACCTCTTATAATCAAGTGGTTACATAGAATGAGGAGCTATGGGAATGTAAGGCTCTTGTTACATGGTTAAAGGCACAATTGTCACCAACAAATGCATATTTTAATGCTATTAAGAAGAAGGATCTAGGTCTATCTGTTTTTATAAAGATATTTTTCACAGTTGATGAGATTGAGGCCAAGAATAGGCCCACTTTGGAATGGGAACTGTATCACCCACTTCAAGCGGTGGTCAATTTGCAGACAATAGAGATCTGATCATCATTATTACCATTTTTTTATCATGTGTCACTTTTCCTATTGTTCTTAATAGTGTCAAAGAGGTTCTCAAGGATGTTGATTCTCCCGTATTCCCATTTAATGGAATGGAAAAACATTTTCCTTCTAATTATTATCCTTTATATATTCCTACAATTTTAATAGATCTCAATTTGAAAAAATGAAATTGAAATAATAATATAATGCTCAAATTATTTCTTTAACTGGAGGACTCAACAAGCATAGTTTGACTGTTTTGAGGAATACATGGACAACCCTACAAACATTGTGAATTTTCTATTATCACCTTAAGTTTTCCATAATCACAATTTTTTATTGGCCTAGAAGGCATAATATTAATTTTTCTTAGGCTTCCAATTGTAGGATTTCGAACTAACAAGATTTTCATTTAGTTTTTTTGTTGTTTTTATTGCTTAATTGTTTCATAAACCATAAAATTTTATGTGTAGTGATCCTGTAATCAAATTTTATTCTGGGTGACCTTTGTGGGGTTTCAAAAGGGCATGCTTTGTGTCTTTTTTATGGGCTGTTTATGGTCTTGGAACAGAATAATTCCAATGATGTTTTAAGTTGAAAAAATTTGAAAATAAATTATAGGATGAGGGCCCCAATATGGAATATTGACTAAGAATATCCTAGAATTTTGCAGACACAAATTAGGGATTTTTTCTTGACCCTGGTTTTTTTATTTAGGGATTATACAAAGAAAGTACAATAGGAGTAACTTTGAGAATTGTTTTCAACATGATGTTGTTGATGCATATGGATGTAGGAAAATCCTATCATGGGTGAATTTTCATTTAGTCGATAGAACTTTTTTGTGGGAAAATTATACAGATCCAACTAGGGAAAAAAATTTATATTGAAAAAGGTGTCCTTTGGACACTAACCCTCCATTTAAAATGGACAGATAATTTATCAAATTTTATATTTTTCATGAAAATAATGGGTGGTCAATCGAGGGAATGATGTCTTAAAATTATTAAGGTATAATTATCTTCTCTATCTATGAATGAGAAATAACTACTATATGAATTTGTTTAGGGAAAATTGGGGTTAAAGAATGGTGCAGTTGAAGATCTTACAATTATGACATAGACCATGTAGTTTAACATCTTATGGTGAAGAAATTCGAGGTCTGTGGTTTATATTCACTTAGATTTTGATTGAGGGACAAATGATTTTTTCCTTTCACAGTAATTCATCCAAGAATGTTATATCGAATTGAGGCATGAAGGGGGGAGGTTGTAAGTTTTAAGACAGGGTTTATGAATATGAGGAATGATATGGGAATTGAATCCATTGATGCATACAAATATTGTAAAAGAATCTCTTGGGGATGAATTTACCATTTCAAAAGACCCAATCTTGACATAGCTGGACCATGCATCAATTTTATGGAAAATATAAAACATTGTACTAATAGATGCCCAAAGACCATATTAGTTTACTGCCTTTGTGTTTGGACACACATTCTGCCAACTTGCTGAAAGATCTAAAACATATCCCATAATGATCTTCCCCTTTACTTTTACTACCTAAAACCTTTATTTTTATCATGGGGAAAAGAAGTCATAAAAAGGGTGATCTAAAACTCTCAGTGAGGGTAAACATGGAGAAAAACAAAAAACCTAAACATAATAATGTTAAAACATGAACATAAATTCTGAATATCAAAATATTGAGTCACAAAAAAAATATTGGTAGTTCGTAAGACATAAATCACAGTGGAACACAAATCACGATAAAATAACATTAGCATAAGATATAGAATTTTAGTAAACATGTAAGAATATAAAATAATTTCCATATCATCCAAGGCCCATTTCCAAGACCATAATAGTAGACAAAGTCCATTATTGAACCGAGTTCACTCCTCATTCCTAGCATGTATTATAGAACCATATTTACTTGCTGTTTCAGCCCTATATTACTAAACCAGATTTACTTTCCATTCCATTCATGTCTATCTCATGAGATATAAATATTTACCTAATGAATTGGAGGGGGATATAGGTCCCACCCATTACTTAATGAAAACCATACATATACATTCCAAAAAAACATAAATCAATCATCCTAAAATAACCCAAAGAATAAATTGTGTTTCTTAAACATCATTCCATCATAATCCATATAAAATAAATGGATTTAATAAATAGAATTCTGTCATAAAAAAAGTAAAATCATAGTATCAATGGGAATTGAAATATAACCCCATTTAGATAATTTCATATAATATGGAATGTAATATTAATAAATCACTTGAAATTAATTGTTGAGGAAAATATCCATACTCCTTCAATGTTTTTTTTTAATTTTCTCAAAATTATTTGTAATTTTAAAATTAAATTATTTAATTGAAAATAAACTTGAAATATTATAAAGGAATATATTGGGAAATAAGGTGTTGTGAAAGTCTAAATGTATGTTCATTTAGTATAAGTTAAAAAAATATTCTTCTCATTCTTTTTCCAAAAAGTGAAAAAGTTCCTCATATAAAAATGACTAAATATTACTATCACACCATTAAATAGAATCCAACAATGTATAAAATTTAATTTAAAAACATGTACAATTATAGAAAGAATATTTTGAAAAAAATATTTAGGAAACATGAACATGAATGATAAATATATCCCAATAAATACTTACATATAAACATTCTCATATAATAATGAGATTGAAAAATTACCCCTTACCTTAGGTCCTCTATGATTTATATGTATCCAAACCTCATGTATTATGATTTAAATGATTTCATTAACTTATTATATAATCATATTCATTTTTACAATATTATATATTATCATATTATCATTTATTTTGTAATAATATTTCATTATTACTCATTATTAGGGTATTAACTGCTTCATTTTCTTATGTAGGTTTGGTCAAATAAGATCCCGTTATACTTATTAGGTCACAATTATATCATTCCAAACTTATATTAACAGAATATATATCATATTTATTTATTATTTACATTTATATAATTATGCTTTAATGAATATCTTGTAGAACGAATCACATCACATCGTGGAGATGGTAGGTCGTACGTACGCACAATCGATGATATCATTCCATTAAATATGAAATAGTTTTGATGTGGTGGGTATATATATATTTCCAGAATAAATAAATTATTTTAATAATAATATATAGTTACTATTTCCATCATTATACCCATCCAAGTCATGTGGTGGTTGAAAACAGATTACACCATGGCGAGAGGACAGTAAGCCGTACATATGCCTGTGTGGTGATTTTATTTTTTGTAATATGGATTGAAGGTGGTATGTGGTTGTTACATAATATAAATAAAAACAATGTATACAATTGATACATGATTAATTAATTTATAATGTAAACAACTCATGAAGAATTATAAGATGAAGAAATAATTTGAATGAATCAGTAGAGGAGATTATATCTTCTTTAACGATCTCCTTCTAGATCCCCTCTTAAAAGCACTAGAGTTGGTCTTTTGAGAAGAACATAACACGAGAATCTGAGTAATGATGTTTATAATGTAATATTGTGTGGTAAGGGTGGTATTATAGTATCGAATTGATATGAATAAGTGAGGGAGGAGGCACCCTTTTATAATTGAGGTTGGGGGTACCATTCGAATTTCAAAAAATATTAATTGATAATAAAAAAATCCCACAAAAGCCTAAAAAATGTCATATTTTAAAAAATTAGATAAGATAAGGTATTAATATCATCAAAAAATATATATATGTTTTGATTTTATTTTAAACCTTATCTTTTCATTTTATGATTAATTATTCTCTTTTAATATTAACTAGGGTAACAATTTGTTCAATATTAAAATTGTGTAATATTTAATTATTTGATTTCAATTAGACCATAAATTAAAATTATACTAAATTTTTTAGTAAAAAATAATTATTTTATACTTTTAAAAATATTTTATTATTTTTAAATAATTTAATAAAACAATATTTAGAAAAATTATCAATAGAGATAATTTTAACAATATTCATTTAAGGGATTTTTAAAAATATCAAGACAAGATTTTTTCATCAAAAAACTATTTTTATATATCTATAATGGGTAAAGGTAATTTATAAGTTATTTTGGAAATATTAATTAAACCAAATTATATTTATTTTATTATTTTTAATGACATTAATATGATATTTCCATTGGTAAAATAATTACTACATCAGTTTTGTTTAATTATTTAATATACTTATTTTTTGGTTTAAAATTTAAAATCAATTAATATTAAAAAGATAAATACTCTATATTTCATAATAATACTTATAGTTGAATACATCTATTGTAAAGTCCTACATTAAAAATGTTATATTTACCAAAACTAGAACATGACAACATTAACATCACTTTAAATAAAATATTATATGGTTCATAATCATTTCCATATGGATCTAAAGGGATAATAACTCAAACATTGGATTATTATGGTAGATATATACTCTAAAAATAGTTTTTAGGTCTTTTAATGGTTATTATTATCCAATTTGAAAGTATTTTATTGATTTTTCAAGAATTAAATAATTTCTACATCATCATTGTATATGAATTTAAGGTAATTATTTAATCTCTAAAAATTATAAATAAATTATCATGATGTGGATAATTTCATTAGATTTATAGAGACTATTAGTTGTTAAGTTTCAATGTTTATTCATCCATATAGATTTTTCAGGTTTTAGGGTAATTTTATTGTCATTGTCGTATTATTTTTTACTCTAACTTATCCAGCTTTAACCATTGTAAATTAAAATTATCAAAGTTACAATTAATAAAGTTCAGAAAATAAAAGTACTCTATTTATATAATTTTTACCTAATTATTCTCAATATAGAATCAATTATTCAAAATTTAAAACAAATAAATTTCATTAATTAATTTAAAATTAATCCCCCAGTCGGAATAAAAAACTAGTTTTAAAAGTTAAAACATTATAAGTGATTGAAATGTTTTGACATAAAAATTAAATGTAAAATTAATTTCAAGGACAGAAATTTAAATAATAAAAATATATTTTATTTATAATTTAAAACCGTTAAATAATATAATTTAACCATATAAATTATTTCTATAAAAAAATTTATTTTCAATTAAAATTTAGGGTCTTCTTTATTCATCAAAACATGAAAGTTATTAAAAAAATATAAAAAATAGATCCAAATTAAATTTTTATATCACTATTTCAAATAAATATTTTATTTTTTTAAATTTAAGATTTAAAATTCTTGAAATCTATATTTAAAATTGGTGCGCCATCAAAAGGCGGTAAAACCACATTTTTTGAAAAATACTTCTTTTATCCAAAATATTGAACTTGTTATTATATAATGTCTAGAAAACATATAATATTAATTTTAAACTTTATATTAAATATATTATTTATATATTTCATTAGATAAATCCATGAAGAGTGATTTTATTATTTTATAAACTTCTTGTGTGAAATGAATTCTATCAATAAATTGAAATTGTGTGTAACACAGCCAAGTAAAGTGTTTCATATACCACAAGATAAGTTATTGTATCATATATCACCAGGTTATCTTGGTTTACCGTACAACATAATACATAAATGAATATATATATATATATATAATAAAAATCTTAGGGTGTTACGTTCTACCCCATTAAAATGAATTTCGCCCTCGAAATTCGTCTGGTTTGTTATAGGATTTAATAGGTGAAATTTTATTTCACATAAACCCACACTTTAAAAAAACTATCAAAACATTATTTTAAAAACCAATATTTGTTAAATAACAGTTACCCAAAGTAAATCATAACTAGGTCAATACATATGAGAACATTGGTGAAGATTGGGCATAGAGGAAAAGCATAAATAAACATAGAGATCGATAAATATCATTGATAAGAATAATGTTGATGATCTTGTGTAGGATAAAAATAAAAAAAACATAAAAAAATAATCATTAAAGAGTTCATTGATATGATAAAAAATAATGACAATAAGACACCATTTTACGTCACAATCGCTATTCCTAATATTGATAAATTGACATGAGAAAATATACTTACTTGATTTCAGTACAATATGACCATTGGTAATGCCTTGAAAAATTTTATACTTCATCTCTTATTCAAAGAAATGAATTTTAATTTTTCATTCCTAAAGAATTAGCATATCATGCAATCCATAAATAGAATTATTGGTCATTCCATCTGTATTTTTCACAATAAAAAGGATAGAAAAAGTTCTCAAATATGCCTAATTCTTCCCATTGTTAGAGAAAAAAACATCATCTAGAGTTGAACGTATACCATCCATAAATGGATTTCCTTAAAATTCTTCTAAAAAATTAAAATATAAAACTTTATAAAAATGAGAACTAATTTGTCTTATCATTTCCCTCGCATATCTGATAAGGCAGATCTCTGTTGTTATATTCCAAATATGTAAATACCTTAATCACGTATTCCCTTTACAATACATCTTTATTGAAAACATGCATGTTTCCACATTCATAAGTCCAAAATGTTGTAAACTTCATCCATGATAGAATAAACAACTTTTCAGTAATCCTTAATCAATTCTAAGTAAACCATTACCATTAAATTTACTTATTCATGTCCAACATATCATTATCCAAATATCATTATCTCATAATCATGCTCATATTAGGGGTTATCCTTCCCGTAATAATGTATTTTCCAAAAAAATATCATCTTATTACTTCAATTACTATTCATGTTTACCTGTACCATTCATTATATTCTCTTGAATCCTTATGAACAAACTATAGAAGGGAAATTAAAAGACGTTTTATTATTCTATAATAACATTAATGTACTTCCACAATATTAATCCTAAATCATAATACATAAATACTTGATCATTTCATAACTTCACTATCATACACCACATCACAAAAAGTGATCACATGTGACTTTACATTGTATTCTTCCTTAAGATATTGTTGATGATGATCATCATCATTATACCTTGAATTTGGGAATTCATTAACATAATTATCATTTTCCTTTCTCTAGAAACACTGACTAGTGAGAGGCACACTCTTTGGATATTTTTATTTATTACCAGTATTTTGGTAGTAAAATTCTGAATGTACATCCTTCCCACACATTAAACATTTATCTATCTACTTAAATAAATTTACATCATGTGTCCATCCACAATTCGATCTTAAAGAAAATACAATTATATTTTCTCCATAATTTTTAGAGTTTTCATAGAATTGTCTCATTATTTTCTTATCATAACCAAGGGATTGATGAGAAACTACAATCTACATTTTTATGAGAAGAATATGAGGAAGGTACATACTGAAAAATAACTTTTTGAACCCATCCAAATCCATGGATTAAATATTATCTTTTTGCCTCATATTCTTGATGAAGTTCCACCACAGATTCCCTTTAACTTCTAAGTGATAAGTTCCCAAGATAAATTTCTCAAGTTCGGAACAACGAATAAAGAAAAATATATTTTCAATAGAAAAAATCCATTTCAATGTAACTAGTGGATTAGTAGTTCCACTAAATATGGTGGAAAATTATTTATAAAGTATTCAAGAGAATGTTGTTCCCAACATTGGTTATTTAAATCCTAATATGATTTGTGATCAAAGAAACAATATTATTTATTGTAAATCCCATAATATTTGGTTGTTTTGGAGGCTAATAATCCAATTTACCATTGTATTAATCATTAACACTATTCTTTAAGGTTCCATCCATTATCTGAAACCCAAAAATAATAGTGTGAGAGGAAAAAATCAATCTAGGAAAACAACATAATCTAGGGGGAGTACATTCAATCTATAACATCATAGGTTTAATACTAGGTTATTCCTTATTGTTACCAAAATTATATGATTGTAACCTATAATGAGACTTATCCTTAAGAAATTTGTGGACATATCTTTATAAATATCTCTATGGATCTCACTAAACTTTTGACATCCTAGTTTCAAAAGGATGACTAAACCTTCGCTCTGATACCAACTCTAATGACACAAGATTGACATACATGGACATTACGTTAATTTTGGAATAATTTTTATATAAAAAATTAATTCCAAAATAAAGTATTAGTTTAGAGTCTTTTTAGACACATAACACATTCTTATAACATGGTAAAATATTTCATCATCTCCAATTAAGATCCTCCCATTTTTTTTTTCCTACCTAAAACCATTCCTTGTATCTTGGGGAAAAGAAAATATTAAAGGGTGAGATCAAATTCTTAGTAAGGATAAATGTGGTGAACTTTAAACCAAACACAAACATAGTATTTTCAAACCATGAAGATAAATTATGAATATTAAAATCTTGAGTCATGAAATATTTCTTGGCAGTATGTAAGGGATAAATTATAAAGAAACATGAACCATGATAAAATAAAATTAGCATAAACATGGAATTGTTGAAAACACATAGGAATAAAAAATATTTTCCATATTATTTGTGTATTGATGTCAAGACCATCATAGAAAACAATGTACATTACTTAAAAGAGTTCACTCCTCGTTCCAACCCTGTATTACTGAACCCGATTTACTTGTCGTTCCTGCCCAGTATAACTGAACCTAATTTACATACCCTTATAGTCATGTTTATATCATGAGATATAAATCTTAATTTTATTAATTTAAGGGAGAAAAAGGTCCCACCAATCCCATAATAAAACCACAGTTATGTTTTCTATAAAAACATAAATCATTCACCATAGCATAACCTAAGGAATAAAATGGGTTTCTTAAAATTCATTCCTTATTAAAATAATCCTTATAAAACAAATGTGTTTCATAAATAGATTTCCATCATAAAAACAAATAAAACCATAGGAATAATAGTTAAAATATGCTAGAAACATAACCTGATTCAATAATTAGATCTTAGATGGAAAATAATTTTGATAGAACACTTGAAATTCATTTTTTTGTAAAATATCTTCTCTTCTTCAAAAACTTTTTCTTTCCTCAAAATACCATAAAATTATAAAATAAATGAATTTATTTGAAATTAAACTTGATATAGTATATATTATGATTCATTGGAAAAAGGTTTTACAAAAAATGATTACTTTTCATGTCGTTTATGTTAAAAATCATTCTTCTCATACTTTTCCCAGAAAAGTAAAAAGGTTCCTTGTAATGAATAAAAAAAGACTCATTTCACACTATTTGATAAAAATTCACCAATGGGTAAAATTTAATTTAAAATATTCTATAATAATATAAATAATATTATGTATTTAGGAAACATGGATGTGGATGATAAATATACTCTAGTAAATACTTATGTATAAACAATCTCACATAATAGTGAGATTGGAAAATTATCCCTTTCCTTATGTCCACTATCCTATGTATGTATCCAAAGCTCATGTATAATGATTTAAATGATATCATTAACTTATTATAGAATCATAGTAATTTTTATGATATTATATATGATCATATTATCATCTGTTTTGTAATAATATTTCATTTTTACTTGTTTTTTGGGTATTAACTACTTCATTTTCTTATGCATGTTTTTTCGATTAAGTTCCATTTATCCTTATTAGGAAAATTTCATGTCATTAAAAAATTATATTAACATAATATATATAATGTTTATTTATTATTTACATTTATATAATAATTATTTAATGTATATCATGTATAATGAATCACATAACATTATGGAGACGGTAGCCCGTACATACGCGCGTGCAATGATAAAATTCCATTAATTATGAAAGAGTATCAAAGTGTATGGTATATATATTGTTAAATAACAAATAAATTGTTATAATAATAATATATAGATTTTATTTCAATCTTTATACACATTAAAGTTTACTTGTGATGAAAATAGATTACACCACGATGTGGAGATGGTAAGCCATACGTACACGCATTTGTTGATTTTATTTTTCATATGATGGATAAAAGGTGGAATATGGATGTTCCATAATCTTAATAAAAATTAAGTAAATAATTGGTACTATATTAATTTATTTATAATTGAAAAAACTCATGAATAATTTGTATAAGAAGACATAATTTGAAATAAATGGTAGAGGAGATTACCTCTTCTTCGATGAGCTCCCTCTAGATCTCCTCTTTGTGGAAATAGAGTTGGTATTTTGAGAAGACCATCACCTATAGAATGTGACTATGTAATTTTATTAGGGAAATGGGTATGGGATGGCTATGTTTGATGTCTCAAATTGATGTGAATAAGTGTGGGAGTAGGTGCCCTTTTATAATTCAGGTTAGAGAACATTTCGAATATCTAAAAATACTAATTTATAATAAGATTAAAACAACCTAACATACTTCAAAATGTAATATTTATTACTATTATATGAGATAAGGTTGTAATATCATCAAAAAATAATTTTTAGACATGTTTTTACTTCATTTTAAACCTTTTCAGTTTTTTTACCCTTAATTATTTTATTTTAATTTTAACTATGGTAAAAAATTGTTCAATATTAAAATAGTGTAACATTTAATTATTTGAGGTCAATTTCACCATATATGAACAATATATAAAATTTTAGAGTAATCCATAATTAGTTTATATTTTTGAAAATATTTAAGGATTTTTAAAAAAAATAGCAAAACATTATTTTGACAGAATATCAATAAAGTAAATTTTTACACTATTAATTTAATGTATTTTTAAGAATATGAAGATAATATTTTAACTTCAATTTTTTTATTATATCTATAAATATAAATTTAATATTTAAAACTAGTTGGCTATTTTACGTAACTGAAATTAAATTTATTATAGTATCTTTAATGACATTAATTTTATAATTCCAAGAGTAAAATAACTACTACATCACTTTTGTATAAAATTTAATATACTTATTTGTTGGGTAAAAATTAAAAATAGTGTTGAACTCTCTGTGGAATGGTTGTCTTAATAATCACAAATATTAGTTTCATTTATTTCCTTTTAGTCTTTTGATCAACATGTTCTAAATGTGTTTAAATCATATCTACAAATGTTTATCAATGATCAAGATATGGTAATGGTTGACCTGGAAGTATTCTAGATTGAACAGACATTTTTTAAGAATACCATGTCTTGACTCACCGATAGTCATTTTCCTGAGTCACCAATGATGAACGGTCGAACTGATGATGAACGTTCGCATCGATGATGAAGGGTCACACTGATGATGAACGGTCACACCTTAAACTATCAAAGGTCCAAAGTGACATCGATTCTAATCTACCGATGCTAAGCTACTGATGCTAAGCTACCGCTGCTATGCTACCAATGCTGAGCTACCGATGCTAATCTACCGATGCTAAGCTACTGATTCTAATCTAACAATGCTAATCTACCGATGATGAGATACCGATGATAAGATATCGATGTTAAGACACCGATGCTAAGATACTGATGCTGATGCAACTGAAACTGATGCAGATTCAAAATGACTCACCGATCTCATGACCCACCGATAGTCATGAAAACTGTTTGAATATCTATAAATTCATATTTAATTATAACGGTCATAATTGATGTTTTTAATGCAATTAATGATATTTAATGATAGTTGTTCGCATGTCAGGAGGCTGTACCTCATACCTATGGAAAGGTAATCATTCCCATTGCCGGAGCTCGGGGAATAAAAAGGAAGATCGAGCTGTAGTAAAAAGTATGGATGCGTGAAAATGCATAAAGTGATAATTCTTTCATGAATATACATGAGAGATTGAAGAACACAAGACAAAGTGGAAGAAGGGGAATTTTCAAGATCTAAAGAAAAATCTTATGCACGTAATCTAGCACTACTGAAGAACATACGAAGAATACTGGAAATCACATAACTCACTTGCCTGTGAAGGACATCAAGCAGAATCACGATACTCTATTTTTAATAGCAAAACCATAGAAGGACTCAGAAGCATCTATGCTAAATCCAATGAGCCTAGAGCTACACTACCAATCACTAGAGCTTTCTAAACTCTGATACATTCTTCCTTTAGTTACTTTATCTTTACATTTTTAGCAGTGTGTGTACCCTGTTTATATTACACACAAACTGTCTCCTAAGATAAACTGGAGGATTCTTAAATCCTCACTCGAACTTCATAACTCTTTGTTTCCCACTATGGAAAGTGGTAGAGTTTGAGTAAGACCTGAACAGCTTGTGTGATGTTGTTTTCTTTTCCCACAAAGAACTATGATAGAGGTCCCTGTGTGGCCTGGAGAGTTTTCACTATTGTTAACCCCGATCCGGGGTGTGGATCAATTTATTTGAATTATGGAGAGGACTAAGTCTCGGCTTGAGACTGAACCTCTTGGTTAACTCTTCTGTTCCTTTTAATTTAAGTATATAAGTAATCTATATATTTATTTTGCTGCTATTACTTTGAAATACAAAACTATTTTAAGGCTACTTTGATAGTTAAATTAGAAAGTGTTTATACTCATTGTAAATCAGTAAGTCAGTTTCAAAAGTTAATTTAATCTTCATTTAAAGTTAACTGAGACCTAATGAGTCTTTGAGAAACTTATTGAACCTTTACACTCTATATATATTCACTATAGTTTAACTTTGTTTTTTAATTTAAGGGATTTAAAAAAAAGGAAATATTTTTAATATAAATTTTAATTGGAACTCAATTCACCCCCTCTTGAGTATCCACTCTGACCAACATTTGGTATCAGAGGTTTTGTTTTTGTTTAAGTCTTTTTTAAATACTCTGTTTTTCAACTATGATTTTAGTTTCATCTTTAAAGATCTTAAATTTCTATTAGTTCTAAATTTTATCTCTTTAAATTTTATTCTCTAAAATCTACCTATGGATAATAGACTAGAGGGTGATGTTAATAATAGGACACGTTTCTTTAATGGCACAAACTATGCTCATTGCAAATTAAAAATGAAAATTCATTTAGAGAGCATGGGTTTTGATATTTGGACTGCTATAGAGTCTCAATATAAAATTCCAAAAACTGAAAGGACCACTTGGGATGAACCTACTAAGTCTACTTACAATAATAATTATAAATCCATGAATGCTCTGTACTGTGCTCTAGGAGATAATTAATTTAAAAGAATATTTTCTTGCAAAACTACTTATGAAATATGGGATACTTTGGGTGTTTCTCATGAAGGAACAACTATTGTTAAAGATATGTGATTGAAGACTTATGCTATTAAATATGATAATTTTAAAATGAAAACTGACGAACCCATTTCTGATATGTATCTCAGGTTCAATGAGATAGTTAATACAATTAATTCACTTGGAAAAGCTATTCCAGCAAAGGAAAAAATCATGAGGATATTCTGATGTCTACCAGACCGATGGAGAGGCATAACTGTTTCAATCAGAGAATCATGTGACATTTGATCTCTGCCTATCAAAGACCTTATTGGAAAACTAATGATGTATGAGGAAGAACTCAAGATAAATAAAGAGGAAGATGATGAACCAAAATGGAAATCAGTGGCTTTCATGACTACTGCTTCAAAGAGAAAGGACAAAGAAAAAGCTAAAACACAAACTAATAGTCCAAAAACTGAATGCACAAATTTAGACAGTGATGCTGAAATGGATTAGATAGCCCGAAGGTTTATGAAATTTTATAGGAAGAAATTTTTTTTCAGAAAATAAAATTACAATGGAAAGTATGACAATAAGGGAAATTGGAAGAAGGACTAAAAAAATCCAGATAAAAGTGATGAAGTTGTTTTATATGAGTGAAAAAGAAAAGGACACATCAAGGATGACTGCCGAAAGATAAAATTCAAGAAGAAATATGATTACAAGGACAGTAAGTACAAGAAAGAAATGAAAGCAATGTGGAGTGCTTCAGAAGACAGTACAAGTGAATCTAAAATGTATGATTCTGAAAATAATCGATCCAACATGTGTTTCATGAAAAACATATCTGAGGTAACCTTATATACTCCTGTTTTAAATTCTTATTATTCTGGAGATGATACAAAATCTGATTTTGATTCTGAAAACATGACTATTAAGGAATTTTTTGAATACTGTAATATGCTGGAAGAGACATGTAATGAACTTAAGGATAAATACCAATCATTGATGAAATAGAATGCTCTCTCTACAACTGTTAAAACCGAACTTACTATTGAAAAAGAGAAGAATGATCAACTGTTAAAGGAAAACACTGAACTGAAAATGTCTAATGAGAAACCTAGAAGAGAGTTAGAGAAGTTTAAAAATGAAAAGGATACACTAACTCAAATTCTAGGAATGAAAGTAGCACCTAAATACACTACTGGAATATGCTACAAACCTAAATATAGACAGATTCTAAAAAATATATTTATTCCAAAATCTGAACAGAATACTAGTAATTCTAGTTCTGGACATTCATATGCCTCAACAAGTGATTCACGTAGTCATAGATCAAATAAAGTTTATCTTTCCAAATCTTTTGATTCTGTAATTTGTATGAAATCCATAAGACAAATGTTGGTACCAAAAGCTTTGATTTCTAACCTTTCTGGACCCAAGAATATCTGGGTACCAAAACCATTTCCTATCTAAATCTATTTTTTAGGAAAATTTTTTGAAGAGTTCTCACAAGAAGGTATGGTACTTGGACAATGGATGTTCAAGAAACATGTCTAGAGATTACTCATGCTTTAAAAGTCCAATCAATATTGATAGAGTCCAAGTCACCTTTTGTGACAATTCTAAAGGAAAAATCATCGGCCTAGGTCAAATTGGTAACACTGATTCAGTTCTAATTTCTAAAGTTTTATTTGTTTATGGACTGAAATATGGTCTGTTAAGTATTTCTCAATTGTGTGATTATGGTTTTAATGTAAAATTTGAAAATTATTTTTATAATGTTTTTAATTCTAAATTTTTTTTAGTCTTTTCTACCTTAAGAAATGAAAATGTTTATGCAGTTGATTTAAATTCCTTATCTAAGCAAAATGTTACTTGTCTAAATGCTTTTTATAAAGAGTCTTGGCTTTGGCACAGAATATTAAGACACTGCAACATCCATTCACTTAGAAAAATAACTAGGAAGAACATGGTTAGAGACCTACCTAAACTTGAATTCCCAATTGACAAATTTTGTAATCTCTGTCAAAAGGGAAATCAACATAAAGTTTCTTTTAAATCAAAGAAATAAGTTTCTACTTCTCAACCTCTCAAGTTGGTTCACATGGACTTGTTTGGACCATCAAGAGTTTCTAGTTTAAATGGGAAGCACTATATATATGTTCTAGTAGATGAATTTTCTAGATATAATTGGGTATACTTCTTAGCTCACAAAAGTGAAGATTGTTCTTACTTTGTTAAATACTCCAAATCTGTAGAAAATCATAGTGGTCTTAAGATTAAATCCCTGAGAAGTGATCCTGGCCGTGAGATTGAAAATCAAGACTTTGAATCTTATTGCTCACACAATGACTATAGTTATAACTTTTCTACTCCTAGAACACCTCATCAGAATGGTGTAGTAGAAAGAAGAAATAGTACCCTGCAAGAAATAGATAGAACCATGCTTAATGAGTATGACCTGCCTATTTTCTTTGAGGATAAAGCTTTAAATACAGATTTTTATATCATTAATAGAGTCTTAATTAGACCAGTTCTTAGGAAGGCCCCATATTAGTTGTGGAATAATAGAAAACCTAAATGTAGTTACTTTAGAGTCTTTGGCTGCAATGTTTTTATTCTTAATATAAAGGATAATCTGGACAAGTTTTTCTCTAAAAGTGATGAGTGAATCTTTCTTGGTTATTCTTTAAATAAAAAGCCTATAGAGTCTTTAATAGTAGAAACAAATGTGTGGAAGAATCTGTTCACATCAAGTTTGATGAATCTGAGCCACATGAGCCTAAAACCTCTCTTGAAAATATTGAAGAAGATTTGAGTTTTCTGGACCTTAATGACAAATCTAAAGAACCTGCTATAAAGACAACCAGTTCTAGACTTATTCCAGAATCTGATTCTAATGAACCTGAACCGAGAGAAGAGCCTGAAATTTCTAGTCCTAACATTAGTAGATCAACAAGGATTCTAAAGAATCATCCTTTAGATGCTATTGTTGGTAATCTTGATAGAGGGACACCGACTCGAGATTCTCTAAGAAATCAGGTTGAATATCAAGATTTTTTGTCACAGTTAGAACCTAAAAATGTCAATGATGCTTTCAATGATTAATTTTGGATAATGGCTATGCAATCAGAGTTAAATCAATTTGAAATAAATAATGTTTTGGAATTAGTTGACAGACTTAAGGACACTTTAATAATAGGCACAAAATGGGTTTTTAGAAACAAATTTGACGAGTCTGGAAACATAGATAGAAACAATGCTAGGCTAGTTTCACAAGGATATAGTCAAGAAGAAGGTATAGACTATGAGGAAGCCCTTTCACCTGTTGCTAAACAAGAATCCATTAGGATCTTACATGCATATGCTACTCATCTGAATTTCGAGTTATATCAAATGGATGTCAAAAGTGATTTTCTAAATGGTTTTATTGTTGAAGATGTTTTTGTTGAACAACCACCAGGATTTATTAATCCTCATTTTCCAAATCATGTTTATAAACTTTCTAAAGCTTTATATGGCTGAAAACAAGCTCCAAGAGCTTTGTATGATAGACTTAGTAATTTTCATATTTCAAAACGTTTTACTAAACGGATTGCTGATCCAACTATTTTTATTAAAAGAATTTCTAAAGATGTTTTAATTGTACAAATTTATGTTGATGATATTATTTTTGGATCTTCTAAACATTCTTTATGTACTAAATCTTCAAAGAGTACACAAAATGAATTTGAAATGAGTTTAATGGGAGAACATAAATATTTTCTTGGATTTCAAGTTTTTCAAAATGAAAATGGTATTATTTTTAATCAATGTAAATACACGAAGGATCTTCTAAAATGTTTTGGTTTGGATAGTATTACGGAAAGTGATACTCCTATTAGTATAGTCTATAAATTGGAAGTAGATGAAACTGGGAAACCAGTGGATCAAACCAATTATCGAGGTATGATTGGAAACTTACTATACCTTAATGCTAGTCGACCAGATATTATGTTTAGTGTGTGTATTTGTGCAAGATTTCAAGATAACCAGAAAGAATCTCATTTGCCTGCTGTTAAAATAAATTTTAAGTATCTTAAACACACTGTAAACTTTGGCTTGTCTTATCCAAAAGGAAAATCTTTTGAGCTAATCAGTTATTCAGATTCTGACTTTGCTGGTTGAAAGTTAGATAGGAAGAGAACATCTAGAACATGACATTTATTGGTAAAATCCTTAGTATCTTGGTGTAGAAAGAAACAGAACATTTTTGCATTCTCTACTGCTGAAGCAGAATACATAGCTACTAGAAGTTGTTGTGCACAATTTCTGTTGATGAAACACACACTTCTAGACTATGGATATGATTTTAAGCATATTTCAATTAACTATGATACCACTAGTGCAATTAACATTTCAAAGAACCCTGTGTCTCACTCTAGAACCAGAGACCTTGATGTCAGACATCACTTTTTGAGAGATCACTACCAAAAAGGCGATATTACTCTTGAGTTTATAGGAACTGAACATTAATTAGCCGAAATTTTCACCAAGCCCTTAAATTGTGAAAGGTTAAACTCGATTAAAATAGAGTTAGGTATGATAGATCTATGAAACCGTTCTGTCAAATCAATCTGTCAAACCGATCTTTCAAACCAATCTGTCAAACCGATCTGTCATGACGGTTAGTGTTACTGATTGGGTCGTACTATTTTTTTTAAATTATTTTTGTCTGTTTAAAATGACACTAGTTTTACTTAATCGATATTTTATTATTTATAACCCTTAATGTTACAAAAAATGACATGCGGATATTATATTCTCTAAAGACTATTGACCTTCCATTTCCAACCAAACTCTCTCCTCTCTTCTCTGTAACCCGAGCCTTTTGAATCATTCCAGGTATCTCGATTGCCTCAAAACCTCAAAATGGCCACAAAAAAGAGACAGAGCAAGGAATCTGAACGAACTTCACCTGTCAAGTGTGCTCGAGGTGAGTCGAGCAGTACGACGTAGAGGTCTGTGAACCCGGATCTAGAAAAATGGGAAGTTATAGCTAAAAATGAAATTTGATCGGAATGAGTTTTATCTAGCAAGTATGTTCTCTTGAAAGTGTTGGAAACTCAAGGCTAGAAAGAGTGGTTCTGTAATAATGATAGAGTCTTTAACCAAAAGATGGTGCACGAGTTCTATTTGAACCTCGATATAGATTTGGATTGAGTAGAGGTTGTGATATTATCTTTTATAGTAAAAGGAAAAAATATTACCTTTTCATAAAAACAATGGGCTGAATGTCTTGGAGTACCTCACAGTGAAAGATACGAGGACTATTCTGGTAATATTCCTCCCACAACTGATTACTTTTCTTATGAGCTGGCCCTGGAGTTTTTGACTTGGAAGTCTGAATCACGAAGGATAATTACTGCTAAGTTGGATGGTGAGAATCAAATCATATTCAAATTTATTCAACATCAAGTATGTCCAAGAAAATGTGATTTTACTACATTAAAGTATCAAAATGTTTTTCTGCTATTTCTTTTTCTGAATGGTGAAAAGATCAATTTATATAGATATTTTTTCAAGCATATTGTTGAGATGATAAAACCTTCAAGGAAACCTACTAATCTTTTTTAATGTAAACAAATTTCTTCCATTCTGAAATTGTTAGGCTATGTGGATGATCGAGATGGGTGTATCTCATCAGTTAGATTTTGTTTCCACAATTTTATTTATAATAGAATGAAAATCAATTGGCTCCCATGGAAGAAAGCTTGGGTTTATGATAAAGAAAAGTTATATGAGTCCTTCAATCCTACTGATCATCCAATGAGACCAAGGGAAGTAATAGATCCTACCTTAAATTATGGTGAGGAAGTGATCTATTCAGATGTAGAAGAGGAAGTGGTTGTTCCTAATGAAATTGGTGAATCCAGTAAGAAAGGAACAGAAGAAGAAGATGATGATGATGAGAATCTAAATGCTGAAGAAGAGGCTGAATCATCTCCTGATGAAAGGAGTGATCCTGATATGGTTAGCCCAAAGAGAAGAAGGATGGAATTTGGTTCAGCAAGTCCTCCTCTCAATTTGACAGAAATTGAACCGTTTTTAGATGACGAAGAAGAAGGTGAGACTACTAAATCAACTTTTGAGGGGCATGAATCCAGAAGTACAGATAGTTCAAGTGAGAGATCAGTTAATGATTATGATGATTATGAAGGTGGTGATGGTGATAAGGGTGATGCTGATGGTGATGGTGGTAGTGGTGACAGTGAAAGTAATGGTGATGATGCTGATGATGATGATGTTGATGGTCTAACTATTGAAGGTCAGAATGTCATTCTAGATGATCCTCATCCCTAACTTAATGAGTAAGAAAATGTCCTTGAGGCTAAGAGGACAGAATAGTTGGAGAGTGATGAGGATGGAGAAGTCCTTCCAGAAAATTTTGGACGAGCTCAGTTTGTGGAACCTGTATACCCTTCATGAAAAGTGGCATGGGAAGAGCATCCAGGTCTTGTTGTTCTAGGATTGGACTACCCAGAGGAAGAGGAATATATAGAAGTGGATCTTGTAGGCATAAGTTATTTCGTTAAGGCTCAACATTTTGCTGAGTTTTTGCGAAGAACAGAGGTCAGACCTGATCCATTAGTATCTCAAGGTAGACCTGATCCGGCAGTTTCTCTGTCAGATTTTGATAATTTTAAGGTTGAATTGATTCAAGATATTAGGAAGACTGTGAAAAGTGAGTTATCTCATATTCCATCTCCTACTCCCTTGACTTTATCTGATGCTGCTATGAATGATTTGGCTCAATGAGTGGAAAGCCTTATCAAACCAGACCTGTGAAATTACAGTGAATCGATTGGCAGGAATATTACTTCTTTGAATCAAACACTTACGGAGTTAGGCATCAATGTTGTTTCTCTGTCAGGTGAGTTTAGAACAAACTTCTCTGGTATGATGGAAGTTTTAAGAAATCTGATAGAACATTTGAAGAAAGAAGATTTGAGGAAGTTAAAAACTGAGACTACTCAGGTTATTGCTCAGGCTGACAAAGCGAAGGTGACCAAGATCCCTGGTCATGAATTAGATACCTTACGAGATATTGTCATAGCAGATATGGGAGATCTTGGGAATATTTTAGATTTAGATTCTTTGAAGAAAATGAAAGATCATAATGATCAAGTGCATAAAATGGTACAGTTGTATTTGGCTGATACTACAAAAGCTCAAAAGGAGATTAAGGAGAAATTCGATCATTATTTCTCTAAGATCTACACAAAGCATGAGTTGAATCATCATTTTAAATTAATGGATGATAATTTGAGACTCCCTCCAGTGACTCAAGCTTTTAAATATCAAGTTCAGTAGTTAAAATATTTTACCCCCACTTTAGAAAATTTCATGAAAAATAAGGATGATTTTGAAAAATCCATGAAGTACGGTGGAGAATTCATTCAGGACTTCATCAACATGCTAAAACCATACCTTCATGTGCAAGCAAAATCCATTGTTTTTTCTACAGCAGAGACTCTGCAATCATTAGATGTTGCTCCCAGCCAGATGTCTGTTTCTCAAGCTCTTTCTTGTATTAGACCAGTCCTTCAATAGGAACATTCAGAACAAACTTTTTCGCAGCAAGTGACCTTGTAGCCCACAGTTCGTCCATCTCGGGTCATCCTACCTCCTTTCTCCATAACTCCAATTCCACCTTGAACCCAACAACCTTATGGACCTTCAATTCCTTCTACTGCTAAAGGGAAATCTCCCTTTCACCCCAAGAAATAGCTGTTATAGTCAATTTTTGATAGGGTGTTTGTTTTCTTGAACTATTCCCCTTTGTTTGTAATATGTGTACTCTTTGGTGGTATGAAATCTTCTTGCTTATCCTTCTTTCTATATTATTTTTGAAAATCCCAAAGGGGGAGAGAAATCAAGGAGAGAAAATAGGTGAATCAAGCATGCAAACTGGTGAATCACGCATGCATATGCGAACTATGGATGCATCATGTCTGGATGGGTGAACTGAATGTCCATATGAGCCAATTCTGGCTATTTATCAGATGCATGTATACACAGGGGGAGAAATGTTGAAAGAGGAGAATGCCTCAGTTATATATATCTATTCCAATTGCTATTCTAGCCATGTTTTATCTTTTGGCATATCTTCTTTTTTATAGGGGGAGCATAATGAATGACATAGGGTATTGTCTCTTCATTTATGCCATTGATTTGTGATTATCAAAAAGGGGGAGATTGTTGAACTCTCAATGGATTGGTTGTTTTAATAATAAAAAATCATAGTTTCATTTATTTCATTTTAGTCTTTTGATCAAATTGTTCTAAATGTATTTAAATCATATCTACAAATGTTTATCAATGATCAATGTATGGTTATGGTTGACCTGGAAGTATTCTGGATTTAACAGAAATTTTGTAAGAATTCCATGTCTTGACTCACCAATAGTCATTTTCCTGAGTCACCGATGATGAATGGTCACACCAATGATGAACGATCGCACCAATGATGAATGGTCACAACGATGATGAACGGTCGCACTGATGATGAACGGTCACACCGATGATGAAGGGTCCCACCGATGATGAATGGTCACACCATTAACTATCAGAGCTCCAAAGTGACATCGATTCTAATCTACTGATGCTAAGCTACCGATGCTAAGCTAACGATGCTAAGATACCGATGCTAATATACCGATGCTAATCTACCAATGCTAAACTACTGATGCTAATCTTCTGATGCTAATCTACCGATGCTGAGATACCGATGCTATGCTACTGATGCTAAGACACCGATTCTAAGATACCGATGCTGATGCAACTGAAAATGATGTAGATTCAAAATGTCTCACCGATCTCATGACTCACCGATAGTCATGAAAACTGTTTGAATCTCTATAAATTCATATTTAATTCTAACGGTCATAATTGATGTTTTTAATGCAATTAATGATATTTAATGTTAGTTGTTGGAATGTCAGGAGACCATGCCTCGTACCTATGGAAAGGTAATCATTCCCATTTCCAGAGCTCGGGGAATAAAAAAGAAGATCGAGCTACAGTAAAAAGTATGGATGCGTGAAAATGCATAAAGTGATAATTCTTTCATGAATATACATAAGAGACTGAAGAGTACCTGACAAAGTGGAAGAAGGGGCATTTTCAAGATCTAAAGAAAAATCTTATGCACATAATCTAACACTACCAAAGAACATACGAAGAACACTGGAAATCAGAGAACTCACTTGCCTGTGAAGGACATCAAGATGAATCACGATACTCTATTTTTAACTGCAAAACCATAGAAGGACTCAGAAGCATATCTGCTAAATCTAATGAGTCCAGAGATACACAACCAATCACTAGAGCTTTCTAAACTCTGATACATTATTCCTTTAGTGACTCTATCTTTACATTTTGAGCAGTGTGTGTACGCTGTTTATTATACACGCACACTGTATCCTAAGCTAAACATGAGGATTCTTAAATTCTCACTCGAACTTCATAACTCTTTGTTTCCCACTATGGAAAGTGGTAGAGGTTGAGTAAGACCTGAACAACCTGTGTGCTGTTGTTTTCTTTTCCCACAAGGAACTTTGGTAGAGGTCCCTGTGTGGCATAGACAGTTGTTCACTATTGTTAAACCCGATCCAGGGTGTGGATCAATTTATTTAAATTATTGAGAGGACTATGTCTCAGCTTGAGACTGAACCTCTTGGTTAACTCTACTATGCATTTTAATTTAAGTCTATAATAAAACTATATATTTATTCCACTACTATTACTTTTAAATACAAAACTATTTTAAAGCTACTTTGATAGTTAAAGTAGAAAGTGTTTATACATATTGTAAATCATTAAGTTAGTTTCAAAAGTTAATTTAATATTCAGATTAATTTGACTGAGACCTAATCAATATTTGATAAACTAATTGAAACTTTACACTCTGTATAGATTCACTATAGTTTAAAATTGTTTTTAATTTTGGGTATTTAAAAAAGGAAATATTTTTATCATAAATTTTAATTGGAACTCAATTCACCCCCCCTCTTGAGTATCTACTCCGACCAACAAATAGAATAAAATGGAAAAAATAAATCCTATATATTTCATAAGAATACTTATAGTCAAATTTATATCCTGTAAAATCCTACATTAAAAATGTTATATTTACAAAAACTTTAATGTGACAACATTAACATAACATTAAATAAAATATTACAATTTTCATAATTTTTTCCATATGGTTAAAAATGGTCAATAAATCAACCCTTGGATGATTATGGTAGAGATATACTATACCAATAAGTGTGTTGGTATTTTTATGGTTATTATCATTTTATCTAAAATTATTTTATTGATTTTTCAACAATTATATAATTTATGCATAGTCATTGTATAAGTATTTAAGGTGATTATCTAATCTCTAAAAATTATATATAAATTACCATGATGTAGTTAATTTCATTATATTTTCAAATACTATTTATCATCTAAGTTATCTTATATTTATCACTCTATTAAAAATATTATACTTATAATAAATAAATTTGTGATATTTTGTCACTTACTTTTATTTTAATAATAAATATCATTTTCATGTGAAAGAGTGCATTAAATGAGTCAAATTTCATAATTTGGTGTTAATGTTTTAATTTTATTCATGAAATCATATTTTGGTTGGTTTTAAGGTAATTTTATTGTCCTTATCATCATATTATTTTTTACCCTAATTTTTCGGATTTAACATTATCCTTGGTAAATAAAAATTACAAAAGTTACTATTCATAAAATCCAAATACAGAAGGAGCATATTTACATATTTTTTAGCCAAAAATTAAAAATATGGAGTCTTTTTTTCAAAATTTTAAACTCACAAGTTGTAGTAATTACTTTAAATTTAATCCTATTTTTGGAATGAAAAACAGGTTTTAAAAGTAAAAACTTTTCAAAAGATTGAAATGTTTTTACATCAACATTTAATGTAAAATTAATTACAAGAACATAAATCTGAATTATAAAAATATATTTATTTTATACTTTAAAACCATTCCATAATATAATTTAACCATATAAATTATTTTTGATGAAAAATTTTGTTTTTTAGTTAAATTTAGTGTATTTTTTTTATTCATCAAAACTTGAAAGTTATGGGAAAAGTATCAAAAATTAATCCAAAGTAAATTATTATATCCCAATTCCAAATAAAATGTTTATGTTAGTTAATTTAATATTTAAAAGTGTAAAAAAGTTTATTTATAATTGGAGAACCATCAAAAGGCGGGAAAACAATTTTTTTTGGAAAATAATTCATTTATCATAATTATTTAATTTATTCTTATATAATGTCTAGAAAAAATATATGATTAATTTTAAAAAATATATTGAATATATAACATTTATATTTTGTTAATAAAATCTATATAGAGTGATTTTAGTATTTTATAAACTTGATAAAACATAGTCATGTGTGTGATGAATTCTTTCAAATGAAATTGAAATTGTGTGTAACACAAGCCAAGAATAGTGTTGGGTATGCTACAAGATAAGCTAGTGTTGGGTATATTTAAATATTCTCTTGGTGTATCATATAACACAATAAAGAAAAGAAAATAATATATATATATCTCATAAAAATCTCGAGGTGTTACAGTATCCCTATGTGGGATGCCCTGGGGACCTGGTTCAACATTAATTCAGATGTGGTCTATATGGTGGCACCCACAAACTCTGAGGATGTTAGGTCACATGAAATTGGTGTTGATGGTTTTCAGAATGAGCCCTTGGGTGGGACCTTTGTTTTTTAGAGATGAAATCATTTATGATGAAATCATTGGCCTCCCAAAGGCAAGAGATTTACACATTCTTTGATTCATGGGATATGCCCCATAAACAGTTATAGATAGATAGATGATCTGACTTATTATAGGACACCGACCATTTCTAGGTCGATGGATAATGGGGATTCATTGACTGTTGGACATGTCAAGAGTCTTCTAGGGTGGGGAGAGTACCATTTTGGTGCTACTCCATAATCAATCCATTTAAAATTTATCATTGTATACGTTGGGTGGGTGATGCAGTCCTCTACTTCGTCAAGGACCCCTCCACATATTTTGTTTCTGATGCATGTGTCTTGGGACACTATCAAAATTCCATTGGATTAAAAGAATCTATAAAGAGTTCCATCAATGTTTTTGATAACTAAAGACAAAAAAATCTTGTCAAATTTGCATCTCATGATCAAATGCTTAATTTATGGTATGGATTTTCCCGCTTTAATCTTTGATTTAAAAGGGGAATAAAGTAGGGTAACCCTGTACTATGGTTAAGGATTCAAATCAGGTTCAAAATTTTAATTCCCTCCAAGATGTTTTAATTTTCAGGAATGAAATGGTATAATGGGGATTTGACAATATATCCTTTTCATCTCTTAGAGGAGGTTTTGTAGTCAAGTCTTTCATGACGAGTTCGCTATTTTTTTTCAGTGGTGAATCATTTGCATCATGAATAGTTGGATTCAAGGTTTGAATGGTGTGAAATCACTGACACAAGGTAAAAAGTCTTCAAATGGTCTCCAACGAGTTTTATTTGTGGAGCTAGAAATTACCAATGGTTCCCATATACATGATTCATGGATGTACTTTCGAAGGGTAGGATTTCACTATGTAAATTTTCTAATGAAACATAAGAATATAAATTGGTCAAGAGGATGGGAAGTCAGGATCATTAATTTTTTGGGGGAAATATTGACTATTCAGAGGATCTCTTATATATTTAAGAGATGTTCGTGAATCCTTCATCCATTCCCATGAGTGAATATTATGATTTACCCCTTTCTAACAATCAATCATTAGTATAAATGGATTTTGAATCATCTCTATGTATATGAGGTTATCCATAAGTGGTGGGACCTATATTTATATGAGGTTCCCCATCAACATTATCCTTTTAAATATATATTCAAGATTCATTATGTGTTTATTGTGACAATTCTAGTTTTAGGCCTTGTGGTGGGGTGCTATGGAGTTTACCATTATCTAGGGGGCACAAGTTATTTGGATGGTGGGATCGATCCCATGATAGGGGATTCCTAGATATCCTCAAGGGAGAAATCCAAACCCATGTAGTTCAGTGCCACTTAACAGGGCACATCCCCTTTTAGGGTTGTGTGATAGGGAACCAAATATGCAGTTTAACACCTTGAAGTGAGGACGTCCGGGTGAGATGATTCTTGTCGAAGGTGGTGTGGGACTTAATCTGAGGTAGCCCAAGGTACTTGAAAGAGATGTGGTCTCTTGGGTGGATATGTCGTTATTAGGAATGTGTCTTGGGGAACATCAGTGGGATATTGGTGCTGGATTTCAACCTCAAGGAGGATTCATACATATCCCTAGATGTTTGGAATCATATATGACATTGTTCGGTTGGTTTGGGATTATGCATGGGAGATTCCCATTTAAGGGTGGTATGACTAGGGATTAAACCATATAATAGGCCCTTTGGGTGCTGCTACATTGGGAATATGTCCCTTTGAAAGATGAAGAATGGTTTTGGGCCTTATACCATAAAGGATTCCAATTTGAGGTTTTAAATTGGGGATTACATATATGAAGAATACCTAATTTACATTTGGGATCATGTGGCTGTTAGGGTCTCTAATTACCACAAAGTCCAAATGAGTCATGCTCAGTGTGAGAAAAAAGAGGATGTAGTGGATCTGACGAATGCATAACCCACTGTACCCCCATATGGAAGATGACTAAGACACAAATGAGAGAGACGGGGCATTGAGTGTGACTGTATCATAATTATTTTTTCAGATCCTAGATAACCACATTTTATGTTCAATCCAGATATGTTCTGGGTGGGGGAGAAGAGGAGAAAAATTAAAACTCCTCCATGAATATCTAGGGGCTTACATCATGAAGAGTTCACTAAAATTAGTTCTATGAGGGGTAGTAATTTTCAACAGTATCCCTAATTGAAGGGAAAATCCACCGGTTCCCCTCATTCACTAGAGCATGGAGGTTCATTTAAGGATCCTATGGTCATAACCCATGTTACCATGGGAATGTAAAACTGAGGTTATTCTGGGGTCCACCTTATCTGAAAAATTACACATGTGACTCCTATTACCATGGGTATGTAAACATGAGAGAAAATGCTGTTGTGATCAATTTTCATCTCATACATGTTAGGAGACTTTAGAAGGGAAATTGTCCAGATATCATTGAATTGGTTTTCAGAGGGGCCAATATTGGGCCCAATGACATGACGAAAGAGAGAAATTGGAGCTGGAGACTGGAACACCATAGGAATCCCTATTCCATGTACTATGTTATTATACGAGATGGGGTTCCCCATTATATTATGTTACTATGCTGGTGAGGGGACCTTCTACGTAGCATTGTTCAATATGGACCAAGATTCAGACTATGTAGCGTGTTGCTATGTGGGAATAAGTTTCACACACATGGAATATCGCTATTTGTTGGAAGAGTTCCACCCATGTAGTGTTTTTCTATGTGGTACATGCTTCTTCCTGCATAGTTATTTTCTAGGTGGGATATTTTTCCAGAAAGGGGAAATCCACTTTATGCCTCATGGAATGGTGTTCACATGGAGGCTCCATGTTTGATGATTATGGGAGAGTTATTATTTCATCCTTATTGTCAGGATAGGGATTTTACCTACTGGGAATAAATAGAAGGGATCAAAAACTCACGGTGCCCTATTTATCTTCTCTTTTGGATCTCCTTTTTTGGTCTCCTCATTTGTCAACGTCCGTGTTTATTTATATAAGAGTGGTGGGACTAGATACTGACAAGGATATTCATCCATAGTGGGATGCATGAATAACTTTCTGAAAGCCTAAGGAGGGACCCTTGGCATGTGAAGGTAATAGTCAATTGGGGCCATCCTTTGTGGCTGCTAGTGATTCCACCTCATCTCGCCAAATAATTTGTTCATGGGGATGTTTTTTTGTGGGGAATAAATCACACTTTTAACCTAAAAAACATCTTATGTTCATATACAGGCACCTACGGTACCACTTCATGATACGAACCATTTATTTCATGGGGACGGTCATCCTCGATGTCTGAAATTACAACCTCTCTCTCCAATTGACTTCATTTTTTACAGGTGAAGGTGGATCCAACACATCTTATGAACATTTTAGTTCGTAGGTGATTTGTGATCTCGAGGAACACCATATAAAGCGGTGGTCTATAAAACAACATGGATTCACAAAATTGACCCATCCTTTACTATTTCCTCCCTTTAAACAGTTTCCCTTCAACTCTTCTTCTAATTTTTTTTTCTACTTTTCCAAATAGATGGAATGGATTATTGAATTTTTAGGACCCAACATATGCATTGAAAAATATAAACATGAATCCAACGAAAATAAATATAAAAATACATTATTAATAGAAATAAACAAAATATATTTTTACTGAAAAAATAATCTAAAAGTAAGTGGAATAAAATAAAATAAAAGAGCTTTTATAGAACAAAATAGACCATAAATAAACATAACATAGGAAAACCTGATTAAAATTATCTAAATGAAAATGAAAAAAATTTAATGACTTGAAACTAAAAGAAAATAAAATAGACACCAAAAGAAACTAAATACTTAATAGATCAAAATATAATCATGACACTCTAATTGAGCTATTTCAAAGATTATCTTAATGAATCGAATAAAATTATAAGAAAAAAATGGATTGGAAGTATGGAAACCTAAACTAATACAACCTCACCCAATTATATATGGAACATATAATATTCGATCAAATATGGAAATTTACAAGTAATCGATTTAGTTAAACAATAACATCATCCCAATGGAATTAAAATTCAAACGTTAATGTAACTACCTCTTGGTGAGAGATGATCATGTCCATGTCTAGACTCTACTTTTTGCATCAACGAAGCAATTTATTTGAAATTTCAATATATATATATATATATATTTAAACTTTGGGTAATAAAATAGAGTATTATAAATTATTATGAAATTATGAAATTTACCAACTAACTATATCCAACCATCTAGGAATATCATTGGAGAAATTTATTATTATCTTTTAATATAATTAAACCAATTTATTGTTTAGAGTTATGGCCTTAACATAATGAGTTTTTATATGACTCCCCTATTCCTGGATAGTAGGTGGAGTATCTATCATCAAGTGACTTTTTCCACTAAAATGAGTTTTCCACAGTATTCCAATCATTAAAACAATAAAAATAATTATAGAATATATATTTTTAAAACAAGTAAAAAAATAAATTTTTTAAATTAAATACTTAATACACATCAGGAAATTTAATATTCTAGATACTAAAAATTACTAATATAAGACATCATTAATTGACCAGTTAATGGATTAATACACATAAAATGATTTTTTAATTCAACGATCATATCATTATCATTCTCTATCATTTATTATTATATATTTTCTTCCCCTGAATGATCAATACTCTCAATATCATTATAGACAAAAAAGTCATTGTCTTTTTATTGATGGGATTAAATGTCAAATGTTAATTATTCAATTTTGTCACCCATATCATAGAAGTCTATTTGTTTCATGTGAATATCTACACTCCACTATTCATCTATAGTATCTTAAAAATAATATAACATTTTATCATATGATGTGAATATGTACAAATAATTTTATTCATGGTCACCAATATCCATCAAGTGAGATATGTTCAAAAAATTATATTTTATTGGATATCTTTTAAGAACTCTGTTATTATTGACCAACTTACATTTGAATAAAATAACAAAAATTATTATGGTAGTTTAATTCAATAAATTCAGTCAAATTTACATAATATTTACTTTCAAAGATTTTAAATATACCACTATTATATGTTTTAGAACTATTTTACCAAACAAATATATAAAATTTGAAACCATTAATGCTGTAAGTGTTGAATTTACTATCATTCTTTATAGGAACTCAATCTAGAAACTTCAAATAGTCAAGAAAATCAACTCAAATATAAATATTCATGATATATAATAATTAATATAAATTATTTTATCTATAGAATATCTATGTCAACGTATTATCTATATGATTTAGTATTTATAAAGTTACAAGAATTGAAAACCATTATACATTTTATTTATTAACAAATTCTTCCATATTTTCCTCATCCCATGTTTGAATTCGTAGAAATATTTCTGTTTGGTTCCTCAGTTCTTTTATGATTGGATTTTTAGTTTCATTATTTACTATCACATATCTTTATACCTGTAATAATTCCACCTATTTCATTGTAATATTTGAGGTATTTCCAACTGGTCAACCAATAATATGGAATATTGTTGATGTCATTTTAGGGTGAGATTGATTCAACATATCAACAACATGACCAACTCAATTGAATCGGGAATCCATATTATCCAGTAAACTATAATTAATGATAATAAATTACTATACAAAGTAACATTCAGAAAGAGAGCATTTTGTATGAGATTTATATTTTATATATGATTTCAAATTACCAGAGTATTTATAAAAAATTAAATCAATCATAATTAAATATGTATGTAATGAATTGGTGAGAATTTTTTAATCAAGAATAAAAATATTTAAATAAAATAATTTCTAATCAGATACATCAATTAATGATGTATATGGCCTACTAATTTAGCTTCCTTAACAAAATGAATAGTTAGAGGTGTCATGATAATAAGAAATAACAAGTAAAGAAAAGATACATATAAAAATTTGTTAGTAATTTTCTTTCCTATTTTGTTTAAATATTAACGAGTTATATTGTTTTCTAAAACATTTCTTTAGATCAAGTGAAAACATTATGAAAAAATTATTTAACATTTCATGTAACACTTTCCACAATTTAAAATGTAGAAACTACTCAAAAAAATATGAATCATGAATTTTTAATATGTATAACCTTTGATACATTAATTCAATGCATCCTAAAATGTTAAATGAGTACACATTAGGAACATTCAAATATTTTAATATTTGAAGGAATAGATACTAGTGTTTATTTTTTCATTGAAAAGAATAATACAGTATACTTTCCATTATCATGTGACTATATATTATTCTTTATATATATTTCTTTCAATTCCTTCTATGAATTTAGATGGTTTATCAATTTCCCATTTTTATTAAGTAATGTGAAAATCTTATTTTTTTAAAAGATTCTACCAAATATGCATGAAATCAAAATTATGATAGGGAATATTAAATGGCCAATATGAATGTTTCATAAATATATGTTTTTAATAATTTTCTGTGTTCCAAATTCAAATGATGTTTGACTGTTAACTCATTTCCCATTTTATTTAAAATGTTAGAGTTTATACATTTATCTATCACATTTATTAGTTATGAATATATTTTTTATTCTTGGAGTAACTTTAGTGGTGGTATATGATGAGTGAAACCCCTGAATTTTAATTTATTAGACTAAAATCTTTGATATGCAATTAAAATTCCACTATTACATAAGAAAAAATATTTTTTACTATAATGTAGTCATTCTCGGACAAAATCAACGTTGCGAACTAGATAATACAAACCATTGTAATTATTCCAACAAGATAAGTTCCCAATTTTGAGGAGGCCAGTTGTGGTCCATATTGGCGGATCATGTATTTTGAACATTATAATAGGAGATGATTTATATATTTTCATACTTATTTTCTATAACTCATTTATGTCTTCAATTAGAGGATGAAAGTATACATCAATTTTGCTTCCATGAATATATTTTATAGTAACAATAATTGAAATGATGCATGATTTTTTCTTCATAATCATCCTTATAGAAAGATAATAAGGGGTTAAGATTACTTTCCCAATGCTATAACTCATACTAAATGCCCCAAATGGGTTTAATCCATCAATATTCAATTCAAATCACCCATTCCTAGTATCAGATGTGAAATCTTGATGTGATAAGTGAAATATTTTAAGTGATTTTGAATCTTTGGATAATGAATTTACCTATCAGTTTTGTATTACATATCATTCCAATTTATGTTCTCAAAATTTTTAGATTACTTGAATAATATTTTCAATAGGGGTTTAATGAGAAGTAATTAAAAATATACATAAGAGTATTCATTTTCCATTTCTTCACAATTTAATGTAGATATAGAATTTAAACATTATTGATTTACATTGATTTTGAAGCTGAAAATTTATTCCATCATATTGACTTAAGTTATATCCCATATATAGAATAAAATCATTTAGACAAGAATTCATTTTTTAAAAAATTTATCCCATGATTGTTAAGAAATTTCTTCATCTCATAAAAAGACTCTTAGATCTCGTCTTTAGGAAATTCATTATCAAACAATTACAATATCATCAAAATTGTATAATTTTTTTATTCCACATAGGCACTCAATATTGTAAAACTTCAATAGAAAATAATGATTCAAATACTTGGGATATTTTCTATAGATATCTTGATTTCCATCATCAACTAATTAAAAATTTTAATTCTGATTCTCAATAAATATTTATCTTGAATTAGCCTCCATAAAATCTAAAATAGGACCTATTTATATGTTAAAATCCTAATATATTTATCCCAAAGATCCAAAAAACTTCATTTATCATGAAAATATCAACTGTAAAATCCATTGGTTTTAAAGATATATTTTGATGTTGATGATGGTTCCTTATAATATTAAAGTATATTTTATCTTGTTTTGAATTTCACTTTAATATTTTTTTGGAAGTAGTATTTTTATTCAACTTATTGACATCAATATTTTCTTAACATTCAATTCTACATGAAAAATATAGTTCACATATTGACCGATGAGTTGAATTATTATCAATTGTTCATAAACATCATACCTCTTTCATAATGTTTTCAATATAATTTTAGGACATGGAAATTTTATTCACCCATCTATCAATCAATTGTAATTGAAAAATCAAAAAAATCCTCTAAAATATTATCATATTAAGATGTATTCCTTGGTATCTGATTTTACATTTATCAATACATTACCAACTTACTAAATTTTTGAAACAAAATATAGTAAAATAATTAGGTAAAACTAAAATAAAACTACTAACTCATTGAATGTTTGAAACTGAGAAATTAAATACTATATAGTTTATGAATGATTTTTTTTAAAGAAGTAGATATTCCAAATTATTCATCCAAGTCTGTTTACATTAACACAACATTAATTACAACCTATTCATAGGAATTAATCCTCAATAAAATCAACCTTAATCCCTATCCCCGGTTCTAAACAATCAATCAAATAAGAGAAGAAGAGTATCAAAAGAATACAATGAGATATTACCTTGGATTGGTGAAACAAAGCTCAAATAGATCAAAAATAGGGTTATAAGGGGAAAGGGATTGTGAGTATTGGGGATAGAGGTCGGGATCAAGGAGGGATAAAGGGGATTGTAGAGGGATAATGGGTTGATAGGGCTTATGTAAGGCTGGATGGGATCGAGAAGGGAGATTTGGAGAATGGTGCTTCTTTATTTAATTATAGATATTTATTGGTGGGTTTTTTAGAACACCAAAAAATACACATGATTTTTTTAGTGATGGTATATGAAAGAACCATCATAAAACACCCATTAAATAAAATAATTGTTCTAGTGTGGAATACTCTTAGGAAAATCATTTTTAGTCTATTAAACTTCTCCACTTAAAGGGAACCAATGAAAAAAATCACAATGTCCTCAATATAAATTAATTGAATTTATAACCCTATGGGGAAAATATATCTCCAACAACACATTTATGATCATGTACAAAATTATCGATGATTGAGACATCATGTTAGTTTTAAGTGTCCATCATGGACTAAGACACTTATATTCCATTCTAGGGAATTTAAAAAGAGAATTCATTTTTAATTCACTGTCACTCCTATTAATGTAGGGATACCACATATCAAATGTATAGAAAACAAAACATAAACCTTATCCATCTATTTTGGGACCTCCTACCCCACCCACAATGTTATTTAGTTTTTATAAAATTCCATCCACCATTTCTGAAGAGCATCCAAGATTGAATGGATATCTTACAACAACATTCATACCTAACTCCATTAAAAATAAACTATAATAAATTATGAAGTATTTATAATTAATTAAAACCTTTAAATAATATCAATTCAAAAATTAACACTTATTGAATAATTAAATAATTTGTCACTATGTGAGTCATCATGACTAATCATTGGGAAATGGGTGCACACCACCTATTTTATGCTATCAGATCTCTAAGACACACTAATTGAAAGTGAATCTGTACCCATAGTTTTAAACCATTGGTATAACCCCTAATACCATGGGTATAACCTCTACCTATGGTTTTAGAATCCATGGTTGATAGATGCGTCATTATAGTCCTAAAACCACAGTTTCCAGACAAGACATGGGTATTGGTCCTGCATATTCTTGAATACCAATGGTTTAAAAAAAATTTGGGTATATCTTTACCTAGAAAATAAATTATACCCACGGTTTTTGGAATCATGGATATAGGTAATAGTGTACATTTTGAAGCCAAAGCTTATAAACCTCTTTCACCACCACCTAAACATATAGATTAAAGAAAATACATAATGTACATTCAGTGAAATACAGATATTGTATACTTAGCATTCAACAAACTTATCTTAATAATTTAACAACTATATATAATACAAAAAACATACATATACATCTATACAAGAAATCAATTCAAGTTGTTAAAAAATTACACAAGTCTCCATATAGCTAAGTCAAAAATAGAGGAGATCAATATCTCCACCATATCCAAAATCCTTATCATCATCACCATCAGAAATATAAACATCAGCATCGAAATCATTTTCATCACCAAAATTTTTATCTAGTGTAGCCACATCATCAACAAAATAAAAAACATCACCATCGCAAGAAACATCAGCTTCACTGGCTCAAGGACCATCATTGGAACCACTTGGTGTATAATTTAAAGAGTGAGTTAATTCCATATATGAATCAATAGTAGTAAAACCCTCTAATATAAGTGATTTACTTATCTCTAACATATATTTTAGGATGTTTCCAGTGATCATATTACTTCATTCCTGCTCTTGTTTACTTCTTGAAAACTCTAATAAAGGAATGTTTTTCCTCAAATACTTCTTCACAAGAACTTTTAAGCTCGAGGGTCTAATAGATTTGAGAGGAGCTCGATTAGGACCGATACCTATTAGAGATGACATTTTTTTAGGGTCAACATTGGTCTCTCCCCCAATGCTTCTCACCTAATACCTTACTCAAATGATCTTTTTCCCAATGTTTTCATCTTCTTTAGCATCAAGGGCCTCTAGGGAAGCCTATTGAAAATATAAAAAATATATTAAATTCTTAATTTCATATAATATTTGAAATATAAATAAATATTCTTACAATATTTTCTTGTGTTTTTGCATTTAGAACACTTGCATTCTTTGCCTTCTTATATGACAAAAATATTTTTTCTCGAGGAACACGAGCTTCAATGCCCAATAACAATTACTAAAAATAATATTTATTATCCTACACATATTCATAATATAAACATTTTATAATCATGAATAATAATAAATTGGAATAATATTGAAATTAAGGAAAAATTCATTAATTTAAAAATGTGATAAGAATTGATAAAAAAAGTTATAAATAAATGTTGAAGATAAACACTATATAATTTTAGATACCCCTTATGATCATTTACATAAAAATCATATATTATTTAGTGATGGAAATGGAAAAAAATCATTTGAAAATTACCTTAATTCAGTGAAAATGAATGTTAGCGCAGTAAAAAGAATAAGAAATAGGATTTCTAAATCACATGAGGCAAGAAATGTTCCTGGAAGAGGAATTAACTTTTTTATGGTATATCATAATTATTTAATATCATTGTATAACATAGTCATAGATTTTAAATATGAAAAAGTTATAATGAATCAAAAATCAGATATGAATATATACATATATAAATAAATAACAATATAAATGTAAATATTATTTCTATTCAGATTAATGTACCTATCACGTCTCATGCTCAATAATTATTCTACACCCTAATGTGTGGAGATGCATCATTGAATCATTGTTCTTTTTATTTTTTCAAAAAATATTCCATCAAAATTAAATATAAGTTTTAAGAATTAAATAATATATAAAAATAACGAAATATTATAAATACTGTAAACTCATTAGTCTTCTAATATGTGATTATAATTTGTTGAGTTTTTGGATAATAAGGGAATATTGGTATATCCTGTATATCATAAAAAAATATACACCTCCAACAAACATATTAATCATGCTTGTATGATCTCCATAACTCTCCAAGATCCATCAACCATGAAACCTTAGAAACTTCACTACCTAGAAATTTAAATCAAATTTTCAATGAACATGTTAATTTATATGAATACAACCATAACATGGATATACATTTATTAAGATTTCCTAGCCATAAATGCACCCATGATTTGTCCTTGATTTTATAACCAAGATGTATCCATTAGACCAATTCCACCAAAATGATATCATGGAACATGGATAATGTTCTCATAGAACTTCTACACTGCATTTAATTTCTTCTTACCATATTGTTTTCATGGTTGTAATCCATAGTTATTTGTGTTTCATGATTCTAGGATATCTGTAAATGGATGTTACAACATCTCCTTCTTGGATATCCCCTTGAATAAGATAAATTGGAGGAAAATAACAATAATTAAGTCCCAGTAAAATGCCATAATAAGGATGTGAGAAAATTTCACATAATTATAATAAAAAACACACTACAGGCTGGTCCATCAACTCCAAAGGATCCATAGGATGTCCTGGATCAACAACCATTGAATTATTTATTCGTTATAATTAATTCTCTATGTGATTTTCATGAACTTGAGTGGGATTTCATGTAATATAATCATCATATCCTAGGTGGATAGATGGAAATAGCATTGACATAGACATGACAGGGTGATGAATGTATAGGTGGAAACACAAAAACTGATATGGAAATGGTATATGTGGAACCATCCAAGTAGGTAGTGTATAAGTGGTATGGGAAGGAGAGGATAAATGAGATGATGTTGGAGGAATGGGTAGGAAAATCCATGTAACTGATGTAGACATGGTATGGGAAAATGAGGCGATGTGAGATGATTATTGAGGAATGGGTAGAAATATCCCTGTAGGCAGTGTAAAAATGGTCTGTAAAGAAGAGCCTAAATGAGATGACGGTGGAGGAATGCGTATGAAAATACATAGAGGATCGTGAAAAGGATTGAATTGTGTGGAACATGGATTGTTCGCTGGTGGGTCTTGGTGGGAATATATAAGAGGGGTGCTCTATCTATGTCTAGGAGAATATCCACTTGGACCCATGATGGTAGGATGAGGTGGAGTCGGATATAGCATAATTGAATTTCCCTATTTTTTTATAAATAGTATGAAAATGTAATTATATGTAATACATATGAAAATTATAAATATTATTATACTCAATAAATAAACTATATTATCCAAACCACGCTCATGCCTCTGTTGATCAACATCAAATAATCCATTACTTCAAACTTCTCTCATAATCTGAATAAGAAGGAAATGTAATTTCTTTTTGAAATAGTTTTTAAAAACCATGCATACCACTTAGAAGTCTAAGAAGTCATAAAAAATGTGAATTTATTTTTTAGTAACCATAATTTAAAACCATTTAATACATTTTTTTAAAACAAAATTTAATCCTGGTTTTCTGAAGTGAAATAAATTTTACTAAATATAACAAAACCAAACAATACTAAAACATGTATATCATTCCAAAATGAAACTAAATTAAAGTAATTAAAGTAATACTGACCATAAAAACTAATTCAAAGGAAAAATAATTGAACTGTGAACCTATATATATTCTTCTATGTGTTACCCACCACTAATTGAAGTTCAATATAAACTATTAAAAAGTGGAAATTTGAGTCCTCAAATGAAATATTTTTATAAACACAAATTGGTGAGTTAATTTCTTCCCCAACATCATGGAAAATAATTCTTGGGATTACTCCTTTAATGACACTATAATTAGTTCTTAGATGAAATTTTAAATAAATGTAACATGTCATGTCATTGAATCAAACTATTTATATTTCATTATAGTGGCTTGACCTCGAGAGTAGTAATCTGAAGACAATATATTATGACCAAGTCCAAAATAATACACATTTTCATATCGAAGGCGACTATATGAATCACTGTAATAATAATATGTTTTAGCAGTTAACATGAAACCACCATTATGTGTTATCATTTTCACTCCTCAATCTGTTGTAACAAATTTATACCCATTGATTTTTAATGAAATTCATTCATTAACCAATGATTTGGGACCAAAATCCAACACTTTTAATTCTATATAAATAGAGTCAATAGGTAAACTCAATACCTTAAATATATATTAACAATAACATTTTATGGATACCTAAATTTTATGTTAATTAAAGTAATGTTCATTCCTTTTATTTCAACCAAGCATGAAACTCTTTTCTATACAAAGCCTCTCTCACTCTAAAAGGAAAAGACCAATGAAATCTACATATAATTTTTTATATTCCCTACATAAACTGATATTAAAAGTCTTTTATATATTTGAAATGACATAGTAAGAGATAAAATATAAATATCCAAATAAAATACTTGATATAGTCATCAAACAAATTATAGTTAAAAAAGACTGTATGATGTGTCATATCCCACTCTTCAAGGATGAATGTTGAAAAAGTATAAGAACTAGGAATTCCTAATGTTTGGGAAAGAAGTGGAATTAAGGGCTCAATTCCATCATAATTCTTATCTTCATTTCTCATTATCTAATTATGTATTTTTCTCACACACTACCACAAAACGGGACAAGACCAGATCCACCCTTTATCAGCACTAATGAAAAAGCGCTGATAAAGGGGGTACCTTTATCAATGCTGAAAAAAGCACTGATAAAGGGTACCTTTATCAGCGCAAAAAAAGTACTGATAAATGTACCCCTTTATCAGAGATTTTTTTAGTGCTGATAAAGGTACCCCCTTTAACAACGCTTTTTTAGTGCTGTTAAAGGGTACCCCATTATCAGTGCTTTTTTAGTAGCGTTGATAATGGGGGGTCTTTATCAGTGCTTTTTTTAAAAGTGCTGATAAAGGTTCTACTTCCCAAAAAAATCATTAAAAATTATATTAATATTTAAAAATATAGATATAGTTATATTGATATAAATATAATATATATTTTTTAAATATAATTTAAATATAATTTAGATATATATAAATATACACTTACACTTAATATATAATATATTTTGTGAAAATGGCTTATAAAAAAGTTAATAAAATATTTTTAATGAATATTTTTCTAAATATTATGGATTAATAATCATTTAATAACAATTTTATGAAGAAAAAAATAAAAATAAAAAAAAGATCCAAAATATGTTAAAAACGCAACTTGAACTTCAAATGACCATAACTTTTGATCAAGGTGTCTGTTTGAGTTGTTCCACAATTTAAATAGAATCCAATGATGAGATCTACACACTTATAACTTGGGGGGACCTTGGTCAAGGTTTTTTAGTGGCCAAAAAAGGCCCACAAGGCCTCCAAAACTGAGTTTATAGTCAGGAACAACATGATTTTTTAGCATTTTGTGGATTTTCATTCTCATTTAAGGGGATATTATTGGCTTTTTTTGGTGGGGACTGAATTTATTCCAAGTTATTACATTCATATTGATATTATGTTTTGGAAATTTTATCGTTTTTTATAATGCACTGCTATTTATAATCAAATATATAACAATATATACATATTTTTAATATATTCACACATAAAAATTTAATTATAAATATAAATAATAAAATATATTTACATATAAAACGTATTATATTTATCTAAATAATAACTAATATCTATTTTATTTAAAATACCAATATATAAATATTTATATACCTATATATTAATCAAACTATATGTATATATATTAATATAACTACACATATATATAGATATAACTCTATATATATATATTAATATCACTATAAATATATATATTAACATAACTATATATATATTAATATAACAATATATTACTATATGAATAAATAAAACTATATTTTTATATAAATAATAAAATATATTTACATATAAAATATATTAGCTTTATCTAAATAATAACTAATATCCATTTTATTTAAAATACCAATATATAAATATTTATATACATATATATTAATATAAAAATATATATATTAATATAACTACATATATATATTGATATAACTATAAATATATATATTAATATCACTATAAATATATATATTAATATAACTATATATTACTATATGAATAAATATAACAAAATATATATATAAAAAAATCGATATGTCTTTAACTAGAAAACAAATAAATATGGTAGAGTGGTAAAGGCTTTAAGCACGCAAGGGGGAGGTGTCGAGATCAAATATTTGTAGAGGTAAGGGCATGCACATGAGGGTTGATTTGGGGGGCTAGCACTGATAAAGGGGGGTGGGTGTAGCACTGATATAGGGTGGAAGTGGGGGGGGGGGGGTTCCTGTGGGTGCTGGAGGGGCTGGAAATAGCTATTAAAAGGGGGATGAAGCGCTAAAAAATCCCCCCCGATTGGCAGAATTTTCTTTATTTTTTATAAATTTATTTTATTTATTTTAATTTTTTTACTTTTATCAGTGCTAAAAAAAAGTGCTGATAAAATGGGTCTTTTAGCAGCCCTAAAAAAGAAAGCACTGATAAAAGACCCTTTTATCATCACTTATTTTTAGCACTAATAAAATACCCCTTTTATCAGGGTTTTTTTAGCACAGATAAAAGTTTTATTTATCAGTTCTTTTTAGAGAACTGATAAAGGGACCCCTCCCCCCTTTATCTTCTCCAGCTTTAACTATGATTTTCTTGCACTGTTAAAGGACATTTTTTTCTTTGATAAAAGGGGTATTTGTAGTAGAGACATTAGACATAAAAATTCTACAAAAATCCATAAATTTTAAAGCCAAATAACCTCTCACAATTGAACTATTAGGATAATTATTGTTTCAGACATAATATTTTATTTTAAACATATTTTTTCGAATAGGATACATCCACTAAAAATCAAGGGGTCCCCCAGGAAGTTTTATAGTTGGAATATGGACCGTTAAATTTAGTATGAAGGTAAAAATTGGGGAAGGAAATTTTTTTCCAACTCACACAGAAATAATGGAACCTCTTAATTCATTTTTATCAATAATTACTTTTGTATCTTTTAGCATAATGGTCTTAAAAAAATTGAATAATGTCATCACTATCACCCTTACATTGCTGAATGGAAAATTTCAAATTTCTATTAGAATCAATTTTGGAAGAAGGATGTGATAATCATGAGTTTTTAGGGATTTTAGTTTCAAATATATTCTCTTGTATAGTTTAGATATGTTGCTACAATAACTATCTGGATCATTTATATTTTCTAATACATTTAGAAATTTATTTTTCCTTAATGGTTTCATCACCTAAGAAGCACAAGCAACATTGATCTATTTTCTCCAATACACACATGATGTTGTTCTTGTCACATACCATAATACATCAAGTCCCAATGAGAGACCAAAAGTCATATTTGGTCTTCTCCTTGATATCTAAAATTATTTAAAGAGACATTTCAATTTTTTTCTCAAAGTTCATTAATGATAAAAAATCATTTAATTAATTGTTAGACCAATATGGAAACTCTAAAAAGATACTTCTATTTTTCAATTGTAAGTAGCTTTAGTGTCAGCATTATTCATATTTTTAGATTTAATTTGACCTTTACCTAATGAAAAATTGAGATATTTCAATTCATTAATCACATAAATTCCCAACATATGTTGAGGAGGTTGTCCTGTGTCAATAGTGTTATCAAACCTCAAATTTTTTTTTTCTTGTATTGGTTATCCATTGGAATGAATTGTTCATTCCCTATGAAACTAAAACTAAGATATTTAATCCTACTTGTTAGTGTATTATTCATATAGAGAATACATGATATTTTTCCCTTCATACCCCAAAAAAACATCATTTCATATGCAGAGAAATCTTTTATAGTCGATTGAACGGTATCACATGACTGAAATATAAATTTTTAAGAATCATCAAATGTGTGCACACCCATATTCAAAAGTTGATTTAAATATAATATTAAAGGTTACAAGTGTGTGTCTATATCCTTTTTGGGATCATAAGGAACACATACCATTATAGTCTAGAATTCTAATGGATGTTTTCATACACATCCACGACGGAAGATTATAAATGTGAGTAAAAGTTGGCCATGTGCTATGAGCAGTAAGAATATGACCAAAGAGATTAAAACCATCTAATGATAGACAAAACCAGGAATTACACACCTCAACTATAATATCAGGATTTTGCACATCAAATTCTCGCCATGCTAATCCATAGATAGGATAAACTACCTCATCATTACCTTTAATTCTCTATGAATCTTGCCATCTCATATTGGATGATATTTCTGTAGAAATGAATAGATTTTGGGGCATGGGAATAAATGGAAGTTACACATGAATTTATATGACACAAAATATGGTGGTCCATCTATATTTTCCTTTAATAAAAATGTAAAACATTCTTTATATTCATTAAGGATAGCTATATCCTCTCAAAATAAACTATAATATTTTGTACAATCATGAACTTTATTATTAGAAAATATGGGCTACGTAATTAACTTTCATGACTTATAAATATTTGAGGGACTATATACACCATCAAGAAGAAATTGTTTTATAAAGGTAATAATATAATCAATGTTGGTATTATAAATTCCATTCATAGTTTTTCCATGATATAACTGCATATAAAATTCTAACTTGGTTATTTTAGTATATTCATGATATAATGGAGTTCTAGCATCAACCATTAAATTTTTCACTTTATGAACATCATAATATTTATAATTATCCTCGTGTTTATTGATATCATTTAATAATTGCATTGGCATACTATATCTCTGGAGATGTTCCACAAATGTAAACTGATCAAATATCAAATTATCTATACCAGTTCTTTCTTTTTGTTTATGAACAATAGAATATTATCCCGTCTCTCCATGGTGATACCAAACCTAATAGTTTTTTGAAATATATATTTTGTTATATGGTAGCTAACTTCATCTCGATTTTACCATGGTATTCCATCATATTTATAGCATAGAAACTATATGAAACCTCCATATGATGAATTTTTAAATGAAAATAATAAAAAAATTAAAATTAATTTAAAAATCTATTTAAATACAATAAGTACGGTACTTCTATATTCTCTCCATTATTTTATAAGGGAAATAAGTGATGTTATAATCGATAATATAAAATAAAATAATTTTTTTTAGTACAAACGATTTTAATATTAAAGTCAGAAAATCATGATATTAGCTAGAAAAACAAAGAATAAGTGACATAATAGACGCTATAACTGATGAATAAAAATAACAAAACACAATGGGAATCCCTAGAATTTATGAATTAACAATCAAGGTCACTATCCATACATCTCCCCAAAAGATCAGTAGGTGAAAAAATAGGAATAAACCTAGAAATATAAATATTAGGTGTGGAAAAAAAATCTTATTAGGTACCTAAATAAATATGCATGCCTATATAATTTAGATGCTCACTGAGTCCACCTTGGGAACTATTTATCCTAACTAGGCTCTCTGGGTGCACAGTCCCACACACTCACCTAGTCTCTGATGGAAATTTCAACTCTATGGGATCCTTTGGTCTTATACAATTTTCCTTGAAAACAGAATCCTAGGTCAAGGAATCAACAACGTAAGCCACGTACCCCATTCCCCCATGTATACCATTAAATGTAAAAGTGGGTGAGAACAATCAAGAAATTAAAAATATCATATATAAAAAATTTTAAATGATACATCCCTTACCTCCCATATCTTCACAAATAATAATCACCATTTATTTCAAAAAACAACTATCATATATAAATGTATCTATAATAAAAAGTCCCTCATGATATCTCAAGAAATCAAGGGAATACAAGATTAAAATGTGACTCAAGAGGGTCCCACACCTTTAATAAAAATACATTATTTATAAAATACCAAAAATCCTTTTTCTTTAATGAAACATGCATGGAATTACAGGTTAACTAAACCATTAAAAATAAATATCAATTTAATATATATAATAATTTTATTAAAAAGCTTTTTGAAACTCAATGGGAACCCACTGTTCCCTTTACACAACCTTGGAAAACATTCACATCCACTAATGTGTTTCAATAAATAATCCACATGGGAAAATTCACGCATTTGAAATAAAACATCCCATTTATTATTTTATAATGAATTTTAAACATAAAAAAAATTTTAATTAGAAATCTACCAATATTGAAAAAAGGATTCTAATATAAGGAAGATGGGTTAACACAATCCTTTTTATCATCAAACAACACATGTTAATTACATTAAACACGTTAAAAACGCCAAATCACCAGGTTTAAAATCAATTTAAATCAAGAAGAATTTTAGAAGGATTATGGTGGTGGTCAACAATAAATCTTTAGACAAAAAATATTCATTAAAATATATTTTGGAATTCTCACCAACACCTGGCATGGAATATCATCTCATTCCATGATATTGTCAAAAACAAAAATACACCCCCAAGGACACATGTATTCATCTAACTTTTATTCCATTTCAAAGTTGACTAGAAAAAATGTTCAATGTTGCACAAAATATAAGGTAATACATAAAGAATTAAGAAAACCCAATTTCCAAAAGAACTATCACTTATACTATGAAACCAATGCCGTAACCAATAAATAACTTAGCTAGACTTCCTCAAGACAACACTCCTCTAAATTCAATGATTATAATCCAAAAAATGGGATCTCATACAAAAGGGAAAATGGATATATTATATATGGAATGGAATAATGGTAGAGAACAATAAATTTATTTATGTGAATTCTACATATTATCCTTCAATATATGAGTTTCATTTGATCTCCCAATTTAAAAATCTCCATTATCAGCTAAATTCACAATCTAAAACATTATTGAATGTAATAAATGAGTTTTGTGTCCCAATTATTGAGAAATAAAAGAAATTATTAAATAGGCTAAGAAACACTAACAAAATCCTTAGTGGTTGAAAACTAGGGTTAAGCAATCAAATAAACCATTTGTAAAACTTTTTTCCAATAAACGACATGAAATAAAACGGAAAATCACGCACAAGTAATGTGAAACACTTGAATTTTTTTTTAAAAATATATAACTTGTTTTGAAATATCCAAAATTAGAATCAAATTATATTTTTTATAGTTGAATCATGCCCATGAAACTGGTGGTATAAAAGAGAATAAATAAGAGCAGGAAATGAAATATTACATCTTAAAGACGTCAATAAATATTTTTGGGAAATAGAAGAAGGAACATTAAAATGGGTGAAATGTCACCTAGGGTATGCATGATTTACCCAAGCATGGTAGGGGGAGGCTAAAATTTCTAGATGAGGGGAAGGGGGATTCGAAATCTGCTTTAGGAGTTGAGGGATATAGAAAATATAACTTAAGGGGAGGGGTGAACGTGGACAGCAAGGAGAGATTCGGGTTTTAATGATGAAAATATGTTGAGGATCACAATAGGTCCTCCCTATATAAGGCTATATAACAATGATTTTTAAAAAACCATGAGTATAGACCAACCTATATTAATGGGTTTTTAAAATTGTTGGTATAGGCTTGGACAAAAACTCTATTCCCACTGTTTCACTAAACTGTGGGTATAGATCCGTTGGTATGGAGTCACTTTAAATTAGTGACACAAATCCCCCTATTACTATTTCAACACATCCATCAACCCCCCCTCCAAAAAAATTGATGTTATTATCTAAATAATTAAATAAGTAATATATAATAATTAAACTAATCAAAACCATATTCCTTCTTCCTGCCAGGATCCCCTTTAGTCAATACATACAATAACTCCTTAATGATGAAATGATTCCACCATTACATGGTAGAATTATGACCTAACCATATTCTAAGACACCAAATTAAATTAATATAAAGGGAGAATAATAAATAAGAAGTAATTCACATTGAGTTATATATTTACATTTAGCTATTAACCAAATAAAACATTATATGAATCTAGAAATAATTGACGAAGATCTAACTCTTGGATGAAGACTTGAATAATACAAATAAATCATGGAATATATATGGTATTGAGTAAAAAAATTAAATAAATTCCTTATAATACTTCATTTTAACATTTTATTATTATTTTATAAACTATATAGTTATATTCTTCTAAGGACATTTTAAGAATCTCCCAAGGCCTTACATATCACCCTTAAGGACACTTACATATTCGGGTTTTAATATTATTTATTGATGGAAATAACCTATATTATTACACTTTTCCATAAAATTATCTTTATGAATTCAATAATTACTCTTATATATCGTAGGTAATGAATCATATTTATCAGGTATTTTACATTTATGTATTCCAATGGACATTAATTTACTTTTAAATATCATCAAATTTACTATTTAGTATCATAGAAAATGCTCCCAAACAAAAAAAAAATTAAATAACACAACTCTAGGTGACAATTATGTATCATCACATTTACTTTTAAATATCATAAGGTGACCTTGGGTTACCTAAAAAATATGAAAAACTTACTCTTATTTTTAGAGAGTTTACTTTTTAGAAAATAGAGTTTACTCTTACATATTTCCTAAGATACAAAAATACTTTTAGATATATAGGGACCCCTTTCTTATCTATCTAGAAAAGGATAGGAATCACTTATATATGGGGGACCCATACATAATAGTAACTTTTATAGAGGTTATTTTCAGTACATAATAAATTTTTATAACACCAAGACCCTTACACATCAAAATATAACTCTTATTTATGGGTGTTTTGATAATTTCTAGAAATTTTATAAAACTTATAAAAACACCCAATGAATAACCTAAAATCATCTAGGATAAATATAATAATAAATTCACACATAAAAATGATTTAATATGAAACTACCTTTAAAAATGGCACACAACTACTAAAAAATAAAAAAAAACTATCCCCCATGTGGGAAATTCCTAATACATGACTCTCAACTAGTTTTGGAACCCCTGACACCATTATGAGTTTCTTATATATAGGTTCAACCTAATACTTGACACAAATTTTCATTCCTAAACACCTGACCATATATTATATCCCAAAACATTGAAATCTACAAATGTTTTTCCCAAATTCGAATAGGAATGGTTTATTTATATAAATTAAAATTAAATAATGCATCATCCTAGTCCAGGGTGGAATAATTATTTTTATTAGAACATATCATTGTTTTTATAATATAAAATATTTATAATCTATATTATATTAAAGAATTTATATATAGGGAAATCGTGTGATGAAATATAAATGAGGTATATATTTAATTATGATGGGGGGATAAAGTAAAGACCCTCAAATTACGATGTGTAAATTTAATTCTAAAGTGAACACATTCTAATACCATGATTATTTAGATTCTGTAGGTTTTGAAAAAATGAGTTTCTATGAATTATCATGTGCAATGAAAATAAACTATTGAATACCCTAATAGTATCATATTCATATATCTAATATAAAATATGAGATACACTTTGTTAAGTGACCTTAATAAGAAGAGGTTCCTATATGAATGGAATCAAGAAATTTTTAATAGGGTGGATATGGGAAAGCTGTTGTATAATCATATATCGAAGTGTTTTATATGAAATAATAGAAATAATAGAAAATATAGTAGACAAACAGTGATATAAACAATAAATAATAAAAAATATATTAAAATATTGATCTTAATACACTAATAAATATAAAGAAAATTCATGGATGTTATTTTCTTGAATATATTAAACAAAATTATTTATTGAATATTTTTAAAAATGATACTCATTCGATATGTGATACTACTCTAAATAAAATGGACATGATTTTTTCATTGAAATTTTTATTGAGATCATTTTTAGAGAAGAAAAAACTAAATGATAGGAAATTATTTGATTATATTTATGGAAAACATATCCCTAAACCATTCGTTATGTTAACCAGTCCAAAATTTTATATATAAATACAGAAAAAAGTATTCTTAGAAATCAAGAATAATTAAATTTAATTTTATCCATCAAACCTTCATATTCAAGATTCTCTATGGAAATAAACCATATCCACCACTTATTAGTCTCATACCACCACAAAAATTACAGAATCAATATTACTAGTAGGATACCCTAGGTTTTTCCATGAACTGGTAGCAAAAATATACCCATCCACCACTTTCTTTAACATGAAACTACCAACACTATTCTAATAAAAACCAGCAAACCATGACATTAAAAACTCACTGACCTTAGTGTCAATCTTCAATCCACACCTCTCCCCTAAAATCAACCTATATATTTCATAAATCTTGACATAACTCTATCAAACTATCTCTCTTCCCTTCTATGAATCAAGTGCCATACACTCATGATTTAGCTATTACCACATGGATTCAGTGAAGTGTTATACATATATAAATCTGAAACTAGGTTTCCAAGGTTAACTTTTATGTAATTTATAATGGTGGTTGAATCATGAATGGTTCATGCATATGATTAATATAGTGAATGGTAGTGTCACGAACCAACACAGGTCCACCCTGAACCGGTCATCCGAGTCAGTCCGCAACAAGTCCTGAGAGGCATTCTCGATCGTCCTGGGCTGGCGACAAGCTCGAAGGGCATCAACAGAGTGATGATGGGAATGATTATTCCCAATAAAAATAAACAGATGCATTATAATAAAAAAATACAGACCAAAAAGAAATAAACTGAAAAAATCAGCTAAGAAATAACTGAAAAAACTAACCGGAACTGACGACCACTAAACTCTATGTGACCATGTCGGTCACTCTCTGATCACCAGGAAAAACATCGCCCATGATGATCGAGATCAAGCTAAAACATGGACATGTTACTAAAAACAAGAATTAATTATAGGCATGAGTATTGAAACTCAGTGGGTGTACCTATTTAATCTATTCTCAAATGCATTTCCTTTAAACAAAAGAATCATCAATTTCAACTAAAATATATAAAAGTAAGGCTTTCTATTTATTACTCAAAAAAAGTACAAGTCATTCCCCTTGTTCTTTTCTCAATACCCAAATCCATTTTTTAGTGAGACATTCACATTTACAAAGGGAAAAAAGTTGTTTATATTTTCAGCTTTGTATGAAGAGGATTAAAAAATTTCATTTGAAAACCATTTTTAGAAACCTAATCAAAACTAGTTCACCACTTTCCAAGGAAAACAATATACAAAAATGCACAAAAGAAGTCACACAATAAGGTTAGTGTAGGTGTATATATATAAGAATCATAATCACTATTGTAAGCAACAAAAACCGAGTATATATAGGTGATCCCAGGATATAGAGAATAATCTAGAAGACACCAATACATAAGACCTCATCCTCATTGACATGTCACACATGAAAAAATTAAAAAATGCAATATGCTAGGCCATTTTTTCTCAGGAAGACCAAGGGTAAAATCCCATAGTAATAAACCCAATATATCCACCTACTATGGGCCACTAGTCAGTACCATAACCAACCAGTGTAATAATCATTCTCAAAATATTCTCTCAATGTGCCAGGTTCCCATGTCTTGTGTATTTAGAAAGGGCGTGGGCCTATCGATGCCATCCGATCATCCAATCACAGTAGAAATAATATTACAGCACAACATGGAACACTCGAGCCACCCCAAGGAATATGTCCCTCTCTATACAACCATTGATCAGAGGGAAGTCCTACACAGTGGACCCCATAACAAGTAACTCATCCCAAGAAAGGGACCAAATCTGAGGAGAGTTTTCTTGATATAACAAGTTTTACAAAAGTTCCAACCGGGCCTCACATGATTTTCACATCCCAAACCATTTCTTAAGAATTACACACACACAAGTTTGAAAACCAGAAATACACTTCAAAACCCATTTAAGAAACCCAAATCAGAATTTTAAATATAAAACATGTTCACAAAGGCTAAAGGGTCATTTAATTAGGAAATTAATATGAAAAAACAATCAAACCATTTATTACAACACATTTCCTGAAATAAACCACTCCAATTCACGAAAGACAATTTACTAATAGTTCTACATAAATAATTACTATTAGAACTAGGTGTGAAAAAGCAAGAAATAATTAATTCTTAAATTTTAAGGGAAATGCATAGGGAAACCTACCTCATAAAGGGAGCAGAGCAGGACGAACAACTCAACACCGGACACCTTTGATGAAGACCACCCCACAATTGTGTACATATAGACCCCTATATATTTACACCCCTTAATCCAATACACATATTCCCCATGCCATGAGGGAATATGGGCAAGTAGGATTTATATATATAGGTATACATACCTATGTATGTGTGTAAAACCCTTAAAGAACACCCCGAACATTCTAATTAACCCAAAAGAGAATCGAAGATTACTAAAAACTCTAAATAAAATTGAAAAAGTATATATAAAAAAAGATAGAAGCAATCAACTAAAGCTGGGCCAGGCTCCCTTGTTAAACTGTACATAAACCAAGACCATTTGATAACATGACTCTCAACATTCAAAACCTTCTACAATTTTTATTAAAAAATACAAATTAAGTTCACATGTCAAATATTTCATTTTACTTTAAAAACACTTTCCAAAATCATCCAAACCTTATGTGCCCTTAAAACAAGGTCCGCCCCCACCAAATAACCCTCAAAACACCCTCATGAAACTCCACACCAAGAAACTCACACAAAACATAACAAATTTTTGATACAATGATCAAAATCAAAACACGATCATGCCAAACCCTTCAAATCTGTATTTCACATTACTCAAAAAATACAATAAACCATGTACACAATTTATAAAAACCCTTTAAAGAGGACAAACAAGATTTTACTCCTAATGTACACACACTTTGCCAACCAATTCCCCACAACATCCTCTTTAATAATTATAAAAATATAATATTCATACGTAAAAAATATATGACAAGGTATACTTGCCAAAACTACTCCCTTCTTAAATAAAAACTCATTTTGAACCAAACCACACCTCATGTTCCATTGAAAATAAAATTTTCACATTTCCAATATGGCATAAAATAATTTTCAAGGAAGATTACAATACAACATCACAACACATAGTCATTTCATTGGGAAAAAATAATTTCCAACCTATAAACATATTAAAACACTACCAATTAACACTTCTCACTACTCAAATAACATTTATAACACATTAAAACTAACTAATCAATTAATAGGGTAAAAGAAATAAACCATAACCGATGGCGAACGAACCGATATTGGACGAAATGCTTCGCCTTCAGCGACGAATGCCGAAAATCTCATGAGGATGACACAAAAGACCTGAGGTGCACCCTAAAAGGGAAGAAATCAACAAATCTCAGTCAACCCATAACCTAGGGATTGGCCGAGACAAAAATCGAAGGAAAGATAAAATATTCTTACTGAAGGAGGAGTCGACGAGTCACGCAAGATGAGGTGGCCACAGGCAGAATAAGGTTGTGGATAGGGAGGTTCGCCTGGAAGAGGGAGTAAGGTCGGCGGTCTAGGAGGGAGGGGGTCGGTGTCGCGAGGAAAGGGGGAATGAGAGGTGGGTCGGCCACGTCGAGCGTTGAAAGGGGGAGGGGAATGGGGTCGGTCGTGTGAATAGGAAGGGGAGGTGGATAGATTTGGGTTTTTTGTTATTAATTAATTCAATTTTAATTCTAATTCAATTGATTTTAAAAAAAGAAAACTCAAAAATTAATAAAATTTAATTGAAACACAAGAATAAATAAAATAAACAAGAATGTCGGGTCTGGTGTGACAATTATCCCCACCATCAACCTTTCTACCCCCAGAAAGTCCCAAGAGATTCAGTTGATCAAAACCAAAGTAAAGATGACTTACAACCAAGGAAAAACCTAAGAACTCAATGAACAAAGAACCCACAGTCGCTTTAATTCATAATCCATAACTACAGATTCCCGAAAAGAAACTACGGGGGCACCCTCAGAAGAATCCACACACCCAAGGAAGGCATCACATAAGACCATAGAGCTCGAACAAACAATGAGGTTATTACAAAGAATAGATTCACTCTTTTCTAAACAAAATCCAACAAGAAACACCCATAACCCTAACATAAAAACAATAGATGAAACCAGTCATGACCTGTTTGGGATCTCTCTGAGCATCCATTAAACTACCCACTATCCCAGCTGACCCACTAATACGGTTAGGGTCGAGTGGAGTGGAAACAAGGATATTCTCAGCCAAGAACACCAGGAAGATGGATTCATCATGAGTTTATCCCATGGTGGTCTCCCCACTATATTAGGATTCCAGACAAACGTTAATTTCACAAGCTGTAAGAAATCTCGAATCCTAACGAAAGATAAATAAACCCAATGAAACAAATCATGGGTCAACAAGAACCACCATTACACATCAGCAACATAAAAACCCTAAAAATACATTCTCATTAAAAAAATTTCCAAAAGGGCACAAAACATCACTATTAACATACAAAAAGGATAAAAAAACACATATTACATTAGCAACAACAAAAAAAGCATTCACAAAAAAAGAAGCATCCGATTGAGCATGTGCCAGTGCTACGTCCATTCAGCTGAGTTGGATGGTTTTCCAAGGGAGTGGATCTGGCCCCATGTCACTTCCAGGCACCGCCCTGGAAAAACCTTTGCAAGTTACCTAAACGACCACAGGTATTATAGATATTAGGTGCATTGCGACATGAAAACTTCTTTTCCCTCGACTTCCCACACTGAGAAAACAACATGTACTTCCTCTCAGATGAATCTGGTGAGGCACGAAACAAAGGCCTCTTTGTGCCTCTTCTCAACTGGCCTGACGCTGCTAAATCATCTTTAATATGAACAGCCCACCTCACAACTTTTTCATAATCATCAGGGAATGAAGGTACTTCTAGGAGGAATTCTGATCGGAGACCCCTCTCAAATAATCGAGCTTTCAATAATTCTTCCTCAGCAAGGTTTGGGAGATATGGAACCATCTTAGAGAAGATCTTTGCATACTACAACACCGTTGAATTGCCATGCTCGATACCATAAAACATAGAACCCATTGGTATCTTCATGTCATCCGGGATATAATGTTGGATGAACAAGGCTTTAAATCATTCCCAATTGAAATTTTTCTGTGGTTCATCCTGAAGAACGAATTTCCACTATTCTTGAATTAGGCCTTCCAATGTTAAGGTGGCATGCTCCAACTTGAGAGGTTCAGAAGATTCAAACCAAACAAAGATCTCCTCGATGTTTTTCAGCCATTCCCCAGCTTTCCCTGGTTCTGACCGCCCATGAAAATGAGGAGGGTTCGACTCTCGGAACCTCTGGATGAACTCCTGATATTGAGAACCACCAGGCTCTATATCTAAAATGGACAAACCAAACGTCTGAAGCACATACTAGATCAACTGAAAGGCATGCGGTGAAATAGCTACCTACAAAGGCTTCTCAAAATCACTTAGAACTCATTGGGGACGAAACATGAAAATAGGAATCACGAAACCAAATCAAAAGAAATCATAAATAGGAATTCCACATCTCATTTTCAAATCAACAACCCAAACTCAAAGCATAATTTCAATGACACCCCTAACACACCAAAGCCAATGTCCAAAAAGGAAAACACCAAAAATGAAAGGGAAACATCACACACTCAAACATTTAAAACATTAAAAACCCCCGTTTTGAATTACATTTTCAGAAATCATAACAAGCCTTACGAACCAATCACCCACTATTGGAATTCCCTTTAGGATCTTATATATACACTCTTATGATTGCTGAAGCACTCACCCATACATACCAAAAACCATCCACCCACCACATACATACATCCATATACATATATGTGAACACTAGTAGGAATACCAAGAGTTGGATAAAAGAAACATTATCACTTTCAAAACCACTTTAAAAAAATACTTCAACCGATTTTAATACCACACATCAACATCATAGGGAAAGGTTTTCAAATTCCATATTCACATTCCAATTTCAAATTTCACAAAACCATTCAAAAACCTCAAAAACATTTTCTAAAATAACACCCATTTTCTAACAACCCATTTCACTCTCAAAAGATTCAATGTTTTGGTTTTTGAAATCCCATTTTTTTACCAGCCAGTGATCATTTTTCAAACCAAACATTATTTGAAAATCTAAACAAGACAACCCAAATCCATCACAACCAAAATTAAGTACAATAGATTAAAACCTACCATTCAACAGGTCAAAAATCTCAAAATCACAAAAGGATCCAAAACAATATACCAGGGGAATCTTGTGTCGATGGGTGAGTTAGAAATATGGTTGGTGGCCATATGCCAATCAGACCACCATCACGAAGAGTCTTTCGGGAACACGTCCCTAGATCTACATGGCTTTCCAGGACCTATGATCTCACAGAGGCAATAGTCCCAACAATCATTTCATTTCCCTAAATACCAAGCAACCCACAAGATCAAAATAAACAATGAAAAGCCGACTTCCCATGGTAACTGATGGTTCGGCCCAAATACTGTTGGCCAGACACTCCTAAAAACCTACACCCAAGCTCCAAAAGTCCCACTCCATCTACCTTGACAACCCAAATAAAAAAGGGCACTATGAAAGCTAGTTCCTATAAATAAGCTCCCTCTGATGACATTTTTTCACGAACCAACAAAGGTCGGCCCTGAACCGGTCATCCGAGTCGGTATGTGACAAGGCTCGAGGGGCATTTCCGATCCTCCCGGGCTGGCGAAAAGTGCAAAGGGAATAAATAGAGTGACGATGGGAACAATTTTTTCCAATACAAATAAACAGAAGCAGTAGAATAAAAAAAATGCAACCCAAAAATAAATAAAGTGAACAAATCAACTAACCAATAACTGAAAAGAAAAAAATAACCAGACTTGATGATCGCTAAACTCCAAGAGACCCTGAGGGTCACTCTCGAATCACGAGACACAACATCGCCTACAGCGATCGAGATCAAGATTAAACCTGAACCTATGACTTAAAACAAGAATGAAGTATAGGCGTGAGTATTAAAACTCAGTAGGTGTCCCTAAATAATCTATTCCCTAATGGATTTATATTAAACAAAAGAATCATAAATATCAGGTTTGAACTAAAATATATAAAATTAAGGCTTTCTATATGTTACTCAAAATAAAAGTAAAAGTCAATTCCCTTGTTCTTTTCTCAAAACCCAAATCAATATTTTAGTGAGACATTCGCATTTTTAAAGGGAAAAAAGTTGTTTATATTTTCATATTTGTACGAAGTGGATTAAACACTATCATTTGAAACCCGTTTTTAGAAACCTAATAAAAACCATTTTACCACTTTCCAAGAAAACAATATTTAAAAATGCACAGAAGAAGTTACAATGTAAGGGCAATGTAGGTGTATATATATAAGCATCATAAAAACTACTACAAGAAAGAAAAGTTGAGTAGACATAGGTGAACCCAGGAGATGAAGAAAAATCCATAAGACACCAATACATGAGACCTCATCCTCATTGAAATATCACACACAATGAAATCAAAAATCCCAATATTCTCGACCATCCTTTCTCAGGCAGGCCGAGGAAAAAAATCCCATAGTAATAAACCCAATATGTCCACCTACTATGGGCCACTAGTCAGTACCATAACCTACATGTGTAGGAATCATTCTTATAATATTCTCTCAATATGCCCGGTTCCCATGTCTCAGGTATTTAGAAAGGGGTTGGGCCTACCGATGCCATCCGAGCATCCAATCACAATAGATATAATAATATTGCACAACATTCAACACCCCGATCCACACGAATGAATATGTCCCTCAACTTCCTACCATTGATCATGGGGAATTACTACACAGTGGACCCCCATAACATATAACTCAACCAAAGAAAGGGACCACATTCGATGAGATTTTCTTGATATAACTAGTTTTACAAATGTGCCAACCGGGCCTCACATGCTTTTCGCATGCCAAACCATTTCTTAAGAATTACACACAGACCACTTTGAAAACCTGAAATACATATCGAAACCCATTTAAGAAACCCAAACCATAATTTTAAAACTAAAACATGGTCACAGAATCTAAAGGGTCATTTTATTAGGAAATTAATGTGAAAACATGATCAAACCAATTATTGCAACACATTACAAGAAATAAACCACTCCAATTCAAGGCATACATCTTACTAACAGTTCTATATCAATAATTAATATTAGAAGTAGGTTCAAAAATCAAGAAATAATTGATTGTTAAATTTAAAGGGAAATGCCTAGGGGAACCTACCTGAAAAAGGGAGTGGAGCAAGACGAAGAACTCGGCACTGAACACCTTTGACGAAGACCGCCCCACAATTGTGCACACATACAACCCTATATATATATATACACACCTATTAATCCAATACATATATTCCCCACACCATGAGGGAATATGGGAAAGTATGATTTTTTATATATATCGGTATACGTACCTATGTTTGTGTGTACAACCCTTCAAGAAGACCCCGAACAATCTAATTAACATAAAATAGAATCGATGATTACCAAAAAATCTGAATAAAATTGAAACAATTTATATAAAAAAATATAGAATAAATCTTCTAAAGTTGGGCCAAGATCCATTTTAAAACTTTACATAAAACAAGACCATTTGAAAATTTGACTCTCAACATTCAAAACTATTTATAATTGATATTAAAAAATAAAAAATAAGTTCACATGTCAAATATTTTATTTTCCTTCAAAAACACTTTCCAAAATCATCCACACCTTAAGTGAACTTAAAACATGGTCCGCACACACCAAATAACCATCAAGACATCCTCATGAAACTCCAAACCAAGACACTCACACAAAACATAACAAATTTTCGATACAAAGCCTGAACCCAAAACACGAGCATGTCAAACCCTTCAAAGAAGTATTTCGCATCACTCAAAAAATACAATAAGAAATGTACATGATTTATAAAAACCCTTTAAAGAGGCCAAACATTATTTTCATCCTAAAGTACACACACTTTTCCAACAAATTCCCTAGAAAGTCCACTTTAATAATTAATCAAATCTAAAATTCATACGTAAAAAACAAACGACAAGGCATACATGACAAAACTAATTACTTCTTCAATAAAAACTCCTTATTAACCAAAACGCACCTCAAGCTCAATTGAAAATACAATTTTCACATTGAAAATATGGCATAAATTACTTTTCAAGGAACATTAATATACAACATCACAACACATAATCATTTCTTTTGAAAAAACTCATTTCTAACCCATAAACATATTAAAACACTACCAATTCACACTCCAAACTACTCAAATAACATTTATAACACATTAAAACTAACAAAATAATTAAGAGGGTAAAATAAATCAACCTCAAATGATGGAGAACAAACCGGAATGGGACGAAATGATTTGTCTTCGGCGGCAGACGCCGAAAATCACACGAGGAGGACTCGCAAGACCCACTGCACACCCTAATGGGAAGAAATCATCAAAGCCCAGTCAACCCAAAACCTAGGGTTTAACTGATACAAAAAATCTAAGGAAAGAAAAAAATACATTCCGAAGTAGGTTTCGATGAGTCGTGCAAGGTGAGGAGGCTAATGGTGGGAGAAGGTTGCGGGTAGGTAGGTTCACCTGGAGGAGGGAGCAAGGTCAGCGGTCCAGGAGGGAGGGGGTCGGCGTCGCAAGGCAAGGGGGAATGGGAGGGGGTCGGCTACATCGAGTGTGGAAAGGGGGAGGGGAATGGGGTCAATAGCACGAATAGGAAGGGGAGGGGGATAGATTATGGTTTATATTGTTATTAATTAATTCTATTTTACATATAATTCAATTGATTTATAGAAAAGAAAACTCAAAAATGAATAAAATTTAATTTAAACACAAGAATAAATAAAATAACTGTTAAAGTTGGGTCGGGTGTGACAGGTAGTCAGATAGTGGTTGGCTAGATGAAACAATTAAAAATATTTAATAGTTTATTTATAATGCTTTTAATATAAAACAGTTAAAAAACTATAATTAGTAATTTATTGTAAGATGATCAAAAAATGAAAGGATTTTAAAGAGTTAACAAAAATCCTACCTGGATGGTAATTGATATTTCATTCCTAAGATATTTATACTCCTTCACACCTCAAATTTAAAGACAAATTAGTGTTTAGGGACAAAATGTAACTAGTTATATATTGAAAAAATAGAACCTATATGGGCATATCCCCCACAATAATCTAATATCAACCTTAGCTAAAACACACTTCCCTGGGAAATTCTACATTGATAGATTTTCAATCCATGATACAATTTACAGGATATTTTATTTCTACCAGAATATCTAGTATGTGAAAAATTAACTATTCCAATTTTTACATCAAAATTATTAGTTACTCAAGTGATCTTCAAAATTATAAAATTAAATAAATATTAGCACAAATGAATGTAATGTAATTAAAACAAGGGATATGTTATAAGCATAGACAATGTAATTATCAAGAAACACTAGGAAAATTACAATATCACCACCATTAATGTTTTTCATCCAAATACATAAAACACAATAATATAAGAAGCTATTGAATGCACACACACAGATATATTTCTCACTCTATTTACCCATAAATACCATCACACCTCCAATGAACATGAATGAGATATTTTTTTATAAGTATGAATGGATATTCACATTTTAACACTATGATGTTACCAAAAATTTAGAACACATTTACCAACACTATATATCCTGATCAGGTCATTCCATTATGTGAAAATGTCATTAATAAAATATAAAAACAATTTTATAATAATATATATTATGTAATGTCCCGGACCTCTCCGGCCCATTCCTTTGTCAAAAAGAGGGTCACGAAGTGTTCTGGAGGGTATAATGGACTTTTCAAACACTTTTCAGAACTTTTTAAGTACACACCATGTAGTGTGAGTACACGCCGTGTACCCCCTCATTGGGTATACCCTGTGTTGAAGGTCGTGTACTTCCCATGTGAAATAAGTAGGTACACGCTGTGTACCCAATACTTCACGCCGTGTAGTGTCTCCCCACATAGGCGTTACCCTCAGACCATGTGTTGACCAGTCAACGGTCATGTTCCGTGTTGGAGTCGTGTCCTTTCCGTGTGAAAAAAATGGGTACACACTGTGTACCCAATACTACACTCCGTGTAGTGTCTCCCCACGTATGTGTTACCTTCAAACCCTGTGTTGACCAGTCAACAGCCGCATGCCGCGTTGAAGGCCGTGTTGGAAGCCGCATGGTGGCCGTGTAAAATGGCCAAGTACACGCTGTGTGACATAAAGTATACGCCGTGTACTTTTTTTCATTCTTATAAAAGGAGGGGTCCCCTCCTAATTTTTCAACACACCCCTATCCTCCCCTTTCCTCTGAGCAGAGCTCTCCCAAGAGACTTGAAGGCTCCTTTTTTCCTTCCATAACTTCTTTGCCCGAGCTCCGATTTACGATCCGTTAGTGGATAGGGGATCATAACGATGAGGCGGAACTTCTGAGCTTGGATCCTTTATCCTTTATTTCCCAGCTTCCACCGGAGGTGGTTTTTCCGGGATTCGACAGAAGTGACGGACACCGACGGATGTATTCTAAAGTTTATATGGGGGAGCGTTGTGATCTGAACCTGTTGAAGTCGGGATCTTACCTTTGTCTCTCTAAATTGTGCATCATGTGGGGTGGGTATCCTCTTGTTTTCACGAGAAATTGATGAACCTTTAAACAAAGATAATAACTAGTTAAATAATGGGGATGGGGAAGTTGTTATGTTTATCTTTGTTTATCCTATTGTTATATTGTGAATTGAAAAGGCTTATGCCTACTAATAATCACAGTCGTTGGAAGACTTCTCTTGCGCAATTAAATGTTGACCTATCTTTCTAGACCACTTTGTGAATGGAACTTTGTGAATGGAACTTTGTTGAATATGGAATTTGGATAATCACGTAAAGTTGGCTGATTTAAAATCTGGAACCCTTGTGTGATCACCCCGGTTGAACAAAGTGGAATAATGAACATATGGGTGTTGTCTTGGATACGTGGCATGTGATGGGGGTGTTTTTGTGGGTTTTTGTGGATAGAGTGAGCAGCGGGGCTGCGGTTGGTTTTGTTTTGGGTTGGTGTGAATGCTATGTTAGTGATGGGCAGCGGGGCTGCGATGAACAGTATCAAGGGATGATGATGTACATTGTGGTTGTGGTTATGATGGTTGGAAGCGGGGATGTGATGACAGATATCAAGGGATGATGATGTACGGTGTGGTTTTGGTTATGGTGGTTGGCAGCAGGGCTGTAGGGTTGGGTTTGAATGTGAACAAACTATGGGTTGTAAATAATAAATAAAAATTGGAAGAGTTAGTAATGGTGTGGAATGGTAATGGAACGGGAATGTTAATCAATGGGCTAGTTGGTTATTAAGAAGGGACTTGTTGTTCTAACTTGATTTGAGGATGTCAGGGATATGTTTTATGAATGATCGTTGTGCTTAGTTGTGGATAGTTTCCCAGTAGTTAAGGCACTAATAAAATGATTCTGTTGAAACATGAAAACCTAAATGGGGTTGGGGTTGTTTGTTATATGCATGCTTCGTAGTAGCGGTGCCGAGGCACCTGCTCAGTTCTTGTATTAGAAGCCATAGTTTGGGCTGAGTGTTTGGTATATATACATATATATAACTGTATCTTTGTGTTTTGTCGCACCTCACCCATGTTGAGCACTTAGTGCCGAACACTCCCATTTCCTGGGAGAAGGTGTTTTCCCCTTAGTTACTAGCTCCTTCATGCTCCTTCTTTCCTAACCTGTGATGGCTTGAGGCGACCTTACACACAATACTCTTCGGGTAGGTTTCGATTGGGGCGGTTTTAGCCCAAGACTCTTCGGGCAAGATTTACTATTTCCCAAGAACCTTCGGGATGAGGCTTAGGTGTGTGCGGGTGGGGATACGTGGTTGTGAGGCCCAGGTGTGTGCAGGCGGGATACGTGGTTGTGAGGCCCAGGTGTGTGCGGGCGGGATACGTGGTTTTGAGGCCCAATGTGTGCGGGCGGGATATGTGGTTTCGAGGCCCAGGTGTGTGCGGGCAGGATACGTGGTTGTGAGGCCCAAGTGTGTGTGGGTGGGAAGAGTGTGGTAGCGTTAGGACGTTAACCGTTAGGAAGAGGAGCTAGCTATTGGGGGAAAATGGTGCGGGGTACCCAATACTCTTGTTCTTATATACTATTACCTCTTGTGATTGTGTTTTGGTGAGTGTGGTCGGTGAGTTTGGGTGGATAGAAATCCTTTATAGGTTTCTTCTGTTGTTCTCACGGGACATTAGGATGTCTCCCCACTTGAGCACGCGAGCTTTAGGTTTCCCTACTGAGTATACTTGTATTCTCACCCTACGTTTACTTTCAGGTTTCCAGGAGGAATACCAAGGCCGTGCGAGACCCTACTAGTCAGGACAGTTGGAGTTACTGCAGTTTGCTGTACTTGTTTCTTTTGGTATTGTTCTTTTGAGCTTTCTTGTACTTGTACCTTGTTTTCAGAACTATTTAAACATGCATGTGGGATTGGTTTGGGTTTATTTCTATACACTTGTTCTTTTCTTTTTTGGTGGCCGACTTGTCCTATTTACTGATCTTAAAAAATTAAAAGGGTAATGCCTCCTATATTTGTGAAAACTCATACCCTTGGTCCTAGTCGCCACCCTGGGGACAACTGGAGGCGGGGCTCGGGGGTCATTATCTCCCTTTCACCATTGCCAGCTCAATTGGGGCATCTTTAGTGGGAGGGGGTCATGACAAAATGGTATCAGAGCAGAAACACAGCCTGAAGTGTGGTGCACTACCTGGGTTGAGATGTGGGGCCCACAACGAGGGCGTTGTGCCCTAAGGGAGGGGTGATTGTAACACCCCATAATGATAAAGGGTATTGCCTCCCATATTTGTGAAAACTCATACCCTTGGTGCTAGTCGCAACCCCGGGGCCTACTGGAGGCGGGACTCGGGGGGTCATTATCTCCCTTTCACCATTGCCAGCTCAGGAGGGGCATCTTTGGTGGGAGGGGGTCATGACAGAATGGTATCAGAGGGAGGTTGAGAGATAGGATGGATTATGGAGTTAGGAATAGTGAGGATTGCATGGGAAGGTATGGAAACAATGTTGGTTAATCTTGGTGTGTGACATAGGCCAGGGAAGACCAGCTAGGACAGGGGATTTTAGGGCCCCCTGTGATCCGATGCAAGGACTATGATCCTACCGAATGACTAAGTGAGACCACATTGATTCTAGGGTAGGAACCCTAGGGAAGGTACATACATCATCATGATTGTGTTTTACTTGATTTGGGTGTTCTGGGAAAGAAATTGAAATAATGTGATAAAATAAAACCTTAAGAAATTTCCTTACTACTTGGGCTAAGGCGATCTTGTTTACTGTACAGCTATGGAACCTGGACGTCTTCCCTGGGTGACTTAGATGGCCGAGTCCCACCAGATCCAGGTGGTCAATCAGTTGAGGATTGACTGAGAGGAGGAATATAGCCAGTGGGAGAAGACTCTCCGTTCTTTCTAGCGATAGAACCTCAAGAAGTATGATGGTAGTACTTCAGATACGGAGAGAGAGGGGTGGCTTGAGGAGCTAGGGATCACTTTTACCTTGATCCGTGCTCCGATGGAGTGATGGGTTACCCTAGAAGTCATTCAGATGAGAGGTGTGGCGCGATAGTGGTGGACGCTCTACCTTGAAGAAAGGATAGACGTAGAGGTTCCGTGGGCTGACTTTGAGAAGGAATTACGAGAGGAATTCCTTTCTTCCATGATCAAGGCGGAGAAGCGGCATGAGTTACTCTCCCTTCGGTAGGGGAGTATGTCAGTACGAGATCTAGGGATCAAGTTCAAGTATCTCCTACGCTTTGCTCCAGATCTCTTTACGGATGAGGAGTATCGGGCGAGACGTTTGGAGGAGGCACTTCGTCCTTCACTCCAGTATGTTGTCACCCCCTTCACCCTTCCAATGTACTTGGTGGTACAGAAGAAGGCAGAGGTTGTATAGAGGATGCACTTGCTAGGAGGTGAACCCCGTGAGGGGTTTCAGCCAGGTTCGTCGAAGGGGAAGTTGCAGGTCTCCTACGACGGGACCTTCCAGGTTCAGGCCAGTGGGGAGCAGGACCCAGCAGTTCCAGTTTAGATCTTCAGGTCCTCGTCCCTTTTCCATGAGAAGAGGACAGAAGTGTTTTCCTTGTGGAGGTTTCAGGCACATTCAGAGTCAGTGCCTAACCCAAGCTCAGTACGGTGGAGGTGGGCAGGTTAAGCGCCCACCTCAGCAGCACCAGTTGCCGGCGAGGCCCTTCTAACAGTTGTAGGACCATGCTCTTCTGAGGGAAGACTTTCTGGGAGGAGGATGACCTCAGGGTGCTCCTCAGGGACCTCGACCAGGGCGTGGTGGGGGAGGTGGATGACATCAGAGAGGAGGAGGATATGGGCATGGATAGTTTCACGTAGCAGAGTTGGCAGCTCCAGTAAGACCAAAGGTGGTACGAGGTATGATTTGTTTGTTCAGCACTCTCGTTTATTCTTTGTTCGATTCAGGAGATTTTCACTCCTTTGTTTCACCTGGTCTAGCCCATTCTTTGGGACTAGATGTAGGGAGACTTTCTGTACCACTGGTGCTGAGTACACCAGTTGGAGGCCAGACCAACTTATCTTGTCTTTTCCCGGAATTTGCGCTGACGTTGGGACCACATCGATCCAGTGGGGATCTTCTTCTATTATAGATGTATCCATACGATGTCATCCTAGGCATCGACTATTTTTTTTCTGTTAGTGTCGTTATCGGCTGCTTCTAGAGAAGAGTTCGGTTCTCCGATGTGGATGAGCATTGTGTAGCTTTTGTTGGTGAGAGGAGCTATCAGGTGTGAAGTCGGCGTGTGGAGCCTCTCCTTTCTTTGTTAGGAGGGTTATCAATGGTACCATCTGATTAAGAGATGATGAATATCCCGGATGTTGTTAGGGAGTTCCTTGATGTTTTTCCCAAGGAGGTTTTGACTCTACCCCCTGACGTGATGTTGAGTTCGGGGTAGACTTACAGCCTGGTGCCTGTCCGATTTCGATGGTCCCTTATCGGATGGCACCTTCGGAGTTTCAGGAGTTGCGGATTCAGATTGAAGATCTGATGGAGAAGGGTTTTGTTCAACCCAACATCTCACCGTGGGGTGCTCTAGTTTTGTTCGTAAAGAAGGCAGATGGTGGTCTGAGGTTATGCATAGACTACCAAAGGTTGAACCAGGTAACGATCAAGATCCGTTTCCCCCTTCCAAGGATATATTATCTCTTCGACCAACTGATGGGAGCATGTTTGTTTTATAAGATTGATCTATGATCGGGATATCATCAGCTGAGGGTAAAGGACAATGACATCTCGAAGATAGCTTTCAGGTGCAGGTATGGGTACTTCGAGTTTTTAGTGATGTCGTTTGGAGTTACGAATGCACCAGCTGTGTTCATGGGACTTATGAACTTTGTCTTCCGAGAGTTTCTAGACCGGTTCGTTGTTGTGTTTATCGATGACATCCTGATCTACTTAAGATCAGAGGAGGAGCACGTTGAACATCTCAGGGCAGTCTTGGAAGTACTTTGACACCACCAGCTATATGGGAAATTGTTGAAGTGTAAGTTCTTGTCACAAGAAGTGTGCTTCCTTGGGCACGTGGTGTCTCAGCATAGAATGTCAGTGAACCCTTCGAAGGTGGAGGCAGTTGTTTCTTGGGAAGAACCCAAGAGCATGGAAGAAGTTCGTAGTTTCCTAGGGTTATCAAGTTACTATTGGTGGTTCATTTCGGACTTCTCTCGAGTTGCTGCTCCATTGACAGATTTGACTAGGAAGAACTAGGTCTTCCTATGGAGTGAGAAGTTCCAGAAGGCTTTCGACTACCTGAAGGAGAAGTTGGTCAGTGCTCTCGTACTCCGGTTTCAAGAGGAAGGGTTGTTGTATTAGGTGTTTTTTGATGCTTCTGGCCTCGGTTTGGGGTGCGTAATGATGCAGAAGAAGGGTGTGATTTGTTATGGGTCTAGGAAGTTGCACCCTCATGAGCATAACTATGCCACCCTTTACCCGGAGCTTGTAGTAGTAGTTTTCTCACTAATGTTGTGGCGACATTACCTCTTTAGAGAGCACTTTTTCGTCATCTCAGATCACAATAACTTATGTTATATCTTCTCCCAAATTGACTTGAACTTGCGGAAGCGGGGATGGGTTGAGTTTCCCCAAGAATATGACTTTGAGATCTCTTACACTGAAGGTAAGGGAATCATTGTGGTTGATGCCCTGAGCAGGAAGTCACATAAGGAAGTGGTTCGGGAATCCACTGATTCTTGGAAAGTGATGGGAGAGTTGGCCGCCTTGCACTTGGATGCAAGGGTAGAAGGTGTTAGAGGCCGTTTGTTTCAGATGACGGTGCAGTCCCCCTTGTTGTAGCATGTGGAAGAGTCTCAGTGGGGGGACTCCAAGGAAGAAGTAATGTGGGATCATGTCGATCATGGAAACGCTTCAGAGGGATGGTCATAGGACATCCGACATCCGATGATTTTCCATGGAAGGTTGTTTGTTCCGGAGGTGATGCCTGAGGGAGTTCTTCATGAGTTCCATAGCTCAGCCTTGGCGGTATATCTGGGATTTTTAAAAACGTACTGAGGCCTGAGGGAACAGTTTTGGTGGCCCAAGGTGAAACGGGTAGTGGCGGAGTTTGTGGCTAAGTGCCTTGTGTGTCAGCAGGAAAAGGTTGAACACCGTGTTCCCAGTGGTTTGTTGCATCCTTTAGATGTCCCCAAGTGGAAGTGGGATGACATCTCGATGGATTTCTTCATAGGACTAGCCAGATCTCAGGGTGGTTATGATGCTATCTGGGTAGTGGTGGATCGTATGACGAAATCTGCTCTCTTCTTAGCAATTAAGGAGTAGGGCCCAGTGACTACCTTAGCATAGAGGTGCATAGACGAGGTGGTGTGTTTGCATGGAGTTCGGAAGACTATCGTCTCAGACTGGGATACTTAGTTTACCTCATGAGTCTAGAGGGGGTTACAACATGCTTTTGGCACCCAGCTATGCCATAGCACTACTTTCCACCCCCAGACCGATGGACAGATAGAGAGGACTATCCATACCTTGGAGGACATGCTACGAGCATGCATTCTGGATTTGGGAGGATCATGGGTACGTCACTTTCCTTTTGTAGATTTTTCCTACAACAACAGATTCCACTCTACTATTGGCATGGAACCGTTTGAGGATTTTTATGGAAGACCATGTCGTTCACCCATTTACTGGGAAGAGGTTGGTGAGACAGGTGCTCTTAGGCCAGAGGTAATGCAGTACACCACAGAGAAAGTCCAGCTTGTGTGTGAGAGGATGAAGGCAGCTCAGAACCGACAGAAGTCTTATACTGATCCTCAGAGGAGGCCCTTGGAGTTCGAGTTGGGAGATCATGTGTTCTTCAAGGATTCCCCTCGACGGGGGTAGAGGAGGTTTGGGAAAGGGATAAAGCTCTCACCTAGGTTCATCGGACCTTTTGAGGTGCTGAGGCAAGTCGGTGAGGTGGCATATCAGCTGGCCCGGCCACCTAGGTTGGAGAAAGTTCATGACGTCTTCCACGTCTCCCAGATTCTTCGGTACTTACACGATGACTCTCACGTTATCGATTGGGGAGAGTTAGATATGGGGGACGACGTGACCTTTGAGGAAGGACCAGTCAGAATCGAAGATCGTAAAGAGAAGGTGCTCCGTGGATGAACAATTCCCTTGGTTCATGTGTTAAGGAGGCATGGTGGCCTCGAGGAGAGCACTTGGAAGCGGGAGACCCAGATGCACTCCCAGTACCCAGAGTTGTTTGGAATTGTGTTTTTCCTTATACTTCTGAGTTTTTTTTGTACTCTGTACCTTTGATATATGGAATGCTTGGATTTTCAATTATGAGACCTTTTGTTTCCTTGTTCTCTGGAAGTGTGTAACATGTCCGGGAATGTGGGGAAGGGAAAAACCTGATCCCTAATCAAGAAGCATTAATGAGGATGTGATTGAACCCATGCAGGTGAGTCGGTGCCGCCTAAAGAGGATAATATCTCGACATAGGAAATGGAATTTTCCCCAAACCATGTGTTCAGGCAATGTGTGGGTTGTACGGTGTTGGGGGTAGTGTGAGTTGAAAAATCCTAATGAATGGAAGTGGGAAGACCATATTCTTAATCGAGACGCATTAATGAGGATGCGATTAAACCCGTGCAGGTGAGTCAGTGCCGCCTAAAGCGGATAATATCTCGACATAGTAGAATGAATTCCTAACACCTATAATTAGGGTTGATGGTTGGGTTCCTGTTATAACGAGGTCCCTAAGAGGTATCTTGTTGGGTTCCTCTGGGTTGGCTTTTGAATTCTCAAGGACGAGAATGTTTCAAGAGGTATCTGATGTAATGGCCCAGACCTCTCCGGCCCATTCCTTTGTCAAAAATAGGGTCACGAAGTGTTCTAGAGGGTAAAATGTACTTTTCCCACACTTTTGATAATTTTGTAAGTACACGCCGTGTAGTGTGAGTACACGCCTTATACCCCCTCACCGTGTATACCCCGTGTTGAAGGTCGTGTCCTTGCCATGAGAAATAAGTGGGTACACGCCGTGTACCCAATACTACACACCATGTAGTGTCTCCCCGCGTACGCGTTACCCTCAGACTGTGTGTTGACCAGTCAACGGTCATTTGCCATGTTGGAGCTGTGTCCTTACTGTGTAAAATAAATGGGTACATGCCATGTACCCAATAATACATGTCGTGTAGTGTCTCCCCGCGTATGCATTACCTTCAAACCGTGTGTTGACCAGTCAACGGCCACGTGCCACGTTGAAGGCTGTGTTGGAAGCCGTGTCGTGGCCGTGTGAAATGGCCAAGTACACGACGTGTACCATAAAGTACATGCCAAGTAATTTTTTTCACACCTATAAAAGGATGGGTCCCCTCCTACTTTTCAACACACCCCTCTCCTCCCCTTTCCTCTGAGTAGAGCTCTCCCAAGAGACTCGAAGGCTCTTTTTTTCCTTCCATAACTTCTTCATCCAAGCTCCGATTTACGATCTGTCAGTGGCCACAAGATTGTAACGACCAGGCTGAACTTCTAAGCTTGGATCCATTGTCCTTTCCTTCCCAGATTCCACCCCAGGAGGTTTTTCCAGGATTTGACAGAAGTGACAGACGCCGACAGACATCTTCTAAAGTTGATACGGGGGAGAGTTGTGATCAGAACTTGTCAAAGTAGGGATCTTACCTTCGTCTCTCTAAATTGTGAATCATGCGGGGTGGGTATCCTCTTGTTTTCAAGAGAAACGGTTGAACCTTTAAACAAAGACAATAACTGGTTAAAGGACATGATGGGGAAGATGTTATGTTTATCTTTGTTTATCCTATTGTTATGTTGTGAATTGAATAGGCTTATGCCTACTGAAAATCACGGTCGTTGGGGGCCTTTTCTTTCACAATTAAATGTTTCCCTATCTTTCTAGACTGCTTTGTGAATGGAAATTTGTTGAATGTGGAATTTGGATAATCACATAATGTTGGCTGATTTAAAATCTAGAACCCTTGTGTGATCAACCCGATTGAATAAAATGGAATAATGAACATGTGGGTGTTGTCTTGGATACGTGGCATGTGATGGGGGTGTTTTGTGGGTTTTTGTGGATCGAGTGAGCAGTGGGGCTACGGTTGGATTGGTTGTGGGTTGGTGTGAATGTTATGTTAGTGATGGGCAGCAGGGATGCGATGAATGATACCAAGGGATGATGATGTACAATGTGGTTGTGGTTATGGTGGTTGGTAGCGGAGCTGCGATGAATGGTATCAAGGGATGATGATGTACAGAGTGGTTGTGGTTATGGTGGTTGGCAGCGGGGCTGCAGGGTTGGGTTTGAATGTGAACGAACTATGGGTTGTAAATAATAAATAAAAAGTGGAAGAGTTAGTAATGGTTGGGAATGGTAATGGAACAGGAATGTTAATCAATGGTTTGGTTGGTTATTAAAAAGGGACTTGTTGTGCTAACTTGATTTGTGGATGGCAGGGATATGTTTTACAAATGATCATTGTGGTTAGTTGTGGATAGTTTCCCAGTAGTTAAGGAACTAATAAACTGATTCTGTTGAAACATGAAAACCTAAATGGGGTTGGGGTTGTTTGTTATATGCATGCATCATAGTAGTAGTGCTAAGGCACATGCTCAGTTCTTGGATTAGAAGCCATAGGTTGGGCTGAGTGTTTGGTATATATATATATATAACTGTATCTTTCTGTTTTGTCGCACCTCACCCATGTTGAGAACTTAGTTCTTAACACTGCCATTTCATGGGAGAGGGTGTTTTTCCATTAGTTAATAGCTCCTTCCTGCTCCTTCTTCCATAGGCTGTTATGGCTTGAAGCTACCTTAAACCCAAGACTCTTCGTGTAGGTTTCAATTGGGGCGGTTTTAGCCCAAGACTCTTTCGTATGGTTTTACTATTTCCCAAGAACCTTCAGGATGAGGCCCAGGTGTGTGCGGGCGGGGATACGTGGTTGTGAGGCCCAGGTGTGTGCGGGCGGGATACGTGGTTGTGAGGCCCAGGTGTGAACAGGCGGGATATGTGGTTGTGAGGCCCAGGTGTGTGCGGGTGCGATACGTGGTGGTGAGGCCTAGGCATGTGCGGGCGGGATATGTGGTTGTGTGGCCCATGTCTGTGCGATCAGGATAAGTTGTTGTGAGGCCCAGGTGTGTGCGGGCGGGATACATGGTTGTGAGGCCCAAGTGTGTACGGGCGGGAAGAGTGTGGTAGCATCAGGACGTTCATCGTTAGGAAGAGCAGCTAGATAGTGGGAGAAAATGGTGCGGGGTACCCAATACTCTTGTTCTTATATACTACTACCTGTTGTGATTGTGTTTTGGTGAGTGTGGATGGTGAGGTTGGGTGGATAGAATTCCTTGCTAGGTTTCTTCGGTTGTTCTCACGGGACATTAGGATGTCTCCCAAATTGCGCACGAGAGCTTTAGGTTTCCCTATGGAGTAAACTTGTATGCTCACCCTACGTTTACTTTCAGGTTTCTAGGAGGACTACCATGGCCATGCGGGACCCTACTAGTCGGGAAAGTTGGAGTTGTTGTATTTTGCTGCACTATTTCTTTTGGTATTCTACTTTTGAGCTTTCTTATACTTATACCTTGTTTTCAGAACTATTTAAACATGAATGTGGGATTGGTTTGGGTTTATTTCTATACACTGGTTCTTTTCTTTTTTGGTGGTTAACTTGTCTTATTTCCTGATCTTAAATAATAAAAAGGTTAATGCCTCCTATATTTGTGAAAACTCATACCCTTGGTGCTAGTCGCCACCCTAGGGCCTACTGGAGGTGGGACTCAGGGGTCATTATCTCCCTCTCACCATTGCCATCTCAAGAGGGGCATCTTTGGTGGGAGGGGGTTGTGACAGATTATGTGTTCATCCTTCCATGGGTGAAATTATTAACAAACGAGTCATTGATTCCACACCATATAAACATTAAATCATTTAGAAAATACGAGGATTCATTTTTTTCATTATATAATATAATTGGAATAAAAAATTGAAATACATTCAAATCAAATAAAATTCCACAAACTGTACAATATGAAATAATTTCATGACTTTTTGAAACTTTTATTAGCTCATTTCACCTTCGTTTTCACATGATAATTGAAAACTATATTCAAATATCCCTAAATATTTAGATGCTCTTCCATTATCAAGAGAAAATAGAATTATCTCAGGAATAAAATAGAATGTTTTTATATTCCATGAAAAACTATAACCATATATAATTTTAGTCATATAATAAATCCCATGAGACTTAAATCTTACTTAGTTAAAATATGATGAATATTTTTCATCCTTTTTTTTATCACATGTTAGTGTCACAAAATTATATAAAAGTATATAAAATATATCCTAAAAATTAATACCATATCATTTATATTACATTGTAGGATACATCAAGGTATGAATATCTATTTTTAAAATCAAAACAATAAATATAAAATTTTCATAATAGGTGGAATGATAATAGAAATATAATGATACTTTTCATACTAGATCATAAGAATACTTCCAACATCCACCCAACCATGTAATATATAGTTTGTTATATAGGAGTGTTTTCACTCCAATTTTACATTCATAACTTGAATAATTCCAACGGAAATCATTATGATATGGATTTATGCTCTTAACATTTAGAAAATTTTAAAAGCATCATGAGATGATAATTTTTGGATCTTGTCAGGCCTCACCATAAGTATCTCTATGTTGTGTCAAATATTGTTGATAATAAAATTATAAAGTTAAAAATGAGAATCTTTAATTGTATAAATATCCATTTTCAAACACGCTAATTTGCATATCCTATAAGCACCTCTTTTTGTTCCTAGATTATTTGAGCATGTCCCACTATAATAAGTATAACACCTTTTATATCCTCATAAGGTGGTGTAGAAAAATTTGAACAATATTTTTTCATTAAATAATGAATTGAATTTCAAAATAAATGTTATAGATAACCACAATCATTTTCTAGATGGTTAAATTGACCAATATTTGATAATGAATATAATTAAGTAAAAATGCATCACAATTTATGATGATAATATCCTTCTTTGATCATTATATTCATTATGAAACACAAATTGAGAAAATCATAAAAATGACACCAACAACCTATATGTGGTAAAAAAACTAACCCTCCCATTAAATACCATATCACTATGAAAACCGTGAATATGATTATTTTTTCATCCCATACTCAATATAATTATTTAATTGAAACTTTCATTAAATAGACTTTTCCAAATTCTTATTTATCATTATCCATAAAGAACCCAATAAAGGTAATTTTACCACTTTTATAGAGTGTTAAATTGAGGAGGTTGTTTAATTGATGATATAACTCAAACATCCTATAAATATAATTTAATAACTACAAAAACCTAATTAGGGAACTATACCACCATATATAATGTGTATGATAAATAATTTTCTAAAATGAAAATTATTTTTAAACTCCATACCCCATGATTATACCTGTAAAATCATGTGACCTTGACATTGATTTAAATAATAATATATTCGAAAAAATTAAATCATCTCTATAAAATCAAGAGACTGTATTTATGTGATTCCAAAACATGATTAAACTATCGTGATTTTAGATAAAGTTCACATTGTTGAAATAAATATTTCAAAAGTTGATCATTGTTCACACCATCCTTAAAACATGATTCTTAGTATAATAATACCATAATAATCACCAATATTATGGGATAATATCAATATAGATAACTAAATAAATTCCTTGGAACAAATTAATAGCATAAGAGGTGAAATATACATCCAAATATCCCAAATAAATCATTTTCTCCATAAATTTTCCTTAAATATTATCTATTAGAGCTGTATTAGTCTCAAAATGATTGGTCTACAACAATAATGATTTTATAATATATATAATATCAAATTCCTAGGAAAACTATGCTCTAAAAAGAAATGTCCTCGACTCAGCTAACCATGACTGCTCCTATCCATATCTAAATGATGAACCTATGACACTTGACCCCCAACCATTAATGCATATCATTATAAAGGAAAATCTAGGAGATATAATTTTCCTCAAAAAATGTAACAACCAATCAATATCATTTAGACAAATTATCTATCACGTAATATCTTTGGAACTATAAATAATATGTATTATTAAGCACTGAACTCAATATTTTATCAATTTCTAGACCTCGATTAGTCTCTATAATATATTTTCCCAAGTATTAGAAGATGGATCTAGTCCTCACACTAGATTATCCAGATTTTTGGTTCATTATCATCATGAATAACATTTGGTAGTTTAATATGTACTGTATAATTATTCATTCATAGCTTAAAAATCCATAATTAGGATTCATATTATTATATGACAAATTAAATTATAATTTACATTTCATGAGTTTTTTCATAGTATAATCATGAGATTTATTTACAATTTGACATTATAATTTCCCTAATATTGTATCCTAGTGAAAATACAATATCATTGAGAAAAATTCATACAAATCATGACCAAATTACTCTATGAGGAACATATGAAAAAAAATGTACCCTTTAAACTATCTCAATGTAATCATGTTAGTAAATCAATAGTCAAATTTATTGTATTGGAATGCATCAACCACCACTCCCAATAATTTATTTCCCTAGAATAATAAACTAAACTTGGATCCCTATAGCACTATTTCCCTAGTGTCTAGAATGATAAACACATATATTCCTATTCTGTACCCTTACCCTATTGAATACATGTTTTTATACCACTCTAACATGACCAAACTCATGTGGACCCATCCATGACCATCCATACAACTATCTATGCCTCCCCAAAACCAACTCCGATCATTTAGGATTTTGTGAATAGAAGCAAGAAGTAATGTTATCTAAATAGGAGAAATTATCCCTCACTCAAAATATATCACCATACTCACAACATATGTAGGGACTGAAAATACTAGAAAACAAGAATTAAAGAATATACATGTTTTTTCACTAATAAATTAGAAAAATATATATTAAAAATTAAGATAATAAATGTATACAATGTAAATCCTATACCATATATAAAACATGACTAAATTTCTGAGCTCAATATTAAAACCACAACCAAAGGATATTTAATATGTTATGAAGAATCATACAATGATCACCACCTATTGAACCTAAAAATATTTTCATAATATATATGAGAAACCTATATAAACTCTACAAAATGTAAAAAACTTATGAATCCATGATTGTGTCACTGTAGAAGTACCTATGTATGGGTGAGTATAATGATCTTGTATGATATTCCATGCATTTGGAAACATCAATGAACACATCATGCATATAAAATAATCTAAGGTTTTGAAATCATAATATATATCCATGACCTCAAAAATTAGACTAAATAAGGTTTAATATTGGTCATATACAAAATAAGAGAGTATCACATCCCCAATACGTGAAAATATATGAAATAACAATCAGAATCATCCTTTAAATCCTCATGTCATCACACATTGTTTCATTTTCATAAAATAACTCAACACCTTTCATAGGAATTATAAATTCCACAATTTTTTATCCCCATACATCATATAAATGGATTATCTTTTATAAATAAGGATTATAATACTATTACTCTTAGATCTAGCCACTTATGATCACACCCCTTACATATCTATCATCATAACTATCTTTTGGATTTAGATTCCATCATGGGAAATTTTAATCACATAATGTATATTTCATTGTTGTTCATTCCACTTTATATTCATTAGTAATCAACATCCACATGTCCTACACTCGCCCAATGATGACATTGTATGACTATACTTTTAGTGATCTGAGCTACAATATGCCCATTTCATATCTTCTAATCACATTCCAAGACATTTAAGTTTGAGGAATTTTGAATTATTATAAAATGTATAACTCAAAAATATTATATGACAACATAAGTAACTATAATGTACTTCCATTAGAATCAATTATCTAATAAGAGTTTGGTATTTACCTATATCCAACCTCTAAAAATTTGGGAATGAAAATTTATTTAATCGATACTGTATGATAATATGAATAGATAATCACTTGAAAAAATTTCAGATCACATGGTTCAATTAAGTAGAATGAAACCAAGAATATATAAAGTAAAAAAATGATGTTTGTTGTCGTAAATTTTAGAAAACATATATATTTATTTTCTAGAACTAGTATTACAATCCCATAGAAGAATGCACATGTCATGTGAAATTATGTGCCTAATATTGAGCTAGAAGGCATGCTTCTTTTCACTATGGGATATGAGAAAAAACAAGAAATAATTAAATTTAATATATCATTCTTATAAATAAAACTCAATAGTTTCATTTAAAAGAAAGAAAAATAATCCCAAATACATCATAATAATCCCCAATCCATCATAACATGGACTTAAGGTCTTTTTAGTTCTATCATGGTATAATACATATAATCAATCCTATGTTTAAATTAGTCTAATATCCCATATACCATATCCAAAAATTGTATGAAGAATAAATTATAACTCAGATTCCACTTTTTAACACGCTGAACCTTCTCAAAGTACTGTAATCGAATCGATTCATTACATAAAATCAAATGCATCCCCCCACACATCAAAGGTTTTTGTCTAACAATGAGGGTATAATGTGCTACTAAATGCAATATGATATCAAAAAAAATTAGATAAGGTAGTTTTCTTTCATATGTATTAATGTATGAAAAAAATGATTAGACCGTGCATTCTTAAATACCTATATTTTGTTTGAAGAAATGAACATGGGATCTAATTTGAATAGTTTTTAGTGTGATGATACTGAACCTAGGATTGAATTTCAATCAACACTCTAGACGTAATTCATATCAAAGTTTTTAATTTTTTTTGAGGATGGATCTTCACTATACAATGAACATATTCCTGATCAATTTTTTATCAAGGAAGATTATCATTTATAAGTTATCAAATTTTTGATGAAGACTAGTATTTTTGTAAAGGTTCTTGAATTTTACATAATCTAGTTTGATCCCTGAAGCTCATGAAAAAACACCAAGACATCTTCATTCTAGTGGATTGTATCATCATTAGAGAAGAATGATCTTGTAACTGGAGGGTATGACCAGTTGCTGAAGTGGCTCGAGATACTTAGAGGTATGACCTGTCAAATTTTTGGGTTGTCTAATAAAACAAGGAAGAATATTTGGATTTCTAGGGGGTATAACCAAGATGAACTAAAGTATTGACTACTGAGTGAATAACTAGTTTCCTCTTGAACCATTGTAAGTGTAAAAAAGATTCTAGTGGAGAATCCATGTTTGGGGGGTCTATCAAAAATTGAAATAGTAGGTCTCATCACTAATCCTAATAAATATACTATACGATGTGTCTCATTTACTTTATTCATTTTATTTAGGATTCACTAATTTAAATAGGCATCATTGGTTTGAATTAAATGGTGAAAGTTAATTTTGCAAAATAGGTCACACATGATTCAACCCCACTCTCAGTTTGACTGCACATTCAATTAGTCACTTTAAGTGATATTAGAGGTAATTCGAGCTCTGTTTGGATCTACTTATCTTCAAATTATGGTACCTCAACATGAGATTAATCTTTAAAAAATATTTTGGTGTCGATATCTGATCAAAATAATAATCGATATAAGAAAAATGATAAATTTTCTAAATAGTGATGTTATTCAGGGAAATATAATCAATGAAATGCTTCAGGGACTCATATTTCTTTTTTAACAAACAGAAAATGGGAACCCTGAGGTGATGTACCTCGTCAAATGAAACCTTCAACTAGAAACTCCTATATTAAATTTTTCAATTCTAAAAGTTATAATTGAGACGTTTGATGGGCTATTTTAAATTGTATTAGCTTCAAAAACTATGTCAGTAAAAAAATAAACCTCCCTATCAGGAATAACACCATGTAAATCTCCATGAAATGAATTCATATATTCATTCACTACTTAAATATCACTAATATAAATAATTTCACTCTTATTAAAAATATGAATAATGTAACTTTCAATTCCATTTCCGAAAAATTTCATGAATTCATGATATGTTTTAAAAGGTATAAAATCAATGAATAAAACATTCTTGGATCTGTAATATATCATAGAATGATAAAAATAAAGATAATATATACCCAAAACAATATCAAAATTTAACATAGGATGTTCAAAAATATTTTTAGGGAAGACCATGCCACTAATAAAAATTGAAATATTCCTATAAATATTTGAACATTTAATACTTCCACTCAGAGTTTTCACCGAAATCTAAATCTTTCTTTCATGAGGTGATACTCCCAATTTTGTTTGAAATTTATTAGAGTTGAAATAATATGACAAACCACAGTTAAAGAGGATATTGTAATAATTAAAAGAAACCTATAACATACCATTCACCAACTCCTTAGATACCCTATCATTAACTTGAGTATTAATAAAATATTCATCCACACCTTTCATCTTTCAATCTAGATGATTTCGTTATTCCATAACTACCTTCAGAAACATGTTAGATTAACAAACCAACTCATTTAAAATAAAACATGTCACTGATGGATATATATTTTTTATCCAAATCTATGATTAGTCAAGTCTCTATTCCTTAAATTCAAAAATCCCATGAGTAAACATACCACATTTATAAAAAATTATAAAATTTAATTGGCATTCCCTTGGATTCTTTTTACCACACTTATCACAAGATGAGAAATTTATTTTCTTACCTCCATGTTTCTTTGTTTAATTCATCCCCATTGTCTTCCATCAAGAACATTCTTTATCTTTATTTTCATGATATTTATTATCTTCATCATACCCCTTTCTACTTTCTCATCCCAAAAAATAAGTTTCTGATAAATTGTGATTTTAGGGGATGATGATTCCATTACATATATTGGTTTCATCCCCAAGTAAAACCTATAAATATTACCATCAATAACCCGGATAAAATATCGTACATACAGAAAAAATCATGAAAAATTTTCTTCAGGTGCACCTATATAATCATTAGGATTTTCCCTCATTTCCATGATTTTATTATCCATCCTATGTTGAACAACCTTAGGGAAATATTCCAATATGTAGGTATTCTTATATCTATGTAATTCCATTAAATAAATCTCATATGGCTATTTTGTATTCTTAAAAAATACTAACACCAATCAGCTTCACATTCAAAATTACAAATGGAATGGTTTTCATTTTGAACTAAAGACCCCATGTCTTCAATTATCATCTCCATGGAATTAATATATACTTGAGCTACCACAATGATGGAAGATTAATTGAATTATGGAGGTCTTTGTCTCAGAAAATGATCTAATATTCTCATTTTCTTCTATGATAGATATATTTTTTCTCAAGAGTGGATTTCACCACCATTTATAGCTTGGGTCAACTAACCGACTACCAGAACAAAAAAATTAGTTTCTATTTCAACTATTCTATGTTTTATTTTTGTAAGGATATCTTCCCCCTGGATCATTTCTACTTCAGCCTCCCTATTTCTTCTATGGAAAAACATTCAGAATAAGTATATTTTATATGAAGTAACATGGTAATCTTCCAATGATATATCATTTGAACATAATACTTAGGATATATATTTTAAGGGTATTGTATAATCATTATCATAACCCAAAAAGTTATCTATAACATTCACTAATATCAAATATAAGTAACCCATATTAATAATTACATATTCCAGTGAAATTAAAATAGAATTCTCATTTTTACATTCCTAAAAATATTTTAGGTTTATAGTTTTAGAGAGTAAGGACTTAACTCTTACATAATAATCCCATATATAATAAAACTGAAACTCTTACTCAGAAACCATTTTTCCCACCAAAGAAAACATTTAAAAAGAAACATGTTGTCTTTTTATGACATATACAAAAAAATTTGATATTGACGTCATCTTTTTCCCTACCCAAACATAACTGCCTATGAAATAAATTTTAAAACATGCGATGAATACAAAAAAACATCTCTATAAGGGACATAAAATGAAGAGATGCATTTGTTTAGTCGAAGACATGAAAACTCAAAATAAAATTTTCTTAAAAAGAACACTTTTTATCCAAAAATAATATCATTCAACCTTTTAAAAATTAATTATATTACATTTTTAAATAAATCAATTTCCATGAAAACTTGTAATAATGTATAGAAAGTAATGTAGGTGCCTTAGGACATCATTATCATAAAACCATTTCAAAACCCTTACAATTTAAATATCCATATTAAATATTTATAATATATTTCTCCAAATAACATATTTATTACCCAATGAATTAGATCCATATCTCGGTGCACCCACCATATTAGAAATATCAGGAACACCCATGAGCTATAATGGGTAAAACCTTTCATATATGCTATATAAGGCTCACCCATGATCTATTATATGGCTCAAACCTTTATAAAAAATGTATATGGACCATATCATGACTAAATACTTCGAAAAAAATCTTTTAAACCCATATTAAAACTCAGTTTTTATGAAAATACTATTTTCTATTAAAAAATATTTTTAATTAAAAAATAACTTTAAAAAGGGGTAGTGAGTTCTTTGATTGATGAAAAAATAATATCTTTTAATGTAAGATCAACTTAAAATAATAGTTATGGTGGTGGTAAATGTAATTGTCACTATATACGTTACAATATAACATTCTTTTTTTATTTTAAAAAGAAAGAATAAAATACCATAAAAGATTAGTTTTTGAAAAAAATTAAAAGAATGAAAAATAAAATCCATGTTATATTTATTTTATATCCATATAAATACATTCATAACATAATTTTAAAAACATTTAGATGGAATATATATATTTTTGAAAATACACTATTATAACTGTAAAATTGAAGTTTAAGATAAATTTTAACTTACCTTAAGTATGTAATGTCAAATATTTTATTTTTATTCCACTATAATAATAATAATTTAATTATTTACTTTATTTTGAAATTATTTATATTTCATTATTTTCTTATGTTTATTTATTTTTATTTCATATAAAATTACTTAGTCATTTAATTTTATGACTGACATTTTGATGATATTCGATTCATAAGATCAAATCTACTTCAGAAAGATGAATACTGTCAATCAGGTAATTATTAATTCATCTCCATAATAAAAATCATGAATTGATTATAATTTTTATACATCCATTACCTTTTTTAAAATGAAAAATAAATGATGGTAATGGAAAATGAGCTACGTTACAGTCAGTGAGATGGAAGGCCGAATGTACGCACGAGTAACATTACCAATTTCCAATGATATTTACAAAAAAAGGTTAAGTATTATTTTAAAATTATTGAATAATTATATTATAAAAAATCACATATTATTTATTTAAACATAATTATATATTCCATCCATTTCATGTGGTGATGAAAAACAAATGACATCACTTCATGGAGGTGGTAGTCTACACGTACGGACGAACAATATGATACTATTTAGTGAATGGGATGTTAAGAATTTAAATGATATAATAACTTTTTTATAATAATAAATATTAATTTAGTATAATATATACATAAATTAATTCAATAATTACAACCATATGTGAGAGAAGGATAGGGAAAATGAATTATATCAGTTCGTGAGGTGGTAGTTCATCATACACACAAACAATGGTTTTTTTTACAATATGATGGAAAGGTAGATGGATGGAGGTTATTTCATTTACATAAAAAACTATGTATATGTAATATAAAGGTTTTATTATATCATCATGGTTAAAGATAATTTTAAGTATTTTGAATATGAAATAAAACAAAAATGTGTGTTAAAAATTATACATATGATTTTGACAATCTCTTAATGTTTAAACCAAAATATTTTATTGCTTGGTTTTTCAATAAAAAGTTTCATATTATATGAGGAGTGATATAGGATATTTATTTTTGATAGCTATTACATAAACCAATTTTTTTTTGAATTATAGAAAAATGAGAAGAAAATGTGCCCTTTTTATAAGAGACATGGGGGAACTCTTAAATTTTTATAAAATATAAAATTCATATAAATTAATTTTGATGAAAAAATGGATATAAATTGATAACATTATATTATTTTATATTATGATTCTATATACTAGTATACTATAAAATTTGGGCAATTTTGGATCATACATTTACCTTTATCGTTTTGTTTTAACACCTTGTCAACCCTCTTCATAATGACCATGATTATGTAGGTTTTTATTCCTTGAGGGTCACGATAGTTACCATAAAAGAAAAAACATATCATAAATGGAAAAAAAGATGATATTATAAACTATTTAATAATAATTTTGAAAATATTGGATTTCTAGGAATTAAATATCATTTAATAAAATATTATTTTTCTAAAATGTTTATAATGCTAATTTTTGAACAATTCATTTATTTTGACTTTTATAACATCAAGAAAAACAAATAATTTAAAATAAAATCATTTAACACATAACATAAAATTTTATATTTATGTATAAAAATAATGGTTCACATATTTTCTTATGAAATTACACTATTTTTAATATTTTTAATATCATTTATTTTATTTTTCTATTAATTGGATAATTATTACATCAGGGTTGTGTAACGAATTAAAAAAATTATTTCTTCATTAAAATTAAAAATAAATTACCATGTTGAAGATAAATATTATAGATTTTAAAATAAGATTTATAACTGAATATATAATTTTTTTATCACTATTTTAGGAGTATAATTATTAATAAAAATAAGAGTGACGTTTTTCACTTTTATTTATATAAAATATTATAAAGGATACAATCACATCCAACTAAAAAAGGCCATATATTTGAAATTTTGATGATTTTTATGATACATAATCATATAATAAAATTAATTCAACTATTAGGGTCATTCTTTTGTCCCTATAATGGTATTGATTTACTTTAATTACATGAGTTACCCTTCAATATGGTAACCAAAATTACTTTGGATACGAATCATTTTGATAAGAGGAAACTATTTACAATATTTGGACCCAATTATTCAAAATATGTAATCCATTTTTCTAAATTAAATTCACGTAAGTGGAATAATTTAATTTAATGTTAAACTAGACAAATCTTGTGAAAATAATTTTTTCAGAAAAGTTCCCTTTTAATGTGAATATTTATAGAATTAATTCATGTGTAAAATTAATTTAAAAACCATAATTGTGTTAATATTAATCAAAAGGAACCAATTAAATATTATGTATCATCAAAAAATAATAATTTTTCTTTGTAAATAATTGGAAAGAAATACAATTTTCAACAACAAAATCAATATTTTTCACAATTCACTAAAAAATCAATCTTTTTAAAAATTTATAAAAATATCATTTTAAGATAGTTTTTATATTATGATGTGAAAAATGAAATTTATATTTTAAAATTATAATTATTTAATTTTAAAATTAATATTTTAAATAAATCCTCACAATAAAATAATATACTAAATTAATTTTCTTTTTTGATTTTAAAATTTCATAATATTTTTTTAAACAATATAACAGTCTAGCTTGAGAAGGAAATAAATATAAAAATTATTTAATCTATCATTTACATGATTGTTATTTTTTTACCCAAATTATCATTCCTAAATATCTACCCACATATTACAAGTTAAAACTTCTAAATATATTGAATTTAGGATGATCTTCAGAAAGACTTACATTTTTCATAAAAACTCAAACAATTTCATGCCTTATTTTGGTCAGAGGTTTTACAAACACCCCATCACATTTTTTCTAAAACATGAGAAGTTCTTTCATGAATCCCCCATGAACCATGTCCCTCATAAAACCTTGTTTCATGACACAAATTTTATTTACCCCACATTATATAGTCTTATCGACATGACAAGTAAACTAGATCCCCTACTGAAAAAACTACTAACCCTTGCATTTCAGCACCAATTATTTCCATAAATTATATAATGAATCCCCAGTTTTAGTGGAATTCATTAATTACGATTATTATTATGTTACACCACTTTTTTTGATGTTACTAATCTACACTAGACCATCTCTCGCATGACATCCCATCCATGTTTGACTAGAATATTCTATTTAGAATCCACAATCTCATATTTGAGATCATATCTATATTATTAAGTCCCACTTTATCTATAACAATCATAATTCTCCAAAAGTGATGATGTTCCATGTCCCCTATCACCCTAATCTATACTTCCTAATACCCATGACTTACCATACCATCCAACTGTAATATAATATCTAATAGAAATTAGTCACTAAATATTCTGACTCGCCCCCAATCCTCATCGACTAAAACCAACATCTTGGTTTTTTTCTTTATATGAACTAGATACTTAAATCAAAGAACTATTACCAAAACCACTAACACCTCAGGGTTGGATCTTTCCACATGTCACCCTTTAAATTTACTAAAAACTACTCAAAATGAGAACTATATTCTTTTCAATCAATGATGTACTCCCCACCAAAGAATTTCTATTATCATTGATCCTTGAGCCCAATCAGGCCTAACATCCACTAGAATCCAAAAACTGACACTCCAGATCAAAATTTATAACCATTTCTTAGGTGCACATTTAGATCCTTGTTATTTCTTTCAATAAATTATTATAACATATCAAAGAACTACTTTATAACACTAACAATAATTAATCACCATACACCCTATCTCGATGGGTCTAACTCAAGGTCCATGACCTTGCTCATTGTCACATGATGTGGCCACAAACTCCCATAACCAACAGTGCACTGAAAACCATATAACTTCCCATACATGGATCATTTCACCTAAATCCAATATGTTCCAATGTTATACACTATCAATCCTCTTGATCCATACTCATCCATTCCCTGGAAACACACATTTTGGGACAAAAATAGATTTAGTATACCATGAAACATCAATAAATTTAAGATTCCCCCACTTATTATAGAGAAAAACATCCCATTATAATAAAAATTTTAAGCCTCTATGCTGATATGCATCCTGTTGAATCCATTATACCAAGACCCGCACATGGTCATTTACCAACATTCTTACTAAATAGTATCCATTCATAAAAAAATGCTCTATTAATCTTGAATATCAAGGTTTTTTTTTCTGAAATACAAGCCAGCTCTCACTCTCCTCTTCCCAATGAAGAGTAACCCTTCAAAGAAAACTCTCACAAGTTGTCACCAAGTACTCATCTCATTTTCACCTGAGTGTTATGACTGTATTCTCTTGTATAACCTGATTGTACATTTTAAATCATTATACTATGAGTCACATGCCATCAAACCAACTCCCAAACACAAAAATAGTTGACCGTACATCCCAACATGTAAATTTAATATAGTTTATCACTCCCTAGAAGATTCCATTCCAACAATCCTAAAGTTTTTTACTCATTCCAACAATCCTAATGATACCCCGCTATAACATTTGACTCAAACTATATTGAGTCATATAAAATTATTCATAGTGATTTTAGACTAATTATCCAACTAACCATGCCTACTATTTATGAAATACTAATAACAACACAAGAATTTCTCATTCCCTCACATCCACAATTTCTAAGGTATCATCGCTCTCATGACCTATACTCGACATTACCAATCATGCTAAAATTTTAAACCTAATGAATCTATCCTTGCTTCCAGATTTATAAAGTCACTCTGAGGTCTTGGTAAACCCCTTTATCAGGTCACCCTCATATATTATTACTCCTCTTTAACAAGAATAGGATAAAATCATGCCAATATATTATTGAACTCAACTCATTAATATTCAAATATGCATCTCAACATTACTTGTATCTCTTAACTAGACCAAAAAAAATATCCCACATAGGGAAAATCTCATAGAGTGTCATCTCTGATCTGATATCATATATCACAAGGAAAACCATGGGATAACACAACCACTCTAGGATTCTCATATATATATATATACATTAAAAAATATATACTCATTACAACAACACATTGGGGGATACATTTCCACATTGTGAATCTGCACACAAGAATACCCTCTTGAGGGTCAAGGTAACATCCACATTAATATAACACCATCTCTATAAATGTATATATATAAAGTTACTAATAACCATGGTTATTTTCAAAACAAAATATTATTCAAAATTTATAGAGGAAAACACTTTGTGAGTTTAATTGGAATTTTATTTAATCGATACTGTATGATTAGATGAATAGCTAATGACCACCAGAAATTTCAAATCAATGGGTTTAATTAAGTAGAATTACAGTAATAATATATAAGGGAAATATATTATAGGTAATTGTAAGAAAATTTAGTAAACATAAATATTTTTTTTGAACTAGTATTAGAAAACAGGTAAGAACACACATGTCATATGAACCTATGTGCCTGACAAAAAGCATGAAAGCTTGCTTCTTTTTCACCCTCATAAATGAGAAAAACAAGTAATCATTAAATCCAATATATCATTATTAGAAATAAAACATAATTTATACGTTGAATAGTAATAATGATAATCCAAAATCCATCATAACATGGACTTCAGCTCATGCCGATGTTATCCTTGTACAAGACATATAATCTATCTTATGTTTCAATTAGTCTTATCTCCAATATACCATATCCTAAATTATATGAAAAATAAAATATCACTTTGATTCAACTTTGTAACACCCTGAACTTATTCACTGTACAATAATCAAATCAATTCATTACATTACATCAAATTAATCCTCCCCCACATCATTGGTTATTGACTAGCAATAAGGGTCTAATGTGCTACTATGGGGAGACTATACCCCTATATAAGATTATAAATTAAAATAGAAATGATAAATGATAAATCATTATAATAACAATAGAATAAACAAAAAACAAAAACTAAATCTGCAAAAGAATAAACGAATAAAATACCACATCCTATAACAGGATGATCTTATTAGATTTGATACGATTTAGTCAAACATCATAAACGATATCCCATGGTTTAATAATATAAAACTCCAACTAAAATAAAAATAAAAAAATCACCAAATAGTCCAATTTTTTTACACCTGATCATATATCATAACTTTGTCTACTCTATTTAACTGAGCTATCCGACTCTAAGACTTTTCCATATCTTTATTTATAATCATGAGTTCTTCTTGTGTGAAAATGTTCTAATGCTACCTGATATAGGTGTGAGTAAGAATCAGTATGCTACCGCCAATGATGTCCTTAACATAACTAGTAAATATAGTGTTTTAATGCTATCATAATATTCAAAAAATAAATAAGTAAGAGAAGTATAATAAAATAAATCAACATAAATCCTTGTGTTCTTTGGTGACACCCAAGGTTGACCATACCTAATTTTTCTTGTGATGAATGTTAGTGATCACGATATAAAAATATTCAAGGTGAATAATTCCCCACCATGTATACCATCATATAAAAAATATCATCAGGGGAATAACCCCAGCCCTTTATATTGTTATATATCATTGGGGAGAATAGTGTCTGCCTCATATACCATTATATGTGCTTGGGGGAAATATCTCCCACCCTATATAATATTATATATCATTATGGGGATTATCTCCAACCTTGTATACAATCATATAACATAGGGTGAAATAGAACCTACACAGTATACTATTATTTATCATAAGGGGTAATGACACCCAACACATATAAAATCATAAATAATTGGGGTGTATGACCCCCACCACTATACCATCATATAACATATTAGCAAGGAATAATTCCCCTCCTTGTCATGACATATATCATTAGGGGAATATAAAACATACCCATGAAACATCTCCCTGTTTCCTCATCAGGGGGTAACAAACCACCCAAGAAACATATATGAATATCCTCATCAGGAGAATTTAAACCCTCAATATATTCATTTATCACATTCCTATTGGGGTATAATCACTCCCCTAAACCTTATATATCATACACCCATGGGAATAAAGTCTCCCTAGAGCCATATAATATACCATATATCATAATTGAAAGTGGTGGAAACAAGACCTACAATATAAACATTTCATAGATTGGTATATCAATTAAAAAAGTATACCCATAACTATATTCATACTAGGCTAAAACCTCAGTATCTCTTACACACCGATCCTCCTTAGAGTCATCACAAGACTAGGGAAACACCTTTTTTCCCACCGGTCACATCACTAACTGTTGACCCCACATGAATTACTTTGTATCATATCTAATTCAAAGGTTCAATACCATAACATTGATGGAATAAAAACCATTAATGAAACCATTCTCTAAATTTGGTTTAATAACTTATATTGGGTATAAAACATAGGCCTCACTCTATAGAGATGGCATGACAACCATCTCAATTTGAAAGTCAATATTTGATAACCATCTCATAAAAATTGAACTTAAATCCTTTCCAAGGTATTAAAAATAGGATATATACATAATAGTGGAGGAGGAACACTCACTCCACATACATGTTTACGAGCCAAGAGACTATATAGAACCTCTATATTCAATCTAAAACTATAATGGAAAGGGTCACTAGTGAGAGTTTTTTAGGGTTTTACATTGGTTTAAATTGTTGTAAATTTTTAATGGTTTTTAATATAAATTTCTAAAAAATAATGATTCACATGTTATTTTATAGTATTTTTATAAATTTAATTATAGTTTAATGGAGGCATCATAAAAAGAATTTTTAGCGATGTTTTTTTTCATATATCTTGGTGGTTATATTTTACATTTTTTTCCATAACATGACGGTTTGAACAACCACCAAATAAAAAAATTAACCTGTGATGTTTTATATCCACACTAAATAATTAGAATATATTTAATTGGTTTAAACAATCAAGTGAATTTTATGTGGCTAAATATTCATATCAATGTATCCACCATGAACATATACCATTACATCCATAAACCAATGTTAGTAGATTTACAAACAACAACACCCCCAAATATATATACATTTAAAAATTTATAATATACATGAGAATATTATAAACTAGAAAATATATTCACTAAAGCGTTTTAATTGAACATAATTTTAATTTTAACTAAAATTAAATAATTCCACTAAAATATCACAAAAGAAACTCAAGATACACTCACCAACCAAACATGTTATAAAAAATGATTCCAACTGTAATCAATGTATTTTTGAACCCAATAATCTAAATTTTTTTGGTTAAGTTTAGTATGGTATTATTTTGTTCTACTATAATATATTATATTGAGGTTTCATTTTTTTAGTTAGATTAACTTAATTTTTTTATTTTTTTTTCAATTTTTATAATTCAATTATTTTTAGATCAGTTTGGATTAAAACTTCTTAATTAAATTGGGTTATATTATATTCATGATAGAATAGTTATATTTTCTTATTGTTATTATTATTATAAATGGATTTGGTTAGATGTATTATGATCATTTTGGGATATTTGTGTGAGGTTTGACTCGGATTGTTTTGGGATATTTTAATTTAGTTTTGTTCTATTTTGTTTGGTTTTATTTTTTTCCTCTTTTTTTGGTAAATTAAATTATATTATAATTAACCCTATTTGAATTTATATTATGAAATTTGGTTCAACATAGTTTATATTGGTTCATTTTTTTAATTTAGATTTACTTTTATTATAATTTTATCAATTTTATATAGTTTTTTAGGTTTGGATTTTGTCAAATAAAGTTGGTTCTATTGGATTTTGTTCTATTTGAACATAGACAAAACTCAATATAGACATAATTGAAATATAAAAATCCAACATAACCCAACATTTATCATAATAAAATGTATAACCTAAATGTAAAATCATTAAGTTGCCCAAATTTGATCTAAATCAAATAAAAAAGAACAATGTCATTCGTGTATAAACTAATTAATTAAACAAATTGAATCATACATAATAGAATCAAATCAGACTTTCGAATCATATATTGAACCATATAAAATCTAATAGGTGTGAAATGGACCAAATCTTACAAAAACCACTTAAAATAAATTAATCTAAACTATATATCCTTGATCATAAAAAAATACAAAAAATATCTATAACTCTAAACTATATTGAACTGGCTATAATCCAAATGATTGAAATGGAAAATGAAAAAAATTAAATGTAAAATAATTTATTTAACTATGTAAAACTGATTTGACATGACTGGTAATAAAATAATGTTGATTAAAATGAATGGTAAGAAAACTATACTAAATTGAGATATTTTTTCCCTTGAAGAAGTATTCATTGACATGAACGAAATGGTTTAATAAGGACTATGCTATATATACTTATCATCTCATGAAGGTGGTTCTTTAGTTAAGTATTTAATGTTGGGTTCACCAATTCATTTCCATCGATGAATCATTTGTGGCCCGAAGAATTGATTGTAATGAGTTTAATGTTGTGAAATCATTGATAATAGGTAAAAATACATTGAACAATATCTAATGGGTTTTATTAGTGAATTGAGAACCACCCAATGGTTTCCATATGTATGATTCATGGAACTACATTACAAATTATCCTTTTTTTGGAAGTTGGGACAGTGACACTTAGGAACTCACATTAGTTGAGAGAATGTGAATTAGGTCCCATCACACCATTTGGGGGAAAAATTTATATTATATGACTATTATATATTTAATCTAGGTTCATTAATCTTTTATTCATTCCCAATTGATTACAATACGGGTTACCATGTGGTAAAAATCAATAATTGGTATGCATGGACTTAGAATCATCCCTAGGTATCCATGATTATCCATCAACAGAGGGACTTTTATGAATCAGAGGTTCTCTATAAACATTACCCTTTTATGGAAATATTAGGGATTATTTCTTTTTTTTTTGAGATGACACATATTTTTAGCCACTTCATAGAGAGCACTAAAGTTTACCATCATCTAGGGGGATAGAAGTTATTTGGATATTTGGATCAACCCCTTAATTTGATCATCATACGTATTATTATGAGAGGAATCATAGAAAATGTAGTTTGGTTCCACTTAATGGGCGAACATCGCCTTTTAGGGTTGTGTGATAGGGAACCTACAATGTAGCTTATCATCAAGTGGTAAGGATGTTCTGGTGAGAGGTTCCAGGTCAAAGGTGGTGTATGAGATACTCCAAGGTGGACTGAGGCACCAAAAAGAGATGTGGTATCTCGGGTGGATGTGAGGTTATCAGGAATGTAAAAAGGAGAACATTATGGTATATTTGGGTGCTATTTTTGGACATTATGTAGGTTTCCTACATATCCTAGTTAGTTAGGAATCAAATCCTATACAGTTCGGTTGGTTGGGGATTATTCATGGGAGATTCCCATTTAAGGGGGAATGACTAGGGAATAAACCATATAAGAGGCCAGTTTGGTGTTGTTTTGTTTAGAATATGTATATTTTATGGTCTAAATATAGTTTTGGGGTTTATACATTATCAGATTCCCTTTTGAGGTTTGAAATTGTATATTACATCTATGGAGAAGGTCCAATTTAGGCTTTGGATTGTGCTAGTGTGAGGATGACCACTAACCTCTATTCCCACATGATTCATGATCATTGTGAGATGTAAGAGAAAGTAGTGGATCTAAAGATCACATGACCCTCTCTATCTACTGATGGATAGAGACAAAGACTGAAGGAAGAGGTAGAGGGTGTTGGGTGTGCCCATCTCCTCTTTTTCTTTCATATCCCAGATAGTCACATTTGATGATATATCCAGATATGTTCCATTTTTAGGAGAAGAGGATAAGAAGTGACACCACACGCAAGAATGGTTAGGGGATTACCTCAGGATGAGTACTCTGAAATTTTTTCTAGGAGGGAGAGGAATGTTCAAAACTATCCCTCATCGAAGGGAAAATGACATCAGTTCAAATCAATCCCTAGAACTGGGAGATTAATGTGAGAACCCTAATATCAGAACCTTTATAACCATGTGAATGTAAACATGGGGATATTATTTGTATCCACCTTGTTTTAGGGATAACACGTGTGATAATGTTCAGAATGGGAATATTAACCTATGAGGACATGTTTATGTGCACAATGATATTCTCATAATGATAAGAATATTTGGAAGTGGACTTGTCCAAATACCATTGAATTGGTTTGTTGAGTGGATAATATTGATAACAATGATGTGATAGAAGAGATAAATGGGAGCTGGAGATTGGAACATCCTATAATTCACCATTCTGTGTAGCATGTTTTTATGCAGGATGGGTTCCCTCCACATATTGCGTTTCTATGTGCTTGAGGGAACCATCCACATATGTTTGTGCTACATGTACTAGGGGTCATACTGTGTAGTGTTCCGCTATGGAGAACTACATTCCACCAGTGTAGAATATCACTATGCGGGTTTGAGTTCCACAACTGTACTATTTTTCTACGTGAGGTAGGGTTCTTCCTACATATTGCTTTAGTATGAAGGTCGTTTACCTGTAAAGGGGATATCCACTTTTTCCCCACTTAATTGGGACCACAAATCGGTTCAAAGGTCACTTATGGTAGGTGAGTTTTTATTTCTTTCTTATTGTTATGCGGAGGATTTTACCTACTTGGTATCAAAGGAAGGGCTATCGTTATTACAATGACTCATTAATCATTGTTTCAGCTCTCATTAACTTTGTCTCATCCTCGGTCTCCCTTAAGGTCTATTTATATAAGGGTAGAGGGAACGAGTTCCAATAGGGATGGTTGTTTGGGGTGGGTCAGGAAACATATTTTGCAGGATCCGAAGGAGGGTGCCTTGACATATGAATGACATAGTTAGTTGGGGACTTACTTTAAAGGTACTATAAATTTCACCTCATTCCATGAACTACTTAGTTCATGGGGATGCTGGTTTGTGGGGGTGGAAAATTCCATTCATAATTAGAAAATGTCTTATTTTCATTTGTGGGCATCGACGGTACCAAATGGTATTGAAAACTAGTTAGTTCTTGGGGATGATTGTAAGCTATGTCGAAAATTACCACTTATATATGAGAATGAATTTTTTTTGTTTGTGGGAACCGATGGCTCCACCTGATCCAATGAAAATTTGTGTTCAGTGGTGCCTTGTAAAGCGATGAAATTCCATGTGGAGTGGCGATCGTTGAAATTTCACAGCTTCAAAAATTAATTATTTCCTTCTCAGCTTCTTCCAATTGACCATTTTTACTTCAACTTTTATTCCATCTTATTTTTATCCTTAAAAAAATTTAGAACATGTATTGCATAATTTTTAGTACCCAACAAATTCCACCCATCAAAATGGGCTATGATTAGAATGAATTAGAGTCTATTTCGATGAAGAAAGTGGTCATCTTTTGAACTAGTATTTGTTATACAAGTGGGCCCCTATGGAGGACCATGACTACAAATAAAAGACCTACCTAATTTTTCATTTTCAAATTATCTCAATGAACATGGAACTCCCATATACTATCTCTGATATATACTACATATGAAAACTATTTACTTTTCGTATGAATCAACTGTGCATTGAGACTCATCACTATGAACTGAATGTGTAAACCTTGATCAGTAATTATAGATCTTTTGTATAGAGGTCGTGTACTTCTCAAATGGAATGTTCTGTGGACTCTCCCTTTTCTAGCCAATTCTACATGGCCCAGTGCTTTCATGAACTAATAATTAATTAGCTATTTCCATCGTGAACTAATGAGTATCCTTCATACGTATAATTATTCATTTCTTAAATGAAAAAACATATGAATTTTTTGAACTTATAAAAGGGATAAAATGGATATGGGGTCGTCAACTACGACTTACAGATGCAATTTAATGGATGAGAATATTAAGTGGGTCTTCAAAATCACCACATTTTTAAGAATGGTATTCCAATGCAACTTCTTTATCTTGAACTTTGGCCTAACCATAGTCTAACAGACTTCAACTTTAAAACTTTGGACATCAAGAGGATTCTATCCTTCTATCATTTTGCTAGTATCTTCCATTTTATTGTTATAATATAACTTGGGAGCATGCAGAAGTACACATCTCTTCCATGAGGAAAATCATTCCTGGTTTATTTCAGGAGGCCCTTTTTATTATGAGTGGTTCTTTGTGGAAAATATTTTTCGAAAAAGAAAAGATATATCTTTTTAATCAGCCATTGATGATTATTCATCCATTTTACACTGCTCATGAGGTTTTTAGTTGAATGGGATCATGCGTCTTGCGTGCACCAGAACTGCATGAAAACCCCTAGTCCATTTGTAACACTCTAATCTTCCATGGTACGCTTCTATATGAATAATACAGTAGTGTGTGTTGTACGCAACTTCGAGTTCTAATACACACCACAATCAATCAAACTAGCCATTATGAATAGTAATACCCACTTTTTGAAATATTATAAATTTTTTCATTCAAAATGGAGTACATTTTAGGATTTAGAATATTGAAATTATCTTAGGGTGAATTTTTGGTATTTTTCTGAAAACTTTCAATTTTTGATGAATAGAGAAAAAACATTGAGTTATAGTTTAAGGTCGAATTTTTATTTAAATAATTATTTATTTTATTTAAATTTAATTAAGGTCAGAATAGACACATAATACCTATATAAGTTCAATGTAATTTATTAGAGCCAATTTATAATAATTTTAGATATATAAAAATTTTATAGAACTTTTCACCGTCTTTAACCCACATCCTAGGAGAATTTTCAAATTCACATAAAACATAATTTTACCTCTTCTGTGAGTGGAATTTTGAAAATCCGAGGGAAACAGATAATATTAAGGAGTAAAATGTGGTTTAATAGGATAAAAATAATTTTTGGTGAATAGTAACTCTTTACTTTTATTTACCACGGTTAAAAGTAAATTTGTGTAATTAAGGGTAAAAATGATATTAATATTACCATAACACATGTCCTATTTCTATTGGACATGTGTATCTCGGCCAAAAACAACCTTAGGAATAAAATATTATCATTTAGGTCCACTTGGATTAGATTAGGACATTTATTATTATTTAATTCAAAGAAGTGTTAAAAGAGTTAAAATCAATGTTTAATTTCTAAAACATTTTTAATATAGGGTTATACATAAGAAAAATTCTATTATAAATATTCATTAGAAATCAATAAATATTTCCCAAATAATGGTTTTTTATTTATAATTTTTAGAAATTAAATAGTTTAATTTATTTATGACACAATGTTGATGCAGTAATTACCTAATTAATGAAATATTAAAATAATTGATATTGTAAATATCCAAATAAATGTAATTTGAAACTTTTTATGAATTAAATAATTTTATAGGTCAATATGACATATTATTTCTGGGTATATGAATTCTGTTAGATGTAATAATGATGTTATGAATTTATGAAAAACAAAATACCCTATAGTGTCAAAATTGACGTAAAAGAGTTTTTAAAACAAATATTATATTATTAATTGATATTATATTTCTAGAAATATCTGGTTCATCAAAAGGACTTATATAATGATAGGTGTATCATTAATGGACCACTTGGGGGTCTCTTGGAAGTATATAGTATGTTTATTAACTATATAATATAAAAATAAAAAGAGACATGGTAAATGTCAAACTAATTTACTAAGAGTTAAAACTAAAACATAATGATAATAATGTGACCCAAACCTATCTAAAACCTATTTGTTGTGTTTTTTTCGACCCATCCGCACATTATCCTCGAAATAAATCAGTTTTTAGCCATTAGAAACAGAATATAAATTTATTATAAAATAATATTTCAAGCTTTTCCAAAGGTGCCCCTCACCCCTCTTATAAAAGGGCACTCCACCTTCTCTCAAATTCACACCTTCAAATCCTTTTGGTTCGGACAACCTCTACCCAAATATACTCCCAAATTCCCTCACTTCAACCTATAGGCCTTATTTTTTTCAGAAATCCAACCTATGGAGCCCTTTTGATCAAATCAAAAGGAAGAACCTGAAGAAGAGGTAATGATTTCGCCACCCTCTTTCAAGTTCCTTTCTTCTTCAACTTATTATTTCCTTGTTATTTCGATTATAAAATAATAACTCCAGTATCTTCTATATATTGTGATGTTATTATAAATATGGAACAACCAAATTCATTATTCTATCCATCCCCTGAATGATATGTCACCATACATGCGTACGTACGACCTACCATCTCCACGCCGTGGTGAAATTGTTATTAAATAGATTATTATTTAGATGGGCATAATAATGATGTATAATTCTTGTAAATAATAAATATAACATTATAATGATTCTTTATATATGATATACCATCCAATTATATATAATTTTAATATCAATAGAATGATATTGTCGCTCGGGCATACGTACGGACTACCGTCTCCACAAACGCGATGAGATTCATTCCCCATTGTATCCATTCAAGTATAACTCTAATTTGATGATTAAAAATAATTTTTAAGGATTTTAAATCATTATGGATATGAATAAGATACAACCTATCCATAACAGACACATATTATTTATCAAAACATATAAAATAAAACTAGTAAGTTAACACCCGAAATGACAATAATACTAAGATATTATTAACAATGAAAAGTTAAAAAGATCATATATGATATCATATTAATGTATATGATTCTTTTATAATATAATAACAATTATTTCACCATTATACAGAAGTTTAACCTACCCTAAACCAATAAAATGTACAAGGTAAGGGTTTATTTAACAATCTCTTCATTATCCGAGGTTGTTTTACATAATTATCTACTGGGACCTCTTTATCATCCACATCCATGTTTTTTAAAAATGTATTTCAAATCATTCATACTATTTTACAGACTATGGGTTAAAGTCATTTATACCCTCTTTTGACTTTTTATAATAATTTTATAAAGGAATCATTATGTCATTTTCCAAACAAGTTCCTTTTTATCCTTTTCAAAAGAATTAAAGTAAGAATGTCTATTTTTAACTTATACGGTGGGTGCAGCTATTTTCTACCATTATAAAATCTTTGAATCTTCCCTTACAATATTATAAGGATATTTTTACAGTAAATGTTTATTTATAATTATGTGACTTTTAAATGATTTCAAAAAAAGAGATATTTCTCTCAAATAGTTTTGATTTCATCTATGTCAACATCCTTTGATGGATCTTAATATTATTTGAAGTTGATTTATTATGATACAAAACTTCCATATTGTATTGAAGGTTTTGTGATATGTTTTACTGTGTATGTGTTATTTTTATACCATTCACGGTTTATGGAGAAAGTATTGACATTTCATATGCTAGATTTAATACGAATGTTTATGTTATGTTTAAACCTGTTCATATGAGGAATTCATTGGACTTAATAATGGATGGGAGGAGCCCGCTATAGCTCCTAGATGCATCAGTAGGTCTCATGAGACAAACTAGTGTATTTTTACAAGGCCTTGACAAAATCTTATTTGTATTATTGGCACAAGGCCTTGACTATGTGGTTATGATAGTCTGGCATTATGCATTCCATCATTATGAAAGTGGTTATTGATATTGCATGTGATTATTCGACTAGTAGAATATCCATATTAATAAGTAAATGGAAATATTTAATTTTATTTTTTCCATATTATGCTGAAGTTCAAGTTGAAAAGGATTTTGTTTTAGTTATACATTTCCTTAAATGTTTATGCTTATTTATGAATGTTTCTGCTATATTGTTATTCTTACTGGGCATTTGAGCTCACCCCTTTTTATGTTTTATTTTTCCTAGGATGTGATGAAGTATTTTTTGAATGACCTACAGGGATAGTATAAGGGGATATGAGTGTGGAGACAAGATGTTGTTGTAGTTTTCACTTTATGATGTTATTTAAACTTTATGAATGTATCTAGTTATTCCAAGGCTACTAAACTAATCCGTCTTGAGAGAATTGATATTTTGTGATCATTCCAATGTTATGTAATAATGCACTGACTCTGGGTAACTGGGGTCGGGGCGTTAAACCATTGGTGTATATCATCTTATATTTGGCTACATCGGTCTCTCAATTTTCAATTTATACACTGACTAGGGTTCTACCAAAATTAATTATCCATTTGTGCTCGAGCACCAACAATTTTAATCTATCACATTGTGAAGTTATGATTAAATTATGGGATGTCTATCAATTGGAGGGAATCCCTAAAATTAGAAACATGTAAGATGAATTACATCCTACTACCGATACATAGGATCACACCAAGTAGGTATCTCTAATGGTGAGGGATTTGCTAACAGTAACAGAGATATTTCATGGGCATCCCATCCGTGCCTACGGCCTCAACCCATTCAATGATTGGTTAAAGTTGTTCTTTTCAAGCCAGTGGTACAGGGATGAAAGTCCACCATTGTAGGAATCATCATACCAAACAATCATGAGGCATCCGTGGATCATATTGGGATACCCTCAATGTGGTCTATTATGCCACTTAAGGATAAAAAATTAATTCAGATGTATCTCCAAACTACAAGTTGGAAGGATTATTTTCCATGTTCTTGAGAAGATGGCTCTTCCCTTCCTATGATGCCTATTCTGGTGTTAGGGTCAATACCCTGATGATGGCGACTGAAATATAGAAAGAACATCATTTCAACCTATACATAACCTCCCTTTCTTTTATCTAAAAAGTATTAGTCCACATGAATAAAGGATGGTCTAGAAATAATCTCTTTGTGATAATCTGCATCTTGTAAAGTTGCATTGGAAACATTGTTGATGTTATGAATATCGTCATTGCGCGGTAATTCCTCATTCTTCCTCTCTCCTTGCGTTACTTAATATTGATTTTATTAGCATAAGATCCCTTGTTATCGATGGTACTGTTGGAAATTTGTCAGAATCTTCCTATTTTATATTCACCCTCAGTCGACACCTTCAGGTATGGTGGTTGATAATAGTGAGGGGACCTCATATGAGTTTTCTTATATCATCTTTATATGAGATGAAATTCAATTTGTGTCAGTGGACTGGGTAACCATATTCAAATTATATACTCTTTATATATTTTCTTGATAATTTAGTTGTATGCAATGGGTTTCCCATTTACCCCATTCTAGAATTCAAGAGTTGTAATAAGTCATTATTCGCCAGTTGTGGCTGATGATGACACACAAAAATTCTAACATTCCAATTTCCTTTCCTTGATTAGGAACTTCTATCGATATATCATAGGATTATGCAATAATTTGTACAAATATTATCATGATGGGATATTAGTAAAGGTAGTTCAAAGGGTTCCCAAGCCTCTGGCCTCCACCATCCATATTCTTGATGTACCTTATTCATTAGTTTCGAGGGGAGAATGAATTTCATTCCAATGATATATGTGTCTTATGGGAGATTCATCCTCTAGTTCATACCTTACTAATTGAGACAAACATATGATTCTTCTAATTAAAACTGAAAATAGATCTAATGACACTAGTCTCGGAAGGTTATCCTTGGGATGCTTGCTAATTAATGTTGAGCCCATCTTTCAAGTTCCCAAAGATGGATAAGAGGGAGGAATGAAAGTTATTCCCACTCTGGATTCATTCATTAATACAAACCTATCTTTTGTGATTGTACTCCCAAATTATATACCTATGTTTAGGAGTGTACGAGATCTGGATTACCACATAGTGAATAAACACTGGGATGTATGAAGATGGTAAGGGAACCAAATTCTTATAGTCATCATAGAGAACCACTTGGTAGAGATAGACAAAAAGTCAAATACCTTGCCAAACTCTTACTTGGCCTGGGCTCAGGTGTGTTTGATTATTGAGACCTGTACATCCTTATTCAACATACCGTCATATCTTGAGAAGATTTTACTACTTGAGAAGGAGACCTTGTTCAGTTTAATAATGACCATCATCAAACGTATTCCTTATGAAATATAACTATTGAGCTACACCACATGGATACAGAAGAAGAAACCTCTTATAAAGAAGTTTTTGGATAGAATGAGAAGCTATTGGAATGTGAGGCTCTTGTTGTGAGGTTAAAGTCACAACTATCATAAAAAAACTGAAAATTTTGATGTTATTAAATAAAAGGATCCAGATATATTGGTTTTTAAAAAATATATTGTACACAATTGTTTAGACTATGTTTGAGAAGAGGCCCACTTTGGAATGGTCACTTTATGGCCCACTTCAAGCAGTGATCAATCTGCAGACCAGAGAGATCTAATCTTCATTATTATTATTTTTGTTATCATGTGTCACTTTTTCTTTTTTTAATAGTGTCAAGGAGGGACTTGGGGATGTTGATGCTCCCATATTCCAATTGAATGGAGTTAAAACACATTTTCCATATAATTATTCTCTATTATATCTTCATACAATGCTAATAGATCACAATTTTGAATTATCAAATTGAAATAATAATATAATTCTCCTATTATTTCAACAACAGGGTGAATCATCAAGCAATGTTTGACTCTTTTGAGTATCACATATAAAACCCTACAAAAATTTTTCATTTTCTATTATCACCCTAATTTTTTTATCCATTTAATGTTAATCGATCACAATTGTGTGTCTCTTATTATGGGCAGTTTAGTATCTTGGGAAAGACTAATGCCACTGATGTTTTAATTTGAACAACTTTGACCATAAAATATAGGGTGACGGCCCCAATATAGATTGTTGACTAAGAATGTCCCGGAATATTCCAGACATGAATGAGGGATTTTTATTGACCCTGGTTTTGTGATTTAGGGATTATATAGAGAAAGTAAAATAAGAGTAACTTTTATATTAGTTTCCAACATGACATTTTCATTGCGTATGAATATAGGAAAAGTATATCATGGGTGTATTTTCATTGGGTTAACAGACTTTTTTGTGGGAAAATTATAGTGATAAAACTACATCATAATTTGTAATGTCAAAAAAGGTGTCCTTAGGAAGCTAATCCTCCTTTTATGATGGCTAGATAATTTATCAAAGTTTATATTTTTATTAAATAATAGGTGGCCAATTGAGGTAATGATGTCTAAAAATTACTAGGTCATATTTATCTTCACTATCCGTGAATGAGATACAACTCCTATAAGAATTTGATTTGGTAAAATGGGGGTTATAACATAGTGCAGTTGAAGGTCTTGAAAATATGTAATAGACCATATAGTTTAACATATTACTATGAAGAAATTTGAGGGCTATGGTTTAATGTAATTTAGATCTTTATTGAGGGATAAATTATTTTCCCCTTTCATTTTAATCCATTCAAGAATGTTCTATCATATCGAGGAATGATGGGGGGGTTTAAGTTGTAATACATGGTTTCAGAATATGATGAATGATATGGTAATAGAAGCCATTGAGGCATACAAATATTGGAAAAGACTATCTTGGGAATTAATTTCCCTTTTCTAATGACCAGAACATGACGTGTGTGCGCATTTCATCACTTTTGTGGAGAATAAAATACATTATACAAATAGATGCCCAAATGACATATTAGTTTAGTGTCTTTGTATTTGGAAACTCTTACTGCTAACTTGGTGAAAGATATTCAACATATCCCATAAAGATATTCTCCTTTAGGTTTACTACCTAAAACCTTTCTCTGTATCATGGGGAAAAAGAAGACATAAAAAGGGCAATCTCAAACGCTCAGTATTTGTAAAAATGGAGAAGAAAACATAAACATAAGAATATAAAAACATGAACATAAATTCTTAATATCAAAATATTGAGTCATGAAATAAATCATGGTAATTCGTAAGACATAAATCATAATGGAACACTAATCATGATAAAATAGAATTAGTATAAAACATAGAATTTTAGAAAAAACATAAGAATATAAAATCATTCTTATATTAGGTAAGGCTCATTGCCAAGACCATAATATCAGAAAACGTCCATTATTGAACTGAGGTCACTCCTCATTCTTAACCTGTGTTACTGAACCAGATTTACTTACCATTTTAGCCTTGTATTACTAAACGTGATATAAGTTCCATTCCTGTCAAGTATATCTCATGAGATTTATATATTTACCCAATGCATTGGAGGGAGATATTGGTCCAACCCATCACATAATGAAAACCATACATATACATGACAAAAAAACATATATCAATCATCATTACATAACCCAAGGAATAAAATGGGTTTATTAAATATCATTCCATCATAATACATATAAAAAATATGGATTTCCTAAATAGAATTACATCGGATACACAAAAAAATCATAGTAATAATGGGGAAATAAATATAACCCCATTTATATGATGTCATCGAATATGTAAAATAATTTTTATAAATCACAAGAAATTAATTCTTAAGGAAAATATCCATTCTTCTTCAAATTTTTTTCTTTCCTGAAAATGATATGTTATTTTAAAATAAAATAATTTAATTGAAAATAGACTTGAAATATTATAAATAAATCTACGTGGGATTAAGGTTTTATGAATGTGTAAATGTCTGTTCATTCCATATAAGATAAAAAATATTCTTCTCATAGTTTTCCCAAAAAGTGAAAAAGTTCCTCATATCAAAAATGACAAAAGATTACTTTCTTACTAATAAATAAAATCCACCAATGGAAAAAATTTAATTTAAAAATTTGAAGAAGGAAAGAAAGAATATTTTTAAATACTTCTTTAGGAAACATGCACATGTATGATAAATATATCTCTGTAAATACTTACGTATAAACATTATTGTATAATAATGAGATTTAGAAATTATCTGTTACCTTAGGTCTGCAATGATTTGTATGTAGGAAAACCCCATGTATTATGATTTATATGATTTCATTAACTTATTAGATAATCATAGTCATTTTTATGATATTATATATGATCATATTATCATCTATTTGGTAATAATATTTTATTATTACTCGTTATTTGTGTATGAACTGCTTCATTTTATTATGAATGTTTTGGAAAATAAGATCCCATTATCCATATTAGGTCATGGATATATCATTCAAAAATTATATTAACATAACATATATCATTTTTTTTTCTTTTTTACATTTATATAATCATGATTCAATGTATATCCTGTAGAATTAATCTCATCACATTGTGGAGACGGTAGGTCGTATGTACGCATGAGCGATGATAACTTTCCATTATATATGAAATGGTTTTAAAGTAGAGGGTATATTTATATATTTCAAGAATAAATACCATATTTTAATAATAATTTATAGTTATTATTTCCATCATTATACCCATCCAAATCAAGTGGTGGTTGAAAACATATTACACCACAGTGAGGAGATGACAAGCCGTACATACGCCCATGTGGTGATTTTATTTTTTGTAGGATGGATAATAGGTATTATATGGTTGTTCCATAATCAAAATAAAAACTCATTATACAAGTGATACTTGATTAATTAATTTACAATGGAAACAACTCATGAAGAAGTTGAAGAAGAAGAAATAATTTGAAAGAATCAGTAGAGGGGATTACTTCTTCTTCGACGATCTCCTTCTGGATCTCCTATTAAAGGCACCAGAGATGGTCTTTTGAGAAGGAAATAATCTCTATAATGTGACTAAGGATGTTTATAATGGAATTTTTTAGGGAATGTGTGATCTTTATATCTCAAATTTATGCAATTAATTGAGCAACAAGGCACCCTTTTATAATTGAGGTTGGGGGTACCTTTGAAATTTCAAAAAATATTAATTGATAATAAACAAAAATCCCACCCAAACCCTACAAAATGTCATATTTGAGAATATTAGATTATATATGGTTTTAATATCATCAAAAAATAATCTTTAGACTTGTATTTTTTTGATTTTAAACCTTATCATTTAATTTTACTATTAATTCTTCTCTTTTAAATTTAACTACAGTAACAATTTGTTCAATATTAAAATTGTGTGATTTTTAATTATTTGATTTCAATTGGATAATAAATGAACCTTAGATAACATTTTAGAGTAAAAAATAATTATTTTATACTTTTGAAAATATTTTATGATTTTTAAATAATTTAATAAAACATTATTTTGAAAAAATATCAATAGTGTCAATTTTAACATTATTTATATAATGGATTTCTAAAAATATCAATAATAGATTTTTACCTCAAAAAAGATTTTATTATATATAGAATGGTTCAAGGTAATTGAAATTTCTTTGGATATATTATTTGACCCAACTTATATTTAATTTAGTAATTTTTATAACTTTAATATGATATTTCCCTTAGTAAAATAATTACTACGTCTGTTTTGTTTAATTATTTAATATACTTATTTTTTAATTAAATATTAAAAAATAAATTAATATTAATAAGATAAATGCTCTTTATTTCATAATAATAGTTATAGTTGTACGTATCTATGGAAAAATCCTACATTGAAAATGTAATACTTACCAAAATACGATTGCACCATCATTAACATCACTTTAAATAAAATTTTATAAGGTTCATAATCATTTTCATATGGCTCAATATGATAAATAACTCAAAAATTGGATTATTATGGTCGAGATATACTCAAAAAATAATTATTTTAGTCTTTTAATGGTTTCTACCAGTTAATTTTAAATTATTTTATTGATTTTTTGACAATTAAATAATTTCTAAATCATTATTGTATTAGAATTTAAGTTATTTATTTAATCTCTAAAAATTGTAAATCAACTATCATGATGTAGACCATTAATTTAGATTTATGGAGACTATTAGGTGTTTAGGGTCATATTTTCTTCATCCAATAATATTTTTTCAAGGGTTAGGTAAATTTTATTGTCATTATCATATTATTGGTTATCCTAATTTATCTGATTTAACTTTAACCATGGTAAACAAAAATTACCAAAGTTACTATTTATAAAATAAAAAAAATAAAATGATAATAATTACATTATTTGTACCTAATTATTCTTAGTATGGAAACAATTATTCAAAATTTGAAACAAATATGTTTCATTAATTAATTTAAAATTAATCTCTTTGTTGGAATGAAAAACTAGTTTTACAAGTTAACACATTGAAAGAGATTGAAATGTTTTTACATCAAAATTAAATGTAAAATTAATTACAAGGAAATACATTTTAATAATAAAAATATCTTTTATTGATAATTTAAAACCATTCAATAATATAATTTAACCATTTAAATTATTTCAATGAAAAAATATGTTTTAAATTAATGTTTAGTGCATTTTTTCATCAAAATATAAATGTTACCAAACAAATATAAAAAATTGTTCCAAATTAGAATTTTATATCCCTATTCCAAATAAAATTTTTATTTTGTTAAATAGAACATTTAAAAGTCTCAAAATATAGATTTAAAATGGGTACGCCATCAAAAGGAGGAAAATAAACATTTTTTTTGAAAAATACGTGTTTTATCTGAAATATTGAACATGTTCTAATATAATATATAGAAAACACATAATATTAATCTGGAACATTATTTTAAATATATTACATATATATTTCATTAAATTAATCCATCAATAATGATTTTATTATTTTATAAAATTTTGGCGTGAAATGATTTCTATAAAAAATAATTGATATTATGTGTAATACAAATGAGAACATACAATAGAGATGGATTGCTTTGGCATATTGGTGTTTTTACTGTGAGCGGCCTCAAGTTGAATCAATTAATCATCTTTTATTTAGGAGTAGCTGAGAACATTACTTGTGGTCTCTTTTTTCTCCACAACCTTGTGTTTTGGATAAACAATTATTTGTGCATGGGATCATCGATTCTTGGTTTTGTGGTGTCGAATGTTGGGCTGGAGGCTGTAAGGTCTGGGCGGTCATTCTTGCATCAGTTTTATGTATCTTCTGGGAGGCCTGTAACCAATCTAGGGGTGGTAATATGTGGTCTCCCTTGCTCTTGCAGGTTTGGTTGAGGGCACTGATTTTGGAGCTGGGTTCGCTGTTTCCACGGAATCAGTTGATGGCACCATTCTGTGGTCTTACGTATTGGCCATATAGCCTCATGAAGAAGGAGGGTAAGTGGATCAGGTGGATACCTCCAATATGGGACTGAAAGTTGAATGAAGATGAATCCTATATGGGGGGACTAATGAGAGGAGTAGGGGTGCTTCTGGACCAATGTGGTTCAGTTTTATTTTGGATCAGTGAATTATATGGTATGGGGTCTTCGTTAGGGGCAGAGGTGCATTCCCTGGTTACTAGCATGGAGATTTGTAGGGAGGAGGATATCCAGGTAGAGGAGATTAAGTCAGATTCAGAAATTATGGCATCTCTTATTCTGAAATGGAGAAAAATCCTTTTAACTTGATTTATCTTCTTCAGAAATGCATCATAGAGCTCAAACATGGACGGAACCTTCACCATATTTGGATGGAAGATAATTTTGTGTCTGAAGTTCTTGCTCGATTAAGGATTCCTGCGGATACTCTTGTAATTTATGATATCTTAGGTCCCCTCACTATGGAGGGTAGGACAGTGATCCAAGGGGATTCACTGGGTCTTCACCACTGCCATCCCCCTTGAGAAGTTTTTCTCGGGTACTTCTTGATATTTTTAATAAAAAGATAAAGTTAGTAGTTATATGTGTAACATAAGACAAGAAAATTGTTTCATACACCGAAAAAATTTGGTGTTTCATATAGCCAATATTATCTTCATATAGCATTCAATATAAGACATAAATGAAAATAATGTGTATATGTGTCTCATAAAAATCTCAAGGTGTTATGTTCTACCTAATAAAAATGAGTTTCTCCCTCAAAATTTGTCTAGGTTATTAAAGGATTTAATACGTGAAATTTTATTTCACATAAAACCACATCATAAAAAAAGTATTGAAATTTCATTTTAAAAAGGATTAGTTTGAAAGTAATAGTTATCCAATGTAAATCATAACTAGGTCTCTATGTAGGAAAACATAGGTGAAGATTGAGAATGAAGGAAAAGCATAAATATTCCTTGAGATTGATAAACATAACTGATAAAAAGAATTTTTATGATATTATGAAGGTTAATAATGAAATGGCATAAAAATAATAATCATGAAAGACTTCATTGATATGATAAGAAATGATGACATTAAGACACCCTTTTATATCATGATCACTTTTCCTAATATTGATGAATTTTCATGTGAATATATACTTACTTTATTTCAGTAAAATATGGCCTTTGGTTATGCCTTGAACAATTTTATACTTCTTCTCTTATTCAAAGGAATGAATTTGAATTTTTTCATTCTTAAAAAAATGGAATATCATGAAGTCCATAAATAGAATTATAGGTCATTCCATCTATCTTTGTTATAATAAAAAGGATAGAAAAAGTTATCAAATATTCCTAAGTCTACCTATTATTAGATAATTAAAACATCATTCAAAGTTGAAATTATACTATCCAAAAATTTATAACCTTAAAATCCATTAGAAAATAGAAAACCTAAAACCTAAGATAGAGGTGAACTAAATTGTCTTAACATTTCCGCCTCATATATTATAAGGCAGATCTTGGTTTTCACATTCCAAATATGTGAATACATTAATCACATATTCTCTTTACCATATTGAAAACATGCATGTTTCTTCATTCTTAAGTCCCAAAAGTTTTAAACTACATCCATGATAGCAAAAACTAATTGTCAGTAATCGTTAATCAGTTCCAAGTAAATCATTACTATGCAATTTTCTTATTCATGTCCAACATATCATTTCCGAATATCATTATCTCATCATCACGCTCATATTATGGGTTATCCTTCCCATAATCATGTATTTTCCAAAAATATATCAACATATAACTTTAATCACTATTCATGTTTACCAGTACCATTCATTATATACTCTTAAATCCTTATGAAAAAACTATTGAAGTGAAATACATTGATGTTTCATTATTCCATAATAGCATTAATGTACTTCCATAACATTAATCTTGAATTCTAATACATAAATACTCGATCATTTCATAACTTCATTTTTATATGCCACATCACAAAAAGTGATCACATGTGACTTTCCTGTATCTTATTCCTTAATATATTGGTGATGCTGATCATCATCATTATAAATTTAATTTTGTAATTCATTAGAAAAATTATCATTCTCCTTTCTCTTGAAATACTCACTTTCGAGAGGATCACTCTTTGGATATTTTTATTTATTCCCAGTATTTTTGCTGTAAAATTCCCAATGAAATTCCTTCCTAAAGATTAAACATTTATCTATTCTCTTAAGAAAGTTTACTGCATCTGTCCTTTAACTTAAGAAAATTTACTACATGTGGAATGACTGATCCACTAAAATATGGTAGAAATTTCCTTACGAAGGATTCAAGAGAATGTAGATCCCAACATTTCTCATTTAAAGACTAACATGATTTGAGATCATAGAAACATGATTATTAATTATAAATACCATAAAATTTGGTCATTAAGGAGGATAATTATCTCATTTCCCATTTCATTCATCATTAACATTTTTCTTTTCAGGTTCCATCCATTATCTAAAACCCAAAAATAATAGTGTGAGAGGAAAAACTCATACTAGGAAAACAACATAATATGGGGGGATTACTTTAAATATTTTACATCTTAGGTTTAATACTAGGTTATTAATTAACATTACCAAAATTCTAGTATATTAATCTATAATGAGACTTATCCTTAAGAAATTTCTAGACACATCCTTATAAATATCACTAGGGAAGTCACAATACTTTTCGCATCTCAATTTCTAAGGGATGACTAAGTCGTCGCTCTGATACCAACTCTAATGTCACAAGATTGATGTAATGGAAGTTACATTTATTTTTTAATTATTTAATTCATTAAAAAAATAAATTCACAAATACCATATTAGTTTAGTGTCTTTGGAAACACAGATAACATTCTTCTCACATTGTGAAATATCTACAACATCTCCCATTAAGATCTTCCCATTCAGTTTTCCTACCTAAAACCATGATATGTATCTTGGATAAAAGAAAACACAAAAGGGTGAGCACAAATTATTATTAAAGGAAAAATGGAAATCATCAAACAAAAAATAAACATAAGACTGTCAAACCTTGAACATAAATTTCAAATATCAAAATCTTGAGTCATCAAATAATTTTGGCAGTACGTAAGAGATAAATTATAATGGAATATAAACCATGATAAAATAACATTGGCATAAAAATAAATTTGTTGAAATTAAAAAATCATAAAAAAATAATTTCCATATCATGAAAGTATTTTTTATAAGACCATCATATAAGATAAAGTCCAATACTTAATTGAGGTCACTCCTCATTCCAGCCCTGTATTACTGAACTATATTTACTTGTCGTTCCAACCCTAAATTAATGAACCAAATTTACTTCCTGTTCCAATCATGTCAATCTCATGAGATATAAATCTTTTTCTGATGCATTTAAGGGAGATATATGTCCCACACATCCCATAATGAAAACCACACATATGGGTTCTAAAAGACCTAAATCATTCACCATATCATTACCTAAGGAATAAAATTAGTTTCTTAAACATAATTTCTTTATAAAATAATCCCTATAAAACAAATGTATTTCACAAATATAATTCCTTAATAAAAAAATAAAATCTTAGGAATAATAGGGACAATATACTTGAAACATAACCCTATTAAAAATACCATCTTAGACGGAAAATAATTTTGATAGAACACTTGAAATTAATTTTTGAGGAAAATATCCATTATTCTTAAAAACGTTTTGTTTTCTCAAAATACAATAAAATTATTAAATAAAATAATTTATTTGAAAATAATCATGAAATAGTGTATATGATGATTCATTGAAATAAGGCACTATGAAAAATGAATTTTTTTTCTTTTCATATAAGTTAAAAAAACATTCTTCTCATTCATTTTACAGAAAAGTAAAAAAGTACCTTGTAACGAATAAAAACTATATTCCTTTCACACCGTTTGATAAAAATTCCCCAAGGGGTAAAATCGAATTTAAAAATTTGTATAATAAAATAAATAATATTACATATTTTGGAAACATGGATGTGGATGATAAATATACTTCAGTAAATTCTTACATATAAACAATCTCATATAATAGTGGGATTAGAAATTTATCCCTTACCTTATGTACACTATCCTATGTATATATCAAAACCTATTGTATAATGATTTTAATGATTTAATTAACTAATTATAGAATCATTGTTATTTTTGTGATATTATATATGATCATATTATGATTTTTTTGGAAATAATATTTCATTATTACTTGTTATTTGGGTATTAACGGCTTCATTTTCTTATACATGTTTTGTCACATAAGATCTCGTTAACCTTATTAGGTCATGGTTATATCACTCAAAAATTATATTAACATAACATATATCATATTTATTTATTCACTACATTTATATAATCACTCTTTAATGGATATCATGTAGAATTAATCGCATAACATTGTGAAGATGGTTGCCTGTACATATGTACGAGTGATGATAAGATTCCATTAATTATGAAATATTATCAAAGTGTATGGTTTATATATTTTTAAACAAAAATTTACCTGTTATAATTATCATATATAGTTGTTATTTTGATTTATATAGCCATCCAATTCAAGTGGCGGTGACAACATATTAAACCATGATGTGGAGATAGTAAGTCATACGTATGCACATGTGCTGATTTTATTTTTGATAGGATGGATAGAAGGTGGAATAATATTGTTACATAATCTTAATAAAAATAATGTATACAAGTGATACTATATTAATTCATTTATAATGGAAACAACTGATGAATAATAAGTAGAAGAAGAATCAATTTGAAAGAATCAGTAGAGAAGATTACCTCTTCTTCGATGAGCTCCCTCTTGATCTCCTATTAGAGGAATTAGAGTTGGTTTTTTCAGATTACCACCAACTATATAATGTGAAAATTTAATTTTATAAGGGAACTGGGTAGGGGATGTCTGAGTATGAAGTCTCAAATTTATGTGAATAAGTGAGGGAGGAGTTTCCCTTTTATAATTCAGGTTGGCGAACCATTGAAATTTCTAAAAATATTATTTTTTAGTAAAATTATAACCAACCAAAAAGACATAAAAATGTAATATTGTCTAATATTAGATGAGATAAGGTTTTTATATCATTAAACAATAATTTTTAGTCATGTTTTTATTTCATTTTAAACCTTATCATTTTGTTTTAGCCTTAATTATTCTCTTTTATTTTTATATATGGTAACAAGTTGTTCAATATTATAATAGTGAAATTTTTAATTATTTGATGTTAATTATAAAATAATTGAACAATATAGAAACCTTTAGATAAATCAATAATTATTTTATAATATTGAAAATATTTTATTATTTTTAAATAATTTAATAAAAAATTATTGTGACAAAATATCAATAATGTTAATTTTGATACAATTCATTTAATGGATTTTTAAAAATATGAAGATAACATTTTAACCACTAAAAAATATTTTATTATATATATAATTGGAAATTTCATTTGTAAAATTAGTTGTATATGTTAATTAATAGAAATTAAATTTATTTTACCATTTTTAATAACATTAATTTGACATTTCTATGTGTAAAATAATTACTACATCAGTTTTGTAAAACAATTTAATATAATGTTTTGTTGGGTGAAAATTAAAAAGAGAATAATTTGAAAAATATAAATCCTATATATTTTATAAAAATACTTATAGTCAAATATATATCTTGGAGAATCCTACAATAAAAATATTATATTTATTAAAACTTGAATGTGACAACATTAACTTAACATTAAATAAAATATTATAAGTGTCATCACCTTTTCTCTAAGCCTCCAAATAGTCAATAACGCTAAAATTGGATGATCATGGTCAAGATATACTCTACCAATAAGTGTTTTTTTCTTTCAATTGATATTATCAGTTTATTTAAAATTATTTTATTGATTTTTCAACAATTAAATAATTTCTGAATCATCATTATATAAGAATTTAAGGTAATTATTTAATATCTAGTAATTCTAAATAAATTTCCATAATTTAGATAATTTCATTATCTTTTCAGAGACAATTTATCATCCCATTAATTTCATATTTATCACTATATTGAAATTATTCTACCTATAAGATATAAATGGGTGATATGTTGTCACATTATTTTATTTTAATAATAGATATCATTTTCATGGGAATGAGTCCATTAAATGAATCAAATTTAATAATTAGTTGTTAATGTCTTACGTTGATTTATACAATCAGATTTTGGTAGGTTTTATGGTAATTTTATGGTTCTTATCATGACATTATTGTTTACCCTAATTTTCTGGATTTAACTTTTACCATGGTAAATAAAAATTACCAAAGTTAATCTTCATAAAATGAAAAAAATAAAAGGAGAATATTTAAAAAATTTGTATCCATTGATTAAAAATATGAAATCTATATTTCAAAATTGTAATCACATATGTTGTTGTAATTTATTGAAAATTAATCCCATTGTTGGAATGAAAAACAAGTTTTAAATGATAAAAAATTTCAAAAGATTGAGATGTTTTTACATAAAAATTTAATGTAAAATTAATTGCAAAAACATAAATTTGAATGATAAAAATATATTTTATTTATACTTTAAAACCATTGAATAATATAATTTAACAATATAAATTATTTCGATGAAAAAATTTGTTCTCTAAAAAAATTTAGTGTATTTTTATTTTTCATCAAAACTTGAATGTTATGAATTAAATATAAAAACTTCATACAAAGTAATTTTTTATATCCCGATTTCAAATATAATGTATATGTTATTTAATTGAATATTTAAAATTTTCAAAAACGATATTTAAAATTGGAGCACCATCAAAAGGTGGAAATTTTTTTTGGAAAATACTTCTTTTATCCAAAATATTCAATTTGTTCTTATATGACATCTAGAAAAAATATAAGATGAATTTTAAACATTATATTGAATACATTACATATATATTTCATTTATAAAATTCATAAAGAGTGAATTTAATAAATTATAAACATGATTAAACTCAGTAATGTGTGAAATGAATTCTATCAAATGTACTTGAAATTGTGTATAACACAAGACAAGAACAGTGTTGTGTATACTGCAAGATAAGTTGATGTTGGATATAAATAAATATTCTCTTGTTGTGGAATATAACACAAGACATAAAAAAAATTATATATATATATATATTTATATATATATATATATATCATTAAAATCACAAGGTGTTACATTATACCTGTGTGGGATGCCATGGGGACCTGGTTCAACATAAATTCAGTTGGGGTCTATAGGTTGGCATTCACAACATGAAAATTATGTTGAGTCACAAGAAATTGGTGTTTATAGTTTTCAGAATGATCCCTTGGGTGGGACCTTTATGCTTCAAGGGTGAAATAGTTGATGATGAATTCATCGGCCTCCTAAAGGTAAGGGAGGCACCCATTGTCTCATTCCTGGGATATGACCCCTAAAAGGGTTGGAGATGCATAGATACTCCACCTTATTATAGGAAACCATCCATTTCTTCGTGGATGGATAATGGGGATTCATTTACTGAAGGACCTGTCTAGATGCTTCTAGGGTAGAGAGAGTACCATTTTGGTGCTACTCTATATTATGTTCATTTAAAACCCAACATTGTATATGTTGGGTGGGTGATGGATTCCTCTGATTTATTGAAGACCTGTCCACGTATTCCATTTCTGATGCGTGTGTCTTGGGACACTATCAAAATTCCATTGGATTGATAGAATCTATAAAAAGTTCCATTAATTTATTTGACATATAAAGTCTAAAAAATCTCATCAAATTAGCATCTAATGATCAAATGCTTATTTGATAGTATGGATTGTCACTCCTTCCTTGTAGATTTGAAAGGGAGCTAAAGAGGGGAAACACCTCCACAATGGTTAAGGAGTGATGTGGGGTTAAATTTTTTTATTTCCCTCTGTGATGTTTTCATTTTCATGAATGAAATGGTATGAAAGATATTGAACAATATATCCCTTTCATATCGTGAAGGATGTTCCGTAGTTAAGTCTTTCATGTTGGGTTCACTAGTTAGTTTGCGTCGCAGAATCATTTGCAACACAAATAGTTTGTTTCAAGGAGGTGAATGGTGTGAAATCACTAACACAAGTTAAAAGGCCTTCAAACGAACTCCGAAGAGTTTTATTCATAGAGCCAGAAACAACCAATGGTTTCCATATCCAGGATTCATGGGTCTACTTTCAAAGGGTAGGATTTCATAGGGTAACTTTTACAATGACACTTAAGAACTTATATTGGTCCGAAAGAAGGGAAGTCCAAAAAATCAATTTTTTGGGGGAAAATTTCTTATTTCAAGGATCTCATATAGATTTAAGACAAGTTCTTCAGTCCTTCATTCATTCCCACGTGTAAATATTCAGATGTACCCCATTCCAAAAATCAATCATTAGTATGCATGGATTTGGAATCATCCCTATGTGTTTGAGGTTCTCAATCAATGGTAAGACCGATATGTATCTGAGGTTCTCCATGAATGTTATCCTTTTATAGACATATCAAGGATTCTTTGTGTATTTATTGTGATGATTCTAGTTTTAAGCCTTGTGATTTGGTGATATTTAGTTTACCATTATCTATGTGGGAAAAATGTTATTTGGATGTTGGGATCGAACCCAGGATATGGTCCTCCTAGATATCCTCATGAGAGAGATCCAAACCAATGTAGTTTGGTTCCACTTAATAGGGCACATCCCCTTTTTAGGGTTGTGTGATAGGGACCCAAATATGCAGTTTAACATAATGAGGTAAGGACACCAGGTGAGATGAGTCTGGTCAAAGGTGGGGTGGGGCCTACTCCGAGGTGGCCCAAGGTACCCAAAAGAGATGTGGTCTCTATAGTGGATATGAACATATTGGGAATGTGGCTTGGGGAACATTAGAGTGGATTTGGATGCTCGGTTTGGACCTTAAAGAGGGTTCCTACATATCACAGTTAGTTTCGAATCAAAGATAACATAGTTTGGTAGCTAGGGGATTACACTTGAGAGATTACAATTTATGTGTGGTATAACTGGGGCTTACACCATATAGGATTCCCGTATGGTGATTCTTCATTGGGAATATGTCTCATTGAAGGATAAATAATGGTTTTGGGACTTATATAGTGAAGATTCCCATTTGAGGATTGAAATTGGGGGATTACATCTATGGAGAAGGCCTGATTGAGGTTTGGGATCATGTGGATGTTAGGGTCTCCAGTTACCTCAAAGTCCCTATGATTCATGGTTGGTTTGAGAAAAAAGAGGACGCAGTGGATCTAATTATTTCATGACCCACTGTACCCACATATGGAAGATGAAAAAGACCAATTTGAGAGAGAGGGCGCATTGTGTGTGACTGTGTCATAATTGTTTTCATATCTTGGATAGTCACAATTGATGATCTATCCAGATATGTTCTGGGTGGTAGCTAAGAGGAGAAAAATTTATAACTCCTCCAAGAATGTCTAGTGGCTTACCTCTGGATGAGTTCAGTAAAATTATTTCTCGGGGGAGGAGGAATATTCAATAATATCCCTAATAGAAGGAAAATCCATCAGTTCCCCTAAATATCTGGATTAATGAGGTTCATGTGAGAACCCCAAGGTCACAACACATGTTACCATGGGAATTTAAAACTGAGTTTATTCTGGGGATCTGCCATATCATAGATATTACACATGTGACTCCTCTTACCATGGGTATGTAAACCAATGAAGAAATGCTGTTGTGATCGAATTTCATCTCATACATGTTAGGAGACTTTGGAAGGGGAATTGGCTAGATACCATTGAATTTGTTTGCAGAGGGGCCAATATTGGGGCCCATGACATGACAAAAGAGAGAAATTAGAGCAGGTGACTGGAACACACTAGGATTCCCTATTCCACGTACTAGGTTCTTATACGAGATTGGGTTCCCAGTGTATAGTATGTTACTATGCTGGTGAGGGGATTGTCTGGGTAGAATTGTTCTATGCATACTAGGATTCAGATCATGAAAAATGGTTCAATGTGGGACTAGGACTCTCTTACATAGCATATCTCCTTGCGTTGGCAGAGTTCCACCCATGTAGTGTTTTTTTATGTGGGATAGGGTTCTCCCCGCATAGCAGTTTTCTTTATGGGATGTTTTTCCACAAAGGGGCCATCCACTTTTTGACTCATGGAATGGTGTTCACATTGAGGTTCTGAGTTTACATATGGTGGGAGAGTTATTATTTACTCCTTATTATTACAAGATGGATTTTATATACTATGAATCAATAGAAGGGATTCGATTCTGGTAGTGCCCTATTGATCTTCTCTTTTGGATCTTCTTTTTTTGGTCTCCTAATGGGTCCCCGTTAGAATTTATTTATATAAGAGTGGAGGGACTCGATAACGACATGGCTGGTCGTCCATAGTGGGCTGTATAACATCTCTTTAAGGAGCCTTTGGAGGGTTCCCAGGCATGATAATTGCTTAGTCACCGGGGGCCATCTATTATGGGTGCTAGTGATTCCACCTCATCTCAAAAAATAATTTGTTCGTTGGGATGATGGTTTCTGGGGAAAAAATCACTAGCTTTCCCAAAAAACCCTCTTTTGTTTATATATTGGATCCTACAGTACCGCTTCCTAATTAGAACTGTTTATTTCATGGGGATGATCATCCTCGAAGTTCTAAATTAAAACGTCTCTCTGCAAATGACTTCAATTTTTTTTTGCAGGTGAAGGTGGATCCACCTCATTTTGTGAACATTTTTGTTCATAGGTGCTTTGTGATGTATAGGAACACCATATAGATCAGTGGTAGTTAAAACATCATGGATTTATGAAATTGACCAATCCATCATTATATCTTCCCTTTGAACGTTTTCCCTTCAATGCTTCTTCCAATTTGTTTTTATCCTTTTCCAAATAGATGGAATTTCTTATAGAATATTTATGTCCCAACATATACATTGAAAACAATAAGCATGAATCCAACAAAAATAAATATAAAAAAAATTATTATTAAAAATAAATTAAATATATTTTATTTCAAACAAAAAAATCATCTATAATTAAGTGGAAGGAAACAAAATAAATGATCTTTTATAGAAAAAAACGGAACCTAAATAAACATAACCTAGAAAAAACTCATCTAAATTATCTAAACAAACATGAAAAGAGTCATATGACATGAAACAAAAGGAAAATTAAATAGACACCATTAGAACCTAAATACCTAATAGATAAAAATAAATTCATTCCACTCTAATTAAACTATTTCAATGATTATCTTAATGAATGTAACAAAATTATAGCATAAAATGGATTGGATGTATGGAAACCTTAACTAAGCCATCCTCACCCAATTATATATGAAACATATATTATTCGACCAAACATGAAAATTAAAATGTAATATATTTAGTTAAGAAATAACATCATCCTAATGGATTTAAAATCCAAACATTATTGTAACTACCTCTTGGTGAGAGATGGTCATCTCCAAGTAAAATCTCTAATTTTGGACACTACGATGCAATTTATTTGAAATTTCCAAAGAGAGAGATATATATATATATATATATATATAAACTAGTTATTGAAATATAGTATCTTGGATTATAATGAAATTATAAAATTTACCTACAAACTCTATACAAGAATCGAGGAATATCATTGGGAGAATTTACTATTATCTTTTAATATAATTCAACCAATTAATTGTTTAGAGTTATGGCCTTAACATAATGAATTTTTATATGACTTCAATATTCTTAGATAGTAATTGGAGAATCTATCATCGAGTGACTGCTTCCACTAAAATGTTTTTTCACACAATATTCAAATAATTAGAACAAGTAAAAATAATAATAGAATATATCTTTTTAAAAAAGTAAAAAATTTAAATTTTTAAATTAAATACTTAATACACGTAAGAAAATTTAAATTCAATAATATATTTCAAATACTAAAAATTACAAATATAATGCATCATTAATTGACTAGTAAATGGATGAATACATGTAAAATAATTTTCAACTTCAATGATCATATCATTATCATGATCCATCATTTATTAATCTACATTGTCTTCCCTTTAAAGATCAATACTCTCAATATCACGATAGATAAGAAATCCATTGTCTTTTTGTCGATGGGATTAAATGACATAGGTTAAGTATTCCATTTCATCACCCATATCATAGAAGTCTATTAGTTTCATGTGAATAACTATGCCCCGATATTTATCTACAATAACTTCAGTGTAGTATACTATTTGTCATGTGATGTGAATATATACAAATCATGTTATCCATGGTCACCAATATCCATAAAGTGAGATATGTTCAAAAAATATATTTTATAGAAGATCTATTAAGAACTGAATTATTATTGACCTACATACATTTGAATAAAATAACAAAAAATGATTTTAGTAGTTTAATTCAATAAATTCAGTCATGTTTCCATGATAATTAATTTCAATAATTTTAAATATACCACTATTCTATGTTTTAAAACCATTTTCCAAAGAAAATATATGAAATTTAAAACCATCCCCATTATATGTTTAGAATTTCATATTATTCTTTAAAGGAACACAATCTAGAAACATCAAATAATCTAGAATATCAAATAAAATAAAAATATCCATGATATATAATAATTAATATAAATTATTGAAGCTATATAATATTTATGTCAGTGTATTGTCTATATATTCTAGTATTTATAAACTTAGAAGATGTTAAAACCATTATACATTTTATTTACTAACAAATTTTTCCATATTTCTCTCATTCCATATTCGAATTCATATAAATCTTTCAGTTTTGTTCTTCAGTTCTTCTATGATTGGATTTTCAATTTAATTATTTATTATCACATATATTCGTACCTGTAATAATTCCACCTATTTCATTGTAATACTTGAGTACTTTCCAAGTGGTCGACCAACAATATAGAAGATTGTTGATTTCATACTAGGTTGAGATTGAGTCAACATATTACCAACATGACCAACGTGATTGAATATTGAATTAATATTATCCAATTATCTGTAATTAAAGTTAATAGATTCCTACACAATGTTACTTTTAGAAAGAGAGCCTTCTGCCTGAGATTTATATTTCATATATGATTTAAATATACCAAGGTATTTGTAAAAACTTAAATCAATCATAATTAAATATGTATGTAATGAATTGGTGAGAATTTCAAACATAAGAATAAAAAGATATAAATAAAATAATTTCTAATTGGTTACATCAATTGATAATGTATGAGGCCTACTAATTTAGGTTCCTTAACCAAATGAATAGTTAGATGCATTATGAAAATTAGAAATTACATGGAACAAATAGATACCTTTGAAAATTTAATAGTAATATTTTTTCCTAATGTTTTTAAATATTAACGGGTTATAGATTTTTCTAAAAGAATTATTTAAATCAAGTGAAAAACATTATTAAAACATTATTTAACATTTCATGTAACACTTCCCACAATTCAAAATGTAGTAACTACTCAAAAAATATATGAATCATGAATTTTTAATCTTTGTAACCTTTGATACATTAATTTAAACACGTCCTGAAATGTTATGTGAGTACCCATTAGGAACAGTCCTATCTTTTAATATTTGAAGGAATATATCCTTGTGTTTATTTTATCATCGAAAAGAATACTACAATATAATTTCCATTCTCATGTGGCCTTATATATACTTTATATCTATTTATTTCAAGTCCTTGTATAAATTTAGATGGTTTATGAATTTCCCATTGTTATTAAGTAATGTGATAATCTTACTTTTTAAAAAATTCTACCAAATATACATGAAATCAAGATTATGATAGAGAATATTAAATTACAAATATGAATGTTTCATAAATTTGTGTTTTTAATCCTTTTTTGTGTTCCAAACTCAAATGATGTTTGACTGTTAACTCATTTCCCATTTTTTTCAAATGATGAACTTTTTAAATTTTTCTATCACATTTAGTAGTTGTAACTATATATTTGATTCTAGGAGTAACTTTAGTGTTTGTCTATGATCAATGAAACCCTTGAATTTTGATTTATTTGACTAAATTTTTTGAGATGCATTGATAATTCCAAGATTACATAAGAAATACTATTTTTAATCTAATTTAGTCATTCTAGAACAAAATAAATGTAACAAACTAGATAATACAAACCATTTTAATTATTCCAATAAGATAAAATCCCAATTTTTAGGATGCCATTGGTGGTCCATATTGGCGCACCGTCTATTTTGAACATTGTCATTGTAGATGCATTATATGTTTCAATACCATTGTTCTATAACTCTTGTAAGTATTGAATTAGAGGATGAAGGTATACAATAATTTTACTTCACTGAATACATTTTGTAGTAATAATAATTGAAATGATTCAGGATTTTTTCAGTATAATCATCCATATATGGTGATCATAAGGGATTGACATAACATACCCAATGCTATAACTGGTTCTCATGGTCCAAAATGGGTTTCTTATTAAAAAGGGAATTCCCCTATGTGGCATTTTCGAACCCTTCACACAAGGGAACCCCCCTCCCCATGATGGGGTCACTCCGGAGAGATCCCCAACCGGGATGGAGCCATTGCCAGCTGAGATGGCAGAGCGTCCCGGAGGGTGACACCCCGACATCGATGGTCTGTCAAGTGATCTGTCAGTGATTGGGACACACCTTATTTTTCCCGCCCAGAAGAGACCGGGTGACAAGGAAAAGTGGGTGGATCCCGGAGGAGAGGATCGCCCCATAAAAGTACTCCCAGGATTCAAACCCTGAACCTCCCAAAGAACAGCGTGGATGTGCCGCTCACCTTCACCACCACACCACCATCGAAGTGGCACTGTCCAAAATGGGTTTAATCCATCAATATAAAATTCAAGTCACACATTCCTAGGATCAAATGATAAATCTATATGCAATAAGTCAAATATTTTAAATGATTTTGAATCTATTGGGGATTTAATTAACCCATCAGTTTTGATTTATATATCATTCCAATTCAGGTTCCAAAAAGATTTATATTACTTGAATAATATATTCTATTGGTGTTTAATGAGATGTAATGAAAAATATACATAATATTATCCTTTTTTCGATTCTTCACAATTTAATGTAGATATTGTATTTAAACATTACTGATTTACTTTTATTTTGAAGAAAAAATTCCCCCCCCCATATTTACTTAAATTATATCCCAAATATAGCATAATATCATTCGTACAGGAATACATTTTTATAATAATTGATCCCATGATTGTTAAGATATTTCATTATGTCATAAAAAGACTCATGGTTATCATATTTAGGAAATTATTATAAAACAATTACAACATCATCGAAATTGTATTATTTGTTATTCCACATAGGGACTCAATATTGTAAAACTTCAATAGAAAATAAATAGTCAAATACATGGAATATTCTCTATAGATATCTTGATTTCCATCATCAACTAATTAAAAAAATCAATTTTGATTCTCAATAAATATTTATCTTGAATTATCCTCTATAAAATCTGAGAGAGGACCCATTAAAATGTTAAAATATTGATATATTTTTCCCAAGGATCAAATAATCTTCATTTTCAAGTTAATATCTTCTGTAAAATCTATTGGTTTTGAAGATATATTTTGATGTTGATGATGTTTCCTTACAATATTAAAATATATTTTATCTTGTTCTGAATTTCATTTTAAACTTTTTACTATGTAAAATTTTTATTGAACTTATTAACATCAGTATTTTCTTAACCTTCGATTCTACATGCCAAATACCAAGAACATATTGACTGATGAATTGCTTTATTATAAAGTGCTCCGAAAATTCATGCCTCTTATACCATGTTTTGAATATACATTTAAGACATGAAAATTTTATTCACCCATCCATCAATTAGTTGGAATTGAAAAATATAAAATATCCCATAAAGCCTTATCATATTAATATGTATTTTTTAGTATCTAATTTAACATTTATCAATATATCACCAACTTCCTATACTTTTAGAAACAAAATATATTAATATTATTAGGTAAAACTAAAATAAAACTACTAACACATTGCATGTTTGAAACTGAGATATTTAATCCCATATAGTTTAGGAATGATTTGTTTTAATGAAATTGATATTCAAAATTATTCATCCAAGTCTCTTTACATTATTAAAACATTATTTACAACTTATATATTGGAAGTAATCCTAAACAAAATCAACATCAATCCCTAACCTTGTTTCAAAAAAATCAATCAAATATGAGAAGATGAGCAAAAAATCAATACAATGAGATCTTACCTTGGATAGGTGAAACAAAGCTTGAATAGATCAAAAATAGGGTTAGGAGGGGAAGGGTAATGTGAATCTTGGGGAGATGGGGTGGGATCGAGGAGGGATAACAGGGATTGGGGAGGGATAATGGAATGATAGGGATTACGTAAGGTGCAGATGGATTGAGGAAGGAGATGTCGAGAATTGTGTATCTTTCCTCAATTATAGATATTTATTGGTTTGTTTTTAATAACAACAAATAATAAACATGATTTTTAAAGAGATAGTCTATGAAAGAACCATTATAAAACCTCAATTAAATATAATAATTGTTGTAGTGTGGAGTACTCCTGGGAAAATAATTTTTAGTCTATTACACTTCCCTACTTGAATATAACCACTGAAAACGGTCACAATGTCCTCAATATACATTAATTTAATTTATAACCCTATGGGGAAAATATATCTCCAAGAAAAAATTTAGGATCAATTCCCAAATTATCAATGATCGAGACATCATGTTATTTTTAAAGTGTCCATCGTGCTCTATGACACTTATATTCTATTCTATGGAATTAAAAAAAATTATTTTTAAATCATGATCACACTTATTAAAGTAGGGATACCAGATATCAAATTCATAAAAAGAAAAAAATAAACCCTTGGCAGGTATTTTGTGACCACCTACCCCACACACAAGGTTATTTCTTTTTTATAAAATTTCATCCACCATTTCTAAAGGTCATCATGTATTGGGTGGATATCTTCCAACAACAATAGTAACTAACACCAATAAAAACCCACTATAATAAATTGTAAAGTAGTTATATTTAATTAAAACATTTAACTAATATCAATTCCACAATAAAAAATTAGGTAATAGTTAAATATTTTGTTACTATGTGAGTCATCATGACTAATCCTTGAGAAATTGGTGCACAAAACATACTGTATGCAATCAGATCTCTAAGACACACTACTTGAAAGTGACTCTATACCCATAGTTTTAAACCAGCGGTATAGCCCCTAAAAACAAGGGTATAGCCTATACCCATGGTTTTAAGATTTAGGGTTGATAGAGGCGTTGGTATAGCACTAAACCCATAGTTTCTAGAAAAGATGAGGGTATAGGTCTGGCATATTCAACAATACCAACAGTTTAAGCAAAATCATGGTTATTGATTTACCTATAAAAGAAACTATACCCACGGATTTGAGAATCTTGGGTATAGGTAGGAACCTGCATTTGCATGCCGAAGCATTCACACCTCTTTCACCACCACCTAAACATATAAATCAAATAAAATACATAATATACATTCAATGAAGTACAAATATTGTATATTTGGCATTTAACCAACATATGTTAATAATTTACAAACTATATAAAATACAAAAACATACATATACATATATACAAGAAATCAATTAAAGTTATTAAAAAATTCTACAAGTCTCCTTCCTGCTAAGTCGAAAATGGAGGAAAAAATATCTCCCCCACCTCCAACATCCTAATCCACATCACCATCAGAAATATCATCATCACCATCAACAACATCCTCATCGTAAAAAACTTCATCTTGAGTATCCACATCATCAATATCATCATCGCGAACACTATCAGAACTAATGGCACTAGAACCTTCATTGGAATCACTTGGTGAATAATTTAAAGAGTGAATTAATTCCATATATGAATCAATAGTATTATAAATCTCTAATGGAAGTGATTTACCTAACACTGACATAGATTTTAGAAAGTTTCCAGTGATCGTATTACTATATTCACGCTCTTATTTACTTCTTTAGCACTCCAATAAAGTAATGTTTTTCCTCAATGACTTCTTTTCGAGTGATTATAAGCTTGGGGTCTGAGTCGTTTGAGAGGAGCCTGATGAGGACCAATACCTATAGGAGATGACATTTTTTCGGGGTTAACATCGGTCTCTCCCACAATGCTACTCACCTAATACCTGACTCAAATGATATTTTCCCATTGTTTTCATCTTCTTTAGCATCAAGGGCCTCCAAGGAATACTATTGGAAATATAAAAAATATATTAAATTTTAAATTTCATATAAATATTTGAAATAAAAAAAATATACTTACTATATTTTCTTGTGTTTGTGCATTTAGAACACTTCCATCCTTTTTCTTCCTATGTGACAAAAATAATTTTTCTTAAGGAACACAAAATTCAATGCCCAATATCACTTACTACAAATTACATTGATTAGAATACACATATTCATAATATAAATATTTTATAACATTGAATAATAATAAATTGGAATAAATTTTAAATTAATGAAAAATTCATATATTTATACATTTGATAAAAATTGATGAAAATTTTATGAAGAAAAGCTGATGAAAAACTATAGATAATTTTAGATAATAATTATGAACATTCTATAAAAATGGATTATTATTTAGTGATGGAAATGGAAATACAATTCAATTGAACACTATCAAAATTCAGTGAAAATTAATATTACCACAGTGAAAATATAAGCAAGAGTATTTCTAAATCACATGAGGCATGAAATGTTCCTGGAAGAGGAAATAACATTTTTATGGTGTATTATTGTAATTTAATAGCATAGTATGACATAATTCATACATTTCCAATATGAAAAGTAATAGAAAATTACAAAATAATATATGAAAACTTGCATATATAAATAAATAACAATATAAATGTAAATATTATTTCATTCATGTTAAAGTACCAAGAACTTTTCATGATCTGGAATTGTACTCTACACCAATGTGTAGAGATGCATCATTTAATCATTGATCTTTTTATTTTTTTCAAAAATATTCCCAAAAAAATTCAATACAAGTAATAATAATTAAATTATATATAAAAATAATTAAATATTGTAAACACTATAAACTCATCAGTCTACCAATATGAGATCATTTTATAATATTGAGTTTTTGGATAATAAGGGAATATGGGTACATCCTCTATATCGAAACAAACTATACACCTCCAAAAATCATATTAATCATGCTTGTTTGATCTCAATAACTCTCCAAGATCCATCAACCTCCAAACCATAGAAGCCTCACTACCTGGAAATTTAAATTGAATCTACAATGAACATGTTACTTTTTATGATTACAACCATAACATAGATATAAATTTATAAAAGTTTCCTAGCCATATTTGCTCCCATCATTTGTACTTGATTTCATTACAAAAATGTATCCATGAGACCGGTTCCACCAAAATGGTATCATGGTACTTGGATAAAGTTCCCATAAAACTTCTACAATACATTGAATTTTTACCTACCATATTGTTTTCATGGTTGTAATCTACCATTATTTGTGATTCAAGATTTTAGGCTTTCCGTAAATGGGTGTTCCAACATAACCTACATGGATATCCCACTGAATAAGATAAATTGGAGGAAAAAATAATAACTAAGTCCTCGTAAAATAGGATTATAAGGAATTGATAAAATATAACATAGTTATAATAAAAAAATGTAGGATGATCCATCAGCTCTGAAAGAACCATAGGATTTCTTGGATCAATAACCATTGAATTATGTATTCGTTCCAAATCTTGCTCTTTGTGATTTCCATACACTTGAGTGGGATTTGAAGGAATATATTCATCAGATACTAGTTTTATAGAAGGAGATAGTAGTGATATAGACATGGTATGATGTGAGTAGTATTGGTGGGGACACATCAACTAATATGGAAATGGTATAGGTGGAACCATCCATGGTGGCAGTGTAGAAGTGGTATGGGAAGGAGAGGATAATTGAGATGATGATGGAGGAATGGGTAGGAACATCCGTGCAGGTGATGTAGACATGGTATAGGAAAATGAGGCTATGTGATATGATGATTGAGGAATGGGTAGAAATATCCCTGTAGACATTGTAGACATGGAATGTAAAGAAGAGGCTAAATGGGATGACGGTGGAGGCGTGTGTAAGAACATCCATAGAGGATCATGAAAAGGATAGAAATGTGTAGTAGATGAAGTGTTCGTTGGTGGGTCTGGGTGGGAACATATAAGATGGGTGTTCTATCTATTTCTCGGAGAATCTCTACTTAGCCTCATGCTGGTAGGATGACGAGGAGTCAAATATGGCGTAATTGAATTTCTTTAATTTTTTTATAAATAATATGAAATTTTAATTATATGTAACACATATGAAAATTGTTAAAATTATTATAATCACTAAAGGAACTAGAGGATCTGAAACACACTCACGTCTCTATTGATGAACATCAAATAATCCATTCCTTCAAACTTCTTTTATAATCTACATAATAAGGAAATTTATTTTTTTTGAAATAGTTTTTAAAAACCATGAATACCACTTAGAAGTCCAAGAATTCATACAAAATGTGACAAAATTTTTCATTTACCATAATTTAAATCCAAGTAATACATTTTTTTTAAATCCCACTTTAATCCCGGTTTTTTGAAGCATAATAAATAAAATTAAATATAACAAAACCAAACAATACTAAAACACATATATCATTCCAAAATGAAACCAAATTAAATTAATTACAGTAATACCATCATGAAAAACTAATGTAAAGGAAAAAAATTGAACTACGAACCTCTATGGATTCTTATATGTATTACCCATCACTAATTTAGGTTCAATATAAAGAATTAGAAATGGGAAATTTGAGTCATCAAATGAAATATTTTTATAAACACCAATTTGGGTGTTAATTTCTTCCCCAACATCATGGAAAATATGTCTTGGTATTACTTCCTTAATGAAACTATAATCCGATCTTAGACAATATTTTACATAGAACACTTTATTTATTATTTATACCAAAATGTATGGTTCATTAGTAGCCAAGAATAAACTCATGTTAATAACTCGGAATCCACAATCATAAATAAATTTAACCTGTAATATCATTGAATCAAACCATTTACATTTCAATATAGTAACTTGACATCTAGAGTAGTAATCCAAAACAAATATATTATAAATAAGTCCACAATAATACACATCTTCATATCGAGGTCGACTATCTGATTAACTGGAATAATATGTTTTAGCAGTTAATATAACAACAACATTATGTGTTGTCATTTTCAACCCTCAATCAGTTGTAACAATTTTATGACCATTTATTTTTAATGATTTTCATTCACGAACCAAAGAATTGGGACAGAACTCCAGCACTCTTAATACTATAGAAATAGAGTCAACAAGAAAACTCAATAACTTATATATATATATATAATAAAATTTTAAGGATATCTATATTTTATGTTAATTAAAGTAATGGTCATACCTTTTATTTCATCTAAGCATTAAACTATTTTCTATACAAAGCCTCTCTCCTTCTCAAATGAAATTATCAATGAAATATACTTATAATTTTTTAATGTTCCTTAAATAAAATGATAATAAAAGTATTATATATATGTGAAATGACATAGTATAATATAAAATATAAATATCCAAATCAAATAATTGATGTAGTCATCAATCAAATCACAATTAAACATGACTGTGCGATGTGCCATATCCCGCTCATCAAGGATAAATGTAGCCAATTTATATAAACTATGATTTCCTAATGTTTGGGGAAGAAATGGAATCAAGGGCTCAATTTCACAATAATTATTATCGTTATTTTTCATTAGGTAGTTATTTATTGTGCTCACATTAGACATAAACATTGAACAAAAATCCATAAATTATTGAGCTAGATAACCTCTCACAATTGAACCATTAGGATAATTATTGTTCCAGACATAATATTTCATTGTGAACATTTTTTTGAATAGGATACATCCACTAAAAATCAATTGGTCCCCGAAGAATTTTTTTATTTTAAATACGGATGGTTAAATTTAGTATGCAGGTGAAAATTGAAAGAGGAAATTGTTTTTCCAAATCACTCAAAAATAACGGCACTTCTTAATGCATTATTATCAATAATGACATGGGTATCATTTTATCACAATGGTATTAAAAAAATTGAGTAATATAATCACTATCACCCTTAAATTTCCGAATAGAAAAATTTGAATTGTTATTGGAATCAATTCCTAAAGAATGATGTGATAATCAAGAGTTTTTAGTGTTTTTATTTTCATTTCTATTCACTTGTATAGTTTAGATATGTTACTGGAATAACTATCTGGATCCTTTATATTTTCTAATACTTTAATAAATTTGTTTTTCTGTAATGGTCTCATCACCTAAGAAGCACAAGAAACATTGATCTATTTTCACTAATACACACATGATGCAGTTCTTGTCATATAACACAATACTTCAAGTCCCAAAGAGACTAGAGTCATATTTGGTCTTCCACTTGACATTTAAAATTATTGAAAGACAAATTTTAATTTTTTTTCTCAATGTGCATTAATTATATAAAATTATTTAATAAATTCGTAATCCAATATGGAAACTCAAAAAAGATTCTTCTATTTTTCAATAGTAAGTAGCTTCAAGGTAAATATTATTCTTATTTTTAGATTTCATCATACCTTTACCTAATGAAAAAATGAGATATTTCAACTCATTAAGCACATAAATTACTGACATATGTTGTGGATGTTGTTTTGTGTCAATACTATTATCAAAACTCTAATTTTTTTCCTGTATTGATGATCCATTGGAAATAATTGTTGATTCCCCATGAAACTGAAACTAAGAATATATTTAATCCTTACTCATAGTGTATTATTCATGTAGATAGGAAATGAAATATTTCCCTTCATACCCCCAAAAAAACATCATTTCATAAGCATAGAAATCATTTATAGTCGATAGAAGGGTATCACTCAACTGAAATATATATTTTTAAGAATCATCGAATACGAGCACACCCATAACAAAAAGTTGATTCAAATCTTTTATTAAAAGTTACAAGTAGGTTTCTATATCATTTTTGGGATCAAAAGGACCAAATACCTATATACTCTAGAAAGTGAATGGATTTTTTTCATACACATACTTGAAAAAATATTATAAATGTGAATAAAAGATGGCCACGTGCTATGAGCAGTAAGAATATAACTAACCAGATTAAAATCATCAAATGATAGACACAACCAGGCATTACACACCTAAACTACAATATCAGGATTCTTTACATCAAATTCTCACCATGCTAATCCATAGACAGGATGAACCACCTCATTGTTACCTTTAATTCTCTCAGAAACATTCCATCTCATATTAGATGATATTTTTGTCAAAATGAATAGATTTTGAGGATTGATAATCAATGGAAAGAGCCACATGAATTTATATGACACACAGTATGGTGGTCCATATATATTTTCCTTCCATAAAATTTTAACACATTCTTTATAGTCATTATGGTTAGCTATATCCTCCCAAAATATAGTATAATCTTTTGGACAAGCATGAACTTTATTATTAGAAAATCCGAAATATTTAATAAAATTTCATGCCTTGTAAATATTTTAGGGAATATTTACACCATCAAGAAGAAATTCTTTTAAAAAGGTAACAATATATTCAATGTTAGTATTATAAATTCCATTTATGGGTTTTCCATAATATAACTGCACAGAAAATTCAAACTTGGTTATTTTAGTATATTAATGATATTATGGAGTTATAGAATGAACCATTAAATTTTTCACTTTATGAACATCATAATATTTAGAATTTTCATCATGTGTATTGATATTATTGAATTCTTTCATTGCCAGACTATATCTCTCGCACTGATGTACAAATGTAAACTGATCAAATATCAAATTATCTATACCACTTTTTTCTTTTTGTTTATGAACAATAAAATATTATCCTGTCTCTCCATAGTGATACCAAACCAAACAGTTTCTTTGAAATCTATATTTCATTATACGGTAGGTATCTTCATCTCATTTTAACTATGGTATTCAATCATATATATTGCATCGAAACTACATACATCCTCCATATGAAGCATTTTCAAATGAATTATATAATGAAATTAAAATTATTTTAAATCCCAATTGAAATCAAATAAGTAAGGTACTTACATATTCTCTTCATTCTACTATAATGGAAAAAATTTATGTTCCAATAAATAATGTAAAATACAATTAAAAATTTTAATGTAACCACTTTTAATATTAAAGTCATAAAATCACGATATTAGCTAGAAAAACAAAGAATAAGTGACATAATAGATGCTATAACTGATGACTAAACATAATGAAAACTAGTGGGAATCCCAAAAATTTATGAATTCACTATCATGGTCACTATCCAAACATCTCCTTAGAAGATCAAGTGGTGAAAAAACTTGAATGAAACTAGAAATATAAATTATAGGTGTGGAAAAAACATCTTATTAGGTACCAAAATCTATATTCATGCCTATGTAATTTGGAAGCTCACTCAGGCATCCTTGGGACCACTATGTCCCAACTAGGCTTTCTCGGTGCACACACCCACAAGCTCACCCAGTCTCTGATGTAAATTCCACTATATGGGATATTTGTTCTTATACAATTTTTCTCGAAAATAGTATCCTAGGTCATGGAATCAATAGCATAAGCCACCTACCCCATTCCCCCATGTCTACCATTAAATAGAAAAGTGGGTGAGAACAATCAATAAGTTAGAAAGATCATGTATAAACCATTTTAAATGACACGTGCATCACCTCCCATATCCTCACAAATAATAACTACTATTTATTTCAAAAAACAACTATCATATATAAATGTATCAATAATAAAAATACCCTCATGATATCTCAAGAAATCGAGGGAATACAAGATTAAAAAGAGACTCAAGAGGGCCCCACAACTTTTATAAAATACCATTCCACATAAAATACCAAAAAGTATTTTGCCTTAATGAAGCATGCATGGAATTACTAGTTAACTCAACCTTAAAAAATAAATCTCTATTTAATTTTTAGAATAATTTTATTAATTTTTTTTTTGAAACTCAATGGGAACCCACTATTCCCTTTACACCACCTTGGAAAACATCAACATCGACTTATGGGTTTCAAGAAATAATCTACATGGTAAAATTCACCCTTTTGAAATAAAACATCCCATTTTTTATATTTTTAAAAAGTTTAAACCTCAAAAAAGTTTGATTTATAAATCAACCAATATTGAAAAAAGGATTCTAATATGGGTAAGATGAGATAACACAATCCTTTACTTCTTCGAACAACCCATGTTAAATAATTTAAACACTTTCAAAACACCAAATCATAAGGTTTAAAATCCATTTAAAAATATGTAACTTTTAAAAAGCTCATGATAGTGGTAAACACCAAATTTCTAGACAAAAAATATTCATTTAAATATATTTTGGAATTACCCTCAACACTTGGCTTGAAATATCATCCCATTCCAAGATACAATCAAAAAAATACACCACTAAGGACACGTGTATTCACCTTAGTTTTTTCCATTTCCATGTCGACTAGAAAAAATGGTCTTTGGTGCACAACATGTAAGGTAATACATAAACAGGGAAGCACATACAATTTCCAAAAGTACCATCACTTATACTAAGAAACTAATGAGGTACCGAATAAATTACTTGGCTGGACTTCCTCTAGAAACAACTACTCTAAATTCAATGATTATTATCCAAAAAAATGGGATCTCATCCAAAATAGAACAAATGATATAATATATATGGGATAGAATAAAGATAGTGAACAAGATATTTATTAATGTGAATTCCACACAGTATCCTTCAATATAAATGAGTTTCATTTGATCTTGAAAATTAAAAATCTCCATTATGAGGTACATTCACAATCTAAAATGGTATTGAATGTAATAAATGTGTTTTGTGTCCCACATATTGATATATAAAAGCCTTTCTAATATACGATAAGTAACACTAACATAATCCTCAGTGGTTGAAAACTAGGGTTGAGTGATCAAATAAACCATTTTAAAACATTATTCTAATAAACGACATAAAATAAAATGGAAAATCATGCCTATCTAATGTGAATCACTTGAATTTTTTTACAAATATATATATAATATATTTTTTTCCAATATCCAAAAAATAGACTCAAATTATATTTATAAAATTGAATCATTCCCATGAAAATGGAGGTAGAAAAGAGAAGAAATAAGATCAAGAAAATAAATATTACCACTTAATGATCTCAACAAAAAATTTGACAAACAGAAGAAAGAAAATTATAATGGGTGAAATGTCACATAGGTTATGAAAAATTTCCCTAAGGAGGTTAGGGGGAGGAGAAAATTTCACTAAGATGGGAAGGGCGATGTGAATTCCACATTAGGAGTGGAGGGACGTGACAAATATCACTTAAGGGGAGGGGGAACTTGGACAGATAGAAGATATTCAGGTTTAAAAGATGGGGAGAAGAGGAGGATCCCAAGAGGGACTCACTATCTAAGGTTTTATACCAATGGTTTTAAAAAAACCATTGGTATCGACCAACCTATATTAATGGTTTTTTAAAATTGTAGGTATAGGCTTGGAAAGAAAATCTATACCCATAGTTTCACTAAACTGTGGGTATAGATCCGTTGGTATGGATTCAATTTCCAATAGTGACCCAAATCCCCCATATTACCATTTCAACACATCCATAATATCCTCCCCATAAGTTGATGGAATTATCTATATAATTAAATAAGTGATATTAAATAATTAAACTCATCAAAACCTTATACCTTCTTCCTGTCATGATCCCCTTTATTCAAGACATACAATAACTCCTAAATGATGAAAGTATTCCACCATTACATGGTATAATTTTTTCCAAACCATATTCTAAAACCCTAAATTAAATGGATTTAAAGGGAGGATAATAAATAAGAAATAATTTATAGTGAGTTATATATATATACATTTAGCTATCAACCAGATAAAACAATAATTGAATATAGAAATAATTGATGACGATCTCACTCTTGGATGAAGACTAGAATAATACAAATAAATCATGGGATATATATTTTATTGAGTCAAAATTCCTTAAATTACCAATAATACTTCATTTTAACATTTTATAATTATTTTATAAAAATTATAGTAAAATTATTCCAAATACATTTTATCAATCTCCCTAGGCCTTACATATCACCCTTAAGGACACCAGCATATCAGGGTTTTAATATTATTTAATAATGGAAATAACCCATATTATGACACATTTCCATAAAATTATCTTTATAAATTCAATAATTACACTTATTTATTGTAGGTAATGAATCACATATATCATATATTTTACCTTTATGTATTACTATGGACAATAATTTATTCTTAAATATCATCAAATTTACTATTTAACATCATAGTAAATGCTCCCAAACATGGAAAAATAACCTAACTCAACTCTGGGAAACCCTTATGTATCATCACATTTACTTATAAATTTCATAAGGTAACCATGGGTTACATAAAAATATGAAAAACATAATATTATTATTAAATAGTTCACTTTTAATCATATAGAGTTAAAACTTACATATTTCCTAAGCTACAAATATTATTTTAGATATATAGGGATCCCTTATTTATATATCTAGAAAAAATAGAGGAAACACTTAAGTATGGGTGACCCATACATTATAGTGACTTTTATAGAGGGTATGTTCAGTAAATAATCCATTTTTCCAAGACCAAGTCCCTTACACGTCAAAATATCACCCTTATCTATGGGTGTTTTGAAAATTTCTTGACTTTTTTAAAAACTTTTCAAAACACCCAATATATAACCAAAAATCATCCATAATAAATATTATTATAAATTCACACATAAAAATTCCTTAATATGAAAATCCCTTATAATAATAACTCACAAATACTAAAAAAAACTAGCCTCAGTGTGGGAAATTCCTAATATATGACTCTCAACCATTTTTGGCACCCCTGACACCTTTATGAGTTTCCAATACATATGGTCAATCTAATTTTGGACACAAATGTTTATTCCTAAACACCTGACCATATATTATATCCCAAAAATTGAAATCTACAAATTTTTTCCCAAATTCGAATAGGCATGGTTTATTAATATAAATAAAAAATGGATCAAGATTTAACATAGTGAAGGGTGGAATAATTATTTTTATTGGAACATATCATTGTGGTTATAATATAAAATATTTATAATTTATATTAAATTATAGAATTTATATATAGGGAAATCATTGGATGAAATATATATGAGGTATATATTGAATTATGATGGGGAGTGAAAGTAAAGACCCTCAAAGTACGATGTGTAATAAATTTTCTAATGTGAACACATTCTAATACCATGATTATTTAGTTTCTGTTGGTTTTGTAAAAACTAGTTTCTATGAATTATCATGTACAATGAGAACAAACTATTGAATACCCTAATAGTATCATATGACTATATCTATTATAAAATATGAGAAAATATTTGTTATGTGACCTTAATAAGAATAGGTTCCTATATGAATGTAATAAAGAAATCTCATATGGTGGAAATGGGAAAATTGTTGTATATTCATCTATCTATGATTTGTATGTGGTATAATTGAAATAATAGAAATTTTAGTTGACTAAAAGTGATATAAAAGTTATATCATAATAAAATTTTATTGAAATATAAATCCTAATACAATAATAGATATAATGAAAATTCATGGTTGTTATTTTTTTGGAATATATTCAATAAAATTATTTATCGAATATTTTTTAAAACATGATACTAATTTGATATGGGATATAACTCTCGATAAAAAGGAGATAATTTTTTCGTCAATTTTTTTTGAGATCATTTTTAGATTAGAAAAAACTAAATGATAAGAAATTATTTGATTATATTTTTGGAAAACATATACCCAAACCATCCAGGATGTTAACTAGTCCAAAATATTATATATAAATACCCAAAAAAGTAACCTTAGAAATCAAGAATAATAAAATTTAATGTTATCCATCAAACCTTCATATTCAAACTTTTATATGGAAATAAACCATACCCACCACATATGAGTCTCATACCACCACAAAAAATACATCCTCACCAGTACTAGTAGGAATACCTAGGTTATTCCATGAACTGGAACCACAAATATTCCCATCCACCACTTTCTTTAACATGAAACTACCAATACTATTCTTATAAATACCAGCAAACCATGACATTAAAAACTCACTGACCTTAGTGTCAATCTTCAAACCATACCTCTACCCTTAATCTAACCTCAATATTTCATAAATCTTAACATGACTCAATCAAACTCTCTCTCTTACCTTTTATGAATCATGTCCCACAAATTCATGATTTATCTCTTACCACATGGATTCAATGAAGTTTTATACGGATATAAATTTGAAACTAGGTTTCCAAGATTAAATTTAATTTAATTTATAATGGTGGTAGTATCATGAATGGTTCATGGATCTGATTAATATAGTCAATGGTAGTCATACACTGGTTGGCTAGATGAAACAATTAATAATATGTAATAGTTTATTAATCATGATTTTAATATGAAACAATTCAAAAAACTATAACTAATGTTTTCTTGTAAAATGATCAAAAGAGAAAGGAATGTAATCGAGTTCTAAATAATCCTACCTAGAGTGTAATCAATATTTCATTCCTAAGATATTTCTACTCCTTCACTCCTCAAATTTAAATCCAAATTAGTGTTTGGGGAGGGAATGTGACTAGTTATATATTGAAAAAATGGAACCTATATGGGGATAAATCCCATAATAATCTAATATCAAACTTAAATTAAACATACTTCCCTAGGAAATTATACATTGATAGATTTTGAACCCATGACAAAATTTATAGGATATTTTATTTCCACTAGATGATCATGTATGTGAAAAATTAACTGTTCCAATTTTTACTTAAAAATTATTATTTAATCAAGTGATCTTTCAAATTAAAAAATTAAATAAATATTATCACCAATGAATGTAATGTAGTTGAAACAAGTGATATGTCATAAGCATAGACAATTTAATTCTCAATAAACACTAGGTACAATACACAATCACCACCATTAATGTCTTTCATCAAAAAAAAACAAAATAATATAATAAGATCTTAAATCCACACATATATATATTTCACACTCTATTTACCCATAAATATCATCACACCTCCATTGAAGATGAATGAAATTTTTTTTATAATTATGAATGGATCTTCACATTTTAACACTATGATGTTACCAAAAATTTAGAACACATTTACCAATTCTATATATCCTGATCATGTCATTCCATGTTTTGAAAATTTCATGAAAAAATATAAAAAACAGTTTATAATAATATATATTATGCATTCATCCTTCCATGGGTGCAATTATTAACCAATAGGTCATTGATTCCACACCACATAGACATTAAATCATTTAGAAAATACGAGGATGTGTTTTTTTCATTATAAAATATAATTGGAATAAAACATTGAAATACCTTCATATCAAATAAAATTCTACAAACTATACAATATAAAATAATTTCATGAATTTTTGAAAATTTTATTAGCCTGTTTTATCTATATTTTCACTTGATAATTGAAAACTATACTCAAATATCCCTAAATATTTGGTCTCACTTCCATTATTGTGAGAAAAATGAATTATCTCAGGAAAAAAATACAATTTTTTACTATTCCATGAAAAAATATTACCTTATATAGTTGTAATCATATAATAAATCCCATGAGAGTTAAATCCGAATTAGTTAAAATTTTGTAAATATATTTCATCATTTTTTCGATCACATGGTTAGTGTCACAAAATTATATAAAAATATATATAATCTATCATGAAAATAAATACCATATATAAAAATATTTTTTTATAATAAAATTAAAACCCACTAATATGGCATAAAAATGTAAAATTTTCTAATATTAGATGAGATAAGGTTGTTATATCATTAACCAATAATTTTTTAGACACATTTTTATTTCATTTTGTTTCACCCTTAATTATTCTCTTTTAATTTTAAATATGTTAACAAGTTGTTCAATATTAAAATAGTGCAATATTTAATTATTTCATGTCAATTATACCATATATGAACAATATAAACATTTTAGAGTAATCCATAAATAGTTTATATTCTTGAAAATATTTTTTATTTTTTATATAATTTAATAAAACATTATTTTGACAAAATATCAACAACATCAATTTTGAAACTATTCATTTAATGGATTTTTAAATATATGAAGATAATATTTTATCCTCAAAGAAATATTTTATTATATATTTATTTGGAAATTTCAATTGTAAAATTAGGTGAATGTGTTAATTAATCAAAATTATTTTTATTTTAGCATTTTTAATAACATTTATTTGACATTTCCATGAGTAAAATAATTACTACATCAGTTTTGTATAATTATTTAATATAGTTTTTTGTTGGGTAAAAATTAAAAATAGAATAATTTGAAAAATATATATTTTATATATTTCATAAGAATACTTATAGTCGAATATATATCCGGGAAAATCCTACATTAAATCTGTTATATTTATTAGAACATGAATGTGACACATTAACATAACTTTAAATAAAATATTATAAGTGTCATAATCTTTTCTATATAGCTCAATATGGTCAATAACACAACCCTTTGAGGACTATGGTCGACATATACTCTACCAATATTGGTTTTAGTATTTTAATTATTATTATCAGTTTATTTAAAATTATTTTATTGATTTTTCAATAATTAAATAATGTATGAATCATCATTATATAAGAATTTAATGAAATTATTTAATCTCTAAAAATTCAAAGTAAATTTCCATAATATAGATAATTTCATTATCTTTTTGGAGACTATTTATCGCCCATGTTATCTCATATTTATCACTATATTAAAATTATTCTACTTATAATATATAAATGAGTGATATGTTCTCACTTTCTTTTACATTAATAATTGATATCATTTTGATGGGAAAGAGTCCATTAAATGAGTAAAATTAAAAAAATTTGTGTTAATGTACTAATTTTATTTATACAATCAGATTTTGTCAGGTTTTATGGTAATTGTATTGTCCTTATCATCATATTATTATTTACCCAAATTTTCCTAATTTAACTTTAACCGTGGTAAATAAAAATTACCAAAGTTACTATTTATAAAATGAAAAAAATAAAAAGATCATATTTACATAATTTTTATCTGCTGATTAAAAATACGAAATTTATTTTTCAAAATTATAAACGCATATGTTGTAGTAATTAATAGAAAATTAATCCAATTGTCAGAATGAAAAATGAGTTTTAAAAGTCAAAACATTGCAAAAGACTGAAATATTTTCGCATCAAAATTTAATGTAAAATTAATTGAAAGACCATGAATTTGAATTATAAAAATATATTTTATTTATACATGAAAACCATTGAATTATATAATTTATCCATATAAATTATTTCGATGAAATTTTTTTTCTAATAAAATGTATTGTATTTTTATTATTCATCGAAACATGAATGTTATCAAAAAAATATAAACAATTCCTATAATGTAATTTTTTATATCCCGCATCCAAATAAAATGTTTTTGTTATTGAATATAATATTTTAAATTTTCAAAAACTATATTTAAAATTAGAGCACCATCAAAAGGCGCCAAAACAAATTTTTCTGGAAAATAGTTATTTTATCCAAACAATATGGAATTTGTTCATATATGACACTTAGAAAACATATAAGAGGAATTTTAATCATTATATTGAATAAATAACAAATATATTTCATTAATAAAATCCATAAAGAGTGATTTTAGTATCTTATAAACTTGATTAAACTCAGTCATGTGTGAAATTAATTCTATCAAATGAACTTGAAATTATGTGTAACACTAGCGAAGCATAGTGTTGTGTATACTGCAAGATAAGTCGATACTAGATATAGATATATATTCTCTTATTGTGAAATATAAGACAAGACATAAAAGAAAATAATATATATATATATACATATCATAAAAATATTAGGGGGTTACAGTGTCCCTGTGTGGGATGCCCTGGGGACCCGGTTCAACATAAATTCAGTTGGTGTCTATAGGGTGGCATTCACAACATGCAGAGGATGTTGAGTCACATGAAATTAGTGTTGATTGTTTTTAGAATGATCCCTAGGGTGGGAACTTTTTTTCTTTAGGGATGAATTCATTGATGATTAATTCATTGGCCTCCCAAAGGTAAGGGAGGAACTCATTGTCTCATTCCTAGGATATGACCCCTAAACAATTGGAGATGGATAGATGATCTGCCTTATTCTTGGAATCCGTCCATTTCTAGGTGGATTGATAATGGTGATTCATGGACAAGAGGGCCTTTCGACATGCTTCTAGGGTAGAGAGAGTACAATTTAGTTGCTACTCCATAATCAGTTCATTTAAGACCCAACATTATATATGTTGGGTGGGTGATGGATTCCTCTACTTCATTGAGTACTAGTCCACATATTCCATTTCTGATGCATGTTTCTTGGGACACTATCAAGATTCCATTGGATTAATGGAATCTATAAAGAGTTCAAGCATTTTTTGTGACATGTAAATACAAAAATACTCATCAAATTAGCATCTCATGATCAAATGCTTAATTCGTTGGTATATATTGGTATTATTTTATTATGTATTTGAATGGGGACTAAAGTAGGGAAACACCTCCACCATGGTTAGGGAGTGATGTTGGGTTACATTTTGTTATTTCCTTCCATGTTGTTTTCATTTTCATGAATGAAATGGTATGACTGGGATTAGACAATTTATAGTTTTCATCTCATGAAGTATGTTCTGTAGTTATGTCTTTTATGTCAGGTTCACTATTTTGTTTCCATCAATGAATCTTTTCCATAATGAATATTTGGAATCATCTCTATGTATCTATGGTTCTCTATCAATGGTGGGACCAATATGAATTTGAGTATCTCCATGAACGTTATCATTTTATGGACATATCAAGGGTTCTTTGTGTATTTATTGGGACGATTAATGTTTTAATCCTTGTGGTGGGGTTCTTTGTAGTTTACCATTATCTAGGGGAATATGTTATTTGGATGTTGGGATAGAACCCATGAGACGGTCTTCCTAGATATCCTCATGACAAAAATACAAACCCAAGTAGTTTGGTGCCACCTAATAGGGAACATCCCCATTTAGGGTTGTGTGATAGGGATCCAAGTATGCAGTTTAACATCATGAGGTAAGGACACCAGGTGAGATGAGTCTGGTCAAAGGTGGGGTGGGACATAGTCCAAGGTTGGCCAAGGTACCCAAAGGAGATGTGGTCTATTGAGTGGATATGACCCCATTGGGAATGTGTCTTGGGGAATATTAGGGTGGATTTGGGTGATGGGTTTGGGCCTCAAGGAGGATTACTACATATGAGTGTTAGTTTTGAATCAAAGACGACATAGTTCAGTAGGTTGGGGCATATGCATGGGATATTACCATTTAAGGGTGGTATGACTGGAGATTACACCATATAAGAGGCTAGTCAGGTGCTGCTTCATTGGGAATATATCCTTTTGAAGGATGAATAATGGTTTTGGGACTTATATATTAATGGATTCCTATTTGAGGTTTGAATTTGGGAATTAAATCTATGGAGAAGGCTTGATTGAGGTTTGGGATCATGTGGATGTTAGGGACTCCATTTACCTCAAATCCCATGTAATTCAGGATCGGTGTGAGATACAAGAGGATGCAGTGGATCTGAATATTGCATGACACACTGTACCCACATGTGGATGATGACAAAGACCAAAGTGAGAGGGTGGGGGGGTATTGAGTGTGACTGTATCTTAATTTTTTTTTTCATATCATGGATAGTCACATTTGATGATCTATCCAGATATGTACTGGGTGGAAGTGAAGAGGTGAAAATGTTACAAATCCTACAAGAATTTCAAGGGGATTACCTCAGGATGAGTTCACTAAAATTAGTTCTAGGATGGGGAGGAATATTCAATAGTATCCATAAGAGAAGGGATAATCCATTGGTTCCACTTAATCTCTAGAACAAGTAGGATCATGTGAGAACTGCAAGGCCATAACACACATTACCATGGGAATATAAAACTAAGGTTATTCTAGGGATACTCCTTATCATGGATATTACACAGGTGACTCCTCTTACCATGGGTATGTAAACCTGAGAGGAAATGCTGTTGTGCTCGATTTTTATCTCATACATGTTATGAAACATTGGAAGGGGAATTGGCTAGATACCATTGAATTAGTTTGCGGAGGTTCTAATATTGGGGCCAATGATGTGATAAAAGAGAGAAATTGGAGTAGGTAACTAGAACACCCTTGGATTCCCTATCCACATACTAGGTTCTTATACGAGATTGGGTTCCCGCCGTATAGTATGTTACTATACTGGTGGGGGGACCGTCTGTGTAGAATTGTTCTATACGTAGGGGGTTCAGATCGGGCAGCATGTGTCTATGCTGGACTAGGTTTCTCCTGCATAGAATATCGCTCTATATTGGTAGAGTGGCACCCATGTAGTGTTTTTCTATGTGGGACATAGTTCTTCCCACATATCAGTTTTCTTTGTGGTATATTTTTCCACAAAGGGGTCATCCACATTATGACTCATTGAATTGTGTTCACATGGATATTCGGAGCCTACATATGGTGGGAGAGTTATTATTTCCACCTTATTATTTTGAGATGGATTTTACATACTAATAATCAATAGAAGGGATTTGATTCCTTTTGTTCCCTATTGATATTCTCTTTTGGATCTCCTTTTTTTGGTCTCCTCATGGGTCCCCATTAGAATTTTTTTATATAGGATTGGAGGGTCCGGATAAAGACATGGATGTTCATCCATGGTGGGATGCATAACATTATTTAATGGAGCCTAAGGAGGGTTCCCGGGCATGCTAAGGGCATAGTCACTAGGGGCCATCCATTATGGGTGCTAGTGATTCCACCTGATCTCACAAAATATTTTGTTAATGGGGATGATAGTTTATGGGGAATAAATCACTAGTTTTCCCTAAAAACATCTTTTGTTCATCTATGGGACCCTATGTTACCACTTCATTATTATAACTATTTATTTCATGGGCATGATCATCATCGGTGTCATAAATTAAAACCTCTCTCTGCAAATGACTTCAATTTTTTGTAGGTGAAGGTGGATACACCTCATCTTGTGAACATTTTAGTTCATAGGTGCTATTTAATGTATATGAATACCATATAGAGAAGTGGTCTGTGAAACATCATGGATTCCTGAAATTGAACCATCCTTCACTATTTCTTCTCTTTGAACGTTTCCCTTCAACTCTTCTTCCAGTTTGTTTTTCTCCTTTTCCAAATAGATGGAATTTCTTACAAATTTTTTAGGACCCAACATATACATTGAAAAATATAAACAGGTATCCAACAATAATAAATATAAAAAAAATTATTAGTAAAAATAAACTAAATATATTTTAACCGAAACAAAACAAATATCAAAAATTAAGTGGATGGAAAAAAAATAAAAGATCTTTTTTAGAAAAAAAAATAGAACCTATATAAACATAAACTTGTATAAACTGATTGAAATTATCTATAAAAATATGAAAAGTGATGAATTACATGAAACAACAAGAAAATTAAATGCACACCATTAGAACCTATATATATAATAGATAAAAATAAATTCATGCCACTCTAATTAATATATTTTATTGATTGTCTTAATGAATCGAACAAAATTATAGCATAAAAAATGGAAGGTAAGTACAGAAACATAAACTAATCCATCATCACCCAATTATATATGAAACATATAATATTCAATAAAACATGGAAATTTACAAGAAATCAGTTTAGTTAAGCTATAACATCATCCTAATTGATTTAAAATTAAAACATTATTGTAACCACCTCTTGGCGAGAGACGATCATCTCCATGTCCACTCCCTACTTTTGGACTCTACAATGCAATTTATTTGAAATTTCTGAACACACACACACTCACATATATATATATATATATATTGCGTAATGAAATATAGTATTCAAAATTATTATGAAAATTTAATATTTACCCACTAACTCTATCCAACAATCGAGGAATATCATTAGGGAAATTTACTATTATCTTTTAATATCATTCAACCAATTCATTGTTTAGAGTTATGGACTTAACATAATGAATTTTTATATGACTCCCCTATTCCTAGATAATAGGTATAGAATCTATTATCGAGTGACTGATTCCACTAAAAATCATTTTCTACACTATTTCAATCATCAAAATAAGTAAAAATATTTATAGAACATATCTTTTTAAACAGGTAAAAAAATTAAATTTTTTAATTAAATACTTAATACACGTTAGGAAATTTAAATTAAATAATATATTCTCGATACTAAAAATTATAAATATAATAAATCATTAATTGAAAATTTAATGGATGAATACACATAAAATAATTTTCAACTTCAATGATCATATCATTATCATGATCTATCCTTTATTATTCTACACTGTATTCCCTTGAAAGGTCAATACTCTCAATATCGCGATAGAAAAAAAATTGTTGTCTTTCTTTTGATGGGATTAAATGTCATAGGTTAATTATTCCACTTCATCACCCATATCAAATAAGTCTATTTGTTTCATGTTAATAACTACGCTCCACTATTAATCTATAATAACTTCAATGTAATATACCATTTTATCATATGATGTAAATATATGAAAATCATGTCATTCATGGTAACCAATATACATTAAGCGATATTTGTTAAAAAAATATTTTTTAGAAGCTAATTTATGAACACTATTGTTATTTGACAAACTTACATTTGAATAAAATAACAAAAAATTATTGTAGTAGTTTAATTCAAAAAATTCCTTCCAGTTTACATAATATTTACTTTAAATAATTTTAAATATACCACTATTATATATTTTAAAACCATTTTCCCAAAAAAATATATGAAATTTGAAACCATTCACATTATAAGTGTTGAATTTCCTATCGTTCTTTATAGGAACTCAATCTTGAAACTTCAAATAATCTAGAACATCAACTCAAATATAAATATTCCTGATATATAAGAATTAATATAAATTATTTTAGCTACATAATATCTATGTCAATGTATTATCTATATGTGTTAGTATATATAAACATACATGAAGAGAAAACCATTATACATTTTATTTATTATCAAATTTTTCAATATTTTTCTCATTCCATGTTCGAATTCATAGAAATATTTCCCTTTGGTTCCTCAATTCTTATATGATTGGATTTTTAATTTTATTTTTTACTGTCAAATATATTTATACATGTAATAATTCCACCTATTTCATTGTAATATTTGAGGACATTAAAACCAGTCGACCGAAAATATGGAAGATTGTGGATTTCATATATGGCTGAGATTGAGTCTGCATATCAACAACATTACCAACTCGATTAAATCATGACACAATATTATCCAATTAACAATAATTAAATATAATACATTCCTATAAAAGGTAATTTTCATAAGGAGAGCATTATGGATGAGATTTATATTTCATATATGATTTCAAATTACCATGTTATTTGTAAAAAATTAAATCAATCACAGTTAAATATGTATACAATGAATTTGTGAGAATTTTAAACTTAAGAATAAAAACATAAAAACAAAATAATTTCTAATCGGATACATCAGTAGATAATGTATGAGGCCTAATAATTTAAGTTCCTTAAACAAATCAATAGTTTGAGGCATCAAGATAATAAGAAATAACAAAGAAAGAATAGATACATATGAAAATGTATTAGTAATGTTCTTTCCAAATGTGTTTAAATATTAATGGGTTATAGATTTTTATAAAAAAATTCATTAAATCAAGTGAAATAAATTATTAAAACATTATATAACATTTCATGAAACATTTCCCACAATTCAAAATGTAGTAACTACACATAAAATATATGAATCATGAATTTTAATTATTTTTAACCTGTGATATATTAATTTCAACACATCCTTAAAAGGTTATGTGAGTGCCCGTTAATAACTTTCACATCTTTTAAATTTTGAAGAAATGTATCATTGTGTTTATTTTCCATTGAAAAGAATATTGCAGTATAATTTCCATTATCATGTGATCGTCTATTGTTTTTTATATCTATTTCTTTCATGTACTTGTGTGAAACTAAATGGTTTATCAATTTATCATTTTTATTATGTAATGTGAAAATATTAATTTTTCAAAAATTCTACCAAATATGAATGAAATCAAGATTATGATAGAGAATATTAAATTTTGAATATGAATGTTTCATAAATATATTTTTTAATCCTTTGTTTTGTTCCAAATTTAAATGATGTTTGACTATTAACTAATTTCCCATTTTCTTTCAAATGATGAAATTTTTAAAAATTTCTATCACATTTACTAGTTGTGACTATATTTTATATTCCAGGAGTAACATTAGTGGTTTTCTATGATCAGTGAATCACTTTAATTTTGAATTATTTAACTAAAATCTATGATATGCATTGATAATTCCACAATTACACAAGAAATACTATTTTTATTCTAATTTAGTAATTCTAGCACAAAATCAATGTTACAAACTAGATAATACAAACCATTGTAATTATTTTAACAAGATAAGATCCCAATTTTGATGATACCAGTGGTGGTCCATATTTTTACATCATTTATTTTGAACATTTTCATAGTAGATGAATTAAATGTTTCATTACTGATGTTCCATAACTCATGTAAGTTTGGAATTAGAGGATGAAGGTATAAAACAATTTTACATCCATGAATATGTTTTATAATAATAATCATTGAAATGATGCATGATTTTTTATGTATAATCTTTTTTAAAGGTAGATAATAAGGGATTAAGATAACTTTACCAATGCTATAAAAGGTACTCAAAGTCCCAAATGGTTTTAATCCATCAATATCCAATTCAAATCACACATTCCTAGGATAAAATGAGAAATATGGATGTAATAAGTCAAATGTTTTAAATGATTTTTAATATATTGGGTATTGAATTAACCAATCATATTTGTTTTACATATCATTCCAATTCATGTTCTGAAAAGTTTTAGATTACTTGAATAATATTTTCAATTGGGGTTAAATGGGATGTAATGAGAAATACACATAAGACTATTCTTATTCTAATTCATCACAATTTAATTTCTATATATAATTAAAACATTATTGATTTACTTTCATTTAGAAGGTAGACATTTTCCCCCATATTTTCATAAATTATATCCCAAATATAGAATAAAATCATTCAAACAAGAATAAATTTTTTAAATTTTTCTTCCCATGATGTTTAAGTAATTTCTTCATGTAATAAAAAGACTCATGGATATTATCTTTAGGAAATTCGTTATAAAACAATTACAATATCATCAAAATTGTATTATTTTTTATTCCACATAGAAACTCAATATTGAAAACTTTAATTGAATATAATTAGTCAAATACTTGGGATATTATCTATAGATATCTTGATTTCTGTCAGCAACTAATTAAAAAATAATAATTTTGATTCTCAATAAATATTTATCTTTAATTAGCCTCTATAAAATCTTAAATATGACCCACTGATATGTTAAAAACTTTCTATATTTATCCCAATGATAAAAAAACATCATTTTCAAGTTAACATCTACTGTAAAATCCATTGGTTTTATAGATATATTTTGATGTTGATGATGTTTCCTTAAAATATTAAAATATATTTTACTTTGTTTTTAATTTCATTTTAATATTTTTGGTAAGTAATATTTTTATTCACCTTATTAACATCATTATTTTCTTAAAATTCCATTCTACATGCCAAATAAAATGCACATATTGACCGATGAATTGCATTATTATCAAGTGTTCATAAACTTGATGCCTATTATAACATGTTTTGAATAGACATTTACGAAATGAAAATTTTATTCACCCTTCCATGAATTTTTTAAAATTAAAAAATCTAAAATATCCTCTAAACCCATATCACATAAAGATTCATTACATGGTATTTGATTTAGCGTTTATGAACATGTCACCAACTTCCAATACTTTTAGAAACAAAATATAGTAATATAATTAGGTAAAACTAAAATAAAATTAATAACCCATTGTATGTTAGAAACAAAGAGATTTAATCCTAAATATTTTAGGAAGGATTTTCTGTAAAGGAGTTGATATTCAAAATTATTCATCCATGTCTGTTTACATTATAACAACATTATTTACTACCAATTCATAGTAACTAATCATAAACAGAATCACCCTCAATCCCTAACATTGGTTCAAAAAAATCAGTCAAATATGAGAAGAAGAGTAATAAAAGAATACAGGGAGATATTACCTTGGATCCTTTAAACAAGGCCCGAATAGATCAAAATTAGGGTTATAAGGGAAAGGGGATTGTGCATCTTAGGGAGAGTGGGTGGGATCAAGGAGGGAAAACGGGGATTGGGGAGGGATAATGGGATGATAGGTCTTATGTAAGGTGTGGAGGGATTGATGAGGGAGATGTAGAGAAAGATGTTTCTTTCTTAAATTATAGATATTTATTGGTGTGCTTTTAAAAACACCAAAAAAATACACATGATTTTTTTAGAGATATTCTATGAAAGAACCATTATAAAACCTCTATTAAATATAATAATTGTTGTAGTGTGGAATACTTTTGGGAAAATCATTTTTTGTACATTACACTTTCCCAATTGAAGGGAACCAATGTAAACTATCACAATGAGCACAATATTAATTAATATAATTTATAACCCTATGGGGGCAATATATCTCCAACAAAACATTTATGATAAAGTCCAAAATTATCGATGATTGAGACATCATGTAATTTTTTAAGTCTCCATCATGCACTATGACACTTATATTCCATTATATGGAATTTAAAAAAAGAATTAATTTTTAATTCATGTTCACTCATATTAATGTATGGATACCACATATCAAATTCACATAAATCAAAACAAAAACCTTATATTGGTATTTTATGACCACCAGCCCCACACACAAAGTTATTTCTTTTTTATAAAATTTAATCCACCATTTCTGAAGGCCATCCAAGATTGAATGGATATATTCCAAAAACATGAGTAACTAACTCCAATAAAAACCCACTATAACAAATTATAAAGTATTTATATTTAATTAAACCGTTTAACTAATATAAATTACACAATTTATACTTATGGAATAATTATATAATGAGTCACTAAGTGAGTCTTCATGATTAATCCTTGGGAAATGGGTGCACACCACATATTGTACATAATCATATCACTAATACACACTATATGAAAGTGACTATATACCCATAGTTTTAAACCATGGGTATATCCCCTAAAACTATTGGTATTTACTATACCCATGGTTATAGGATTTATGGGTGATAGAGGCGTCAGTATAGCCCTAAACCCATATTTTCCAGACCAGACATGGGTATAGGTCCTGTAGATCTAATAATACCCATGGTTTAAAAAAATACTGGGTGTAGCTTTACCTATAAAATAAACTATACCCATGGTTTTTAGAATCATGGGTATAGGTTAGAGCTTGCATTTGGAAGCTGAAGCATTTACACCTCTTTCACCACCACTTAAACTTATGAATCAAATAAAACACAAAATATACATTCAGTGAAGTAAAAATATGGTATATTTATAATTAATCCAACTTATAATAATAATTTAAAAACTATATATAATAAAAAAACTATCATATACATCTATACAAGAAATCAATTCATGTTATTAAAAAATAACACAAGTCTCATTCCAGCTAAGTTGAAAATAGAGGAGATCAATATCTGCCCCATCGCCAGTATCATATTACACATCACCATCATTAATATCATCACCATCACCATAAAAAACATCCTCATTATAAGAAACATCTTCTAGAGTAGCCACAACATCAATATCATCATCAACATTATCATCACCAACACCATTATCTCCACGGCATAGAGGACCATCATTGGAATCACTTGGATAATAATTTAAAGAGTGAATTAATTCCATATATGAATCAATAGTAGAATAACCCTCTAATGCAAGTGATTTAATTAACACTGAAATAGATTTTAGGATGTTTCCATTGACCATATTACTTCATTCACGCTCTTATTAACTTATTTAACTCTCCAATAAAACAATGTTTTCAATCAAATGCTTTTTCTTGAGCACTTTTACACTCGGTGGTCTAAGAGGTTTGAGAGAAGATCGATGAGTACCAATACCTATATGAGATGAACTTTTTCTTGGGTCATCATCAGTCTCTCTACGAGTTCTTCTCACCAAATAACTGACACAAATGATCTATTGGACAATGTATTCATCTTTATTAGCATCAAGCGACTCCAAGGAATACTATTGAATATATAAAAAATATATTAAATTATTAATTTCATATAAATAGTTAAAATATTAATAAAAACACTTATAATATTTTCTTGTGTTTCTGCATTTACTATACTTCCATCATTTTTCTTCCTATGAGCCAAAAATAATTTTTCTCAAAGAACATGAACTTCAATTCCCAATATCTCTTACTTCTAATTACATTTATTAGTTTACAAATATTCATAGTATAAAAATTTTATAATATTGAATAATAAAAAACTACAATAACATAATAATTAATGAAAAATTAATAAATTTAATATTGTGATAATAAATGATGAAAAATCATAAATAAAAGCTGATGATAAATAATATATAATTTTAGATACTCATTATGAAAGTTCCGTAAATATCAAATATAATTCAGTGATGAAATGGCAATAAAATTCAAGTTAACTCTACCAAAATTTAGTGTGAATGAATGTTACCAAAATTGAAAAATAAGCAAGAGGATTTCTAAATCACAGGTGGAAAGAAACATTCTTAGAAGAGCAATTAACATTTTTATGGTATATCATAATTATTTAATAGAATAGTATGAAAAAATACATAGATTTTCAATATGAAAAAGTAATAATTAATCAACAAATAAGATATGAAAATATACATATATAAATAAATAATAATATATATGTAAATATTATTTCTATTAGTATTAAAGTACCTGAAACTTCTCATGATAAGGAATTATACTGCACCCCAATGTGTGGAGATGCATCATTGAATCTTTTTTCTTTTTCTTTTTTCCGAAAAATACTCCAAAAAATCAATATATGTAATAATAATTAAATTATATATATAAAAAATTAAATATTTAAAATACCATAAACTCATTAGTCTTCAAATATGTTATCATTTTTTGATATTGGGTTTTTGGATAGTAAGGGAATATGGGTACATCCCCTATATCATAACCAATAATACTCCTCCAACAAACATATTACACATTCTTGTATGATCTCCATAACTCTCCATGATCCATAAACAATGATACATTAGAAGCTTCACTACCTTGAAATTTAAATGGACTCTACAATGAACATGTTAATTAATAAAAATACAACCATAATATAGATATAAATTTATAAAAATTTCATAGACATAAATGCACCCTTGATTTGTCCTTGATTTCATTTCCCAGATTTATCCATGGGATTGGTTCACCAGAATGAAATCATGGTACATGGATAAAGTGCCCATTAAACTTCTACACTACATGAAATTTTTACCTATAATATCATTTTATGGATTTTAATCCACCATTATTTGTGTTTCATGATTCTAGGATTGCCGCATGTGGGTGTTCTAACTTCGCCTACTTGGTTATCCCACTGAATAAGATAAAAAGGAGGAAAAAAGAATAATTAAGTCCCAGAAAAATTGGATAAAAATGAAGTGATAAAATTTCAGATAGTTATAAAAGAAAACTAAATTCTGGCTGGTCCATCAGCTCTGAAGGATCCATGGAATTGTTTAGATCAACAACCATTGAATTATGCGTCCATTCCAATGCATTATTTGGGTGATATTCATGCACTGGAGAGGGATTTGAAGGAATATAATCATCAAATCCTAGTTGGATAGTAGGAAATAATAGTGTCATAGACATCACAAGATGTGGGTAGAATGGTTGTGGATACATCAACACATATTGAAATGGTATAAGTGGAACCATCCTTGTAGGGAGTGTAGAAGTGGTATGGTAAGGAGAGGATAAATGATATGTTGATCGTGGAATGGGTAGGAACATCCATGTAGTTGATGTAAACATGCTATGTGAAAATGTGTCTATGTGAGATGATGATTGTGGCATGGGTTGAAATATCCCTATAGGCAGTGTAGGCATGGATTGTGAAGAAAAGGATAAATGAATTTATGGTGGAGGAATGCGTAGGAACATCCATATAAGTTCAAGAAAAGTCAGGAAATATGTTGTAGATGGAGTTTTCACTGGAGGGTCTGGGTGGGAACATATAAGATGGGTGCTCTATATTTTTCTAGGATAATCTCTACTCAGAACCATGCAGTTAGGATAAGGAGTAGTCAAATATTGTGTAATTAAATTTCATTAATTATTTTGATAAATAATTTGAAAATGTAATTATATATAATACAGAATAAAATTATTAATGTTATTATACTCACTAAAGGTACTAGAGAATCCAACCCACGCTCACACCTCTGTTTATCAACATCAAATAATCCCTACCTTTAAACTTATTTCATAATACACTTATGAATGAAATGTAATTTTTTTAAATAGTTTTTAAAAATCATTCATACAACTTAGAAGTCAAACAATTCATACAAAATGTGACACCATGTATCAATAACCATAATTTAAAACCATATAATACATTTTTTAAAAACCCACTTCAATCCTAGTTTTCATTTGAGTCATAAAATGAAATATTTTTATAAACACCAATTGGGGTGTTAATTTCTTACCCAACATCATGGAAAATATGTATTTGGATCACTTCCTTAGTGACACTATAATCATGTCTTAGATGATCTTTTACATAAAACACTTTATTTTCTTTTGATGCCAAAATATGTAATGACCCAAAGTTTCATTAATGGAAATCCCTCTTGATCTAATTAAATATCCCTTTATGTTTATATAAAATGTCAACTTCTTTGGTTTTATGTTAATAATTTTGACTGTTGCTAATATAGCCATTGAACAGTGACACATGATTAGTATAAATATAGGGCATTATTAAATCCAAATTTACTCAAACAAAGGAATAGATGGCCTCATCAAGTAGAATTTCCCCATACGAATCCCATTTGACAGAGCTCGAAAAAGAGGTGTCATCCTTGGGCTTCGCTCTTGACCAAGCCCAAGCTGAGCTTCATCATGTCAAGCTCAAACAGGACTGTCTATGGGAGAAGTGTAAGTTGATAGAAATTAGTAATCGAGCGATATTATCCGAGCCACCCCAAAAGTCCTTCACCATCGCACACCTTACCCTTAGGTCTTATGTGGTTGTTTTAAGGGGTTATGTAACAAATAAATAGTACTATGTTCGTGTATATTATTTTTTGTATATAATAATGAATATACTTTTTTTCATTATTGATACATTGTAAATAGTTTTTAAAGTACAAATAATGTTTTTAGTTATTATTTAATTAAAAATTATATTTTAATAAATTAAGGTATTTTTGAATTAAATAATTTTTTAATAAAATATTATTATTGTTATTAAATTAATTTTTAAAATGATCTTCTAATTTTTTGAATGCAATTGTAATTTTTATTAAGGTTCGAAAGCCATTTCTATCAAAACCCGTGAATTTTCGATAAATGTCGGTTCTTATCTTAAAAGTGAAAATTAACATATTTAGAAAATTATTTAGATAAAATAAATGTTATTTCTGGAATCAGGAGGTCGAAATTATCCAATGGTTCATTTTTCATAATTTTCTGAGACAGTAAAATTTTTGGGTAAAAATTAAATACCGTTTAAATATATAATGTGTTTTATGACAATATAATGACCCAATAGTGATGTAATAAAATACTATAATCTTTTTTTTCCAATATATGTTTTACCATTAAAATAATGTTATTTTGGGTTTTTTTGACTTAATTTTCAATGCATTAATGGACCCCTCAAGACTTATTAAACACCTTGTCTTTTTAAATTAATTTCCTTGGGAGTATGACTCACCTCTACATAAGAAACCCTATTATTTTAAGAATTTTGGAATTTGTCCTTATAAAATATTTTTTTCATCTTCCCTTTTCCAGAAACCATGCGCAAAAACCATGGGATGGTTTGTGGTTTGGATTAATTTAATGTAAGGGGACCGAAACCTAAATAATAAAGAATTCCCTCACCTTTCCTATATAAACCCACCCAAGCTCTAATTTCCTCCTCACTCAAAGCCTTTGGAGTTCATCCAACCTCTTCCCTACTCTCTCTATAATCCTCCCAATTTTCCCCAAGCTCCCAAGATTCCTCTCACAAGCCTCTCTCTAGCCTTTAGAATCACACTTCCAAGTAAGGGTTTTTTTCTTCCTCTCTCTTTTTTTGTCCAATTTTATTTAAGTTGTTTTTCCCTTTTAATTTCAATTATGAATGTTGGGGTATGGTTTCTCACCTCCCTCACACTGCGATATTTATGTTTTAATGATGGGATACCCCTTTCTCTCTCATTAGATGCATCCCATGTACACCTGTTACTATGCCGAAATTCCGAAAGGAACTTCTCTCTCCTCATTTACATTCAAAAAATGCTTTTGTATCATGAATATAAATTCCATTACAATTGTTGGGACATGTATCTATATGATCTACTTACTTTCCATTACATTTAAATATGATGACGAACCCATTTCTCTCCCATCAACCATTTTTATGAATTCTTATGTCACAACGTTACGCTACCAAAATCGCACCGATTTTCTGAGCCAATGTCATTGTGTAGTGAATACCATGCCCATTTCTCCATCAAGGGTATTCAACATTATGCACATTTACTCATTTATTATAAAGTTTCATTTATTAATTCCACATTCCTTTATACTGGAAAAAATGATTTTGTTTTATGAATCTATGTTTTATGATCCATGTGGCACACTTACGCATGAAATGAAATGTTTAAGAAGGGTGTGCCCTTATAGCGCTCCAATGCATTGGGTAAAGTATAGTATCATGATACATCATGTGAAATGAGTGTTGACTCATGCTAATTCAAGTGCAACAATGGTTTACTCTTTCTTTATGTGCAATGAGGATTTACTCATACTCTATGTGCAATGAGCCTTGGCTCATACTAATTCCATGTTAACTATTGTTGCCACATTTCCTTGTTATGATTATCATAATTTATCATGTCTTTATGTTCATGTTTCTCTTATGCTCTATTTATATGCCTATTTACTAACATGTATTGTACCTCTCATGTTATTCCATGTGTACTCCCTTACTGGGCTTTATAGATCACCCTTTTTCTTATGCATGTCCTCAAGTTATCCCATGCAATGCTAAGTACGAGGGAATGTAGTGGTCATGTAAAAGAAGTTTTAAATAAAGAAGTTGTATTTCATGTTTTATGTTTTTATGTAATGATCCTAAGACCCAAAGACATTGAACCTCTCGATCTTTTTTTTTTGTATCAAGTGAAGTTTTATGTAATAAATCATGTCTATGTTTGTAATAAAAGCAGGGTTGTCATAATTGGTATTAGAGGTAGGTTTTGTTATTTTTGGGATTAGGATTAGAAAACCATAGTAAATCCTTAGAGACAAGAATAAGTACAATAAAAAATCCCTATGTTTTGGTTAGTATTGAGTAAGTGGGTTATCAAGAAAATACATCCCTGTCTGGATACAACCAGGTAGAGGCGGCTCTGGAACAGATGTATCCTAGGGGTAAAACCTGAAAACACGGCTTTGAGCTAGACTCGAATGGGAACTGGTGCATGACAACGGGCCTTTCTATACTCTTGGTTATGACACTCCCGGGGGATATATTTTGATAAATTCACAAGTATAGTATGAACCCTTATTAAGGGAATTAAAAAAAATTCCCCTAAGAATATATGTTATAAAGTAGATCATGAAAAGCCTAGATTGAAGCCTATAGACTCATGAGTTAAGGAAATAAAAGTTTATTTATAAGTCATCAACTTTTTTCTTTGTATTACATTTTATGTGTTACCCATAACTTTCCTTTTATTCCAGCCAATGGCCGGTAATAGGTGGACTCGAGCTAACAACCGTTGTGAAGATTAGTGTGATGACTATACTAATGAGATGCCCAATCCAATGGGAGAAGGAATAGCGAACCTTGTCATGCTTCTCTCTCCGTTAACTCAGGGTTTGAATAGAAACACGGGTTAAGAGGAATGTTTAACCCCCCTAATAAATAACAAGTCGCTATCAAGAGCTTCATGAGACAAAGGCCTCCAAATTTTAGTGGATCATCTGATCCCACAATTGCTGAACAATGGATCAACTACATTGAAAATATCTTGCCCATCCTTCAATGTTCTGAAAAAGAGAAGGTTCTCCTGGAGGCTTATCATATGGAGGGTGAAGCTGATCAATGGTGGACGTTGATCAAAAATACTAATCCTGAGGAGGCGATCGTGGTGTTGGAATGGAAGGATTTCTGGAATATGTTTTTCGATAAAAAATTTTCGTGCACCTTCCGGCTTAAGATGGAAAGGGACTTCCTTTACCTAAATAAAAAAGACAAAGAATCTGTTGGAACGTACGGGGAAAAATTCACAAGGCTAACACGATACGCTTCTAGCTTTGTCATTACACCAGAATGCAAAGTTGACCGCTTCTTTGGTGGCTTGAAGCCTAGCCTACGGAAAGAATTAGCAATCCTTGACTTCGACAGCTATAAGGAAATTGTCCGATGTGCCCTCAAGGTCGAAATGGAGATTGGATAATTACATGGGTATGATGGGGATAAGAAGAATAAGGTGGAATTCAATGCTGGTGGCCGGATGGATAAATCCAACAGTTCTAAGAAGATCCAGCACCCCACTTCCCAAAAGTGCAGAAAGAAGTACTCTAGAAATTTCCTTAAGGGGACGAGGAAATGCTTCAGGTGTGGAAGAGAAGGGAACCTAGCTATTAACTGACGGCAAGAAAGACTCGCGGCTACAAAAGTGGAGATGAATGCTCCATTAAAACCTCAACGCGTTGTTAAATGCTACAAATTCCAAGAACCGGGTCATTTTTCAAATCAGTGCCCTAATCCAAGGGTTTTCGGAGGCAACCAACAACCTCCAAGGCAGCAATGAAGATCTTTTTCCATCAATTCTGCCGAAGTGAACCCCGAAAACGAAGTGGTGACAGGTACACTAGTTATTCATTCAAGAATAGCGAACGTACTTTTTGATTTAGGTTGTAAGCATTCTTTTATGTCTCAAATGTTTAGTAGAACAATCCCAACACCACCACAAATCATGGAAGTGAAGATTTCAGTGAGTACAGAAAATGGGGAAATCATTACATCCCATGAATATAAGTCCTCTTCTGTTATAATCTATGGATTTAATTTCTCGGAGAACCTCATCATACTCCCTCTTGTGGAATTTGATGAAATACATGGCATGGATTGGCTTTCCTTTTATAGAGCCAACATAAATTGTCGGGAGAGGGAAATCACACTCCATATGGAGAATCGACCCCCGGTTATTTACAAGTGTAAGGAGGAAGATGAATATCCTTTAGCTCCATCATCTCAAGCATGGATATTACTGCCTTATGAGCACATGTATCTGGCTCAGATGATTGAGTCAAAGGAAGAAACCGTCCTTGAAGAAATCCCTATTGTGAGGGAATTCACTGAAGTGTTTCCCAAGGAACTGCCTGGTCTTCCTCCTAGAAGATATGATGAATTCTCAATTAAACCTATACCTGGGGCTTTACCAATATCCAAGACTCCATATAGAATGGATGTTTTAGATCTTGAAGAGCTGAAGAAACAACTACAGGAGATTTTGGATAAAGGGTTCATATGCCCAAGTGCTTCACCATGGGGTGCACCAGTCATCTTCGTCAAGAAGAATGATGGGTCAATGCAGATTTGAATCGATTATCGTGAACTTAAAAAAATCACGATAAAGAACAAGTATCATCTCCCAAGAATTGATGACTTGTTCAATCTGCTACGTGGAGCACAATACTTCTCCCTGGTGGACTTGCAGTCAGGATATTATCAAGTAACGGTGAAGAAGGAAGATATCCCCAAGACTGCTTTTCGCACAAGATACAAGCACTCTGAATTCATAGTAATTCCTTTCAGACTAACTAATGCTCCATCAATATTCATGGACTTAATGAATATAGTCTTTATAGATTACCTAGACAAATTTTTGGTAGTCTTTATAGATGATATTCTAATATACTCCAAAACCAAGGAGGATCATGAGGAGCATTTAAGAACTATACTGGAGACGTTGCACAAGGAGAATCTCTATGAAAAGTATATCAAGTGTGAGTTCTGGTTGAAGGAAGTCTCATTCTTGGGCCATATCATCACAAGTAATGGGATATTTTTGGATCCCTAAAAAACAGATGCAATTGAGGGATGGCAGATTCCAACATCGATAACAGATATCCATACCTTCTTGGGGTTAGCTTGATATTATCGATGATTTGTGAGAAATTTCTCAAGATTGTACAACCCTATTACCAAGCTAAATCAAAAGGGAGTAAAGTTTTCTTGGAGTGATGAATGCGAAGAAAGATTCAAGGAGTTGAAAAGGAGGCTTATCATTGTGCCCATGCTCACTTTACCCACAAGTGGGGAACATTTTGTTGTTTTCAGTGCTGCTTCAAAGAAGGGCTTAGGTTGTGTGCTAATGAAAAATGATAAAGTTATATCCTATGCCTCAAGGAAGTTGAAAATCCATGAGATAAACTCTCTAACGCATGATATGGAGTTGGTGGAAGTGATCTTTGCCTCAAAAATATGGCGGCATTATCTCTATGGAAAGAAATGTGAGATATATAATGACCACAAGAGTCTTAAATATATATTTACACAGAAAGAGCTTAATATGCGCCAGAGAAGATGGATAGAGCTCATCAAGGATTATGACTATTCAATCCATTACCACCTTGGGAAAGAGAACAAGGTGGCAGATACCCTAAGTAGAAAAGATCCAGTGATTCTATCAATGATGAGAATTGAGAAGGATCTGATCTTCTTAGACTTGATGAAGATGGAAATGGGAATCATAGAGAAGGGAACAACATCAATCCTTTCACAAATTATTTCTCAACAATCTCTTTTGTAAAGGTTAAAGGATGCTCAAAAGGATGATGTGGGAATTCAAGAAAAAGTAGAAGCTATCGAAAAAGGGAAATCCTCGGAGTTTGATGTTAATGAAGAAGGAATTGTGCGGTTTGGGAAAAGACTATGTGTTCCATCAAGTCCAGAGCAAAAGAATGATCTTTTGGATGATGCACATAGTTCAAATTTATCTATTCACCCAGGGTACACAAAGATGTATCGAGATCTCCGAGAAAACTTTTGGTGCGATAATATCAAAAAGGAGATTTCTGAATATACATCAAAGTGCCTGGTGTGCCAGCAAGTGAAGGCAGAGAGTCAAAAGTCTAAGGGGATGATGCAACCATTTCCCATACCAGAATGGAAAAGGGAGAACATCACCATGGACTTTGTCACCGGACCTCCAAGGACATCCAAAGGAAACAATGCAGTCTGGGTTATTATGAATCGTCTTACAAAGACTGCACACATCATGCTATTTGGGAGGATTTCTCATTGGATAAACTGGCACAGATATATATCAGGGAAGTTTTAAGGTTGCATGGAGTACCACTATCTATTATGTCTGATTGAGATCCAAGATTCACCTATATATTTTGGAAGAGTCTTCAACATTCTCTGAATACTGAACAGAACTTCAGTACGGCCTATCATCCTCAAACTGATGGCCAATCAGAGCGGATTATCCAAACACTTGAGGATATGCTGAGAGCGTGCTCAATGGACTTTAAAGGAGGATGGGATCAACATCTTCCTCTGGTTGATTTCTCCTATAATAACAGTTTCCACTCGAGCATCCAAATGGTACCATATGAAGTCCTGTATGGGAAAAAGTTCATAACACCAACATGTTGGGATAAGGTCGGTGAACGTAAGCTGCTTGGACCAGAAATGGTCGAGGAAATGGTGGAGAAGGTAAAAACCATTCAGTATCATATCAAGGCAGCCCAGATTTGACAAAAGAGTTATGCAGATAATCATCAATGAGACCTTGAGTTTAAATTTAGAGACATTGTTTTTCTACGCATATCTCTGTGGAATAAGGTCATGAGGTTTGGAAAGAAAGGGAAGTTAAGTCCAAGGTAAATCAACCCCTTCGAGATTCTTGATCGTGTCGGGGTTGTGGCCTATCGACTAGTACTTCCACCCACCATGGCCAAAGTACATGATGTCTTTCATGTATCCCTCTTAAAGAAGTACATATTGGTCCCTTCACATGTACTCTCTTCTGAGGTCGTAGAGTTGGAGGATGATCTTTCTTATGAGGAGAAACCAGTGAAGATCTTAGATCGTAGAGGAAAAGTTCTATAAAATAAGATAATGCCAATTATCAAGGTGTTCTGTAGAAACCACGTGTTTGATGAAGCGACTTGGGAATCGGAGGAAATGATGAAGCTGAGTTACACACATTTGTTTTAGTGTGGGAAAAGGAAAATTTTGAGGGAAAAATTTCTTAAGGGGGGAATATTGTAACGACCCAATGTTTCATTAATGGAAATCCCTCTTGATTTAATTAAATGTCTCTTTATGTTTATATAAAATCTCAACTAATGTGGTTTTATATTAAGAATTTTTACCGTTGCTAATATAGTCATTGAACAATTGTCACATGATTAGTATAAATATAGTGCTTTAACAAATCCAAATTTACTCAGACAAAGGAAGCGATGGCCTCATCCAGTAGAATTTCCCCATACGAATCCCATTTTTCTGAGCTCAGAAAAGAGGTGGCATCCTTGGGCTTCTCTCTTGACCAAGCCCAAGCTGAGCTTCATCATGTCAAGCTTGAACAGGATCGTCTACGGGAGAAGTGGAAGTTGATTGAAATTACCACTCAAGCGATGTTATCCAAGCCACCCCAAGAGTCTATAACCATCGCACACCTTACCCTTAGGTCTTATGCGGCTGTTTTAAGGGGTTATGTAACAAATAAATAGTACTATGTTCATGTACATTATTTTTTGTATATAATAATGAATATACTTTCTTATCATTATTGATACATTGTAAATAGTTTTTAAAGTACAAATAATGTTTTTAGTTATTATTTAATTAGGAATTATATTTTATTAAATTAAGGGATTTTTTAATTAAATAATATTTTAATAATATTTTATTATTATTATTAAATTAATTTTTAAATGATATTATAATTTTGTGAATGCAATTGTAATTTCTATTAAGGTTTGAAAGTCGTTTCTGTGAAAACCCGTGAATTTTCGATAAATGTCAGTTTTTATTTTAAAAATGAAAATTAACTTATTTAGAAAATTATTTAGATAAAATAAATGTTATTTCTGGAATTAGGACATTGAAATTATCCAACGGTGAATTTTTTATAATTTTCTAAGACAGTCAAATTTTTGGGTAAAAATTAAATACCGTTTAGATATATAATGTGTTTTATGACATCATAATGACCCAATAGTGAGGTAATAAAATTCTATAATCATTATGTTCGAACAATATATGTTTTATCATTAAAGTAATGTGATTTTGGGTTTGTTTGACTTACTTTTAAAAGCATTAATGGACCCCTCAAGACTTATTAAACACCTTGTCTTTTTAAAATAATTTCCATGGGAGTATGACTCACCTCCACATAAGCAACCCTATTATTTTAAGAAGTTCAGAATTTGGAATTATAAAATATTGTCTTCCTATTCCCTTTTCCAAAAACCATGGGAAAAAACCATGGGATGGTTTGTGGTTTGGATAAATTTAATGTAAGGGGACCCAAACCTAAATAATAAAGAATTCTCTCACCTTTCCTATATACACCCACACAAGCTCCCACTTCCTCCTCACTAAAAGACTTTGGAGTTAATCCAACCTCTTCCCTAATCTCTCCAGAATCCTCCCAAGGTGCCCCAAGCTCCCAAGAAGCCTCTCACAAGCCTCTCTCAGGCCTTTGGAAGCACACTTCCATGTAAGGGTTTTTTTCTTCCTTTCTCTTTTTTTGTCCAATTTTCTTTAAGTTGTTTTGACAATTTAATTTCAATTATGAATGTTGGGGTATGGTTTAATACCTCCCTCATACTTCCCTATTTATGTTTGAATGATGTTAGACCCCTTTCTCTCTCATTAGATGCATCCCATGTACACCCGTTACTATACCGAAATTCCGAAAGGAAATTCTCTCTCCTCATTTACATTCAAGCAATAATTTTGTATCATGAATCTAAATTCCATTACAATTGTTGGGACATGTATCTATATAACCTCCTTACTGTCCATTACATGTAAATATGATGAGGAACCCATTTCTCTCTCATCAACTGTTTTTATGCATTCTTATGTCACGCCGTTACGCTGTCGAAATCGCACTAATTTTCTAAGCCAATGTAATTGTGTAGTGAATACCATGCCCATTTCTCCATCAAGGGTATTCAACTTTATGCACATTTACTTATTGATTATAATGTTTCATGTATTAATTCTACATTCGTTTATCATGGGAAAAAATGATTATGTTTTATGAATCCATGTTTTATGATCCATGTGGCACACTTATGCATGAAATTAAATGTTTAAGAAGGGTGCGCCCTTATAGCGCTCCAATGCATTGGGTAAAGTATAGTATCATGATACATCATGTCCAATGAGTGTTGACTCATGCTAAATCAAGTGAAATGAGGGTTTACTCAAGCTTTATGTGCAATGAGGATTTACTCATGCTCCATGTGCAATGAGCCTTGGCTCATGCTAATTCCATGTTAAGTGTTGTTGCCACATTTCCATGTTATGCTTATCATGCTTTATGAGGACTTTATTTTCATGTTAGTCTTATGATATATTGATATTCCTATTGCCTAACATGTATTGTACTCCTCATGTTATTCCATGTGTACTCCCTTACTAGGCTTTATAGCTCGCCCATTTCTTATGCATGTCCTCAGGTTATCACATGCAATGCTAAGTACGATGGAATGTAGTGGTCATGTAAAATAAGTTATCAATAAATATGTTGTATTTCATGTTTTAAGATTTTATGTAATGATCCTAATCCCCAAAGACACTAAACCTATCGATCTTCTTTGTTGTATCAAGTGATGTTTTATGTAATAAATCATGTTTAAGTTTGTAATAAAATCAAGGTTGTCATAAAATATATGGTTCATGAGTTTCCATAATTCAACTAATGTTAATAAATTTTAATCCAAAATAAGAAATAAATTTACCCTACTATTTAATTTAATCAAACCATTTACATTTCATTTTAGTTACTTGACCTTGAGATTAGTAATCCAACAACAATATTTTATGAACAAGTCCATAATAATACACATCTTCATATTGAGGCCGACCATCTGATTCAATGGCATAATAATATGTTTTAGAAGTCAACATAAGGCCATAATTATGTGTTATCATTTTCACCCCTCAATAAATTGTTACAAATTTATACCCATTGATTTTTAATGATTTTAATTCATGAACCAATGAATTGGGGCCAAAATCCAAAACTCTTAATTCTACAGAAATAGATTTAATAGGTAAACTCAATACATTAAGTATATATGAATAATAAAATTATATGGATATCTATATTTCATGTAAATTAATGTAATGTTCATACCTTTTATTTCAACCATGTAGGAAACTATTGTCTATACAAAGCCTCTCTCCTTCTCAAAGGCAAAGATAAATGAAATCCACTTATAATTTTATATGTTTCCTATATAATATCATAATAAATTTCTCATATATATGCAAAATGACATAGTATGAGTTAAAATATAAATATAAGAACTAAATACTTGATATAGTCTTCAAACAAGTCACAGTTAATTATGACTATATGATGCATCATATCCCACTCTTCAAGGATGAATGTAGCCAATGTATATGACATAGGAATTCCAAATGATTAGGGGAAGAAATAGAATCAAGGGATAAATGTAACCATAATTATCATCTTTACCTCTCATTATATAGTTATGTTTTGTTCTAACATTAGACCTAAACATTGAACAAAAATCCATACATTTTTCAACTAGAAAACCTCTCACAATTGAAACATTAAGATAATTCTTGTTTCAGACATAATACTTCATTGCAAACTTATTATTTTCAATAGGATACATCCACAAAAAATATAGGGTTCCCCCAAGAATTGTTTTAGTTGGAATATGGACAGTTAAATTTAGTATGGAGGTGAAAATTGGGGGAGGAAATTAGTTTCCCACTCACACAAAAATAACTGCACCCCCTGATGCATTTTTTTCAATAATGACTTGGGTATAATTTTAGCACAATGGTCTTAAAATAAATTTCAATAGTATAATAACTATCACCATTACATTCCTGGATTGAAAATTTTGAATTTCAATTCGAATCAATTCTTTAAGAAGGATGCGAAAATCACCAGTTTTTTGGGATTTTAGTTTCAAATATATTCTCTCAACTAGTTTAGATATTTTTCTAGAATAACTGTATAGATCATTTATATTTTCTAATTCTTCTAGAAATTGATTTTCCTATAACAGTGTCATCACCTAAGAAACACAAGAAACTTTGATCTATTTTCACCAATACACAAATGATGAAGTTCTGGTCAAATAACACGGTCCATGAAGTCCCAGTGAGACCAGAATTCATATTTCGTCTTCTCCTTGATGTTTAAAATTATTGAATGAAACATTCCAATATTTTTTTCTCAATGTGCATTAATTATAAATAATGATATTTTTAAATTGGTAGACTAATATGGAAAATCAAAAAAGATACATCTCTTTTTCATTGTGTGCACATTCATTGTCAACATTATTCATATTTTTAGATTTCATTAGACCTTTACCTAATAAAAAACTAAGATTTTTCAATTCATTAAGCACATAAATTCCTGAAATATGTTGATGAGGTTGTTCAATGTCAATTGTATTTTGAAACCTCAAAAATTTCATCCTGTATTGATGATCCATTGGCAAAAATCGTTGATGCCTCATGAAACTGAGAATAAGAAGATATTTCAGCCTTCTAGATAGTGTATTATTTATAAAGAGAGGACATGATATTTTTCCCTAGATACCCCAACATAACATCATTTCATAAGTATAGAAATCATTTATATTCGATATAAGGGTATAAAAAACCGAAATATATATTTTTAAGAATCATCTAATGTGTGCACACCCATATCTAAAAGATGATTCAAATTTTTTATTAAAGGTTACAAGTATATGTATATATCATTTTGGAAATCAAAATAACAAAATACCAATATAATATAGAAAGTGAAATGCTTTTTTCTTACACATACATGACAGAAGATTATAAACATGAATAAAAGCTAGCCATGTGCTATGAGAAGTAAGAATATGACCAAAAGGATTAAAAACATCATAATATAGACACAACCTGTCATTACAAACTACAACTGAAAAATCAGGATGATGCACATCAAATTCTTGCTATGTTAATCCAATGACAATATGAACCACCTTATAATTACTTTTAATTATCTCAGCATCATTCCATCTCTTATTGGTTGATATTTTTGTAGAAATGAAGATATTTTGAGGCCTGAGAATCAATGGAAAGTGCCACATGAATTTATATGGCACAAAAGATTTTTTTCCATGTATATTTTCCTCCCAAAAAAATGTAACACAATTGCTATAGTCATTAAGGTTAGATATTTCCTCCCAAAATAAACTATAATATTTTGGACAATTATTAACTATATTATTCGAAAATTTGAGCTACTTAATTAACTTTCAATCCATATAAATATTTGAGGGAATATCTAAACCATCAAGAAGAAATTATTTCATAAAGTTATGAATATAATCAATGTTTTTATTATAAATTCCATATATGGGTTTTCCATGATGTAACTGCATAAAATATTTTAACTTGGTTATTTTAGTATATTGATGATATACTGGAGTTCTAACATCAACCATTATATTTTTCACTTTCTTAACATAATCATAATTAGTAATTTATTCATGTGTATTAATATCGTTTACTTCCTTCATTGGCATACTATATCTATCGTGATGATGCACAAATGTAAACTAATATAATATCAAATTTTCTATCCCACTTCTTTCTTTTGGTTTATGAATAATAGAATATTGTCACGTCTCTCCATGGTGATACCAAACCTAATAGTTTGTTTGAAATATATATTTCTTTATATTGTATCTATCTTTTTCACAGTTTAACCATGGTATTCCAATATAATTATAACATTGAAACTATATACAACATCCATATGAACCATTTTTAAATGAAAAATATAAATAATTCAAATTATTTTAAAACTTGATTGAAATCTGATCGGTATGGTACATCCATCTTATCTCCATTCTATTATAATGGAAAATATATATGTTCCAATAAATAATCTAAATTAAAATAAAAATTAATAATATAACACCTTTTAATATTAAAGTCATAAAATCATGATTGTACCTATAAAAACAAAGAATAAGTGACATAACATATGCTATAACTAATGACTAATAAGTATGAACCATAGTGGGAATCCCTAACATTTAAGAATTCACTCTCACAGTCACTATCTAAACATCCCTCCCACAAGATAAAGAGGTGAAAAAAACTTCAATGAACTAATAAATGTAAAAGAAAGCTGTAGAGAAAACATCTTATTTGGTTTTTAAATCACACCACATGCCTATATAATTTTGAACCACATTGAGTCCTCTTTGGGCTCCCTTTGCCCCAACTAGGTTCTCTCAGTGCACACACCCACAAGCTCACCCTGTCTCTAATGGAAACTTCCACTCTATGGGGTCCCTTGGTCTTATCCAATTTTCCGTGAAAACAAAATCCTAGGTTATGGAATCAACAACGTAATCCACCTACGCCATTACCCCATGTCTACCATTAAATGTAAAATTGGGTGAGAACAATTAAGAAATTAAAAATATCATGTATAAACCATTTTAAGTGACATAGGTCTCACCTCTCATATCCTTACAAACAAGGATCTCCATTTATTTCAAAAAAATAACTAGAATATATAAATATAACAATAATTAAATTCCCCTTATGATATCTCATGAAATCAAGGGCATAAAAGATTAAAAAGGGACTCAAGAGGGTCCCAAAACTTTAAAAAAAATTCTTTATAAAATACCAAAAAGTCCTTTCCTTTAATCAAACATGCATAAAATTACATGTTAACTCAACCTTTAAAAATAAATCTCAAATTAATTTTTAGAATAATTTATTTAAAACACATTTTGAAACTCAATGGGAACCCACAGTTCCATTTACACCACCTTGGAAAATAGTCACATCCACTAATGAGTTTCAATAAATAATCCATATGGGATAACTCAACCATTGGAAATAAAATAACCCATTTTTTATTTTTAATAAAATTTTAAACAAAAATAAATTTTTATTTAGAAATCATCAAATATTGAAAAAAAATTTCTAATATAGGCAATATGGGTTAGAACAATAATTTTTATCATCAAAAAACCCATGTTAAATAATTTAAACACTTTAAAAACAATAAATATCTATGTTTAAAATCCATTAAAGACAAGAAAACTTTTAAAACATCATGATGGTGCTCAATACTAAATCTTTATACAAAAAATATTCATTAAAATATATTTTAGAATTCTCACCACCAATTGTCATGGAATATTATCCCATTACATGATACAGTCAGAAACAATAATACACCACCCAAGGACACATGTATTGCCCTTATTTTCATTAAATTTCCAAAACAACTAGAAAAAATGGTCTATGGTTAATAACACATAATTTAATACATAAAAAATTAATCTTATTAAATTCTAAAAGAAACATAACTTAGATAGAGAAACTGATGAGGTACCCAATAAATGACTTTGTTGGAATTCTTTAAGACAACACTACTCTAAATTAAATGACTATAATCCCAAAAATGGGAACACATCTAAAATAGAAGAATTGATATAATATATAAGGCATGTAATAATGGTATAGAACACGTTATTTATTTACGTGACTTCCACATAGTATCCTTCATTATATGAGTTCCATTCGATCTCTCAATTTTAAAATCCCCATTATCAGGTACATTCATAATATAAAATGGTCTTTATTGTAATAAATTAGTTTTGTAGAAAAAGTAATTAGAATTAAAATCCGTTCTCATATAGGCCGAGGAACAATAACTTAATAATCAGTGGTTGAAAACTAGCTTTGAGTGACTATATAAACCATTAATTTTTTCCCCATTAAATGACATAAAATAAAATGGAAAATCATGCCTATATAATGTGAAATACTTGATTTTTTTAAATAAATAAATATATAATATTTTCTAAAATATCCAAAAACTAGACTCAAATTAGATTTATAAAATTGACTCATGACCTTGAATATGAAGGTTGAAAAGAGAACAAATGAGAGAAGTAAAAAATATTACCTCTTAAAGATCCCAATTTGTTTCAAAAAATAGAAGAGAGAACATTAAAATGGTTGAAATGTGACATAGGGTATGATAGATTTCCCTATGGATGGTAGGGAGAGGCTAAAATTTCCTGAGGAGGGGAAGGGGATTAATAAATATCCCTGAGGAGGGGAGGGATGAGGCAAATATCTCTTAAGTGGGGGGGGGATTGAAAACATAAGAGAGATTAAGGATTGAATGGGGAGGATAAGAGGAGGATCGCTAGAGGGAATCCTTTTCTAAGGCTCTATACCAGTGGTTTTTAAAAAACAATTTGTATAGACCAAATTATACTAATGGTTTTTCTAAATTGTTGGTATAGGCTTGGCTAGACACTCTATACTCACAGTTTCTCTAAACTGTGGGTATATATCCATTTATGTAGAGTCACTTTTCAATAGTGACACAAATCCCCCATTTTCCCATTTCATCACATCCATTAATTCCCCCCAAATTTTTTTAATTATATAAATAATTAATTAGGTGATATATATTAATTAAACTATTCAAAACCATATGCCTTCTTCCCGTCTGAAGACCCTTTGCTCCAGACATAGAATAACTCCATAATGAGGAAATTACTCCACCATTACTTGGTATAATTTTTACATAACCATATTTTGAAACCCCTAATTAAATGGATATAATGGGAGGATAATAAATAGTAAATAATTGATATTGAGTGATATATTTACATTTATCTATCAACCAGATAAAATAATATCTACATCTAGAAATATTTGATGAAAATCTCAGTCTTGGATGAGGACTGGAATAATATAAATAAATCATCCTATATGGTATTGAGTAAAAAAATTCCTTAAATTTCATATATTACTTCATTTTATCATTTTATTAATATTTTATAAACAATATAGTTAAATTCTTCCAAATCCATTTTAACAAACTCTCAGGGCCATACATATCTCCCTCTTTCCCTTACATATGAGGGTTTAAATTTTATTTATTGATTTATTACATGTTTCCATATAATGACCCTTATACATTCAATAAATAATCTTATATATCATAGTCAATGAATCATATTCATCATATATTTTAACTCTATGAATTCTTATATTCATGAATTTACTCATAAATATCATCACATTTACTATTATATATCATAGTAAATGCTCCAAAACATAGAAAAATATCCTAAATAAAATCTTGGTGGCCCTTATGTATCATCACATTTACTTTTAAGTATTATAAGCTGAACTTGGATTACTTGAAAATATGAAAAACATACTCTTATTATTAAAGGGTTTACTTTTATGAATATAGAGTTTACTCTTATAAATTTCCTAAGGTACAATAATACTTTTAGATATATTGGTATACCTTAATTATATATCTATAACAATTAGAGGACAAACTTAAGTATGGGTGACCCATTGATAATAGTAACTTTTAGAGAGGGTATTTTCAGTACATAATCCATTATTCCAACACCAGGACACTTTCACATCAAAATACCACTCTTATTTATGGGTGTTTTGAAAATTTATTTAAAATTTATAAAACATACAAAAATACCCAATACATAGCCTAAAATCATCAGGGGTCAATATGAAAAAAACTTCACACATTAAAATACTTTACTATGAAAATACCTTTTAAAAATAGCTCACAACTACTAAAAAATTAAATAAAACTAGCCCTAATGTGGGAAATTCCAAATACAGGACTCTCAACCAGTTTTAGCACCCTTGAAACCTATATGAGTTTTCAAAAAATAGGGTCAACCTAATCCTTGACCCAATTTTCTATTCCTAAATACCCGACCATATATTACAGCCCAAAACATTAAAATCTATAAATTTTATTCCAAAATATTAATTGGCATGGTTTATTAATATAAATTAAAAATGGATCAAGCCTCAACCTAGTCCAGGGAAGAATAATTATTTTAATTGGAACATGTCATTGTGGTAGTAATATAGAATATTTATAATTTATATTAAATTAAATAATGTATATATAGGGAAATCATGAGATGAAATATAAATGAGGTATATATTGAATTATGATGGGGAGATAAAGTAAATACCCTTAAAGTACAATTTGTAAGATTCCTTATAAATTGAATGCATTATAATACCATGAATATTTATTTTATGATGGTTTTAAAAAAATTAGTTTCTATATTTTATCATGTGTAATGAGAGAAAACTACTGAATACACTAATAGTATCATATGAATATATCTAATATGAAATATGAGATAAACTTTGTTAAGTGACCTTAATAAGAGTATGTTCCTATATGAATGGAATCAAGACATTTCATAAGGTGGATATGGTAACGGTGTTTTATAATCATATATACAAGATTTGTAGAAGATATAATTGAAATAATAGAAAATTTAGTTGACAAAAAGTCATAGAAACACTAAATCATAATAAAATTTTATTTAAATATAGATCTTCATGCACAAATAGATACAATGAAAATTCATGGTTGTTATTATTTTTGGAATATATTAAATAAAATTATTTATTGAATATTTTTAAAACTTGATACTCATTTTATAAGTGATACAACTCTAGATTAAATGGAGGTGAATATTTCATCGAAAATTTTATTGGGATCATTCTTAGAGAAGAAAAAACTAAATTATAGGAAGTTATTTGTTTATATTTTTGGAAAACATATCTGTAAACCAACCATGATGTTAACTAGTCGAAAATTTATATATAAATACCCAAAAATGTGACCTTAGAAGTTAAGAATAATTAAATTTAATGTTATCCAACAAACCTTCATATTCTAACTTCTCTATGGAAATAAACCATATCCCTCACATATGAGTCTCATACCACCACAAATATTAGAGTATCACTAGTACTTGTAAGAAACCCATGGTTATACAAATAATTGGAACCACAAATATGCTCATCCACCACTTTCTTTAACATGAAACTACCAATAATATTCTAATAAATACCAGAAAACCAAGACATTAAAAACTCACTGACCTTAGTGTAAGTATTCAAACCACACCTATCCCCACTATGTAAACTCTATATTTCATAAATTTGAATGTAACTCTATCAAAATCATTCTCTTCCCTTTTATTAATAATGTCCCACACATTCATGATTTAGCTATTACAACCAGGATTCAGAGAATTGGTATAGGGATATAAATTTGAAACTAGGTTTCTAAGGTTAAATTTAATTTAATGTATAATGGTGGTAGTATCGTGAATGGTTCATGGGAAAGATTAATATAGTGAAGGGTAGTCGTAAAGTGGTTGGATAGATGAAACAATTAATAATATTTAATTGTTTATTTATCATTAATTCGATGTAAAAACATTCAAAAAACTATAATTAATAATTTCTTATAATTTGATAAAAAAGAAAGGAATGTAAAAGAGTTGTCAACAATTCTACCTAGAGTGTAATCAACATTTCATTCCTAAGATATTTCTACTCTTTCACACCTCAAATTTCAATCCAAATTATTGTTTTGGGAGGGAATGTAACTAGTTATATATAAAAAATGGAACCTATATGGGGATCAATCCAATAATAATATAATTTCAACCTTAAGTAAAACATACTTCAATGGAAAATCCTGCATTGATTTATTTTTAATCAATGATACAATTTAAATGAAATTTTATTTCCACTAGAATAACTTGTTTGTTAAAAATTATATGGTCCAATTTTTAATTTAAAATTCTTTTTTACTCAAGTGATCTATCAAATTAAAAAATTAATGTAATATTAGCACCAATGAATGTAATGTAGTTGAAAGTAGTGATAGGTAATAATCATAAACAATGTATTTCACATAAAACACTAGGAAGAATACACTATCACCACAATTAATGTATTTAATCCCAAAAATTTGACAATATAATATAATAAGATATTGAATCCACACACGTATATATATTTAACACTCTATTTACCCAAAAATATCATCACACCTCCAATGAACATGAATGAGTTAATTTTTATAATTAATAAACGATCTTAACATTTTAAAACTATGATGTTACCAAACATTTAGAACATATTTACCAAATCTATAGATCATGATAATGTCAATCCATGATGTGAAAATATCAAAAATAAAAATAAAAAACTATGGATAAAAATATATATTATGTATTCATCCTTCAATGGTTGCAATTCTTAACCAACAAGTCATTGATTCCACACCAGATAAACATTAAATCATTTAGAAAATACTAGGATGAATTTTTTTCTTTATAAAATATAATTGGAACAAAACATTGAAAGGCATTCATATTAATTAAAATTACACAAACTATACAATATAAAATAATTTATGGAATTTTTTAAAATTTTATAATCTTATTTCATCTACCTTTTCACATGATAATTCAAAAGTATACAAATATATCCCTAAATATTTGGTTGCTCTGCCTTTATCAAGAGCTAAAATAATTAACTCATATATAAAATAGAATTTTTTACTATTCCCTGAAAAACTATAACATTAAATAATTGTAATAATATAATACATTCCATGAGACTTAAATAATGATTAGTTTAAATATGATAAAGATATTTCATATTTTTTTGATCACACGGTTTGTGTCACAAAATTATATAACAATATAGATAATCTATCATGAAAATAAATACCATATCATTTAGATTATATTGTAGGATACTTCAATTGAAGAATTTCAGTCCTTAAAATCAAATTAATCAATGTATAATTTAGGAAATGTGTGGAATTAAACTAGGAATCTAATGATACTTTTCATTATAGTTCATACGAAAACATCACACATCCACCCAACCATGTAATATATAGTTTGTTGTATAGGAGAGTTTTCAAACAAATTATACTTTCATAACTTGAATAATTCCACCAGAAATAATGATGAGATGGATTTATGCTCTCCTCCATTAGAAAATTTAAATAGCATCCTGAGCTGAGAATTATTTGATCATGTCAGGAATCACCATCATTATCTCTAAGTTGTGTCAAATATTGTTGATAATAAAATTCTAATGTTAAAAATGAGAAACTTTAATTTCATAAATATCAATTTTAAAACACCCTAATGTGCATATACCTAAAACACCTCTTTTTGTTCCAAGATCATTGGAGCCTATATCACTATAATTTTTATATCACCTTTTATATCCTCATAATGTGGTGTAGAAAACTTTAAAAAATATGTTTTTGTTACTTAATGAATTGAAATTCCACATCAATGACATAGTCCACCACAATCATTTTATAGATGGTTAAATTGGCCAACATTTGATAATGAATATAATTAAGTAAAAAGACATCACAATTTATGTTGATAATATCCCTGATCATTATATTCATTAAACCACCAATATTGAGTAAATCGTAACAATGAAACAAAATTCCTACATGTGGTCAAAAAAATAACACTCTCATTAAATTAAATATCACTATGAAAATGGTCAATATGATTATTTTTTCATCCCACAATCAATATAATCATCTAATTAAAACTTCCATTCAATTTAATTTTACCATTCTTATTTTATTATTGTCCATAATGAACCTACTAAAGGTAACTATCACTCTTTTATAGAGTATTAAATTAAGAAGGCTATTTAATTGATTATATAACCCTAACTACCTATAAATATAATTTAAAAACTACAAAAATTTTATCTGGGAACTATAACACCATATATAATGTGTATGATACATAATTCGATAAAATGACAATTAATTTTCCTCCCCATACCCCATGAATATACCAATAGAATCGTGTGACCTTGACTGTGATTTAAATAAGAATATCTTCAATAAAATTAAAGTACCTCTATAAAATCATGAGATTGTATTTAACTGATTCCTAAACAAGATTAAATTATCCTAATTTGGATTAAGGTCACATTGTTGAAATAAAGATGTTATTAGTTGATCATTTTTCAGACCAGCCTTATACCATGATTCTTAGTATAATAATACCATAAGAATCACCAATATGATGGGATAATATCCATATAGATAACTAAATAAATTCTTTGAAACAAATTAATAGACCAAGAGATGAAATATACATAAAAATATACCTAATAAATCATTTCCTTACTAATTAATCCTTAAATATTATTTATCTGTATTGTCTTAGTCTCAAAAGGCTAGGTCTACAATAATTAGGATTTTATACTATATCTACTATAAAATTCCTAGGAAAAATATGCTCTAAAATGGAATTTCCTAGACTTGGAAAACTATGACTGATCCTATCCACATCTAAATGATGATCCTATGACACTTTACCACCAATCATTAATACATATCGTCATTGAAGAATATCTATGAGATATAATTTTCCCCAAAAAATGGAACAACATGTCAATATATTATAGACAAATTATCTATCATGTAATATCTTGAGAACTCTACAAAATATGTATTATTAAGAACTGAACACAATATTTTATCAAATTCTAGATATCTCTTATCCTCTATAATATATTTTCCTAAGAATTGGATGTAAGATATAGTCCACGTACAATAGTATCAAGATTTATAGTTCATCATAATCATGAATAATAGTTGGTAGTATAATAAGTATTTCTTAATTGTTCATTCATAGTTCAAGATTTCATAATTAGGATTCATATGATTATATAACACATTCAATTTTACTTTACAATTCATGTGTTTTTCATTTTTTAATAAAGAGGGTTATTTCAAAAATGACAGTATAATTTCCCTAATGTTGTATCCCAGATAAAATCCCATATCATAGGAATCAATGCATACAAATCATGATATAATAACTATATGAGTAAAATATGAATAAAATGTACCTTTCAAACTATCTCTAGGTACTCATGTTAGTTAAAAAAATAGTCAAATTTATTGTATAGGATTTCATCAACCACCAATCCCAATAATTGATTCCCTTGACTTATAGACTAAACATGGATTCCTCTAGCAGTATTTTTGTAGTTTCTTGAATGATAAACACATATATACCTATTTTATACCCTTATGATGTTGAATAAATACTTTTATACCACTCTAACATGAAAAAACTCATGGGGACCCTTCCATGACCATGGATACAACCATCTATTACTCCTCAGACCCACCTCCAATATTATAGGGTTTGGTTACTAGAAGGAAGAAGGAACACAAGGTAAATGGGAGACATTCTCCCTTACTCAAAATATATCACCATACTCACAAAAAATATAGGGAAGAAATATACCAAAAAACAAGAAATTAAGAATATACATTTGGTTCCACTAATAATTTAGGAAAATATGTATGAAAATTTAAGATAGTAAATGTATGTAGTGTACATCCTATATCTAATATAAAACATTATTATAAATACGTAGCTAAATATTAATACCACAAACAAAGGATATAGAATATGTTATGAATAATAATACAATGATTATCAATTATTCCACAAAAATATATTGTCATAATTGATTAGTTACTGAAAGTGGATAATATTAATTTTTAATATCTTTATATTCATTGTTCCAAAGTCCATAAACATTGTTTTTAGTGCATTGCATAAATAGAACTTCAGTTCTCGTCAAAAATGCAATTCATGTTTAAAATGAAAATTTGGGCCCAATCATTCATTTGTTTGTGGACAACATTATATTCATTTTCTGAATTTGAAATTTTTGGATATTATTTATCACTTTTTTTGGAACATTTTATCTTTTAGTTCCGATGGATGAATCCCAAAGGAAGATGGAGAATTTTGCGCCTGAAGACAGAAACTTGCTGGAAAAAGCATAATGGGCCTAAGGCCCATCAAACAAATGTGGGGCCTAGAAACCATGCCCAATGAAGCTCAACTTTATACAGTAGAAAGATAAAAATATGAGTATCATTTTATTAAACTGTGGTCGGAGCTAATTCAGATTTTTTCATGATGATAAATGGATATGAAGTTGAGATTTAAATGGTGGACCCGACATTAATGCACATAAATCTGTACCACCATTTTGACCATAACATCCAAAAGGATGATCTCAATTTCCTGAACTTTTGAGGGCTTCTATAAGACACATGTACGAAGATATTTGTCTTCAACGACCCCTCATGATTCGGCTTTCATCAATTAAATATTCGAACGTCAAAATGGTGGATGAATCTGGACAGTTTTCCGGGTCAACTTCAAAACGTCAATTTCCTTTTGATTTTTCACCCTCGTTTTGACTCTATTAATTGATGGGGGTGAATTGATTGTGAGGGGGTGGAAATAATGCTCCTAATATTCCTATATAAGGATATTGTGGTGAAGGGAATTATCATATAACATTTTTCTTTGAATCCATATTTTCCTTTCAATTTTAATTTTCTACTTTCATTTGGTAATCGTATCGTCAATTTTTCCCATGTAAGTTTTTGTTTCACATTGAGTATCTTAATAAAATTTGTTCTTATTATTTATTTTTTATTTTTATTTTATTCACACGTTGATACCGTTGAATCTTGGTGTGAATTTATTCACACCCGCACTTGTGAATTCATCACACAACGGTGGAGTGTTCATTTGGATTAATGTTTTTCTTCTTCAATCCCGCTTAATTAAGTCAACTACCCACTTCCATTGATAGAATAGCATCAATGGATGACTAAAAATTTATGGTTTTATCCTAGGGAGTTTCATGGTCTGGATTGAATGTTATTTTATGTTCTTAAATTCTTAAACTTGTTCTTTATTTTAAGAGTTCCCCTCTTTGATTTATCTTCTTCTTTGTCTTCACCGACTTTAACGACGACACATTTTAGGTGCTAGTACAATACAATTCCTTTGAGGGCTCATTTAATTGATCCTCTAAGTGAATTGGTGATTAGCCTTGAAATTGTGTATGGATTAAATCAGGGAATGATATTGAGGAATTATTTCATTTAATGGATACCTCTTGAACCGATGAACAGAAAATAAAATGAAAAACAAATACATCCAATCAATCCCAAGAGACAACCTAGGATCAACTCACATTAATTAGTTGTTTTAATTAAAGTAATTTTATTGGTTTTGTTCTTTAATTTAAATAAATATTTCTTTAAATCAATCAACAACATAGTTTTCCACTTCATAGCCAATCCCGCATCTAATCAAAGTGTCTCAAGGTTTCTTCTTCGGTCCATGTGGATTCGACCCCTACATGTACTACATAGACCGCTTTTACCAGTAGGGTAAATTTTGGCACAACCAAATTTTGGCGCCGCTGCCGGGGACAAAGTAAGTCACCTTATAACATCTTTCTATTCTCCCTCATTTCTATTTTCTCATCCCCATTTCTCTTCTCTTTTCCCCTTTCTATTTTTTTTGACCCCCGAAAATCACGATTCCAAATTTTCAAATAAATACAATGGAGTATAATCAACAATATCCCTTCACAAACTCAGGATGGAATCAGTTTGAAAATCCACATTGGAAATCACCAACCTTTTTTAATCAACCTTTGAATGAATACCCCACACCTGATAACATGAACAAAATTTGTAATGATGAAGGTTTAAAAGATCAATTTCTATACCTATCAAGAATGATTCAAAAGATGAATAATGAGGAAGGCCATGATGTCGAAACATCTATCAATCCTAATCCTGAAACAATTATTCAAAAATTGTGTGAACAAATGGAAAAAATGAATTCAGAGGTATCATGTTTTAGACAAGAACTACAAAGCATTAAAACTTATGTGGACCCCATTCCCACTCAAACCATCCCTTACTCAATATTGATAGAATAATCTTGTAACACACAAAAACCTCATTCCTTTATTGAAGAACCAACCTTAGGATTTGGGATAGTTGGAGAGGATCGAAGAGTTTTTGAAGGGTCTTTAAATCAAGAGAAAATTGATTTTTTGGATTAAAAATAGGAAAATTTGACATCATGGATTGAGTTTCCTGAATATAACTCCATTAATGATTTTTCAAAAACACTAATCACTGAAAAATTGGGATAAATACCAAACATTGATCCCATACACACTTCTGATATTCAACTGGACAATTTTTAGGATGAATCTTATTTTCAAAATGAACCAATTATTACTAAATGTTTTGGAGAGGAAACTGATTTTGATTTAATTTGTCAATCTCCTGAAGGAAATTTCAATGAAACCGAGCTCAAAATTATTTTACTTTCTTCCGAACTCAAGAATTACACTATAGGAGATAAGAAAAACCCTGTATTTGTAGTTCATTCTTCTCAAGAAACCAATAATTTTGGAATGGTAATTGATGTCTTAGGTAAGACTAGAAATTCAACCGAATCAACCATTACCAAATTTACGTGGACTTCCACTCTCATTATTGACCATGAGATTTCACATGAATCAAATTCTAAAAAAATCAATCTTAATCAAGTTGAAGTGGACAAAATGGGGTCTTAAAATTTTTGAAAGTTTGAATTGGATAAGTTGGGGGGTTCAAGTCGAGCTAACGACGTTAAACAAAAGCTCTGCATGGGAGGTAACCCATGGTTTTCATGTTTCTAATAATTTTGAATCTTTTTTTTCATATAATAAATTACCATAAACTGTTGAACTGTTCTTCTTTTTTGAGTAAGGATGGGTATGAAAGGGGAGCGCCATATTCATCTGTGTCACGTGGTGTGATCTCTGAGTAATACCTTACCCAGAAAATATAAAGAAGACAATGTATCATCAGTTTTTTTTTGTTTTTTTTTATGTTTTTATAGGTTTAAAAAAATAAAAGGGCATGTCATAAGCCATAATAAAAATCCATTCACCACCATCCAAGCCGTTGAGACTCAAATCCAGGATTGAAGGGAGACTATGGAATGCGCTATCATCATCAACCACCAAGTGACTTCATTCCATGATTTTCATTTTAAATTTCTTCTTTGAACTCCTCTCCTACCCCCTTATAGCTTTTCTTTTCTTTAAACACTGGGTACAGTGTTATTCTATGTTGGGGGGAGATGAGATAAAAAATGATTTTTTTTATTTTATTTTAAAAACATGCATGAAATGAAAAATTCCATTAAACATAAACATGATAAACACACATTGCAAACTCTAAAATTGGATATCAAATAAATTTTGCCTTCCTTGATTCTGATTCTAATGCAAGTTTAAGTTCATGAGCATAGTTTTTGGAAAGTGCGGTTGTCTGATGTGATTTTTCAATGTTTACAATTTCATCCTCTTAAAAAAATTCCACAATGCACGTCTACTGGATTGTGGGTGTAAATTTCAGTTCTTGTGTCCCTTTAATTATAGCATAGGGTTCTGGGGTCACTTTTAGTTTAATTTGAGTATCCAAAAAAACAAAGACAAAACAAAAAAAAACAAAAAAAATGACCACATAGAGAAATGTTTTGTCCAAATGTGTGGTGTCCGGCACTTGGGGGTCGTGACTCCATAGTTGTCTTGCCCAGAGTTAGGCTTTATATCTCTATTGTAGAGCATGAAATTGACAATATGTGTGGCGTCTGGCACTTGGGGATCGTGACTCTATAGTTGTCTTGCCCAGAGTTAGTATTTTCATATCTATTGTGGTAAAAACAAAATCATCAAAAAAAATCAAAAAAAAAATGGATACTCATCATAAGGTTTAATGTGATTCCCAACTAGCGCTTCCATTTTTCCCCTTGAACAATAAAATGGGCCCCATATCTTTTATGATGCACAACAGTTTATCATGCTTAATTGGAATTGGATGAAATGTGGCGATGAATTTGAACAAAGGAATGGGATTGGGCTTGGGATATGCTTATTGACATAGCTTGTTTTAAATGATTTTTATGGGTTTCATAATTTTTTTGGTATGAGGTCTTTGGGTGAGCAATGTGTATTAAAATGTTTTTGGAAAAGGGGATTTGAATTTCATATTTGTAATTTATTTTGCTCGGGACTAGAAAAACTCAAGTTGGGGGGTGTGATTAGTCACTAAAAGTGGCTAATATTAATTGTTAATATCTTTATATTCATTTTTCCAAAGTCCATAAACATTTTTTTAGTGCATTACATAAATAGAACTTCATTTCTCATAAAAAAATGCAATTCATTTTTAAAATGCAAATTTGGGACCAATCATTCAATTGTTTGTGGACAACAATATATTCATTTTCTGAATTTGAAATTTTGGGATATGATTTATCACTTTGTTTGGAACATTTTATCTTTTAGTTCTGATGGATTAATCTCAAAGGAATATGGAGAATTTTGCGCCTGAAGGTAGAAACTTGCTGGAAAAAGCATAATGGGCCTAAGGCCCATCAAACAAATGTGGGGCCCATAAACCAAGCCCAATGAAGCTAAAATTTATACAGTAGAAAGATAAAAATATGAGGAATATTTTATTCAACTGTGGCCGGAGCTAAATCTGATTTTTTCATGATGATAAATGGATCTGAAGTTGAGATTTAAATGGTGGACCCGACATTAATGCACATAAATCCGTCCCACCATTTCGACCATAACATCCTAACGGCTGATCCAAATTTCATGAAATTTTTAGATCTTCTATAAGACACATGTACGAATATATTTTTCTACAAAGACCCCTCAAGATTCGGCCTTAATCAATTAAATATGCGAACGTCAAAATGGTTGATGAATCAAGATTGTTTTCCGGGTCAACTTCAAAACGTCAATTTCCTTTTGATTTTTCACCCTCGTTTTGACTCTATTAATAGTTGGGGGGTGAATTTATTGTTGGGGGGTGGAAATAAGGCTCCTAATATTCCTATATAAGGAGATGGTGGTGAAGGGAATTATCAAATAACATTTCTCTTTGAATCCATATTTTCCTTTCAATTGTAATTTTCTGCTTTCATTTTGTAATCGTATCGTCAATTTTTCCCATGTAAGTTTTTCTTTCACGTTGAGTATCTTAATAAAATTTGGTCTTCTTATTTATTTTTTCTTTTTATTTTATTCACACGTTGATACCGTTGAATCTAGGTGTGAATTTATTCACACTCGCACTTGTGAATTCATCACACAACGGTGGAGTGTTCATTTTGATTAATGTTTTTCTTCTTCAATCCCGCTTCTTTAAGTCAACTACCCGCTTCCATTGATAGAATATCATCAATGGAGGGATAAACTTTTATGGGTTTATCCTAGGGAGTTTCATGGGCTGGATTGAATGTTATTTTATGTTATTAAATTATTAAACTTGTTCTTTATTTTAAGAGTTCCTTTCTTTGATTTATCTTCTTCTTTGTCTTCACCGACTTTAACGACAACACATTTTAAGTGCTAGTACAATCCAATTCCTTGGAGTGCTCATTTAATTGATCCTCTAAGTGAATTGGTGATTAGCCTTGAAATTGTGTATGGATTAAATCAAAGAATGATATTGAGGAATTATTTCATTTAATGGATACCTCTTGAACTGATGAACAGAAAATCAAATGAAAAACAAATACATCCAATCAAGCACAAGAGACAACCTAGGATCAACTCACATTAATTAGTTGTTTTCATTCAAGTAATTTTATTGGTTTTGTTCTTTAATTTAAATAAATATTTCTTTAAATCAATCAACACCATAGTTGGCCACTTCATAGCCAATCCCGCATCTAATCAAAGTGTCTCAAGGTTTCTTCTTCAGTCCCTGTGGATTCGACCCCTACATGTACTACATAGACCGCTTTTACCAGTAGGTTAAATTTGGGCGCAACCAATAATCTATATAAAAAACATATATAAACTTTATAAAATGTACAAATATTTCTGAAACCATTATTGTGTCACTGTATAAGTACCTATGTATGGGTGAATATATTGATCTTGTTGGATATTCTATGTATTTGGAAACATTAGTGAACACATCAGGAATATAAAATAATCTAAGGATATGAAATAATAATATATTTTCATGACCTAAAAAATTAGACTAACTAAGGGTTACTCATGATCATGTATCAACAAATAGAGTATCACCTCCACAATATGCAAAAATCTATGTAATAAAAATAAGACTCATCCTTTAAATCCCCAATTCATCATCTATAGTTTCATCTTCATAAATAAACTAATGTCCTTTCATAGGAATTTTAAATGCCACAAATTTTTATCACCATCTATCATATAAATGGATTATATTTTATATATAATGCTTCTTATACTATTCCTCTTAGATCTAGCCACTTATGATCACACCCCTTATATATCTTGCATCATTACTAGCTTTTGGATTTAGATTCCATCATGGGTAATTTTTATTATATATAGTATATTTCATTTTCGTTCATTCCACATTATTTTCATTAAGAAACAACATTCACATGTCCTACATTCTCTCGAAGATGACATTCTATGACTGGAATTTTAGTGTTCTGGGGTGAAATATGCTCATTTCATATCTTCTTATCACATTCCATGACCTAGAATATTGAATAATTTTGAATTATCATGAAATATATAACTCAAAAATATTATATGAAAACATATGGAATTATAATGTAGTTACAATAAAATCAATTATCTAATAAAAATTTGGTATTGACATATATCCAACCACAAAAAATTATTTCATGATTGAAATTTTAAAATTATATCTCATAAAAATACATTGGAATAACCAAAACCATCATGATGAAATCCATTTATCATAGTTATTACATTTTGAGTGAGCCATAAGTCATAATTCATATAACTTCACCACTTCTTAATCAAAATTATCCAAAATAACTCAAAGAGGTATTATTATCACCTGAACTACTACCTATAATATACAAGAGTGGCACTACTCTTTAAGATTTAGTCATATGAAACAAATCATTGTGTATTGTTTTCCTATTATGACATAATTAATAATTTTCAATTTCACAAAAATTCATTTAAAATTAGTATAACCATCACCTAAATACCATAAAGCACATAAATTTCATTAATCAATATCTAAATTGAATAGATATTATTTGTATGGAATATATTATAGTACAATATATATATCTTTGTTTCATGATTTTATCTTGACAGATAAAATATTTTCATGTATCAATTAAACTCCATGAAAAATAAAAATCCAAAATCCAAATTATTTTATGAGGGTTTCGAAATATTTCAACTAGATTTGTTTGATTAACAAAAACCAAAATTTCAACTTTCTATTTTTTGTAATAATATCCCCTTTAGGTTTTTTGATTGCATTCCACACTTTAAACTTTTTTTAACTTCATTGTAAACTCACCTATTTCAACTCCAAAAAATACGTCTAGAATCTTTTTATTGAGACCATTCTAATGATTCAAAAATAATTCAATCCAATCCTATATGAGTCTTTCTCTTTTTGAAAAACAAGAGTAAAATAAATTGTTTATCAACAAACCAATTTATTAACATCATGATTTTATTTTAATTGTTATATTATCCCATATCAAGTATTTGGTCTAAATTTAAACTCCACATACTCCCCCTGATAGATCTTTCAAACACTCACTCAATATCCATCTTCCTTTAATAGTGTTATTCCCCATTTAAAAATATATTGGAAAAAACACCCCCATTAAATTCCTCATAAAAACATTATATATTATATTTATATTTTTTTTAACTCTTCCCTTTCTTAAATAGATAAAAATAAAGCTTATTTTAAGGCTTTACTAAGGAATTAACTAGTAAATCAATAATATTTTGAAGGAAGACAAACATTTCTATAAACCACTAGTTGAATATAATAACTCTCATTTTATTTTCATGTTTGTGGCAGTATAAGGGACTAACCATTATTGAACTATTACTTTGTATCCTAGAGTGATAGTTTTGTAAATAGGATGTTAAACTGGAATAAAAATGTGGATAATAATATTTTTAATTATTAACATAAATCATTCCATGATCATTTGGTATTATAGAATGATCAGTTGTTTTAGTGGAGAGTAGATAATTAGGTTCAATTTACTGTAGTGTTGGAGAGATTATTTGGAATGATCACTTTGTCTTAGAGAGGGCATACATTTATTGTGTGATGGGACATGGTTTTATCTGGAATCCCACTAGGTCAATCTTACGTATGTTGGTTGTGGTGTTAATCCTCTTGAGTAAATATTATGCTAGGTTGGTCATGATATAATCATTAAGATATCTATGTGGTAAGTCATGAGGAATTTATGGTTAATATTTTATGATAGATATTGTTCGAAGAGATTTGGTGTAGTTCCATTGAAATTTATCTTAATATTATTTTAATAGTTATTTGACCCCCACAATTAAAGGGATATCACACCTTGTTTTTTAGATTTGGGATTCAGTTCAGGATGATGATACCTATCAAGCTGATAACATTATATTTTATAGTTTTAAATATAAATTCATTCTCTATATTAAATTCTATATTATTGAACCAACTCCCTTTAAACCTTATTAAATCCATGGGGAATCATTAGGGATATTCGAGTGTCCTTTGGTTTCTTTTTTCCTTCAGTTTCAAGATATTAACTCCAAATGATCAATGAAATATCCTCGTCTCTTTTCCTAGATCCTTCTTGTCCTATCATGTTAGAGAATATTTGGTAGTGGTGTTGATTTAGTTTTAGTGTTTTCAAGTAATGTTTTTGATAGGAAATAGTCAGGCACATACTTTTTGTATGATCCCTGAGTGGTTTATGGTTTTTTATTATTGTTTCCACATTGACTTCTATAATTGTCATTAAATAATCCTTTGAATTTGGAGATTAAATACTTCTCATTATTTATTTAGATTTAAATTTGGATCAATCATAAAAATGTTTTCTTTGGATGGAATATATGAATAAACCTAATTAAGATAATCAATTGGGCTAAAGGAATTGAAATTTAACAGGGGATTCACATGTGATTCATAAAAATGCATATTATCACCTATTTTGTTAATTCTCGTCACTTGAAACATTATACTATGATGAAAATTTTTAATACTATTATAGTTATTGAGTAATCATCCTTAAATTCTAAACACATAACGTTGGTAATAAAAAGGGTGGTGTGTAAAGATAGAATTTTTATTGATCCTGTTTATGAGTTGTATGTCGAATGGATAATAACGCATGATTAATGAAGATCGTTTGAGGTTGGTTTCTCTTGTGACTCATGTTATACATTTTCATTGTGAAACCCACTATCATGATCCCTCTCTTTGAATCCCCCAGGCAGGGCACCAAAGTAGGACCATGACTGACCCGAGGTGTGTTCCTGATCATCCTACGATGTAGATAAGTTCGTGGGAATAAAATGGTAAATAATTGTAATGGTTTCTCCATTAAATTAGCGTTAAATCACAACTGATCTTTTACACTAAAATATAGAATGTAATATCTATACATTTTACATCCATTCAATTTAAATAAAAATAAAAATAAAAATAAATAAATCTAAATAGATCCCAATAGATAAAACACTATCTTATAGTATTCATAATAAAACTGAAAGAAGAATCTTAGATAAAACATAAGTCATTCTGATTGAAGTAGATATAACAACACATATACCCAAAAATAAGTCTAATCTAACAACCAGGTCTCTAGGTGACCCCATAGTTCTCTCTATATCTAAAACATCATCATTGGTCGAAGACAATAAAAAATGAACCAATACCTAAACATAAAACTGAAACGATAAATATTAGAGTGATAATCAAAGCTAAATTGTAATGCGAAAGTAACCACACCCTAATAATTATAATTAAATAATAAATAAAGCTCATTATAGCATGAAATACAATCTATAAAATATTTGTTTTCCTAATTAATTTAAAATCCAATATAAACTTGTTTTTCTTCTTGAATTTAAAACTATACCATAAGAGACAAGTGGATTAATTTTTTTTCAGAAGAGGTGGTTTAAAAAAGGATTTCATAATAGTAAATTTTTTCCAAGAACCACTCCCATCAAAGATTCCATTATGGAGGGGGATAGATAATGACCCCTGAGTCCCAACTCTAGTAGACCTAGGGTTTGCGACTAGCAGCGAGGGTATAAAATATCACAAAATGGGAGGAATTAACCTCTATAAAAATATAAGAGCATGAGATATAAAGAATCATCCAAAATAAATTCCATGAAATGATATATAGTAAATCCAAAAAAAATCCCCCAATGCATGTAGAAACATAAAATTTATAGAAAAATGTCTCCAATGTAAATACCATAAAGAAAAGATGAAGCATCGACAAAACAACTATCTAATGATTTGAGCTAGTAATTCCTAGCATAGTCCAAGTATTCCACTTGGAATCCTGAAAATAAAGGTATATACATATGGTGGGAATACAAGAATATTCAATATGAGAACCAAAGTCTCTCTTTCACAATTGAAAAGAACATAATTATACACCCATGAGAAAAAAGAACCAATTACACATAAAATTGGTAAATTACCCATCCAAAACCTCACAAAGGAATTCTCATAAAATAGTGAAATCCAAGTATAATAAAAAAAATAAGAAGAATATCAATAAATGGTACCTCGAACATCATTCCACTTATTTTCTACTATCAATAACCAAAACCATACAAAAAATAAATTTTATATCTCCCATATAATTTATAAATATACCCCACAAAACATTCACATTAGATCTCTCAAAAAAAACCACGGCCACCACTGACAACATGTTCATATTACATCTCTACCAAAGTCACATGGGCCATTGTCTCATGATACGATCATATCCCATCTCTCTTAAAGACACCTATGCCACTTCCCCACAATACGTCCATATCACATCACTCCCAAAAAAACCTGGTCCACATCCACACAACACAATTATATCAAATCTCACCTAAAGACACATGGGCCACAATTGAATAGATAAATCATATCCTATATCATGAAAAAAATACCTGGTCCACCCAACCATAGCTAGGATATTTCACATCTCACCCTAGGACACCAGGTCCATCCCCTAGTGTATTGTTACACATCTATCCATCAAAGCCTATGTGTATCTACTCATCTAGAAAAGAGGGTGGGGGAAGAGTGGGAAGCCGTCCATTTATTTTCTTCACCAAGATGTTGCAAAATATACCACTCAAATAAATATACTAGTTTTAGTACATAGTTCTTGACACAATTGGGGTGTGTATAGAAAATCACATGTAACATACAAATATTTATATAATCCACATATAATCCCAACCAATGGGTTCACAAAAAATCACTAACCAAGTCACAACACTAGAACTTTTCCTTCCACCACTAAGTCTCCAATACCACACAAGCCACAAGTCACGTTTTTCTTTTTCATTGAATTCCATTATACATCCCATTCATTACATTATTAGAAATCATCCACATTTAACCACACACAAACTATTTAATTCATTCATAAAAAATTCCCATACCACCAAACAAAACCATCCCAATCCACTCAAAACCTTATTAACCAATTATTCTATCACTATACAAGAATATAATAGAACACAAACATTCTTATCTCACACACCACATGATACAATCACACATCACCTCCCCATATCATGAACGCATATAACATCATACCTAACTACCCCAAAATACATCCAGACAAATAAATCAACCCCATAAAACCCCAAAACATGGAAACAAAATAAGTATATCACAATAATCTCATTTATATTTAATAAGGGGATTGTTTATCATTTTCATATGCTTATTTTAGGTTTATTATCACAAAAGGCATAGATCACAGGGAAACAATCTTGTTAATCAATTATAAGTGTTTATCCAATTTCAATTTTAGTGTGATGAGAAACAATAACAATAAGGTTCTATAATAATAATAAATTTTTCCAAAATGAAGCCTCAAATGACATTGATATTCAATGGGGATTTTATCCAATACAATCACAATATCACAATAATATAAAATATTTTAAATCAGGGGAACTTATTTTAACTATTAGGCTGGTGAATACCTTATTCCCATAGGTAAACAAGAGTAAAAACCTCCCACATGATACAAAAAAGTGAGAAATGATGGATTCATTACCTTAAATAACATTTTTGATCACACAAATGTTCACATGTTGTTGATGAAATGACCAAAAAATATAACCACACAATGAACTGATGGATCTACCTAGACGACATAAAAGGATCCCCAAAACGGATCACAATTCACCCTAAACCATGGAAATACCACTATAATGGATCTTTTGGGGGAAGAATATAATAAAAACAACCTTTAAGGTAGGAAAACTCTCCTTTGATCACCAAAACTCGACCATTGGAACCCATGGATCTAATTAGATGAAGAAGGGATAGAAGAACCTTTAAATCACTTAGGGTTCCTACCAAAAAATGAGAGAAATAATTGATAGATAAATGATAATGAATGACCTAAAAAACATATTTTCATCCTATGAAGTATATGTATTATGGATTAAATTATCCTTTTACACTATAAGTGTCATGAGGATGGAATTTTTGCCATAAATCCCACCTTTACATTATAAAACTTCAAAACTCCAAAACAAGATGAAAAAGTGGGTCCAAGGGATGAAATTATCATACACTTTACAACTCCATCAAGTGGTGTAAACCAATTTAATACCAAATAAATCACTAAAAACAAGATTAATATAAAATCCGAGGGTACCATTGAACTCACAGCACCGATATTCACTTAAAGAGACATTCACCACGATGGCAGTTGGTCGGGGGTGGAAGTTAGTTTTTTTGTTTTTCGTGAATGAATAAAATAAAAATAAAGTTGTGTAACTTTTATTTTAATTTTATTTGTTAAAACCTCCATCTGGATGTTGAGAAGTGGGGATCACCAGACCTTAAACTCCCATGAGAGGTTCTGGTGTTGGGGACCACCTGAGCCTAACCTCCCATGAGAGGTTATGGTGGTGGGTACCACCTGAGGCCTAAACCTATGAACTCCTTCATTAAAAGTGGGAGAGCCTATTCAAATCCTCAAATATCAATTATTCTAACCCTCCTCCACAATATTAAATCCAATGCACAACTTTAATTGTGCCAACCTAAGAGATTAATTAACCCAATTGGAACTATATTCCAACAAACATAATAGATCACAAAATCTATTATTTTGGGGCTACCATTTCATTTTAGTGGTTTCTGGATAAGTGTAGATTTGGTAGAAAACATCTCCAATGAAGAACTCCAATGAAGAACGCCTCTCCATAGATTTTTTCTTCTCCAATCTATGTCAAAGGATCTCCAACGACGCAAAAACTGACAATCAAGGAAAATGTCGATGACACTGACGTCCATATTTTCCCAACGATTCATCTTCTTCATTGCGACCTCTTCGATGTCATCAAGTGAACGAGGTAGGTTTTTTTTCTATTTGTTTATCACTTCCCATGTACACCCATTTTATTTCTTTTGTGGGTTGGGAACAATAGTTGTGGAGGATAGGACTTGAGGTTCATGTTCATGTTCTTGATGAGCCATATGGTACCACCATAACGCGGAGTGTACAAGAGAAACAGACATGGACTGACCCTTTCACAAATCTTGTGTTGTTATTCATGATGGAGGAGGATGGAAACAATCCATGGTTGGGGAACGAGAATGCTGGCTGGCACCACTATTGGCTATGACGAAGGTGACGGAGCAACAACGCCGCTCCATGGCCCCTGCCGCCGCGATGCGGCCTCTGTGCTGACTGCGGCCCCTACCACCACACACTAGACGCCGCTGCCACTACACGACCTCCGACCCGACCCCGGCCCCCACCAGCGTCCATGGCACTGCACTGCCTCGTGCCCGAGGTGTGGCCCCGATGCCGCGGCGCTGCCCCACGGCCAGACCGCTGCTGCCTCGCGGCCTTCGCCCTGACCCCATCCAACGCCACAGTCCACGACTCTGCACCGCCCCACGGCAGAGGCACCACCCTGCGGCGTCTGTGGCCCTACGGCGACCATGACCCCATGACCGGACCATCTCCCCGCAGCGAAACTGTCATCCCACACCCAGCCATCCCATCGCCTCGCACCCTCACGACACCATCTGTGGCCTCACGGCCACCCGCAGCCCTCCGCTGCCCCTCACGGCCTGACGGTCCAGACCCAGTAGGTCGGGCCACCCAACGGGCCGGTCCGGACCTAGTAGGTCAGGCTAGGTCGACCCAAAGCTGGTCAGCCCAGGTCGGGTGGGGCTGAGTCAGTCCGACCGGGTCAGACTGGACCCGAGCCTACTACAACCGAATTACATTCGTTTGACAATAACATTGGCACCAGACATCAATTAGATGAACCATCAATGGTGTTGGGAACCTTGGAGTGAGTTGGTCTCTTTGAGTGATACCCCACTGTGTTTTTGATTAATATGGGGAACGATCAGGTTGGATCGAGCACGAATCCAACTAGGCCCCGGGATAAAAAGGCTAATAACTCCTAGACCAGGTGTCTGATTGACGTGCCGTCTTTTACGTTGAGATCCCTATGATTTGGAATATCTTTGAAATGATTTTTAGTTGGAATTAATGGTAGGTTTAGTATCGAACCGTAGCTTGTGGAGCGGATCCTCCTGGAGACAAGCGAGCTTAATGCAGAAACCCAGCAGCTGGCTAAGACTTGACGACTGCTGACTGTTTTGACTCGAAGTGACTTGAAAAACCCAGTGGGGACTTCCATGGTGTTGCAGAAAACCCACATTGGGGAGCACCTTCATGAAGTGGAAGACCCACAATGCTTGAAAGGAGTAGTACCTATGCAGGCCATGAGGGGGAGCACCTTGGTGATGCGGCAGACCCACGGTGGGGAGCTTCTTGGTGATGCAGAAGACCCATGGTACACATCTGGATGTGTACCTCAATAGTCCAAGTTTAGTGGAAATCATCTCTGTTTGATGCGTCAAGCCCACTATACTCGATATAAGAGGAGTTCTCTCAGAGCCAATGTGTTCGATGTTGTGACTGGAAATGTTACTTGATACTACCCCTAGAACAAATCATGGTGTGATCTGAGTCCGTACCTCTGTGTTTCCTCATGATTGAGATGGATTACTTGATAACTTAGTTATATGTATGGGAATATACATAAATATGGGTTTCTGTTGATTTCATACTTTGTGATTTATCCTTGATGGATTTTGTGAGACCTAGAGGGTCTCGGGGTCCCTGCTGTGTATCATTATACTCACCCTTGCATGTGCTATGCATGCACCGTGTTGTGTTGGATGCAGAAAATGGAGAATGCTGACTAAGGCTGAGAGTAGCAGGACAGGATGATACCTGGAGGTGGAATATATGGTGTGTCGTTACGTAGAGGAGACCTGTGGATGTGGAGTGATGAGGAGGTGATCTGTATCTACCCTTCAGGTAGGAAACTCGAAGGACGACCCATCAGATGACTTTCCCTTTTCTTCAGTTGTATTGTTTCACAGTTGTACATGTACTTTCTAGTATGGCTTGTATTCTGGACCCTTTTACTAACTACACTCACTCTGTTAACAGTTCATTTTAGTTCTGTTCCTATCTTTTTGTGTGATTGGTTACGTGTGGTTACAAGTTATAAAGGAAATGATGTCCTAGTTTTAGGGAATACGCCTTTGGTGCTAGTCTCTAACTCATGGCCTATAAAAGGCGGGATTGGGGTAACCACGACACGATCCCTGGGGGAGGGGTCATGAAAAATTGGTATTAGAGGATTTGGTTCTATCTTAGAACTTTTGACTCTGATCTTTCTCTTTAATAAAAATATTGTTATGTGTAGTGAGTGTGGTTATCAGTTTAGGGAACCAATGTTGGTCCGACGACCGACGTATCCATACACCAGGACCCTGGCATCTCATTTCCAACTTAGTGCATGAAAACACTGATTACATGTCTATTTTCAAGAGTTTTCTTTGTTATGTCTTGAGTCAGCTCACAAGGTATAACTTACTAACTATGGCACACCTATTTTTTCGGGATGGCTCCACTCATATAGCTGTCTAGGGTTCTGAGAGTTGTACGCACTGATAGACCACCGAGTGATGAGGGCTCGATGTAGGGTGATTTTCCTGTAGAGGCACCTGTGGTACCACTCCACATTAGGTCACTGATGCCACCAGCCCTAGTAGCAGACGATGCATGTAGATTGAGCATGTTGTAAAAGTTCCATCACCAGAGGCCACCTTGGTTCGGGGGGAGAGGCGGACCCGTAGGTAGCTGAGGCTTGGCTAGAGGCTATTGTGAGAGTCTTCTGACTCTTAGGGACACTAGCTGATCTCATGGTGATCCTTGCCGCCAGAGTTCTACAGGAAGCAGCATGTAGATGGTCGAGCATGAAGCTCCAAGTTCACTATGAGGTGACGCTTCTCTGTGCAGAATTTGAGAGCTTGTTTCAGGCAGAGCTTGTCTTAGTTACTCTTCACGCAGTGCGCATACAGGAGCTTCTTCATTTGTAACATGGAAACATGAATGTATCTCAGTACTCAGCAAGGTTCACTGACCTGCCACACTAATCCACAGATAAGGTATGAGACCTATTTTTCAGGGCCCAGATATTTGAGAAGGGGCTCAGGCGGGAGATCAGGGCTTCGATGATCTCACTCAACATCCTGACGCAGGCCATAGAATTAGGGAGATCCCTCTTGGTGGATCGTTTCCTTGATGATAAGTCACCAGAAGTGAGACACACTACTAGTCATTACATAGCAGAGTAATTTTCAGCTGGAAGCATAAAGATATCACTGAGGTCCAAGATGACCAGACCTACTGGTGGATGACCGCATGACTCAGGATCGATTGTGTGGGGTACTAGAGGTAGAGCCAATTATACCAGGAGTGGGCAGTGTTTCACATGCGGCGGGTACGTTCATATGGCTCGTAACTGTCCGAACCATCATACAGATGATCATCAGATGATCAAAGAACCACCCATACAGATATAGAGGTTCAACTGAGGAGGTCCGTAGGGATTAGGCAGATGTGGAAGGGGAGCTGGTTGTGCATCTGGTGGTGGGAGACGATTTGAGATGTTACCCCCACCACCACCAAGATGTCCACCCCGACCGCAGGGAGTATGTGGACATGGGAAAGCTCAACTCCAGGAAGCTGAGGCCAACTATCAAGGTGCTCTGGAGATGATATGAGGTACGATCTATGTCTACTCCACCATAGCTACAGTACTTATAAACACAGGTGTCAGTCCTTCCTTTATTTCCACTTCCCTCGTTCGGAGCTCAGAGATTCCAACGGAGACGTTGGCTCAATCCATATGGCTAGAGACTCCTACGGGGGCCAATTCAACGATTACGCACTAGTACCAACAGTTTGAGATTACTCTAAGAGGTGAGATTTTTGGTTGGGATCTTCTTGTAGCTGTGTCGAGGCCTTACGACGTCATCTTGTGTATGGAATGGTTATCTACAGTCCATGATCAGACTGATTGTACTAGGCACAATGTACAGTTTGTCCATAAGGATGGGACCAGGTTCACCTTCACCGGTGAGAAGGGATCCTTTTCAGTGCAGGATAGACTTATGCAGAGGAGAGGGCAGCCGATCACACATCATTTGTCTAGTCACATCCTTGGAGCAGTTGATGTGAGGAGTCTGAGTTTTCCTTTTGTGGTGGACCTGTATGCGGATGTTTTCCATCATGATGTTCCGAGTCTACCACCTCATAGAGAGGTGGAATTTTACATTGTCTTGTACCCCATCATGACACTGATATCTACACCAACATATCAGATGGCTCCCGCGGAGCTTTGTGAGATGTGGGTATTGTTAGAGGACTTGCATGGGAAGGGATTCATCCGGCCCAGTTTTTCTCCTTGGGCTACCTCAATTCTATTTTACAAGAAGGAAGATGGTAGCTTGAGGCTTTGTGTTGACTATTGATGGTTGAACCTGGTGACCATGAAGAACAAGTACCCACTCTTGCGGATTGACAAATACTTTGATCAGCTAAATGGATCATGATGGTTCTTGAAGATAAAACTCAAATAAAGTTATCACCAGCTCAAAGTACAAGATGAGGATATGCAGAAGACAGAATTCAGGTGTCGGTACGACCATTACGAGTTCTTGGTTATGCCATTTGGCATGACCAACACTCTAGTAGTGTTTATGGGACTCATGAATAGGATCATTCACCCATACCATGATCTCTTTGTAGTGGTCTTCATTGACGACATTCTGATCTACTAAACTACCGAGGAGGATCATGAGAATCATTTTCAGGTAGTACTTGACACACTCTGAGAGCACCATCTTTATGGTAAGCTCTCAAAGTGCCAGTTTTGGATCCTAGAGGTTCATGTTTTGGGACATGTCATATCGGAGGCTAGAGTTGCAGTATATCCAACGAATATTGAGGCAGTACTTGCTTGGAAACCACAAGGAGTGTGGATGAGGTAAGTAGTTTCTTGGGTTTGGCCAGATATTACCGGAGGTTTGTCCTATATTTCCCCATAGTTGTAGCACCACTATCAGCCATGAAGAATAAGGGGAAACCCTTTGTGTGGTCGAAGATATGCCAGCACAGTTTTCAGGAGCTGTGGAAGAGGATGAATAGTTCCCCCATCCTGAGGCTTCCAGAGGAGGTCATAGAGTACATAGTCTACTGTGACGCATTAGGGACCAAACTCGGATTTATCCTCATATAGGAGAAATTAGTGATCACATATGGTTTTCGACAGCTTATACAACATGAGTGTAACACCCCGATCTTCTATGATACGCTTCTCATTCAATAATGCAATAGCTTGCATTGTACGCAACTTCGAGTTCTAAAACACCGCGACTAATCAAAGTAGCCGTTATGGATAGTAATAACCACTTTTTTAAATTATAGAAATTTTATATTTCAAAATGGAATTCATTTTTGGATTCGGAATATCGAAATTAGCCTAGGTTGAATTTTTGGTTTTTTTCTGAGAACTTCTAATTTTTTATGAATAGTGAAAAATACTTAAAAACAACTTTTTTAATAAAAATAATTTATAGTGATAAATTATACTATTTAGTGGTTTTGAAGTATAATTAGAATATATTTTTACCATTTTATCCAATGGTGGTCATTAGAATTAATTTAACATTGAAATTGGACATAAACAATTGCCAATCTTTTGATATAAATTCTTTCTTAAAAACACGCTATTTGTTGTGACAATGGGAATTAATTATAAAATTAATTAATGAAACTTATATGTTTGGAATTTTTTAAAATAGAAATCATTTTTGAATTCAGAATATCAATTATAGTTTAGGGTGAAATTTTCGCATTGTTCTGAAAAACTTCAATTTTTTGATGAATAGTGAAACCACTAAGTGGTAGTTAAATAACTGATTTTTCGTTTAAATGAAATATTACCACTTCTGTGATTTGATTTTCAAAAATACTGCATACATGGTTGTCATTAAGAAGTAAAATGTGGTTCAATGAGATTAAAATAATTTTTGGTGAATAGTAACTTTTAAGTTCTTAATCGCGATTAGAGGTAATTAGTGTAGTTTAAGGTAAAAATAATTTTTTAATAATATGAGATGAGATCGACACATGTCATACCCTCATTGGATGTGCCATGGCCGACCAAGACAATCCATGGGTCAACTTGGGGACCCCATGGAGCCACATTAGTTAGAAAATGACATAAATACCTTTTATTTAATGTTAAAGTAAAAAATGACACAAATATGAAATGTTTTACTAAAACAATTTTTACATGGGGTTATACAAGTCATATTTTTTACTATAAATAGTCATTGGAAAGATGAAAAGATTTCCTACATCATATTATTTTTTTATAATTTTTAGACATTAAATAAATTAAATTATGTATGACATCATTATGATGCAGCGATGACCTCATTATTTAACGATTTTAATAAAATGAAAAGATAATGTACAATCCAAGGCTTACACTTGTCCAAACCCTATTGGATGAGTAGATTTAGAACCCTTATCATCTTTTCCTCGAATTATATAAGTGTGGTACCTCTAAAATCCGAAACTCATTTTATAATAAAGTGACTTTTCTTTACTTTCCAAGAGTGTACCTCCTCTCCACTTATAAAAGGCCACCACCTCTACCACCTCATTCACACTTTCAAGCCATTTGGCTCGGCCAAAATCAGCCCAAATACTCTCCCAACTTCCCCCTATTACTCCTAGAAGCCTCAATTTGGGCAGAACTCTTCCCAAGGAAGCCTTTGGCTCAAATCAAAAAGAGTTACCCGATTTTGAGGTAATGTCTTCTCTAATGTTGTTTTGTTTTATTTTTCTTCTCCAACCCCCTAAACTCTTTTTATTCATTTCTTTTGTAACAACACCAGTATCCTCAATATACTAGGATGTTTTTATAAGAAGGATTCGAGCTACACTTACACACATCTACATCTAATGGTTAAAGAACATACGGTTTCTGTGGATGGCGAATTTCTGCCTCACGAAACGATGATTGTTCAACACTCATATAACACCTTCAAAGGTGGACATTACGATGTCACTATATTTATATAGGATATATAATATGTTTATGTTTTACTTATGCTTCTGTATTTCTCATTTATGGCATACTTTATGATTTCCATTATGGGTAAACGCGATAATTTCATTTTAGGAAGTGCGGACTACCGCCCCCTCAAAGTGATGTGAATCGTTAATTCCATATGTGGGATGTATAAAGGATATAGTAAATGATATTATATATGATATTATACTGGAAATATATTATACCTTTATATAATTATTATTTCATTCCACTAAATATGAAATAGAAATGAAAGTAGCGTTCATGCGTACGTACGGCTTACCGTCTCCATGAACGGTGCACTTCATTTTTACCTACAAATGTTATGTAACAATATAAATGCATGTATATACTGGATATATATGAGATATATGATATCTATATCATGAATATAATTCTATATATAATGGATATTTCACCACATGAACAACTTGTAATTATAAGAATGTTATTTTTGACTCAAGTACCTAAGATCGACAAAACGACCGTTATAAACTTAAATAATTACATAATGTTAATAACATGGTAATAAGGGATATAAAAGGAATAATGAACATGAAAAAGGTTCTTAAGTAAATAGGAATTAACTCTAGTTTATTATTTAGGTGGTTAAAGAACGGTCGAGTCAGGACAGGACGCAAGGTAAGAGAATTTCTTAACCCAACTTCCATTCTTTGGGTTAATCTCCTACTTTCAAATTATGCCATGATATTATTATGTCTTATTTTGTATTCTCTATTTGTACCTATAGTTAATATACATAATAGATCTATTTTATTTTAAAAATGATATTTTTAAGGACTTTGTCTCAATCTCCTTTCTTTGAGGCATATTTGGTTTTATACACAACTTTCTTTTATACGGTGTATAAACCCCTTTGACTTTTACGTTTATTCAAAAGGAATCTTTTTTATACGAAGCGTTTTACTAAACGAAAAAAAAAGGAATGTTTTCCTTTCCGTACTTATGCGGTGACAATGACTTCTCCACCACCGTGACCATTATTTGAGTTTCGGCTTCCTCTATAAGCCATCACTTTTTTTAATGAAAAATAAATACAAAGTTTTAACTTTCTTTTATTTTGGTGTTGAAAATGGTTTTGAAATCATTTTTATCAATGTGTTGTATTGATATCTTGTGATTGAAATGTGGAAATTTTATGTTTCCTTTATGCATGTTTTATGTGATATGATTATGTTATGGTTTATGATATGTTTAAAACTAATCATATGAGGAATGCATTGGACTTAATAAGTGGCGGGTGGAGCCCGCTATAGCTCCTCGATGCATCGGCAGGTCTCAAGAGACAAACTAGTGTCTTGGCACGAGGCCTTGACAAAATCTTATTTGTGGTCTTGGCACGAGGCCTTGACTACGTGGTTATGATAGTATGGCATTATGAATTCCATCATTATGAAAGTGGTTATTGATATTGCATGGGATTATTCGATTAGTAGAATATCCATGAGAAGAAGTAAATGGCATTACCTCATTTTACTTTTTCCATATTATGTTGATGTTCAAGTTTAAAAGGCTTTTGTTTTAGTTATACATTTCCTTAAATGTTTATGTTTATTTATGAAAGCTTCCGAAATATTGTTATCCTTACTGAGCATCTGAGCTCACCCCTTTCAATGTTTTAATATTTTCCAGGAGGTGAAGAAGTATTTTAGGAATGCCCTGCAGGGATAGTCAGAAGAGGATATGAGTGTGGACTATGAAGACTTTGTTATTGTAGTTTTTCACCTTATGTTGTAATGTAACATTTATGAATGTATCTAGTGTTTCCAAGGCTACTAAATTAATCGGTCTTTCGAGAATTGATCTTTTGTGATCATGCCAATGTTATGAAGTAATGCACCGACTCTGGGTAGCTGGGGTCAGGGCGTTACAGTTGGTATCAGAGGCAGTTTAGTACTAACCTTGGAAGCTATATTTAGATAAACTCTGATTAGAGCACATAGCCCGAAGATAGACTTTGAGGATTAGTATAGAAGAACTTCCTAGAATTTTGGTATTGTAGAGATGTTGTGAGTTTTCCGAGAAATACATCCATGTCTGGATACAAGCAGGTAGAGGCGGCTCTGGCACAGATGTACCTAGGGGTAAAACCCGAAAACACCTCTTTGAGCTAGACTCGAACGGGAACTGGTGCATGACAACGAGCCTTGCTGCACTCTAGGTTACAACACTCCCGGGGGATATGTTTTGGATAATTCTTATTTTATTTACAAACCACTATGAAGGGTAATGATTATATACTTCCTCAAAGAAAACATTCCTTTTTATGATTATGGATTATATCCATAAATAGTTCAATTTATGTAAAGTGTTTTACAAATATGGAATTATGTATTTTAATTCATAAACTAATCTAGTTTATGCCATTGTTTAGAAATGGCGCCTAGTGGAAGGAATGGAAACTGTATCAATGCACGCACTCCGTGTAGGGATTGCCCTCCTTCTCAAGATAATTATTGTGGATCTGGAGATACAATTGGTGATGATCAACTTATTACCATACTGGGACAACTCACTCAGGTTATGAATAATAACCTTACTCGTATGGAGCACCCTGATCCGCAACGTGGAGGATCAGTGTTAGACCGCTTCATGAGGCAACAACCACCAACATTTAATGTGGGTAAAAATCCGTTAGTAGCTGAGCAATGGATAAACTCCATAGAGAAAATATTCCACGCCTTGGGGAGTAGCGAAAGGGAGAAGGTTATCATGGCAGTTTACCGCCTCACTGGAGATGCTGATCAGTGGTGGTCGCTGATTCAAAACACAAAGGAAGATGATAATGTATCGAATATGGAATGGAGGGAGTTCAAAGATCTTTTCTTAGAAAAATACTTTCCTCATGACCATCGAGCAGATATGGAAAGGCAATTTCTGAGTCTGAGGCAGAAGGAGGATGAGAATGTCGCAAAGTATGAGGCTAACTTTACAAGGTTTTCAAGACATGCTGCCGATTATATACGTAACCCAAGAAGTAAGATTGATCGTTTCATTGATGGGTTAAAACCGTTTCTCCATCGAGTATTAGTCTCACAAACCTTCTTGTCGTACGAAGATATTGTCTCATGTTCTATCAAGACAGAAAAAGAATTATCTAAGTCTTATGACAACAAAGTAAAGCAAGAGAAGAAGAGAACGGTGGAACAAGAGATAAATAAAGGGAAAAAGGGAAAGAATGATTTTCCATTGTGTGATAATTGTGGGAGGAATCACCCTGGTACTTGCCTAAAAGGAATGGGAGTTTGTTATAAATGTGGAGAAAAAGGTCACCAGGCTCGTGATTGCAAGGGAAAGAAAGAGGCTATCAAGGTTGAATGCTACAATTGTAGGGAGATGGGTCATTATGAAAATGAATGTCCTAAGCGTTAGGGAAACTTACCTCAGAAAAGGCCAAGGGATCAAGGCCAATCTTATGATGTGACTATAGTTGAAGCGGAATAATTAATGTATTGGTTATTTTGGACTCATGGATTATATTCTGGTTATAAAAATAATGTGATATATATAAGGATTGTACTGCAGTACTTGTTGTTTCAGTAAGGTTTTAATATGATGAAGGTAATCATATTTTTGTATGTGACAAAAAGAGAAACTTTACCTTGTTTGAGGAATATGATGATACAATTGATTTTGGAATTTTGAGACCTTTAAGAGAAAGTCTGGACAGAGGTATTTTTGATAACTATTAAGGTTGGAATGGATTAAGTTGAACTATGGATAGTATTGTTTATGTTTGAAACATTTTTGAATATTATTTTTGGAATATTATGATAATATAGTTTTAGGAAAAGGACAACCTGCAGGGTGGGGCCTAACCCGTCGCGTCGGACAAATCTGCAGGAATCGAACCCACAACCATAGTGCGACAGGCATTTATTACCTACCACTAGCCTACAGGAAGTCCCTGGTTATTACAAAATAGTTTTACTAATCTAAATGGTATGTGTTAATATTTGGAACCTTATACAATTAGGATAAATAGAATATTTTTGAGTTCTATTACCTTTTAGAGTGAAAGATGGGTTTACGGTAAAAATTTATTAAATAATGAAAGTCTACATAACAAGTATGTATATTACCTTACATTCTTAGTAAATCTCCTAAATAAATTACTCAACTTTATAAAAGGTAACTTAAAACAAAAACGTTTCCGGTTAACTTTTCCAACTGGGGATTCAATGACCGTTTAACCAATCACAAGTTTGTGATTATCTTATGGTTAACTTTCTCCTAATCCCGTTTTCTACAACTCTCCATCAGACCTTGATGGTTTGTTTTTCTTCCATATCCATATTTTCATAGAATCCTAGAATGGGCTATCTCGGGTGACCTTTGTACTTATCTTTCTTTCTTTTAAAGTTATATTTTTATTAACCTTATTTCCGATGTGGGTTTTCTACAAAGGTATTTTCTATTTTCAACCTTTTATTTTCCAAGAAAAAATTCAAATTGCGAAGACGCAATTTATTGAAGGAGGGGAGAATGTAACACCCCGAGCTTCTATGATACACTTCTCATTCAATAATGCAATAGCTTGCATTGTACGCAACTTCGAGTTCTAAAACACCGCGACTAATCAAAGTAGCCGTTATGAATAGTAATAACCACTTTTTTAAATTATAGAAAATTTATATTTCAAAATGCACTTCATTTTTGGATTCATAATATCGAAATTAGCCTATGTTGAAATTTTGGGTTTTTTTCTGAGAACTTCTAATTTTTTATGAATAGTGAAAAATACCTAAAAATAAATTTTTTAATAAAAATAATTTATAGTGATAAATTATACTATTTAGTGGTTTTAAAGTATAATTAGAATATATTTTTACCATTTTATCCAATGGTGGTCATTAGAATTAATTTAACATTGAAATTGGACATAAACAATTGCCAATCTTTTGATATAAATTGTTTCTTAAAAACACGCTATTTGTTGTGACAATGGGAATTAATTATAAAATTAATTAATGCAACTTATATGTTTGGAATTTTGTAAAAAAGACATCATTTTTGAATTTAGAATATCAATTATAGCTTAGGGTGAAATTTTCGCATTGTTCTGAAAAACATCAATTTTTGATGAATAGTGAAACCACTAAGTGGTAGTTAAATAACTGATTTTTCGTTTAAATGAAATATTACCACTTCTGTGATTTGATTTTCAAAAATCCGACATACATGGTTGTCATTAAGAAGTAAAATGTGGTTCAATGAGATTAAAATAATTTTTTGTGAATAGTAACTTTTTAGTTCTTAATCGCGATTAGAGGTAATTAGTGTAGTTTAAGGTAAAAATAATGTTTTAATAATATGAGATGAGCTTGACACATGTCCTACCCTCATTGGATGTGCCATGGCCGACCAAGACAATCCATGGGTCAACTTGGGGACCCCATGGATCCACTTTAGTTAGAAAATGACATAAATACCTTTTATTTAATGTTAAAGTAAAAAATGAGACAAACATGAAATGTTTTACTAAAACAATTTTTACATGGGGTTATACAAGTCATATTTTTGACTATAAATATTAATTTTAAATATAAAAAGATATCCTACATTATAGTATTTTTTTATAATTTTTAGACATTAAAAAAATTAAATTATTTATGACATCATTATGATGCAGCGATGACCTCATTATTTAACGATTTTAATAAAATGAAACGATAATGTACAATCCAAGGCTTACACTTGTCCAAAACCTATTGGATGAGTAGATTTCGAACCCTTATCATCTTTTCCTCGAATTATATAAGTGTGGGACCTCTAAAATCCGAAACTCATTTTATAATAAAGTGACTTTTCTTTACTTTCCAAGAGTGCCCCTCCTCTCCACTTATAAAAGGCCCCCACCTCTACCACCTCATTCACACTTTCAAGCCATTTGGCTCGGCCAACCTCTGCCCAAATACTCTCCCAAATTCCCCCTATTACTCCTAGAAGACTCACTTTGGGTAGAACTCTTCCCAAGGAAGCCTTTGGCTCAAATCAAAAAGAGTTACCCGATTTTGAGTTAATGTCTTCTCTAATGTTGTTTTGTTTTATTTTTCTTCTCCAACCCCCTAAACTCTTTTTATTCATTTATTTTGTAACAAAACCAGTATCCTCAATATACTAGGATGTTTTTACAAGAAGGATTCGAGCTACACTTACACACACCTACAACTAATGGTTAAATAACATAGGGTTTCTGTGGATGGTGAATTTCTGCCTCACGAAACGATGATTGTTCAACACTCATATAACACCTTCAAAGGTGGCCATTAAGATGTCAATATATTTATATAGGATATATAATATGTTTATGTTTTACTTATTCTTCTGTATTTCTCATTTATGGCATACTTTATGATTTCCATTATGGGTAAACGCGATAATTTCATTTTAGGAAGTGCGGACTACCGCCCCCTCAAAGTGATGTGAATCGTTAATGCCATATGTGGGATGTATAAAGGATGGAGTAAATGATATTATATATGATATTATACTGGAACTATATTATACCTTTATATAATTATGATTTCATTCCATTAAATATGAAATAGAAATGAAAGTAGCGTTCATGCGTACGTACGGCTTACCGTCTCCATGAACGGTGCATTTCATTTTTACCTCTAAATGTTATGTAACAATATAAATGCATGTATATACTGGATATATATGAGATATATGATATCTATATCATGAATATAATTCTGGATATAATGGATATATCACCACATGAACAACATGTAATTATAAGAATGTTATTTTTGACTCAAGTACCTAAGATCGACAAAATGACCATTATAAACTTAAATAATTACATAATGTTCATAACATGGTAATAAGGTATATAAAAGGAATAATGAACATGAAAAAGGTTCTTAAGTAAATAGAAATTAACTCTAGTTTATTATTCAGGAGGTTAAAGAACAGTCGAGTCTGGACAGGACGCAAGGTAAGGGAATTTCTTAACCCAACTTCCATTCTTTGGGTTAATCTCCTAATTTCAAATTATGTCATGATATTATTATGTCTTATTTTGTATTCTTTATGTGTACCTATAGTTAATACACATAATAGATCTATTTTATTTTAAAAATTATCTTCTTAAAGACTTTGTCTCAATCTCCTTTCATTGAGGCATATTTGGTTTTATACACAACTTTCTTTTATACGGTGTATAAACCCCTTTTACTTTTACGTTTATTCAAAAGGAATCTTTTTTATACGAAGCATTTTCCTAAACAACAAAAAGGGAATGTTTTCCTTTCCGTACTTATTCGGCGACAACAACTTCTCCGCCGTCGTGACCATTATTTGAGTTTCGGCTTCCTCTACAAGCCATCACATTTTTTTAATGAAAAATAAATACAAAGTTTTAACTTTCTTTTATTTTGTTATTGAAAATGGTTTTGAAAGTGTTTTTATCAATGTGTTGTATTGATATCTTGTGATTGAAATGTGGAAATTTTATGTTTCCTTTATTCATGTTTTATGTGATACGATTATGTTATGGTTTATGATATGTTTAAAACTATTCATATGAGGAATGCATTAGACTTAATAAGTGACGGGTGGAGCCCGCTATAGCTCCTCGATGCATCGGCAGGTCTCATGTGACAAACTAGTGTCTTGGCACGAGGCCTTGACAAAATCTTATTTGTGGTCTTGGCACGAGGCCTTGACTACGTGGTTATGATAGTCTTGCATTATGCATTCCATCATTATGAAAGTGGTTATTGATATTGCATGGGATTATTCGATTAGTAGAATATCCATGCGAAGAAGTAAATGGCATTATCTCATTTTACTTTTTCCATATTATGTTGATGTTCAAGTTTAAAAGGCTTTTGTTTTAGTTATAAATTGCCTTAAATGTTTATGTTTATTTATGAAAGCATCCGCAATATTGTTATCCTTACTGAGCATCTGAGCTCACCCCTTTCAATGTTTTAATATTTTCCAGGATGTGAAGAAGTATTTTAGGAATGACCTGTAGGGATAGTTAGAAGAGGATATGAGTGTGAAATATGAAGACTTTGTTATTGTAGTTTTTCACCTTATGTTGTAATGTAACATTTATGAATGTATCTAGTGTTTCCAAGGCTACTAAACTAATCGGTCTTTTGAGACTTGATCTTTTGTGATCATGCCAATGTTATGAAGTAATGAACCAACTCTGGGTAGCTGGGGTCGGGGTGTTACAATGAGAAGAACTACGCTTCCCATGACCTAGAGTTAGAAGCAGTGGTCTTCACCTTGAAGATATTGCGACACTATCAGATGGTTGAGTGCTTTACAATGTACACTAATCACAAGTGTCTCAAGTATATATTCTCTCAGATGGACTTGAACCTGAGACAAAGACGTTGGCTTGAGTTCTACATTGACTTTGACTTTGAGATAGTTCATACTCCTAGGAAGGGGAACGTTGTAGCAGATTCACTCAGCAGGAGTTCTGGTATACAACTACTAGGTCAGGCGACAGAGCATCTGGACGTTTTATAGTTATCCTCTGTGAATAGAGATGGAGCATATTTTCTAAAGTCTCTTACAGTCACTCCCCCAGTTTTTTAGAAAGTCAGGGAGGCGCATCGTGGGGACGCTGACTGCGAGTCACGACATGCTCATATATCCACAGGACATGCACCTAGTGGATTTTCTAAAGCTGGGGAGTAGGTCATCCTCTTCAGAGGACATACCAAAGTACTGGTGTCACTTTAGGAGGAGGTGTGGAGGGAGTTACACCCATCCCCTCCTGCGGTACATATTGGAGTTTAGAAGATGTCCCAGGATCTTAGACGACAGCACTGGTGGCCGGGAATGAAGAAAGCAGTAGAATAATTTGTCTCTCAGTGCCTCACATGTCAGCAAAGTGAAGGCAGAGCATCAGGTACCAGAAGGCTTGGTTAAACCATTAGAGGTCCCATAGTGGAAGTGGGATGGGATATCTATAGACTTCATGGCAGGACTTCCACATACATCTAGGGTACATGACTCGATTTGGGTGATCGTCGACCGACTCACCAAGGCAGCCCACTTACTACCGATTAGAGTGTAAAGTTTAGTAAAGAGGTTCAGATGCCTCTATGTGGCAGAGATTGTCGGTTTCATGGAGTACCCTTGACGATTGTCTCTGATCATGATGCACGTTTTAGTTCTCAGATATGGATGGGTTGTAGGAGGCTTTCAGGATGCAGCTTCATCTGAGCACCGCCTTCCATCCTCAGATGGATGGTCAGACTGAGCGAACCATTCAGACCCTCGAGGACATACTGTGTGCTTATGTCCTAGACTTCGGTCCCAGCTAGGAGGACCACAAACATTTGGTGGAGTTTGTATACAACAATATTTATCACTCAACTATTGGGTTGGCACCTTTTGAGGCGTCGTACGTGAGACCTTGAAGATCACCTTTGTGCTAGACTGACCCAGGGGAGTTAGCACTAGTGGGACCAGAGATGGTATAGGCTACCACAGAGAATGTGCAGATCATCCATGAGAGGATGAAGATGGCACAAAGCAGGCAGAAGTCATATGTTGACAAGAGGCAGAGACCACTGGAGTTCGAGGATGGCAACCACATCTTTCTATAGGTCTCACCCTGATGAGGTCTACTAAGATTTGGCAGAGGCGGAAGGTTATCTCGGATATTCAAAGGACCTTTTTAGGTCCTTAGTAGTGTTATAGAGGTGGCATACTACTTATCTCTTCCACATTAGTTTCACGGGGTGCATGACGTCTTCCACGTGTCCCAACTGAGGAGATACATACATGACCCTTTTCACATCATCGACCATGGAAAGGTGGACATCAACAATGGGGTGAATTTTACAGAGGTTCCATTAGAGATTGGGGATCAACAGGAGTGGGTCCTTTGTGGAAGTTCGATACCTCTGGTGCGTGTTCACTGGCAGCACGTGAACCTCTAGGAGAGCACATGGGAGAGGGATACTTAGATTCATGCTCAGTACCCCAACTTATTTATATAGTTTGCGTTGTGGCTTACAAGGACATATAGCTCTGAGTTAGGTAGAATGTAATGACCCAAAATTTCCATGTAAATGGTTTTTTTAAATAAATCAGAATTTTACGAGCCTGCAAAAATTGACAGCACGTGGTTTCGAGGCCTGGAGTGCCCGAAATGAATTTCTTAACCATTGTTTGGCTACGTTTAGTAGACACGCGAGTGGGTTTTTCTATCTATTGAACTGGTGCTCAAAATATAAATCTGAGGGCACCGTTGAACTCAAACTGCTTGTATTCGCTTAAGGATACATTCACCTCGATGGTAGTTGGTCGACGGTCGAAGTTAGTTTTTGGGTTTTTTTTTGAATGAATAAAATAAAAATAAAGTTGTGTAGCTTTTATTTTAATTTTATTTTTTAATACCTCCATGTGAAAGTTAAAAAGTGGGGACCACCATACCTTAACCTCCCATGAGTGGTTATGGCGGTGGGGACCACCCGAGGCATAAACCTATCAACTCCATCATTAAATGTGGGAGATACTCTTCAACTCCTCCAATAAAAATTATACCAACCTTCTTCCACAACAATTAAGCCAACACCCCACTTTAATTGTGCCAACCAATAATATTAATTAACCCAATTTGAATTATATTCCAACAAACATAATAGATCATATAATCTATTATTTTGGGGCTACATTTCATTTTGGTGGTTTCAAGAGAGGTGGAGATTTGGGAGAAAACCTCTCCAATGAAGAACGCCCACAAATAATGAATCCCATTGAAGTTTTCTTCTCCAAACTCCATAAAAAATCTCCAAGGAAGCATGAACCAACAATCAAGGAAAACACCGACGACACTGACGCCCATATTTTCCCAATGATTGGCCTTCTACCTTGAAACCTCGTCGACATCATCAAGCGAACGAGGTAGGGGTTTTATTTATTTGTTTATCAATAACCATGTACACCCATTATATTTCTTTTGTGGGTTGGGAACAATAATTTCGGGAGGATGGAATTTGACATTCATGTTCATGTTCTTGATAGGTCACTTGCTACCACCCTAATGAGGAGGGTATGGGCCAAACCAACATGGCCTGACACTTCAAAAAATCTTTTGGTTTTCTTCAAAATGGAAGAGGATGACAACCATCCATGGTTTGGGAACGAGAATGGAAGCTGGAACCACCGCCGGTCATGACGAAGGCGACGGAGAAACGACATCGCTTTGTGGCGGTCGCCGCCGCCCCACGGCCTTCAAGCTGACCGCGGCCCCCGTGGCTGCCTCGTGGCCTCCGCACCGACCACATCCACTGCCGACTTCCATGGATCCGCACCTCCCTACAACCGATGTGTCGCCCCCATGGCAGAGGCGCCGCCCCGTGGCCTGACAGCCACCTTGAGGCCGGACCGCCGCCCCACAGCCGGACCGCCGCCCATCCTCCAGACCGCTGCCCCGCGGCCAGACCGCCACCCCACGCGGCTGGACAACCACCCCATGGCCAGACCTCCACCCTGCATGGCCGAACCGCCAACCTAAGGCTGGACCAAGACCCCGTGGTTGGACCACCGCCCTGCTGCCGAACCGTTATCCCTAGGTAAGCCGCCCCAAGGCCTCACGGCCACCCGCAGCCCTCTGTGACCCCACGAGGCCTACCGGGCTGGACCCAACAGGCTGGGCCACCCAGCGGGTCTGGCCGGGTCAACCCATACCGTGTCGGACCAGGCTGGGTCGGGCCAAGGCGGTCTGACCGGGTCGGACCATACCAAAGCCCACTCCGACCCAATTACATTCTTTTGGCCGTAACTTTCGCACCAGACGTCTGTTAGATGAACCATCAGCAGCGTTGGGATCCTTGGATCAAGTTGGTCCTTTTGAGTTATACCACATTGTGTTTTGGATTAATATTGGGAACAGTCAGGTGGGACTGACCATGAATCCAACCGGTCCCCAGGGACTAAAAGGCTAATAACTCATAGATCGGGCGTCCGATTAACTCGTCGTCTGTTACGTTGAGATCCTTATGACATGGAGGACCATTGGTATACATTTTCAGGGGACTTCATGGAATTTGGAGTATCGAATAGTACCTTGTGGAGTGGATCCTCCTAAAGATGAGTGAGCATAGTTCCAAAACCCACTGGCTGGCTGAGACTTGACGACTACTGACCGTTTCAACTCAGAGTGAATTGATAGGCCTAGTGGGGAGCACCATGGTGTCATGGAAGACCCCCGGTGGGGAGAAAATTGGTGACGTGGCAGACCCATGATACTCGACATGAGAAGTAACTCAGCAGGCCACTAGGGGAGAGCTTTGGTGACATGGTAGACCCACGGCGGGGAGCGCCTTGGTGATGTGGCAGACCCATGGTACTCGATAGGAGGAGTACCTCTACAGTCCAAGGTTAGTGGGAAGCTCTTCTATGCGACGCAGCAGACCCACTTTACTCAATAGATGAGGTGTTCTTCAGCATTAGACGTGTTCCACGTTGTGACTAGAAATGTCACTTGATACTACCCCTAGAATAAATCCTGGTGTGAGATGAGTCAGTACCTCGGTGTTTTCCTCATGATTGAGATGGATTACTTGATAACTTAGGTATATTAATGGGAATATACCTAAGTATGTTTATCTGTCGATTTCAAACTTTGTGATTTATCCACGATAGATTTTGTGCAACCTAGATGGTCTCGGGGTCCCTACAGAGTATCGTTATACTGACCCCTACATGAACTATGCCTGCACCTTGTTGGGTTGGATGCAGACAACAGACAAAACTAATTGAGGCTGAGAGTACCAAGACTGGACGATACCTGGAGGTGGACCATACGGATTGTCGATACATAGAGGAGACGAGTAGACATGGTGTGCTGAGGAGGCGATTTGTACCTACCCTTCAGGTAGGAACCTCGGAGGAAAACCCACCTATTGACTTTCCATTTTCTTTAGTTTTATTTTATCACAGTTTTACTTGTACTTTCCAGTTGGTCTTGTATTCTGGCCCCTTTACTTACTGCACTCACTTAGTTTATAGATCAGTTTAATTTCGTTCACATCTTGCTGTGTGCTTGCTTACATGTGCTTACTGGATATTCCTTCCCAGTTTTAGAGAATACGGCTTCGGTGCTAGTCGCCAGCCCCTGGCTTATGGAAGGCGAGATAGGGGTAGTCACGACACGAGCCCCAGGGGACGGGTAATGAAAAAGTCATACACCACAATGTTACAAGATAAACCCCCATTATTTTCTACTATAAACCTCCTTTGATACCGCACACCAGAAGCTCCAACTCCATGAAACCACCTGAGCCTACTAATGCATCCTCTAAATAACATCCAACAACTCATGCCAATGTAGTAACAGGGATGGAAGTAAATAAACATTACAATTTCAAACCATTTTCAAACCATATAGTCACAAGGTTTATTTGAAGAAAAGGAGTGAAATGGAAAGAAGAATGATTATAATTATAAAAACAGTACTGATAATCAAGATGTTACTTTCAATGTATTATATAATCTACTAGGATATAAATAGATAATAAATATAGAAAATAAAAAGTAATCAATTTTCGATGATCAAGTAAATACTTTGTGGATTAGGGGAATGCCTTGAATAGTACTAAATAAGATATGTCATATTAGCATGTTTGACGTAATTGAACCACTGTAACAATTAGTTGTTCACTAACATACCTAATTGAGGGGAAATACCCAAACGAGGGATGATCCATACTAAGGTCCACTGGTCAAAGCATGATATTAAACTAGTGAATCATTTTATCTCCACAATTTTAGTATCCATTCTTGGTTTCCATGATATATATAAATTATAGGTGATATAATTACAAATAAATAAATAGTAACAATACTGAAAAAAAAACATATATAGATATATATAATTAAATAATACTATAACTATAAATATAATCTCACCCATGATCACCCCTTGTAGAATAGCCTTAACTTTCCCATTCATAGACATATGATAAATATGTCATATTCAGAGGCCATGTTTCCTCTTTTAGTATAACAAAGATGAGGTTTATTTCTTGATTATGTTTTTTAATTATAAAAATCCATATAAAAGTCGTCGAAATCGAGACTCATTAACACTATTGGTGTCAATAACAAAAACTCATTTTAAAACCAATATCTAATATTTTTTAATAATATAAATATACAAACACTTTAAAATTTCATTTGAAAGACCGATCACACCTTTTAAAGCTAATAGTAAAATTTGGGAATCCACATAAAAATCAAAATGACCTCTTAAAACAATTAACATCACTATTTAAGTATATTCATTCATTTTATCAAATATTTTGTGTGTGAGGTGATACAAAAATAGATTCATACGACAAATTAAAATAAATAAAACTATCTCATAATGTGAATGTTAAAGGGAAAACTCTGATTTATTTTCACTTTATTCCCAAGAATGTTTATTTCACACATTTCATATATAAAAAAATACTCTTAAACAAGAAAAAACATTATTATTTATTTTAGTGGATAATATGAGGTGTAACATACCTAAAACTAAGGGTATAGGATCCAATGCTTCAAATAATGAATTAAAATAACATGGAAATAAATCTGACACCCCAACCATAATTAAACACAAGGTATTTTTAAAAAAACTCCCCTTAGGTTTATTTTTTATGAGATACACCACCATGGAAGAAGACAAAAACAAGAATAAATAAGATGATGGAAAAGGAGAAAACAAATTGAAGGAGCATACTCAGATCATGAATAAACCTCATTGGTTTTCTATTGACGGTAGATTAATATATATTGAGAGGTTTAAACTGGTGTAGGGATTGAATAAGAGGGAAAATAACCCTAAGTGGGTTAAAATATGAGAGTGTAAAATTTGAAATATTATAAAATTAGGATTCTTCCAAGGAACTGTTTTTGTGTAAAACATTTCATGATGATATGAAAGGATATGTTCCATGCAAGTACACAATGTCAAACATTTTTTTTGTAGTGAGAGTTATTGATGTATAAAACAACATTCCATTAGAGAAATAAAGTTATTTTGTAATTATGCCTATCATGTCCATGATTGTTCTACCAAAAAAATATTTAGACCTAGAGAGTATCATGTCTTTGTGGGACCTCCCTTGGTACCAAGATGACTTGGCCTATAGTCCAAAAAATGAAGGTCTTTAAATGAAATGAAAAATTCATGAAACTCCATGAAATAAGAAAACATTAAATGGGGACTAAAAATTGAAGAAAATTACATGATATAGTGTTGTGTGTGTGTAAATAGTTTTCCCACTCTAAAATATTTCTAATTAAAAAACATCAATAAATTTAGTTGGTTAATAAAAAATATAATATTAAACCCACTCAAATAAATAAAAATAATGAACACCATGACCTCAGTAAAAAGAACCAAATAATTCCAATTTAAATCAACAAAAAATAGCTCTCTAAATACCAATTCATTACCGAAATAACCTTGAAGGCCACAAATCACCAGCGTTCTAAAAATTTTGTGATCCACAATGATAGAATGGTTTAGAGAGGTGAAAAATAAATAAAAAATGAACTATAAGAAGACTATAGTACATAGTGATATAAGTGGTTCTAGAAATGGTCCCTAAATCCTTAGATATTATTAAATTTAATTGTGATGTGGAATTGAATTAGAAGGAAATTTCTATAGTTTTAGACACACATATAAACCATATATAAAATGACCTAATAAAGAATATGATGTAACTATTACACAAACTACACATTAAGTCCACTATACTCTAGTTGCTGTTGGCTGGATGTCCAAAGATCTATAATACTACTACCTATAAAGTATGGTATTCTATAGTAACCGTGCGGAAGTTCTCACTTTGTACCATTTTGGTCCAATTTGAAGTCTTGGATACTATCATTTATACAAACTTCATCCAAATGGATTAGGATACATAATTTTAATAACTACCAAGTACTCTCTAACACAAAAAAGGTCCCAAAATGAATCCATGTTAGATAACCCCAAAAGCTAAAATCGAATGACTATAGTGGTGTCTCCAATATAATGTAAATTATATAATAAAATATCATTTATTACACCTAAATACATAAAAACAAAAATTGAAAACCCACTATTGACAAAATAAATTCATGAATACATCAACCAAAGATTCATAATTTAGATAAATTGAATTTTTTTCAACAATCAAGTATGTGTTATCAAGAATCTAAAGAACCTTGAATAATAAAATACTTAAATAAAGATAATGGGACTAAAACTAGATAGTAATAATAAATAAGGGATAGAGTAAAAACAAGGAACGGCCTGAATAGGCTCACTTATACAACTTAGAATCCTAGAAAAATATACTCTAAAACATAAGGGTATAAAAATATACCACATTTTCTGTATCATGAATGGATTACCAGATATGGCAGAAGAGAACTCAAACTACCATAGTGGAACAAAATTCAGCATATATAGGATATGCTTCTACTAAGATAGAGGACCTTCACAAGTCCAAAGTAATATGGGTTACCACCCATCCTAGGATAGATCCTACAAATATTACTCACAACCATATACCCACTAATCAAAACATCAAATAGAGATAGGAAGGAAGAGGATAACTCTGAACTAAGGTTTAGATAAGTGTCACTTTCAAAGATGGAATATACATAGATCTCTTAACCACTAAATCAGGGAAACATATCCTCTTTATAAAAAATCAAAAAATCGCTGGTGAGTTATTGGGTGAGTTTTAACTCAAAGGATCACACTTTTTTAAGAAACTGGAGATAAAAATTGGGAAAATATTAAAACACAAACATCCCCCAACCCGCGATATCTTTTCTCTCTAGAAAACAAATCAACTAAGTAGCATGAAATTTTAATCAAGATACAGTAGAAATTAAATCATCCCAAACTAGGTACACTATAGGTAAAATGTAAAACTCAAGGAAATAAATCACAATCACCACTACTCATGGAATCAATGTACCCAAAAAAATAAATTGCAAAAAATAAATATTAAAACGAATTTTCAAAGTTTATCTTCAAATAATTCCCAAAACCATGTATCATTCCCAAATCTTGGTTTCAAATATTCAATTTCATAAAAATTCATTAAAACAACCCACCACATTAGCTTCATTTCAAAAAATAATAATTTATTACGTTCAAAAAAATAACTTTATAAAAAACCCTCCCATTTAATGTTTTTAAAATAAATACAGACATCAATTTAATCATTAAACTATTTTAGAAACTCATTCAATATTTTTAAAACCAAAACCTTACCATTTTAAAATCAACTTTTTCAATATAAAAAGTAAACTTCCATCATTTTAAAACAAATTTCCTTTATAAAATGACATTTTCAAATTTCCCCAAATCAATCTATATTTCAAAAAAATACTTTCTTCTTAAATAATCCTTATAGTCTTCAACAATAATTATTTTCCTTAGAAATGATTTACCAATTTTAAACAATAAAAAATATAATTTTAGTATTAAAACAAAATTTAGAACTCATACAAAGGATACTCATGACTATTGAATGAGTTGAATGCATGGCTTGGTATACCATGATTCAGTCATGAAACAACCATTGAGAGTTATAATGAACCATGTACCCTGGTGCTACATGGGCATCCATAACCAATGAATTCCTCATGTACCACTAGTGAAACTATCATCACTGTCACCCAATAGATAAGAACATTTTAAATATCCCATATAAAATATATAAAATCCAAAAAATATATATTTATATTTAGACACATATAAAATCAAAGAAGAATTCTTATAAATTCAAGATGCACTGAAAAAACAATCATATAATCCATAGTAAATACAACATAACCATAAAAATAACTAAATTACATAATTATTAAATGAATGAAAACTCAAAATCCAAGACTCAATACCCACCATTCTTGTATAATTAAATCTTTATAATGAGAATGTGCTCACAATTCACTCCCAGTATCGACCTCTCGGGTTCCAATATACCTCACTACAATATAACTTTATATCATGAAATAAAAAAATGTAATTATGAAACCTATATCCTCTTATGAAACCAATATCTAATACTATGTTTTAATAAACTAACCCCATTCCACCCTTGATGTAGACAACCAAGCCAGACCATGAAATACTCAAGGTGCATTCTTATGAACCCTATGATGCTAACAAGTTCCATCTTATCAATGTAAAAACAATGATAATTGTGTCACCATTAAATTAGAGTAAAAATAAAGTAGATATTTTACCATGAAATTTGGAATGTTATTTCAATATGTTGGACATCCAAAAAATGTCAATAAAAAAATGAAAAAGCAAGACAAAATGAGCATAATAGATAAAAAATTTTACATTAATAATGAAAATAAAATTGAACGAAATATATCATATACAAAAGATTCCATCTTTTTCGATATAGATACAAATACTTATGAACCCAAAAATGAAACTAAACACAAAATATTTTATTCAGGTGACCTTGAAGGTCAGTCTCTAACCACACTACCATCATCTCTCCAATGAAATCAAAATTGAAAAAATACTTGAAACTATAACTAAAATTATGAAGATTGGTATAAACATAAAATCTCAATTGGAATTCTAATGAAAACTCACCTCATGTATTAAATTTTTTTTGGAGATCCACCTCACACTAGTTTAAAAAATATATTACACAAAATAGTGTTTTTTATATTTAATATAAAATCCACTATTAGTATGTTTCCCTTATTCCCTTCAAAATAGTTTCATTAAAAATGGGTTCAACAATTTTAAAATAGGTATTTATTTAAAGGATTTTATAATAATACATTCCAATCCATTGTAAAAAACATTAATTGATCATTTTTCTTTAAAACAAAAGAGTAAAATGGGGACCAAAAAATTGATAGCAATAAAAAATGGATGTAATTACTAGGTGGGAAATTGAGAATTAGTATATAAATTACAATGATAAAAATAGAAGTAAATTTTGGCTAAAATAATGTAATAAAGTTCCAATGATCTTGGTAATACCATGGGTCTTAGGGGAATATATTGGAAAATACTAAAAAATATCTATCACATGTGAATCTGATCTATCATATCAGATTTCCTGATAAAATTGTACCATCATAATGCCCAGTGGTACTCTAATTTGAGTAACTAGGGGAAAAACTCCCACTTTAGGACATGATATATAATAAGGGATACTAGTTAGTGATTAATCATACACTAGTGTAGAGCATGATCTTATAAATTTCACTAACAGCTCATGACATTCATTATACACACAAATTATCGACGAGATAATCACATAATAACAAAACCTATTATTGATATGTATACATATATACTTGTATATAATTATAAAAGACTAGGAACATATATAGGGGCTAACCACAAAAGCACCCCTTATGGAAAATATCCCCCTTTATAATGTATATATACATGACCAAGATATCCCATACTAAGAAAATGTTATCTTTTTATAACATAAAATGTAAGGGCCATATCCTCAGGGAATTTTTACATTAAATATGTATTCTATAAACACGTGAAAATTGTGCCTCATAACCGTTCTTAGGATCCATGAACACAAAACATAATTTAAAATTAATATATAATACCATGAAACATTAAAAAAATTCTAAACATTTTTGAATTTCATTTGAAGGACCAAAAACACCCTTTAGAATTCAAAGGTACATTTTAAATCCAATTTAAAATCTAAATCATCTCTTAAAATAATAAAAATCAATAATTAACAAAATTCAAGCATTTTATCAAACCTTTATCATGAAATTAGTGACAAAAACTTATTTATATAATGAATTTAAATCAAAAAAATCTTCCATATCAAGTAAAAACCAAATAAAAACCCCATTTTCATTCTATATAATTCGTAGTAATATTTAATAATATCATTACATATAAAAAATACATTTAAATAATAAATAAATCATATTTATTAAATTTAATGGAATATTTGAGGTGTATTCCACCTCAAACCAATGGCGAACATACTGATAGTTTAGATACAAGAACATAACCTAGAAGACAATCTGAAATGCCTAACCATATAGAAAAAAAGGATTGGGTTAAAAAATTTCATTACAGTTCTAAAAATGAGAGACCAAACCAAGGAATAAGCGTGAAAAACGAAGAAATAAGCGAAGAAAGGATAACAAATACATCTCATTGATGAGTTAGACTCGAATCATGAAGTAACCCCATGAATTATCCATGGAAGGGTGATGAATTAAGGGGAAGAGATGCACCCCAATGTATGTTTTTAATGTACAGATAATGAACTGAAAATATGTTAAAAAATAGTGTGGAAATTATTAAATTACATAAAATTAAGAGTATATCTAGTAATGTTCAAGGGGTGACATATTTCCTTATAGTTTGAAGGGTTCCAGAACCTAAATGTTTGTGATGTGAATGTTTTCATTGTCTCATATATGATTTTAGACCATAACTATCATTATCTAGAGAAACATAGTCATGATACAATTTTCACAATCCTAGGAATGATTTGACTTTATTGATGTGAGGAAAACTATGATGTGGAACCTATTGAGAATGTCAGGGGTGATGATATTAATCATTGTCCCTGATTTGGCTTGGTTATTGTGAGGAAAATTATGTGATGATTTGATATAGGTGAATTTATATTGTGAATTTTTATTTGGATCTGTGTGGTAGTTTCCTTCATGGTTTTATGTGGTTTTTAATGTAGATATGGGAGAGGTTAATAAGTTTTGTGTTGTATTTTCCTTGGAATATAGATTGCTACTGAAATTAAATGAAATAACTAACAACTAAGAAAAAAAAATTTTATGTGTTAATGAGGAAATGAGAACACTAAATATAGAAATTAGTACATGATATTTTGTAAGTGGTCTATTTAAAGGAAACATTTAGTATATAGAATAAATGTAAATAAGGAAATAACAAATGGACTAAAAGTGAAAAGTAGTTTAATGAATTGTTTGATATTAAATGAAGATAAATAAATATAATATGCCACAAAAAGGTAAATCTAGAATTTATTAATGATTTTATTAAATTATATGTTATTTATTCTTATTATGTATATGTTTAATGTAATTAGATTGGTTAGGTATGGTGGTTAGTTATGGAATTTTTTGGGGTATGTGATTGTTAAAATTGAGTAACTTTTATAAGAAATAGTGTTTATGGAATTCTAATTATTAGTAAAAGCATTAGTTGGGATTTTTTGTACTATTATATAATTTTTATTTTATTATTATTTCTTACATACCACTCTACCAGAGTCACATATTCTTCTAGACACACATATGGTTTCAGGTGTTTTCTTTTGTATTCATGTTATAGAGAGATTCTATGGATGAATGATTTCTCATATCCACATTCTCTTCCTAATATAACATGGGTTGTGATGTATGAGGGTTATAGACTATATATTTTTATTAGTTTTAATGGATTGACGATATGGTACAAATGGACATACTCAAATAGATATTTCACAAGCTATAATTGTATATAGAAAATGTTCATAAGATATGGATGTTAAAATTTTCTTAAATTGTCAAATATTTGGGTGGTAGGAGGAGGTAATGAGGATGATATCCTTCAAATTCATGTTTCCCAACTATGCTGGGATGTTTGGTTGTGATGCTTTTATAGAATATGAGGTATTTGGTTTTCTTAAGTGAATTATTTTGTCTATAGAGTATATTGTGGTGTTGATGATTTAGTATGTGGTTATGATTCAGTTATGCGGTCTTCCGTGGGCCACCAGAGTCATTTCGGGGGTCCGTTTTTTGCTTCCGTATACGTATGTGGTCATCTCGGGATCCGAACTCCACTGCAAAGGCTCCAAATCGCTGTTGCGGTCCCATTTCATCGTCACCAACATCCTGTGCATAATGAACGATATGGTGATGGGTCCTGACATGTTCGTTAATCTGTAACCACTGTGTTAGTGGTTCAAATCATCACCCAACAATTAAAATCCATGCTAGAGGGTATAAATCACATAAATAAAATATACAAATCCCCCTGCCTCGTAGTTGACGTCGTTCGTCGTCAAGCTGCGGAAGACGAGTGTCGCGGTAGTCGGGTGTCATGAAAGATTGGTGTTGTCCCATCAATGATGGAGGAAGAGTCGTTGTCGTAGGATACATAGGATTCTTGATGTTGAGGTGCGTCCGAGGAAGAAGTCCTTCACGTTCTTCATTGGGGATGTTTTTTGTTGAAGAACGGTGTTCATCGTTGAAGAAATGTCGCCTCCCTTTTTAATTCTATAGATCCTTCTCCCCAGAAGTGATTTTCCAACGCAAAAGAAATAAGGAGGCTCACCAATTGATAGAATTTCCATGCAATTCAAATTAATTCAAAAGAGGTGCCAATAAATTAACACTGATATTAATTATACGAATTGGCACAATTTATGGTAGGAGGGAGGTGGGAAGGTTCCACCATAATAAATTTGTGGAGTTTTCAATGTAATAAATAAGGGGTATTAACGAGTAGATGTGGTGTGGTGAAAGGTTTGGGTTCATGTGGGCCCCACCCTTGACTTCCTATTATAAATAAAATAAAATAAAATTGTGTACAACAATTTTTATTTAAATCTTTCTAAATCCCCAAAAATAAACTTTCAACACGCAAAAAATTCAACTACGGTAAGGGTCCCCTTAAGCGAATACTAGGGCTTCGAGTTCATCGGTGTCCTAAAATTTGAATTCCGAGCACCGGTTAAAAAGATAGAAAAACCCACTCGTATGTTTAATGAACATAACTGAAAAAAAAACATCAAAAAATTGATTTCGGGCACACTAGGCCTTCGGAACAGGTGTTGTTAGAAGCCGTAGACTCCTAAAATTTAAAGTATTTAAGAAAAAAAATTCCTTGAAATTTCTGGGTCATTACATTCCTACCACATCAGGGATTTACATCCTAGTAAAGCTACAACATACACTAGGGAAACAGAAAGGGGTACTGAGCATGAATCTGAGCCTCCTTCTTGCATGTGCTCTCTTGAAGGTTCCCATGCTACCAGCGAATGCGCACCAGAGGAATCAACCATCCATAAAGTCCCCACTCCTGTCAATCCTCGATCTCTACCAGAACCTCCGAGAATGTTGCCCCATCATCGTTGTCCTACTCCCCATGATCGATGATGTGGGTCGGGTCGTGCATGTATTTCCTCAGTTGATATATGTGGAAGACGTCATAATCCTGGTGCAACTGAGGTGGGAGGGCCAGGTGGTAAGCCACCTCACCTACTCTGTTGAGGACCAGGAAAGGTCTGATAAATCATGGAGAAAACTTGACGCCATAGCCAAATCTCCGTAGACCACATCGAGGTGAGACCCGTAGGAAAACATGGTCGTCATCCTCGAACTCATGTGGTCTTCGTCTCTTATCAGAATAGGACTTCACCCTGCTATGTGCAGTCCTCATCTGCTCCTGGATGATATACACCTTCTTCATCATAGCCCGAACCATCTCTGGTCCTACAAGTGCTGACTCCCCAGGGTCAGTCCAGCACAGAGTTGATCTACATGGTTGGCCGTATAGTGCCTCATAAGGTTCCATCCCGATGGTGTAGTGTTATCTGTTGTTGTACGAAAACTCCACCATGGGTAGGTGGTCCTACCAACTGTGACCAAAATCAAGGACACATGCACGGAGCATGTCCTTGAGATTCTAAATGGTCCTCTCCATCTGGAAATCGGTCTGTGGATGAAAGGTGGTACTCAGGCGTAGCTGCATCCCAAATGCCTCCTATAATCCCTTCCAAAGCCGGGAAGTAAAGTGAGCATCTTGATCGGATACTATAGACGATGGAAAACCATGAAACCATACGATCCCCTGATTGTAGAGGCATCCCAAGCTCTCTGCTGAGACATGCTCTCTGATCAGAAGGAAGTGGGCCGACTTGGTGAGTTGCTCTACGATCACCCAGATGGAGTCATGTCCTCTGTTAGTACGTGGAAGCCCTGTCATGAAATCCAATGATATCCAATCCCACTTCCACTCTAGAACCTCTAAGGGTTGTACCAAGCCTACTAGTACCTAGTGCTTCACCTTCACTTGTTGGTAAGTGAGGCATCGTGAAAAGAACTCTGCTACAACCTTCTTCATACCAGGCCACCAGTGTTGTCGTCTGTGGTTCTGGTACATCTTCACCACTCCATGATGTACCAGTAGAGGGGAAGTGTGAAACTCCCTCAGCACTTCCTCCTGCAGTCCAACTGGTACCATGGTACATCCCTTAAAGAGGATAACATGCTCTCCACCTTCAGAAAATATATCAGGCACATACCCTGTGGAAATCTGAGCACATCGTGTCTAACAGTCATCATCCCAATGTTGTGCTTCTCTGACCCGTTGAAATAGTGGAGGAGTGACTGTGAGGGACTGTAGAAAGGTTGTCCCATCTCTATCCACAAAGGATATATGGAAAGCGGCTAACTCCTCTGTCACCTCTCCAACTAGCTGAATGACCGATCTCCTGCTGAGAGCATCATCCACAACGTTCCCCTTCCCTGGAGTATATAATATCTCAAACTCATAGTCCTGGAGGAAATCAAGCCATCTCTGTTGTCTTAGGATCAGGTCCTTTTGCAAGAAAATGTACCAGAGACTCTGGTGGTCAGAGTAGACATTAAATCGCTCGCCCATAAGATAGTGCTGCCACATCTTTAGGGTGAAGACCACTGCTGCTAACTCCAGGTCGAGGGTAGCGTAGTTCTGCTCGTGCTTCCTCAACTGCCATGAACCGTAAGCGATCATTGCCCGCTCCTTGATAAGGACACACCCGATTCCAGTCCCGGATGCGTCGTAGTAAACTACGTACCCAACGCCCCCCTCTGGTAGCCTCAAGATGGGTGCACTGGTCAATCTCCATCTCACATCTGGAAAGCTCTGCTGGCATATATCAGACCACACGAAGGGTTTCCCATTCTTCATAAAAGTTGTAAGCGGTACATCTACTCTGGAGAAGTCTGGCACAAACCTCCGATAGTACACAGCCAGACCTAGGAAACTTCAAAATTCTGTTACACTCCTGGGTGGCTCCCAAGAAAGCACTGCCTCGATCTTTGCTGGATCCACTACAAATCCTGCCTCCGAGATGATGTGTCCCATGAAGTGAAACTCTCGAATCCAGAACTGGAACTTCAAGATATTAACATAAAACTGGTTCTCTCAGAGTTTATCTGGTACGACCCGCAAGTGGTAGGCGTGCTCATCCTCAGTACTTGAGTAATTTAGTATGTCGTCAATGAAGACTATGACAAAACGATCGAGGTAAGGATGGAAATGCATGTTCATGAGACTCATGAACAATGCTGGAGCATTGGTTACACCGAAGGGAATATCCAAGAACCCGTAGTGGCCATACCGACACCTGAAGGCCGTCTTCTACACATCCTCATCTCGAACTCTGAGCTGGTGATAGCCTGACCTAAGGTGTAACTTTGAGAACTATCATGCTCCCTTGAGCTTATCAAAGAGGTCATCAATCCTCGAAAGTGGGTACTTATTCCTTACGGTAACCTGATTCAGGTGATGGTAGTCGAAATACAGTTGCAAGATCCCATCCGCCTTCTTGGCAAACAAAATCGGAGAAGCCCATGGTGAAAAACTGGGTCGGATGAATCCTTTTTCCTACAAGTCCTCCAGCTGTACCCGCAGCTCACGAAGCTCGGCGGGAGCCATCTGATATTATAGAGTAGATATCAGGGCTATCCCAGGATATAGGTCTATATATAAGTCTACCTATCTTCGAGGAGGTAGTACTGGAATGTCGTCAGGAATAACGTCCACATACTGATCCACCAAAATAGGAAAACATAGACTCCGCACATCAACTGCTCCAAGGATGGGACTAGCCAACTGGTGTGTGATTTTCTGCCCTCTCCTCTAAGTAAGTCTATACTACACTGCAAATACTTCCTTCTCACCAGTGAAGGTGAACCTAGTCCCATCATTGCAAACACACCGCACTTTGCGGCTAATACAGTCAGTCTGAGCATGGGATGTAGATAACCAGTCTATACCCAAGATGACATCGTAAGGCCTCAACACTGCTAAAAGAAGATCCCAGCCGAAGCTCTCACCTGCTAGAGTAATCTCACACTTCCAGCACCCATGCTTAATTGTAGAGTCTGCTCCTGTAGGAGTCTCTAGCCGTAAGGGTCGAGCCAACGACTCCATCAGAATCTATGAGCTCAAAACAAGGGCAGTAGTAATAATATAATGACTCGCACCAGTTAATATAAGAACTAAAACAAAGGTGGAGTAGACACAGATAGTACCTCGAATCATCTCAAGTGAACCATGGTCATAGGCCTCCACTGTCTGAAGCTGAGCCTACCTCTGTAAGATAGCTCCCTATGGTCGGGGTGGACCTCCTGGTGGTGGTGGTGGTAGAGCCTCAAAGCGTCCTCCCCCACCCGCTGCTCGGCCATCTATTCTGCCTCATCTGCCTCCTCCTTGTGGAATGCCACGGTCGAACCTTTCCCTCTGCCTGGGAGGTCCCTCCACTGTCTGCTTCTCTTCCGAATGACGGGCCGGGAAGTCACGAGCCATGTTTCCATACCCACCGCATGCATAGTACTGTCTACTCCTCACAAGTATGGCTCTATTTCGTGTGCCCCGCACAACCAAACCTGTATCCTGAGGTCTCCCACTTGATGGCATGGTCCGCTTGGACCCCTGCGACGTCAGTCTATTGCTGGTTACAGAAGACTCCGCTACGTGTCACCCTGCGGTGGGTCTCGCCGCTGGTGGCTTCTTAGTGAGAAAGATCTCCACAAAAGGGCTCTCTGCAGCACCCCTATCTGCATTGGGATGCGGAGGGGAATCATCGAAGCCTTGATCTCGTGCCAGAGTCGCTGCTCAAAGTCTGGGCCTTGAAGAACAGGTCCCGTACCATATCGGTGTTGTATCATGAGAGGTCAGTAAACCTCACTGAGTACAGAGCTATTATCATGCTGCCCTGCTGCAGATGTAGTAACTCTTGTATCCACCCCGCACAAAGGGTGGATGGAACAAAATTAGGGCAGAAGCGACTCTTGAAGTCTATCCAAAGTAGAGATGCCTTATCATGCACCTGGAGCATCAAGCTCCACCATCTACCTTCTACTGCATTCAGGAGACTCGCAGCAAGTATCACCATAAGGTCTGCTGGTGTCCCCACCAATCTGAAGACTCTGACGATAGCCTCCATCCAATCCTCTACTGCCTGAGGGTCTGCCTCTCTACGGAACCTGGGCAGCCCCTGTCACTGAAACACATGCAATGCAATCAGGCGGCATGAACTCTCTGCTGCTGGGGCTAGTATTATCGGTGGATCAAAGGGTAGTGGTACCGCTGGTGCCTCCACTGTGATGGGTCCCTACACTGAGTCCTCATCGCTCGGTGGGCTACCATCTCGCACATAACTCGGAACCCTAGCTGGCTACATTTGTGGGGCCATCCTGAAAAGAAACAGGTGTGCCACGATCAAAAATTATACCTTGTGTGCTGACATAGAGTAATCACAAAGAAAAAATTTGAAAGGAAACACACACACAAATAGTTTTTTCATGCCCTAAGTCAGAAATCAGAGGTCAGGGTCTTGGTGTATGGATACGTCCGCCACTGCAAGAACACTGGTCTCCCTGGTCTGAAAACCACACTCAATTCTCGTAACACTATTGCTTCACCTAAAGGAAAGATCAGAGTCTGGAGTTCTGTGGTAGAACCAACTCCTCTGATACCAATTTTTCACGAACCATCCTCGGGGCCCTTGTTGTGACTACCCCAAACCCGCTTTCCATAGGCCAGGGGCTGGTGACTAGCACCAAAGGGGTAAATCCCGATAAAAAGTAAAGGGATTTCCTTCATAAAAGTAAAGAATGAAACAAAGTACACAAATGAAGAAAACACTAAGAAATACTGAGTACAAAAGTAGGTGCTGAAAAGTAAATGGGCCAGTATACAACCCAAATAATAGTACAATACAACTGAAAAGAAATTACAACAACAGTAAAGTAAAGTGGCATCAACTGAGTCGTCCTCTGGGAATCCCACCTGATGGGTGGGTATAGATGGTCTCCTCAACACCTCGGGTACATCCATCCACTCCGTGTATGCCTCACTAGGTGTTCCACCTCTAGGTGCCATCCAGCTCCACAAGACTCCTCCATGATCAGTGTTGTCCATCGTCTGCATCCAACACAACGTAGTGCGAGCATAGCCCGTGTAGGGGTGAGTATACAATAATAAGTAGGGACCCCGAGACCCCCGAAGGTCTCCCGGAATCCATGATGGATAAACCAAAAAGGAAAGATTCAACATGATGTATCAACCAACTCTACTTAAGTATATTCCCATACATATACCTATGTCATCAATCCCAGTCCAGCTCCTACTCTCGATCCCAATCACAACCCAGTCGACACAGGAAGGATGTCAATCAAACCATTGGTAAATATTGAAAGTCAAGACTCAACTCACAGAGGTATAAATCTTTCATATAGAGATAGAGATGATCAGATGTAGTCAATGATTCCTCTAAGTTGTCAGACCCACACAGGATACAAGACCAGTTAAGCTGTCATACCCACACAGGATACAAGACCAGCTACTCTACCAGACCCACACAAGATACAAGTAAAGAGGTCAGTATTGTCAGACCAATATAGTCTACAAGAACATTATTCATCACCGTTGAACCCATAGAGGATTCCATTACGGTAGTTATTGTTGTCGAACCCACAGAGGATTCCAGTACTGTAGTCGATGCAGTCATAGCCACCTCTAGGGTTCCCACACATAGAACACTCGATTCCAGGAGGGTCCACTCCTAGAGCAAGGGGTTCAATACATAAAAATTCATGAAGTCCAGAGTAGATGTTTCCCAAAGTTCTGTCACAATAATAGAAACCTAACACGACAGATGGTGCGTCAATCGGGCGCCCGGTCTGAGATTTATTGGCTTTTCTGTTCCAAAGGCGCGGTTGGTTTTTAATCTAAAACCAACCTGACCATACTCCATCTATGTCCAAACCTCAAGTGGATTATGAAAAAAGAACTATCTCATCAAAAGGAATTAAACACAGTTGAAATCACGTCAATCAGACGTCAGGTCCTTAAGTTATAAGAGTTTTTGTTCCATGGGCCCGGTTGGTTTCATGTTCGAACCCACCCGGCCATACCCAAACATCTCTAAAACATTGAGTGTGATAACCAAAACAATCATCTCAATCCAAATATTCCTACGCAACTGAAGGTGTGTCGATCGGAGATCTGTAGCTCATGTTATGGGGAAAAGACCAAAAAACGGTCTGAAGTGTGGAGTCTGGGCCCGGTCCGACCCGGACCAACCCACCCCGGGTCAGCCCAAACCGGGTCAACCCGACCTGGGGCCGAGTCTGGCCCGGAATTCCATGGCCCATCCTGGAAGGGCACGACCCGACCTAGATAGCGCGGCCCGGTCCGCGTGACCCACCCTCGCCTGGCCAAGCGGGGGGGTGCGGCCCCCGGTTCCGCGAACGCAGTGCCCGGATCGCACCGCTTTTCTCTCGAATCCCGCGCGGCCACGAGACCCCCTCATCACCACCGCGGCCGATGCCGTGATGGGCTTATGCTGGAGGCGCGATGTGGCGCCGCTGCCTCCAAGCGGTCGGCCGGTGCTGGCCACCGCCTCCAATCACCGGTGTCGGCCGCCGTCTCCAGTCGCCAGCGGCGCCGCGCCGGTGAGCCATGCCACTATGGTCTTCCGCAGCCCTCGGAGTGATTCCAGTGGTCCTTTTTTTGCTTCTGTTTGTGCATTCGGTCGTCTTGGGATTTGAACTCCACTGGGAAGGCTCCAAATCGCCGTTGTAGTCCCGTTTCGTCATCACAAACATCCCGCTCATCCAGAACGATACGGTGATGGGTCTGGACTTGTTTGTTAGTCTGTACCCACTGCGTTAGTGGTTAAAATCATCACCCAATATTTAAACGCCATACTTGAGGGTATAAATCACATAAATGAAATATAAAAATCCCCCAACCTCATAGTTGACGTCATTCGTCGTCGAGCCGCGGAAGATGATCGTTGCGGTAGTCGGGCGTTGCGGAAGAATGGTTTCGTCCCATCAATAATGGAGGAAGAGTCGTTGTCATAGGCAATGTAGGATCCTTGATGTCGTGGTGCGTCTGAGGAATAAGAACTTTGTGTTCTTCACTGGGGATGTTCTTTGTTGAAGAAATATCACCTCCCTTTTTAATTCTCCAGATCCCTTTCCCCAAAAGTGATTTTCCAATGCAAAAGAAATAAGGAGGCTCACCAATTAATAGAATTTCCATGCAATTCGTATTAATTCAAAAGTTGTGCCAATAAATTAATACTCATATTAATTATATGAATTGGCACAATTTATGGGAGGATAGATGTGGGAAGGTTCCACCATAATAAATATGTGGAGTTGTCATATTAATAAATAAGGGTTATTAATGGGGAGTTGAGGGGTGGTGAAGGTTTTGGGTTCGTTTGGGACCCACCTTTAACTTCCTAATGTAAACAAAACAAAATGAAATAAAATTGTGTACACCAATTTTTAGTTAAATCATTCTAAATCCCCAAAAATAAAATTTCAACCCGCATAAAATTAAACAATGGTAAGGGTCCCCTTAATCGAATACCAGTTCTGCGAGTTCATCGGTGTCCTCATATTTCAATTCCGAGCATCGGTTCAAATGATAGAAAAACCTGCTGATACGTTTATTGAATGTACCCAAACAAAATATCAAAAAATTTATTCCCGGCACACTAGGCCTTGGAATCCTGTTCCGTTAGAAGCCACAGACTCGTAAAATTTAAAAGTATTTATGAAAAAAGTTCCTTGAAATTTCCATGTCTTTATAGATATCATCTAGGACACACGTTTTTGGGGTCCTATGTGATTTAATATAAAAGGGTTAACTATATTAAACATACAAGGTAATATGAATACTGTTTTTGGGTATACACATTGGTTTTGTAGATGTATCCTCTATGACTATAAATATTTTTTAATTGAGATGATTCTAGTGAGATATAATCAAAAAATTTAAATAAAATATATTAATGTAGATCCATGTTCTATGTAAAATAATATATATATTTCCCATGTGATATTTTAAATTTAGTTTCTTTTCTTCATTTTATCACTCTTTCTTTCCTTATAAGTGTTTTGGAATCTTTTTGAATGCTGCATTCCTCGAGTCATTGGATGAGAAACCACTTCCTTAGGTCCGAAAACATTGTAGTGTATCTTGTTACTGTGAAATTTTGGGTTGGGAAAATATCTACCCTATGGATGAAAATGTTACTCTATAGAGGACCTAGGGCTTGGGACCCTGACTGCAATTTTAGGAACATTTGTAATGAAACTCTGAGGTCCATTCCATTGGGGTTTAATAAAGTGGAACCATTTTATGGATTAAGTGGTTGTGCCTTGGATAGGATCTACTGCGGAGTTGACTCCATTTCCATTTCAGGACCCCTTGCACCATGTCATACAAACTAATCCCTATGTTTCCTTGTAATGTGGGTTCCACTCTATGGAATTTTCTACCTAGTTTTTTTAAATCTAAAATTATGAATTTTCCCTTATTTAATTATAATATCATCCTCTCCTATTGTATCACCATTTACATGATGTAGGGATCTCCAACAATATTTATTTTTTTATTAGATTCTTTTTTTATTCTTATTTTATTCACTTATAAATACTTATTGTAAGAATTGATATCCATTTATTCCCCCTTATCATCTTGAATTATGTTTTTATCCAATGTCCCCTGAGTATTAGAACTATTTTTTTCATGGGGGGAAAGATATGGTTTGGAATTTATTTTTAATAAAATTTAATGTGTTTTTTACTGACTTGAGGATTCCTAGTTACCTTATCTTGTGGTTTTTATTGGTGATGACGAGGTTACTCAATTTTGGAGAGTAGGGTTTCTATATAAGATGTCTTTTCTACACAATATCTATAGTACATGGGTTTTTATTTGGTTTGAAAGATAAATTACATTTAAATGGGTTGCTGAGGATAATGTTTCTTTTTTGGATGCGATACTTTGATTTTGGGGTTTAAAGTGGTGATTTCATAGGTTTTACTGGGGAAAAACTATTTCTTTGCCTCCAAATATTTTGAGAAAATGTTTTAGAGAGGGTTTTTTCTCAATATTTTCCTTTAAAGGGTGTTTTAAAAATATAAATGGATTAGTTGAACCTTTTTTAGAAATATTAGAGAGGGTATTATTGTTTATTTTATTAAATAAATATTTGTGTCTCTTGAGTTACTTATATGATTCACTATTTGAGAGACTATGAGTGTATGTGGGTGAAATGGATAGGCTATTCCCATGGGTAGATTGTACACCGACTAAGGAATGTGTAATGAGTATCTTGGGAGTCACATTATCGAATACCTACAACATTATGAGACCTATAGAGATCTGGTAAATTTTATGTTCACATAAACTAAATATGGATACCTGAGAAATTCCTAGTAATATTTTAGCCTAAGGTTAGAGCACCTTGTTAGAGAAGTAGTTCTTGTTGCACCATGCTATGATTTATATTCCATTTTTTATATTTTTATAAGATGATTTTAGTCATGGTTCAGGAACCTAATTACATTTCATTCACCATTACTCATGTTTTGTTGTAATTTGATTTTTTTAATAAAAAAGAAAATGGTTTTTAAAATATGTTTTCCAAAATACTGCTTTCATGAAATAAAGTCGTAATCTCATTGATATGGTTTCAAAATAGAATTTATTTTTTTACAAGGTGAGATAAATATTGTTGATTCACAATGATATCATATTGGTAATTTCCTGACATCTTGCATATGAATTTGGGCATGTACAAAATTCTTATTATAGGATACAAGTAATGGAAAGGTGTATACTTATCATGGTGATGTTTCATGATTATTTTTATACTTCATAGAATGGTATCTAGTGTTGATTAAGGACTGTTTGGAGATCTTCTGATGCATCATTTTGTGGATTCAATAGCTTTTCTATTTTTGGTTAGTCGGGGTATCATACACACATAATAAAGATTTATTTTGGTTGTATGTTGTGTCGATGTTGTTATTGTAACCATAATTTTTGTTTGAAAATATTTTCTTTTTTTTTATTATTATTTTATTTTTCTTCTACCAATAATTTGTTCAGATATTTTTTTTTAATTATTTTTAGTTTTACATGGAACCTTACATATTGTAGATTTATTCTAAATTTGTGGACGTGATCTATGTAATTTTTATTTGGTTTATATGGGTCAATATATTCTTATTTGATTATTTTTGATTTTATAATACTAGTTTCTTTACCATTGATATCTTGAACACACAACAAGCCATTGTGGCATCTCAGGTTAGGTCATGGGTCAGGTTGAACCTTTCCAGTTTTTTAAAAAATGGTAACAGAGAACCCTTATGTTATTTGGGGTGTTTGGTTGTATAGAGATAAGACTACCAGGGGTTGATTTTATTGTATAGGGGAGTGCCCGACTATCTATTATTCGTGATTAACCCTAATTTACTCTTGGTGCTCAGATATTGTGTCTTGGTTTGTGATATTATTTTATGAATCTTTATATAGTGGCCCAAACTTTTTTAATGATAATTATTTCAAAAAAAAGTGTTCTATATTATTTTATACACAACAAAAATATATATCAACAAGATTGAATAGTGTTTAATTTGAAATGTGAGCATCAGGTTATAAAAATTATATGACCATTTGTCCAATTATAACAGTTGGTCAAATTATGAATGTTGTTTATTTTGACCATTGATAACTATAATCATAATAAAATTTTTAATTTTATCATTATAGTTTATAAGAAAAATTTTAGAAAAAAAAATTGATATCTAAAGAAGAGTTAATGGCCTCAACCAGTAGAGTACTGACGTTTGAAGCCCATTTATGAGGTCTTAGGAAGGAGGTTTTTTTATTGGGGTTCACCCTTGACCAATCAAAATCCAAACATCAACAAATAAATCTTGAATGAAATCACATGTGGGAGATGTTGAACATAGTGGATATTACCACATGGTTGATGTTAGCTGAGACACCCCATGAAACTACCAAAACTACACACTGTACTCTTTGGGTGTAAGTGGGTGTAATAAGGTGTTATGTACTGAGCCCCTATTTACTTAATGTGTAACTCCATCATATATATATAATTTTTATTCCATCATTTTTGTTTTAAGAAATGTTTTTCACAATAAAATTGAGATGAAATTTGATAAATTGATTTTTATATATAGATTACACTTATAAAAAAAGAAATAATTATTATAATAAATTAATATAGTATGAATAATTTTTATTTTAGTTAAATAGTACAATTAAAACAATCATATTTAAAAAAATGGAAAAAAATATTTTTTCAAGTATTAGAAATTATAATATGAATTTTAATTCGCTATTATTTTTTATAAAAAATATTTTTAAATTTAAATGTTATGATTATCATATTTAGAGAAATATTTTGATAATATAATTTTTTAAATCATCACATAAAAATTAGGTTAGGTTGTATTAATGCTAATTTTCTAAAATAAAATATTTTTTCGTTAATACTAAAAATATAGATGGAAATTTTCTATATATTAATGACACTATAATTATTTCACAAGGATTTAATGACTAATTAACCTCAATAAAAGACTGAAAAAGTGTTATTTTATTAATATATAGTATTTTTACTATATTTTAGTCAATTTTCAAATATATAATTTACCTTACGAATTCTAAAATGGAAACTTTAACTTTAAAAAGGTTATTTGTGAAAACATTATTTCTCATTCTCAAAATATGTTATATAAAATAATGGTATAATCTTGTGGATTAAAATAAAATAATAGGTGTCCCAAGTGACCAATAACATGGTAAAATACCATGGGGAAGCTCATGGGTTTTCATTTACCACTACCTAGGTGTCTAAGGCCATTATTTAGAAAATAATAAACATATCCCCCAAATTTTATTCAAATATTCCCATTTCATAACTTCCCTTCACTCAAATTTCATCCTCTTTAAATATATGATGGTTTTACCTCCCAAGGAGTCTTCCCAACATTTCTTAAATTACCCATGGACCTGATCCTCGTGTTTTAGGAACAACTCTTCATGGTAAGGGAAATCTACACTTCTAATTTCTACTTGATTTTTCTGTTTATGCATTATATCTTTCAAACATCCAAAATAAGGAATTATATACAATCTATTTTAAAACATTACCATATCATGTTTCTTTAATTAATTGGATACCCTTTTCCCTCTCTTTATACCATTTTCTAAAATTAAATTTTATATGTGTTATGCTATCGATTTTACTTCACAAAAATTCCCTTTTATTATATTATTGAATACCCAAACAAGATTATTTAGTTGGATTATTCCCCAATATATAAAAATTATTTATTTTATTCTATTAATTATATATATTAAACCCTCATTCATTTAATGTGGGGTTAAAAAAGGTATAATGATCATGTTTTTAATGCACTTTTGAAACACCATGATTTTGATACAAATCCCATTTTGTTTTATTTTCAAAAGTTTGTTTTTGAAATTTATGATTATGATATATGGGGATCCAATTAATAAATACATATATTGGTTTCATGCTGATTTCACCCCAATTAATTGGGTAACAAATTTAATCTCTAGTTATGAAAAGTTTAACGATAATAGGGTGAATAACCTTGGTAATTTTTACGACACCTCGGTGACAAACCATTGTGATATTTAAATTAATGTCTCATTTAAATGCATATCCAAGTAATCTTGTTATGATTTATGTTCTATTATTATGATATAACCCTTTTACTTTATCATTATTTTATTACTTAAGTTCTTAATGATATTTCTCACGGTCATATGAAAACAGTTTCCCTTGTTTTTCTTTATTCAGCATTATGATCACCCATTCCTTTGATGTACATCCCCAGGTTATGAGATTTATTAAAACAACACAGGATGAACCAATGAAGAATAATATCATGTTTTTTAGAATAATGATTTATGTTTTCATTTATGATGTACCTTGTTTCCATGAAACTAAACATTAAAATATCCTCGATTTTATTCAATGCATTGAAAAGTTTATGTAATATAAAGAAACAATTCTATAGTTTAAATAAGGGGATGATTTGTTTATTTTTGGAAATTAGCATTTCAAAACATTAATAATAAACTTAGGGACATGTTAAAATATAGTAAAACATCATGGTATTTTTGTGAAGTATTAAGTATGTGGATTCTAAATAAATAAATCCCTATAAGGATATGAATAAGTGAATGTGGCTCTCGTATAGATGTATTTAGGTATAGAAACTAATAATAAAACATTGTGAAATCCTATAATTGAAACTGGTAAAAAACAATGGGAATTTTTTCACTCTTGGTTTGACACTTCTAAAGGATATGTTTTCTCAACCTAATGATTTTTATGAATGATTATGAAGGATTTCAAGAAAATATATTCATTGATAAAGAATAACTTATTTAAGCCTGATGTTTTTATAAATATAATTACTTTTTAATTATAATACTCTTAAATGAAACTATTATATATCTAAGGTTTTCTTCATTTATAAAATTGTGATAAATAGTAGAAATTATGTGAATGGAGATCTCAACAAACTAGGAAATGTCAACCCTCTGATGGTATCCCTAATAGAAAACATCATGAGAATAATGAATAAACTGAATCATGTTATGATCAATAACTTGAGTCAATATGAGATACTGGATTCACCTCAAAGTGAGAACCTTTCTATTGATTACATTATGCATCAATGACCACCTTATTTCAATGGATCTACCAACCCACTGATTGTTGAAAAATGGATAATATCTATAGAAAAATATTGTTTGTAGTCTATTTTTCAGAACAAGAGAATGTCACCCAAGCTGTGATCTGTATAGTGGGAGAAGCTGATAAGTGGTGGAAATTGGTTAAAAAATAGATACAACAAGGGATATTGATTCTATGGAGTGGGAATAGTTCAAGGAAATCTTTTTTAGAAAATATTTCCCTCATTCGATGAAAAAATGGTTAAGTAATTATTATTTCTAATGTGCATGAAAAATAAATCTATATGAAGCAACAAGATGAAAATTAATAGGCTTTCTCACTACACCTCTAGCATTGTCATGGACCATAATGGAAAGTTTGATAGATTCTTTAGTGGAATAAGACCACATATATAGAAGAATATATCCAATTGAGATAATGAAATCTAGGAGGAAATAGTGAAAATTTATATAAAGGTTAAACTCAAGTTTGGAGAGACACAGTTATCCCATAGATCTAATATAAATAAGAGATCAATGGAGCGAAGCTTATGGAGGAACTTTGATCACAGAATAGGATGAACGCTAGTGAAAGTTCTTAGATGCAACAAATGAGGGATAAGGAATTTATGGAACAATTTTCTTTGTAGCAGGAAACATTACTTGTGTGGCATAGATGTCCATATTTCTTAGAACAGTCATAGTGAGGTGAATCCTCAACTTCTCAATAGTAAAAACAATGGGAAGATGGTGCAGACCCATCCTGAATTCCAATGCTCTATGTGTGGATAGCTTGGGATATTTTCCAATCACTTTCAAAATCTGAAGTGAGTGATTGGGAATAATAATCAACCTCACCATAGGCCAAGGGTGAAACATTAAACTTTTGATATCACAACAACTAAATTTCAAGCTCCATGTGATGTGGTAGGAGGTACAATCATTGTTCTCTCAAAGCTAGAAGGTAATTTTCATGATTATGGTTATATGAATCCTTTTATTTTCTCAAAGTTTTAGAATAATATAGAATAAATCCCTAATCTTCTAGAATTCAACATATAATTTATGACTTCTAGAGGAATTATCTAACCAATAAAAGTGTATTGAAAATCTAGTATTCACTTGGGTGAGAAAAATCACATCATAAATCTAGTATTCATTCCCAATATGGAATTTGACACTATACTAGGGATGTAATTGATCTCAAATTATAATACTCAGATCAATAGAACCAATGAAATATCAGTAGTATTGAATGGAAAACGTATTTTTGTTTTCAAAGGAGATATATTTTGACCAGATATTTTTCTATAAGCTCCTCCCATAGTGTTCTTTATAGAAATGATTAGTGATGATGAATAAGAAAATGAAATTATACTAATAGAAAATTTCCCCATCACACTTGAATACATTGAAGTATTTCATGAGTAGTTACCTGTAAAATCCCAAAAAAAGGATGATTTATCCATGGAAGTCATCCCTAGATCTGCACCAATATCAAAAACCCAATATTGAATGGAAAATGTGGAGCTTGAAAAATTAATGAAAAAACTTCAAGATCTTTTTGAGAATGGGTTTATCTGATCACGTGTGTCACATTGGGGAGAGCCTGTTCCCTTGGTAAATAATAAGGATGGATTAATGTGACTATATATAGATTATATAGAACTTAACGAGATCACAATGATGAACAATTACCCACTTCCAAGGACTGATGATTCATTTGACCAGATTTGTTGGGATTAATTCTTCTCCAAGACTGATATTTGATATGGTTATCATCAATGGATTGTTTAGAAGAAGATATTAAAAAAGGCCGCATCCCACTCGAGGTATAAAAATTATGAGTTTGTAGTTATGCCTTTATGTTTTACTAATGGTCCTACTATTTTTATGTATTTTATTAAATGATTCTTTAAGGGATTCCTATAACTTTTTTAATATTTTTTATTCATGAAATTATCATATATTCTAAAATTATTGAGGATAAAAAGAATCATTTATGGGACATATTAAAAAATACAAATAATGAGTTTCTATCTATAATGTTCATAAAATTAGAATTTTTGTTACAAAAAGTTTCATTCATCGGGTACATTATAACCAATAAAATAATCTCTATTTACCATTCCATGACAAAGGTTGTGGAGTAGTTTCCAAATTTTACAATATTAGTTGAGATTTTTAGTTTCTTTGGTTTTGCAGAATATTATAGAAGTTTTTTGAAAATAATTCATGAGTTTATGATACTCTAACCACATTTACTCTAAAAATAGATAAGTTTGATATGGACAAAGGAGTGTGAATAAAATCTCCAAGAGCAGAAGAAGAGACTGATTACTATACATTTGATAACTCTTCCCTCTATAGAAGAAGGATTAATTTTTTAGGGATAAATATCTGATGTGGATTGGGTTAATCCTCATTAAAAGTGAAATTTTATTACTTAGGCATCTCGATATTTGAATCATAATAAAAAATTATCCTATGCATGACCAGAAGTTTTCTGTAGTTTTTCTTTCTATGAAGATTTGGCGACACTTTCTTTATGTGGATAAATGTGATATATACATCTAACAATAATGTTTGAATTATATTTTTTCATAAAAGTAATTAAAAATGAGAAATATGATATGGTTAGAACTTATAAAATAATATGAATTTTCAATTAAATGTCATCTTGGATGATAAAACAAATTCCCTGATGTATTAAGTTGGAAGGTCCTTGTTGTGATGGAAATGATGAGGATTCAAGGAGATTCTTTGATCAAAAGCCTAGTAAAACTAGACATGGGAATTGTAAAGGAATGGACATCGTTAACCCTATCCCAAATTATTTCTCAACCATTATTATTAGAGAAGATCATGAAATATCAGTGAGAAGACCATTTCTTGTACAAGAATATAGAGGATATAAAGAATGGGAGGTTTCCTGAGTTAAATATTGATCAAGAAGGTGTTCTCAAATTTCATACAAGACTATGGGTTTCATCTATTCCAGAAATAAATATGGAGTCGATGGATGTAGCTTATAGATATACTTTCTATATACATCAAGGAATAATGAAAATTTATAGGGACCTTCATTATTATTTTTTGTGGGACAACATGAAAACGTAGATCTCTGACTACACCACAAGGTTCCAGGTGTGGTAACAAGTGAAGGTAGAGAGGATAATTCCTAAAAGGGTATTACAAACACTATCCATACCAACATAGAAGTGGTAAAAATATTACTATGGACTTTTTCACTACACTTCCATGAACATCTAGAAGAAACAATGTGATTTGGGTAATAGTGGATCATCTCACCACGACTTTCCCTTTTATCACTATTCGAGAATATTTTTCTATTGATTAGCTTGCAATGATTTATATGAAGAAAATAGTAAGGAGACATTTTTTAGCACTCCCTATCATATGTGATATGATTCATAGTTCACATCAAAATTATAGAGAAGTGTTTAGCATTATCTGAGTATCGAATTGAATTTAAGTACAACCTATCACCCCCAAACTAATGTCCAATATGAAATAACTATTTAGACACGAAGGGTAATGATGAGAACACTCTCAGTTGATTTCAAAGGTTGATGGGATCAACATCTCCCTTTTTTGAGTTTTTTATAACAAAAAATTCCATTCATGTATTCAAATTTAACACTATGAATCTCTATACGGTAAGTAATGTATTAGTTATACTTGTTGGGATGAATATGGTGAGAGAATGTTGATTGGGCTTGATCTTGTACTAGTGATAATAGAAAATTTTAATGCTATCCAACAAAAAATAAAGGGTTCTTAGGGTCACCCGAAGATCTATGAAAACAATCAATGAAGGTACATGGTGTTTTCTTATAGAGACAAAGTGTTCCTTTGAATATCACATAGGAAAATAGTCATGCAGTTTTAGAAGAAAGGAATGATTAGCCCTAGGTATATTGTCCCCAATGAAATCCTTAAGTTAATAGGATATGTGGAATATTATATTTCACATACAATAAATCTAGCTTATGTTCATTATGTATTCCATATATATCTCTTGAGGAAGTACATTGATGACCCCTCACATGTATAGAATCCAGAGGTGGTACAATTAGAACCAGAAATTTTTTATAAGGAGTATCCTGTGAAGATCATGGAACATATATAAAAGGTTCTTTGATACAATACTACCAACCTCATCAAAGTGTTGTAGAGGAAACATAAATTGGAATGACTGTCTTGGAAACAAGAGGATAAAATTGGACAGAAGTACCCACACATTATGTCAATAGAGTATGAGTTGAAATTTTAGGGAAGAAATTTCTTAAGGGGGGAAGAATGTAAATACCCAAAAAAAATTAATGATAATTGAATCATAAAAATGTTTGTTATTATATTTTATACAAAACAAAACCATATCTAATTAATAATTAAGTGACTATAATTTTAAATGTGACCATCGGATTTCAACGATTATATGACTATGGGTAAAATTATAATCATTGGATAATATGATTGTTGGGAACTATACTCTTGATAATAATTTTAATGTTATCATTAGGGTTTATTTGTAAAATCCTGAAAAATTAAAATTGAAATAGTAATAGGATTTGGTGGAAAAAACCATTTGAATCATGCTATTTAAAGTCCATTTTTTAGAACTTGGGAGGGAGGTCTCTCCACTATGGTTCACCCTTGACCAAGCCCAATTTGAGCTTCAACAAGTGAAGCTTTAACAAAATCACATACAATAGAATTTAAATTTTGTGGAGATTACCACTCAATAAATATTTTCTGATGTACCCCATGAAACTACCTCCATTTCACTCCTTAATCATAGTGAATATACGAGTGTAATAAGTGTTGTCTCGAGGCTTTATTAACTTACTGTTCAATTCCATTTTATGAATCAATTTATTATACCATAATTTTCATTTTAAGAATATTCTTTCTTATTATAATTGAGATGAAATTTGATAAATTTATTTTTTGAATAGAGATTATACTTTTTAGAAATGAAATAATTATTATATTAAACTATGATATTATAAATAATGTTTATTTAATTAAAATATTATTATTAAAACACTCTTATTTAAAGAATATTCTCTAATTTACATGAACTTTTTTGTGAGATATAATACATTATGGTCTCTCATGCGATACATTTAAGATGTTTCTCAAAAACAATTTTATCGAAACATGTTTTGATTGACTAAAACTATAGAATTAATGACTCTATTGTAGGTTAACTAACCAATGAAAGAGTACTCTGCCAACTTCATTGAGTTGGTCCATATTTCTCCCAAGAAAGTTACAAATGATTACCTTAATTATCACTACTTCAAGATGGGACTAAATCCGTAGATCATATCAAGGAACATTTTTCCCTACATACCAACTTATTATGATGTGGATGAGAGAGAAATGATGGGTGACATTGACATAAATAGATTGATCGGTTTGACTGGGAATTTTATTATAATATGTGGGTAATCAATGCTATTATTTAAGTTAGAATATAAAGCATAAGGAGGACCATCAAGGTTGGGGTAGGGTTGAACATGACTAATCTTACCCAATTGTAGTGGTATTCTCATGCTATAATGTAGTTACATTTTTCTAGTGTGGGAGTCCTGGTCCCTATAATAAAAAATTGTAATAGAAACATTGTAAATTCCACTAGTGTGGGACTGGGTATATATTAATCTTTTTTTCTGAATCACACATAAGATTTATATATTGGGATATTATTTTACCATTGGATCTCATGTTAGGTCTAATGAATTGAAGTGGGATGGTAATTTCTCCTAGGTGAATATATATTCACAATTTGAGAATATTTCTATGATTGGGACTAATTCTAGGTGATTTTATGTTACTTAGTATGTTCCAAATGATTTTGAGGTAAGGGAAGTGACTATTTGAGGTATCTTATTTATTACATTATCAATCAGAACCAAATTTTTTGATATAATTATATCCCTTAATTTTACCCAAATTTATTTGAATGATTCCTTAGGATTAAGGCCAAAGATTATTCTCTATGTTATCGATATTTTCACTGCATTAGGAAAGAAAAAAGAACATGTCTTTATATTCTCTAAGGGTTTGTTGATTATAGTTTACTTAGAGGTCATGTGTTATTTTTTATTCATTGATATTTAAATCCATATTATCATCATGTTTTGGGTCATCAACATTAAGTATAACACTGATTTATATAATCATTGAATCCCATTTCTATCTCTTAATGGGAAGACTCAATTATTAATGGAGAATGAGACCTAATATTAAGGAGTATATGAAATATTGTTCCAAATATTTGGATGATATATTGTTAGTTTTGTAGTCTTATCTTTAATTTAGTTAAGCATAATTTACGTGGTGAACTTCTAATAGTGTTAAATAGTTATCATAAGTCTTTAAATATTATTTATTTAGGATATCACCCTAGGGGGAGGTAAATTAACCATTTTATTACTCATTGATATGATCCCTATTAAATTTCCATCATACTAAATGGATCCTATTGGGTAAAAGGAATACAAATATCAATTAAAGGATCTAAATGCCAATGTTTTTTTACCTGAGTGTGTCTATATGGGAATTACCAATCCTCTTTACGAATAAGGTGGATGGTAGTGTCAAAATTTATATTCATTAATGAGAGACTAACTATGTGAATGTGAAGAATAAGTACCTGATTTAGTGAATTGAGGACCTATTTGATCAGCATTAGGGATCTATGTGGTTTTTTAAAATTGTTGATTTTTATAGAAACCATTATTTGAGAGTGAGGTTAGATGATGTTCTGATGGATACATTTTTTAGAAGGTATGGGGAATATGAGTTTCTAGTCACGATGTTTGGTCATAGTAATAAAAATGCTAATTTTATGGCCCATATGGTCTAATTAATTCACCTTTACTAAGAAACCTTTATGGTGGGATTTCGGGATGATGTCTTGGCCTTTTCTAGGATAAGCGTTACACCCTGAGATTTTGTGAAATATATATTTTTTAAATTAATTTAATCTTTTGATATTTTTCATTTTCATACAACATTGAAAATAGTTTTTCACTAGATTAAACATTTATTTCATATAGAACCACCTTGTAATATGTTACACACAATAATGACTTGGCGTACATTTCATAGAATAATAAGGTTAGTGTAAATTACATTCAATATTGACCTTCCCTGATGGCTTGCGTAACACGTAATATCGAGTACTAACTAAATACAATATATTATTAGAAATATTATTATATTGATATATAACCTCGATCTTATGTTGGTGGATATGAATATAATTAAATACGTTATAAAAATTGTGGTTTAAAAAAATATAATATGAAGTCATAGGTTACCAATTAATAATAAATGAATATGAAAACCCATTGAATATAAAAGAAAAATATTCTTATGTTCAAAAAGATACATTTAAATAATAAATTAAATTAAAATTAATGATTAATGTTAACATAATACCAATTATATATGTCCAATAAAATATTCTTGATAGTCATCAAGTAGATTATATAGACCTAATATAAGAACAAACTCAATTTTATGCTTTTAAACCTAAATTTTTATTAAGGAATTTTTACCACCATTAATAGATAGCCCATTTAAAATAAATTTTTTATAATTATTATATATTTAATTTGTAAAAATAAAAAATATCTCTGGAATTAAAAAATAAAAATTCGGTTAGGATAATTGTTGTTATATTATTGTAAGGTTTTATATATTAATGAATAGCTTAAAATACTATATTTTCATTCAAAACTGCTTTTTCAACTTATTTGTTTATAAGAATAAATAATATTTTTAATTGGTTTGATAGTTAATTTCAATAATATTTTTATTAATTAATTCAATTTAGGCTGTTGGATGTAATTTTAGATAGAAATTGGATATAAAAACCTAGCAAACTTTCAGATATTTTACGTCAAAAACCCAAAGTATTGTCCTATCAGCGGTATTAATTTTAAATTAATTTCTGCCACGTATGTGATGATAATTTGGTACAAAGGGTATCATATTTTAATTAAAAATAATTTAAAATGTATAATAAGGTCATTTTTGGGAAAAAATATTAGTGAAAGTGATTAAAATTAATTACAACGGTAAAGAGAAAAATGAGGTTAATAAAGTACTTAACCATAAATTAAAGACCCAAAAACCTAAAAACATGTCCCAAACCCAATTGATGAAATTAAAAGGACATTAACCTGAAATTATATATTTTTGTGGGTTTTTATGAATTTTTTGGTAAAAATGTGGGTACAACTGACATGTTTTCAAAAATTCCAATTGTATCCTTTCCCTTTCGTATAAAAGGCCACCACCTCTACCCAATTTCTCACACCTCTCAAGACCCTTGGCTCGACCAAAATAAAATCAAATAAGCTACCAAATTCCTTCCATTACTCCTATAAGCCGTATCCTGGGATTAATGAAACTCAAGAAATTATTTTGTCCCAAACCAAAAAAAGTTAACCTATTAAGTGGTAACATCTTCTCTCAAGCTCATTTCCTTTATTTTCATTCACCACCAAAACACTCTCTTTATTATATTAGTTTATGAAAACACATATCCTCAATATAATATGATGTTCTTATGCTATATTTTTTACCTACACTTACACACACATCCGTATAATGGGTAACAAACATATTATTTTTGTGTATGCCGAACTACTACCTCACGAAACGAATATTGTTCATTTTTCCATTAACATCTATCAGGGTGCCCATTTAAATGATATATATATTTATATATTTTATATATTATACTTGTTGTTTCTTAAATATTTTGTATTCCTTTTACCACACATATGTTTTTTTCTTTTTATTTGGAGTAATTTTGAAATTTTAATTTGAGGAAGTGTAGACTACCACCCCCTCAAAGTGATGTGATTCGTTCACACAGTACATGTAGTGTATTGGGGATAGGTTTATTAAACTTATATGACATATATATAATTATAATTCTTCTATAATGATTTTATATACATATACATATACTTAATTTCATTTTTTCTTTCATTACAACAATAAAAATGTTAACATGGTTCACACGTACGTACAGCTTAGCATCTCTCTGAATAGTGTGTTCAATTTCATAATACTATATTGTATAGTTATTATAATATAAATAAACTATATATAACTGATATTTATATCATGATATTCATTCTGTAATCATGATATGTGTACAAGGACTAACGATGTATCAAATTAAGGCGTGTGTGAAAACAAAGTGAATATTACCTGAAGAGAAATCTTAACATATGATCATTAACATGGGGATAAAATGAGGTCAAAATATAACCATATATGATATAATGTATAATAATATTCTCCTTTAAAATATGTATAACAAATTTATGTTTACTATACAATAATCTTATATGAGTATGAAGAGATTCAAGACTCAAGGTAATGGGACTTCATCTCAGTTTTTATTTCTGTGAGATAAAATCTACGATTCACCTATATTTCCTTTTTTGTGGTATATTTACAAACCATAATTGTATTATATGTATCTTATTAATAAATTTATGGTTATTCAAATATCCATTTTAATATCTTTCTTTCATGGGGATTAATTTTCAAAAGTTACCAAATTGGTTAAATAGTTTTGTCTCAATTTTCCTTATTTACGAATCATTTTTTATTATGCACCTAAATTATATTTCAAGGTTTATATACATAAAATTTTCATGTTATATCTTGAATATCATAATTTTCAATATATTTTAAGATTCATGTAATTTACTTTTCTTGATGGATATTATGATCCCAAGTTATAATGTTATAAGAGTTTGTTGAAACAATCTCATCGCTTTTAGAGATTGTCTCTATTTTATTTAATGAAATATTATAACCCATCACTTAAGAAATTAATTAATATTAATATCATCTAGTTATTCAATCTTAATTCCATTATTGGTTTAATTTTCTATTCTATGGTACAAAATATATTTAATGAAGTGTTTTTACGAAAAGTTGATTTTTCCTTCTCTTTAGTCGAAAACATGTGTCCCTTCAAAATTATGTTATCTAAAAAGGGTTTCCCAGAAGATTATAATAATATTCTATGATAATTAAATGAAATATATACCCTATTTTACTTTGGACAGTAATTTAAAATGAATTTTTTTGTCACTTTCCAAAAATGAAAATTTTCTAGCATTTTTACCGTGAAAAAAGAATGTCCTTTTTACCTCATTCGATATGTATGAATTTATCTACCATCAATAATTTCAATATTTATTTTTATGTATAAAGTTTAATTATAAAAAAAATTAAAACATATTAAAAAAATGTTTTCAAAACATTTTAAAGCTTTATTTATAAGTTTTCCATGAATTTTCAAGGAAAGTGATTTTCAAGAATCATCCTAGATTATTTTATAATTTTTCAAGAAAAATGTTTTCCAAAATGTTTTCAATATTTATAAATATTTTTTATAATTATTTTAAAGGAAAATTGATTTCATAATATTTTAAAGCATTATTTAAAAATATTAAATGTATTTATAATGAAATGGTTTCCAAAAGATTAAAACTTTCTTTATATGTTTTCGAAGTTATTCCGAAGAAAATGGGTTTTCCTTATGATTTGAAGCTTGTTTTATATTTTCGAGGAAAAATTGTTTCAAATTATATTAAGTATTATTTATATTTTCTAATGATATTTTCATTGAAAATGACTTTCAAATGGTTTTATGCATTAAAAATTCTTTTTCAAAGAAGAAAGGATATTTTTCTAAAGAAAAATTTTTGAAATATATTTTAAAATTACTTTAAATATAATATGACATCCATTAAAATTAATCATTACATTATAGGGAATGATTTAAAGGTTCCATTTATTTTTGTTATTTGAATTTTTTATGCTTAATTTCATGGTCCTTATGAACTTTCTTTCTCTTTCATGAGTTATATGATTCTGAAACCCATTTCTCTTCCACAAGATATATTCTTATGAAATATATTTCTCTTTCATTGGTTATTCTTTAGAGTAAATGATTATGAAACTGGTATTTTAATCCAATTTTTATGATATGGGTACATGTAAATAAAACCAAATTCATTTCTTGGGTTATGATACGATTATTTATGATCGTGTGGCACATGTATATATAATTTCATTATGATATGGGTGGGACATATATCTCTATATATTACATTGGGTAATAATTTATATCCCATGAGATAAACTTATAAGGTCTTGGGAATGAACATTGAATACTAAGTTAGCCATGAGAGTGAACCATGACTACCAAGATGGTATGATTAGTGAATTCATGCAACTGGGATGTCCATGAGATTTAACCATGACTACCAAGATTATATGAAAAGTGAAATTATGCTACCAAGATGGCCATGGGAGTGAACCCTGACTACCAAGATGGTATGGGGAGTGAACCCACACTTACAATATGATATTGGATGTAATGACTTGGCTATAATGAAAATCATATTATATGCTTATGTGTTATCAACAATTCCTTGTTTTATTCATATTTCATGATCTCTTGGATTACGTAATTCATTTAATTATGATTCATGTCTTATAAAATTATAATGTTTATTCTGACCTCAAATATATAGGGTATGATCTTCAATTGTTATGATCATGTTCCATAAACATTGTTCATGGTATGCTCACAGATTTTCTTTTACGTAACCTTATTGGGTATATGAGCTCACCAATTTATTTTTATTCCTTTCTCCAGTTTATAAGGAAATGTTTATTATTGAACTACTAAAGTTGGATATACTTATAGGATATGTTTATGATCTTCCACCAGGATAGAATAGTTTTTCTCTTATTTCCAAAGAAAATAAACTATTAAGGTCCCCAGACATGTTTTTTTTTTGTAATGTACTGAATATTCATATAAAATGATGTAATATCTATGCGTGTTAGGCCTGGGATATTATAGATGGTATAAAGAGAATGGTTTAGTCAATTTTTGGAAAATAGGACAAGAAAACATTAGTGAAATCCGTATGTATATTTCTAAGGGTATGTTTATGGATGTTTGTAAGGTTAAGTATAAGGATGAGTCAATATATAGTAAAATGTAATAGAATTTTGGTAGAGGATAGAGTGGGTGGTGTAACATAGCGAAAAATAAAAAAATTTAACAATAATATTTTACATTTTTATTTTTTTGGTTTTGATTATCAATTGTTCATCTATAATACAAATTCTTGCAGAATAAAAATAAATAAATGTTGTATTCACTAAGAATGCTGGAAACTTTACATTTCAATAAGACAAAAAGAACCTCACTATCCTTGAATGCCTACTATGAGACCTATCATAATTACCTGGAGACTTCCAAACACCTAAAATAGACCATCAAAATGGTGAGAATCCTTAGGGTCTATCACAATGATGAAAATTATGGAAAGTGAAATGAAAACCAAACTAAGCATCAAGGGTATATAGAGCACCATCTTCACTGAGCTGTTTCTAATGTTTGGAATACCGTGAACACCACTTTATAAGGAATTTGTGACCATTAGTAGACATTTTTTCCCTATGTGACAATCAGTTTTTATAACGGTCATAAAATCGTATAACTGTTATGTGTTTTTATGTATTTTTATGATCTTATTTATTTTGAATATTTTATGTATTTTATGTATATATGTAATTAAAATGTTCTATGTATTTTATTATGTTAATAATTTTGAATGTTTTAAAATGATTTAATGTTTTATCTTTGAAGATTTTTTTATTAATATTATATTTATATTTTGAATGTATAGTGTTTTAAAGCATAAAAAGAATTTGAAATAATGTCTTTTGTGTTTTAATAAAAATAAAAATACATATTGTTTACTTCAATAAATTTGAAGAGATTTATACATATTTTATTGATATAAAAAATATGAATTTAAATTTGAAATAATGTTTAAATATACTCATAATAATTTAAATTTGTACATGGTATAATTTATATTTTAGAGTTTTTTTCATAAGGTTTCAATGTTTAAAATGTAGTTTAAATCTTATTTTAGAATAATAAAATTAATAACGTTGTATGTTTTAAAAAATATAAGCATTGAATAATTAATTTTTGGTTTCATTTTTTTTAAATGATGTTTTATGGAATATATTGATTATTTTTATGAGTTATATTAACCAATTATGTTAAACATAGGATAGCCTCCTAGCCATCTGAGGGAGGAAGCTCACACCATCCCTTCAAGAGTGGGTGACTGAGTTGTGTCCCTTCAGCCAACACAGGCCATCCATGAGATTATGTACACCAACAGGGGCGTATGAGAGTGGAAGGTAGTTCCACCATACAAGATGGAACAGTGGAAGTGGGTGGGCTCAGAGTGTGCCTGAATGGGTGAACCAGTATTGGGCGGTACTATGGAGTGGGAGTGAAACTTAATTTCTCTAGCCCCGGATCACTGGGGTGTATATAGAAGTCTTAAAACCACATACGTTTTTATGTGGGATTCATGTTTTTAATTGGGGTCTAATACTATTTGTTCAATATTATTGCATGAGATTTGGACCGTCCGATCTATCTGCCCTTCAAATCCCTGTCGTCATGACATTTCTCAGTGTTTTTCCTCTACCCTTTGATCCCACCATGCGAGATATCGGACATCCATTGCTTTTAAAATTCTAGATCAATCCAGGAATTTCTGATCAATCCTTGAATGATCTCATTCATCCATCCCTTTTTATAACTATGGAATCATCAGCAGACGTCCAATCGAATTCAAACGATCTGGATCATATCTCTTTTTCCACATGTTTTCTTTCTTTATTCTTCTTCCTCGCATTGAACCAGTATCCTTGACCAAGTTTTTCACCATCTTCTATTTAACTTTTCTTCTCCTGTGACCCTCTGTCACTCTCATCTGATCCAGTCCATGGTTTCTAAACATAATCCCTCTTTTAGTTTTTTTAATATTATTTATTTTATTTTCTCTGGCTCCTCTTTAAAGTTTCCACAACTTTATATATGTATAAATATAATATATTCCCCAATTAGATAAGGTTTTATTGTAATTAGAGTGTTAGACCTATTTTTCATTTGTTTTTTTTATTTTTATTTGTTAATATTTTTTTATGAATCATTATGTATAAAATAGATACATATACAGTTTATATAAACCCTAATTTCACACATAACACTACCCGATTTCTTCTCTTCAACTCACCAATGTCCACTACCCAACTCTGTCACTCTCTTTAATCCAAGGGATTATTATGATTTAATTTCAAAATGGAAAACCCTATTATATAATTTATTTTTTCATGGTTATATATATATATGTATTAAATTTTATAAAGCTTCTAATCCTAAATCGTTTTGTGTTTTCTAAATATGATTATCAGTGATAAAACTGATGTTTTATGGTGTATAACCCTTGTAAGGGTTAATATTTTTGTGTGTGTAAACTATATATATATACACTTATATTTCAATATAATAAATTAAAATATTTTGGGTTTTTATGATTTAAATTGATGATCATTTGTATTTAAATAATGTTATTAATTATAGTTAAAAGGGATTATGATTGTTTGTTTTTTCATATGGAAAACCCTTGTTTACAATTTATGTATATATGGTTAAGTATATATGTATATATTTTCATTTTTAAAACAATCTTATTCAGGTTTTATGATGCTGAGTATATTTTTTTAAATAATGTCCTTAAACAGATGTAAATCATGCAAGGATTCTACTTGGTTTTGTTTAATTAGACCCTATAAACATAAATGTGAATATACAGTTATATGTAGGTTTTAAATATTATTTACATTATGTTTTAATAAAACATATTGTATTGATAAAATTATGTTTTTGAAGTGTATAATATTCATAAGTTTTTATTGAACCTTGTTTTGGTTGTGAAAATCCCAAGTATACACCATCTGTATATATATTGTTTTATATAATTTTCAAACCCACATATATATATATATGTGTGTGTGTGTGTGTGTGCATATCAATCTTGACTTCTCATGTTTTTAAATGGTATTAGCTATATTTTTAAGTTGGAATTTTTTTTCATGTTTAAGAATAAATATATAGACATGCATAAGCACGTATGTTTAATTGTAAATACTTCATATGAATTAACAGTTTTACATCCATGCTTTGTACTTAAATTTTCCACAAGGAATTTATTTTATTATTTATGTTTATGTTTTAATATATTTGATATTCTAATTAAAATTTCATGGTTTAAACTATAATAACATGTATCTCAAAGTAAAAAACATGTATATCGTGGTATGAAAAGTTTCACATTTAGGAGAAAGGGTTTTAATGAAGGAGTTATTATTTTATGTGACAACCCATTATCTAATGTGCACTAGTTATTATCACATATGTAAAGAATTCTGTTTAGTCCATTCCTTACACTATTAAATCTGATACAACCATAACCTAAAACTTATAAATCTATCCACTTTTACAATTATTTTATAATATAATTCATTTATGAATATGTATGTGAGAATGAAATTATCTCTCTTGAAAACTCATGGAATAAGAATGTATGTTGTAGTATGGGACACTATGAATATAATACAATACTAAGACATATGTGGAATGTATTAGAATTATATGATGTGATGGGTGTGCGCAAAATTATATAGTGCTCCAATTAATTGGGTAATGTTAAGTCTCATGAGATGAATTATGTTGGGTTTTTACCCGTATTGTCGTGGCACGAGGCCTTGACATAATGATTATGTACGGTCTTGGATAAAGTCCTTGACAAATTATAGAATTATATATACCCTCATTATTTATTTTTATATGACCAACCAAGTGGTCATTCGACTAGTGTAATATCTCTTGGACAATAATCTTTTATGATAATGGTGATGAATGAAAATTTCATAAATAAAGTATTCACATGGAATATTGTATAAGGAAAATGTATCAAAATGATGAAACTGAAGTTGATGTTATATCTTTCAATCCATAAATTTCATATTAAGTGTTAATTGAATCACGACATTGTTACTCACAAAATTCTATGAAAGTGTTAATTTATGTGCTAATTTGTAATTACAACCTTGCATGCCACCTTTAAAATTGGTTTGATCAATTTGAGGATTATGAATCATTCCATGTGTTTATGTATATGTAATAACACTCTAATATGTGGTTTAACTAAAGGTTTTAAGTATATAAATATAATTATTTTGTAAATTTTTTTCAGGAAAATTACTTCAAGTAATCATCAAAAAATGTTGATGACATGCCTCTAGAAGTAATGTTTTACTTATAAGAAAATGTTTTGTGATTATGTCAGATGTTTTTTATAATAAAAAAGAAATCTATTAAATAGTTTTTAAAACCCCTTACTGAGTGTTTTAAATTATCACCCTACATTTTAAGTTTAATTTTATAGGGTTAGAATATTTATCAAGCTTTGAGTACGCTTATGTGATGGAAATAATTTAAATTTTATTTTTTTAAGTGTTGGAAGAAGTGTATCAGCTGTATTTGGTTTTCAAAAACCTAAACTTAAAATATCCTCTATGTAGGAATGAGATGTTAAATTTTTATATGCATGTTTATAAGAAAAAAATTTCACACCATATTTCAGGCATCGACTCTGGGATTCTGGGGTCAGGTTATTATAGTTGGTCTCAAAGGATCATTTTAGATAACACACAAAAATTAGAACAGGTATAAAAATTGATTTATTCATTTATATGTATAATCCTTTTTTTCTTTAATTTTTAGATGGTAGGTGATGGTTCTCCAACCAAACTTTTTTCCATTCCTACTAAAGTTAGAGAGACAATAATTTCTATGTCTTGGGAAGAATACTATGAACCCTTTTCAAATCTTCATTTTACAAGAAATATTCTCTACCACTTATCTAACTCTCCTCATATACTTCATCTCAATCGAGGATGAGGCTTTGATTATTTATTCATGATACATTCCCAACTTCCTTCCTATACAGGTCGGGGGAAGTAATATGAGGGTCTTTTTAAATGTTTCACTCTAGCAAAAGGCTTTGTATCCCTAAGGTATTTCCATGAATCTGCAAGGGAGGGTCTCCACCGATCTTCATATATGTGTCAAATATTGACCTTAGGTCATTGTGGATGAGTCATTGAAATTCATGAGCTCAAGTTATTTCTTTCATTGTAGAGACATCAAGTCCATTCTTATGTCTCCCAAATTCACACCCCTTATACCTCACCCCAATAAACTGTAGATGTCTACACGAGTATTACCCAAGATTCACACATTTCATCTGAACTAGAGAAATCATGTTTTTTAAAGATGTGATAAGAAATTTTATGAACAGAAATCGGGGAAATCTCCGACGCTGGTGGAACTTTTGTAGAGAGATTATGGTTAGTGGAAGAAGGTCAGTGTCTATGGGTACAAATGGAATTGATTGGAAAATTTTATTTTAGGGGGAGGATAATGTAAATCCTCATAAAATTATGTGACTCTCAGGCTAGCCACATAGCCAGACGAGGGAGGTATCTCCCACCACTCCTTTAGGAGTGGTGAAACAATCCTTGGCCCCTCAGACAGCACATGCCGACTGTGAGAGTGTGCACACCCACAGGGGAGAATGGGAGTGCAAGGCAACACCACTATGTGGGGAAGCACAGTGGAAGTGGGTGGGCATAGAGCATGCCTGTAGGGATGAACCGGTACCAGGAAGTACCAGGGAGGGGTAGAGGGGCTTAATTGCACCAGTCTAGAATCACTAAGGTTTAAATATAAGTCTCAAAACTCCATCTGTTTCGATGTGGGACACCATTTTTTAAGGGGGATCTAATATCAGTCATTTAATCTCACCGCATGAGATTGGGACTATCTTATCTGTCCGACCTTCAAATACCCACCGCTAGGACTTTTCTCTATGTTTTTCCTCAACTGTATGATCCCACCATGTGAGATCTCATATGTCCATCCATATTAAAACACTGGATCAATTGATGACTATCCAGTCAATCCTTGGATGATCTCATCCATCCATCCCTTTTTTAAATATGAAATCATCTGAATCCATCCGATCAACTTCGAACAATCCAGGCTGTCCATCATTTTCCACGCTTTTCCTTGCTTATTATTATTTCTCTAATAAAATAGTGTCCTTTCCCATGATTTCCCCCTCTTATTTTTCTAGTTTCTTCTCCCATGATCCTCCCTCACTCTCATCGATTATAGTCCATGGTTTGTACCCGAAATCCCCCTTCTGGCCTTATTTTTATTATTTTTTATTTTATTTTCTTGGGATCCTCTTTTAAGTTTCCAAAACATTATATATGTGTATATACAATAGAATCACTAATTAGATTATGGTTTATTTTTATTTGGGAGTTAAAACTATTTTTCATTAGTCTTTTTCATTGGTAACTATTTATATTTTATGTATGAATCATTATCTATAAAATATATACATATAAATTATATATAAACCCTGATTGTGCACATAACACTACCTGGTTTCTTCAATTAGACTCACCACTATCCACAGACTAACTCATTCACTCTCTTGAATCCAATTAAGGGATTTTTATGATTCAATTTCAATATGAAAACCATATTATCTACTTTTGTGTTTCGCAGTTATGTATATATGTATACAATTTTATGTAGCTTCCAATCCTAACTCATTTTGGGTTTTCTGAATATGATAATATGTGTTAAAATGATGTTTTAAGGTGTATAAAATGTGTAAGTGTAAATATTGTTTTGTGTCTGTGTAAACTATATAAATATACTTATATTATTATATATGAAACAAATACATTTTGGGTTTTAATGAATTTAATTGATGATCATTAGTTTTTAAATGGTATTCTTAATAATACTTGTAAGGGATTATGTTGGTTTGTTATTCCATATAGAAAACCCTTATTTACAATTTATGTATATGTAGTAATGTATATATGTATATATGTTCATTTGTAAAAAAGACTTTTTTAGTTTTTATGATCCTGAGGATATGTTTTTTAAATAATGTGCTTAAACACTTGTAAATCATGCAAGGATTCAACTTTATTTCTTTAATTGGACCACATAAACATACATGTGTATATATGGTTATATGTAGGTTTTAATTATAATTTACATTAATTTTTCATAAAACATATTCTAGTGATTAAATTATGTTTTTGAAGTGTACAATATTCATAAGGATTTATTGAACCTTCTTTTGGTTGTGAAAATCCCAAGTATACATCTTTTTTTATATATATGGTTTTATATAATTTTCAAACCCACATATATATATTTATTTCAAACAAGAATTATCAGGTTTTTAAATGGTATTATCTATATTTGTAAGTTGTGAAATTGTTTTCTTATTAACATAAATATATATACTTGCATAATCAAATATGTTAAATTATGAATACATCACAAGAAATAATGGTTTTACATCCATGCTTTGTACTTTAATTTTCCACCAGGAATTCACTTAATTATATAGGATTATGCTTTAATCTATTTGAGATCTTAATTAGCAGTGCATGGATTAAATAAGAATAACATGTATAACAAATAAAATACATGTAAATTGTGGTATCAAAAGGAAAACATTCATGTGAAAGGGTTTTAATTCAAGAGTTATTATTTTATGTGAAAACCCATTATTTTTTGTGCACTAGTTCTCATCACATGTGAAAAGCATGTTTTTTAATCCTTACATGACACTATAAAATATGTATCAACCATAACCTAAAACAAAAAAAATCTTTCCATTTTATAATAATATCATATTATACATCATTTATGAATATGTATGCGAGAATTAAATTATCTATATTGATTACTCATAGAATAAGAATGTAAGTTTTAGTATGGGACACTATGAATATAAGACCATAATAAGACATATGAGATATTTATTGGAATTATATGATGCGGCGGGTGCACCAAGAATTAAATAGTGCAATATGAATGCTACGATGTGACAGGTGAACCTGAAATTATAAAAAACTCTAATGAATTGGGTTAAGTTATATTTCATGAGTTGAATTATGTTGGGGATTTACCCATAAAATCTTGGAATGAGGTCTTGAATGAATGATTATGTATGGCCTTGTTTAAAGTCCTTGAAAAAGAATAACATTTTACAATCCCTCATTATGTTTTAGTATATGACCAAAAAAAGTGATTATTTGACTAGTGGTGTAAAGAAATTGAAAATCCATTTATATATTTAAAATTATTTGGGATTATTTAGAGTCTACAAAAATTGACGGAACGTGATTTTGAGGTCCGGAGAGCCCAGAACGAATTTTTGGACTTTTTTTAAGGTACATTCAGTAAACATGCGGGCGAATTTTTATATATTTTAAACCGGTTCTCATATTAAAAATCCAAGGGCACCATTGAATTTGTAGCACTGGGATTCGATTAAGGGAAGATTAACCTAGACCAACAGGGGTTAGATGAAAATTTTAATTTCTTGACATTAAAAATGAATAATAAAACAACAAAAGTTTATTTTATTTTTCTTTTTTGCAACCATTGGACTAATGGTGGTGGGACCGCAGAGAAACATTAAACCATTTAATGCCTTGACTCTTATGTTTTGTAACCACTCTGTTGGGAGAAATAATGGGTTGGGTAACCACACCATTGAGAGAGTTAAGAGGTTCATTAATTAAGCTCATTAATGAACCTCAATAATTGTGAGATTTCTTAAAATCCACATTCTCCTCTATTTTATTTGAGGTCGGACATGGGTATTGGGAGATCTACAAGATGAAGTTCTAATGAAGCACCAATGACTTTACGGTCTGATAAAGAATTTGATTGAGTGACTGATGCTATGGGAAATGTGGGGAGATAGTGAATTTCAACGAACACCTTTGGACATGAACACTCTTTCCTCTTCTGTAATGCCTTCTAAAAAACTCAAGGTATGGGGTTTCCTTGTTTAATATAGAGTGGTAATTTTTAGGAAATGGTACCCATATTAATGCTAATGTGGAGGGAGCAGGTTAAATGAACAAGGCCCGGACCCTCCACAGTTTTCAGATTTGGTTGTGTTTCTCGTGGGAAATTGAATGTTAAGTCGACTCTATTTGGTGCCAGTAGCTTGCCCGATGTAGAAGGGATGGGACACTAGCCCATCTGGTGGGTGGAGGAGGAGGAACGCCCTGTAAGCGGAAGCCATGACTGCGATGGGGCGCGACACTGGTGGAGGCGCGCCACGGTAGCGTGCCAGGGTGGTGAAAGCTGCGGTCGCGACAGGCTGCAGTGCTGGAGGAGGCATGCCCAGGCAGGGCACCTGGGTGGTGGAATCTGCAGACGCAACAAACCATGTTGCTGAACGAGGCGCACCCCGGAGACACACCTGTGTGAAGAAATTTGTGGCTTTGATAGGCCATGGCACTGGAATCCCATGGCACCACGCTGTTGCAGCATGGAGAAGTCAACGCACAGTGTGGGATGTCATGGGAGAGGTGGACGGTGGACCTGACCGTGTGAGGAGGCGTCGAACGTGGCTTTGCCGCATCCGGTGAGAAGGGTGTCCGGACGTAATTGTGGGTCATGGTGAGCCTAGAGGGCCATGCCGCTAGGCGTTCCAGATGTTCAGGCTAGCCTCGCGGGCTAGGTCGACCTGATTTTGGTCATACTCTAGTCGGGTCTACCACAATAAAATCAGGTCGTCCCAGACTGGGTTAGGTCGGTCAGGTCGATGTCTGACCAGACCCAGGCCCCTTTCGACCCAGTTGCACTTAATTAGGCATATCTCATAAACCGAACATCTGTTCGATGAACCTTCTGGGTTGCCAAAACCCTTAGGAAGAGGCATTCATTTTGAGATACTTCATGTTAGTTTCATAAAAAGTTGGAGTTTGGCCAGTTTGGATCATACCCAAATCAAATCGAGCCCTCAGCACTAAAATTCCTAAAACATAGAGATCGGGCATTCGGTTGTCCAAACATCTGTTACGTTGGAACCCTCATGACATGACAGTTCATTGGGTTACATCATCATGGGAATTTTTTCTGATTGAAATAAGATTGATGGCTTGAGGATTAGATCCTCCCAAACTCATTCGTGCTTTGTGCGGGAATCCAGTGGCTAGTTGAGACATGAAGAATGAATAGACATTCCGTGTGGATCAGCACCAATTGATCCTATGTGGATCAACACCGAGTGATTTTATGTGGATCAACACCGTGAGATCCTGTGTGGATCTACACTGATCGATCCATTGTTGGTCAGTGGTAGAGCCTCATTACAGAATAAGATGATCTAGCTTTATCAGTAAACATATGTACTTCTGCACTTACATTAAACCTGGTGTGACCTGTCAATCACATTCTGATGTGTGATTGAGATTATGATTTTTGGATTTTCTATTTTTGAATTCCAAGAGACCTTTAGGGGTCTCTGGGTCCCTACTAGGTAATGATATACTAACCGTTGTATAGGCTTCGCTCACACCTTTTTGTGTCTTGTGAATATGATGGGCAACTTTGACTGAGTCTTGAGGAGCTAGAACTTAATGGTGTGCAATGGTGACCAGTTCATAGGGAGAGCCACATTGACAAGTTGTATATAACCTAGAGGTAGGATCCTTAGTAGATGAATTCAGGAGCTGTTTTCTCTTTTTGTTGTATTTCTATTTTAATTGGTGTTGTATTCTGGGCGCTTTACTTCAGTACTTACTTTTACACTCTCTTGTGGTTTTTAGTTTTGGCTTCACCTTTCTTCATCCATTTATTTTACTTGTGTGTAGTGTACCTTGTCTATGTATGTATAAGTTTTAAGGCAAAGATATCCCATTATGGGGAAATGCCTTTTCGGTGATAGTTTCCAACCCCTGGCCTATGGAAGGTTAGCTTGGGGTAGTCACAACACGGGCCCCATGGGACGGGTTGTGAAAACGGGGTATCAGTGGGGAGTCTATTCTACCAGAAGAATATAGAGTCTATGTTTTGAAGGGTGCAATAGTGTTATGTGTCTTGAGTTCAGGTTTTAGTTCAGCGAGTCCAGTTTTGGTGTGGCGACTGACGTATCCATACACCAGGACCCTAAATTCTGATTCCCGACTCGATACACAAAAAAGATAATTGCATCTATTATTATAATGATGTGTTTCTTTTTTATCTCTTTGAGTATGCTCACCAGGTATAACTTATTGAATGTGTCACACCTGTTTTTTTCTGGATGCTTCCACACAGACAACCAACCTGGATTTTAGAGACAGAACATGATGAAGGACTACTGAGTGATGATGCAATAAAGGGCCCTCTTACGATGATTCCACATTCGAGTGGCATACTAGAAACACCACCACCCATGTGGAAGAAGTTTCCACCTTATCCACTAGCAGACTGTGCACGCCGATTGAGTGTGTTTCACATGTTCCGGAGAAAGAGGCATATGAGGCTTCAAGGAGAGACAGATTCCCAGGAAGCTGAGGACTGGCTGGAGGCTGTGGCATGGGTTTTTTCCCTTATTTGAGACACTTGTAGAAAAGATTTTTATCCTACATACTAGACTCTCTCAAGGTGCAAGAGGGAGATGGTGGAGTCTAAAACTCTTGATGCATAAAGACGTGAAACTCTCCTGGTTGGACTTCAAGAACCTCTTTAGGGTCGAGTTCGTACCAGAGAATTTACACAAAGTTTGTATCCAGGAGCTACTTCACTTGCAGTAGAGCATACTGACAGTGGCCAAGTACTCAGATAGATTCAATTCCTCTCTAACTACTCCACCGACATAGTTCAAGAACCATTGTTTAGGTATCAGACCTTTTGAGAAAGGTCTCTGGTGGGAGATCAGTGTGTCAATGATATCACTCAATATCCCAAAGTTGGATGGAGTACTTGAGAAAGCATTATTGGAGAGATTCTTATCTGAGTAGAAACTGATGGTGAGATCCACCACTAGATAAGAGGTAACTGAGTCATCTACAGTAGGTGGTAGGCAGATGAGACAGGGGTCTAACAGGGCTAGACCGTCCAGAGGATGACCCCATGACATAAGGTCAGAGGTGTGGAGCTCTAAAGGCAGAGGAGGTCTTCTGAGGACTAAAGACTGTTACTCTTTCGGTGGATAGGGACCCATGGCTCAAGACATTCTGGCTCCTCACATGGATGATCAGAAGATGATCGAGGGACTTTCATGGAAGTGGATGAGGTTTGAGTGGGGAGGTCTGTAGTGCGGCAGATGTGGAGGAGGACCAGGTCGTGCAGTAGGAAGAGGATGATGGATGGAGGTTCTACCACCACCACCCACAAGTGGTCCACCATGACCACATGGATCCGGTGGATAGGGGAGAGATCAAAATTAGGAATTAAAGGCATATTACGAAAGAACTCCAGAGATAATTAGAGTTCAATCTATGTATATTCCACCCTAGATGTAGTTCTTAAAGACACAGGTCTCAGTAACTCTTCCATTTCCATGACACTCGTTCGGAGCTCGATGATTTTGAGGGAGACATTGTCTCTATACTTATGATTAGAGACTCCTACATAAGAGAATTTGATGATTACCAATTGGTTCAGGTAGTGTGAGCTCACTCTAGGAGGAGAGAGTTTTGGCTGAGATCTCTTAGTAGCAACGTTGAGGCCTTACGATGTTATCTTGGGTTTGGACTAGCTATCCACAATCAATGTTTAGATCGAATGTTTTAGGTGCAGAGTGTGGTGTGTCCATGAGGATGTGATCACATTTTCCTTCACCAATGAGATGGAAACCTTTTTAGCACATGATTGACTTTATCAGAGGAGGGTGCAACCGATCTCTCATCAGTTGTCTAGCCTAATCCTCGATATAGTGGACAAGAGGAGTCTGTGATATCCAATAGTGGTGGAACAGTATGTTTATCTCTTCACTGATGATGTTATAGGAATATCTCATCTTAGAGAGGTAGAATTTTACATGGACTTGTACCCCGTAATGACACTAATATCTATACCCACATATCTGATGGATCCCATGGAATATCATGAGTTTAGGGTACAATTGGAAGTCTTACAGAGAAAGGGGTTCGTAGGGCCCAATTTTTATCCATGGGCAGCACCGATTTTGTTTTCCAAAAAGCCAGATGAGAGTCTGGGAATTTGTGTGGAATATCGGTGCCTGAATCCGGTGACCATGAAGAACATGTATCCACTTCTGAGGATTGATGATCTCTTCGACATGCTGAATGGAGCACTTAGGCTATCACCAGCTCATTCTATGAGATGAGGATGTACCAAAGATAGCCTTCGGATGTCGGTATAAACATTACGAGTTCTTGGTGATGCATTTTATCATGACTAACCCTCCTTCAGTATTCATGGGACTCATGAATAGGATCATCATGCCTTACCTTGACCCCTTCATGGTGGTCTTCGTTGAAAACATCTTAGTCTGCACGGCGACGGAGGAGGAACACACCACGCACCTGTGGATAGTTCTGGATACACTCCCAGAGCACCAGATTTATTGAAGGCTCTCGAAGTGCTATTTTTGGTTTCAGGAAGTCCTCTTCTTAGGTAATGTTATCATGGAAGCTATAGTTTTAGTGGATATGTTGAATATAGAGGTAGTGCATGCTTGGGATCCACCCATGAGTTTGACTAAGTTGTGGAGTTTCTTGGGATTGGCTGGATACTACTGGAGATTTATGCCCATCTTCTCGAGGGTAGCGACACCCTTTTCCGATTTGATAAAGAAGGGATATCATTTATTGTGGATATAGAAGTTCTAGCATAGTTTCCAAGATATGAGGTGGAGACTTGTGAGTTCCCCCATCTTGAGGTTACTAGAAGATGGCATTGGGTATGTAGTATAATACGATGTGTTAGAGAACAGACTAGGATGTATTCTAATATAGGAATGAGAAGTGATCACCTACAGATCACAATAGTTGAGACAGAATGAGCAGAACTATGCTACCCATGACTTGGTGTTATCAGTAGTAGTTTTTGCACCGAATATGTGGTAGCACTACTTTATGGGTGAATGGTTTTATTTTTACTCTAATAACAAGTGTCTAAGGAATATATTCTCAAAAAATTACTTAATCATGAGACAATAAAGATAGATGGAGTTCCTCCATAACTATGACATTGAGAGACTCTACACTCTTGGGAAGGGGAATATTATTGCAAAAACACTCAGATAGAGGTCTATCTTACATTTGCTGAGTGAGGTGATATAGCAGCTAGTCACATTGCAGATATCATTAGTGGATAGAGATGAAGTATCTTACCTCAAGTCTATGACTGTCACTCCCCCACTCCATCAGCGTGTTTGGGAGGCACATCATGGGGACGTTGAATGTGAGGCCAGACATGCTCAGATATCCTCAGAACAGTCTCCAGAAGGATTTTCTGATGGAGGGGAGCACATCTTTCTTTTCATAGGATGCACCATGTTACTAGTGACTCTACAAGAGGAGGTATTGAAGTAGTTCCACACACCCCCATAGTACATCCATGAGTGGAAAATATGTCCCAGGACCACCGACATCAGAATTAGTGGCCAGGAATGAATAAGGCAATGGAGAATTTCGTATCATGATGCCTCGCTTGTCTATAAATGAAGGTCAATCATCAGGTACTAGTAGACTTATCTCAGCCACATGAGGTTCCAGAATAGAAGTGTGATGGTGTTACCATGTACTTAGTGACAGGTCAACCACATATATCCAGGGGCATGATTCCATCTGGGAGATTGTTGACCAATTCATGAAGTCATCCCACTTCCTACCCATTTGAAAGGATGGATCAGTAGAGGGCTTGGGACGCCTATACGTACAAGAGATTTTACAACTTCACGAGTTTCCATAGATGATCGTATCGTATTGTGATGCTCATTTACATCCTACTTGTGGAATAGATTACAGGAGGCATTCGAGACTGAACAATGCTTGAGCACTGCTATTCATCGTCATACATATAGTCAGATGAAGCAGACCGTAAAGACACATGATTACATGCTTCATGCTTGCGTCCTAGATTTTGGTCGTAGTTGGGAGGACCACCTACCACTGGTTGAGTTCACATACAATAATATTTGTCTCTCCACCATCTAAATGGATCCATTTGATCCCCTGTATAGGCAACCATGCAGATCACCTCTACGATGGACAGAGCAAGGGGAGGCAGAACTTATGGGTCCAGAGTTGGTATGGGCTACCACTGAGAAGGTTCATATCATCTAGGAGTAGATGAAGACTGAACAGATCTAGAATAAGTCTTATGCTGACTAGGAATGGATATCCTTGGAGTTCGAGGTGGGAGATCATGTCTTCTTATGGGTCTCACCTCAAAGACGATTGATGAGATTTGGCCAGGGAGGTAAACTATCTATGAGGTTCATTGAAACATTACAGATCCTCGTCATAGTTTTCAAGGTTGAATTCCTTCTAGATCTCCCCCCATAGATGAACTAGGTGCATAATGTTTTCCATGAGTCGCACCTAAGGGCATACCTACATGATCAATCACACATTATCAACTGGGGAGAGCTGCACATTTGAATGAGTCTCCAGGAGACAATACTTGACGATGTACGGAGGTGATCGATTGACGTGGAGAGCCGCATTGATGATCTATACCTACCCTTCATGTAGGATCCTTGGTGTATGAACTTTGGAGCTTTTTCCTTTTTTTCTATATTTCCATTTTTAGTTGGGCTTGTTTTCTAGTCCATTTACATAAGTACTTACATTTACACTCTCTGGTGGTTTTTTGTTGTTGTTTCACCTTTCTTCTTCCACTGTGGTTTACTTGTACAGAGTGTACCATCTCTTTATGTGTATAAGATTTGAGTCAATGCCTTCCCATTTTAGGTAAATGCCTTTCCGATGCTAGTCTCTCACCCCTAGCCTATGGAATTGGGGCTTGGGGTAGTTCTGGAACAGGCCCTGAGGTATGGGTCATGACAAGTGGAATATCCATTAGATAAGAAACCTTTATTATAATGGCGATGAATTCATATTACATAAATGAAGTATTCACTTGGAATGTTGTATAATGAAAAGATATCAAAATGATGAAACTGATGTTGATGTTACATCTATCAATCCATGAATTGAATATTAAGTGTTTAGTGAATCATGACATTGTTACTTACGCAATTCTATGCAAGTGCTGATTTATGTGCTAATTTTCAATTAAAACCATGCATTTCACCTTTAAAGTAGGTTTGATCAATTTAAGGATTATGCATCATTCCATGAATTTTTTTACATGTAAAAAAACTCTGATATAGGTTTTAACTATATATTTTAAGTAAATACATATAATTCTTATGTAAATGTTTTTCCTAAAAATGTCTTCAAGTAACCTTTGAAAATGTTTGATGGAATGCCTCAAGAAGTGTTGTTTCCCTTATAAGAAAATGTTTTGTGATTATTTCAAAGGTAGTTTTTTATAAGAATTATTTTTATTAAATTATTTTTAGAAACCCATAATAAGCATTTTAAATGATCACCCTACGTTTTAAATTAATTTTTATAGAGATAGTTGATTTATCAAGATTTGATTACCCTATGTGGTGGAAAAAAATTTATGTTTATCTTTGTCATGTTTTGAAAGAAGTGTATCAGTTGTATTTGGTTTTCAAGAACCTAAACAAAAAAGATCCTCTCTGTTGGAATGAGATGTGATATTTTTATTTGCATGTTTATATGAAAAAAATTCCACACCATATTTTAGGCACCAACTTCGGGCTTTTGGGGTGGAGGTTGTTACATGTGGTTTCCTAGAAAGACCACCCTATCTAGAAATTACATGTGGATGTGGATCTAGAACAGAGGTACCTAAGGGCATTAACTCTTACAAGATATGTCGGTCATGAATCTAGGAAATCTGGCACACAACAACAATCCTTTCTACACACCTGGTTTAACACTCCCTTGGGATATTCTTTTCAAATTCACAGACACATCGTGAACCATTATGAATGATTTAAATAAATGTTGGGAATTAATAACCTAAGTTGAACCTTGGGATTCATATATTAAGGAAGTTGACATGATTTAGACATCTTATATGTAATTCTTTTCAGGACCATGCATTGTTATTCTATGTAAATTAATAGTGACACTATGTTTCTGGTTTCAGTTAATAGAGAGAACTAGAAGAAACTAAATTATTGATGAATTTGACATACAATTTTCTAAATAGAAATCAAGTGTGATGATCAATGGAGTGAGAAATTTTGTGATCATGCATAATCAATATTCACAGAGAATGATTATCAATGTGTACCTTAACAAAATCTTGTACTCACTAATGAAGAGAAAGAAGGAGTTCGTTGAGAGTTCAGGTAATGGAGACCATGGAGGAAAGAAGATTCGGCTTCCTCTATGTCAAGAATGTGGAAAGAATCACCTTAGTGAATCTCTTAGTGGATGTGGATGATGTTTTGTCTATTCAAAATAAGGACACAAAGCTAGTGACTGTAAGGGAAAAATGAAGAGTCCAGTTAACAGAATGGATTATAATATTGGCCTCCCTAATAAATAATTGAAGGTTTAGTGTCTTAAAATTATAATAAATGATCATTTTAAAACTTAGTTTCCCAATAGGAAGGCTCCTGAAGTGGATCATCAAGGTGGTGTGAGTAATGGTTACATTTTTTATGATGATGATACTATATATGAAATGTAAAAGAAAAGGGGTATTTTGTAATTGGATGAGGTATCCTTGTTAATGGAATAAGGATGAAGAGGAATAATCATTGTTTTTATATATTTGGATCGAAAAATTATGTTTTATGATTCATGAAATATATAAGGTTAGTTTGAATTGTTTTTTTCACTTAGTATTTAAAAGTTTATGTTGAATGTTACTGATGTACAAGTGGAGTGAATTAATGACAAGGTAGTATTGTGACCAAGGGAATGAAACCCTTAATATGTTGCCTTAATTAAGACAGTGATGTTACGAATAAGTAAATTGGATGGTACTGAATACTGTGAAACTAATTAAGGATTTTTTAATAGGAGGGTTATGCTATCATTCATTAAGAATTAATGTTTTCCAAAAGGATTTATAGTAATTCACATATTTGGAATATGAAAACCAAGAGCTACTTTTTGATATATAGGGGAATTAATATTAATCTAATTTTGTTGTTCTCTTTATAAAATTTTGGATTTTCATCTTTGATAAGGTTTATAAGGTTAAACATTCATGAAAATTTTTAGTTAAACATCAATGTAAGTATTAATGCAGTGAGTTTGTATTGAAAACCTTAGTTATGAAGCTAGATAGTGATTAACCTTACTTCAAGGATTTCCAAATTATATATTTTGGAAATTATATTTGTTTGTTTTTAGAAAAGGACATCCTGTATATCAGGTAACAACCAATCATGTCTAAAAATTCCATAGATCATAAACCCATCAAAGATGGACGATATGGGTTTCATGCTTACAACTAGTCTATGTGATGTCTGGGTTAATGTATATTAATTTTTGATGAATAAATATTAATGATGAAATAATACTTCTATTTTTACCATTTTCAATATTTATTTTTTGGATTGACAGAGATAAATAGTTATACATTTTATTTTTTATGGGCCTCAAGATATACTGAAAGTGTATTTTAGTGCTTTAGGCATCAATGTTATTTTCTGGACATCCATTTCATGATATAATGGATGAACTGAAAATAAATAAAATCACAATCAATGAATAAATTTTTGTTTATAGAAACTTTACATGTAATTATATCTCCTTATATTATTGGTCAGTAGAATAATTACTTAAATATTGGGTAATGATAAAAAAGATGTGTTGACCTAATACCTAATTTTTTTGAACCAGTGGACATATAAATCATCACAGATATATTACTTTGGGGACATCAAATTATCCTTGATCATTCACATGTTTGTGATAGATTAATTCAATTACTACCTATAAATATTTACTCATTTTCTCCATGTCCAGTCTTTACTCCCAGCCCATGTTCTAATATGTGAAACCTTGTGATATGACATATTCAGTAACCGTTATTGTTTCATCGTTCCCGTTTTAATGGAAGTTTTAGTATCCATTTTTATGATGTGGGTTTTTTTGAATAAAACATTCTTGTAGTAAACCTTTGATAGCCCATAAGAATTTTGAGGGTGAAATTCAATTTATGTGGGGGGGAGAATGTTACAACCTGAGATTTTGAGAAATGTTTTTTGAATTAATTTAATATTTATATATATTTAAATTCATGGAAAACTAAAAATAGTTTTTCACTTTGTCAAACATTAATTTCACATGACATTGGCCTAGAAGATGTTACACACAACACCATCATAGTGAATGTTATATGGAAAACAATGTTAGTGTACATTACATGCAATATTGACCTTCCTCAATGACTTGCGAAACAAAGAAGACTTAGTTTTACCTAGCAAAAATATATAATTAAAAATATTATTATAATGAGATATAACCTAGCCACTAAGTTGATGGATATTAATATTATTAACTAAATTATAAAAATATGTGTATTAAAAAAATGTAATATGAATTCATAGGTTACCAATTAATTAAAAATGAATATGAAAACTGATTTAATATAAAGGAAAATATTATTATGGTCAGAAAGTTGTTTAAGCATAAAAAATTAACATAAATCAGTGTTTAATATTAACTTAATACATATGATACATATCCAATAAAATATTTTTGATATTCATGTAATTTATTTGATAGACATAACATAATAACAAACCCATTTTTTATGTTAAAAACATATATTTTTATTACGACATTTTTAAGGCCTTTAATGGAAAACACATTTTAAATAGAATTTTTATAATTTTTATAAATTTAATATGTAAAAATAAAATTTATTTTTATAAGGGAAACATAAAAATAATGTTTGTATAAATTTTTGGTATTTTTAGGTCAGGTTTCATCTTTTAATGACTAGTTAAAAATAATTGATTTTAATTCAAAAATTATATTTCATATAATTTGTTTATAAAGATAAATTATATTTTTTATTTTTTTGATTGGAAACTTAGATAATATTTTAATAAATTTAACCAGTGTATGCCATTTTTTCAATTACACATTGGAATTGGATATAAAAATGTAGCAAACTTTTGGATGTTTTTACGTAAAAACCAGAAGTGTCATCCCATGGGTAGGATTAATATTAAATTAATATCTGAAACTTATGTGAATAGAATTCGAGAAAATTGATTACATATTTGGAATTAACATAATTTATAATGTATGATAAGGTCATTTTTTTGACAAAAAATATAATTGAAAGTGATTAAATTTAATTACATTGGTTAAGAGAAAAATAAGGATAATAAAGTACTAATCCATAAATATAAGACCCAAAAAGGTATAGAAACACGTCCCAATAAATTTTTTGGACCATTACGCAGCCAAAAAACATCCATTATTGAGTTAATTTGGTTTGGTATGATTTATTTGGTAAAAACATGGGTACACGTAACTTGTCTTCAAAAATTACAAGTGTGTTCATTCCATTTCATATAAAAAGACACCACTCTACCCAATTCCCCAAACCTCTAAATCATCTTTTATCAACCAGAATGTGATTAGATAAGGTCCATACATTCCTTACTTATTTCTAGAAGCCTTCCCTTGGGTATATTTCAACTCAATTAATCCGTTTGGAACAATCCAAATGGAGCTACTCCATTAAGAGGCAATATCTTCTCTCAAGCTCCTTTCCTTTATTTTTCTTCTCCAATCCCTCCAAATAATTATTTCGTTATTGTATGAAAACAATAGTATACTAAATATAATAAGATGTTTTTATGGTAATGTTTGACCTACACTTTCACACACCTCTATTTAATGTGTAACGAACATATTGTTTCTGTGTACGACGATCTACTGCCTCACAAAAGGATGATTATTCATTTTTCCATTACCACCTACCATGTTGACCATTATGATGGAAATTTTATTTATAAATTTTATATATTATATTTTTTTGTTTCATTAATTTAATTTATTAAATTTATAATACATATCTTTTTTACTTTTTGTTTGGTGTAATTACAATAATTTCATTTGAGGAAGTGTGGAATACCACCCCCTCAAAGTGATGTGATTCCTTCACACACTACATGGAATGTATTAAGGATGAGTTTACCAAACATATAAAATATATATAAAATTATAATTTTAGTGTATTTATATTTTATACATATATATATATATGTCATTTTCATTCTTTCTTTCAACAAGACAACAAAAACAGAAGCAACGTTCATGCATATGTACGACTTACCATCTCCATAGTGGTGTATTCAATTTCATACTCCTATATTCTATAGATTATTATAATACGAATACAATGGATATACCATATATTTATATAATTTTCTACATTCTAGATTAATGGATTAAGTATAAGGTCCAATGATATAACAAATTAAGACACATGTGAAGAACATAGCCAATATTTCCTGAAGTGAAATATTAACATAGGATCTTTAACAAGTGGGTAGTATAAGGTCATAATAAAACCATATATGGTATTATATATAATAATATTCTTCTATAATGATGAATATTAAACAAATATTTATTATACCAGAATCTAATATGAGTGCCAATAGAGTCATGATAAAAGGTAAGGGGATTCCATCTCACTTTTAATTTCCGTGAGAGACATGCTTTGATTTTCCACTCTTTCATTTTGGGTGATTTATTCATTTTACATGATCATATAATATGTATCATATTAATAATTTTATGGGTATTCACATATCCATTTTATTATCTTTCATTCATGGTGAATAAGTTTTAAAGGTTTCCAATACAGTGAAATATTTTTATCTCAATTTGCCTTCTTTAAGACTCGTGCTTTGTTATACAGCTAAAATTTATTTCAAGGACTATATACATATGTTTTACCCATTATATAATGAATATAATTATTTTAATGACATTTTAATATTCAAGTAATTTAATTTTTTTACATGGAGAGTATGATCCCATGTTACCAATATTTATGACTTTATTGAAGCAATCTCTTCACATTTCAAGATTGTTTTTGTTTAAATTTTCATTAATGAAATATAATAACCCAAATATCATTATAATCATGATTTTTTTCATTTTTTTATTCATGAAATATAGATGTATTGGTTTTATTTTCTACTCAAAGGTATATAATATAGTTAACAAAGTGATTTTACGAAATTTTGAGTTTACCTTCGCTTCCATCATTAATATGTGTCCCTTAAAAACTATGTTTTCAAAAAAGTGTTTGTGAAAATATTCTACAAATATTCTATGATAATTTAATGACATTTTACCATTGTTTTCATTTACCCACTTTTTCAATGGAATCTTCTTGTCTCTTTACGAATGATGAAATCCTTAATCATTGTTATCATGAAAAAGGAATCTTCTTTTGTACGTCACATGTCATGTGTGGATTTATCCATCATCAATACCATAATAATTTATTTCTTGTTTAATGATTGATTTTTAAGAAAATTTTCTTTAATGATATTTTCAATGAAAGTCAATTTCAAAACGTCTTCAAGATTTGTTTATACTTTTTCAAAGTATTTTCAAGGAATGTGATTTTCAAAACATTTTTAAGCTTCTTTTATATGTTTTCATGAAAAATTCTTTTCAAAATGTTTTTAATATTTATAGTTTTCCCATGTATTTTAATGGGAAATGGTTTTTGAAAATTTGAAATCTCTATTTATAATTTTTTAATGTATTTTGAATGAAATAGTTTTAAAAGTGTTTTAAAGATTTATTTAAATGTTGTCAAAGTGTTTTCAAAGAAAAAGGTTTTAAAATGTTTTCAAGATTATATTGTGTTTTCATGGAAAAAGGTATGTAATTTCTTTCAATTATTTTATATATTTTTTAAATTTATATTCTATTAAACCGATATTCTAATGATTTTATACATTAAAAATCCTTTTTTCAAATGAGAAAGGATATTTTCCTCAAGAACTCTTTTTGACTGATATTTCATGATTATTTTCCATCCAGGATGACATCTATTCATGTTACTAAAGCCTTTATAGGAAATGATCTAAAGGTTACATTCATATTCCTTCTACGAATGGGTTATGATTAATGTAATGATCTTTTTGAGACATGTTTCTCTTTTACAAGATATATGTTTTTGATACCAATTTTATTCCATGGGTTATATGTTTATGAAATTAGTTTCTCATTAACAGGTTATACATTAAAAGAAATTATTATGAAACTTGTCTTTTTATGCAGGTTATGAAATGATTTATTGTTTAATAATACCCATTTCAATACATGGGTTATGATATAATTATTTTTGATCATGTGGCACATTTATGTAAGATTTCATTATGAGATGGATGGGAAATACATCTCCCAAAAATGAATTGGGAAAATATTTATATCTCATGTGACAGACTAATATTGTATTGGGAATGAACCTTGACTACTAAGATTTCCAGGGGAGAACCACGACTACTAAGATAGTATGAGGGGTGAACTCATGCTACTAAGATGGCCATGGGAGTAAACTGTGACTACCAAGATTGTATGTGGAGTGAACTCATGCTATCATAATGGCCATGGGTGTGGAAAATGACTACCAATATAGTGTGTGGAGTGAACCCATTGTGCCATTGTAGTCTTGGTAGTAATGCCTTGGATACTATGGAAATTATATTTTATTCTGTTGTGCTTGCAACAATTCAATGTTTTATTAAAATGTTATGATTTCATAGAATGTGTTCTGAATTTCCATATGAATCATGTCTTATGAAATACCTGTCTTTATTATGATCTCTATTATTTAGTGTATGATCTTTAAATGTTATGATCATTTTCTATACCCTTTTTTCATGTTATGATTACGCATTTCCATTACATACCATTATTGAGAATCTAAGATCACCCCTTTCTTTTGTTTCCTTTCCCTAGGTTATGAAGAACAGTTTTAGGTAGACGTACTAAAGTTGGATATATTTATAAGAGATTTTGATGATATTCCACAAGGATATAATTTTTTTTGTAAGTTTCCAATGAGACTAAAATATTATAGTCATCAAGAATGAATTTTTTTAATGTATTGAATATTCATCTAAAATGATGAAATATTCATATATGTGAAGACTGGTTCATTATAATAAAGGAGGACCATTGTGATCACATAGAAGTCGTTTTGTAAACCTTATGATAGAATCTATTAGTTTCTATGCTTTAAAAGTGTCTATTTTGGACCAAAGTGGTGACAATACAGGGAAATTTGGTGTCTGAGATAAGTATATTTATGGTTCCTAGGAATATTTAAGTAGTGATATCATAGAAAAGTAATAAATAATTTTTTAATATTAAAAGGTATTTGGGAGTGGATAGATAATAATGGTGTTTTGTATAGATTGCTCATGCTTACTGCCTCCCTTGATACCTCTGACATGACTGGGAGCGGAGTTTAATTCGGATGACAAATAACAAAAATAATTTGATTGATTGAAGTGAAGGTTTATATCATCTTATATTCTAATTCATATTTATATTAGAATAAGATATTTTGTGATATGTAATGTCTTAGTTATCCGGATGCAATGAGTATCAGTGCATCATGATCATATTTTGTCTTATATCTCACTCCAACTTCTCCCACATTATATGAATTACCACACCCACAAGCCTGATCTGGTGGAGGTGATTCAGGCTTTAAAGACATTTTTATACTACCTTTTTGAAGGTTTTGAGTATATTCTAATCATAAAATAATGAATTATATTTTTTCAGATAGGGATTTAATCTTGTAATAGTGTTCCTGGGTAGAGATTCTCTTGGATTTTGACATTTATATGGCATCCACCCATGGTAAATGGACCACAGTGTTGATGTAATAAAAAAGTATTGCCGCTGCTCACCACTAAGGATTCAAGAGTAGAATGATACTTGATGGGTCTATTTACTATGTACATTCTAACCATGGATGAGGAATATTAGTAGTTGTATATACATATTATGCCGGATCCATTGTCTTATTATTATTGGGATCAACTCTATTAGTAGTTTTCCATGATTTTTAGTGTCTTAGTTTAATTATAAACTGTGGGGAGACCATGGGAATTTGGTCTTGGTCTCTTGATGGTGGTATTTGGTTCAGAAAAAAGGATTTTTGTTCTTCTTTATTTTAACCATGAATTAATTGACGACAAGAACCTTTCATGTTATTCAATTTTCCATTTGGCTACCATGATGTACTATAATATATTATTGATTAATTTTTATAATTTTATGGAGTATATGATTTTAGATTTAATGTCAAAAGTAACCATTTTTGAAAGAATAATTATTGAGAAATAGATACCTATAGAGTTATTGTGGCATATTCAAATTTTGTTATTGAAATGGGATAATATTTCTATGGATTTAGGATTGGATTTCCTTGAATTTTTTGTGTAAAAAATGTGATATGTGTGATTATAAACCAGTTCATGAAGTCATTACACTTCCTTCCAATCAAGGAATCAACTTAATTTTATAATTTTAGGCACTATATGTTTGGGAAGTTGTAAAGATTCATGGAGTGACATCAACCATCATTTCTTATCAGGACCCATGCATTAATTATTGATTTTGGAAGGGTCTTTTGATGTTATGGTGACTTATCTAAATATAATCATGGAATACCATCCTTAGACTAATAGAAAGAATATGTGGCCCATATAGATAATTGTGGATATGCTCTTAGGATGTCTGTTTGACTTTTGAGGCTCACAGTAGGAACATCTATTATTGGTATAATTATCTTATAAAAATAGTTATAATGATTTAATTGAGATGAAAACATTGGAGGATTTGTGTGGATGACCATGTAGACTCTCTATCTATTAGTTATAATTCCATAAGAATTCATTCTAGGGACCTATCCTCAATCTAGAAACAATATCGTATATTAAAATTAGACAGAAGATATAAGAGATGAATCAAAGTCCTATAAAATCTTATACTTACCACCATAATCATTCATTAGAGTATAAGGATTCTGATAATGTGTTTTGATTATTATCTCCTTGAGTAAGAAATAATCATTTGGGTAAGAAGGGTATGTTAAAACTGTGTTATTTTGAGCAGTTTGATGTCATAGTACATCTTGGGAAGGTGGTACTTTAGCTAGTCATATCATCTTAGTTGATATCTATTCATAATGTAATTTAAATTTCATAGGGGAAGAAATATCACCAATACTATCAAGAAAATACATTAAACATTTTATCATTATACTGAATGAATTTGAATCCGTATCTGATAAAATATTTGGTTTTAGCAATAAATTTTGTTTTAGGAATAATGTAGGTTTATTTTATAAGTGGATTAAATCAAAACATTTAATACATTATGTGATCCTATTTAATTAATAGATTAAAAACTCAATTTTTTATAGATTTTATGATGATTATTTTAGGTATCTAGAGTGCATTATGAAGAATCAATGAATTTTAGAGCTGATTTATAGGATTCCTGTAATTTTTAATTACCATGTACAAAAAGTAGTCTATGTAAGGGAATTATATTTATAATAATTAAAACTTCTACATTATTTGGATTCATAAATCTAACAACATAGGTGATTTTTCATTATAAGTGAATTATGTATAATTTAATTAATACCATCCTAGAGGAATTCAGCTACACAATGATCCACATACATGAATCAACAACATATAGAAATTAAACTAAACAATGAACTATGTACATGAACTATTTGTGTATTGAAATTTAGAAGTAGTGAATGTTTCAATATTCATCTATTTCGACAAAAATATGTTGGAATTAATGGATGAGAAATTTGACTACTAGAGTTAATACATGTAAGAGATTTTTGACTACATAAGGAAATATTCTTCCACCTAAGCATATACAGCCACCAATGAAGGATCAACTACAATTAAAACTAAATCCATGGGATACCACATTAGAAAACATCTAATCATAGATGAACTCATGGATAATTATATACACATTATTTATGTCTGTAATTAAGGATGGAAGCATGATTTTTTTGGAAAACTGAATCATATAAATATCTATAGGATGACAAAAAATGAACCCTTTATAATTAAAAAGGTGGATATTCTAGATATTTGAATAGAAACATTGAATAAATAAATTATGATAATTTAGGAGGAGAGGACCATGCAATAGATTAGTGAAAAATAAAGGTGGATAGAGGAATATTACACTTGAAACTTTTCATGTATTCCATTTCTTCTTTTCGTTCAAATTTTGTTTTCATTATTGTTTATAATAATATTATCTCCCCCTTCTTCATGGTTTCACCTTACAAGGTGTTTTAAAAATAAAGTTATTAGGGAATATAAGGTGACAGCCATTTGTAATTCCTGGGTATATTAACGTCATATAATTAAACTCATTCTTTCTTCTATTTATCTAGTTTCAATAAACAAATTATAATATTCACTGTCAATTGTGATTGGAATTGGTTTTAGATTATGTTAATTTTTATTTAATTGTTTATTGATACATTATCTACCTCAATTTTTTTAGTTTTTATATGATTTAATTTTCTAGGTAAAAGATGTGAATTTATTTTTGATATTCAACACAAGTGAAAGTAGAATCCAGAACATTCATTTTTTGAGGAATAACAAGTCTCCATTGAAAATTGTTTATGTTAACAGGGAGTACCCTCTACAACACTGTGACACACATAAATTTGGTCATAAAAACCTATGATCTCAATTAAGGTATATTCTCACCGTCACCATTTGGTCAAGGGGGAGAGATGAAGTAATTATGGAATCAGTGTCTTATCTTTATAGCTTGAGAAGATTCAACAATTTCAGAACCCCGATATAATTGCAATATGTTCAACCAACCACAACCAGATCTATTTCTACTAAAAAATTTACAAACCAATGTTTTAATTACATTTTTCATTTTTCAAACCCATAATTAAAGTTAAAAACACTTATCATTAATTATGTTGTACTCAAAAATAATTTTTATGTGTACTATTCTCTTGGAGACAGCATAGTTTACAACATTAATTGTATTTAACATATAAAATAAAATGTTTTTTCATGCCCGAAAAAAGAATGTATCTAACATGGTTCTATTTATAAGGACTCAGTATCACAATAATACACTAATTTTTATGTTATATAACATGAACATTTAAAAATCCATCAATTGAATTTGATTTCAAAATTGGGTGAACATTATTGAGATTTTGAAACCTAAATTTATAACCAAACATTGAGTAAGTAATTCTCACAAATTAAAGTTAAATTAACCATTTTCACTCCATTATTGAAGAAATAATGGGAAATTATACCTAGAGTTGTAATGTTCTTTGGGTTCCATAATTTTACAATGAACACAACTAACTTTAAAAAACATAACAAAAAAATATTTTTACTAAAAAAGGGATTATTATTAATTTCCATCATGTTTCATGGAATTATTAGTGTAGATACCAAAATAATCATACAATAATTCAATTATTTATTCAATAAAATAATTCCTCATAGAGTAGATGATGACCAACTGAAGTAGAGATACGTTTCCGTCTCACCTGAATGAGCATCCAAATAATGGTTGTAAAACCTGAAAAAATATGAAGTCTGTGATTTGGATGACATTAAAATATGATTCTTACAATTATTCTCCCAACTCTTGGTATGAAATAATTAGAAGATAGATATATTACATCATAAAATAAAAAATTTAGACTCTCAGTAAATTCTGGGAGAGGTTAAAAAAGTCATGTTTCAGCTATCCCCATGAAGTTGTTGAAGAGAACTAGTTGTAGTGCTCTTTTACCAAGGTATTATCAATAATTATATAAACATACTCGATGAAATATCGTGAGGATCTATACTAGGGAAAAAATAATAAGCCAAAGGAAAAAGTAATAAGACTGATTCAATCTTATAATGTATGACCTGACCCCCAAAGCCTGGAGGTGGTGCAATATTTTAATACATTAGAATGATGGAAAGGAATCAAATCCTGAAGGACTTATCAGTTCATAATTATTTAAAAATAGATTATATACATCAAAATTAGGTTATAATTATAAAAAAAAATTATAGACAATCCTTTGAGAACACCATTTTTTCCATGTTTGACCTTATAAATAAATCATAATAAACATGTTGGAATCCTAGGAAAATAAAACATAAGAAATGGGTGATCTCAAATGCTCAATAAGGATAAAAAATATAGTGTAAGATATCATAAATAAGAATAAACTTTTATGGAAGGGTATAAAACTAAATCAAAAGACTTTTAAACACTATCTTTTGTATAATATGGTTAGAATAAATCACATAATACCCTTTAAACATTCATATGGCTATTCTACTGGTTTAATAATCAAATTTAAAATCAATAATTATTAAAATAAAGAAGGAATTCATAATAAAATAATTCTTAACTATAATGGTATATCATCAAGATAACTACTGTAATGATCTATCCTCATGATATTTTAGGTCTCTCAATATAATCTCTCCCGATTTGGGTAAATATCTATTCTCGTGACAATGATAAAGTACTTAAAAAATGTGAAGGGGTTTTTTCCAACTAATTTAATTTCATGGGACATACCGATGCATAGAGTGACTATAGTGGAACCCTCCCATCACATAGTAATTCTAATACATTATGCATACGAAAATAGTGAAACATAAACAATAAAAACATTTGTATTAAACTAGCACAAAAAATGTTAATACATTATCCCTAAATCATGAATGGTATCAAAATAGCACATACACAGTCAAATATATCATAAAACCTTCAATAAAATATTTTTTATTTTATAAAAAATCAACCATATTAAGAATAAATCAAATAATTGATGTTTACATAGATGAAAATAATCTATTAAAAACCATTAAAATTTCTTGAGAAAAAACAATTTTTATTTGAAATATTTTTTTTCAAAATCTATGAATTTATAAAAGGGGAAAATTAAAAATATATTTTAGAATAAAAGTGTCCCATAAATATTTTAAATATTTTATAGGAATTAAAAAATTAACATTTAAAAATATTCATGTCCATATTAATAAATCCATAAAATCTATTTTGAAAACATGGACAATAATGAGAATGATTTAGCGGAATAAATCATAGAAACATTTAAAATTGTGTATTAGTTAAATAATAACTTATAAAAGACTATTAAAGGATTAATTTTGATAATATTTCTATTAAACATGGACATGTATAATAAATATTTCCAAATAAATACTTATGTATAAACAATATCAAATAACAATGATATTGCAAAATTAACCCTTACATTGCAATTCATTTTGGGATATATTCATGTAACCTCCCATATAATGGTTTGAATAGTGTTATTAACTTATTATATAAGCATAAAAATGTTTATAATATTTTATATCAACTCCTTATAATATCTTATAACGTTTTTGTAAACAATCTTTCATGATTTCACTATTTTGGGTGTTAATATCCATGTTTTATCAAGAATGTTTTGACTTGTTATTTGTAACATATATTACATAGATAAAGATTTAATAATCTATAGAATGTAAAACATTACTTAATAATCTTATATACTATATACATATTTATTTATAATAATCTATATTTTTTGATATAAGAAAGTAAATGCAGTTTTCTTGGAGACGGTAGGACATACGTATGCATGAATGCTACTTTCATTTCATTGTCATATCTAAATATTAAAAAGTGAATGATACATATGTATATTATAATTAAATTATCATATCTATTTTATATATGTTACATATTTTTATTAAAATTATCCTTAATACATTCAATGCATAGAATTAATGAATAACATCACTTTTAGGGGGCGGTAGTCTGCATTTCCAGAAATGATGTTATCGTATACCCAGAATATAAAAATCATAAAAGTTTTCATAAAATAATATTTAAATAATATGAAATATGTTATACTGTAAATACTAATATATTATTTAATCATAAAAAAAAAGTTTTAATAACATCCATTATGTCGGTAAGGGAAAAAGAAGGAAAACAATATTCATGGTGTCGATTAACCGACATAACTTGGAAAACAATTACATTTCCTTGAATAAGAGGAGGTGATAAACTAAATGGATGTGAAATATTACAATATAAGTGTAACACTATTGTATATACATGATTATGTATTTATTTATAATTTATCTATTTAGGAGGTGAGTAGAATGTACAAAAACAAAAGATATTAAGAGAGGTACTTTGAGAAAATTACCTCTTGAATATCATCTCATTTAAAGAACCATGAGGACCATGGATTTGGTTTTTTGGTAGAAATTAGTCACTTGAACGTAGGTAGAGTTATTAGGAGAGTTTTGGGTAGATATTTTAGGAGATACAGGGCTTTGGGGGTTGAAATGGGTAGGTGAGGCCTAGTATTTATACGACAAGAGATGTGGGTTCAAGTGATTAAATTTTTGATTATTTTATTTTTAAAGCTGACCACATTGAGGGAAAATTAATTATAAATAATTATAAAGTAAATTAGTTGTGTATTGGATGGTTAGGGTAGAAACATATTTCAACAAACCATTAAATATTTCACTTTTTTGGTATGTTAAAAGTTTAACTTTTAACTTTAACCCTTATCACAATTTTACCTATATAACGGTAAATAAATTTTTAACCATGGTAAATTTTTTGTTCATAAAAAAGAAATATACCATATAAAATAATTTGGAAATTATTATTCCACATAATGAATCCATTTTACCGTATTAATTTCATGGAATTTTCATGTAAGATTTATAGTTATTTGCATAGACAAAATGAAAAAGTGGGTTTTTCAAGTGAAATATTCAAATGATTGAAATGTTTATATTTATAATTTATATTTGGAAATGATTCAAATTATCTATATTGGTTTTCTTGATAAAAAATTTATCAATTTATACTTTAAAATTAAATAAAATTATAATCTAACAATATAAATAAATTATATGTAAAATTATTTTTGAATTAAAATGCAGTATTTTTCTATATTCGATAAAATATCAAATTTATCCAAAAAATACCAAAAATTCCACCAATGTAAATTATTATGTCCCAATTCTATATAAGAAAATTATTTTTTGAAATATTACTTATAAATGTGTCAATAACCTTATTTAAAATTTGTGCACAATTAAATGGCAACAAAACTGCATTTTTAAAAAATACTTGTTTTGATGGATTTGTTCATATATCATATCTTGAAAACACAAAACATGAATGTTAAAAATTATATTGTATATAATTTGGTTAATAATATTCACTATTTCTATTTTAATGTCTAGATTATAATAGATCCTGCAATGTTTGAACTCAGTTTTTCATGAAACAGATGCTATTAAAGATAACGTACCTTGAAATCTTGGGTTATTATATTTTCCACTTCTTTAAAAAAATTACATCCCTTCAATTTAAAATTTCACTTCAAAAATAAAATTTTGATACTAGAAAATAAATTTCTGGAAAACCCACTTTGTAAATTAGATTGATAAAAGATACTCTTAGTTAGTGGTAATGGAAAATGTGGAGGTCACTACCAAATTAGGATTTCTAATAAATGATCATTAGTTGAAAGTAGAGATACATACACTTAGGAAAAACATAAATATTTATAAGGAGTGATTGAGCTCATCAATCACTAACATGTAAATGATAAATGAAAATATTATGGCCTGAAGCCATAAATCTATGATGATTTAAAATGAATTCGGATCAATATAAATTAATGTATTAGCATAACACATTTTTTTATAATTTTTCCTAGAGTGTATGGATTATTTTACTATCCAGATAATAACTTGAAAAAACATACTTGATTTCATTCCATGTCTCAACGTTATAATATTTTTGTGCTTTAATCTATTTTCACTTCATTTTGTTCACCTTGAGATAGATATTAATGATTATTCACTATGCATGACGCTTTTTAAACTAATTATATGGTCTATATATATTTCATTCATCCTATAATTATTATAAAAACAAAAAAATTTAGTACATAATATCCAATAAATCATACATCATCATCAAATAATAATATATTGTGTTTAGCTTAACCCAATCTGACCTTAATACTTAACCAAAATACATCCATCCAAATTAACAATCCAAAAGTGCTCTAAATTTCTTAAATCAATCTTAACATAAGATACCAAAAACAATGTAATGTATCTATTATTGTCACAAGACAAATATTTGATCACATTTAAATCCTTAATGAAAATTCTTATGCTTCTAAATCATTAAAGAATAAAAACTGAAGTACAATCCTTATATATCTCATTAATCTTATATCTATAGAACCATTGATGTAATAATTCCTAAAATCAAAATACAAAAAAGCCTTAATCATTATACTTCACTCTTAAACCATTAAAAACACTTCAACAACTTATTCATTAATACCTCCTTCATTTCATTTTTCTTTTGTAACCTATTCATCATTATCAGTGTAACCATTACTTTTATAACATTTCTAATACTATCCGTTGGCCGAAACTCAATGAGTAATATGAGAAACAGTAATCATAGTTCTATAGTCATGAATAATCATTTATAAGATCTCTAAATTATGTAATTTTCAAACCAATCCATAAGTCCATAGTATTAACCTAGGAAATATATTACTAAATCTAAAGGATGTTATCCTAAGCATATAATTATCATCAAAATAATTCATAGGGTTATGTTTTACAATCTATATTTTGTAAATCTAATTTCCAAGTATGTTTATGAACATCCTCTGATACCTACTGTAATGCACCAACCCCAGAATCCTGAAGCTGGTGAATTATTTTAATAAATTGGAATGATTACAATGAATCAAATCCCAAAGGACCGTTAACTATTGTTGTGTTAGAAAATAGTCTACATACATGAATCATAATTTATAATTAAAAACATAAAATATAGTGTAGATAATCCTTTGATAATTATATTATTCGTCAAGATTAATCCTAAAAATCGATTATAATACACTTCATTGATTCCTATGGAAGTAAAAAATATGGAAGGGCTCAGCTCAGATGCATTTTAAGGATAAAAAATATAGTTGAATCAATCATAAATAATAATAATCTTATAAATTATGGTATAATACTAAATCAAAAGCATTTTAAACACAATATTCAGTATAATATTTCTAGAACAAATAAAATAATTTCATTTAAATATTCACATGGATATTATACAAGTCGAATAATATCAGGTAATATCAATAAAAAATTTCATAATGAGGGAATGTACAATTTCAAACATCTACACTATCAAGTTATATCTTCAAGATAGCAACTGTCATGATCTATCCTCATGATATTTTAAGTTTGGGGGTAAAAACTCGTCTAATTTTTGTCAAGATATATCCTCCAAATAATTTTAAACTACATGGAAAAAAACATGAAGGTTTGGTTTCCAAATGATTTCATCTCATGAGACCTACCGATGTATCAAGGGGCTATAGCAGGCCCCAACCATCACTTGATAATTCCTATACATTTCTCATATCAAAATGGTGAAACATTAACAACATAAACATTCATATAAAAACTACCATATTAAATGATAATACATTAACCATAAAATATGAATGGTATGAAAATAACACACCCATAGTCAAATATATCATATAAATTTCAAAAATATATGGTATATTTTATAAAAATTGTCCTTGATTAAACATAAAATCCAAAAATGGGTTTTGACATAGAAGAAGATAATTTATTAAAAACCATTAAAATATCTTGAGAAAAAAAGATTTTTTTTTGAATTTTTTTTCAAAAGAAACAAATTTATAAAAGATGACATTTAAAAATATATTTTTTAATAAAATTTTCCCATACCAATTTGAAAAATTTTATTGGAATTCCAGAATTAATATTTAAAAATATTCATGCCCTTATAAATAAATCCATAATATCCATTTTGAAAATAGTGACATTAATGAGAAATATTTAGAGGAATAAATATTATAAACACATAAAATGATGTCTTAGTTAAAGATTACATCACAAAATAACATTAATGTATTAATTTTGAAATTATTTTTAAGAAACATGGATATGGATGATAAATATGTCCCAATAAATACTTACATATAAATAATCATAGAAAATAATGAGATTGTGAAATTAACCCTTACCTTGAGAATCCTTTAGGTGATCATCCTTTAACCTTCTATATATTGGTTCTAATAGTGTTAGTAACTTATTATTGAACTATAATAATTTTTATAATTTTATATATCATCACCTTATAATATATTATTACCCATTTGTTATCAATCTTTCATTATTTCACTATTTTGGGTGTCAATCGCCTAGTTTTCTCAAGAATGTATTGAATTGGTTTTTCCTTATTTTATTAATTAGATCATGATTTAATAATATCCAAAATGTAAAAATTTTCTTAATTAACTTATGTATTGAGTAAATATCTATATATAATAAACTATAATGTTTAGAGATAATAATTGAAAGGTGATGTTTATGGAGATGGTAGGCCATACAAACGCATGAATGATGCTTTTATTTCTTTGTTGGATTGAAATATTGAAAAGAGAAATATAAATATGAATATTATTATTCAATTATAATATATATTTCATATATGTTACCAATTTTTATTGAAATTATCATTAATATGTAACATGTATTATGTGAATGAATCACATTGCCTTGAGGGAGGGGTATTCCACACATTGAAAAATGATGTTATCATATATCCACAATATATAAAACATGAAGGTATTTTGAATATAAAATTTAATTAATATGAAATTGGTTTTAATGTAGATATTAAAATATTATTTTACCATAAAAATTGTTTAATACCTTCCATTAATGAAGTAATAGAAAAACTACAAAAAAAATATTCACGAAGTCGATTAACAAACATAACTTAGACAACAATTTTGTTTCATTGAATAAGAGGGGTGATAAAATAAAGGGATTTTAGATATTCCATTATAAAAATAAAAATATAGTATATACATTATTATAGTTTTATCATGAATTTATGGATAATGGAGCCGAGGAAAAAAGTAGAAAAATAAAAGAAATTAAGAGAGGTACTTTGAGAAAATTACCTCTTGAATATCACCTCATTAAAAGACCCTTGAGGACCTTGTATGTGGTCTTTTGGTGAGACAAGAAGGACATGGAAGTGTATTTAGAGAGTATGAGAGGGTTGGATAGATATTTTAGTATCTACAAGGCTTTTTGGTCCAAATGGGGAGGTGAGGGGTGGTATTTATACTTGAGGATAAGTGGGTTCAAGTTATTAAATTATTAATTATTTTATATTTAAAGCAAACAACATTGAGGTGGATTTAATTTAAATGAATTATAATTTAAATTAATGATGTTTAGGATGGAATGGGTGGGTTAAAAACCCACACAACCATTAAATGTTGCAATTTTTAGGTATGTTAAGCTTTTACCTTTTATCTTTAACCCTTGTCACAATTCTACCTATACAATAGTAAATAATTTTTTACCATGGTAACTTTTCTATACCTAAAAATTAAATTTTTAATATTACCTAATTTTTTACTTATGATATGAAATATGGAATCCATTTCACCCAATTCAATTCAATGAATTTGGAAAAATAGATTTAAAATTAATTCAGAAGTCAAAACAAAAAAGCAGGTTTTAAAGTGAAATGTACCAATGTTTGAAATGCTTTTATATCTAATTTAAATATGAAATTTACTACAATGTCCCATAATGTTTTGATTGAATGAAATTATATATTATTATACTTTAAAAAAATTAAATATATAATATAAGAAAATAAATAAATTAGATGAAAAAGTAATTTTGAATTGAAATGAATTATCTTTCACTATTCATTAAAATATGAAATTTATCAGAAAATTTCCAAAAGTTAAACTAAATAAATTTTTTTTCCCAATTACGTAGATGAAAATTATTTTTTAAAATGGAACATATAAATGTGTCAAAAAATATATATATAATGGGTACTCCATCAAAAGGTGGTAAAACTACGTTTTTGAAAATTACTTGTTTTATTGGACTTGTTCATATATCATATCAAGAAAACACACAACAATTATGTCTAAAATTATATTGTATATATTGTGTTTAATACTATTGAATTTTATATTTTAGTTTTTAGGTTACAATAAATCGTGTTGTGTTTGAACTCAGTGTTGCGTGCAATAAAATATATTAAACATAACATATTGTGAAATCTTGGGGTGCTACACATAAAAGTACAATAAAAGTGGTATAAGAATATGAGGAATATTTTTGGTATGAATCTATATTTAATCACCTTAACTTGAATTTAAACCTCAATATTTATCTATTTTGTGATAAAAATTGCACTTAATTAGTTCATTAAACAATAAACACTTAAGGTATGGGGTTTACGCTCATGTTCTAATCATTGGAAAGAAAAATGTATTAATGTTATAGGATTATAAAGTTGTATAAAAGAATTAAAATAATTAATATTCTAATAAAAATTCGGATAAATAGATCTTCAAGATTCTATTATATATTTAGAAATCAACAAATCCATGGCATAACCCCTATAAAAAATAGTACTCGTGGAACCCATTCTTTTGACGAAAAATCAAATAGTTTCTAAAAAAACTATGGTTCAAAAAATGTTTGAAACTTCCTAATGATAAATAATAATAATAAAAACATTTCAAATAAATAAAACCTATTAGTACCCATCCACCGATAAAGAACCATTATTTAAATATTAGTAATTGTAGGGGTGGAGAATCTTGGTACTACAATGAAAGGGTTTAGGAAAAATATAAAATAAATTCACTAAAAACCTAGTAAACTTCCATATGATATTGACACAACCCACTCCCCACATTGTGTACCCCTCATATGCCAGAAATGTGAGAAGGGAGATAATGACCCATGATTCTCACCTCTTGTAGGCCCCCGATTGGTGACTGGCACCAAGGGTATATTAAACAAATAGATGCGAGGTGTTACCCTCTAAGAGAACACATGAGAAAGTGAAAGGTAAGACAAAAAAACCATGGGTACTCTCACAAAATATCACAAACAAGAGTATATAATATAATAAAGAATATCACGGGTACCCCACTGCTACATCCCCTCTTTTTTCGCATTACCCCAACATCGCACTCCCTAAGCATCTCTCTCCAAAAAGGTGTGCCCGTAGACACCTGGGCAAAGCACCACAACATAAACCTCATGCAAAAAAACCACCACGTCTACATAATCAATGTAAGTAGATAGTTTTTTGGAGCTTCCACAGCTCGCAAAACTTGTATCATACGTTGGGTATTAAACCTCAAGCCATTATAGCCCATAAATTGAGTAAGGATTTTCAAGACAACATATCCTATACACATTACACCTATAATAGTCCATAGGAAACTATATCCAGAATATATGCATGTGAATAACCACAAGACATTACAGCCCTCTACACACATATATGGGGAAAACTAACTTTTTTTCCTACCAGCACTAGTAATTACCATGAGAAGGGAGAGGGTCTAAAGGGGGTAGTCATCCAACTATCCTCCCACCAGAATGTTGGAGAAAACATCCCCCTATGACCTAGAATCATTAGGTTGTAAGTTTACCTAACTGACAGGGTGGAGTAGAGTATAGAAACACAAAAAAATACAGAATATAATATAGCTTACAACTATACTATAGGTATAACCTAGTGTTAGAAAAAACTACAAGAAACGTCTCTCGAACTCATGACTACCACTTCTAATACTATGTATCCTATAAGCACACAACCATTTAAATAACTTAATTAGATTTCTTCATTCCCTTTTAATCAGTTACACATTACGTTAATTAATTGTTTAAACATTAATTAACGATTAATGATTACACACTATATTTCATTAGCATCACACCCAAAGTCCAATGTCCTTTAAAATTGTAACCTCGGAATTGCATCCCAGCAAGCTCCAACCCCTTGGGTTAACATCATTTATTCAATCATTTATTAACAAAATTATTACTTTCCCATATTCTCAAGAAATATAAAAACAATTCTATGATAATAAATACAACGGGGCTCAACTCGGTGAGTAGATGAATTACTCGTCAAGTCTTTTCCACCTATAGAAAGCACATGGGTCCATCAACCCTCGAGAAGCTAAACACGAAAATCATGTGACATACCCAACGTTTCTTCACCGCTTTTTGGAATGAGGGTATGCAAATCAGCATCCATGAGTAATGGGAAAATTAAGGAGGATAAACAACCAACAAAAATCATTAAGCATCCAAAAATTCACATCCAACTAGTTTCATCATCCTTGGTGTCCTTCTTGACACGCACATGCATAAACTGATGCATCTTTCCACTCTAGTCATCAACTGCTACCAAAACCAATATCCTCCCTGCCCCCAAATATCACATCATCCATCCAGGCTCACATCACAACACAAGAATCTAGAAAAAAACATCATATCAATTGGGATCATGGCCCTTAAAAATAATGAGGGTAACTCAGAACCCTACAAGAAATTAACTTTTTTCAAACAACAAGTTCATTAATCCATATTGAATTTACCGATTTATTATTCTTAGGTCCAAACTTCGGGAAACCTAAAAACAAGCTATCACATATTGATTAAACAAGCTTACTACATAAATTTGATAAACATTAAATTACAACAAAAACCCTCAGATTCATTCACATTCCTCTTTAACAATAACAAAAAAATTATCAATTAATTCATGATTTATGTTCTTTACCAATTTCCATCAAGAATGTAATGCTAAAAAAACAAGCATAGATATCACACTATATAGCAAAATAATATGCAATAACATACGATCGATGTCAATTTATTTATCTAGTTCAAATATTTATTATGTCAATTCCATTGTGATCTAGTGGAATTAAACTATCTAACTATATAGTTGCACGTAAAAGAAGAGAGGTGCAAAAAATACCCTAACTCAAAATGTTCTTGATGTTCTTTATATGAGAGTGATCCACACAATGGGTTCTTATCCCCTCCCTCCCGTGACAACTATATCCACCTGAGGATGCAGAGAAACCACCACACTGGTCAACACCCAAGAAAAGCCCATTTGGAACATGGAGATATCAGTCCATAAAAGGGAAAGGAGAAACATAAGGAGATGAACCCAAAGGAATCATGATAGATAATACCTTATATCGAAGATTGATCGATACTACTTGGTTTCATCAAAAACAGAGGGGAACCAATCCAAGGAGGAAAGTTCGATCATACAACTCTTATGCGAAGGAATGGAAGGTTCGAGCATCTCACACCTGAGAACATGGAGAGAGGTCTAGGAAGGATGATATCTCATCCATTTAGAAGATTTAATGGAGAAGTAGTTTAATATATGTTGAATTTTCCATTAAAATATTATTGTATTAAACCATGCAGTTTACCATGTAAATGAATCTCGAGCCTTAGGAAAAATTAATATAGTAGTTATATCCTTTGAATCGAACATAGAGTCCTTAAAACAAGGCTTTAAATGCATTTTACGTCAAAGGAAACATCAAAGAGGAGAAAATGTAGGAAGCTAGAAACACTGTTCATGAACTCAAAATTTGGGGAAGGAAGTAGAGGCTACCGTTGGAACTCACCATTATGGAAATTCTGTTCATGAAATCAGAATTTGGAAAATAAAAATATTGTCTACCGTTGGACCTCACCATTCGGGAAACACTTTTCATCAACTCAAAATTTGGAAAAAGAAATAGATGCTATAGTTGGACCTCAGTGTTCTGGAAACATTGTTCATGTAAAAAAATTTAGAAAAGGATATAGAGGCTACCATTGGACCTCACTATTCTGGAAACATTGTTCATGAACTCAAAATTTGAAAAAGTAAATAGAGGCTACGGTTGGACCTAACTATTCTGAATACACTATTCATGAACTCAATATTTGTAAAATGAAATAGAGGATACTGTTGAACCTCATCATTCTAGATACACTATTAACATAAGGTTATCATTTCACTATTCACATAAATCTACCGATGAAACTATTCACATAAGGTTTTCGTTGCAGTGTTCACATAAGGCTTCCAATGACACAATTCACATAAAGTTACCATTTCAATGTTCACATAAGGCTACTGCTTACACTATTCACATAAGGCTACAGATGACACTGTTCACATAAGGTTACCCTTTTACAGTTCACATAAGGCTATTGATGACCCTATTCACACAAGGTTACCGATGCACTGTTCACATAAGGCTACCGATGACACTGTTCATATAAGGTTACCATTTCACTATTCATAGAACTAGAAACACTATTCACATAACTGGAAATTTGGAAAAGTGTTGGGGATAAGTCACTTAGACCTCTCGGTACACATCAATCACTAGATTTTTTAGAAGGAAATGGCCAAAGAGGTCTTAGTCATTACATCAGATACCTCTAAAAAAATCGCGTCCTTGAGAATAAAAACCATCCTAAAAGGAAACAGAAAAGAACTACAAACAACCACCTCTCATGATACCTCTGAAAAGAGATAAAGCCACAAGAAGCAACCAAAGAAAGCCATATCATTAACACGAATGGTATCACAACCACAAAAAATTTCTTACATGAAAAGTGTTAAGCATCATACAACTCTAGGTACTGATCATGTATCCATGCCTCACTTTCTTGGTTACTCTCCTCCACGCCACCGTGTCACCATAATAAATGCTCCATGGGGATATAATGCCTACAAAACAACTTACCTTTACAGTGTTGGATCTCCACACCTTCAGAGAAAACACCATGGCTACGAACTCAAGATCATGGGTGGCATAGTTATGTTCTTGGGGATGCAACTACTGTGAACCATAAGAAACAACTGATCTCTACTACATCAGATCACAACCTAACCCCAGAAGCGAAGCATCACCGAAAACATCAAACTAAACTCCCTCTGGTGGAAGACAAAGAACGGGAGCCCTTATTATCTTCTCTATTAGATGCCTGAAATCTTCCCGACACTGATCAGTCTTTATGAATGCCTGATCCTTCCTAGTCAAAGATTTCATAGGAGTCGCAACTCAAGAGAAATCGACTACGATCCTCCTGTAGTATCCTGTGAGACTAAGGAAACATCACACCTCTAACAGTATCTTGGGGGATACCCCAGACACAACTACTTATGTCTTCAATAGATCTGTAGCTACTCCCTGATGGGATACAACATTCCCTTTGATATGGACTTCTTGAGCCCAAAACTCACACTTTGACAGCATCCCAAATAGCTTATGTTGACCAAGAACTCCCAAAACAGTGTGTAGATGCTCTGTATGCTCCTCCTCAGATGTGGAGTACACAAGGATGTCATTGATGAAAACCACCATGAACATGTCCAAGAACTCATGGAACACAATGTTCATCAATCCCATGAACACGACTGGAGCATTTGTCATGCCAAACGACATTACAATGAACTCATAATGCCCATGAGGACAACAAAAAGATATCTTTGATATATCATCATCCTTCACACACATATGATGATATACTGACTGCAAGTCAATTTTTGAGAACCAATATGCACCCTTAAGTTGATCAGAATAAATCATCAATCCATGGAAGAGGATAGTGATTCTTTATTATCACTTTATTCAAGTGACTGTAATTCTAGCATCCCAGGAAAATAAAAAATATGAAATTTTCAATTTTATTAAAATTTGGAAATTAAATATTAATTTTACCTTAAAGTGTATTGTATGTTCGATGGCATACCTAATACACAACAACTGGTTTCTTTAGAAACTTACATATCACACAACATTGATTTATACTGAAAAATATTAATATAATATAATTATTTTAAATTGTTGTTAACAACTAGTCATTGTATTGAAAGGACTGAATAAATCTAACTAAAATATGATTATACATGTTTTTTAAATGTTTTTACATTTACCAAATAATTTTTTTGGGGCCTAAAATAAGAAATAATATGATTTTAAGCATAAATACTCTAATATTCACTAAAATGTCTATTTACTACCTTTTGATGGATAACCCTCATTAAATATTGTTTTTGTAACTTTTATATGTACTATTCAACAAATTAATATTCTTATTTAGAATCAGGACATCAAAATTTACTTTGGATAATATTTTTGTATTTATTTGATAAATATCAATTTTTTATGAATAATGAAAAATATTGTATGTTATTTCAAAAAAAATTCAATTTAATTTATTTATGTGGGTAGCTTATCTTGCTAAATGGTTTTAATATGTAATTAAATTATATTTTTACCATTTAATCCAATGTTGGTCATTGTAAGTAATTTCACTTTGAATTTTGACATAAACAAGTGTCAACCTTTTGATAGTTATTATTTCTTAAAAACACGTTTTTTGTTTTGACAGTGGGAATTAATTTTAAATTAATTTCTTCCAATTAAGTGTCATAAATTTGGAAAAATTGATTCCGTATTTAGAATCAAGAGGTCCAAATTGTGTAAATAGGTAACTTGTATTTTTAGATATTTTAAATATTAACATTAATAAATATTTTATTTACCGTGGTTAAAAGGTAAATATGGTAAATAAAGGTAAAAAATAATATTATAATAATATTAAATTACCCTAACATTGTCCTAATAAAATTGGTTGATACATATCTGACCATGAGCATCCTTGGGTCAATTTTGGGACCCCATGGGGCCACTTGGGAGTAATAATGACACATTATTCTATTTAACACAAATTAAAGCCGAAAATGAAAAAACAAATATCTTTTAGTAAATAAATTTTTACAAGGGGTTATATAAGATTCCTATTAGACTATAAATATTATTTTTAATGGTAAAAATATTTCCTAAATCATGGTATTTTTTGTTATAATTTTCTGACATCAAATAAATAAATTAATTAATGACAAAACAATGATGCAGTGTTTTCCTCGTCAATGAATAATTTAAATAAATGAGATTATAAATATTAAAAAAAATATCCAAAACCTATCCAATTATTATTGGATGATTTTATTTCGAAAATTATTCTTATTATCATCCAATTGAATGCTTTTTGGAACTTTTTAATCTGAATATACGTTTATAATAAAATAATATTTTAAAAGATCCTAAAGAGCCCCTCCTCCACTTTATAAGAAGCTGTCACTTCTAACCCATTACCCACACATCTCAAGACCTCTTGAATAATCCAAACTCTACCCAATTAATCTCCCTAAATCTTTCTACTACTCCTAGATTCCTTACCTTAGGCATAAGGAATTTCAAGTAAACCTTCTGGTTTAAACCAAAGGTAGATACCTAATTTAAAGGTAACATCTTCTCTTAAGTTATTTTGTTTTATTTTAATTCTCCAACCCCAAAAACTCTTTTTATTATTTTTTTATATAAAAAACAAGTATCATAAATATAATGGGTTGTTTTTATGAGAATTCTTAGAACTACACTTACACAAACCTCCATCTAATGGGTAAAGAACATACTATTTCTGTGGATGACGAACTAACGCCTCATGAAACGTTGATTGTTCAATTATATCCTACAACCTCTTATGGTGGCCATTAAGATGAAAATATTTTTATATGTTATATATATTTTATTTATATTTTATTTATGATTTTGAATTTTTCATTTATATAATACCTTTATGTATTCCATAGTGGGTAAATTCGATAATCTCATTTGAGGAAGTGTGGACTACCGCTCCCTCAAAGTGATATGACTCATCCATACCATACGTTGAACGTACAAAAGATATAGCTAATGAAATTATATATGATATTATATGGAATTAATAATATACCTAAGTATCATTTTGTTTTCATTCCATTAAATACAAAATAGAAATGAAATTAGTGTTCATGTGTTCGCACGACTTATCGTCTCCAAGAACAGTGCATTTCATTTCATATCTCCAAATGTTATGTATTTTTATAGATACATATATATAATAGATATATATGATATATATGATATATAAATCATGAATAAAATTCTGAAGATAATGGTATTTTGACGACATGAATAACTTTTAATTATAAGAAGTTCATTTTTGACTCAAGTACCAAATTTTGAAAAAACGACCATTAATAACTTAAATGATTACATAATGTTTATAACATGGTATTAAGTGATATAAAAGGAATAATAAACTTGAAAAATTTACTTAATAAAGTATAAATTAACTTTACTTTATTATTCAGAATATTAAAGAATGAACTGGTCAAGTCGTACACGAGGTAAGGGATTTCTTATCTGACTTTTAATTCCGTGAGATTTCAATTGCTCGCCACTTATTTATTACATGTGGTATATTGTGTAACTCCAATTGATATATTTTATCATTATTATCTTTATATTCATGGTATTTTTCAATTAATTTTGTGGTTATTAACTTTTGGTCATATGACTCGATTGATTACAACCTGGTAAGGGATTTCATATCTCACTTTTAATTCTGTGATACTTCCATTGTTTGCCACTAACTTATTGCATGTTGTGTATTGTGTAATACCATTTGATATATATTGTAATGACAATATTTATATTCATGGAATTATATGATTCATTTTGTGGTTATTAACTTTTGGTTATACGACTCGACTGATTACAACGTGGTAAGGGGTTTTGATCTCATTTTTTCCCGTTAGATTCATTCTATATTTTCCACTATTTCCATTTCTGTGGTGGATATACTGAAATTATTGTATTATTTGTGTAATATAATTTAAATTATGGGTATTTACATCTTCATTTATTTATCCTTCTTTCAATTGGTGTATTTTTTGTATGTAACTAAATCAGTATGGGAACCTTTCACCCTCCTCTTTTCAAAAGTCTTCTTTTTGTTATGTCTTTTAATCTACATATTATTATATTGGAATGTGTTATTATATATACTTATTATTATAAATTTTATGTCCAAGTGATGATATACCCTTTTCTCTCTCATCATATCTTTTTTATAATTTTAATGTGACATAGTTAGGCTATCGAATTTCTATAAGAGAACTTTTTAACCCAATTTCAATTCTTTGTGTTAAACTTTTACTTCTTGATTATGTAATTCTATGAATATTTGTGAATGACCACTAATTGGTTTACAAAAAATATAAACTTATATTGGGTATATTTATATTTTTCACACATAATTATGTCATTGATTTATCCTTAATCAATGGATATCATCTTTATAAGGGATTTCTTTTCAATTTACACTCCATTGAGACTTAAATGTAGTTTTTCACCAATTAACTCTTATATAGTGTATATACTATCATTTGGAATATTATATCATGAATCTCTTTATTCTTGTGATATTATAATGTTCTGATTAAATGTTATTCTTCAATTATTTGTATTTAAGCGTCTCTCATTTTGTTAAAAAAATCTTTAACTAAAATATCATTTTAAAAGTTTTATTGATTTGTAATTCTAAATATCTCTCATTGAGTCCCATGTTTTCAAATAAAATTATGATTTATTTATATTTACATCAATTTTTTCAAATGATAATTCATTTAAAATTTTCCAAGTGGTATGGGACACTTTGATTCAAAAATCTCATTAGTAAATGTTTTAAACAGTTTTGAAAATGGTTTGGTAAGACATTCATTATGTCAAATATCATGATATATTGTGATTGGAATGAGGAAATATTTACTTTCCTATATTTTTGTGTTATTTTTTATGATTATGTAATGTTTATTGGAATTGTTTATATATAAGGGTGGTTCTGTGAAAAACCTTGGCGGGTGAGCCCGAGATAGCTCTCCAATGCATTGGGTAACGTGATAGAGGTAAACCTTAATGTTTCTCATAAGAGATTTAGGTAATATACTGTGATGGGTTTTCCAATGTAACTCCTTATGTAGTTGTGATAGCTACAATGTATGTATGATATGGATGCCATAGGTTGCCTTTATGATTTGTGATTTCTCTGTGTTATTCATAGATCTAATGAGTTCATGAGGTATGTTATGATTAAAAATTATGGTTTCATTTATTTGTATTTGTTGATGGGTTAATGTTTCCTTTACTTATATTATAACCCTTAATGAGATTTTTTATGCTCATCCCATGTTTTTGAAATGTTTTCCACATGCCTTAATGATGAATAAGGTCAAAGATGGGATAAAGGAAAAGTTATGCTATCCAAAACATTGAACTAGACATGTTTCTTTTTTAGAGTTTTAATTTTATGAAAAAATGGATACAGAGTAGTCATATTTACATGTAATTTTCATGTTGATGTGTAATAGTTATAGATTAATTCTGTAAAACACTAAACCATAAAAGATCTGCAATGTGAATTATTCATTTAATTCAAGATTATGTATTGTTTTATGGCTTGGTCATTAATGTTGGTATTTGAGGTAGGTATAGATAAATTTAGAGGTTAGGGTGTTTTTTAAGAATAAATGACATAATTATAATGGTTAGGATATTAGAAAGAGTCATATTTATATTAGAGGTGATAAATGATTATTATATTTTTGGGTGAAAATGAAAGGTATTAGTGTCACGACCCGTCCTCGGGACCCGTGCCGTGACTACCCCAAGCCCGCCTTCCATAGGCCAGGGGCTGGCGACTAGCACCAAGGCGTAAATCCCAACAAAAGGGAAGGCATTGCCTTTGAAAAGTAAACAAGCACCACAGAGTAAGCAAGTGGAAAAGTAAACACTAAGTAAAAACTGTACAAGCTGTGCTGAAAGTAAAAGGGGGCCGGAAATACAAGCCCAACTGTAAAGTACAACTGAAAAGAAAAACAGCAACTGAAAAGTAAAAGCCGCAGCATCGAGTCGTCCTCTGGAAGTCCCACCTGAAGGGTGGGTACAGATAGCCTCCACTGCTCCTCGGGTCCACCTGACCGCTCCGAGTACGTCCCGCCCAGTGGTCCACCTCCAGGTACCGTCCTGCTCCGCACGCCTCCACCACGATCAGCGATGTCCGTCGTCTGTAACCAACACAACGTAGTGCGGGCAAAGCCCGTGCATGGGTGAGTATAAGCTACTGAGTAGGGACCCCGAGACCCCCGAAGGTCTCCCGAAATCCACAAAGGATATTCCAAAAAGGAAAGATACAATCACGAAGTAACATCTGACACGGCTTAGGTATATGCCCATACATATACCTAAGTCATCAATTCCCGTTCGGCTCCAACGTCCGAGCCTAAGCACAAACCAGTCCACACAGGAAAGCAAACGTATACCCACACAGGATAGCACAACACAATCCACAAAGGAGAGTAAATAGTAAATCCACACAGGATAGCTCAACACAATCCACAAGGAGAGTAAATAGTAAATCCACACAGGATAGCTCAACACAATCCACAAAGGAGAGTAAACAGTAAACCCACACAGGATAGATCAACACAATCAACAAAGGAGAGTAAACTGTAAACCCACACAGGATAGCTCAACACAATCCACAAAGGAGAGTAACACATGATTCAGCTCACACATGTATACATCATCGAAAAGGTGAAAGAGATGATCAGACATAGATACTGAATCATCTAAGCTGGGACCCACATAGGATACAAGACCAGCCGTCCTCATTGTTTCGTTTATGCTGGGACCCACATAGGATACAAGACCAACACAGCTGGGACCCACATAGGATACAAGACCAGCACTGAGTCATCTATGTTGGGACCCACATAGGATACAAGACCAGCACTCTTCATTGATTCATCTATACTGGGAGCCACATAGGATACAAGACCAGTATTGAATCATCTAAGCTGGGACCCACATAGGATACAAGACCAGCACATCTAGGACCCACATAGGATACAAGACCAGCTGTCTTCATTGATTCAACTATACTGGGACCCACATAGGATACAAGACTAGTATTGAATCATCTAAGCTGGGACCCACATAGGATACAAGACCAGCACAGCTAGGACCCACATAGGATACAAAACCAGCTGTCTTCCCTGACTCATATATACTGGGACCCACATAGGATACAAGACCAGTAGTGAATCATCTAAGCTGGGACCCACATAGGATACAAGACCAGCACTCTTCATCGTCGTAGTCCACTGAGGATCTCTGCACAATCGTCGTCGTCGAAGTCGCAGCCAGCACTAGGGTTCCCGCACATAACAAGCTCATTCGGGAGGGTCCGCTCCACGAGCCGAGAGGCCGATACATCAACTGTCACAAGGTCCGAAGTTTATGTATTCAAAAGTTCCGCAACGTCAACAGGAACTCAACGTCGCAGACGGCGCGTCAATCGGACGCCCGGTCTGAGAGTTATTGGCTTTTTCGTCCCGGGGGCCCGGTTGGTTTTTAAGGAAAAACCAACCCGACAGTACTCCACCTGCGCCCAAACCTCGGTCGGAGTATGCCAAAAGATCCGTCTCACTTAGAGGAAAACAACAAAGCTGATGGCACGTCAATCGGACGTCCGTAGCTCAAGATATGAGTGTTTCCGCTCCGAAGGCCCGGTTGGTTTCGTGTACGAACCAACATGGCCGAATTCAAAGTATTCATAAACCTTGAGTGCGATATACCAAAATGACCGCCTCGATCCGAGGATCACTTTTCCGCTGACGGGGAGTCGTTTGGAGGCTCGTAGCTCAAGATACGGCCATTTGAACGAAAACCGTCCGAAGATGGGGGGTCCGGGCCCGGGCCGACCCGGCCCGACCCCCCCTGGGTCGGCCGAATCGGGTAAACCCGGTCCACACCGGGTCAACCCGGTCCAACCCGGTCGGACCCGGTCCGGCCCGGCCAGGGCGCGGCCCAGCAGGTCGGACCGGCCTGGCTCGGCCGGCCCGGCTCGGCTCGGCCGCGCGGCGCGGGGGGGCGCCGCCACCCCCGCGTGACACCCCCGCGACACCCGCGGGGTGTCTTCCTGGCAAGCCGAGCGACGCGGGGGGGAAGCCGCCGCCCCCGCATGACAACCCCGCGGCACCTGCGGGGTGTCGCTCGGACACCAGACGCGGCTTCAGCCGCGTCCCGCGCGCGCCGGACCCGCGCGGCCGTGGGTCCATGAGTGCCGCCGCCGCGGCTTCTGCCGCGGCGGGCTTGTCCGGCGGCGCGCCGGTGGCGCCGCCGCTTCCGGCTGCCGGCGCCATCGCGCCGGCGTCCCGCGCCGTCGGCGGCTTCTGCGGGCCGCCGAAGTCTCTCCGGTGGCCTGATTTTCTTCCCGTCTACGCTGTTGCTCCTCCCGGGACTCATTCTTCACTGTGGAATCATCAAACCTCCATTGCGGCACGTTCCGTCATCGCCCATCAAATCCGCATAACAACGAAGAACAGCGGAGGTTCATTGGGCTGTGTTCGTTTGGCCCGCACCCTCCGCGTTAGATATAAACAACGAGAGAATTTTTATTCCGCACAGGAAACAACAATTTTAATAAGTTTAAAAATTGTTCACAAAACCAATTCTTTAACTTTTATTAAAGAAACATTTACGGGAATATAAAAAAAAGGGTAATTTCCAAAATAAATCGCTACCTCGTAGTCGTCGTGCGTGAGCGTTCTTCGCGGAATTGCTCATCGCAGAAGAGGGGGATCGTCGCGTCGTCGCGGAAAGGCGTCGCGTCGTCACGGAATCCGGTGTTGAGTCGGCGAACTCAACGGACCAAGAACAACAGATTTAAATTATAAATAATTAAATATGTGTTTCGTTTTAAACCCAAAAGAGCTTTTAGAAGAAACCCGAAATCACTCACCTCAAACGGTTGGTGATCAGAGATCGGGGCGGGGAAGAACGTCTCGGATTTGGGCGTCGTCGATTTCCGCGGATGACGGCATTCTTCGCGTTCTTGGCGTTCTTCGCGTTCTTTGCGAAGGAGAAAGAAGATACAAGGATTCTGTCTCAACGAGTAATCCTCCAAAAAAGAGAGGTTGGTCTTATTTTATTATTATGCCAACAAACGAAAACGGGTAAGAAACGACCCATCAATTCATTGAATTAATTCAACGAAAGAAACAGCTCATTTAATTTACGAAATAAACCGCCCAATTAAATGGTCTGTTAAGAAATTTAGAAAATGCATCAGTTGACTTTCATAATGACGGGTTTTCACGGGTGCGTTACTTAGCGGAAAGAAACCGTGGGGCTCGTGCGGGCCCCACCTCAAAAATATCCTACCAAGAGGGTAGGATATTTACGGATAGCATCCTATCCAGATCAACTCAGATTAAGCCGTCTTTAAGTGGCTTCAAGTGGCTTCCAAGTGGATTAAGTGAAATAAAATAAAGTTGTCGTAAAATTATTTTATTTCTTAACCTTAAGCCCGAAATTTAGAAACCACACCTGAGCAAACGCAACTCCGGAAGAGGCGTTTCTAAGCGAATACCGGCGTTGCGATTTCATCGGTTTCCTCAGAATTCGATTCCAGGCACCGTTTCAAAAGTTAGAAAAACCCGCTCGTCCGTTCACTGAACGTACCCGAGCCAAACTTCGGAAAATGATTCCGGGCACACCGGGCCTCTGAATCAGGTGCCGTCAGAAAATGCGCTCTTGTCAAATTCCAAAGAAAATTAAGAAAAAAATTTCCTTGAAATTTACGGGCCTTTACATTACTCCCACCACAGGGCTTTACGTCCCCGTAAAGCTTCAACACAAACTAGGGAAACAAAGACGGTACTGAGCACGCAACTGAGTCTCCTGCTCCAAAGTGCTCTCTGGAGGTTCCCGTGCTGCCATCTGATGCACACTAGAGTAATCGATCGTCCACGTAGGACCCGCTCCTGTCGATCCTCGATCTCCACTGGGACCTCTGCAAAAGTGGCCCCATCATCCACGTCTAGCTCCCCATAGTCAAAGGTTTGCGTCGGGTCGTGCACGTATCTTCTCAGCTGGGACACGTGGAAGACGTCGTGCACCCGGTACAACTGAGGTGGAAGAGCCAAGCGATAAGCCACCTCTCCAATCCTGCTGAGGACCTGGAAAGGCCCGATGAAGCATGGAGACAACTTGCTGCCTCGGCCAAAACTCTGCAAACCACGTCGAGGTGAGACCCGTGAGAAGATGTGGTCGCCATCCTCGAATTCTAGTGGCCTCCGCCTCCTGTCAGCATATGACTTCTGCCGGCTCTGAGTTGTACTCATCCGCCCCTGGATGACCTGGACCATCTCAGCCGTGGCCTGGACCATCTCCGGCCCCAAAAGAGCTGCTAATATTTCTTCTTTGCCGATAAGATAAAATCTGGTCCCATCCCCTGGATGAACCACATTCTTTTCCTAATACAGTCAATCCCGACATGGATGATACTAATCCATACCAAGGATGACGTCGTAAGGCCTCGATGCTACTACCAAGAGATCCAACCGTTACTCTCGCCTCCAAGGGTTGAGTCACACTGTCGGCATCAGTGTGTGGTAACTGGGTCTCCTCCAGTAGATGTCTCACAAGTGAGGGTCAAGTCAACAGTCAAAACTAGAACCTCTTAGTAACAACACAAAAGAGGACAGGAATGAAAACATCACAAAGGTATGCGTCTTTTATTATTGCAGCTCATAATACAAAGACGCTACACAATAGCAACAAGGAACTAGAAGTACAAAGGACGTATCCACTAGTTTTGCTCCTGTCCATCTGCTCCCAGAGCTTCATGATCGAAGGCCTCGGCTTCCTGAAGCTGAGCTCTCGCATGTCCACCTACTCCCTGCAGTCGGGGTGGACCTCCTGGTGGTGGTGGTGGCAACACCTCGAAGTGTCTCCCACCACCGGCTACTCGGCCAGCTCCTTTGCCTCGTCCTCCTGCACCCTGCGGACCACCGTGGCCGAACCTCTGTCTCGGAGGTCCCTCTACCACCTGTTGCTCATCTGCAAGACGAGTCGGTCAGTCTCGAGCCATGTGACCTCGCCCACTGCATGCGTAGCAATGTTTTCCCCTCGCGTAGCTGGCTCTCCTTCGGGTGCCCCGCACAACCGAATCTTCATCCTGAGACTGCCCATCAGATGGTCTGGCCCGTTTGAACCTCTACATCACCTGTCTACTGCCAGCTGCAGAAGACCCTGCTACGGGTCGTCCTGCGGAGGGTCCTGTCACTGGAGCCTACTCGGCAAGAAAACTCTCCACTAGAAGGGCTCTCTCCAACACCTCTGCCTTTGTCGGAATGTTGAGGGAGATCATCAAAGCCCTGATCTCGTGCCTCAGTCCCTGCTCGAAGGTCCGGGCCTGGAAGAACGGGTCCCGTACCATATCTGTGGAGTAGCGCGAGAGATTAGTAAATCTCACCGAGTACTGGGCCACTGTCATACTGACCTGCCGTAGCTGTAGCAGCTCTTGGATGCGCACCGCACGGAGGGTGGCTGGGACGAACTCAGAGCGGAAGATTCTCTCAAAGTCCGTCCAGAGAAGAGATGTCTCGTCGCGCACCTGGAGCATCAATCTCCACCATCTGCCTGATGCCGCGTGTAGGAGGCTCGCTGCGAGGATCACCATGAGGTCTGATGGTGTCCTCACTAGCCTGAAAACTCGCAAGACCGCCTCCAGCCAGTCCTCGGCTGCCTGGGGGTCCGTCTCCCCATGAAACCTGGGTGGTCGCTGGCGCTGGAACTCATGCAGAGCTCCAAGGCGACATGCATCATCAGCGGTCGTGGCGGGAAGCATCGGTGGCTTGGCGGGTAAAGGTACTGCCGGTGCCTCTGCTGACAAGGAGCCCTGCACTGAGGCCTCATCGCTCGGTGGGCTGTCATCACGCTCCACTCTCGGAACGCTAGCTGGCTGCTGTCATGGGGCCATCCTGAAAAGGAATCAAGTGCGCCACGGTCAGAACAGTATACCTGGTGAGATGACACAAGTAATCACAAAGAAAACTTGAAACACACATTCAATCAATGTTTTTGTGCATTAAGTCGGAAATTAGAAGTCAGGGTCCTGGTGTACGGATACGTCGGCCGCCGCACCAACACTGGACTCTCTGGACTGATAACCACACCCAATACGCTAAACACTATTGCTTCACATAGATGAAAGATCAGAGTCTGCGGTAGAACCGACCACCTCTGATACCAATTTGTCACGACCCGTCCTCGGGGCCCGTGTCGTGACTACCCCAAGCCCGCCTTCCATAGGCCAGGGGCTGGCGACTAGCACCAAGGCGTAAATCCCAACAAAAGGGAAGGCATTGCCTTTGAAAAGTAAACAAGCACCACAGAGTAAGCAAGTGGAAAAGTAAACACTAAGTAAAAACTGTACAAGTTGTGCTGAAAGTAAAAGGGGGCCGGAAATACAAGCCCAACTGTAAAGTACAACTGAAAAGAAAAACAGCAACTGAAAAGTAAAAGCCGCAGCATCAAGCTGTCCTCTGGAAGTCCCACCTGAAGGGTGGGTATAGATAGCCTCCACTTCTCCTCGGGTCCACCTGACCGCTCCGAGTATGTCCCGCCCAGTGGTCCACCTCCAGGTACCGTCCTGATCCGCACGCCTCCACCACGATCAGCGTTGTCCGTCGTCTGCAACCAACACAACGTAGTGCGGGCAAAGCCCGTGCAGGGGTGAGTATAAGCTACTCAGTAGGGACCCCGAGACCCCCGAAGGTCTCCCGAAATCCACAAAGGATATTCCACAAAGGAAAGATACAATCACTAAGTAACATCTGACACGGCTTAGGTATATTCCCATACATATACCTAAGTCATCAATTCCCGTTCGGCTCCAACGTCCGAGCCTAAGCACAACCCAGTCCACACAGGAAAGCAAACGTATACCCACACAGGATAGCACAACACAATCCACAAAGGAGAGTAAATAGTAAATCCACACAGGATAGCTCAACAAAATCCACAAGGAGAGTAAATAGTAAATCCACACAGGATAGCTCAACACAATCCACAAAGGAGAGTAAACAGTAAACCCACGTAGGATAGCTCAACACAATCCACAAAGGAGAGTAAAAAGTAAACCCACATAGGATAGCTCAACACAATCCACAAAGGAGAGTAACACATGATTCAGCTCACACAGGTATACATCATCGAAAAGGTGAAAGAGATGATCAGACATAGATACTGAATCATCTAAGCTGGGACCCACATAGGATACAAGACCAGTCGTCCTCATTGTTTAGTTTATGCTGGGACCCACATAGGATACAAGACCAGCACGGATGAGACCCACATATGATACAAGACCAGCACTGAGTCATCTAAGCTGGCACCCACATATGATACAAGACTAGCACTCTTCATTGATTCATCTATACTGGGACCCACATTGGATACAAGAATAGTATTGAATCATCTAAGCTGGGACCCACATAGGATACAAGACCAGCACAGCTAGGACCCGCATAGGATACAAGACCAGCTGTCTTCATTGATTCAACTATACTGGGACCCACATAGGATACAAGACCAGTATTGAATCATCTAAGCTGGGACCCACATAGGATACAAGACCAGCACAGCTAGGACCCACATAGGATACAAAACCAGTTGTCTTCCTTGACTCATCTATACTGGGACCCACATAGGATACAAGACCAGTAGTGAATCATCTAAGCTGGGACCCACATAGGATATAAGACCAGCACTCTTCATCATTGCAGTCCACTGAGGATCTCTGCACAATCGTCGTCGTCGAAGTCGCAGCCAGCACTAGGGTTCCCGCACATAGCAAGCTCGTTCGGGAGGGTCCGCTCCACGAGTCGAGAGGCCGATACATCAACTATCACAAGGTCCGAAGTTGATGTATCCAAAAGTTCTGCATCGTCAACAGGAACTCAACGTCGTAGACGGCGCGTCAATCGTACGCTCGGTCTGAGAGTTATTAGCTTTTTGTCTCGGGGGCCCGGTTGGTTTTTAAGGCAAAACCAACCCGATCGTACTCCACCTGCGCCCAAACCTCGGTCGAAGTATTCCAAAAGATCCGTCTCACATGGAGGAAAACAACAAAGCTGACGGCACGTCAATCGGACGTCCGTAGCTCAAGATATGAGCGTTTCTGCTCCGAAGGCCCGGTTGGTTTCGTGTACGAACCAACCCGGCCAAACTCAAAGTATTCCGAAACATTGAGTGTGATATACTGAAACGACCGTCTCGATCCAAGGATCTTGTTTCCGCTGACGGAGAGTCGTTTGGAGTCCTGTATCTCAAGATATGGCCATTTGAATGAAAACCGTCCGAAGACGGGGGGTCCGGGCCCAGGCCGACCTGGCCCGACTCCCCCTGGGTCGGCCTCACCGGGTCAACCCGGTCCGAACCGGGTCCACCCGGTCCGACCCGGTCGGACCCGGTCCGGCCCGGCCGGTCAGACCGGCCTTGCTCGGCCGGGCGGCGCGGGGGGGCACCGCCACCCCCGCGTGACACCCCCGCGACCCCCGCGGGGTGTCTTCTTGGCAAGCTGAGCGACGTAGGGGGGAAGTCGCTGCCGCCGCGTGACAACCCCGCGACACCCGCGGGGTGTCGCTCGGACACCGGACGTGGCTTCAGCCGCGTCTCGCGCGCGCCGGACCCGCGCAGCCGCAGGTCCGCGAGTGCCGCCGCCGCGGCTTCTGCCGCGGCGGGCTTGTTTGGCAACGCGCCGGTGGCCTGATTTTCTTCCCGTCTGCGCTGTTGCTCATCCCGGGACTCGTTCTTCACTGCGGAATCATCAAACCTCTGTTGCGGCACGTTCCGTCGTCGCCCGTCAAATCCATATAACAACAAATAACGGTGGAGGGTCGTCGGGCCGTGTTCGTTTGGCCCGCACCCTCCACGTTAGATATGAACAACGGGGGAATTTTTATTCCGCACAGGAAACAACAATTTTAATAAGTTTAACAATTTTTCACAAAACCAGTTCTTTAACTTTTATTAAAGAAACAGTTACGGGAATATTAAAAAAAAGGGGTAATTTCCAAAATAAATCCCTACCTCGTAGTCGTCGCGCGTGAGCGTTCTTCGCGGAATTGCTCGTCGCGGAAGAGGGGGATCGTCGCGTCGTCGCGGAAAGGCGTCGCGTCATCGTGGAAAGGCGTCACGTCATCGCGGAATCCGGGGTTGAGTCGGCGAACTCAACGGACCAAGAACAACATATTTAAATTATAAATAATTAAATCTGTGTTTCGTTTTAAACCCAAAAGAGCTTTTAGAAGAAACCCGAAATCACTCACCTCAAACGGTTGGTGATCAGAGATCGGGGCGGGAAAGAACGTATCGGATTTGGGCATCGTCGATTTCCGCGGATGACGGCATTCTTCGCGTTCTTCGCGTTCTTCGCGTTCTTCGCGTTCTTCGCGAAGGAGAAAGAAGATACAAGGATTCTGTCTCAACGAGTAATCCTCCAAAAAAGAGAGGTTGGTCTTATTTTATTATTATGCCAACAAACGAAAACGGGTAAGAAAAAACCCATCAATTCGTTGAATTAATTCAACAAAAGAAACAGCTCATTTAATTTATGAAATAAACCGCCCAATTAAATGGTCTGTTAAGAAATTAAGAAAACGCATCAGTTGACTTTCATAATGACGGGTTTTCGCGGGTGCGTTACTTAGCGGAAAGAAACGGCGGGGCTCGTGCGGGCCCCACCTCACAAATATCCTACCAAGAGGGTAGGATATTTCCGGATAGCATCCTATCCAGATCAACTCAGTTTAAGCCATCTTTAAGTGGCTTCAAGTGGCTTCCAAGTGGCTTAAGTGAAATAAAATAAAGTTGTCGTAAAATTATTTTATTTCTTAACCTTAAGCCCGAAATTTAAAAACCACACCCGAGAAAACGCAACTCCGGAAGAGGCGTTTCTAAGTGAATACTGGCGCTGCGATTTCATCGGTGCCCTCAGAATTCGATTCCGGGCACCGGTTCAAAAGTTAGAAAAACCCGCTCGTTCGTTCACTGAACGTACCCGAGCCAAACTTCGGAAAATGATTCTGGGCACACCGGGCCTCTGAATCAGGTGCCGTCAGAAACTGCGCTCTTGTAAAATTCCAAATAAAATTAAGAAAAACATTTCCTTGAAATTTACGGGTCTTTACAATTATATTACCTTTGAGGATAAAATATGTTTTGGTTAGTTTGTCTTTTTTTTTGAAATGTTATAAAATTTTATAGTTTTTGAAGAAAGGTAACATTCATACCACGTGACAAACCGTTTCGTCAGACAAAGCTGTTGGAATCGAACATACAACCAAAGTGCAACTGGGATTTATCTCCTACCACTGGACTATGTGAAGTCCATTGTATGTATGACTAATTCTTCACAGTTAGATGAGTTTATGAATCAATAATAAGTTTATTTTGGGTTATCTATGGAAATTATTAACCTATCATGGATAATATGTGATTAGGTTAATTAATTTTCAATATGAGACTTTAAGTGTAACTGATGTTATTTGGAGATAAATGTTAAGATTTATCTCGAAAGACTTTGTGATTAAATACTTACGATATTTAGGTTTCGATCGTTATTTGGATTACTTTGATGAATTTTATGTATAGTTGTTTATTTAATGGTCTTTTTTTATCTTTGGGTAGTTTTTGACAAATTTTGGAGATTAAGAGTAGTTTTTTGTAAAATATTATCCTTTTTAAGGATTATCTGACCTTATACTAAATATTTTGGTTTTGGTTAATGTCTAAAGACATGGGAAATATATAGTTCATATTTTGTGTCTTATGTGATTTTCTATAAGTTGATTATTGTGCTTTTGATGTGACCAAGTCATCTTGAATACTTGTAGTTTAGAGAAAAGATGAATTTGTGGTAGATTTTTAGTAAAGGATGGAAGTCTACATGAAACTTTAGTATGTTTTGTTATATTTTTAGTGAAGATCATAAATAAATTTCTTAACATTATGAAATGCAATTTAAAAAAAAACATTAATCGTTATCTTTTCCTAATGGGGAATCAAATAACGTTTAACCCATCATAAGTTTGAGATTTTCTGGTGGTTAACTTTATCCTAATATTTTTTTCTACTACTATGCATCAGAACTTGATGGTTTTTTTCTCCTCCATATCCATGTTTTCATGGAATTATAAAATCTGTTGTCTTGGGTGACCTTTTTTATTTTCTTTACATATTTTAAAGTGATAGTTATATTGACTCTTTTTTTGATGTGGTACATTCAATGACGTTTCAAAGCCAAATTTTAAAAAAATGAGGACACAGTTCCCAAAAGGGGGGAAGGATGTAACATCCTAGGATAATAAAGAATATTAGATATTCATATTTATTATAATTTGTGAATAAAATATTAATTTTACCTTAAAAGGGATTCTATGTTCGATGGAATACCTAATACGCAACAACTGGTTTCATTGAAAACTTCTGTTTCACACAATGTTGAGTTATACTGAAAAATATTAATATATTATAATTATTTTAAAAGGTAGTTAACACATAGAAGTTGTATCAGAGGAAATGAATAGAACTAACTAAAATATGATTATTCATGTTTTTTAAATGTTTTTACATTTACCCAATAAATTTTCAGGGCTTAAAATAAGAAAGAATCTGATTTTAAGCATAAATACTCAAATATTCATTTAATGGTCGATTTACCGCCTTTTTTTGGTGAACCATAATTAAATCTAGTTTTGGTCACTTTTATATGTTCTATTTGACAAAATAATATTCTTATTTTTAATCGGGACATCAAATTTTACTTTTGATTAAATTTCGGTATTTTCTGAAAATGTTCATTTTTTATGAATAGTGAAATGTACTGTTTTTTAATTCAAAACTTCCTTTCAATTTAATTTATTTATATGGTTATATTATCTTTATAAATGGTTTTAAAGTGTAAATAGATTATATTTTTACCATTTAATCCTATGTTGGTCATTGGAAGAAATTTCACTTTTGAAATTGGACATAAACAAGTGTCAACCTTTTGATAGTTATCATTTCTTAAAAACACGCTTTTTGTTTTGACAACAGAAATTTATTTTAAATTAGTTTCATCCCCATCTGTGTCTTGAAATTTGAAAAGTTGATTCCATATTTTTAATCAGTAGTTCCAAATTTTGTGTATATGTTACATTTATTTCTAAACATTTTATAAATTTACTTCAGTAAATGTGTAATTTACTATGGTTAAAAGGTAAATATGGTAACTAAGGGTAAAAAAATACTATAATAATAATAAATTACCCTAACATGTATCCTAATTCTATTGGTTGATACAAATACTACAATGGGGATCCTTGGGATTATTTTGGTACCCCATGGGGCCACATGGGAGTGATAATGACACTTTATTTTAATTAACATTATGTAAATACAAAAATGACATAAACAAATATCTTTTAGTAAATCAATTTTTACATGGGGTTATATACATTATCTCTTAGAATATAAATATTCATTTTAAATATAAATATATTTCCTACATCATGGTATTTGTTTATTATTTTGAGACATCAAATAAATAAAATTATTTATGACACAATAATGATGCAGTGCTTACCTTATTAATGAATGATTTAAATAAATAAGATTATAAATATAAAAAAAATATCCAAAACCTATCCAATTTTTATTGGGTAATTTTACATGGAACATATGTTTTCTTATCTTCCACTTTAATAATTTTTAGGAACTTTTGAAACAGGATATAATTTTATAATAAAATAATATTTTCAAACTTTCCTAAAGAGCCCCTCCTCCCCTAATAAAAAGTCCTCACTTCTAACCCATTCCTCACACTTCTCAAGCCCCTTGGATTATCCAAAATATACTAATTAAGCTCCCTACATCCCTTTACTCCTCTTATAAGACTTACCTTAGGCATAAGGCACTTCAAGTATACCTTTGGGTTCAAACCAAATGGAGACACCCAATTTAAAGGTAGTGTCTTCTCTTACGTTCATTTGTTTTATTTCACTTATCCAACCCCATAAACACTTTTTGTTAAATAATTTTATAACAAAACCAATATAAAAAATATACAAGGTAGTTTTTATGATAAGGATTATAAATACACTTACACACACTTCCATCTAGTGGGTAAAGAACATTCTGTTTCTGCGGATGTTGAACTAACGTCTCACGAAATGATGGTTGTTAAATTATCTATTACCATATCTTATATTGGAAATTAATATGGAAACATATTTATATGTGATATATATTATATTTATATTTTTTCTATTCTTCAGTAATTTTCATTTATAGAATACATTTATGGTTTCCATAGTGGGTAAATAAGATAATCTCATTTGTGGAAGTGCGGACTACCACCCCCTCAAAGTTATATGACTCGTTCATTCCTTAAATGGAACCTATATAGTTAAAGTTAATGAAATTATATATGATATTATACTGTAATTATATTATACCTATGTATCATTATGTCTTCATTCCATTAAATATGATATAGAAATTAAAGTAGCATTCATTCGTATGTATGGCTTACCATCTCCATGAACGGTGCATTTCATTTCTTATCTCCAAATGCTTTTTACGTGTATAAATACATATATATATATATATATACAAGATATATAAGATCTATATTATGTATAAATCATGAATATAATTCTGAATATTATTTAATTTGGACCACAAGAACAACTTGTAATTTTAAGAAGTTCATTTTTGACTCAAGTACCAAATATCGACAAAATGACCATTATTAACATAAATGATTACATAATGATTATAACATGGTAATAAGTGATATAAAAGGAATGATAAACTTGAAAAATGTTCTTAATAAACTATAAATTAACTTTATTTTATTATTAAGGAGATTAATTAACGAATGGATCAAGTCGGACACGGGGTTACGTATTTCTTATCTCACATTTAATTCCATGCGATTTCAATTATTCGACACTTATTTATTGAATGTGGTTTATTGTGTACAGACATTTGATATATATTTTCATGATTACATTTCTATTAATGTTATTTTTATATTTATTTGGTGTTTATTATCTTTTTGTCATAAGAATCGATTGATTATAACGTGGTAAGAGATTTCTTATCTCACTTTTAATTCTGTGAGATTTCCAATGTTAACCACTTATTTCTTGCATGTGATGTATTGTGTACTAACATTTGATATATATTATCATGATTATATTTATATCCTGGGTATTTTGTGATTCATTTTGTGGTTATTAACATTTGTTCATATGACTCGATTGATTACAACGTGGTAAGGGGTTTTCATCTCACTTTTTATTCCCGTGAGATTCATGCTATATTTGCCACTATTTTCTTTTTTCTAGTGGATTTACATCCATGATTGTTTTACTTGTTTAATATAATTAAATTTATGGGTATTTACATCTTCATTGAATTATCCTTCCTTCATGTGGTGTATTTTTTTTATGTTAACAAATCGGTAAAGGAACCTTTCACCGTCCTCTTTTTAAAAGACTTCTTTTTGTTATGTCATTTAATTTTCATCTCATTATGTTTGGATATAATTTTATATATCCTTATTGATATCAATTTTATTTACAAGTTATGATAAACCATTTTCTCTCTCAGTAACTCAATTTTTAATTTTAATGTGGCGCCGTTAGGCTGTCGAATTTATATAAGAGAACTTCTTCACCTAATTTCAATTCATTGGGTTAAACTTATTCTTATTGATTATGTCATGCTAAAAATATGTGTGAATAACATATGATTGTTTTTCACTTAATATACACTAATATTGGTTATATTTATATTTTTCACAAATAATTATGTCATTGATTTTTTCTTAATCTAAGGATACTGTCTTTATAAGTGATTTCGTCTCAATTTTCACTCCATTGAGACTTCGTTGTTCTTAGGCACAAATTCACTCTTTTATGGTGTATATACTATCCTTTTGCATATTATATCATGAAACCCATTTATTCTCATGATATTATAATGTTCTGATTAGATGTTATTCCTCAATTATTTGTATTTAAGATTCTCTCATTTTGTTAAAATCTATTTAACTAAAATATAGTTTTAAATGTTTTAATGATTTATTCTTCTAAATATTTCTCATTAATGCCCATGTTCTCAAAATGGGTTTTAGGATTTATTTATATGGACTTCAATTTGTTCAAAAGATAATAAATTTAAAATTTTTAAAGTGGTATGGGATACTTTGATTCAAAAATATCTTTATTAAATGTTTTAAATGGTTTTGAAAATGGTTTAATTAAAAATTTATTATGTCAAATATCATGATATATTGTGATTAGAATGTGGAAATATAATTTTTCCTTTAAGACTGTGTTATGTGTTATGATAATTTTGTGGTTATTGGGAATTTTTTACATATATGGGTGGTTCCATGATAAACCTAGTGCAGGTGAGCCCGAGATAGCACTCCAATGAATTGGGTAACGTGACGGAGGTAAAAATTAATGTTTCTTAAGAGATTTAGGGAATATACTGTGATGGGTATTCCAACATAACTCCATATGTAGATGTGATAGTTAAAATGTAAGTATGATATGGATGCCACAATTTACATATATGATTTATGTTTTCTATGTGTTATCCATTGATCATATAGTTTCATGAGGAATTTAATGATTGAAAAGTATGGTTTCATTGATTTTTATTTATTGATGGTTAATGTTTCCATTCCTTATATTATAACCCTTACTAAGATTTTTATGCTCATCAAAAGTTTTTGAAAAGTTTTCCGCAGGATATAAAGATGAATAGGGTCAAGGATGGGGTCAAGGAAATGTCATGCAATATAAAACATGGAACTAGAAATGTTTTTTAAGAGTTTTTTTTATTTTATGAAAAAATGGATAGTGAGTTGTAGTGTCTAAATGTAATTTTCAAGTTGATATGTAATTGTTATATCCTAATTCTCTAAAATTATAAACCTGAATTTATCATCAATGTTAATTATTCATTTAATTCATTATTATGTAATGTTTTAAGGCCGGGTCCTTATAATAATCGATACACAACCGCAAACTACCATCATCCTTCTTCATAAACAAAATTGGTGTACCCCACGGTGACACACTCTCCTAAAAAAACCACACTAGAATAAAAAATCAAGATTTATACATTGCTCTCATTACTAAGAGGGGGACTTCCTATATGAAGACACAGAGATACGAGACACTCATGGTTGTCTCACGATCCCAAACTTGATCTATCGTCAAGGGGATAATGCTACAACCTCTTCTGTAAAGACATCGTGGAACTTTTCTATGACCCTAGGAAATGACAATTGCTGAACCTCTGAAGAAATCAGCATCATTTCATCCATCATTGATGATAAGGATGGAACATGCCTCTAACCAATATGAGGGTCTCGCTCGCCAATGAACACCACTGGCACTCCATCAGCATCGAAGAGCACAACCTACCTCCTAAAGAAATCCACGATAGCCTGCATCGAATACAACCTATCCATGTTGAGGATGACATAATATGGTTGTATTAGTAATCATAATAAATCTCCCCAAGAGTGGTGTTACCCCAACACTAGCTCATAGTATCTACATACATCAAAAAATTCATCTTGACCTCCAACTAAGGTATCCAACACCAAGGGTACTGTAAGCTTCTCTACCTCAAATCCAAAAGCATGGACAAGGGAAGGTGATATGAAAAAGTATGTGGCTTCTGAATAAAACAAGGCATACAAAAAGGTAGAAAATAAGAAAAGGGTACCTCGAACGACGTTTGGATTGCCTGACACTGGCAATGATAAATTATGAAGTTGACCTCAACCTCCTGCATGACCTTTCTGACCCTAATGATGACCACCAGAAGAGTCATGCTCTGCTCTCTTAGGATATGGAGTGTCACGAGGATATCCTCTACCTGCACCATCTACCCTCTTCTGATCCAAATCTAGTGTAGCCTGCTGCTACTGCCTCGACTCAAACTTCTTCAATAGAGGAACCAGGAGTGGAACACACAGTGCACGATGAATTATCTAAATGGTAATGAACTCTCTCTACTGATGACCATGACCACCACAAGAAAAAAAGTATATGATCCCTTGGCATAGGCCTGAGAGCCACTACCTCAGGAGAAACGAGATGTAGATGGCTGGGACCTACCCCTGGTTGAATGGAAATTCTTCAGCCCTAAAAACTGGGAACCCCGGACCATAACTCTACTTCACGATGAATCATGAATACTACCATCTTGTGATGATTCGGTTTAGGCCAATTTCCTTTCGATGACCTCTTCCCTCTCCAGCACCTCATGATATGTCTTTAGTATAAATGGGGTGACCTGGCACTGGATCTCTTGAAACATAGCATCCTTAAAATGCCTCACCCTGGCCTCCTCAACTGGAAATAAGACCAAAGCATATCGTAAAAGTTTCATGAAATGGATTCCAAAGACTCTCACACTAGAGCTCCCCTATCGAAGGGTAAGAAGCTCCTTGTGACAGGACACCTTCGTAGTTGAAGAAAGAAACTCGACTCTAAACTTGTCTCAAAACTCCTCCCATGAGATCGCTGACTCCTCACGATCCCCGAGGAACAAGAACCACCACTTCCTCACTGCACCACGTAGCATCGTCACAACCAATGACACATTGTGATTCTTCCAAGAACAGATCAGAACTGATGCCTATATCAACCTCCCCCAACCAGTCTTCTGTGATTGCATATGAAACGGAGCCCTTGTACTTCTGCAGACTCTGGAACTGAAACTCTTGGAGTGTCTTCTTCCAATTGTCGTCTTTTCCAACCTCTACCATGCGGCTATCTGCTCTCATATACTACTAGACATATTCTAGGTGATCTTGGTGAGGACATTGAATTGTAGCCATACCTATAAAATAAAAAATAATTAGAGCTCCTATGACAGGAATATGGGAGACTCAACATTAATTAATTAATTGTTTTCTTTTATTCAATTTATTTTAACTTATCCCATGGTCTACCAATTCAAACAGAGGCACAAGGAAGAGTGATGAATGATCCTTTCCTAGGTCTCTACCCTGAAACTATTATCACCTTGTTTAGTGGCCATTGTAAACATAAATGTTCGTACATCAGATCATAGGGGGCCATAAATGCCTATGTCTTAGTTGGTCTCCAATATTTACATCATATTATAAACTTGACTTACACTATTCCTCTACCAACCCATGTAACATCACCTATACCTAACTCCAAAATCTATCCTATCCCTCAAACAGACCTCTGATACCACTCTATCATGATCCCCACCCCACAAAGTGAACCACTCCGGGGCTGAAAATGTGGAAAGGGAGATAACAACCACCGAGTCCCACCTCAATTAGGCCCCGAGTTGGTGACAAGCACTAAGGGTATAATAAACACACAGAAGGGATGAATTATCCTCTAAGAGAACACATGTGAAGAGAGATATAAGAAAGAAACCAACCAACTCCAAGTCAAAATGCAATATAAAATAAATCCAAAGTACACGTATGTAATTTAATGAAAAATTACTACAACTGAAAGTGGGAAACTACAAGTACAAAAAATAAAGTAAAAGAAGCAGCGACCATGAATCCTAAACAACTCCTGCAACCCCATGCCCATAGTAACAAGGTTGATATCTAACCTGCTTCATGTGAGCCGAAAAAAAATTTATATATACATAGGGTGAGTATAAATGTATACTTAGTAGGATCCACCCCAGATACACTCTTGAAAAAGTAAATAAAGAATGTTGAAGCATAATGAACAACAAGTGAAAATAACTCATCACCTAAACAGATACAATATGTTCCCAGCCTCACCATGGATACTCTCCCCAAGTATCACATAGAATAGTATATAATATAATAAAGAATACCATGGGTACCCTCCTATGACTTCCCCCTAGTTTTCCACTTTTCCCAAACGTCGCACGTCCTAAGAATCTCTCTGCAAAAAGTCTTGCCCGCAGACACCTAGGTGAAGCACAACAACATGCACCTCATGCAACAAAACCACCACATCCACGTATGAAAAGTAACCCGGTAGTTTCTGGGAGCCTCCACTGCTCGCATCACGGGTATCATACGTTGGATATTAAACCTCAAGCCATTATAGCCCACACACCGAGTAAGGATCCTCAAGCCATCATATCCTATACATGTTACACCTATAGTAGTTCATAAGAAACTATATCTAGAGTATATGTGTGTGAATAACCACAAGACATTACATCCCTCTACACACATATATGGGGAAAAATAACTATTGTACCTACCAGCATGAAAAAATACAACGATAAAGGAGCGGGACCAAAGGGGGTATTCAGTCATCCTTCCTCTAACAAAAATGTTGGGGAAAACACCCTCAAGGGATCAGAATCCCTGGGGTGTCAGTTTCCATAATCGATGGGGTGAAGTAGCATATAGAGACACAAAAAGTATTGAATATACTATAGCTAAAAACCAAATTATGGGCATAACCTAGTCTAAGACACAACTGCATCTAACGTCTCTCAGACACCATCCTGTCACTTCTATGATTGGGTATCCTATATGGACACAACCATTTAAAGATATTAATTACATTAATTCATTCCATTTTAATCAGTTTCACATTACATTAATTAATTTTTTAAACATTAATTATCTATTAACAATTACACATTATATTTCATTATCATCACACCCAAAGACCACTGTAACTTTAAATTTTAACCTCAGCATTGCATCCCAACAAGCTCCATCCCCTAGGGCTAACATCATTTATTCAATCATTTATTAACAACATTATTAATTTCACATATTCACAGACATTCTATAAAACATTCTAAGCTACTAAAGACAATGAGGGCTCATCTCAGTGAGTAGTTGAACTAAACATAATGTCTTTAACACATGTAGAAAGAATAAAGACACATCCTCCCTCGAGATAATAAACATGGAAAGCACATGGCATACCCCAGGTGTATTCTCCCATTTTTAGAAGGAGGGTAAGAAGACAAGATGCCTTGATCAGTGGGGAAATTATGGAGGATAAACAAACAACAAGAATTAGCAAGTATCCAAACATTCACATCCAACCCATTTCATTATCCACGGTGTCCTCCCGTCACCCAAATTTATAAATCGTTGCATCTCACCACTCTAGGTGTCAACTGCTACCAAAATCAATAGGCCTCCCTACCCCCACATATCAAATCAGCCATCCAAGCTCACATCACAACCCAAGTAGAAAGAAAATAAGCATCATATCAATAGGTATCTGGGCCCTTAAACAAGAAAGAAGGAAACTAAGAACCCTACAAGGAATTATCATTTATCAAACAACTAGTTATTTAATCTATCTTGAATTAGCCAATTTATTATTATTAGGTTCCAAATTTAAGAAAACTAAAAATTAAGCTATCAAATATTGATTAAACATGATTAATTCATCAATTTTATTAACATCAAATTACAACAACAACCATCAGATTCATTCACACACCTCTTTATCTTTATTCCAACAATGATCAATTAATTCTGAATTTATGTTATTTAACAATTTCCATCAAGAACGAAAATCTAAACAAAGAAAGCATATATATCACACTATCTAAAAAACAAGAGGAAATAACATACGATCAATATAAATTAATTTATTTGGTTCAAATATTTATTATGTTAATTCCATTATGATATAGTGGGATAAAACATGCTAACTATACAGTTTCACATTAAAGAAAAAATAAGTAATGAATCCCCTACCTCAAACGGTCCTTGAGTTTCTTTATATGAGAACGAGCCACAAAATGGGTTACAATATCCTCCCCCATGACAACTGTATCCACCCGAGGATACAGAGACACCACTCTACAAGTCAACACCCAAGAAAATTCCATTAGGAACATGAAGATATCATTTTATAAAAGTTGTAGGAGAAATAGAAGTATATTGACCCAAAATAATGATGATAGATCATACCTTATATCGAAGATTGATCGATATTTCTTGGTTGCATAAAAATATAGGGGATCCAATCCAAGGAAGAAAGTTTGAGAGCACAACTCTTATGGGAAGGAATGGAAGGTATGAGATTCTCACACCTGATAATAAGGAGGAAAAACTAGGGAGGATAATATCTCTTCCCTTTAGAATAATTAATTGAGCAGTGGTTTAAGATATTCTAGATTTTCCCTTAAAAGAGGATCACATTAAACAATGTGGTTTGACCAAGGAGAAGCATCCCGAGCCTTAGGAAAAATTAATATAGGATTTATTGCCTTTGAATCGGCCTTAGAGTCATTAAAATGAGGCTTTAAATGAATTTTAATTCAAAGGAAACATCATAGGTGCAAACTATAGTAGTCTTGAAACACTATTCATGAACTTGAAGTTTGGAAAATAAAATAGTGGCTACTATTGGATCTCACCATTCTAGAAACACTTCTCATGACCTCAAAATTTGGCAATGGAAAATAGAGGCCACTGTTGGACCTCACAGTTCTGGAAACACTGTTCATAAAATCAAAATTTGGCACTGAAAATAGAGGCTATAGTTGGACCTCACCGTTCTGGAAACACTTTTCATTAACTAAAAATTTGGAAAAGGAAATAGAGGATACCATTGAACCACACCATTCTGGAAACACAATACACATAAGGATACCATTGCACAGTTCACATAAGCCTACTAATGACATTGTTCACATATGGTTACCTTTGCATTGTTCATATAAGGCTATCGATGACACTATTCACATAATGCTACCATTTCACTGTTCATATAAGGCTATCAATGACACTGTTCACATAAGGCTACATATAACACTGTTCACATAAGTTTACCATTGTACTGTTCACATAAGGCTATCGATGACACAGTTCACATAAGGTTACCGTTGCACTATTCAAATAAGGCTACTGATGCCACTACTGACACATGGTTATTGACGCACTGTTCTCCTAAGTCTACCGATGATACTGTTTACGTAAGGTTACAGTTTCACTATTCACAAAACTAGTAACACTATTCACCGAACTGGAAATTTGGAAATGTGTTGGGGATATGTTACCTCGACCTCTCGGAACACCTCATGCAGCAGATTTCTACAACGAAACGGGTTAGAGAGGTTTGGGATATTATATATATTGTTCCTTAAAATAAGGATGTGGTGAATATTATAACAAAATTAAGTGTAAAGGAACTCCCACTACTAGATACAACTAAGCCTGAACCCAACCTACCCAATTTAGCGGATAATAAGGATTTAAATTTTGAAAATTATTAGAGGAATTTATAAAAATAATCCTTTGGATAAATAAATAATGTGAAAGAAGAGAATAATGAAGACATATAGATGGGAAAATAAATACCATTCCATAAGAAATAATGGAATAAGATTGAATTAACACCACCATTCTTTTCAATAATTTTATAATCACCTAATATTTAGGAATAAGAACATCAAAAAAATCTAGACATTTTATAGAATATGGAGATCAATAACCCCTTCATGAAGAACATAAAAATATTTAGAGATGTGATATATTTCAGTAAGATATATGCACCAATAAAGGAAGAATTCAAGGTAACAAGTTGATATTATTAGTAAGAATTTTCTCAACCCTAATCACACCCTAGTGACACACAAGATATCAAGATTCGTACACATTTTCTATTCCCTAAATCTTTGTATTCTTGAAATTTTATAATTACATGTGTAGTCTTGTAACATAGATAAATTTTATTCCTCACCATATATTTTCTTCTTTGAATATAGAATATTTTAACCACAATAGGGTGGTAGTCAAGCATTCAAATAGATTAATTATTTTTCACACTGGAGTATTAGAATAATACTTTTTAAAACGTTATGACATAATATTTCTTGCAAACATCTATGTTCTCAACATGGTCGAGGATTGAAAGCTAGTTTGATCACCCGTCATCTAAGTGATACCTTTTTTGATAAAGAACATGAACCTCATTAGTTTACATGAATGAACACACACCATAGACTTCAGATACAGTATGTTATGCATCATGATTCCTGACTCTAAGAGGTACCCATAGGATGAACATTAACCTTAAACAGTATCCCACCTGGAAAATGATGCACTATTTGATGATCTCATTATGTTTCAAGACTTTTTTATCATTAGAGGAAAATTTTATATTTGAAAATTCCATATTAAATGAGGTTGTAAGGAATTATAGTATTTCATTTAATATTGAAGAACTGAAATATTTTAGAATTTCTGATGAATTTGAATATTTATTAATAGAATAATTCTCTAATGTGTATCCATGGTTATTGAATGATTATGAATTATGAATAAGAAAATTATGATTAGGTTCACTACATTAATAACCACCAAACAAATAACTAAAACCAATTAACAAGAATTTTAATATTTTTATTAAATTTAAGATTAAATTTCACATGTAATAATGTCTATTAATTTTTCTAAAAAATATATAAAATTTTTATTACATCTTTGAAAAATAATTTCCATGTAATATAATTCATCATAAGTTATATCCAAGGAATAAACATTAAAAAATCATTCAAAATTATAATTATAGGATATTACTAACATATTAAGAAATGAAAAATGAGGGTAAATCCAGACATTATAGATTTATTAAAGATTTAAATCATGAAAATATTAGAAAAAGTTATCATATTTCCCATTGGAGACTGTAATTTTCCATCTCCATCGATATAAACCCGATAAAAGTGATAAAATCATTATGATTAATAAAAATAATGAATTAATCACTATTAGAATTTAGAACAATTGAATAGTTTCCATTTACTAGGGGATGTCAAATTAGGTCAATCAAAATGTTTAATTCCCTCTCCCCATTATTGAATAGATTTTTGATATATTTTTAGGGAGAACTCCTTATTACTTCATAGATAGATCTTTTAGTTTCTTGAGGTGCCAATTTCTCATAATGATTAAGAGAATACTAATTTTACATTGACATTTGGGACATTCACTTATTGAATGATTCCATTTTTATATATTAATGATATCTATACATTTTATAGATTCATGGAAAGTATATTTTATAATAAAATTAAGTATTTATTGGATGTTTTCATTGATTATTTAAAACTTTTTGGACACTCATTTGATCTTTTTTTTGAAAATTCATAAATAATTATTGAACTGGTTGATTGAAAAACATATTATACTATATTTTAAAGTGATTTATTTTAGGGAGGAAATTAGAATTGTCATTTGGAAAATTACTTCCTCAATAAGTAATTAAAGTGAATAAATAAAATACTTGAATAATCAAATTATTTTCCTAACCCAACTTTTGTGAATCATGTTAGAACATTTTTAAAAAATGAAAAAAATTATATGAGGTTCATAAATGATTATATTATGATTTATCTCCCTATCTTCAGATTAAATTTGAAATATATGAGCTTTAAATTCAATAATGAGTGCATAGAATACTTTGATGAATTAAATTGTAGACTGATATGCCCACTTCCAATGCAACCACCCAATTGGGAACGTCTATTAGAACTATTGTGTTATGCTTCCAATAAATTATTTAGAGTAGTTATTTCTAAAATAACGGGGTAAATATCACAAAACATTTCCAATAATTTAAGAAATTTAGACTCTACCCAAAAAAACCACAAAACACTGGAATTTTTTTTTCATAGCTTCGTTTTCTTTGGATAGATTCATATCTTATATTATAGGAACTTATATTTATTTTTTTATTGTTCATGAAACTCTTTGATATTTTATATAGGAAAAATATACATAGCATAAGATTATGAGAGGGAATATACAGTTTTTATAGTTCAAAATATAAATTAGAAAAATAGTGAGTCAAAAATATGGGGGAAAATTACTTAGGTAGAGTACTCAACAATGCTGAATAAAAAACCCAACACTAATTCCCACTGAATGAACACATTCCATAAAGAAAAAATCTATAATAGATGGATAAGTACACTATATGGAGGCATTAAAAATTATCTTGAAACATCTCAGTACCATCTCACTATAACTTCCATATAAAAATAAAACTGAAATCTAAATTGAGATTTTAAATTTTGGAAAATCCATTACATTGGGAAATTTTCAATGATCAAGTAATGAAGAAATGTTTTCGTGAAACTGAAATGAATCTATTTTTATGTTTGATCCTAATTTATCTTATAGAGGATACATTATAAATCAATGTAAAATATGAAATGAAATATATATAAAATTGTTCATTGCAAATAGTTTTATATTTCACATGAATTTGGTAATAAATTTGAATAATGTTTGTTTTCTAGAAATATTTTTAAAATAAAAGAAATATAGTAAATAACCAATATATTTTTTAAATTTTTTGATGTTTGGAAAATATATTTCAAGGGTATATTACTAATATCACGTGTACACTCTTATATTATACTCAATGTGGATTACATATCCTAATAAGTGGAAGGTATGTCCTCTAAAACTGATAACTCTCATGCTCTGTTTCATTTATTTACGGCTAACATATTCTGTGGGTTTAGACTATACATAGAAATAATTTATAATTGAGGGATTCAATTTTAAAATAGTATAATTGAGGATAAATTGAGGAAGCACTATGTACATCATAATATATAACCCTATAACCCCTTTAGATTTTGTGAAATATATATTTTTGTATTAATTTAATCTTTTGGATATTTTTTTATTTCAAACAATAGTAAATATTTATTTTTTTATATGAATGCACTTTGTTTGGATTGATTTATATGCAACACCATGTAATTAATGAACTACATAGAACACTTATATTAAATTTGGTACACAAAATACTATGTTTGGTTTGTGTTGCACACAATTTCGAGTTACTTTGATAGTTTTCTTTACACGCATGACATAGTTTTAATGAATAACTATATTCTATTAATATTATTATGAAAATATAATCATAGTTACCACCTTACTATTAGAAGGGAATATATGAATATGATTAGAAAACGTGTCAAAATATTATTTACACACATATAATAAATTATCCGTTTGGTTATCAACTAGTTAAAAATTAAAGTAAGAACTATTTGACAATAATGAAATTATTTTCAATGAAAAATATTTATCTATGTAAAAATAGTATTTTATGTCAATAAATAAAATAATCCAATTTTTATGATTGATTTTAAAAAATTTATATATTATAAATTTTTCCCACACTCAAACAATTGATTTTATTGGCATTATATAAAAATAAATCCAATTATATGAATTAGAAAGGTATTTTTCTAAAACGTAATTTTAACACCATTTAATGGAGAAAATTTTTTAATTATAATTTTGAAACTTTTATAATTTTTATTTGAATATATAAACATTATTTTTTAATGAGGTATATAAATATTTACATTCGGTGAATTTTTGGTAATTTCTGAGAAGTTTCATTTTTTGATGGTTAGTCTAAAATAGAGAATTGTAATTGAAAATTGTATTTTCATCTTATTTATTTATATAGATTATTTATATTTAAATTTTTAAAAGTTTAATTAGATCAATTTTACAGAAATTAGTAAAATTTATGTCATACTAATAAATTTCACATTGAAATTTGATATACATTTGATTCTTTTGTACTTTTTTACTTTAAAAACCTTCTTTTGCAACACGCCTACTAGATTATTTTAAAATCAATTTATACCATTTCTATGTATAGAATTTTGAAATTTTAATTTAATATTTGGAATAATAATATTTTATTTTGTACATTATGGTCAAAAATGTTTTTGACCAAAATGATTTGGGGAATTAATTAAAATTAATTACAATATTTAAGGTAAAATTAGTTTATTTAGCTGTTAAAAATTAATCTTCAAGGAAAAAATGACCCAGATACTTGTCCAAAAGCCATTTTTTACCGATATTTCAACCATATACCATGTTTTTTCAAATTGGATGAGTTATTGGGACACTATTCCCTGACTGTGACCTATATAATATGTTATTTATAGAAAGTGATAAAAAATAACTTTCCTTACCTTTAACATTTATAATTCCTTGAGAGATGGAAAAAAACCACATCTGTTAGATTTTACGCATAATTTTGATATTTAGATGTCATTATTTTATCATATTAATTTATATTTTGTTTTTTTAGATAAATTATTTATATTAACTCCTTGAGGATTGCCAAATGCTGAAATTATTTACTTAACAAATAACTAAAATAAACGTTAATAAAAATATTAAAAACAATGTAAATTTATTGAATTATTGTTTTTAAAATATTTATATGAATATATAATTTTAAAAAATATTAGATTTAATAGATACCAATTAAATATTTTTTTTTACTTTATAAATTAAAAGTAGGTAAATAACTTCATAATTAACATTAGCGTCATTTTATAATAAGTGATATTTTATTAAAAGATGCTAAATTTCCTAACAATATTATATTCTAAAAAATGCTTTGGAAATGTTAATAAATATAATATATGGTATATTCGTGGACTAATTGATATTTTTTAATGAACATATTTACCTATAAATGGTAAAAACATTATTAGCATGGTTAGGGTTAAAGCTGTGTTTTTGCATGTTACATTCATTTGTTTAAAAATTAATTTCCAAAACACATTGGGGTTTTCTATCGAGTAGATATAGTATTTATAATTATTTGGTTATATATGTTCATTTAAATATTTTATTAATTTTTTTTAATGGATAAATTACTTATGTTCGAAAACTATAATGCTTAATAAGAACAAAATAATAAAAATAGAGAAGATGAGGAACAAAATAATAAAAAAGAATTATTTTTAAATGGTGGTTATTTGGATCGAACATAATTTCTCTTTAATTCATTATTTTTCAATTTATAATCATGTAATCTAAGGGAGGCCACCCAATAGTGTTTACCTTGTTGGTATTCACAAGAATTCCACCCCTCCACCTCTATAATTAGACATCCACTATTCCCCCTCCTCACACCTCTCAAGACAAATTGTATCATAAAAACCCTTCCCAAATAAGATACATAATTATCTATTTTAATATTTGAGGCCCCAATTTCTTCTTAAATCCATATAAGGAATGCCTTTGGTGAAAATCAAAAGGATTTACCCAAAGAAGTGGTGACATCCTTCACAAATAAATATTGTTCGATTTTGTTTCTCCACAACCTCAATTATTATTATTCAATGATCATATAATTAAATAAATACCTTAAATAAACAAATATATTTTTTATAAGGGTTCTAACTACTCCAACACACATTTCCTTTTACAGGTCAATGAACATTCCATTTGTTTGTATGGAGAACTACAGCTTCACAAAAAGATGTCTTTTATTTTTTTTCCTTTACCTTCTCTCATGGTTGGGAATTGTGGTGGACATAATATTTTTATATGATATATATGATAATTATTATGTATTTAATATTATTATATAATTATATATAACATACCTTCAAAGAAAATAGGATCAATAATAGCAAGCCAAAACATAAACCAAAAACAAAGCGGATAATACCCAATATGTAACATTAAAATCATATTTTTAATAAAAGGGTAATATAACATTATATTATAATCATATATGGTATTTGATATAATAATATGTTTCTATGTCATACTTATAATAAAATTATATTTATTATACATGAGTTTTTAATCTGTATGAATAAATTCAAGTCTTAAGGTAAGGGTTTTCTTGTCTAACTTTTATTTCTGTGAGAAAAATGGTACATTCACCACTTATTATTATTTTGATGTGTATATAAATAATTATACAATTATATATCATGAATTTAATTTATTTAATTACATTATATTGTTTAAATTGATTTCATTATTTTACAGATCTTATGATTTATAATTTATTCAATTTGTAAGGGGACTTATAGTCTCACTTTTATTTCTCCGAGACATATGTCATATTCACCACTTGTATCTTTTGTGAGGTGTATATAATGAACATGAATATTTTATATGATTATTATAAACAAATTTGGGGTTATTTAGATATACATTTTATGATCTATATTTGATAGGGTTTTTTTAAAAGATAACAATTTAGTAAGGTAAAATTTTCATTCTTTGAGACACATTTCATCTTATGAATCTATATTATTTTACAATGTGTGTATACATACCTTTGAAATATTTTATCTTGAATATATTTCTTGTAATAATATTTTATTATCTATTTAATGTTATTATTTCATGGGGATTAGGATTCAATGTTACCATAGGGGGAATTATTTGTTGCAACAATCTAATCATTTATCAAGATTATTTAGGATTGTTTTTCTATTGATGAAATACTATGATCTATATCTAAATAATTCTCATGTAATTTATTATATGTTGGATATTAATGGTATATATATGAAATGGAACCATTTTCCAATCTTTGGTACTTAAGATAATTAATAACATGTTTTTATGAATATTATACATTATTTCTATTTTTGGTCTAAAATCTATGTTATTTCTAAATAATGCTTTCTAAAAGTAAATTACAAAAAAATTTAAGTTCAAAATTTTTTTTCAATGGTTTTAAAATATGTTTTAATAATATTTCAAATATATTTTGAATTAAAAGGTTTTAAAAATTTATTTATCCTTCTTTTATATGTTTTCAAATTTATTTTAAAATAAATGTTTTTCAATATTTGTTAATATTAATTATAATTTTTACATATATTTTCAACTAAAAGGATTAATTTATTTTCAATAATACTTTATATGTATTCATATATATTTTCAATGAAATGTTTTTAGAAATTTTTTCAATATTTTTTTATAAGTTTTTATGGTTATGTTGAATTTTTTTGAAAAATGATTTATATTTAAAAACAAACTAATCAAATATGAAAGGTTATTTTCTTCAGAAAATGTTTTAAATTATTTTTAATTATTAATTCAGAAGGTTTAAAATTGGTTTTAAATGTAAAGAATTTTTAAAATCTTTTATGTGTCAAAAACTAATATTTATAGAATGGTTATTTCTCTTAAGAATTACTTTGAGTGATATTTCAATATCCATATCTATATAAGATGATTTACATTGATGTATTTTTTGATTTATTAGGGATATGATCCATGGTAACTGTTATTATACATTCTTTTAATGGTTTATATTTAATATGATTTTTTTATAAAACCTGTTTATCTTCCATGGGTTATACCATGATAATACTCGTTTGAAAAATGATTCCTTTCATGGGTAATTCAATGATTAAATGATTATAAAATCTATCACTTTTCCATTGGTTATTATATGATAATGTTTTTATGATAAAAATTTAATTTCATGGTTTATGATAAGAAATTTGTGAAACTCATATCTTTTTATGGGTTAGGATACAATGAATGGTTTTTTGTCTTGTGGCACACATATGTATGATTTCATTATATAATGGGTGGGACCAATATCTCCCTCTAATGAATTGGATGAATATTTATATCTAATGAGATATAAATGGATGTAATTGGGAGTTAACTCGGTCCTATATAGGAATTTTTATGTTAATATGGTCTTGGGAATGAAACATGACTACTAATATAGTCTTGTGAGTGATCCTTGACTACTAAGATGGTATTGGGAATAAACCTTGACTAATAAGATGTTTTTGGATGTGAAACTTGAATAATAAGAAGGAATTGGGATTGAACCTTTACTACTAAGATAGTTTGGGGAGTGAACCCATTCTACTACTAGAAAAAGGGAAAAAAAATTGGGATGGTGGTGTATCCCTCATAGTTAGTGTAACCCCCATTAAGTTCCTTGATAGTTTTGGGAAATAATCCTGGATTTAAAGTGAACGATTTCATATGATTACCTGTATGACACAAATTCTTTGTATTATTTCTATGTTATACTATCATGAATTATGCTATTTATTCCCTTGGGATTCATATATTATGTTCTCCCAATCTTTATTACATGACTCATGTATATGATATTTGGTCTGATGGCAAGGATCTTCAAAAATAATGATCATGTTATCATACACTTATGTTAATGTTATACTTACATTTCTCCAATATTTATTCTTATAGAGCATATAACCTCATCATATCTTAGGTTTCTGTTACTCAGGTTATGAATAATTCCTTTAAGTAGAAGTTATAAAGGAGAAGATATTTGTGGGAATCATTTGTGATATTCCACAAAGTTTGAATATTTTGTTCCATGTTTACATAGAAACTAAAATATTATGGTCCCCATGAATGTAATAATGATATGTGATTAATATTCATATAAATTAATGTGATATCCATATATGTTAAGCCTCATTTGTTATATTTTGTACCAATATAGGGTTTTGAACATTTGGAATCTATAATGATAAAAATTTTGGGATATCCCTTGGGATTATTCTAAGGATATGTGTAGTGATGTATATAAGGATAATCCTATAATGTAATTGATTTAAAATATGGTGTCATAATTTTGACATACTATAAGTGATTTCTTATGATTATATGGTTTGGCAAAATGATATGTGATGGTCACATTATTCTTTCTAGTTTTATTCAACGAGGGGAACAAGAAAGAAATGGGAAAATGTTATTTGTGATAGATTTTTCTTATTGAGTAGTCAAATGGGGAGATCAATGGAGTGAGGATTATTGTGATGATGCATAATATGTTTTCAAGGAAAATTATATACAACGTGTATGTTATCCAACTATTAGAACAAAAAAAGAAGATAAAAAAGAAGCTCAATGTGATTTTATGAACTAGAGACTATGGAGAAAAGAAGATTTAGTTTACTTTATGATGAGAATGTGGAAAGAAGCACCCAAGTGAACTGCTTAAAGGAACATGAAGATGTTCTGACTATTGAAATGTGGGACACAAATAAATTAACTAAAAGGGAGAATGAAATTACTGGTTAACATAATGAATGATATTATTGGACTTCCTACAGTATCATCGACGATTGAAATATTTAAATATGGAATGTATGTGAATTATGAAAATCGATGACTTATGTGAAATGGTCTCAATGAGAATCATCGTGGTGGTAAGTGTAAGGGTTATATTGCTACTACTGGTGATATTATTGGTGAAATGTGAATGGAAAGAGTTATTAATTAATTGGAATAGGTATCTAAGTTAATTTCATGATGTTTTGGTAGAATAATCAAGGGTTTTTGTATTTGGATTGTAGAATTGTGATATATGCATTGAGAGATATATAAAGATTTTTAAGTTTATGTTTATCGATAAGGATTTACAAGAATATTTTGAATGGTATCGATGGACTAAAAAAGTGATTTAATTGAAAATTCATATTTTTATTAAGGGAATGTAACCCTTAATGTGTTCCTTATGTTGAAAAAAAATTTCTTAGTTTGGATAAAGAGATTATTACGGATAAATTAAATTGGATAACATTGATTACCAAGTAACTGATTAGGGATTATTTGACAAATTTTTTATGCTATAATGGATGGATCTGAAATCATTTTAAAAATATATCCAATAAACATTTGAAATAAGGAAACATGAATGCTTTCAAATATGATTTAAAGTAATTCAGGTAATTATTTTATTTCAAGAGAATAAATGATGAATATATTCACATGTTTGGTATGTGAAAAATTAGAGCTACTTTGTGATATACATAAGATCAATGATATGATTTTTTTGAGAAATTTAGTGAATTTATTTCTAATATTTTTTACATTCATCTTTCAGAAGTTTCATATGTTTACCCATTTGTGGAATGGTTTATTTTAAACTTCAATTGATGTTTGTGAGTTTAAAGTATTTTCTAACGATATGAGGAATTATGCATATTAAATTAATTATGATAAAATTTTGATGTGGTGCTAACTAAAGATGGATATAATGACTTATCATTGTACATCATGACTGGTTGTTACTTAAGGAGTGAAAATTTCAACTTTATTTTATAGAGAAAGATATTAAGTGGAAATTAGGAAAGGCACAACCAATGGGTGAGATTGTGTATATGAAAATGAGTAAAATAAAGTAAGGATATTTCCATGTGTTCGAAGATAATAAAATAATTCCTCAACTATATGGAAAGGATATTGAAGAATATTTATCATATCACATTTATTTCTATTGAACCAGCGATCCTATAAATCACCATTAATATATGGTTTTGAGGCCCTTAACTTCCCATTTATCATTCCATTTCTGCTGATCAATGATTATTTTTACTCTCTGTAATTATTAATGGTTTTCTTACAGGATTATTCTTTACTCCAAACATAATTTTTCCTAAGTGGAAAATAATTTATATTTTTATTTGTGTAAAAATTATGGTTCCAAGTTTCCCTTTTTAGAGGGAATTTTAGTAATCATTTTTATAATGTGGGTTTCTAAGAAAGGAACTTTTAAGTGTTAAACCTCTGAAAAACCAGTTGAATTTCAACAATGAAATTCATTATACGGGGGTATAATATAACACCCTGATGTTTTTTGAAATATTTATTTTTGAATTAAAATAATATTTTTTGATATATATAATTTTACACAACACCAAATATTGATTTTTTTATGAAACCACCATGTTTGTATTTAAATATATGAAACATCATGTTAAGTTTTAGCTTATTAGAATACTTAGATTAAAATTTTGAAAACATAACACTATGTTTTTCTTGTGTTAAATATAATTCCATGTTCTTTTGATTGCTTTTATTATACTCAAGGACCAATTTTATTGAACAAAAATATACTATTAATATTTTTATTAAAATATGATTATAGTTATTACATAACCATTTGAATGGAAGTTATGAATAATATTAAACAAGTTATAGAAATATTATTTACACGTGTATTTAAAAAGCGACCTTTGGTAAACAGTTGTTATAAATGAACGTAATAACAATTTCAGAATAAAGAAATTCTGTTGTAAGAAAACTATTTCTCTATTTAGAAACACCATTTTATCTTAATTAATTAATCGAAACGTTATAGATATAGTTTATTAATGAAATATATCTATAATAATTTTTTTTGATACTCATCCATTATATTTTATAGTAATATGATAAGAATAAATTCAATTATATGAATAAAATATTGTATTTTTCTAAAAGGTAATTTTACCACCTTTTAATGGTGAACCTTTTTTAAATATAATTTTTGAAACATTGATAATTTTTATTTGAAAAAATAAAATCAGTTTTTAATGAAGAATTTCAAAATTTACTTTGGGGGAATTTTTGGTTTTTTTTTGAGAAGTTTCCTCTTTTGATGAATATTAACAACAATGAATTTTTATTGAAAATTGTATTTTAATCTAAATTATTTATATAGTTAAATTATATTTCTATTTGTTTTTAAAGTGAAATTAGATCAAATGTACATAAATTAGTCCAATTTAGGTCACTGTAACAAATTTTACAATGATATTGGATGTAAAAACATTTAAATTTTTTAATCTTCTTTACTTAAAAAACAAGTTTTCCTGACAATCATGCAAGATTAATTCTGAATTAATTTATGCCATAGATGTGTTTAGAATTTTAAAAAATGTATTCTAGATTTTTAAAAAAAATAAATTATAATTTTTATTTTGGCCTAGTTATTATATTGTCAAAAAATATTAGTGAAATTAGTAAAAATTATTTAGTGAGATTGAGGAAAAAATTAGTATTCATAGTGGTTAACCTTTAATATTAGGGGAAAATGACCTATGTAATTGTATGGAATCCATTTTATGACCTTATTTAGGCCATATAACATATTTTTTTAAGATTTATGAGTTACTAGGGATTTATTCAATGAAAGTAAAATATATTATAAGTTAAGTAATGAAAAAAGACAAAAAATGACCCTTCTGTACCTTTAACAGTTATAAATCCTTAGGACTGGATAAAGAAACTCATATGTTTGGTTGTAAAAATTATTTTTAAATTTAAAAGAGATTTGACATCTTATTATCTTATATTTAAATTTTAGAGGTGAATTATTTAGAATAACTACATATGGATTTAAAAATGTGGTAATTATTTTGTTAACAATTAACAAAAATAAATGATACTAAAAAATGAAAATTAAAGTAAATTGATTGAATTATTATCTTTAATTTTCTATATGAATATTTAATTTTAAAATGCTGTTTTCTTAATATATTCAAATTTCATAATTTTTCTAAAATTATTTAAATTTAAATTAACTAAATAATGTTAAAATTAATATTAATGTTATTTTATAATAAATTGATATTTTATTAAAACATTTTCAATTTACTAAAAAATATATATTATAAAAAAAGATTTTTAAATTTTAATAAATATCAAATATTTTATATTAATGGACTAATTGATCTTTTAAAATTAACATATTGAGCATTAAATAGTAAAAACACTTTCAACATGGACCAGGTTAAAGTAGTGTTTTTGTGCGTTACATTCGCTTATTTGAAAACTAATTTTCAACAAACATGGTTTTTTTTGTATATTAGATATCATATTTATAATAAAATGGGAATATATTCTCTAATAAATAAAAATTCATTTTAGTAATAATTGTTAAATTAAATATGTTTGAAAACTAGTAACCTTAATAAAATCAAAATGATAAATCTGGGGAAACATAGAAGTTAACGAACCAAATTTAAAAAATGAAGTTATTTTTTTATGGTGGTGGTTTATATAAAACATAATTATAATTTAATCTATTATTTTTTAGTTTTTTTTTCACATTATTTAAGGGAGGACACCCAATTAGATTTAATTTTTTGGTATTTACAAGAATACTACATCTCCTCCTCTATAAAAAGATATTCACTAATCAACTTCCTCACATCTCTCAAGACACACCGTACCATCAAAAAAATCCAAATAATCTCCAAAATTATACAAATTCATAATTGTGTCCCAAATATGGGGTGAAATACAACAAAGCAATCCCTTTTTTGCAAATAAAAATGAGTTACCAAAAAAAGAAGTTATATCCTTCAACAAGAACTTTTGTTTGATTATATTTCTCCACTACCTAAATTTTTATTTTTAAATGATTATAAAATAACATAAATATGTTAAATAAATTGATATATTTTTTTCTAATGGTTATAATTACATATATACACACTTCCATAAATTTTTTAAGAAACATACTATTTGCGTATACAGAAGACTACCGCCTCACAAAATGATGTCATTCATTTTTTCCATTACCCCCTCCCATGGTTTGGAATTATGATCTAAATAATGTATTTAAATTATATGTATGATATTTATGATTTATTTTTTATTTTTTAATTATTATATATAACATACATTCATACATTCCATTTTTTTAAATATGATAAACTCGTTTTAGAACTCTTAGACTACCGCCTCCTCAAAATGACGTGATTCATTCACACTTTACATGGAATGTATTAAGTATGTGTTTAATATAATAATATTATATATATGAAATATAAATTATAATATAAAGATAATATATATATATGTGACCTTCACTTTATTTCTTTCAATATGACAGGAAAATAGAAACAATGTTCATTCAAACATTTGGCCTACTGTCCCCATGAACGGTGAATTTGATTTCATATTTCTATATTATATATTTTATTATAAATATTTATATACTATATATATGATATTTACATTATTTTGTTAATATATAATCATTTAAATCATGATCTAAGTAAGGGGATGAAGAATAACAAGCCAGAACATATATGTAAAACGAATCAGATATTACCTGAAATGTAATATTAACAAGGAATTGTTAATAAAAGGGTAATATAAAGTCATAATAAAATTATATATTTTATTATATATAATAATATGATTCTATGGTAGATTATAATAATCTTATATTCATTATACATGAGGTTTAAACATATATGAATAACGTTAATACTTAAGGTAAGGGTCTTCTCATCTCACTTTTATTTCTATGAGATATATGATATATGCACCACTTATTATTTTCATGTTTTTTATATCATTACATATGAAATGTTATATCATGTATTTAATTTAATTAATTATATTTAATGTTTCAATAGATTTTATTCTTTAAGAGATCTCATGATTAAAATGTTACCGAAGTAGTAAAGGGATGTTAAGTCTCACTTTTATTTATGCAAGACATACGACATATTCAAAACTAATTTTTTTTGTGTGGTGCATATAATGAACATTAATATATTCTAGGATTATTATAAATAAATTTAAGGATTTTTAAAATTATATTTTTAGATCTATCATTCATCTGGTTTACTGTTACAGAACTATCAAATTAATAATGTAATTTTTTTTAATTTACCTTCTTTAAGACACATTTTATTTTATGTGCTTATATTCTTATACAAGATATATATAATACCCTTTGAAATGTTTTATTAGGGTGATATTTATTTTAATGTTACTTAATTATTTATTTAATATTATTCATTACTGGGGATTGTGATTCAAAGTTACAATAGAGGATAGAGTTTGTTGCTACAGCCTCATCATTTGTCGAGATTGTTTATAATTTTCCTTGTACTGATATAATATCCTAATCCATCTCTTAATAATTATCATGAAATTTCTTATAATCTGTTTATTCATGTTATATCCAGGAAAGGGAACCAATTTTTCCCACTTTGGTACTTAATATAATTAATAAAATGTTTTTATAATTATTAAAATTTATTTCTCTTTTCAGTTGAAAATATCTATTCTTTCTGATATGTGTTATAAAAATAATTTTTAATTATTTATGTATCTATTATGTTTTAAATGATTTTAAAATCATCTTTATATGTTTTCATATTTATTTTCAATGAAAATCCTTTGAATTTTTTTCAAGATACCTTTATATGTTTTAAAATATACTTCCAAAGAAAATGTTTCCAAAATTTTTTAAAGCTTCATTTATATTTTTTCAAATATATTTTCCTATAAAAGGGTTTAAAAATGTTTTCAATAAACAGTTATATGTTTTTATAGGGATTTTAAAGGAAATTTTTTTCAAATTTTTTTCAATTTTCCTCTATAATTTCTCATGTTTATTTTCAAAGAAAACGTTTTTCAAAACGATTTATGTTTTAGAATGTTTTTTCTAATAGGAAATGAAATTTTCCTTAAGAAATGTTTAAAATTATTTTTAGAGATTAATTCATCAGTTTTAAGAATTATTTTTATTGAATAGGGTTTTAAAAATCATTTATGTCTTAACAATTTCTTTTCATAGAAATGCTACATCCCTTAAAAAATTATCTAAGAGAACTTTAAAATTAGTCCTCCATATAAGCATACATCATTTGAGTTTTTTTTAATTTTTAAGGGATATGATCCATGATCACCATTACGACTCTTTATTTGAATGGTTTATATTTATGATTAATTTTTTTTACAAAATAAATTTCTCTTTCATGGGTTATATGATGATAAAACACTTATGAAACCTATTTCATTTAATGTGTTATTCTTGGATGAAATGATTTTGTATCCTCTCTCTATTCCACATGTTATGATATGATAAAATTATTTTGATTCCAATTTCATTTCCTCAGTTAGGATATGATGTTTTTGAAACCCCTATATTGGTATGGGTCATGATATGATGAACGTTTTATTAAAGTATAGAACACCTATATATGATTTCTTTATGTCACAGGTGGGACCTATATCTTCTTCCAATGCATTGGGTAAATATTTATATATCCTGAAATATACATGGATATAATAAGGAATGAACTCAGTTCAATAAAGGACTTTTTCCGCAAACTTGGCCTTTAGAATGAACCTTTACTACTAAGATCATCTTAAGAGTGAAACATGTTGACTAATATGGTTTTGCAAGTGATCCTTGACTAGTAAGATAATATTGGGAGTGATCCTTGAATACAAATATGGTTTTGAATGTGAACCCATTCCACAACATAGAAAATGGATTTGACCAGGGATGGTGGTGTGTCTTTCCTAGTAGGTGTAGCCACTATGAAATAACCTTATAGGTTTTAGAAATAATCCATGTTTAATGGGGAATGATTTTATATGATTATGGTCATGCCAAAAATTCTATATCTTATTCATTTTCTATGATCATATAGATCATTTTTTTATTCACTTATCGTTCTTGTCTTATGTTATCCCAATATCTCTGAAATGAATCATGTATGTGATCTTTGTATGCAGGTAATGATCTTCAAATGTTATTATCATGTTCTCATTCCCTTACGTTGATGTTATGATTACATATCTCTTTTATTTACCCATATTGTCCATCTTCACTCACCCTTTATTCAATTTTCTTTCCCTAGGTTATGGAGAAAGGTTTTATGTATAATTACCAAAGGGAAAGATCATTGTGGTAATCAATGAAGATCAGTCACCAAGTTAGATGATGTTTTATCATGTTTCTCATGAAACTAATCTATTATTTTACTTGGACATGTACTTTAGTAATGTGATGTATATTTATATATGTTGATGTAATAACCATGTGTGTTATGTCTCGGTTGTTATAGTTGATTCCAAAGGAAAGGTTTAGTGAACCTTTGGAATCTAGGATGAGAAAACATTAATTGTATCCCTATGGATATTTATAATGATATGTGTAGGGGTGTATCTATGTATAATACTAAGAAGAAACTGATTTAGAATAAGGTATCATAATATTGACATCATATATGTGTTTTTTCATGATTATGTGGTTTTCCTCTACAATAGGTTCTACTCAAACTATGATTTTTTATTTTTGTCAATGAAAGGAACCATAAATAATTGGGTTAACATTTAATGTGATAGAAACAATTTAGCTGAGTAGTTAAATGGGAAGATCATTAGAGTAAATGATGTTGTGATCATTCTTAATAATTTTTCATATACCATTATTAAAAACGTGTACCTTAACCAACTATTAGAATCACTAATAAGTTAAAGGAGTGGTATAAGAGTTTAGGAAATATAGGCCATTGAGGAAACAAGATTCAGTTTCCTTTGTGTATAGAATGTAGAAATAATCACCCAAGTGAAAATCTAAGAGGAACATAAATATATTTAGACATTGGAAAAGAAGGATACAATTAATGTAAATACAAAGGGAAAATGAAAATATTGGCTAACATAATGAATTAGAATATTGGAATCCCTATGATATTCTTAACTATTTCATGATTTATATATAGAATGTATTGGCCTTATGAAAATTGATTTCCTAAGTGGAAATATCCCATTGATAATTAGAGAGGTTTTTTGGTTATTGGTTATATTTCTGATGATGATTAGACTACCATTGAAATGTAAAAGGAAATATTTATTAGGTAATAGGATGAGTTATTCTAGTTAATGTCATAAATATGTGGTGGAATGATAATGTGTTTATTTATTTTGATTTAAAAATAATGATATATGAATTATGAGATATATAATTATTTTTTAGTTTATGTTTTTTTCTAAGGATTTTCCCTAATATTTTCAATGGTTATGATGGAATTGAAACGTGTTTTAATAGAAAAGTGATATTTATATTAAGGGAAGGTAACCATTAATGTGTTATAGATGTGAAGAAAATTTTGTTCAGTTTGGATAAAAAGATGATTATGTATAAAGTAAATTGGATAGTAATGATTACTATGGAACTCATTATATATATGTTGACCAAATGGTTTATGCTATCATGGAATTTTTTTACATAATATTTTAAGGAATACATCAAATAAAATTTGGAATATGGAGAATCACATGTTTTTGATAAGTATATATGATAATTTAGGTTATTACCATGTTTCAAGAGAAAACATGATGACAGTATTCCCAAGTTTCATATGTAGATAATAAGAGACACTTAATGACAAATTATTGACCAGATGTATCACATTTTTTATAAATTTAGTAACATTATTTCTAATATTTTGTAGTTTTTTAAAGACCTGGAAATTTCAAGGAAATTTTTTTCTTAATTTTATTTGGAATTTTACAAGAACACAGTTTCTGACGGCGCCTAATTCTGAGGCCCGGTGTGCCCGGAATTAATTTCCGAGGTTTAGCTCGGGTACGTTCAGTGAACGAACGAGCGGGTTTTTTTAACTTTTGAACCGGTGCCCGGAATCGAATTCTGAGGGCACCGATGGAATCGTAGTGCCGGTATTTGCTTAGAAACGCCTTTTCCGGAGTTGCGTTTTCACGGAGTGGTTTTTAATTTTTGGGGTTAAGTTAAGAAATAAAATAAAGTGGTGCAACAACTTTATTTTATTTCACTTAAATCCACTTAAAATCCACTTAATCTAAGTTAAGCGGATAGGGTAGAACCCAAAATATCCTACCCACTTGGAAGGATATTTGTGAGTTGGGGCCCACACGAGCCCCACCGTTTCTTTCCTTCTAAGTAATGCACCCGCGAAAACCCCTCTTTAATGAAAGTCAACCGTGCGTTTTTCTGGATAAGAAACGCCTCATTAATTGGGCAGTTAAATCATTACAATTAATTCATTGAATTAATTGTTTGTTTCTTTTCTTTGAAATTCAAACGTGTCATGTTCGTTAATAAAATAAGATATCTCTTATTTTATTTCTGTTGGAACTTGTGGCGTGGAGAGGATTTGGAGGAAAGCGTTCGTCTTCGACGAAGAACGCGAAGAACGTGAAGAATGCGAAGAATGCTCCGACCTCTGTCAAAGAACGCCAAACCCTCGGAGTTCGACGACGCGATGCCGTATACCGCGACATCAATGATGCTTCTTCCACTATGAACTAGAGTTCGACGACAATCCTTGAGGTAGGGATTTATGTTTTAAGAATGATTTTATTCCCTTGATTTTCTTTCTTCCTAAAGAAAACAAAGAACATGGATCAACTTATTACCTAGTTGATCCGCGAATGTTTTCCTTGCGGGTTGGGAATAGTCTGTTGCGGGGAAAAACTGTTTGGGTTGTTTCACTTTTGTTCGTGAAATTTCCTTGTTGGTCTTCGTCTTTTGGGCCGCTTGATACCAACTTAACGGGAGGAGGTCGGACCGCACGAACACGGCCGACTCTCCTCCCTCTTTGTTGTTTGATTCATTGCGGCACGAACAAAGGCAGCACAGTGCAAAGGCACCGTGCAAACACGAGAAAGAACGTGATGAAGAATCGCGGCGCCGTCGCACCGCGCCGTTGAGGCCGAACGAAACCGCGGGCGGAGTCGGGGCCGCGGAGGTGATTTGAAGACCCCGCGGTTTGCTGTCGAAGTGCGGATCGACGATCGATGGTAAGGCGGGCCGCGAAGGCATTTTGAAGGCTTTGTCGTGATGTTCGGGTCCCGAGATGATCTCTGGCGAAGACCGCAGGTGAATCGGACCACCGGACCGCGTCCGGTGATCCGCGGAAGCCCCCGCCTGCGCGCCCCGCCGGTGTGGCGGCACCGGCGATCGGAGGCGGCGGCGCCTAGAGTGCCGCCGGAAGAATCTGTCGCGGCTGAAGCCGCGATGGCAAGCAGGGTTCTGCGGCCGCACGGAACTGGGGAACGATGGACGCGGCCTTGCGCCGCGTCCGGTGACACGGAGCGGCCCCCGCGCGGGGAGGCCGTGGCTCCTTTGGTGCGGCCTCTCGGCCAGCGTCAAGCCACCCAGCCGGACCGCCAGGTCGGGTCACGCCCGGACCGGGCTGGACCGCGCCGGCCGGGCCGGGTCGTGCCCATCCGGGTCGGGCCCGGACCCGGGTCTGGTCGACCCGGTTTGGGCCGACACAGGGGGGTTGGGTCGGGTCGGTCCAGGCCCAGCCCCCCCCCCCCCCCCCGTTTTCTGACCCCTCATGGTTTTTCACTCATATCATGAACTGTAGACCTCCGATTGACGCACCGTTAGCGGCGATGCGACCCTTGGATCGAGACGGTCGTTTCAGTATATTATACTCAAGGTTTCAGAGAAATTTGGGTTCGGCCGGGTTGGTTCGGACACGAAAACAACAGGGCCCTCGGAGCAGAAACGCTCGTAACTTGGGCTCTGGACGTTCGATTGACGTGCCGTCAACTTTGTTGGATTCCTCTTGATGAGACGGAACTTTTGGATTACTCTACTCGAGGTTTGGATGTCGTCAGAGTGCGGTCGGGTTGGTTCGCTCACGAAACTAACCGGGCCCCTGGAACGAAAAAGCCAATAACTCACAGACCGGGCGTCCGATTGACACGCCGTCTGTCTCGTTGAATTCCTCTTGATGAGACCGAATTTTTGGCATAATTCTCCTGAGTTTTGGATGTAGTTGGATAGTGGTCGGGTTGGATTGTACCTGAAATCCAACCAGGCCCCTGGAACGGAAAAGCTGATATCTTTCAGACCGAACGTCCTTTTGACGAACCGTCAGCGGTGTTGGTGATCTCGTTGAGAAAAGGTCCTTATGAGTATACCCTATGAGAGTTAGGGGTATAGTTGAGATACGGCTGGGTTGGTTCGCTCATGAAACCAACTGGGGCCCTGGGATGAAAAGGCTAATAACTCACAGACCGGGCGTCCGATTGACGCGTTGTCTGTTGTGTTGAGACCCCTATGACGAGGCGGTCCTTTGAGATACATCTTCGTGGCACTTTGTGATACTTGGAGTATTTACCAGTAGCTCGTGGAGTGGTCCCTCTCGAAGACAAGCATACGGAGTACAGAGACCGTGTAGATGACTGAGACCTGACGACTGCTTGACCGACTCGACTTGGAGTCAGTCGACTAGCCCAGTGGACAGAGCGCCCGGTATTTGGCGGCAAACCCACGGAGGAAGGAGTGCCTGGTAGTCGGCAGCAGACCCGCAATACTCGACCGGAGGAGTACCTCTGTAGGCTATTAGGGGGAGCGCCCGGTATTTTGCGGCAGACCCACAGCGGACGGAGCGCCCAGTATTTGGCAGCAGACCCGTGGTACTCCACAGGAGGAGTACCTCAGAGACTTGGATTAGTGAGCAGTACCTCGGAGTTGTGACAGGACCATTGTACACTCCAGAGACGGGGCTTTTTAGCAGTTATGGTTTCGATAATGAAAATCCTGGTTTGAGCTGAGTCTTTGACCTTTGTGTTTACCTCTTGATTGAGATGGGTTACTTGATAACTTAGGTATATATATGGGCATATAACTAAGTAGAGGTTATCTTTTGAGATCTTCTTTGTGGTTATCCTTTTTGGTTTTAGTGAGACCTTGAGGGTCTCGGGGTCCCTACTGAGTATTGTTATACTCACCCCTGCACGGGCTGTGCCCGCACCTCGTTTTGTTGGTTGCAGACAACGGACAATGCTGACGGAGGCCGAGTGTCTGAGGACTAGACGGTACTCGGAGGTGGACCACACGACGACTCAGTATCCGAAGGTGGACTTCACGGTGAGACGACACTCATAGGAGGTTGACGGGCGAGAGCATTGTGGAGGCTATCTATACCTACCCTTCAGGTAGGATCTGTGGTGGACGATCCAGGAGATGCGCCATCTGTACCTACCCTTCATATAGGATCCGAGGAGGACGTCCCAGTAGTCGCTTCAGTTCTTCCAGCTGTTGTCTTTTTTTTCTATTGTACTTTGTTCAGTTGTATCTGTACTTCAGTTGGGTTTGTATTCTGGCCCATTTACTTTTTAGCACTTCTTTTTTTTGTAATTAGTGTTTTACTTCCACTTGTGCTATGTGGTGTTTGTTTGCTTTTATAAAGGCAATTCCTTCCCAGTTATCGGGATTTACACCTTTGGTGCTAGTCGCCAGCCCCTGACCTATGGAAGGCAGGCTTGGGGTAGTCACGGCACGGGCCCCGAGGTCGGGTCATGACAAATTGGTATCAGAGGAGTCAGTTCTACCGTAGAACTTATAAATCTGATATTTTCTTTCTGTGAAGCAATAGTGTTAAGAGTACAGAGTTTGGTTTTCAGTTAAGTGAGTCTAGTGTTGGTGCGGGCGGCTGACGTATCCATACACCAGGACCCTGACAACTAATTTCGGACTTTGTGCACAAAAACACTGACTGTGTGTGTGTTTTCAATGGTTTTCCCTTAAAACATCTCAAACCAGGTCAGCTCAACAGGTATAATTATTTGACTGTGTCATGATGTTTCTTTCAGGATGCCTTTTCACAGACGACCAGCTAGAGCCCATAGGGATGTGTGTACTGACAGCCTGCTGAGTGACGAGGCTTCGGTACAGGGCCCTCTTGCAGTTGAGGCACCAGCGGAGGCACCAGCAGTACTACCATACGTTGGGCCACCGATGCCACTAGCCCCAGCAGTAGGCGATGCACGCCACTTGAGTGCGCTGCACGAGTTCCAGCACCAGAGGCCACCCAGGTTCTGGGGAGGGACGGACCCACAGGTGGCTGAGGATTGGCTGGAGGATATGGTGAGAGTCTTCAGGCAAGTGGGGATGCCAGCAGACTTCATGGTGATCTTTACTGCCAGCCTTCTTCAGGAAGCAGCAGGCAGGTGGTGGAGCCACTTGTTCCAGTTTTGCGACGGGATGACCTTTACATGGGAAGACTTCGAGACCTTCTTCAGGGTGGAGTTTATGCCAGTAGCTCTACACCCCGAGTGTGTTCAGGAGCTGCTGCCTTTGCCGCGTGTTTTCCGATCAGTAGTCGAGTCATCTGTGGGCAGTAGATAGATGATGCAGAGGTCCAAGAGGACTAGAGCCAGTCGTACGAGGAGTAGGAAGTGTTATGAATGCGGCAGGAAGGTTCACCTGGCACGTGACTGTCCGACCCCCCGCACAATCGATCCGCAGGATTTAGAGGAGCCATCGAGGCGGAAGCAGCGGCAGGTGCTTGAGAAACAGCTGAGTAGTGGACAAGTAAGTAGAGCTCTGGGAGCAGGTGGACAGGAGAGGAACTAGTGTAAACGTCCCTTGTACTTCTAGTTCCATGTTGTTGTTGTATTCGTGTCTTTGTACTATGAGCTGCAATAATAAAAAGACACTTATCTTTGTGATGTTTGCTTTCCTGTCCTTTTGTTTGGTTGATACTTAGTGGTCCCGATTAAAACTGTTGACTTGACCCTCACTTTCGAGATTTCTACTAGAGGAGACCCAGTGACCTCACACTGATGCTGACAGTCTGAATTGACCCTTGGAGGCGAGAGTGACAGTTGGATCTCTTAGTAGTTACGTCGAGGCCTTACGACGTCATCCATGGCATGAATGCGTCATTCATGTCAGGATTGACTGTATTAGGCAATGGGCGTGGTTCATCCAGGGGATGAGACCAAGTTTCTCTTTTTGGAAAAGGAGAAATTTTAGCAGCTCTTTCAGATCGTAGGCAAGGAAGATGCAGATCATCCAGGAGCGGATGAAGACTACACAGTGCAGTAAGAAACAGGAAACTGGCACCAGTCTTAGAGACTCGGGCATGTTAAATGTTTCCATAAGAGGAAGCTTAAAGGAGAAATGAGTCTACGAAGCAGCAGACGTGGAGGCAGATCTAGGAGAGCAGCATGAGGCGGTGTACATCTTAACATGCTACAACCACCCGCCTTAGTTATCCCTGCTAGGCTCAGGGAGCTGGAGGGTGGAGAAAGAGAGTAGCTGCATGTGGTCATGGAGAGTGACCCAATGGCTCTAAAAATGATGGACAGTCTGTGTCCACTACTAGATGCTATAGTAACAGATGTAAATATGAATCATTCCTTGCTTTCACAAATATTGTCCCAGACCTAGAATTTCCGGTAAGCCGTGGACTTGACCCTCACGTCTGGAGATACCTTGGGAGGAGACTCGATAATCACACTTATGACGATAGTGTGTTCAGACCCTCAAGGTGAGTGTTTTGGTTGGAATCTCTTGGTGGCAGCATCGAGGCCTTACGACGTTGGTTTGAGTATGGGTTGGGCAATCACAGTTCATACACAGAATGACGGTATTAGGCAAAAAGGTTGTGGTTTAACTACAATGTCGGGATGGGTTTTCCTTGGTCGGTGAAAAGGAAACCCCAGGCAACACAAGATGAACTCTTGCACAGGAGGGTGCGACCGATCACTCTTGAGTGGGTCAACCTTACCCTCGTGGCAGCAGTCGTTTGAGTTCTAGTTCTAACAGGAATTAGAGACCTCTGGAGTTCGAGGATGACGATCACGTCCTTATACAGGTCTCACCTCGATGAGGTTTACGGAGATGTGGCCAAGGCGCCATGTTATATCCGAGGTTCAACGGACCTTTCTAGGTCCTCAGCTGGGTAGGCGAGGTGGTTTACCGCTTGACCCATCCACCTCAGTTTCACCAGGTGCACGAAGACTTCCACGTATCTCAACTGAGGAGATACGTGCTCTACCCTTCACATATCATCGACCATGAGGAGCTAGATGATGGCGATGGGGTGACTTTCACGGAGGTTCCAATGGGAATCAAGGATCGACAGGAGAGGATCCTTTGAGGATGGTCGATTCCTCGGGTGCACTTTCACTGGCAGTACGGGAGTCTCTAGGTAAGCACATGGGAGTGGAAGGCTCAGATGCGTGCTCAATACCACTTTTGTGACCCTAGTTTGTGTTGAAGCTTTACGGGGACGTAAATCTCTGAGGTGGGAGTAATGTAAAGACCCAGAAATTTCAAGGAAATTTTTTTCTTAATTTTCTTTGGAATTTTACAAGAACACAGTTTCTGACGGCGCCTGATTCCGAGGCCCGGTGTGCCCAGAATTAATTTCCGAAGTTTAGCTTGTGTACGTTCAGTGAACGAACGAGCGGGTTTTTCTAACTTTTGAACCGGTGCTCGGAATCGAATTTCTAGGGCACTGATGGAATCGCAGTGCCGGTATTTGCTTAGAAACGCCTTTTTTGGAGTTGCGTTTGCTCGGTGTGGTTTTTAATTTTTGGGGTTAAGTTAAGAAATAAAATAAAGTGGTGAGACAACTTTATTTTATTTCACTTAAAGCCACTTAAAAGCCACTTAAGCTAAGTTAAGCGGATAGGGTGGACCCAAAATATCCTACCCACTTGTTAGGATATTTGTGAGGTGGGGCCCACACGAGCCCCACCATTTCTTTCCTTCTAAGTAAAGAACCCGCGAAAACCCCTCTTTAATGAAAGTCAACCGTGCGTTTTTCTGGATAAGAAACGCCTCATTAATTGGGTAGTTAAATAGTTACAATTAATTCATTGAATTAATTGTTCGTTTCTTTTCTTTAAAATTCAATCATGTCAGGTGCTTTAATAAAATAAGATAAATCTTATTTTATTTCTGTTGGAACTTGTGGAGTGGAGAGGATATGGAGGAAAGCATTCTTCTTCGACGAAGAACGCGAAGAGCGCAAAGAACGCTCTAACCTCTGACGAAGAACGCCAAACCCTTGGAGTACGACGACGCAACGCCGTATACCGTAACGTCAACGATGCTTCTTCCGCGACGAACTCGCGTTCGATGACAATGCTTGAGGTAGGGATTTATGTTTTAAGAATGATTTTATTCCCTTGATTTTCTTTCTTCCTAAAGAAAACAAATAACACTGATCAACTTATTACCTAGTTGATCCGCAAATGTTTTCCTTGCGGGTTGGGAATAGTCTGTTGCGGGGAAAAACTGTTTGGGTTGTTTCTCTTTTGTTCGTGAAATTTCCTTGTTGTTCTTCATCTTTTGGGCCGCTTGTTACCAACTTAACGGGAGGAGGTCGGACCGCACGAACACGGCCGACTCTCCTCCCTCTTTGTTGTTTGATTCGTTTCGGCACGAAAAAAGGGGGCACAGTGCAATGGCACCGTGCGGACACGAGAAAGAACGCGGTGAAGAAGCGCGGCACCGTCGCGCCGCACCGTTGAGGCCGAACAAAACCGCGGGCGGATTCGGGGCCGTGGAGGCGATTTGAAGACCCTGCGGATTGCTGTCGAAGTTCATATCGACGATCGATGGTAAGGCGGGCCGCGAAGGCGTTTTGAAGCCTTTGCAGCGAAGTTCGGGTCCCGGGATGATCTCTGGCGAAGACCACAGGCGAATCGGACCACCAGAGCGCGTCCGGTGGTCCGCGGAAGCCCCCGCCGGCGCGGCAGCACCGGCGGTCGGGGGCGGAGGCGCCTGGATCACCACCGAAAGAATCCGTTGCGGCTGAAGCCGCAGCGGCGAGCAGGTTTCCGCGGCCACACGGAATCGGGGAACGAGGGACGCGGCCTTGCGCCGCGTCCGGTGACACGGAGCGGCCCCCGCGCGGGGGGTGGGGGGGGGGGGGGCTGCGACTCCTTCGGCGCGGCCGCTCGGCCACCGTCGAGCCACCCAGCTGGACCGCTAGGCCGGGTCATGCCTAGATAGGACCGAACCGCGCCGGCTGGGCCGGGTCATGCCCAGCCGGGTCGGACCCAGACCCCCTGTTTTCGGACCCCTCACGGTTTTTCGCTCATATCTTGAGTTGTAGACCTCCGATCGACGCACCATAAGAGGCGATGCGACCCTTGGATCGAGGTGGTCATTTTGGTATATTATACTCAAGGTTTCAGAGAACTTTGGGTTCGGCCGGGTTGGTTCGGACACGAAACCAACCGGGCCCTCGGAACAGAAACGCTCGTAACTTGAGCTCTGGACGTCCGATTGACGTGTCGTCGACTTTGTTGGATTCCTCTTGATGAGACAGAACTTTTGGCTTACTCCTCTCAAGGTTTGGATGTCGTCGGAGTGCTGTTGGGTTGGTTCGCTCAAGAAACCAACTGGGCCCCTGGAACGAAAAAGCCAATAACTCACAGATTGGGCGTCCGATTGATGCGTCGTCTGTCTTGTTGAATTCCTATTGATGAGACGGAACTTTTGGCATACTTCTCCTGAGTTTTGGATGCAGTTGGATAGTGGCTGGGTTGGATTGTACCTGAAATCCAACCGGGCCCCTGGAACAGAAAAGCTGATATCTTTCAGACCGGACGTCCGTTTGATGAACCTTCAGCGTCGTTGGTGATCTCGTTGAGAAACGGTCCCTATGAGTATACCCTATGAGAGTTCGGGGTAGAGTTGAGATACGACCGGGTTGGTTCGCTCATGAATCCAATCGGACCCCTTGGACGAAAATGCTAATAACTCACAGACCAGGCGTCCGATTGACGCGTCGTATGTTGCGTTGAGACCCCTATGACGAGGCGGTCCTTTGAGATACATCTTCGTGGGACTTTTTGATACTTGGAGTATTGACCAGTAGCTCATGGAGCGGTCCCTCCCAGAGACGAGCATACGGAGTACGGAGACCGTGTAGACGACTGAGACCTGACGACTTCTTGACCGACTCGACTTGGAGTGAGTCGACTAGCCCAGTGGACGAAGCGCATGATATTTGGCGGTAGACCCACGGCGAACGGAGTGCCTGGTAGTTGGAAGCAGACCTGCGGTACTCGACCGGAGGAGTACCTCTGTAGGCTATTAGGGGGAGTTCCCGGTATTCGGTGACAGACCCACAGCAGACGGAGCGCCCAGTATTTGGCAGCAGACCCGCGGTACTTGATAGGAGGAGTACCTCAGAGACTTGGATTAGTGATCAGTACCTCGGAGTTGTGACAGGACCACTGTACACTCCAGAAATGGGGCTCTTCAGCAGTTACGGTTTCGATAATAAAAATCCTGGTTTAAGCTGAGTCTTTGACCTTTGTGTTTACCTCTTGATTGAGATGGGTTACTTGATAACTTAGGTATATGTATGGGAATATACCTAAGTAGATGTTATCTGTTGAGATCTTCTTTGTGGTTATACTTGTTGGTTTTAGTGATACCTTGAGGGTCTCGGGGTCCCTACTGAGTATCGTTATACTCACCCCTGCACGGTTTATGCTTGCACCTCGTTGTGTTGGTTGCAGACGACGGACAGTGCTGACGGAGGTCGAGTGTCCGAGGACTGGATGGTACCCGAAGGTGGACCGCACGATGAGTCAGTATCCGTAGGTGGAATTCACGGTGAGACGACACTCGGAGGATGTTGATGGGGGAGACCATTGTGGAGGCTATATGTACCTACCCTTTAGGTAGGATCTGTGGTGGATGATCCAGGAGCTACGCCATCTGTACCTACCCTTCAGGTAAGATCTGAGGAGGACGTCCCAGGATCCACTTTCGTTCTTCCAGCTGTTGTCTTTTTTTTCTTTTGTACTTTGTTCAGTTGTAGCTGTACTTCAGTTGGGTTTGTATTCTGGCCCATTTACTTTTCAGCACTTCTTTTTTTGTACTTAGTGTTTTACTTCCACTTGTGCTATGTGGTGTTTGTTTGATTTTATAAAGGCAATGCCTTCCCAATTATCGGGATTTATGCCTTTGGTTCTAGTCGCCAGCCCCTGGCCTATGGAAGGCGGGCTTGGGGTAGTCACGGAAAGGGCCCCGAGGTCGGGTCGTGATAAGTTTAATACTTCATAATGGTTTTAAGGGTAAATATTTATATAACGGTTTATGTTAAACCTTAGATGTAGTTTGTGAATTTAATTAATTATCTCACCATGTGAGGATTTATTTATGTTGAATAATCTCTAGTAACCATTTTTATGTGATGCTTACTAAAAATAGATAGAATGACTAATAATTCTACCTCATGACCTATATTACTTCTAGAATAAAAAATTCACCTTAATTTATTAATATAATATATGAAGTTTCAATTTGACATGGTTCAATAAAAGGGTGATATTGTGCATATAAAAATGAATAAAATAAAGTAATTTTATCTCATTATGTTCATATACAATAAAAAAATTCCTCAACTCTTGGAATATAATAATGAAAAATATTTATCATAATACATTCTTTTATACCAAAATTATGGTTCTATAAATCATCATTGATTTATGATTTTGAGGCCCTTACCTTTCTATTGATCATTCACCTGTTGTTGGTAAATTATCTTTTTCACTCTCTATAATTATTTATGGTTTTCTTCCCTGACTAATATTCAATCCCAATTTATTTTTATCTTTTGTCGAATACATGCTATGAGATACTTTGGGTAACTATTATGGTTTAAACATTCCATCTTTATAGGAATTATTAGTAATCATTTTTTCAATCTGCGTTTCAATGAAAGTAACATTCAAGTATTAAACATTTAATAACCCATAAAAATTTAGTGGGGGAAATAAATTTTAATAGTATATAATGGAATATCTCGATATTTTTTGTAATATATATTTTTTGAATTAATTTAGTCTTTTGGATATTTTTAATTTCACATAACACTCAATACAAACTTTTTTAAATATAAGCACTAATTCTGGCTTGAATTATTTTGAAAAACCGATTTAAGCTTGAGCTGAATGGAATAATTAGAGTAACATTTAGTGAATGTAACAATATGTTTGGCTTGTCTTATACCCAATGTCGGGTTCCTTTAATAGCATTCATTACACACAAGGATGAGTTTTACCAAATGAGAATGTACGATTAATATTGCTATTAATATATTATTATAGTTACCACCTAGCCACTGGAATATAAGTAACATATATGAATAAATAATGTGCGAAACTGTTATTTACATAATTATATAAAATAATCCTATTGGTTTTAAATTTGTTTTAAATGAAACTAATAACAATTTTTGAATAAATAAATTCATTTTAAAAAAAAGTATTTCCTTATGTACAGACACTATTCGAAATTAATAAATTAAAAACCCACTTTTAATGAAGATTTTTAACAATATTTTTATATTATATTTTTTTTCACACTCACCATATAGTTACTATAGGCATAAAATAATAATAAATAAAATTATATGAATAAAAAATGTATTTTCAAAAATGTTATTTTACCGACTTTTAATGGTGAACCTATTTTTATTTTAATTTTTGAAACTTTTATAATTTTTATTTGATAAAATAAAAACCATTTGTTAATCTGGATTATATAAATTTACATTGGTATTATTTTGATATTTTTTTTTTGAGAAGTTTCATTCTTTGAAAAATAATAAAAACACATAATTTTAGTTGAAAATTTTCTTTTAATCCAGTTCATTTATATAGTTATATTATAACTAAATTTGGTTTTAAATTGAAATTAGATGATTTAGAAATAAATAAATACAATTTAAGTAATTCGAACTTTTTTAACATTGAAATTGTATATAAAAATACTTCAATCATTTGAAAATTTTCAATTTAAAAACCCTCTTTATCTATGCCCTTATAAGATTAATTTTAAATTAAATTTTGACACTTAAATTTTTATAAATTTGAAATACTGATTCAAAATTTTGGATAATAATAATTTATAATTTATAATATGGTAAACTTAGTTTTTGGCCAATAATATTAGGGAAATTAATTAAAATTAATTATAGAAATAGAGGAAAAAATTAGTCTACCTAGTTGTTAAGCTTTAATCTTAATGGAAAACTGACCAATAAACTTGTCCAAAAAACATTCACTTCCATTATTTCAACTAAATAGCCTATATATTCAAATTTAATGAGTTATTTTAATGCTAGTTCATGAATTTAACCTATATAATATGTTATGTAAGTAAAAGAAAAAAAATGAAACCTTCCTTACCTTTAACATTTATAAAGCCTTCACACATTGAAAAAAAATACATTAGTTTGGTTGTACTCATAATGTTGAAAGGTAAATGATTTTTTTCAATAATATAAATTTAAATTTAATTTTCATGGTTGAATTATTTATATTAAATTTTTTAGGAAATCCAATTGAGGTATATTTTTATTTAATAATTAACAAAAAATAATTGATACTGAAAATATCAAAATTAATGTAATTTTTATTAATTATTGAATTCTAAGTTTATATAAATATAAAATGTTTCAAAGTTTTAAAATTATAATATTAAAATTATATATTTTTCATGATATATTATAAATTTAACTTAACTAAATAATATCAAAATTGGAATTAATGTTTTTTATAATAAATGATATTTCATTAAATGATTTTAAATTTTATAAAAATCCAATAATATGTAAAACGATTTTAAAATATCAATATATATAAAATATTTTCTATTAATGTACCAATTTAACTTTTATTATGATCATAATAACCTTCAAATAGTAAAACAATTGTTAGCCTGGTTTAGTTTAATGGTGTGTTTTTGTGCGTTACTTGCGCTTATTTTAAATTTAATTTACAACACCAAAGTGATTTTTTTAAAATTATAAAGAATATTTATAAATGAGTTTTTCAATATACCAAAATAAATCGATCTTTAATTTAGTCTCAATTCATAAATTACATTGCTTTGGAATCTAGTTATTTTAATAAAAACCAAACTGATAAAATTTGGGGAAGTTGGAAGTTAAGAGAAAAAATTATTAAAATGCCTTACTTTTTGGGTGGTGGAGGTTTGGCTCGACCATAATTCAATTTTTCACCATTATTTTTTATTTTTATAATAATATTAGGTAAATAATACCTCCAAATATTGTTTACTTGTTTGGTATTCGTAAGAATTCCATGCCTCCTCCTCTATAAAAAGGCATTCACACTTCCCCATCCTCAAACCTCTCGAGACACATTGGATTATCCAAACCCTTACCATATAGCTCCAAAATTGTATCCCTTAATATTATAGGTCTATATGTGTCCATAAATATAACCATGTAATCCCCATTTTCAATCCTAAAGGTGTTACCCAAAGAAGAGGTAACATCCTTCCAAAAGCACTTTGGTTTGATTTACTTTCTCCACCACCACAATAATTCTTATTCCTTTATTATATAATAGTATATGTATCATAAATATACTTATATATTGTTACTATTATGTTTATACCTACACCTACACAAACTTCCATCAAATGGTTAAAGAACTCGCCTTTCGTGTGTATGGCGGACTGCCGCCTCGCAAAACAATGACATCCATTTTTCATATTCGACCTATCATAGTTGCGAATTATAATGTTCAGACTATTTTTATATGATATATAATATATACATGATATTTATTATTTATTTATTATTATTTAATTTTTATATAATTCATGACTTTATTATTTCCATTTTGTGTAAATACAACAACGTCATTAGTGGATGTGTGGACTACCGCCTCCACAAAGCAATGCTATATTATTACACTTTACATGGAATGTATTACGGATGGATTTAATAAAACAATGTGATATATATGAAATAATAATTAAAATTGAATGATAATATATATATATATATATATATATTTATATATACATTTCATTTAGTTAATTTCCGTCAATATGAAAATAAAACAGAAACAACATTTATCCGTACATATGCCCTTCTGTCTCAATTAATGGTGTATTCCATTTAATATTTATATATTATATAGATTATTTTAATTTTTTTTGTTTTAATATATATTATATTAATATCATTTTTTAGTTGATAAATTAATTAAATAATGATGTAAGTAATAGGATGAAGAATAAAAATTAAAAAAATACACAAAAAACAATGTAAATATCCCCTGAAACGTAACATTAACATGGAATTTTTAATAAATGGGAAATATAAAGTCATAATAAAATAATATATGGTATTATATATAAGAATATGGTAATTTTTAATATTTATAATAATCACATATTTATTATACATGAGTCCCGAATGTGTACGAATAATGTCAACACTTAAGTTAAGGGTTTTCTCTTCCGACATTCATTTTTGTGTGATATCTTTTATATTCATGACTAATTCCTATTATGTGGTGTATATACTACCCAAATAAAATTATATGACGAAATTAATTAATTTATTAATATTAATATTTTTAGTTGATTTTATTCTTTCATGGATATCATGATTCATAATTTACTCAAGTAGTAAGGGGATTTCTATGCACTCTATTATATCTTCTTGATTTATTCCATTTTCATCATTCCATTATTTTTACGATGTATATATAAAACATGACTATAATAAATTAAAATTATAATTATTTTCTAAAACATATATATCAATTTTATGATCTACCTTTTATGGGGATTACGATTCAAATGATACAAAATCGGTAAGGTTATGTTTACTTAATTTACATTCATTGAGACAAATGTGAAGTTATGCACCTACATACTTTTACAAGGTGTATATACTACCATTTAAAATGTTATATAATGAATATATTTCATTTCATGATATTTTAACCTTTATTTTATTATATTTATTCTTGGGTATTAGGATTCAAATAAATATAGTGGTAAGAGTTTATTGTTATAATCTCATTATTTACCAGGATTGTACACAATTACACTTCTAATCATGAAGTATTATGATATATCTCTCAATAATACTAATGATGTTAATTATACTATTTTAATTAATGTAATTTCCAATAAATTAATCCTTTTTGAAACTCTTCTGTATTTAACATAACTAATAGAGCCTTTTTATGAAAATATGACTTCATTTCTCTTTTCAGTCGAAAATAATCATTTTTTAAAAACAATTTATTCTAACATAATTCCAAATAATTTATGTTTAATTATTTTTTAAAAATTATTTTCAAATACTCCAATATTAGTTTTCAATGTAATTTTTAATTAAAAGGTTTTAAAACCATTTTAAATCTTCCTTTTTAGGTTTTCAAATATATTTTAAACAACAAAAATTTCAAAATGTTTTCCAGATTAATTTATATGTTTTTGAATAATTGTTTCTAATAAATTTTATTTTTTAAGATTAATTTATATATTTTTTATTATATTTTCAATGAAAAGGTTTTTAAAATGTTTTCAATATTCATTTATATGTTTTCAAGGTTATTTTTAAATATATTTTTTCAATTTTTTATAAATAAATTTTCAAAGAGTAATGTTTATTTCCTCATGATATATTTTACATGAATTTTAAAGCATAATTTTCAAGTTTTCAAAGTGGTTTTCAAGGAAAATAATTTTGAAAATGTTTTGTTTTTTAGAAATTTATTTTCAAGAAAATATTATTTCCTTTTTTAAACTCTCAAAGTGATCGTTCAAAATACTTCTCTATCTAAGATGACATTCTTTGATATAGTTTATGATTTACTAGGTATATGATCTATGGAAACCATTATTATAATTTATTTTAATGGTTTATTTTTAATATGTCTTTTTTTATGAATATTGTTTATCATACATGGGTTATACCATGATAAAGATCATATGAATCGCACTTAAGTACATGGGTTATTACGTTATTGAAATATTATGAATCCTATCAGTTTTCCACAGGTTATGATATGATAAAATTATTAGGATACACATTTCATTTCATGTTCTGTGATATGAGTTTTATAAAACCCATTTCTTCTTATATGTCTTGGTATGATGAATTATTTACTTTATTGTGTCACACATATGTATGATTTAATTATGTGACTGGTGGGACCTCTATCTCCCTCCATTTTTTTGGGTAATGATTGATATCTCACATGATATAAATGGTTGAAATAATGAGTAAAATCTATTTAGTAAAGGAATTATTCTAGTAATAGGATCTTGAGAATTAAACATGGATTATAATATCATATTGGGATGGAACCTTGTTGAATATAATGGTCTTGGAAATGAACCTTGATGAATAATAATGGATTGGAAGTGAACCTTTACTATAAATATGGTCCTGGGAGTGATCCATGACAACTAAGATGGTTTGGGGAGTGAACCCATTCAACTATAGGTAAAAGGGTTGTGAATAGGGATAGTGGTATGTCTTACCATGTCGGTGTAGCCCCCATAATGTGCCATGATTGGTTTTGAATTCTATCCTTGACTTATTGAGAATGATATTAGATGATTACATGAATTATGTATATGATCATTATTATTCAGTGTATTATATTTGAATGTTTTGATCATGTTCTCATACCCTTATGTTCATGTTATGTTAATATATCTCCTTTTTTCCCTTAATGAGAATTGGAGCTCACACTTAGTTATGTTTCCTTTCCTAGGATTATGATGAAAGGATTCATGTAGAAGTAATAAATGGGATGATTTTTTTGTGGGAAACATTAAATGACTTTCACCACGTTAGAATATTTTTTTTCCATGTTTCCAAATTCACTAAACTATTACGATGATCTACTATGTATTTTTGATATGTGATTAATATTTTTCTAAATTGTTGTAATATCCATATATGTTAATCATGGGATGTTATATACCCCATACAAACCTCTAAAATTTTACCTAGAAGATGTTTTCAATAGGGTAATAAAATTTATTGTAGAAAATATAGAAAAAATCAATAGGAAGGAATTGAGAAAAAGGACAGAAGGAAACTTATGGTCTTATTATACATCCAAATAAAATTATAAATATGTTTACATATTGAATAATTTATCAAAAAATATTCTAGTTGCCTATGTAATTGGTACAAAAATCCTACTAGGATATAATGGATATGAATATGGACCTTAATAGAGCTCGGAATGATAGGATATTGTAGTAAAAATAACTAGAAAAAATATTTTGGAATTAAAAATATTTATAAAGATAAAAAATGAATAAATAATGAAAATATGTTTCAAATAAACTCCTTTAATCCCATAGATCATGTTCTATTATAATACTATAGAGTAAATCTGATGCAAGGAAAAACAAATTTGATATGGTAAATACCCTTTAATATTACTCATGTATACCCTTTTATTTCTATGGATATTTTGGAAGAAGAATAATAAAATTTCTTCATAATTAATGTGTATAGGTTAAAGAAGAACCATCAAAACCTAAGATAAGAACCACCATAGGAGATCACACTCCTCTGACCTAATTATCAATAAAAACATACAAGGATATATTCTTCTTTAAAGTTTCATTTCTTAATGTGATTTGATTTAAAATGTTCTTACATGTAATACCAATATGGATTAATTATAGAAATTACATCAATTCATTATGGGGGTGGAAACGACAGAGTGGAACCCTCTTAGGTCGGAAGCCTCACCAGATCCCGATGATGTAGTTGGAGTCGTATACACTTGTGGGGAAATCAGGTCGACAATCCCCCTTCTCTCATTCACTTATAATCTGTTGTGACCTCTTCCCCTAGCTATATCTTCACTGGTCTTTCCAGGGTTTCAATAGATTTTTCCATTTACAATATAATAGAGGGACTCATCTTTATTAATGGGATCCCTAGTAATTTATATATCCACTTTAGAGTTTGAGGACGCAACCACCTTCCACTCTAGGACACTGTTTTCCATAGTCGGTGGTGATCAATCATCACCAAATTTATTTGACGGTTACATCAACTTTACATGGGGCCCATGTTCATGGGAAGCAATGAGAGCTCTTGATAACTGTAATCTAAGAATCTAACTTTTTTTGACGTTGATTTCACCTTTTCCTTGTCATTATTGTGACACTTGTGTGATAATCTTCACTTACTTCTATTTTGATGGACAGTCAAATTTTATCGTGGTCGTGATTGCAAGCGTGCGACAGTATGGATTCGAATTCCCTTAATTCCACATCCATTAAAAATCCCATATATCCTTAAAGGTATTGGTGATAGGATTGGTCGTTTTCTTCGGATTTATAATGAAACACTCTTCTTGAATCAGCTAATCTTGGCTCGTCTCTACATTGAGATGGAATTTTCAGTCCCCTTCACGAATTGTCTTTGTCTTTAGGTGGAATATGATTTCATTTTTTGGTAGTGAATTCAATATTAAGAAACCATTGGTTTTGGTTCTCTTTTCTATCAAAAAGGCCATGGTTCTTATTTCTACTCTCAACATTGGAGGCGAGGTCGCAAGGGTTCACTGACTCAGCCTAATGACACCCCAACTCCCACAGTCCCTTAGGATACAATATATATACCTCATTCTCGTGTTGGGTTGAGTCCAAGATCTCATCTGGATAGACATCACCCAACCACCCCCTTAGGAATCCAATGTGCTCTGACCACCTTGAGCCTTGGAAATCTTTCAACGCCGGCTTCGGGTCTACCAGGTTCTTTCATTCATGCACCTCCTTTTGTGCCGAAGGCGCTTCAGATGAGGGGGTGATAAGAATGTTTAGGGCATTGGTATTGTGGTTTCTAGGAGTTACAACCCTTCCTATGGAAATTATTATTATGGTGAGGTGGTTTAAATTAATGGGAGAAGGGATGATCCTAATGGGAGAAGAGATCAACCAACACTGAAAAGTATACCAACGACTAATGGAGCCAAATGGGGTGCCACTGTTACTATTGGTGCATCTGGGGAACAATTGGTACTCATCAATATGACCAAGCCAAAAATAATTCCAAAATTGTGGGGGAATAAGATATAGTTGTTCAATCAAAGTGTTTTCTCATAGGTCAATGTTAGGCATGGGGCATGTTGACTAGGTTGGACGTCTACATGCTCCATCATCGTCCAATCTATACATTCATCTGAGGATTTGATTCTCAATTCCATGACAGAACAAGATATTTTTTAAGGTATGTATGGTGATTATTTTCGAGTGTAACTTGTGCTTCTAAGTCAGCCACAAAGTGATTTAGGGTCAATTTTATCTCATGTATGCAATGGTGGATCCCCTTAGGCATGATGTTGTTTTGTTCTCACTCATCCATAATGTGATTTATATGAAAATAAAAAAAGGTTGAAGTTAATTTATTTCATGTTTTAATCCATGAAAAAATTATGGAATTTAATTTAACCATGAAATCATCTTCTATGAATACTGATATATTTTTTTCAAAATCTATTTGATTGAATTTGATGAATACTCACCGATTTTTAAAACTCAGGCCATTCCAAACCACTCTTATATTTTCACATAGAATCAAGAGAAGCGTAAATAAATTATCACACTCAATTTATAATACCCTATCTCATGAGAGAACCTAACATACTAGAATAACCACAATTTAATAAGAAATATAATAAAAACCTTATAGAAATTCAGGAATTCATGATTTAGATGACTAAGGCATTATTTCATTTTAGAGCCCATTTCAATAAACTCATTTTTATATCCCTTCCACATATCAATTATTTTATACCTCAAAATATATGAATAATGTTTTTTAGACAAAGAAATTACAATCCTAATATCCATATCCACTTAGATGTAGAAATATTTACATGTAATATATTGAATTTATGTGGGGGTCACTTGGAAACATGTTTGGTTTATAATTTTTTTAATTTTAGGAAGAATTTTCTTTAGTTTTGTGGTGATTTTTTTGTATAATGATTATTAATAGTTTTATAAAATGTGTTTATTTTCATACAAGGTCAAACATTGATATAAACCATAATATGAATAAAAGATTCATCAGATTTCCCTAAAAATTACTTTAAGAGGAATCTGGATCTAAGAAATCGGAAATAATATTATTGGTAAAGAGGGAAGAATTTATGATCTTGTTGTTACAAAGGATAGCCTATAAAAGGAGATAGAGAATGCCTAACACCCGTAAAAAATAATTTAGAAAAAAAATTATACTTCAAAAGTGGGATTGTTTTCTACTGATGTAGTGATAAAATTTTTTATAATACTCATAGATAATTCAAAGAAGTGTATTTGAGTGAGTGAAATTTTATGTGAGGGGTGAATTAAATCTAATAAGAAAATTAATATCATTAATTGAGCATAAATTTGGAGTCAAGCCACCTAATTTATCATTAATAATTTTAAATTCAAATTCCACCAACCATATCTGCACAAAACAAACTTAACTAAGACATAATGAGATCCATAATTACCTGAATCATTTTGTGGATGTGGAGAAATTTTTCAAGCCTGTGGAAATTATTTTTTGAATATGGAATATGAAAAACCATTAGGGAAAATTTTACTTTTTTATGTATGGAAATAGATCCATGTATGTAGGTATAAGTGTGAATAAGTCGATGGAAGAAGATAAATTAATTGAATACATTTAATTATGAAAATTGAAAACATAACATTAAGGAATCATGATAATTTTGAAAAACATAGTATTGAAAATAAAAACTCACATTAACATGGTAGATGAAATCTTATTTGATAATATTTTGAAATTAACTTGTTTGGAGTCCATGTTTTAAGTATAGAGTATTAACATGACAATAATTTTATACATTTTATCTTTAGTTTCATTGATCTTAAACAAATCATTTTGAGAAAATTATGTGTTTTTATCATAAGCTCTTTAAGGATTAATCTTTGTTAATTTTTATAAGTAGGGTACATATTAAGTTGTAATCAATTCTTTCATCATATAAAATTATTATATTATTATTTAAATTTAATTTTATATGTGTTGATGATTATTTTTGTTAATTAGGGGATTTATGGTGTTTAGAACTGATTTAGAGGATTCAATGAATTCATCATTACTACATATAAAAATTAGTCCATGTAAAATACTTACATATATTATTGTTCACCCATTTATTGGAATCCAACAATGTGAATCTGACCTGGTAGGTGAATTTACAATATAAGGTAATTCTACATGAGAATATTTTATGTTACATATTATAATTTGGCGACACAATGATCCATGTTCATTAATAATCCGTGTATTAGAATTTAGTTACGTAGCAATCGACACATGTAGATATTTCAAACATGGAAGTCTAGAAGCCCACACAAGAATTAAAATTTATCTATTTCATTAATGTCATCTAGGAATTTATGGATGAGAAATTTTGATTTGCGAGGAAATTCATATGAGGTATTTCACATATTGTAATGAAATATTATGGGAATGTATGGTTATACTTCCACAAAATAGGTATAACCATAACATTGACTAAAAGACTTGTGCATCCACATCAAAATCCACTACACTAATAAATGGTGACAATTTGGATAATTATAGATTTTATCTTGCTCAATAATCTAGTAAGGAATCCATAAATTCTATTGAAGATAAAATCATGTTAAAATATACATCACAATGAAAAAAGGGCGCCCTCATAATTAAAAATAACGAGATTATATAGATTTGATCAACAATATTAATGAAATAAAATATATTGATTTAATAGGATATGATCACATACTAGACCAGTGTATTATTAGGATTGAGAAGGGACTGGTTAACTTGAATCTATGATCAGATTATGGGTTATTTATTTATTTTTCTCTATTGTTTTAATTTTAATGCATTTTTATTCCCTTAAGTTCCTAATTTTCCCATTACATAGAGAGGTAAGTTTCAAGAAATCATGGAAGGGAATTAAAAAAATTATAATTCTTGATCACACAATAATTATAGAAATAAATACATTCATTAATTTGTTAAATAAGTGTCAATACTCAAATTTATATCTTCATTATAAATTGAGATCATATTTTATTTTAGAAATTTTTAACATTTTTTGTCTTGGTCAATGATCGCATATCTCATTTAAATTTTTTTAAAATATTTGTAATTTAAAAATATAGGGAAAGGTGGTGAAGTGGGTTGTGATCATTTGTTCATAAGAAAGTGGTAGTGGGAAATTTTTAATGTTTAGGAATACTGAGTCCTGATTGGGAATTACCTCAGCGAACTGGGCGGATCCACTTTAACACTATCACACATAACAAGAAGGGTAGGAAAAATGATATTTTAGTTATCTATATTCTCACCATCAATATTCGGTCAAGGGAGAGAGAGTGAGAAAATAATTGGGGAATTTCTCTATTATCAACCCATCCGAAAAATATTTGATAATTTGTGAACCAATTATGCATTCCAATAGGCTTAAACAACCCAATCCCAACCACCTTTACATAAAATATTTTTAAAAAATATTTTTAGTTATTTTATTCTTTTTTAAAAACCCCAACAAAATTAGAATATATTATGTTTAATAAAATCATAGTGACAACAAATTTTGTGTGTACTATTCACTAAGAGACAACTTGGGTTACCACTATAACTATGTTTATCTGAGGGAATAAATCATTTTCCACTCCACATGATAAGAAATGTGTCATAGAACCATGTCTCATAGTTGAGTGGTAGGGATTGAAGTTATAACCTTCAACTTCTATGGTAGAGAAACCATTTTATATCATGGATTTCAAAAACAATGTTTGGAAAGTTATGTTTATTTCATTAATCTCAGTTTTATGGTATCTCGATGATGATAAACAATACATTAGATCATGAATACTTAGATATGGGTTAGTGGTATCAAATTTTCCATATGGAAGATTCATGATGATTTTTTAGGTAAATAATGTTTCATAATGGGAAAAGTAGTGACACCAAATTATTTGTTTATGGTTTGGAATTTTATATTAAGTTATTTTGTTAAATTTTTTCAAATATTCATGTTTCTACGTGTTTTTCAATATTTTGGATATTTCAGTTCTAGAATTATAGTTGTCCATCCAGAATACATAATCTCTAAATTGTGGTGGGTTTTCCTGCCTTTGTAAAATTTTGGGTGCGGGTTGGGTTCTTTTGTGGATGAAACCACTCTTTTATGGAGGATTGGGATCATAGAGACCCCAAATCACCCATTTTTGGAACTTTCATCCCTCAACCCTAATGGAGAAGCCATAGGTGTTATTGGAGAGGTGCACCATGATACAACCTTAGAGGATTCACCATGGAGTAGATTTGTAGATTTTCAAACCCTATTCCATTTAGGGGTACCTTATTCACTTTCATAGAGACCACACCACATGATTACTATGGAATAGTTCTCTAGGTCATTACCCTCATGAAAAAATTATAGGTAATGATAAATATTTTCATTTTAAAAATTATTGGTTTTTGTTTGTATAATAAAAATACAATACTCCCATATTATATCACTATTTTCACGATTTATGTACCTCCTAAAAAATTCCTCATATTATCCGTAATCCCTCGGTAATTCTCCTTTCGTTCATGTGAAATTGTTAAATCAATTATTGATTTATATTGGTTCCCCTTATTTTATTTTATTTTTATCTAGTTTCCATTGAGTATTGGAACTCTTATTGGGTATAGGGGAAATAAATAGTGTTGTGGATAGATTTTTAACACAATTTCATGAGTCATTAGAATTGTGAAGAACCCAACTTCTCTCCTCTTGTGGTTTTAAATTAATGTGATGAACATACATCTATTTATGGTAGGTATTTATATATAACCTGTAAGAACCCAGAGCATCGATTTCAGGTATGGATCTCTTTTACGATCTTTTTAAGGAAAAATAAAGAATCTTGAAATTTTCAGAGTACACACCATGTACTTTTTGAGTACACGGCATGTACTCCTCGGCCACTTGAAGTCGTGTGTTGGCTGAGACCGGGCCACACACATGGTGTGTAGGGGTGACGTGGAGGCCAATTTTGGCGGAGTACGGAAAAACCCACTACACGTCGTGTACTTAAAGAGTACACGCAATGCACTTTTTTTTATTTCATTAATCGACCCGGGGTCATGCCTAATGACAGAAAACATCTTATTCTCCACCTAATTTCATCTAGAAAGTTCGAGGATGCTGTTTCTTCTTCGAGCCACCAATCTGTCACCGGTTATCCGAATCAAACTTCGTCGGTTGAAGAAGAATCGCAGCGGTGAGTTCTTGGTTATTCTTTATCCTCATTTCCTGATTCTTCCTCTCATGTATGTTATCTGAGGTTGAACATTTTAGATGTTTTTGCAGATCTTCTCCATTCTAGGCCGATTCACGGGCTGAGGTTCAAGTATATCGATCTCTGATGATCAAGTTAGGTGGTTTGTTGCCCTACGTTGAAGTTCTTTGAGTTTTGGTTGCAAAAGTGTCGGATACCCATGTATCGGGTATCCCGAGTTTAGGATTTTGATCCTATTGTTTATCTGCCCTAGATTGATTGTTATCTTATGATGAATTGCTGCTAATTTATTCTTGGTTTCATGTTTGAGGATCCCCCCATGGGTGTTTTCCTACCCTGTTCGGCTGTTTATCGTTGTTTGGCACCGTTGTCTGTGAGGCAACCCTATTACAATTGTTAGTTTACTATTTATCACTGATTTCATGTGTTTCCTGCTGTTTAAATGCTTTTGATGTATGGTAGCTATTAGAAAAGTAGTTTTTTAACATACTTAGGGATGATAACAGTCGATTACGCACGACTGGACTGCTCAGGGCTGTGAGAACCTGGTGCAGGAGATCAAAGAGGGAATAGAAGATTAAGTGCCTCCCTAGAGGGTCTGTTGGTTTTAGTTTCATACGCAGGAGCTATGTGAATAGGACTTTGTGCTTCCCAAGAGTGTTCTTAGTTTACCCACGCATCGAGATCACAGGAGGAATTAGACGTAAGTGCTTCCTTAGAGAGTCTGTAGCTATTGTTGCAAGACCATATGGGAATTGATGTAAGATCTTCCGAGAGAGTTTGTGCCCTGTTTGTTTATTGGACTATAGGGGTCTGCTAGTTTAAGCCACCTAGAGAGTCAGTGTGAATTTTAATGGTTGGTTGTGACGAGTCCACCAAGCCAAGGAACAGGATTGGGTTTGGTACTGCTTGTGTTAGGTAGTCTTTTGGATACCTATTTTGTTACTTGATTTACCTTGGAATAGAAGGTTTTACTTGTTCTTCCTAGTTGTGTAATTAAATGAATGTGAATGATAATTGGTAGAATTTTTTACTACATTTATTTACCTTTACTTTTTCTATATCACTCACTGACAGTAGGACACAAATATTTTGGTGGTCGTCTACTGGGATTAGTGTCACACCCTGTTTGCGTCCTGCTTTTCGGACCAAACATATTATAAGGTTACGGGTATAGGTACGGATTGTGTCCCTTTTCCTCAAGTACATTATTGCTGGTTGGAGCTAGAGAGAATGAGACCAGGCATGGTCCCACGATGCTGTTGGAGTTACTGTTTACATCTAGTACTTTGGTTTCAGTTGTATTTCAGTATTTTGATTTGTTTACTGCTTTCCATAGATACATGTACCGTACTGCATCATTATTATTATTATGTTAGACATTGTTTCTACTTTTAGTTCAGTTGTTGTATGTTGTTTACTGCTCCGCTATTGTTTATGTTTATTCTTCTGCTGCATACTTTACTAAATGAGGGCATAGTTTCCCCACTGACTCACCAAGACCCTCGCTGCTAGTCAGCAGCCTCTGGCATTTGGGGAAATGTGCTTGAGGTCATGTGGCGAACTAGGTATGGGGCACCAGTCATGTGGCTTCGGACTCGGGTCATTACAAAGTGGTATCAGAGGAGGTTTTCCTTCTTTACTATTGATTACTGTTTTGCGACAATAGCCAGGGATAGGAAGAAATGGGTAGTTAGTACTTAACTGTGCCTGGGAGTAATTAACTCGTGTACATGGAAAAGCTATATTACCTCGTAATTATAATTTTCAGTTTTTGCAAGTGTTACAATTTATTATATCTCACCGTTGGGTGATGCACATGTTTTGTGTTGTTACAGTTTATATTATTATGGTTCTATTTGGTTGCAACCTGATGAGATAAGGGTGTGCCATCTCATGCATCATATAGGTACTGGGTAGGAAATCACTTGTCATGAATTTTCCATGCCATCTAGGGTGCATTAGAATTTCATGCTGTTGTGATAGATTCTGTGATAGATTATGCATGTCGTTGTGGTAGTTGCTATGATAGAAATACTTGTTGCGCTGATAGAGTGTTACTTCTTTTATATCCTGTTTAGCATGGATGCCAAGCTATGGTCTTGGAGGTGTTATGGGCCCTCGACGATCGGAATTTGGCGGATCATTGTTGTTATGCTGTTTAATTGTTGTATTCATTGTTATGATTCCAAGCTTTGATTTGCAGGGAGTACGGGCCCCCACAGATCGAAATTTGGCACATAGCATGTTTTTTTCAGTTTTTCTGGCACTCAGAGCAGTTTCAGAGCTATAGCCTGGAAAAACCTAGAATACACGGCGTGTACATTATTCATACATGCCGTGTAGTTTTTAAACCGTGTTACTATCTGTGTAAACAAAAATACGGGGTGTCGGAAAATCTTTGGGGACACGCCATGTACAATAATTTGACGTCGTGTAGTAGTCAACCATGTACCCAGTCGTGTCACTAACAACACGGGTCGGGAAAACTCGTGTAGTACATGCCGTGTGTTATGAGAACACGCTATGTAGGTTTCTTCTAGGTACTCGGCTGTGTCCTGAACAACACGGGTCGGTTTTATCTATCCTTATACACGCCGTGTTTTTTTGGAACATGCCGTGTAAGGGGTTAGCCATGTGGCCGGCCATGTAACCTGCTACACGGGCCGCTAATCCTAGCTTGTACACGATGTGTCCTTCATGCACACGCCGTGTTGTCTAGAATTAGGAGGACCGTGTAGGTTAGCCATGCAAAGAGACTCGGGAAGGGGAGTGGAGTCTAAGTACACATCGTGTTTTGGGACAACACGCCATGTAGTCTGGAATGTTACACGACCAATGGTGGCAGAATTGCACGCTATGTAAATGGATTTAACAAACACGCCGTGTAGTTTAAATACACGCCTTGTAGTGAAGTTTTTAAAATTTAAGTGTTTCTCTCTCTTTTTCCCATTTTGTACTCTTGTGTTTTCTTTTCTTGTTGATCCTAAATCTGGAGTGTGCTTTTGACCTTTCAGGGTTATGGCACCAAGATGTCCTCCCATTGCACGTCATGAATCAGGCAGTGACCGTATGCCTGATACGGTAGACCAGGGACTACCATTAGTTCCGCAAATTGTTCCGGTTATGGCACTTGCACTGATTCTGGACGTTGGTGTGGACACTCAGTTCAGAGAGGGTTTCATGAGGTTCATGCATTCCATACCAGGAGCTCAGCATCCTGCCCCATCTATGGAAGAGCTAACGTGAGTCTTCTAGCAGTAGCATCCTCCCCCTTTCACAGGGGATAGAGGACCTCAGGTTGCAGAGTCATGGATAGAAACCATGCTTTCCATCTTCGAGCATCTAGAGACACCCCCAAATATACGAGTGAAGCTTGCGACTTACATGCTGCAAGATTATTCCAAGAGATGGTGGGATGTATTCTCACAGGCAGGGCACCAGCGGACTATGGCTTGGGATGAATTCCAGCGTACGTTCTATGACTACTTCTATCCAGCGATGCTGAGGGCTGACAAGGCCAGGGAGTTCATGAACCTACAGCAGGGTACTCTTTTTGTTATGGAATATTCCTCCTGCTTCACTGAGTTACAGCATTTCGCTCCCGTTTTGGGAAATGACGAGCTATTTTTGGCGAGGAAACTTGAGGAAGGCCTCAAAACAGATATCAGATCACATGTGAACATTTTCCAGTTGACTTCTATTACTCTGATAGTCAACTAGGCGCTGATCACCGAAAGAAATCTGAGGGAGACTGAAGCTGTTGACCAGGGCGGTTCAGCATCCAAGGCTGGGTCATTTCATACTGACTGCAGGAAGCGCCACCGAGAGTCTACTCGAGGTGACTTCAAGGAAGTGAGGTGTATCTTTTGGTAGATGAGATCTTCCATATGGAAACTAGATGGTGTGATATCAGTGCAGAAAGAGTGGGCATAAGAAGCCTCAGTGCCTGAGGGATCCAGTGGAGTGCCGATCTTGCAACAAGATGGGTCACCTATAACATTTTTGTAGGGTTCTTCTTCCAGCAGCTAGTGAAGGAGGATCTGTTTCTACTCCTCTTGCAGTAGCAGGATTACCAGTCCCACAGAAGACTGGGGGTTGGAGTTCTTCAGGTCATTTAGGCCTAGGTAGAGGTCGCGGACGCGGTGTTCAGGCTTAAGGGGGATCAGCTCAGGGATATCAGGCTGCTATACAGGGCCACGGTACTGGCCAGACGTTTTTAGTAGAGCAGATTCATCGGGATCAGGATCCTAGACCTTCCACAGTTCGAGGTACGATTCTAGTAGCCTCAGTTTTATCTTCTGCACTTTTTGATACCTGATCTTCTCATAGCTTTATTTATGTGCACACTTTGGAGATCCTTAGACTCATTGTCCTTACTTCTGAGGATTCCTTGGCACTATACACTCCTTTGCGACTTATAACTTCTAATATGCATCAGTTCAAGGAGTGCCCCCTTGAGGTTAGTGGGTGTCACTTCGTGTGGGATCTTTATGTCCTGGAGATGACAGGTTATGATGTCATTCTCGGAATGGACTGGCTAGTTCTTTTTCAGGCCTTTGTCGATTGTTATCGCCATAGGTTGAGTTTCACGTCACTAGAGGGTGGGACTTTTCTTCACAAGGGAGAATGGGATGTCCAGGAAAGCAGAGCTGGACCAGAGCATCATGGGTTGGGCAGAGTTATGGCCTAGATTTCTAGTTTATATCTGGATGATCAGGTGACCTCTCAGATGGACTTTCCTCTGGTAGTTGACAGTTTTCCAGATGTCTTTCCAGAAGACTTCTCAGGTTTTCCTCTAGAGCATGAGGTAGACTTCTCGATTGAGCTTGTCCCAGGAGCCGCACCAGTATCCATACCTCCTTATAGGATGGCTACGCCTGAGTTTCAAGAGCTCAAGAAGAAGTTGGAGGAGTTACAGGCTAACGGTTTCATCCGACCCAGTACTTTCCCTTTGGGTTCACCTATGTTGTTTGCGAAGAAGGAAGATGGTACCTTACGGCTTTGCGTGGATTATCGAAAGTTGAACCAGTTGACGGTCAAGAACCGATATCCCTTGACAAGGATTGATTATCTTTTTGATCAGCTTCGAGGAGCCAGGGTGTTCTTGAATATCGACTTGTGATCCAACTATTAACAGTTGCGGGTCAGACCATCTGATATACCTCTCACAGCATTCGGAAGCAGGTATGGTCTGTACGACTATATGGTTATGCCATTCGGCCTTACGAACGCGCCAGTAGTTTTCATGGCACTGATGAACCGAGTGTTCCATCCTTACTACGATTGCTTCGTCGTGGTCTTTATGGACGATATCTTGGTGTACTCTCACACTCGACACGACCATGCAACCCATCTTGAGATCGTTTTGAGTATACTGAGGGAGCATCATCTTTATGCTAAACTCTCAAAGTGACACTTTTGGATGGATGAGATTCACTTCCTGGGACATTTCATCTCAGAGATAGGAGTATTAGTAGACCCAGAGAAAGTGAGATCAGTAGTCACCTGGGAGTAGCCGAAGAATGTCTTTGAGGTACGGAGTTTCTTGGGGCTGGCTAGTTACTACATGCAGTTTATATAGGACTTCTCACGCCTATAAGCACTGTTGACGGGCTTGAATAAGAAGGGGTGAAGTTCGTTTGGTCATAAGCTTGCAACTCAGCCTTACAGGAGCTGAAGGGGAGATTGACTTCAACACCTATTTTAGTTCTTCCAAATCCAAGCAAGAGTTATACAGTTTTCTGTGATGCATCTGGAATGAGCAGTGCTTATGTAGGAAGATCGTGTTGTCGCGTACGGATCTCGGTAGTTGATGCCACATGAGAAGAACTATCCTACGCACGACTTGGAGTTGGTTGCTGTTGTTCATGCTTTGCGTTATTGGAGGCACTATCTCATTGGAGAGCATTTCGTGGTATATACTGACCACAAGAGCCTCAAGTATATCTTTACGCAGCGTGAATTGAATCTGAGACAGTGGATGTGTGTCGAGTACCTACAGTCTTTTGACTTCGAGCTTGCTTATATGCCTGGGAAAGGCAATGCTGTGGCAGATGCACAGAGCCGGAGGACTCAGATTCAGGCAGTTCAGGAGGCCAATAGTGAGTGGCAGCTCATGACTCTACTCTCTGAGATGCATTTGGAGGTGCACGACAGACAAGGTCAGATGTTTCTTTCTTCTGTAGTTGTTACCTCTACCCTTTTGATCGAGTTCGAATGAGGAAGCTATCAGACCCTGAAGGCCTATTCCTACAGGAGGGTGTGTCAGATAGAGACCCTACTCCGGGGTGGACAGTGGGTGATGACGAGGTTCTACATTTTCATGGCCGCATATGGGTTTCATATGACATATGTGAGGTTCTAATGCGGGAGTTTCATGCTTCAACTTGGGCAGGTCATCCAAGTGTCACCAAAATGTACCAAGACTTGCACCTCCAGTATTGGTGGCCAGGTATGAAGAAGGATGTGGCTCGTTTTGTTATGCGGTGTTCCACCTTTCTGCAGGTGAAGGCAGAGCATCAGTGACCAGCAGGGATCTTGCAGCAGTTACCCATTCCTGAGTGTAAATGGAATGATGTCGCAATGGACTTCGTGATAGGTTTACCGAGATCGCCTCGAGGAAATGATGTGGTTTGGGTTGTAGTGGATAGGCTCATGAAGGTTGCACACTTCTTTCCAATCAAGTAGACCTTCAGTGTTGATGAGCTGGGATGGTTGTACATCTGAGAGATTGCACATCTGTATGGAGTTCCACATTCCATTGTTTCAAACAGGGATGCACATTTTACTTTGCACTTCTGGCAGGGGCTATAGAGGGCATTGGGTACACAAGTACTTTTGAGTACAACATACCACCCCCAGACTGATGGCCAGTCCGAGCGTACAATTCAGGTGCTTGAGGATATGCTCCGAGCTTGAATTCTAGACTTTGGAGGTTCTTGGGAGAAGCATATTCCTCTGGTGGAGTTCACCTACAACAACAGTTTTCAGGCAACTATTCAGATAGAACCTTACAAGGCTTTGTACAGTAGGCCATGCTGATCACATTTATGCTGGCTGGAGGCAGCTTTACTGGGATGTCGTCTTGTTCAGGATACCTCAAAACAGATAGAGTTGATTCAGAAGAGGATGTCGATAGTACAGTCTCAGCAGTAGTCTTATGCGGATCAGCGGAGATGACCTCTGGAGTTCGAGGTCGGGGATCAGGTTTTCTTGCGTGTCACACCGAGGTTGGGACACAAGATGATTCAGAGACAGGGTAAGCTTTCACCGAGATATGTCGGGTTGTTTGAGTTTCTGGAGAGAGTCGGGCTGGTTGCTTACAGGCTGCAGTTACCTCAAAGATTCCAGGCTATGCACGATGTCTTTCATGTTTCTCAGCTTCAACGGTATTTCTCATACCCGTCTCATGTTTTTTAACACGAGGAGGTTGAGTTGGAGTAGGATGCATCCTTCGAGGAGCATCCTATCAATTTTGTTGATCATAGTGAAAAAGTACTCCATGTCTGGTCTGTTCCTCTGGTATGGGTGCTATGGCAGTACGACCGTATATAGGACGAGACTTGGGAGAGGGAGGCTGATATGCGATAATAGTGGCCAGAGTTTTTCAAGGTTCCTTCTTCTACACCTTTAAAGGGAAATTCAAGGACAAATTTATTTAATGGGGGAAGTTAGTAAGAACCCAGAGCGTCGGTTTCAGGTACAGATCTCGTTTATGGACTTTTTAAAGAAAAATAAAGAATCTAGAAATTTTCAGAGTACACGTCGTGTACTTTTTGAGTACACGCCGTGTAATCCTCGGCCACTCGAAGCCGTGTGTTGTTCGAGACCGGGCCACACACATGGTGTGTAGGGTTGACGTGGAGGCCGATTTTGGCGGAGTACGGAAAAACCCACTACACTCCGTGTATTTAAAAAGTAAACGTCGTGTACTTTTTTTTATTTCATTAATAGGCTCAGGGTCGCACCTAATGACGGAAAACATCTTCTTCCCTGACTAATTCTGTCTAGAATGTCCGAGGAGGCCATTTATTCTCTGAGCCACCAATCCATCACCGGTTTTCTGAATCAAACTCCATCGGTTGCAGAAGAATCGCAGTGGTGAGTTCTTGTTTCTTCTTTAGCCTCGTTTCCTGATTCTTCCTCTCGTGTAAGTTATCTGAGGTTGAAAATTTTAGACATTTTTGCAGATATTCTCTGTTATAGGCTGATTCACGAGCCAAGGTTCAAGTATATCGATCTCCGAGGATCTAGGTAGGTGGTTTGTTGCCCTATGCTGAAGTTCTTTTAGTTTTGGTTGCAAAAGTGCCGGATACCCATGTAACGGGTATCCCGGGTTTAGGATTTTGATCCTATTGTTTATCTACCCTAGATTTATTGTTAGCTTATGATGAATTGCTGCTAATTTATGCTTGGTTTCATGTTTGAGTATCACCCCATGGGTGTTTTCCTTCCCTGTTTGGTTGTTTATCGCCGTTTGGCACCGTTGCATGTGAGGCAACACTATTACAATTGTTAGTTTACTTATTATCACTGATTGCATGTGTTTCCAGCTGTTTAAATGCTTTTGATGTATGTTAGATATTATCCAAGTAGTTGTTTAACTTACTTAGGGCTTCTAACAGTCTATTACGCATGACTAGACTGCTCAGGGCTGTGAGAACCGAGTGCGGGTGATCATAGAGGGAATAGACAATTAAGTTCTTCCCTAGAGGGTTTGTTGGTTTTAGTTTCATACACAGGACCTGTGGTAATAGGAATTCATGCTTCCCAAGAGTGTTCTTAGTTTACCCACACATCGATACCACATGAGGAATTAGACGTAAGTGCTTCATCAGAGATTCTATAGCTATCGTTGCAATACCATAGGGGAAATGATGAAAAATCTTCCCAGAGTGTCTGTGCCTTGTTTTTGCACTGGACTATAGGGGTCTGCTAGTTTAAGCCACCCAGAGAGTCAGTGTGAATTTTGATGGTTGTGGGTGACGATTCCACCAATCCAAAGAACAGTCTTGGGTTTGGTACTGCTTGTGTTTGGTAGTCTTTTAGATACCTGTTGTGTTACTTGATTTACCTTGGAATAGAAGGTTTTACTTGTTCTTCCTGGTTGTGTAATTAAATTAATGTGAATGATAATTGGTAGAATTGTTTACTACATTTATTTACCTTTACTTTTTCTATATCACTTACTGACAATAGGACACAAATATTGTGGTGGTCGCCTACTGGGATTAGTCTCACACCCTGTTTGGGTTCTGCTTTTTGGCCCAAATAGATTATATGGTTACAGGTATAGGTAGGGATTGTGGCCCTTCTAAATCAGGTACTTGATTGCTGGTTGGATTTGGAGAGCATGGGACTGGGATTGGGCCCGCGATGCTATTGGAGTTACTATTTACATCAAGTACTTTGGTTTTAGTTGTATTTTAGCATGTTGATTTGTTTACTTCTTTCCATAGATACATGTACCGTACTGCATCATTATAATTATTATATCAGACATACTTTTGGTTCAGTTTTTGTATGGTGTTTACTAATCTGCTATTGTTTATGTTTATTATTTCACTGCATACTTTACCAAATGAGGGCATAGTTTCCCCACTGACTCACTAAGCCCTCGCTGCTAGTTGGCAGCCTCTGGCATTTGGGGAAACGCACTTAAGGTCATGTGGCGAACCGGGTACGGGGAACCAGTCATGTGGCTCCGGACTCGGGTCGTTACATAACCTATCATTCCTTTAGAATTCCTTGAATTTATAGGTTTCCATTTTTTTGTAATAAATAAAATTTTAAATAAATTTTTGAAGAAAAAATATCATTTTTGTTGTGATCATTGTATTTCTTCTGTTATAGTAGTGATTTTATGGGGGTTTCTTGAGAAAAATAGTATTTCTATCCCCAAGGTGTTTGTTAAATTTGTAAAAATAGTGTTTGAAATACAAATTGTCTATTAATGGATGTATTTAAAATAAAATTGGTTTAGTTACACCATTCTTGAAAATTATAAAGAGGGTCATAGTGGTCATAAGATTAAATAATTATTTTATTCACATGTGTTACTTATTTATTGTGGCACATGGGAGACATTGGGTGAGTATGATTTAAAAAATATGGTTTCTACAATAGTATTTATTGTATGATAGATATTGGGTGTTTTTTGAGTATTTATAGTGTTAAATAGATGAATACTTGAGACATAGTGAAACCTTGAAAACTCAAAAAAAATAGTTTTATAAATTGAAGCAAGTGAAACTTGAGCAATTCCTAGATATCATTAGGCATAAGGTTATAAATCCATTTCAGATATGTTTATATTATATATAGATTATTGGTTTTACTCTCATATTATTTTTATATATAAGTGAAAATGTTGTTTAGGTGTCACTCCACCCATTTAAATTTTTTCAACCTTACTTATGTGTTATGGGACGAGGCTTGTTGGAAAAAAATTAAATATTATTAAATACATTTTCCAGAATAATGGTTTCATGAAATAAAGTCAACATCTCAATGATTTGGATTCAAACTATAATTAATAGTTTACAATGTTGAATTCTTAATGTAGATTTCTGGTGGTATCCAATCCAGATTTTACCCACAATGTGTATATTCCTTTGGGTGTATGAAGACCTTATCATGATGGATACCTGTAAGGTATATGGGACCACTTTTCATGGTGGATTTTAATTATTTTTTCTTCCCTAATGGATTGGTATCATGTGGTTAGCATAGGTCACATGGCAATTTCATGATGGATCATTTTAAGGATTTTTAGAGTTTTATTTTTTTTCTTAGTGGTTGAATCAACCATGCATACATTGGGTATATTTTAGGAACATCACATGTCTATGTTGTCAGGGTTAATTATTAATGGATTTTTGGGTGGGATATGTGTGATTTATGTTTAGTTTTGGGCGGTGAAATATTTCCCATTAGATATGTTGTGATACCTTATAACTAGACATCATCCTAAGGAATTTGATAACATCTACAGTACATTTGGTGGGCCTGGTAGGATGATGATTCAGGTTGACCCAAGAATGTTTAATAAAAAAATGGTATCACATTACCCCATTGTTTTTGGGGATGTATTCTAATATAGAAATAATAATATCGAGGCTCTTATGGAGTGTGTGGGGGAGTTTCAGTCCTGCTCAACATAAGGGTGAAACATGAGTTACAGTGGTTAGTTGATAATTAATTCATAGTTTAAGATATATTTTAAGGAATCTTGAAATTATTTGATGTGATTCATTTGATATTTTTTTGAAATGTATGAGTCCATGTATTTTTTCCATTCCATTGGGAATTAAAAACATATTAATCATGTTTTATTTTTCACATTTTATTCATCATTTCGCCAAGAATGACCACATCTAACCATAGGGAAGGAGATGTGGAAAATAAACCAAAGGATAACCCTCTGGTTGAAAGCAGCATTTTTATTAGTTAGTAATCAAGAGAATTCAATCATTGGTAATAGTGGGTGGATGATAATATACCCAGATCGTGGATCATTTTTAGGAATTCTATAAATATAATCCTCCTATCATTCAAGCTAACATAGTAACTATAGTTCCCAAATATTGTTTTGAAAAAATAAACAATATTAATATATTTTTTATTGTTCTAAGGACTCCCTTGTCTATATCATAATTCAATGGATAGAGGTACCCATAAAAAAGTTGAAGTACTCTAATGTACTAGATAACACACATGAAGATCTTTAAGGGGATGTTTTTGGGATGATTTCTAACTACATATTTTATCCAAAAAGTAGATAGTGTTTACATATATAGAATTTATGACTTTGGAGCTGGGAGAATGATTATAAATGGTGTACACTATCAACATAATATAGTTGGTCTATATTATTCTTGTGCTAGTTATAAATGATTATGTTAATTCATACTACTTTGAGATTTTATGGAATCCAAATATCAGGTCAATTATCATTATTTTTTTCATACCGAATTATGCAGAAGTGGTTTATTAACTAGTGGAAGAAGAGATCAATATGGATATATTGATGAGGTTGAGTGGGGATTTATTATCACAAGGGGATTTTATAGTTCTTACATAGGCCATAAGAAGAAGCGCGAGGAGGCCCATCAAAGTGGTGGTAATTGTTCAGATCATTATTATGAATCATTGCCAGTGGTATAATTAATTAAGAAATTTAATGGTTTATTCTTAGTATGGAAATCTAGGTAATAATAACAAATTATTATTAGATAACCATAGGGTGTTCCTTGAATGTGTGTGTTTTTTCCTAATCAATGATTTCACTAAAACCCTCCTCAATGTAATGGAGTTGGATTTTATTTTACTAAAGGATCTTAGGTCAAGTCCATTGTATCAAAGGGAGTTGGTTGTCAATCCTTGGTGAAGGGATATTCTCATTAAGTTAGTACATCTTTGATTAGTTCCATGTTTAGATACTTTAGGTTTCTAAGTATGTTCCAAAGGACTTTGAGGCAGAGCCAATGACTATTTATAATATAATATTTATTACACCATTTATATCTTTTGTATTTTTTAGTGGAGTTTCTTCTTATTAATTTATATCATCTGATAGATTATATATTTGCGATTATGATTAGAGTTGATGACTTATGTACTAGATAATTACATTCCCTTGGTAAATAAGAAAAGAAATGGAATCAAGTGACCTAATTGTCAGGTGATGACAACTAAATTGGAGCTTATGTGGGATTTTTTGGTATTAGACCCCAATGTTTTGATCCATATTATTAGAATGGATTGGATGATTAAAATTAAAGCTCATATCATATTCTATCATTTTGGGGTCTCATTAATATCTCATTATGGAAATACTCATGTATTTCAGTGGGGGTAGGGCGCAATATCATGTAGGGAGGGATCTATTTTTAGAGATATTGGTATGATCTCATTTCAGTTGTAGAGTTTTCTCTCTGATGTAGCTATGAAGAGTTTAGGTGGACAACCTTTAGTGGTGGCATATAGGTATCTAAAACTCATTCTAAACTATTTTTCATGGTTGTGACTACATTTAGAGGTAGATTCATCCATTTAATTACCCCTCAGGTTGATTCATTCTTAATGTTTTATAGGATAATACCTTGTTACTTGTTGGAATTAAAAGATCAATTAGAGGAATTCAAGGAAAAGGGGTTCGAGCATCCAAGTGTTTATTTTTGGGAATAATCATTTATATTTTTGAATAAAGAGTATGGTGGCCTATAAACTTTCATTTATTACCCAAATTGTAACCAGGTAACCATAATGAATAATTACCCACTACACTGAATCAATGCCCACATTAAAAAACTATGGGGAGATGGGTTGTAATGCCCTGAGATTTTATGAAAATTATTCTTTTTAATTTCATTGATGTCTTTTGTTGTACGCTACACCAAAAGGAGCTTGCACTATATGTATCCCTGACTTGGCTTGCATTACACGCAATCGCAACCTTCCACGATAGTGTGTGTTGTATGCAATACCGAGTTTCACTAAACAACAATATGTTATATAAACTAGCCATTATGAGTAGTAATACCCACTATTTGAAATTTTATAAATTTATCTTTCAAAATGGACTGCATTTTTGGATTCGTAATATCAAAATTAGCCTCGGGTGAATTTTTGTTATTTTTCTGAATACTTTCAATTTTTGATGAATAGTGAAAACACTGGGTTACTATTTAAAAACCGACTTTTTATTTAAATAATTATTTAATTTGTTTAAATTTATTCTATGCCAAAATTGATACATAATACCTATATATGTTCAATGTTAATTCATTGGAGTCATTTTATAATAATCTTAGATATATAAAAATTTTATTGAACAATTCACTGTATTTTACCTACTTACTATGAGAATTTGAAAATTTACATAAAATTTAATTTTACCACTTATGTGAGTGGAATTTCAAAAATCCGAGAGACACAGTTGATATCAGTAAGTAAAATGTGGTTCAATGAGATGAAAATAATTTTTGGTGAATAGTAACTTCTTTCTTTTATGTACCATGGTTAAAAGTAAATAGGGTAATTAAGGGTAAAACTGATATTACTATTACCCTAACACATGTCTTAATTCTATTGGATAAGTGTAATTCGACCAAAAAAACCTTATGGATAAAATATTACCCTTTAGGTCCACTTGGATTAGATTAGGAAATTTATTATTATTTTATTTAAAGAAGAGTTAAAATAGTTAAAATCAAAGTTAAAAACGAAATCATTTTTAATATAGGGTTATAAATAAGATAAATTTGACTATAAATATTCATTAGAAAACTAAAGAAATTTCCTATATAATGGTATTTTATTTATAATTTTTAGACATTAAATAATGTAATTTATTGATGACACAATGATGATGCATTAATTACCTTATTAATTAAATATTAACATAATTGATGTTATAAATACCCAAATAGATGTAATTTTAGACTTTTTAGGAATTAAAATAATTTTATAGGTTAACATGACATGTTATTTTTGATTTAATTAACTGTTTTAGAACTAATCATGCTTTTATGTGTTTCACAAAAATCAAGTACCAAATAATGTCAAAATTAACATAAAATAGTTTTTTTTTAAATATTATATTATTAATTGTTATTTTATTCCTCAAAATATAATGCTCGTCAAAATGACTTAAATAAGGATATATATATTAATAATGAACCACTTGGGGTTCGTTTGGTTTTTTATAGTATGTTTAATAACCATATAGTGTAAGAAAACAAAAAGACATGGTAAAAGTTAAATTATTTAACTTAGATTTAAATATAAATGATAAGGATAAAATATTAACATAAACTTGTATAAAAAAATTGGTTGAGAGTATTTAGACCCATCCCCAACTTAGCTTATAAATAAATCAATTTGTATCTATTAAAAACTGAGTGCGACTTTATTATAAAATAATATTTTATGTTTTTCTTAAGGTTCCCCTCTCCTCACTTATAAAAAGGGCACCCATTCCCTCTTCTCTTCACACCCTTTTGAGCCTTTAATATTGTCCAAACCCTGAAAATTACTATTATCAACCTCTCTAGTTATATCATAGAGGCTCTGGTCTTCTCAAAATACAATCTCTAGTTCCCTAAGAAGAAGTTTAAAGGACGTGTGTCGAAGAAGGGGTAATCTCTTCTACCGATTCATTCAAGTTTCCTTCATTTCAACTTCTTCTTATTTATTTTTTTCATTATAAAGTAATAACATAAGTATTAATTATATTCTTATATGTTATTATAAATATTAAACAACCCTATTTCACCTTCTATCCATCCTATAGAAAATGAAATCACCGCGCGTGCCTACGTACGGAATACCGTCTCCACGCAGTGGTGTAATCTGTTTTTCCACCACCACCTTACTTGGATGGGTATAATGTTGTAAAGAATAAATATATATGGTTATTATAGAATCATACTGATTCTATGATATTATATCATCCACTCCAATTCCATTCAATAAATATGGGAACAATATCATCGCCCGTGCGTACGTACCGATTACCGTATCCACGACACGATGAGATTCATTTTCCATGTTAACAATTCATGAATGGTTATAAAGTATATATAATACGTAATAATGAAATATATGACATAATAATTATAATTTATTTATGTATATATATATTTATGTCATCTAATTAATCTCATTCAATTCAACAAGGAAACCAAAACAGCGTTCATGCGTACGTACGGCCTACCGTCTCCATGAATGGTGTATTTCATTTATCTATATTAATATATATATATATATGTAATGAATATATATATGATATTTAAATCATGATTTAAATTTTTCAATTAATTAAATCAAGTTATACGTAATAATAATATCAAGAACAACAAGTCCAAACATGTACGATAAATAAAACTATTTTACCTAAAACACTGCTTTAACATGGAATTTACAAAAGAACGAGTAATATAAAGTCATAAGTGAACCATATATGATATAATTACAATTAATATGATTATGTAATAAGTAAATGACATTATTTAAATCATTATTCATGAGTTTCGGATACATACGAATCATATCTGACCTAAGGTAAGGGATAACTTTTCCAATCACATTTTTATCCGAGATTTTTTATTCAAAGTATTTACTAGGGTTATATTTTTCATCCATGTACATAAAAATGTTTTTCATAAAGTGTTTAATATTATTCCATGTATTTTTAAATTCATTTTTACCCATCTTTTACTTTTACCTTTTGTTATGGAAGGAATATTTCTTTTGTTTACCATACAAGGAACTTTTTTGACTTTTTCGGCAAAAGTATGAAAAAATGTTTTTTTAACTTACATGACATAAAAGGATTTTCACGGTTTTATAAGCCCTTATTTTCATGAATCTTAATATAAAATATTCATGACTATTTTAAAAAAATCCTATTCTTTTAAAATTTTCTTGGCATTTTGTAAAAATAAAATGATTTTGAAGAAGAAAGGATATTTTCCTCTAGAATTAATTTCATGTGTTTTATCAAAACCATTTTCCATATAAGATTAAATATTTTCATATGTGTATGTTTCAAGTATAATGTATTTATGATTTACATGGTTTCACTTTTCTTATGATTAAATGATATCCATTTTTTTATATGGATTATGTTATGATGGGATGATGTTTATGAAACCCATTTTATTCTTTGGGTTATGATGAATGATTTATATTTATGTTGTGGAACACATAAGAATGATTTCATTATGAGATGGGTGAGACCTATATCTCTCTCCAATTCATTAGGTAAAGATTTATATCTCATGATATAGACATGGCTGGAATGGTAAGTTAATCCAGTTCGGTGTTACAGCACTAGAATGAGGAGTGAACTCGATTTAGAAAGGGACTTTGTCCACTAAGATGGTCTTGGCAGCAATACCTTGGATATTATGGAAATCATATCATGTGCTTAATGTTTTTCCACAATTACATGTTTTATTCCCATTCTATTTTATCATGGCTAATGATTCCATATGATCTATGCCTTACATACTACCATGTTTTATGTCATTGCCCAATATTTTGATATTTAAATATTATGTTTATGTTTTGAAGTTCAAATGTATATGGTTTGTTTTATTTTCTCCATGATTACCCTTACTGAGCATTTGAGCTAAACCTTTATATGTTTTCTTTTCTCCAGGAAATAAAGAAAGGTTTTAGGTAAGAAATAAAGGGAATATCTTTATGGGAGATGTTAAAGATCTTTCACAAAGATTATAAGATTATATTCCGAGTTTCCAGAGACACTAAACTATTATGGTCCTTTGGTGTCTGTTTTTTTATGTATTAGGTATTATACAAAAGTAATGTAATGTCTCTCTATGTCAAGATTGGGTCTCTACACGAATGGGTTTCTAAAATTTATCTCTGGTGAAGATAACATAAGTTGAGAGTGAGGGAATAAAATATTTCAAAGACCATTTTCAGAATAAGGTACTATCATTAGGTGTAATAGATCATGTTGTTTTCCCTTATTAATCCCTCATATATTTAAATAATCCTCATGAAAAATTATTCCATTATTATTTATACACATTTATGGAGGTGTTATGGATGATATATTGGTATATTCTATGGAGATGGAGGACCACAACGAAGTAGTCAATATTATTTTATAGACATTAAATGGAATCACTAATATGATAATCTCTATATGTTCCAATTCAGGATTAAATATGTGAAATATTTTTGTAATATGGTGTCTAAGATAGTTGTCACCATGGAAACTAAGAATATTTTTGTAGTGATATATTGGGTTACCCAAGAATGATTTTGATATGAAAATAATTATGAGAGTACCTAAATACAAGAGGATGTTTATATATATATATTATTTAGATAATAATCTCCACTGATATATTTTATTTTAAAGTGATTGATGTTTGGTTAGTATGATAATTTTCAGAATTATATTTTTCTAGTTACTAAATATGTTGATGTATACTCTTGTTTTAATTATTCCTTTTCCTAAAAAAATTTTGGAAATGTTTTCTGATGCCACGGTTTTGGAGATGGGGTGTGTGTTGATGTAGAGGGATATTATTGGGGAATATGTTTGTCTCCATCTATTCCCATGTGAGTGTAATTACACCACCCCTGAACATTATTTAGCATCAATGATGCTTGATTTAAAGAGTTGGTGCCATTAAATTTCCAGGAAGAGGCTTATGTTATATTATATTAATAAATATTTTAAGTACATCTACACCCATATGGTTATGAATGATTGAAACAGATGTTATGTGGAGTATCTATATGATTTGGACTTTTATATGGAATCTACCCCTAAAAATAGGAAATGAGGTGGTGAATGTTTTAACAATGTAGTTATAATTATATTAAATGAAGGAATCATAGAGAAAGTAGCTCTGGTTGGGTCAATTTGATATGAAGAGTTAGAATGAGAATGAGGATCATGAACACACGTTTTAGGGATATCTTTTAAACTACATCATCTTTTTTTTATTTTGGTCTGTCTTGAATAACTAGTGTAAATTGTTTTCTAAAAATTTACTTTATTTTTAGATAGTAGGTATACCTCAAAATTATTGTGTTAGTATACTAATGGTGATACTAGTTTCAGAAAAAACAATTTTGTTCCTTTCAATTTGAGGTTGGGATTGATGGAATATGTGTACCTTTTCACCTAGACTATTAACCCAAGAGATACAGAGAATCACTATGATCTTAATATATGGTATTTGTGACTTGTAATGAAGCAATAGATTGGATATTTCATGTTGAGATGCATCAATTTTCTAGGAATAAATGTTGATAATGAGATAATTATAGGTGTATTAAAATATATTTTTATTCTGCTTTAAAAATTGAATGATATATTTGGGGAATTTGGGATTATCAGAAATAAAAATCCTTATGGGAAGAATTTGATATCAGTCTTTATGGATATATTGATAAAATCATCCCATATTATTCTTATCAAGGTACCAAAAAATGTGTAACATCTTAGATAGTTTTATATATTGGAATTTGTAGAGCATGATGGAATGAATTTAACCATTGTATAAGATTAAGCCCATGCGTTAATTATTAGTTTTAGAAGGGATTTATGATAGTAATGGGTTCTATAACAAATTTATAATGGTGTTTCATAGATATTAGAAGGTTATAATACATGTTATATTTATATTCTTAATGATATTGTTGTTCCTAATGGTTTTATTTAGAAGTATTATTAGAAAGTACCCAATATTGGTAAAACTGTATTAAAAAAATTTATCTATATTCAATTAAGATGAATCATTTTGAGAATTTTTGTAGATGGACATTATTTTAATTACACTATTAGTTGGAATTTATTGGGAATTTCTTATTATGACCAAAACTCGTTAGGAAAATGATAAAGAATATTTAGCCGATCTAAGAGAGATTTATGATGACTCACAGTCCCCAAAAATAATATTTATATTATCAACATTGTCTATCAGAGTTTTTAGTTGGTGTTAAATTTTTTCATAGAATATCTCCTCAATTGGGATATTTTCTGGTGGTAATGTATGGTATGTTAATGGTATATTTTTCCTTACTATTTATGACCATGTTGTATCTTATGAAGGTATAAAATTATCATTAATTAATATCTTAATTAAAATATATTAATGTTTTATTTCAAGTGTCCAACTAAAGATATATCATCTGGACCCATATTACATGGTTTAGTGGGAGGGATTAGAGTTTTAACACAAAACTAATATGGTGGAACAACACATTTATATCACAGTTTTCCAAAATAAGCTATTTCAATGTAAATCTATCCCATTAGTTCATTTTTTTTATAATATCATAGATATCCACAGGGCACGGTGGTTTTAATACTTAGTGAGGGAGATTATGGCTCAAATTTTCTCTTGATCTGAGACAGAAAGACTTTCCCGCGATATAATGCCCCATTGTGGGGTGAATTTAGATACCTAAATGCCATTTTTTATAAATGATATATAATGAGTTATTTGGTTTTAATTTCTTAGTCTCTATTTCTATTAATGTTTATGGAACTTTTTAGCTGATATAGTAATGGTATTTTTGTAGTCCAAGAAAAAACCATTGGATCTAAATGATGGATTGTTTTCATCCTTTTCTAATTTTTTAGTTGTGGGTAGGTCATCACTATGGCCGACAACAATTTTCTATGGAGGCTTAGGTAAATGGGGTCCTCATATCATACATTTATAAAACCACAACGTTGTATCCCGAAGGGAAATTCTATATGTTTTCATAGAGAGGAAAATCAAGCCATAATCCAAGATGTTGTGTCATGGAGTGTAATAACTGGAACATTAACCCCTCTTCCATTCTAGACCCCTCGAGTCATGGTCTAGATACTCCTATACTGGAGGCCCAGTGAAGTGGGAACCATTATGTGGTTCTCATAACCATTACGTGAACCATGTTTCCTGGTTTTATTTTTTAAAATTAATTTCATGACATTACCCTATTGAATTATAATACTATAAACCCCACTTGTCAACCTGCTTTCAATATATAGGGATATCTAGTAATGTTTTTTCTCTTTTATTACCTCCCTTGGTTATTCCCCTTCGATTTAAGTGTAAATACATAGGCTAATATAATATTTCACTTGGTTTAATCCCCCTATCCTCTTATATAATCATCTTCTCTCATATCCCAAGTGTATTGGAACCATTTTGTAAATTGGTGGGGTGTAATAACATAGCATTGTGGATGGATATTCAATGAAATTTCAGGGGGTTTCACCTCATGAGGTTACTTACGTATCCCATATTATGTGTTTTATTGATGAATAATGAGGTTACTTTGATTTAAAGGTTGATTTTCTATATAACATGACTTTCAATTAGAATTCCTTGACTTATTGAGTAAACTGTTAGTTTTATTAGCAATTTATAGTTTAAATGAAATGTCTATTGATGAATTATCATGGTTATATGTGATCATTTTATTTTATGAAGTTATGTATGGAATTTAGGAGTTTATATTTAGAAAATCAATTTTTATTTCTTTAACATGTTTCTTAAGTTGATTAAAAGTTGTTTTAAATTTCAAATTATCCATTAATGGATGATTTAATAGGATAAGTGGGTTGGTTAAACCTTTTTTGAAAATGGTTTATATGGGATTATTTATTATGGGAATAAATAAAAAATTATATCTCTTAAGGTACTTATATTTTTTCGCACTAAGGAGGCCTTGGGTGTGTTTAGGTGATATGGATGAGTACTACCCCAGTGTAGATTATTTGTTTGCAAGGGAATGTTACCCAAGTAGCATGAGGAAGTACGGTAAGAATAAATGATTCCTTATAGGAAATTTATAACTCCTCTAATTATTATTTTTACATATTTTTACTAGTGATACTTGAGAAAGTCCTTGTTACCGTTATGGTTAAGGATAGATACCCAAGTAGCATATGATGTTATTGTTGATCCAAGCCAGGTTTTATGCACATTTTTTGTTTTATTTTTCTTTGATGACATCAATTTTGTTTCATACCCCCTATTTCATTTCTTTTGACCTTACATGTGTGTTATGTGAAATATGTTTTTTTATAAAAAGAAAAAGTTATTATAAAATATATTCCTAGACAAGGGTTTTATTAATTGAAGTGGGTGTCTCAAATATATGGTTTGAATATAGAATTACATTTTTGTAATGTGAATGATTTTGTTTTGATTCATGGTAGTATCCTACATTGATTAGGATCACACCCTATATATGCTTTTGGGAATATTCGTACATGGTTTTGAAGGACATACTTATATTAAATGGGGATACTTATCATTGTAATGTGTCTTATTGTTTATCATCCTTCTTATATTGGTATATAGTGGTAAGCATTGGTCACAAATAGTTTTTCCTGTAGCGTATATTTTGGAATGTTGTGGGTTTGTTTGTTTTGGGTAAGTGGTGGTTCCAACCACGTCAACCATGATTTTATTTTAGAAGTATCTTGTGTCTTTGTTTTCATGGTCAATTCACTTTGTGAATTAATGTGATTGTTAATTTGTTTTTAGTTTTTAAATTTATTAATACTATTTATAATAAAAAAAAATATTTCTTTTTTTGTATCATGTCTTTTTTATTGATGGGAGTCTGGTTTATATATGATTCATGATCGATTTATGAGATGGATTTGTTCAAACATTATTTGATTTTTGGAAGTGAAATTATTACCATTTGATGATTTTGGATTCTGTATAACCAAATTCTAACTCTATGGTAATCTGAAACACCTCTCAAACCACATGGTGGACCTGGTCTTGTGAAGGATCATATCGAGTAGGTTCGATTCACACAAAAATGGTGTTAAATTATATACCTAATGGGAAGTGATATATAACTACATGGGTCTCATATTCAAGGGTTCGTAATGAATACAATATTCTCTAATGAGTGGGATAGTATAAAACCCCTATAAAATTTATGTCTTTGGAAAAAATAATTTAACTACCCATATCAAAATGTCAAACCATTCTTTTTGAATTACTACTTTATTATCACTTCATAGTTAATAATTATTTTCCTAGAGTAGTTTCAATATGTGTGACAACATGTGAAGCTTCCTAGATGTTCTATGAATGTGTACAAATAACATAGAAATAAATGGTTTTGTCCTATGGGGAATATCAATTATTTATGGGTGACCCCTATGGGTTATAGTTTGTGGTGTGATGGGTAGGAAACCATGGTACTACAAGAGTCCAATGGGTTCAGAAGACTAGATTCACAACCCAAGGAGTTCGAGTTGTTAAATTATTTTATTTTCTATTTGTTTTATGTTAGTGACCGAATTTTGGGTTTTAGGGAAATGAAAGAGATTATTAGCATCCTCAACCCAACCATGTATAAATTTTTATTAATCTACTTTATGGAAAATTGGGAAACCATAGTTTAGAATACATAGATTCCACTACGTGCTAAAATATCTCACAAATTGATTAATCAAAGGACTAAAATGATTTGAATCAGACACTCTATATAATTACAAATGTAGATTATTAATCTGGGTATCTGGATCCTCACTGATATTGTCTTCAAGGTGGGTAAACAATCTGTCCATTATCTGTATGAATTCTTGAAAGTTGATATTTCATTTTATGAATCCCTTTTCTAGGATTAGATATTGTTTTTCTAACAATGCCTCTTGATATTCAATGGAATAAACTCCCAACATTATTTCATATATTCAATCAATATATTCTTTTTATTTGTTAACCCAAACATCTTTTTCTTTCATTTTTTCCTTGGAATGGAGGATGAGCTTCGTATAATTCCCTTCCACTTCTTCCACCGTTCCTGTTTTCATACATTTTTCTCCACTTTCCACATTTTTTGGATTTGATTTCTCTGTTTTCACCCTTCTTAGTTGACCTAGATTCCATCGGTTTAGGAAAGTGTTAATAATCATTGTGTCCCTTTGGTTTTTTCCCATTAACCATAATAAATTTCCCTGAATCTCAATTTTTGTTTTCCCCTTATTATTTCTAGGGATGTAAAGACCTTTTACTTTAATTCATTTCAAATTGTCCACTGACAATTGGCTATTATTTTTGTCACCTGAATCATACTCCTCTTGAGACATTTTTGGTTATTGATCATACAGACCATCAAAATGGTTTTCTATCTCAACCATTGGGCCTTATTTGAGGGGGATATTCCTGCTCATAGACTTAAACATTCATAATTTATCATCCAATGTAGTATTATTCCCCACACTCACAGACTTTAGATGAGATGAAGATCTTTATCAGAGTGTTTGGGTCCAAGGGCCCCAAATAAGTCAAAAAATCCAACCTCTCATTTATTAGTTGTGATTCTGCAGCATCCAATAAATAATACCATTTCAATGAATTTATAGATTACTCATCCTCCACATAGTTTTCAACCACAATGTAAACACTTCCAGGACCCCTAGAGTGATTAAGGAATTTTAATTCTAAACTATAAAAGGACTAACTAAGATATACTATTTAATTCTGATTTAACCATGTGTTCGAGTGATTTTCTCCCCATTAGAACCCATATCCTGCAACTGATTGAGTACACCCAGGACGTACTTCAATAGAGTAAACACATCTTCCACATTCATATTTTCACTCAACCTTCTATCCTCACACTAAATAGAAGTTGGTGTATTGGTTGTCCCTTGGTCCTCCCCCGACATAGTTTTACTGGTAATAAATTTGCATCATGGTCTAAAAAAGTCCTCCCATGTATCTAGTTAATTAATATATTTGGCCTTCCAAACTGTGATAGTTCCATCCTCCCCTTGATGGGTAGGAGTAGTCTAGGAGAAATCAGAGAAGCTTCGACTACATCTAGAATCTTCCTGACCAAATTGACGACAACTAGGTAAGTAAGGGATCCTAGAATCATAACATAAATTATGATTACAGTGAATCTCTCCCTCAATCTCAATTTTGATATATTTTAATGGGATTATGATGTATCATCTTTCACACATATACAAGGTGCGACTGGATGGAAACTTTCCTTGGTGCAGGAATCTGAACAGATGAAGTAGCCTATCATATTTCATATCAATCGGCTGATCATCGGGTTCTGGAACAGAAAATGAATACCAGGTATGGATATTCAATGTGATGTGGTCTGAGTTTCATGCCTTAGATGAAAGGTGAAAGTCCACTGAAATAGGGAAAAACTAAATTCCACAACATATTGTGGATAAAAGGCCAGTCCATAAATTAGTCTTCTTTATTTGAAGAATTCTTTATTTAAAGAATGGATTTATTTGTGTCTCACATCTAAAAGTCCATCAATCACCTGATATTACTAATTTCTAGAAGATAAAATATACCATTAGAACACATAAACAAGGGGATGATTCTTTCTGAATGGTTCTACCAAAGTGGGATCCAATAAAGCTGATGCTTCCATGAACTCTAGAGGAGAAAAAGGTACTGAGAGAACACTATTCTTGTAGGATTTGAATTTAGGGATTATTTATATAGGTGGTAAAAGAGGTAGGGATAAAAAAACTATAATTTAGAGAAAAAGGTGAAACAATAAGGGAGTGTGTGTGAAGGAGAAGCTTCATCTCCCATTACCAGCCAAGGAGGGTCCAGGAGGGGAGGCGGAGGTGCGACCGTGAATATCACCATTACTGAAGAGGGAAGAAAAGAGAAAAGTTACAAATTAAAATATTTATTACAATTTTAATTTATAATGTTTCTATTTGTTTTGATATGTTATATGATGTAGTTAAGGATAATCAATTGTCTTAATGGATAACCTAGTGGGAAATATTTCACATTGAGATCCTTTTGGTGGTGTTGTTCCTATTTGAGAGGTATTACCCAAGGAATTTTGATTCATGGTCCCTAGTTTTCTTTCAGGGTTGGAATTGATTCTCTACAATGAAAACTATTTGATTTTAATTTAATGTAATTTCTTGAACATTATATTAAGATCGAAAAGGGTTTTTCCAACCCCAAGGGTTGTTGGATGGGACGTAGTGAATCAATATTGTTGTAATTTTAATCCAATTTTTATTATTTTATTATTTATTAATTATACAATAATTTAGTAGATTGATTCCTTAATATTTTCCCCTATTTCTTTATCTTACATTTGGTAGGTATACATGCAGAAAAAAAAAGAAACAAATTTGGAAGTAAAGAATTTTCTTAATGAGTTTCCCCTTATAGATTACTATGTCCCCTGTGTACGATGGTAATTTTTCCACTCACACATAGATTAGAATTTTTATGAGAAGGAGCATAGGCTAGGTATATCCTTGGACCAGTATAAACAATGACACTAACTAGTTTCCCAAAATTATTTATCTTTATTTGATAGATACAAGAGTATTCTTGATTAACCTATAAGTATATGAATTTTTTTTACATGTCTCTCATAGAAAAATATGAACTTTTTTCTGTAAGTATAATAAACCTCTAATGTTTCCTCTATCAACTTCATATCTTATAATATCAAAATATTGTAACCTAGGATCACTCACATTCCTATTTGTCTTGTATTAATGTGTGACATTACTAAGGCACTTAATTTTTCCATTCTATTTTTAGTGTTCAATATATATGATCCCTATAATTAATTGGAGTTTTTCCTTCAATTGTAATCATATGATGGCCATGAACATAATGATTAAGGTCTCTGAAATTCATTAATACAAAAAATATACAGGGAACATGGTATCAGTTCTCCATATCCTAGTATATTTCACATACATATCAAATATATATATATATTCACTAAATATTTGATGAATATCGTTTCTATAATATTTCACCATAAATATCCTCAAAACATGGACATCAGACTTTTTAAAAACATTGTTAATGTCCAACAACAATTCCTCATGTTACGATATAAGACTACAATGATATTTGAGTACGTTGCATACTTCTTATATCACTTGTAAACTTCTAAAAATACTATATGTAAAAGATATTATAACATAAAATGATAATTAAACAAAAAAAATGTGATATGACTTACTCAATGTGGGGATTTAATACCCAAAATTTTCCCAATTTATCTCCATTTAAACACTACCAGAAGTATTTCATAAGTGTATTGATATTTTGGTCTCTAACCACAAATCATTTTATAATAATTTTACTAGTATGTAATTTTTTACCATTCATATTTTTAACCATAAAATTATCAAATTATGATGAACATTGAAAGTTATATTTCCCATAACATTTCATTCTCATAAAAATATCATGTCTTATGATTAATTCTAATGTGTTGAATGTTAAAATCATATGTTCATATAAAAAGTCATACACATAAGCTTTAATATCTTACGATATCAATAGATTTATATTCTTCAAAATTCACCCATAGGCTAACAAAATCATTTGAGATTGGGATATTTAGAAATAATAGAAGTCATATATCTAAGGATATTCAAATGCATGGAACACAAGTCATGCACCAACCGATAATGTTTTATACCATAAAAATCAAATGAGATTGGTTGAAAAGTTTTAAATGAAAAATTATTTGATTCATATGAACTACAAATAAGTATACTTTCATAGAAAGCTATAAATAGGCTCCTACAATGTCTTACATGCACATGCTTGGTTAGTTTTTATATCCAAAATAAAATTCTTATAAATATATAAAATTTCTATAAATCTCACCAGTACCAATTTTAAATAACCTAGTGTGTTTTATAAACTATGAAAATTTCATTCAAATCATTCAAAAATCAATATCAAAACACCAATTATTTATTTTAAAAATGATGAATATATAGTTCCAGATTGAAGATAATAACATAATGATTTTGATAAAATTGATGATCATTTTCACTAATATTCGCACACCAATTACCATACCTTTAACTATAAATATATCATTGAAAAAATGTTGAAGATTGTTTTAGTTCAATCAAAAAAACCTATATTTCACTTGATTAAAATTTTTTGAATCATCATATTTAATTACAAATCCATAAAATTATATTTTCATATAATATTTCACTTTTGATATCCATAATAATGTATCATCTAAAATAATCTCGATAAAGATCACTATATTAATCATTGTGAAATAACATATTCATATCATAATTTCCAAGTGAATGGTTCTTCAAACATATTCAATGAAATTTTTTTCTTTATATCATCAAATATTATCAAATATATTCTAACATAAAATCATAGAATATTTTATTTTTATTTAAATATTATTAATGTAAAAAACGTTTTCCTTTAATCAACATTTCTATCATGTGACCAGATCTATAAAAATCTCATTGTTGCACTACATTATTGTTTCATTAAATTTCCACATAAGTAGTGGTGATATCTTAAATCCCTTTTAATCTTTAAGAGAAACCAATCATCATTAAAAATATTCAGAATTCACTAAACATCAACATAAATTTCATTTGAACACCAACTTGTTACAACAATATTGAGAGCTTCCAACTTTCTTCTCATATTTCTGAAATATCCTAAATAAAATAAAAGAAAAACATTACCAACATGTTAACATCAATATAACTCACTTATTTCCAAATGAAAATATATTCAGCAATAAAACTGAGTTCAATAATCTCCCATTTTTTATTGCTAATACCTCTTAGAAAATATGTTTCCAATATGTGCTCTAACTCAACTCTTCTTCTCTCCCATTTTAATTTTATATTAATCTCAACCTTATTGATAATAAATGATAATTGTATAAAATTATATGGTATCAATTTATTCATAATATATCTTCTATCAAACATTTTACTCTATATATACATGATCAATACTCATTATAGAACATGATGGTGTTCAATTTTGATCTCAATGTTCTCCATTGTTCAAAAAAATATGATACAAAATCATATATGTCATAAAAATATTTACAATTTATAACTCTAAGGGTTTTTAAAAATAATAAATTTAAAAACAATATATAAAAATTCTTCAATATATTTTTCTTTTGAATTACAACTAGTATTCCTTCACTCACTTAAACATAATGTTTAAAATAATTTAAGTACAGATGGTGAGAATTAATTTTGGAAGCTAGAATTTAATCATCTCCAATAATTCCTTTTATATTAATTAATAATAATAACATTATCCCCCATAATATATAAATTGTATCCCATTAATAACAATGAATATAGAGTAGGTATACATACCTTTTTAGTGAAATTTTAATTGATGTTGTTCGGATTGAGTATCTTAAGAAGGAAGTGAATTGAGTAACCTAAAAACATTATATTAGAAGTTGAAATTAATTAAATTCCCCAAATAACTAAAAAGACCCAGTAAATGAAATATCATATCTATATATGTTTCGATCTTTTAAAATATTAATAAAAAAAGACTAATTCTCAGTTAAATTTTTTTAAAAAAAAATTATCTTTAGAAATAAATTTAATTAATCCCAACCATATATATACAATAATTGAAATTTACTATCAATGTAGTGTTTTTGTTTATATTTTAAAACAGATTCAACATAATGCATAGAAAAAAATAAAACACACAACAATGTAAATACAAGAGGTTTAGTAAAAATCCAGGACTTAATCATCTCTACTTGGAACTCCACTACTGCCAAGGGAATTATATAAAATAATATTTGATTCAAAACCTAGATCGGGTGTACAATAGAAAATCTATCTAGCCCATACATTAACTTCATCCAAAAATAGCTATGGTAATAAAATATATATAGACCAAATAGGGACATCATCTACAACATGTGGTTAAAACAGAGAAAAAAGAGCTAATAAGATATCATGTATTTTCCAATTAATGATTCAGAGACAATGTGCATGTTTAAAACAATATAAGCACACATGAAATGTTATATAATGATAATATACAAATAGAACAATTTTAAAATGAAAAAAATATAGTTTTCTCCATGTACGAAGTTTTATGATTCCTAGGACTCCCTGAATGTATCATGAACTGGAGCTCAAGTTGAGTTTCATAAATTCTAATTTGAAAAGAGTGTCACAATCTCTTTCTTTTCTAGCTGTGGGATGGAACTACATGTTTGAAGAGATATAGTATTCCAAAATGGTGTCTAGTAATAATTATTCATGTAATATCTCAATAAGTTGATGTCTTTTAATGTACGTGTATCTTTGTCAGTTTTTCGATGTATTTCAACTCTACATCTATCTATGCAAGGGTTTCTGATACTTCTTTTATCAGCATCATGTAAGGAGAATCATCTGGATCCTATTCTCCACGTACTGGTTAACTTGGAAAAACTATAAATTATCCTCTATTGATCAGAGAGACAATTTTAGAGGTGATTCATCCCAATAGTGACTTAGGTTAGCGGTGATCCAGGATAAAACTAACTCATCTTCGTGGTAGATCATCCAAAATGTTTGTTAAATTTCTATGTAGATGTATGGAAATGTGTGATGGTGAGTCATACTAGGGTGGTATTTCATCTCTATACTTATCCATTTTTGACATCATGGTGGTGACTCATCAATGAAAAATGGTCGTTTATTTTTTTTTTCAAATTTCCATGGGTCATATCTGATGGTAGGTGTTTTCGACACTTAGTCATATTTCTCAAACTCAACTGTGAGTTATGACTTGAAATAAGTTTTTCTGACACATATCCAACATTCCATTCCAATAGAGATTTATCCTTGGTAGTGGATCATCTCAATGTGGGTAATTTATAGTAGAGAGTCTTTCCAACACTTGTCCAGTTTTTCACCAATCTTCCTTATATGATAAAATTCAACCAAAAAACTTAAAAATACTTATCAACATAATAATCATGATTTTTTTTATCATTTGAAAAAGGTTTACAACTTCCACCCCATTTTGATGTTAGCAAACTGAGTCATTTTTTAAAACATGGAATCAACAGTAAAGAAGACACATAGGGTGTGAACGGAAATTAAATATAAACTATACTAACGAAATGGGGGAATAAAGAAATGATTAATACTAGATATAAAAGAAAGAAATTTCATAGAGTAATCTACCAAATTTTTGATTATCCAAAAGTATAAAAAAATATGGGCAAATAATGGGAAAAACAAATAAGGGATATCTCTTTAAGAATTTCAATGAATGTACAACAAAAAGTTTCAATAAAAATTCAGAGAAACATCCCCATTTAAGATATTCAAATTATCAATGATTTTAATGATAGGTAAAAGGAACCAAAAGAGATTTCCCATTATATTTCTCTAAAGAAAAAGGATTAGCATTTGAGCCTATGGTTATAGAAGGAATGTTTATAGGAACACCTTTTAGAGAAGAAGTATCACAGATAATAATCGTCATAAGATGTTTAACAACATCTCTTAGATTCAGGTGAAAGGATATAAGTGAGTTGAAAAAGGTGCATTTGGAACACTAGTTTCACTAGGCTTGAATAACATTAGAGGATAAGCTATAGGGGTCAATGATCTAAAAGAGGGATAACATATTGAGCTTCTATTGTAGTTCTAGAAACTCGAGGAAATAAATTCATCAGAGTAAAATCACTATTACTGACATGCAACTGGAATTTGATCAATTAGGGATCTGACATGATACCTTGCTTATAAATGAAAACACCTAATATGATTTAGTGGAATCCCATGAATCTTATCCCATTCCTAAAACATTGGATCCATCCAACTGAAATAACATATACTATGAGAATTTAATCCTAGAGAACTAGGATCTATATACACAATCTAAAAATTTACAATAATCATATGCACAATGGATCTCAAGACATAAACTTTGTGTCCATAAAAAATAGGTTAAAATACTATTTTATCAGAAAAAACTATTTATAAAATGTATGTACATTATCTACAAGAACTATAATTTCATCCCCAATAGTAGGATCAATTGGGTGACTATCCATACATGTGGATTACTCCCCCTCATCAGATTCTTCATTCCATTATCTAGTAGTTCTATCCAAATATTAGTCTAGGGTTTTTATCTATTCAGATCTAGAGATTAATGATAATCCTAGAAGAGATATTAAGACATGTGGCATATTAATGTACATATCTATAATTATTCCATCAGAACCTTCATAACCTCCATCACAATCATTCCAATATTTTTCTCCATCTGCATTTTCATTTCAATTTTCATCCTCTCCCTATTTCTTATTATATCCTCCTTAATCTTCTTTTCATACTCATCACCATTTTCACTATTCTATTCATTACCATTTTTATTATAGGATTTAGAAGAACTCCTATACTATTCATCATCAAAAACATCAATTTATCCGTACCCACAAATTTATTTCAAGAGAGTATCTTAGATTGGGAGTGAACTTTTTGGACTTGGAGAAACAATAGATATAGGTGGGGTTACCAAAGGTAAATCTGAGTCACATTCTTCATTCACCAATAATTAATTTCTATTTAATACTAGAAGCATCTATCTACCCTTCATATTCACTAGAATAATTTACCAACTCATCTAGATTCAATCCCGGATCCACAAGATTTTTTTGTTATTGGAGGCTTATCAAATGAATTAAAACCATCATACAACCATTCATCATGTAAGCCCATTATTTTTTCCAAGGATTCAAACTAATTTTCTTCCTTATTCAAATTAATCAGGAAATGAATAATCCTCAACATTACACTATTAATTTTAACCTTCATCAACAATCCCCTTTTCCATGAACATGGATTAAATAAAATTTGATAGATTATATTATTTGTCCTTGAAGATGAATTTCACATCTTCATCAAGTGAAGTATCTGATATATAAAAAATTTAACATTTTTCTACTATTTTCATGGTACATAAAAAATAAAATTAAAAATAACTCAATATAAAAAAGTCACATTACCATGGAAAAAGAATATGATGAATAAAATTGAAAGTCAAGAAACAATTTCAATGGGAACACTTGAATTCTTAGAAGGATCAGGGTTAAACTATTCCACCTATTCATGGGAACACTTGAATGCTAACAAAGCTCAGGGTTCAATGAATCAAATGTAGATGGTCGGCTCAACTCACCTTTTTTATTCTTTGATGGTTTAGATTTTTTTAGAAAAGATTTAGAAGCTATATTTTTTTTAAACACGGTGAACAACTCAGAATATCTGAGCAATAGAGAGGGAAGGTAGATGGATGTGGGAGAAAGTTTCATTACAAGTGTCAATAGAAAAGAAATGAGGGGTTGAGTGATTTAATTAGAAAAACAACTAATTTATATCATTTAGAAATTATTGTATTCAAAAACAAGTTGAAATATATTTTGAATTGAATAAATAATTAGATAATTAAATAACACATAATGAAATTTATAAAAATCACTTAAAAATTAACCCCAAGAAATCGAACAAGGAAATATTATTCCAATAGTACTGTGTAAAAACTCCAAGGTGGGTAAGACTAAATGATGGGTAAACAGAGAAGTGGGTAAAAATAAAATGGTTTTTAAATTCAATGGTTGGTAAAAATTCAATATAGGGTAAACTCAATGGTGGGTGAAACTCCAATGGTTAGTAACTGAATAGTTTGTAAAAATCAACAATGGGTAAACTAAATGGTTCGTAAAAGTAAATAGTGGAAAACTCAATGGTGGGTAAAAATCAACAGTGATTCCCAGATAGTTATACCTAAATAAAATTAATTATTCCAAATTCATGTTTGATGTAGTTCAGTCTATAAATATTTAAAGGCTGAGTGAAAATATCTTCAAGATAATGTTCTATACTAATGTATTCAACTTTTAAATCACCCTATTGAAAATGCTCCATAAACAATTGATGTATTACAATGTTCTATTTTTTTAAAGTGAGATACATGATTTACATAATTGTTTCTAGCACTTATATTGTAACAATTTATATGTACATGTCATTATTGATATCCAAAGTCTAGTAATGTGAGTTTCATCCTCAATTTTCTTTCACAACAAATTCCTGCTATTATGTATTCCTCTAAAGTAGTAGAAAGTGAAAAAAAGTTTGTTTCATAGTACACCAAGTATCTAGATACATTCCCAAAAGGTGATATGTTCCATAGGTTATTTTTCTATCTAAAATTAGAACCTGGAAATTGTCATCTTAATAGCTAACTTTTTCAAATGCTTGTACTCTAGGAAAAAAAACTAAATTAGTAGTAAACATGCAGTATTTTAAAATTATCTTTAAAACCACTAAGTGGGACCCTTTTATATTTTCATGATAATTAGAACACACACATAAACTAAATATAATGACATATTATCTAGTAGTTAAATAAAGAATACAACTAACCATGCATCTTAAAATTGATTGATCCATTGATTTTCAAGCTTTACCATGATCCAAAATATATGTGGTACTCATAGGATTGTTTCCACCCTTAGAAATTTTGAAATTAAAATGTTTTAAAATGTATTTAGTATTTTTACTTTGATTTAAAATAATTATTTCTTTATTTCGAAAAATCTATTAACTAAGAAAGAATTTCAGTTCACCCATTAAACTAATTTCACTTTATTTTTCATAATTTTCCTATTGTGAATACATAAATATTTTTTTAGGAGATCAGAAAATATTATCAAATACATAAATTTCACCTACTAAAACATCTTTTGAAATGTATTTTATAAATAGGGTAGGATTAGAAATACATTTTGAAAATAATTTTAAATAAAAAAGATTAAAGAATCTCATAAAAGCTCTTTGATAATATTTTAAAAAATAAATACATTTTATTAACATGAAATCCATATTTTGAAAACCTGTATATTGAAATATAAGAGGTTGTTAAAAACCATCCTCAAATATATACAAATTAAATAATTAACTTTTCTCATCCATTTGATATAGTTTGAAATCTAGATGTACTTCATTAGATAGCAGTATTTTAATATCTCCCAGTCTAGGTATAGATGTAATGGTTTTCCCATAGTTTATACCTTTGTTTTGACTATACCCTTGTGTAACTAGGCTAGAATAATTCCTTAACATTGTATCAAATTCATCAAGCTTGTTTTTAAACATCCATTTGGTGCCTACTATGAATGGGTCTTTAGTTATATCACTATCTTCCAAAAAAATTTATATCAACTTTATTATGTTCTTATTTCACATCAATTACCCAAAAATCATCATTTATTACATCATTTATGTTCTTAAGATCAAGTTGTGTGAGAAATTATTGATGTTTAACCTGGTTTCATATAGAATCTTTAGATTTTGTACCTGTATCTTGGTATCCAAAAAAACATATAATGTATGGAATTAAGTGTCCTTATAACTCTAGAAAAAATGGAAGGTCACTTAATCATCCTATAATGGTTCAAATTCAGTCTTGTGATGTTCCTAAGAACTGATTTATATTTTACATGTTTTACAACAAAGTCAGTAGGTTTGGAATTTATATTCAAGGTAGATAAATCATCCTCAATATTTTATTAAGGGGTATTATCTGCATATGAATCTGTCACATGACACTGAAAATGTACATACTCTTCCAATGTCTTGGTCCTTTTATTAAAAAATCTATCGGATTTACTAAAAGTAGAATAACCCAGTAAAATTAATTCATCACACTTAATGGAAAACATGTCAAGATTATCCTTAGTGTTAATAATTAATACATTGAAATGAAAAACTAAAATGTAATTAACCATAGTTTTTCTAATATTCCAAATTTGATGAGTGGTTTTCTATAATGTTTGTATAATTAAAATGTCATTAATTATATATAAGGATATATTCATAGCCTCTTACCAAAATATGGGGAGAAAAAACATTGTTAATGGAAAATGTCATTAAAATTCTCATTAACCATTAAAAAATTCATTATCTTATATATATTGTGGAATTTTATTATTATAATGGTACAAACCTTTTACATCTCTTTTTCCAACATATGGGGAACAAAAAAATTGTTCATGCATACATGTGGATTATCACCTACGCAAAAGGACGTGTTTCATTTTTCATCACCACATCACAAGGATTTTTTTTATGATAGATAATATATATATATATATATGATATTAATTAAATAATTATTATTATATATATATAATATTAATCATAAAAATAGCATTTCACTTGTTAAAAATAGAATCATCACACATACATATATACAAACTACCATCTCAATATAGTGATATAACTAGTTTCAAAAAAACGAACTCATGTAGATGCCCATGGGGATGAATTAAAATAATTTATTTTATAATTATAATATGATAATTAATATGTAAGGACAATATTTTTTTATCTAAATTTATTTTATGTCTAACTAAATGTAAAATCATTTTCCATGTGTACGTTCTTACAAATGGCTTGTGAGTCAATTTATATTTTTTTCCATGAATTATTTTTAGAGATAGAAGAAAAATTATACATTAAATATAAAATTATAATTATTTATTTATTATTATTCTATATATGATGAAATAATTACCCCTTAGACTATGGTCAACATTCCCAATTCATTTTTTTATTATGATCCAAACATCCTCAAAACACCAAACATTAACATAACAAATTAACTAATTTAATATGCCAGTAAAAAAATGAAATAATGAGTTTAATGATAAATTAATAAAATCTAAAAAGGTTACTAAAAATTTAAATAAATAATATAGGTATGTTATATATTTTTTAATGGACTTTCATAACATGTTGGGACTTAAGGAAAGGGGATTCTTAACTCAATAAAATTTTAATTGGGTTATAAAAATTATTCATTGACATTTTTGGGTAATGATTATGTGTCAACTAATATCTAAAATGTTTATTTTTGTATTTAAATACTTTTTAATGGATTTTATTATTTTCAAATAATCACTTAATGGATTTATTATCTATTAAAATTTTATGACCATTGCAATGGTTTTATTTCTCTCAATCTCTTTTTATTGAGATATGTTATGTGTTGTGCACAATGATTTAATTTTTTATGATGTATTTACATCCCCATGATTTCATTTTGAAATATCAATATATGTCTAGGATTTTTAGATCCATATCATAAGGCTTATTTTAATTAATTATGATTCGAAGGTTTCCAAAAAGGTAGAGGCTTTATGTAATAATCTCATTTCATTATAGGATTTATTATAGAGAATAATAATTTGGATGGAAAATATATGATCTTAAATTAGTAAACCATATATCTATTCTTATAATATATTTATTTATAATGTTTATATAGTTTAATTTTCCTCACTTTTTGTACTTAAGAATATAAAAAGAACATTTTTAATGAAAAATATAACTTATTTCTATTTTTCCTCAGGAACTCTTCCCACTTATATCCTTAATCATTAAAATGTTTTAAATAATGTTATTTTTTATGATGTTGGGATCCTTAAATTTAATTTTCCACTATATTTTACATTCATTAAAAAGGTTTAAAATGAATATTTTTATTGTTTTCCAAATAGTATACATTTAGTTTTTTCTGGAAGTGTGAAGGGGATATTTATTTTAAAATTTAACTAATGAATGACTATTCTCACTATCATAACTAGTCTTTTATTTGTTGTTTCCTCTACATGATTCCATGATTATTTTAAATAAAATACTTTTCTCTACATTCTTTAATTTTTAATTTAAAATTTTTCAAAATAAAATGATATTTTCTACGTTTTCAAAGAAGTGTCTTAAATGTTCTTTCAAGTTAATTTTCTTATCTGGAATTGTCATTTATTATTTTCCTATGCACCAATTTATATATTTTACAATCATTCCATGCTTATTTTTTATATTAATGAATTTATATAGTTTTAAATAGATTGTTAGGGAACTCATTTCTTTTCAACATGATAATAATGATAAAATGGAATGGAGATTGGTTTAGGGTGTTGTGTTGAAAAGTAAAATCATACAAATAATTTTTCATTATATTCTACATATAAATATGTATGATTGATTTATGGATGATTTTATTATAATTTAATGAAGGTTGGTTTTATTATAAACTAAGGATTGTTGGTTAAATTATAAAAAAAGGATCGATGAGCCTGTTATATCTCATTAATGCATTTGGTAATGAAATGTAGTTAACTAATTTTAATTTACTCCTAAGAGACAATTATGTTAAATGTTTTATGTTACTCTTAAATGATTTAGTAATTATCATATTTTTGGGGATTCTAGGATAATTTTTTAATGTTCAAAGATATCAACACTTTTTACTAATTCTTTCTATGAGTTTTTATTGCCTCCTTTTATAAATATTTACATCACATAGATCATGTTTTTTCATAATCATAACTCTTTATTTTTTTAATTCATTATTCCATGTTACACGTTTAATGATAAAGGTTTTTATGTTTTTTATTTTTTTATCTAATGATCATGAAATTCGAATATGTTATCATACCCTTATGCTAATCTTACACGCACTGAAGACATTCAATTGGTAGTTCCTATGTTTAACCTTATTGAGCTTCTGAGCTCATCCTTCTTATATTTCATTTCCCTATGATACAAAGAAATATTGTAAGTGATATATCTATAGATGGTATTTTTGTGGATGATGATAATGTGTTAATTTGGAATAAGAGAAGATCAGTTTAGTGTGAATGTTGGTCACCTATAGAAATTTTTATTATTATATAAAAATTATTATTAATTATGTAAACTATAAACCAATAAGTTCCAAAGGTATGTAAGTGATCCAATATTTTTTTTGATGATGTGTGTTTTTATGGGTACATTTGGGACAAGATTATTGATATCCAACCTAGAAATGTAATGGTTGTGTTTTTTTAGTGATGGATCTAGGAGTTCAGGTTTGGGGGTCTTATAGTCGATATTGGAGAAGGGTTTCAATAACATTGGATATTATGATGGTTTCATTTGAGGTAAACTTACCTGTTAGGGATACCGTGTAACGAACCAAACTATTATAAAAAATTCCCATTTTCATTGAATTAAATATATTATTATATAATTGGGATATAGAAAACACATGAACTTATTTTGTTTTGTTAAATCCAATTTGATATAATTAACTGTTAAATATCATTACCATTGATAATATAATCGTTAAACTATGATCTCATGATTATTATTAATATAGGGTTTTATAAAATCCAATTAGTATTGATAAAGGAAGTGATAGCCTCAACCAGTGGGATCATACCCTATGAAGCCCATTTATTGAAGCTACCAAGGGAGATAACATCACTGGGCTTTGACCTTGACCAATACCACATTGATATCCAACAACATAAACTCGAGAAAAAACCAAATACAGGAGAAGTACATGCTCATAAATATTAGATCCCAAACCATATTCTCCAAGCCACCCCATAAAATTCCCCCAATGGAACACAATAAAAATAGGGTGTTTTATGGAAAATTATAGGGATATATATTTATACCCTATACGTATGTGTATTTACATTATTTTTTAGAATAATTAATATATTTTCTTTCTATTATTGTTACTTTATAAATGGGTTTTACTCCATAAGAGACAAATAATATTTTTATGGAAATTTCAAATTTAATTAATGTTTTTAGGTTGAATTAATTAATTTTTGAAATATTTTTTTAATAAAATATCATTATTAACTAATTTTTATTAAAAATATATTATCATATAATTTTTATAATGTCAAATGAAATTTTTATAAGGGGTCAAAAACCGGTATAGTAAAAAAAACCAAGAATGATTAAAAAATATTGATTTAATATTAAAAGTGTAAATTCACATAAATAGAGAACTATTTAGCTAATATTAATATTATTTTTTTAATACCAACACTAAAATTAACCAACTCTTAATTTCCCATAATTTTCTAAGATAGAAAACTTTTTGGGTAAAAATTAAGTACCGTATAAATATACATTGTGTATTATGTCATCATACTGACCCAAAAATGATGTAATAAGTACTATAAATTGGATCCAATTACAAAAATATAATTTCCATTTTAAATAATGTTATTTTAGATTTATTTTATTTATTTTCTAAATCCATTATGAATCCTCCAAAATATATATTATATTTTTTGGTTTTAAAATCCATTCTTTATGACTGTGACTTACCTGATCTTAAGATGGGTAATTATATTATTATTTTATTCATATGAACATATATTATAATGAGAAAACTCCCATTTTTTAGAAACCGTGGGAATAAAATGAGAAGGTCTGTGTTTTTGGTTATTTTAATATGTAAGGCCCAAAAGCTAAATAATAAATAAATCTCATTCTTTGATTATATATACACACCAAAGATCCTATTTATAATCATAAAAAATTGTTGGATAACACACATACTCTTATATCCACTCCATAGAGTCCTCCCAAGGTTGCCCTAAGTTCATAAGAAGTCCCTCCCAAGAATTTGGAGACACACACTGAAGTGAGGGATCTTCCGCTCCCCTATTTTTATGAAGAACATATTTTTTTATTCAACTAAATTCAATTTTTTCTAATGTTGCGATATGTTCTTACATATCCACAATAATTTAAATTTTATTTATATATTATTAGAGCATCCTTTCACCCTCATTAATCCTTTCATGATCTTTAACGAACACTCTTTTCCATGGTGAAATTTAGTAAGGGATCATCACCTTCTCTATGCAATTCAAGCTTCTTTATTATCTTTTTCCTTATATTTCCAATTCCTCATTTTGGGATATTTTTTTAAATATACCAATTACTACTTATTTTATATCTATTTTATAATAGAAAATATTATCTCTCATCCAAAAATTCTTATGTATCCTTAAATGACGTCATTATATTGTTGAAATTTCATTAATATTTTTCCATTTCCAAATAATTAGGTCAGGAATACCATACCATTTTCCTATCAAGGATGTTCACATTTATGCACATGTACTTTTTATTTGGGGATTAAATATATATATTCTATACTCCTTCATTTTGTAATAAATGATGACGAGAATTAATCTATGTTCTATGATCTATGTTGCACATATATATATGATAATGAAAAGAATAAGACAGGTGCACATAAAATTATATAGTTCTCTAATGAATTGTGTAATATTTAGTATCATAATACATCATTTTGGGACATGGAGTGAACCTGATTTCATTATTTTACTTTTTCTACTCAAATGAGATTTCCATTTAATATTGACTTATGTTTATGTTGTAGTTATTTAAGTTGTTTCCACATTTCCAATGTTATTATTATTATGTTATATCATGTATCATTGTTCATGATTATGATGACTTATTTTTTATGACCCATTTACATGAATATTGTATTACATGAATCACCTTATTCGAAGTGTAATACCTTAATAGGATTTATTTCTCATCCCTTTCTTATGTTATAACCTTGGTTATGATCTTCAATTTAGAAAGCCATAGAATTTTAGAAGCTTGTTAAGGATGTTTTCCAAAATGTTTATGTATCCCATGTTCAAAATGTTATGTCATATGCCAATTTACCAAAGACTCTAGACATCTCAGAAATTTTGGTTGTATTATGTTCAATCTTTTGTAAAAAAATCATGAATTAATGTGTAATAAAGAGAACGGTTGTTATTGTTGGAATCAAGGGAAAATTATTTTGTTTTTTAAGCGTAAGACTTAAGAACTTTAGCGAAATACATATGGATAAAACTATGTATATGAAAACATCATTAAATTTTAATAAATAGAGATTATGTGATTTATCATGTAAATACATCCTAGTCAAGATACTAAAAGTGGATGTGGTTCTAGGATAGATGTTTATAAGTGTAGGAACTCCAACAAGGTGTCCTAGGGCTAACTCGATGTAACATGTTACAGGATAACATGCCTTACTCCGCACGTGGTTTACCACTCCAAGTGGAAATAATTCTGTAAATTAAAAATCACATTATGACCCATTATTAAGGGAATAAGAAAATACCACAATAATATATGATTGGTGATAGATCATGGATAACATAGATTGGGGCCTAGAAATTCATAAGTTATGAAATAAATGTAATTTATTAGTTATCTCTTTAATGTAATTGGATTCAACTTTATGTATTTAATAGTTTAAAAATAATCATCTCTAATTTTTTCTTTTTTAAATAAAATGGACATAAATATAAGTATTAATGTAAACAATCCATACAATGAGAAAAGATATGGCTTCCACAATGAGATGCCCCGCCCGATGAGAGCATGAATTGTGAACTTTATGACCATTCTCTCTCAGCCGACTCCAGTTTCGAACAGGAACCTTGATCAATAGGAGCCCACAAACCCCAATGAGAGTGAACATGATTCAATTAAAACATTCATATAATAAAGGCCTCCAATATTCAATGGATCATCCAATACCTTAATTGTAGAGTAATTAATCAACTCCATTGACAAGATCTTCTCTATCCTTCAGTGTTTTGAAGAAGAGAAAATTGTACTATTAGTTTATCATATGAATGGAGAAGCATAGAATTGGTTGAAATTGATCAATAATATGTATCATGAGGAAGAGATCAATGTGATTTAGTTGAATTAATTCTGTAAATTTTATGATAAAAATATTCCAAGAACTATCCAACATAAAATGGAGAGGGATTTACTCACCCTCTAAAAAAAGACAACGAATCCATTGAGGAATACAAGGAAATATTCAAAATACTTGAGAAATATATCCCTGTCATTGTCATTATCACAAATTAAAGGTTTACCTCTTCTTGGGTGGGATAAAACCTAGTATATGAAAATCATTGGTGATCCATGACTCTGATTTCAATGGAGAAACAATATGATATCCCCTCAAAGAAAAATAGAGATCAGTGAATCCCAAGGTTAACATGGGGATAATAAGTGGAAAGTATAGTTTAATTTTGGTGGTCTGATAGAGAAATATAATGGTTCCATGAAATTTCAACATCCCACTGGTTAATGGTACCGAATGAAGCACCCTAAAAATTTCTTAAGGGGGATGAAGAAATGATTTATGTGTGGGAAGGTAGGGCACCTTTGCTAATGTTTTTTTATAGGAGAAAACCACTAATTTTTTCATATAAAGGAATGCTTTTATCAATCCTAACCAAATTTTTCATCCCTACAACTACAAGGAACTAGAGATCTTTGTAAATCAATGCTCCAAGACACACGTTTTTGGAGAAATCCCACAACCTCATAGTCCTCAAGGTAGAGATTTTTCCATCACAATAACTTAGGGAAATCGTAACAACAAAGTTGTGATAGGTACACTAGTTATTAATTCAAGGAGAGAGGAAATACGTTTTTATAATGGTTCTTTTCATTCCTTCATATAAAAATATATTAATATATGTATTAAAACACCATCACACTGCAATGAATCAATGTTATCAATAAAAAAGGAAAACGGAGAAATTTTTGCATCATGAGTATATAAGTCCTCCCCTATCATAATTTATGGGATGAACATTACAATGAACCATTTCATACACCATTTGGTGGAATTTGATGAAATTATGGACATGGATTTTCTTTCCCTGTATAGTTCCAACTTAAATTTCTATGAGAAGGAATCACACTTCATATAGAAAATCGTCTCCCGATTCTGTACAAGTGCAAGGAGGAAGATGAATAATATTAATCACCAACATATAAAACATGGATGTTATTTCCCCATGATAAATTAAATATATTTCAAATATATTATTCTAAGGAAATAGTCACCCATGATGAAATTATAATTTTGAGAGAATAAGATAACGTTTTTGTGTGGAATTGTGTGGTGTTCCTCCCAGCCAAGATGTTGAATTCTCAATCACGATTATAAATGGGGTGTTACAAATATCCTAGAACCCATATATAATGGCTATTGTTGAACTTTAGGAGTCACAAAAACAACTATAGGAGTATCTGGATAAAGAGATCATATGCCCAACCACTTAACCCTAGGGCAGACCAATCCTCTTTGTCAAGAAGAAGGATGGGTCAATCTACTATTGATTGATTATTGTGAGATCACCAAGATCATGATAAAGATCGTGTATCATATTCCATAGATTCATGACTTGTTCAATAAACTACATGGATACAATAATTCTCTAGGGTGGATCTTCAATTGATATAATACCTTGTTAGGGAGAATAATGATGATATCACGAAGACTATTTTTCATACATGGCACTGGAACTCTGAGTTTAAAGTGACACCTTATAGGATCACTTATTCCCTAGTTATATTAATTGACATTTTTAATAGAGTATTTATATACAACCTCAACAAATTTTTTGTAGTATTTATAGATGATATTTTTATATACTCACAAATCTAGGCGGAACACATGAAGAACTTGACCATCTTACTACGGAACTTTGGAAAGGAGAAGCTTTATGCCAATTACTGAAAATTTAAGTTCTATTTGAAGGAAATATATTTTTTAGTCCATATCAACACTAGAGATGGGATATCCATGGAACCTTCAAAAACTGAAGCAATTTAATGATGGCTGAGGCCAACATATATGACAGATATTGATAGGTTCATTGGGATAACTAATTATTATCACTGATTTGTGATAAATTTATTATAGTTGTCAAACCATCGTAACAAGATAACTTGGAATGGATTCAAGTTTATTTGGAATGATGTGAGTGAATAGAGATTCATGCTACTAAAAAAGAGTATTATCACTTCCCCTATAGTCACATGGGTTCTAGATGGACAACTTTTCATGGTATTCTATGATGCTTCAATGAAGGATTAAGTTCTATTTTAATGCATAATGAAAAAGTCATAGACAATGCTTTAAGTAAGATGAATGTTCAAGAATAGAATGATGAAAAACATGATCTTGTATTCGATACTATGATATTGTCTTTCAAAATATGGTGACATTATCTATTTGGGGAGAAGTTTGAAATATATACAGACCACAAAATACTAAAGTATATATTCACATCGAAAGAGATTAATATGCCTTATTGAAGATGTGTTGAGATGACAAAGGAATATGAATCCTTAATACACCATGATTATAGGAAAACAAATAAAGAGGGAGATGATATAATTAAAATGTATCAATCAATTATATCATTGATGAGAGATTAGAGGGATCCAATCTTCTTTTAATTGGAAAGGATAAACTTGGGAATCATAAAAAAAGTAACATCATCAATCCTTTCACAAATTATTTATCCTCTATATCATCGGGAGAGGGTTAAGGAATCTCAAATAAATGATGTGGGAATAAAGATGAATTTGGAAACTATAAGGAAATAGAAATCCTTAGAGTTCAATTTTATTGAAGTAGGAATTGTGAGATTTGTGTCAAGACTATGTGTTCCATCAGAATTCGAGTTAAAAAATAATCTATTAGATGATGCACATAGTCCAACTATTTTCATTCACCTTCGAAGCACATAGATATATCATGATTTAAAAGAGTACTATTGATGGGAAAATATGTAGATTAAGGTCACTGAATATATATCAAAGTTACTTGTATTCCAACAAGTGAAGGTTGAATATTAGAAGTGTATAGGGATGATGTAACCATTACCAAAACCAACATGGTAATTGGAGAAAATCATTATGTCCTATGTCACCATATTTCTAACAAAATCTAGGGGAAACAATTATATATACAATTTTTAGAACATCTTACAATTATAGATAACTTTACCACAATATGAAATGATTTATCACTCGAAAAACTTACACAGAAATATATCAATGATGTGGTAAGGCAGCATGGAGTTCCACAATCGATTGAATCTAATGAAGATCTAAGATTCACCTTAATATTTTGTAAAAGTATATAACACACTATAGACGTTTTTTTGAACATTATTATAGACTATCATCCTCAATTTGATGGCCAGTCTGATCAAACTATTCAGATATTGGAAGATATAGTTGGATCATGTTCTATGGACTTCAAAGGAGGATGTGACCAAAATCTTCCTTTGGGCGAGTTCTCATGCAACAATAGTTTTCACTCAAGCATTAAAATGGCTCCCTATGAATCTCTTAATGGGAAGAGGTGCATAAAACCTACATGTTGGGATGATGATGGGGTAAAAAAACTACTACGTCCTGAAATGGTCAACGAAATTGGGAGAATGGTTTAGACCATTCGACCTCACATCAAGGATGATCAAGGTAAAAAATAGCTATGATGATAATCATTGTTAAGGATTACAGTTTGATGTTGGAGACATGGAATTCCTAGTCATATATCCATGAATTATAGTGATGATAGTTTCTATGAAGGGAAATATTAGTCCAAGATACATCAGCCACTTTGAGATTCTAGTTCACATTAGAGAGGTGGCCTACCGAGTAGCATTAACAACAAACCTATCTCAAGTACCTGATGCATTCCATGTATCGCTCTTGATAAAGAACATACCAGACTCGTGAAATTTACTCAATGAAAAGGTGGTTCAATTGGTTAATGACCTATCATATAAAGAGCAGCCTCTGAAAATATTAGATCATAGAGACAAAACTCTATGAAATTATACAATACACCTTATTAAAATGAAGTAGAGAGACCATAAATGTGAAGAGAAAATTGAAGAACTAGAGAAAGTGATGGAACTGAGTAACCCTAATCTATTTTACATTTGTAAATGAAAACTTCTTGGGAGAAATTTCATAAAATAGGATGATTTAAACACCCTAACATATATAAATAAAATCCCTCCTTTTGATTTTATTAATTTAAAATTATATAATGTGGATTTAGAAAAACCATGACCTTATTTTGATTTATTATATCCAATTAAATTTAATTGATCATTAAAGATCATTAACATTGATAATAAATATATTTAATAATGATCACATGTTTGGTGTAAATATTGGGGTTTAACCAGTCCAATTGACATAGAAAAAGAAAGTGATGACCTCACCCAGTAGTATCATACCCTATGAAGCCCATTCATCATAGATTTAGAACAAGACAACACAATTGGTATTTTCACTTTTCTTAGAAAAATTTGAAATCCAATATCATATGGACGAGTGATACTATTTACGATAGAAGTTCAAGCACACCGAGATCCTGACCCAAATCATGTTCGTCGAACTGCCCCATAGAAGTCCCACCATCACAGACCTTACCCTTAGGGTGTTATCAGGAATATTAAAGTGATATGTATTAATACCCAAGAAATACCATTATGTATATAATTCTTTTTATAAAAATGAATATATTTTCATTATAATATTTTTAATTTATACAAGTTTTTTATTCAATAAGACACAAATTTTATTTTCGGGTTATATTCAAATTAAATTAAATAATTTATTTTGATAAACTAATGGATTTTTAAATAAATAATATTTTTCATAAAATATTGTTATTATGTAATTTTTATTAAATATAATTTATTATGTAATTTTTATGAATTCAAATATAATTTTTATAAGAGTTTGGAAAATTTTATTATAAAAAACCAATATTTTTCTATAATAAATGTAGATTTTATTGTAAAATTGAAAATTAAAATATTTTAAAAATTATTATTATGAAATAAATAATATTTTTGGAAACAAAAAAAAAGAAAATATCCAATGGTGATTTTTTCCTAATTTTTTAATGCAATCAAATTTTCAAGTAAAAATTAAGTACCGTATAAATATACATTGTGTATTATGATAGCATAATGACCCAAAAGTGATGTGATAATTACTATATATTGTGTCAATGAAAAAATATTTTTATTTAAATTTTATATTTATTTTATTTTAATCTTATTTTATTTATTTTTTAAAGAAATTATAAATCTTGCCAAACTTATTATATATTATATGGTTTTAGAATCCTTTATTTAAGACTGTGATTCACCTGCACATACGAGAAGGAATTGTTTTATTATGCTCAGAACATGACCATAAAAAATAATAATATCAAATCCCATTTTTTAGTAACCATGGTAAAAAACCATGGGAATTTTTTGGTTTTGGTTTTTTTATAATATAGAGTCCAACATCAAAATAATAAAGAAGTCCCCTTATTTTTCAATACAAACCCACCCATGCTCCCATTTCACTTCAGTGAAACTTCATAGATCATGTACATAATATGAAATGTAATCTCTATATTCCTCTCATGTTTCCCCATGCTATCACATAGCCGAATCAAAAATTTTGAGTCACATACTCAATTAAGGGATCTTCCACTCTCTACTTTTTATCAAGCATTTATTTTTTTTATCTAAAAATACATTTTTATGGTTGGATATGATCTTACATATCCACATTACATTAAAATTTATTTAAAAATTATGATATCTTACATTCATTAACATAAATCCTTCCATGATTCTTTATATACAGTAGTTACCATGTTGAAATTCATTTAGTGATCCTCACATTTTCTCCTTTATTCATGTTTCCTTATTATCATATGCCTAATATTTCAAATTACATATTTTTTGGATTTTTTTACTTGTACCTATTATAAAACATTTAATTTCTATGTGATTAGAGACCCCATTCTCCCTCATCAACAGATTTGTTTAATCTTAATCTGATGTCACTATGAAGCCAAAATTTCACCTTGATTTTTCCTTGTTAAAACAATTGTATAGTGAATACCATACCCATTGACAATCAAGGGTATTAAAATTTATGTATATATAGTTTTTATGGGACACTTACGTATATTTATTTAACAGTTTTTAATCTTGGAAAAAATTATGATGATGAATGAATCCATGTTGTATGATATATGTGGAACACTTAAGCATGGTGGTGAAATAAATATAATGGGTGCATGACAAATTATATAGCGCTCCAATGAATTTGGTAATGTTTAGTATCATGATTAATAATTTTGGTTCAAGGATTTAACCTCATTAATTTATGGTATTCTGTCCACCATGATGTATTTGAAGGTTTTCCTTGACCTATGTTTATGATGTTGTGTTTTTTTGTTTCAAAATTTCCCAAATCATGGTTATCAGGATAGAAAATTTATAATTGATCATATTTATGATTCATAATATTTTTATACCCCATTTTATTGCCTATTGTCTATTATGTATCACCTCATGCCATTTTTATTCCCTTATTTTAATTTATAGCTAACAACTTTCCTAGGTTTTTCCCCAAGCTATCTCGTGCTATTTTAAAAGAGAGGGAATATTAGAAGAATGTTAAGGCAGTTTTCAATAATTTTTTTATATCCAATGTCAATGATGTTATGATATGTACCTAATTCCAAAATACACTACACTTCTCAATAATTTGGATAATATTATGTGTAATCTTATGTAATAAATCAATAATTAATGTGTAATAAAAATAAGGGATGCTATTTTACATTAATATTTTATAATTTTAAGGTTTATCAGATGTTCAATGGAATTAACATCCTAATTGATGTTTTTTTTTTCTATATTAATTTAGGGTGATTAATTATATTTTCGAATATATTTTACTGATTTTAGATGCATGAAACTATTAGGTTTAATGTGAATAATATTTTGGAATAATTTTATTACATTTTTATGGTATGTAAACTTAAATCCATGAAACATAATTATAGGTTAAAATATTTTTTATTGTTGAGGATATTGTGGTTAATTTAGATGTATGAATATTTATTTATGGAATTATATAGGTTGAACCTATTTAATATTCCTATAATATTATATATCATTCTGAAAGATCACTAAAAGTAGTCATTCTAAAATTTCTCAATGGAATTCAATTATAAAAGGAAATTCTCAAAAACTAATTCTATAAAACATGGTAGAAATTTCCGCTATGTTACAATAATAAGTTGATCCCTACATAAAAAATGTTTACTCCAATATATATAACACTCTAAAAAATTTAAATTAAAGTAAGATAGTAAAGATCACTTTTATTTTACATTGTTCAAACTAATAGTCCATATTCCATGAGAGAAATATGGAATCATTTCATTTCTCGAGAAGATAGAATACAACTTACATACTAAAGAAAATTACTAACCACTTTTTGAATAAACATAATTTTCAACTCTATTGGCCCCAAAAACATAGGTAGAAAGATTCATCCTGTAATCCAATTGGACTGACCTCCAAAATTTGTAGGCATAAATCCATTCTGCTATTCCATCATTGAATCTTCAATAGAAATATTCAATGCTAAAACCACTCCTAGTAGACAATAAATTATAAATAAAGAAAAATATAGTCAATTAGACCTATAATTTCAAGTTTAAACTTTGATAATAAGATATATTTATCCTAAGAAAAATAGAAGAAGTTCTTTTAAAAAAACATCCTTCCAGAATCCTCACATTGAAACATTTAAGGGGAAACCAATGAAACTTACTTAACTTCAATTGAAATAAGAGAATTTTGATGAAACCCTTATGGTAGTGTCACTCCAATAAAATGGAGTAGGATTCACATTCCCAATAATATTCCACTTGGATACTAGATCAGATAAAACCATGGAATCCCATTCAACATCTGAAATATAGATTTCAGTTCTACTACACTTAATGTTCCTCTATTTAAAACTATTAACATATGTCCTATGGATTTTTTATATTTCATCAACACCTCTAGACTAAATATATTGGTAAAAATAATATTTGGATTTTTTATCGCTACCTTCCAAAAATAAAACTCACCATCCTATTGTATATTACAGATATAATTATACATTATATCAATGTGTTTAGTTCTTGAGTGAAATATAGGATTATTAGCCAAATGACATTCACAATGACTAAAATATTTGTGAAATCCTTTATCTTTTCTAAAAACATGATTTTGAACTATACATCTTAATCAAACCACCATTTCTTTCATCTGTTACATGCACATAATCGGATTATGTTTTAGAATGTGCAATCACAAGTTGTAACCTAGACATAAATTTTTTTTGGTTCCATAGAAAATATAAAAATACCTTTTTTATGTTCTTCTAGGAATTAGAATCACCCCTAAAGTTTACATCAAAAAATCTGAGTAACTAATTGTCATCCAAAAAGTAAATTGTTTTATATATATTCCTTTTAGGTATTGAATAATCCATTGATCAATTTCCAAATGAACCATTCCATGATTTGTTATAAAATTACTAAGCAATACCAATTTATGGACAATATCTAGGTGTGTATACATAATATCATATATCATGATTCAAAATACTGGAGAATAAATAACATTAATCATATAGTTATTCTATTCTCCCAATCGTTGTTCTTATTCCTTAAAATGTTTAACTTGACTACTCAGTAGAGTTGAAATTGGATTATATTCATTAATTGTGAATCTTTCAATGATCTCCATGATGTCATCATTTTGTGAAAAAACTAGGCCTCGAGTTTTACAATCATGTTCAATACCTATGCCAAATATTTTCTTAGCTTTATAAATATCTTTCACATAAATGTTTCTAAATTAATCCTCTTTATGCTTTGAAATCCACTAAATATTCAAACCTAACAACAAAATATCATCCAAATACAAAAATAAAATTATAAATTCATTTCTACTAAACTTTTTATATGAAAAAAAACTGACCAAAATTACTTCATATAAAACCTATTTGTTCCATTAATAATTAAAACTTATAGCTCCACCATATTGGAGCTTTTTTTCAAACTATAGAGTGAACTTCCTTATTTTCACCTTGTCACTTGATACTGATTGTCTATGAAACCAACATGTTTATTTAAGTAAATATCTTCTACTGAATCTATAGGAATAAAATTTAACTCCAAATCCATTTATTAAAGGTACAATTTTTTTTATAGAAACCAATCATAATTAAAGTTGGATAGTATTATAATTTACTACCATAGAGAACTTTTAAATTATTCTCTATAGTAAATTATGTTATCTTCTAGGAGTTACTCATTTTTAGTGAATCCAACTCTTCCTGTATTTCTAACTCTGGTATTTTAAAAACTATCAAAAAATCCAATTCTTAAAGGATCTCTGGTTCACTAACTTTCATTAGTAGTATGAAACTTAGGTAATATCTATACCCTTTTACTAGTTGTCTTATCATCAAAAAAATTTACCCATTACCCTATGAATCAACTTCTTCAACAATTGAATCTTCCAAAACATCTCCATTAAGAACATAATCATTTTGGAATTTTTCCTTCTATAACTCATGTGATGTCTTTAGTAGTTTATGATCTTTTGGATATATATTATTCTTAGTAAACTTTTGAAACTAAAGAAAATTATTTTTATATTACTTATGAAATATAAATCATTCTTATAAAGACCAAAAAATTTCAAGGAAAGGTTTTTTAAATACTTTTGAATTTTATGAGTCTGCGGTTTCTAACGGAACTAGATTCCGAGGCCCGGTGTGCCCAGAATCTATTTCTAAAGTTTTGTTCATGTACATTCAGTAAACGTACATATATCTTTTTCTATCTTTTGAACCGGTTCTCAGAATTGAAATCTGAGGCCACCGATGAACTCGCAGCGCCGGTATTCGCTTAAGGGGACCTTTACCGTACTTGCGTTTTATGTGGGTTGAATGTTAATTTTAGGGGATTAAAAAAAAGATAAATAAAATTGTTGTGAACAATTTTATTTTATCTTGGGTAGTTAAATCCTACATGGGGATGTTTTTGGTGGGGCACACACCCACATGACCTATCATGAGAAGATATTTGTGAGGTGGGGCCCACACGAACCCAAAACCTTCCACCTCCCCTCAACTCCCCATTAATTCCCTTCTGTTTATTTATTTCTGACAACTCCTCATTAATGGTTGAGCCTTTCCACCTACCTCTCCCCATCAATTTTTCCAACTCATATAATTAATGTCTACATGAATTATTCGGAACCTATTTTAAATTAAATTGAATTGCATGGAAATTCTATTAATTTGAGAGCCTTTTTAATTATTTTTTGTTTGAAAATCAGTTTTTTGGGGTAGGCTCTGGAGATTTATAAAGGTGATCCTTCTTTGGCGAAGAACACCATTCTTCAACGAAGAACATCCCCGATGATGTACGTGAAGGAATTCTTCCAACGGCGCATCTTCCTCAGACACACCTTGATGTCAAGGCGTCTACGTCGCCTAAGACAACGAATATTCCTCCATCGTTGATAGGACGACACCATTCTACCGCAATGCTCATCTTTCACGGCTCGACGACGTGAAACATCAATTATGAGGTCGGGGTTTCGTATAATTTATAAGTGAATAAATTATCCCGTTTCTGATGTTTTCTTTGTATTAACTTGGGCCGATTGTTACCGCCTAACACGGAGGGCGCGGGCCAAACAATCACGGCCTGATGACTCTCTGTTGTTCTTGTCTATTTTATTCGAAAAGGGAGGCAATAGAGAATGGAGGTGGTGATGAGCGAAGGCGGCGGCCGAGCGCTGGCCACGTACGGAAGAACCGTGGCCCACAACCATGGGCCGCTCGGCCAACAAAGAACCGACCAGATAAAGCTGGCTGTACTGAAGGCAACATTGCTCCATAAGGGACTCCACGCTGCGGAGGACCACGGACCACACTCCGTGGGCTGCTTCGGCGGCGAACTGGCCGGCTCATCGGCCGGCTGGGTGAAGGAGCCGCGACACCTGAAGGTGTCCCGCAGCAATACCGCGGCCCGCCTGAGCGGGCCTCTTGCACCAGGATGGCTGGCCAGCTTCGGCAGGCTGGTTGGCAGGGTGGTGCCTCCATTTCGGGAAAGCCCCCCCCCCTCGGACCGCTTGGCCAGTCGGCCGAGGTGTGGCTAGCCGGGCCGCACCCTACCAGGCTGAGTCGTGCGGCGTCGAGATACGCCATGTCGTGCTGGGTCGGTTCGGGCCGCACCGGGCTACATCACGCCATGTCGGGCAGGGCCGAGCCGCGCCGCAACGTGTCGCGCCCCCTCAGATCGGGTCGTGCCCCTCGGGTTGGGCCACACAATTTGCCAGGCCAGTCCGACCCTCTGTCGGGATGGACCCGCCCAAACCGGATCTACCCGACCCACTAGCCCACTGGGCTTAACGGGCCGGGCCTTTTTCACTTAAAGGTGAAAAAATCGAAGAACGCATGTCTGATCAACACGCCATCTACCGAACTGGGACCCTCATGATGTGTCGGTCTTTTTTGGATACTCTATGTGAGTTTTGGACGACATTGGAAAACAGCCGGGTTTGGAATGAGCATATTTCCAATAAGGCCCCTGGAACGAAAAAGTCAATATCTCTCAGACCAGGCGTTCGATTGACGTGTTGTCTATCACGTTGGGTTCCTTTTGACGAGACGAAACTTCAAGGAACATAAACTATAGAATTTGAGATAATTGATATGATGAACCCTTCGCTTGAGGAGCGGACCCTCCGGTAATTGAGTGTGCTGTGTGCGGGAACCCTAGAGCTGGATACGACTGCATCGACTACTGTACTGGAAGCCTTTGTGGGTTTGACAATGAAGAATACCATACTGAAATCCTCTATGGGTTCGACGGTGATGACTAAAATTCGTGTATCCTGTGTGGGTCCACAGTTTGACCTCTATACTTGTATCCTGTGTGGGTCCGGCAGTGTAGCTGGTCTTGTATCCTGTGTGTGTCCGATAGCTTAGCTAGTCTTGTGTCCTTTGTTGGTTCGACAGCTTAGATGAATCAATGACTACATCTGATAATCACTATTACTCTCGAGATAGGTGGTCTTTTATCCTGTGTGGGTCTGATAGCTTAGATGGTCTTGTATCCTTTGTGGGTCCGACAGCATAGATGGTCCTATGGCTACATCGGATCATCTATATCTCTCCACTATGGTGGAATACCTATGCGAGATGAGTCTTTATTTTCAATCATTATCATCGATGTGATTGACTTCTTTCTTGTGTCGACTGGGTTGTATTTGGGCTTGATATTTGGAGTTGTATTGTGGTTGATAACTTAGGTATATGTATGGGCATATACCTAAGGAGGGTTGGTTGATACTTCATGTTTGAATCTCTTTTCTTTGATTTATACTTTGTGGATTCTGGGAGACCTTAGGGGGTCTTGGGGTCCCTACTGGATACCGTATACTCACCCCTGCATGGGCTTTTCCAGCATTATGTTGTGTTGGTTGCAGACGATAGATAGCACTGATCGAGGTGGAGACTTGTTGGGCTGGACGGTACCTAGAGGTGGACCACTTGGCGAGATGTACATGGAGCGGACAGATGAACATGATTTGGTAAGGAGGCCATCTGTACATACCCTTCATGTGGGATTCCTGGAGGACAACTCAGTTGTTGCTGTTTTACTATACTGCAGTTGTGCTAGTTTTCAGTTATTTGTACTTTCAGTTGGGTTTGTATACTAGCCCATTTTCCTTTCAAGCACTTACTTTTTTACTTAGTTTACTTAGTTCTTACTTTAGTTGTGTACTCTATGGTGTTTTTTACTTTTATAAAGGCAATTCCTTCCCTTTTGTCAGGATTTACGCCTTTGGTGCTAGTCGGCAGCCCCTGGCCTATGGAAGGCGGGCTTGGGGTAGTCACAGCACGGTCCCCGTGGATGGGTCGTGACAAATTGGTATTAGAGGAGTCGGTTCTACCGCAGAACATAGGAATCTTATCTATCTTAATGTGAAGCAATAGTGTTAAGAGTATTGAGTGTTGTTTTCATTGCAGGGAGTCCATTATTGGTGTGGCAGCCGACATATCCATACACCAGGACCCTAAGCTCTGATTTCCAAATCAGTGCACGAAATCAATGATTGCGTTTTTGTTTCCTTTGAAAAGTTTTATTTGTGATTTCTTTGTGTCGGCTCAACAAGTATATTGTTTTTACCGTAGCACACCTGTTTCTTTTCAGGATGGCCCCAAGATGGCATCTAGGTAGTGTTTCGAGTTACATGCGAGCTGGTAGCCCACCGAGCGACGAGGACTCGGTGCAAGGCCCCATCATAGCGGAGGCACCAATGATACCACTACCTACTGGGCCACCGATACCATAAGCCCTAGTAGCAGAGAGTACACTCTTCCAGAGTGCATCGCACGAGTTCCAGCAACAGAGGCCTCCAAGGTTTCGAGGCGAGACAGATTTTCAGACGGTCGGGTGCTGGCTAGAGGTTGTAGCATGAGTTTTCCACATAGTTGGGACACCCGCTGACATGATGGTGTACCTAGTTGTTAGTATCCTTTAGGGAGCAGCTGAGAGGTGGTGGGTCCTGATGATCCAGTTTTATGATGAGGAGTCTATTACCTGGGGAGAATTCGAGAGTCTTTTTAGAGAAGATTTTGTACCAGCGACTCTGCGCTCTATGTGTGCTCAGGGGATGCTACTCTTACCGCAGGGATTTTCAACAGTAGTTGAGACATCATCAGCATGCAGTAGGTAGATGACACGGGGGAAAAGGCGGGTTAGATCAACAGTTAGATGACCCCAAGATTTGGCATCAGGGGTGCGGGGCACCCGAGGCCGAGGGATCTCAGAACAAAGGAGGGTCTGTTTTTCCTACAAGGAATGGGGTCACAGAGCACGTGATTATCCAATTGCCTACACAGTTGATCAGCAGGCTTTGGAGGAGCCACTGAGACAGAGTCAGTAGCAGGAGCTTGAGCAACAGCCGAGTGATGGATGAGGTAGTGGAGCAGGTCCTTCAGCGGATGGTGATCAGATTCACCGAGCACTACTACTACCACTACCCTTAGATGGTTCACCTAGAGCTCCGGGAGCAGGTGGATAAGAACAGAACTAGCTCCAGGCATACATGCCTTTGTTCATGAGGCTTCTATCTTTGTTGTTTTTGTTTTTTTTGTTGTTTTGTGTCTTTGTACTATGAGATGCAGTAATAAAAGACACTTGTCCATATGATTTTGATTCCCTACCATTTCGTATGGTTGATACTGAGAGGTTCCAGTTAAAACCGTTTATTTGACCCTCACATTCGAGATTCCTACTGGAGGAGACCAAGTGACCACACACTACTGCCGATAGTGTGACTCGATGCTTGGAGGTGAGAGTAACAGTTGGATCTCTTGGTAGTGGCGTCAAGGACATACAATGTCATCCATGGCATGAAATAATACCGTTCATGTCAGGATTGACTGTATTAGGCATATAACGTGGTTCATCCAGGGGATGAGACCAGATTTCTCTTTTTGGGAAAAGAGAAATCTTAGCATCTCTTGTAGGACGTAAGTGAAAAAGTGTGTAGTTGAGTTCTTTACAAATGGCTAGTCACACCCATAGTTTGATGGGAAAACGGTTTACGGTTTACTCTAAACTCAAAGTCTCAGGTGTGTTTTCTCATAAAAGGACCTAAACCTAAGACAACGGCGATGGCTCGAGTTCCTCCAAGATAATGACTTTGAGATAGTCTGTACACCTAGGAAGGGGAACGTTGTAGCTGATGCTATCTGTAGGATATCAGGCATTCAGATTCTTGGAGAGGGGATAGAGTAGCTAGCTGCATTGCATATATCCTTTGTAGATAGAGATGTAGCAGCTTTTCTATAGTCTCTTATAGTCCCTCCTCCATTTATTTAGTGAGTTTGAGAGACACAGCGTGGGGACATTGACTGTGAGACGCGATGTTCTCAAATATCCACAGTGCAGGCGCCGGATGGATTTTCTGAAGGATGGGAGCACTTCATCCTTTTCAGGGGACGTCTGATGGTACCAGTTGCACTACAGGAGGAGGTGATGAGAGAGATTCACACTTTCCCTCTAGCAGTACATCCAGGAGTGGAGAAGATGTACTAGGACCTCAGAAGACAGCACTGGTGGCTAGGTATAAAGAAGGTTGTAGAAGATTTCGTTTCATGATGCCTCACTTATCAGTAAGTTAAAGAGGAGAACCAAGTTCGTGTAGGCTTGGTACAAACCTTAGAGGTCCCAGAGTTGAAGTGGGATGGGATCTCCATCGATTTCATGATGGGGCTTCCCCGTACATTCCGAGGGCACGACTCAATCTGGGTGATTGTAGACCGACTCACCAAGTCGGACCACTTCGTACCGATCAGAGAGTAGGGCTCATTAAAGAGCTTTGGATGCCTCTACGTTCAAGAGATTGTACGAATTAATGGTGTGACATAGACTATCATCTCCAATCGAGACACTCGATTCACTTCCCAACTATGGAAGGGATTACAGGAGGTTTTTGGGATGCAACTTCACTTGAGCACCACCTTTCATCCACAGATGGATGGACAGACTGAGAGGACCATATAGACTCTTGAGGACATGTCTCGTGCATGTGTCCTTGACCTTGGTCATAGTTAGGAGGATCATCTACCATGGTGGAGTTTGCGTACAACAACAGCTACCACTCCTCCATCGGGATGGCACCATATGAGGCACTGTACGACCAACCTTGCAAGATCACCTCTATTCTAGACTAACCCAGGGGAGTTATCACTTGTAGGGTCAGAGATGGTGCAGGCTAGGATGGAGAAGGTGAAGATTATCCAGGAGTAGATAAAGACTGCACAGAGAAGACAGAAGTCCTTTGATGATAGGATTCGAAGACCACTAGAGTTCGACGATGACGACCACATTTTCTTATGGGTCTCACCATGAAGAGGTATACGAAGATTTGTCCGGGGTAGAAAGTAATATCTATGATTCATCGGACCTTTCTAGGTCATCAACAGAGTAGGTGAGGTGGTTAGCCACCTAGCTCTTCCACCTCAGTTGTATCGGGTGCATGACGTCTTCCACGTATCTCAGCTGAGGAGATACGTGCACAACCTGACCCACAACATCGATCAAAGGGAGATGGACATCGATGATGGGTAGACATTCATGGAGGTCCTAGTGGAGATCGAGGATCAACCGGAGTGGGTCCTATGTGGATGGTCGATACCTTTGGTGCGCGTTCGCTGGCAGCTCGAGAACCTCCAGGAGAGCACTTGGGAGCGGAAGGCTCAGATGTGTGCTTAGTACCCCCTTTTATTCCCCTAGTGTGTGTTGTAGCTTTACGGGGATGTAAATCCATGAGGTGGGGGTTCTGTAAAGTCCCGAAAATTTCAAGGGATTTTTTTAAAATACTTTGGAATTTTACGAGTCTGCGGTTTCTAACAGCACTAGATTCTGAGGCCCGGTGTTCCCGGAATCAATTTCTGAAGTTTTGTTTGGGTACGTTTAGTAAACTTACATATGGGTTTTTCTATATTTTTAACTGGTGCTCGGAATTGAAATCTGAGGACACCGATGAACTCGCAGTGCTTGTATTCTTTTAAGGGGACATTTACCGCAGTTGCGTTTTATGTAGTTTGAAAGTTAATTTTTGGGGTTTAACAAAAAAGTTAAATAAAATTGTAGTGAACAATTTTATTTTATCATGGATATTTAAATCCTACATGGGGAATTTTTTGGTGGGGGCCACACCCACATAACCTCTCATGAGAGGATATCTGTGAGGTGTGGCCCACACAAACCCGAAACCTTCCACCTCCCCTCAACTCCCCATTAATTACCTACTTTTTATTTATTTTCGACGACTCCTCATTAATGGTGGAGCCTTTCCCCCTCCCTCTACCCATCAATAGTGCCAACTCAGATAATTAATGTCTACATTAATTATTTGGCACCTATTTTGAATTAAATTGAATTGCATGGAAATTCTATTAATTTGAGAGCATTTTTATATCTTTCTGGTTGGAAAATCACTTTTGGGGGAAGGCTATGGAGATTTAGAATGGTGATACTTCTTTGACGAAGAACACCGTTCTTCAACGAAGAACATCCCCGATGAATAACGCAAAGGACTTCTTCCAATAACAGATCTTCCTCGTACACACCTCGACGTCAAGGAGTCTACGTCACCTAAGTCAATGAGTCTTCCTCCAACATTGACGAGATGACACCATTCTACCGTGATGATCGTCGTCCGTGGCTCGACGATGTTCAACATCAATTACGAGGTAGGGGTTTCGTATAATTTATAAGTGAATATATTATCCTTTTTGTGATGTTTTCTTTGGATTACCTTTGGCTAATTTTTACCACCTAACGCTGAGGGTGTGGGCCGAATAAACACGGCATGAAGAATCTATGTCGTTCTTATTTATTTAATTCATAAAGGGAGGTGGTGACGATTAGAGGCGGTGGAGAGCGAAGGCGGCGTCTGCGTGCCGGCCGCATGCGGAAGAACCACGGCCTGCAACCGTGAGACGCTCAACCGACGAAGAACCATCCAGTTAAAGCTGGCTGGACTGAAGAGACTGTGGCTCGCGCTCTGTGGGCTGCTTCGGTGGTGAACCGGCCGACTTGTTGGCTGGATGGGTGAAGGAGCCACGCCACCTGAAGGTGCCGCGTAGCAAGGCCACGGCCCGCCCGAGTGGGCCACTTGCGCCAGGAAGGCAGGCTGGATTCGGCCGTCCATTTGGGAAGGCGGCGCCACTCGGGGCCACCTGTTTGGGAAATAGGGGGTCCGCCCCCTAGGGACCGCTCGGCCACCTCAGACGAGCCATTTGGTCAGCCGGCCAAGCTGCGACTAGCCAGGTCGCACCCTGACGGGTCGGGCCACATCATGTCGGGCAGCACCGCGCCGGGCCGGGCCGTGCCCCCTCAGGCCGGGTCGTGCCCCTCGGGCCTGGCCGTACAATTTAGCGGCCTGTTCTGACCCTCTTCCGATTCAGACCCGCAAAAACCAAATCGACCCGACCCGCCTGCCCACTCGACATAACGGGCCAGGCCCGTTTTCACATAAAGGTTAATAACTCGATGACCGCGTGTCCGATCGACGCGCCGTCTGCGGCACTAGGTCCCTCATGATGTGGAGGTACTTTTGCGATACTCTAAGTGATTTTTGGATGACTTTGGAAAATGTTTGGGTTTGGAACGAGCATATTACCAACCGGGCCCCTCGAATGGAAAAGCCAATATCTCTTACACCGGGCTTCCGATAGACACGCCGTCTGTCGAGTTGGGTTCCTTTTGATGAGACAAAACATCAGGGTACATCAACTCTAGACTTTGTGATAATTGATGTGAAAACACCTTTGCTCGAGGAGAAGACCCTCTTAGAATCGAGCGTGTTGTGTGCGGGAACCCAAGAGTTGGCTACGACTGCATCGACTACTGTACTGGAATCCTCTGTGGGTTTGACAGTGACGTCTACCATACTGGAATCCTCTGTGGATTCGATGACGATGACTACTGTTCTTGTATCATGTGTGGGACCAGCAATTTGACCTCTGTACTTGTAACATGTGTGGGTCTGGGAGAGTAGTTGGTCTTGTATCATGTGTGGGTCTAACAATTTAGCTTGTCTTGTATCATGTGTGGGTCTGATAGCATAGATGAATTAGTGAATAAATCTGATCATCTCTATTACTCCTGAGACAGCTGGTCTTATATCCAGTGTGGGTCCGACATCTTAGCTGGTATTTTATCCTATGTGGGTCCGACAGCTTAGAAGATCCAATGACTACATCTAATCATCTATATCTCTCCACTATGGTGGCATTACTCTGTCAGCTGAGTCTTTATTTTCAATCATTATCATCGATGTGATGGACATATTTCATGTGTGGACTGGGCTATATTTGGGCTCGAGAGTTAGAGTCGTACTGTGGTTGAAATATTTTGTATATGTATGGGCAAATACCTAAGTAGGGTTTGTTGATACTTCGTGTTTGTATCTCTCTCCTGTGATTTATCCTTTGTGGATTCTGGGAGTCTTTTGGGGGTCTCAGGGTCCCTAATGAGTATCGTATACTCAACCCTGCATGGGCTTTTCCCACACAATGTTGTGTTGGTTTCAGATGACAGACAACACTGATTGAGGTGGAGACTTGTTGAGCTGGATGGTACCCAGAGGTGGACCACTTGGCGAGACGTACACGGAGCGGACGGACGGACTTGAGGTGCTCAGGAGGCCATCTGTACCCACCCTTCAGGTGGGATTCTCAGAGGAAGACTCAATGGTTGTTGTTTTACTATACTGTAGTTGTGCTAGTTTTTAGTTGTACTGTACTTTTAGTTGGGTTTGTATACTAGCCCATTTACCATTCAAGAACTTACTTTTGTACTCAGTTTACTTAGTGCTTACTTCAGTTGTGTACGTTGTTGTGTTTTTTACTTTTATAAAGGAAATGCCTTCCCTTTTTGTTAGGATTTACGCCTTTGGTGCTAGTCGCCAGCCCCTGGCCTATGGAAGGAGGGCTTGGGGTAGTCCCGACATGGGCCCTGAGAACGGGTTGTGATAATTCTATAATATTATGATACATTTATTCATTTTTAAACCTATGATACTCTAGGTACACCATTAAAAATAACTTTATCTAAAATTTTATTTTCTTTCACATGTTAAATGCCACGACCCGTCCTCGGGGCCTGTGACGTGACTACCCCAAGCCCGCCTCTCATAGGCCAGGGGCTGGCGACTAGCACCAAAGGCATAAATCCCAATAAAAAGGGAAGGCATTGCCTTTATAAAGTATACAAAAACCACAGAGTAAGCCAGTAGAAGTAAACACTATGTAAAACTGGGTACAAAAGTAAGTACAGAAAGTAAATGGGCCAGATTACAAACCCAAACTAAAAGTAAAGTACAACTGGAAATAAAGTATAGAAACTGAAAGTAAAGCATAAACGTCGTGTCGTCCACTGGAAGTCCCACCTGAAGGGTGGGTATAGATAGCCAGCTCAGCTCCATGGGTCCAGCCGTTCGCTCTGTGTATGTCCCGCCCAGTGGTCCACCTCCAGGTACCGACTGCTTCACAATCCTCAACCATGATCAGTGTTGTCCGTCGTCTGCATCCAACACAACGTAGTGCGGGCATAGCCCATACAGGGGTGAGTATATGCTAATCAGTAGGGACTATGAGACCCCCGAAGGTCTCCCAGAATCCACAAAGGAAAATCCACAAAGGAAAGATACAATCATGAAGTAACATCCACCACTACTTAGGTATATGCCCATAAATATACCTTAGTCATCAATTCTAGTTTGGCTCCAATATCCGAGCCCATGTTTGATCACGTCCACACAGGATAGTACAACCCAATCCACACAGGAAAGCACAGCACAATCCATATAGGAAAGAAAGTCAATCATATAGAGGATAATGATTGAATGTCGGGACTCAACTCACATAGGTATACTTCTTCTTAAGGTGGTAGAGATGATCAGATATAGCCAATGATTCATCTAACTTGGGACCCACGTAGGATACTAAACCAGCTAAGCTATCGTCAGACACTGCCAAACCCACATAGGATACAAGAACAGTAGTCTTTTCCGTCGAACCCACGAAGGATTTTAGTACGGTCTTCATCGATGCCAAACCCACAGAGGATTTAAGTGCAGTCTTCATCACCGTCGAACCCATGGAGGATTTCAGTAAGGTCTTCATCGCTGCCGAACCCATATAGGATTTCAGTGCAATCTTCATCGTCGTCGAACCCACGGAGGATTTCAGTAAGGTCTTCATCGCTGCCAAACCCACATAGGATTTCAGTGCAGTCTTCATCGCTATCGAACCCACAGAGGATTTCAGTACGGTCTTCATCGCTTCCAAACCCACATAGTATTTTAGTGCAGTCTTCATCACCATCGAACACACGGAGGATTTCAGTACGGTCTTCATCGCTACAGTCAGAGCCAGCTCTAAGGTTCCCGCACACAGCATGCTCTTTCCCAGGAGGGTCCACCCCACAAGCCAAAGGGGGCTGATACATCAACTGACACGTAGTCCGGAGTTGATGTATCCCAAAGTTCCGTCTTGACAAGAGGAACTCAACATGACAGATGGCGCATCAATCGGATGTCCGGTCTGAGAGTTATTGGCTTTTTCGTTTCAGGGTCCCGGTTGGTTTTTAAGTCAAAACCAACCCGAACACACTCCAACTGTGTCCAAACCTCGAGCATAGTAATCCAAAAGGTCCATCTCACTAAAAGGAATCCAACAAAGTCGACGGCACGTCAATCGGACGTCCGGAGCTCAAGTTATAAGTATTTCTGCTCCGGGGGCCCGGTTGGTTTCGTGTTCGAACCAACCCGGCCGTACCCAAAGTTCTTAGAAACCTTGAGTGTAATATACCTAAATGACCATCTCGTTCCAAGGATCTCCATGAAACTGACGGTGCATCTATCAGAGGTCTGTAGCCCATGATATGGGAAAAAGAACGAACCTGTTTGGTTTAGCGGGTTTTGGGCCCGGACCGACCCGGCCCAAGACCCCCTGGGTCGGCCCGAACTGGGTCAACCCAAACCGGGTCCGGCCTATTAGGGCGTGTCTCGGCCCGGGCTACGCGTCCGGTTGGCCTGGCGCAGGCGCGCCCCGCACAGCCAGCTCGGTGCTGGTCGTGCCGTTGCTGAAGGGGGGGGGGGGGGGTTGCCCCCCTTGATTGAAGTCGCGGCCCCACGTGGGGGGCCTCTCCCTTCTGGCAGCGGACACGGCGTTGGGCACCAAGTCTCCCCCGGATCCCGTGCGGCTGCGGGACCGGTCACCTGGCGCCGCGTCTTCAGCCGCGGCGGTCCCTCCTGGCAGTGCACCGGGACACGGCCCCCTCCGGGCGGCCGGCTGGTGCCGGCCGCCACCGCCGGCCGCCGGCGACCCGCGCCGCCAGTGAAGTCTGCGGGCCACCGGAGCCACTCTGGTGGTCCGTTCTTGATCCCATTTGTGGTTGGGGTTGTCTCGGTACCCATAGATTACTACGACAGCCTCCAATTGCTCAACGGTCCCATTTCATCGCCTCCCAACATTCTGCGCATCAAGAACAGAGAATCGGTGGGTTCAGACTTGTTCATTGGTCCGCACCCACCGCGTTAGTGGTTCAATGACTTTCAAAATTTTAATCATATGCCTAGGTTATAATCCACATAAATTAAATTAAACCAAACCCCCTACCTCGATTAAGTCGTCGAACGAGGTTTGTCGCGGGAAAGGGACGTCGCGGAAGATGGCGTCGCGGAAGAAGGATCTTCGGCGTTGCGGTACACAGCGTCATGGAGAAGTGGATTGTCGGCGTCGTGGTACACGGAATCGCATCATCGATCTCCGAGGAATCAGCGTTAATCTTCGTCCTTCGTCGAAGGTCGGCGTTCTTTGTCGGTGATGGTGTGTTCTTCGTGTTCTTTAAGGAGGAAGATGAGGATTCCATGGCTTGAGCAATTCCTCTCCAATCTTTCTCGCACAATGAAACAACAATAATAAAAGAAGGCATTGCCTTATTTTATTACTCATACCATGCTTTATTTGAAATTAAAACATGATTTAATTAACGTGCGTTGACCAATTAGTGAGGCGTGTAATAATTCAATTAAACGTGAGAGTTGACTTGGCATTTAAAAAGGGTGTGTGGGTGAGTTACCAAATTAAATGCTTGTGGGAGGTGAAAAAGGAAATAAAGGGGGTGGGGCTCGTGTGGGCCCCACCTCACTAGTATACTACCTACGAGTTAGGGTATTAGTGGGTCCCACTCCAACCACCAACCTTATGTTTTAACAACTTAGAAATAAATAAAAAATTGCTGGCACAAATTTTATTTTATTCATTACTTAACCCACTATTTTTAATAACCACAACTGAGCAAACGAAACTCCAGAAATGGTGTTCCTAAGAAATTACCAGTGCTGCGGTTTCATCGGTGCCCCCAGATATCAATTCCAAGCAACGGTTCAAAAGTTAGGAAAACCCGCTCGTTTGTTTACTGAACGTACCCGAGCTAAACTTCAGAAATTGATTTTGGGCACACCGGGCCTCAGAATCAGGTGTCGTCAGAAACTGTGTTCTTGTAAAATCCAAAAAAAATTAAGAAAAAATTTCCCTTGAAATTTACTTAACTTTACACTAAATTATTTTCATGTTATGATATTTCCACAACATATTCTCATTAGAGGGAACACTTTGAAATATAGTAAAATTATTATTTTCATCAACCCAATGACAAATAAAATTCATCTTCCCCACATCATATAAAGAAACATACTCAAGATTTATCATGCAACTTATCTTCAACTTTTTTCAAATAAATGAATATATGATAAACATAAGAATATTTGATGTAATGTAATTTTTGAAATTTACTTGAACAATTTTTTTCATTTAATTTTCGTTCAAATGAAGTTGAAGGACTTATATTTACGATATATTTTGATGTTTCTACCAATTACACTAAAAATTCTATAGGTATTCAGGAATCAAGAAGAATACTTATTATATTATCCATCAATTTCCTATTCATTATCTCTGATAAACTTATTTTTTGGTATACCAGGAATAGTTTTATCTTGTATGATTCTTATTTTCTAATAGTAGTTATATATTATACTTCTATTATAGTCACCATAATTTTCTAGTCATAGAAACTTCATCTTGGTTTTAGTTCTCCTTTTCAATATAAACATCCACTTAACAACGATTCCAAATAGTGTTCTTTTGTTTTTGAGAAATGAATCCCAAAATATTTTCCTATAACTATCACTGAAGGTAATATATCACCAGGAATTTCCCTAAAAAGGATTTGGGAAAGGTACCCAAACAACTTTATGAACAATTATTAACTTATTACTTTTGTGTGCCCTTAGGAAATATTTAAGGAAACCTTGTATTAATTCTCGTGTATATAACTCTCCCACTATCTAAATTATGACTTTCCAATCAATCAAATTATTATATCCATTAGAATATTCTAACTATTCACAATAAATTTTCCAAAATGGTTATGCCAATGTTCAGTAGTTATGAAACATAGAATTTTGAAAATTTTATATCCCACCACCATTTGTTTTAGATACATTTTCCTATCATTTATACCTTTGGCTATAAAAATGGAACCCTTAATTATCATACAAACTCCTTTTATGAAACTCATTTAAAAAAATTCATCACCTATCTTTCTAATGAAAGGATGTTCTTCCATAACCCTAGAAAATGTTGAACCTCTTTAAGTATAAGAAAAATTAATATCTTCAACTGATCATATATTTTTACACTTCCCATAAAAACATGAGTTGCATCATAAAAAATAACAAAATTTAGAAATTTTATAGAATAATAATTTTTTTCAACACTATTTCTATCCAATGGATTAGATTGGAGCTCTAGATTCTATAACACATTATTCCATCTGTGTAGAAACATTTAAAATATAGATATTCCCACCTTCCATTTACATAATCAGCACTTTGGAATAATCCATTCAATATGTTTTCATCCTATAATTACAATCATATTTTGTGGTGACCTATCTTTCGACAATTATTTTATATAGTACCACTTTGAGAAGAATTTACTATGATTTTCTCAGTTTATATACTCAATAAATTCTAAAAATTCTTTCAATGAGGTGAGATAACACATCCTTCGATATATAGTACTTCTCTGTAAGATGTTTCACTCCCTATATTTTAGATTTCCCCATTGAGAATCATGTTCTAATCATCAATTAATACCAAATAATTATTTCCACTCAAAAAAATCACATATATAACCATATATTCACATGAATCTGGTAAAAAAAATATAAAAGAATCCCCCAAAAATCATTTGAATGTTTTATATTAATAGACTCTCATTGGCTTTAGATTATGTTGAAATCATTCATTAGATTTTATCAAGGACGTCCTTCTGTTAACCTCATACTTAATGAATTGTGTATAAATTAAAATTTTTAGGGATATATATCCCTCATACATATCTACCTGTGATTCTTTAAACACCATTTTTTTATTCTCTCAAATTTTGAAATATAATTTCATGATCAAATACATTTTTATCAAACTAGGTGCCTTCTGTTTCAGCTTCCCCCATTCATGTTTTTTCCTTTTTTGCACAATTCAACAAGAGCTATTGATCTTTCTGAATGACACAATCTTCTATTTTCATTTTTTTGGAAACTGAAATCCATTACATAATAATTATCAATATGATCATTTCCTTCTTTTAATTCAATTATTTTATAAAAACCATGGAACCCTAATAGAAACTTGAAAAAATCACTGAGAAAAAGAATGTTTCCCAAACTGAGTAAACCAATAAGCCTCATAATAACCATCGCAATGATACCACTATTAAGAATTCCATTTAACATAAACTTTCTTTTGGAATTTTACCATAATAATTCACTCTCGAATCAGCTGGTGGAAAAAATTATAGATGGGACTTGTACAAACATAATGTTCTAGAACATGGAAAAAAATATTTCACCCAAGTCACTACACAACGTTAAAACTCACATCATCCAAATTCACCCAAATTTATAAAAAAATCAAAAAATTGTTAAAATTTTAATCCAGTAATAAAAATGTTCATTTTATGAGGTTTAGGATGATAGTACTAAAACCACATGATATAATTATAGAAGTTCAATTTTCTAGAAGAAAGAGTAAAATATGGGGACTAATAAATGAAATTAATAACTTATTTTTAACACATAATTTTCAAATCAAGTGGCCCCCATTTTATAGAGATATTAAAATAGACATCCATTTTCACTAGGCTCTGAATTGAATCAGTGTCCATTTGCCCCATTATTTAACCAATATTCTATAATATAAATTTTAAAAGTAATTAAACCTAACTATAGACCAAAAATTCCACAAAATGATTGAACAAAATTATAAATTCCACAAGTATATGTTGAATGTTTTGAAATCAACCTACCTGAACCTGATCATTTGGGAATATCAGCTTCTGAAACATCATCCATCTGGAAACCTCATTATGGATCATTAATTTAAAAAATGCTACAATAATGTTAATATCAGCTTCTGTCGAGACTGTGCAGTATCCATACTCTTCCGAATCAACTCTTTCTGCTCTGAGGTCTCTTGAACAAGATGAGGGCCCAGCAAGGCTACCTCTCCAACCTCCAGCCATCATAAAGGTGATTGGCATGGACTACCATACAAAGGCTTGTAAGGTTCCATTTGGATAGTCACCTGAAAATAGTTGTTGTAGGAGAACTCCACAAGAGGTATATGCTTCTCCCAAGAACCTCCAATATCCATAATGCAAGCTCGGAGAATATCCTCAAGAACCTGAATCGTGCGCTGAGACTGACCATTAGTCTGGGGATGGTATGCCGTGATCAACAGTACCTGTGTACCCAAAGCCTTTTAAATCCCCTTCCAGAACCGAGAAGAAAAACGCACATCCCTATCTGAAACAATGGTGTATGGAACTCCATATAGACATACAATCTCGTAGATTTACAACCATCCCAGATCATTAACACTGAAGGTCTCCTTGATCGGCAAGAAGGGAGCAAACTTTGTAAGCCAGTCGATGACTACCCAAACAACATCACTCCCACAAGGCGATCTTGGAAAATCGCTCATGAAATCCATCGTGACATCATTCCATTTCTACTCCGGAATGGGTAACTACTGTAAAAGACCTTCTGGTCGCTGATTATTTGCCTTCACCTACTGACAAGTAGAACATATCATAATGAAACCAGAAACATCTCCATTCATTGCTGGCCACCAATATTGGCAATGAAGATCCTGATACATCTTGGTGAGGCCAGGATGAACTGCCGAAACAAAGGAATGAAAATCCCGCATCAGCTCCTCACATATGTCTGCTAGCACCCATATGCGTCCCTGGAAATGCAAGATCCTGTCCTCTCCCACAGTCCATCCAGGAAGAGGGTCCTCTCCTCACACACTCTCCCTAAAGACTAGGCCTTCTGTGTCTGATAGCTTCCTCATCCGTACCCAATCTAGAAGTATAGAGGTGACAACTATAGATGATGGGAATGTCTATCCCTATCTGTCATAAACCTCCAAATGAATCTCAGAGAACAAATCCATAAGATTCCAATCACTACTGGCCTCCAGAACTACCTGTATCTGAGTTCTCCTACTCAGCACATCAGTAACTGCATTTCCCTTCCAAGGCGTATAGGCAAGTTCAACATCGAAGGACTGCAAATACTCGACCCACATGCATTGTCTCAGATTCAGGTCCTACTGAGTGAAAATATACATGATAATTTTTTGGTTGGTGAAAACCACAACATTCCCCCTAGAAGGTAATGTATGCAACAACATAAGGCATGAACAATAGCTGCCAACTTGAGATCGTGCGTCAGGTAGTTCCTCTCAGGTGGCCTCAACTGCTGAGACTCATACGTAATGACTCTGTCTCCCTGCATAAACACAACTCCAAGTCTGATACCCGAGGCATCACAATAAACATTATATCTCTTGCTTAGCTCTGGAAAGACTAGTATTAGTGCTAACGTCAACCTCTATTTCAACTCATAAAAGGTTGACTCACAATAATTTTACTATAAGAACTTCTCCCTTTCTTGGTCAAACCTGTCAAAGGTGCTGCTAGGCATGAAAAGTACTGAATGATGCGCTTGTATTATCCATCCATCCCTAAAAAACTCTGCACCTCAAAGACGTTCTTCAGATTCTCCCAAGAAATTACAGCTCTCAATTTCTTTGGTTCCACTGATACTCCTATTTATGAGATGACATGACCCAAGAAGTGAATCTGGTCCATCCAAATGTGGCACTTTGAGAGTTTAGCTTAATGTTGATTCTATCTCAGCTTACTCAAAATGATATCAATATGGGTAACATGGTCTTGTCGAGTGTGAGAGTACAAAAAGATATCATCCATGAAGACCACGATGAAGGAATCCAAGTATGGATGGAAAACTATGTTCATCAGTGCCATGAAAACTAATGGCACGCTCATGAGACCGAACGACATAAACATATACTCGTATAGACTATACCTTCTCTTGAAGGATGTAAGAGATATATCTGACGGTTTAATGCACAACTAATGATAGCCTGACCTCAAGTCAATATTCGAGAACACTCAGGCTCCTCGAAGCTGATCAAAGAGGTCATCGATCCTCAGCAAGTGATATATTTTCATGAATGTCAACTGGTTCAACTTCCGATAATCCAAACAAAGCTGAAGTGTACCATCTTCCTTCTTTGAAAAAAGGAAAGGCGAACCCCAATGAGAATTACTGGGTCAGATGAAACCCTTTTCCTACAACTCCTCTAACTGCTTCTTGAGCTCCTGCAACTCAGGTGTAGCCATCCTATAAGGAGGAATGGACACCGTTGCTGCTCCTAGAACGAGCTCAATCGAGAAGTCTACCTCACACTTTGAAGTCAAACATGGAAAGTTCTATAGGAATACATCATTGAAATGGTCCACCCCTGGGGGAATGTCTAACTGTGAAGTCCCATTTTCATCCAAATAAAGAAAACAAATCTGTGTTGTGACTCCTCCTAGCCCATGATGCTCGGGTCCTGATCGACTCGCCTGGACATCCCACTCACCTCTATGGAGAAAAGATTCACCCTATAGTGATACGAAACTCACTCTGTGGCGATAGCAATCTATGGAAACCTGAAAGGGAACTAACCAGTCCATCCCGAGAATGACAGCATGGCTCATCATCTATAGGATATAGAGGTCCCATAAGAAGTGACACCCTAAAACCTCAAGAGGACACTCTCTGCACTGACGTACGCCAACCACTCTGGTCCCCAACGCTGTGTCTAGAGTCAATGTACTGGTAGAGGAAAAGATACAGATCCCAGGTCTTTCCAAAACAGAAACAGAGATAAAAATATTCATAGCACCAGTATCAAAAAGAGATAAAGATAAAACAGAGGCAACTAAGATTGTACCTCGAACTGTAGAAGGTCCAGGATCCAGCTCCTGATGGTTCTACTCCACAGCGAAAGTCTGGCCTGTACCGCGGCCCTGCGACCATGGCTGACTACCCTTTGCTGATCCACTCTACTTTCGTTGGTAACCTGGTGATTGACCACCACGGCTGCATCATCCATGTCAGCCCAGATGGCTGAAAGAACACCACTTCCCAGACTGGTGAGAAACTGGTGATTCATCTCCTGAACGCAGGGTCATAGAAGAGCCCCTACCACCAGCCTTAGGTGAGAAGATCTGAAAGAAATGTTGTAGATGGCCCATCTTGCAACAAGATAGGCAGTCCATCGGGTCTCTCTAGCACTAAGGCCTTGTATGCTCACTCCTCCCGCACTGGTAACATACTACCTGGCTACTAGAAGATGTATTCTGCCTACTCTGGTCTCCTCATGTAGTCTCCTTATGGTGGTTCCTGCTATCAGTAGGAGGAACACTGACTCTGGATGTCGAACCACCCTAGCTCACTACTTCAAAATCCCTCAGATTGCGCTCCATGATCAGTGCTTGGTTGACGATATATGATTTCGAATTCAACATGAAGATGTTCACCTGTGATCAGATGTCGTGCCTCAGACCATCCTTGAACTTCCTCTCAACGAACAACTCATTGTCTCCTGAAATAGGCGTGAAATGCTGCAGCTCAGTAAAGCGGGAAGAGTACTCCATAACAGAAAGAGTACCCTGCTCTAGGATCATAAAATCTTGGGCTCAATTGGACCTCAAGGTCTCCGGGTAGAAGTAATCGTAGAAGATGTGCTGAAACTCTTCCCCAGTAATATTCTGTTGGCGTCCTGACTGTGAGATTATCTCCAACCACTTCTTGGAAAAGTCTTTGAGTATATAGGTCATGAGTTTTACCCTATTCTAGTGAGGTACCTCGAGATTCTAGAAGATCGTCAGTGTGGATTAGATCCATGAATATGCAGCCTGAGGTCCTCCATCCCCTTAGAAAGTAGGATGTTGCTGCTACTAGAAAACCTGTGTCAACTCAGCCATAGATGGGGAAAGAGACGACGCTCCCTGGAAGGTCTGCATCATCCCAAGGAAACCCTCCCTGAACTGTGAATTGGTGCCCGTAAGTGGTATAACTGCTGGTGCCAAGGCTGGAACAGCAGGAGGATCTGTAGGAGGTCCCTGATCAGCCATATCCAGTGTCTGGTCACCATTTGGCAGCTGAAGTATAACTAGATGACGTCTCAGTGGCATAGCTTTGAAAGGTCAAAATAATTCCTTAGATCAGGATTATCAAAGACTGAAAACACAAAAGTACAAGAGAGAAAATAGGATAAAACCATTCAAGTTTTTTTACAAAACACGACTACAAGGCATGTATAAAAAGTACACGGTGTGTTTTCTTAGGCCATTCACATGGGTGTGTACTTATTCCCCCACTATTCGTGTAACACAACAACAACACAGCATGTTGTCACCACACATGGCGTGTACTTGAAATCTATTCCCCTACCCGAGTCTCCTTACATGGCTAACCCACACGGTCCTCTTAGAACAATACTACACAGAATGTTACCTGCGGACATAGTGTGAACTAGACGAGTTTCAACTACCTGTGTTATTAGTTACATGGCCGTCTACACTGCTGAGAGTACATGGTGTGTTCCGAAAAAACATGGCATGTACAAGAATAGATAACACTGACCTGTGTTGTTCGTGACAAGGTTGGGTACTTAGAACAAGGATACATGGCGTGTTCATACCAAACACGGTGTGTACTACACTAGCTTCCACGACTGTGTTGTTAGTGACACGGCCGGGTACACAGCTCACTACAACACTGTGTGTACTCACCATACACAGCGTGTGCCTGAAGGTTTATCACAACCCCATGTTTATGCCCACATAGTTAGTAACATGGTTTAAAAACTACACGGTAATTATTAATAAAGTAAACACCTTGTATTCTGGTTTTTTTCCGGGCAGTAGCTCAGAAACTGCACTGAATCCTAGAAAACACAGGGAACAAGAGTTAAGGTGCCAAATTCTGATCTGTGAGGTCCCCTACTCCCCATGAATCAAATCTTGGCATCGTACACAAGACATGAAAAAGAAACAAGGAAATGGTACACCAATTTACAGTCCATGAGGGCCCATAACACCTCAAGAACCAAAATTTGGCATCCATTTAAGCAGAGTACTATAGAAACAATTTCTCTATCAGGTAATAGAGATTCTATCCATGAATCTATCACAAAAGCATTCATAATCTACACAACGTCTATCACAACAACCTGCAATCGCTAATTCATCCTAGATGAAATGGAAAGAATGCATGACATGTGATTTCTAAAAAGTAACTATATGAAGAAAGAGATGGCATACCCTCATCTCATTGGGTTGCGATAGAAATAGAACTGCAATAATAAAAATGATAACATCACAATGCATGTGAATCACTCTAGGTGAAATCAAATCAACTGTAACATAGCAAAACCAGAAACTGCAATAAGAGAGGTAGATTGGCCTTTCATGTACATGGGTTAGCTACTCTTGGGAACAATTTATTACCAAGTACGTATTCCGTCCTATCCCTGAATAATGGATCCAAACAGTAAGTCAAGAGAAAAGAAATCCTATGATAACACTTTATAATGTCCCAATTCCGGAAACCACCCATAGGTGCCTGTACCCGATTGGTCACATGGCCTCAAGCGCATTTCCCCAAACGCTAGAGGATGCCGACTAGCAGCGAGGGCCTTGGGTGTGATAATGGGGAAACTATGCCCTCATTGGCAGAGTACATAGCAGAAAATATAAATAATAAACAACAGTGGAAGCAATAAACAATCCATACACAAGTGAATAACGGAAGACTAAAACAATAAACAACTGGAGCACATGTATATATATATGAAAAAATTCATGATACAAATGTCTAGGAAAGTATCCAAATAATTCATAAGGATGAATACAGTACTAATCCAATGTAAAAAAGGAAAATAGATAAGAAACTCCTCAGCATCGTAAGCGTTGGCTTGGTCCCATGCTCTCTTGCTCTAATGCAAGTCAAGTACCTGAAGTGGAAGGGCGCATTCCCTTGTCTATACCTACAACAATATAATCTATTTGGGCCCAAAAGCATGACCCAAACAAGGTGTAAGACTAATTCCTAGTAGGAAACCACCTGAAGATCTGTTCCTAATAGTCAGTGAGTATATGAAAGGTAAAGTACAGTAAACAGTAAACAGTAAGCAGTAACCAGCAATACACAATAGTAAACAATCCAAAAAATCAACAAGCAGTAGTGAATCAAACAGCTAACCACAAACAAGAAACCCTCTGGGAAGTACTCAGATCCATCCCCCTCTGGTCCTATCCAAAAATTACCAACAACCCTCTGGGTAGTACACTCATCCCAACCCCTCTTGTTTGGTCATACGAAATTATAATACTTTTTGTGGAATCACACTCAGTCAATTCCCATTATAGTCTAAGGTAGTAATGGATTCTCTGAGGAAGATCATGCGGTCTAATCCCATTATAGCCCCATGGTCTAGATACTCCCTGAAGAAGCTCACTCAGTCAATTTCTCCGATAGCCTCAGGTCTATCACAGACTCTTAGAGGAAGGTCACTCAGTCAATTCCTCCAATATCATGGAATGGTTTAAGGAATTCAAACAAAACAAACAAAGGCCCTCTAAGGAAGCTCAATTTGTCTACCCTCCTATGGTCTATAATATCCAAGACTCTCTGGGAAGCTCACTCAGTCACATGGCTTCAAGAACATTTCCCCGAACGCTAGAGGCTGCAGACTAGTAGCGAGGGCCTTGGGTGTGATAATGGGGAAACTATTCCCTCATTGATAGAGTACACAACAGAAAAGATAAATAATAAACAATAGAGGGAGCATTAAACAATCCATACAAAAGTGAACAGCGAAAGACTCAAACAATAAACAACTAGAGCACATGTATATATATGAAATAATGCATGATACATATGTATAGGAAAGAATCCAAACAAGTCACAAGGCTGAATATAGTATTAAACCAATGTACAAAAGAAAAATTGATAAGAAACTCCTCAGCATCACATGCCTCAGCTTGGTCCCATGCCCTCCTGATCCAATACAAGTCAAGTACCTAAAGTGGAAGGGAACTTTCCATTGTCTATACTTGCAACAATATAATCTGTTTGTGCCCAAAATCATGACCCAAACATGGTGTGAGACTAGATCTCAGTAGGCTACCACCCTAAGATTTGTGCCTAACAGTCAGTGAGTATATGGAATGTAAAGTACAATAAATAGTAAACAGCAAGCAGTAACCAGAAATACATAGTAGTAAACAATCCAAAAAATCAAAAAGTAACAGTAAAGCAAACATCTAACCACAAACAGGAAACCCTCTGAGAAGTACTCATATCCATCCCCCTCTGGTTCTATAAAAAAAGTTCCAACAACCCTCTAGGCAGTACACTCATCCCAACCCCTCTAGTTTGGTCATACAAAATTATAATACTCTCTGAGGAAGCATGCTCAGTCAATTACCCTTATAGTCTAAGGTAGTCAGGGACTCTGAGGAAGATCAGTCAGTCTAATCCCCTTATAGCCCCAATGTATAGAGACTCTCTGAGGAAGTTCACTTGGCCAATTCCTCCAATAGCCTCAGGTCTATCACAAACTCTATAAGGAAGCTCACTCGGTCAATTCCTCCTATAGCTTGGAATGGTTTAAGGAATTCAAACAAAACAAACAAAGACCCTCTAAGGAGGCTCACACGGTCTACCCTCTTGTGGTCTATAACATCCAAGACTCTCTCGGAAGCTCACTCGGTCTATAACTTGCAGTCTATAAGCTCAAGAAATTCTGAGGAAGCTCACTCGGTCCATCCTCCTGTAGTCTATGACATCCAAGACTCTCTAGCAAGCTCCCTCGGTTTATCATGTATATTCTAAAACACCAGGTTCTCACGACCCCATTTAAATCACTACATTATAATGAAATATGGACATTTTCAACCTACATAGATACTTGGATAACCATTCTATAGCATAACAAGCATGTCAGGAAACATGGCTCCATCCTATGGTAACTAGGCATGGAAAGTTGGTATAATAGCCAAAGGCAAAACAAGACCAAAGGTCATAAATAGAACAAGTAGGGGAAAAACATCCAAACACATCAATTATCCTCATATATAACCAATATATACCTCTACAAAATAACACAAGGAAGGCAGGAAATCAACAGGGGGAAAACGGGAAACACGAAATACCCCGTTCATGGGTATTGGTGGAAATTGCACATAAAATTAAAATAAATCGAATGGAAAGGAAAAAAACCACCTACCTGGATGCTAGAATATTGATATAAATGAACTAATATGATTTATTATCCTTAGAACATCAAATATCTAAGAAAATTTCCAAAATTTTCAACCTTTGATATCTTGAGAAAGAGGGAAAAACATGGATTGAAACTCAAGAAGAAGGAAGAGATCACCGCTGCAGTTTCAACGCAATCGACAGAGGAAATTGGAGAACTAATGGAGTCTCTAGGGCTCAGAGTATGGTCATGGACATACGGGACGCTCTCGGTTGAAGAAGCTGGAGAAAAAGACAATTCTGTCGACCAAACCCGACCTCGACCCGTTTAATGAGAAAAAGAAAAATACGCGGCGTGTACTTGGATTTTCCATACTCCGCTTTAAGCAGCCTCCACATCGCCCCTACACACTGTGGGTGTGTCCCGGACATGTCCAACACATGGCCTTGCATGGCATCGAATTACATAGCATGTACTTATAAAGTACACGATGTGTATTTTGAAAATTTCTAGATTCTCCTCTTTTTCTCAAAAATCTAGAAAAAAGGAAAAGCATACCTGATAAGAAGGTCTGGGTTCATACACTGAACCTTCATCTGAACAATAATCTTTGGTATGTTAGGATGATCTTAATGAATTTGGTGCTGCCCTTTTTTCTGGTGTTCAAAATGTTCTGAATTCCCAACTTTCACTTATGACACATATAAGGGAGAAAGATGTCTTTTTATTGTTGGAGAATGTTATTTGGAAGATTCAACGTAAAATGATACAAGAGATTTAGGAAGTAAGAGTTGACTACATACTTCTTAGTGATTAAGTAAAGACCTTAAGAGGTATGATTGAAGAAATGTAGAAAGAGATCCATTCAGGATCTGAGCTTGATTCTCATTTGGTAGAACCTGTTGTTACTCAATCCCCACATGATTCTATGTATCAGATTCATCCTTATTTAGATTCCTTATATGAAAAGGTATATGAAAGGAATAAATAGATTGTGAAGGAGATGGGAGATCTTATTGTAAATATTAACAAACATTATAATTAGTATATGAGGTGTCTTCAAAAAGTACTGAACTAACTAAAATCTCTCACCACCGCTGTCAATAATTCTAAAGCCTCTTTTCAATCCTTTAAACTTTCTTTAGAGAGTGACCTACTTAGAATAGTGTTTAAAGAAGATATTTAGACTATGCTTACTGGTTTCAATGCAACTTCTCTCATTAAAGATATGAAGAATAGTGACCGAGTTCTTGATCTAGTCCAAATACATTTTAAAATTGTTAATGAAGCTCTGAAAGAGATTGAAAATAAAGTGGATTTCTTCTTCAACCAAATCTTCTCAAAGACTGATATGAAAAATCACTTCATATATCTTATGGAAAATTTGTGAATTCCTCATGTGAGTCAAGCTTTCAAGAACCACTTCCAAAAGCTCACTGAGTTCACTTGATTTTTGGAGATGTTTATGGAGAACAAGGTTGATTTTGAGAAAGCCATGCAGTATGGTGGGGCGATCATTCCGTATTTTATCAAACTCTTGAGGACTTACCTTCATGTATAGTGTACAGAAATCATTGCTCATGCGAATGATCCTCTAAGATCTAGATTTCCTACCTTCATATCTTCCCTAGCCTCCACTACTATGTCTATCAGCAAAGCACTAAGTCAGATCAGGCATGTGATTCTTGATCAACCACTACCTCGATCTACTACTGCTCCTACTCTGGCTCCATCTATTTTTGAAGGCCTGCCTTTACCTTCTCTATCAACCACCTCACTCCATTCTTCTACCTTGACCTCTGATCCTATGTCTTCCTCTTCTGCTACTACTAATAAAGGAAAATAGAAGACCAGTGAGTGACGAAGAATAATTATTGGTCCGTTTTGATAGGAATGATGTTACTTTTTCTCATTTATATTTGTACTGGAACTTATTTACTTTAATAAAATATGAACTTTTCATGACATCTCCTATTATATATTTTTGATAATCCCAAAATGGGGATAAATCTCTATATATGGTAGGAATTTATCTCTATATATATAGTTGAATCAAATATACACTTTAAATCTATATGATTTTTGAACATCAAATAGGGGGAGATAGTTGGAATCCTCATGTACTAATCATGTTTTAATGATCAGAAATCATATTCAACCAAGTTAAATCCTGTAAATTATATCAAATCATGTGTATTATTGTTTAAGTATTCTCATTCTTTAAGAAGAGCCATTCAAAATCGTAATTCCTCCATATTCATTCAGTTTAGTTACTTTATACTATCCTCAATTTACCTTTATAATGATTTATTTGACAAATGATTAAGTCTAATTTATTCTAAGATCATCATTTCTTAAGTCTGAAAATAGATATTTTGAATAGTCTGAGACACCATGAGTCTACCACTAGTTATGTCTTTATGGAAAAGTAATGTAGAAACCATGAACAAGACACTGTAAAGAAGACATCGTTAACATCCAGACACTATAACATCCAGACACCGTAACATCTAGACACCATGACATCTAGACACCCAGACTATGGGACACCGTGAACATGACACCGTGACATCCAAAACTATGAACAAGACACTGTGACAAATCCAGACACCATGTGAAGGAGACATTATTTTCATGACATACTATGACACTGTTTCCTAATAAAAAAAATTTTCAATTTAATCTCTAATGATCATATTTGAATATTTTAATTCACTAATATAATTAATGTTTCCTTGTAGACATATCATCAGACATTACGAGGTACGAGGTGCAGAATACATGCAACCTGTCAGCCTCAACACATGAACTCCAAGATAAAAGAAAAGTGCTACCCAGAAATAATGTATGTAAGAAAAAATCCAAGCTGGCGTGAGCACCATACCTAAGAACACACTTTGAGAAATTTTTTGAAGAAAGGCATATTGCATGCAACTCAACACTGCTGAATAACACATGAAGCATACTGGAATCCCGAGAACATCTTTTCACTGAATAACATCATGATGAACACAAGCCAAATTTTTCTGACGAAAGATATTTGTTTCCCATATGATAACTCGAGTTCTGCCTCTTCTACATCTCCGAAATCTAGAGCTGCAAAGAGCGACACTTAGAGCACCTCTAAACAAATCTCAATATTACTGCTATGATTGTATCATTTTATTAACTTTCAAGAAGTATGTGTTTTTTTATAATAACACACTCTATCTCCTGCATCAAACTCAAGGATACTAGATATCCTTACTCAAACATTATTTTACTCTTGTGTATACCCATCGATAAGTGTAGAAGAGGTCCCTATGTGGCCAAGTTCTTTATACCAATGAAGAACTGTGGAAGAGGTCCTTTTGTGGCCGGGGCAGTTCTATGCACTGTTATTTAGCCCCGATCTAGGGTGTGGATCATGTTTATTTATATATACTACATGGTGGAAGGTGATCACCAAGTGATGTATATTAGGTTTCAGCTTGAGAGTAAACAACTAGTTTCATATCTACTATGCTTATTAATTTTGTCTTATCTATTTTACTACTTTTCACTATAACTTGGAAGTCACTAAATTCACTTTGATAGTTAGTCTTGGAAATAAGTTATAACAGTCTTGTCTTAGTAGAATAGCTTCAAAAGTAATATAAATAACTTATATTAAGATTACTGAGAACTAATCAATCTTCTAATAAGTTATTCAAATAGTCAAACTTTTATAACAGTATAACATTGATTAACTGGGCTTTATTTAATTTTGTGGAAACCTTTTTCAAAATAATTTTCATAGAAATTTTTATAGTTACTAAATTAAGACCTCTCATGTTGAGTAATTTACTCCGACAACCAGTTTAATGAATATCATAATCTTTATGATGAATAAAACATGATATAATGTTTGTAATAACAAAGAACTGCGCATTGATATTATGTGAGTGAAGGTTGGGGATTGGAAGTGAACACAAACCCCCATGTGACTTTTATAAAATAATGTGATTGGTACATCCAAAATGATATAGCACTCTAATTCCTTGGGTATAGTTTAAATGTAATGGGATGTCATTTATGGTGCGAATGAGGTGTATCCTAAGAAAACTATTGTAATAGAGAGTGAACATAATCCATCAGAAGACTATGTCTACCATGTAATGTTGTCTCGGGAGTGAATCGATAATTCATGTTATGATCTAATGTTCCTTCAAAAGGTATTTATGAATATTTATGAGTTATCAATAGAAACTTTTATTATTTCTTAAATGGATGAAGTGGATTTTCCAAGGTTTACTTATGTTGAAATATTTTAAAAAATATGATTGGTTTCGAATGTACTCATGAATTATAAATTTTTAATTCCCAAGACACAACTCATGTTTTAATATTATGTTGAATTAAAAAATTCTATTCGGTTTCCACACATTTTGAAATCCCCATACAGGGATTTTTATTGCACACCGTTTGTTTTAAAAATCAATTTTTCATGGAATAATGACGTGTAGAAGTAAGTGAGTAGTCCAGGTCAATTATTTGTGTTTAACCCTTGTAAATACCAATAATTGTTTTCCTGACATTACTTTTTTGAATGTTGTAATTATAATTATCGAATATATTTAGACTCCCTAAAACAATAATCCTTTGTGATCTTAGAATGTTAAATAAAATAATAATAAAACTGGATCTGAGACATCATAGCTGGAATCAGAGTAGAGGTTTAGACAACTTTAGAGGTCAGGAAACAAAGAATCCATTTAAAACATTATAAGCATTTGATAAACATTCTTGGGTTTTAAATTAAGTAATGATGTTTCACTCCGAGTTATATTAATTCTTAATAGTGGAATTCAAAATATTCTAAACTCCATAGAATGAATTGCGAGGGTGTAATTTTTTAAGTGGGGAAGAATGTAACACCCTAAATAAATTAAAATATTTAGTGAAAAATTTTATAATTTTGAATAAAATAAGTTATTAATTGAAATTAATAGTTTAGTTAATCAAAAATAAAAGTTAATTATAATTTAATTATTTTAAATTAAATAAATACATTTATTATAAATAATGGTATATATGAAAATATATATCAATTATACCATTTAAAAAAAATATTAATTTTAAAATAAAATAATAAATACTGTATTGAATTCAAGAAATTTGATTTAAATTTAAATTGATATTCAAAATTATAAACAAATGTAATTTTGTATAAAATAATATTATAAAATATATTTATTTATTTTATTATTTTTATAAAAATATTATATTTTAATAACTAAATTTAAAAATTAAAATGATTAAGTATGAATTTCATTTTATAGTAAAATATATAAATGTATATATCAAATATAATAATTACTAATTTTTTCATTATTTATAATAAGTTAAATTAAATACATTGTAATTTATTTTAAAACTATTAAAGGTAATATTAATAATATTTTTAATAATTAGGTTTAAAACATATTTTTTAAGAAAATTATTATTATTATTAAGATAAAATATTTTATAAATATATAAAACTACATTATTATTATTGTTTTCTAAAATATTGGAATTATTAATATATAGAATTGTGATAATTTCATTTATATCAACTTCATATATGTTATAAAGCTAGTGAAATTATAAAAATACATTACAAAATGCTAAAATTATTGGTAAAATAATGAAATGAGGCGAGTTGCTTAGTTTAAAAAAGGATTAATGGGAAATGTTTTAATGTGAGTGTTTCAAGTGAGGGATATCTGAGTCAAGCCAAGATGTGTGTCAAGCCATGGTCTTCAGATAGAGGGTTTCTTCATTTGAAATATCATTTGTGGGAGATCATTTTTCGATGAGGGAATTCAAGATATATTCGACCATAGGTGAGGGCTTCAATAGGTCAAAAGATGTTAAAGAGGAAGTACTACAAAAAATGACTTTAAACGCACTAGAAAAGTTATTTATCAACACTAAAAAAGCTCTAATAATTTAATACTGGTTAGAAGCCCAAAAAATCTATCAGTACTAAAAAACCATGGATAAAAGGGACCATTGACAACATTTTTTTGGCTATTAAAGGGTACATTTAATAGTGTTTTTAGCTAATTTAAAGGGTTAAATTAACAGATATTTTTTTGTTGTGATTGAGGAAATACTTTTAATGGGGTTAAATGTTTTTTTCTAACACCTATGCACCCGATCCCATTATCAGTTCTTTCGTGTCCCCTCTAATAGTTCTCCATACTCCATTTATCCGTGTTGTTCACCCCACCACCCCTTTTATCAGTTCTCATTGAATTTCCAACCTCATGCATGCCTGGATAGATTTGAACCCTACACCGCTCCTTCATTAGTGGAATGCCTTTACCACTACACCATGTTGTTTTGATGTATGTTTAATGATATTTTTGTTTGTTTATATATTTATACATATATGTTCACATATATATTTTCATATATCTATATAATTATTTTCATATACATTAATAAAATATATATGTGTTTGTGTGATATATATTATAACTTCAAAAATATATTATATACTATATTCATTAACATATTTCAGATTATAATATATAAATTTTTTTATTGATACACTTACATATTTATTTATAAACAATATAATATACTTGTGTAATGTAAAAAATCATTATATTTTATTTTAAATCCATTTTGAGAATATATATTTATTTAGCTATATTAGATTATATAGTTTTACAAAAATATGTTGATATGTTTATTTTTATGAGTGATTTATTATAATTAAATATAAGAAGAGATGCATATTTTTATTTATAAATAAAACTAATTTTTTAAAAATGATAAAATTTAAAAAAAAAATAACATTAATATGAATGTAATACATTTTACTAAATTCAGTATTTACAAAAAGGGAAAAAATACCCCTTTAAAAATAGATGAAAATATACCAAATGTAAAAAAATCAGGGTACCCCGACCAAATACTTAGTTTTAGAGGCATTCTAGACCGTTTTTTGCCACAAAAAATGTGACAGAGGTATTTCTATGTTAGTAAGGGTATAGATGTGGTTGCATGCTTTGATTTGATATATAGTAGAAACCAAACAAACACTTGGATCAAAAGTTATGATCGTTTGATGTTTGAGTTATGTTTTCATATTAATTTTGATATTTTTTATATTTTTTTGATTTTTTTTCTTCTTAAAATTGATTTAAAATTATAATTACACAATAATAATTAGAAAATTATTAATTAAAAATATTTATTTAGTTACTTTGTAATCCATTTTCACTAAATATCTTATATATTATGAGTAAATGCCTATTTACATTATTTAAAACATATTTCAAATATATATATATTATATTTAAATCAATATAAATATATTTAAACATTTATGTATTTATATATTTTATCTAATGAAAAATAATTTGTTTATATATGAATTTTTCCCTGCTCGTAAAAAAGTAATGATAAATGGGAGCCTTTACCAGTGCTTCTAAAAAAGAATTGATATCCCCCCTTTATCAGTTAATTTTTATAGGCACTAAAAAAACCCATTTATTAGTTTTTTTTAAATAACCAATATAGGGCATGACATTATCAGCGCTTCTAAAAAAGTGCTGATAAATGTGGCTATTTATCAGTTCTTTTTTGCATTGTTAAAGACCCCCTTTATTATTACTGTTTTTTGTGCTGACAAATGGGGTCTTTTAAGTGTTTTTAACTGGAAATATTAAAGCCTTTGTGCTGGATAAACCCAATTTTTTAGTATTAGGGGATTGATATTGGTTCCATATCGAGGGTGAAAATCAATATATTAGTAATGATAAGGGTTTAAATCTACTGTCTACTTTAATTTATGCGAGGCCGATGTTTTTTTTATTTTTATGTTTACAAATATACTTGAATAACATATTTATCGAATCATTTTTGGATTAATGAATCTATTTGATGTCATCACCAACACGTTGTCAAGTTTTTTAATTTTCTTCTTTACAATTTTCATGATGTATATTTATGTATATACAGTAAAAATTCGTGTCAGGGTTTATAGTCCACAAATTCCCTATTGTTTTCTTTTCCATTTTCAACATTTGTTATCATCACTTATTTCTTATTCTGAGGAAAATCATTTGTCAGCATTTTTGTGTGGTGTTATCTAGAATTCATGAAGTTTCCTGATTAAGAATGAACTAAACCGAATTAAAATTATAAAATAAGATTGAATTATATTACATTTTTATTCTTTCTTCAATGTATTGAATAAAGAAATTTATATAAATTTTCTATCAGTATTCAAAGTATAATAGTTTTCCACTGGATTCATCTTTCCAGAGAACCATTAAATCGAGACCAAATTATTATTATAGAATACATTTATTTTTTTTCCAATAAATGATTCATCTAAAAAAATTTATTCCCTTTGCAAGGGTGGATTTTTAACTTCTTCATTCTCTAAAAGGCCAAAACAACTACAATTTTCTATTCATCATTATAGTGTGTCCAAGCCTCCGGTGAAAGGGTTTTTGGTTAATTTTTTTGAGGAAAGGGATTTTTTTATTATTTTATGTCAAATATATTTATTTATGATTAAATTTATTTTTTTATAAGTTAACTATCTATATTTTAAACAATTATTTATTTTTAGATTTTTTCACTATGATGGTAATTTATTTCAATATAATTTATTTTTTATTGTGAATAATCTACTAAAATGATTCATATTACTTATATGTTTTAGATATTATAATATTTTGGAATATTTGTAGAATTTATCTCTTTATTGATTGAATAATTTCTAAATTAAACATTTTTATAGTAATTAAATTTCCATTCAAATTTATGCTTCAACATTTAAAGAGTGCTATGTAATTTATAGTTTATTTGAAAAAAAAAATTTGTTCCCTAGACATTGTATTTATAATTTCATTTTTTTTGTTTTTTTGATTTCAAAGGGATTCTTTTTCTACTGTACCTTATCAATTCTTTTCGGTCCTACATAAATATTTTATACAATAAGTTTCCTTAATCTGTGAGAATTTTTTTCTTAAATTTATTTTTAATAATTAAATAACCTCAATTGGGCTCTTGTACATATATGTGGTACTATTATAATTTGGAAAATATTCTCTCAATAATAATGTTGAAAATGCATTCATATGTTTAGACACACACACACACACACACACACACATATATATATATATATATATATCATTGCGTGTTAGAAATAATGTCTACCCAAGGATTTGTTTTTTCAAAATTAAGTTGAAAGATCTCAGTTATGCCACCATAAGTGCAAGAGAAGTTATAAATTTTCAAAAGTAATGTTTTACATACAAAAAAAGTATATGAATAAATAAATATAATCATATCATTTCATATGAATCATTTTTAAGGCAGATATATATATATATGTATCTTCACATGTATTATTTTTAGGTATAACAGATTTTAAGTTTATCATAAATAGATACTTGTATCTAAATATATGTATCAATTTTGGTAAAATTATTTTATTCTCGATACATATATATATATATATATATATCTGTGTGTGTGTGTGTGTGTGCCATTTACGTAAATGTATTTCTATTTTTGATATATTTACATATGTGTGTGAACATTTAATGACGTTTTATTCCAATGTCAATTAATATATAAAACAATGTGTGTATATATATAAATATTAGTATCTTTTTATGAAAAACTATTATATACATATAGATTTATATGAACGTTTATTTACATATGTATTTTAACATGAAACTACATTTATCAAGGCACACATATAAGCAATAAATTCGATTTTATGAAATAGATTTTAAATCGCTTGGTTTTAATGAAACTACAATGTCCCTATTAATAAAAAAACATGTTATAATGTGTTTAATACCAAAGTAAGAAACATGGATAATATGTGAATGAATGCATGGGATGGGTAGTGAACCCAAACCCTTATGGGTATTTTTTACAATCATGCGATGGGTGGGCCCAAAATTATATAGCACTTTGATGCTTTATGTAATATTTAAATTTCATGAGATGTCATGTATGGTGCAGATAGTTTTCATCCTCATCACACTATGGGAATTGGGAGAAAACCATATCTATTTATTGACTATGTCTACTCTGTTATGTTGCCTCAGAAAGGAACCTAGAATTCATGTTATAATCAAAGATTCCATTGAGAACTATTTATGAATTCTTACGAGTTATCTACAGATAATTTTATTATTTCATAAATGGATGAAATTTATTTTATAAATGTTAATTCTGTTGAAATTTATTTAAATATTATTATTATTATTATTTTATAAAAGTATTCATGATTTAAAAATTCATAATTCTAAATCTTCTTCTCATGTTTTACTTTTATGTTGAATTAAAAAATACTATTTAGTTTCCATAAAATTCTAAAATCCACTACTGATCTTTTTTTCACACTCCCAATGTTTTAAAAATAAATATTCATAGGTAAAAATGAAATTTAGTTGAAAGTGAGGGTTCTAGGTCCCTTTTTTATGTTCAAACCACCAAATGAATTAGAATAGTTTTTATTACTTCATTTTTTGAATTTTTTAATTATAATTTTCCAATGTATCAAGTGTCTAAAGATATAATCCTTTCAAATCTCGATAAGTTAAATAAAAAAAATTGGATTTAGGTCGTCAAATTCATATGTAGTTCTATTATAAAAAAATGATAGGTGGTTGTGTTATAATCCATTGGTGGGTGATTACGTTATAATCCCTGGATGGGTGCGTTTTCTTTATACCTTAGTTTCATTGGAAAAACACTTGCGATGACTAATTGTAAATTTCAACTAATAGATGACATAGTCAGCTATTTTAAATTAGTCAAAACAGAAAACAAAATTATTTTATTTTTTAGGATTCCATGATGATAGTTTGATGTTCTAAGATACCAAAAAATTTTCTCTATCCTACCTATGTTTTATTAGTGGTTACTTTTTTAAAATCATGATTTTTAAAAATGATAATAAATTCCATATTTTGATAAATTCTAAATTATTTATAAAACAACAATTTATCAGTGAATACAACATAAAATGGGATAAATGAATTTCAGAAGGGTAGAAGCCCAGTTAAAACATTATAATATTTAATGGAATATTTTCAGAGTCAGACACTGAGTTTGTGTGAGATTCTAAGGCATGAAAGTACTCAATAAATACTAAATAAAAATATTAAATACATTATATTTTGTGTAGTGAATTTATTTAAAATGATATAATAACACTAAAATGGTCCATCGTATGATAAATATGTGGAAACAGCTGGGTCTCAGACATGGTTTTTACCCTAGTTTCGATATAACATTTCAACAATCAGACATTTGGAGGCCTCACATTAAAAAATAATTTATTTATTATTTATTGTTCTATTTTTAAAAGAGATAATTGAATAAATTAAAAAGGTGCATCATATGGGAAATCTGAGTAAACCAATAGGTCTGGGATAATGTACTTACCCTAGGTAGGGTATAACATTTGTAAGCGTTGAATGTTGGGATACCTCACTCATGAAAATAACTATTTTTATATTTAATTATTATTAATCCATTTTTTAATATTAAATAATTAATATCCTTAAAATGAAGCATCATATGATATATAAAAAATCACCATTAGTTCTAAAATTTAACCAAGGAAGGGTATAATTATTATACGAAATATGTGTTTGTTGTTATATATTTTTTTAAGTTAAATAAATAATTTTATTAATATAATGATAAATCTAAATTTAAAATAATTATTTGGAAATTTGTTTAGGGTATAATCTTTTTTCACAGACCATTCCTCCATAGGTTCATATTAACACATTAGAAACACATTGAATTAAATGTGTTTTAAACTAAAAACCCTATGATGGGTTAGTTGAGTAAAATTAATAACTCCACATTCATTTTTATATTGAATCTTGGTTTTAAAACTGATAATGATTTTGGGGCTTTAAGGGTATGCAGTTAGATATCCAATATATTATGGGTGTTATTTCTACTTAGAAATCACACCAAAGTAAGACATAGAATGATCTTCGGTGAGGCGTGAACCGATTTGACGTGGTTTCCATAGATCTACACCAATAACCTCCGTCACCCAAGTGTGGAATGCCCCCTCCCTCTTGTGTTAATTGTTCCTTTATTTATATGATTTTATTATTTTCTTTTCATTTATCTTTTTTGTTTTTATTCTCTTATGCGTTTTTATAAAAAAAGAAAAACGGATCTTGAACAAAGAAACAGAAAGAATAATACTATAAGTCTATCAAATTATAAATTTTATTTTTTGATCAAATTATATAAATATATCTATATATATGTGTATATTGATAATCACCTGAAATGATATTTTTATTAAATAAAATTATCAATCTGTTTTTAAAAAGATAATTGTATATTATTATCAAGTGATAATTACAAAAAATTATCACATAGAGATTGCGAAATGATAATTTTTAATAATTAATTATTAGAATATAATTCTTCATTTTATTAAATGGATAACTATAATGTAATAATATATAATTATCATACGTTAATTTATAAGATATTTTTATAAGATATTTTTAGTGGAAAATTAATTATCATAAATAATTACCAAAAAACTAATTATAAAAGATAAATATATAAAATTATTAAAAGGTAAATATTCTGAAATTATCAAAATATAATTGTTAATAATTATTGAATTATAAGTTTAAAGAATTATCAAATATCGATTATAGGAATATATCAAAGATAATTTAATAAAAAATTATCAATGGATAATAATGAAGAATTATCCAGTGATAATTTCAATTAAATATCCTTGAATAATTGCACTAAATTATCCAAGGATAATTTTGGAAACCAATTAACCTAAGATAATTGAAATATGAAAATTTCTAATGTATTATTATTAAAATATAATTATACCTGTTATAAAATGATAATTATATGGTAATTATCACGTGACAAGATTAAAAAAATTATCATAGTATAATTATGTGTATTGTCAAAGTATAATTATTTTAATTATAAAAAGATAATTTGAAAATTATCTAGGAGAGGGAAAATATTATTTCATGTAATATATTAACAGTAATTTGAAATTATTGATGACATAAAAAATATTATCACATGTGATGTTATAAAATATTTTGAAATTATGTAAGAGAATAAAAAAATTATAGCTTGTAATATGTTAATCAATAATTTGAAAATTATCTCAGAGAAAGAAGGTATCATCACATGTGAGATTTTATTTATTTTTGGAAAAAAAATAGCAGGTTTTGGTTTTAGGGAACCTGGAAATACTTTGAATATTAAAATGCCGACAACATGAGACTTTGATGTGTCTCTTTAACAATAATAAAACCATGAGGAGGTATTTGGGACTTTTGAGGTAGGATGTTTGTTCCTAGTTTTTTCCATATACATACATATATATATATATATATATATATATATTATGTTATCATAATGTGAAGTTTGTGTTCGACTAACCCATAGTTGTGATGAAACACATATGGGTGTGTGAGTGTCCATGAGCGTACTTTTTTATGTGAGATAAAATAGACATTGATCTTAGTGTAACTGATCATTACTTGATATGATGCGTTTTGTTTGTGTGTTGTATAGCCTATGGAAATGCATTGTAGGTACCATGATACACATGTGGATCCTTGTGGTTGGGTGTACATGGATACCCAACCTAATGCGATCCTAACATCCTTAAATGTGGAAATGGATACCGCTATAAAGTGAAACTCATAATGGCTAGCTAGAAGAAATTGAGATACATAGGTGGATCCACGGGGTTATAGTTACGTAGTCCGGTGGCTGGTTAACCATCTTGATGCAGTCCTAATGTCTTTAAAGGTGGATATGGATACCCCTATAGAGGGGAAATCATAGCGGACTATCGAAGAATATTGTTCATGACTTCCAACGAACTTGGTTCATGGGGGGTTAAAAGGGAAATGAGAAAAAAAATTGTCATGAAGAATGATACGTTGTTCCCATAACAACCACCCAAAGGGTGGGGTGAGCGATGTTACCATGATAGATGTATGTGTGTTCATACATTTCATAACGGAATGACCTGAAGTAGGTGGGTCTAAGATTTAAGGTGACATGGTCAGTTGAAAATGACTGGACACATGTATGTTTATTGAGTATTAAATTTTGTCCTGATATACACTATTATATATATTTTGTGCACTTATTGTGATGACACATTGGTGTTATCCTAAAGATTTTATACTCACTCCATACTCAGAACATCTATGTGCTTGTAGATTTTACATCCAGAGATCCAATGATGGGAAAAGGCCCAGTGGTAGATGTATGTGTGTTAGAAGAGGATGATGGATTGGATAAAGAAAGACATATATGTACCACTTAAATGGTTGTTTATTTACATTTATCTTGTATCTGTCTTCTGATTTAAAATTTGGATAGGCTTACCACTTTGGTAGCTCTTATATGTATGTCATTATTCTATTTATGTATTTACATTAATTTTTTATTATTTGGTTTATTCATTATTATCGATCATATAACTTGATATACGGGTATAGTCTTCACATGGTTTTACTTGAGACCCTCAACACTAGTCAACATCCTCTTATATATGGGGAGGCATGCATGAGGTCTGGTGGCATTCTAGCTCGAAATCAGTGGTTTGAGTTAGAATGTTACCAAGTGGTATTACAAGATCAGGGCCACTAACTTGTTTATTTTATTATGTTTGGATGAGATATGTTTGAAAGGATATTGGAAATTGGGACTCAGGAAGGAGAACTATGACAATTTCTATCCAACACTAAATATTGGACCTCTGAGTTTTCATAATGTGGTCAATTTATGTTATGTTGTAACTATTGATTCTCTTTGGATGCCGAAAATGATGTTATATGTGATTTATGAGATTTCACTTATGTCCATAAATCATGACTATGAACATAGGTCCACATACCATATATATACCTATTTTTGTGCTACACAATAGTTCATTAATTAAATGCAATTATTTTTTCTATCTAGTTGGGTTAGTTTCTAGGGATGTTATATTGGGGTTTCCTTATTGTGTGATATGTCATTAAGGGAATTAATTAGTTGAACAGGGGATGCTACTGTGTTAGTATAGATATTAAGAAAATGGCTAATGTACGGGGATGTAGACAAGGGTTAGTGTTAGGAGTCTTATATTATGGGTTGATGGTTGTCTCCAAGAAAAAAACATGTGTGATCTTATAGACTGGTTATGCTCTTTTTATCTTTCTAATGTTCTTTATATTGTAGAATATGCTTCCTCAAATACGTTTTGTAGGACCGCCATATTTTCAATCCCTATATGTTTCCATTAAACCACTAGTTGTATAGGGGGATATTCACCGACATGCTCCTATACCAAAATAGGTTTATTAGTCTACAGAACTCATACAACTAAGACTCTTTTAGAGAGTTCATGGATAAGGTGGAACCACAGAATGGACCATGAATGACCATGCTTAGGATTTCATGCTCCAGCACCCTCCTCCTTTTTTTGTACAGGTGGCCCAAAAGATATAGAGGACATGGTGGACTACACTGAGAGAATTTTTAAGCTAGTCAAGACCCATAAGGAAGAGAGAGTGATTATGAAAACCATTATGTTTGAAATAATTTCTAGAATATTATCAACTACCATGAAGCAAGTTGTGAGATGAGAAGGACTTACAAGGAAGGAATTTAAGGAGTTGTTCATGGATAATTAATTCCTTTAACTAATGAAGTTGGATCGTGCCCATATGATCATAGAATTATGACAAGGTTCTATGATTGCATCTTCTTATTCTGCATATCTTATAAAGTCGATTCCCTTTTCACCATTGCTATCTGGGTATGAAGTATATAAATCTTGGAAGTTCGAGATAGGTCAATGAACAAAGATCATACTTGTGGTCACAATCTCGGACCTAATGACATGCTCTCAGGTGCTTTTCAAGGCCCTGGCCTTTGAGAAGGGTCTAAATAAGAGTAAGGCATCTTGCTTACATCTGACATAGGGAGGGACAATGATTGGGTTTTACCTTATAAATATAAAAGTACCTTAATATAGTATGAAGAGAATGGAAGACGAGAAGTAGTAAAGTGATAGAAAATCATTTTAATATATAACTTCATCAGACATGTTCTAGAATTGCAGGATATGAGGGAATTATGACAGCACATGTTGGAAGACAAAAATGGACTTCCACATGTGTGGAAAGGCTAGTCATCCTCGAAATTTTTTCTCATAGTTTTCCTAATGGATTTCTATGAGTTCAGTAGAGGATATGAGTGGATAAACCAAACAATGGATACAGACTCCCCTGATTATGACAACTAGTGAAAGTCGCATATATGATAATGATGTTGAGGCATACCATGAATATGCAATATATTTAGATCTAATAGACGGTGATAGAGATGTTTTTACTATATAAAGTACAAACTAGAGAATGTCTTTGATATTCTACTTTATTTAATTATGCTATTTTCCTTATACTTGGAATCCATGTAAGGGCTTGAATTAATGAAAGAGTTATGTTTCCCTAACATAACTTACTATATTACATCATTCAATGTTGAAATGAAACCCTAGTACATGAGATAAAGATACTTAATTCTTCTTTTAGAGAGATACTGATAAGGGACTCACTCACTGGATAGTGGTAGTAGAATATCATCTACACCTCCCTTATCGCTATCGTGGAATGCATGATGTGTTCCCAGTTTCTCTACATCAGATGAACATTCCCAATACTGTGTATAATAATGTTTGGGGGGATGTTAAGTTGGATCCAATTTTATCTTATGATGAGTGTCATACATGGATTACAAATCAAAGTGTTAAAGGACTCTAAGAGAAGATGATACTACTTGTTTAGTTCTGGTGGAACGATCTCGAAAGAGATGTGAAAACAAGAGTCTGACATTCATGCTTAATGGTATGAGTTGTTTGACCAATACCACTAGAGATGAATCTCAAGGATGATAAGTCAATAGAGGAGGATAATTGTAATATCTTGAATTTAAAATGATAATACATTCCTTCTATTGAAAAATTATAAATTAATTTATCAGAAAAAATATAACTTATCAGGGAAAATAACATAAATTGTGTTAAATAATTTATGAAACTATAAAAGCCTAGTTAAGACTTTGAAAGAATCAATGTAATATTTTCAGAGTCAGAAACTCAGTCAGTTTGAGATTCAGAGGCCCACAAATCCTCGTTGAAGACTAAATAAAAATATTATATTTATTATATTAAAACCAGGCACTTTAGTCAAAATAATTGAGTAACTCCAAAATGGTGAATCAAATGACAAATATGAGACCACAATTATGTACAAGACATAGTGTTTACCCTAGGTGTTGTCTATCATTTGTAAGCATAAGAAGTTTGGATCCCTCACATATAAAATATTTTTTTTATATTTTTTATTATATTTTTACTGAAGATAATTGAATAACTCGAAAATATTTCATTTTATTGAAAATCTATTTCCACCAATAGGCTAGGGATGTTGTGTTTATTCAAGGAGGGGTATAAGAAATACATGACCACCATTCAGTCTAGAATATGGTGTTTACACTAGAAAGGGTATAATTATTTTTCTCAATTGGATTTTTGTATTATTTAATCGCTAAGTTAAATAATTAATTTTATTAATGTAACGATGAATATGATTTTAAATTAAGTAATTAGAAATTCTTTTTTAGGGTATCATCGTCTTCCTGAGACCATTCCTCCATGAATACAAATTTTCACGTTAAAAAAACATAGAATTATATGTGTTTTGACTGGAAAGTCATTGTAATGGATTAATTTGCAAAAAATAATAACTCTGCATTAAACAGTATGTTGAATCTCAGTTTTTAAACAGATATTGATTTTGGGGATTTAAGGATACACAGTTACATATACTAATATACCCAGTGTTTTTTCAATTTAGAAATCACACCAAGGAAGACCAAGAATGATCTTTAGTGAAGCATGAACTGTTTCGAGTCGGTTTCCACCAATTAGTGCCAATAACCTCTCTCTCTAGAGCATGGAAAACCCCCTCCTAGTAGTGTTCATTATTCCTTCATTTTTTATATTTTATTTAGTTTTTCTAATTTCATTGAAATATATTCTTTTTATCCGATTATGATTTTTTTAAAATTGAACTGGATCTCAAATTTAGAGAAATAATAAATAATATTATAAATTTATGAAATGAAAAAATTTATTTTATTTATAAAAATAGAGAAATATATTTATATATGAATATTTATTATCACATAAATTGTTAATTTTTTTAAATGAAATTATCAATTTGTTTTTTAAATGACAATTGTAAATAATTATCATGCGAGAATTACAAAAACATTTCATAATGAAATTGTGAAATGATAATCTGTAATAAGTAATTATTAATATATAAATATTTATTTTATTAAATGTATAATTATAAAGTTAAAAATTATAATTATAATACGATAATTTATAAGATATTATCAATATATAATTAATAATAACAAATAATTATCGAAAAAATAATTATAAGGAATAAATATATAACGAAATTATAAAAAGATAAATATTCTAAATTTGTCAAAATATAAATGTCAAGAATTATTTAATGACAAATTAAATGAATTATCAATGATCAATTTCATGAAAATATATAATATATTATTTAAAAAAATTAACAAAAGATAATTATGTAAAATTATCAAGCAATAATTTTAACGAATTATAAAAGAATAATTGCACCAAATTATTAGAGGATAATTGTGGAATAAAATTATCATAAGATAATTTTAGAATGAAAAATTACAAGGAATAACTATTAGAATATAATAATACCATTTATTAAAGGATAATTATAATGTAAATATCATGTGACAAGATTATAAAAATTATAAAAGGATAATTACATTAATTTTCTATGAATAAATATTATAATTATAATATGATATTTAAAAAAATTATCTATGGGGGACAAAATATTATCTCATGTTATATTTAAATTAATAATTTGAAATTATCCATAATAGATGAAAATATTACCGCATGTAATATTTTAAAATATTTTGATATTATGTAGGATTGTTAAAATATTATCTCCTGAAATATTTTAATCCATAATTTTAAAATTATCCTTGATAGAAAACATATCCCCGCATGTGATATTTTTTTATTTTTTGTAAAAAAGTGGATGATTTTGGTTTTAGGGACCCGCATCATACCTCAAGTATCCACACACTGACCACTAGAGACTTTGACATGTCACTTTGACAATAATAAAACTATGAAGAAGTTTAACTTTTGAGGTATGAGGTTACTTTCCATTTTGGGAAATATATATATGAAGTTATCTTGATATGAGTTTTTTGTTTGACAAATCCATGTTTGTGTTAAATTACATGTGGTTGTGTGAGTAGCTGTTGGCGTAATTGTTAATGTGTGATTAACATGACTTTGATCTTGGCATGACTTATCATTCCTTTCTTTGACACATTTTGATTATGTGTTTCATATCCAATGGAAATGTGATGTAGGTACTAACATAATCAGGTCAAGTCCTGAGGTTGGGCGTACATAGTTACCCTACCTGAAGTGATCCTAATATCCTTAAAGGTGGATGTGGCTACACCAATAGAGGGGAACACCTTGTGGATAAGTGGGGGATACTGAGATTCATAGGGGGAGCCTGGATTGTGGGAGTTATGTGGTCTAGTGTCTAGTTACCCACCCTGAAACAATACTAATGTCCTTATTCTAGGTTATGGATAACCCTAAGAGGAGAAATCATTATGGCTTGTTGGTGAATTTTGGTCATGGATTCCAACGAACATGGGCCATGAGTGATTAAAAGGATAGGTAGAAAAAATATAGACCCTATAAAACAAACAAAATTTCTATAAAAACCAAGGGAATGTGGTGTGCGATATACGACCATGATGAAGGTATGTACATTATTGAATATTTTATTGAAAGTGATCCCACATTGGTGGGGTAGAGATTCTTGGATAATTATTTAGGGTACGATAAATCAGCATATGTTTGTTTATTGAAAATCTTCTTATGTCATTATATAAATTTTTTTATATATTATTTAATTATTCTAAGGAATGATTTGTGGTGTCCAACTATGTATTATACTCACACCCTACACATGAATTTTAGAACGCTTATTGATTTTATGACCATAGATATGCTGTAAGGAAAAGGACCTATGGTGGATGGTTGAGCAGCAGAGAATGGAGCTGGTGCAAATCATGACAGACACTAGATTACCCCGAAGATAGTTGTTCATTTACATTTATCATGAATTTGTAGTCTTCTTTATACAATACTATTTCTTACCACATTGAGTGCTCTTATATGTGTTTCAATTTTTTTGTTTCCCCATTTACATCGATTGTTTATTATTTTGTTTATTCATTATTATTAGTTATATGATTGGATACATAGGGCATAGTCTCCCAAGGATTCTCTTGAGTCCCTAACTACCTGTTGGAAACCTATGGAGTATGGGGAGGTGCACATGATGTCATGAATTATTCAGTATTAGACTCGGTGGTTCGAGTTAGTATGTTACAACATTGATCAAAATTAACATTATATGTAAAAAGATTATTAATTATTAGGAATTATTATTTTGTTAGGTATTTATTATTTTTCACATGTTTTATAGTCCATGTTTTTATTTGTATAAATTAATTTATGTAATTATCATGTAATTTTAATATGTTCTCATATCCTAATGATAAAATTTTTCTCAAATAAGATATTCAATTTTTAATGCATATGTTTACCCTTACTAAAAATTTGAGATCTCTATTATTATATTTCTTTTCTCCAAGTAATAAAGTAATATTTTATATAAGATAATTCTATTTTCTTTTCATTTTGGTGATAATTAAGGATTAATGTGGAACATGAAAATATAGGTATAGGGGGTAAAATTCTCACTTATATACATGAGTATTTTTATGTAAGATTTTTTTTCTCTCATAATGTAATCCTAAAAGACAGTTAGGAATGTTATTTATCCAATATTTGTCTTTTATTTCTTATGTTTCTGATGTATAATACTCTATCACATTTATCAGTATCATTCTTAAAAATGTTAAGATTATGTTTTTAGCACTATATCTAGGTGTGTTTGTTTAATGATTTCATAGTTTGTATCATATTAGGGTTTATATTACATTGGTTATTAGGATTTATTCATGTGAGGTTATCTTATGAGTTATGGATACCATCATGGGTTTCTATGTTTAAGGTTTATCATGAGTACCAAATCATAGAAACCCATTTTTAGGTTGTAAAGTATGGTATTTGTAGGTAATAAATGATATTTTGGGGGTTGTTTTATTGATGTGAGATATATGTTACCCACATGCTTAAAATAAAGGACCACTTCAAAGGGAAAAAATTTCATTTTTTTAGTATATAATAAGAATGGTGAGATAGGAACATTATTGTGAAACCATTATTTAATGTCAACATTATCGAAGTTAATTGGGACATAGGGTTATTAATTTATATAATTTTCTTGGTTGAACCGTTAGTTTTATAGTGGATATTTTGGAGTTAAATTTTCTATTTCCTTATATAATTTTTTATTTATATTAGGTATTATATTACCAGAAAATGACCATTTTTGGATTTAGTAAATACATGAGGAATATTTTTTTCCAATTTCCTAGATTTTATGATATATTAATATTTGAATATTTAAGTATAATAACGATTCTTCATGGATACCATTCACATGAATTAGGGGATTATACTATGGTGGAATGATGTTAAAATGTGAAAAATATGGATGAAATTTCATTTAATGATTTCAAGAAAATAATAAAAGTATATTTTTAGTTGTTATTATTTTTTATTATAAAAGGTTACCTTATAAAAAATTATTATCCTTTTACAATCATTTGTAATGAATTGATGACCTACTTTATCTCTAATTAATTCATGATCTTATGGTGATCAATTTTTTAATTATTTCATTCTCTATCACACCATTATTATTTACACATAATAATTTATACTCCATATCTTCATTTTCACTTAAAACTAATGGTATCTTATTTTTAAGCCTGGTTTTCTATTATTCCAGATGTCCTCCATATTTATCTTTCCGTTTTTTTCTAATGGAATCTTTATTGTCACTTTTTATAGCATGGGATTTTAAAATTTTAAACCCATTAATTACCAAGGATGAGATAAAATTGCGAAGAAATTATTTATTTGGGGGGCGGGGGAATTTAAAACCCTATTATTTTAATGGAACGTTATGTTTGATTTTATACAAAACATGGAACAACAAGCCTTAATGAATGAAAAATATTATTATTTCAACATTATCATTATAACCTAAATACTAAAATGGTGGATAGTAAAAATAGAAAAATAGTTCCAAAACATATTTAAAATGGTTCTACTCAATAAAAATTTATTTATTAACTCTTTGGAAATGGGAACAATATTTTTGGAAAGGTCATATTATGCTTAAAAAACAAGTTCTCTTAAAAATATAATTTACTGAATTTTTTTGTACGGATATTGTAATTAATTCATTCCACTTCTTTAATATAATTTTATAAAAATTCAATAATTTTTTAAATCAAAATATAATAATTACATTACATCTTATTTTTGAGATTATTCTGAATAATTAATTTTCTTGTGAATAATTAAAAATTACAGATTTATAAAAAATATCATTTCCATTCATATATCTACAAAGTACCATTTTCTGTTAAATTGATTATTAAATTTAATTAGTTATTAATTATTTATAATAATACATTTCATATCTTCTAAATGTAAATTATCTTTAATTTGGGTATATAAACTTTTTTACACTTAATAATTAATTTTTATGGAAAACAATATTTCATAACATTTTAGGGGTTTATCTGAAAAGTTATTTATATGAATTACTCAAATTGAATTTTAAAAAATTGATTAAATATTTTCAATGTTAATTTACATTTTGGTTAAATAGAAAAAATTTATTTTTTTTCTTATTTAATTGTCTCCATGGTAAAAATGTTATCACCACTCTAAGGGTAAAATCAGTAGAATATGTTTAAAAATATGAAATAAGGTATCAAAATCGTCTATAAACATGGATATATTCATCTGGATGAATCTAAATCAACCCAAAATATATTTATTTTTTAAAAATCCAATTTTTAATTCATTGGTATTTCATAAAGACCGGTATAATTTTTAAAGTAAATGAAAATTTCGGAATGTTCTTTATCACTTTTAAAATATATAATAATTTGTAATACGTATAAAAAAGACATGATTTTCCATAAATGATTATTTTTAATACGAATAATTTTTATTTTGTTGGTAATTTTTTTAGTTTTATCTAATGAAATAATTACCTTAAGCTCTTACATAATGCTGATAAAGTTATTTTTCAAACAATACAAAAATCAAATAAATGATATTAAAAACACACAATGTTTTATTTTTTTGCGTATGTTTTGGTGTTAAATGAAATTTTTAGATAATTATAATCTATATTTATTGTGCTAAAAATTTATATCTAAAATATATTACAATTTTCATATTTTTTATAATATCAATTATTTGAATTTTCCTTAAAATGGATTTAATGTTATTTTGTGTTAAATAAAATTTTATTAAACAATTTAAAAAACATAATTTTTTTTAAAAAAATTAATGTTTAATGTAATATGGTAATTAGTTTTTTCCTTTTTTCATATTTTAATTTTTAATCCATTTATAGTAACATTATTTACCCATACATAATAAAAAAAATTCATAGCGGTAATCATTATAAGAGTTAATATGAGGTTAAAACTATGATATAAGGGTTAACATTTCTCCTAATAGTTTATATATTTTTTTATTGAGATAATTATTAATTAAATTCAAAAATTTTAAAAATATATTAATTTGATGCAACTTGAGTATGAAAATTATTTTATATTAAATTAATACAATAAGAAATTTCATGAGTACCCCTCAATTCCATATATAAGTCCACCAGAGCTCCAATATTCTAAAAAAACTCACATTCATGGTAGATAAAAAAATATCTCATAAAATCTATATTTAGAATCATGAACCAAATCCAAGATTTTGGATTCTACTTAGAAGTCCATCATTAGAAATCTTAATAGATAATCCACAAGAGGTTTTCAAAAGATGTTGAATAATTCTTTACTGAGTGTTTCACATTTGTTTCTTCATCTAACTCCTTAAATTACTTTTCATCCATTATTAAATAATAAAATATGTATATCACATATACTTAAATAATTTTATTAAAATGTTAATACACTTTTTCTTCTATTTTAAATATTATGGGGAAAAAAATACGGTTTGTGCATACATGTAGACTACTACCACGAAACGATGTGTTTCTTTTTTCATCATCCCCAACAAGATTTAATATAATTATTGATTTTATTAATAGATATTATATATTATGTAAATAATTAGGAATATGTAAATATCATATATCATCCATCTTCATACCTTACTTATCATTAAACATTAAATCATCATAAATCCTTACATATAGATTACCATCTACATGTAGCGATGTAATTCATTTCTCAAAAAATAACAGTCATGGATGGTCATGAAGAAGTATATAATTAAAATAATTGACGTATATAAGTTGATACTAATTTAATATTATAAAAAAAATCATTCTTTCTTTTCCATCCAATGAAAAGAAAAATCATCGCTCCTGAGTATATACAAACTACCACCACAAAAGCTGATGCATTTAGTTTTCCCTGAAAAACTTTCAGGGATAAAAATAAAATAAAAATTTATATATAAAAATGAAAATTATATCATGATTATTATTCTTATTTTAAAAAAAATGACCCACTTTGAAGGCTGTTAACCTTCCCAATTCATTTTACCAATATGAATCGAACATCCTCAAAACACACAATGTGGATTTAATGAAATAAACAATTAAATATGTCACTGAGATAAATGAATTAAATTTATTTATTATATTGTAATAATCCTCTATAAGTTTCATAAATAACTAATTAATTAATATAATTTTATTATACATGATTTTTGATACATAATATAAATTTGGGACATGAGCTAAGGGGTTTCGTAACTCAAAGTATTTTTGTTTGGCTATAAAGCTTCTTTTATTGACTCATGAATAAATGTTTACACATAAATTCATGTAATTAATCATAGTTAGATATCCATATCATATTCATTATTTCAATTACATTTGTAATGAATTTTATGAGTGTGATAAATTCTTTATTCTAAAAATATATATATATTTTGGATTTTTTATGTTCACAGTTTCATTGAGGGAAGTAGATGATTTAATTTCAAAAACATCAAAAAAATTATTTTCTATATTTTTTTATGTTTAAATTTTTCCATTTAATTTTATATTATTTTGTACTTAAGGAGATAAAATGAATGTTTTAAAAAAATTGACCTTATTTCTCATTTTAATCAGAAGTATTTTCGCTTCCATAAACATGATCATCAAAGTGTTTTCATGAATGTTTTTATCTATTAATAAGTGATTGTTTAAATAAATAAAAAAATATATTATATTTTATTTACACTAGAATAAATGATTTTTTTTGGTTTTTTCCAAACATGGAAATTTTTTTAAATGTGTGAAAGGGAACATTGTTTTTAAATTTTTCAAATAAATGGATTTTTCCACCATCATAACTATTATTTTATTGGAAATTTCCATTAAATTTTTCCATTAATATTTTCAAATTAAAGGCATTAACTAATATTATTGTAAATTTTATTTAAATAAGGATATGTTAAAATTATAGAATCCATATTTTTTCTATGAATTAATTAATATAGTTTTAAAAATTTATCTTAAAACCCATTTATTTTCCGTGTGTTAATCATGCAAAAAATAATGACGATTTTTATCAATATTATTATACTCAAAATTGAAATATTACAAATGTTTAGTTCATTATATAGTTCTTTTACATATTCATTATTGGTTTAAAGGTGGTTCTACTAAAACCAAGGATGGTTAATTATGTTATAGTCCTTGAAAATATGGCTACATTATAAACTAATGATGGTTGAATCAGTTCTATACATCCAATACATTGATTAAATCGATTGATTTAACTAATTTTTAGTTACCTCTATGTGATTTTTAATCTAGATAGTATATGTTAATCCAATTATCTATAAGAATTGTCATATTTTTGGTGATTCCATAATGATTTTTTGATGTTCCAATATACCAATTAATTTTATCAATGTTGGCTATGAATTTAATGGTTCTTTTTATTTATATTTTCATCATATGGATCATGATTATTAATTATTATGACTCTTTAAATTTTTAAATATTTATTCCATGATACATGTTTAATGATTCATGATTTATAGGGTATTAGTTCTCTCATATAATCCTCAAGTTCTTTGAATATGTTTTAATGCCCTTATAATTATTTTGTGCTCATCAATGACTTTCAATTTTTAATTACAATTCACACCCTTACTGAGCATTTAAGATCACCCTTTTAATGTTTCATATCAATATTCAATTAAATAATATGTTATTTGATATATTTATATATATTTTTCATATATGCGAGGATGAAGAATTTATTTTTTATTTTAAATTATTTGTGTACTAGAGAAAAATACACACCTATAGGCATGTATATTATCATTTAATATTATGTTATAATTATCTAAAATTTAATATCTAAAATATAATTTGGTATTTAAATGTTCAAATTAATTTGTATAATTTTTTATATTTTGGATGGCACGTTTTTGTAACATTTTTTTGTATTAGAGCAGAAAATATAATGATTATATTTTTACAAATAAATTCATGATGGTGGGTTCATGGCTATTATAGTTTATATTAGGGTAAGGTTTAGTGTATTTTAAACCCATTGTGTGTGAATTTTATTTTATTCAATAGTTCTCAAAGAATATGGTTTTCATTAATTTCAAAATGATAGATATATAGTTAATATGAAGTATTTGTGATGTTTATTTGAAGAATCCATGGTTTTTGGAGAATAGATGATGTTCCCCAGATGGAGTCTACATATCATTATGTGTTCTATGATTTGATGACATGTCATAAAGGAATTATTTTTATGTTGGAAGAAGTTATTGATTTAGAATTATTAGGTGGTTTCTTTATTATAGGGAAAATTGTTGGGAAGATTGAAGTTCTACAGAGGAATTATTTTTTAGCATTCTATTTCTCTATAATAAAAGGAAATTGATGTTTACCTCCATATGTATTGGGTAAATTAAGAATCCAACCAAATATAGAATATAATATCATCTAGGGAAAGAAAACAAATATTATTTGAATTATTATTTATATATTTTATTTGATCAATAGAGAAATGGATTCCATTTTTAGTTATATTTTTAAATAAAAAAACATTATCATATATGGCCAAAGAAGTTGATGTGATCCATTTTGTTAGACTCTATTGCAAAAACATAAATCATATTTAACTTCACATTTCATGTGAGGTGATGACACATTTATATTTATTTCATAAGATTCATAATATGGTTTTCTATTTTTTTTATATGATCATTTAATTTCATGATTCAAGAAAATTTTAACCAAAATTAAAATGATTTAAAATAGGAAAATCATGGTATTATACTATATAAATTCATTAATGAAAATTAGATACACCACAACTGATGTACACTCAATATATAAGTTAAATAAATTTTAACTATTACGTAATATAAGTGTCCATACCATTGAGATGAAAAAATTGGATCTGGGGTAAAAAATGGTTTACCATAGGTCACACGACATTGTATGTTTCCAGGAAGCATATGAGAAAAATGCACAATTATTTATGAAATAGATGGAGGAATAGATTGTAAAGGTTTATGGTCAATTTTATGTTGTTCTATAAAATTTCGGACCTCCATTCCAAAAAATAAAATTGCAAATCCCTATTAGGAGAAAATTTAGTGGATTATTCCACACTAAATGGTCCACACTCCAAGAGAGATTAATCCTGGGTTTTTTGACTCTAAAATTTTTAGATATCTACAAAATAGTAGGTACGATATGTAGAAAAATATTCTAGTAGTTAAAAAATAATTATTTTAATCCACTTTGTAATGAAAAAAGTGAGGTCCCTATAACATAACTTCTAACTAGTTTATATTCAATTAAGTGTACTGAATCAAATTCAACCAAGTTTCCTGGTATTTATTCTATCTCAAAGTAACAAGAAATATGAATTGGAATATTACGATCTATTGTAACAAAGACTCAGAGGCCGAATTTGAAGAAGAATGTGGAGAATGATTTTGATTTGAATTTGAATTTTTAATTAATCTTCAAAATAGAATAATTGAGGGAAACTAATCATTCTATAATAAAATATAGTATCATAGATTAATGAGTGAGAAAATTTAAGGATAATGGAAGTGGATAGATATTGAAACTCATAATAGAAATCCTTTAAGTATTGAAGAAATATGAAATTTCTACTCTAAAGGTGAAGCAATCAACATTTATTGAATATTAAGAGATTCAATGTGGATATAGTACACAAAAGAAGAACTAGATAGAAATTAAGGACATAAAATAATTATAGGAACATAATCTTGAAGAAGAAAGAAGATGAAATGAGAAGAATAATTTTCTTATAGTCTATTCCCAAAAGTCATATATCACCTACTCCTGTAAAGAGAGAGTGTGTAAAGAGAAATAATATATTGTGTTAATTTATATATTTCAAATTAAAATAATAATCCCATGAATGATTTTTTAGGTCATGGTATAATTAGAAGAAAATGGAAGGAATTTCATCAACAACGTGAACTGATGTAAAGTGGTGATACTTGATTGTCGTTATCCAAAAATATTATTATTATTATAAGTCATGGGATGAACATTTCCCTGAAATTTATTGAAGCAAAGTCAATATATTGGAAAAAATAAGACTCATGGTTATAACATATTCATTGTATCTTTTTGGGGGAATTATGGGTGTTGTGTGATCATAGAGTAATCTACATCACTCCAAGGGATAATAATTTCTCATTGACTAGGTAACCTTCTAAATTATTATATTCCTTTTGTACCTAATCTTAAGTGTTCAGCAATAATTAAATAATGAAAGATATAATGATTTTGAACAATTTATATTAATAATTGATTGAGGGAAATTAAAAAGGATTAAAGTCATGTATTTTAAACTGGGTTAAGGATTACCAACAATGAATCACCCTATATCTGTTTATTTCAATTCCAAACTAGTCCCCTTAATTTGAATCAAATAGTGACTCAAATATATTTAATTCTAAACAGGTAATTTATACTCTTCATGAAATGAGTTTTATTTATTGAAATTATAACACAGTGCAATTTAGGAGGAGTTTTATCTATTTTATATTGAAAATAAAATTTGTCTAAGAAACTAAAAAACAATTAAAATTAATATAGGAAGAATAGATAATGATTCCCCTCTTGTCAAAAGAGGAATATGTTTCATATTCTCTAAGAAATAGTGAAAAAAAATATAGACCATGATTTTTGGTAGAATAATATATGTTTGATAGTACATCAAACTCAATTTGACCAAGGTGATCAATTGATATTACGTTATGTGAAGATTCTTGTTTAAACTATCGAGATGAATAAGAATACAGTTTTTTTTGTTATGTGTCGTTATATTTATCTACTGATGCATTAAAAGATTTTATTCATTACTTACTGAATCAATTATTTTATATTATTTGTGGGACTGTTTAAATTTAGTAAGATGAGATCAGATATATTTAATATGAGGTGTATACCTTCGATAATGCTTTAATAGAAATAGACCTTAATTTCATTAAGATCATGGAACAAGTTAACATCCAAGAAGGTGAGTATGCATTTCTTATGCATAGATTCTCCAAATCAGAATAATCATAGCTCAGTAAAATATATAAGAAGGATGGTTCCACTAATGAGTTTTTTTAAGAAGATACATAATTGGGAGGAAAACCTGAAAAAACATTGTTGTCAAGAAGTCACAATTGGATACAAAATCAATAACATTAATGGATCTTGATATCTTGTTTCAAGAGAATATATAAATTCATGTGATGAAGTTATAATTATGAAAAAGTAATATAAATATATAATTGAATTTATTGATGATCATAACAATTCTATTAAAACGAGTTGTTTATAAAATTGGGATAAAATCACATAGTTCATATTTGAAAAATTTTGACTCCTAAAAATAAATTAATTATGGACCTAATATAATAAATATTTATAATTAGAATTATAATTCCTTGGAACAACTATTTTGTGACAATAATTTCATCCCATATTTTGTGGATAATTCCTATGAAGTCTCAAAGAAAGCGGTACCATCCATATCTCAGTGTAATATTTCTTAAAATCAATTTAAAAAGAATGTATAGTGTGAAAACAAAATTCTCTATAAATATGTATAAGGAGATATAGATTGACTAAAACTATGTTTATGGTGTATAGAAGAATATTTGTGGGTGATGGTTATAATTTTGAAGCTAAACCGCTGATGAATATGTCCTAAAAACATCATGTTACTGAATTTTTAAAATATGGACAATATGTATTGACGAAGAGAGTATAATATTTATTGGGAAATTTTGGGTGGAAAATATATTTGGAAATTTCAAAACAAATTGTTGTTATAATAAATTCATTTATTAATCAAAAAGTAAGCCAATTTTAAGTGTGGTTACGTTGATGAGGACTATACAATTACAAATAAGGAAGATAAATCTATTTATTTCTTGTTTATTTAATGTTCTTGTATATTTCATTGCTAGTTTCAGCAGTGGTGGTCATTGAAGAGATTAATTTAAAACTGGATATATATCATATGAAAGTATAAATGACCACATGTAAAGAATTAATAAGTTTCCTTTAGATGATATATGATTTTTTTGAAATAAAATTTATCACAAGAAGTTTGAGAGTATTATGATAATGTTAGACTAAAAGCCAAATAAAAATCATATTCAAGTCAAGTACAAAAATTGCACAATAAGTATCACATATAAAATTTTTGAGATAAAATTAACCCTCATAAGGTTCAATTCAGAGACACCAAGGCTTCTAATATTTTTGAAGAATGTATGGTGATTTGGACTGTAGATTTGTAGAATGAAATAATGTTAGAAGAAACATATAAAAAATGATTTTTTAAAATAAAAGATAAGTATACACTTGAAGATAATGAATTTCATGAGTTTTCACTAAAAAAATATATGTATTGTGTTTTAAATGTTCTTTTTCAGAGATTAAAGATGATTAGACATAATTCTAAATGATGCTTATCCATATTTCTAACATTAGAAGAAGACTAACAATTAATTAAAGATAAAATGAGAATAAAGGATGACATCACAATCAACAAAGAAGAGGACTTGAAGAGATATATTATCCAAATTATCAAATCATATTTGAAAATAATATTCTTTAGAATTATGGGTGGAGAAACATTGTTTAGAAAAACATGTCAAACATTCTGTTCATAGTGAGAAAATTTTAGGATCCACTGTATTTACATATAATTTTTTTGTTATATTTGTACTTACAATGTATGAAATTTAAGATGAAAATGTTTATTAGTGATAGAACCTTAGTGGACTATGTTACATGAATTATGTATAGTAATAATAAATAATTTTCCATCCCTGAATGATATCTCAATTGGTATAGTTAATAGAAAAAATTAACGTTATCAACCTTGTGGAAGATGTAAAAATTATCAAATTTGGAAAACCACATGAGGATTACAATTTATATATAATTCATTAATTGAAATCATGATTAAAATATATTAAATAATTTCATCATTATGAGGATCATAATGAGTATCTCCATGATGGGGAGAAAATATCAATATAGATGAAGCTAACAAAATTATTATGTCTTCAAAAATGTAAATATTCAGGAAGGTTATTTCTAAATATATCATTGAAGAGGACAGAATTCATTATATCTCAACCATTTAAATTAAAACATAGATAACAAAACTAAGTGGTAGGAATTAAATTTATCAATGTCATGAATTTTAGTAGTATAAGGAGTTCTATGGATGTTGTATTCTACAATTTTTTCCTCAAAGGTTTTTCATTATTGAGTTAATGTCATTATAGAAAACTTATGTTGATAATTACATAAAATAATAGCTCAGTGGTTATCTACCATTGAGGACAAATTGATTCAAGTAGTAAATCCCTTAATATAAATCTTGTGGGTTATATCATTTCATTTTTAAGTATTTCTATTTTTAAGGGATAACAAAGTTGCCTAAATAAAACTATCTTGTGTTTCAAGAATTAATAGAATAAAGAGCATTGTATTTTAATTAAAGAAGAAATTTTTGTTAAAGAAGAAATGTAGTGACCCAGAAAAAGTAAAGTTTTATTTTTTGTGTTTCAAGAATTAATAGAATATCATGGATGATTTATTTGAAATTTTACATGAGTTATTTGATAGAAATAATTAATATATTTATTATTTTAGGAAAAATTACATAAAAATCAATGTACATAGATGAATGGAAATTGAATTAAACATCAAAATGAATTGGATGAATTCTAAATCCAAAAAAATCTCAATTTTGATCTCATATTATAAAATGAAATTATGATTTTTGGAATTATTCACCAATTTTACCATTTTATCACAATTATTATGTTTTCTAGTGTTAGTAATTGTTTTGAGTAATTGTGTTAGAGAATTTTGGAAAAGAAATAGTTTTGATTCATTAGGATAGATTTCATTTTCAATTTATAAATCATATTAAATCAAACATTTCAGGTCTGGTGATGATTATTTGATAATTAAATAAGAATAAATTAAGATATTTCTTGCTTTATACATATCAGGAATGAAGTTAATGATACAATAAAAATTTAATGGGGGAGATTGAGTTATATGCCACAAATCATGGTATTGTGCCATAGAATTGTATTGAATAGAATTATTTATGCCAAAAATTATGTCCATGTTGAATCTATGTGACATAAATTCATTCTATGTCAAAATTTTAGTCTCTATTCTATGGATATGCTAAAATTTTTAGTGGGATGGGAAATGCTAAATGTGTCCTCACAATAATTTTTATGTTTCCACACCAAAGTGGAGACTCAATAATTTTTTCCCACGTTACAAAAGGAGGAACGCGTTGTTGAGGAAGATGGTGGGATTTTTTGGTGGCTCTGATAAATTTGAGGCTTCCATGTTATAAGTTAAATTCCAAACCTACATGAGGAGAAAATATTGATGAAAAATCAAGAGTTAGTGAACCATATTGTAAAATATATTATTTTTTTTTGGAGGTTCTATAAATTTTATTAACTCCATACTAGAGCTAACATTACACACAAAATTTGGAGAAATGTGTAAGATCACACAATTGTACATGGATTAGACCAAAGAGGAGGAAATATTATATTTGTGAGTTTCTAAATAATTAAATATATTTATGATACAATAGGTATTCTAAACTTCAAAGTGTTTAGATAGTTGGAAAATAATCAGTTTTAAGCACTATGTTGTGCTTTAATGGGTATTCTCATATAATAATTTCATATTATTTTTAGATTCAAATAATAGTGTTTAATCAACTTTTCATTACTTATATGTTAGTTATTATAAATCATATTAGATATAAATTTAAATTGTATGATCAAGATATATTAATATAAATATATGAAGGAAGTGTTTAAAGAAAAAGTTGAAGGAACAAGTTGGATTTAATTTGAAGTTGTATTTTTTCCAATCAAGATGAGTTGGAGGGATGATTTGCCTGATCTATTGAAATATTGTAATCTAGATGAATGAGTGAGATATGGTATAAATAATAGAATTTATTTGATAGTAAATCACATTAAAAAATCTTTTGCGTATTGATGCATTGAACAAATACCTACTTCAAAATTGAATAAATCCTTGGCTATTGTAGATAAAGAGATTTAGTGTTTCTCTAGTACACTGAAGATGATTAAGTGAGTTAAAAGGTAGTATACTATTATTTTTCTCCATAATTACAATATAAAGGGAGTGTAAATGAGAATAAAAAGTTTCATGTAATATTTTCATGGAAGCAATCACTTAGTTACTGCTATGAATAAAAATAGTGTAAAGAGAAAAGGGATATTTTTTGGATTACAACTATACATACAAGAAGACGAAGTACATTCATGATTTTGTGAAATTGAATTAATAATTTTTAGAATAAGGGAAGGTATCAAATCATGTTCTTAAATAGATTTATAATGGTGATAATCTCTTATTTCAACCCCAAGTAATTATCATTATAAGGTATAGGATGCACCTGTGTAGGGTATGTACTATTGCATAATAGAGAAAACTTAAAACACAAGTCTCAAGGTTAAAACATACTCATTTTTTCTCACATGAGGAATCCATATGGTTGTGAGATCATGGAGGAATCCAATTCACACCAAGTAGTAGACATCTTACATTGGGTTTTATTCCTTGTAAAATTTTATTTTCCTTACGTGCCTATACTCATCTTTTCTACAAGAAAGAAATAAAAAATGAAATAAGGTTGATTCATCCACCATAATTAGTGATAGAGTTAAATTGAAATGTTATTAAAATATATTATTTTAAATAGTATCAAGACATTACAATACTAATTCTCCACTATTCTAAATTTGATTTATCTTCTAATATACACTCTTAGATTACTTTTTTAGTTATAATGTTTTCAACTATAGTTAAATTAAGATTTGTGGATACCATAATTGGGTTATGTATAAGGTTGATCATAATATAAATGGCATAAATAGCAGATTTAATATTTTATGTGATTGTATATTTAGGTGAGTAATTATATATGGGGATAATTTTTATTGTGTTGAGGTATATATAATCCATAAGTTGAACAAGATGGATTATTTCTATAGAATGATATTATATTTTTAGGGATGTAAGACTAATGGTTTGAGATACAATTTGAGGTTAAAAAATTATTCAATATTGAGGACATACAAGTTAATATTTTATATGGTAATATATTTATTGAATTATATTAGTTCAACCATTGTTCCTATTGTGAAAAATTTGTAGTGAATTATATTATATATTCATATGAAGTTTTCTTTATTTTGGTTATTATCATTCTCTATGTTAAAAATTTTGGATTTAGTAATTATTGGAGGATTATATTGTTATCCTTATTAAGATCCTATTATATATTAATAATATATTCTTTAGGAATAATAATGATTTATTATGGATAACCATAGTTTATAATTTAGGATGATATAAAATTAGAAACTTTTTAAAACGTGAAACCAAAGGATAAATTGTATTAATAGATTTAATTGATATAAAATAAGTATACATTCTAATTTTATTAGTTAGGATAATTAATAAACCCACAACATTAAATATGTTATCATTTTATAGTCGTTTCTAAATAATTTATGGTATTATTTAAATATTATTAATTCATTATATTAGGGTCATTAAATTTCTCATGATCTAATTCTCTATCACTCCCCATTATTATTTTCAAATTAGTATTCTTCTACCTGTCAATAATTTTACTGACGACTAATAGTCACTTGTTTGGAAACATAGTTTTTTTTATTATAGATGACCCATATATTTCACTTTCCCACTTTTTTGAAGGAAATTTTATTAAACCTATTTATGATATAATTTTTCAAAAAATTGAATATTATAGTTTAACTGAAAAATTTACTTTATCATGATTAAATTGAGAAAAAAACATTTATTGAACGGGGTGAAAATATAATAAACTTATATTTTAATGAAATTAATATGTTCCATAAATTAGATGGTACATAACAAAGAGCTTTAACAGTCACAAAATATTATTATTTAAATATGACAATTAGAGCCTTGTAATTAAGTTGAAAGTTAGGGATATAAGTATTCTCATTATAATATATTTTTATAAATATTATACTAAATATAAATTTATTTATAAATTATAGTTAAATAAGAATGAAATTTTAGGTAAAGTCACTTTAAGATTAAAAAATATGTTTTCTTCCAAAATATTAATGTATTTAGTGTTTTTAAATTATAATTTATTTATACCACATTAAAAAATTAAATTTTATAAATTGGATATATTTTTTGAATAATTATGTAAAAATTATCTAAGGAATAAATTTTTGGATTTTTATTAAAAGAATAATTTTTAAATTAATAGTGAAAATAAGATATTATAGAAAATTAACACTTGAGTTATACAAATTACAAAGTAATTTTTTCTTTTAAATTTATTTTGAAGTATAAAAATTTATTTTTTTAATTATTTTAATCAAATAAATTTCATTATAATAGTAATTATGCTTAATTTTGGAATAAAAACATTGTATATATAAAAATTAATTTTTCGGGATAGCGGGTTTTTGTCATAATTGTATGGTTTATTTTAGAATTTTTTTTTGTGAATTTTATAAATTTAATCTGATAATATTAATTCTATATTTTGAAATATAGTTTCCAAATTTTGTAAATGGTTCATTTGTTTTTCAAAAAATAAATATTTACTTAGTAAAAATGTTTTCACGACGATAATGGAAAATCTACTAGCTTATGGTTGAAACTAAGAAATAAAGATTCAAAATCATCCATAAAGAAAAATATTTTTTTTGATGAATCTAATTCCACATAATAATTATTATTTTTTGAATATATGGTATTTTGGTTCAAATTTTACTTGTTAAGGATATTTATATTATTTTAGGTAAAGAACAATTCCAAAATATCTCTTTGGTGATTTTGATATCTATAATATTTAATGATATGGATGAAAATAATTTATAAATGGATATAAAAGGATAATTTTTATATTAAATGTTTTTCACTATGTTTAATTTTTTTATAATTTTATTGATGAAATTTTTACCATAAGTTGATTTTTAATTTCAACATGGTGATTGTGAATGTATTAAAAAAACAAGTAAAATGTATTAAAAAAATATAATGATTTTATCTAGTGAGTTAATGTTTTATATGAATTTTTAAGAAAATATAACTTATTATTAATATTTTAAATATTTTATTTTAACTTCATTACTATTTTGATATTTTTAATTTTAATTATCTGAATAGTCATAAAAATTACATTAATTGTATTTTAAGTTAAATAACATTTTTTCTATATTATTTTTGACCAAAAAAAAAATTTCAATGAAAAAAAGAATAGTATGTGGGGGAGAAGAGAAAATATTTTGACTTAATGTCCAATTTTCCTGTTATTTTATATTTATGACCCCCTGAAGTGTAAAATAAATTGTTGTTACTGTAATCATTAGAAGGGTTTACATGAGGTTAAACTATGAGATAAGGATTAAAACATCACCTAAAAATTTATTAATTTTAATTAATGATAATATTTTTTAATTATATTTGGAATATATAATAAATATATCAATTTGAGGACACTGAAAAATATAAATTAATTTATATTAATTTAAAACATTATGTTATTCAAAGGGTGCCCCTCTCCCCTCTTATATAATGAATCCCCCTTCTCTTTTCCTCACAATTCATGATCCATGTATCTTTACCAAGATATTAAAAAATAAATTATATGAATATATTCCCCTATTATAGGTGTTTTGGTATCAAAATAATATACACAAGGTTTGCATAATGTGTAAGACATGTGATGTTTTCTAAAGAGATGTATAATTCATTACAAAGTGTTCCATGTTGGTATCTTCTTATAACTCCTAAAAATATTAATATACCATTATAAAACAATAAAATAAATAACTTAAATATTTTGTAATGTTTTATCAATTTTTTAAAATCCTTATTCTTCTCATTTTTATACCAATAAGGAATAAAAACATTGTTCATGAGTACGTGTGGACAACCACCACCACAGGGTGATGTGTTTTGTTTATATCTAAAACTCACAATGATGGTGGATATGATGGTTTTAATATATATATATATATATATATATATATATATATATATATTATTAATGCAATAATTTTTATTGAATAAACACAATATTTTATCTATCATCATATAATTGAATCCTCAAAAATGTAATGATCGCAAGGGCGTATGTATGGATTATCATATCCAAATATAGATGTACTACGTTTTTAAAAAAACTCATCTCATTGATTATAATAAAAAAGTATATAATAATGTTAAGATATTTTTATAAAATTATAATGATTAGTTAAGTTTAATATTTTAATTTATTTCTTTATTTTACATCCAATGAAAAGTGAAATCATCACTCGTGTGTATGTGTTGACTATCACCTCGTGAGCTGATGTATTTTTCTGTACATAACCGATTTTCATTGTTATATAAGAAATATTATTCAAATTCAAAAATGATAATTATTTAATTATAATTATTATTTATATGATAAAATAAATATCCCATATACTATAGTCAACCAACGCCTATTATTTTTAAATAACGAAGCGAACGTCCTCAAAACACCAGATGTGGACTTAACCCATTAAGTAGCTTAATATATCACAAAAAAATGAAATAAATGGTAAAATAGTAATTAAATAAAACCTAAAAAGTTTTATAAACATGTAAAAAGTATATATTTTTTCATTACATAGGAGTTAATAGACATAAATTTCATATTGGGACTCAAGTTAAGGGGTTTCTAAACTCAATATTTTTTCAATGCATTATAACAACTTTTCATTGACTTTGTTATTTCATGATTATGTGTGAATTACTATATAAATTGTTTTATGATGTATTTATGCTTATTTTATTTTTATGTACATATGTGAACATAATTAATTCATTTATTAATTATCACTTCATGTTTCATGATCCTTTCAAGGGTATTCATTCCCTCAATCCCTTTTTCTAGTGACTTTTTTCATGTATTCCACCATAATTTTTTATATGGTGCACTTGCTACACCATGAATAAATTTTAAAAAACTAATTCATTTAATTATCGGGATTTATAAATACATATAATAATAGTTATTCTAATTAAAAAAATTTATTGTTACCAAATAGTTAATGATATATTTTACAATATTATTTCTTTTAGGGATTGTTTTATTTCATGGTACCTTTGGGGATGATTATTTGAGATGAAATTATTAAACAACACATATGATGTTATAATCTAGTCATTTATGTGGTTCACGTGATTTCCTTTAATTTTTATCTCTATGATAATTCTCATTATTAAAATAATGTTGTTATGTAAACCACCCCTATTGGTATTTTTCTTTAGAAAAAATTTCTATTCCATATCCATGATCATTAAAAAAATTCAATAATGTTTATTTCTGTGAATAAATTATTTTTAAATTAATTTCAAACTATATTTTAATTTTTGTATATGTGGTTAAAAGGAAAATTTGGTTCATTTCCAAGATGGGTATTATTGTTTTTATTGAAAGTGTGAAATGGATCTTTGTTTTAACATTTTACAATCAAATGGATTTTCACACCATCATAACTATTATTTTAACTGATTTATCATTTAGAATTTTATATGGTTATTTTCAAATGATTTATCTTCCCAAAAATTCATGGATTTTTATTTTAATTTTTAATAAAATAAATGTATAATGTAACTATTTTTAATAAAAAGTCCAAAATATTATTTATATAAATTTATTTACAATGGAAATATCATTCTTATTTTATTATGCTATAATGGGGATATATTCGGATGATAACATACTTATTCTTTCTCTGTTTGTCTTATAATTTTTTTAAATATACAGTATTGGGACTGATTTCCTTTTTATGGGTTAATCATGCAAAAAATGAATTGTGGTTTATTTCATGGCTTTAATGTAGAGACCCGAAGCCTGAAGTACATGGAAATTACATTACTTTTGCGGAATACTTAGTATATAAAAAACACACACACAAGGACCGTAATAGTTTAGTGTCTTTAGAAACTCGGAATATAATCTTCTAATCGTGGTGAAAGATCTTCAAAATCTCCCATAAAGATCTTCTTTTTTTAACCTAAATCCTTTCTTTATGTCTTGGCAAAAAGAAAACATAAAAGGGTGAGCTCAAATTCTTAGTAAGGGTAAACAAAAGAAATATCAATCACGTCATATTCATAATAATATATCTTTTGGAAATCTTAACCTGCAAAAGAGATCATAATTTCATAACATGGGATAAATCATATTAGTGAAATGTAATCCCAATAATCATAACTTAAAACATGAAACTTTTTGGCATACACACATAATCATAGAGAATCATTTCTTATTAGTCAAGACTCATTGCCAAGACTATCTTAGTGGACAAAGTCCCTTTCTGAACCGAGTTCACTCCTCGTTTCAGTCCTGTTTCATGAACCGGTATAACCTACCATTCCAGCCATGTCTATCTCATGAGATATAAAATCTTTACCCAATGCATTGGAGGGAGATATAGGTCCCACCCATCTCATAATGATACCATTCTTATGTTTGCCACAAAATCATAAACCATACATCATAGCATAACCCATGTAATAAAAATGGGATTCTTAAACATCGTGACATCATAAAACATTTCATATAAGATAAATGAATTAATAAAAATAATTCCATCACAACATAATCAAATCAATGTAATAATAGGGATAGAAACAGAACCCTTTATTATATTAGATGGGAAATAATTTTGATAAAACACTTGAACTCCATTCTTGAGGAAAATATCATTTCTTCTTCAAAAACACTTTTCCTTTCATAACATGTCATAAAATTCTAAACTAAAAGAAGTTGATTAAAAATAAACATGAAAAATTTTAAAGTAATATTCTTGTAAATAATGTTTTAAAAATCCATTCATGTTGTATAAGTTAAAAAAACATTCTTCCCGTACTTTTTTCGGAAAAGTCAAAAAGTACCTCGTACGAAAAACGTCAAAAGATTCCTTTCATATCCTTTACTAAAAACTCACCGAAGGGTAAAATTAGATTTAAACAATTGTAGGTGGATGTAAATAATATTACATATTGAGGAAACATGGATTTGGATGATAAAATACACCCTAGTAAATACAAAAGTATAAACAATCTCGGATAAAAATGAGATTGTGATATTTCCCTTACCTTAGGTCCGATTTGCTTCGTAAGTGTCCGAACCTCCTGTATAATGATTTAAATAATGTTATTGACTTATTCCAAAATCATAATTATTTTTATGATATCATATATGGTCATATTCTTAGCTTATTATTAGTAATATTTCATTACTACTTGTTATTCAGGTGTTTATTACTTTTTGTTCTTATGCGTGTCTTGTCGAATAAATTCTTATTATTCTCTTTAGGTTATAGATACCTCATTTCCATAATTTTATTAGTGTAATATATATCATATTAATTCATTAAATTCATTTATATAATCATTATGAAATGAAGATTATGTAGAACGAGTCACATCACATCGTGGAGACGGTATTCCGTACGTACGCACGAGTGATGATATCATTCCTATGATCGTGGAATTGTATTGGAGTGTATGTATACTATTTCAGAATCCGTATCACTTTATAAAAGTCATATATAGTCATTATTTACACCATTATACCCATCCAAGTAAGGTGGTGGTGGAAAATAGATTACACCACGGTGTGGAGACGGTATTCCGTACGTACGCACACGCGGTGATTTCATTTTCCGTAGGATGGATAGATGGTAAAATAAGGTTGTTTAATAATTATAATAACATATCAGTATATAAGTGATACTTATGTTATTAATTAATAATGAAACAACCTAATAAGAATAAGTGGAAGAAGAAATAGAGATGAAATAATCGGTAACGGACATTACCTCTTCTTTGAAGCGCCACTTTGAGATCTCCTTTTAGGGCACTAAAATTGGTCTTTGAGGAATACCAGAACCTCTAGGATGTTTCTAGGGAAGTGGAGAAGGGAATTTTTCAAGGGTTTTCCGAGATTTAAGGCTCAATGTGGTGTGAGGAAGAGAGGGATGAGGTGCCCTTTTATAAGGGAGGAGAGGGGCACCTTTGGAATAACTAAAACTATTATTTTATTATAAAGTCAAATTCGGTTTTAAATAGCTCAAAATTTATTAATTTATAAGATAAGGTGGGTATGGATCGAAATCATCTCATAAAATAGAATTTAGACAAGTTTAGGTTCCTATTTTAACCTTATCATTTAGATTTAACATTAAGTAAAATAATTTTACTTTTACCGTGTCTTCTTGTGTTCTTATACTATAAGGTTAATAAACTTACTATAAGAAGCCAAACGAACCCCAAGTTGTTTATTATTAATATATATAAACTTATATAAGTCATTTGGCCGAACCTTATATTTTTAGGAATAAAATAACAATTAATAATATAATATTTTTTAAAAAAACTATTTTATGTCAATTTTGACACTATTTTGTAATTGATTTTTTTGAAAATCATAAAAGAATTATTAGTTAGAAAAAAGTTAATTAAATAAATACTAACATGTCATATTAACCTATAAAATTAGTTTAATTCATAAAAAGTCTCAAATTACATTTATTTTGGTGTTTATAACATCAATTATGTCAATATTTCATTAATAAGATAATTAATGCATCATCTTTGTGTCATAAATAAATTAAATTATTTAAAGTCTAAAAATTACAAATAAAATATCATTATGTAGGAAATCTTTTTATCTTTCTAATGAATATTTATAGACGAATTTATCTTATGTATAACCCCATATTAAAAATTATTTACTTATTAAACATTGATTTTAACTATTTTAACCCTTCTTTAAATAAATTAATAATAAATGTCCTAATCTAATACAAGTGGGCCAAAATGGTCATATTATATTCCTAAGGTTGTTTTTGGTCGAATTACACTTATCCAATATAATTATGACATGTGTTATGCTAATAATAATATCATTTTTACCATTAATTACCCTATTTACTTTTAACCGTGGTAAAAAAAAGTAAAAAGTTACTATTCACCAAAAATTATTTTCATCTCATTGAACCACATTTTACTTACTGAAATAAACCGTGTCTCTTGGATTTTTGAGATTCCACTCATAGAAGTGGTAAAATTAAGTTTTATGAAAAATTCATTTTTCTTAACTACCACTTAGTGGTTTCACTATTCATCAAAAAATGAAAGTTTCCAGAAAAATACCAAAAATTAGGCCTAAGCTATATTTCATATTATGAACTCAAAAATGATGTCTATTTTACCAAATTCAAAACATATCAGTTTCATTAATTAATTTAAAAATTAATTCCCGTCGTCAAAACAAATAGCGTGTTCTTAAGAGATAATAACTATCAAAAGATTGACAGTTGTTTATGTCTGGTTTAAATGTGAAATTACATCCAATGAAAAACATTGTTTTAAATTGTAAAAATATATTCTAAATATACTTTAAAACCACTCAAATTAATAATTTATCACTATTAATTATTTCTATTAAAAAGGTTGTTTTTAATTAAAATTTAGTAATTTTCACTATTCATCAGAAAATGAAAGTTATCCGAAAAGTACCAAAATTTCACTCTAAGCTAATTTCGATATTCCGAATCCAGAAATGAAGTCCATTTTGAAAAATAAAAATTTCAAAATTTCAAAAAGTGGTTATTACTATTCATAACGGCTAGTTTAAAAAATATTTTAATAGTATATTGTTGTTTAGTGAAACTCGTTATTGTGTACTACACACGCTATCGAGGAAGGTCGTGATTGTGTGTAATGCAAGGAAAGTCAAGGATAAGTGTTGTGCAAGCTCCTTTTGGTTTAGCATACAACACAAGACATTAATGAAATTAAAAAGAATATTTTTCATAAAATCTTGGGCAGTTACATTCTACCCCCCTTAAAATGAATTTCGCCCTAGAAATTTGTTGGGGTTATAAATGGTTTACTACTCGAAAGTTTCTTTAATAGAAACCCACATCGTAAAAAGGAATACCAAAACCAATCTTTAAAAACAAAAGTATGAAACGTAACGGTTACCCAAATAAACTAATCACTGGGTTTCCACATAGGTGAAAATATGGATATGGAAGAGAAATCTAACCATCATGTTCTGATGGAGAGTGGTAGAGAACATGGCTATGGAAAAGCTAGAAATCACAAAGACATAAATTTGTGAAGATATATGGTACCATCTGATTCATCAGATATAAGAGCACTAGGACAACATTTTTGGTTTTCAAGATCATTTCCCTAAAGTTGATGAAATTGGAATTAGAAGAAATACTTTCGTGATTTTGGTATAGTCTCACCGTTTGTCATTCTTTGGACAATTTCCACTTCATCTCTTAAAGAAATGAAGTTGAATTTGTCATTAGTGATGTGTTAGCAGATCATGTGATAGAATGATGGGTCATTCCATCTATCTCAAACAAAAGGTTAGAAAAGTTATCAAAAAATACATAAGTCCATATATAGTGAGATTAATCATATATGGTTCCTAAAATGGACTTATACTTCATATATCATACTGCTTAATATAATAAAACTAGTTTCTACTAAATAGGGACTTCCTGTAGGCCGGTGGTAGGCGATAAAGGCCAGTCGCACTTCGGTTGTGGGTTCGATTCCCACAGCCTTGTCCTACGCGATGGGTTGTCGCCCACCTGGTAGGTTTTCCTTTTTCTAAATCTATATTACTATAACATCCCATCAACAATATCGAAAAATACTAACTTATGTCCAACATAATCCATTCCAATCTTTAGGCTTATCTAAAATACTTCGGTCCAAGCTCATAGTATAAAGAAAATGATTACTTGAAATTTCACATAACAATCACGTGAATGCCATCATTTATCCCCCATATATCATAAGGTATATCTTGTTGGTCAAATTACAAATATGTGAATACCTTAATAATGTATTCTCTTGAAGAATGAATATCCATTGAACCTTAGTGAAAACATGAATGCAGTTAAAAGTTAACACTTTCCACATACCAAAATCCTCAAAATTCTATATCCTCAAACCATGATATCACTTAGTCCTTATATCAATCATGAGCTCATGAATACTATCAAACATATTAGATTATCTTTATCCCTTCATTATGTGCATATCATCTACTTTCCAAAAATATTTCAATCACTTTTCATGGTTACCGATGTCATAAAATTACTGAAAACCACAATAGACCAAAACATAAATATTCCAATATTCCGCGATACTATATACAACATTATTCTGGAATCCCATTACATAAACACTTAATCATTCCACCACATCGTTGTCATATTCAACATCGCCAATGGTGATCACATGTGACTTCCCTTTTTCCTTTTCCTTAAGTGGTTGCTCACGTCGATCATCACTAACCCTTGGATTAGGGCATTTATTAGCATAATGCCCCATTTCCTTGCACTTGAAGCATTGAAGTGTTATTGGTGCGTTCTCTGCAGTCTTTTCTTTATTCACATCATTAGAAACCCTTTTTCCATTACTTTGACACTCAGCTGCTCGATGACCTTCTTTTCCACACTTAAAACATTTTCTAGTCCCTTTAAGACAATCTCCACCATGCTTCTTTCCACACTTTGAGCATAAGGAAACATTCATCTTCTTTTCACCATTATTCTGAGATTACTCCTTGAACTCCATCCTTCATTTCTTGTCAAAACTATGAGATGTATAAGTAACACCAACTTCCATTTCTACCTTGATAGCACAATGCACAATTTCTTCATAGCTACTGAAGTCTCTTATAGCTAATGCCCTTTGAAGAATTGGTTTTAATCCAATGAAGAATCGATCAACTTTACTTTCAGGTTGGATGATAAATCCAGATGCATACCTTGCAAGCCTTGTAAAATTTGCTTCGTATATACCAACAGATTCATCTTCCTTTTGCTTTAGTTCAATAAACTCCTTCTCTATCTTTGTTCGAAGAATACGAGGGAAGTACTTATTGAAAAATAATTTCTTGAACTCATCCCATTCCATGGACTCAATTTCATCTCTTGGCCTCGTATTCTTGATAAGATTCCACCATTGATCAGCATCACCTTCCAAACGATACACTGCTAAGATGACTTTATCATGTTCAGAACATTGAAGAACTGAAAATATCTTTTCAGTAGTACAAATCCATTGTTCAGCAATAAGTGGATCATAAGACCCACTGAAAGAAGGTAGACGTTGCATCATGAAGGACTCAATAGAATATTGTTCCCTTCTCTGCTCATTTGGAAGTCCAGAATGATTCATAGCTTGTGTAAGTATAGTAATAAGATTTTTCACTCCATCTCCCATAACATTTGTTTGTTCAGGAGGACAATCATTTCATTGTCCATTGCATTGATCAACACGGTTCCTTCGGGTTCCATCCATCCTCTAAAACCCAAAAAGAATAGTGTGAGAGGAAAAATCATAATAAAGGGGGAGTAACTTCTATATTAAACATCTTTGGTTTAATCTAATATCGTTACCATAGTTCTAGGACTATATCTTACACGTATATTTATCCCTAGGGACATCCCTAGACATACCTTAGAAATATCTCTAGGGATCTCACAAACGTTTTCACATCCTAGTTTCCAAAGGTTGACTAAACCTTTCCTCTGATACCAACTGTAGAGACCTGAAGCCTAACGTACGTGGACATTACATTACTTTTGAGGAATACTTAGTACATAACAAAAACACACACACAAGGACCATAATAGTTTAGTGTCTTTGGAAACTCGGAATATAATCTTCTAATCGTGGTGAAAGATCTTCAACATCTCCCATAAATATCTTCTTATTTTTTAAACCTAAATCCTTTCTTTATGTTTTGGGGAAAATAAAACATAAAAGGGTGAGCTCAAATGTTCAGTAAGGGTAAACAAAAGAAATATCAATCACGTCATATTCATAAGAACATATCTTTTGGAAATCTTAACCTGTAAAAGAGATCATAATTTCATAACATGGGATAAATCATAGTAGTGAAATGTAATCCCAATAATCATAACTTAAAACATGAAACTTTGTGGCATACACACATAATCATAGAGAATCATTTCTTATTAGTCAAGACTCATTTCCAAGACTATCTTAGTGGACAAATTCCCTTTCTGAACCGAGTTCACTCCTCGTTTCAGTCCTGTTTCACTGAACCGGTATAACCTACCATTCCAGCCATGTCTATATCATGAGATATAAAATCTTTACCCAATGCCTTGGAGGGAGATATAGGTCCCACCCATCTCACAATGATACCATTCTTATGTGTGTCACAAAATCATAAACCATACATCATAGCATAACCCATGTAATAAAAATGGGATTCTTAAACATCGTGACATCATAAAACATTTCATATAAGATAAATGAATTCATAAAAATAATTCCATCACAAAATAATCAAATCAATGTAATAATAGGGATAGAAACAGAACCCTTTATTATCTTAGATGGAAAATAATTTTGATAAAACACTTGAACTCCATTCTTGAGGAAAATATCCTTTCTTCTTCAAAAACACTTTTCCTTTCATAACATTTCATAAAATTATAAACTAAAAAAAGTTGATTAAAAATAAACATGAAAACTTGTAAAGGAATATTCTTGGAAATAATGTTTTAAAAATCCATTCATGTCGTATAAGTTAAAAAAACATTCTTCTCGTACTTTTGTCGGAAAAGTTAAAAAGTACCTCGTACGAAAAATGACAAAAGATTCCTTTCATATCATTTACTAAAAACTCACCGAAGGGTAAAATTGGATTTAAACAATTGTAGGTGTATGTAAATAATATTACATATTGAGGAAACATGTATTTGGATGATAAAATACACCCCAGTAAATACTAAAGTATAAACAATCTCGGATAAAAATGAGATTGTGATATTTCCCTTACCTTAGGTCTGATTTGCTTCGTAAGTGTCTGAACCTCCTATATAATGATTTAAATAATTTCATTGACTTATTAAAAAATCATACTTATTTTTATGATATCATATATGGTCATATTATTAGCTTCTTGTTAGTAATATTTCATTACTACTTGTTATTCGGGTGTTTATTACTTTTTTTTCTTATGCGTGTCTTGTCGAATAAATTCTTATTCTTCTCTTTAGGTTATAGAAACCTCATTTCCAGAATTTTATTAGTGTAATATATATCATATTAATTCATTCAATTCATTTATATAATCATTATGAAATGAAGATCATGTATAACGAGTCGCATCACATCGTGGAGACGGTATTCCGTACGTACGCACGAGTGATGATATCGTTCCTATGATCGTGGAATTGTATTGGAGTGTATGTATACTATTTCAGAATCAGTATAACTTTATAAAAGTCATATATAGTCATTATTTACACCATTATACCCATCCAAGTAAGGTGGTGGTGGAAAATAGATTACACCACGGCGTGGAGACGGTATTTCGTACATACGCACGCGCGGTGATTTCGTTTTCCGTAGGATGGATAGATGGTGAAATAAGGTTGTTTCATAATTATAATAAAATATCAGTTTATAAGTGATACTGATGTTATTACTTCATAATGAAACAAACTAAGAAGAATAAGTGGAAGAAGAAATAGAGATGAAAGAATCGGTAACGGACATTACCTTTTCTTTGAAGCGCCTCTTTGAGATCTCCTTTTAGGGCACTAAAATTGGTCTTTGAGGAAGACCAGAACTTCTAGGATGTTTCTATGGAAGTGGAGAAGGGAATTTGGTAGGGTTTGGCCGAGCTTGAAGGCTCAAAGTGGTGTGAGGAAGAGAGGGAGGAGGTGCCCTTTTATAAGGGAGGAGAGGGGCACCTTTGGAATAACTAAAACTATTATTTTATTATAAAGTAAAATTCGGTTTTAAATAGATCAAAATTGATTCATTTCGACGATAAGGTGGTTATGGGTCTAAATACTCTCATCCAATAGAATTTAGACAAGTTTAGGTTCCTATTTTAACCATATCATTTAGATTTAACATTAAGTAAAATAATTTTACTTTTATCGTGTCTTCTTGTATTCTTATACTATAAGGTTAATAAACTTACTATAAGAAGCCAAAAGAACCCCAAGTTGTTTAGTATTAATATATATAACCTTATATAAGTAATTTTTCCAAACCTTAGATTTTTAGGAATTAAATAACAATTAATAATATAATATTTGTTTTAAAAACTATTTTATGTCGATTTTGACACTATTTTGTAATTGATTTTTGTGAAAATCATAATAGAATGAGTAGTTCGAACAAAGTTAATTAAATAAATAATAACATGTCATATTAACCTATAAAATTAGTGTAATTCATAAAAAGTCTCAAATTACATTTATTTTGGTGTTTATAACATCAATTATGTCAATATTTCATTAATAAGATAATTACTACATCATCTTTGTGTCATAAATAAATTAAATTATTTAAAGTCTAAAAATTAAAAATAAAATATCATTATGTAGGAAATATTTTTATATTTCTAATGAATATTTATAGCCGAATTTATCTTATGTATAACCCCATATTAAAAATGATTTACTTATTAAACTTTGATTTTAACTATTTTAACCCTTCTTTAAATAAATTAATAATAAATGTCCTAATCTAATCCAAGTGGGCCTAAATGGTCATATTTTATTCCTAAGGTTGGTTTTGGTCGAATTACACTTATCCAATAGAATTATGACATGTTTTAGGGTAATAATAATATCATTTTTACCCTTAATTACCCTATTTACTTTTAACCGTGGTAAAAAAAGTAAAAAGTTACTATTCACCAAAAATTATTTTCATCTCATTGAACCACATTTTACTTACTGATATCAACCGTGTCTCTCGGATTTTTTAGATTCCACTCACAGAAGCGGTAAAATTAAGTTTTATGAAAAAATGATTTTTCTTAACTACCACTTAGTGGTTTCACTATTAATCAAAAAATGAAAGTTTCCAGAAAAATACCAAAAATTAGGCCTAAGATATATTTCATATTATGAACTCAAAAATGATGTCTATTTTACCAAATTCAAAACATATCAGTTTCATTAATCAATTTAAAAATTAATTCCTGTCTTCAAAACAGATAGCGTGTTCTTAAGAAATAATAACTATTAAAAGATTGACAGTTGTTTATGTCTGGTTTAAATGTGAAATTACATCCAATGAAAAACATTGTATTAAATTGTAAAAATATATTCTAAATATACTTTAAAACCACTCAAATTAATAATTTATCAATATTAATTATTTCTATTAAAAAGGTTGTTTTTAATTATAATTTAGTAATTTTCACTATTCATCAGAAAATGAAAGTTATCCAAAAAGTACCAAAATTTCACTCTAAGATAATTTTGATACTCCGAATCCATAAATGAAGTCCATTTTGAAAAATAAAAATTACAAAATTTCAAAAAGTGGTTATTACTATTCATAACGGCTAGTTTAAATAATATTTTAATAGCATATTGTTGTTTAGTGAAACTCATTATTGTGTACTACACACGCTATCGAGGAAGGTCGTGATTGCGTGTGATGCAAGGCAAGTCCAGGATGCGTGTTGTGCAAGCTCCTTTTGGTGTAGCGTACAACACAAGACATTAATGAAATTAAAAGGAATATTTTTCATAAAATCTCAGGCTGTTACATTTAATATTGAAAAGAGAAAGACTAAAATGTTCTTATTCATTATATTGTAAATAGAAATATGTATGATTTATTATTTGGTGGTTCAATTGTAAATGATGGATAACTTATAATGTTATAATCAATGCATGATGGGTTACATTATAGACTTATGAGCGGTGGGAATGTTATATACCCCTAATGAATTAGATAAAAGAACGCAACTAACTAATTATAACTTATCCATAAGATGGAATGTGATTAACTATTATAATTTAATCCAAATAAATATTTTAATTATCTTATTTTTGGGGATCCCATGAAAAATGTTTTATTTGAAAAGATACCAACTCATTTTTTCTATTCATGCTATTTTTCTTTTAATCTTCCTTTGGTCAAGAATGATATCAGAAGGATCATTATTAATGATCATTATGAATCATTTTGTTCTTAATTTTTTATGCACTTTAACTTATATATTGGTATAGGTTTTTATTGGAATAAATTATGTTGAATAATTCAAATGAAAATTGATTTTGTTATTATACCCATATAATCGTCTTATTCTATCAAAAAATATTAAATTAATAATGAATATGTTTATTCTCACTGAGAATTTGGGGTCACCCTTTGTGTGTTTATTTTCTCCAATTTATAATGAAAAATGTTATGTATGACATATCAAGAAATGTTTAATGTGTTTCGCGATGAATCCTTAATATGGAATAATAAAATATTGGTATAGTGAGGAAAACACTCTCTTTAAGGCATGGGTATTGTTATGTTATAATTTTTAAAAACACATTAATAGTCTAAAATTAAATTTTATTAGGTATGTATGTGATGTAATATTTACTTTTAATGCTATATGTTTTTTATAGATTTAAGTAGTCAATAATTATCAGTATTGAAGCTAGAAATTTTAATATATTTTTTTCCTTTGGGTCTGGGAATATGGTATCTACGTAGTTATTGATGGTATTAGATTTTATTTTAAAAGAATTTGGGGATATGATGTTTTTATGTGAGGTTAACTTTATATTTATGGATATAATCATGGGATAATAAGTTTAAGATTGATCATAAGTTTAAAGTCATTAACAACCCATCTTTGGGATTAAGTGATGGTATTTTATGGCGATTAATGATATTTTGGGAGACATTTTATTAGGATAAGGTACATGTAACCTTTATCTATAATGCGGTGGATTATTTTGGATGAGTGATATTAAACTTTTAGGTATGCAAGATAAATGGTATGAAACAACTTATTTGGATAAAATATTCCTTAATGATTCGGTTATTAAGGTTAATTTGGATATATGTTTATTTATTTATCAATTGATATAGGTCAAATACTTGGTTTTATTGGGAAATATTTAGAGTTAAATGTATTACTTATTCATATGAAAGGGTTATTTATTTTGGGTATGATGATAAATAAATATAAACATTTTTATTTTTAGTAAATACAGGATAATTATATTAGTATCCTTGTCTATATCCTATGATATTTTAATATATTATGAGTGAGAAATAAGAAAGATTGATAGTGGATACCCATCCATTAAAATATGGGATGAGATAGAGGTGGAATCTTGTAAAAACATGAAACCTAAGGATGACATTATGTTTATCGATTTGAAGAAAAGAAATTAAGTATATTATATAATATTCATAGTTTGGACAGTAAAGTAATCCATCACAAATAATGGTTTTTATAATTTTTAGAATTATTTCTAGTTAGTTGATGCATTGATTTCTATCATATTATTTAGTGATTTTTTTTAATTAATTTTCTTGTAATCTCATTCAATATCACTCCCCATAAATTTTTATACCTTAATTTTCTCAAATATGTCCATCTTTCCACTTCCCAAAAAAGTATCCTAATTTAATACATAGTAATATGTTATTCCATATGACCTTTATATTGCACATTCCCACATTTCAAAAGAAAGTTTTATTAACAATTTTTATGATGTGGGTTTAAAAAATGGAATTTTCAAATATTAAACCCATGAATTACCCTGATTAATATCATCATATGATGAAAAAAAATTATTTATGGAGGGGGGTGCAGTAATAAATTTTTTTTAAATAATACTCTTAAATTTTGTATAGGACACACAGACCTAATCATTAATGATGATGAAATATTATTATTATTTCAATATAACTTCTATAACCTCATCATTTAATTGATTAATATGAATAGGAGTAAATGGATTAATATATATATATATATATATATATATATATATATATATCATACTAAATAAAATTTTTCTGATTAATTCTTATAATAGATCCCCCAATTTTGGAGAAGTCATTTTATGCTTCAAAAATATGTTTTCATAAAAATCGTTTTTTTCGGTTTTGTATGTGGGAATTCAAATTAATTTACACTAATTTTAATATTATATTTAATAAAATTGATTACAATTTTGAAATATTAATATCAAAATTATATTTGGATGAAATTGTTAATTTTTTTTGAAAATTTATTTTTCCATTGAATAGTGAAAATACCAATTTTATAAAAAAAATAATTTAATTCAGGTATTTAAAATAACAATTTTCGTTGAAATAATATTTAAATATTATTAGTTACATTTGATTAATTAAAATTTTAATAATTTTATTGTAATTGATATTATTGTTAAATTTGGTATGAATGCAATTTTATAATTAAGAAAGAATATTTCTGGAAAATTGATTTTCATCATGTTTTGATGGTTTATTATTAATGAAATTTCTACCACATATATTAATAGAATTTGATAAAATTTATTCCTTATTTAGAATCACCTTAAACAAATGTGGTAAATAGTTTATCTTCATTTTGGGTCATTATTCCTTATAACCTATATAAAAACATTGCAACCTTTGTAAGGGTAAAATGAGTCGAATAAGGATAAGCATATGAAATAACAGTACTAATCATCTATAAAATTTATTATATTTCATTTGATGAAATTAAATAGAAAAACATTAAAATATTCTAAATTCTGTCAATTTGGTTCCATTTTTATTTTATAATATCAATTAAATTATTTTTTGTAGAAGAAAATTACAAAATATCCCTATCTTACTTTTACTATCTAAAATATATTTTGATAGAGATAATAAAAATTTATGAATGATTATAAATTTTTATTTTAATATGAATACTTTTTTTATTATGGTAATACTATTAAAAAATTTTGGTTGAATAATTTCATAATACATACATAACACCATCATTGTGATTTTTCAAGCAGTAAAAAAAATAAAGGAAATGATTTTAAAAACATTCAATTTAATTTTTTATTGGTGACCTATTTTATTTGAAAATATTAAAGGGTATATACCATGTATTGATGATGTTTTAAAAGTAGGTATACAATGATAATTTCAATTTTTTTAGTTTTATAATTACTAATATGTATAGTCCCAAAAAACATCAATAGTCTATTATGTCAAATAATAATTAATTAATTGATTTAAAATTTATAAAAATTTAATATTTATTCATGTGAATAAGAAATGGTCTGGAATATCATCCATTTTCAATTGTTTTTCATACTTATTTTTATTTCAAATTTATTTATGCTTCAAGTGTAAAAACATTTTATCTCCATAATCAATAAATGAGTTGATAATAGGTTGTAATTAAGAGATAAGGGTTAAAACATTAAGTAATATAATTGAAATTTTATTTTATGGTAATATCATTTCTAATATCAAAATTTATATTTTAAATATATGAATTTTATGCTACTTGAATGTGATGAATGTTTATATTAATTTAATACTTTATCTAATTTCAATGGTTCCCCTCTCCACTCTAACATAAGGAAACCACACATCCTATAATAATTACAAATAATGAGCCATGTATCTCAACAAATCACTACCAAAATCACATTATATCATAATTACCAATTTTCAATATGTTTTGAGACACACAAATATACCTACCTAAAAAGGTATAAGGTGTAAACCAAGGGAGGCTTCCAAAGAAGAGTTATAATTATTTATTTTATTTTTTCATGTGTACTAATTAAAATGATCCCTTCAAATAAAATTTATAATTTAAGAAATAATAACATCAGTATATTTAATGTAATCAAATTTTATTTATATTATGGAACAATTCTTTTTTTCTCTTTTCCATACTATGGGGAAAAAATATTTGTTCATGCGTAAGTGGACTATGACCTCTATGAAGTGATATATTTGGATTTCTCTCACTAACTTAGAAGGATAGATTTTATGATAGATTAAATAAATATATATTTATATTTAAGATGTATATATGATTTTGTAAATATGATATATCATATATCATCATTATATGCCAATATTTAAATATGGAATCATCATAGATGCAAACATATGGACTACTATATCCACATAACGATGTACTCTTTCTGTAAAATATGCTTCTCACGGATGGTCCGGATGATAGATTTAATCAAGTTAATTTAATTTTATTACATTCTATTGATTCTAATAATGTTATTTTTTATGTTTGTTTAGTTCCCATATAATGAAATGTAAAAACCTAACTAATGTGTAAGTGAAGACAACCAGCTCATGAGCTGATGTGTTTTGTTTTACATTAATATCTATCATGGATTGATAAAAAATATTATTTGATGTATAAAAAAGTTAAATATTTCATTATTTTTATTATATATATGATGAATCATTTATCCATTTTATCACACTTAAGCTACCCAATACATTTTTTTAGTTATGAGCAAAACATCCTTAGAACACCCAATGTGGACATAAATGATTATGTAATTGAAAATTTATTTAAAATAAATGAGAATTTATAAATTAATTGTATTTAAATATACATATTATTTTTTAAAATAAAGATATAATTTGTATATATTTATTAAATTTGATTTAAAGGTCATAAATAGCAGGCTGGGACACGAGTCAAGGGGGGTCTTAACTCAATTTTCATTTTATTGGGTTATAATACTTCTTAGTTGACATTATTTTTAAATGAAAACATATAAATTGATATAATAATTGTTTTTTATTATATATATACTAGTATTCCATGGATTTAAAAATGTTTATATAATCACTTAATTAATTAATTATCACTTCAAAAGTAATGATACTTGCACTGATTTTATTTTACGTAATCACATTTCATCGGGATGTGTTTCATGTCGTTCAACACAATTTCATTATATGGAGTGATTTATACCACATAACTTAATAAAAATTTATTAATTCATGTAATTATATATATATATATCATTTCTTTATCTCAACAAATTTTTATTCAAATGTTACAAAAGTTGTAAGGGATTCATGTTATAATCAAATTTCTTTTTTGGATTTAGGTATGTTCAAGATACCATTGGGGGATATTATATTATATTAATTTATATAAAAATATATATAATATATTAATATTAATATTTATAAGGTTCATATTATATCATTTCAAATTCCTCTATTTGGCATTTAAGAAGACCAAAAATGGGTTTTAATGGAAAACTCACCTTATTTCTGTTTTGTGTCTGGAATGTTTTCGGTTCCATATCAAAAATAATTAAACTATTCTAATGAATTATATTTTCTATGATGAAAAAAAAATTTAAATGAATTTTTAAATATGTTTTAGTTTTGTTATTGAATTTTAAAAGGAATTTTTTTATTATTTTTCTAATAGGTTAGTTATGGTTTTTATTAGGACTATAAAAGGGATCATTTTTTTAAATGAATATTTCTTACCACTATAATAATTATTATTATAATGGAAGTTTTATATTAATGTATCAGTGGTAATTTTGAAATAAAATATATTTGTCAATATTCATAGATTTTTTAAATTAAAATATTTTCAAATGAAACTTATATTTTCCCCATTTTAAACGAAATGGATTAAATGATTTTTTAAATATATTTTTCATATTTGGAAATATAATTTATTAATTTACTATTATTCAATGGTTTTATATTATAATGATACCATACATAATCTTTCTATAGATGTATTATTAATTTTTAATGTTATTTTAATGGAACCTGTTGAACTCTCTATGAAATGGTTATTTTAATAATCACAAATCTTAGTTTTATTTATTTCTGTTTAGTCATTTGTTAAAAAATTTCAAAATGTGTTTAAATAATATCTACAAATGTTTATCTATGATCAATGTATGTTTATGGTTGACCTGGAAGTATTCTGGATTGAACAGACACTTTGGGTGAATTCTATGTCTTGACTCACCATTAGTTATTTTCTTGTCGCACCGATGATGAACAGTCGCACCGATGATGAACGGTCACATCGATGATGAATAGTATCAACGATGATGAATGGTTGCACCGATGATGAACGGTCACACCGACGCTGGGACAGTGATGCTGAGACACCGATGCTTTGACACCAATGCTGAGACACCAATGCTGAGACACCGATGCTTATGCTACCGAAACCAATGCAGATTCAAAATGTCTCACCAATCCCATGACTCACCGATAGACATGAAAACTGTTTGAATTTCTATAAATTCCTATTTAATTCTAACAGTTATATTTGATGATTTTAATGCAATTAATGATATTTAATGTTATTTGTTGGCATGTCAGGAGACCGTACCTCGTACCTTTGAAAAGGTAATCATTCCAATTTCTGGAGCTTGTGGAATAAAAGGAAGGTCAAGATGCATTAAAAAAGTGTTTGTAAGTGCGTGAAAAGGAATAGAGGGAGAATTAATCCACGAATATACATACGAAAAGGAAGAACACACGAAGAAGTTGAAGGGGGATTTTGCAATATCTAAAACGAACTCTCCTGTATGCAATCCAGCACTACTGAAGAACACATGAAGAACACTAGAAATTAGAGAACACACTCACTTGTGAAGGACATCAATTTGAACCATGATACTCTTTTTTCAACATAAAAACCATAAAAGGACTCAGAAGCATCTCTTCTAAATCCAATGAGTCTAGAGCTGCAATGCCAATCACTAGAGCTTTCTAGACTCTGATACATTTTCTCATAGTGATTATTTTACTTACATTTTTGAGAAGTGTGTGTACTCTATACATCATACACACACACACTGACTCCCATGATGAACTGGATGATATTAAAATCCTCAAACCAAATTTACATACTCTTTTTTACCCACAACAACTATGGAAGAGGTCCTTGTACGGCCTGGTCATTGTTTTGTTTCCCACGAAAAACTGTGGTAGTGGTCCCTGTGTGACCTGGACAGTCTTGTACTATTGTCAACCCTGATCCAGGGTGTGGATCAAATTTATATAAATTGTTTGAGAGGACTAAGTCTCAGCTTGAGATTGAACCTCTTGGTTTAATCCACTATACATATTAGACCAAGTATAAAGTATACTATATATTTTCCACTGCTTATTACATTGAAATACAAAACTATTTTAAAAATACTTTGATAGTTAAATTATCAAGTGTTTATACTTATTGTAAACCAGTAAGTTAGTTTCAAAAGTTAAACTAATATTTAGATTAAGTTAACTAAGACCTAATCAATCTTAGAGAAATTAATTGAACATTTATAATCTGTATAAATTCACTACAGTTTATCTTTGTTTTTAATTTGGGGGATTTTAAGAGAAATATTTTTTAACAGAAATTTTAATTGGAACTCAATTCACCCCCCCCCCCTTTTGAGTGTCCACTCTGACCAACATTTGGTATCAGTGGAGTTTTTATCAATACAAATCTTTAAAATACTCCGTTTTTCAACTGTGATTTTAGTTTCATCTTTAATGATCTAAAATTTCAGTTAGTTCTAAATTTTATCTCTTTAAAACTATTTTCTAAAATCTATTTATGGAAAATAGTATATAGGGTGCTTCTACCAATAGGAAACCTTTCATTAATGGTACAAACTATGCTCAGTGGAAATTAAAATTGAAAATTCATTTGGAAATTATGATTTTTTATATCTGGAAAACTATAGAGTCTCAATATAAAATTCCAGAAACTGAAAGAACAACTTGGGATGATCCTACAAAGACTGCTTACAATAATAATTGTAAAGTTATGAATTCCATGTACTGTGCTTTATAAGATGAGGAATTTAATTGAATATCTTCCTGTAAAACTGCTTGTGAAATATGGGATACTTTGGGTGTTTCTCATGAAGGAACAACTAATGTTAAAGAAATGCGATTGAATAATTATACTGTTAAATATGACAATTTTTAAATGAGAACTAATGAACCTATTTCTGATATATATCTCAGGTTTAATGAGATAGTCAATACAATGAGTTCACTTGGTAAGGTTGTTCCAGCAAAGGAACAAATCATGAGAATCTTGAGATGTCTACCAGACCGATGGAGAGGCAAATCTGTTTAAATCAGAGAATAATGTTACATTGTAGCTCTGCCTGTCAAAGAAATTATTGGAAAATTTATGATGTATGAGGAAGAACTCAAGGTGAATAAAGAAGATGATGATGAACCTAAAAGGAATTCTGTAGCTTTTAAATCTACTACTTCAAGGATCAAAGACAAAGAAAAAGTTCAAATACAAACTGAATGTTCATCAAGTGAAGATTCAGGCTCTGACAGTAATGCTGAGATGTCTCAAATAGAAAGAAGATTCAAGAAGTTTTATAGGAAGACAAAATTCTTCAGAAAATCTAATTACAAAGGAAATTATGACAACAAGGGTCATTGGAATAATGATTGGAAGAAATCCGATAGGGAGGATGATATAGTCTGTTATGAATGCAAGAGGAAAGGACACATCAAGGATGACTGTCCAAAACTAAAATTCAAAAACAAATATGATTATAAGGAAAAGAACTACAAGAAAGCTAGGAAAGCTACTTGGAGTGCTTCAGAAGACAGCACAAGTGAATCTAAAATTTATGATTCATAGAAGAATCGTGCCAACATGTGCTTCATGACCAATACCTCTGAGGTACATGTTTCCCCTATGCTGAATGATTATAATTCTGAAAATAACAATGATTTAGACAATGATGAAAACATGTCTAGTGAAGAACTATTTGAATATTGTAATATGATGGAGGAAACATGCAATGAACTTAAGGACAAATATATGTCACTAAAGATACAACATGCTCTTACTGCCAATGTTAAATCTTCTCTTGATATAGAAAAAGAAAAGAATGCTCAACTAATAAAGGAAAAAACTGAACTGAAAATTTCTAATGAGAAACTTAGAAAGGACCTTGAAAAAATCACAAATAGAAAGGATACTCTTACTAAAATGTTATAAAATAAAGTTGATCCAAAATATACTAATGGTTTGGGATACCAACCTGCAAAAAGACATCTTACTAAAACTAAATTTATTCCTATGTCTGGATAACATTTTGCTAGTTCCATTTCGGTAAATTCATATGCTTCAACTAGTTATCCACATGGTTATAGAACAAATAGAGTTTATATTTAAAAATATTTTGACTCTGTAATTTATATGAGACCCATAAGACAAATTTCGGTACAAAAATCTTTGATTTCTAACCTTTATAGACCCAAGAAGATCTGGGTACCAAATTCATTTCCCATCTAAATCTGTTTTGTAGGAAACATGTTTGAAGAGTTATCACAAGAAGACATAGTATTTGGATAGTGGATGTTCAAGACATATGTATGGGGTTTACTCATGCTTTAAAATCCTAATCAAGATTGATGGAGGCCATGTAACCTTTGGTGATAATTCTAAAGGAAAAATCATTGGCCTAGGCCAGATTGGTAACACTGATTCAATATTAATTTCTAAAGTTTTATTTGTTGATGGACTTAAATACAATCTGTTAAGTATTTCTCAATTATGTGATGATGGATTTATCGTTAAATTTGAGAATTATTATTGTAATGTTTTTAATTCTAAAAATGTTTTATTATTTTCTTCTTTAAGAAATGAAAATGTTTATGTTGTTGATCTTAATTCTTTAGCTAATCAAAATGTTACTTTCCTAAATGCTTTTCATAAAGTGTCTTGGCTATAGCATAGAATATTATGACACTGCAATATACATTCACATAGAAAACTAACTAGGAAGAACTTTGTTAGAGACCTACTTATACTTGAATTCCCAAATGAAAAATTTTGTAATCCCTGTCAAAAGGGAAAGCAACATAATGTTTCTTTTAAATCAAGAAAAGAAGTTTCAACTTTTCAACCTCTTGAGTTGTTTCACATGGATTTGTTTGGACCTTCTAGAGTTTCTAGTTTTAATGGGAAGCACTATGTCTATGTTCTATTAGATGAATTTTCTAGATATACTTGGGTATACTTTCTGGCTCACAAAAGTGAAGCTTGTCCTTACTTTACTAAATACTCCAAGTCTGTGGAAAACCTTAGTGGACTTAAGATTAAAACCATAAGAAGAGATCATGGATGTGAGTTTGAATCTTATTTCTCACACAATGTCTATAGTCACAACTTTTCTTCTCCTAGGACACCTCAGCAGAATGGTGTAGTATAAAGAAGAAATAGAACCCTTGAAAAATAGCTAAAACCATGATGAATGAGTATGATCTGCCTATTTAATTTTGGGCTGAAGCTGTGAATACATATTGCTATATTATTAATAGTGTCCTAATTAGACCTGTTCTCAAGAAGACCCCATATGAACTGTGGAATAATATAATACCCAAAGTGAGTTACTTTAGAGTCTTTGTATGTAATGTTTTTATTCTCAATACAAAGGATAATCTGGAAAAGTTTGTTTCTAAGAGTGATAAAGGAATTTTTCTTGGTTATTCTTTAACTATCATATCTTATAGAGTCTTTAACAAGAGATCCAAATGTGTGGAAGAATATGTTCACATCAAGTTTGATGAAACTGATCCACATGAGCCTAAAAACTCTCTTGAAAATCTTGAAGAAGATTTGACTGTTCTGGACCTTAATAATAAATCTAAAGAACTTGCTATAAAAATATCTAGTTCTGGACATATTTCAGAATCTGCTACTGTTAAACCCGAACCTATAGATGAACCTGAAGTTTCTAGTCCTACCTTTACTAGATCAACTAGGATTCTAAAGAATCATCCTTTATATGCTGTTGTTGGTAATCTTGATAGAGGGACACATACTAGAGCTTCTCTAAGAAACCAGGTTGAACATCAAGCCTTTTTTCATATCTAGAACCTAAAAATGTCAATGATGCTATCAATGATGATTTTTTGGTAATGGATATGCAATAAGAGTTAAATCAATTTGAAAGAAACAATGTCTGGGAATTATTTTACATAACTAATGACACTTTAAAAATAGGCACTAAATGGGTTTTTAGAAACAAGGTTGATGAATCAGGAAACATAGTTAGAAACAAAGCTAGATTAGTTGGAAAGGATATAGTCAAGAAGAAGGTATAGAAAATGAGGAAAACTTTTCACAAGTAGCAAGATTAGAATCTATTAGAATTCTACTTGCTTATGCTACTCATCTGAATTTCAAGTTATATCAAATGGATGTTAAAAGTGCTTTTTTAAATGGTTTTATTGTTGAAGATGTTTTTGTTGAACAACCACCTGGATTTACTAATCCTCATTTTCCAAATCAAGTTTTTAATCTTTATAAAGCTTTATATGTCTTAAAACAAGCTCCTAGAGCATGGTATGATAGACTTAGTAATTTTCTTATTTCAAAAAGTTTTACTTAAGGGATTGTTGATCCAACTATTTTTATTAAAATAATTTCAAAATATGTTTTAATAGTTCTAATCAATGTTGATGATATTATTTTTGGATCTTCTAAACATTATTTATGCACTGAATTTTCTAAGAGTATGAAAAATGAATTTGAAATTATTTTAATGGGAGAACTTAAATATTTTATTAGATTTCATTTTTTTCAAAATGAAAATGGTATTATTTTGAATCAAAGTAAATATAAAAAGGATATTTTAAAACATTTTGGTTTGGATAGTATTAAGGAAAGTAATACTCTTATGAATACAGTTTGTAAATTGGATGCAGATGAAACTGGGAAACCAGTGGATCAAACAAATTACAGAGGTATGATTGGAAGCTTACTTTACCTTACTGCTAGTCGACTAGATATTATTTTTAGTGTATGCATGTGTTCAAGATTTCAAGCTAACCCAAAAGAATCTCATTTACATGATGTTAAAAGAATTTTTAAGTATCTTAAAAACACTATAAACTTAGGCTTGTTTTATCCAAAATGAAAATCTTTTGAGCTAATCAGTTATTCAGATGCTGAATTTGTTGGTTGCAAGTTAGATAGGAAGAGCACATCTGGAACATGTCATATATTGGGAAAATTCTTAGTATCTGGGTGTATTAAGAAACAGAACTCTGTTGCATTATCTACTACTGAAGCAGAGTATATTGCTGCTGGTAGTTGTTGTGTACAAATTCTATGGATGAAACACACTCTTTTGGACTATGGATATGATTTTAAGCATGTTTCAATTAACTGTGATAACGCTAGTGCAATTAACATTTCAAAGAACCCTGTGTCTCACTCTAGAACCAACCACATTGATGTTAGACATCACTTTTTGAGATATCACTACCAAAAAGGTGATATTACTCTTGAGTTTATAGGTACTGAAAATCAATTAGATGACATTTTCACCATGCCCTTAAATTGTGAGTGGTTAAACTCGATTAAACAAGAGTTAGGAATGATAGATCTATGAAACCGATCTATGAATCTAATCAGTGAAACTAATCTGTCAAACTGATCTTTCAAACCGATCTGTGAAACCGATCTATCAAACCGATTAGTCAAACTGATCTGTCAAACCGTTCTGTGAAACCGATCTGTCAAACCGATCTGTCAAACCGATCTGCCAAACTGATCTATCAAATCGATTAGTGCTACCGATTGGGTTGTACTATTTTCAAAATCATTATTATCTGTTTAAAATGATGCCATTTTGTTTAATCGATATTTAATTATTTGTAACACTAAATGATACAAATAATGACCTGTGGCTATTCTATTCTCTAAAGACTATTAACCTTCCATTTCCTGCCGAACTCTCTCTTCTCTTCTCTATAACCCGAGCCTTTGGAATCTTTCCAAGTCACTCATTTGTCTCAAACCTCACAATGGCCAAGAAAAAGAGACAGAGAAAAGAATCTGAAGGAACTTCACCTATCAAGAATGCTCGAGGTGGGTCGAGTAGTACGATGCAGAGGTCTGTGAACCCGGAGCTAGAAGAACAGAAAGTTATAGCTAAAAAACAAATTTGTTCGGAATGGGTTTTATCTAGCATGTCTATTCTCTTGAAAGTGTTGGAAACACAGGGCTGGAAGGAGTGGCTCTGTAACAATGATGGAGTCTTTTACCGAAGCTAGTGCACGAGTTCTATTTGAACCTGGATATAGATTTGGGTGGAGTAGAGGCTGTGAGATTGTCTTCTATAGTAAAAGGGAAAAGGATTAATTTTTCATCAAAAAAATGGGATGAATGTATAGGGGTGCCTCACAATGGAAGATATGAGAACTATTCAGGTAATATTCCAACCACAACTGATTATTTTTCTTAAGAGCTAGCCCTGGTGTTTTTGATTGGGAAGTCGGAATCGTGAAGGATAACTGCTGTTGAGTTGGATGGTGAGAATAGAATCCTGTTTAAATTTATTCAACATCAAATATTTCCTAAAAAAGGTGATTTTTATTCAGTTAAGTATCAAGATGTGTTTCTGCTATTTCTTTTACTGAATTGTGAAAAGATCAATCTATGTAGATATTTTTCCGAGCATATTGTTGAGAAGATAAAACCTTCAATGAAAGCTACTATTCTGTTTTACTCTAAGAAAATTTCTGTCATGCTGAAATTCCTGGATTGTGTGGATGATGGAGATGAGTGTATCTCACCAACTAGATTCTTTTTCAACAATGTTATTTGTAAAAGGATGAAAATCAATTGGAACCCATGGAAGAAAGCATATGTTGATGATGAATAAAAGTAAAATGAGTCTTTCAATTATACTGATCATCTAAGGAAACCAAAGGAAATAAGAGATCCTAGCCTAAAACATGGAGAGGAAGTGATCTATTCAGATGAAGAAGAGGAAGTGGTTGTTCCTAAAAAAACTGGTGAATCCAGTAAGAAAGGAACAAAAGAAGAAGAAGAAGCTAATGAGAATCTGAATGCTGAAGAGAGGCTGAATCATCTCCTGATGAGAGGAGTGATTTGGATACTGTTAGCCCAAAGAAAAGAAGGATGGAATTTGGTTCAACAAGTCCTCCTCTAAAATTACCAGAAATTGAACTGCTTTTAGATGATGAAGAAGAAAGTGAGACTGATGAATCAACTTCTGAGGAGTATGAATTCGGAATTACAGACAGTTCAGGTGAGAGATCAATTAATGATGATGATGATGATAATGATGATGATGATGATGAAAGAAGAAATGGTGATAAGGGTGGTGGAGGTGATGGTAATAGTGATGATGTTGATGATGTTGATGCTGATGCTCGACCTATTGAAGGTCAGAATGTGATTCTAGATGATCCTCAACCCCAAACAATTGTGCAAGAAAATTTACCTAAGGCTGAGAGGATAGAATAGTTGGAGATTGATGAGGATGAGGAAGTCCTTCTTGAAAATTCTGGACGAGCTGAGTTTGTGAAACCTATGTACCCATCATGAAAAGTTGCATGGGAAGAAAATACATGTCTTATTGTTATGGGATTAGATTACCCAGAGGAAGAGGAAGGTGTAGAAGTGAATCTTGAAGGCATAAGTGAATCTATTAAGGCTCAATTTTTTGCCGAGTTTTTGTAAAGAACAGATGTCATACCTGATCCCTCAATGTTTCAAGGTAGACCTGATCCTACAGTTACTCAGTCAGATTTTGACAGATTCATGGTCGAATTGATTCAAGATAATATAGAGGTTGTGAAAGAAGATTTATCTCATATTCATGCTCCTAATCCTTTGACATTATCTGATTCTTCTATGGATGATTTGGCTCAAAGACTGGCAAGCCTTATCAAGCCAGACCTGTGCAATTATGGTGAGTCGATTGGCAGTCATATTACCTCTTTGAATAAAACACTTATGGAGTTAGGCAGCAATATTGTTTCTCTATCAGGAGAGTTCAGAACAACCATCTCTGGTATGATGGAAGTTTTAAGAAATATGATAGAAAATTTGAAGAAAGTAGATTTGAGTAAGTTAAAAGCAGAGATCACTCATGTTATTACTGAGGCTGGCAATGCCAAGGTGACCAAGATCACTGGTTGTGGATTACATACTTTAAGAGATGTTATTAGAGAAGAGATGGCAGCTCTTGGGAAGATTTTAGATTTGGATTCTCTGAAAAAGATGAAAGAACATAGTGATCATGTGCATAAAATAGTACAATTGTACTCGGCTGATGCTACAATGGCTCAAAAGGAAATTAAGGAGAAATTAGATCATTATTTCTCTAAGATCTACACCAATCATGAATTGAATCGTCATTTTAAAGTAATGGATGATAATTTGGGACACCCTCCAGTGACTCAATCTTTTATAGATCATGTTCAGTAGTTAAAATATTTTACCCCCGCTTCATAAAATTTCATGCAAAATAAGGATGATTTTGAAAAGGCCATGAAGTACTGTGGAGAAGTCATTCATGACTTCATAAATTTTCTAAAACCCTATCTTCATGTGCAAGTAAAATCCATTGTTTTTCTTATAGAAGATACTCTGTAATAATCAGATGTTGATCTCGACCAGATGTCTATTTCTCAAGCTCTTTCCAGTATTAGACCAGTCTTTCAACAGCAACCTTCAGAATGATCTTCTCCACAGTAGGTGACCATCGAACCCACAGTTCATCTATCTCGAGCCGTACTACCTCCTTTATCCATCAGGCCAGTTCCACCTTCCACCCAACATCCTTCTGGACCATCAATTCCTCCTACTGCTAAAGGAAAAGCTCCCTTTCACCCCGACGAATAGCGGTTATTGTCAATTTTTGATAGGGTGTTTATTTTTCTTAACTATTCCCTTTTGTCTGTAATATTTGTACTCATTGTTGGTATGGAATCTTCTTTCTAATATTCTTTATCTCTTATATTTGATAATCCCAAAGGGGGAGAGAAATTAGGAGAGAAAACAGGGAAATCATTAATGCATATGCGAACTCAGGGAGATCATGTATCTGTATGGGTGAACTGAATGTGCATATGAGCCCATGCTGGCTATTTTCCACATGCATGCATAAAAGGGGGGGAGAAATGATGTCTCTATATCTCAGTGGGAGTAATAATGAAATGGGAGGATGAATTGTATTATAAGACTTATATTATATTGGGTGAATGACTTAGTTATATAAGCTCTATTTGCTTTTCTAACGCTGCTTTATCTTTTGGCATATATTTTTTTTATAGGGGGAGCATACTAAATGACATACTATATTTTCTATTCATTTATGAAATTGATTTGTGACTATCAAAAAGGGGGAGATTGTTGAACTCTCTGTGAAATGGTTATTTTAATAATCATAAATATTAGTTTTATTTATTTCCTTTTAGTATTTTGTTCAAATTGTTCTAAATGTGTTTAAATCATATCTAAAAATGTTTAACTATGATCAATGTATGTTTATGGTTGACCTGGAAGTATTCTGGATTGAATAGACACTTTGTGTGAATTCCATGTCTTGACTCACCGTTAGTTATTTTCCTGTCGCACCGATGATGAATCGTTGCACCGATGATAAACGGTCACACCGATGATGAACGGTCGCACTGATGATAAACGGTCGCACTGATGATGAACGGTCGCACTGATGCTGAGACACCGATGTTGAGACACTGATGCTGAGACACCGATGCTGAGACACCGATGTTGATGCTACCGAAACCGATGCAGATTTAAAATGTCTCACTGATCCCATGACTCACTGATAGTCATGAAAACTATTTGAATATCTATGAATTCTTATTTAATTCTAACAGTCATATTTGATTATTTTAATGCAATTAATGATATTTAATGTTAGTTGTTGGCATGTCAGGAGAACGTACCTCATACCTTTTAAAAGGTAATCATTCCTATTGCCGGAGCTTGTGGAATAAAAGGAAGATCGATCTGCAGTAAAAAAGTGTGTGTAAGTGCACGAAAAGGCATAGAGAGAGAATTCTTCCATGAATATACATACGAAAAGGAAGGACACACGAAGAAGTTGAAGGGGGATTTTGCAAGATCTAAAAAGATCTCTCCTGTATGCAATCCAGCACAACTGAAGAACACACAAAGAACGCTGGAAATTAGAGAACACACTCACTTGTGAAGGACATCAAGCTGAACCACGATACTCTGTTTTCAACAGCAAAATCACATAAGGACTCAGAAGCATCTCTTCTAAATCCAACGAGTCCAGAGCTATGCTACCAATCACTATAGCTTTCTAAACTCTGATACTTTTTATCTTAGTGATTATTTTACTTACATTTTTTAGAAGTGTGTATACTATGTACATCATACACACACACTGAATCATGTGCTGAACTGGAGGATATTAAAATCCCGAAACCAAATTTACTTACTCTTTTTTACCCACAAAAACTGTGGAATAGGTCCTTGTGTGGCCTGTTCATGGTTTTTGTTTCCCACGAAGAACTATGGTAGAGGTCCCTGTGGGACCTGGACAGTCTTGTAATGTTGTTAACCCCGATCTAGGGTGTGGATCAAATTTATATAAATTGTTTGAGAGGACTAAGTCTCGCCTTGATACTGAACCTCTTGGTTTAATCCACTGTGCATATTAGACTAATCCTAAAGTATACTATATATTTTCCACTACTTATTACTTTGAAATTGAAAACTATTTTAAAGCTACTTTGAAAGTTAAATTAGAAAGTGTTTATACTTATTATAAACCAGTAAGTTAGTTTCAAAAGTTAATCTAATCTTTAGATTAAGTTAACTGAGTTTTAATCAATCTTAGAGAAATTAATTGAACATTTATAATCTGTATAAATTCACTAAAGTTTAACATTGTTTTTAATTTGGGGGATTTTAAGAGAAATATTTTTTTAACAGAAATTTTAATTGGAACTCAATTCACCCCCTATTGAGTTTCCACTCTGACCAACAGAACCTAGTTTTTCATGTGTCAATCAAGATAAAAAAAGGATAGTTGTTTTCAAGGGTGTTATGTTGAAAAGTGAAGTCTTATAAATTCTATTTCCAAACTATGCTACTTGTAAGTGTCCATTAATGATTTAAATGCAGTTTCATTGAAAACTTTGAATGATTGGTTATGTTATAAACCAAGGATGGGTCAATATGTTACAAAACATATATGCTTTGGTGCATCATATATCTCCAATTTATTAGTTAAACTTGTAGGATTAACTGATCATAAGATAAATCTAAAACATGATAGAGCTCAATGGTTTGATATATATCTATGTGATATTGGAATTATCCTTTTTTAGTGATTCCACGATGAATTTTTAATTAGCAGAGATACCGATTCATTTAATTTATGATTTTTATGAGTTTTTAAATGGTACCTTAGATCATGATAGATATCACTTGGCACAATATTAATTATTACTATGGAAGTTAAATTTTTTAAAACATAATTTAATTTTAAATGTTTAATTATATAGGTTTTTAGAGTATTAATGATATTATGTAATTTTAATGGACTTGGAATTTTCCTTTATTCCCTTATCCTCCTCTTATTCCCAGAGAATATATTTAATTGTTGGTGCTTATGTTTACCCTTACTGAGAATTTCATCACACCCATCATATATTTATTTTACATAGGTTATAAATTAATATGTCAAGAATGATATGTATAAGAGGGTTTTCTTTGGGTTATTATGAATACATAATAGGAAATATGAAAAGATAGGTAATATAGAAAAATAATTCGAAATTGAAAACATGGTTTTTTTATGTATGTATTTTTCCTAATTCCATAAAAATTAAATCTAAAAGGTCTTCGAGTATAAAAGTGATCAAATATTTCCATTTAATGTTATATAATTGGGATGGGTAATATTTTTTCATGTTTATCAGTATCTATGATATAAATGTAATGATTTTATTTTCATCACCAAATCTGAGAGTGATGGTTCAGGGAAGTTATAGATCATACATAATGTCTGGAAACATTTTTATATTTTCATTGGGATGTCGTTGGTTAACCAATTTTTATATCCTTCATCTTAGCATTATGATCTAAACATATCATATTGAGGTTGTGTTTATCATTTTATATAGATTAAAATCTATCTTAAATAGCCATTGTCATGTCTTTAACTTGATCTTAAAAAAGTAGTTATTGTTTTGTGATAGTTTGGAATGATATTTTCTTTTATTTTTTTATTATATTTAGTCGGTAATTATTGAAATCAAGGTTATAATTTATTTTCATAATCATGAACACATGGATCATTTATTCCAGACTCCCAAAATCTTCATCCTTTTTTAATATTTCTTCAAAAAAGTATTTCCAATATTTGGATGATTCTTATTAATTATCCTTGTTTCTAGGACTCTTGAAATTAAATTTTATGGTGAGAACATCACAACTTTTGGGACTGGGATTTTTCTTATTTCTCCATTTCTTCCTTGAGGTTAGCGATATACTTTTTCTGGCTACAAAATTGAATATATAAACAAAATGAATATATTTATAGATTTTTTTCATGATTTATTTAATGTGTAAATTTACCCATTTTTTAAAGAGACAATATTTTAATATTATCCACTTTTTTGAGGCACTTACAATAGAAAATAAGAACAATAATTTTATGTAAATACTTATTCATGTGAATATTTTTAATAATCAAAGATATAATAGTTTTCTAAATTCTTAATAGTGGACAAAACTATCATATATTCTTCCTCAATACTTGATCTTTCGAAAATAATATCATAATATGAGAAAAATAGCTCATATTTCTCTTCGCTAACGAGGTTAGTATTCATAATTGATTCTGAATTTTGTTTTTTTGTAGAAGAAATGATAATAATATAATAATATAAAAAATTTCCTCAATTTTTTTAAATTTATTTTTTTTCCATTTGAAAAAGAATATAAAATTTAAAAACAAAAAAATAATAGATAATCCAATAGGAGACATAACCTCACTCTAATAGAAACTATTACGATTACAAAGGTATGTACTTATCATTGGCGGGGAGTGGGGGTGGGGTAAACATTAGTATAACATTAAAGTAGTTTAAAAAATTACCCCTATTACTTATCAAATTATTCAGTGTATGAATAACTTATTATTTTATTTCCATTGATTATCTTACCTTTGTTTGGTAGGCATACCGATAAATATGAAATCGACATAATATAATCACAATATTTTGAAAATAATGGTCACTTCACTATGTATGACTACGTCCAGGATGAATGATGGTTATTGTGAAGACCCGAAAATTTCAAGGAAATTTTTTTTCTTAATTTTCTTTGTAATTTTACAAGAGCGCAGTTTCTGACGGCACCTGATTCCGAGGCCCGGTGTGCCCGGAATCATTTTCCGAAGTTTGGCTTGGGTACGTTCAGTGAACGGATGAGCGAGTTTTTCTAACTTTTGAACCGGTGCTCGGAATCGAATTCTGAGGGCACCGATGGAATCGCAGCGCCGGTATTTACTTAGAAACTCCTCTTCCGGAGTTGCGTTTACTCAGGTGTGGTTTTTAATTTTTGGGCTTAAAGTTAAGAAATAAAATAAATTGTTCGACAAAATTTATTTTATTTCACTTAAGCCACTTGGAAGCCACTTGAAGATACTTAAAGCTGTTTGAGCTGAGTTGATGCGGATAGGGTGCTATCCAAAAATATCCTACCCTCTTGGTAGGATATTTGTAAGGTGGGGCCCGCACGAGCCCCACCGTTTCTTTTCCGCTAAGTAATGCACTCGCGAAAACCCGTCATTATGAAGTCAACTAACGCGTTTTCTTAATTTCTTAACGCACCAATTAATTAGGCGGTTTTCTTCGCTGAATTAATTGGGCGGTTTATTCGTTGAAATTAATTCAATGAATTAATTTCATTCGTTTCTTAACCGGTTTGAAATCCGTTGGCGTAATAATAAAATAAGACCAACGCCGACATTTGGAGGATTACACGTTGAGAGGCTTTTGACAGAAGTTCTTGTGCCTTCACCCTTCTTCGCGAAGAACGCGAAGAATGCGAAGAACGCGAAGAACGCCGGCCTCCAACGAAGAACGCCGAAACCGCGGAAATCGACGATGCAACGCCGTGTGCCGCGACGCTGACGTTTCCTCTTCCGCGGCGTTCTTCTGTGACCTTCCTTCATCCGCAACGAAATCTTCGATCATCTGTTTGAGGTAAGAGATTTTGAGTTTTTTTTTAAAAACTCCTTTGTGGTTTTTAACCACGCACGGATTTAATTATTATTAATTAAATCTTTTTGTTCTTGAACCTCGAAGTTCGTCGATGTGACACCCTTCCGCGACGACGCGATGCCGGATACCACGATGACGCGACGATCCCCACTTTCCGTGAAGAACGCGCGTGCGATGACTTGACGAGGTAGGGGTTGTTGTGAAATAATTTTATTCCCATGAACGTTTCTTTTAAATTAAAGAACTGGTTTCATAAGGACAATTTTAATTTATTAAAATTGTTGTTTGATGTGTTGTTTAATCCTCCCGATTGATACCGTCTAACGCGGAGGGTGCGGGCCAAACGAACACGGCCCCGACAACCCTCTGTCGTTCTTCGTTGTTGTGCGGATTTGGCGGGCGACGGAAAAACATGATGCAAGGGCGATTTGATGATCCCGCAGCGAAGATCGGAACCCGGGAGGAACAACGGCACAGATGGGAAGGAAAACGGACCACTGGAGCAACTCCGATGGCCCGCGGAAGCTACCGGCAGCGCCGGCGGTGCCCCGGCGTGCCGCCGGACAGGGCCGTCGCGGCTGAAGCCGCGACTGCGCGGGTCCGGCTCGCCCGCATGGGACGTGGCAGAAGCCGCGTCCGCTGTTGTCCAGCGCGGCCCCTCGAGGGCTGCGGCTTCCTCAACCCGCGGGGGTGGCGCCCCGCGGCTGCCGCGCTCGGCCGCTCGGCCGAGCCGAGCCAGGCTGGGCCGCACCCTGGCCGGATCGGACCGGGTCCAGCCGGGTCGTACCGGGTCGGGTCGACCCGGTTCGGCCGACCCAGGGGGGGTCGGGCCAGGTCGGCCCGGGCCCAGACCCCCTGTCTTCGGACCATTTTCGGTTTCTTGCCCGTAACTTGAGCTACAGGCCTCCAAACGACGCGCCATCAGCGGAAACGCGATCATTGGATCGAGACGGTCATTTCGGTATATCGCACTCAAGGTTTCGGATTATTTTGGGTTCGACCGGGTTGGTTCGTACACGAAACCAACCGGGCCCTTGGAGCGGAAACACTCATATCTTGAGCTCCAGACGTCCGATTGGCGTGCCGTCGACTTTGGTGGATTCCTCTAAGTGAGACGGATCTTTTGGAATACTCCGCCCGAGGTTTGGATTCAAGAGGAGCACGATCGGGTTTGTTTTGCATTAAAAACCAACCAGGCCCCTGGGACGAAAAAGCCAATAACTCTCAAACCGGGCGTCCGATTAACGCGCCGTCTGCGACATTGAGTTCCTGTTGACGATATGGAACTTTTGGATACATCAACTTCAGACTTTGTGTCAGTTGATGTATCAGCCTCTCGGCTCGTGGAGCGGACCCTCCCGAACGAGCTTGCTGTGTGCGGGAACCCTAGTGCTGGCTGCGACTCCGACGACTGTGCACAGATCCTCAGTGGACTGCGACGACGACTGTGCAGAGATCCTCAGTGGACTGTGATGACTACTGCACTCAGCGATCCTACGTGGATCAGTGCTACATATCCTGTGTGGATCTGATCCTGTGTGGGTCAGCGCTCAGCGGTTCTGTGTGAGCCAGCGCCTACAGGTCCTGTGTGGGCCCGATCCTGTGTGGGTCTTTGCGGGGGTTAGTTACCTATTGATCCTGTGTGGGTACGATCCTATGTGGGTCATTGCAGGGGTTAGTACCTAACGATCCTTTGTGGGTCCGATGACTTAGATGGATCAGTGATCATCTTTATCGTCATCCGAAGAAGTATACCTATGTGAGCTGAATCTTGTGTTACTCTCCTTTGTGGATTGTGTTGAACTATCCTGTGTGGGTTTACTGTTTACTCTCCTTTGTGGATTACGTTGTGCTATCCTGTGTGGATTTACGTTTTTCTCTCCTGTGTGGACTGGGTTGTGCTTGGGCTCGGATGTTGGAGCCGAACGAGATTTGATGACTTAGGTATATGCATGGGAATATACCTAAGCAGTGTCGGTTATTACTTCGTGATTGTATCTTTCCTTTGTGGTTTATACTTTGTGGATTTCGGGAGACCTTCGGGGGTCTCGGGGTCCCTACTGAGTAGCTTATACTCACCCCTGCATGGGCTATGCCCACACTACGTTGTGTTGGTTGCAGACGACGGACAACGCTGATTGTGGTGGAGGCTTGCGGAGCAGGACGGTACCTGGAGGTGGACCACTGGGCGGGACGTACTCGGAGCGGTCAGGTGGACCCGAGGAGCAGTGGAGGCTATCTGTACCCACCCTTCAGTTGGGACTTCCAGAGGACAGCTCGACGCTGCGGCTTTTCTTTTCAGTTGTTGTTTTTCCCTTTCAATTGTACTTTACAGTTGGGCTTGTATTTCCGGCCCCTTTTACTTTCATCACAGCTTGTTACAGTTTTTACTTAGTGTTTACTTTTCCTCTTGCTTACTCTGTGGTTCTTGTTTACTTTACAAAGGCAATGCCTTCCCTTTTTCTGAGATTTACACCTTGGTGCTAGTCGCCAGCCCCTGGCCTATGGAAGGCGGGCTTGGGGTAGTCACGGCACGGGCCCCGAGGACGAGTCGTGACAGTTATTCTCCCACTCATGCACAACATTCAATTTTATATCATAAGGACCTTGAGAAAGGGTAGGGCCTTTGACCTGTACAAACACTTGAACTAACCAATTTTGTAATAAACGTCATCATGATTATCTAAAAACAATAGTAGGCTTATTTCACTTTGATTTAGATAAAAAAAATTTAAATACATGTCTCATGAGGGAAAATATAATCTCCTTTTTCAAGTTATAGAAACCTATATTTTTTCCTTGATCAACATCAGATATTTTAATACCATAATATTGTAATCCCAGATCAATAAATTTCTTATTAAATCAATACTAATTCCTTAATGAATTAGGACTCATAATTTTGATTATTATTAAATTTTAATGTACAATAGATGTGATCTTCATGATGTTCAAGATTTTCACTTTCATTTGACATCATAGGATAAACCAGAACATATAAATTCAGTCTCTAAAATTCTTCAATGCAAAAAAACATTCCATAGTAGAATGTATTGATTATATTTCTACTCTCATCTTTCACAAACATCTCATATAAATATACTCAATAAATAACTCATTCATATAATTTTCCAAATATATACAATTTAAATATCTAGAAAAATTAGTCTTCCAACATAAAAATATATTATTCAAAAATATACTATCTTAGAGACACGATATAAAAAATCCACTACATATGTGTAAATCTTGGTCTTCTTTTCTCTCCGTCTTCTTTTCTCTCCTATAAACATGAAAAAATTATCTATATATAAAATCTCTGGTAACTATAAGGGAAAATTCAACAAATCAGTCACTATGTGACTCCTTCAATTGTGGTGCATAACTCAATATATTATTTTTTACTTATATACATTTAAATGGTACTGGAATATAGATGTATGATTGGTTGTGTTTTGGAATTTCTAAACACAACATAGAATCATAAAATTATGGGTAACTAAAATTTTTCTCTTCATAATTTAACCCATGTATCTCTAAAATTCTTACACATTCTTAAGAATATATTTACCACAAACATCCCTTTACATATGAATATGTTTGTCTTATTACATCTTAAAATTGGGAAATCTATGAATCTATATCCACAATGGAAAATTGATGCACTAAAGCTTAAAATTTATATATGCTCAATAAATTCATATATGTAAAAAGTCACATGCAGGCTAACAATTATACAAATGAATCTTAGATTTGGAAAACATAGAATTCATACATACTGAGAAAGTGATATTCATGATCCATAATTCATACGTCAACCAACAAAGTCATATGATAAAAATGTCATAAGATATTGTCCAAAAATAAATATAGAGACACCTCTAAAAATCACCCATGATAAAAATTCATATAGAGTACAATAAATTCAAACACTGGATCCTTAAAAGGCATGAAAGCATAGTCTTATCCAAATTACTTATCAGGAACTGAATTCTTATCAACTTACAAGATTTATTCAAATATATTTAACCCCTAATGATACCAATGTAGAGAACTCTAAACATATTTAAAAACTCATATAAAAAATCTCAAATCAAAATAAAAGATATAATCTATTCATAAAAAATGATTAACATGCTATTCAATATCTAGGAAAAAATAAAAAATTTTAAATGAAATTAATTATAATTTTCCAAAATTATTTCACACCCATTCGTACTCCATTAGATCCACAATTTTATATTATAGATATAGACTATGGTGTTCTATCAATCATGACCACTTTTACTTGATTTTATGAATAGTTCGACAATTTTAACATTTAATACCCACATTATCCAATAATATTTTCTTATGATATTATACTTTTAGTAGACACAATGCTTCATCTTATGAAATGTTCATTAATAAAATATTAATATTAATCACCAAAAAGTTACATATTTTTCAATCATTTCCACATAAATGATTCCTCAAGAGAATTCAATTAGAGATCGTTGTTAATCTCATTAAATACACACATAATTATTCTTCAGATAAACACTGAATATATTTATTATTATTTTCTATATGAATAATGGAAATATCTCTCACATTTAATCATAATTTTTATCAAGATACATAATATAATTGAATTTCATAGAGGGAATATATTTTTATTTTCATTTAATTTCTATAAATGTTTTGATGGAGGATTACATCTCATCCATGTCTTAAGATAAAACATAATTAATGATGGTATATTCAAAAATAATTACACATAAAAATAAAATTATTGTGACCAATAAATTATTATATATAAACATGGGAATTTCAAATCATCATATCTTACATTATCATTTAGCTACCTTCAATAAATACTTTATCAATATCCTAACATCACATAACTTACATGAATTCATTTTATCCTTATTGATAATAAATACCACACAAGAAAAAATTTGGTAAAACACATTCTCTTAGAAATTCATTTGATTATTTCAATATTAGAGGTATTTATGAGAGGTTAAATTTCAGTTATAGAGAGTTTATGTTTTTTATGAAGTCAAAATCCATTAAACTATGAACATTGGGCATAACATTATGATTATTTTATTATGGGAGATAAGCTAATCCGGTCTAGTTCATTATATCATAGGGGTGAATCCAAGGAATTTAATTGTTCCTTAATGTTTTAGAGGAAAGACGGTTTTTTTTCAGGATATTAGTTGGATATACTATTAATCCCATTAGTCTAATCTTACATAGGTTGGTTGTGGAGTGAAAATTCAAGAGTAAATTTTATATTTGGTTGGTTTCAATGTGATCATTTGAGTTGGGGTATGGTATGTCATGAGATGATACAAGTTAATCTTATATAAGGGATATTACAACATGAACCTTGGTGTTTCATCATATCCTTTATCATCCATATTGGTTTTAATGTGTTTTAACCCCCAAGAGTCGAGTGATATTGCATAATTATTTTCATATTGGGCATACATTGTGGTTTAATAACATGTTCAATGCCTTTATCCTATTATTTTACTACTCTAAATATAATTCTAGGATCCATATCAAATTATATCCTATTTCATAAACATCATTAAATCCATAGGATATTAGTGGTGTTACCATGGAGATCTTAGACAATCATTAATTATGTCTTTCCCACTTCAATAATAGATCAACTACATATGATTAAATGTAATATTATCTCTTATTATCCCCAATAATTCTCTTTATATATTTTTGGGACAGTATGGTACCAGTATAAATTTATTTATGGTGGTGTTGGGTATTGATTTTGATCTTAAAATGTTATGAATAGGGTTCATATCTGATCACAATGCAAAAATCTATGTTAGATCAAATTTTCCTCAACACGTTTATTATCAAAAATTTGAGCTTCATTTGAGATAAGGGATACCAGACCTATCCTTCATTATTTATGTGTGAATATGGATAAAATGAGCTATTGTTTTCATTAGGTCTTCAATATAAATTTATATAAATAAGATAATTAATCAACGTACAATAATTGAAATGGAAAGAGTGACTATCAAGTGATTTACAATAAAATATTTTTATTTCTTATTTGTGTATCTTCTTAGTTGATACATACAACTGTAATAATTGTTTTATCATTTTTATAATTAGTGAATCAATTTCCATAAAATTAAAAACATTTAAAATGGAAATGAAAAGGAAATAATGTATTTCTATAATTTTTTTGACATGATTTCTATGTTGTATGTTGAATTAATAAAGAAGTTTGAATAAAGAGGATTGTTTCAGTGGTTTTTTGTTGTGATCCTTATTAAATGCTTATTTTGTGATCTATTCCCCCATTATTACTTTGATTATAAGATCAATAATAAAAAACTAGTTTAATGTAATCCTACAAATATAATTGATGTTTTTTAATTAAAGTGAACAGTGTAAATGAATGTATGATTTGAATGACATTATATTGTTTGATTCTCTATTTAAATTATAATTTTATTTGTTCCCATAATTTTTATTTTACAATTTCTATTGGTTTTAGTGTTTCTAGGTCACTGGTATGTTGTGATATTGTAATGTGGAAACTAAGGTTAATGTTGGGGGGTCTATATAAACTATTGGGGATTATTTGAATGCATTATATGAGAAAATGTGTGCGATATTTTAAAATGACTGGATTATTATGTTTCTTCCTAGATTGGATAAATTTGGTAGTAGTTTGAAATGGTTTGTGAGGATATTTATATAGTTATTGGAGAGGTTAATGTGGTTTTTTTAATATTGGTAATATGGTTTCTAACTTAAAATAAATAAAGCAATGAATAACTAATTAAAAATTTATGTGGAGATAAGTTAATGAGGTGGTAGGTATATTAGTTTATAAAATGGATAAATTAAATTTATTGCATATTATTTTTAATTAAATCATCTGAATGTTTTAATAAATGTGAATATGATAATTTTAAAATAATTGGAAGCGAGAAGTGGTTTAATAAATGGGTAGACATTAATGTTTTTAAATGAATTTAATATGGATAGGAATGATAAATTTATAATTTATTGATGATTTTATTGAATGATAAGTTATTTATTCATTTTGTGTGGTTTGGTACGGAATTAGGGTTTTCATTTTTGTTTGGATAGTTTTGGAAGAAGATTTGGGTCTTTTATTGTTTAGATAAAGTATATTTTACATCTAGTAGTGTTTAAGGTATTGTAGTTTCATGATTGACTTTGGGTTGGGGTGGTGTAGAATATTATATCATTTTTATTTTATTAATTTTTATTATACACCACCTCATATGTCAGATATCCTAACTGATTCCCATATGGTTTGGGGATCCACGTGTTTTCCCAACATTTAGGATGTTGAGGGAATGAATGTTTTACTACCCCTTCTTTCATACTCACTCTTCAAGATGTGTAATGGGTTGTGGTGGATCTGGGATATGATATACACACACGCACACACATAAGAGACAATTGATTGAGGATATTGGTGACACACACATATATACGCACGCACACACACCCACACTAACAAAGACACACACACACACACACAGATATATATATATATATATATATATATATATTACTTTATCTATAATGAATTTAGGATAATGTTCTTATCAGGTGGTAGTAATGATTCTGATAAATTTTAGGGTACACATATTGTAGGATACATGAATGTGGTTGATGTTATTCATGTTTATATTCCCCTTTTGTGAAGACATATGTAGTTGTGACATGTAATATAATATGTGGCTATGGTATGCATTATGATATGACTATAAATCATACCATGAATTTGTTAATGTGGTTTTTGATATGATATGGTTATATGGTTATATCACTATAAAAGTATGTGGATATATGGATATAGAAGGGATTGTAGCACAAGATGTGTGTTATTGGATTATGAGAGAACCCTCATCGGTTGGGAAGTGGTTGCAAGGTACCTTAAAATTGTTTTATCCTCATATTATGTTACACTATTTTGATAAGTTATTGAGTGAGTAAGGCTTAGTAAAGTTTGGGGATAGTGGAAATTTAATAATTATGAGTTCTTTATTCCACTTAAATAATGGGGGACTTTTATAATTATTCCACAATGTAATGAAATGTTATGAGAATAATCCCAATTAGTATAAATTCATGCTAACCCTAATATATATATATATATATATTTGGGTTTCAGGACTAAGATAAATAATACTATCTTTTAGAGTCTGTGGTTGGTGATTTTGGGATTCTATTGTAGATATTTTTGTTGATATTTTATTTTGGAGTTTATTTCATGTCAAACATTACTGTCATTGGGTAATGTTAATTTTTTATTTCATTATATTAATTCTATTTGTGTTTTACAATTTATATTCTTGGTTATATAATGATAATGGGTTGAATTTTTATGTTTTAAAAACTATATGATAGTCTCTAACCTATGGCTTATTAGATGTAGGCTTTAGGGACACTATCATCATAACTCTTGGCCAAAGAGGGGTACTAGTGTTCAGGTTTATGATATGAACTTTTTATTGAAACCCATATATGGAATGAAAATAACCTTTAGTCAATCAGTGATTTCCTTATATTCTATTAAGTGGTTTGAGATTGTTGACCTCTAATAGACAACATATTCTTTTAAAAAAATCCTTTCAAACTAATTTGTCGGGATATCTATAATTTGGTTATGAGTTAATGAATTTTAAAATTTCAGCATTTTTTTCTCAAATATATTCATAATTAAAATAGGATAATGTTTCATTACTCCAATATCATTAATCCATTATTTCATACGTAAATTTTTTTTTCAATATGTAGTAGTGGCTATATATTTAGCTTATATTGTAGTCAATAATTTAATATCTAGTTTTTTTATTACCTAATAGACACACAATCCTCTAACCTAAAATTTATAACATGAAGTGGATTTTATATGATATGAAAATCTAGTCAAACCAAACTATAAGTATCCCAGTAGCCATATACACTATTTTATATTTTAAAATATTATAAAATATTCCATACATTTGATATACTAATGTATTATTTTCACTAGAATCATTTTGGTTAACTTTGAATAAAATTAATTCATCATCACTTGAAATCTAAAAAATAAACTCTTTAGTCTCAATTAAATTTTATTAACAATATTATAATTATTTTGAAATACATTTTATTATAAATATATTTTATATAATTATATTTTCATTACATCACAAGTTTAAAAACTAATATTATCATAGATTTTATATTTTTAGGCCAATATTCATAGAGTATTTTTAATATATTGGTATTCTGATATGAAATTATAATAATATCATTTTATATTTGAAAAACCAAGGAAATATATCAATTTTCTAATCATGACCATTTTATGTTTTCACATCACAAATTCTAAAAAATAATTGAATTAAGCTTAATTTGATCATTAATGATTATTATTTATTTATAAATCACCACAATCATCCTATTACACATCTCATTTTTCAGATATATATATATATAATAATCAACTCCACTAAATTGTAATCCAATATTATATATATATATATCCTATAATAATATGTTCTAGGTGATTTCATTTTCTTATATTGTGATTTCAATAAATGATACACTTTGTTTTATTCTTTAAAAATGAGAATAAATTTCTGATATTTAATATTGAATTTTTCCTTGAAGTACCATTGATAACAAATAATTTGAAATTATTTTGGAATACCATGAATATATTTTCTATCTCTATATGTAATAACAATATTATCATATCCACCATTTGTAGAAGAAAATGTATCATTTAAAGAGGTACCCTAAAACTAGTAATATCAAGTGAAAATAATTCTTTCTTCTTTGGAATAACCATTCCTTCCTAAATTTATTTGTTAAGGGAATCCAAATTAATTCCAAATGTTTTTTATCCTCTAACTTCGAAATAGTATCCAATGTTTAACTTATATATATTTGGTATAGCTCCTCATTCACTTACCTAATACAGCATTCTTCTTAAGTAACATTATAATACGTTTAATGATTTACTTGAGATAAGATTGTTTTTCCCGCATACTTCATTCTCTTCATTTTTTACTAATTATTTTTTATCAATGATGTGATTTATTACCTTATTTTTTCCATACTTCATAGATTCCATAATTTTGATGAAATTTTCTTCATTCCCATTATCTATGGAATCATTTGAGTCAACATTTACTCTTATAAACCCCATAATATACTCAAACCAATTACTATTTATTCAAAAATTTATTTAGAAGTCAATTGAAGGATATTCTCATTTACTCTGATAGTTTGATCATTATTATTAACTATTTTTAAACCATTTTATTTAAGAAAGTATAATATTATTATATTTTACATGTAGACAAGAATAACTCCTCACCACATCTTCAATAAAACACTTCATATCTCATCTCATTATTGATAATGAGACCTTTACTTCATACAATAAAAAAAAATAATGGATTCTTCCCATTAAATATCTCATAAAAGGTTTTCTCCTATGATATACCTAAAAAGGAATTATTAGTAATATGAATAAATATTGAGAACAACTCTTTAAAAAAAATTCCATAACGTCATTCTCAATTAAAATCATCATATAAATGCCATTGAGTATCTAGTGTCCCCCTCAAAAATTTTATTTTTTCAAGGATTTATTTCTATAAAAACATCATAACATATCAAATACACGTAAATATAATCCTTTGAATGCCTATTTATTTAATCTATATTATTTTTTGTTTGAAATTTCATATTGTTTTCCCCAAGAAATATTTTCCCCAATATCTAATGTCATGTGATATGATTTAACACATTGAATTTTAGATATATCACTATCAACCAACCCAAATCCTATAATCATTAATAAATAGTATATAGTACATAGAATCCGTTATTTTCTCAATCCTTTATTTTTTAAAATGTTTTGAATATGGATAGTGTATGATTAAAGGTATATTATATATAATGAAGATAATTATTTAGGTATTGGGAAGACCAAAATGTGGAAATGTCCTCACAATGTTATCTTTTTTCCATTTTTTGGTTCTTGTAGTCTTCCTTGTGATATATTGGAAATGGTTCTAAAAGAGTTGAGGTTGTCCATTTTTGGAGATGGATACATCATTTTTAGTTAAAAATATGTTATTTTTAATTATTGACAATTTTTATATTATTATTTTGGGTGGATTTAAAGGAAATCATAGGTTTCCATGGAATGATAAAAAACATCCATGGTTTTTGTCATGGTAGAAAAATTGTGATTTCATGGTCTCCTCTGTTGTTGTTGTCTCATAGCTAAAAGGAGGATGTCTAGGGACCACATTTCCATATACAATAAAATAGAATAGGCTAATAGAGTAGGGAAAATTATGTTTCATGGGAATGTGGTTTTTATATGGATGTTGACTAAATGAATGGATGATGTTGTTATGATTTAATACACCATGGTTCAATCACCTAAAATTTAAATATATATTTTGATTCTTTATTTTATCTCACTTAGTTATTCCCACTTTCTTGAAGAAATATGTTTCTAAGAGGTTCCATTTTTCTAGATTTGGATTCCCTTTTGGGAATCTTATTTCTTGGATTGTGGGATATTGATTCATTATGATTTAAGATGCTCTTATTCCCTCTTATTTATATTCATTATATATTATATAATTTCATCTATTTTAAGTAGTTATCAAAATATTTGGTGTATGAATATAAGGTAAAATTTATTATTGGATTATATTTTATAATTTTTTTGTTAAATTATTTTTAAAACATCGGTTCTTTAAGGAAAATTATATAATAATCGGTGTTTCATTTCATGTTTCATTTATGATAGTTGATTTATATTAATATTTTATTATTATTTTTTTGACGTGGCATAAGAATTGTTTATATTATATTTTTTTAATTAGTTATAATAGACCTAATTAAATTTTATTTTATTTAAAAACCCCATGAGGGATGTGACTTGTAGATAATAACTATATATATGTGGTTATTTATTGACATTTAATTCTTATTTGTTATGTAATATGGTATATGTTTTTAAATAAAATTAACTTGTGTATATGAATAGGTGATAGATGATGTCATAGAATGATAATTGTTGGTCGGAGTGGTTTACTCAAGAGGGGGGTGAATTGAGTACCAATTAAAATTTCTTTATTTAAAAACACTGTCTTAAAGACCCCCAAATAAAATAATAAATTAAACTGTAGTGAATTTATATTAAAGTAGTGGTTCTGTTAGATTCTCAAGGGATTGATTAATTCCCAGTTAATCAACACAGGAGTGTGTGATTATCTTTTGAAACTAACTTACTAATCTACACTTAACATAAACACTTGCTAATTTAATTATCAAAGTAACTTTAAAAACAGTATTAGTTTTAAAGTGATTAGCAGCGGAATAAAACTTTGAAAGAGATGGCACAACAAATGTAACCAAGAGGTTCAGTATCAAGCCGAGACTTAGTCCTCTCAAAAGTTTATATAAAAATGATCCACACCCTGGATCAGGGTTCAACAGTTTACAACTGTCCAGGTCCAAGACCTCTACCACTGTTCTTCGTGGGAAACAGTACAACAGCAACCAGCTGTCCAGGTCACACACGACCTCTACCACTGTTCTTCGTGGGAAAGAATGAATGAAAGAGTTTGGTAAGGATTTACAAATCCTCGAGTTTAAGTACAGGAGACAGTGTATGTGTTAGATACAGCAGATAACACACACTGCTCGAAAAGTATAGTAATAAATCACAGAACAAGAGATGTAGAGTTTAGAAGTGGTTCTGGTGATTTCAGTGTAGCTCTGGACTCCTTTGGATTCGATCAGAAGTGAGTCTGAGTCCTCTTCTTGTTTCTGTTTGAGAAACAGAGTGTCGTATGCTCCAGGTTCACAGATAGTGAAAATGTAGTCGATGAAGCTCTTCGATATTCTTTTGTATGCACAGAACTCTTCTTGAGTAGGCTTGATTGTATGTGTGATTCTGTCTTGCTTGGTTCTTCTTGTATGCACAGAGCCTTTTTTTGAGTATGTCGTATGTCTTTCTTGTCTCTATGTGTGTTGTCTCTTTTCTTTTCAGCAGAGTCTTCTTGTATTTATGTCACATGCAACAGGGGACATAAAAGATTTCTTTTCTGCAGGTACGAGGTACGGATTCCTGACATCCGACAACCCTTATCAGATATTTGACAAATCATTAAAATGTATGATATGACCGTTAGATAGATTAAATAAAGATAAATAAGAAATTCAAACAGTGAGTCGAGTGATCGGTAGGTAATCAGCATCGGTAGCTTGAACATCGGTAGCTTGAACATCGGTAGCTCAATGTCATTAGTTGCTTTGACTCTATCAGTGGCTCTATGCGTCGGTTGGTACATGCTTATATCGGTGAATTTGTTTATCGGTAGCTCCATGAGTCGGTAGCTGCATGCGTCGGTAGCTCCATGCATCGGTAGCTGCATGCGTCGGTAGCTCCTTGCGTCAGTATCGGTAGCTGTGAGTCTGTCAGTAGCTTCGGCCATCGGTGACTCTTATTCCATCGGTAGCTATTTATACTTACACTGATAGCTCTATGTTTGTATCGGTAGCTGTCTGTAAGTCAGTAGCTTACATTTATAAGTACATCGGTAGCTCTGTGTTAAGTATATCGGTAGCTGTCTGTCGGTAGACTAAGTCTATCGGTAGACTAGGTACCGGTAGCTCTTTATCAGTAGCTATAGGCAGATTACTTATCTGTTTTATGCAGAACACATCCGATTGGGTTAGAATCAATTTATAACTTGTATGAACATGGATAAATGAGGATTAACATATTCCAAAGACTATTTTAACGATTATTATTGGTTTGATCACAGATTTGAAAGAATTAAAGTATAGATCAATGATACTTAAAAATATCATAGAGAATGAAAACATAATTGGGATTTTCAATACATATGAATACATGATTGAGATTATCAAAACAGGTGAGGTCAACAATCTCCCCCTTTTTGATAATCACAATTTATGATATGGGCAGTTAACATAGTGAAAATATAATAGTAAAGAGTATAATATTGAATTCAATTTTCTTATTGAAAATAGCATCAGAGATAATAGAAATAGTATGATATAGACATAAGTTATCAGAGGTAACAATCATAAGGTACTAAATAGACATAAGGTATCAGAGGTAAAATTGAAAAGAAGGGTAATGTGTCTCCCCTTATTCCTTATTTTTCTCCATTGAAAATATTTTTCATTCTCTCATTTTGTTCTCCCCTGCTTATTGTTCTCCCCCTTTCTTATTCTCTCATTTTGTTCTCCCCCTTTGTGATAATCAAAAAGTGGGAATGCATATATATAGAAGAGACAAATAAAACATGAGAAGTAAAAAGAGTTCTTCTGTATTAGATTAGTCAAAAAGTACAAAAAACAGAATACAAAGGAATTCCTATCAAAAATCGTGGCCACTGGATCATTCCACCTCTTCCACGTGAGATTTTCTTTTGGGATCAGAAGAAGGTTCGGGTGGTGAGGATTCAAGTGAAGGTTTTGGAATGCCAGAAAAGATTAAAGGAGGCTGGGCCACTGACACAGAGTCAGGCCTGTAGGTTGAAGATCTTTGGGTGATCATTAGTGTGAGGCTTCGAATAGCTTGAGCAGGAGTCAGCTGGACTGTGGAAGCAGCTGAGGCAGAAGCAGGCAAAGCAGGAGGTATGATGACTGGTCTGGCATCAACATGCAAGAAGGGCAGCAACAGATTTCTAAAATCCATAATAATTCCTCATCCTCTTTCCATAGCAGAGATGAAATCATCTTTGTTTTCCATGAATTTCTCCAAGGCAGGAGTCAGTTCTCTTAGCTTTCTCACTTGTTCTCTAAAAGCTTGAGTTACTGGGGGTAGCTTCATATTTTCCAACATCAGCTTGAAGTGGTGATCGAGTTGATGCTTGGTGAAAATTCTGGTGAAGTAGTGGTCCACTTTGCTCTTTATGGCTTCCTGAGAGGCAGAGGCTTCTCTCATATAATATTGAACAATCTTCATTATTTCTCTCGCAGAATCTCTTGTAGAAAGCACCACTCGGCTCAGCTCTGATGAGTCCACAGATCCACTGGTTGAAATAGAACCAATCTCCTCCTTCAACATTGCTCGAACTTGATTCAGATCAACTGATAGTTTGGATGTGAGAGGGCCAAGAGAGAAGGAAACAGTTTCTTTGAAACTCTTAGACAAACCACTGATTAGGCTTTGAACTTGAGAGTCTTGTAATTGAACATGATCCTTCACTGAGGTTTTGAAACTTTCAAACACCGAGACAAACTGGCTTACTACACTCTTCACATAAGCTAGGTCCTTGTCAACTTGAGACTTGGAGCTCATATAAGAATCCAAAGCAACAACTGTTGTCTTGAGAGCTTCAAGATCTGCTTCGATCCTAGAAGACTGAGTCTGGCACTCTTTCACTTCTTCCATAAGCTCAGACATAAAAGAAGATAAATTACAAGCCATAGATAGCTCGAAGGATCTCTATAACATTTTAATTTCTTCATAAAAGCTTTGCTTCATCTCAGCAACTGATACACTAAATGATTCTTTCAGCTCATTCTTCATGGATTCAAGATCAGATTTAGAGACAAAATCATTTGAAACAACTGCAGAAGATCCCTTTTTTAAGGCCAAACTGGCTACAGAATCAGTCATTATTGAATTAATTGAGGATGAAAGGGAGGTTTACATTAACTTCACTTCTTCAACAAAACTGGTTTTGAGGTCCTCTTTCAGCTTATTCAGATCATGAAATCTGACCACATCATCTGGCAACAACTCAAAAGCAATATCATAATTGGTTTTAGGCCTATTCACAGACATCTCATTATCTGAATCCGGATAATCCAAACCACAGACTATAAACCCTGGGTCTTCTACCCAGTCTCCAAGCTCAACAGCTACTGTAACATTTCCAAGAACAGATTGATGCTCCCCCTCAATGGGTGCATTATCATGTATCACAACAGCATTCAGTGCTGGATTCTCTTCATCAGAATCTTCTACTACAAGTTCCACGGGTGCAGCATCTAGAAGATCTTCTGATACAGGTACAGCTTCTTCTGTATCTCTTTCTACTTCAGCAGTCAGCATAGCTGAGCTTCCAATCAAAGGACTCATACTTAAACTACCAGAAGCAGGTGATTCAGATACATTCTCCTTTTCCTCTTCTTCTTGGTGAGGCACAGACTGGTCTTCCTCATGAGTAGACAAAATTTCCTCTACCTTTCCTTTCCTATAATAAACCAATTCTGCAACAGGACTTGGGGGCAAGTCTGGATCTCCTCCAACATCCATAGGAGTTTCTTCTTCTTCTTCTGTTTCATCACTATAAACAGGTTCCTCTTCATCAGGTCTCAGATTCGGATCTCTCATATCCTTTGGTCTTGAGGGATGATCCACAGGATTAAACCTATCATATATCTTCTGATCATCACTGACCCATTCTCCCTTCCATGGGTTCCAGTTAATTTTCATGTACTTACAAACAGTCGAGGTGATTCAGAAATTATTCTTGACTACAACTGTCTCATCCTGAGACTCAGCTATTCCTTTCACTTTTATCATTACTGAAATTAGCTTGGCAAAGAACAAAGCATTAGTCTTTGACTTTGGTCTAACCATGTCTTCCATTTGAAGCATTAACAATCTGCACAGATTGATTTTTACACCATGTCTTAGCAAATGAAGAAGATAGATATCTTGATATCTCAGATTTGCAAAATCTCCTCGCCTCGGTATCAACACATGTTGAACAAACTTGAAAAGCATTCGATTCTCTCCATCCATTTCAGCAGCAACCACTTTCCTTTGATTCCCATTGTCGGTCAGTTCTTTTAAGGCAGTTTCATAATCAAAGATGTCACTGCTAGGTGGCATTGCTCTTGATACATACCCAGAGACACCTTCATGTGGTACTTTCAAACACTCAGCCCACTCCACTGAAGAAAAAGACATCTCTTTTCCATTTAAACAAGAGCTTACCCGATTCTCATTTTCAGAATTCTCGAAGGTTACAAACTCGTAGAACTGTTTTACCAACTTCGGGTAGTATGGGCCATTGTTATTCGAGAAACAATCCACCCATTTCTGGTCCTCCAGAATTTCGAGTACTAACGATTTGCTAGGCAGTAGCCATTCCACGCACAGTTCCTTCTCGATTACTATGTCTCTATTCTGCAAGTGAGGATTCACTGGTCGCTTTCCCGATCTAGTTCTGACTTCACTAACACTGGCTTTATGCTGTGTCTTGTGCTTCTTAGCGTTTGGTTCTACATTTTCATCTCTGACGATAGGAAGCTTAGTTTTTGCCATCGGGGGTTTAGGGTTCTTGGCCGATTTGGGAGCAAAGGTTCGAAGGTGAGAGATTTTGAGCTCGGTGAGGTAAGAAGTGGCTTAGACTTAGTTTTATCATTTAGGAATTCCAAATAAACGACTAAAATAGAGTAAGATAAAATAAAACGATTCATATTCTTGGCGGCAGACAGATGTTTTAGAAAACATTGCATCGGTGTGAGTTAATCATCGGTGAGAAAAACAAATCGGTGAGAATTGTACATCGGTGAGAATTTTCACATCGGTGATAATTTTCACATCGGTGAGAATTTTCACATCAGTGAGAATTTTCACATCGGTGAGAATTTTCACATCGGTGAGAATTTTCACATCAGTGATTAAACATTCCCAATTCGTGTCTTATGTAACTTAGCCTATCTGAACTTAAAGGTTTAGTGAAAATATCAGCCAATTGATGTTCAGTGCCAATAAATTCAAGAGAAATGTCACCTTTTTGATAGTGATCTCTTAGAAAATGGTGTCTTACATCTATGTGTTTGGTTCTAGAGTGAGATACAGGATTCTTAGAGATGTTTATTGCACTGGTGTTATCACACTTGATTGAAACATGTTTAAAAACATATCCATAGTCCAAAAGAGTGTGTTTCATCCACAGAATTTGTGCACAGCAACTACCAGCAGCTATATATTCTGCTTCGGCAGTAGATAATGCAACTGAGTTCTGTTTCGTACTACACCAAGAAACTAAATATTTTCCAAGAAAATGACATGTTCCTGATGTGCTTTTTCTATCTAACTTACAACCAGAAAAGTCATCATCTGAATAACTCATTAACTCAAAGGATTGTCCTTTTGGGTAAAACAAACCTAAGTTAACCGTGTGTTTAAGATATTTAAAAATTCTTTTAACAGCAAGCAAATGAGATTCTTTTGGATTAGCTTGAAATCTAGCACACATACACACACTAAACATAATATCAGGTCGACTAGCAGTAAGATAAAGTAAACTACCAATCATACCTCTGTAATTTGTTTGATCAACTGGTTTCCCAGTTTCATCTGCATCCAATTTACAGGTAGTACTCATAGGAGTTTCACTTTCCTTGATACTATTCAGACCAAAACGTTTTAAAAGATCCTTTGTATATTTACTTTGATTCAAAATAATACCATTTTCATTTTGAAATACTTGAAATCCAAGAAAGTACTTAAGTTCTCCCATTAAGCTCATTTCAAATTCATTTTGCATAATTTTTGAAAAATCAGTACATAGAGAGTGTTTAGAAGATCCAAAAATAATATCATCAACATATATTTGTACAACTAAAACATCTTTCGAAATTCTTTTAATGAAAAGAGTTGGATCAGCAATCCCTTTAGTAAAACCTTTTGAAATAAGGAAATTGCTAAGTCTATCATACCAAGCTCTTGGAGCTTGTTTCAAACCATACAAAGCTTTAGAAAGTTTAAAAACTTGATTTGGAAAATGGGGGTTAGTAAATCCAGGTGGTTGTTCTACAAAAACATCTTCAATTATAAAACCATTTAGAAATGCACTTTTCACATCCATTTGATATAACTTGAAATCCAGATGTGCAGCATATGCAAGTAAGATCCTAATGGCTTCTATTCTAGCTACAGGTGCAAAAGTTTCCTCATAGTATATACCTTCTTCTTGACTATATCCTTGTGCAACTATTCTAGCTTTGTTTCTAACTATATTTCCAAATTCATCTACTTTATTTCTAAAAACCCATTTTGTGCCTATTGTCAAAGTGTCCTTAGGTCTGTCAACTAATTCCCAGACTTTGTTTCTTTCTAACTGATTTAATTCTTCCTGCATAGCTATTACCCAGAATTCATCATTGATAGCATCATTGATATTTTTGGGTTCTAGATGTGAAAGAAAAGCTTGATGTTCAACCTGGTTTCTTAGAGAAGCTCTAGTTTGTGTTCCTCTATCAAGATTACCAACAACAGCTTCTAAAGGATGATTCTTTAGAATCCTCGTTGATCTGGTAAAGGTTGGACTAGAAATTTCAGGTTCATCTATGGGTTCGGGTTCAATAGAAGCAGATTCTGGAGAAAGTCCAGAACTGGATGCTTTTATAACAGGTTCTTTAGAATTATCATTAAGGTCCAGAATAGACAAATCTTCTTCAAGATTCTCAAGAGAGGTTTTAGTCTCATGTGGATCAGTTTCATCGAACTTGATGTGAACAGATTCTTCCACACATTTGGTTTTCTTATTGAATACTCTATAGGCTTTACTTGAAATAGAGTAACCCAGAAAAATTCCTTCATCACTTTTGGAAGCAAACTTATCCATATTATCTTTAGTATTCAGAATAAATACTTTGCAACCAAAAACTTTAAAGTAATTAACCTTAGGCTTTCTATTGTTCCACAATTCATAAGGGGTTTTCTTAAGAACAGGTCTAATTAAGACTCTATTAATGACATAACAAGCTGTATTTATAGCTTCAGCCCAAAAATAAATAGGCAGATCATATTCATTGAGCATGGTTCTAGCAATTTCTTGAAGGGTTCGGTTTCTTCTTTCTACTACACCATTCTGTTGGGGTGTTCTAGGGGAAGAAAAGTTATGAGTATAGCCATTGTGTGAGCAATAAGATTCAAAATCTTGATTTTCAAACTCACGACCATGATCACTCCTCAAAGTTTTAATCTTAAGTCCACTAAGGTTCTCTACAGATTTAGAGTATTTAACAAAAGAAGAACAGGCTTCACTTTTGTGAGCTAGAAAATATACCCAAGTATATCTAGAAAAGTCATCTACAAGAACATAAACATAGTGCTTCCCATTTAAACTAGAAACTCTTGATGGTCCAAACAAATCCATGTGAACCAATTCAAGTGGTTGAGAAGTCGAAACTTCTTTCTTTGATTTAAAAGAAACTTTGTGTTGTTTTCCCTTTTGACAGGGGTTACACACTTTATCATTTGGGAATTCTAATTTGGGTAGGTCTCTAACTAGATTTTTTCTAGAGATTTTTCTAAGTGAGTGAATGTTGCAATGTCCCAATCTTCTGTTCCATAGACAAGATTCTTTATGAAAAGCATTCAAATAAGTAATATTCTGCTTAGCTAAAGAATTCAGATTAACAGCATAAACATTTTCATTTCTTAAGGCAGAAAATACCAAAACATTCTTAGAATTAAAAACTTTGCAAGAATCATTTTCAAATTTAACATGAAAACCATCATCACATAACTAAGAAATACTTAAAAAATTGTATTTAAGGCCATCAACAAATAAAACTTTAGAAATCAAAATTGAATCAGTGTTACCAATCTGGCCTAGGCCGATGATTTTTCCTTTAGAGTTATCACCAAAGGTGACAAAGCCTCCATCAACTTTTATTAAACTCTTGAAACAAGAGAAATCTCCTGACATATGTCTTGAACATCCACTGTCCAAATACCAGGTCTCTTTACATGAGCTCTTTAAGCAAGTTCCCTACAAAACAGATTTAGATGGAAAATGATTTTGGTACCCAGATTTTCTTGGGTCCAGACAGGTTAGCCAATAACACTTTAGGTACCCATATTTGTCTAATGGGTCTCATATAATTTGTAGAATTGATATGCTTTGAAAGATAAACTTTATTAGATCCATAGCTATGTATATAACTGGTTGAAGCATATGAAGTTCCAGAATTACCTTCATTCTGTCCAGATTTAGAAGTGAATCTAGTTTTGGCAATTTTCCTTTGTCCAGGTTGGTATCCTATACCAGTAGTGTATTTAGGTGCTATTTTCTTTCCTAGCATCTGTGTTAGAGTATTTTTGCCATTGGTGAACTTCTCTAAGTCTTTCTTGAGTTGCTCATTAGATAGTTTCAGTTCAGTGTTTTCTTTTAGCAGTTGAGCATTCTTTTCCTTTTCTATATCAAGATCAGATTTATGCTTAACACTTAAAGCATGTTGTTTCTTTAAACCTTTGTATTTATCCTTAAGTTCATTACATGTCTCTTCCAACATATTACAGTATTCAAACAGTTCAGATTTAGACATGTTATCACCTTCAGAATCATCTCCAGAATAATATGAATTTGAAGCAGGAGTTTCTGATGTTACCTCAGAAGTGTTTGTCATAAAACACATGTTGGCTCGATTCCTTTCAGAGTCTGAAGATTCAGCTTCACTTATGTTGTCTTCTGAAACACTCCAAGTAGCCTTCATGGCTTTCTTAAACTTATTGTCCTTATATTCATATTTCTTTTTATACTTCAGCTTTGGACAGTCGGCTTTAATGTGTCCTTTTCTCTTGCACTCATAGCAGACAACGTCATCTGATTTGTCATTCTTCTTCCAATCCTTTTTCCATTTTCCTTGGTGATCATACTTACCCTTATAATTTGTTTTTCTGAAGAACTTCTTTTTCCTATAAAATTTCTTAAATCTTCTAGCAATGTGAGCCATCTCAGCATCACTGTCAGAATCACTTTCACTGTCTTCACAGCTTGAACTTTCAACTACAGCTTGAAGCTTTTCTTTGTCCTTATTCTTTGAAGTTGAAGATTTGAAAGCGACAGACTTTCTTGGAGGTTCATTTTGTTCCTCTTTATTCACTTTAAGCTCTTCTTCATACATCATCAGCTTGCCAATTAGTTCCTTGACAGGTAGAGCAGCAATGTCACATGATTCTCTGATTGAGACAGATGTGCCTCTCCATCTATCAGGTAGACATCTCAAAATTCTCATAATTTGTTCCTTCGATGAGACATCCTTTCCCAGCGAGATCATTGTATTGACAATTTCATTGAACCTGAGATACATGTCAGAAATGGGTTCGTCAGGCTTCATTTTAAAATTATCATACTTGATAGTATAAGTGTTCAATCTCATTTCTTTAACATTCGTTGTTCCTTCATGAGAAACAGCTAAGGTATCCCAAATTTCATATGCAGTTTTACAAGAAGAAATTCTATTAAACTCTTCATCTCCTAGAGCACACTACAAGGCATTCATAGCTTTACAGTTGTTATTGTAAGCAGTCTTTGTAGGTTCATCCCAAGTAGATCTAGCAGTAGTGGGAATTTTGTATTCTGATTCAATAGCAGTCTAAATATCAAAACCTATGCTTTCTAGATGAATTTTCATTTTCAGTTTCCACTGAGCATAATTAGTTCCATTGAAGAAAGTTGGCCGGTTAGTAGCAGCACCCTCAAGTCTATTGTCCATAATGAGAAAATTTTAAAGAGATAAAAATTTAGATATAACAGAAATTTTAAGAACTTTAAAATACAACTAAAATCACAGTTCAAAAGCAGAGTACTTTTAGAAATTATTTTCAATCCTCTGATACCAAGTGTTGGTCGGAGTGGTTTACTCAAGAGGGGGGGTGAATTGAGTACCAATTAAAATTTCTGTATTTAAAAACACTGTCTTAAAGACCCCCAAATAAAATAATAAATTAAACTGTAGTGAATTTATATTAAAGTAGTGGTTCTGTTAGATTCTCAAGGGATTGATTAATTCCCAGTTAATCAACATAGGAGTGTGTGATTATCTTTTGAAACTAACTTACTAATCTACACTTAACATAAACACTTGCTAATTTAATTATCAAAGTAACTTTAAAAACAGTATTAGTTTTAAAGTGATTAGCAGCGGAAAAAAACTTTGAAAGAGATGGAACAACAAATGTAACCAAGAGGTTCAGTCTCAAGCCGAGACTTAGTCCTCTCAAAAGTTTATATAAAAATGATCCACACCCTGGATCGGGGTTCAACAGTTTACAACTGTCCAGGTCCAAGACCTCTACCACTGTTCTTCGTGGGAAACAGTACAACAGCAACCAGCTGTCCAGGTCACACACGACCTCTACCACTGTTCTTCGTGGGAAATAATGAATGAAAGAGTTTGGTAAGGATTTACAAATCCTCGAGTTTAAGTACAGGAGACAGTGTATGTGTTAGATACAGCAGATAACACACACTGCTCGAAAAGTATAGTAATAAATCACAGAACAAGAGATATAGAGTTTAGAAGTGGTTCTGGTGATTTCAGTGTAGCTCTGGACTCCTTTGGATTCGATCAGAAGTGATTCTGAGTCCTCTTCTCATTTCTGTTTGAGAAACAGAGTGTCGTATGCTCCAGGTTCACAGACAGTGAAAATGTAGTCGATGAAGCTCTTCGATATTCTTTTGTATGCACAGAACTCTTCTTGAGTAGGCTTGATTGTATGTGTGATTCTGTCTTGCTTGGTTCTTCTTGTATGCACAGAGCCTTTTTTTTTAGTATGTCGTATGTCTTCCTTGTCTCTATGTGTGTTGTCTCTTTTCTTTTCAGCAGAGTCTTCTTGTATTTATGTCACGTGCAACAGGGGACATAAAAGATTTCCTTTCTGCAGGTACGAGGTACGGATTCCTAACATCCGACAACCCTTATCATATATTTGACAAATCATTAAAATGTATGATATGACCGTTAGATAGATTAAATAAAGATAAATAAGAAATTCAAACAGTGAGTTGAGTGATCGGTAGGTAATCAGCATCGGTAGCTTGAACATCGGTAGCTTGAACATCGGTAGCTCAATGTCATTAGTTGCTTTTACTCTATCGGTAGCTCTATGCGTCGGTTGGTACATGCTTGTATCAGTGACTTTGTTTATCGGTAGCTCCATGCATCGGTAGCTGCATGCGTCGGTAGCTCCATGCATCGGTAGCTGCATGCGTCTGTAGCTCCTTGCGTCAGTATCGGTAGCTGTGAGTCTGTCAGTAGCTTCGGCCATCGGTGACTCTTATTCCATCGGTAGCTATTTATACTTACACTGATAGCTCTATGTTTGTATCGGTAGCTGTCTGTAAGTCAGTAGCTTACATTTATAAGTACATCGGTAGCTCTGTGTTAAGTATATCGGTAGCTGTCTGTCGGTAGACTAAGTCTGTCGGTAGACTAAGTCTATCGGTAGACTAGGTACCGGTAGCTCTTTATCAGTAGCTATAGGCATATTACTTATCTGTTTTATGCAGAACACATCCGATTGGGTTAGAATCAATTTATAACTTGTATGAACATGGATAAATGAGGATTAACATATTCCAAAGACTATTTTAACGATTATTATTGGTTTGATCATAGATTTGAAAGAAATAAAGTATAGATCAATGATACTTAAAAATATCATAGAGAATGAAAACATAATTGGGATTTTCAATACATATGAATACATGATTGAGATTATCAAAACAGGTGAGGTCAACAATAATGTATTCTTCAATAAAATTGAATTTATTTTATGATAATGAATTTTGGTTAAATAGTTTTTAGTGGGTTGATGACTACGAGAATGTGGTAGTGTAGCTTTTTTTCATGTTGTTAGTTTAATGTGGTTTTAGATGTGGTGTTGGTGTTTGTCATTATTGATACAGATTTATATAATTGGTGTAATTTGGGTGTTTATATTTTATTTAATTACATACTATTCTTGAAATAGTTAAATTAATTTTGACATATATCATGAGAATTGGACTATGTTAATAAATTGACAGGTGATTTACCTGAATCAAAAGATTTGAAAAAATCTCTTGTAATTAACATATTTATGATGGAATATGTGTATTTTATGTGTAGTATTATGAAAAATATTTATAAATGAATATAAACATGTATAAATCATTTAAATGAAGTTAATGTGACATAATCAGTAATGTGTAATGTGGAACTACTACGAATCATATAATGGTATGGAGAAATTGGTTCATTTATTTTTTTCAAGTTAGTTTTTGGATTTCTAGATGTGGTAATAAGGTTTATTGATTCTTAGTGATAGTACCATAATGGGATGGATTATAGGGGTGTGGAATGGAAAGTGGACCCTAGGTTAGGAATATTAGAAGTGGTATATATATATATTGATACACAAAGCCAAATTTGTTTGGTTATTTCTCACACATGTCTGCCCAATTCGTTAAACTTGATTAATTTCTATATGTGGTTTTAGATATTGAGTGAAAAAATAAATTTTTTGATTTGGGTAAAATAGATGGAAAAATACTCACTATATTGCACTAATCCTTTCAGTCATAGTTTAGATATGTGTTAATACTAGTGATTATGAAATTCCATTATACAAGTTGTGGTATGTCGTTGCGGTATGTGTCAGTGGAATAAATTCATTGTATATAGATATTACATGATGAATTTGGTTATAGTATTTAGATATTATTCATTATTGGAACCCTGGGATATTTTTTATTGGTATGTAAGGGTAACGTACTAACTGTTGAAGTTGGTGTGATGTAAAAAATTATATTATTTTGAGGGTTTACCATTATAATTTCATTTTTGTTTAATTTTTGAGACATTTTGAGATAGTTTTATGGTTATCTAGGGTTGAGACATGAGAATTTTTTTTGTGTTTCTTCATTTATTATTTCGAATAATTATTCTAAATTGGCACAAGATTCTCTATGCAGTTACATTTTGAGTATAGTTGAATGCTAACCCCTAATATTACATACTATTTTACATATTTTTTTATGGTATTATAGAGATATATATACCTTTCTAGTTTATGGAATTTGGTTTGATTGATGTTGAATTTTATTTAGTAAGAGTTGATTATTTTAAGAATTTTTTTTAGAGATGTTTTTTATTTCAATATAGAATTATACATATAGGGTCATAGATAATATTACTACCAACCATTGATTGTTTCTAGAGGAGATGGAATGATATAATGGAATTAGAGATTTAATAAATATTAATATTATTGTTATATTTAGACACTAGATAAAAGTATATTAATTAGGTTGGAAAATGGTTTACTTGTGAATACCATATGATACATTCCATGGAAATCCACTAGGATTTAATAGGACCCCACAATCAGAAGTAAATAACATTGTAGTCTATAAAACATTATTATTAAATAGTATATTGATTGAAAGGGTAAATTCCTAAGTGTGTTTTTTGAATCGTACATTTCTTTTCTATTGATTGAATTAGGAATCATTTATAGGAAATAATAAAAGAAATTAATTGTAATTATTTATTAAAAATATATATCATTGTATAATATGATTTATTTTTTACTAGTAGTTATATGTAATAGATAATGAATTTGTATGGTTCATTAATCCATTGTACAATAGGATTTTATTATATATTTATAATAGTTTCATCTCTAAGAGGTAAATAATTATAGGAATAAATTGAATAAGTTTTAGTGATATATTTTTAGAATATATAAGAAATAGGTGAATGAAAGAGCAATAGGGAGGTGGGAAAAGGAGTATGAGATCACTTTTTTGTAGATTCAAGAATGTAAGGACATTTTATTTCCCATTTGGTTAATTTTTTAAGTGGGAAAAAAATATTGTTGTTCATTTTTCCTTTGTAATCATGATGATTTTGAGGTGACATGGGAAATATTAATGATTTTATTCCATTTTAGGTTCTTATATTATATATTTAAAGTAACATAGTGGTTGGAGTTTTATCCCATCCAAAATTAGGGGATTTAGTATGCCATAATTCAAGGTATGGTTCGTTAAACTCATTCACTATTCCTTAAATCATTCCCTAGATGATGTGGTAGGTATCTAAAATTTTTTGGGGGAGTTATTACCAAATATCTCTTGTGTGATTACTTATTTTATGTGGTTGATGTATTTTTATTCCTTGAATAATGGTAAAAACTCCAAGATGGTATTAATGTAAGTTATTTTTATGTTATATATAAGTCATTAGAACATCCTGAAGAGTGTATATATGGGAATAAATTCTCTCTTATCAGGAATATAAATCTCCTAAACTACAATGAATCACCCTATCCCTCTTTCTTCTATATCTATGTATCGATAGTCTCTTGAAATTTTATAGGGAAATTAGGTGTATTATGAAAATTATTTTGTATCTACGAACATAAATAATATTAATTTTTTTACCTTGTTTATCAACCATCTTGTAGTTTATTAAATTATTGTAGATAATTCGTGACATTATCACTAGTTTTAACTACTAGCACTTTTCAAATAATTACATGTCCTTAGGATCTTTTAATACTGATGCGTGATGAAAAAAGTTATGGATATCCCCGATACACATTATATCCTAAAGGATAAGGAGATAATAATGTATGAGCTGTAAGTTGAAAATATAGGAAACATGGAATAAGGGATGGTTTTGAATAGATTTATTTGATGGAGTTTCTAAAATGAAAATATAATTAGATTATTTGAGGTATTATTTATCTATATTTTATAATGGATTATGTATTGATTGATTTTGGATAATTTCAATCCTTTATTGCACATGTATTATTCAAAACATTGGTTCTTTATTTGGAAATAATTAAAGGGAACCTATTATTTTCGAGTGTAGTTAGAGGTTTGTCTTGTTTGGCGAAGGTATATTGTCAGTGTGATTTAATGGTAGGGAGACCAAATTTATAGTTTTTTACTATTATTTTCACAATACTACAATTTTTTACTTGAAATGTATTAGTATTAATTGTATAAGAAATTATTAATTTTTTATGATGGTCATTTTGATTGATATTGATGGAGAATGTGCGATGTTTGTTGGTGAGAGAGTCCATCAAATGGATTTTCAATGAAACATCCAATAAAAAACATACACTAACACCATCCAAATCTTATATCTATATACATCAGCCATACCACTCTATATATCAATGGATTTAGACTAGTAAATGTGGTAAAATAATTCCACATGTGGAGACTATACCCTCAGTATCACAACTGAAAATTACAATTAAATAATTATAATTATATAACTAATTAACTTGTGTGAAAAATTATTGTATTATTATTTCATTATAATCATAAATATGTAAATAACATCTCGATGAAAATAAAAGTAGATTCATGTTATAAATTTTTATATATACATAATAGCATAAGATGATATTATTATATACAAGACAAGAATGATGAAAAATTAAATAAAATGAGATATTAACAAATTACTTGGACCAACCTTGTACATGTCTCCAAATCTACAAGAAGATCATAAAACTCATCCACAGATAAAATAAACATCAATTGATCTTTTATTAAAAACTTAATATTTGTATCCACACCAATGTTCCCATGTAGGGTGTGATAATAAAAGTCATTAGTTCACTAATAATAATGTCTCTAATAATAATTTCTATATATATGAATGTATATACTAAATGAAAATGGATATGTACACATTACATTCAATGCATCATTCATACCATGGGTACTCTCAAATCCATTAATTTTTTTGACTAATATACTTTACCCAATGACATATTGGGGTGACTCATCTTACTATCTAATAAAATAATGAGAGTGAATAAGATATAAAATATTAAAACCTACACCAATGGTAAAATATGTATAAAAAATAATAACCATATGTGAAGGGACTATGAATTAATAAAACTAGGTGAGTGAGGTATGACCATATTACTTATACAGTGATAAAAATATCTCAAAGTGAACAGAATATCACTATAACAAAGTAACATAGGTGAATGATATATCACTATCAACATTATCAAATTTGAATGATATAATAAATAAATATATCTAGGGTCAAAAATATATATATCACCACATGATTTTGGAATATATATTTCACTTTAATAAAATTTTTGTCATTGATAGCATTCTTTATACACCACATCAGTCTTAGGTGAACCAAAATATGATATTAAAATACTATTATTAAATGTGACTGTCATCTCATAGTTGTTCGATTATAGGGAATGAATAAATATAATTAAATTATGAATAATATTTATAAAATTTTCCCTTAAGGAATGTTTATTGATCAATTATTAGGAAATATGTAATCAAATTTTAATAATATGAGTAAAATCATATAAGGCCTATTTTTTAATGTTTATTTCTACATATTCTATATTTTTATCGAAATGAAAAATATTTATAACTACTAATAAATGATGAAATATGTTGATAATATATATCAACAAAAGAATGATCATTTATTAATTGAATTTCAATTGGTTATAAATGTAGATAAAATAAATTGAAGGTAAAATTTGATATCTTTCAATGAAATTAATATTATCATCAATATGTATTTTATCATAATAAATTGAATTTATTAGAAATAATGAATTATTTTAAGGAATTATTGAGGTAGTATATTAAATAAAATATTTTAATATTGATCTAATGTTTATTATTATAAATTTAATGTGAATGAAATATTTTTTCATGTTTAAAAAAAATTCTCTAAAAATGGTTAAATGCATTTTTCTCTAATATATTAGAATAGGATTATTTTAATTATAATAATTCAATATTATAAATATTATTCTTTTTTTAATACTCTTAATTAATATTTTGTAATAATTTCAACTTATTTTTAATACTTAATGAAAAATTATTATGGTGAAAAATATTATTACCACAGTAAGGGTTATGTGGGTGTGGGGGTGTTAAAATAAGAGAAATGGTTTAAAATTACATAAAACACATGATTAAGTATCATTCTATGATTAATCTAATTTAAGTTTATTGTATATTAAATCGTGAATTTTTTTCTATATGACATGGGTAGTACATATATTATATAATAAAGATTCAAGTATTTCTATGTTTTCTACCCACATCACTTATAATAGATAACTTTCTATTTTCCCTAATCCATAGAACTTTAGTAATCTATATTAGATAATAAATTCCAAAATACTTAAACAAAATTTCCTCCACACATCCCAGATAACATAGTCTCACCATAATTTCATTTGAATAAGGCTTATTGTGTAAGCTATGTCAAGACACCTGAAGAAGAGGTAATTGTTTTTAACAATCTATTTAGATTTTATTTATTCCTTTTCATCACCTAATTACATTATCACTGTATTAAAATAATTAATTAATTATATTAAAAATATTTTAATGTTTTTATGTTAATTTTAAAAACATTTCCCCTCTCATTCATGTCTAATGGAAAATAAAAACATCACTCTTACATTCATGCAAACAGAAGTCTCTTCAAAGTGACGTATTTTATTTTTCATCACCATATATTATAAGTGGTTATATGAATGTTATTATTAGAGATATTTTATTTTTTATGAAATAATTATGATTATTTAGTGTTAAAATAACTTCTTTCTTCTTACCCTCCCGTCTATTGGAAAATGATAAAGCCGATTATGTGTATGTGTGGTCTACCAGATCCATAAAGCGATGTGATCCATTTATAATTTTTTTAACATAGATGGAAATAAGGAATGATTTAAACAATATGAATGATATAAAATATATTAATATAGTTTTTAAATATATATTATAATTTAACATTAATTATTCCCATTCATTGAAAGTGTTGTAATTAATTTTTCATAACAACTTTATATGAATTCTTTTAAAATGTTATATCATGAATAAATATCCTATATATGAAATTGTTAATATTATGAATACTATTAAACTAGGACTGATGTATAAGTACAATAATCTTTGAAAAGATTCATGCAAGAAAGAATGAACATTTAACACCCAAATATTGATTTTGACGTAGAAATAGCATTAGAAATTATATGGGAATTATATATTTCTAGATAATTATTAATATGATTATTTTAAAGATTTATAAAAAATATAAATTAATTATAATGGAGAATAAAGGTGAAGAAGGAGATATTCAAGACCCAAGGAGAGGGTTTATGTTATAATCTCAATTCATTTTGAGATTTTATATTTATAATCTACAATAAAGGAAATTAAAACCTCAAAATTACTTTGGGATTTCCAATATTGATGAGATATATGACTTAATATTCATAAACAATACATTTCTATTTATTTATTTTTATTATATTATAATGAAATATTTATGAATCCCAATTTTTCAATGAGTCATGATTTTGTGAAATGATGATTGTTATTTATGATCTCATGGAAAATTTATATATGGTTTTCAATATATGACCAATGGGAATGAAATTATATAAATCTCTAAAGTATTGGGTCAATATTTATATCCTATTAGATATATGAACATTAATATAGATTAAACCCCATCTGATAAGGGACATTATCTATAATGATAATCATAGCTATGAAATATTTCTAAAAAATGACTAGAATGATGAGTGATTCAAATCCACCAAGAAACTTTGTCAAATATGATAGTCCTATAAATGATAATTGAATGAAATAAATTTATATTCCTATTTTTATGGAATGAATTTATTTCTTATTATTTTGATATACTCTCATGGTTCATAATTGATTATTGATTATTCTACACTCTTATGACTAATGTTGTTCGTCCTGAAAATCCTTATTATTGGACTGTATTTATATGAACTATGTCATGTTACTTAAATGACCTCATAATATTATGATTATATTATTCTCACTTATGATCATTTATTTATATCTCTCATATATACTAGTTTTGATCATTTATGATGACCATTTTAAGGTTTCATTTTCCCTCAGTTGTAAAGAAATTATTAAGTTTTCAATGTCAATGAATGTATCTATTTGAGAAGAAATTTATTGGTTATATTGATAATATTTCCTCAAATATTTTCATTATAAATATAGATATCTATATTCTTCAAAGAGCCTAATCCATTACAATTTTTTGAATGTATTATAGTGATATATAATGAATATTTATAAAAAATTATGTAATATTTATGTTTGAAATTATTGGGTGAACATAGTTATAATTATAGTAGGGTTTAGTTATTCCTGGTGGTTAGGTTGCGATGAAAATCATTATATAAACTAAGATAACTTATGATTAACTAATAGTAAGATAGTATGAACATCAATTGTTATAGGTTCGTAAGAAGGTTTCATAATTTTGGACAACATTGAAATTATTTTTCATATTATATGACTTTAATCTGATGGTCTGCAATTTATTCTCTAACTCTATTTTATGGTTTAGGTCTGAGATTTAATATATAAAAATAATTATGACTTGGTTAGGGGTACAATAAATTACAGAATAATATTATTTTTCTTTTTTTTTATAAATTAATTAAAATATGTAAAAGTATTTTTGAATATTAATTAATACCATTAATGATTAGTCGTTCAATTTTATATGAAAACTCATACTAGTATGATTATCTAATATATAGTATATAGCATCACTTCAAAAGATGTTTGTGGGAATTTGATTCATAAAATATTTTTATTATACCTAAAGACGAATTTATTGTGATATTGGGAATGTATTGGATATATTAATATATATACCATATCAATTGATAAATAAGGGAAGTCAAATTTGATCTTTCTAATCAAAATGTAGTGGTCTATGAATCTGATCCAGAACATTAACTTTAATTCAGTAATTCCTTCAAATTTAAGGGTGTTACTACCAATTGACGAGAGGTATTTATCTCATATGGTTTGGGTGGAACATAAAATTGAATATAAGTATATTTTGAGGAATATTTTGTTGTATTGTTGGAAAATTTTCATAGTATTCCCATGAATGATGATTTAGTGTTTTCAATATAACTAATACTTGCTTCTAAACTAATTTAAATGAATCTATATAGAATATACTCAATTGTGTTTTAGTAATTGATGTAGAAAATCCCATAGAATCTAGAAAAGGGAATCATATTTTCCATTTAATCATCAAGTGGTGCATGTATTCATTTTATTAATAAGAAAAATAGTTCATTGTGTATTTTAATTGATCTTTGAAAATAAAACAAGACCACTATCATGAAAATTTTTCCTCTAACATGTATTGACGAATTGTTTGATCAAATGTGTAAAGAGAAATTCTTTTCAAAGATTTACCTTCTTTATGAATATCAATAAATGAGGGTCATGAGTTTTGTTATATCCAAGGCAGAATTCCATACAATGTATGTTCATTATGGAATTATAGTGATTCCATTTTGACTTACCAGTGTCCTAGCTATCATCATTGATCTAATGAAGATAATATATAAATATTACAGAAATTAGTTTTTTGTGGTTTTTATAGATGGTATTATTATATATTCATAGGGAATGTAAGAACATGATGATCACGTGGGGATTGTTTAGAAGATTTTGTGAAAGGAGGAGCTATTTTCTAAACATATAAATTGTGAATTTTGGATGGATAAGTATCATTATTATTTAATTTAGTAACAAGAGAGGGTATATCTATGGTTCCCTATATGTTGATAGCTATTAAAAAAACAGACTACACCATCTATAGTGATTGATATCATTATTTATCTTAGGATTGTCGGATAGTAAATATGTTTTGTGAGAAATTTGATATATCTACAAAACAAACATAACAAATCAACTAGGAAGGGATTCATGTTCCTTTTGAAATATGAATGTGAAGAATATTTCAAGTTGCTGATGAGAAGGTTAGTTTATGCACCTTTACTTATACTACCCTATAGTGGAGATGATTTTTCAGTTTATGTTGGTGCATAGAAGAAGGTATTGGGATGTTTTCTCATTAAGAATGAAATGGTGTTAGCTTATTTCTCACACTAATTAAGGATTCATGGGAAAAATTACCCAAATCATGATTTATAACTCGAAGTGGTAATTTTTAATTGAAAATCTTGAGGCATTGTATATATATTTAATGTGTGATACATATACTGATAATAAAATATGGAATTATACAATCACATAGAAATATTTGAGTGTATGTTAAAGGACATGGTTGTATTTAAATAAAAATTATTATTGTTCAATACATTTCCACAATGCGATGGAGAATAATGTGGATGTTTCTTTGAGTGGGAAACACCATAATTTTTTGTTTATGATGTTGATTAAAAGAGATCCAATACATGTAGATTCACAGAGTATGTACATAGATATCATAAGTAATGGGGAATGATCAAATATTTCGAAAATAAATATTCAGCCACCCATCTATGGGAAGTCTTAGTTGGAATGGTGGACCACATAGAGCTTCAAAAAAGGTAATGATAGTTATAGTGTTCCTATAATTTCCCAAAATTCAATTAATTAAATTTCCCATCTAAATGAATAAATGCAAAATATAATATTTTATAAAACACATATACCACATAATAAAACCAACTACATTTAATTATAATAATGTTAACCTTAAATTCATAGAATTATAATTTCCTTAATATTTGAATATAATACAATGGGACACAAATATAATACCCGCAACTTCAGCCTAAAGCTAAGCTTCTGACCATTTATTAAAAAAAGTAAAAAGGAGATGATTGAGGTCAAGTAGGGGAACTTTCCCTCATCCAACAAGTGCAAAATTATAGATCACAATAAGACATATCATTCCCATAGTCAGACATGTCACCTGTTTCCCATTCGGAGTGAGACTTACCCTGGTTTAATCTCATAAAAATATCAAAATTGAACTTACCTGACAACATCAAAGAAGATCAGGTAGACACAATGCGAGGTGTGTTTGAGTAATCCTTCCTCGGGCCTATCTTCCAGGAAGCATGAGTGTCATCTGTCCTTCCTTTTCCAGATAAGAGTGCATCCATACAAGAGACAGGATCACTGATGCCTATTTTCACCCCTTCCGCATCATAGATGTCACCCCACTTCTCAAAAACCCTAGAGGAGTTAAATAACTTATTAATTTCATGGTGAAAATCAACAGGTTGAGGAATACCAGATTGATCATCCAAGCTAGGGACAGGCAGACCAGTCCCATCACGTGTTAGGATTACACCTGGACAATCAAGCGTGAGATGATTTGAAGTGTCAGTGCAAGTAAGAGGCCCAACAATAGTGGGACAAGCATTCTCTCCAGTATCAACTAATCCAATGGGAGAAATAACAGCACCATCATTGGATGATTTCTCATTAACAAATCCAGCCCGAGCAGTAGAGCGGCTACTCATCGGAGTCTTATCCACCAAAGGGGGTTTTCCTTTCAAAATAAGCACATGAGAGACAGATTTATCTACATCCAGCATGTCAACCTTATTGGAAAATGATTTTTTGGGAACATCTCCATCATGATAAAGAGACTTTGGCAGAGCTACATGTTCCCTCTTAGATTTCCTTCTATAGAGGTCAGCTGGATGACCCTTCAACCCACATTTCTCGTAAGAAATCCACCTTCGACATAACTCCAAAGAATGCCCAACAGCCATAAAATCGGTACAGAAAAGGGGCTTCCTTCCATATTCAACATCAATATGAATATTATCAGGAGTAGATAGAGTTACCTTGTCAATCAAAGTGGAGCTCAGATCAGTCTCCGCAAACATTCTGGCAAAGTGTCCAAATTGTACAACCTCAATTTCCTTATCTAGGTGTATATGAGTCCCAATTGTCATGCCAATGTCATGCAATAATTTTGGGTGCCAAAGGACCCAATTAAGTACTTGCAAACGAACCCAAAATAGAGAAAATGCATTCTTTATGCGTGAGGCATTAATGTCTAGGGACCATTCATGTAGGTGAATCCATCCAGGTTTCAGATACAAAGATTCGATGCTACACACATTTATTTTGAAATCATTCGAAGGGAAGATACAATGAAAGAAGCCTCGACCAAGAGAAACAAATCTCCAAACAGAGGATCCCCACAAAAATGATATCCATTTCACTAGATACTCAAACCTCTAAGACCTGTCACCCTTCGGTAAAACAAGGCGCGCAATCAGAGAGCTCTTCCCAATTGCAATCCTTTCAACAAACACAGCAGGAAACATGGGCTGATGACCCCTTACGGAGGATCTTTCCAGATCCAGGGTCAATGAATGATGCAAACGAAGGTGCCACTGACTCATCAGGTATTCCAGTGGGGACTTTCAAATTACCACTTCCATTCGGGGCCTTCAAAACCTCCTTCAATTTCACTAAAAGCAGCTCATAAATTATAGGAACAGAATTCATACCAAGAAGCAGAGTATGAAATCCCTGCCTATCACCATTACCGCTAAGACCAATGGTGAAAAACGGAGTGTCCGACGGAGCTCTGGATGCCACAGTAGCGTCCTTCGAAGCAATCTGTGGATACGGCAAAAATGGACTGACGTCTTCCCGAACGTCGCGTCGTGCAACACGATATGGATCCGTTGATTTTTTTCCGGCACCATCACTACGAGCGACGGCACCTCCTCATGGACCCTCATTCCATGCCGATCCAATTTTTCCAGCAACAATCACCGAACCCAGAAAGTGGGGAAGCGGAATCACTAACCCTATAGCAGATCCAGAGCTTCATTGCGGCGGAATAGTAAACCCTCGCTGAAGCACCATCTCTCCATGGGACAAAAATATAAAATATGATTATAATAAAAAGAATATTTAGATATACTAAATCTTCTTGAGTAATCATTCATATGAAGAAAAAATTAAAAATGAAGCATTATGATAGTAAATTAATATAAATTTTAAAAATGGAACTATACAACCTAGGGGTAAACAAAATTAAATGAATAACAAATAAAGAATGATGTATACAGTTACAAATTTGACCCTTGGAATTCTAATCAGACCATTTGAATATAAATCTAACCACTATGAATTTTAATCTAATAATAATAATTTTAAAATAATAAATGTAATTTTAAAGTGACATTTAGTTATCTTAAAAAATAGATATGGAATATTTGTCTCATGGTACTTGTAATTAATTTTTTTCAAAATTTGAAAATTAATGTAGTATTTTTTAAAGAATTTGTTTTTGATTTTCAATTTTAAGTGAAATATTATTAATTAAGATAAATTCATCATTATAACATTAATTTACTAATATAATATTATGTTTTATTATAAAGAGAAGATAATTTTATGTGACATTATGTATTTTTTCTAATGGTTGAAACATTTATCCTAATAGTAAAAATGGTAATTTTTATATAAATGAGTATTTTATTTAATAATTATTTTCATAAATTGGATTTCATTTTTGGAAACTACACCTAAAAAAGGTTAGTTTGAATTTTGCCAAAAATAGTGGATTTTCTATTGATTAGTGAAATATGGTAAAATACAAAATTTAACCACATAAGATAAATACCATATTACATGGGTAGTGGATGATGTAATAAACCCTTATTATAAATAAAATGGTTAATTTACTGTACATAGCCACAAGAATCAATGATATCTAATGTATTGAGAAAAAATAAAAAAAATAATGAATATAATATTTAAAAATACAATTATATTCATCGTATAAATACCACCTCCCAACACCACTTTTCCTCACAACATGTAACTTATGTAAAATTCCAATTTTTACGGAAATCCACTAACAATACTCTCCCCACATTATATTGCTTTTAGTACAATCTATATAACATTTCTATAAGATTTAAGGGGTGGCCTAAGAGGAAGTTATGAATGAATGTGGTAAAAATAACGACTAACATATTTTAATATTATTATTATACTACTACCCCATATGATCCCCATGAAAGTAAAAATAGAACCATTAGTCACTGTAATTTTTTTATATGTTATTATTTTGGTTTAATATCCATATAAAATGCTCATTTTTTTTCTAAAAATGTAAGTGTTATTTACAATATGGTTGGTTCATTACCTCCCTGAAAAACACACATCATTTTCTTACATCAATTTCAAGGATGGTAATAAATTTTTTAATATTATCAAATAAAATTAAAATAGGAATATTAGAACGTATTTAATGTTCTTTGATTATTATATATCAATAATATTAATTAAAAAAATAACATTTGTGACGGTTAGTAAATCATCTTAAATGAACTTTGCCCACAACGTTAGCATTTTTACTCAATGGTTTGTCCCTATGTTGGAACACATACGGATAAATGGGACCATTTAAATTTTAGGAAGGTTAAAAATACAATTTAATCTCACTTCTATATTTTTATTACCATTTGACCAGAAATTCAATAATTACCCATAAGTGATCCGACCATGAAACCATAAATAGAACACCATTGGAACAATGAAATTAAATCTTATATCTCTTTAAATGGTTATAAAAGAATATAATTTTATTTTAGTAAATAAAATATTGATGAAAAAGTTATTAATTAAGTAATGCATAAATTTTATTGGATTCTTCTGAAAGTTAAGTGTAATTGGATAGTGATTCTGTATCCTAAGGTAAGGGATATTTCCAAACCACCCTTTTTATTTAGGTTATGACCTTTCCTTATCTAACTCACTTTATCTCTCTCTTTTATCATATATAATGGTTAATATATATATATATATATATATATATTCCACTTATATATATAAATAGCCAATTTTCAATAATTTGATGGGGAAATACATTTTTATGTTTCTCATATTGAGATAAGATAATTGATCCCATTTTTTTAATATGTAACTCTTATGATTATCCCTTATGGTTGATTTCCTTTTATGGTACACATAAGAGTGTACATGTATTTATGGGTGTCTCTGATATTTCTAAAATGAATTTGGTAATGTTTCTATAACATGGGATGTTTTTATGGGATTGTGGAGGAATCCAAATCCACGATGACACTTTATCCACAATGAGATATGGTAGTGGTAGTTTCCATACCTAAAGATTATTTCACGTTATAGGTTGTTTCCACATTCCTATATATCCAAGATGTTAATTTTCATTATGTTAATCCTCTTTATGACTAATCATGAGCCATTTTTTTAATGATAACATGTTATGGATTCTAAATCACATGTTATGCTTCATGACTATGTTTATTCACTAACTAGTGTTTTTAGTTGTTGCATTTATTTTATGTATTCCTAGGTCATAAAATATAGTTATTGGAGCCTTAAGGGTTTTAGGATATCGTTATTGAGTCTAAAACAATGTCATTTTATTTTAGTTTCACTTAGATGTATCAAAATCCTATTCTTCCAAAGACATTATGCCTCGGGATATTGGGGTTGTATTTATTGGTCATTTACGTTAAAAATAATGTAATAATATATGTAAAAGTATTAGGTTGAGGCATTTGGTATCAGTTCATGGACTATTTATCTATTATTTCCATGAATAGAATATTTTTTGTGAACCATAATTATAAGTTTATATATAAGAAAATATCCTAGAATTTTTGAAAATTATTGAGTGACTGGTTTCCCAAAAATTACATCACTGTATGAAAACTTCTTGTGGATTTATCTCTATCCCAATTTTACTTGGTGATAATGAACCCAAAAATTCATTATTGGTATTTCAATTGATCATAACCTAGTTTTGAAAAAATTGGAATAGATGGAAAAATTGTTCCACACTCTTGGGGGATATGCTTTTAAAAATAACAACCTCTTTATAAACTATTATAAAGGATTTGAACAAGTTATTAAGTAGAAATACCTAATAGGGAAATAATAAAGAAAAGCCTATATTGAATACATATAGTCTCTTAATTTAGTATTTATTTTATTTGATTCTAGTAAATTTGATGAATTATTCCAAGAACCAACATTATAGTAAATGTGACAATTTCTTGAATGATTTTACTAACTTTATTGAAGTGGTATCTAGGAACATCATGCAGTATTGGATCTGCTGACTGATGCTATGTATAATTACATGAATCAATTGGAACACCCTCTTTCTCTTAATAATGATAACATTTTGGTTGAGTGGTTTATATTATAATGTCCTCCTACCTTTATTAGATCCATTGTTCATTAATAATGAAATAATTGAATATATAAGTGGAGAAGATATTTTATGTCCTCCAATGCTCATAATAAGAGATATTCATGTTGGATATTTATCATCATGAAGGACAATGCAATTAGAAATGGAAATTGATTCAGAATATTATACCAAAAGAGGATATTGATTCAATGGAATGATAATGATTCAATAATATACTTGTCACTTAATATTTTTTTAAACACTCCACCTTAATATAGATATGGAGTTCCATGAACTGATGTTAGTGGAAGTTGAGTCAATGAGTTCATTGAAGTTATTATTCATTTTCTTTTAATCCTTAATCAATAAATCTGTCCCAAAAAACAATTTAATATAGCAGTCCATGGATTGTCTCTCGAGGAGGTTGCAATTTGAGTTGCAAAACTGTCACTTTTGTATTGTTTATCTTAACACAAAATAGATATTTGGGAATTTGATTAAAGACTCTAGATCAAAATATAAATAAAAACTAAAGAGAAATAAAATTTTCAAATGAGATAGAAAATTTATAGGAAATAAAATTTGTTTGAAACCAGAATCAAAATAGTGGTTACAGACAAGTTTTAACCTCCAGGAGGCTCCCATCTTCCTTGTTTAAAATTATCTCCATAATGAATCTCTCAATGAATACCCAAATATATCTGTATAAACAACATATTTTCCATTGATATCATATTAAAACATTAATATGATTTTTTACCCTCCTATAGAATTGATCCAACTACTTGAAGACCTCCAAATAATAAAACCTAATCGAACTCTCTATGCTTTACGACAAGACCTCACCGAAAAAATTTAAATAGGAAAATCAACTATTTTACATCATAGATTGGGAAAACATCCCAAACAAACAAGTTGAAATATATATTCATGAAAGAAAACAACCACTGTCATCCAAGAAATATAAGTTTAAGAGAGATGCAATAGAGATTACACATGAATATAAAACTCAGAAGTAAGTGCCTGTCGGTTGTCTCTGTCCGAAACCACTTGGTTCTTAGCCTCACATCACGTGAGTAGCCCACATCATCTTAATTCCAGCAAGAGTGCACAACATATTCATCAAGGTAACTTCAAATCCACCCCCTTTGAATTGAAATAAGAGATGGGAATATATGGGGAGGAGGGCTGAAAATTCTTCTGTTTAGATTCTTTCGGCCTGAAGATGGCATCTTTTTAGAACCCTTCCCCTCTAAATCAACCTCTCGTATCTTCTCAATAGTTGTTAGAAATTATATCCTATATAGTCTCCAATATTTCAGAAACTTTTGAGACGTGGTTTAAATGAAATGATTTAATTTCGAAACATCTTTTGCTCTGCCCAAGGGGACTCTACATCATCTACATAAGTATCTAACCCAAATAGTGCATCAATGGTCGGATTTGACCTTGAAACTCGCCATTTATGCATGCTTCGGAGTCCTATTTCACGTAGAATTGGAATTAATATTGTTGGACACATCTAGACGATTTTATGCCTCCTTGAATGATGTGGGGTCCACAAAGCCAACAATGAATAGTTTTCCCAAAGAATGATTTATTTGAGCCTTTATATAAAATATTTAGAACTTGTTCTAGTTAAAAAATGTGAATTGCATATTCCATGTGTTCCTTAAAAAAGAATAAGTTTATTCGCATCAATATTTAAAAAGATATTCTAAAAACATCATACTAATGAAAAATTGTTAAAAATCAAGAATTATGGAATTTTCCCAATTTAGCTCAAAATACAACAAGATTCCAAAAATGGTGAAATTTAACATATAATGACACATAAGTGGGGATTAAATAATTGAAATGTAGATAAAATATATTTAAAATATCAGTTCTATCAATTCCACCACACATAGAACTTGGGTCTCATGGACAAGTGAGCATCAAAATCAAATCCATGCATAATCAAAACACTAACCAATGAGATTCACTAATTAACCACCAAGAGTCAAATTATATCTTTAATCATAAGAAACAAATGATTCATGTTGTCAATTTTGTTCATTTAATCCATTTCCACTTCTATTCTCCTCTCATTCACAGAAGACATTATACTTATAAAAATTTTCTCTCAATACACAAATATTGATTTTGAACAAATGCTTTTCTCATCATAAAACAAGAAATAATCATCATAGGCTTGAAAAATTTCTACATCTCCACCCGATGAGAGCCAAAAAAATGTGATCATTATGACGGATTTTCAAGGTTTTTCTGAGGCCAAAGGTTGGTGTGTTTTTAATGTTAAAATTTATGAGGCCGAATAAGGAGAGAATGACTCATTTTTTTAAAAAAAATGCATGAATCTATTCTTCACTCGTGTTTAGAATCCACCTTACTCTACTCCAATGATAGTAATATTTGAGAATCTCTATGAATATCTTTTCCAACTCATTCCATCAATATTTTAGCAGCTAAATTGACATTTCTCTACCTGTTCTTATTTTTCAAAATCTCCAGATTGGGAACATCATTCTTTTATTAATAGCTCCAGAAAGGAACAAATCTCTTTCAATTAAGAGAACCAAACAGGAACAACTCCCAGCAAAATATTTTTTTTAGAAAAAACATCCTTTCAGAATTTTTATTACCACCGAAATAAAAAATAGATGATTTATCACACCAAAAGTCAAATACCCTACATTTAAGTTCAAATAGATTATGCATTTGTACTTCCAGAGTAGGATGGAAATTGAAAATGGTTTGTAATGTGGCTATCTAGAAGGTAGTTTATGTAATCTAAGAGCTCAAGAAGGATAAAATGAACAAGGTGGGACATAATAAAAATGATAATCATGAAAAGGGGGCTTCCAATCACAAACAAGTTACCTCAATCAATTTGATCACACTCACCTCAACCCTCAAGTTTTAATAGAAATATATCATGTTCCATTTAAATCAAACATGCATTATTTGGTTCACTAAATAAGTAGGATGAATGTGAAGAAGATGTATAAAGGGATTCAGAAACCTCATAGAAAGAAGAAATCCTAAGATTATGACAATGAGATATGGTATGGGATTCAAAAATCATAAGTCTCTTCATGAACTTTTCTAGAATATTTGAACTTGAAACAATGTCATTTTCAAAATTAATTTATAACCAGATTCAAGGGATCAAGTTGATCAATCATTGACTGGGTTTTAAAATATTACAAATATCATCATGGTAGCTTAGAAGTTTTTTTAAAAATATTATATAAAACACACATAATTTGAAAAAGAAAATAACACACCAAAAAAATAAAGAGAAAAAAATTGAAATGAAAGCACAAAAAATCCTAATATACCTACCATGTTCCCCCGTGTTTATTTTATGCAATTCACTCATTGTATAAAAAAATATGAATATGAAATTAATGAAATTAATGGCATTATAAGAAAAAGTGAGAAGGAAAAAACACAACCTGACATCAATTGTATTCAGCTTCTTGAAGATGGATCTCCTCCCCCATAGGATCTTGAAAATTCTATCTAAACATATTTATCATATGACCATTGAATGTGAATGGTTTCCCTTTTCCTAGTTCTTTTATCTGGATTTCACCAAAAGGAAAAACATGAGTAACAGTGAAAGGGCCATACAATTTGGAACAAAACTTACCTAGGTACAGCTTTAATATTTAATCAAACAACAACAATTTTTCTCCTTAAAGTTTTTTTTAATAATCGTCTCATCATGAAATTATTTGGTTCTTCCCTTGTATAATCTATAAATTTCATATGCATTCTTTTTTTATCTCCTCCAACTCCTACAAACAAAATTTTATTTCTTCTCTGGCAAAAAACAAATTCATGTTACATGTTTTAACAACCCAAAATTATTTGTGTTCGGACTCAAACAGAAGGTGAAAAGCCTTTCTATAGACTAATAAAAATGGTGAAATTCCAATTGGGGTTTTTTATTAAGTCTTATAAGCCCATAGTGCATCATCAATTCTCAAACACCAATCTTTCCTATTCAGGTTTATAGTTTTTTCCAGAATTTGTTTTATTTCATTTTTGGACAACTCAACCATACCATTTGTTTGAGAAAGATACAGGGTAGAGAACCTATGATAAACTCCATAATTCATCAATACTGATTCATAAATCTTGTTAAAGAAGTGGTATCCTTGATCCGTAATCAAGAAATTTGAAGATCCTAACCTTGAAAATAGATTACCTTTCACAAAATTGGACAAAGTTTTGGCCTCTTCAACTCTTGTGGGAATAGATTCTACCCACGTGGAGAAATAATCAACATAAAGAAAGAGGTAAAGATATCCATATGAATTGGGAAAAAGGCCCCATAAAATTCATACCCTAGACATCAAATACATCACAAAACAAAAGTGGTTACCATGGCATCTTATTCCTTTTTGAAATGCTCCTTTGAAATTGACAATTTCTATGTGACCAGTAAAAATCAAAAACCTCTATAAATATAGCGGGAAAACAAAAACCAGAATCAAGAACCATTAATTTAGATCTAAGAGGCAAATAGTTTCATCCATATCTCAATGTGTGACAAAAATTTACGGCATATTGAAAATTAGAATTTGGAATGCATCTCCTAATCATTTGATCACTACCGACGTGCCACAAGTAAGGATTATACAAAATGTAATGCTTTAAATAACTCACATTTTTAGAAATATGATTCATGAAAAACCAGTGGGGGATATAATCAAAAGATATGTAATTCACCAGATCAGAAAACCATGTCCTTTTAGTTTGAAAATCATATAACTCCTCATTTGGAAAAGTTTCCTTAATGGGTCGATAGTTTAGAAAATTACTATTCAAAATAGATAGTACCCTACTCAAATGATCAGCAATAATGTTCTCACATCCTTTATTGTCCTTTATTTCAACATCAAACACTTGTAACAACAAAAAACATATCAAAAGTCTTGGTTTTGCATCATTTTTCTTCATCAAAAATTCGATTGCAGAATGATCATTGAAAACAATCACTTTAAATCCCAGTAGATAACATCTAAATTTGTATAAAGCAAAGACAACATCAAATTGCTCCTACTCAGTTGTTGTGTAGTTATATTGGGAATTATCTAATGTTCTAGAGGTATAGGCACTCACATGATATTTCGTTTCCATCCTTCGACTTAAAACCGCCCCAAGAGAAAAGACAGATGCATCATTCATGATTTCAAAGGGTAAGTCCCGTATGTGATGTTGAACAATGTGATGGGTTATCATTTTTTGTTTCAGATTAACAAAGGCATGTTTTCAATTCCCATCAAATGAAAATTGGGTGTCTTTCTGAAGCAATATAGATAATGGAATCACAAGATTAATAAATTTCTTAATGAATCTACTATAAAAACCAGCATGAAAATGAAAATTTCTCACATATATGATTATTTTTGGGTATAACAATGAAGCAATGACCTCAAAATTGGGACTTATCAACTTGAATTCCATCGAGAGACACAACATTCCCAATAACAATTCCCTTAGCCACCATGAAATGACATTTTTCATAATTAAGAGCAAGGTTCTTATCAATGCCTGTTTCAAGAACATGAGCCATACCTTCCAAACAACATTCAAATGATGATTCATAAATAGTGAATTCATCCATAAAAACATCCATGCATGTTTCTAGAAATTAATATAAATTTCTCATCATACACCTTTGAAATGTTTTAAGAGAATTTCACAAACTGAAGGGCATCCTCTAATAAGAAATGGTTCCAAATGGGCAATAAAATGTGGTTTTCTTTTAATCCTCCAGTGCAATATGAATTAGGAAATAACCATAGAATCCATCAAGAAAAAAAATAATGGGTTTTCTCAGCTAGTCTTTCAAGGACCTGATTAAGGAATGGCAATGGGAAGTTGTCTTCCCTAGTAGCCAAATTGAGCTTCCTGTAATCAATGTGGATTATCCTTTTATGTAGATGCCTAAAAGAAACAAGGTCACAAAATTCATTCCTTGATATTGTGAAGACACTTTTTTGGGAACAACATGGATTGGTCTCACCCATTGAATATCAGAGAAGAGAACAATAATTGATGTAGACAAAAGGGTGATGACTTCATTCTTAACAACCTCTAAAATTTTTGGATTCCAAATCCTTTGAAATTTTCTCACTGGTTTAACATTATATTCCATGAAAATATTATGCATTCACACTGAGGGACTAACACCAGTTAAATAAGATAGAGTTTATCCAATTTATTTCTTGTGGATTTTTAGGACATCTAACTATTTGTTCTATTGGTCCTTTGACCAATATTTTGAAACGAAATCATGGAATTTTCATTTTCACCTATGAAAGATCATTTGAAATTCTCAGGAAGTTGTTACAACTCTAACTCAGCTGGGGTATTTTAATTGGTTAGGGAACATTTCTCACAGGTGTGATTGATTAGTAGGGCTTTATATTTTAAAGGAAATTCACCATGATGATTAATTTCAATGTTCTCAAAATTTTCTTCTAGTATATAATTGTAAAATTTTCCCAGGAAAGCACTACCAGCATTATGGATTTCCAGAAAGACAAATTATTCAATGTTGATATCAATAGATTCTTGAAATGTAGTCTCCACATTCCAAGACTCATCATAAGAATCTTTTTCCTTCCCTTATTGATCAGATTCACCAAAAAAAAATTCCTTTATTGACAAAAGAAACTTGATTCTCATCACATGAAAAATTATGGAACTTATCAGTGGAAAACCAATCAATTATGTTCACTTACAAGGATGAATGATCCTTAACTGGGTGTTTCATGGACTGAAAAAAATTGAAATGAACAAAATCACATCCAAACTATAGTGATAGTGTTCCCTTGTGAACATTGATGTTTTATTTTGCAGTTTTTAGGAATGATCTCCCTATTATGAGAGGTGAATGGGTACTAAACTGATCATCTTCCATATCCAAGACATATAAATCAATATGAAAAATCATGTAACTCACCTGAACAAAAACATTCTATATAAATTCTGTAGGCTTGGTTGTACATCGGTTGGAATATTGAATGATAATCCCAGATGGATTCAATTCTCTAACCTGAAGAGATGAGTAAACAAAATGTGGCATAACATTGATGGAGGCACCTAAATTAAGAATAACATCATTGAATTCAAATTGACCAATGGTGCAGGGAATGATAAAGGTTCATGGGTCGTTAATTTTGAAAGGCATACTAATTCATGGATGAAACATTCCACCCTATTTTGACCTTTTCACCACCTTTTAATTTCCTCTTGTGGGTACACATTTCATTCAAAAATATCGCATACCTTGGAATTTGTTTCATAGAATCAATCAAAGCTATATTGAATAGAAAATTATTGAAAGTCTACAAAACCTCCTTATCCAACACTTCTTTAGCACTGGACTTCACTGGTGGTTCACTTCAAGGGCATGACATTAGTGGTTTGGATATTTCAATAATATTCTGAGCACAAAGCTGAGAAACAAAATGACCAGATATCCTCTTTTAATCCCTCTTTTTTCCTTAAAGAAAGATTTATTCTCTTGACATCTTGTTTCCCATCAATGAACATCCATAATTTCCAGCATTTCCATTGATGGTGGGATTCTCATTAAACATTTCATCAACAGGTTTTGGTTTCTCAATTTGAGTGGTATACAATTGTTCCCAACTCCTAATTTCAATTTTAGTCACATTTTACTTCCATGTATATATTTGATTTACTTGAGGATGTGAGGGAAAAACTCCCCTCATAATATTTTTTATGAAACTAATATCAGAGGAAAGTTGACCCATTTGAGACATCAGGGTATTCAGCATGTTTCCTTGTTGATATTGTATCTGTTTCATAGCCTCCTGTTGTTTGTTCATTTCTTCTTCCATATTGCTCTCAAAATTTTGAGTGGGAGGGACAGACTGAATGTTTCTTCCAGAATGAGCATTTTCTTGTTCATTGAAATATCTTGGTTTTGAATTTCTTGATTATCCTTGGAATAAGATTATATGTTGTTCAGGTTGTCGAAATATTTCATTATAATGGTTCATCCAACCTTGATTGAAATTTTTATTTGTTTGAAATTGAATTTTTTGGTTTGATTGAAAGTGTTTTTCAGGAAAAACAGTATTGTAGTTCTTAGAAGGTTCTTAAATTTGTGGTCATTGATCACTAAAATGGTCATTGGAAGAAAAAATTCAACATTTTACTTTCCATTGAGATGTTGCTTCAGGTTTGGGTGGTGTTTTTGGGTTGTTGGATAACATCATTGACCTCACCATGGTGGTAAGATCAGAATGTTGACTCGTAATCATGTTGTTTTCATGACTAGCAATGGGGAACTCTTGGGAAAATTTAACATGAAGAAGGCCTCTTGTTCTAAAGTGTTGATCGTTTTGGGCCATGTTTTCATTTAATATCATAGCAGAATTGGTGTTTTGTCAAATAGAGCCCCACCTGTATCCACATCAATCAGGATTCTATCAGTAAGATACAATCCCTAATAAAAATATTGAATCAAAAGTTGGTCACTGATTTGATGGTGGGGGCAACTGACACAATGTCTTTTAAAGTGTTCTCAGTACTCATGTAGTGTCCCAACTTGAGTTTTACTAATTATGGTAATCTCCTTTCTAATAGAAGAAATTCTAGAAGAAGAGATTTTTTTTCATAGAAACATTACTTCAATTAATTCCAATCCCTAATCAATGTAGAATGTGAATAAAAAAACATTATTTGGAAACTCCTTCTGATGAAAAAATGACCTGAATTTCATTTTATTTGCATCAACACCCTGGTGTTTCATGTTTACACAAAGATAACTAAATTCTTGAAGGTGTTTATGTGGATCTTCACCTATAAAACCTTTTAATTTTTAAATCTAGTGAATGAAACATGATTTAATTTCAAACCCAGTAGGTGCATATGGATATTCAACTATATTTTCTTGATTTTCATCATAAGATGAAGCCAATTATTTCATGGTTCTATTTTCAGCCATTGGAGTTTTAATTTCAACCAGGTTCCTTCAAATTGTGTTATTGGAATATTCACAACATGGTGCATGGGGATTTCTGGTAGCTCTATCCCTAGAGATAAATGTTCTATTAATCTCAGAATCCAATGGGACTAAATTTTGGTTAGAATTTCAGGTCATACAAAAACAATTTCCACAACAATCAACTCAATCAACATCCCCAGAAACAGGGCCAGTGGAATTGAGGATTATTTTTCATGTAATCATAAATCAATATATTTATCCCAATAAAAAAAATCAATATAGCAGTCCTTTGATTTTCTCTCAAGGAGGTTTCAATTTGAGTTGCCAAACTTTCACTTTTGTTTTGTTTGTTTTTGCACCAAATTGAAATTTGGGGATTTGATTAATGACTCAAGAACAAAATATAAATAAAAAATAAAGAGAAATAAAATTTTAAAATGACCTAAGAAAATTGATAGGAAATAAAATAGGTGGGAAAACATTATTAAAATATTGGTTATGAATAAGCTTTAACCTCCCGGACACTCCTCTCTTCCTTTTTTAAAATTATATCCGTAATGAATCCCTTAATACCTACCCAAATACCTCTGGATAAACTCCTTATTTTTCATTAATATAATATTAAAACCACAATATGATTGTTCCCCTCCTATAGATGTGATCCAATCACTTGAAGACCTCAAAATAATCAATCCTAATCGAAATCACTATGCTCAATGGCAAGACCTCGCCGAAAAAATTTAAATAGGGAAATCAACTATTTTACATCATAGACTGGGAAACCATTCAAATAAAGTTGAAAATATATTCAAGAAAGAAAACAACCACTGTCATCCAAGAAATATATGTTCAAGAGAGATTCAAAAGATATTACATATGAAGATCAATACTCCAAAGGGAGTGGCTATCGGTTGTCACCGTCTGCAACCGCTAGGTGCTTAGCCTCACATCACATGAGCAACCCACATGATCTTCAATCTATAAGGAGTGAAAACCATCTTCCTCAAGGATTCTTCAAAGCCAACCCCTCTTGAAATGAAATATGATATGGGAAAATAAGGGGAGGAGGGCTCTAAATTCTTCTATCTAGATTTTGTCCGCCCGAAGTTGGCCTCTGGTTGGCACCCTTCCCCTTTCAATCAGCTTCTAGTATCTTCTAAAGAGTTGTAAGATATTATATCCTCGGTAGGTACTAAAATTTTCAGCCACATGGGAGACGTGGGGTAAATGTTATGAATTAATTTCTCAACTGCTCTTGCTCTTCCCGAGTAGACTCTTCATCTTCCACAAAAATGTCTCACCTATATAGTTCTACAATGATCGAATTTGACCTTGTAACTCATCAAAGATTCATGCCATGGAGTCCCCTTGGACATACAATAAGAATTAATGGATTTGGACAAAACTAGATTATTTAAATCCTCCATGAATGATGTGGGTTCCACACAACCAACTATAAATAGTTTTCCCAAAGAATGATTTATTTGAGACTTTATATGGAAGATTTAGAACTTGGTCCAGTTGAAAAATATGAATCTAATATTCTGGGGGTTCCACAAAAAAATGAATCAGTCAATTTTGATCAATATTTAAAATGATATTCCCAATACAGCAAACTAATGAAAAATTGTTCAAAATCCATAATTATCGTATTTTCACAATTTAGCTCAAAATACAATAAAATTAAAAAATGATGAAATTTAACATATAATGACACATTTGTGAAGATTATATAATTTAAATGTAGATAAAATATATTGAAAATATCATCTCTCTCAGGCATGTGAGGAAAACATCACATTTCTTGCAAGATATACCATCAACTATGTAATTAACATTAGAATCAAGTTGTACTGCATATTTGTTGTATTAAAGACAAGTTTGTGAAAATAATTAAACATTTTTATATTGATATCTATGGTGTGATTTTCCCCCTTGAGGATGAGATAAAGATTTTATACTCTCAATGGTATCATTTTTCTAACAATGATTGGAGGAAAAAATAGTTTAATTTTGGAGGATCAACTGGTAAATCCCAAAGAGGAAAGAAAAATTAAAATCCCTCGTGTCAAAAGTGTTGGAAGAACCACACCCGAAACTATCTTAAGCGAATAATGAGATGTTTAAAATTTGGAATGTAGGGGAATCATGATAATCAGTGTCAAATGGAATTGCATAAATCCACTTACAAATAATATTATAAATGGTTTAGATCAACTATAAACCTATGATATAATGTTTCAACTTCAAGAAATATGGTAATTATTCTAGAAAACTCCCTAATCCTAATGTTGTTAAAGATATTCAACAACAACATCTAAGCCTTAGAGAGTATGGGAGAGAATATTCAATCACTACCATCGATGTGGATCCCAAAAATTATTTAGTGATATGTATGTTGGTTGTTTATTCTATAATAATAAGAATATTTTTTTATTTTTATTCTTCACGTTAATTCATAACATTTATGTTTAGTGGAAAAATTCAATCAAAACATTAAAACACAAGGGTTGAACTATCTATGAGAATTTAAAATTAAAAAATTATTGCATCTCGGGTATATAATATCTCCCCGATCAACATTTATGGACTAAATATTATAGTAAATCTTGTATTAATTCCCTTAGAGGATATCGATTCTATGTTTGAAATGGATTGTTTTTCCTCATATAAATAAAAAATCAAATATCAGAAAAGTGACATTACTCTTCACATCACAATTCATCCTATGATTATGTACAACTATAAGGAGTAAGATTAATCTAATTTTGAATCTTATTATCTAGTTTGTATTAGTTTATTTATGGTAAATAATATATAACAAAAATTATTTAGAAAATAAAAAAGAATCATACTTGATGATATGAACATTAAGAGGGATTATATTGATTTATTCCTTGAAGATTTGCCTGATCTTCTTCTAGATTTAGGGGTTGAGTTCAAACATGAAATTATACATGGATCCCTACATATAGTCAATACCTGATATATAATGGAAATATTTGATTTTGAAACACTAAAAATGAAATTAAAAGAGAAACTTGAATATGGTTTTTTTAAACCCAAATGCTTCATCTTGGGGTGTACCAGTCATCTTCATCAAAAAGAATGATGGGTCAATGATTTTTCACATTTATTATCATGAAATAAAAAAACCATGATAATGACTGTGTATCCCCTTCCATAGATATATGACTTTTTCAATCAACTGTGAGGGTACCTATATTAATCTAAGGAAAAATTTGGATGGGATATAAAAAATTGAAGGTAATGAGGGAATATATTCTCATGAATACATTTAGAACTTGTAATGGACACTGTGATTTAATAGTTATTCCTTTAAGACTCAGTAATGATCTAATTATATTTATAGAGTAATTGAATGGTGTCATTAGTCAGTACCTTGTAAAATTTGTTCTTGTATATATATATATATATATATTCTCACACACTCAAAAATAATGGATGAGCATGTGGATAATATGAAAACCATACCAAAGGATTTACAAAATAAGATTCTATATGAAAAGTACAAAAAATCTGATTTAGGAAGAAGAAATTATCATTAATGGGTCATGTTATAACTAGAAGAAGCGATATATGTTGACCTTTATAAGGATAAGGAAATTGTGGAGTGGAACTGGAAAATATCTATAATAGATATCAATAGTTTCCTTAGAATAGACTAGTATTACTGATGATTTAGGTAAAACATCTCACAATTTATGAACCTGTAAACAAATTTAACTCAAAAGGGTGTATTCGTTTAGAGGATAGATGAATGCGAAGAGAGATTTATTTTATTGAAAAAAAGGATTATCAATTCCCTAGTACTCATGCTTCCCTCAATTAAGAAATTACTCATGGTATTCAATGATTCTTCAATGAATGGTATGAGATATTCTCAAATAAATAATGATAATGTTATAGATTACACCTCATGGAAGATAAATGAACATGATCATAAATATACAATGAAATAACTAGATTTTTCTATAGTGATCATAATATTGTAAATATGGTTGCATTATCTCTATGTGTAATGGTGTGCAAAATATATGGATCATAAGATCTTATCATCTATATTCATACATAATAAGATTAATATTCCCTAGAAATATTGCTATGACTGATCAAGGACTTTGAGTAATAAATTCACTAACATACTTGGAATGAAAATAATGTGGTAGATTCTATTTGTATAAAGGACATGACCACCTTATCACTAATAAGAATTTAGGTTTATATAATCTCTTTATATGTGAAAATGATAGACTTGAGAATCATAAAGTAAGGGAAAAATCAACCCTTTCTCAAAAATTTCTCAACCACCCTTTCTATAGAAGATGATAAATGATCAAATAGTTGATATGGAAATTAAGAAGAAGGTGTAAGCTATAAGAAATGAGAAAAAATCAGAGTTCAAAATTGACACCAATGAATTTGTATGATTTGGTTCATGATTATGCATATGATAAAATACTAATATAAAGAAGTATTTTTTGATTGTTTCACAAATATCATTATTCTCCAACCACCTAGGGAGTGTAGGTATATATAATGATCAATAAGAGAACCCATCGTGAGAAAAAATGAAGAAGGAGATCATGATATATATATATATATCAATATTCAAGGATCATCTTATAAAGAATGATCGGTAAATTATAATTCCACATGATATTCCACTTGATAAAATTTCATGGATATTCATTAAAAAAGTATTTAATTAGTATTTAACACAAAAATTTATTGTATCTATTAGATATAATATATTTACACTCACATTCACAAACAGTTTCCAACATGATAAAAAATGGGTTGAGATTTAGAATAACATATCACCCACCAAAACTAATGTCCAATTTTAGTGGACTATCAAAACAATTGACAATATGTTCATATTATTCTAGAATTTCATTAAAGGAGGATGGGAGAAACATATTCATCTAGTGGAGTTCTCCTATAATAATAATTTCTTACCAAGAATTTAAAAGGTTCTATATGAATCCCTTTAAAGTAACAGATGTAAATCAACTATGTGATGGGATGAAGTTAGTGAATGTAAGCTACTAGGACCAGAAATTTTCAAGGAAAGGGAAGAGAATTTCATGATCCATTCATCCAAACATCGGGTTTTCTCAATGTTTATAGAAGAAATGTGATGAAAATAACCAACAAGACATAGAGTTTGTGGGTGGAAATAAATAAATCCTTCACACATCTTCATGGAATACAATCACTAGATTTATGATTATGAGAAATCTAATTCCTAGGTAGATCAGACCATTTGAGATTATCAATCACATTCGAGACATGGCCTCCGACTAGCATTTCCAAAAACCCTTTCTAAAGTACATTACATATTCAATGTATCCTGATTAATAAAGTACATAATTGATCCATACATGTACTGAATTCTGTGGTTGTGCATCTAGATATTGATTAATTTGATATGGAGTAGGCAGTGAATATCATGGATCATAGATATAAAGAATATTCAATGATAAAATTTTCCTTTTCAAAGTACTATAATGAAACTACACGAAAGAGGATGAGACATGAGAACTAGAGGAATTACTAAAGTAAAAGTACCTTCACATGTTTTTAACTTATTATGTAGAATGAAATTTCAATGGAGAAATTTTTTCAGGGTAGAATAATGTCATGAAAAAATCATTATCGATGAAATTGTCCTTCTAAATATATATTTGTTTAATAAAATATTATATAATGCTCACATACCACATGATAAAACCAACTACATTTTAATACAAAAATTTGAACATTAAATTTAGTGGATATAAATAAAAATAACAATTTTATGTATTATAGTGGTACTAATAGAAAACAATATAACTATAATTATAAGAAAATTTTTATATACTTGATCCCCCTGAATAATCAAACTCATGGAAAAAACTATAGAAATGAAGAAAAATATCTGTAATCTAATATGAATTTTTAAAATAAAAAATTATTACCTTGAGTGGAATATAATTGATTGAAGAATTATTAAAATACGATGTATTTATAAAAAATATTGAACCCATATGATAGTTACAAATATGACCATTGGAATATTAATCTGACCATTTAAATAGTAACCTCACAACTTGAATTGTAGTATGACTTATTTGAATAGTAAAATGACTATTAAAATCCCCTATGGAAATGAAAAATTATATTTAAATATCTTATAAAATGATAATATATCCTATTTATAATATGATACAAGTAAATGATTGTGTTATAAAATGATAAAATAAATGTTTGAATTATTTTAAAAAATGTGATATTTATTGTCAATTTAACAATAAATATAATCATTTAAAATATATATTATATTCATAAAATGGATTAGAAAATTAATATTAAGTCAAATTATAAATATAATATAATTTTATGAATATTTATGTAGATTTCAATGGTTTAAAAAGTTATTATTATATTATGTTTTCTAATTTTCATTTAAATTAAGATTTTATTTTAAAATTTTGCTTCTCATATTTATAAAATTATTTTCATAAAATGGATTTCATATCTTAAAATTAAATATATAAAAATGGTTACGGTGATTTTTGATTATTTTTTTCTAAAATAGTTGACTTTTTGTGAATATTTAAATAAAAAACGATATTTAACATTATAAGTTAAATTCATGAATTTTTTTAGTAAAATATAAAGAATATCTTTATTAATATAGTTAAAATAATAAATAATGTTGATATTACTATTCCAAAATAATAAACTAAGGAATATAATATTAAAAAAACCACTCTCATCGTAAAAATACAACCCACACCACCCCTTCTCTTCACAAATTCAAATCCTTTTTTATTACAAAGTTTCTACCCAATTTACATTAAAATCACATCACCCATTTCATAATGATATAGGTATAATCAAATTTCAATTTCAAGAAAGCATAATCGAATGAATAATTGGAGGTGTCAAAGGAAATAGGTAAAAATCTTTACTAAACTCTTTTAATTTTATTCTTCTTCAACCACCCTCATATGTCTCCAATCAACAAAGAAATAGTAACATCAGTGTATTAAACACAATGATATTTTATCATTATCCTATAACATGAAACTAAAAAATACCATATTTCACTTCTAAAATAAAATCATTGTTTACATTATGTTTTGTTCAATGCCTACATGAAAATCACACTTCTTTTTCAAATACCACCATCACAGATAGTCATAAAAATAATATTATTGTTAAATAGAATTATAATAAGTATATTGTAACTTATTTTATGTTTTTAATGAATATATTTCCACATTATTAATTAATATATATATATATTATGAATGTCGGTAAAACTATTTAAAAAACCAACCACAAAATGTTAATGTTTTTACACAATGATTTGGCCATATATTAAAACATTTATAAATACATGGGACCATTTTTATTTCATGAATGTCATGAATAAAATTTCACATCACTTTAGGAGTTTTATTTCCATATTGAAATAACTTACATAATTATCTATGAGTTATCTAACCATGGAATTCTAAAATAAACACCATTAGAATAATGAAATTATACCTTACATCTCATAGAAATGGTTATAAATTAACATAATTAATATATGGTAAATAAAATATATATGGTAAAGGTTAAAAATTAATAAAAAATTAATTTTATTTTATTATCATGTATGTTTAGTTCAAGTGTATAATGATTTTGGAGCCTAATGTAAGGGATCTATCTAAACCTCACTTTTTATTAGGGTCTTGAACTTTCTATATCTAACACCAATTCTATGAATTTGATGTTATGGAATGATTATAAATTCAGTATTTATTTCTCCTATAAATATTTATATCTTATTATACTTAACATTTTAAGGTCATTCAAGCATTATGTTCCCCATAATGTGGCAAGATTATACAACCCATTTCATTCCATGAGAAATTCCTATGTTTATGACTTATGATTGATTTCCTTTTGTGGGAAAAATAATCATGTACATGTTATAGTGAGTGTTAATTCCTATATCTAAAATTAATTAGGATTTTTTTCTCAAGATATTTTATTTACATGATTAGGGAGTAAACCAAATTCAAGATTGGAATTTATCCACCTTGCAATGTTTTATTAGCTATTAACCTTAACATATTGTTATGCAATGTTAATTTTTTTGGACACAATATTTTATTGAATTATTATTATTATTTATTTTATGCCTCCAAATGACAAATAATTTGATTTATCTTATATGATAACATGCTATGGTAATGTAATCCCCTATTATTCTTCATTATGATGTTTGTTCCCTTACTGGGTTTTTATCGCACACATTTATTTTATTTGTTCCCTTGGTTACCCTATATATTTCTACATGATATAATCCATTATGAGTTCATTATTGATAACAAAAGAAAATTGTTTTATTTTAGTTTCACTTTGATGTATTCTGACACAAGTAATCTAAATAAACTAGGACTCACGGTCTATGTATTGAATTTATTGTATATTTGTGATAAAAATGATGTAATAACATGTGTTATAGAATCAAGTCACTATATTTCAAACATTAATAAAATGGTATGATTATATTTATGAATAAGATATGGGTTCCTTCAAAACATGAATTGAAGAAGGATTTGTTGGATGAACCACATTGATAGCCATTCTCTATTCTTCCTAGAAGAACAAGGATATATAAAGATACAAATTAATTTTTTTAATATAAAATTAAATGAGATATTACAGAGTATTTAACTTGATTAAAGGTATGTATTAATATTAAAAAAGACCATTAAAAGTTTAAGGGTATTTTATAATAATTACCAGGACCAGAATGAAAATGATAAATTGTTATTATGGATTTTAGAATTGGACTTATCATGACATCTCAAGGCCATAATTTCATTTAGTTTATGTTTAATCACATTATGAATTCAAGAACATTTATTTTCATGAGTGGCAACTTTTTTATATTTATAGGATATATATTAATGAATAGGTATGTCTTAATGGAGTTCCAAATCCTATTTTTCTATAAATATCTATGGTATACCATAATGTTCTAGACAATTATTCAGAACAGTTTGAACAAGGAGATGAAATTTACCACTCCATAATATCTAATGTAAGTGATTTCTTTGGGGGAAATAATCATAACCGAGAAGATATTTTATGTTTGAAACTCTACAGGTCCTTAGAACATCCAATTTCGAGTTATATTTATATTTGATTGAAGTCCTGGAGTTCCTATGTTTCAAGGGATGAAACCATAAGTTTTTGGTGAGATAGACCTAGGTTCATAATCAGCGTATGGTCCTTCTAAACCATGTGGTAACCATGAGAGGGGTGAAATAGTTTTTGATAGTTCATTTTTTCTTTAGTTCAATCATTATTGGTAAAACCATGAAACACCCCAAAGGTAAACACGTCTACTATTTTGGGAGGACAATGGAACCTACATAATTGATGCACAATTTTATTAATTTGGAGGCCAAAATGTGTTACCTATCCTGGCATAATAAAAAATTTAAAATTTCTAAACATCCCCTGTCATGTTTTTATGTTTTTGGGATATTTCTTCTCTCGTGTTATGTGAAACACTCATACCTTGTTGGTTGAGAACTCCTTCTAATTCCTTGATGGTTTTCATTATTGGATTAGCTTTAGGTAAGTTGATTTCATAAAGAATTATTCCACCATCCCCTTACTGAAATTAATAATGTTTTATTAGTAAATGGGTCATGTTATAGATTTATTGATATAGAAATATGTTTGTGGATGTGTTTTCATGGAGTATAATATGGGTTATCTAGGGTGTGAGTGAGAGGTTTATTTCCAGGACTATTATATCCTTTATAATGAGGGCCATGTGATCCTCTAATTTGGTTTTATTGGGATCCTATTAGACTTTATATGGGAATATAGAGATAGATTCCATTTCATAACTTGTATACTCATATACTGACTAATGATTGGAATGATTGTTGGAGCCCAAAGTACACATACTCATGCTGTATTTGTTTATTTGGTTTATTCATTTTATTTGTTCCGTTTTTTTGGTAATTCAATGTGTCATTCCCATTTTATATTATTCAATTATATGGTTATATGATTTTAAAATCTGTTCTCACAATTATTGCATTTTCTGGATACGACGAGCATTTTGTATATTTTGGCCTTCATTATATAATCAAACGTTATTTTTATATTATTTTTAGAAAATATATTTTGGTTTGAATTGAAAAATAAAATATATTTCAAAAGTGTATAATAATTTTTTTTGGTTTCAACGTGGCTTAGTATTGAAATTTTTTTCAAACATGTTTTTTTGATTTCATTGGTAATATAGAATAAAAAATTCTAAGTGATATTTTATTTCAATCCATGCCTCATAACATTTTGGGGACCTTTACCGTGTTTTATAATTTCATGTTTTTTTGAAATAGGTAAAGAAATGGGAACCATGTTTTAGGGTGGAACTTCTTGATTACTGTCATCCATTATTTTTGGAATGATATATGGTCTCAGGGGTATTTACTCATTTGGAATATTTATTAGTGTTTTTTAATTGTTGAGATATACTTGAGATTTTATGGGCATTGTACCATATATTTATAGTTGGTATTACCTATTTTATGATATATCATGTATATGCTCACTTGTGTCTTTTTTGTATATGAAATATGATTTTATTTGTTGTATTTATTTCTCATATTCTATTAAATTTGATAATATTGGTGTGGTCATACCATTTTATGAATGGGATAGGGTAGTTTTCCTATTGAAAAATCATTCCCAAGTGATAGTTGGTAATTCTCAGTGCTTGTATCCCACTCTTGGGGATTGGAAATGTGCTTTGGGCCATCTGGAGGGATGACTCCAGTGATGAGAAGGTTAAACCTAGGGTTTTCCCAAAATAATAGTTGTATAAGAGGTGTAATTATATGGGATTTAGAAATAGATAGGAGCTTTGACCATTAGAACTTGAGAGGTGGGAATAGGGGAGTCCCTTGACATAATCCTCCATGTCAAACATTGTGTTTCCATTACTTGTTTAGTATTTTGGTTATGTTTTGAAAAATATTATTAGCTGTTTTGTGGGTTTTTTAAATCCTTATTTGTATTTTTTTATGATTCCAATGTTAGTATTTTTTTCTAGTTTTGTTGTGGTTTGAGATTGAATTATTCTTGGTAATGGTTGTGATTTTTGTGTTGTTGGAAATACCATCAAGAAGGATCTCATCTAGGCATAGAAAGAGTGAAAAAAAGAATACCCCATCGAAGACCCATCCCATTGATCCAATTTTGGGGGAGTTAATGATTCATAGGATTTAAACCTTGGGACAAGTGGGTCGTCATGAGTAGACATAGAGCAAAGACTATATACAAATGTTTTTAAGGAAGAATCTACCAGTGTTTGTTTCCTATAAGTGATTAAAGGATCCTGAGGAGTGGTTGGATTTTATTTAATGATATTCGAGTTCTTGAAAAACCCTGAGAATTATGATGTACTATTTTTCCACCAATGTGTGGGAATGACTAGGTAGGAAGTGGACGGAGTCTATTGTGCATTGCAGAATGTATAAGGCCATAACCTATAACTCCTTAAATGTGGATATTAATCAGATGTTCACCCCTGAGACCTAGAGAGTGGTGAAAGTGGTGTCAATTCCATGGTGGATTAAGAAACCAGAATTACCGATTTAGTTCATTTCTCTCTTGATCTCCTCACAATTTATTATATCCAGGCTTTGTGTTTTGAGATGGTATTGAGTCCAAATATTAAATCTATGCCCACTGTTTTATATATACCAACCTATTCAGTGGTGTTTGAGAATAGAGGCATTGAAGAGAATATTTATCAAGAATGATAGGTCTTAGTGGGGTTCAATCATTAAGAAATAGTGAGAGTTTTTCGTTAGGACATATTTTAAAGTGATATGAGTCATAGAGAGACTGTTTAAATAGTTTCTAGTAGATTTCAAGACCAAATACAATTTGTTCTATAGGGAATAGAATAGTTGAATATTACTATTTTGGAAAGTAAATAAACACAAGGATTTAGTCCTCAAATACATTGAGGTCATTTTAATGATACGACTAGTCATGGGATTTCCCAAACACATGCATGTATTCTTTTACTGGGAATTTTTTTGGTTCTATTATTTTTAAGGACTATTAGTGGAAGTCAAAGGCTTTCAAGGGTGTATGATCTCTTCATCATGGTAAGGAAGATTCTAACCACACAGATAAGACATATGGAATGTTTTATCAATAACATATCTATGCCAAATTGTTTATGATAAAGGACTCATATTCCAAACCAACCACCATTTGAGGTATGTTATATATTACTACTTCTTTGGATTCCATTTTATTTAACACCAACACGTCCCATTATTTCATTTCATTTAAGTGAAATAATTATTTCATTATGAGACCAAATTTGATACTGTATGTTATGGATTTTCTAATCCCATTGGGTAGAAAGAAGGAGAAATATTTGAAGTTCATGGAGTAACATGTGGTGGTAGATGGTGTGAATGCTATTTGGGACTTCATCATTTTCAATGTAAACATTTTTTATCTTATTATTGACCAGGATTGGTTGATCATATTTAAGGAATTGGTTGAATGCTATCAATGTAGGTTGTAGATCTTAATTTTTTATGGGATCACTCACAACTATTCAGGTGAGAGGAATGTATTTTTAGAGAAGTAAGTACCCATTTCTTCATATTTGGTGATGATATTCATAAAATTGTCGATTTTTTTTCTAAGGATGTATAGAATTTTTTAGTGGGTGAAAATCAAGTGATCTTTTACACATACCAAGATGTGTTTCCGATGTATGTTTTAGGATATATCCTCCATTGAGTGGATGAGTTTATAATAGATGTGTTCTGTAGGAAGAGCCCAATTTCCATGATATTTTATCATATGGATATATATGAGCTAATGGGGTTGATATTTTTTGTATATTAACTAAAGGGAAAGGGTTTAATCTATTCTAGTGTGTCACCATGGGATTCACCAGTGTTATTTTCAATGACAATGGATGATAGCCTCCGATTTTTCATAAACTATCATATGATTAACCAGGCGATGATTGAGAATTAATAATTAATTACCTTAATTTATTATTCATTTTAATATCTTAGAGGAGTAATTGGTTTTCAATGATATCCTAAATATTAGGGTTCCACTAGTTGAGGGTTTGGAAGTAAGATTTTCGAAATACTACATTCGAAGAGGGTATTAAAATTTTGAGTATTTGGTTTTTCCATTTGGGCATTCCAATTCTCTAGTTATTTTCATGGAATAAAGGAATCATATCATTCATTACATTTGGATTCCTTCTTTTTCAGGGTTTTAGGTGAAATCGGGGTGTATTATAAGATGGAGGAGGAGCATGATTCCCATATAAACTACGTTTTCGGTGTTTTATGGGAGCGTCACATACACACCATGTTTTCTAAGAGCTAGTTTTTTATTTGATAATTAATGTATCTAGGAAATACCATTTCCATTTTTGGAGTTTTAGCAGATATAGGAAATATATGTGTATTAAATTCATGGATGTTTCATAAGAATGTGCTCAATATCCATAATTTTTTTGGAAATGAATTGATATTATTGACATTTTATTCAGTACTTTTTGTGAAAATATTATCCCTTAAAAAATCTAGCTAGTAAAATGGGGATGTTACTATGGGGTAGGAAGTGATCAAGTGTTTTGTGTAGTTGAAGAATCATTTGACATTCACACCTATTTTGATTCCACTTGATCTTATGAGTGAAAATATTGTGTATTGTGATGATTTAGGGTTGTGTTTGGGCATGCGACATGATGTTAGATGATAATATTATGGACTGTAGATAAATGTAGCTACAAAACAAGGAGTGGAATTCCAAACCCATTACCTAGAATTGGAATCTTTTATGAATGTTCTAAATAAGTTATGACACTACCTATTTCGAGAGTTTTTTATTTTGTATTTGTAACCTAATAGACTGGTTTATATTTTCAATTAGAAATGAATGATCCTATGACTGAGGTGAAAGTTATATTTCCTTTATAAATTTTATTTTAAGATTTCATATACACATAGGAATGTAAATTTGGACACCGACATGCTTGTCATGAAGATTCTACTATAGAGAATTTCAGAATGAGGGGATGAATGTGATCTAATTTGTTTGTGTTTTGATAAGAAACATAATGCGTAAGATGATGGAGGGTATTTATTATTTTCTAGAGTGAATATTACACCATATATCATTGATCTGTTGAGTATTTATCCCAAATACGACCCTAGGTTCTTGAATATTAGAAATTCCATAAATTGTGGGGTGAACTCTAGTGATTAGTTCCTGTCTCCAGATAGTTCTCTTCTATTCCAGAAGTGGCTGATTGTTCCTTTGAGCCAGAAGAAAATATGTGATATAAGAGATGCACCATTCTAATTGGTCAATTAACCACTGGGTGACCAGGATGTTATATACATTGGGAGGCATGTATTAGTGGTCAAGTATTAGGGGTATAGTGGTAGTATGTTTTTTATATGTTTGACCTATCAGAAGATCAAGGTTGAGAATCCGAGACCAATCAGGTTATTTTAGCCATATAACATACTAGTGTGAATGCGGGACAAGATCTTTTTGATGTTGGGATATATATACCTCATAATACAAGTAGGAAATATGGAATATGGGATAATGTTTACCCCCTAATAAAATTGGTACATTTTATACCCTTTGAGGAGTAAAGAAAGGTAGAGTAACTATTGCACATGTAAATTCAATAAGTGATTAGATTTCTTGGAGTGTCCTCAAATATAGTGAAAAATCTAGATGTTTTTTAACATATTTCATTTACAAGGAACTAATGTAAAATTTTGGAACTGAGTTTAGGATTAATACTACATATCAAACACAAACAGATGGCCAGAATGAGTTGACCATCAAGAATCATGAGGATATGTTGTAGGTATGTGTGATTGATTTTAGTTGTTAGTGGGAATATCTACTTCCATAGGAAGAGTATTCATAAAATAATATATATCAGATATTAATTAGGATTGAACATTGTGAGGTGTTGTATATACAACCATTCAAGTCCCATTTATGTTGGAATGAGTAGGTTTTACATTCATTGGTCGACCAAGACTTGTTGAGGAGATGAATGAAACAATGTACCTTATTCAAAAATTTCTAGAAATAGATCAATGTAACTAGAAGTAATATTATGACCATTGGAATTATTTTTTGGAGGTTAAAGATAAGGTGTTTCTTCCTATATAAATTATTCTATTTAATCATCACTTTGGAAAGAATCAGAAGTTCAATCATTATTTTGTCGGGTTGTTGGTGTTGTCGAGCATCGATCGATTAGAGATTACCCCATTACTGAAATAGATTCACTATGTCCTAAAAATATTATAGCTAAAGTGACATCACATAGATCCATCATATGTTGTACAATATTAATATTTGGATTTAGATACATATGCCTATTTTGTTGATCATAATGTTATTGAGATGGATTTTCAGAACACGGTGCTCCATGGGAATGATATCCCACGGGTTCATGTGATCTGAAAATGTAGTATGGATAGCTGAGATACATGGGAGAGGGAAGAACCTATGGGTGAGTAGTGGCCTCACATATTTTCTTCTAACAAAGCATGATGAATTAATGTAGGAAGATTGTGGCATGTTGGGGAGTTTCGGACACCCATCAAGTCGCTATTACATATAATATTGAATTTTATTTATCCTTGATCATGTTCATGGAGTTCCTAGGTAACTGGGGTTAAAATCAAGATTTTTTTGGAGATAAACTTGGGGAAAAGGTTAGTTTACAATTTGTATAATCCATACTGTAACCATGTGAGGGGTGCTATAATTTTCGACAGAACAATTTCAAATAGAAAGGGAAATTTTTTTTAAACAATGTGGCACCCCATAAAAAATGGTGAGTACTATTTTGTGTGGATAGGTGAACCCACATGGTTATAGAACAGGTTTCCAAAACATGTTTTCAAATAGTTTGACTTTATGAAGATATTTATAAATTGAAAAATTAAAAAAATAGATCTATCTGGTTGTTCTTTTTTTGGGATTTTTCTCCTCTCCCACTTTCCATATCAATACTACCTTGGATGGGGAGATCTATCCATCCTTCCATGGTGGGGTTCTCTTAGATTATTTGTTGTTTGGATTGAGCAAAATTTATTTCTTCATGATTTTTTTCTCCATTCCTCTCATCATGCCTGATTCATCTATTTTTTGTGGATGTGTGGAACAGTAGGTGTGTGGATTTATGAATCTAGTGTATGTGATGTGTATTCTTGTTTTATTTATTGTGGATAAGGTGTGTGAGGCTTGGTTCTACCTCTTTTGTGTGATAATCAATAATGGTGAATAGCTTGAGAACTAATTTGTGATAGGTGTCTCTATTTATTGGTCTTTTCTGTGAAATACCATTAAATTATGAATTTATCTTGTTTTATTTTGAGTAAATTTCTACTTAAATAACATTTACATCATTTTTATTCTATACAGTAGGAGTTTCATGATTTTTATGGAAATATGGGTGTTTAATGTGGGGTTTTCTAAATGGGTATTTCTTTTATGCTGGCCAGGTGTTTGATAAAATGTCTCAAGGAAATTTTGTGACTTTAAGTTGATATCTAAAGTGTATTTAGAAAAAATTTTCCATTGAATAGGGTGGTTTTTAATTAGCCTATTTTCTTATGAAATGGATTGTATTTTAGATTAATTTATATGGGAACTTGTTTTTGGATGGGTTGGAATGGTGTTGAACATTAGTTAACCAGGGTGTGAGCGATGGGTCTGTTTGAGGGACTGTATGGGTCCATAGAGCGAGGACTGTGAGAGAATCCAATTTGTCTTCCAAGGGACCATGAGGTCCTTTGTGTAAGAAGAGTGAGAGAGCTTCCATTTCTGAGATTTAATACAAATATACTCACTCACAATAGATATGATGGTTAGATATCAATGTTTATATTAATTATTCCAGATTGGTTTATGTGCATTATGAATTTTATTGGTTCCATTATGATGTGATGAGATATGTTATTACCATTGTGGATTTTATATTAATATTATCATTTTACGTTTATTTTTATGTTTATCGTTATTCCACCTTCTCCGACATGTTGAAAATTTGTTTCGAAGTGGAATTATTTTTTAAATTGACCCATGTATAGAAATTGGTTTGGAAAACCTTGACTTTTTTGAAATATAAAATCTAATGGGATTTGAAACATTCACTAGAAAATGTATTTTTTCAATGTTTTCTCATTTTTAAAATGTTTTGAAACTAATTTACTGTTTGATATGGAATAATCATTTATTAAATTCATTGTGTCACCCCACTAGGATTTGTTCCTCAGTTGATGTTTGGGACCTTTTGGGAACTCATTGATTCCATTTTTCAGGACAATGTTAATAGAAATGAAACCATGTTATTGGGTGGATCTTCTTGATTACTACCGTCTAGGGTTTATTGTAACTAAAATGGTATCACAATAATGGACTCATGTGGAGTCTTTTATTGTATTTTTTAACTGTTGGGTTATATTTTTTCATTTTATTATCATTTTATCCTTTATTTTGTACCGGTATTGTCAATTTTTTCAAATAACAAGAATATGTTTAGATGTGTAATGTTACTCTATTAATTATGTGTTTGTTTATGGTATCTATTTTACATTTTTTATTTATTCTAATGAAATTTATATTGTCTTATGATTTTTTTGAGTTTGTTCATGATGGTTTACCAATGGTAAAATCCTTCCCATATGAAATTTTGTTATGCTCAGTCCTTGTTTACAACCCATAATTACCATGAATGTAATTTAATCTGTATGGAAGGTTGCATCAATTGAAGAGCTAGTTCAACCTAGGTTTTATCACTACATTAATTTTTTTCTATATATATTTTAATTTTTTTTGGATGAAAAACTTCATCTGGTAAAATTTTATTACAACAATAACATTCCATCATGAATAAGGTGGCTCCGGATGAATCCCAATATGGAAAGAAGCGATATAAGAAAACATATCTGGAAAAAGTTCATGAATTACAATTATTTGGGTCTAAAAAATATTAGGTAACATAAGAGAAGGTTAGTTATATTAATATTCACATATGGGTAACTCATAGTAGATTAAAAGTTTATGATAATAATCATTCTTGAGATATAGAGGTTCATATTTGTGGTAAGGTATTATTTTGAATACCTACATGGATGAAAATTATGACATTTATTTGTAATGGAATGATAATTACAACATATATCTATCCCAATGATATTTTTAATTGAATATATAATGTTTTTAAAAAGTAATACAACTGATCTAGTCAAAAATATATGGTGAAACCTAATGTTTGAGGAAGCAATGGTGGAACCCAAAATTGTGATGAGATAGAAGTATCCTCAATTGTTTACATTTATGTAACCAAATTTGGATGGAAAAATTATTATAAGTTAGTACAAATAAACAACACCATATTTAAGAATATATAATTCTCTTTTATAATTTTTGTTTTTTGGATTTCCTTCTTTATATGTAACACAAATCTTAGATGATCCTTGATATATTATTAACATATTATTATCCAATGTGAATAATATCACCTAGCCATTGGATTGATGGGTTTGAATAGTAATAAATAAATTATGAATATATGTATAATTTTTTCCATAATGAATCATTATTAATTAATTATTTTGAAATATGTAATCATTTATTAATAATAAGAATAAAATCATATAAGACCTACATTATTTCAAGAATTTTATTTTCTATATGTTGTGTATTTTTATCAAAAAAAAAATTGATCAGTTCTTATCAATGATGAAAAATATTGATAATTTATATAACCAATGTAACAATATTTTACTTATTGATTTTTTATTATCTACGAATGAAGATAAAATCATTCGAAGGTAAAATGAGTTATTTTTTTCAAAAAATTAATTTTTAATGGGAAATTTATTTAATAATGATTATTTTAATTAGTCATTATTAATGATTTTTTAAATTAAAAGTGTATATAAGATATTTAATAATATATTTTAACATCCTTTGAATGGTTTTCAGTTGACATGGATTGATAATAAAATATTTTTTATGCTTACAAGAAAAATTTCCAATAAAAAATGGGTCTTGCGTCTTTTGTGTGTGGATATTCGAGTTGGGGTTTTGAAGATTACTACAATTGAAACATGTAAAAGTAATTTATATTTGTAATTATAATAATTAGTATTTTTAAATATGGTTAACATAATATTTATCTATATTTAACAGTTACATTGGTAATGATTTTTTTACCACAGTAATAGTAAGGGGGTGGGGGGAACCTATGAGATATGGATAAAATAAAATAAGAAAATTTATTAAATATAATTTATTTATTATATTTATCTATTACCATGAATATATTTAAAACTATAAAAATTTGGATCCACTTTAATTGAGTAATAAATATATTATAGAATAATTTTTGATTTATTTATAAGTTTGGCATACACACAACTTATAAATGAGAAGATACACTTCTCACATCTCCATACCACTTGAGAAAATTAGTTTAGAAAATAAAAACCCAAATAAATTCCTAAAATTTCTATCCCTTCCCAAGATGTTATGGTCTAATCAATTCTTCATCTCAAGAAGGATTATAATTTAGGTAAATGAAAGATACGTGTAGATGTCAACATTGCTTTTAATGATCAAATTCATATTTTTCTCATCCTTAAAACAATACAAATATTATATAACCATAATAACATAATGAAAAAAGTATATTTAGTATATTGAATTTATTTTTTTATTATAATTTTTCCAAAATCATTCACATCTAATAGAAAATAAAAACATCACTCAAGCTTATGTATGAGCTACCATCACTATGAGTTGATGTATTTTATTTTTCATCACTATAAATAAAGGATGGTAATTATGATTATCTAAAGGTAAAAATATTATATGCCTAATAACCCTCCTATATACTGGAAAATGATAATTTCACCCATGTATACATTTGAACTACCATCTATACAAAGAGATATAATTAGTTTTTTATTTAAAGATAACATAAATGTTAAAAATTATATATTTAATAAATATAAAAGTGATTTGTAATATTATTATGATTCTATAAATATATATAATTCTTTACTTTTAGTTATTTCTATTCTTTTTAAAAGGAAAACATCACTCGTGCGTGCATATATAATACCGCCTCCACAAAGTTACATAATTTTTTATTCCTCATCACATTATGTGAGTGCTTATAAAATCGTATATAAGGAACACATATAATAATAATGAAATAATAAATTTTATGGAGATGAATTAACAATGGCCAAGGTTTAATGACCATAACCATTAAACGAAAACATGAATTGGAAATACCAAAACCCCAAAATATTAATTATAATGAATTATTTATAACAAATGGGAAATAATAAATTAAAAGTTATTGATATATTGTAATGAATGTATGATTTTTTTGGTTTAAATGTATTGATAATAAATATAAATTTACTATACTAGGGTATAAGAGTCTATATGAATAAAGTTAGGACTTGATATTACAATCTTATTTATTTTAAAAATCTTTGTTAAATTTACAATTAATAAAATTACATGAACATTATCTATAAAACCCCATAATACTTCTTTTTTGGTAGTTTTTTTTGGAGTTTTTTTTTATTTTTTCCTTTCATTATACTCTCTTTGGTACATAAAATGGTCAACAAGTTATTTATATGAGTAGTTTACATTATTTACACTTTTCATATTTGGATTATTCTCTTCCACATCTAGGTTCCTCAAATTATTTTAAATTTGTTTTTAACTATATATTATTTTTCAAAAAAAATCATTTTCACTGAATATTTTATTATTTAAAATTGGATAAAATGAATTTTTTTTAAATGAATTTTGTTCAAATCAATTTTAACATTGTAGAAAACTATTAAAAATAATATTTTCATTTATCATATATTTTATTAATTAATTTTAAACTATCATTTCCTCCCCCTATAATGAACATTCCTAGAAAGGTTTCTACAGTTTTAAAAAGAACATGATATTACTATTTTATGGTAATTCTATTTTCTAAATGTTATCAAAATAAAGTGGATATTTTATCTTGATTTTAGATATGTATTCAAAAAATTACAATTGTGAATTTATTATTTGTTAATATTCTTTATGTATTTTTATGAATTTCGAGGGATATGATCTTATGATACCATAAAATTTATTTTGTGGATGTATGATGGTTATATGATGAAAATATCTTTTTGAAACTTGTTTCTTTTCTAATGGTTATGATATAATGAAATGATGGTTATTTTTCCTCATTTAGTACACTTATAAATGGTTTCTTTATCTCATTGGTATTCATAAAATTATAAATATATCTAATGTATTTGGAAATTATTATATTTAATGAGATAATATGAGATATAATAGTGAGTGAGCCCAATGAAGTAGGAGAATCGGCCAACAATGGTTGTCATGGTAGTAAGACTTGACTAATGAAATGAAGAGAATGTGGTGTGAACCCAATTCACTTAGGGTATATATATACAATAATTGTCATAATAGTGTTCCATAAAAAAGAAAATGGTTTTATATAACTATGTGTATAATGAAAACATAAGAATTTGGATTATGATATGCTATCATAGATCACGATTGATTATTAAGGATTGGACACAATTATGACTCATGTGCTTTATTATGAAAATTCCAATTCACATGAATATTTATTTACTGATAGTGAAATATTTAATAGATGTTATTCAACACTTATTCTTATATTATTATTACTTAATATCATCGATTGAAAACTTCCATGTCTACCCTTATAGAGCATCTCATCTCCCCCTTTATTAAGTATCATTTTCCCAATGTTTTAATGAAATGAATTATGTTGGGTATATTTAAGAAGGGTACTCTATGAATAGAAATATCTTAGAGATAATGGATATATTTCATAAAATATATTTATTATATTTATTACCATCAAAGATACTAAACCGTTATTAGTTTTGGGGTGTGCAATATTGTGAGATGTATTGAATATTCCTGTAAAATGATGTAATATTTATGTATTCAATGGTTTTTATTTCTTAATATATTACCAATATCTATATCTAAGGGGAATAGTTCAACACTATGTTCATTAATTAATTAGTGTGATGTAACTAAAAAACAATTATTATAATAGATGATATACCATGAAAATAATAACATCGGTGTACGACATTCTGGTAAAAAAACTAAGGTGGGTAATATACCTAAAATAAGTAATGGTGGACGATATAACACTGCAACCAATAATAGGGAGAATTATTTACTAATAAATGAAAATGAGATTTGAATGATATATCTTGAGAATTATAACTTCAGGTGAATTATTTATCACTAATAGTCATCAATGAAGGGTTAATGTTAGACTAAAAAACCACAGTCATGGTGAGTGATTCATCGAAATTTACATGAAAATGTTGAATGGATTATCAATGTAAATAATGATCCAATAAATGTTGAATACATATACCTAAAAAAAATATTTATCAACTGTGAGTTTGTTATAACCATAAGAAATATAAAATATTTAGGGGAATGAGTTATTATCATCAACCAAAGAAAAATCATAATATAAACATAACTATATTGAATGAGTAACCACACTAACAATTGGGTTAACTAAACCCCAAGGTACTATCTAGGATAATATTTCACATCCTATTATATATATATGTTACATGTTTCAAGGTTTTACTTCCTTGATGGGGTTTAGGATCTTATATAACATCACCATATCATGATGGTCATACAATAGTGGGTACCGGAAATACTAATTTTAAATTAAAATAAGAATAATTCACAACTATCTTAACTAAACTATGAGTTCTCATCATGATGGGATACTCATGAATGCCTCTCAAGGATCAACAAAATTGATAAGACAATGGACCCCCCCTGAATGTTACATTACTTATAAAAACTCACAAATCTCTCTATCGAATCATGAAGATCTATAGTCATGTCGCCAAAAAATATGTTTTTAGAGGATATATCATGATCTAGATAGTCCTTTTCTATACCTAAAAACCCAATATGTCTTATTTGGTACCATTATATATCATCCTCACATACAAAAATATTCTTTAATACCTTGTAGATATTGTCAAGTCAATCCATAGGTTCACCTTGATACATCATTCTAAGGGAGCATAACATACCATACAAGACCCCACAATAGCATTTGTTCCATTTTCCAATGATAAAAACCTTCCTTAGGTTATAATACTTATTTTGTTAACCCTCCCACATAGGCACCATCTATAGAAATAGATAAGTAATAATTTCATAACAACTAAGGTCCCAATAAGAGTCTAAAACTACTAAAAAATACATTTAATGTTGTTGGCCATTATGAGCACTAAAAAAAGCACTGATTAGGGTATATTTTATAATCTCTAAAAAAGTGCTGATAAAAGATACCCATTATAAGATACTTTTTAGCATTGATAAAGGGTAAAATTTATTATCACTTTTCTATATCACTCATAAATGGTACCCTTTATCAATGCTTAAATTTAGTACTGCTAAATTGTGTCCATTATCAGTGCTTTTCAGTGTAGCTAAATGTCTTAATTATGATGAAATGGTTAAGAAAATAAAAATTAAATTTGGTAAATTTAATTTTTTTTAACAAATTTATAAATTCAATAATTATTTGTAATAATGAATAAATTTAAAATATGTATATATAAATTTTAAATATAAAAAATATTATATATTAAATATATATATATGTAAAATGAATAAAATGAAACAATAAAAAAATAATTATAAAAAATAATTGAATTAAAAAATATTAAACAATTCAGTAATTAAAAAATTATTGATAAAATTGAATAAATTTTTAATAGTTATAAAAAAATAAAAAAAATAAAAGAAAAACTTAATTATACATTTATTATTGAAATAGTCGTTAATAAACATGAAATTATTTTAATATATATATATATATTTATTATAAATACTAATAAATAATATATTTTAAATAAAAATATAAAAAATGAATAAAATGTAATAATTTGAAACATATTAATGACTTATTCATTTTTAATGGTTTTATACAATGTTATTAATTAATAAATTTAATATAGAAACATAATTATATATATATATTTCCATATATATATATATATATTTATATATATATAACATTTCCTAAAATATAATTTATATAATAAAAAACTTATATGCTTACATTTGAAGTTCATATATTTAGTGAAATATTGTAAATAATTATAAATTAATATTAATTAATAATAATAACTCATTGTATCTTGTAGTTGACATAATTTAATGTTTTTTCTTCTATTTTACATATATCAAACATGTTTTAAATTGATTTCACATACATGTACCTGTTAATTCATTTTTATATACAACACCCACACAAATTTCTTGACAATTAAATAAATCTTATATAGAAACACATACACTTATCTATTATGAAATTTATTCAACTTATATTTTTTATTTTAGAATATCATGATAAATTTTATATAATTAGTTTTTTTACTGGTAAATTTTATTTATTTAATTATATTATTATTACATTTAGGTATAACTTATTCATATTTCATATTTTTTATAATTTTTTTTGAATTTATTCATATTATTATTCTTTATATATTTTTATTAATTTACTATGTTTTATTCCTTTCAATATGCATTCATATAAACATCAATATATATCCATATTTTTCAATAATTTATATTTATCTAATAAATCTTATACATTTTTTTAATATTCTTAATGTGTAATAATTTATAATTATTCAATTTTAATTATTTTTATGATATGAATTTAAGATTATTTATTCAATCATAATATTAAAAATAAAATTTTAAATACATTTTTAAAAGTAAAAATATTTATAAATGTATATTTATTAGATTTATACAATTATAAATATATAATTATGAATAAATTAATAATATTAAAAAAAAAATCATTTATATAATTATAAATAAATAAGTACATTTATTTAAATAACTATAAAATTGTGAAAATTTATCTTAATAATGAATATTTTGGCTCTATCTAGATTTATATATATATAAATATTAATATAAATATAAATATAAATATAAATATAAATATTAATATTAATATTTATTTATTATATATAAAGAATTACATAAATATATACAATGATATAAATATATAGATTTTAATTTTTTATATAGTATTTATAACACAAACGATGTTACTTGTAGGTTAAAAAAATGTATGACCCCAAAAAATTATTATGTTGAAGGAAATTAGAATAAAAAGATAAAAAAGAAAAACTGTAAAGAAGCACACCAAAAAAACATAGAGAAAAATTCCGACCACACAGCTTCCATGTGAAAAAGCAACATTAACATCGATAACCAACATTTGGTGCACCACATCCCTAAGGATAGAGTCCCCTCTTTTGTTTTGGTGTTCCCTAAAGGGATATATCTGTCATTGGGGCCACTAATGTCCCCATCCTAGGAGACACCGACACCTTGAACAATTACAACTTCAGAATCAGAGGGTTGTATATCCTTTCCCGAGGAAACCATAATGCCAGATTACAGATGCCTAGAGGCCACATGATTCTGCTGATGTGTAGGCATATCCATTAAAACATGTTGAGCATGCATTATCACTATTAAACTGCACTATTGATTAGCCTAATGGGTAACACAAACTGCATATACCTATTAATGGTCTGGTCTATATCTATCAACTACATCCAATATAATACCCCCTTTATAATGTTAACCAAGGTCAAAATCACTCTCCCTCGGTACAACCACATGGGATTTGGCTACAACAACACTTCCTAGAGATTCCCATTCTGTTTCCCACAAATAAAATCTCTATATAATCAAGAAAAATATGTTCACATTCAATATTATTTGTTGGCTAAATCATTAAAATGAAATTACTTTTTCGTGTGCCACCAGTATGAGAGTCCACTTCCCTTCAAACATCCGATACAACGTGTGTAAGGGGGACAATCGACACCTAGTGGGAGGCCACGACCAAGACAAGAGTGTGCCACACATTCCCCAGCTACGCAAGGACTTTTAATCACCATGTGCATAATAGAAATATTTTTTGAGTCATGTAGGATTCAATTATTAAATAGTTCCCAAATAGAGTGAGGGGTACAAACCACGGGTATAATAGTAATTATTTATTTATAATTAAATAATTATATATTGAAATAATTATTAAATTATAATAAATATATTTAAATAATGAAAATATATACAATATTTATATATATAATTATATTTTTTGTTATATATATAATTTTATAAATATATAGAATGATATAAATATATTTATAATTATAAAATTATAAAAAATTATTTACAAATATAATTATTTATACATATATTTATAAATTTATTTTCACTCTATTTTTTGAAAAATATATTTATAATTTTTTAAAAAATATTTTTTTTTTAAAATAATTTTTTTTATTATAAATAACTAATTATTTACTTAAATAATAATAAAATTATAAATAATTACTGTACATTTATATAAAAATAAAAAAAATAAATTTATAATTATAATTATAATTACTTTATGAGGGATTATTAATTTATTTTTAACGAATGGAATCATTATCAATGTATTATTTGAAGTGCTAGTACAGATATCCTAGATCCATTTAAAAGAGCCTTAAGTGTAACTGATTTAATGATGATTCTCAATTTTTCATAGAACTCTTCTAATGCCAACACTCTTAATCTATGTTCTCTCAGATGAATCAAGGAAAGGATTCAAGTTATGATATTTTCTTGCTTCTCTACTCTTTTTGATTTATTGTTTGGGTTCTATGGGTTCCGTTATTGTGATGTTCTCAACCATGGAGATCCCAACTTCTCTTATCCCATAACTATATGCATGATTTTTCTATGTCATTATTCCTCACTATTTCCATTATTATCACCATCATCACTCATGTATCATTCAATTATTAGCGTTATCACTATAACCATCACCACTTTTGATATTGCTCCATTGAAAATTCCATTCGATCATTCCCCTTATGCTACATGGCCATTGCATATCGTAGATATCATATTGGAAAATAATTGATAATATGGTTATTGAAAATTAAATAGGATTTTTTTCATCAGATATTGTTTTGGGGAATCATTATATCTATCATTAAAGTCCTTAAGAATTTCCATGGAGTTAGATCTTCTAATATAAAGTACGTAAAATATGCTTGGTTTAGAAAATTATTGTTCCTCAGTAAGGGAATTATCCTGTCAATTTCTATAATTGAATATTCATTTTTCCAAAAATGTTTCTATCATAAAATACAACCAATTATCTAATTACCTACTTAATATGAAGTACATCAGTCTTAATTATAACCATTTTTGTTTCCCTAACAATATTATAGTCCAAAATATAGATTCATGCATGCTATCTTCAGTGGAAGGACCATGGTATCCATGTACATTGTTATGGGGCACCATAATATTTAATTCACATTTTAATTAATTTTTTCAATTTAATTTTACATTTATAGGTCTATTTATTAATATAAATAGAATAATATTATAGACATTTCTATTTAATGTAATGTTTTAAATGAAATTTTGGTTAAAAAATTATTGATTTTCATCATTTTTTTTGATTTTATGGTATTTTCTAAAATATATTTTTTATATTTATAAATGTGATAAAAATGAACACTCATGTTTAATGAATTGTATTTTTCAAATTTAAAATTTCATAATGAATAATTAATGTTCCATTTGGGATATTTTTGAATAATAGTGGCTTTATAGTATACATTTGATAACCGTATTTTAAAAAAAATAAGTTTACTATTTTATTTTTTAAAATCAATTTTGTCTGTAGTTATTTGTTCTAATTTGATATAAGAATATTTATCTTAATAAATATATATATATTATTTTGTGATTTACATTAAGGATAATTATATTTATATTAATTTTCTGATATTTAGATCATAAAGGATATATATGACTTTAAACTGTATGTATTTTAAAAAAATTTACAAAAGTATTGAATTCATTGTTTCTTAACAGTTTAAATATCTTATTCATGATATAAATAATATAATACTAATAAAATTACTCCAATGATATGGGATTGAGATTTGTTTTGTACATAATATATGATATAGAATGGATTTAATTATGTTATATTTGAAAAAAACATGGGTTATATTGAATATCAATCAATTATTATATATTACGCATTCTATAAAAGAAATATTTATGTGATTCTCAGGTTTTTTAATCCAATTAACGAATTTAATTTTTACAATACAAGATCAGTTATAGTTTTTATAAATGAATTTAATAATTTATTTTTTAGTTGAAATGGTTAGTAATATAAATATTTTGATAGGATAAATATATTCTTTAAATTTCATTCTGTAATAATACACTAATATGGTGTTAGAAATAATTATATTTTAAAATGTACAAATTCACATTTATAAAAGAAAAATTAAATTGAGGGAATTATTTGAATTATTATAAAGTGTGACATGATTTTTTTAGAGACTATAATTTTAGAAAATATATATATTCATTGAATTTTTTTATTATGTCTTTATTTCTTATCTTTATATATAATTTCTACTAATTTATTATCTAATGTTTTTATAAAACTAAAAAAATTTCCTCCATTGTAATATTTTTGGAATATTCTGTATTAAATGTAATATATAAGTATTTTTTTGTATAATTTTGGCCAATCAGGCATTATAATACTTTCTTTTTATAATCATTTGATATTATTTTATTTTTTAATATACCTCTCAAAGGTTGATTTTAATATTTTCTACAAGAAATACATGTGTGGATGTGATGAAATTATTTTATCATATATTATAATATGAGAGGATTTATGTGAGTTCTAGGTATGGAATGTTAGAATGTGAGTTACTATAGACATGTTAGTGATTCATCGAGGGATGGGGTGAGGGTGATGTGAAATTTGTGTTGTCATTGTTATTTTTATGATTTTTAGAAGCTGGGCTTGACTAATGTATTATGGTACCAATTGTGTGGTTCGTTCCTAAGGGTACCAAAAATTTAATGAAGTAGGCACATTTCAATATTAGGGTGTCCTAGTGAGTAAAAAATTATTTAACATTCATTTTTATTTTTAGTGTCAATACATAGAACATATACTCAAATATATGAATTATTGTATATTTTAGGGTCCCTGTTTGTATTTACTTGTTTCTTTTTATACTCACACCATACACATAAGCCTTAGTGGACATAGATCTCTTATATTTGAGATAAAAATTAAGTAAATGGCTAGTAACATATAATTGAATTGACCAATCTATCTCGGTATGATTTGATGTTCGCCTATTAGTGTTAGAGACCATATATCATTTTAAGATGATACATAAAATTTTAAATTAATATACTGTGATCCAAAAAATATTAAGGGGAGAACATTAATCTTTACCAGCTTCATCAACTATATTGGTAATTTTACATTTTATTACATGAGACTCATCACCCATCTCTAATATGTTTCTTGAACTACTCTAAGGATTTTTCATCCAAAATGATCACTAATTCCTAGTATGTGATGACTACAACTAGAAGTAGATTAAGATATGTAGTTTCATGAATATAAGAAATAGATAATGAATATCAAGAAATAAAATGAAATAATAACTATTTGGGAGTTTAATATAATGAGGATGAAAGCTATCTATTACTTTCACATTTGGATGAGTTCAAAGGATAACACCTACCAAAGTGTAGTAATTCATTTTTTAATTAAATTAACAATTTATATTAAAATAGATTCATAAAAATTATTTTAAAATTTTGCATGAATATGTATTTTATGATTTCATAATATTTTAAATAGATAATTGATATGTCCTATTCCGAATCCTCTATCCGATTTTATATTGTTATTATTCAACATAATGTATATATTTGAATACTCAGGAAGATGATCTGTTATACATAATGATGTTACCAATGTTGAGGAAGAAATGAATTTTGATACAATAATATTATAATTATTAGGGGTTCAACAACAATGCTGTTATATTAGATTGTTGAATAAAATTATCATTTAATTAAGTAAGGGTAATTGTTTTAGGTTGGTTGGAATCAAACCAACCAACAGGTTGACAAAAAAATGTCAATGGTCATTAGTTATGTTGGAGGAACAATTAGGATGAATGTGATTGTTGATATTGATTCATGGATCCACTTCTATCCTATAATGAATGAAAACCTTTTAGAAGATATAAAAATTATGTAACAATATACTTTCTCTATATTAATAAAAATTAATATAATGAAACATTGATCTAATTTTAATTATTATTAGTATTGTATGTTTTTTTGAATATCTACATAATAAAAACATACTAATTGAAACTAGAAAAGACTATAGAAGTATCATGACTCTTCTTTCTATGTTATATCATAGGGATTCTAAGGGGAATGTAAATCCCCACCCACTAGTTAGTAACGAACATATTATAATGCTAAAAACATGGAATGATTTCAATAATCATCATGATGATAAATCATTTCAGGTGTATTGAAGTCAGTAATATATTACATGAAATTATTCATTTTATAAAATTTGATAGGAAATTTTCAATTTACGAGACAATAAAAGAGTGATAAAAATAAAGGAATTGCATCAAAACCAATGTACCCCATTTTCAAAGAAATCATGGGGTACACTTCATGTGGGATGGAATCATTATATATTTCAAATAAATAATAATTTTTTTGATATGAATAATTGTATTTTCTTTTTTTAAATAGTCTATATTGATGAATCAGAATATAAAACCAATTCAATCCAACATCATGTGCTACAGAAGGAGGCTCGAGTAAAGTAGAAGGGTAAACTAATTGATATTGAAACAAAATTTATATGGGAATAATGTGACGATATGACATAATGTTAATTCATTATTATTTAGGAAAGTATTGAATAAAAATATATTTTTATGTTCATATTTTTTATATCTTTTAGATGTAAGAATCAACAATTAAAACAATACAATAAAAATAATTTTAGTCAATTTGTAGTAACTAAAATAATATGGTCAAGTAAGATCACTTAGTTTTGGAGTGTCTCCTAGAACATATTTTGAGAAGATAAATTCATATAAAGATACAAATAATATTTGGAAAGGATTCATGACACTAAGTTATGCTTCTTGATATATTATTATCTGGTATGGTTTTCCAGATAAATGATTGAGAGTGGCTCAAAGTGAACTTATAGTGGAACAATGATCCACACATGAAGCAAATGACCCCACTAGATTTGAGGATAGTCTTTCCACTCAGCTATAAACCTTCCATGTGGTAATAAATTTTTCCACTAATCATTATCGTAAATTTGAATCAAATATCTAATGATTACATTATATTACTAAAATTTACCTGGTTATAATTGTCTGTGATTTGATTCTGTCAAACAAGCACACCACCATGTTGTAAGATATACGTTTTATAATATAATGATAAAATAACTACACAAGAAATCACTCACAAAAGATCACATGGGATTGGGGATTGAGGTAGATCATGAGATGACGGCTGAGTTTGCTATTTTATTTGATGATCCAAATATTGCAATGGTTAATGATATTATTGGAACTTTCATATAATCTAATCTATTATAGGTCAATGAGGTATGCGTTTAATTTTTTTTCTTATCAAAAAACTATAATTGTTAATAAAAAATGTCTCAAGTGAGTTATTATATTATATATGGTTAAAGAGATGGGGAAACAGAAGGTTGAATTTAGATAATCTTGTTAATCAACGAAGAAATAAAAATTACCTTATATGAGTACCTTCTCCCCATCAGTTCGAGAGAAAAAGTTATTATCATGATAACTTCATGGTAATAACAAATTTAAAAATGAAAATATACATTACAATCCATATGAAAAATAAATATCTCTCTCTCTCATGAAATACGTAGTTGGTTTGTAGACTATAAATGAAATTCTCAGGCATGAATGGTTTGGGGTCTCAGTTGTTAATATATACATATAATATATTTTCATAATAAGTCTGTCCAAATAGTTTGCTAATATTTTTATTAATGTTTAGAACTATTCATGTTTTTTATTGGATTTTATATTACTACCATATAAGGAGGAAATAATTAGAATCGATATTCAGAATCATTAATCCCCAAATCATTTCTACAAAAACCATGCATTAGATAGTTAATAAATTAATAATTAAAGAGGTGATCTACTCAATGATGTTTAGAAAAAAATAATATAAGATATAATCTCTTTGATTATATAATTTATGAACTAAAACTCTATAATAAAATCACATAAAAACATTTTTTTTCATTAAATATTTGTTTTTGTTTTCTTATGCAACCCTGGATGATGATCATAGTAAATCTGGATACTCTAAATATTTATTTTTTGGATCCAATGTGTGGATATCAAAAAAATAGACCACACATGATTCGTATTGTCAAATTATAATAAACTACATTCAGAATTTTAATGATAAACAATGAATTATATATTTTAGTCTATGTTTTAAGATGAATTTTGATAAGATAGGGTGATTGAAAAATAGAGACTGGATCATGGAATGAATTCAATGTTTGAACGTTTAAATCTTGTAGAATTCTAAAAATTGACACATATTATGTTATATATAAAAATATTTATCTATTAAAAAATCATTCAAAACAATTTACTTATTTTGGTCAATGTTACTATAGTGTATGAATCCATATAATGGTATCAAAAGTGGATATAGTGCTTTTATATTTATTAGATAGATCATAATCAATCAAAATAAATGAATATTAAAGTAGGTATTTTATAATGGTAATTACAATTTAATTAAAAATATTTCCTAATCGTTTTTTTTATATTTTCTCATCTGTTCATATTGATAACAATATTTATACTCAAATGAAGAATTTAATTTTTTTAGAGATGGGTGGTAAACATACATGTTTTCAGAATTTTTTTAGATATAAAAATTATATGAATAACTAATATGTTGGTGATCTGTTTTAGGCAATGAACAATGAAATATTTTTGGGTTGTGAAATATCAGTGTCATAATGAATATATATAATTTTTGATCTAATTCTCCAGGAGTTCTATAATAGAGGAAATTAATTTGTTTAGAAGTGTTAACCTATAATCAATCATATAGTTGGGAAATGGGAGAGGAGGAAGAGGAGGAGTTTGAGGCATATGGGGAGTCATATTTGATGATTTAGGTGTAGGAGGAAGTAATGGCATTGATCGAGGAAGAGAATGAGATGATGAAATGGCTGACAAATAGTAAAATTAATTTGAAATAGTGTAGAATGTGGATCATACCATGGCTGTTTTTGAGATTTTTTTTTGAAAAGTTAACAAAAAAAATTCCATATATGATTTGATCCCTTGCATATGTGTTTTAGTTTTATTATTTAAAAACTTTTTTTTAATAATTTTTTATGTTATTTTATGCAGGAATTTCTGTGTCAATTTTTTTGCAGAAGAAAAAACACATATTATTATTTAAAACATATTATCATAAGATTAAATATATATTAGCACATAAAAATTACTACCAAATGTCACTTAAGTGTGAAAGGGACCCCTAAACAAGTAAAAAATGAACAAGATAACATAAGTTTTTTTATTTCCCATACAGTACAACAAATATAAAGAAAGTGTCTTTGTAGTTGATCCAATAGTCACTTGAGAGTCATAAAACAACAATACCATCATAAAAAATATATTTAATTGATTAAGCTCATATTTTCATATATTTTATATTATAAATCATTGTTTATAATCCCACCATAGTGTTATTATATGGGTAATTGTCACATTTTTAGGTGTTAGGGTTATTTGAGTGTAAATGCCAAAATGGCATAATTCTGCAATTTTAACAGATTGTTATCACAGGTGTATTTTAGTCATTTACTATTAAATATATGTCCAAATATTATGATTATACATTTGGTAGAATCTTTATCTAATTTCCTTCATTTTTGTCTTCTGGACCAGGTGCTGAATCGATCATCTAGTGGCTGTAAAAATTAAATGAAGTTAAAGATTTTTCCGAGTAGATAGAATGGTACACACCGACATAACAAATTAATAACTCTGTGAAAACACCTAAAAATGAATTTATTACAGTTTTAAAAGAAATAGGATTAAATATTTCACGTTCATGACGAATTTCAAGTCAAATTAACCTCATTAAGGCATTATGGGAACTCTCACAACATGTGGAAGACGAAACGTCTCACTGGGCAGAAACGGTTCAATTGGGTAATAAATTCATAGCATCGTGAGAAGTCATCAAAAATGGCTCATATTTTGTGGAGAGACGAGAAGTTACATGTGGAACAACTTTTGTTAAGGAAGAAACGTGTAAATCGACGGTTTGGAGGGTAATAAAGTCACAGGAAGTTGAAGAATTGAAAATTCGGCGAGTCAAATGGACAGATTAAATGTCTCTGATGGAATCAGTCTTACCTCTTACATAAGATGGCCAATAAATCTCATATTTTGAGGGTGAAAAAATGAGACATTATGGAACATAATTGATGAATAAACCTGTTACAAATTCATCCATTAAATGGGATATCCACACGACATCATTTGGAGGACTATTTTGGAGATAATTCTTTCACCTCATCTCCCTATAAATATGTATCCTCACCCCTTCTCAAAGAATTGGGACTTTTGTGTGGCCATTTTTCATTGTTTTGTAGTTTACTTAAATTGTAATAGTATTATTCATTTTTAATATAGTTTCTCTTCTATTCTTCATCTCATTCTCATTTTTTTATCTTTTTTTCTTCCACCCCATCCTTCTCCACTGCGATCTCTTATACTCGTGATCATGAGTAACTAACCCGAGGAACTTCCCGGGGGATCAATCCAGGGTTGAACCTGTCACAACCCGTCCTCGAGGCCCGTGCCGTGACTACCCCAAGCCCGCCTTCCATAGGCCAGGGGCTGGCGACTAGCACCAAGGTGTAAATCCCGGTAAAAAGGGAAGGCATTGCCTTTGTAAAGTAAACAAGCACCACAGAGTAAGCAAGCGGAAAGGTAAACACTAATTAAAAACAGAGTACAACTGAAAGTGCGGAAAAGTAAAAGGGGCCGGAAATACAAGCCCAACTGTAAAGTACAACTCGAAAGGGAAAACAACAACTGTAAAGTAAAGCCGCTACGCCGAGCTGTCCACTAGAAATCCCACCTAAAGGGTGGGTACAGATAGCTCCACTGCTCCTCGGGTCCCGCCGTCCGCTCCGAGTACGTCCCGCCCAGTGGTCCACCTCCAGGTTCCGTCCTGCTCTGTAATCCTCAACCAGGATCAAGGTTGTCCGTCGTCTGCAACCAACACAACGTAGTGCGGGTATAGCCCGTGCAGGGGTGAGTATAAGTTACTCAGTAGGGACCCTGAGACCCCCGAAGGTCTCCCAAAATCCACAAAGGATAAACCAAAAAGGAAATATACAATCACGAAGTAACAACCGACACTTCTTAGGTATATGCCCATACATATACCTAAGTCATCATTTCAACACGCTCCAACCTCCGAGCCCAATTACAACTCAGTCCACATAGGAAATTATACGTATTCCACACAGGAAAGCAAAACGTAATCCACACAGGATAGCAGAACACAATCCACACAGGAAGGTAAACAGGATTCAGCTCACACAGGTATACTTCTTCGAAGACGATAGAGATGATCACTGATCCATCTAAGTTGTCGGACCCACAAAGGATCGATAGGTACTAACCCCCACAAAGACCCACACAGGATCGGACCCACACATGATCTGTAGGCGCTGGTTCACACAGGACCGCTGAGCGCTGACCCACACAGGATCGGACCCACACAGAATCGGTAGCGCTGATCCACACAGGATCGCTGAGTGCTGTAGTCGTCGTCGTCGAATCCACTAAGGATATCTGCACAGTCGCCGTCGTAGTCACAGTAGTAGTCGCAGCCAGCTCTAGGGTTCCCGTACATAGCAAGCTCGTTCGGGAGGGTCCGCTCCACGAGCCGAGAGGCTGATACATCAGCTGTCACATAGACCAGAGTTGATGTATCCAAAAGTTCTGTATCGTCAACAGGAACACAACACAACAGACGACACGTCAATCGGACGCCCGGTCTAAGAGTTATTGGCTTTTTCGTCCCAGGGGCCCGGTTGGTTTTTAAGGCAAAACCAACCCGACCGTACTCCACCTGCATCCAAACCTCGGGCGGAGTATTCCAAAAGATCTTTCTCACTAAGAGGAACTCAACAAAGTTGCCGGCACGTCAATCGGACATCCGTAGCTCAAGATATAAGCGTTTCCGCTCCGAGGGACCGGTTGGTTTCGTGTACGAACCAACCCGGCCGAACTCAAAGTAATCTGAAACCTTGAGTGCGATATACCGAAACGACCATCTCGATCCAAGGATCGCATCTCCGCTGACAGCGCGTCGTTTGGAGGTCCGTAGCCCGAGTTATGGGCATTTGAACCCAAACAGTTCGGTATCGGGGGTTTCGGGCCCGGGCCGACCCGGCCCGAGACCCCCCCGGCTGGCCCGAACCGGGTCGACCCGCCTCAGACAGGGTTGACCCGGCCCAGCGCGGCCCGGCCTGGCAGACCGACCAGGTGCCGGTCAGGCTCAAGGCAGCGCGCTGGGCGCGCTGCCAACTCGGCCTTCGGCCGAGCTGATTGGGAAAACGGGGGGCGCCTGCCCCCCTTTGTAACCGCACCCCCCTCATAATGGGGGGCCGTTCAACTGGCCAGGGGAATTTAATTCCCCCGACCTTCCCCATTTCCGGCCGGCCCGACCTGGCCGGCCGGTTCCTTCTCAACAGGACCGACAAGGGCCGGTCCTCTTTCGGCTTCCGACACCGGCGGCCCGGCTGGCCGCCGGTCACCTTGTTCCGCCGCAGCCCGGAACCGGCCGCGGCCTTTGTCGTCCGGCGCGGTGCGACGGCACCGCACCCCTCCGCCGTGACCCCGTTCCGACCACGGAGTTCTCGGTTTCCTTCGACGCGGCGCGACGGCGCTGCGCATATGTTCCGCATGTAACTGCATGGTGCGACGACACCACGCTCCTTCATACCAACCACAAAGAAAACATTTATGAAATAAGGAGGAGGGTCATCCGTGTTTGTACGGACCGGCCCCCTCACATTATTCGATAACAATTAGTAGAAAACCACGAAATTCGACATGTCAGAATCAAGAACGGAAACAATTAATAAAATAACAATAAACCCCTACCTCGGTTTCAAGAGCAGAGCACGTCAACAAGCCGCGGAAGACAAGCGTCACGGAGGTTGGGCGTCGCGGTAATCGTACGTCGATTCCGTTGATGTCGAGGTGCGTCCAAAGAGGTAACGTCGCTGGAGAAGCTTCGTAAGCTGACGGAGAAAGCCCGAGGAGGAAGCGGCGTCTCCTTTCGTTGACACAGGAAGAAGATCGAAAGAAGCGGCATCGTCGATCTTCAGAAACACACCGGCTGCGAAGAAGAGAAAAGATGGCACATCTTTCTCTTCTTATGGTGACAGCGTTCTTCGTCGGAGCCTAAGTGTTCTTCGCGTTCTTCGTCAAGGTTGAAGAAGATGAAGAAGTTCCCAATCCTCTCAAGGTGGCAAAAGAAATCTAACCAAAATAAAATAAGTCTAAGGCTTATTTTATTTACACAACTAAACGACTTTGAATTTCAAAAGTTTGAAATTAAATAACTCATCTCAATTAATAACACAAGTTGTCAAAATTAAATAGAGTAGAGTTATTGGGAGTTTAAAGGGGAGTTGAAGAGTTAGGGTTCGTGTGAGCCCCACCACACATAATCCTCTCAAGGGAGGTTAAGTGGATGTGGGTGCCACCCCTAACTCCCTTTGGGAGGAAATAACCAACATGGATAAAATAAATTGTGTTTCCTCAATTTATTTAACTTCATTTAATTTCCCCCAAAACTAACTCTCAACCCGCATAAAACGCAACCACGGAAAAGGTCTCCTTAAGCGAATATCGGCGCTTCAAGTTCAATGGTGTCCTCGGATTTCAATTCTGTGCACCAGATCAAAAGTTAGAAATTCCCGCTCGTTCGTTCACTGAACGTACCCGATCCAAACTTCGGAAATTGATTTCGGGCACACCGGGCCTCAGAATCAGGTTCCGTCAGAAACCGCGCTCTTGTAAAATTCCAAAGAAAATTAAGAAAAAATTTCCATTGAATTTTACGGGTCTTTACATTACTCCCACCTTAGGGATTTACGTCCCCGTAAAGATACATCAAACTAGGGAAACAAATGAGGGTACTGAGCACGCATCTGAGCCTCCCGCTCCCAAGTGCTCTCCTGGAGATTCCCGTACTGCCATCTGATGCGCACTAGAGGAATCGACCATCCACGTAGGGCCCGCTCCTGTCGATCCTCGATCTCCACCGGGACTTTCGTAAAAGTCGCCCCATCGTCAAAATCAAGCTCCCCATGGTCAACGATGTGCGTCGGGTCGTGCACGTATCTCCTCAGCTGAGATACGTGGAAGACGTCGTGCACCCGGTGCAACTGAGGTGGTAGAGCCAGACGATAAGCCACCTTGCCTATCCTGCCGAGGACCTGGAATGGTCCGATGAAGCGTGGAGACAACTTTCCGCCTTGGCCAAATCTCCGTATACCACGTCGAGGTGAGACACGCAAGAAGACGTGGTCACCATCCTCGAACTCTAGTGGCCTCCGCCTCCTGTCAGCGTATGACTTCTACCGGCTCTGAGCTGTCCTCATCCGCTCCTAGATGACCTGGACCTTCTCTATCGTGGCCTGGACCATCTCTGGCCCCACAAGTGCTGACTCCACAGGGTCTGTCCAGCACAAAGGAGATCTACAAGGTCGGCCGTACAACGCCTCGTATGGTGCCATCCCAATGGTGGAGTGGTAGCTGTTGTTTTACGCAAAATCCACCAAAGGTAAGTGGTCCTCCCAGCTATGACCAAAGTCGAGGACACATGCACGGAGCATGTCCTCGAGAGTCTGAATGGTCCTCTCCGTCTGACCATCCGTCTGAGGATGAAAGGCTGTGCTCAGACGTAGCTGTGTCCCGAACACCTCCTATAATCCCTTCCATATCCAGGAAGTAAAGCGAGAATCTCGATCAGAGACGATAGATGATGACACTCCATGAAGCCGCACAATCTCCTAAACGTAAAGTCGTCCCAAGCTCTCTACTGAGCCCTGCTCTCGGATGGGTAATAAGTGAGCCGACTTGGTGAGTCGGTCGACAATCACCCATATGGAGTCGTGAACTCTGGAAGTGCGTGGAAGTCCAGTCACGAAGTCTATAGATATCCCGTCCCACTTCCACTCCGGGACCTCCAAGGGCTGTACCAAGCCTGCTGGTACCTGGTGCTCTGCCTTCACCTGCTGGCAGGTGAGGCATCGATAAACGAACTCTGCTACAGCCTTCTTCATGCCTGGCCACCAGTGCTGTCGTCTGAGATCCTGGTACATCTTCGCCACTCCGGGATGTACCACCAAAGGAGAAGTGTGAAACTCTCTCAGAACCTCCTCCCGTAAAGCGACTGGTACCATGGTATGTCCTCTGAAAAGGATGTCATGCTCTGCTCCAAAGGAGAAACCATCAGGTGCCTATCCTGAGGATACATGTGCACGCCGCGTCTCACAGTCAGCATCCCCACGCTATGCCTCTCTGACCCGCTGCAGTAGTGGAGGAGTGACTGTGAGAGACTGAAGGAAGGCTGATCCATCTCTATCCATGAAGGATATCTGCAAAGAGGCTAACTGCTCCGTCGCCTCCTCAAGTAGCTGAATGCCTGTCCTCTTGCTAAGGGCATTGGATACTATGTTCCCCTTCCCAGGAGTACAGACTATCTCAAAGTCATAGTCCTGGAGGAACTCGAGCCATCACCGCTGTCTCAGGTTTAGGTCCTTCTGCGATAAGATATACCTGAGACTCTGATGATCAGAAAAAACTGTAAAGCGCTCGCCCATCAGATATTTTCGCCATGTCTTCAGAGCGAAGACCACTACTGCTAACTCCAGGTCATGGGTAGCGTAGTTCTTCTCATGCAGCCTCAACTGACGCGATCCATATGCGATCATTTCCTGCTCCTGCATCAGGACACATCCGAGTCCGGTCCCTGATGCATCGCAGTAAACTACGTACCCAACTCCCTCCTCAGGCAACCTCAAGATAGGTGCGCTGGTCAATCTCTGTCTCAGCTCCTAGAAGCTCTGCTGACATCTGTCTGACCACACGAAGGGTTTCCCATTCTTCGTCAAAGCTGAGAGTGGTGACACAACTCTAGAGAAGTCTGGAACGAATCTACGATAGTATCCAGCTAATCCCAAGAAACCTGAACCTCCGTCACGCTCCTGGGTGGCTCCCAAGCTAACACTGCCTCGATGTTCACAGGATCCACTGCAACTCCTGCCTTAGAGATGACGTGCCCCAAGAAGTGGACCTCACGTATCCAGAACTGGCACTTCGAGAGCTTACCATAAAGCTGGTTCTCTCGGAGTGTGTCTAGTACAACCCGTAAGTGGTAGGCATGCTCCACCTCAGTCATCGAGTAAATCAGAATTTCGTCGATGAAGACCATGACAAAACGATTGAGGTATGGCTGAAAGATCCTGTTCATGAGGGCCATAAACACTGCTGGAGCATTGGTCACGCCGAAGGGAATAACCAAAAACTCATAGTGGCCATACCGACATCTGAAGGCCGTCTTCTATACGTCCTTGTCTTTAACTCTGAGCTGATGATAGCCTGACCTGAGGTCTATCTTCGAGAACCACCGTGCTCCCTTGAGCTGATCAAAGAGGTCATCAATCCTTGGTAGCGGATACTTGTTCCTTACTGTCACCTGGTTCAAACGACGATAGTCAACACAAAGTCGCAATCTCCCATCCGCCTTCTTGGTGAACAAAATCGGGGAATCCCAGGGTGAAACACTGAGTCGGATGAACCCCTTGCCCTGCAAGTCCTCCAACTGTACCCAAAGATCTCGAAGCTCGGTGGGGGCCATCCGATATGCTGGAGTCGATATCGGAGCTGTCCAGGGGTATAGGTCAATATAAAAGTCTACCTCTCTGCGAGGAGGTAACCCTGGAACGTCGTCGGGGAAGACGTACGCAAACTGATCCACCACTGCAGGAAAACCAGGACTCCGCACGTCAACTGCTCCCAGGATGAGGCTAGCCAACTGATGAGTGATGGGCTATCCTCTCCTTCGTGGAAGTCCATCCTGTGCTGCAAAGGCTCCCTTCTCGCCGGTGAAGGTGAACCTGCTCCCGTCGGTGCGTACACATCGCACCTTGTGCCTAAAACAGTCAATCTGTGCATGGACCGTAGATAACCAATCCATGCCCAAGATGACGTTGTAAGGCCTTGACGCGGCTACAAGAAGATCCCAGCCGAAGATCTCACCTCCTAGAGTAAGATTACACTGCCGGTATAAGTGCGTAATCGTCGAGTCTTCTCCTGTAGGAGTCTCTAGCTGTAAGGATCGAGCCAACGGCTCTGTCGGAATCTCCGAGCTCCGAACAAGGGAAGCGGCTATGAAAGAGTGACTCACTCCTGTGTCTATAAGTACTACAACAAGGGTGGAATAGACACAGATAGTACCTCGAATCATCTCGGGCGCGCCGTGGTCATAGGCCTCTGCTTCCTGGAGCTGTGCCTGTCTCTGCCCGCCAGCTCCCTGTGGTCGGGGTGGACCTCCTGGTGGTGGTGGTGGTAAAGCCTCAAAGCGTCGCCCACCACCTGTTGCTTGGCCAGCTCCCCTGCCTCGTTCGCCTCCTCCCTGCGGACCGCCACGGTCGACCCTCTTCCTCTGCCTCGGTGGTCCCTCAACCATCTGCTGCTCCTCAGCACGGCGGGTCGGGCAGTCACGAGCCATGTGGCCCTGCCCGCCGCACGAGTAGCACTGTCTGCCCCTCGAAAGACTGGCTCCACGCTGTGTGCCCCGCACTGCTGAGCCAGTCTCCTGAGGTCGTCTACGAGAGGGTCTGGTCTGCCTGGACCCAAGAGTCATCCGTCGACTGCCTGCTGCAGAAGACTCTGCTACGTGCCGCCCTGCGGTGGGTCTCGGCGCTAGAGTAGACTCAGCAAGAAAGCTCTCGATCAAAAGGGCCCGCTCCAGTACTCCTGTCTGAGTCGGAATGCTGTGGGAGATCAGTGATGCCCTGATCTCGTGTCTCAAACCCTGATCAAAGTTCCGGGCCCGGAAGAATGGGTCTCGTACCATGTCGGTCGAGTAGCACGAGAGATCAGTAAATCTCGCTGAGTACTGAGAGACCGTCATGCTGCCCTGCCGCAGCTAAAGAAGCTCATGAATGCGCACCGCACAGAGGGTGGCTGGGAAGAACTCCGAGCGGAAGAGGCTCTCAAAGTCCATCCAAAGTAGAGATGCCTCATCGTGAACCTAGAGCATCAAGCTCCACCATCGGCCCGCTGCTGCGTGCAGTAGGATCGCAGCGAGGATCACCATGAGGTCTGCTGGTGTCCTCACTAGCCTGAAAACTCGTACGACTGCCTCCAGCCAGTCCTCGGCTACCTGGGGGTCCGTCTCCCCACGAAACCTGGGCAGTCGCTGGTGCTAAAACTCATGCAGTGCGCTGAGGCGATGTGCATCGTCAGCGGCTGGTTCTGGAAGTATCGGTGGCTCGGCGGGTAGTGCTACCGCTGGTGCCACTGCTGACAAAGGGTCCTGCACCGAGGCCTCGTCGCTCGGTGGGCTGTCATCACGCTCGACTCTCAGAACCCTAGCTGGCTGCCGTCGTGGGGCCATCCTAAAAAGGAAACAGGTGCGCCACGGTCAGAACAGTATACCTGGTGAGCTGATATAAAGTAATCACAAAGACAACTTGAAACACACACGCAATCAATGTTTTCGTGTATTAAGTCGGAAATCAGAAGTCAGGGTCCTGGTGTACGGATACGTCGGTCGCCGCACCAACACTGGACTCCCTGGACTGATAACCACACTCAATACGCTAAACACTATTGCTTCACATAGAAAAGATCAGAGTTCGCGGTAGAACCGAACTCCTCTGATACCAATTTGTCACGACCCGTCCTCGGGGCCCGTGCCGTGACTACCCCAAGCCTGCCTTCCATAGGCCAGGGGCTGGCGACTAGCATCAAGGCGTAAATCCTGGTAAAAAGGGAAGGCATTGCCTTTGTAAAGTAAACAAGCACCACAGAGTAAGCAAGCGGAAAGGTAAACACTAAGTAAAAACAGAGTACAACTGAAAGTGCGGAAAAGTAAAAGGGGCCGGAAATACAAGCCCAACTATAAAGTACAACTCGAAAGGGAAAACATCAACTGTAAATAAAGCCGCTACGCTGAGCTGTCCACTAGAAATACCACCTGAAGGGTGGGTACAGATAGCTCCACTGCTCCTAGGGTCCCGCCGTCCACTCCGAGTACGTCCCGCCCAGTGGTCCACCTCCAGGTTCCGTCCTGCTTTGCAAGCATTAACCACGATCAACGCTGTCCGTCGTCTGCAACCAACACAACGTAGTGCGGGCATAGCCCGTGCAGGGGTGAGTATAAGCTACTCAGTAGGGACCCCGAGACCCCCGAAGGTCTCCGAAAATCCACAAAGGATAAACCACAAAGGAAAGATACAATCACGAAGTAAAAATAGACACTGCTTAGGTATATGCCCATACATATACCTAAGTCATCATTTCAATACGCTCCAACCTCCGAGCCCAAGTACAACTCAGTCCACACAGGAAAGTATACGTATTCCGCACAGGAAATAAAAACGTAATCCACACAGGATAACACAACACAATCCACACAGGAAGGTAAACAAGATTCAGCTCACACAGGTATACTTCTTCGAAGACGATAGAGATGATCACTGATCCATCTAATTTATCGGACCCACAAACGATCGATAGGTACTAACCCCCGCAAAGACCCACACAGGATCAGACCCACACAGGATCTGTAGGCGCTGGTTCACACAGGACCGCTGAGCGCTGACCCACACAGGATCAGACCCACATAGGATTGGTAGCACTGATCCACACAGGATCGCTGAGTGCTATAGTTGTCGTCGTCGAATCCACTAAGGATCTCTGCACAGTCGCCGTCGTAGTCACAGTAGCAGTCGCAGCCAGCTCTAGGGTTCCCGCACATAGCAAGCTCGTTCGGGAGGGTCCGCTCCACGAGCCAAGAGGCTGATATATCAACTGTCACATAGACCAGAGTTGATGTATCCAAAAGTTCCGTATCGTCAACAGGAACACAACGCAACAGACGGCGCGTCAATCGGACGCCCGGTATAAGAGTTATTGGCTTTTTCGTCTGAGGGGCCCAGTTGGTTTTTAAGGAAAAACCAACCCGACCGTACTCCACCTGCGTCCAAACCTCGGGAGGAGTATGCCAAAATATCCGTCTTACTAAGAGGAACTCAACAAAGTCGACGACACGTCAATCGGACGTCCGTAGCTCAAGATATGAGCGTTTCCTCTCCAAGGGCCCGGTTGTTTTCGTGTACGAACCAACCCGGCCAAACTCAAAGTAATCCGAAACCTTGAGTGCGATATACCAAAACGACCGTCTCGATCCAAGGATCGTATCTCCACTGACGGAGCGTCGTTTGGAGGTCCGTAGCCCGAGTTATGGGCATTTGAACCCAAACAGTTTGGTATCGGGGGTTTCGGGCCCGGGCCAACCCGGCCCGAGACCCCCCCGGCTGGCCCGAACCGGGTCGACCCGCCCAGGACAGGGTCGACCCGGCCCGGCGCGGCCCGGCCAGGCATCGGTCCGGCTCAAGGCAGCGCGCTGGGCGCGCTGCCAGCTCGGCCTTCGGCCGAGCTGATTGAGAAAACGGGGGGCACCTGCCCCCCCTTTGTAACCGCGACCCCCCCTCATAATGGGGGGCCGTTCAACTGGCCAGGGGAATTAAATTCCCCCGGGCTTCCCCATTTCCGGCCGGCCCGACCTGGCCGGCCGTTTCCTTCTCAACAGGACCGGCAAGGGCTGGTCCTCTTCCGGCTTCCGACACCGGCGGCCCGGCTGGCCGCCGATCACCTTGTTCTACTGCGGCCCGGAACCGGCCGCGGCCTTTGTCGTCCGACGCGGTGCGACGGCACCGTGCCCCTCCGCCGTGGCCCCGTTCCGACCGCGGCGTTCTCGGTTTCCTTCGACGCGGCGCGACAGCGTCACGTCCTTGAATTCCTTTCCACGGCGCGGCGCGACGGCGCCACACATATGTTCCACATGTAACCGCGTGGTGCGACGACACCTCGCTCCTTCGTACCAACCACAAAGAAAACATTTATGAAATAAGGAGGATGGTCGGCCGTGTTTGTGAGGACCGGCCCCCTCACATTATTCGATAACAATTAGTCGAAAACCACAAAATTCGACATGTCAGAATCAAGAACGGAAACAATTAATAAAATAACAATAACCCCTACCTCAGTTTCAAGAGCGGAGCACGTAAACAAGCCGCGGAAGACAAGCATTGTGGAGGTCGGGCGTCGCGGTAATCGTACGTCGATTCCGTTGACGTCGAGGTGCGTCTGAAGAGGTAACGTCGCTGGAGAAGCTTCATAAGCTGACGGAGAAAGCCCGAGGAGGAAGCGGCATCTCCTTTCGTTGACACGGGAAGAAGATCGAAAGAAGCAGCATCGTCGATCTTCAGAAACACACCGGCTGGGAAGAAGAGAAAAGATGGCACGTCTTTCTATTCTTATGGTGACGGCGTTCTTCGTCGGAGCCTAAGTGTTATTCGCGTTCTTCGTCAAGGTTGAAGAAGATGAAGAATTTCTCAATCCTCTCAAGGTGTCAAAAGAAATCTAACCAAAATAAAATAAGTCTAAGGATTATTTTATTTACACAACTAAACCACTTTGAATTTCAAAAGTTTGAAATTAAATAACTCATCTCAATTAATAACACAAGTTGTCAAAATTAAATAGAGTATAGTTATTGGGAGTTTAAAGGGGAGTTGAAGAGTTAGGGTTCGTGTGGGCCCCACCACACTTAATCCTCTCAAGGGAGGTTAAGTGGATGTGGGTCCCACCCCTAACTCCCTTTGGGAGGAAATAACCAACATGGATAAAATAAATTGTGTTTCCTCAATTTATTTAACTTCATTTAATTTCCCCCAAAACTAACTCTCAACCCGCATAAAACGCAACCTCGGAAAAGGTCTCCTTAAGCGAATATCAGCACTGAGAGTTCAATGGTGTCCTCAGATTTCAATTCCGAGCACCGGATCAAAAGTTAGAAATTCCCGCTCGTTCGTTCACTGAACGTACCCGAGCCAAACTTCGGAAATTGATTCCGGGCACACCGGGCCTCGGAATCAGGTGCCGTCAGAAACCGCGCTCTTGTAAAATTCCAAAGAAAATTAAGAAAAAATTTCCCTTGAATTTTATGGGTATTTACAGAACCCAAGTATTTGCACATTCATATTAATTTTTTCTTATTTAATTAGAGTTAGGTATAGGGGGATCTTAGTGGGTAATGTGCCTTTGTGTCTCCACTTGCCACCCGAGACTTAACTTTCTCTTTTATAATATTTTCCTTCGATCGAGGAGGTGGATGTGTGGTCTCTCAGTGATCGTTGAGAGCACTGTAAATTCAAAAACACATATAAAATTGGATATTGACACATACAATGGAGTGTGTTTATTAATTAAATTTGAAACTAATAATGAGATGATGAAGGTTTAATCTGGGTGATTCTCTCGGGAATACCTCCTTTCTTTCTAACATCATTTTGTCTGCATTCATTCTGTCTGTATTATTCGTTGCATGTTTACTTTTTTTTATCTTGCATTATAATTTCTTAAATCACAGTTTCATTTAGTTTTTTATTATAAATAATTAAAATATAAAAAAATTGAATTTAAAGTAGTGATTTATTTACCACAAAATCTCCTCAAGAGAATGACCTAGGTCATCCCCTGTGCTGCACTTAGTTATAAATATTTTTGAGAGAGTGCACGACAATGCTTCGTCAAATTGGCGCCATTTATAAAGAACCAAGTGGGTTTCATTCACTATTTTTATTCAATTTTTGTAAATAATTTTCCTTTCATTAAAAAAAGAAACAAAAAAATCATAAATTTCAAAAACTAAAAAAAATCTTATTCTTTCATGATGTATTAAAATTATGATTATTATGCATGGACTAACCAATATCACATGCAAGAAATTGTTTACAATGAACTTTATGCTCAGTTTAATAGGATTAGTGATAAAGTGCAAAACCTGGAGAGCCAAGTAGAATTGATTGTAGAACATGTACGCACATCCCAGGAGAAACCCAAACCTGAACCGGAACCAGAGCTGGAACCTGAACCAGAACGAGTGGTGGAAGAGATTTCAACAATAACATTTTATGTTAAAGAACCTGAGGAGGGTGAGAAAGAACTTCTAAAGGAACTTATCACATCATCCCGCAATCAACCAATGCTCTAGGAGGTCCCAGAAGTAGACATTCTCGCTGAAGCACTGATGTGAGGTCAACATTTTTTCGAAGAATCTTGGAATAACATTTTTTTGATGATAACATGAAACATTATCTTCCCATGATTGATATTGAACAATAAGTACATTTTGACCCCACTCTTGCTTTGGAAGATGACTAAGAAGATGCACCTGCTAAGATGGAGTTTCCAATGGTCCTGTCAGAAGAAATCAATTTCCAAGATGACTTACTTGAAAGGGAAGAATTCTTTATTAATTTTTCATGTTTTAATTTTATTCAAACTGAATAGTTTTCTGACTTCTCCTTTCCTGAAATTTCGGATATAAAACAAATGGATCAGGCCTTGGATTTTGATGATGAGACCACCAAAGTGGTGGTAATCGAGGAAGAAGAGCCAGAGAAGCTGGTGGTGGTGCGACTACCTCCTCTACATCAACATTCATATCACATGGAGGAGGACACCACCGAAGTTAACAGGGATCACCCTTATCTTTTATTCCCTCCCACTTCGAACCTCAAATTTCTTCTTTATTCTTTCTCGGTGGTCGGGAAAATTCTTATCTAATTTGGGGTTCTCTACTTTCAGTGTTTAATCATGGAGATCGGGAAAACTCACATGTGGTGGTTCATCTCAATGAAACCACACCCACCTTCTGATTGGGTATAATCTACTGAAACTACCTGACTAGGGGAAGTAAAAACCTAGCACCCGCTAGGGGGTCTAAACCAAGAATTATCTCTTTTATTTTCCCTTTATCATTCTTTTTATTTATTTTTCTTATGTATTTTCATTACTTTCTTATTGTTTTAAAGTGGCTGCTTCTAGGAGCTTAACTCAAGGCATCCACCTCTAAAATAATTTTAGGTTGTATATTTCATTCCCTTTGATTTTTTACCTTTATATTTATATTTTGTTGAGTTCAAATAAGGGGTAGATAAATTTAAGTGCGGGGGAGTGTCAACCTGCTAAGTTCTTCTATCATGCTTTTCATTTTTTTATTATATTTTTCAGATTTTTGAGCTTTAATGAATATTCTTATCACTTTTCACACATCAATTTATTTTGAAAGAGTTGAAATGATTTTTGAAATAATGGATTTTAAATGATTATTGATGTGAAAACATTTTTCTTGAATTGGATTATCAATCATTTTTATGATTTTGACTGATTTTTGAAATCCATGACCATGAAACACTGACTCAAAATATTTTTCCAATCCTATGATGTATTCTAAACCAATTTTTCATATTCTTCCTAATACCCACCCTTCTTGAGGGAAACTTGAATTTTGTGTGAGAACCAGGATTTGTGAATAATTCTATTTCGAAGCATTGAATTTCATGGAATGTATTTAAAATGATTGAGGGATATCTTTGACTAGAAAAATTTTATCTTGAGACCCACCTTAACATTTATCCTTCATAAGCTCTTAGATTTCATGAATTGCCTTATAGGTTTAAGTCACATTACAAGCCAATGTTTCCTTACCTTCCCACACTTTTAGAATTTTTTTCATGGTTATTTCAAGTTTTAGTGTGGTGGAAGGGAATTTCTTGTGAATTCATTAGGATGTGTATCATTTATGGGTGATGAGAGGTTTGTGTCAATACTTTGGGTAGTTGACAATAAGAGAATTTGGCGTGTCTCATCATTTCATTATGCTTTATTTGTTTCATCCATTTCTCCTTCAAAAAAAAAAGAATCAAAATGGAGATGAGATTGAATTCCTCATTGTAAATTATTTTATGACTCATGTCCCTCTCAAAAATCAAGGGCATGAATTTTCATTCAGTCATTGTATTCAATTTTCAGCTCATCCTCCATGAAAAAAAAGAAAACGAAAATAAAGTTTTGCCTTTCTAGAGATTTAAAAAAGAGGAGAACATAGATGATATCATTCCTTATAATCACTTTTTGGCTCATGTACCACGTCATAAAAGGGGGGTGGTGTTGTTTTTCATATTTTCAATCGGTATTGATTGAGGAATTTCTTGTGTTTTCACATGATTTAATCATATATTATACTTAAAAGTCCAACCTCCTCTTTCTAGCCTAGAACATTTTTAAATAATTTTCCCACCAACCCTAAGACACAGAATCATTTAAACCTTTAATTAAATCCCTCATAATTAAATTTATTTTCATTTGTCACACTATGGAGAAATGATAATTTTCACAAACCTATGGTGATACATGCGATTTTCAATTATGAGTATAACTCTAGATTCAATTTCTCTTGAGTGAAGAGTGACATAAAATTCAATGTGAGGTAGGTTGTGATTGGGCCATGGATTGATTTATGAGGATGAACAAATTTTAATGATTGAAAAGAAAATTATAGAGCCTTTTTTTCATATATGATACATAATTGGCATCTATTTTGGATAAGATCTTTGATATTTTCTCATTTTTGATTATTGTGTGGAATTTGATTTGGATGTAAGATGATTGACCATGAGTGAAATGTTTAAGTGTGGGGGAGTGATGAAGCAAATATTTTCATATATTTTATATTATAAATCATTTTTAATAATCCCACAATAGTGTTATTATATGGGTAATTGTCACATTTTTAGGTTTTAGTGTTATTTTGAGCATAAATTCCAAAATGGCCTAATTCTGCAACTTTAACAGATTGTTATCATAGGGGTATTTTGGTCATTTACCATTATATATATGTCTAAATTTTATGATTAAAATTTCGGTATAATACATATTTAATTTACTTCATTTTTTTATTCTGGACCATGGGATGAATCGATCATCGACTGGCTGTAAAAATTCGATGAAGTTGAAGAGTTTTCCGGGCGGACAGAATGGTACCCACCGACATAACAGGTGAATAACTTAGAAAAACACCTCCAAATTCATTGATTATAGTTGTAAAAGACAGTGTATTAAATATTTCAAGTTCAGGATGAATTTAAAGTCAAATTACCCTCATTAATGCATTATGATAACGCTCACAACATGTGGAAGACGAAACGTCTCACCGGGCATAAACATTTCAATTGGGTAATAAATTCATAGCATCGCGATATTTCATTAAAAATGGCTCATATTTTTCTAAAAGACACAAAATTACATTTTTAACAACTTTTGTTAAGGAAAAAATGTGTAAATCAATTCTTTGGACGACAATAATGTCACAGGAAGTTGAATAATTGAAGATTCGGCGAGTCAAATGGACAGATTAAATGTCTCGGATGGAATCAGTCATAACTCCTACATACGTTGGCCAATAAATCTCATATTTGGGGGGTTAATAGAGGAGACATTATTGAACATCTATTATGAAGAAACCTGTTACAAAGTATTCCATTAAATGGGATATCCATGCGGCATCACTTGGAGAATTAATTTGGAGAGAATTCTTTAACCTCATCTCCCTATAAATATGTATCCTCACCCCTTCTAAAAGCATTGGAACTTCTGTGTGTCCATTTTTCATTGTTGTGTAGTTTCCATCAATTTTAATAGTATTATGCATTTGTAATATATTTTCTCTTCTCTTATTTGTCTCATTCTCATTTTTTTATCTTTTTTTCTTCCACCCCGTCCTTCTCCACTGCGATCTCTAATATTCGTGATCATGAGTAACTAACCCGAGGAACTTCCCGGGGGACCAATCCAGGGTTGAACCCAAGTCTTTGCACATTCATATTAATTATATTTTATTTAATTATAGTTAGGTATAGCGGGATATTAGTGGTTAAGGGGCCTCTGTGTCTCCACTTTCCAGCTGAGGCTTAACTTTCTTTATTATAATATTTTCCCTCGATCAAGGAGGTCGATGTGCTGTCTCTCAGAGATCGTTGAGAGCACTATATATTCACAACCACATATTAAAGAGGATATTAACACATACGATGGAGTGTGTTTATTAATTAAATTTGAAACTAATATTGAGATGATGAAGGTTTAATCTGGGTGATTCTCTTGAGAATATCTCTTTTCATTTTGACATCATTTTTACTGCATTCATTCTATCTGCATTATGCATTGCATGTTTAATTATCTTTTTCTAGCATTATCATATATTAAATCACAGTTTCATTTAGTTTTGTATTATAAATAATTCAAATATAAAAGAATTTAATTATAAGTAGTGATTTATTAACCACAAAATCTCCCCAAGAGAACGACCTAGGTCATCCCCTGTTCTGCACTTTGCTATAAATATTTTTGAGATCGTGCACGACAACACTTCATCAAATTGGCGCCTTTCCCGGGGAGACAAGTGGTTTTCATGCACTATTTTTATTCAATTTTTGTAAATAATTTTTTTTTCATTAAAAAAACAACAAAAAAATCATAAATTTCAAAAACTAAAAAAAATCTACTTCCTTCATGATGTATTCAAATTATGATTATTATGCATGGACTGACCAATTTCAAGTGCAAGAAATTGTTTACAATGAACTTGATGCTCAGTTTCATAGTATTACCGATAATGTGAAAAAAATGGAGATCCAAATAGAATTGATTGTAGAATATGCACGTACATCCCATGAGAAACCCGAACCTGAGCTGGAACCTGAGCTGAAACCTGAACCAGAACGAGTGGTGAAAGATATTTCACCAATATAATTTTATGTTAATAAACCTGAGGCTGGTGAGAAATAACTTCTAAATTAACTTATCACATCATCCCACACTCAACCATTTCTTGTGGAGGTCCCAGAAGTACACATTCCAACTGATGCACTGAAGGGAGGTCAACATTTTTTCAAAGAATCTTGGAATAACTTTATCGAAGATAATTTGAAACATGATCTTCCCATGCTTGATATTGAATAATCAGTACCTTTTGACCTCACTCTTGCTTTGGAAGATGAATAAGAAGATGCACCTGCTGAGATGGAGTTGCCAGTGGTCATGTTAGAATAGATCAATTTCCAAGCTGACTTACATGAAATGGAATATTTCTTTATTGATTCGTCATGTTTTAGTTTTATTCAAACTGAATTGTTTTCTGACTTCACCTTTCCTGAAATTTCAGATACAACCCAAATGGATCCGGCCATGGATTTTGATTATGAGACCACCAAAGTGGGGGTAATCGAGGAAGAAGAGCTGGAGAAGCTGATGGTGGTGCGACTACCTCCTCTACATCAACTTTCATATCACATGGAGGAGGACACCACTGATGTTAACAGGGAGCACCCTTATCTTTTATTCCCTCCCACTTCAAACCTCAAATTTCTGCTTTATTCTTTCTTGGTGGTTGGGAACATTCTTATCTTATTTGGGGTTGTCTACTTTTAGTGTTTAGTCATAGACATCGGGAAAACTCACATGTGGTGGTTCATCTCAATGAAACCACACCAACCTTATGATTGGGGATAATCTACTAAAACTACCTGACTAGGGGAAGTAAAAACCTAGCACCGGCTTGGGGGTCTAAACCAAGCATTATCTCTTTTCTTTTCCCTTTCTTATTCTTTTTATTTATTTTTCTTATGTATTTTAATTACTTTCATGTAGTTTTAAAGTGGTTGCTTCTAAGAGCTTAACTCAAGGCATCGACCTCTAAAATAATGTCAGGTTGTATCTTTCCTTCCCTTTGATTTTCTACCTTTATAATTATATTTTGTTGAGTTGAAATAAGGTGTAGTTAAATTTAAGTGTGGGGGAATGTCAACCTTCTTAGTTATTCTTGTGTGCTTTTCATTTTTTTAATTATATTTTTAGGATTTTTGAGCTTTAATGAATATTCTTATCACTTTTCACACATCAATTTATTTTGAAAGAGTTGAAATTATTTTTGAAATAATGGATTTTAAATGTTTGTTGATGTGAAAACATTTATCTTGAATTAGATTATCAATCATTTTTATGAGTTTGACTGATTTTTGAAATCCATGACCATGAAACACTGACTCAAAATATTTTTCCTATCCTGTGAGGTATTCTAAACCACTTTTTCATATTCTTCCTAATACCCACACTTTCTTGAGGGAAACTTAAATTTTGTGTGAGAACCAGAATTTGTGAATAATTCTCTTTCAAAACATTAGATTTCTTGGAATGTATTTAAAATGATTGAGGCATCTCTTTGGATATCCAAATTTCATCTTGAGACCCACCTTAACATTTATCCATCATAAGCCCTTATATTCCATGAATTTCCTTATAGGTTTAATCCACATTACAAGCCAATTTTTCCTTAACTACCCAAAATTTTAGTATTTTTGCATGGTTATTTCAAGTTTGAGTTTGGGGGAAGGGAATTTCATGTGCGTTCATTGGGATGTGTATCATTTATGGGTGATGTGAGGTGTGTGTCAATACTTTGGGTAGTGGACAATAAGAGAATTGTGCATGTCTCATCATTTCATTGTGCTTTATTTGTTTCATCCATTTCTCCTTAAAAAAAGAAAAAAAATGGAGATGAGATTTAATTCCTCATTGTAAATTATTTTATGACTCATTTCCCTCTCAAAAATCAAGGTCATGAATTATCATTCATTCATTGTATTCAATTTTCAGCTCATCCTCCATGAAAAAAAAGAAAAAGAAAATAAAGTTGTGCCTTTCTGGAGCTTTAAAAAAGAGGAGAAAAAAGATGATATCATTCATTATAATCACTTCTTGGCTCATGTAACATGTCATAAAAGGGGGTGGTGTTGTTTTTCATATTTTTAAGTGTGATTGAGTGAGGAATTTCTTGTGTTTTCACATGATTTAATCATGCATTGTACTTAAAAGTCCAACCTCCTCTTTCTATCCTGCACATTTTTCAATCATTTTCCCACCAACCCTAAGCCACAGAATCATTTGAACCTTTAATTAAAGCCGTGATGATTAAATTTATTTTCATGTTTCACACTGTGTAGAAATGTTAATTGTCACAAACCTATGGCAATACATGCGCTTTTCAAGTATGAGTATAACTCTAGATTCAATTTCTCTTGAGTGAAGAGTGACATAAAATTCAATGTGAGGTTGGATGTGATTAGGCCATGGATTGATTTATGACGTTGAACAAATTTTAATTATTGAAATGAAAATGATATAGGCTTGTTTTTCATATATGATACATGATGGAATTCTATTTTGGATAAGATCATTGATATTTTCTCATTTTTGATTGTTGTGTGGAATTTGATTTTGATGTAACGTGGTTGCCTAGGAGTGCAATGTTTAAGTGTGGGGGAGTGATGAAGCTATTATTTTCATATATTTTATATTATAAATCACTGTTTATAATCCCACCCTAGTGTTATTATATGGGTAATTGTTACATTTTTAGGTTTTAGTGTAATTTTGAGCATAAATGTAAAAATGACATAATTCTGCAATTTTAACAGTTTTTTATCACAGGGGTATTTTGGTCATTTAACATTATATATATGTCCAAAATTTTATTATTAAAATTTTGGTAGAATAATTATTTAATTTCCTTCATTTTGTCTTCTGGACTAGGCACTGAATCGATCATCGTCTGGCTGTAAAAATTCAATGAAGTTGAAGAGTTTTTCTGGCGGACAGAATGGTACCCACCGACGTAATGGATGAATAAATTGGTTAAAATCAACCAAATTCATTCATTGAAGTTGTAAAAGAAATAGGATTAAATATTTACCATTTTTGATGAATTTAAAGTCAAATTAACCTCATTAATGCATTATGGGAACACTCACAACATATGGAAGACAAAACGTCTCACCGGGCAGAAATGGTTCAATTGGGTAATAAATTCATAGCATCTGGACACATCATAAAAAATCGCTCATATTTTTCTGAGATAAGAAATTACATTTGGAACAACCTTTGTTAAGGAAGAAACGTGTATATCGACGGTTTAGAGTGCAGTAATGTCACAAGAATTTGAAGAATTAAAAATTCGGCGAGTCAAATGGACAGATTAAATATCTCGTATGGAATCGGTCATAACTCCTACATACGATGGCCAATAAATCTCATATTTGTATGCTGAACGGAGGAGACATTTTGTAACATCTTTTATGAATAAAACTATTACAAATTCGGCCATTAAATGGGATATCTTCGTGGAATAATTTGGAGAATTATTTTGGAGAGAATTCTTTCACCCCATATCCATATAAATATGTATCCTCACCCCTTCTCAAAGCATTGTCACTTCTGTGTGGCCATTTTTCATTGTTTTGTAGTTTCCTTCATTTGTAATAGTATTATTCATTTTTAATATGTTTTATCTTCTCTTATTCATCTCATTCTCATTTATTTTATTTTTTGTTCTTCCACCCCGTACTTCTCCACTGCGATCTCTTATTCTCGTGATCATGGGTAACTAACCCGAGGAACTTCTTGGGGGATCAATCCAGGGTTGAAACCAAGTATTTTCACATTAATATTAATTGTTTCTTATTTAATTAGAGTTAGTTCTATGGAAATATTAGTGGTTAAGGCTCCTTTGTTTCTCCACTTTCCACCTGAGGCTTAACTTTCTCTTTTATAATATTTTCCCTCAATCGAGGAGGTGGATGTGCGGTCTCTCGGAGATCGTTGAGAGTACTATATATTCACAACCACATATAAAAGAGGATACTCACACATACGATGGAGTGTGTTTATTAATTAAATTTTAAACTAATCAGGAGACGATGAAGGTTTAATCTGGGTGATTTTCTCAGGAATATCTCCTTTCTTTCTGACATCATTTTGTCTACATTCATTCTGTCTGCATTATACATTGCATGTTTACTTTTCATTAGCTTGCATTATCATCTCTTAAATCAAAGTTTCATTTGGTTTTGTTTTATAAATAATTAAAATATAAAAAATTGAATTAGAAGTAGTGATTTATTAACCACAAAAGCTCCTCAAGAGAACAACCTAGGTCAGCCCCTCTGCTGGACGTAGCTATAAATATTTTTGAGCGAGCACACGATAATGCTTCTTCAAATTGGCGTCGTTGCAGTGGATCCAAGTGGGTTTCATTCACTATTATCATTCACATTTTTTAAATAATTTTCCTTTCATTTAAAAAAACAAGAAAAAAATCATAAATTTCAAAAACTAAAAAAAATCTTCTTCTTTCACGATGTATTCAAATTATTATTATTATGCATGGACTGACCAATCGCAAGTGAAAGAAAGTGTTTACAATGAACTTGATGCTCAGTTTCATAGGATTAGCGATAAAGTGAAAAACCTGGAGAACCAAATAGAATTGATTGCAGAATATGTACGCACATCCCAGGAGAAACCCGAACCTGAGCTGGAACCTGAGCTGGAACCTGAACCAGAACGAGTGGTGGAAGAGATTTCACCAATAACATTTTATGTTAATGAACCTAAGGCGGGTGAGAAAGAACTTCTAAAGGAACTTATCACATCATCCCGCACTCAACCATTGCTCGAGGAGGTCCCCTAAGTACACATTCCAACTGATGCACTAATTGGAGGTCAATATTTTTTCGAAGAATCTTGGAATAACTTTGTCAAAGATAACTTGAAACATGATATTCCCATGCTTGATATTGAAAAATCAGTACCTTTTTACCTCACTCTTACTTTGGAAGATGAAGTAGAAGATGCACCTGCTGAGATGGAGTTGTCAATGGTCCTGTTAGAAGAAATCAATTTCCAAGCTGACTTACTTGAAAGGGAAGATTTCTTTATTGATTCGTCATGTTTTAATTTTATTCAAACTGAATTGTTTTCTGACTTCTCCTTTCTTGAAATTTCGGATACAACATAATTGGATCAGGCCTTGGATTTTGATGATGAGACCACCAAATTGGTGGTAATCGAGGAAGAAGAGTCGGAGAATATGGCGGTGGTGTGACTACCTCCTCTACATCAACTTTCATATCACATGGAGAAGGAAACCACTGAAGTTAACAGGGAGCACCCTTATCTTTTATTCCCTCCCACTTAGAACCTCAAATTTATTCTTTATTCTTTCCCGGTGGTTGGGAACATTATTATCTTATTTGGGTTTCTCTACTTTCAGTGTTTAATCATGGAAATCCGGAAAACTCACATGTGGTGGTTCATCTCAATGAAACCACACCCACCTTCTAATTGGGGATAATCTACTGAAACTGCCAGACTAGGGGCAGTAAAAACCTAGCACCCGCTTAGGGGTCTAAACCAAGAATTATCTCTATTATTTTCCCTTTATCATTATTTTTTATTTATTTTTCTTATGTATTTTCATTACATTCTTGTTGTTTTAAAGTGGCTGCTTCTAGGAGCATAACTCAAGGCATCCGCCTCAAAAATAATGTAAGGTTGTATCTTTCCTTCCCTTTTATTTTCTACCTTTATATTTTTATTTTGTTGAGTCGAAATAAGGGGTACTTAAATTTAAGTGTGGGGGAGTGTCAACCTGGTTAGTTCTTCTTGTGTGCTTTTCATTTTTTTATTATATTTTTAGGATTTTTCAACTTTAATGAATATTCTTATCACTTTTCACACATAAATTTATTTAAAAAGAGTTGAAATGATTTTTGAAATAATGGATTTTAAATTATTGTTGATGTGAAAACATTTTTCTAGAATTGGATTATCAATAATTTTTATGAGTTTGACTAATTTTTGAAATCCATGACCATGAAACATTGACTCAAAATATTTTTCCAATCCTGTGAGGTATTCTAAACCACTTTTTCATATTCTTCATAATACCCACACTATCTTGAGGGAAGCTTGAATTTTGTGTGAGAACTAGAATTCGTGAATAATTCTCTTTCGAAGCTTTGGATTTCATGGAATGTATTTAAAATTATTGAGGCATATCTTTGGCTATCAAAATTTCATCTTGAGACCCGCCTTAACATTTATCCTTTATAATCCCTTAGATCCCATGAATTTCCTTACAGGTTTAAGCCACATTACAAGCCAATTTTTCATTACCTACCCGTACTTTTAGTATTTTTTCATTGTTATTTCATGTTTGAGTGTGGGGGAAGGGCCTTTCGTGTGCGTTCATTGGGATGTGTATCATTTATGGGTGATGCGAGGTGTGTGTCAATACTTTGGGAAGTGGACAATAAGTGAATTTGGCAGGTCTCGTCATTTCATTGTGATTTATTTGTTTCATCCATTTCTCCTTAAAAAAAGAAAAAAATGGAGATGAGATTGAATTCCTCATTGTAAATTATTTTCTGACTCATGTCCCTCTCGAAAATCAAGGGTATTAATTTTCATTCATTCATTGTATTCAATTTTCAGCTCATACTCCATGAAAAAAAAGAAAAATAAAATAAAGCTGTGCCTTTATAGAGCTTTAAAAAAAGGATAACATAGATGATATCATTCATTATAATCACTTCTTGGCTCATGTACTATGTCATAACAGTGGGTGGTGTTGTTTTTCAAATTTTCAAGCGGGATTGAGTGAGGAATTTCCTGTGTTTTCACTTGATTTAATCATGCATTGTACTTAAAATTCCAACCTCCTCTTTCTATCCTGGAACATTTTTCAATCATTTTCCCACCAACCCTAAGCCACAAAATCATTTGAACCTTTAATTAAAGCCCTCATTATTAAATTTATTTTCATGTGTCACGCTATGTAGAAATGATAATTTTCACAAACCTATGGTGATACATTCGATTTTCAAGTATGAGTATAACTCTAGATTCAATTTCTCTTGAGTGAAGAGTGACATAAAATTCAATGTGAGGTAGGTTGTGATTGGGCCATATATTGATTTATGAGGTTGAAAAAATTTTAATTATTGAAATGAAAATGAAATAGGCTTGTTTTTCATATATGATACATGATCGACTTCCATTTACGATAAGATCATCGATATTTTCTCATTTTTGATTGTTGTGTGGAATTTGATTATGATGTAAGATGATTGCCTAGGAGTGAAATGTTTAAGTTTGGGGGAGTTATGAAGCTCATATTTTCATATATTTTATATTATAAATAATTGTTTATAATCTAACCATAGTGTTATTATATGGGTAATTGTCACATTTTTAGGTTTTAGTGTTATTTTGAGCGTAAATGCAAAAATGGCCTAATTCTGCAATTTTAACAGATTGTTATCACAGGGGTATTTTGGTCATTTACCATTATATATATGTCCAAATTTTATGATTAAATTTTTTTGTCTCCTTATTTAATTTCCTTCATTTTGTCTTCTGGACCAGGGGCTTAATCGACCATCTACTGTCTATTAAAATTCAATGAAGTTGAACAGTAAATCGGGCGGACATAATGGTACCCCGCCGAAGTAACGGAGAAATAACTCAGTTAAACCACCTCAAAATGCATTAATTATAGTTGAAAAAGAAATATTATTAAATATTTAGAGTTCATGATGAGTTTCAAGTCAAATTACACTCATTAAGGCATTATGGGAATTCTCACAACATGTGGAAGATGAAACGTCTCACCAGGTAGAAACGGTTCAATTGGGTAATAAATTCATAGCATCACTACACGTCATCTAAAATGGATCATATTTTGTGTAGAGACGAGAAATTACATGTGGAACAACTTTTGTAAAGGAAGAAACAGGAAAATAGACGTTTTGGAGGGAAATAATGTCATAGGAAGTTGAATAATTGAATATTCGGCGAGTCAAATGGACAGATTAAATGTCTCGGATGGAATCAGTCATAACACCTACATACGTTTTCCAATAAATCTTATATTTGGAGGGTGAATGGAGGAGACATTACGGAACATCTTTTATGAAGAAATCTGTTAAAAATTCGGCCATTAAATGGGATATCCACATGGAATCATTTGGAGGATGATTTTGGAGAGAATTTTTTCACCTCATCTCCCTATAAATATGTGTCCTCACCCCTTCTCAAAGCATTGGCACTTCTGTGTGGCCATTTTTCATTGTTTTTTAGTTTCCTTCAATTGAAATAGTATTATGAATTTTTAATATATTTTATTTTCTCTTCTTCATCTAATTCTCATTTTTTTATCTTTTGTTCTTCCACCCCGTCCTTCTCTACTACGATCTCTTATACTCGTGAGCATGAGAAACTAACCCGAGGAACTTCATAGGGGATCAATCCAGGGTTGAACCCAAATAATTTCACATTCATATGAATTGTTTCTTATTTAATTAGAGTTAGGTCTAGGGGGACCTTTGCGGTTAAGGCGCTGTTGTGTCTCCACATGCCACCCAAGGCTTAACTTTCTCTTTTATAATATTTTCCCTCGATCGAGGAGGTGGATGTGCGGTCTCTCGACGATCGTTGAGAGCACTGTATATTCACAAAAACAAATAAAAGAGGATATTCACACATACAATGAACTGTGTTTATTAATTAAATTTGAAACTAATAATGAGACGATGAAGGTTTAATCTGGGTGATTCTCTCAGGAATATCTCCTTTCTTTCTGACATTATTTTGTCTGCATTCATTCTGTCTGCATTATGAATTGCATGTTTACTTTTCTTTATCTTTCATTATCATATCTTAAATCATAGTTTCATTTTGTTTTGTATTATAACTAATTAAAATATAAAAAAATTGAATTAGAAGTAGTGATCTATTAACCACAAAATCTCCTTAAGAGAACGACCTAGGTCATCCCCTGTGCTGCACTTAGCTATAAATATTTTTGAAATCATGCACAACAATGCTTCGTCAATAATCCATATCGAATGATTGAGTAAAAATGTGTGTAATCAATCACTGAAGTTAAAGGTTGTGTGAGGGAAATATTCAAGGGCAACCATCATTGGGTGTTCATGTTCATCAAGGAAGGCTGGTGTCAAAGAAAACCTAGAATCAAATGAAAATAATAATTTATACAAAAGAGTCCCCCAAATTGAAAAACCCGCTTTAGAGGAAATCATGAAGCACTAATAATATAAATAATGACCCCATTGACAAGTAATCTTGTATTTTGGTCCAAAATCTCTAAATACTAATAAAAGAAAAAATTTCATCATTTGATTCATGAACCTTTAGAATGTGTAAGATAATGGTTTCACTTTAGCAGGTGGTGGTCTTATTTAGGTTATTCGATCATAAATTATATGAATGATATATTATATAAAATTATTGTGAAATCCATAAAAGTAACATTCAATTTTCATTTGGAACTTCAATATATAAAATTATACATGTTTAAAAGATAATCAATAAAAAACTCATCATCATAATAAAAAATAATGAGAATAGGGATATTACCATTTTTATGAATAAATAATTATGATGTTATGTCATAGTTTATCATCAATAAGAAAATTGAAATGGATATACAAATATATTGTACAATCCAAGAATACTTAATGTATGCACCATTTTTTAGTGTCTTTGGATTCTATAAAGGAATATACAGATGTTTTGTACTATCAAAAATGGTAAACAATATATAATGATGTTTAGTTCCTTCTTAAAATAAATAATGGGTAACATTAAAATTATTCTAAGATAGAAGGTAAATGGATTATCATAGAGTTTTTACTCTCTACAATGGATAATGTGACTAAAATATTTTATTTTGTTACATAAAAAATTTCATGTAAATATTTATACTAGTTCAATGATTGAATAATAATATGTTTATAGTAAGGGTTATTGTTCTTTAGGAAAAATAGAATTATTCATCAAGGAAAATTCTCTCAGGAACTATGATTATACACTCCAGATGATGGATTTTTTTGTTCTCCATTTCATTGAATAGTCTAGGATATCAAACAACAATATTTTCAGATAAACCCGAAAGATGAATGTAATTTATGATAAAAATACATAGTGGAAAAAACCATACTTCAAATAAATACACTGTGTACTCGGTAAGACTAAAATTGTGTGGTTTTAGTTTAAAATTTATCTTTTTAACACAATATTTAATATTTATGTCTAATTTATTTATTCATTGTATTCCCAATAAATGATTTTTTTACTAAACCTGAAATACTCAATCAGATTCACCGGAATCCAATGCACGATGTGACCAAAATGACTTGAACAACATGACTTTAGTTTCCAATTTACATTCTACTTCAAAACACAAATCACATACACAAAAGAGAGAAAATTAATTCATATTTTGTTGGTAATTTATGAAAATGATCCATAAATAATTTTTGACATATAAGAAACATCCTAACCTCAATATAATACATGATGTTCCAAACAAGGTTCAAAATGTTCATTATCTTGTTAAAATTGGAATTTAATTTCAATAAATTTCACACACCAAAAGCATAATAAAAACACTATTGTAGTCTTGATTATTTAGGATAATGATTCAAATGTCATTTGTGACATGTAGTAATTGGTTTCACATCATACCGACACACGATGAGATCATGATAACTAAAAGTGTGTGTTTTTAGTTTAAAATGACTTTTAGTAAAAAAATGTGCATACTCAAAAACCAAGAAAAAAAATATTTATAGTAAAAATACATTAGTAAAAATGTACGTATTTTTTTATGTGTTGGAGTATACCATTACTCAATATGGAACACAATGAGACCAGTATGATTCAATGTGTGTATTTTTATTTTAAATTGATTTTAATTTTATTGAAAAAGTAAAATAACATTCTCAAAAGTGAGAAAATTCAGTTGAATTGATTTGATAAATTATGAAAATGATCCATATCTAATTTTTTATTTGTATAAATTATCCTCACCTAAATTTGATATATGATGTTCTCATAATTACTCACATGGAATTTTATTAGTTTAGAATTTACATATTGATCATAAAGTGTTAATAACTGAAAACTGATTAGACATGCTTAGATTTACATGATAAATGAGGAAAAGTATTCACCAGTCATTAATGACTTACAAGATTCCTTATCAAATCAATCCAAACATAAGATGTGACTGCTGTGACAAAAAGTGTGTGTTTCCAGTATAAAATAATATTTAAGTAAAAAACACAACTAACATACTCAAAACAAGTAAAATGAATTAATTATGTTTTTATAATTTATTAAAATTATCTATATGTAATTTGGTCATGTTAAAATCATCAAAATCGCAATCCAACCCATGTTTTGACATGTATGACTCAAAGTGTATCATTTTTATTTAATGTTGATAATTATTTTATTATAATAGGAAACAAACATAATCAAAATGAAAAAAATATTTCTTATTATTTTGATACATTAGGAAAATGACCCATATGCCATTTTTAATGTATAGTATTCATCTTCTGCATTATTTGATAAATGATATGCGTAACATTGATCAAATATTCCATTATCAGATTAAAATTGACATTTATGTTCAAATACTATAACTCACTTGAAACTGAGAAAACAAAATAGGGTTGTCTTTATAATTTTATAAAATTATTCATAATACATTTGTTACATTTAATAATCATCATTACATCCAATGGACACCTGATGTGAACAGGTTAACTCAAATTTCATGTTTCTAGTTTAAATTGACATTTTTATAAAAAACACAAGTGACTTACTCAAAGACAAGAAAACAAATTTGATTTATTTTTATATTATATTTAAATAATCCATAAGTATTTTTTTATTTTTATGAATAATCCTTCAATATAATTTATAGGGTGACTGGTATGACTCATAGTGCGTCTTTTTAGTTAAAATTGACAATAATATTAACAAAAAAGTCAAATCACATTCGCAAATATGAGAAAACAAATTTATATTTTTTGATAATTAAAAAAACTATTTGCCATTTTTTGATTTGTTGGAGTCAACTACACAACAATCTGATACATGATTTGACCAAAATGACCCAACGTGTCTCTTAACAGTTTAAAAATGAAATTTAATTACAAAAATATACCCTCAATGAAAACCAATAAAACAAACTCAGATTATCTTAATAACATTTAAAAATGATTAATATCCCATTTCTGACATATAGAGATCCTTCGCAAATAAAACCAACACACAATATGACATGTATGAGTCAAAGTATGTGTTTCTAGTTTTATATTCCATTTTAGTAAAAGTATATGTAACATAATCAAAATGGATAAAACACATTAGTATTATTTTAACAATTTATTAAAAAAATAAATATGTCATTTTGGATGTGTATGATATATCCAAACCTTAGTACAATGCATAGTGCAACTGATATGACTCCATGTGCATACTTTTATTTAAAATTGATACTAATTTTAGTAAAAAATACAGTTGACATATTTAGTACCCAGAAAACACATAAAATTGTTTTGATGCATTATAAAAACAATCTAGATGTATTTTTTTGAAATTTATGAATAATCCTCACCTCAATATGATATGTGATGTGACCTATATGTCTCAAAGAGTCCATTATCAGTTTGAAATTGAAATTTAAGTTAAAAAAGTTTCACTCTCTTAAATCTAAGAAAACATGTTCAAATTGTCAGGATAAATTATGACAGAAATTCTTATGTCATTTGTGACTTTTAAGGAAAAGTCTCATGTCTAACCAAAAAATGAGGTGGCTGATAAAAATCAAAGTGCTTGTTTCCTATTTTAAAAGAAATTTTAATAATAACACAAGTGATTTACTAAAAACCCTGAAAATTTATTCTTATTGTTTGATAACTTAAGAAAATGATCCATAAGCTAGTTGGGACATATATGAATTATTAACACCTCAATATGACACATGATGTGTCTAGAATGCCCCAAATAGAATCTTTCCAACATATTAGTGTCATTTTATTCTAAAAAATGCATCACATCACCAAAAAAATGATAATTATCCTGGATTATTCAATCATCATTCTATATCCTATTACTTAATTAATTTTTGCATCATTTTCATCTTATACATATTTAGTTTATTTTCATTAAGATACTTCATGAAGAGGAACAAAAAATGGTGTGACGTACAATATCCAACCATAAATCAATCCAACACACAATGTTCCTATTATGAAAGAATGTTGAGTTTAAATTTAACACATTCTATTTAATTTATTTCTTTTTATAATTACTTAAATAAGAATTATTGTTATATATAGGTGTATTTTTTTCCGAACTAAGGGTGGGATTTCATTTATACTGTTGTGTTTTTTTTCTTATTAATAGTTTTTCCTTGTATTTGTGTTTCAAATTATATTTCATTTGAATTATTTATTTTTATTTAATTTTTCTAATTGAATATTTTGTAACTAGTTCTCTAGTTATAGCACACTGCAGCATACCCCTTTACTAGTTCTAATAAATGCACTGATGAAGTTATCCTTTATAAAAGTTTCTACAAGTGCCAATAAAGGAACCTTTTATTATCTCTAAATAAAAAGCACGGACAAATGGTGTCATTTATATGTGATTCTAAAAGTTTTAATAAAATTCCTCAGCTTTAATCATTCTGTGGTATTAAATTCATTTTTATTGATGATAAAATTCAATTCTAGTTTTATTAATGGAAGGATATATAGTATTGTAGCCAATCTAACTTGGACCACCTGGAATTGTGGTACTCACCCGCATTTCTACTTAGAGTCGTTGTTGACCACATAACAATGCATATAGTTCAAATGACATATGAAACGCCATATAGAAGAGAAATATTAGTTATCACCTACTTTAATAAAGAAGTTATCCTATTAAAAGAAATTCCCACTTCACATTCTCCAATAATGACATTGAAATCCAATCTCACACTCACCATGAACATAAAATGAAGCGATAAATGTTTAAAAAAAATCATTAATCAATGATAACAAAATTTTAATTAATTATATTATTTAGTTTGATAATTAGTTGTCATAGTAATAAATGATAAATATCACATAGGGGGATGTATCCACATTGAAACCTCTAGAAAAATGGTGTGCACTAACCTAGAAAAACACACCATCTCCAAGAATAAGAATCCCTAATAAACAGAATCATTTCATCATATAAATTTATCTTTATTATTTAAAATCCATAAATATATCAATATAATGACATTACAAATGTAAAATGAATGGAAAATATGAGCGATCATGCCTTTATAACCTCCTTTAAAATTGAAGTTTGATGTAGGTAACTTAAGAGTGGGTGAATTTTGTTCCCAATAAAAATTATTCTAAAAATGAGTTTAAATAAAATCACACAATTTTTTTTTAAAAATTCCCAATTAATCCAAAGTGTTATTTGATATAAGTTTGATCATTTAAAATAGTTTTTAAATCTTTATTAGTTCTATGTTAACAAAATATTGAAAGTTATATATACTTTTAAAATCAATTTACAAAAAAATACTATAATATATAAACAAATTAATATTTACAATCAAACTGACATTTTTTATTGAGGATTAAAAAAATACAGTTTCAATATTGGGAAATAATGAAACAAAAACAAAATAACTCAACAAAATAACAAAGGGGTTTAGTCTCAAGATGAGACATAATCTCTGGTAAATTCAAATCACCCATTATCAATCAGATTATATAAATATAATCTAAACCACAATATAGATCATGTATAGAAATAATACCTTACAACTTATCCATTCTCAAAGGCCTCCTTCTCATTTTTTATGGGTAGAAAATAATTCTGTTCATATAAGGAACTCTTCCACACACACACTATGGGTAAACATGTGAAAGGATATAGGAATGGATCTGGATATTCATTGAAAAGTTCAGTCATCTTGGTTTTATGTTCTCTATTTGTTTGAGTGTCCTCAAATGTGGATTATTGTGAAGCTCAAGACATTTGTCTAAAATTATTAGTACAATAGAGTGTTGCAGATATCTCTTCATTATTACTATATGAAAGGATCTGAGTATTCATTGTATTCCACTCATTCATAGTTGAATTCATTTATGTATAGTGGTTGTAAGCTCTTAAATGACGATCCTTCTAGTATTCAGTGATTGCACTTCTTGATCACATATCATCCATAAATGAGGATGTATTTTGAGAATATAAAGTACGTCATGTAGTAGTTCCATTTTGAATAATAGTAATATGTATCTTCTACATCTTCATATTGATATCTGCTATTTCCTTCGATATGTTCTTATAAAAGTTATGAACATAGTAATAGAATAACAATTTCATTAATTTCATTAACATAGACATTGTAGCATTTTATTCAATATAGGAAGAACAATGATGAAAAATCATCTTATGGTAAGAAATATAAGGAGGCAAGGAATTATAAAAATAAGAAATCTAGGAAATATATAACCTTAAAGAATGAAATAATGAAGATACTATATTGTGGTATAAATACATCTCTATGGTGACTCATCCTTGTACCAAGTAAGTATGGGGATAACCCGTTCTGGCCATGAGTCATTTGAACATGTGGTCCCCCAAGCTGGTGGGAAGACATACCTGGAGGTATCTCAACTGTGGCGGTGAGACATTATGGAAGTGATACATTTGTACTAATGGTGAGACATTTCTAGAAGTAGCTCGACCAATCCCAACACATAGCCAAATCGTCACTAGATTTTCTTATTATATAAAATTATAATAAAAAATAGTAAAGTCATTCAAAAGATAATAAATGTGATTTTAGAGCATTAAAATAAGGAATTTACATAAATATCGACATATTTTATGGTCATAAATAAAGGAACTTATAAAATACATGTATCAAATAAATTTCTTTAAGTAGTGATGAATTTAAAGAATACGAGTCTACTTAATATTTCACATGTCAAATGTAAGATACAAAAAAGTTGTCTCATGGATATCATATCAATTATTTATGATATGATAGGACAAAATAAATATAATTTTTTTATCAATTACTAATGGTAATATAAATTTTATAATGAAAATATAAGTAAAATATAAATGATTAATGTAATTATGGTGGTCAAAGGTATAGTAAATCACACCCAAATAAATGTATTAATGAAAAAATATGGATGGTACCAAAGGATAAATCCAAAAATATATGGTATTAAGGAAACTATTAGAATAATAACATCCAAATGAATGAGGTATCAACATTAAAATTGTCATTAAGGGTAATTTAACAGAGGATACATAAATGATGCATCAATGGTAAATTATCATGGATAAATAAACATGGTATCAAAGAATAAGGAAAATTCCATCATCCAACTTTATCTCCCTTTTGGAATTATCAAAAATATAAAAAAGGAAATAGTAAATTAAAATATTTGAATAGAAAATAATAGATATAAATATTGTTTCAATGGATAAGTAATCGAGGAGAATAAGAGTAAATTTCATTAATCACAAAGAGTTGAGATATTTAATCCCAAAATGAAAATATATGTCAAAAAATCTCTATAAATGAATAATGTTAATAAAATTTTCTCCAAATTTTATTTGATGGATCCACATGGTCCTTTAACTTATCAAAGGAATGATGGATAGGGGTAGAGGCTAATGGTGTAGCTGTAAAAGCTGTACATTCTGAAGGTACAAAAAGAGAAGGCATCCCTCTAACAATTACTGGTTGAAGATACTGGAAAACTTACTTGGGATTCATGATGAATGGACAGAACTATAGAGTGAAATATTCTAAATAAGAAGATGATGTGATGGCTATCATAAGAATCACATCAAGAAAAACAATAGTAGTTCTAGACACATGCAAAAACATATTTATAAGATGTTAAAAATCGACGATAATTTTCCCCATCTCTATATGTCACTAAAAAGTCATTATTTTCCTCCATGAAGATCTGATGTAGTGGTTCCAAACCTTAATCTAGTAAAAAATAGCCTTGAATCCCGTGGTTATAGGTGTCATCCTAAAATCCTCATCAAAAAACTTGAATTGAGTATAAAATTAATGTTTTGAATACACCATAGAAAGGTAATATTTAATGTAATTTGTGATGATTTCTTGAACAATTTGGAATTCATTTAAACCCTCCCATTCCAGTTTTTATAAATGATCACCATGATAATGAATATATCCCAGATCCTCCTAATGAGTGGCATGAATATTATCCATTGTGGTCGGATGTTTCACTAGAACTATAGAACAAACCAACTTGGCATCAAAGTGAACCGAGGGAGGAGGATCATAAGATGTAGAAGAAATTAAAGGAAAGATTTCCAAACACCCCATCATAACATCATGGGTAGAGGGGAAAGAGGTACTAATTTATTCCATAACTGATCTCAATTATTCTATACCATATCCTACAAAAAATTAACATTTCAAACACCAGATTTTAGGATTCATCATTGGTTTGATATGGAATACCAAAATCTCAAACAGTTGTCTCGAATTATCCCCACTCATCTATGTTCCTATAGGTTTCTAAGAAAACAAAAACAATCCAATATAAATATGTAGTCATAGTAAGAAACTCATTAAATCTATCCTAGAAATAGAATCAGTAGAAACATGAGTAGCAGGATGTGAAGGAGGTGCTAAATCTAAACCAAATTCTGGAAGAACAACCCAATATACTTCGTGATATACCCCACCTCCAGTGGAGATAGAAGGGTCACTATCTATTAGAGGACTTTCCTCATCAACACTAGAGTCAACTAATGTCAGAACAATAATATTTGAACCTAGGGAAGGAGGCCCCGTAAAGGATACCTCAACCTATGCATGAGCATCTGTATATGCTTAAAAAACATACTCATCCACATCTTAAGCTCTAAATATTCCAAGAAAATATTAATGTGTCATTTGAATTTCCGCCATTAAGAATGGAAAACACCCACTATTATAGTAAAATCACTATGGTTGGGAGAGTGGTAGCATGACATACAGGTCTAAAAGTAACATCACGCCACTTTAGGATGAATGGAACACTTATTTCCACCAATAAGGTATACACCTCTTCATATATATCATATTCCTATTCTTCCTTAATAGTGTACCCAACTAAATCATCTTTATCCTAACCAATATCCACTAAATTCTTTGTTTTGGTAGGAAGAACTATGGAATTCAAATCCCCATAGATCATTTCAATCACTCTAACCCAATTCCTCATCAAAGGGTTCTATCTCACCCTCATTCTTTTATAAATAACATTAGTCAAATAGAATCCACCATATTTCCGCTCATATTTATACTATTCATCTATCAAAAAGTATGTAATTTATATATCAGAACTAAATGTAGGCCAAATATGAGAATGGGATCAAGAGGACTCCTTACATATCTCCATAATGTGAACAATAAAGAATATTTTTAGATTTAAATTGTCCAGTTGTCAAATAGAAAATAGGAGTTCAAATTCTTGATATATAAGTGTATTTAAGTCCCCTTATACGGGATATAATAGATAATTATAAAATATAATCGAAATCATATATTACACATCCAACTGAGTAAAAGTATGTCTCCTTTATGTTTTACCCCCATTTAGATCATGAAGCATATCCTCATACATAAATTATTCACTATAATTGGGTATCATACCCTAATAATCATGAAATATTCACCGATGAGTCAAATTTAATCATCTTGTCCATTTTATTGAAGCATAAGTGAAATTTTTACCATCAATCATACTTCTAATTAGATATTTCTTGTTTTTAAAGTAGAATGTAGAATAATGATAAAACTAATGAGCCATCCCTGGGTGGAATGATCAGCCATTTACAAAGAAAAAACCTACTAATACTTGGTTCTATATCACCCTTATACCTAATGATTTACTAGAAAAAGAAACCATGTTGCAAACTCCTATTTTTTTAACTACTATAGGATTGGAAAACTATGGATCCTTCAGCCAGAAAGTGAGTAATATTGCTTCTCCTTTTCATATTATATCGGGGAATGATTCTTTTATAAATCAAACTTCATCAATATTTACTATCCCCATTTTAGTTGAATGAAGATGAAATTAGGGCACATGAAGGCTAGAGGTCGGGAGAGAAATAAGGTGAAGAATTTCAGGAGTAGGTATATAATATAAAGTTACTCTAATTCAAATGAAAATCTGAATATATCATTTAGGGATTCAAAATCAGATAATAAAAAAATTTCCTAAGAATTTATAAAATGAAAATTATAAATAACATCTGCATTTGAAACAAAGACATGTGATTCGTCTTTTAAACACTCCCCAACAGTGACTCTCCAATGATAGATCATCCAATAATGGAATTCTAATGAATCCTTTTTCCAATGGTGAATTGCCAATGGTAGTTCATACATTGATTAATTTTCAAAGACAAATTATCCAATGATTAATTTCCATTGGTATCTTTTCTATATGCGACCTTCCAATGGTAGCTTATCCAATGATGGCATGTATAACATATACAGTCTCACCCAAATTTATCATAAAAAATTCATGTTTTATATTTTTCAATCTATTATTATATAACTGTTTGTTTAAATAGTAGCACGATGATGTTCTATTCTAATGAATTCAAGAGTTATATAACACTTTAAAAAATGAACCCTAAAAAAGGGATGTCTTACATCAATAATTTATATCCTAGAATGAGACATAAGTTTTTTAGATATATAAATCACACTTGTGTTTTCACTATATATGAGGACATGACTAAATTGATATCCATAGTCTAGCAGAGTGTGTTTTATCCACAAAATTTGAGCACATAAACTAGATAATGCTAGGTAATCTCCTCCAACATCATATAGTTTAATCAACTTTTTATTATTACTACTCCATGATAATAGATACATCATCAAAAGATGATATATTCTGGAGGTTCTTTTTCTGTCTATCATACAACCACTAGAATTAACATCTTAATAAATCAGAAAGTCAAATTCTTGTCCTCTATGTCCAAAAAATCCAAAATTCGTTTTATATTTGAGGAATGAGAACATATTTATAGTATGGATAAAATGTGTATCTTTAGGGATTTATTTAAATTGAACACACATACACCCACTAAAAATAATATCATTTCATCTAGCTGTAATGTTTAAAAAAATTCCTATCAAGCCACTATAGCTGGATTGATCCACTGACTTCACAACTTCATCAAGATCCATCTTACAAGGTGTACTCATGAGAGTTTCCTAAATATTGGTGCTATTCAAACCCAATCATTTTCAAATATCATTATTATGATTATTTTGACAGAAGATAATTCCTTTTTTTTGTTGGGAAAAAAATTTAAAACCAAGAAGTAATTCATGTTCAACAAAAAAATCAATTCATATTTATTTTTTATCAAATTTCAAAATTTAATAAATAGTGAATTTTTAGAATACCTAAACATAATATCATCAATATATATTTGAAAAACTAAAAAATATTGGGATATTATTCTTCTGAAAAGTATAGGATAAGCAATAACTTTTAAAAAAACAATAACAATTAAAAATAGATAATACTATCATACAATGATCTAAGATCCTATTTCAAACCATATAATGATTATGTTAATTTTAATGCATGATTGGGTAAAAAAGGATTTTGAAATATTAGGGGTTTTTCAAAAATAAATTTCTCAACTATATATCCACTCATAAATTCACTAAAAAAATCCATTTTTTCATAGTTCAAAATTAAAATTTTCTACACAAGAAAGAAGTATTCTCATGGATTAATGTCTAAAAATTGGTGTAAAGGTTTACTCATAGTACATACCATCTTAATAAATGTAGACTTGTACAACCAAACTTGATTTATTTCATAAAATAGTGATAGTTATATCAACATTGTTTCTAGAAACCCATTTAGTGATTATAGTGAGGCTGTCTTTATGTAGAACTATATCATCCAAAACACTATTTATTTGAAATATATTATATTTATACTTTATTTCCACTACAAAAAATTCATCATTAATTTTATTTTTATGTTTTTTGTTCAAATATGTGACAAGAACGAATGATGTTTAAACTGATTTTGAAGAGAACCTACAGTGTGTAAAACTCTATCTTTATCTCTAATTATATCATTTGGGGATGATATCTACGAGTCGTAACAGCTGAACAAAAAGAATTTATGATTATATTATGGTCTTATATAGATTAAGGTTCATTTTAAGAATGTTCCATACAACTGGATAATTTTTAATCTCATTTCACATAATGTTTATAAGGTTTTGAATTTAGGATAAGAGTTTAAAAATCACCCTCAAGGTATTATAAAGATATTTTTATCTAAGGAGGATATTTTTCATCAAACATGAGATGAATAGACTCATCAATAGTATTGGATATTTTTTCAAACACTCTACATGACTTACTAGAAGTTAAATAACTCTGGAAAATTATTTCATCACTAATGAATGGAATATTTCAATATTATATTTTTTTATAAGAATAAATACTTTTAAACCATAAAAAAATTGTAATTAAACATAGTATTTTGACAATTAAAAAGATCAAAAGTAATTTTATTTAAGATATTTATAATTAAAAATCTATTAATTCAATAATAGGTTATATTCGTAACCACTAACCTAAAGTAAATATGATGGTTATACTCATTTATAATAGTCCAATAAATCTCTTGAAGTTACAAATTTCTTCTTTCTATAAAACCATTACACTGTATGATCCTAGAAGTAGAAAGTTGTGATTATATCCATTTTTTGGGAAAAAGTGTTTCATTGTCTTCTTTTTCAAACACATAGACATGATCAAATATTTAGGTTATAATCCTATGTCAACTGAAATTTTAAATAGATGTAGAATACTTGGTAAAGCAAGAACATGATTCACTTTTGTGAGAAAAAAAGAATTTCATATTATACCAAGAACTATATTTCACAAGGGTATATACATAGTTCTCTGCATTTATTTTAGAAAATAAAGATGATCTAAATAGATTGATGTAAAAAACATTAGGGGATGAGAAGTTGAAAATTATTTCTTTTATTTGAAAGATGTCTTGTGTTTTTCCTTTTTTTACATGGGTTATAGTCATTTTGATTTAGTAAATAATGTTTTAGAGGATCTTTTTCTAACCCATTCCTAGTTAGTTTTCTATGTTTGTAAAAATTTCAATGGATTCATCTCTAATGCCAAGGAAAATATTCCTTATGGATGGAATATAGAGAAGAAAAAATTTGAGAAAAAACTGTTTCTAAATTACATCTTAAATATTGTCATTTCTCAAAGAAGTAATATATAAATGATTTTTAGAATAAAAAATAGTAAAAATTATTTTAAAAGGTCACTTAAAACCATCATCACATAACTCTGAGATTCTATGTATATTTTAATTTAAAGTATCAATAAATAAAACATTAGAAATTAAAGAAAAGTTAGAATTACCAACCTCACTGAGGCCAAATATTTTACCTTTATAATTTCTTCCAAAGGTGACATGTCCACCATAGATATTTCTCAAATATTTGTTGACTGAATAATCCAATGTCGTATGTTTGAAACAACTGCTGTCTAGCTTACATAGGGTTTTACCGTTTCTCTTTAAGTAGGTTTCTTAAAATTAATCTATAAACCAAGAATTAATTTGGAACCCAAATCATATTGGGACCAAAAATGATAATTATTAAGGTTTTAAGAAAATTTATTTATTTAATGGGTTTCCTATGAAATTAATAAGTAATTATATGCAGTATAACATTAATTGTTCATTGTTAAAATATATTGTTTTTAATTTTTTTTTCATTTTATGTAAATTAAAATTTATATTTATAAAATATCAAGTATTTTTCTCTTAAATGTATATTTTATTTTTATATTTCAAATTACTAAATATTATTTGATTCTTAATAAGTGGTAAGAGAGTTAATAAAATAATTATTATTTTTAAGATACATTTTTGTAAAAAAGTTTTTTGTTGCCTTATGGGTACTTATTTAAAAATTACTTTTTACTACCAATATAAGCTGAATCTTGTAAAATTATTTTAATAGTTTCAATAATCATTATTAAATAAGGTAACAAGGAGGATTTTATTTTTAGTTATAATAAAATGTTACCTATTTCAATATTTAGTCACTACTGGAATGTTTAAATTTTGTAATTGATCAAACTAATATATAAGACTACAAAATCAGTCATTAATTTATTGGTTTAATGGATGCATTAAAATACATATCTTATCATATCATTTTTTATAATTTGGATCCAATTTCCTTGATTATTATAATTATTATATATTAATTACATAAATATTTAAAGGAGTGTCACTCTACCAAATTATAAAAATATTCCTTCTCCACCTCACTTCTCCAAACACCTTGAGCACATTAACACTACATAATAAACACTACATAAAACATAATAGAGGATATTTTAATCCCATAATTAACACTACATAAAACATAATAGAGGATATTTTAATCTAGAAAGACCAATATAAGAAAGATTAATGACATTCCAAAAGTATGATATCCCAGGAAGTGGTAATAATCTTAACCAAGCTTCTTCCTTCTTCAACATCCTCCAAATATATTTTAAAAATATTATTAGAAATATATTAGTATAATTATTAAAAATAAATATTATTATGTTTTTGTAACCCCCATTATATACCTTCCTCACGACCATTGTAAATTTATAACGTCACTCCTGTTAAGTGTAGACTACCACCTCCGTGAACAGTTCATTTTATTTTTGATCACTACCATATATGTATGGTTATAAAATTTAATTTTTTAAAAAATAATATATTTATATAATTATTAATGTTTTGAAAAGGTAGTTTGGTCATACTATTAATAATATTAATAATAGTCATTAAGAAATTTAGTCACTATAAACAGTCATAAAAAATTATTGTCAATAATAAACACTTGTAATTTGATTTAATTTATATATATTGATATTAACAAACATGAATATGATTTTTATTTTTGAAATATTTTTTAAAATAATTAATATTCTATAATAGTTATATTATTTTTAAATTATGACATATTATTATTCATTTGGTCTTTATAATGTGTTCTTTTTTGGGTCAATTTTACCACCTATATAAATAATATTATAATATTTTTTTCATGAATGATTAGGAATATAAAAAAAATTAATATTATATAATATTTATTTTTTTATATATTCATAATTATGGAAATTTAATATTGATATTTATATTTGTTAAAAAATTTATACTTTTTACAGAATCAATCTTTACAAATGTAAATATTTTTAAGTGTTGTATGTGAATAGTCACCATATGTTCCACTAGATGACCATGAGTGTCAACAAATATACTAAAAGAGTTTACAAAATATTTAATAAAATATTGTAATTATAAATTAAACATCCTGATGATGTAATTAAAAGTTAAAAATCCTTGATATTTTATCTGTCAATAAGAAGCTTGTGATGTAATGTTAATGGAAAAGTAATTATTACGTTATCTATTGAATTATTTTGATTCTAGAATACATTGAAACATGTACCATGTAACATATAGAGGTTATATAACCATTTTATGAAATAATTTTCACCATTAAAAAGACAAATATGTTTTTATATTTTATTTAACCAAATGAATATGTATTATACTGATTTAAAAACTAAATAAAACATGATTGAAATTAAATAAATATAATAGTAAATAAATAAATAAACACTAAAAGGTTTTTAATTATGAAATAATCAATATAAATTTACTATTACAATATGTATAATTTTTTACAGGTGAGATGGGGCTCGAGGTAGATGTTTTTATTTTATAACTACTTTAAATGTTTTAATTTTTTTTATTTTACCTGTTTGTCATCCATGTCCATATTCATTTAATAATTTTATAATCAAAATATAAATGAAAATCGTAATTTTTTAATTATTAAAACATGTTCACATTTTAGTCAATATTTAATTTTAAATTGTTATTAAAATAAAAAGTTATTTAAATTTTTATTGGGTAAAAATAAGTGATGATTGTTACGGATTCAAATGAATATTTTATGAGTTTTATGATGTAAGTGAAAGATAATATGTGTTGCATTCATTTTATTGTTCTCATAATTATAAATTACGATACATGAGTTCGTTATATCCCAAAAATGAGTTGGTGGTGATTTATTTTTGGAGTTTAGGTTTTTTAGATCTAATTATGTCGGATATTCCATTTTAATATTGATTGTAAGTTTGATTGAAAGAGTGAAATGAATAGGATATCCCAAGTTATCTTCATGATATTTTTTTTTAATTTATGTTTTCTTTTGAATTACATTGTGAAAATAAATTTCAAAAAAATTTTATCTGATGAGTAATTATGTGATTTTTTAGTCCAATGTTTATTATGTAAAAAAGAATATTTATTCATGGTATTTTATATTTTTGAAATGGAATAATCAGTTTCCATTATATTTATATCAACTAATTAGATTTATTTCCTAATCCTACATTATCAAATTTTTTTACCATATTTTGTGATGTGTATTAATTTTAGAAGTGTAAAACTTTTGGTTTTTAAGATTCAACATGAGTAAATAAAGTGTTTCATTAATTAAGTTTTAGATTCAATTTAAGAACCATTTTCTATGAATAAATGTAAACTATATCGAAGTGTACTCTTTTTTTATGTAATGGTTTTCATATTTCACTAATCAAATAAACCTTAAATTTCATTGCCATGTAGGCGGATATTGTTATTTTTATAAACCTTATAATTAAGTGTTTATTATTTTCTTATTCTATCCCAATAACAAAAGTTAAAAAATTGGAGTGGGGAATTTTCAAACACCCAATGATTTTAAAAATTTATTTCTTCCCATTAAATTAATATTTATTTAACAAATTTCATTCAAATATAAAAAAAAATAAAATGAATTAATAAATATCTAATAGGGATAATATGTAAAAATACAGGATAAAAAAATTACATTACGAGAATATAATTTGAAACATCATTTATAAAATCAGTTGTTGAATAATTCTGACAATAAATAATAATTCCATGCACGTTAAATCATAGTCCAATTTTTTATGAAGATCATAACCCTAACTATAATAATGGGATTGAAGAAAAATAGTATAAATATAATAAGCATGTTGAGATCATACTAAATAAGACAAATTATTTTAATAATGAAAGTAAGACTATATATATGAATGAGATATGGAAATTATATATGTGGTAGATTGTAAAATGGTCATTGGATATATTATTTTTGGGTATATCCTACTGGTAAGCTATTTAATTGGAAGAAATATATTAATAGAAGAATTTAAAAAAAGAAAATATTTATTAGGCCAATTTATTATATAAATTTACTATTATTTGTTACATACTATTATTATTAAATAATTATTTTTGGTATTTAAAAAATAAAAATTAATATTTTAATTAAAATATATTGATAATGTTAAAAAGTTTGAATATGGATAATTAAATAGGTGGTAGTTAAAATTATTTAATTTATATCTTTCAATGAATGGATTTTTAGTATTTTGTATTTTATTTATGTATGATAAACTGATAGGTAATTAATAATATTTTTAATGATATATATTGATAATATAAATTTATCATAATGTGATATTCATCTTATTATATTTTTCATGGAACAAAATTAGAATAAAGGCATTTTATGGATAAATTTTTAATTTTCTATAAATTGTTTCCTATTTTTGTTTATATTTTAGGTAAATTTTATTAATTTTAGATATTGAATCCAATTATTTTTATTTCATATTATTAATTATAATTTTTAAATTATGTAATAAGTCCAAATTCATTATTTTTTGAAAAAAATTATGTTACCACTTTATAAATTTGTTATAATTGTAATGGTAAATGAGTTACATTAGAGAATTTATTTTTCAAGTGATGTGTAATTATTATATAATTAACATTAATTTATAATTTTGAAATTAGTAATTTACTTTAATATATATATTTATAAATAAATAAATTATTACTCCTTTAATTTGTAATTTATATGAAATTAGACTAAGGGAACTTAATATTATTAAAAATTGTTTCTCAATTTTTTACTCGATATATTATATTTTTTATATTAAATTTAAATTTTATTATATTTTTTTATTCAATTAGAATAAAAGAATCCCAAATTTATATCCATGATAATGAAATTCTATTGCAGGTGTGTTTGTATATTTTGAGAAAAAAATTACCTAGGTAAATAGTTAAACATGTTAGAAATTTGTAAAAAAAGTAAATCTTCCATTAAAAAATTATTTTACATTTTATGTTTTCATATAATGAAAAATGTACCACTAACATTTATTTTACATACTCAAGTAACACCTATTTCATTCCAACCATATGCTTGACATAACCAATGATTCCAATGAAATTTATGTCATTTTACCCTATAAAGGGAGGTCGTATGAACCCATTCAAAGCAGATATATTACTTAAAATTACTCAATAGAACTATTTTCATCCCTTAATAGAGAATTATTCCAATTTTAGCATTTATTAACTACAATAATGTGTCCAAATTCCTCAATTTCAGAGTATCACTGGAAGGGAAGAATCATACCCTCAATATGAGAATAATCAATTCTGTAGTCATTTCATCAATATCTTTTCACGCCAAATCTTGACCAATATAATTCATAAGGTTAATAACATATATATAATATCCTTATAATTAAGTTATATTTATATTATAATAAAATAAGGACCTTTACAGTCAAAGTCTACCATAGATTATAACATGGGTTTTTGTTTGGTTTATCAACCTACATGAATGATATTATAAATTTATATCATGGATGACCAAGTAAAATTATTTATTTTCAATATATGATATTAAATGAAAAATTATATTATAAATATGCTTCTTCAATGAAATCTCAGTAAAATTAAATATTTATAAAAATTAACACATTATTATCCTGAAACAACCCAAAACACATGTATCATGAATTAAATTTTCAAAGTCAAAACCAATGAAATATATATTGTGAAAATGTAATAGAATAAATCATTGAAAAAAATGTTTGAACAATATAAAAAATATATTAATGAAGATATTTATTTTTATAAATGATAATCGAGATCAACAGTATAGAACATGTATTGACCAAAAACGATAACTAACAACCTATGATGCAAACAAAATATTAATGACTAATATTTGTATCGTAATGGATTATAAATGAAATTTATAAAAGATAAAAGTTATGATTAAGTTTATTCAATAGTTGATTATTCTTTTTTGTATATTATACAGTAGGTTAGAGTGTATCGGATATTTAATTAATCTATGATTTAGGGGTTTTCCTCTCAATATTTCGTTCATTTTTAGATAATTCATATTATAAACATATTTATGTTTATATGGTGTATATGAAACCTATTTGTAAGATTTAATAATTATTATTTTTTTATGAATGGAATTTTAAATTCTATTTCATGTTATATCTATCATTGGTGGTCGATTTAAAAGATACCAAAGCCGTTTGAGTATTTATTAACTCAACTACCTTTCATTGAGTCATAATCTTTATTCTAGAAATTTATTAATCTATATTTTTTATGTTGCATTAATATTTTATTAATTAACTATTATAACTTCATTTCCATTAAATTTTGAATTTTATATTAATTTATTCATCTTTGGTGGATTTATTTTTTTCATAAAAATATGACATTTTTAAGAATAATTCATATCATTTCTAATAGATATTTGAAATCTATTTCCATATTATATATTTCAAAAAAATTTGTACTCTTAAATTCCTAAAGATAAATTTTTTTCATCTTCTCCACTCTTTTTCAGCCTCTTTATCTATTTTTAATAGATGTTCTATAAATTTTTCCTCGTTGTATATTTTTCTCTAAATGTATGTAAAAATACCATAAAGGGGAATTCAATCAACATTACCCAATTTCTATCTTCCACAAAAAATTTCCAATATTAGGATTATTTATTTCCAATGTAATATAATTTTGGATTAATTTTAAATATTATTTTTTCAAAAAAAATTCTACTAACTTTCTCAAAACAGAATATTTAGAAGTGATAAGTGACATAAAATTTTATGGAAATATTAATTTTTAATTTATAATAACTTTTAATGATTTCACATTCATTTTAAACTACATCACCACGATATATATCTCTTATGGGGATGTTTATGAGCACCCCCAAAAAACTCTTTTGATATGAATCTTTTGGGAGATTGAATTTTTTGTATCAATTGATCTTTTATTGACATAATATTTTGTGATAAAATTTTGAAATGTTATATTAACCATTTTATTTTCCTGAGTTTTCATGTATTATTAAATTCACGGGGAACATATGTTTATTCTATCATTATGTAATCAGTCACATCCAAAATATCCCACCAATGCATTAGTTAATTTTTTATGTCTCATGAGATATTGATTTTATTCATTGAGATATTTATTATGTTTATAACATGATTTGTGGACTATTCATGTCGGCCCCCTAGAACCAACTAATTTATAGTTTATATCTTATTTATATTATTGTATTTTAATATTAATAATTTCATTACCACATATATTTTAGTTTTCTATATATTTTTAATGTGATAATGCCCAAGAATATTTTTTATATTAAAATGTTCATTTTAGTTCCCTGATAAGATAAGTACTTTGATATGAAATGATAATATTATTAAACTATTTGTCTTATATTCATATGGTGTTTTCTAGTGGGACCTACTGATGGAGTCTATCAGTATAGTGTACTCGTAAAGTAGTTAGTATTTATCTAATGAAAACCATACTTGGTGGTCGTAGAGGATTGAAATTATAATGAAATGCCTACTAATAGAAATTCCATATTTTTTTAATTTTATTGGATTTTAATATATATGAAAATTTTGAATGATCCTTAAACATTTAGATTATTATTAATATGTGTAATGACCCATTTAATTTAATGTAAGGACTAAAAATTTTAAACCACATGCTCACAAAATGTAGGGTATATTTTGCGCATGAAAAATGATATGTTATTATTTTATAAATAGATAAAATATTTATACCGTCCATATTTTTTTGAGTTGATATTTCATCATTTTATTTGAATGAAATTTCAATATTAAATTCTATGTCTATGGTGTACTGAAAGGATCATTTAAGATAATCAGTGAAATATGTATCAAGCATATAGGTTGATGACATGAGTGTTAAACCAACATGATGAGATATTGAGACAAATAGATTATACTAAACAATGGTCATTTGTATGGGGTTGCTGAAATTGAATAATTAAACTCATCCCCTTTGGTGACATTACACATTTCTATACACTAACATTTAATATTATAAAATAAAACTCCTAATTCTACTAAGGAATAATACTAGAGTGTCAGACACTTATTTTTTCTATATATCACAATTTTATTCTATTTAAATTTGATTTTTGGAATAAATATTATTCTCCACACCATGAAAGGGATTTTTTTGGATTTACTAATTAGAAATATTCAGTCTACAAATTTATATGTGAGTGGAAAATTTGATAAATATTTATCAACAAGACCTCAAATATTATAAATATTTATTTACTTATTTATTTAATTATTTAATAATATTGTTTATTTGTTATATTGAAAATGGTGAGGAAGTAATGACTATTTTTTTGGGTCTAGTTAGAATGATTTGAAAAAAATTGTTTAAACAAATATTGTTTTATTAATTGATATGAAATAAATTTATGTTATCTATGATTTTATCACATATCAAATAAAAAATTATCATAGTACTATTATTTATCCAAGATTATTATAGAGATTAAGAGTTAATTAATGGTACTATCTATAATTACTTATTATCAACCTAGTTCTATAAATATCTGATTATATCATTTTATAGGGTGAGAATTCTTTTCTCTCAAAAAATCCCCTCTATAAATACTATCAATCATAGAGAGGAAATTTTTTAGAGCTATCTCAGTAATTGAGATCCTCAACCCCTTCTAAATAAATGAAGGATATGAAAAAAATCCATCAATCTCAGTGGACTATGTTGCAATCATATTGAGAAATAAAAGATTATTGATACCACCACACTAGCATTTAGTGTACCATTAGTGACACAACAAGATCATAGGTGCAAGTGTGGATCAATACGACATGGATTCCTCTTTATATCCTCTCAATTAAACAATGCAATAATTAATGAAATGGTTGAATATAAAATATTTTCATCAAAGAAGGAATCAACTAAATGTTATTATTTTTATATATTTTTTCAATTTTAATGTGAAAGGGTCCACTTTTCATGGAACCAAGATCTATTTCAATTAATCATCAAATTCATTCATTGGTCACTGGAATTTATCATCAATTACATCTCAAATTATTTATTGAGTATTAAAAACAATTTCTCTTCTATGACCTAATATGTGTTTAATCATTTCCAAGAACCCTAAAATTCTATCAAAGTGATCTCATTAATATTTATTAATTTTTAATTTATTTATCAATATTATTTTTTGTTATTTTACTTTTTGATTAGGTAATTTATTTATTAAAATTATAATATTTAGAACATTTATTATTTTCTTCATTCTATCTCATGTAATAAGAAATGGGTTAATGATATATGAAGAACATCTAATAATGTATCGAATATTTCTAATAATTCTAGACTAATAACACAACACTACACAATATTTATCATGTTGGTACATGTCGGGTACCCGTGTACACTACACTTGGATGAACCATAAGAAATATGAGTCATAATATTGTAAATACTTGTGGTATGTATTAATAATCGTGATGTGTTGACTGGCCTTACCCATCACACGGTTTACCAGACTACATACCATGTAATTCTAATACATTTCTTCTAGTCCATGTATCTCCATCATCAAAGAAATTTTTTTTATTAATTATATATCACTTGTTGATGAAAAGTTTTAAACTCAAAGGACACATGACATAAAAATACCATACACACCTTCTGAATTATAAATTTCCATGAATAAAAAAACACCAAGTCCCAAGGACTATGGCATCCATATATGATGATCTGAATATACGACATGTAGTTAGGTTGTACACAACATGTGTCCCTTATCAGTTTACACAGAAAGAATTAATTAATTAATTTCTTCCATTAACAGAATAAAAAACCTTTATTTGTTTCATTAATTATATATACATACTATTCCATTGGTTTTATTATTTATTAAATAAAAAAGAAATTTTCATATAAATTTCAAAAGTATACGCCATTTATGGTCATCAAAATCCATGTACTCCATGATCATTAAAAGTTATACACATAGTGTAATTTATATGTGTTAGTGTTTCATTTAATGATATATAGAACCATAAAATACTATAAAATTACATGATTTCATGGTGTCTTGTGATTACATAGTACACAATGAGGACCATGCTATGTAGTTTGGATAGATAAAATCTATGTTTCCTCTTAGTGCATGGAATGGGAATTATTATTTTTTAAATAAAATCAATCAATAAATTATTTTGAAATTATAGTCTGTGTCAATCTCAATAAATGATTTAATAAAATTCCATAAGGAATAAATAATTAAATAATTAATATCAACAATTTATTTCAGTGAAGACTTAGTTTACTATGATTGAAATGAGTTGAAGTTTGTTAAATGCATTTTCATTGTTTGCATGGATGAGCATGAGCCTGACCAAACTATTTATAGATATTATTAATTTATATATATTTATTTCATGGGGTTTTATAATTATTTATTATATGTTAAAATGATTTCCAATGTTTAATCCCCTCCAATTATTATATAAGGACTTTTGTGTTCATTATTTATTTTATGTAAACCCCATATTCATTCTATTGGTTCAACTCACCTATGTTTGAGTAAATAATATGTAATGTTGTAGATACATGATGATTAAAGGTGGATAAATATTAATATATGTTAGAATAAACCCATGATATACAAATTATAGAGGTGTAATGTTGAAAAAGAGAAAATATTGACCAATAGAGTTTCCCCTAGATTCAAGGTTTAATTTATAGACCCCTCACTAAAAAACTGGTAGTTAATCTCATAATTCTTCCACATGTTTTATAATGTCTTTAGAACATATCTTTATTTATGAATGATTTATAATGATCAAGTTAAAAAATATAAAAGATAACAATATTATTTTGAACAGATAAAATAGAAGGATTGTTTCAATATATTTTATCAACACATGGTTAATCACATAAGTAAAATCCAATTAATATAAGAAATGTATGATAGTATATACAATAAAGTAATTGACACATAAAAAATTAAATCCCATCATAATAGTTTAAGTCAGACGAATACTTCCATTACATAAATTAAGAATGGGTCTATAGTTCAAAATAAATGTTTTTCCAATGTTAGGGTGCTTTTGATAATCAAAAAGTTGTAACAAATTTTTTTGGTAGAATAAACATAGTAGAATATGGGGTTGAGAAGTAAAATATAGATCCCTTCCACTAGAATGTTTATATGAAATGTTATTCCATGTCTAATATTTAGGGACATGGAACATGATATAATAAATGGTGAATTAACTAAATAATTATATTATTTCAACTTTTATATTTTAATAATAATGTAAAGTACTAATATTATGTTTACAATTTTTATAGAAAATGTAAAGCGAAACTATAAAAAAATTACAATAATTCATTTATATAGTAATTTTTTTCACAAGAATAAATTCTCTAGAACATTCAATATATTTATATATAGATTTACTATAAAAAACAGTATTAATAATTTAAATACCCAATTCATGTTCATCCATCCCAATAAGTTATAAAAGGACAATATGATTCCTATTTGAGATATATGGATAATTGATTTTATGTCAGTTGTTTCATCATAAAATTTATGTCCTGAGAGATGATGATGGAACAAAGTGATATGGATACCTAAACTATGATATCTTATTTCCAGTATATTTATAAGGAGAAACACATATGAGAGATATATGATATTCTCAATACATTATATTAGTGAAAATTGGTAGAAGGCTATCTATCTTTTATAATGTGTTCAAAAATATGGTGTAATTAGATAATCATGAGAAAAATTTCTCTCAATTTGATATGAAATTATTCATTCATGTCAAATTTTCATCCTTATGAAAAGGTAAACCATATCCACACGAGTCTAGATGAAGAGCATTGAGAAATTACCCTGAGTTATCTTGGAAATTCATTAACTGATAGATGATGTTTTGGTGGAACATTATTCATCATCCCTTATAATAAAATAAGACACGAGGAAGATTGAAAAATCAATGACTATTTCAAAGTAAATAATTTTTATGATAATTTTTTAAAAGAAAATAGATTCAATGGGACGATAATGAAGATGATGTAATTTACTAATCGTATGGAAGAAAATGAACATGGAAAATAAATTGAGACAGATTGAATAAGAAGAAATACCAAGCATTGTAATTGTTAATTTTTATCATTTTTTCATTATACAATTATTGGGTATATGTTTTCACATATATTTATTTTAAATAATAAAACTGGGTAAATAAATATTACATGAAGTAAGGCACATTATCAATGGATATGAACAATGCTGGTTCACATATTTCTCTTAAGTGAATAAAATTAGGATTTTATGGTGGAATTATTCATGTGAAACTATTTTTTATTGAGTATTACTTAACACATTTCTCTCAGACTTTATTTCAAATATAATAATACCATACATCAAATTTTAATTTCATGTTTTTATGGAATATCATTTTTTAACTAACAATTAAATAATTATGTAATCATAAATTTCCATCCAGAAATAATGAGGAATAACATATATGATGATCAATTTCCAATAGTGGAATGATAATTACTAGTTGAGATAAAATTATAATGATGGACTTGTTTGTGTGTAAAAAAATTTTTTAGTCAAAATTTAGATAAGATACATGGTATATTAAAAAACATATCACATTTTAGATAAATAATCCTTTACAAATAGATATATAATTAATGGATTTTAGATTTAGTTTATCAAGTTCCCATGATCTTCTTTAATAAAGTTAATTTAATATAATTAAAAAAATTCCACTATGATTTATTTTAATTCTAAGTGAAGTATATGATGGAGCTCAGTAAAGATGGATGATTGGGATGGTTGTACTATTAGATGAAATATTATACATGTAATAATTAATCATATACATGTGGAGTGAAGGTTTTAATATATTAATATTTCATTATATACATTAATAAATTGATGGGAGTAAATGGAAGACTAATGACGAGTCTTATATGTACAGTATATATTCTATAACATCTTCTAGGATAATTTTTTGAAAATATAAGTTCAAAAACTGATCATATTCTAACTGTATTTTATATTGGATATCATATAAATTTATATACAAGGATAATATATTATGACATAGCTTCATGTGTTTAATGTGAACTATATTTCATAAAACACACATCAATAGAAATGAAAAGTTCATCTTAGTGATTTTTTTCATATAACTACTATGTATATTAATATATATTCACATCTACGAATATTTATATGAGGTAAAAGCAAATATTTTTCAGATATTAGGGGAATAATTTACTTCTATGAGGTTGAGGATTGAGATGCAAAAGATTTATCTTAGGAACATCAGACTCCACTAAGCTCAGTTGAAGGAGTTGTTCCTCAGACACATATTTCTTATGAGATTAAACCCATAGTGGTATTTTATGTTCCATTCTATGGGTAATATTTACATATTATATAATAATAATAATAATTCCTATAAAAAATTAGTATTTAGGAAATATTCTATGATTCAAATGTTTTAGTAAATTCAGAATTGGATTCCATGTGTCAAAATTTGGGTCAATGCCTAATATTGTTCGTTGATTTTCTAGAGAAAAATGATAGGGATTTTTTTATACAATACCATTAAAAAAATGTTTTTGTTTCATATTTTAAACATTATATATATATAGTCCTTGAAGGAAACCCAAAAAATAATCCTCGGGGTAAAATAATTTTAAATTTACTTGTCAAATCATTTTTATGATCATTTTATTATGATATAAATTCTCAAGGACACCTCCCTATGAGGAGACATTATGAATGATGTATATATGACTTGACTAAGAGGAAACCCTATGAATAATTTCTATATATTAAATAAGAATGGTATAATGATGTCAAAAAATTTCAACATGATATGCCAGTTACACAGACCCATTTTTGGATAAAAACATGTATAGTTGTTGATGGAAATTAATTTTAAAATAAAGGAGGTTGACATGCCAATAAAATTTTTTGGGAGCTCTATTATTTTCCAAGATAACCATGTTGTTAAAATAAGAAAAAGAAATGTTATATATTTCCATTTTCCTAAGATTACAGAATGAATTTCTACCAATGTGATTTAAAGTAGAAACCATGTTTTAGGAAAATAAACATTAAAGATATATCCATGGGTCTGGTAAATATAGTGGTACTATATATATTATAAAATTTTAAAAAATATTATATGGAATAATTCAAGAACCAATTATTTTTAGTATTTATTATTTTCAATTGAACATGCATGGCCATAATAACCCATATTTTAGATTATTATAATTTTACAAGATTATATTCTACGAATATATATTATATTCTATGAGATATAGTAATTTTTGATATTTCTAAGGAATGATTAACAATAAGTGAATATCAAAAAAATCGTAGAAAAATCACTAACTTACAATTAGAATTATCGTATAGTACTTGAAAAAGATAAATCAGATTATTTCCTAGTGACTAGAGAAGTTGTAATACCGGTGATCAAGGGAATATAACAGTATTAATCATTTGGATATATATAATTTAGTATCCCTATAAGGATAGGGTAATATGAAAGAAATTTTTTTTATAACAAGTGGTTTTCAAATGAACAATATGTGGGCATATTACTGCTCCAAATGATTCTTTAGAAGCTATCACACCCCAAGTTTCCACGGTACACTTCTCTTTGAATAATACAGTAGCTTATGTTGTATGCAACTTCGAGTTCTAACACACACCACAACCAATCAAACTAGCTGTTATGAATAGTAATACCCAGTTTTTAAAATTTTATAAATTTTATCTTTCAAAATGGACTTCATTTTTGGATTTAGAATATCGAAATTTGATTAGGTTGAATTTTTGGTATTTTTCCGAAAACATTCATTTTTTTATGAATAGTTAAAAAACACAGAGTTATAGTTTAAAATATAATTTTCATTTAAATAATTATTTATTTTATTTAAATTTAATTAATTTCAAAATAGATAAATAATACCTATATAAGTTCAATGTAATTCATTGGAGATAGTTTAGAATTATTTTAGTTATATAAAACTTTTATTGAACTTTTTACCATCTTTTACCCACCTCTTAGAAGAATTTGGAAATTCACATAAAATGTAATTTTACCACTTCTGTGAGTGGAATTTCTAAAATCCGAGAGACAAGGTTAATATCAAGGAGTAAAATGTGGTTTAATAATATAAAAATAATTTTCAGAGAATAGTAACTTTTTACTTTTATTTACCACAGTTAAATGTAAATAGGGTAATTAAGTGTAAAAATATTATTAATATTACCATAACACATGTCCTAATTCTATTTGGCAAGTGTATCTCGACCAAAAACAACCTTATAAATAAAATATTATCATTTAGGTCCACATTGATTAGATTAGGACATTTATTATTATTTAATTCAAAGAAGAGTTAAAAGAGTTATAATCAATGTTTAAAAACTAAATTTTTTTAATATAGGGTTATGCATAAGATAAATTCGATTATAAATATTAATTAGAAAGAAAAAAAGTTTTCCTACGTAATGGTATTTTATTTTTAAATTTTAGACATTAAATATTTTAATTTATTTATGACACAATGGTGATGCAGTAATTTCCTAATTAATGAAATATTAAAATAATTTATATTATAAATATCAAAATAAATGTAATTTGAGACTTTTTATGAATTAAACTAATTTTATAGGTTAATATTACATATTATTATTGGTTATATAATTTGTCTTCTAAGTAATAATGCTGTAATGAAATTATCAAAAACAAAATACCCAATACTATCAAAATTGACATAAAAGAGTTTTTATAACAAATATTATATTATTAATTGATATTATATTACTAAAAATATAAGGTCCGGCAAAATGACTTATATAATGATAGGTTTATCATTAATGGACCACTTGGGTTTCTCTTGGAGGTATATAGTTTGTTTGTTAACTATATAATATAAAAATACAAAGACACATGGTAAATGTGAAACTATTTTATTAAGAGTTAAATATAAATGATAAGGTTAATATAGTGACTCAAACCTATCCAAAATCTATTGTATGAAAGTATTTATACCCATACTCACCTTAAGATTTAAATAATCCACTTTGGAGCCATTAAAAACCAAATATAAATTTATTATAAAATAATATTTCTATCTTTTCCAATGGTGCCCCTCACCCCTCTTATAAAATGGCACTCCCCCTTCTCTCTAATTAACACCTTCAAAGCCTTTTGGATTGTCCAAAACCTACCTAAATATTCTCTCAAATTCCCTCACTTCATCCTGGATGCCTTAGTTTGATCATAAATCCAACCTAAGGAGCCCTTTTGATCAAATCAAAAGGAATAACCCGAAGAAGAGGTAATGTTTTCACCACCCTCTTTCAAGTTCTTTTCTCCTTCAACTTATTATTTATTTCTTATTTCCATTATAAAATATTAACTCTAGTATATTATATATACTGTGATGTTATTATAAATATGGTACAACCATATTAAGTATTCTATCTATCCTTTGAATGACATGTCACCATACATGTGTACATACAACTTACCGTCTCCACGTCGTGGTGTAATTGTTATTCAAAACATTATTATTTGGATGGGTATGATAATGATGTGTGATTGATTTAAAAAATAAATATAACATTATAATTATTATTTATATATTATATACCATCCAATTATATATTATATTAACATCAAAATAATGATATTTTCGCTCGTGCGTACGTACGGACTACCGTCTCCATGTACGCGATAAGATTCATTCTCCATCGTATCCATGAAAGTATAATTCTCATTTTATGATTAAAAATTATGTTTAATGACATGATATCATTCTATATATGAATAATATACAACCTATCTATAACAAACACGACTTATGTAACGAAACATATAAAAGAAAACGAGTAAGTTAACACCTGGAATGACGATAATACAAAGATATTATTAACAAAGCAATGTTAAAATATCAAATATGTTATCATATTAATGTATATGATTCTTGTATAATTTAATAAAAATTATTTCACCATTATACAAGAGGTTAAACTACCCTCAACCAAGTAAAAGTACAAGGTAAGGGTTCATTTCACAATCTCTTCATTATCCGAGGTTCTTTTTATGTAATTATCTACTAGGACCTATTTTTCATCCACATCCATGTTTCTTAAAAATGTATTTAAAATTATTCTTACTATGGTTTAAAGTCATTTATAACCTTTTTGACTTTTTATAAGATGTTTATAAAGGAATCTTTCCATATTTTTTGCAAAAAATTTCCTTTTTAACCTTTTCAACAAAATTAAGGTAAGAATGTCTTTTTTTAACTTATACGGCAGGTGCGGCTATTTTCTGCCGTTATAAAATCGTTGAAGAATTCCTTACAAGATTTTAAGAATATTTTCAAAGTAAATGTTTTAATTTATAATTATGTGGCTTTTAAATGATTTTAAAAAAAGAGATATTTATCTCAAATAGTTTTGATTTCATCTATGTCAACATCCTTTGAGGGATTTTAACCTTATTTAAAGTTGATTTATTTTGATACAAAACATTCATATAGTATTGAAGGTTTTGTGATATTTTTGACTGTGGATGTGTTATTTTTATACAATTCATGTTTTAGGGAGAAAGTATTTACATTTCATATGCTATTTTTAATACGAATGTTTATTTTATGTTTAAACCTGTTCATATGAGGAATGAATTGGATTTAATAAGTGACGGGTGGATCCCACTATATCTCATCAATGAATCTGTAGGTATAATGAGAAAAACTAGTGTCTTGGCACAAGGTCTTGAAAAAATCATATTTGTAGTCTTGACACAAGTCTTTGACTATTTGGTTTTGATAGTCTGGAATTATGCATTCCATCAATATGAAAGTGGTTATTGATATTGCATGTGGTTATTAGACTAGTAGATTATTCATGTGAATAAGTAAATGGAATTATTTCATTTTATCTTTTCCATATTATGCTGAAGTTCAAGTTTAAAAGGATTTTGTTTTAGTTATACATTTCCTTAAATGTTTATGCTTATTTATGAATGTTTCTGCTATATTGTTATCCTTACTGATCATCTGATATCACCCCTTTCAATGTATTATTTTTCCCAGGATGTGAAGAAGTAAATTATGAATGACCTACAGGGATAGTATGAGGGGATATGAAGACAATATGATTTTTTAGTTTTTTTACTTTATGATTTAATGTAATACTTATGAATATATCTAGTGTTTCCCAGACTAATAAACCAATCGATCTTTCGAGACATGATCTATTGTGATCATACCAATGTTATGTAATAATACACTGACTCTGGGTAACTGGGGTTGAGGCATTACAGTTGGTATTAGAGAATGTTTAGTACAATACTTGGAAACTAGATTTAGATAAACTCTGTCTAGAGCACATATACCTAATATGGACTTTGAGGATTAGTATAGAATAACTTCCTTGTATTTTGGTATTGTAGAGATTTTTTGAGTTTTCTGAGAAATAAATCCCTGTCTGGATACGAGTAGGTAGAGGTGGCTCTGGAATAGATGTACCTAGGGGTAAAACCCAAAAATACCACATTGAGCTAAACTTTAATGGGAACTGGTGCACGACAATGTGCCTTGCTGCACTCTTGGTTACGACACTCCCGAGGGATATTATTAGGATAATTCTCATTATATTTACAAACCATTATGAAGGTTTTTTGAGTATATACTTTCTCAAAGAAAACATTTTTATGATTATGGATAATATCCATAAACGGTTCAATTTATGATAAGTGTTTTACAAGTTTGGATTTATGTATTGTGATTCATAAATTAATATAGTGCATGCCATTGTTTATAAATGGATCCAAGTGGAAGAAATGGAAACCGTGTCAATGCATGCACTCCATATAGGGATTAACCTCCTACTCAAGATAATTATAGTAAAGTTGGTGATGCAACTGGTGCTGATCAGCTAATCACCAAACATGGACAACTCACTCAGGTTATGAATAATAACCATACCCATATAGAGCACCCTGATCCACAACATGGAGGATCAATGTTAGATCTCTTCATGAGGAAACAACCACCAACAATCCATGGGGGTACAAATCCCATAGTAGCTGAGAAATGGATAAATTCCTCAGAGACAATATTCCATGCCTTGGGGAGTAGTGAAAGGGAAAAAGTTATCATGGTAGTTTACCGCCTCACTGGAGATGCCGACCAATGTTGGTCATTGATTCAAAACACAAAGGAAGATGATGAATTATCAAATATGGGATGGAGGGAGTTCAAAGAGCTTTTCTTAGAAAAATACTTTCCTCATAACCATCGAGCAGATATGGAAAAGCAATTTCTGAGTCTGGAACAAAAATAGGATGAGAATGTCACAAAGTGTGAGGCTAACTTTACAAGGATGGAATGGTATGATGGAGATTATATATGTACTCCAAGAAGTAAGATTTATTGTTTCATTTATGGGTTGAAACCATTTCTTCATTGAGCATTAGTGTCACAATCTTTCTCGTCATACGAAGATATTGTCTCATGTGCTATCAAGACAGAAAAAGAATTCTTTAAGTCTTATGACTTTAAAGAAACTCCAGAGAAGAAGAGATCTACTGATCACTCTCAGAATTGAAATAAGTGGAAGAAGGGAAATGTTTTATATCCATCATGAAGTAAATTTGGGAATAAAAACCCTAGTACATTCTTGAAGGGAATGGATGTCTGTTAAAAGTGTGGTTAAAAAGGCCACCAAGCTCGTGATTGTAAGGGGAAGAAAGAAGATACCGATGTTCAATGACACAACTACAGAGAGATGGGAAAATATGAAAATGAATGTCCTAAGAGTTTGGGAAACTTACCTTAGAAATGGCCAAGGGATCTAGGCCAAGATCATGCTATCACTACTGCTGAGGTAGAAGCTCCAAATGACGTAGTTGCAAGTAATTTAATGGTTTCCTCAAGTTTAGAAAATGAATTATTTGATTCTGGATCATCACATTGTTTCATATCTTCCCTGTTTTCAAAGAAAATTAGATATTTCCAATTTGATTTAACAAGGGAGTTGTCAGTTAAAACTCTTAAGGTAAGTACCATTGCTACAATGTTCTATGGATCAGTTCCCATTAGAGAATATAAATTCTTTTTATCTGCTAATCTCATTGTCATACCCATGATTGAATTTGATATAATCCTTGGTATGTATTCGCTTTCAGACCATGATAAGAATATTTATTGTAAGAAGAATGAGGTTACAATTTTTGATGATGACGATAAAGAACAACTTATCTTTAGAGAAGAATCATCACCACCTGATTTTTATCTAGATCCACCCTCAGTAGCTCAACTAAATTCAATTATTGGGGAGGAAGAGAATGAAATAACCATGGGGGAGGAAAAGAATGTTCAAATAGGGGATGTACTTATTGTGAAATAATATGTAGATGTGTTTTCAGAAGATTTACCTGGACATCCTCCCAAACGAGAAATTGATTTTTCCATTGATTTAATTCCTTGATCAAGACCCATATCAAATACACCTTGTAGAATGGACACTGTGGAATTAGTTAAATTATAGAAACAACTAGAGGAATGGTGTAATAAGGGAATTATTCTCCCTAGTGTTTCTCCATGGGGAGCCCCTGTCCTTTTTGTTAAGAATAAAGATGGATCTAAGAGGTTATGTATCGACTACATGGAAATAAAGGCTATAAAAATAAATAACAAGTATCCCCTACCACGAATTGATGATTTATTTGACCAAATGCATGAAGATCAATACTTTTCAAAGATTTCCCTTCAATCTGGAAACAATCAGTTGTGTGTGAAGAAGGAAGACTTTTCGAAAACAACATTTCAAACTAGGTATGGGAATTTCGAGTTTACAATAATGCTTTTTGGGCTGACTAATGCACCCTTTGTTTTCATGGATCTAATGAATAGTGTTTTCAAGGAATATCTCGATGATTTTGTGGTGGTATTTATTGATGATATCTTGGTATATTCCAAAATCTATGAAGATCATGAAAATCAGTTGAGCATTATCCTGAAGACTCTTAGAAGATATGAATTATATGGGAAGTTTGGAAACTGTGAATTCTAGCTTCAGGAGATTTATTTTCTTGGCTATATTGTCTCCAAAGATGGTATCTCTATTGATTTTTCTAAGAAAAGAGAAATCCACGAATGGAAAGCCCCGATGAGTATAACTGAGGTATGCAGTTTTATTGGTTTGGCAGGTTATTATCAGTGTTTCATCCCAAATTTTTCCCGATTGGATAACCCATTAACGTAGCTCACACGTAAAGGTTTTAGTTTTTTTGGAAAAAAGAGTGTGAATATGTTTTAGAATAATTGAAGAGAATATTAGTCAATGCTCCTATATTGACTCTACCATTGGGGAATTATGAGTTCGTTATTTATAATGACGCATCAAAGAAAGGACTTGGTTGTGTCCTTATGAAGAATGATAGAGTTATTTCCAATGCATCACGATAGCTGAAAATTCATGAGAAAAACTATCCTATTCATTATCTTGAGTTAGCTGCTATAATTATTTCTTTGAAGATATGGAGACATTATCTCTATGGTGAAAAATGTGAGATTTATAATGATCACAAGAGTTTGTAGTATATTTTGTCACAAAAAGAACTCAACATGAGGGAAAAGAGATGGCTTGAACTACTAAAGTATTATGATTGCACGATACACTACCACCCGGGGAAGGAAAATATGGTGGAAGATGCTTTGAGTAGAAAAGATCATGAAGTTTTGAACAATATGAGAGTTGAGAGGGATCCTATTTTCATGGATCTAGTAAATTTTGATATGGGAATAACCATGGAAGGTGAAACATCAATACTTTTTTCAAACGGTTGCCAAACGATCTTTACTAGAAAGGATATAGAGTTCTCATACCGATGATGAAGAATTTAAAAAGAAGATTAAAGCTGTGAATTATGGGAGATTGAGTAACATTGTGTATGAAGATCAAATTTGGAAATTTGGGAGGAGACATTGTGTTCCCGATATACCTGATCTAAAAAAGGAATTGTTGGACGATGCCCATAGTTCAAATTTATCTATACACCCTGGGAGCACCAAAATGTACAGGGATTTGAAGGAACATTTTTGGTGGGACAACATGAAGAGAGATATTGCTGATTTTGTGTCAAGATGTATGGTTTGTCAACAAGTGAAAGCTGGAAGGCAACAGTCTCATAGAGTATTGCAACCTCTTCCCATACCTGAGTGGAAATGGGATAATATCATGATGGACTTTGTCATGGGACTACCAAAGACTCCTAGAAGGAAAAATGAAATATGGTTCATTTTTGATCATCTTACCAAGTCAGAACATTTTCATGCTATAAGGGATGATTTACCACTAGAACATCTTGAAAGACTATATATTAATGATTTTGTGAGACTTCATGGAGTACCCCTATCGATTGTTTCTGATCATGATCCCCATTTTACTTCAAGATTCTGGAAGAGTCTTCAGAAGGATTTGGATAATGAACTTCGTTTGAGCACTACTTACCACCCTCAAACAGATGGACAATCATAACACACTATTCAAACCATAAAAGACATGTTGAGATCCTGCTCACTTAACTTTCAGGGTATGTGGGATCAATATTTACCAATGGTATAATTTTCCTATAACAATAGCTTCCATTCAAGTATTTAGATGGAACCCTATGAAGCGTTATACGGAAAGAGGTGTCGCACACCAACCAGTTGTGATGTCATTGGTGAAAGAAAACTTATAGGCCAAGAACTGGTGAAGGAAATGATGGAAAAGGTGAAGGTAATCCAAAACTACATCAAAGCAGCTCAAAGTAGATAGAAGAGCTATACTGATAACCGAAGTAAGTATTTAGAATTTTAGGTAGGAGGCCATGAATTCTTGATGGTATCTCCATGGAAGGGAGTTATACATTTCGGTAAGAAAGGTAAATTTAGTCCCATGTACATAGGACCTTTTTAAATTCTAGAATGAATTGGGGTTGTATCTTACCGTTTGGAAATGCCGCCAAGTCTCTCCAATGTTCATGATGTGTTCCATGTATCACTATTGAGAAAATTCATGCCTGACCCAACGCATGTACTCATCTATGAGGAATTAGAACTGGATCCCGATATGTCTTATTGAGAAGAGCCAGTCAATATTCATGATTTGAGTTAACAAGTACTAAGAAACTAGACAACTCATCTGGTGAAAGTTCTATGGAGAAACCATAATATGGAAGAGGCAATGTGGGAACCTGAGGAACTTATGATGAAGAACCACCCAAGTCTCCTCATGCAGTAGTATTCTAGAAATTTTGAGGACAAAATTATTTGTAGGGGACAATGTAACACCCCAATCATCCACGGTACACTTCTCTTTGAATAATACAATAGCGTGTGTTGTACGCAACATCATGTTCTAACACACATCACAACCAATCAAACTAGCCGTTATAAATAGTAATACCCAATTTTTTAAATTTTATAAAATTTATCTTTCAAAATGGACATCATTTTTGGATTTGGAATATCGAAATTATCTTAGTGTGAATTTTTGGTATTTTTCAGAAAACATTCAATTTTTGATGATTAGTGAAAAAATACCGAGTTATAGTTTAAAACCAAATTTTTATTTAAATAATTATTTATTTTATTTAAATTTAATTAAGTTCAAAAAAGATAAAATAATACCTAAATAAGTTCAATGTAATTCATTGGATTTAGTTTATAATAATTTTAGATATATAAAAATTTTATTGAACTTTTTACCGTCTTTTACCCACCTCATAAAAGAATTTGGAAATTCACATAAAACATAATTTTACCGCTTCTGTGAGTGTAATTTCGAAAATAAGAGAGATATGGTTAATATGAAGGAGTAAAATGTGGGTTAATAAGATAAAAATACTTTTTGGTGAATATTAACTTTTTTACTTTTATTTACTACGGTTAAATGTAAATAGGGTAATTAATGGTAAAAATGATATTAATATTACACTAACACACGTCCTAATTCAATTGGACAAGTTTATCTCGACCAAAAACAAACTTAGGAATAAAATATTATCATTTATGTGCACTTGGATTAGATTAGGACATTTATTATTATTTAATTCAAAGAAGAGTTAAAAGAGTTAAAATAAATGTTTAATAAATAATTTTTTTTTAGTATATGGTTATATAGAAGATAAAATAGATTATAAATTTTCATTAGAAAGATAAAAATATTTCCTACATAATTTTATTTTATTTATAATTTTTAGGCATTAAATAATTTAATTTATTTATGACACAATGGTGATGCAGTAATTACCTAATTAATGAAGTATTAAAATAATTGATATTATAAATATCAAAATAAATGTAATTTGAGACTTTTTATGAAATAAACTAATTTTATAGGTTAATATGACATATTAGTACTGGTTATATAAATTGTTTTGGAAATAATAATGCTATTATGAAATTATCAAAAACAAAATACCCAATACTGTCAAAACTGACATAAAAGAGTTTTAAAAACAAATATTATATTATTAATTGACATTCTATTCCTAAATATATAATGTTCTGAAAAAGGACTTATTTAATGATATATTTATCATTAATGGACAACTTGGGGGATTATTGGAGGTATATAGTATGTTTATTAAATATATAATATAAAAATACAAAGAGACATTGTAAATGTAAAACTATTTAACTAAGAGTTAAATATAAATGATAAGGTTAATATAGTCACCCAAACCTATCTAAAATCTATTAGTTGAAAGGATTTAGACCCATCCCCACCTTAAACATTAAATAATCCACTTTAGGGCCATTAGAAACTGAATATGAATTTATTATAAAATAATATTTCTAGCTTTTCCAAAGGTTTCCCTCACCCCTCTTATAAAAGAGCACTCCCCATTCTATCTAATTCACATGTTAAAAGCCTTTTGGATCAGAAAAACCCCACCCAAATATTCTCTCAACTTCCCTCAATTTAACCTAGAGGCCTTATTTTGACCATAATTCCATCTTAAGGATCCCTTTTGATCAAATCAAAAGGAAGAACCCAAAGAGGAGGTAATGTTTTCACCACCCTCTTTCAAGTTCTTTTCTTCTTCAACTTCTTATTTCTTTGTTATTTCCATTATAAAATAATAACTCCAGTATATTCTATACACTATGATCTGATTATAAATATGGTACAACCATATTCAGTATTCTATCTATCCTTTGAATTACATGTCACCATACGTGCGTACATACGACTTACCGTCTCCACGTCGTGGTGTAATTGTTATTCAAAACATTATTATTTGGATGGGTTTGATAATGATGTGTAATTGATGTAAATAATAAATATAACATGAAATTGATTAGTTATATATGATATACCATTCAATTATATATTATTTTAATATCAAAAGAATGTTATTGTTGCTCGTGCATATGTAAATACTACCGTCTCCATGAACGCGATGAGATTAATTCCCCATCGTATCCATGCAAGTATAATCCTCATTTTATGATTAAAAATAATGTTTGTGGACATGATATCATTTTGTATATGAGTAATATACAACCTATCCATAACAAACACGACTTATTTAACAAAAAATATAAAAGAAAATGAGTAAGTTAACACCCGAAATGATGATAATACTAAGATATTATTAACAAAGAAATGTTAAAAGATCATATATGATATCATATTAATGTATATGATTCTTTTATAATTTGATAACAATTATTTATCCATTATACAGGGGGTTAACCTACCCTAAAACAAGGAAAAGTACAAGGTAATGGTTTATTTCATAATATCTTCATTATCCAAGGTTGTTTATACGTAATTATCTACTGGGACCTCTTTATCATCCAAATCCATGTATCTTATAAATGTATTTAAAATTTTTCTTACTATGGGTTAAAGTCATTTATACCCTTTTTTACTTTTTATAAGACATTTATAAATGAATTTTTCCGTCATTTTCCAAACAAGGTCCTTTTTACCTTTTCGACACAATTAAGGTAAGAATGTCTTTTTTTAACTTATATGGTGGGTGCAGATATTTTATGCCGTTATAAAATCATCGAAGCCTCCATTAAAAGATTATAATAATATTTTCAAGGTAAATGTTTTATTTTATAATTATTTGGATTTTAAATGATTTCAAAAAAAGAGATATTTCTCTCAAATAGTTTTGATTTCATCTATGTCAACATCCTTTGATGGATTTTAAGCTTATTTGAAGTTGATTTATTATGACACAAAAGATTCATAAAGTATTGAAGGTTTTGTAATATTATTGACTGAAGATGTTTCATTTTTATACAATTCATGGTTTATGGAGAATATATTGACATTTCGTATGCTAGTTTTAATACGAATGATTATGTTATGTTTAAACCTGTTCATATGAGGAATGCATTGGACTTAATAAGTGATGTGTGTAGCCCACTATAGCTCCTCGATGCATTAGTAGGTCTCATGAAACAAACTAGTATCTTGGAAAAGGCATTGACAAAATATTATTTGTATTCTTGGCACAAGGCCATAACTATGTGGTTATGACAGTCTGGCATTATGCATTCCATCATTATGAAAGCGATTATTGATATTGCATGTGATTATTCGACTAGTAGAATTTCCATGTCAATAAGTAAATGGAATTATTTCATTTTATATTTGACATATTATGCTGATGTTCATGTTTAAAAGGCTTTTATTTTAGTTATACATTGCCTTTTTATGCTTTTTATGAAAGTTTCCACGATATTGTTATCCTTACTGAGCATCTGAGCTCACCCCTTTCAATGTTTTATTTTTCCCAGTATGTGAAGAAGTAATTTATGAATCACGTGCAGGGATAGTATGAGGGGATATGAATACAAGATGTTGTTGTAGTTTTTTAACTTTATGATTTAATGTAAGGCTTATGAATATATCTAGTGCTTCCAAGACTACTAAACTAAACGGACTTTTGAGACTTGATCTTTTGTGATCATGCCAATTTTATGTAATAATGCGATGACTCTGGGTAACTGGGGTCAGGGCGTTACAGAAGCAGTTTATAAATTTCATCCTCATGTTTTATATTATTCCAATAGTTTTAATATCAATATTATTATGATAATATTTGTGTATGGAATTATTCAAGATGTTTGGATTCTAAAAATGGAATAAGAGGTGGATAATAGTTGATATCACTACTAAATGCATTATCTCAAGTGTGTGTAGTTGTACTAAATATATTATACATAAAGGAATGTGGAAAAGACAACCCTTTTCATAGAATAAAATAGTTGGCCCAATAATTATATCCACACTCAGTAGAAGAATATATATTATGTGGGAGATAATAGATTAAAAGTTGTTATTAAGTGTATCTATTAAAATTGGTAGTGTATTTGATTTCGTTCATTATAACTAACTACTTCATACATTATATTTAATTTATATTATTTGAATTGAATATTAATAAACCCTTTATCACATATTTATTGTTATTTTGTGCAAAGGTTTTGTAATAATTTCGTAGAATATATGGTGCATTGAAATTGTGAAATACATTCCTCTTTATAATTGGAACCTAAATAAGATTTGAAACCATTACATAAATATATGTCATATGGTAGTATGAAATTATATGATGGGTGACATATGATGAAGACAATCATTTCTGAGTAATCATAATCCTATGCAGATTTTTCTCACAATTTTTTAATTGATAATATCGAAAAATAATTATTACTAGGATACACCATCATATATGAATTCCACTTATTAATGTGTCATTGGATATTATTTTATTTAAGAATGTGAAATTTAATGTACTAGGTGTTCAAATGTGTTTGAAATTATTAAAGAATTAAAAATTTAAATCAGTGGGTTGTAAGAATTTTATTTCATATTTTTTTGAATGGAATTATAAGAGTTTAAGTACCTAAAATGGGAGTTTTTGATGAGGGAATAATTTCAATATATATACCATAGATATTATTTGATGTCCAATTATTTTTTAAAAAATTTTTACCTGAAAATGTGTGTAATATTATTTTGGACACAACAAAACTATATACTTTTTATAAGGAAGTTATTATAATAGAAATGTAACCATTGGGTTTTTTACATTATATGACCATTCCTCAATTATGAAAGTTGGTTAATATGACATCTAGAAACAATACAATTAATAAAAAATATAACATTATAATTAGTATTATAAATAGAAATAATAATTGTAAATTAATGCAAAATAAAGAGTTGATGGCCTCATCTAGTATTTTTTTTTCTACGAAGCCCAATTGTTAGAATTTGGAAAGATATATAATCTTTAGTCTTAAATCCTGCTCAATTGCAATTATATCTTCACAATGTTAATATTGAATGAAATCGCCTATGGGAGAAGTTAATGTTAGTTTAGATTACCACCTGAGCAATGTTAGTTGAGATACCCCATGATTCTATCACTATCGCATGCCTCACACTTAGGCCATATGAAATTTTTACATGGTGTTATGTGTCAAGGACATAATTACTTATTATATAATCCATCTTGATAAATAAAATATTTGTTCCACAAATTCCATTTCGAGCTTAGTTTTTCAAAAAAAAAATGATGAATTTTATAAATGTATTTTTTGGATACTTTTTATAAAAGATATAATTATTATAATAAACCAAGGTATTATAAATAATGATTATTTTAATTAAATTTTATTATTAAAACACTCTAATTTAAATATTAAATATAATTTTTTTCATGAGTACAAAATTGACTATTCATTTTAATTTTTATTTTCTATATGCAATTTTTTTTAAATATGGATTTTTATATTTAGATGATAACATTATTTTTCATAGGTAATTATTATGATATAATAAAAATCATTTTTTAAATTATCATGTTTAAATTATGATAGGGTGAATGTATGAGAATTTTCTAATTTTTTTCTAGTGAATACAAAAAATACAGTTTTCTGTATTCTGTATGTTTAATGAAATCATCATGATATTATATGTTATATAAAATTTTGGTTGACTCTTCTGTATTAAAATATTTAACATGTGTTCGACGTGGCTAATACAATTGAAAATGCCATGGTAAATCCAATTGTTTTCTATATACCACTACTAAGGTGTCCATGGAAATTTATAAAAAACTCCCCCTCTATTTCTATAAATACCAACCCATTTCATAATATCCCTTCATTAAAAATTAATCATACTTGATACTATGATATTATTGTCCCCCATTTAATCCTCACATGGTGTCCTAAATCCCCCCAAGGTCCCAATATGATACTTTTAGTCGTTACTCTTCAATGTATGAGAAATCTCAACTTATCTTTTCCTTTCAAGTTCTATTTTGAAGTGGTATGTCATTCAAATTCATGTAATGTGTTATTATTTCAATTTTATTAAATCCTTATACATTATTAAGAGTATTTTATGAAAGTTATACCCTTCCCTACTCTTTTTAATCTTTTCTAAATCCATGTTTCATACCTATTATGCTGTAGAATTTTCGTCTCAGAATTTCTATCTTTTTTAATGAAATTATTTTATTTTATTTTGTTAATACCCACCCCCTTTATTACCCATTTTTATTCACATGGTTAGAAAACAATATATTTTATTTTTTTATTAAAAAATATTAATCCCTTCTTCCATTTTCATGTGTTTAAAATGACCAAAGGATCCTATTTAAGTACATTATAAAACACCGGGATTTTCAAATGAAAACCATTTTTTAATATCTATGGGTTATTTATGAAATGTTTTATTATAATATATCTTGCTGATGATAATGAGGAAACATGAAGTTTGATCCCTGATATTACTCCAATTCATTAGATAAATAATTTAATTAATAGATATGACATGTTTTATTATACCTTGGTTTATAACCTTTGTAATCTTTATAAACCCTATGTGATAAACAATTATGATATTCCTATAAATATCTCAATCAAATGTTGTAGCCACATATCATCATTAGGAATAAATTTTTTTCCATATTATGTTCAACTCGAACCATTTCTCATTACTTTATGGCTTTCTTTAAGTTCATATTATTTATTCTCATAATCACATGTAAACTATTTCCCATGCTTTCCTTCACTGAGCCTTATGCTCACCCTTTCTTTTTATGTATGTCTCCAAGTTATGTTATGTAGTAATTTAACATTGGATGAACCTATTATGAATCCTTTCAAGTGTATTAGAAGAACTTTTTCGGGTCTTCATGTATATTGTAACATTTTTCTAAGACACTAAACATTAAAAGCTTTTATCTTTGTACATTGTAAAGAAAAGATAAATAAAAAAATGTAGTAATAAATAGGAGGTATAGAACGATGGTTTATATTTTTATTGAAATTACAATTTGAGAAAATAAGGAAGAACATTAGAAAATAAGTTAAATTTTTGTATAACATCCTAGTATTTTGGTGAAATATTATGAGAGTGGTTTCTAAGCAAGGAAATCCTTATTTGGATTCAAATAAGTGGATTTGGCTCCGTAATAGATGAATCTAGGGGTAAATAAACAACACTTTGATCTAGAATTGAATGATAAATGGTGAAAAAATACATGCCCTGATTCCATACTAGATATAAAATCTTGAGGGGATATGTTCGATTAATATCAAGATTTTTATTAACCATTATAAACGATTATTTAAAAATGTAATTGTTGTTAATGAATAACTTATTTAAGAATGATGTTTTATGTCATGAAATTACATTAGAATTATACTATTATTAATTGATAAACATTTCTCATTAATGTTTTCATTTTTAATAAAATAGTGGGAAATAGGAGAATCAATATGAATGTAGAGCGCAACATACGAGGCACCAGCGACTATCTGATGAAATCAAAAATGGAAAATATCCTAAGAATGATGAATCAATATAATCGAGATATGAAAAATAAATTGAATCAAGACGAGTGATATGATTCACCTCGAATAGAAACACTTTCCATAGATTACATTATGCATCAATGACCACTGAATTTCAGTGGATCCACTAAACCATTGATTTCTAAATTTTGGATACTCTCTATAGAAAAGAACTTTTTTTAACTCTGCTATTCAGAACAAGATAAATCCACTCTTCCTATGTACCACTTAGATAGAGAAGATTACAAGTGGTGAAAACTAGTTAAAAACACGAATCCAATAGGTGATATTGAAACAATGGTGTGGTAAGAGTTAAAGGGAACCTTTGAAATAAATATTTCTGATGTTCAATTCGAAAAAATAGAAAAAGAATTACTTGACGTAAAATAGAATTAAAACGAATCTTTGGAAATCTATTAAATGATCTTCACATGAAATGACCATTAAACCGGTATAATTTTCATGGATACTTAAGTGATGTTTGATAGTTTTTTCGCTTGAATACGACCTCATATATTGATGAATCATTACAAGAAAGAGTATGAAAATCATTAAATGATATTGATGAGTTCTATGAATGATTAATAGGATTTAAGAGTGATGTAGTTATCCTATAGATTGAGATAAATTATAAGATAATTAGTTCATACTTGGGGAGGATCTTTGATCAGGGAAGAGGAGGAATCAAAGTGAAACCTTCCACATGAAACAAACGTGGGAAGAAGCATTTGGGGAACTGCCTGCTCAATAGTGGGAAATGTTAAAAGTGTGTATGTGATAGAAAAATTTCTCTGAACTATTATAGTGAGATGATGCCTCAACTTCTCATTACTAACGAAAAATTGACGAAGGTGCATGCCCAACTTGAAGTCCAATGATTCATGTGTGGAAATCATGGGAACATTTCCAATCACTTTATAAATTTGAAGTTAATGGGGGGAAATCACACTCAACCTTATCAAAGGGAATGTGATAAAGGTCGGGATTTTTCTATCAAAAAATTTAAAGTTGAAAACCAAATGATGTGGCAGAAGGTAACCTCAATTTTCTCTTAAATTTAGAAAGTAATTTGTTTGATTCTTGTTCTACACATTAATTTATTTTCTATATGTTTGAAAATAATGTAGACGCAATCCATGAACTTCTATAAGTAGATTTATCAGTCAAGACTCAATGAGGGATTATCCAGGAATCATCAATATATAAAATCTCTAGTATTAAAAATAGTGTGCACAATCTAATTACAAATCTAGGAGTTATTACTATTATTGAATTCAGTATTTTACTAGGTATGGACTGACTATAATTTTATAATTTTATGATCAACTCCATAGAAAATAAATATCTATAGTCTTGAATGGATAACCTGTAGTTTTTTTTCAATGGATAGATATACCGACTAGATATTTGTCTAAAAACAAATCACATATCATTATTTATGGAGATTATTGGTGAAAAAATAAGGAAATGAAATTAAAAAAATATATAATGTCACCATCATTCAAGAATACAATAAAGTATTTCATTAGGAGTAACCTGGACCTCACACAAAAAGAGAGTTAGTGTTCACCATTGAACTCATTCCAGGTTCAAAGTCGATTTCGAAGACCTCGTATAGAATGGAAAATGTGGAGTTATAGGAATTAAAGAAGAAACTCCTAGATCTTTTGGAGAAGGGTTTTATAAAAAAACGTTTGTATACATGGGGATGGCCTATTATCTTTGGGATGAAGTGTATGGATCAATATTCTTATAAATTCATTAAAGGGAACGTACTAGGATCATAGTGATGAATAATTACCATTTTTCAAGAATTAATTTATTATTTTACCATCCTTTTGGGGATCAATTATTCTCCATGTTTGATCTTCGATCTATTTATTATCAATTGATGATGAAGAAAAATGATATTCCATAGACTGAGTTTCAATCAAGATATGGGCATTATGATATTTTTGTTTTTCCATTCACCTTGACTAATGTTCCTACTATTTTTTGTATTCATTGAATAATTTCCTTAAGTAATACCTTGAAATCATTGTGGTAGTTTTTATTAATAATATTATGATATATTCGAAAATTAGTGAGGATCATGAGGATCATATAAGGGGTATATTGTAAACACAAATGAATGAGTGGATATTTGAAAATTTTATAAAATGTGAATTTGTTTACAATAGGTTTCTTTCCTGGGGAACATTGTAACAAATGAATGAATATTAGATTACCATGCAATGAATTATGTTGTGGAGGTGTGGCCTCATCTTACCACAGTAACTAATTTTCATAGTTTCCTATGTTTAACAGGTTATTATATGAGGTTATTGAAGAACTTCCCATTTCATTATAATCCATTAACCAAGTTAACACAAAAAGAGGTCATGTTCACCTAGACATATGAGTATTAATAAAATTTCCAATAGCTAACGAAGATAATTGTTACTACACCAGTGTTAAATCTACCAAATATTGGATAATAATTCATTTTTTTGGTGATGCATCTCTGAATATTTTTGGGTGCATCTTCATGAAAAAGGAAAAGGCGATTACTTAAGCATATTGATAGTTTAAGAATCTTGAGGATATCTATATTACACATGATTTGGATCTAGGTTTGATTTTTTTTCTTTTTAGATATGGATAAAAACAACTTTTTGGGGACAAATGTGATATATAATCATACCAAAAAAATTTTAAGTATATTTTCATACAAAATGAATTTTACATGAGATAACGGAGATAGTTGAAAGTTTCTAAAGACTACGATTTCTCAATTCATTATCAATCTAGAATAGAAAAATATGTCGCTGCTGAATTAAGTAGGAAATTAACAGTTGTTCTTTAAATGATGAGGATTCAAGGATAACTTTTTGATAAAAGGCCCAGTAAAACTAGACATGGGAACCTTATGTGAAAGGATATCATAAACCCAATCCCAAATTATTTATCAACATCTATTAATAGAGAAGATCATGAAATCTCAAAGGGAAAATACTTTGTTTAAATTATGATAGAGGGTGTGAAGAATATGAGGTTTCCATAGTTTAATACTGATCAAGATGGTGTACTAAAATTTAATACAAGGAAATGTGATCAATCTCTTCCAAAAATAATGAAGGGTGGATGGATGGAGCTAAAAGATCAACTTTCTCTATACATCTTGGAAGTACAAAAATTTATAGGGACCTTCATGATCATTATTGGTGGAAAAAATGAAATAGGGTATTCTTAACGACACTAAAATGTTCCTGGTGTGTCAAAATTAAAGGTAGAGTAAAAAATTCATAAAGGGGTATTATAATCACTACTCATAACAACATGGGGGATATATAATATCTCTATGTATTTTTTCACTAGTCTCCTAAAAACATCCAATGGAAATAATGGGAAATGGGTTATAGTGGACTTTCAAACCAATACTTCCCATTTTTCTCTATTTAATAAGATTCTTCCCTTAAAAACCTCACCATGATATACGTAAAAGAAGTGGTATGGTTTCATATAGAAAAAATTTGTATCATTTCTGATTGTGAACCATGGTTCACAACGAAATTATATAGAAGTACTCAACATGCTCCAAATACTGAATTGAATTGCATTACGACTTATCACCCTTATAATGATGGTCTATCTAAAATGATAATTTAGAAACTATTTAAAATTATGAAAAAATGATCAAAGGATGATGGTATTAGAATCTCTCATGGGGAAATACCATGTAGAAGCCCATGGTTTTGTATATACCACTACTGAGGCTTCTAGGGAAATTAATAAAAAACTCCCTCTATTTTGCTATAAATACACACTCATTTCTTCATCTACATTCCTTAAAAATTCGTATTTCATAATTACCTTATATTATTACCTCCCAATGAGTCCTACCAAGCTTTCCTTAATCCAAAAAGGTCTCCATCATTGATATTTCGAAGTTACTCTTCAATGTTATTGAAATATCAGCTTCTATTTTTCTTTCAAGCACTATTTTTTAAGTGGTATTTCATTAAAATTACAATATTGTGTTTTTAATTAAATTTTATTATGTATCTCTACTATATTAATATTTCTATATGAATGGGAGACCCATTTTCACCCTCTTTTTAATGTTTCCTAAAACCATATTTCATACCCATTATGCTGCCAAATTTCCTTCACAAAATTTCTCATTTTTCTCAAGAAATTATTTTATTTTGTTTTGTGAATAATGAATACTATTTAATATATATTGTTATTCAATTGGATTAAAAAATGATCAGTTTTTTATATGATTAAATTACATGAAACCCCCTTCTTTTTATAGGGTTAAAATGACCAAACGATCTTTTTTTAATAACATTATAAAATACCATGATTTTGATATGAAATCCTTTTTTAAACTCAACATGTTCTTTATAAAATGTTTCATTATGATCGATGTGGATCAAATATATTCATAACTATTAAGGTTTTGCAGTAATAAATATATAATTAATTATGTAATAAATTTAATCTTTATAGATTGTATGTTTTTCAATACCTTGGTAAATAACCTTGGTAATTTTCAGGACACCTCATTGATAAACCTTGGTTATATCCTTATGAAAGACTTAATTAAATGTTATATCCACATTACTTTGTTATGAATCATTCTATTTTAATTATTATATGTCTATTTTACTATTTACCATGCCTTTATGATTTTCTGAAATTTCTTATCGATAATTATCATAATCACATGTAAACAATTTCAATAACTTTCCCTTATAGGGACTTATACTCAACATTTCCTTTTATGTATGTACCCTGGTTATGAGTTGCCATATTTAAAATTAGGACGAACCTATGATGAATAATTCCATGTGGATTAGAATAATGGTTTCATGTTTTCTATTTTTCATGTATTATGTACCTTTTTCTCAATATATTAATGTTTTAAAGATCCTATGTTTGTATAATGTAATGAAAATTTAGATAATAAAAATGCATGATTCTATAATTTAGGGAATGTTAAATGTAGGATGGGGTGGTTTGGTCAATAGGATACATATATTATTGAGTTTGTGGGAGGCTATAAACTGAATAGTAGCCTTGGAAATAAAATCTTCAACTATAATAGTATCACCAACTATTCGATGGCATTGCGCTGGCTAGCTAGTATCTTGAGTAGTGGTGTTGCACCCAACAGTGATCTAACATCTAACTAGTGTAATTTTAATGGATAAAATGACTATATAACCCCCTCATAGCTATAGTTCCCCCAAATCCTCATCATCAACCTTTCTTTCTTGTACGGACTGAGGGTTGAGACCCCAACCTTCTCATATTTCCCCATGACAAAGGGGTGTTCTTGGTGGATTGTTTCAATTGTTAAAAGTTAAATAATTCACCTTTTGGTATTTTTAAAAAATATCTTTATTTATTTATAATTTTTCTATACTCTAATTGGGTATTTTACACTGATCCTCTCACAGTTTGGTAGAATTGGTAAATCATCAATCTGATTCTAGTTTACCTATGTTGAGGGAATTTTGAGATGATGTCGTCTTGTCATTACATGCCGATTTTATGAATTTACCTCATGCAACAGAGCATATTTATTTTTTAAATTATATTATTTTTAATTTGTAAAATTTTATCACATTATTTGTAGTTTTAAATATGTGTTTGAAAGATACGTCATTGACCTCCACAAGCGGATGGTAACTATTAATGATAGTGTATGAAAACCTATAAAAATATGTGATTCATTTATATTTTATTTTTTTTTAAAATTGAATAAAATTTTGATTTTTTTTTTCATTTTGATTCCTTTGAGTGAGTTATGTGACCAAGAGAACTAGAATACTCCATTTATGTACACAAAATCTTGTTTAGGGATTGTAAGGGGGTTTCTAGAATGATGATTTTATTGTAAAGTATTAAATTGTGGCAGGTGACCCTTGGCCCTTTACCTATGTCAATAATTAATTTTTAATATGTGAATAAAATTACGTTTTCATGCCTCTAAGGGCATTGAATTATTATTAATGAATTAAAAATCTTGCATAATTTATATTTAATGGAATATTTAAAATTGTTTAGTTAATTAATATTTAATGTTATCCTCATTTTTTTTAACTTAGGTAAAATGAATAGGGAGAAGCATGTAAAGGAAAACTGCCACTACAAACCTTTTGATCTATATTGATGAATCATCCACTGATAACTAAGCCCTAGATTTTGAGGATACCCAAACACTAAAACACCTCTAAGAGGGGGGAGGGGTGACTTGATATTGATGTCCCTAGTAGGACAATTGAAGAACCATAATATGTGTTATGATTAGTTGGATATAAAATAAGTAGATTTTTTATGGGTTGTATTAGATGACTATCATGTAGTGAACCTGGACTTAAATATGATCCATGGTCTATCTCACAAGATAATATCCTATGATTCCATTATATGAATATGACATGGTAGGGGATTATCTACTCATAGGTAATGGTCATGGTACTCCAATTTTAAATTTGAGAAGGAGGACCCAAAGAAGGGTACCTAGTTTTTTACGGATACAATAGAAAATGCGGCCTCTTATGGTAGAATGTTAACCTGAGTTATTGGAATGGAATGACTAAACCATCATTGGGTGTTGTGCTTGGTGTGAAAGAGGGGGCTCGAGGGGTTCCCTTATAATTAGTTTACCTTAGTGAGAGGGAGTACATTTGAATGAATTGTGAGGATGTATTTATGAATCTAGAAAAATCTTTTCTATATTTTCTTTTTGTTGGGACTCTGTACACTCGCACAAGGCAGTTTTTCTCTCAAATATAGAATACCATAAGGGAGGCATTTTATTTATATTTTAAAAAATGACTACTGGGGATGCCTTTTCATATGAATTGAAACCACACTAACTATAATATATTTTACTACATATGAAAAAATACATAGAGGATATGAAATAATTAGAAAATAATAATCCCATAATGTATGTTTGGAACACCGATCTGAGAAAATTCATGTCGGAGAGACATGGTTTATAATGATAGAGAAAAATAATCCAGGTGAGGTCTCTTTTACTTCTGGGTTAATACCCAATCTGAGAAAAATACTACATAGTAGGTATGTGATACTATTATTGGGGATATGATCGATTTGTATCTTGTGTTGATCCAGTGTAATGGTATGAATTATTATAGGATAATTTACAAAGTATATGTCAGTATCTATGTATTGCGGTGTCTGATACTATTATATTTGGGGTCACAGTCATTACAATGTGATCATAGACACCCAAACATTTACCAATGATGGTATAATCCATTGGGGGTCACGGGATAAAGGATCAAAAAATGGTATGGTATATGGTACATGGGTTGGAATGATAAACATGTCATGTTTGGAGGAATTATGACACTTGCTGATGTATGTATTTTTTCTCATATGGTTTTTATTTTTTATTAGTTTTTTTATTAAAATAATTTCATTTATACACATAACTATATTAAAAGTTATATTTGATTTCATATTGGTGGTTTTTTATAGATTTTTGTACTCACACCCTGCTAAGGTGGATATGGTAAATGGGTACATTAGAAAATAAACACTTGTGGTATATTCAGTTTGGTCCAAGGCCTTGGATTGCATGATCAAGATGGAGTATCATTGAGGGGGTTTATAGTTCAGAATAAGGTGAGGATCATAAATTGGACTGGATCCTCCAAAAAAACATTGTTTTATTTAACCTTTAATATTAAATTCATATATGTATTCATTTTAGTTGAAAATCATCCAATACTTATGGAATATATGCATTCTATTTTAAGGTGGAAAATTATATTTATTATTATTTTCCATACATAGATTTATATGATTATTTTTAATTTAATTATTACCATCCACTCTAATATATAAATATATTATCCATGTAGTACTTACTTATACTCCCACTACTAGTTAGTAGATTGTGGCGTAAAGGGGGAACACCTGAGCTGCAATATTGTCCGTCAAACTGGGTACCGATTAATGGTTTTTTTTTGTGGTGGTACTTTTAAATGTGGTTGTATAGATTTCCATTTTTATTTTTATTTTCAGTTTACGGTATCCATGAGATAATAGAATGTGTTTGACATTGTTATGGACACTTGGATTCAGTATCATCAATACATATTTCAATAGTATGTCCAGGTTACAAGGTTCTCTTGATTTCTATTACTGGATTAAAAATATATGGTCATTCCTAATGTGACATCATGTGACACACATGATTTCCATATTTGTTATTTTGATTTATTATGGATTTATATCATGGTCATTTTGGAATGAGGCATCAGATACATTATGAGTAGGATCCTAGGATTCACATGACTAGTTGGAACACTAGTGTGTGACTTCTATCACTGGTGATAGAGGACCATTTTATTAATATTCAACATCTAAACATGTATTTTTCCCAAAAAAGTACTTGTTTGAATTATAATTAGTTTAAATAAAAAATATTTATCTTATTCGGATGACCATTATGTGGATATGTGGTGAGATTCCTAATAATGGGGATGTAGATGATGTCTCATCTATATGGATCATTAATGAAAACATTGGGTTGTAACATGGATCAAATTACCTTATGAGAAACCCTTTATGGGTCAATTTTTATAGGTAGGGGGAGATCCATTACATAGACCATATGCCCAAGGCTATGTATCTCAATTTTATGGCCCAAAAGACCATTTAAACTTCTTACATGCACCACTACCTAAATCATTTCCATCCTACACCATGTTTGTGACACCACCTACACACATCGTGCCTGAATCACCCCTTAAATCATAACTACCCCATGGGTTTGTAATGGATTTAAACCATGGTCATTGGATGTAGGATTTTGGAGTTTACCACTAAAGTGACACCACAACTTTTTTTGAAAAAATGGGTGATGAATCCTTGATTTATTATTAAAAATAACTACTTCTATCTCGGTAGGGGAAACCAATTATAAATATGATATTCCAAATTCCAAGTGTCCCATGAACAAGAACTGAAGTACTAGTATGAGATAATGTCTCTATCATCCTTACCAATTCATTATTATTGATATTCAATTCTGAATTATTCATGTAAAAACCTACTTGGAATTTTTGCATATATTATAAAATTTGATTCTACTTAATTTATCTAGTGGATATCCTTTCCTTGATAAAGATAATCATGGATGTTTTGGTTAGTTATGTTGGTGATAACTGATAATATTTTGATGCTCAATGGAGCAGTCCTATAGGTGGATTCTCATTAAGAATTGTTGCTTTGTGTTTTGGTTGTTTTTGAACATGATTCCTATTATTTATATATGGGTTCCATGAGTGGGTGGGTGGACATTTTGGATTCCATGGTTTGTTCGAAACTGAGAGTGTGTAAGAGTTTCCATAAGATGTGACCATATGTATGTTTCTATGTTATGGAATCTAGTTAGTTTCATATTATGTGTTAGGTGAGAGATATATTCACCCTTGATATATGGATTTATATTTAGCGAGTCAAAGCCTACTGAATCTTTAATAGAGTCCCCCTGGTTTGGTTATTCCATTTTTTTTATTTTTTCATGTGAGGGAGACCCATAGAGGGATATTCCCTATATTATCAGTTACTTTGAAGAGGGGTTATTATTAGATGATCATGTCTAGATCGATGCATGAGATGTCATATTTTCTTATGGTTAGGAATGTGGATACACTAAAGATTTCGATACCTATTATATAGGTTTGAGTAATGAATTGTGATCAAGCATGAGATTCCATTAAAGATATGAAGAACTATGTTTAATTTTTGCCTCATGTCTAGATTTTAATGGAATAACCATTCATGTACCATGAATATTGATATTCCATGTACTTTTGAAGCATAAAAATGATAATGGTTATATTTGTTATGTGATTAGGAAGATAAAATTATTGGGTTCTTTTGTGATAATCCTTGGCCTGTGATGGATTTTAGGCTTCACAGATTATAATACCATAAGTATTTCGGATAAGAATATAGATATGTCAGGGAGTATGGTCAGCCAAGATTTGGTGGTGTGAGGCTCAAGGTATCATTATCTATGTTTTAGGATTATGGTGGTATTGGATTATAAAACCATTTTATTTTAGATGAGTTGATGTTAACACACACCATCACACACGGTACTTATTAAAATGGAAATCTCCAATAGTTGTATTAGAGTTGAGTGCTAATTGAATTAGTGAAATGATTTAATGATTTAGTTCCCAAATAATTAAAATGGTGATAAATATCCCCATATGGTAGATGATATATCAAAAAGAAATTAGGTTTCATGGGATAGTTTACCATAGTATAAGACCTGACATGGAATTTCATTATGAAAAAATGTGAGATGTTAATATTGAAAATGAGTGTTTCTTGATTCGAGTATCATTATTATTTTATAATGGATGATCCTGAGGTGGTTACAATTATTGGGTGGTATAATTTTATCCATATGGTGAGTAGTGACCTAGTGGAAGGATGGGTGTGTACTGATTGTTATGGATAATTTTTTTGATGTCATGGATGTGTTTGCATGGGCTGAGAACAAGTGATGAAATGTTTTTTTGATGGATCCAAGTTATGAGTTGTTCTTACCACACCAAAATGTTCTATTCAATTATTGAAATAATATGTGTTGTAGAGTTCATGAATTTTTTTTAGACCTTCATTAACACTGACCTGATTATGGTGGAGAGTTTGATATTACTTATTGGAGATGTGGCCCTCTTGTTAGAGTAGTCGTGGAGGTATAAGATAGATTGATTGGAATTTATATGGAATTTTATTTCCAATTTATATATGTTTTCAAATTTAACTAGATTCATAAATTATTGGTCTTTATAGATTTAGATGTGGTATCAAATGGGTTTCAAGAATTGACCTCGATCCTGGGATGAATTAGGGTGATCTAAATGTGATTGTGTTCATGATGTGTTAGTTCTCGTGGTATCACAAAATTATAGAAGTGGGAAGATGATGGTTCAACCATGTAATTACACTGTAATTTGGATACACAATTTGGGGAATCATTTTGAATGATCAGTGGATACATATATAAATAAAGTCATAATGATCGGGTGATTGAAAGGCATATCAGCAGTTGAAGAAAAGAGTTTCTATGAATGGTCGGTTAGAGGAATCCCAACCAGTGGTTTTAGGTGTAATTATAAATTGTGGGTTTTAAAAATCATCTGGAACATATTATTGAATACTATGATTATATTTAGACACTCACTGGTCTTTTCGAGGAAATAGTTCCATATCCAGGTTAATGTATTGAACACTAAAACCTATTGTCTTCGTATTAATTTTTTTAGGATAAGTTGTATTAGAATTTGACAAGTGATTTAAAATATTTTTGGGTGTAGTATGATGGAAATAATGTTGAGCACATTATTGGGAAAAATAAATAGGGGTTTTTATATGAGATTTCGATAGAGAAAGGAATCTCATTTTCCAATATATTGTTGGAAACAATGTCATATATTGGGTATCATTATTGGTTGGATGGTCAGTTGGATGAAAAAATAAGAGTTTCATGGGATATAATTGATTTGTTAAGACCCATCATGGTGATTCCATTTGGAAAGCTTGTATTTTATCAGTTTTTGTGATTTTTGAAGCATTGTTTATACTGGTTCTCTAAAACATATTTTGGTATTTGAGGATGGAATATGATCATTTGATTAGGATTTGTATAATGGGGTAGTTTGGGATGTTCTGATAGATAAACAATAAGAATTATTGGTGATAAGAAGTGTTATGATGGGGACTTTTTAATTTTCCATGTGTATGAATGTATTTTAAATACATGAAGAATTTGAATTTTTAATTAATGGACGGTCATTATTTAAAATATATCAATTAAAGGAATTAATAGAGTTTGAGAATCTCAAAATTGTGTTTTGGGATGAGGAACAAATATTGGGAAGTATCAATGAGGAATTGGGATACATAGAATGTAGTTTGGGGTGGCTGGGGCTACAGGTTATAGCCAGAGGACTACCAGTGGGAGGCCATTGGTTTGACAATGTCCTAGGAAGTTGACCCTTTATACATACTAGATCCACCAGCTAGATAGTTGATATATCATTAGGGGTGAATCCCCAATGTAACATCAATTAGTTGGTTTCCCAGTACTGGGTAGTACATGGGGATTTTAATTAAGGGGTGTCTATTTAACCCTCAAAATTAATGTGGGGAAACCCCACATTTTCCAATTATCATTCTTGTGTGGACTAGGGGAATATGACCCTTCATACTCAATTGCGCATAACAAGGGATCTTCTTAGTGAATTTATTCTAACATTCCCTGGTATTTCCTTGACTTTGGAGGTCTCCACACTCCCTCATGTCCTTTATTCCAAATTTTAATGTCATATAGATTTGGATTTGATACTAATTTCACTATATTATGGTAGAATTAGATGAACACCAAAATTCTTTTGTTATAATTGTTATGTGGGAATCCTATGATATTGATTTGAAGCTGTTTCATGATGATTTCATGTAGTTAATTCACTCCAAAAAATTTATAAATATTTTTTAAATAAATATAATTTAACTGGTAATTGATTTTATTTTTGTAGTTGGGATTTTTCATAGAGTGGTGTGGGAGGCATGACATAGATATTCGGTGTGTGGTTTGTCGCCATTATGGCCCGTATATAGCACCCGTTGAGAATTTGGGTTTTTTTACTCTTTTAAAATTTTATTATTTGATTGATAATAATTAGACATAATTAGTAAATTGATATTCATTGGTTTGAGGTAGGTTCATTTTAGTGCATGAAGTGGCTGTATGAGACTAGGAATGCTTGTGATAGACTGCAAATTCAATTATTAAGATGAAGAGTTAATCAAAAAATCATCGTTTGTGGAAGGTTTCCCTTCATGGGAACAATAAATCATCAATAAATAGAGATTTTAGAATGTTACCTATGTAGTCAACCCTCCAAGTGATTGCGAAATGGATTTATTAATTAAAAATAATGTAAAATTTAAATTAAGGGGTCGAATTGGAATTGTATGGTTAAATTATATTTAATTGTATATTAATTTTAATTTTTTAACATATGTGAAATGCCTCTAGTAAAATAAGTAAATTTACAAGGCCACTAAGGACCATATACATTGGATTTATAGTCTGGCACCGATGTAATAAGCCTAGAAAAGAGGATTCCCATAGAATCAAACACCCCCAATAGGGGGTCTAACATGAATTGAGATAGACGATTCTAGTATATTGAGTGAGAACCTTCAAATTCCATTTGGAATAGGTAGATAGACCATAAACATATTAGATAATGGTTTTTTGATCTACCCAATAATTATTGGTCCCTGAAAAATATATTAGTTTCCTTTCATATTATGATATTGTGACCTATGAGGTTGTTCCCTGAATATAACTTGACAGGGGATGTGATATCCTTTGTAAATGGGCATTGGATCAATGTTTATAGTTTGATCAGGGGACCCTAATAGGGGTTCATTAATTTTTTTATTCCATGTTATATGGTTCTATTTAGAGGGTTGTTTTTACCATAGATATTAAAATGTATTGGTGAAACTAAATTTGGGTATATGTGGTTGGTGTGACTATGTCGGACCTGAAGGGAACCCAGATGATGTGTTAACGTAGTTAGATGGTCTTCCTGGGTATGGATATTGATGATGTGTTTAGGAATTCATCTAAACCAATTCATTCTTATATTTATATTGGGACATCATATAATACCTCGAGGAAATATTTCTATGAAAATGAAAACAATATAGGGAATATATTTTATTTATATTTTTGAAAATTCTTGTTCTGTGGTATTTTATTATGTATGAAATATTCCTTTCGGGAGGTATTATATACTAGATATGAAAAATACCATAGGGTTTGTCTATAAAACATGGATGAGAAGACTCTAGTTGGGAAGTTTGGTGATGCCTTGATGGGAAAACTCCCACATGGGGAGTCTGTGTTACTTTTGGTTAAGAAAAATCCAATAGGGGTGTTAAGTGTCATTTTTGGGATTATTACCTAGATGAGAAAACACTAATAGTTTAGGTATATGATAATATATGTGGGGATTCTGAGTATTTATATAGATGGTTGATCCTATAAACTGGGATATATTTTTCTAGGAGTATAGGTCTTCAATAATGTCTAATTGTTATGATTACTTTATTATGTTATATTGGTAGGCACAATCATTGTGACATGATTAGTGAAACCTCTACAGAAGCTGAAAAAGGTATGGTTGATTGTGGATATAGACGTAAGGCTTTAAAATGGAATTGAATATAGTGCATTGGGTAACACGATTCATTCAATGTGATCGGAGGAATGTCTACACTTGCTGAATAAGATATTTCTATTGGTTTATTTGTTTATTTATTATATGTTTTTTATTTATTTTGTGCCTATCACACAAAAATATCACTAAATTTAAAATTATTTATGGGAACACATTGGTGGTTCCCTAATGATTATTTTACTCACACCATGATCTGGAGACCACATTAATTTGTTACTTAAGAAGCACCACACTTTTTTGCAGGTCCATGTTGGACTAGTGCAGAAGACTGCATGATTGGGTTAGATATTATTGGAGGTGTTATGAAATTTAGGATAAGGTAAGGATAATTAATTATATAGTACCCTCTTATAATTGTATTTTCGTTTTTTATTTATTCATTAATTTTTATTATTATATGTGATCGTCCCAATTAGTGATTGCAGTTTCTTTCCTCAATGACTACATTCTTTTTTTATATCATGTGGAATTTATTATCATTCTTCATATTATGATGTGTGTGATATTTTGTAATTTTTTATTTAAAAATTTTCATTAAATGTTTTATTGTTTCCCCATAATACCTACAATATAGTCACTATGGCATATCTAGAATAAATATTACATAATTTGACAAATATTTAATATATTAAACAAACACATGCATGAGGACCATTATAGATTAGTTTTTTGGTAACATAGAATCAAAAATAACTGATCTAAAAGTAATATAAATCATCAATCACTAGGATATTCATTAAGAGTATCCCTCTTCCACAAATCAAATGTAATAAAATTATTTATAACATAGAGAAAGGAAACATAATAAAGGATGAGATCAAATGCTCAGTAAGGGTAATTAATTGAGATATGTAAGTAGAACACAATCATAAGGGTTTGATAACATGAGAATAACATTTAAAAAACATTTATCACATAAAAAAGGTCAACATATTTATTCATGGAATAATGATTGTTGGTTCATAGCACATGAATCATATGTTAATAAAAGAAAATGATCCATGAGAGCATAAAATGGCCTAATACATAGATGATTTCTCATACCGATATGAAATGGAAATAATTTCTTTATTAGTCATGGATAACTACCAAGGCTATCATAGTGGAATATGTTCACTTTGCACAACATTATTGTAGTCAAGGTTTGCTATTAATACTATCATAGTGGACAAAGTCCCTTACAGAACCAGTTTCACTCCACATTCTAGTCTTGTCAATCTCATGACATATAAATTTGTACTCTTTGTATAAGAGGGAGATATAAGTCCCTCCCATATCATAATGAAAATCATATTTATCTATTCCACAATATAATATAACCTTAATCACATCATAAATCATAAAATACAATGGGTTTTGTAAATATTTTATCATATCATAACTTTTATAAAAGAGACATGTTTCATAATAATATCTTCATAGCATATCCCATGGAAAAGTAACTGAGTTTAATAATAATTTGAACATGGTATAACCCATGGAAAATAAATAAGTTTCATAAAAAACACACCACAATAAAATAAACCATTCAGGTAAAGAATAATTTTATTATTCTTGGATAAAATCCCCAATAAGTCATATTTAACATCAATGTATGTTATCTTATATGGAAAATGATTTTTAACTATCATATAAAACATTTCTTAAGGAAACTATAATTTCCACCTTGATTTTTTTAAAACATAGTGAAGATGGAGAGTATTTTTCCTTGATAATATTATTTAGAAAATTAAATAATAAGAATGAAATAAAATAATGAATATGATGATGGAACTTTCATTCATGACATACACATTAAAACAAATTCATTCACATTGTTCAAAATTCAAACTCGAATTGTTTAGAGAATGAATTGAATATTATATTCATAATTTTTTTTTGTAAAATATAAAATAAGATAAAAAATGACATTTTAAATTCATTGGATAATAATAAAACAATTTTTGTAAAAATGTATAGGAAAAATGGTTTGGGAAGAAAATATATTTAAGACTAAAGAGATAAATAAGGTTGAGATTAAATTAAACAATTTTGAAAAAAAATTGTACCGTACCATGATAAAATAGTATGGTTATTTGAAAATATCACTTTTAATAATAAAATAAATAAATAAATAAATTTAATTAGAGTTATGCCATAATATTTTATCATTTTAAAAATAATGTTAAATAATCAAAACAAATGATGATATGTTAACATAAAATCATTACCACTTTGGTGACATTAAATCCTATTAATCATAAATTTAAAAAATAAAATTCAACAAAAAATATCATTAATATAAATATATTAATAATATTAAATGTAAATGAGGATGTATATACACCTTTCTTAATAATATAGGTTCATAAGATAACCTATGTCTCGAAGAAGGAAAATTTGGACAAACATTACATAACGATTAGGTAACTTTTGATCTATAAACCCTATGAAAGAGTTATATTCAAATGGATAGTTATGTCAATATAATTTTGAGGATTATAATAATATAATAAATTCATTTTATTATATATATCTAATGAAACAAATAGGTGGTGAATATGGAATGTGTCTCACATAAGTAAAAACTAATACATAAATATGTTACCATAAGTCTTGCATTCAGTATTACTAATTTAAAAATAATATATAATAAATATATATTTATTATAAATATATAAAATCACAATATTTATATATAAAACACCATATATTGTTTTCTTATGTCTTTTTATTACCTATTGATCAACAATTCCATGAAAATGACAACTTCCCTGTAATAACTAATTTGTTTTTCATATATATTTTGATTATTTATTTCTGGTACCCTTACATTAATAATCTTAAATATTATATTAATGATATAAAAATCATATATATTCAGTATATACGTATATTTTTACTAATCCATAATAATTAGTTATAGAAAACGAAATACACTTTTCATGGACATGGTAGTCCAGATATGCACATGAACTTAATTTCCATTTTCTTGTCAAATTTAAATAGTGAAAATTTTATTATAAATTATTCTTAAAAAATAAATTTTATTTATCATTTATCATATATTTTCATTAAAAAAATATGTATTAACTTCCTTGTTAAACAAGAATGAATCATATTTCTTAATGATCTAGTGATCTTTTTTACAAACGAATGATGTTATTATATTCCCACAGAATGTAAAGTATAAGGATATGTGTTATCTAATAATTCAATAAGTATAATAATATCATAAATATATTATATTTAGATTTAATTAATAATATTACCAACTTTTATAGGTGGTAATTTATAATCAAATGACATTGATTTGTGATGCGGTAGTCCGTCATACATATAGACGGTGATTTGACAACCCATTTGATCGAAGTGAAAATGTTTGTAGGTAATGAAATTGAAATAAAATAATATAAGCATATGGATGATACTGAGATTGTTATATCATTATATTATAAAAATTATTAAATGTTTTTTAGGAATAAATATAACAAACACACTAATTTATAGATTTTGCTACCTCTTCAGAACCCCTCCGTAGGTTTCCACCAAAACCATCCAAGGTTAGTTTTTGGTCTAGAATTACAATTTTTGGATGATAGTTGGGTTGTTGAGAATTTCTTTGGATATGTATTTTCTTAAGGAAATGGGTTTCATGTAATGAATAGAAGAGAAGTGGTATCCTTTTATAATTGAGCTGAGTGACATACTTGTAATTTCAATGAATGAAATAATTCCAACCATGATGATTTCATGATAAATGGACAAAATTGTTACAACCTAACCTATAACAATTAATAATTTTATTTATTTTAATTAATTTTAGCCTCACTTTTGATTTATTTATGGTTTTGGTTTATATTTAAATATTTTAAGGGGAAGTGGGATCCTGTACAGGGGTTGTGCCATGTTAAGAGTAACCATCAGAAAACCATGTGTGATGACCTTTTATCAACTCATTTAATTTTTTAATTTTTGAAAGAAAAATTTCACAGTCATAAATTTTCCTAGGGGTAATCACGTGGGCGTTCGTAGCCTAGTAAGTGTCTAGTACACAGTTGGTGCGTAGTTTGGTAAACTGTACGAAAAACCTGTGGGTCACCAAGATTATAAAATTTGTGGGGTTGTCAATTCATATTACTCTTTCATTATTTTATTCATGGTCTTTTCCTTAATTTATATCATCCTCCTACCTATCCACTATGTAATCCCCATCTATTTCATCCATTGTCGTGCTTGAGCCTCCACTATTGGCTTCCAATTTGTTTAATGATTCCACCATATTTCCTCTGGTTTCTTTGTTGATGTCTTGAGTAAATACCCCAAACCCCCCTCTCCCATTGGATCCGAAATTTTCCTTATCCCATCTCCCCACTTCTTCAGAAAATTTTTGAGGATAGGGTTAATTTTATTTTTGGTTGTTTGCTTCAATTGTTCAGGTATTCACAAGGGCTCTCAGGTCTCCTTTAGGTGGGTTTCAACATTCATCCCCTAAGACAAAGCATTTTATACCCATTTAGTCTTCCCACCATAAATTCATGTATTATATATTCCATTCATAAACAATACTCAATTTCTAATTGTGTATATTGTAATTTTTTTTGAGTTTATTGTATTTTTCTAGTAGGTATTTTTGATCTTTTTTTTGTTGGGTTGGAGTCACCATAATTGTAGGATTACATAGGTATTCATTGATAGTAATGTATATAAATAAATTCCTCCATATTAAATATGCACCCATGAAATGATTAATATATATGACCTTTCTAGATATTCTTGTGTATGTATATGAGAATTCTTACGCGTGTATGTGAAACGGGTATATGCACCTATAAGAATGTATGTAATGATACCCTTGTTTATATTTGGGAATGAAAATATGTATATATGGGATATGTGTCCTTTAATATAATCAAGGGTGAATATTAATGTAATCAGCAAAATTAAGGTTTGAGTTGTTGTTATATTTAGCAGTTTGCCTAGTGTTTGAGGTATGTTCCCAATACTAAGACCATTAATTTGAATTCCATATTTTCATTAGTGTATCAATTTTTTTTAATTTTAAATAGAATATATATGATATGAAAAGTGATTGTTATTATTGGTGTTAGAGTTTCCTTTATATTTCATATTCACCATTATGTTTGACATGTCTAGTTTGGATTAAAAAATGCATCAATTCTTGTTTTACAGTTATATATATTTTAAATGCCTAAATATGGTTTAATAATTAGTTTTGGGGTTACAATTGGTATTTAAAATGATGTTTGGTGTGGTTAAAATAGTTTTAAAAGTTCACTTGAATGAAAATGGTTTCACAGTTGATTTTATGAATTTCAAATTTCATGTTTTGGTATGTTTGAAAAAATGCATCATTTTGTGTGAATTCAAGAATAAATGGTGATTTAAATATCTTAAATGGATTTATTCGATTTAAAAATGGTTTATATATTTTTAAAATATGTGGTCTCTTGGTTTTATAATTGCTATTTTAAATTACATAGTAAACTAAATGTGTTGGGATATTATGTTTTCTAAAATTAGTGTATTATTATTATATTAATGAAGCAGATTTGAAATTTAGAGAATGATTTGTGGAAGTATAAAACCCATCATTTGGTGTGTCACATTGTTTCATAAAGTTGATGTGTGTGTTAAAAGTTTTTTTGTGAAATGTACATAGTGATGTGGCTTGTGAATTATTATGTGACTTAAAATAGGGGATTCACTTGAGGAGGGAGACTAGTGGTGATTACTTGAATTACATTTTAGGTATATGGAATGATATCTACTTGTATGATTTATTTCTAAAAAATCACCACCATTTTAAGTAGAGAACAAGTGAATCATGGGTAAATTTGTGGGAAGAATAGGTCTAGTACAGTTGGCAGATTGACATGTCCAAGGCTCAGTTCCTCTAGTAGGATTTATGCTTCAACACTAACAAAACATGTCATATAATTAGAGACCACTAGACCATGAGATGTTATCCCCTCTTTTGGATCATGAATGATAATTATATTGGTATTGGATTATTATTTGGAGACCACTAGTCCATGGGATGTATTCCCCTCTAGAGGCCCATTCATGAGAATAATATTGTTATTGGATATAGTAGATCACATCTGATATATGGGGATTATAAAACGTCACTGAACTAGATGGTTAGGGGTTTCACATGGTTATTGGGATATGCTTTCCATTTCACCTTCTTCATATTGTCTTTCACATTTAATAAAAGCATTTTCTAATCTAAATTTACTCCCATTCATTTTGGATTGTCTATGAATTCCTGGAAATATGTTTTGAATATGTGGAGGTGAAATATTTTGTTTCAAGAAAATGGAAACATTTTACATGAATTTGAAAATAATGTAAAACATTATTTTTATTATGTTATTTTTTAAAAAGGTCATGTCTTGGTTTTATTTTTGAGTGAATGAATATTGAATTGTTTATATATTCACACCTATGGAGTTTCAATACTAATAGCTATGGATATATTTTTTTAGCATCTAGAGATGACTCTATTTTTGATCTCTTATGGAGCGACGATGATCCTATGGTAAAAGGTTACTCGTGAGTCCACATTGGGATATGCATATTAGTTTATTTATTTCAAATGAATTTGTTTGATTTTATTGATCAGTTTATATCTATATATTTATATCTTTTTAATTTGATAAATCATTCCCAACTATCTATTATTGATTCCCAACACCAATTTCCATCTTGAGAGGATCAGAAATGCCTCATGAGACTTGTCACGGGATGGATTTGGTAGCCGGTTTGGAGTTGACCCAAGTTGGTTCTTGATGAAATGATATCAAAGTACTTCATTGTTATTTGGAATGTTAGGTAGGCCAGAGATAGGATTTTTGGGCCCCTTAATGTACCTCATGGGTTGATGCCTGATCACCAACACTTGTGGTGTCACATGAGTTTTTAGGGGTAGTTGGGTAGTGAATAATTATTTTTGGTATTAATTATTCCATTGGTCATTGTTTAGTTTGATCAACTTGTGTATATTGTGGGATGATAGTAGAAGTGATCTGGTGCTACATGTTGAGATTACATGGAATATCAAACCATGTGGAGCTCAGATGCACAGTCCAATATGCTTAAATTGATTGGTTCCTTATAAATGTGTGTCCATATAGACCATGTGGATGATCTATGCATGACCACTTTTTCCATTTAATGATATATTAGAATTAGGGATACTTAAACCTAATTTTGGTGGTGTGAGTGATTTTTTTAAGACAAATAATTTTTGAAAAGTTATTTAAGAGAGAAAAAAATAGATTTTTAAAAGTGAAATTAAATTGAAATTTTGAATATTTTTGGAAGATGTGGATGAATAGTGAATTGATAATTTGTTAAATGCTTTGGTTCAAGGATAAAATTCAATCTTTGTCCCTTGATATTCTTTATAAATGTTCACATATATATGTTAGTGTGTATTGAAGGTGAATGTTGGTGTATATGTGTCCATGAAATAAGTGAAAGTGTAGATGAAGAAATATGTGGCAGTTCATAGGATACCATGTGTGAGAATATAAGATCGATGAAGTGAATTGGTTTTCCATATATTTTTTCTTATGTATAATGATTTCTATTTAAAAGGATATTATTCTCTGATAGGATTTTTGGTCTTAAAGAGAAAAAGTGAGGGGGTGTTCTGAATTTCAAAGTCGATACTGAAATGATTTTTTAAACGTAGAATGGTTTTGATTTAAAAATGGGGAACTATATTTGAAAATGGGTGAAAATTGAAAATAATGGTATTTAAATGAGAATTAATGGATTTTTTGGAGGTTTATTTGGTGTTTATATTTGGATATTTTATTCATCTTTGATTTTGTTTTGGTATGTTTTTTTAGGATCATTAAAATTTATTCAAAATATAAATTGGTAGAATTATGGTTTGATAATGATATATTTTTTGCCTTATGTTTTTTGTAGTATTCTACCTAGAAAGACTTATAATGTTTCTGAGGATTATCATCTAGTCATCAGCCCTGCTAGAACTCTTAGTGGAGTGGTGGAGCTTTCTCTTCCCAATTAGTTCCTGATGTCTATGGTCATCAGAATCTATTGGAGGTTGTTGAGTGTTTGAGAGAAATTGGGTTCATTTGGGTAATTTGTATCTCTAGTTTTTGTGAGAATTCGAGTGGTCATGGGTATGTTTTAAGGACTAGGGATGGACACATGGAAGTTGTTTGTTCTATTCTCATTGCAATTTGGGATGTCTTGGGTGATCTTCAAGGCCACATTCATCAGGATAATTTTTTCTTATGAAAGTGAAGGAGATGAAATAGATAGAGATCATAGACACTTGTCAAGGTCAACGGATGATGAAGGGGAATTTTGACCATTTCATAGTGTTTGTTTCCTTTTATTCCGAGATTGTGTTGAGTGATTAGTTAGAATCTCTACTTTTTATTTCGGTCTCAATCCAGTGTTAAAGGACAGATTTATTTTGGTGGTCATGGAGGATCACCATCAAGTGAGGAGAGTGAAACAAAGGAACCTATTCTGGCCTACTATTATTGTTGTTTCATGTCATTCATTTTCTAGATCATTGAATAATTTTATTTTTGAATGATCATTGTAGAAACATAAGACATATTGTTATAATTCCCTTGGGGCTTATTCACCGAGTGACCTCTCTTGACATAAGAAGAAGAAGTTTGGACCAGGGACGATTAGACCAGCACTACTACAAAAATAGGCATTATCTACACTCAAAATGGGCTTTAACAGTACTAAAAAAGTGCTATAAATCTCAGTACTGATAAAGGGTGCCTTTACCAGTTCTAGAAATTCCATCACAAAGGAGGCCTTTATCAGCACTAAAAAGAGCTGATAAAGGATCCCTTTATCAATATGTTTTTTGAGCTAATAAATTCCCTGCCTACTATAATATGAAATTCTGTAGTAGCACACCCAAACAAGACCTGCAAAAAAATCATCATACTAATCAAGTAGTTCACACAGATAAAATATTCCTTGGTAGTCAATTTGGGATCAAACGATGGGAAAAAATCCATTCCTAATGTAATGTACTAATTATTAATTATGATTATAAAAAGGTACCTTTATATCGTATCTCCTCCAAATGATATAGTACATGTCCCCTGCAAATTACTCATGGTATATGGATTTAGGGGATTCTTGGGACACATAAGGAAATGTGTTCTTGTGGTTGGTGCCTTTATCTAATGGTGTGTTTTCTTCTTTTCACACCATTTATAGAATTTATAATTGGTGGGGAGATATATTCATATTCTTTGTTCGACCTAGAATATTGATTAGTATTCATGTATTACATTTATTGGGGGAAAAATTTAGATGAAACCATGTGGGTACATGTTCATGGGGAATTTTTCTTTTCATTTAGAACTTTTATTTTTTTACATACATATGAAAAGAATGGGTTGTATGAATCCAAGTAAAACCCATGAAACTGACCTTTTTGAGGGAGTTGTTAGAAAAACTGGTTGTTCATAGTTAGGATAAACCATGAAGTATGGAAATATAGTTTAAAAAAATACTTTTGAACAATTGGAGAATAGTTAGTTAAATTTGTGGGCAAACTATGAAAAAGATGGTTTCTTATCCAATGGATCCTAAAAAGTTAGTGAACAGTGTGGAAAACTACCCAACCAGACAAATAAAGTTGCCGATGATATGGAATAATTTAATGGATTTCAACCTATTTCTTCCCATCCCCTTCCCAACACGTAGTATTAGAGCCCTTTATATTGAAAATCTATCCAATTTAAATCCTCTATTCTTTTTTCCCTTTCATTCTTCTCCCTCACCCATTTCTCTTTGTTTTCATCCCTCACCATAAACTCTAGGGCTAATGGTTTATATTTAGGGAGTGTGATAAATTATTAATTGGGGTTTGTTTTCTAAGGACTACTTAGGACTATATGAGACTTGTATGAGTGTCTTATGTCATAGGTAATGTCTTTTGGATTGTTTTTCAACTGTCAGTTGTAGTTTTCACTTAAAAATTATGCACATTTTAAACAAATGAAAGAAATTTTGAGTGATAACGGTCACACCAGGACTTGGATTGAGGAGAGGCTGACTATTACATGTCAAAAATGTACCATGGATCATTATCTTGAAGTATCAACACAATTGGAATGAATCTGTTTGTTTTTTCGTATGTCAGTTGTTGTTTTCACTAAAAAACCTATCCATTTTAAACAAAAGAGATGCACTTTGAGAAATACTGGCCACACCGTGACTCAAGTTGAGGCAGGGTTGACTCGTACACATCACACATGACCCCTGGATCGTTTTCATAATGTATCAACACAATCTGATTGCGTTTGGTCAGTTTTCCCTATGCCAGTTTTTGTTTTTACTTAAAATTCTATCCATTTTAAACAAAAGAGAGACAATTTAAGTGATACTGGTCACATAGTGACTCATATTGAGGCCATGTTGACTCAAACATGTCCCAAACAACCCATGGATAGCTCTACTAAATTATCAACACAATATGAATGTTCTTGGATAGTTTTCCCTACGTCTGTTGTGGTTTTCACTCAAAATCCCGTCCATTTTAAACAAAATAGAGACACTTTGAGTGATACCGGTCACAACGTGCATCATATTGATGTGGGGTTGAATTTTAAACATAAAAAATGTCCCATGTATTGTTCTCATAATGTATCTACACAATCAGAATGCATTTGGTCGATTGTTTTGTATGTTAGTTGTTGTTTTCACTTAAAATTCGGTCCATTTTTAACAAAAGAGAGACACTTTGAGTGATATCATCCATACCATGCATCATATTGAGACTGGGTTGACTCATACACATCCCAAATGACCCATGGATAATTGGAATAATTTATCAATACAATCCGAATGTGTTTGGTCAGTTTTATGTATGTTAGTTTTTGTTTTCACTTAAAATAAGGTCAATTTTAAATAAAAGAGAGACACATGGAGTGATATCCATCACAAAATGCCACAAATTGAGGAGGGGATGAAACTTACATGTCAAAAATGACTGGTGTATAGTTATACTAATGTATCAACACAATCTGAATGTGTTTTGTTGGTTTTCCGTCTGTTGGATGTTGTTTTCACTTTAAATGTCCATTTTAATCAAAAGAGAGACACTTCGAGTGATACCAGTCAAAATGTGCCTCATATTGATGTGGGGATTACTCGTACACTTAAAAATGACCCATGTATTGTTCTCTTAACGTATCAACACAATCCATATGCATTTGGTTGGGTTTCTGTATGGCAGTTGTTGTTTTCACATAAAATTCTATCCTTTTTAAAAAAAGTGAGATACTTTGAGTGATAACAGTCACAAAGTGCCTCGTATTGATGCAAGGTTGACTCATACACTTCCAAAATGACCCATGGATCATTTTTCTAATTTATCAACAGAATCCGAATTCATTTGGTTGGTTTTTCGTACGACAGTTTTTGTTTTCACATAAACTTTTGTACATTTTAAACAAAAAAGAGATGCTTTGAGTGATACCAATCACACCGTGTCTCATATTGAGATAGGGTTGACTCATAACCATAAAACATTACCCATGGATCATTCTATTTATGTATTAACACATTCTTAATGGGTTTGGATTGTTTTCCGTATGTCACTTGTTGTTTTCACATAAAATTTTGTCCATTTTAAATAATAGAGAGAAACTTTGAATGATACCAGCCACAATGTGCCTGCGATTGTGGTGTGTTGACACATAAACATCACACATGACCCATGGATCATTATCCTAATGTATCAACACAATATGAATGTGTTTGTTCAGCTTTCTGTACATCAGTTGTTGTTTTCACTTAAAATGCTATCAATTTTAAACAAATGAGATACACTTTGAGTTATACCAGCCACTTCTTGCCTCAGATTGAGGTGGAATTGACTCATACACCTCAAAAATGACCCATGGATCATCGGCCAAAAGTATAAACCCAATATTAATGCATTTGGTCGATTTTATGTATGTCAGTTATTGTATTTACTTAAAATTATGACCATTTTAAATAAAAGAGAGCCACTTTGGGTGATACCGATCACACCATTCCATAGATTGAAGCGAGGATGACTAGAATATGTCACAAATTACCCATGGATCACTGGACTAATGTATCAACATATATGAATGTGTTTGGTTGGTTTTTCGTCAGTCATTTTTTGTTTTCACTTAAAAGTGTGCCCATTTTAAACAAAAGAGAGACACTTTGAGTGATAACGGTCACACTGTGACATATATTGATGTGGGGTTGACACATACACATCAAAAATGACTATTTGATCGTCATCATAACGTATCAACACAATCCAAAAGAGTTTGGTCAGTTTTCCGTATGTGAGTTATTGTTTTCAAGTAAATGTTTTTCATTTTAAACAAAAGCGAGACACTTTGAGCGATATCATCCACACCATGCCTCAGATTGGGGAGTGGTTAACTCGAACATGTCTCACATGACCCATGGATCATTGGCCTAAAGTATCAACAAAATCAAAATGTGTTTGATTTGTTTTACTTATGTCACTTGTTGTTTTCATTTAAAATTATGTCCATTTTAAACAAAAGAGAGACACTTTGAGTGATACCAGTCACACCGGGCCATGGATTGAGGTGGGGTTCACTCGTACACATCACAAATGAGCCATGTAACATTGTGATAAATTTAAAACGTGGATGTGTGTGGGGGAGACCTTGTGGAGTAATTAGGATCAAATAATGTTCATTTTCTTATTATGGATATATAGAAAACAAACAATTTCTACCATTGAAAATGTTCAACACATGGAAATCCATTTGGAATATCGATGCTCATACAACAATCAATTTAGGGTTGATACATTTACTCATATTTTCTTTTAATGTGATTGTGCATGTGTGATATGAAAGTATTTTTTATATTTTATTGGTTTTTTCTTAACAAAATCCCAAAGAAAAGTGGATCATCATTCTTGCCTTTTGATGGTCCATTTCATCTGTTAAAAAGGAAAAAATGTCTCATTTGGGAAAAGTTGTTTTATTTAATAACAATTACAATTTTATTATGAGCATTTACATAACACAATGTTTCATCTTTTGATCTCTATGAACCCCTCTCAAAAATGTCTGCCAATTGTACAAGTCTCCAAGTTATATCTTCACGCTATTTGTGTACAATCTTCCATCAGGTATGCAGGCACTCTTTTCTAAAGAAATATATATCGTCTTGTGAATATGAAGCTTTTCGAAAGTTAGAGTATTAAAAAAAATAAAAAATAAATAAATAATAAAGAATTTAAATGTAATAGTTGTAGTTATTTAAAATACCTCTTTAGGGATGATAGTTTGTTGACGGAAAACAATCTCTCCGCTAAATTTACAAACATAATAACTGAAATCATTATCATTTGTTTGTTTTTAACACAGTAAAAAAATTTATCATTAGGAGGATAAGTAACTATTTATGATATGTGATTGGATAGTGATATTTTATTACATATACCCTTATAATTTTCCAGATGCAGTACTTTCTCGCCTCCTTATGCTTATCCCCAATCGTCATTCCTTTTTTAGACGATATTGATACACCAACCTATCATAACAGAATCCTCAATAAAATATAATATATTCTTCATAACATGATGTTAAGACCTAAAAAATTGGATTTAGTGTCTTACAGATTCACAAACTCCATCTTGTGTGGTCGGTTTGTGGGATATCCTTGCATTCAAATCAAAAAGTAAATCTTTTGAGTATCCAAGTTCACCGTAATTAGTAGCTAATGTGGCCAATAAATACCAAAAGGAATAAGTAATAAAAGAATTGAAAACATAATTTATATGATTTAATCATATATTTTTACCTCTGCATTGATGATATGAGGAAGAGTCTATCATTCTTAATCTTTCTTTAAATGGTACTCAACATGCCTTTCACTATTTCATCCCTTTTTGATGGCTCTAATTTCATTAGATGTGTTGATTTGGTATGAGGACTAATGACTGTGAATTTTGGATCATGGGGAAATTCCATCAACTGTATTTCATATATACTTATGCCAATTATATAAAATGTATTTAGTCATTATTAGAATAGTATATCAGCTTTTAAAAACTAAATTCATGAAAATATACTTTATATATAAATTTACAACTATGAGTCCTAGCCAATATTATTCAAGGATGTCATTTACATTTTTAACAGCAACAAAATATTTTATTTTCCCTCCATATATATTCTTTATAGAAACAACTGTATGAATACTATCACTTATTAGCTTTGTATCCACATGATTCTTCATTGCTAGTAAATGTTGATAGAGAACAAGAAGTGTTATTTTGCTTTCAATAGATCTTTGGGATTGGTTGGTTGACCATTAAATTCTTTTTAGCCCATGTTTCTTGTCACCCCTTCTCTTTCCCCATATATAATATCATTCACGAGTTCAGAACTTTTTTCATTTATTGTTAATGTTTTTCCTTGAAAAAAGGGAAAATAAATACCCTTTTGTCCACATGTACTCTTACAAGCTGTGATGGCCATATAATGAATGTCCCAATAGGCTATTATTGAATATGAATAAAATTTTCATCAAGTGGAATATGTAGCTCTACATTTTTCTCATGAGCTATAGTAGTCATCAATTTCCAATGATCTGTTGGAAGTGGTATGTTATGCAAATTTTCCTCTAGGATGTTGAACACTGTATCCCTTTCTATAAGGCGATAGGTGGATGTTGAGTGATACAAATCATATTTATTATCACCCTATAAAAGTTCAGTACATGAAAAGTATCATTGTTTGTTTGATTCACATTTCATGGGACCAATTATTAGAATATTGATTACAATGGATAAGATAGCTCTTTCTGGGGAATGGCTCACCTCAAATATGGTTGGGGGGATCTTCAAGCGTTGGTTGTTCCTGAGTTCCATCTTGTCACGAACCAGCCTGAGTCGACCCTGAACCGGTCACCCAGGCCAGCCCGCGACAAGTCCCGAGAGGTGTTCCCGATCCTCCCGGGATGGTGACAAGCACCAAGGGCATCAATAGAGTACACAAGGGAACGATTTCGCCCATATATAGACAATCAAACAAACAGCAGAAATAAACGGACAACCCAAAATGAATTTATATAAAAATTGAACAAAATATTTTTAATACAAGAAACTAAAGGTAGAACAAAAACAAAAACTCAAATGAAAAATCCCAATGACCAACTAACTCCATGTGAAACTTCTGGTCACTCTCCAACACAATGATCAAAAGTCGCCCAAGGTGATCGAACTAAAGATGAAACCTGCACAAGGGCTAAAAAAGAAGAAGACTATAGGCGTGAGTATTAAAACTCAGTAGGTTAGCCCGATATTCTATTCCCAATGCACATTCCTTTAAAATAAATGAAACATCAATTTATAGTTTGAAATTCAAGATATGTAAGTATGGGTTTCAAATGAGGTTCCATGCTATAATAATTATCAGACAAAAACATGCATGTTTAATAAACAAAAATGCAAGTAACTATTTTTTTCAAAGAGGTGAAACTTCAAAATGAACATAGTTTTCAAGAGGGCTGCTATAAAGAATTTTAACATTCAAATAAATAACACATACTACAAAATTTACCAACCAAACACACCGTATGCTGACGGTGAGTACAAAATAGCCAATGAGCACTAGTCATGGGAATACCCCTAGGCACTAGTTAGTTGTGAGCCCCAGGTACCTCGTATCTCGGTGAAGGTAACCATAATAAATATCCGTTCTCGTGCACGAGCCACTAGTAGGGAACATACCCATAACCTAGTGGTCCCCAATCATCATCATCATCATAGTTTAGTTAGTGTTGTCATCGTCAAACTTGCTACGTGAAACAGGGGCCAACCCCCACAGAATCACTAGCATACTAGTACACGTCCACCCACCTAGATACCCAGGATTCCCTTTAGTGCTCAATAAAGTTACACATATTATTAAATACACATTTCAAATCCACATTCCATTCCAAAACCATAAAAACACAAACATCCCATAATCTTTCTTCACATTTCTTACACTAATCAACAAACCGCTAAATATTTTGGTAAAACAATTTCATGAAGTGCATTGAGGCTTTGCACATAAAACTCTTTCAAAAACATTCTTTAAATTATAAACACACATCATAACCAAACCAAATCATATTTTTCATCCCAATAAACATTTAATAAAATCATTTAATGGACCATAAAACAATCCCAATTTCACAACTTGTTATATACAAGTAAAACCCTCCTTCGTTTCTAGGAAATGCCAAACGGACCTTTAAAATTTTTCTCAAAACTAACCTTTGATGAAGGTATGCATTTTAATTTTATTAAGGATCTGTATAAACATATTTTATGGCAGCAAACCTCATTCATAAATCTCTTATAATACTCAGGTTACATATTCAAAACACAACCATTTTCGTAAAGATGTGAAATGGTCCATTTTTTTGGCAACTCTGGCCAAAATATGTTGTAAATCAAAACCCACTTGTTTGTAAAAACAAATCCAAATTGGAAATCAATATAAGTACCCAAAAATACCATTTATAATTCTTCCAATTCCTTTATAAATCCAACCAAATAAATTTTAAATCACACATCACACATAAAAGCCAACCGGGCAATTTACCGAACACATGTCATGCCCTTTTTAAACAAAACAATTTATTTTATGTACATGAAAAGGAATAAAACACCAATTGAATGTCATATTTTCATTAAAGATACTGTAAAATGTTAAAAATACCATAAAACAGATTATAAACCACACAAAATATTTTCAAAGATAATGGAACATTTAAACAAACACTTGTTGATTACTTTCATGACAAAACAACACTACCTTTCACATAACAGTGATTAAACAACGACTTTGCACACCAAGAAAATTATAAAAAGGATTTAAAACAATAATATAAATTTATATCAGTATAGGATAATATTAAAATGATGAAACTTCTATGATAAAAGCATGTGCAAGGGATATCCTACCTCAAATCTTTTGCGTAATTGAAACGCACACCCGAAATCACCCGCCGCGGGTTTATAAACCCTAAAACTATAAATACCAGACCTAAAAAAACATAAAACCCATCAAAAAACATTTTATAACAAAACCCTAGGTCAATCAAGACTAGGGTACAATATAAATCAAATAAATAATGAAAGGAGGGGGAAGAGGAAGGAGAAAGGAGAAGGAATCTCACCTTTCACCCTAGAAAACTCTTCGTCTTCCATTAGATATGAAACCCTAGAGGGAAGGTAATGGATTGAAAATTAATGGAGAGACTCCTAAGATCTGGAAAAACCAGGGAAAGAAAATTGGTGGCGAAAAGAGTATTAATTGATTAATTTATGAATGATACAATTTACCTTGTCAAATATGGACGATTTGAGGTATCCTGAGAATTCTCTCCCTCTTACGCGACCCATATGAGCTCCAAAGAGGAAAAACAGATATTGGGGGTGATGATAGGGATATTTTCTTCTGGTGGGAGGTGCAATCACCGAAAAATATTAAAAAATGAAAAAGATATAAATGAAACAAATTATTTTTTTTAAAACAGGAAATGGGCCCATGGGCTGGCCCAATACCTAAATAAGTAACCCAAATTCACCCGGCTTACGAATTTATAATGGGTCCAAAAGGATACATAAATTTTAATATATCAGTATAGGACAAGTGGGAAGTTTATTGGGTGAAAAAGGATGAAAAAAAAAGAGTTATAAAAGAAACAAATTCAGTTTTTAAAACTGGGAATGGGCTCACGGTTGACCCAAATCATGAAGTAACCACCCTTTCTTCAAAAACTCCTAAACAAGAAATGGGGATCCCAAATTATGGTGGTTAGAAATATATGAAACTTAAAAACTCAATATTCATCTCATCAAATACCCATTAAGAGGATCGGGATTTCTAATGGGCCGGATTAATACAAAGACAGAAAAAAAACCGTGTGTGACAATTCTCCCCACCATTAAAGCTTTCCGCCCCCGGAAAGCCATAACACTTTGCAGCTGAAAAAAAACAACCCCTAAGGATTACAGAATGTACTCCCCACCATTAAGAATCAACTATCCCTAGAAATTTTCTTAGGATGAAAATCCAGGAGACCCATGGTGGGTCTCCCCACCATTAGAAACCAACTAGCAATGAATAGACAAGAATTGAACATGAGCTAGAGTTGGGACTCACTCACACAAGCCCAAAAAAAACCCTCCTACAAAAACCTACTATACCAAGTTAATAGATTTACAACATGAACATATAAACCACCCACTCCCAAATGGATGGGACAATAACTTGGTCGACACATTCAACACAATTCTGGACCCCCGTCACTTGGGGATGGGATGGTAGGGGACCCAATAATTTGGCCACTGAAACCACAAAAGAAACAAATAAACTACCAAAAACTCTCCACCTATGAATAGGTAACACCAAGACTACACCTAATTTTTACAGGCGGTCCGCACAGGGACATTGATTGAAAACCCACATCCATGAAAGAATAACCATAGACACTGTGTGAGGGGTTAAGTCCACCACGCTTGTTGCGACAAAGGGAAATTCATAGAAATGAGGAACCAAAACATTGACATAGTAACTAACTTACCAAAACAGAGGAGTAAGGATCTTAATCTAGAACTCCACACCTCTGTTTATTTCCTGACTGCGTGAAAAGCTTCACTCCGAGGCCTATGGCTGGAGCCCTGATTCTTGAAGCATTTGCTGCACCGCAGTCAGGTGATAAGGATCACAACACTCAAAAAAAACCACACTTGATCACCAAAAAAAACCTTTATCTAAATAAAAACTCATAGATACATATCAAAATTCTTTATCACTCCAAATGAGGGGCATAATAGATGAGGAATTAGACGAAACACATCAACATCACCGAACACAACTGCTCTGTCCAAAAGAATTATCACGACCTAGAAGCACTTTTAATAGATCCCAAACTACTCTCTATTCCAACAAATAGGTTGAGGAATCATCAAAAGAGGTGGATTTAACATTTTAAATGAATCCTTAGGTTGATCAGCAGGAAATATTTCCAACGGAGAACTATCCCTGGCCACATCACAACATCAAAAACATCTTTAGAAACCCAATGAAAATTTCTCCAAAACCAAGACACCAACAAGATATCATCTCAAGATACAAAAAGAGTATGAATTGTAGATCACAAGGGATCTTACTGAATAAACAACTCTTATACAACATAGAAAAAAAAACGGGCCATATAACCATTGGTTTATAAAAAAAGGACAACATTTTTCAACTCAAAACACTTTTGAAAAACAAACTAACTTGGTGGGTTTCAACATTCACCAATGGTGTTTCATCAAGTCTCACCCACATGCACATTTCCATGCCACCCCAGGCACCCAACCACCATACCATATATTTCATCCTTCCAGATATAAATAAAACCATGCATGTGAGAACTCATGAAAACACCAAAGGATAAAACAAAACAACATCATTCCAAAAATCACGTACCTTCAAAAGGAACACCAACCACCAAGTGAAAAACCCTTTTCATATTCCACAAAAAAAACCACAATTCATTAAGAACCATTTTCTTAAAAACCTACCCCTTTTCATTTTAAAAAAAAATTTTAAATAACCAAGCCAGTCCAAACAACCCCTTCCCATTTTTTTTTAAAAAAAAATCAGCAATGTATATTTTTATAATCTGAGGTCCATTGAGACCAATACCATTTGTAGTAAAACACCAACCGATCAAAACCAATTTCCAAAACTAATTTATCCAATTCAAAAACTTTTTAACATCCTAAAATACCCCATTTAAAAAAATATCCAGAATCACTTTAAAATTATTCACAATTTCAAAACATTTTATTTCAACAAACCACAATTTGAGATTATGGATAATCCAATCCCTTTAAATCATTTCTTCTTCCCCTAATTTTTTTCACAAAAACACAACCTTCCAAAACCATTATTATATTTAATTATTGAAACCCCCTTTTTTTCACATAATAAAATCTAATCCTTACATTAAAACCCATTTCCACAATTCTCACACAAGGATTTTAAAAACAAAAAGTCAGAATTCAAGAAAGGTTCAAGAGACCCAAAAAAAGGGAACTGGTGTCAGTGGGTGACTTGACCATATGGTTGGCGGCCATATGAAAAACACAACACCAACACAGAGAGACTTATTAGGACCATTCCCCAGCTCCACATGGCTTTCCAGGCCCTGTGAGCTCATAGAGGCCATTAGTCAGACTACCCTTGTCATATCCCAACACCAAAAAAAATCAACCAGAACAAAGGACACTAATAAAACTGGACTCCCTTGGAAACCTGAGGATTAGAACAAGAAAGAGTTCGCAGCGCTCTTCATGCACTTACCCCTCAAGTCCCAACAATCCTACTCCATCTACCTTGACATCCCCAAAATAACAAGGGCACTCTAAAAAGAAAGGTCCGCTAAGAGCCAACCTCCCTTTGATACCATTTTGTCACGAACCAGCCTGAGTCGACCCTGAACTGGTCACCCAGGCCAGCCCGCGATAAGTCCCGAGAGGCGTTCCCGATCCTCCCGGGATGGTGACAAGCACCAAGGGCATAAATAGAGTACACAAGGGAACGATTTCTCCCATATATAGACAATCAAACAAACAACGGAAATAAACGAAAACCCAAAATGAATTTATATAAAAATTGAACAAAATATTTTTTATACAAGAAACTAAAGGTAGAACAAAAAAAAAAACTCAAATGAACAATCCCAATGACCAACTAAATCCATGTGACACTTCTGGTCACTCTCCAACACAATGATCAAAAGTCGCCCAAGGTGATCGAACTAAAGATGAAACCTGCACAAGGGCTAAAAAAGAAGAAGACTATAGGCGTGAGTATTAAAACTCAGTAGGTTAGCCCGATATTTATTCCCAATGCACATTACTTTAAAATAAATGAAACATCAATTTATAGTTTGAAATTCAAGATATGTAAGTATGAGTTTCAAATGAGGTTCCATGCTATAATAATTATCAGACAAAAACATGCATGTTTAATAAACAAAAATGAAAGTAACTATTTTTTTCAAAGAGGTGCAACTTCAAAATGAACATAGTTTTCAAGAGGGCTGCTATAAAGAATTTTAACATTAAAATAAATAAAACATACTACTGAATTTACCAACCAAACACACCGTATGCCGACGGTGAGTACAAAATAGCCAATGAGCACTAGTCATGGGAATACCCCTAGGCACTAGTTAGTTGTGAGCCCCAGGTACCTCGTATCTCGGTGAAAGTAACCATAATAAATATCCGTTATCATGCACGAGCCACTATTAGGGAACATACCCATAACCTAGTGGTCCCAAATCATCATCATCATCATAGTTTAGTTAGTGTTGTCATCGTCAAACTTGCTACGTGAAACAGGGTCCAACCCCCACAGAATCACTAGCATACTAGTACACGTCCGCCCACCTAGATACCCGGGATTCCCTTTAGTGCTCAATCAAGTTACACATATTATCAAATACACATTTCACATCCACATTCCATTACAAATCCATAAAAACACAAACATCCCATAATCTTTCTTCACATTTCTTACACTAATCAACAAACCGCTAAATATTTTGGTAAAACAATTTAATGAAGTGCATTGAGGCTTTGCACATAAAACTCTTTCAAAAACATGCTTTAAATTATAAAAACACATTATAACCAAACCAAATCATATTTTTCATCCCAATAAAAATTTAATAAAATCATTTAATGGACCATAAAACAATCCCAATTTCACAACTTGTTATATACAAGTAAAACACTCCTTCGTTTCTAGGAAATGCAAAACGGGCCTTTAAACATTTTCTCAAAACTAACCTTTGATGAAGGTATGCATTTTAATTTTATTAAGGATCTGTATAAACATCATTTAAGGCAGAAAACCTCATTCATAAATCTCTTATAATACTCAGGTTACATATTCAAAACACAACCATTTTCGTAAAGATGTGAAACGGTCCATTTTTTTGGCAACTCCGGCCAAAATATGTTGTAAATCAAAACCCACTTGTTTGTAAAAACAAATCCAAATTGGAAATAAATATAAGTACCCAAAAATACCATTTATAATTCTTCAAATTCCTTTATAAATCCAACCAAATAACTTTTAAATCACACATCACACATAAAAGCCAACCGGGCAATTTACCGAACACATGTCATGCCCTTTTTAAACAAAACAATTTATTTTATGTACATGAAAAGGAATAAAATACCAATTTAATGTCATATTTTCATTAAAGATACTATCACATGTTAAAAATACCATAAACCAGATTATAAACCTCAGAAAATATTTTCAAAGATAATGGAACATTTAAACAAACACTTGTTGATTACTTTCATGACAAAACAACACTACCTTTCACATAACAGTGATTAAACAACGACTTTGCACACCAAGAAAATTATAAAAAGGATTTAAAACAATAATATACATTTATATCAGTATAGGATAATATTAAAATGATGAAACTTCTATGATAAAAGCATGTGCAAGGGATATCCTACCTCAAATCTTTGGCGTAATTGAAACGCACACCCGAAATCACCCGCCGCGGGTTTATAAACCCTAAAAATATAAATAACAGATCTAAAAAAACATAAAACCCATCAAAAAACATTTTATAACAAAACCCTAGGTCGATCAAGACTAGGGTACAATATAAATCAAAGAAATAATGAAAGGAGGGGGAAGAGGAAGGAGAAAGGAGAAGGAATCTCACCTTTCACCCTAGAAAACTCTTCGTCTTCCATTAGATCTGCAACCCTAGAGGGAAGGAAATGGCTTGAAAATTTATGGAGAGACTCCTAAGATCTGGAAGAACCAGGGAAAGAAAATTGGTGGCCAAAAGAGTACGAATTGATTAATTTATGAATGATACAATTTACCTTGTCAAATCTGGACGATTTGAGGTATCCTGAGAATTGTCGACCTCTTACGTGACCCATATGAGCTCCAAAGAGGAAAAAGCGATATTGGGGGTGAGGATAGGGATATTGGCCTCTGGTGGGAGGTGGAATTACCGAAAAAGATTAAAAATGAAAAAGATATAAATGAAACAAATTATTTTTTTTAAAACAGGAAATGGGCCCATGGGCTGGCCCAATACCTAAATAAGTAACCCAAATTCACCCGACTTACGAATTTCTAATGGGTCCAAAAGGATAAATAAATTGTAATATATCAGTATAGGACAAGTGGGAAGTTTATTGGGTGAAAAATGATGAAAAACAAAATGGTTATAAAAGAAAAAAATTCAGTTTTTAAAACTGGGAATGGGCTCACGGTTGGCCCAAATCATGAAGTAACCACCCTTTCTTCAAAAACTCCTAAACAAGCAATGGGGATCCCAAATTATGGTGGTTAGACATATATGAAACTTAAAAACTCAAGATTCATCTCATAAAATAAACATTAAGAGGATCGGGATTTCTAATGGGCCAGATCAATACAAAGACAGAAAAAAAACCGTGTGTGACACATCTTCTCCTTGCTTACCATCCATAAGAGATTATTGAAACTCTCAATTCCATTGAAATCATTCTTCAAGAGTTGCTAGTATTTCGCTCATTTGTTTCATTTTTTCATTTCTATCATCTATTTTTTTTCTCAAAATATAATCAGGGTGTCACCCCAAACCCCGCACCTCTCACACAAACGTATTGTTCTAGCTGATTCAAAGCCATAAATGATAGGTCTGCATCTTCTATAGGATTAACTGATTCCTATTACTGTTAGATATAGGAAAATATGTAATTATTATTATGTAATATCAATTTAAAAGAAAAATTATTATCATGTCATACTTACACATTAATTATATTTTTATTGTGTTTTCATCTATTAGTTTCCCTTCATTATTCTCAAGTTCCTCATTCCATAGTACATGATGTGGCATGTAAGTGTATTTGACTTTGGACCCATAAATCTATATATAAATATTGAAATATAATGATGATGTTGTTTCATAGAACATAACAATATTACTGTAAATTTAAACTACATACCATTTTATTTTCTAGTGAAGAGGTCCCCATCCTTGATTTACGATAGGGGTATGTTGGTTTTGATGCACATTCCTTATTTTTAGTATTGAGTTTCAGTTTCATAAATGAAATATTGACAATCAGAGTGATGAATACATATATTCTCCAACAACGTATTATCATCCACAGTGTATTTGAAACTTCTCATCACCACAATGGACAACAAAGGCATCCCATGCTTCTTGGTATATCAAGTGAGCTTAGACAAGGGGTGGGTGTGGGTTTATTTAACCTTTGGAATCTATCAGGTTATCTTTTGTTATAATAGTGTGAAAACCATGATGAATCCTTTCGGCAAGCCATAGTACATAATTCTTCTGTGAATCATCTAATATAAATGTACTCTACAGGGGATTGAGAAGAGTAAGACACTATTTCAGTATTTTATATTCTATAAAATTAATGAAATAATATCATAATTTTATCGTAATTTCTTCCCAGATCACCACATTTAGTCCGGACACCACATGGTGCCATGATTCAATGTCATTTGGAATGTGATACCGAGTGACAATTCTAATGTTACTACTAAACATAGCCTTGTTGGGATTCACATGCTGGCCTCATCCATTCCATCTGACATCAAACATCATGCCTTGGCTTTTCTCCTTATAAACATTGGCTAACACCGTCAAACTATGATGCACATCTGTATTCTATGTTGTCAGTTCTTCATCCCAGACAATTTCATCGATATCAATATCATCGATATATTCATCTGAAATGGTAGAAACAACATGGGATAATGGTTGTTGGACCTCAACATTAGGAGCATTAACATGTTCAGAAACTTGTTGTTCCTATGCACTGTGAGAAGCAGCAGCACTAGCATCTTGAGAGACTTCTTCAGCCTCGAGGTTAGGAGCACCAGAACATGTAGAAGTCATTATATACACAAGTGCTTGAATAGTTAATTTAGATTATATAAATTCAGAAATGATACGATAATAACGTGAGATAACAAGATCTATTTTACAAACAAAATACAACTTGTTTATTAAACACTCTTAATTTTTTTCAAAGGTTGATGGTATTTGACACCTCTATTGATTATCTAAATCTCTTCATTGTGGTCTCTCATAACACAAATAATGTCATCTACATTGGGACTGCTATGAAATGATTGTGACGTACCACTGAAAGGATCATCCCCAATTGAATTTTCATTAGACCCTTCAGTAGTTTTGGAAAATAACAGAACAATTGACCACTTTCAGTTTGTGGGATCTGGAACATAATATACATGTACCTCTTGGGATTCCATTATAAACTTTTTGTCTTTGTCCTCTTCTTTTAAAAAATAAATTTTCAAAAATCCCAATTCATCTATTTTAACACCACTATTGTTATCAACCCATTTTCATTGAAAAAAATTGCAATTGGAATGTTTTATAATCTAACTCCAATATTGGTTGGGCAATTCAAAAGTATGACATATTCACATAAATTGGATTTCAATCCTTACTACCAGAAACATGTATCTCTTCAGCCATAAGTGTAACTCCACTATTTTTCATTTTACTATCTTTATCATATTCATATATATAGAATGTATAACCATTAATTATATAACCATTGTAGATAATACAAACACACTTGATCCAGCGGCTAGCCATCGAAGTTGTTCTGAAAATTGAATTTGGATTTTCATCGAACTCCTTAAAAATATGGTCCCAAAACCGTCCTATAAACAACTGATTATGTGTATTTGATATACATTTTTCAGACCTTGATGGATTCAAGGACCTAAGAATTTATTTGTGGGTTTCAATATATGGAGCAACCTCCCAACTATTATAAAAACATAAATGAGGGCCTGCCCCTGATCTGTAATATTAATTGTCACAACATCTCTTCCCGAAATTCCCTCACCCTAAATGCATCCAGTGTGACGAGATTTTGGGAGACCAATGATATCCACATCAGATAGGTATTAAATACATAATTCAATGTCTTCCTTAACAATATATCTCTCTATAATACAACCCTATGAACGACTTCGATTTTTGATATACCCTTTCAAAATCATTGTATACTGTTCAATGTGGTACATCAATCTATAGTGCATAGGACCACACTGTCAAATCTATCTCACCAAGTTAACCAAAAAATGAACCATTATATCAAAGAATTATGTCCAGAAGAACATTTCTAATTTACATAATATGATGACAATTTCCCTTTCCATAGCTGTAAATTTCGTTGGGTCTAAAACATTACTACATATAGCTTTGAAAAAGAAACAAAGTTTGGTTAACGAATGACTAAAATTTTTGGGAAAAATGAAATGTAAAGCTATAGGAATTATATCTAACATCAAAACATGGAAATCATGTGATTTCAAACATTTTATCTTCAAATCATTCATTGAATCAATGTTCTTGATATTTGATGAATAACCCTATGGAACCATTTCCTCATTGACGAAGTTTCAAAACAAATATCTCTCCTCCTTGGAAAGTGGGTAAGAAACTGGAGAAAGAAACATTTGATTTTTACCCATCACGGGATCCAAATCATCTCTTATTCAAGTGTCATCCTTGTATAACCTTGCTTTAATTCCATCCTTTTTTTACCAGGGGAATTTAGAAACATTCATATAACATTTTCACATACACTTTTTTCCACATACATGACATCAAGAAAATTTCTGACATTCAGAAAATTCTAGTATGGTAATTCAAAAAATGATCTCTTTTTCCAACCGATTTCCATATGGTTTTTTGAAAATGGTTTACCAAAAAAAGTGTTCACTTCTTTTACTTTCTCAAACTATTGATCAACTGTTAGTGGAGATAGTGTTGTGAATTGTTATAAACATTCACTGAATGATGTCGTACAAGTTCAAAACTTATGCCAATGGGCTGCAAATATTTTTGTCCTAGAAACATAGATTTCGATGAATGTTTCAACCAAATTGATTCTATATATTCTTCACACATGGTACACCCTTGACTTCCTTTTATTATATAACCTGAAAAATTTCCATTAGTGGGGAAATCATTTATCATCCCATACAACATCGCTATCAACATGAAGTATTCAATTTTATACGCATCATACAACTTAACACCTGAATCCCACAATAACTTCAAATCCTAGATCAATGGAGTAATATAAACATCAATATCAATATTTGGTTGTTTTTTCCCTAATATAAGCATAGATAACAAGATGAATTTCAGTTTCATGCATAACTAGGGTGGCAAGTTATAATTTACCAACATAACAAGCCATGTACTATGAGTACTGGTTTGAAAACCAAAAGGGTTCACTACATCTGTAGATAATGCAAGACGATGGTTTCTCAACTAATTTACAAATTCAGTATACTCATGATCAATTATCTTCCTTTGAGGAGAGTTAGCCGGGTGAGGTAATTTCCCATCTTTATTTCATTTATATGTATTCCATGACAATTGTCTTGTAGTTTCTTCACTTTCGTATAGACTCCTAAACCTTGGAATGATTGGAATATACCATACAACTCTCGTAGGACTGGATTCATATTTTTTGTATTGAGAAACACCACACTTTGGGCATTTTGTATGTGATTTTTCCACCATTATAATATATATAAACTATTTTGGGAAGGCATGTATTCTTTCAGAAATCATACCCATCGAGCATAAAATTCTTTTGGCTTCATATGTCTATCTTGGGAGTTCATTATCTTCATGGAAATGGAATTAAAGAGAGCAAGTAGTTTCGTAAAACTGAAATCACTCCATCTGTTTCCTACTTTCAATTTATACAGATTCAATACATTCGCATTGTTGTATATTTATTTCAACCATCATACAATGGAGTCTTTACACATCTCTTTATCTTCTCAATCAATGATGGGAAATCACAGTTTTCATCTTCAACTGTGCATGTCATTTCCTCAATACAATCTTCATAATTATTGACATCTATAATCACATCCTCCATATAGTCATCTTCATTATCCATATTTGTAATCATATCTGGTGATCCATAAAATGTCATTTTATCCCAGCCAGTAGCTACATTCTATTTTTCTATGTGTTTATTCAATCATTTATAACTCTGATATATTCCATGATATATCTAATTTTATTCCAACTTATCTGGAGTAATTACTCCAGAATAACAATTGCGTAATCATAGAAAAATGATTTGAGAAGGATCCTTTGAGTGATCATTTTCAATCATGATAAACACTTTCACTCAATTCTCGTACTCTATTGTTAAATGATTATCATCCATCCAATATTTTTTATCTTTATCATATTTTAATCTCAAATAAATTTATTTTTGATTCAAATAAACAAAAAAAAACATCCAAATACAGTAGAATAGAAGCACTTCCTTATAAAAATATATATCAATAAAGCCTAACCATTTCCAATGAAAACATTTCCAAGATTTCACTTAAATAACATTCCTTTCTCAGTCAAATATGAATCAATCCAAAGATGACTCTATGAACCCTACTCCTCCACAAATCAATGGCTAGAATTTCATGGAAAATTCTATTTTCCATAAAAAAATATTTTCTCTATTTAGTCACACTAAAAACCCTTTTAAATACATTTCCCAATACCCACTCCTTTGAGAAATTCCAATTTTATGAAACAGAAGAAGAGAATAATGTTAATAAACCAACTTCATGGGATGAGCTCCCTTTGCAAAATCAAACATAAATCAAGAATAATTTCAAATCATTCCTTTAATAATATGAGAAAACTTACAACTCATATTTAAAAATTCACAAAAATCCATACATGCTAAATTATTATGTTTCTTTTTTAAAACCATCAACCAAACCCATTAACACCTATTGTTCCTTGTAAAACATATTTCAAAACATTTAAACTATTCATAATACCCTTTCTATGAAGTATTAAATTACAAGACACACAAAACATAACCATTTACTTTATTACAATTCATTTCAATCACATAGGCATGAAAAATAATAGGTCTAACAACACCTAAATAGAACAAATATCCACCCAAAAACTCACAAAGCCACATTCATAATATAATTCATACCATGTAATATAAAATGCGTAGAAGAATATAGATAAAGGGTACACCACACCACTTTCCTGCTGGTATGACCCGTTCACACCCAAATGTCAAACATCCTATTGCTCTCATCTCTTTCATATACCACATTGACATACAAGAATGGTAACATCACATCTCACTCGTAGACACCAGGGCCATCAAATCATAATCACTATTATAAAAAAAGTAGTATGGAATTGAGAATATGTATGCAATAAACTTTTTTCCCTCCTCCTACCATAAAAAAACCCACCTAAAGCCTCCCTATAAGAACGATCATATCACACCTTACCCAAAAAACATGGGCCACTGCCCCATATGCATGGTCACATATCTCCGAAAAACACATGGGCCACCACCCCAAAATCATGGTCACGTGTCCCTAGAAAAAACATGGGCTACCACAAAAACCATCTAATGAACTAAAAAACCATCAGCCATCACAGCCTGTGAAATACCTGCATCACCTAGAAGTGAGAGCAGGAAAGAGAGGGTACCCAAACATCTATCCTCCTCACTAGATGTTAGAAAAAACACTGGTCATGTGATAATTTGGGTTTCAAAACATAGTTCTTGACGTGGTTAGGGTGCATACATAAATCATGAATAATATTCAAGTGTATACATATAGCCACACACAGAAGCCCAACCTATGGGTTTATAACCAAACACATACAAACTCATAACATTGCCACTATTGTTTCCACATCGAAATGCATAACAATAAAAAATAATCCTCAATCCACATTTCCAAAAAATTCACATTATCCAACCAATTCATTTAATTATTTTGCATCAATAACATTTAACCACACAACCCACCATTTAATTAATTATTAGTTGATTCCATCCCATTAACCAAACCAACCCATTACATTTAAGTCATTATTAAAAACTTATTAATTCCATCATTACCCAATAATTTAGCACAATGAATCCATCACCTCCCCACCTAAAAATAGCAAGACCATACATGTAGATACCCAAAGCTAGACGTACATGGACATTACATTACTTTTGCGGAATACTTAGTACATAACAAAAAATACACACACAAGGATCGTAATAGTTTAGTGTCTTTGGAAACTCGTAACGTAATCTTCTAATCATGGTGAAAGATCTCCAATATCTCCCATAAATATCTTCCCTTTTTTTTTACCTAAAACCTTTCTTTATATCCTAGGGAAAAGAAAACATAAAAGGGTGAGCTCAAATGCTCAGTAAGGGTAAACAAAAGAAATATAAATCTCATCGTATACACAAGCACAGAACTTTTGGAAATATTAACCTGCAAAAGAGATCATAATTTCATAACATGGGATAAATCATGGCAGTGAAATGTAATCACAATAATCATAACTTAAAACATGAAACTTTGTGGTATACACACATAATCATAGAGAATCATTTCTTGTTAGTCAAGAATCATTGCCAAGACTATCTTAGTGGACAGAGTCCCTTTCTGAATCGAGTCACCCTCGTTTCAGTCCTGTTTCACTGAACCGGTATAACCTACCATTCCAGCCATGTCTATCTCATGAGATATAAAATCTTTACCCAGTACATTGGAGGGAGATATAGGTCCCACCCATCTTATAATGAATCCTTTCTTATGTGTGCCACATAAATCATAAATCATACATCATCGCATAACACATGTAACAAAAATGGGATTCTTGAAACATCATGACATCGTAAAACAAATCATATAAGGTAAATGACTTCATAAAAATAATTACCTCACAACATAATCAAATCAATGTAATAATAGGTATAAAAACAGAACCCTTTATTATCTTAGATGGAAAATAATTTTGATAAAATACTTGAACTCCATTCTTGAGGAAAATATCCTTTCTTCTTCAAAAACACTTTTCTTTTCTTAACTTGTCATACAATTATAAACTAAAAGAAGTTGATTAAAAATAAACTTGAAAAATTGTAAAGGAAGCTTCTTGGAAATAATGTTTTAAAAATCCATTAATGCGGTATAAGTTAAAAAACACATTCTTCGTACTTTTGTCGGAAAAGTCAAAAAAAGTACCTCGTACGAAAAACGACAAAAGATTCCTTTCATATCCTTTACTAAAAATTCACCAAAGGTTAAAATTGAATATAAAATATTTTATAAGGATATAAATATTACATATTGAGGAATCATGGATGTGGATGATAAAATACACCCCAGTAAATACCAAAGTATAAACAATCTCAGATAAAAATGAGATTTTGATATTTCCCTTACCTTAGGTCCGATTTGCTTCGTATGTGTCCGAACCTCCTGTATAATGATTTAAATAATGTCATTGACTTATTACAGAATCATATTCATTGTTATGATATCATATATGGTTCCCTTATGACTTTATATTACCCGTTCTTTTATAAATTCCATGTTAAAGAAGCGTTTTGGGTAAAATCGTTTCATTTGTCGTTCGTGTTTTTAACTTGTAATTATTCATATGATTACTTAGATCATGATTACTTAATTCCAGAATATAAAACATGATTTATATATATATATTCAGAATATACATATATAATAAATCAGTAAATGGAAAGAAATAAACCATTCATGGAGACGGTAGTCCGTACGTACGCATGAACGCTGTTTTCGTTTCCTTATTTAATTGAATGGAATTAAGTAGATGACATACATATAAATATAAATAATTCCCGTATCATTATTAGGTCATATATTTCATTATTATTTCTTATATATACTTTTTAATCATTCTTAAATGGTTAACATGGAGAATGAATCTCATCGCGTCGTGGAGACGGTAGTCCGTACGTACGCACGAGCGATGATATCGTTCCCATGGTCGTGGAATTGTGTTGAAGTGTATGTATACTATTTTAGTATCAATATAACTTTATAATAATCATGTATAGTTACTCATTACATCATTATACCCATCCAATTAAGGTGGTGACGGAAAATATATTACACCACGGCGTGGAGACGGTATTCCGTACGTACGCACGCGCGGTGATTTCCTTTCTCCGTAGGATGGATAGAAGGTTAATTAGAGTTGTTTCATATTTATAATAAAATATCAGTATATAAGAAATACTTATGTTATTACTTTATCATGAAACAACTAAATAAGAAGAAGTTGAAGAAGAAAGAAATTGAAAAGATCGGTAATGGATATTACCTCTTCTTTGGAACACCTCTTTGAATCCTCCACTTAGGGAACTAAGATTGGTCTTTGAAGAAGAGAAGGACCTCTAGGATTATTCTAGGGAAGTGGAGAAGGGATTTTGTCAGGGTTTGGACGATATTAAGTGCTCAAATTGGTGTGAGGAGGAGGGGGAGGAGGTGCCCTTTTATAAGGGAGGAGAGGGGCACCTTAGGAATATATCAAAATATTATTTTATATTAAAGTCAAAATCGGTTTATAATAGTTCCAAAGCGTCTTATTTAGAAGCTAAAGTGGGGATGGGTCGAAATCCTATCAAACAATAGGATTTAGACAAGTTTAGGTTATTATTTTAACCTTATCAATTAGATTTAACTCTAAGTTAAATAATTTAACTTTTACCGTGTCTTTTTGTTTTCTTACACTATATGGTTAATACACTTACTATAACATGACAAACGAACCCAAAATTGTTTATTATTAATATATATATCCTTATCTAAGTCAGTTGGCCGAACCTTAGATTTTTATGAATAAAATAACAATTAATAATATAATATTAGATTTAACAACTATTTTGTGTCAATTTTGACACTATTTGATATATGATTTTTGTGAAAGTCATAACAGAATTATATGTTCGAAAAAAGTTGATTAAATCAACAATAATATATCATAGTAACCTAGAAAATTAGTGTAATTCATAAAAAGTCTTAAATTACATTTATTTTGGTATTTATAATATCAATTATGTCAATATTTCATTAATAAAATAATTACTGCATCATCTTTGTGTCATAAATAAATTAAATTATTTGATGTCTAAAAATTACAAATAAAATACCATCATGTAGGAAATATTTGTATCTTTCTAATTAATATTTACAATCGAATTTATCATATGGACAACCCTATATTAAAAATGTTTTAGTAAATATACTTTGATTTTAACTCTTTTAACTCTTCTTTGAATTAAATAATAATAAATGTCCTAATCTAATCCAAGTGGGCCTAAATGATAATATTTTACACTTAAGGTTGTTTTTGGTCTAGATACACTTGTCCAATAGAATTAGGACATGTGTTAGGGTAATATTAATATCATTATTACCCTTAATTACCCTATTTACTTTTAACCGTGGTAAATAAAAGTAAAAAGTTACTATTCACCAAAAATTATTTTCATCTCATTGAACCAAATTTTACTTACTGACATCAACTGTGTCTCTCGGATTTTTGAAATTCCATTCCCAGAAGCGGTAAAATTAAGTTTTATGAAAAATTCAGTTTTTTAACTACCACTTAGTAGTTTCACTATTCATCAAAAATTGATGTTTTTCAGAACAATGCCAAAATTTCATCCTAAGCTATATTTAATATTCCGAATTCAAAAATGAAGTCTATTTTACCAAATTCATAACATAGAAGTTTCATTAATTAATTTCATAATTAAATCCCGCTGTTAAAACAAATAGCGTGTTTTTAAGAAATAATAACTATCAAAAGATTAACACTTGTTTATAACTGGTTTAAATGTGAAATTACATTCAATGACCAAAATTGTATTAAATTGTAAAAATGTATTCTAAATATACTTTAAATCCAATCAAATTAATAATTTATCACTATTAATTATTTCGATTAAAAAAGTTGTTTTTAATTAAAATTTAGTAATTTTCACTATTCATCAGAATATGAAAGTTATCCGAAAAGTACCAAAATTTCACCTTAGGCTAAATTCGATACTCCGAATCGAAAAATGAATTCCATTTTCAAAAAATAGAATTTACAAAATTTCAAAAAGTGGTTATTACTATTCATAACGGCTAGTTTTAATAATATTTTAATAGCATATCGTTGTTTAGTGAAACTCGGTATTGCGTACTACACACGCTATCGAGGAAGGTTGCGATTGCGTATAATGCAAGGCAGGTCAAGGATGTGTGTTGTGCAATCTCCTTTTGGTGTAGCGTAAAACACAAGACGTTAATAAAATTAAAAAGAATATTTTTCATAAAATCTCGGGCTGTTACATTCTACCCCCCTTAAAATGAATTTCTCCCTCGAAATTCGTCGGGGTTATAAATGGTTTACTACTCGAATGTTTCTTTAATAGAAACCCACATCGTAAAAAAAATACCAAAACTTGGCTTTAAAAACTAAAGTTTGAAATGTAACGATTACTAATCACTGGGTTTCCACATAGGTGAAAATATGGATATGGAAGAGAAATCTAACCATCATGTTCTGATGGAGAGTGGTAGAGAACATAGATATGGAAAAGCCAGTAATCACAAAGCCATAAATTTGTGATGATATAAGGTACCATCTGATTCATCAGGTATAAGATCACTAGGACAACATTTTTGGTTTTCAATATCATTTCCCTAAAGTTGAAAATTTGAATTAGAATAAATACTTACTTTATTTTTGTACAAACTCACTGTTGTTCATGACTTGAACAATTTACACTTCATCTCTTAAATAAATGAAGTTGAATTTGTTATTCGTGAAGTGTTAGCAGATCATGTGATGGAATGACGGGTCATTCCATCTGTCTCAAACAAAAGGTTAGAAAAAATTATATACATAAGTCGATCTATAGTGAGATTAATCATATATGGTTCCTAAAATGGACTTATACTTCATATATCATACTGCTTAATATAATAAAACTAGTTTCTACTAAACAGGGACTTCCTGTAGGCCAGTGGTAGGCGATAAAGGCCAGTCGCACTTCGGTTGTGGGTTCGATTCCTACAGCCTTGTCCGATGCGATGGACTGTCGCCCGTCCTGCAGGTTGTCCTTTTTCTAAAACTACATTACTATAACATCCCATCAATAATATCGAAAAAAGAACTTATATCCTTAAATAATACTAACTTATGTCCAACATAATCCATTCCAATCTTTAGGCTTATCCATAATACTGCAGTCCACTCTCATAATATAGTGAAAACGATTACCAGAGATTTAACACCATCGTCGATCCCCATATATCATAAGATATGTTTTGTTGGTCACATTCCAAACATTCAAAGTCCTTAATCGTGTATTCTCTTGAATACCTTAGTGAAAACATGAATGCAGTTAAACGTTAACACTTTCCACATACCAAAATCCTCAAAATTCTATACACTCAAACCATGATATCTCTTAGTCCTTATATCAATCATGAGCTCATGAATACTGTCAAACATTTCATTTTCTCCTTATCCCTTCATTATGCGCATATCATCTACATTAAAAAAATATCTCAATTACTTTGAATACCACATTAGACCAATACATAAATATTCTAATACTCCATGATACAATATTATTTTTGAATCCCATTACATAAACACTTAATCATTCCACCACATCGTTATCATATTCAACATCGCCAAGGGTGATCGCATGTGACTTCCCTTTGTCCTTTTCCTTAAGCGGTTGCTCATGTCGATCATCACTAACCCTTGGATTAGGGCATTTATTAGCATAATGCCTCATTTCCTTGCACTTGAAGCATTGAAGTGTTGGTGGTGCGTTCTTTGCAGTGTTTGCTTTATTCACATCATTAGAATCCCTTTTTCCATTACTGTGACACTCAGCTGCTCGATGACCTTCTTTTCCACACTTAAAACATTTTCTAGTCCCTTTAAGACAATATCTACCATGCTTTTTTCCACACTTTGTGCATAAGGAAACATTCATCTTCTTTTCACCATTATTCTGATATTTCTCCTTGAACTCCATCTTTCGTTTCTTGTCAAAACTATGAGATGGATATGTAACACCAACTTCCATTTCTACCTTGATAGCACAACGCACAATTTCTTCATAGCTACTAAAGTCTCTTATAGCTAATGCCCTTTGAAGACTTGGTTTTAAGCCACTGAAAAATCGATCAACTTTACTTTCAGGTTGGATGATAATGCCAGATGCATACCTTGAAAGTCTTGTAAAATTTGCTTCGTATATACCAACAGATTCATCATCCTTCTGCTTCAGCTCAAGAAACTCCTTTTCCATCTTTGTTCGAAGAATACGAGGGAAGTACTTACTGAAAAAAAAGTTCTTGAACTCGTCCCATTCCATGGACTCAATTTCATCTCTTTGCCTCGTATTCTTGATAAGATTCCACCATTGATCAGCTTCACCTTCAAAACGATATACTGCGAAGATGACTTTATCATGCTCAGAACATTGAAGAACTGAAAATATCTTTTCAGTGGTACTGATCCATTGTTTAGCAACAAGTGGATCGGAAGTCCCACTGAAAGAAGGTGGACGTTTCCTCATGAAGGACTCTATAGAATATTGTACCCTTCTCTGCTCATTTGGAAGTCCAGAATGATTCATAGCTTGTGTAAGTATAGCAATAATATTTTGCACTCCATCTCCCATAACATTTGTTTGTTCAGGAGGGAAATCATTGCATTGTCCATTGCATTGATCAACACGGTTCCTTCGGGTTCCAGCCATCGTCTAAAACCCAAAAAGAATAGTGTGAGAGGAAAAAATCATAATAAAGGGGGAGTAACTTCAATATCTAACATCTTAGGTTAAATTCTATGATCGTTAGAGCAATTCTAGGACTATAACCTATACGTATATTTAACCTTAGATACATCCCTAGACATACCTTAGAAATATCTCTAGGGATCTCACTAAAGTTCTCGCATCCTAGTTTCCAAAGGTTGACTAAACCTTTCCTCTGATACCAACTGTAGAGACCCGAAGCTAGACGTACATGGACATTACATTACTTTTGCGGAATACTTAGTACATAACAAAAAATACACACACAAGGATCATAATAGTTTAGTGTCTTTGGAAACTCGGAACGTAATCTTCTAATCGTGGTGAAAGATCTCCAATATCTCCCATAAAGATCTACCTTTTTTTTACGTAAAACCTTTCTTTATATCCTGGGGAAAAGAAAACATAAAAGGGTGAGCTCAAATTCTCAGTAAGGGTAAACAAAAGAAATATAAATCTCATCGTATACACAAGAACATAACTTTTGGAAATCTTAACCTGCAAAAGAGATCATAATTTCATTACATGGGATAAATCATGGCAGTGAAATGTAATCACATTAATCATAACTTAAAACATGAAACTTTGTGGCATACACACATAATAATAGAGAATCATTTCTTGTTAGTCAAGACTCATTGCCAAGACTATCTTAGTGGACAAAGTCCCTTTCTGAATCGAGTCACCCTCGTTTCAGTCCTGTTTCACTGAACCGGTATAACCTACCGTTCCAGCCATGTCTATCTCATGAGATATAAAATCTTTACCCAATGCATTAAAGGGAGATATAGGTCCCACCCATCTTATAATGAATCCTTTCTTATGTGTTCCACATAAATCATAAATCATACATCATCGCATAACACATGTAACAAAAATGGGATTCTTGAAACATCATGACATCATAAAACAAATCATATAAGGTAAATGACTTCATAAAAATAATTCCCTCACAACATAATCAAATCAATGTAATAATAGGGATAAAAACAGAACCCTTTATTATCTTAGATGGAAAATAAGTTTGATAAAACACTTGAACTCCATTCTTGAGGAAAATATCCTTTCTTCTTCAAAAACACTTTTCTTTTCTTAACTTTTCATACAATTATAAACTAGAAGAAGTTGAATAAAAATAAACTTGAAAACTTGTAAAGGAAGCTTCTTGGAAATAATGTTTTAAAAATCCATTCATGCCGTATAAGTTAAAAAAACATTCTTCGTACTTTTGTCGGAAAAGTCAAAAAAAGTACCTCGTACGAAAAACGACAAAAGATTCCTTTAATATCCTTTACTAAAAATTCACCGAAGGGTAAAATTGAATATAAACTATTGTATAAGGATATAAATATTACATATTGGTGAATCACGGATGTGGATGATAAAATAAACCCCAGTAAATACCAAAGTATAAACAATCGCGGATAAAAATGAGATTGTGATATTTCCCTTACCTTAGGTCCGATTTGCTTCGTATGTGTCTGAACCTCTTGTATAATGATTTAAATAATGTCATTGACTTATTAAAGAATCATATTCATTGTTATGATATCATATATGTTTCACTTATGACTTTATATTACCCGTTATTTTGTAAATTCCATGTTAAAGAAGCGTTTTGGGTAAAATCGTTTCATTTGTCGTTCGTGTTTTTAACTTGTAATTATTCATATGATTACTTAGATCATGATTAATTAATTCCAGAATATAAAAAATGATTTATATATATATATATTCAGAATATACATATATAATAAATCAGTAAATGGAAAGAAATACACCATTCATGGAGACGGTAGTCCGTACGTACGCATGAACGCTGTTTTCGTTTCCTTATTTAATTGAATGGAATTAAGTAGATGAAATACATATAAATATAAATAATTCCAGTATCATTATTAGGTCATATATTTAATTATTATTTCTTATATATACTTTTTAATCATTCTTAAATGGTTAACATGGAGAATGAATCTCATCGCGTCGTGGAGACGGTAGTCCGTACGTACGCACGAGCGATGATATCGTTCCCATGGTCGTGGAATTGTGTTGATGTGTATGTATACTATTTCAGTATCAATATAACTTTATAATAATCATGTATAGTTACTCATTACATCATTATACCCATCCAATTAAGGTGGTGACGGAAAATAGATTACACCACGGCGTGGAGACGGTATTCCGTACGTACGCACGCGCGGTGATTTCCTTTCTCCGTAGGATGGATAAAAGGTTAATTAGAGTTGTTTAATATTTATAATAACATATCAGTATATAAGAAATACTGATGTTATTACTTTATCATGAAACAACTAAATAAGAAGAAGTTGAAGAAGAAAGAAATTGAAAAGATCGGTAATGGATATTACCTCTTCTTTGGAACACCTATTTGAATCCTCCACTTAGGGAACTAAGATTGGTCTTTGAAGAAGAGAAGGACCTCTAGGATTATTCTAGGGAAGTGGAGAAGGGATTTTGGAAGGGGTTGGCCGAGATTGAGTGCTCAAATTGGTGTGAGGAGGAGGGGGAGGAGGTGCCCTTTTATAAGGGAGGAGAGGGGCACCTTAGGAATATCTCAAAATATTATTTTATATTAAAGTCAAAATCGGTTTATAATGGTTCCAAAGGGTCTTATTTCGAAGCTAAAGTGGGGATGGGTCTAAATCCTATCAACCAATAGGATTTAGACAAGTTTAGGTTATTATTTTAACCTTATCAATTAGATTTAACTCTAAGTTAAATAATTTAACTTTTACCGTGTCTTTTTGTTTTCTTACACTATATGGTTAATACACTTACTATAACATGCCAAACGAACCCAAAATTGTTTATTATTAATATATATATCCTTATATAAGTTATTTTTCCTAACCTTAGATTTTTAGGAATAAAATAACAATTAATAATATAATATTAGATTTAAAAACTATTTTGTGTCAATTTTGACACTATTTGATATATGATTTTTGTGAAAGTCATAACAGAATTATATGTTCAAACAAAGTTAATTAAATCAACACTAATATATCATAGTAACCTAGAAAATTAGTGTAATTCATAAAAAGTCTTAAATTACATTTATTTTGGTATTTATAATATCAATTATGTCAATATTTCATTAATAAGATAATTACTGCATCATCTTTGTGTCATACATAAATTAAATTATTTGATGTCTAAAAATTACAAATAAAATACCATAATTTAGGAAATCTTTTTATATTTCTAATGAATATTTACAATCGAATTTATCTTATATACAACCCTATATTAAAAATGTTTTAGTAAATATACTTTGATTTTAACTCTTTTAACTCTTCTTTGAATTAAATAATAATAAATGTCCTAATCTAATCTAAGTGGGCCTAAATGATAATATTTTACACTTAAGGTTGTTTTTTGTCGAGATACACTTGTCCAATAGAATTAGGACATGTGTTAGGGTAATATTAATATCATTCTTAACCTTAATTACCCTATTTACTTTTAACCGTGGTAAATAAAAGTAAAAAGTTACTATTCACCAAAAATTATTTTCATCTCATTGAACCACATTTTACTTACTGACATCAACCGTGTCTCTCGGATTTTTGAAATTCCATTCACAGAAGCGGTAAAATTAAGTTTTATGAAAAATTCAGTTTTTTAACTACCACTTGGTAGTTTCACTATTCATCAAAAATTGATGTTTTTCAGAACAATGCCAAAATTTCATCCTAAGCTATATTTCATATACCGAATTCAAAAATGAAGTCTATTTTACAAAATTCATAACATAGAAGTTGCATTAATTAATTTTATAATTAAATCTCGCTGTTAAAACAAATAGCGTGTTTTTAAGAAATAATAACTATCAAAAGATTAACACTTGTTTATAACTGGTTTAAATGTGAAATTATATCCAATGAACAACATTGTATTAAATTGTAAAAATATATTCTAAATATACTTTAAAACCACTCAAATTAATAATTTATCACTATTAATTATTTCGATTAAAAAAGTTGTTTTTAATTAAAATTTAGTAATTTTCACTATTCATCAGAATATGAAAGTTGTCCGAAAAGTACCAAAATTTCACCTTAGGCTAAATTCGATACTCCGAATCCAAAAATGAAGTCCATTTTCAAAAAATAGAATTTACAAAATTTCAAAAAGTGGTTATTACTATTCATAACGGCTAGTTTTAATAATATTTTAATAGCATATCGTTGTTTAGTGAAACTCGGTATTGCGTACTACACATGCTATCGAGGAAGGTCGCGATTGCGTGTAATGGAAGGCAGGTCAAGGATGTGTGTTGTGCAATCTCTTTTTGGTGTAGCGTAAAACACAAGACATTCATAAAATTAAAAAGAATATTTTTCATAAAATCTCGGGCTGTTACAATACAAAACACCTCACTACCCAAAAAGCACGCCAACAAACCACATCAATACCCCAAGATCACAGCCAACAACCATTATCCACACATTCCCCAACCACACATTTCCACCCCAGAATCATGGCCACACATCACAACAAATCAATATCATTTTATAGATTTACAGTGGGTCTTTGATAATAATCCTCTTTATTTTTTAAGGGCTTTGTCAAACAAACCATAATGCATTGGAAAACAATTTATTATCCAAATGTAAGTGGTTAGATGATTTCCATATTAGTGTGATATCACAATAATCATAACAATAGAATAAATCCCATAGCATATCATTGATTGATAATAAATCCCCCAATGGACATAATATTTAGTGCAACATCTATCTTGCACAATCATAATATCACAAATAATAATAATTCTGTAAAAATGTGAAAATAAAACCCTATTACACTTTAATATCAATTTTTCAATTCTATATCATTTATTAATCCATCATAACCAAATTTATATAGAATAACCTGAGAAGAAACCCATCCTGTATGATAGACAATAAAAAGAAATGATGGATTCTATACCACAAGGAAGCTTTACATTACATTTCACACCGCAAGGTGAAGATGAAATGTCCTCCAACAACAATCATGCCTTGAAAACCCACTAATCATCCTACTGAACCAAAAAAAACATCAAAACATGCCCCAAAAACACAACACAACCCAAACAAAAATAAACAACCATGGTAAAAATTAGAATAAGACCAAAATGAAATGGATGAGGATGAGTGGAGAAACCACTAATGATCAAATATGGGAAGTAGAGAATGAAACCTCGCCAGAAGGAATCCAAAACACATGAATTAGGGTTCGCTACCGGGAGTATTTTCCAATGGGTAGGAGGAGACGTAGGGTTTGTGGGGAGGAGGATACATGGATGGTGTTCGAGGGGGAGGATAAGGAGTAGGGTTAGCGGCGGAGTAGGTCTAGTGGTGGAGGTCTGACAAAGAGAATATCAGGGGGGAGTTCTCGCAGGGGTACAATACTACATGTAACGCCCCAACCCTAGCTACCCAGAGTCAGTGCATTACTTCGTAACATTGGCATGATCACAAAAGATCAAGTCTCGAACGACCGATTAGTTTAGTAGCCCTAAAAACACTAGATACATTCATAAATGTTACATTACATCATAAAGTGAAAAACTACAATAACAAAGTCTCCATAGTCCACACTCATATCCTCTTCTGACTATCCCTGCAGGTCATTCATACAATACCTCTTCACATCCTGGAAAATATTAAAACATTGAAAGGGGTGAGCTCAGATGCTCAGTAAGGATAACAATATAGCGGAAGCTTTCATAAATAAACATTAACATTTAAGGCAATGTATAACTAAAAAAAAGTCTTTTAAACTTGAACTTTAGAATAATATGGCAAAAGTAAAATGAAATAATTCCATCTACTTACTCACATGGATATTCTACTAGTCGAATAATCACATGAAATATCAATAACCACTTTCATAATGATGGAATGCATAATGATAGACTATCATAACCACATAGCCAAGGCCTCATTCCAAGACCACAATTAAGATTTTGTCAAGGCCTCATTCCAAGACACTAGTTTGTCTCATGAGACCTATCGATGCATCGAGGAGCTGTAGCGGGCTCCACCCGTCACTTATTAAGTCCAATGCATTCCTCATATGAATAGGTTTAAACATATCATAAACCATAACATAATCGTATCACATAAAACATGCATAAAGGAAACATAAAATTTCCACATTTCAATCACAAGATATCAATAAAACACATGGATATAATAAAAACACTTTCAAAACCATTTTCAATAACAAAATAAAAGAAAAGTAAAACATGGTATTTATTTTTCTTTTAAAAAAAAGTTATGGCTTGTAGAGGAAGCCGAAACTCAAATAGTGCTCATGGAGGCGGAGAAGTCGTTGTCGCCGCATACGTACGACAAGAAAAACATTCCTTTTTGTATTTTAGTAAAATAATTCGTATAAAAAAGATTCCTTTTGAATAAACATAAAATTCAAAGGGGTTTATACACCGTATAAAAGAAAGTTGTGTATAAAACAAAATATGCCTCAATGAAAGGAGATTGAGATGAAGTCCTTACCAAGATCATTTAAAAAAAAAATAGATCTATTATGTGCATTCAAAATAAGTACACATAAAGAAATTACAAATACAAGATAGATAAAATAATATCATAACATAATTTGAAAGTAGGAGATTAACCCAAAGAATAGAAATTGGGTTAAGAAATTCCCTTACCTCGTGTCCGAATTCACTCGACCGTTCTTTGATCTCCTGAATAATAAACTAGAGTTAATCTCTACCTTCTTAAGAAACTTTTTCAAGTTCATTATTCCTTTTATATCACTTATTACCATGTCATGAACATTATGTAATTATTTAAGTTTATAACGGTCGTTTTGTCGATCTTAGGTACTTGAGTCAAAAATAAACTTCTTATAATTACACTTTGTTCATGTGGTAAAATATCCATTATATCAATAATTATATTCATGATGTATATATCATATACATCATATATATCCAGTATATACATTCATTTATAATATTACATAACATTTAGAGGTAAGAAATGAAATGCACCGTTCATGGAGACGGTAAGCCGTACGTACGCATGAACGCTACTTTCATTTCCATTTCATATTTAATGGAATGAAGTTATAATTATATAAAGGTATAATATAATTCCAGTATAATATAATGTATAATACCATTTACTCCATCCTTTATACATCCCACATATGTCATTAACGATTCAAATCACTTTGAGGGGGCGGTAGTCCGCACTTCCTAAAATGAAATTATCGCGTTTACGCATAATGGAAATCATAAAGTATGCCATAAATGAGAAATACATAAGAATAAGGAAAACATAAACATAATATATATATCATATATGAAAATAGTGTCATCAAAATGGCCACCATTAGAGGTGTTAAAAAAATATTGAACAATCATCGTTTCGTGAGGCAGTATTTTTCCACCCACAGAAACAGTATGTTCTTTAACCATTAGACGAAGGTGTGTGTAAGTGTAAACCAAATACTTATCATAAAAACATCCTAGTATATTTTAGATACTGTTTTTGTTACAAAATAAAGGAATAAAAAGAGTTTAAGGGGTTGGAGAAGCAAAATAAAACAAAACAACATTAGAGAAAACATTACCTTAAAATCGGGTAACTCTTTTTGATTTGAGCCAAAGGCTTCCTTGGGAAGACTTCTGCCCAAAGTGATGCTTCTAAGAGTAAGGGAGGGAATTTTAGAGAGTATTTGGGCAGAGTTTGGCCGAGACAAAAGGCTTTGAAGGTGTGAGTAAGGTGTTAGTGGTGGGGGCCTTTTATAAGAGGAGAGAAGGGGCACTCTTGGAAAGATTGAAATGTTACATTATTATGAAATGATTTTTCGGATTATAAAGGTCCCAAACTTATATAGTTAGAGGATAAGGTGATAAGGGTTAGAAATATACTCATCCAATAGGTTTTTGACAAGTTTAAGTCTTAGATTTTACATTATCTTTTCATTTTATTTAAATCGTTAATTAATGAGGTAATCGTTGCATCATCATGGTGTCATAAATAATTTAATTTATTTAATGTCTAAAAATTATAAAAAAAATATCATGATGTAGCAAATATTTTTATATTTATAAATAATATTTATAGTAAAAAATATGACTTGTATAACCCCATTTAATTTTTTTTAGTAAAACAACTCTTATTTGTGACATTTTTATTTTAACATTAAATAAAAAGTTATTTATGTCATTTTCCTACCAAAGTGGCTCCATGGGGTCCCCAAGTTAACACATGGATTTTCTTGGTCGTAAATGACACATCCAATAGTGGTAGGACAAGTGTAAAGGTCATTCCATATTTTATAATACTATTTTTACCTTAAATTTCACTAATTACCTTTAATCGCGATTAATTAAACTTAAAAGTTACTATTCAACAAAAAATTATTTTAATCCCATTGAACCACATTTTACTTCCTAATGAAAACCATGTATGTCGGATTTTTGAAAATCAAATCACAGAATTGGTAATGTTTAATTTAAATGAAAAATCAGTTTTTTAACTACCACTTAGTGGTTTCACTATTCATAAAAAATTGATGTTTTTCAGAACAATGCCAAAATTTCACCCTAAGCTCTAATTGATATTCCGAATTCAAAAATGATGTCTATTTTACAAAATTACAAACATATAAGTTGCATTAATTAATTTCATAATTAATTACCGCTATCACAACAAATAGCGTGTTTTTGAGAAACAATATATATCAAAAGATTGACAATTGTTTATGTCCAATTTCAAAGTGAAATTAATTCTAATGACCACCATTGGATAAAATAGTAAAAATATATTATAATTATACTTTAAAACCACTCAATAGTATAATTTATCACTATAAAATATTTTTATTAAAAAAGTTGTTTTTAAGTATTTTTCACTATTCATAAAAAATTGGAAGTTCTGAGAAAATTACAAAAAATTAAACTTTGGATAATTTCGATATTCCAAATACAAAAATGAAGTCCATTTTGAAATATAAAATTTATATAATTTTAAAAATTGGTTATTACTATTCATAACTGTTACTTTTATTGGTCGCGGCGTGTTAGAATCTCGAACTTGCGTACAATGCAAGATATTGCATTATTGAAAGAGAAGCGTATCATGAAAGCTTGGGGTGTTACATTCTCCCCTCCTTCAATAAATTGCATCCTCGCAATTTGAAAATGTTCTTCGAAAATAAAAGGTTGAAAATAGAAAATACCTTTGTGGAAAACCCACATCAGAAATAGGGTTAATAAAAATATAACATTAAAAGAAAGAAAGATAGGTACAAAGGTCACCCGAGATAGCCCATACTAGGATTCTATGAAAACATGGATATGGAAGAAAAACAAACCAGCAAGGTCTGATGGAGAGTTGTGGAAAACAGGATTAGGAGAAAGTTAACCATAATAAAATCACAAACTTTTGATTCGTTAAACGGTCATTGAATCCCCAGTTGGAAAAGTTAACCAGAAAAGTTTTTGTTTTAAGTTACCTTTTATAAAGTTGAGGAATTTATTTAGGAGATTTACTAAGAACATAAGGGAATATAGATACTTTTCATGTAGACTTTCATTCTTTAATAAATTTTTACCACAAACCCATCTTTCACTCTAAATGGTAATAGAACTCAAAAATATTCTATTTATCCTAATTTTATAAGGTCATAAATATTACCACATACCATTTAGATTAGGAAAAATATTTTTTAATAACCAGGGACTTCCTGTAGGCTAGTGGTAGGTAATAAAGGCCTGTCACACTATGGTTGTGGGTTCGATTCCTGCAGCATTGTCCGACGAGACGGGTTATGCCCCACCCTGTAGGTTGTCCTTTTTCTAAAACTATAGTATTATAATATTCCAAAAATAATCTTCAGAAATGTTTTAACCTTAAAAAATACTATTGAAAGTTCAACTTAATCCATCCCAACCTTTATAGTTATCCAAAATACCTCTGTCCAGACTTTCTCTAAAAGGTCTCTTAATTCCAAAATCAATTTATCAGATTCCCCAAACAGAGTAATGTTTCTCTTATTGTAACATACTAAAAATATGATTACCTTCATCATATTAAAACCTTAATGAAAAAAAAAACAATTACTGCAATACAATACTTATATATATCACATTATCCTTATAACCAGAATATAATCCTTGAGTCCAAAAGCACCAATACATTAATTATTCCACTTTTACTATAGTAATAGCATAAGATTGTCCTTGATCCCTTGGCCTTTTCTGAGGTAAGTTTCCCCGATGCTTAGGACATTGATTTTCATAATGCCCCATTTCCCTACAATTGTAGCATTCAACATTGATAGCCTCTTTCTTTCCCTTACAATCACGAACCTGGTGACCTTTTTCTCCACATTTGTAACAAACTCCCATTCCCTTTAGGCAAGTACCAGGGTGATATTTCCCACAATTATCGCATAATGGAAAATCCTTCTTTCCATTTTTCCCTTTATCTGTCTCTTGTTCCACCATTCTCTTCTTCTCTTGCTTTACTTTGTTGTCATAAGACTTAGAGAATTTTTTTTCCGTCTTGATAGAACACGAGACTATATTTTTGTATGCCGAGAAGGTTTGTGAGACTAATTCTCAACGGAGAAATGGTTTTAACCCATCAAAGAAACAATCAATCTTACTTCTTGGGTTACATATATAATCTGCAACATGCCTCGCTAACCTTGTAAAGTTGGCCTCATACTTTGGGACATTCTCATCCTCCTTTTGTCTCAGACTCAAAAATTGTCTTTCCATATCTGCTCGATGGTCACGAGGATAATATTTTTCTAGGAAAAGATCTTTGAACTCTCTCCATTCCATATTTCATACTTATTCATCTTCCTTTGTGTTTTGAATCAGCGACCACCATTGATCGGCATCCCTAGTGAGGCGGTAGACTGCCATGACAACCTTCTCCATTTTGATACTCCCCAAGGCATGGAATATTTTTTCTAAGGAGTTTATCCATTTCTCAGATACTAATGGATTTGTAACCCCATTAAATGTTGGTGGTTGTTGCCTCATGAAGCGGTCTAACATTGATCCTCTATGTTGCGGATCAGGGTGCTCCATACGAGTAAGGTTATTATTCATAACCTGAGTGAGTTGTCCCAGTATGGTAATAAGTTGATCAGCACCAGTTGTATCTCTAGATCCACAATAATTTTCTTGAGCAGGAGGGAAATCCCTACACGGAGTGTGTGTAATGATATGGTTTCCATTCCTTCCACTAGGCTCCATTTCTAAACAATGGCATAAACTAGATTAGTTTATGAATCAAAATATATAATTCCATAATTGTAAAATACTTAACATAAATTGAACTATTTATGGATATAATGCATAAAAATGTTTTCTTTGAAGAAGTATATACTCATAACCCTTCATAGTGGTTTGTAAAGAAAATGAGAATTATCCTAAGCATATCCCCCGGGAGTGTCGTAACCAAGAGTGCAGCAAGGCCCGTTGTCGTGCACCAGTTCCCGTTCGAGTCTAGCTCAAAGCGGTGTTTTCGGGTTTTACCCCTAGGTACATCTGTGCCAGAGCCGCCTCTACCTGCTCGTATCCAGACGGGGATTTATTGCTCGGAAAACTCACAACATCTCTATAATACCAAAATTTTAGGAAGTTATTCTATACTAATCCTCAAAGTCTATCTTTGGGCTATGTGCTCTAATCAGAGTTTATCTAAATATAGCTTCCAATGTTAGTACTAAACTACCTCTGATACCAACTATAACGCCCCGACCCCAGCTACCCAGAGTCAGTGCATTATTTATTAACATTGGAATGATCACAAAAGGTCAAGTCTCAAAAGACCGATTAGTTTAGTAGCCTTGGAAACACTAGATACATTCATAAATGTTACATTACATCATAAAGTGAAAAACTACAATAACAAAGTCTCCATAGTCCAAACTCATATCCTCTTCTGACTATCCCTACAGGTCATTCATACAATACCTCTTCACATCCTGTAAAATATTAAAACATTGAAAGGGGTGAGCTCAGATGCTCAGTAAGGATAACAATATAGCGGAAGCTTTCATAAATAAACATTAACATTTAAGGCAATGTATAACTAAAACAAAAGCCTTTTAAACTTTAACTTTATAATAATATGGCAAAAGTAAAATGAAATAATGCCATTTACTTACTCACATGGATATTCTACTAGTAGAATAATCACATGAAATATCAATAACCACTTTCATAATGATGGAATGCATAATTCCAGACTATCATAACCACGTAGCCAAGGCCTCGTGCCAAGAACACAATTAAGATTTTGTCAAGGCATCGTGCCAAGACACTAGTTTGTCTCATGAGACCTATCGATGAATCGAGGAGCTATAGCGGGCTCCACCCATCACTTCTTAAGTCCAATGCATTCCTCATATGAATAGGTTTAAACATATCATAAACCATAACATAATCGTATCACATAAAACATGCATAAAGGAAACATAACATTTCCACATTTCAATCACAAGATATCAATACAACACATTGATATAATAAAAACACTTTAAAAACCATTTTCAATACCAAAATAAAAGAAAAGTAAAACATGGTATTTATTTTTCTTTTAAAAAAAAGTTATGGCTTGTAGAGGAAGCCGAAACTCAAATAGTGCTCACGGAGGCGGAGAAGTCATTGTCGTAGCATACGTACGACAAGAAAAACATTCCTTTTTGTCGTTTAGTAAAATGCTTCATATAAAAAATATTCCTTTTGAATAAATGTAAAAGTCAAATGGGTTTATACACAGTATAAAAGAAAGTTGTGTATAAAACAAACTATGCCTCAATGAAAGGACATTGAGACGATGTCCTTACCAAGATCATTTTTTTAAATAAAATAGATTTATTATGTGTATTCAAAATAAGTACACATAAAGAAAGTACATATACAAGATATGACATAATAATATCATAACATAATTTGAAAGTAGGAGATTAACCCAAAGAATGGAAATTGGGTTAAGAAATTCCCTTACCTCGTGTCCGAATTCACTCGAACGTTCTTTGATCTCCTGAATAATAAACTAGAGTTAATATCTAACTTCTTAAGAACCTTTTTCAAGTTCATTATTCCTTTTATATCACTTATTACCATTCATGAACATTATGTAATTATTTATGTTTATAACGGTTGTTTTGTCGATCTTAGGTACTTGAGTCAAAAATAAACTTATTATAATTACACTTTGTTCATGTGGTAAAATATCCATTATATCCATAATTATATTCATGATTTATATATCATATACATCATATATATCCAGTATATACATTCATTTATAATATTACATAACATTTAGAGGTAAGAAATGAAATGCACCGTTCATGGAGACGGTAAGCCGTACGTACGCATGAATGCTACTTTCATTTCCATTTCATATTTAATGGAATGAAGTTATAATTATATAAAGGTATAATATAATTCCTGTATAATATAATGTATAATACCATTTACTCTATCCTTTATACATCCCACATATGGCATTAACGATTCAAATCACTTTGAGGAGGCGGTAGTCCGCACTTCCTAAAATGAAATTATCGCGTTTACCCATAATGGAAATCATAAAGTATGCCATAAATGAGAAATAAAGAAGCATAAGGAAAACATAAAAATAATATATATATCTTATATGAAAATAGTTTCTAAAAATTTCCACCATTAGAGGTGTTAAAAGAATATTGAACAATCATCGTTTCGTGAGGCAGTATTTTGCCACCCACAGAAACACTATGTTATTTAACCATTAGACGAAGTTGTGTGTAAGTGTAAACCAAATCCTTATCATAACAACATCCTAGTATATTTTATATATTGGTTTTGTTACAAAATAAAGGAATAAAAAGAGTTTAAGGGGTTGGAGAAGCAAAATAAAACAAAACAACATTAGATAAGACATTACCTTAAAATCGGGTAACTCTTTTTGATTTGAGCCAAAGGATTCCTTGGGAAGACTTCTACCCAAAGTGAGGCTTCTAAGAGTAAGGTAGGGAAGTTTAGAGATTATTTGGGCAGATGTTGGCTGAGACAAAAGGCTTAGAAGGTGTGAGTAAGGTGGTAGTGGTGGGGGCCTTTTATCAGAGGAGAGAAGGGGAACTCTTGGAAAGATTGAAATGTTACATTATTAGGAAATGCCTTTTTGGATTATAAAGGTCCCAAACTTATATATTTCGAGGAAAAGGTGATAATGGTTATAAATTTACTCATAAAATAGGTTTTTGACAAGTTTAAGTCTTATATTTTACATTATCTTTTCATTTTATTTAAATAGTTAAATAATGAGGTAATCACGGCATCATCATGGTGCCATAAATAATTTAATTTATATAATGTCTAAAAATTATAAAAAATATATCATGATGTAGGAAATATTTTTAGATTTAAAATGAATATTTATAGTCAAAAATATGACTTGTATAACCCCATTTAAAAATTGTTTTAGAAAAACGACTCTTGTTTGTGACATTTTTATTTTAACATTAAATAAAAAGTTATTTATGTCATTTTCCTACCAAAGTGGCTCAATGGGGTCCCCAAGTTGACCCATGGATTTTATTGGTCGGCCATGAAACATAAAATAGTGGTAGGACAAGTGTAAAGGTCATTCCATATTTTATAATACTATTTTTACCTTAAATCTCACTAATTACGTTTAATTGTGATTAATTAAACTTAAAAGTTACTATTCACCAATTTTTTTTAATCCCATTGAACCACATTTTACTTCCTAATGAAAACCATGTATGTCAGATTTTTGAAAATCAAATAACAGAAGTGGTAATGTTTCATTTAAACGAAAAATCAGTTTTTTAACTACCACTTAGTGGTTTCACTATTCATCAAAAATTGAAGTTTTTCAGAACAATGCCAAAATTTCACCCTAAGCTATAATTGATATTCCAAATTCAAAAATGATTTCTATTTTAAAAAATTCCAAACATATAAGTTGCATTAATTAATTTCATAATTAATTCCCACTGTCACAACAAATAGCGTGTTTTTGAGAAACAATATATATCAAAAGATTGATAATTGTTTATGTCCAATTTCAAAGTGAAATTAATTCTAATGACCACCATTGGATAAAATAGTAAAAATATATTATAATTATACTTTAAAACCACTCAATAGTATAATTTATCACTATAAAATATTTTGATTAAAAAAGTTGTTTTTAAGTATTTTTCACTATTCATAAAAATTGGAAGTTCTCAAAAAATTACAAAAAATTAAACTTTGGATAATTTAGATATTTTGAATACAAAAATGATGTCCATTTTGAATTATAAAATTTATATAATTTCAAAAAGTGGGTATTACTATTCATAACTGTTACTTTGATTGGTCGCGGCGTGTTAGAATCTCGAACTTGCGTACAATGCAAGCTATTGCATTATTGAAAGAGAAGTGTATCATGAAATCTTGGGGTGTTACACTGAGAGAGCTTGAGATCTTGATAAACCAAGGGCAATGTGCACCCAATATTAAAAAATGGGAATATTGTTTTCTCAGTGAAAACATTTTAGCACTGATAAAGAACTAACTTCATCGGTTCTTTCTGATTAGTGGTGATAAAAGGTGGTGCTTCCCTTGAACGTTTTTGTATTAGTGGTACCATAAATGTGGGGTAACATATTCATGATTATATAAAGTATCTAACCATAGGTCCCATAATGAATCTATTCACACATTCACTAATTAATAGGGGTGTGGGGGAACTTCTGTTCAATTTTTTTCTCTGATGAAAGAGTAGAGGTAGTTCAGGATCTCATTGTATCAAATTATGTAGTAGGTTAATTTATTATCGTATGTCCCTATTTGGAAGTAAGAAATCATGGTGATATAATCTTATTGTAATTCCAATGATTTTTCAATTATGGATGAAAGTGTATGATTATTGGTTTTCCTTGTGCTTTAATCATTTTTGGGAATAGTTTTTTTAATTTTTATCTATTTGTAGTTTATAATATCTTGTAGAAATAATGAATTGCTGTTTGGTCAAATTCCTAGTTCTATTTCCTTTCATTATGTTTCATTTGTGTTATGGGTTATGGGATTGGGTTTGGAGTATTTGAGTTAGTTTTTGTTGGTCTTCTTGTGTCGGTATGTGATGGTTGGAACTACATCATCAGTTCTTAAATGATAGGGATTCCTAGCATAGATCTTATAGTGGTTTCTCTAGAGTCGGTCAGTACTAGATGGGTTTTAGTGGATGGTATATCTTTATATTATCTTCTTGGTTGTTCTTAACGTGGGGTTCTCTAGAGATAGTTAGGTGTGAAATTTTGAATTGAACAGTCACAAAGATTTCAATGGTTTTGTTTGGACTTGGTTAGTTTTTAATCTTAATTTTTATCCCAATTTCTCTTTGTAACATTATAGGAGAAGTGAGTGTTAATGGGGGGGGGGGGGGGTGGAGAATTTTCACACTCCAAACATGAAAAATTATTTATCCCAAAAATTTTACTTAATTTTATTAGGGATTTTGAATTTGCGCTTGTCTGGGTTTGATGATTATAATTTTCAAGGGACATGGGGTCATGCATAGTAGTTGAATATGTATAGGTGTAACCATACAAAAACTCTGTGTGAGGTCATATCATCAGTATATTTTCATTTTCTATGTATGAAGCATGATGTTTCTTAATCATGTGCATTCCTATGAGTAACCATGAGAGGGTGACTGGCCTAGGTCATGGCCAGTGCACGATTGGCACGTGATTTGGTACACCATGCACAAACCATCTGGGACACCAAAATTTTAAAACATTGGGGTTTTATTTTATTTTATTTTTTTTCATTATTTTTTATCCATTATTTTCCACATACTCCTCCCTATGAATCACCCACCCCCTCCCTCTCCTCCATACCTGTATGTGAGCCTTCCCTCTTGGCTCTATCTTTGGCCAACGATTCCACCAGATTTTCTCCAGTTTTTTGGTCAATGTAATTAGGTAAGACCCCCATATCCATCCTCTCCCATAGTTTGGGATTTTCCTTATCAGGTAACCCCTCTAGTTCTCATAAACCCTATACATTGGGTAAGTCCTATTTTTGGTTACTTTCTTCTATTATTTTCATATATAGTGGGGATCTATGGTATTATTTGGGAATGTTTTGGTATTATCTAACAATAGTGAAGAATTTTAGACCATTTTGATACAATTTACATTAATTTTGGTAAATAATTCATCCATTTTAAAATAATAAAAAATTTATAATTGTGGATTTCTTTAGTTTTTGAGTTTAAGGAATTTTTCTGAAGTGAATTTTGATCTTTATTGAGATGGATTTAAGCCATCAGAATCTAAGTCTTACGTGTGTAAGAATGAGTGGGAATTTACAAATATAATTTCATACATTACATATATTCACCCCAGGAAGGATTAATATATATTACGGTTCTAAGTTTGACTGTGTACGTATATGATAAAGAATACAGATGTAAGTTAAATAGGGTATATGCACATATAAGAAGGAATATAAAGATCGAATTGTATATATTTGACTATGAAATTATGTAAATAGGTTCCATGTTTCCATTCATAAAAGTAATGGTTAATATGAATTGAATCAGTAAATGAATGTTTGGAGTTGCCTTCATCTTCTGCAATGCACTTTGAGTTTGAGTTTGGTCCCTAATTTTGAGGCATTTAATTTGAATTCCATATTTTCATAAGTGTTTTAAAAATTATTTTTAATATTAAATAGTATACATATTCTAGGAAAAGTGATTTTTAGTCTTCGTGTTAGAATTTACATTATATATCCTTGACACCTTCATGTTTTAGTGGAGTATGTTTATTTAAAAAATGCTTCCAAGATTGTTTTATAATGCCCTATATTCAAAATTCATACATGTGGTTTCCGAAATGGGTTTGGGTATGAGATGGGTATTTCCAAATATGTTCATCGTGAATAAAACAATTGTGGTAGTTGAATTGATTGATGATGGATTTTCGTGAGATTTTAAAAATGGGAAATTTTTTATTTTAGTAAGATTGAAATAATGCATCAATTTTGGTGCGAATTGAAGGTTAAATGGTGATTTTAATTTCTTAAATAGATTTATTCTATTTATGAATGGTTTCTTAATGTTTTTTAAATGTGTGGTAAATTTCTTGTTTAATTACGTTTCTTAATGTATTTGGAACATAAATGTGGTGGGTGATTAGGTTTTCTAAAATGATAGTATTCCATGTAATATAATAAGGCCCATTTTCAATTTGAGAATGATTTGGGGAAGTGAGAACCTCATACCGAGGTATTCCACCTTATTTTAGAAATGTGAGGTGTGTTTTAATTGTGTGATTTGTGATATTTTCATAGTAAAATGTCTTGTGCATTGTTTTTTGACATAAATTTGTGGATACACTTATGGAGGGAGATCAGTGGTGAGAAATTGGATGAGTTTTCTATAAAATTAATTGATATGTACATTAATGTTTGCATGATAAATACTCATCACCATTTAAAATATATTACATGGGATACAAGGGTACCATGGTGGGTAGAATAGTTGTAATAAATTAAGATTATTGGAAGGGATGATGATAATTTCCCCATTGTATAATTGATTCTTCATCAATAACTATACTAGTGATATGGTATGGCACCGTAGACCTTGAGATGGGATCCTCTCTACTGGCTCGTCCATGGGAATGTCGTTGGTATTGGATTATGATTTTGATATCACATGACCTATGAATTAATTCACCACTATATATTCATTCACAAAAAAATATTTTTATTAGTTAGAGGAGAATATTAATAAGGTATGAAGATCTTAGGACTGAACTAACCCAGTTAAAAAGAGGTTACGATTGGTGTTGGTGATGTGATTTCAATTTCCCCTGCTTCATGATTTCTTTTTATTTTGGTAAAAATGTTTTAATATAAATTCAATCCCTTTTAATTTGGAATGTATAAGAATGATTGGAAACCTATTTTAATAATCTTGTGGTAAATAAATTATTTTCATGAAAATGGAAACTTGTTACTAGAATTTTAAAAAATGGGAAACATTATTTTTTAGGACACATTTTCATAGTAGCATGTCATGGTTTTATTTTTTATTTAAAACGTAAGGAATATCTTATCTAGGAATATCTACTACATTTTTATAATCATTCAAATTGATTTAATTTTTTAGATTCTAGTGTGGTGTACAAATTTTTTTTTTCTAAAGGAGAATGTATGATCCTATGGTTTTAAGTGATCCATGAGGTCACATGGAGGCACGTGTAGTAGTTTATTTATTTCATTTACAAGTAGTTATTTTTATTTTTCAGTTTATATTTTATTATTTATCTATTTTTGTTGTCCAGATCATTCCTAACTATGTATTCTTGATGACTGAAACTGGTTTCAATTCTTGTAGGGTCAAGAATATCTTCAAGCCTCCTCATGGGCCAGCTCAGGTAGCTGATTAGAGGATTCCCCTGGTTGGATCATGACAAAAATAATAGAAATTTATTTATCGTAAAAGGGATAAAATTAAAATATTTCCACAAAATGGGTGTCTGATATTTGTTGGTTTATTTATAACAAATTCCTTTCCAATTTAAAACCACAACAAATTTATTTTCTATATATTTAAAAACATTATTTTTATTATTGTTCACCAAAAGAAATAACTTTTACCTAACTTTTATAAAATAATATTATAGAAACCAGTAAAAAAATTTATTGAAAAATTATATACTTGTTTATAAATATAATTTCTTCATATAAAACAATTATACATAATATATGGAATTTTTTTTGTATTTAGATTTCAATGTTTAAATATTAGGTTATAATGGTCACATTTTAATAACTATATTAATATTATATCATGGTTTTGATAAAAATACGTGTTGTTTATAATGCAGTATTATCTATTGATATGTGTAAAAAAAGATTAATATGATGTTTCAAGTTACAAAATATTAAATTGGTGTTTCAGGGAATGAAATCTAACAAATTAATTTTTTATTTGAAAAAAAGATTAATAAAAAAACGTGGTGTTATATTTTACCCCATTTAAAATGAATTTTACCCTAAAAATTAATCACTCTGATAAAAAAATGAGGATGAATTTTCTATATAATATCATCTAGATCCAATCCAATTTCCTCAAACTGTTGGGTTTTGAAAAAAAATTACTAGATGAGTGGTATTATTTTGTACAACATTCTTTGTATAATCGAGAACCCCCACTTGTTTTTCCCCTTAAGAAATACCTTACTCTAGTGGTAGACGTCTGAGTTTAGTACATGTGAAGGGTAAGGTATGTACATCCTAAGGAGACATACATAGAAGATATCACTAATATTAGAGGTGTTTAATGGAAATATTATTCATTTGGCTACCGTCCTGATATGGTTAAGAAGTTAAAATTTACCTATATACATTGGGATTAGTTTCCATTTATTTCCAAACATCATAAAATTCATCCATAAAGAGATTCATAGAAACAAATTGTCAAAAATACAAATTATAGATCAACCCATTCGTTATCATAATAATTTTTCATGTGATTCTAAGACTCCATGATCTATTCCTAAATGGATATATCATTATCTTCCATTTAAACTTCCATCTCATGTCACAATATATTTCATTGACTGACATCATTCCAGAACATTGGATATCCACATTTATTTACATAAATGGGTTGACAAGGATTCATATTTATGATTGAGTGGAAAGTATTATTGTATGAAAACTATACTAGATAAAGGTTTTGGCCTCAAGCACATTTGAAATCCAAAGAACCATATTTAATCATATACTCCATGAATTGAATTTATCTCTCAGAAATAGAATCTCTCTAAGGATGATACATTGTTTTGAATCTCAACTCTACATTTAGACCTCTCTAAAGTCTTCAAAAGAACATTAATGAAAAAATCAGATCCTAATTAGTGAAAATGAAATTTGGTATTCCATGAAACAATAACACTTCATCAATATATATCATAGAAATATGATTAGGTGAGAAGTATTATCTTATAGAGATAAAGCTTGTTGAGATAGTAATATGATCGACTAAAACCTATATAAAATTATTCTCTTTATACATTTTTGGGATTACAAAAACAAGATGAATTGTTATTTTTTCCTAGTTACATTAATTAACACCCCCATATTATATGATACATTTCATTTCAAATAAATTCAATAGCTTGTGTTTCATGAAACACCGAGTTCGACCAAACCTTTTCTGTCAAAATAGTCATTTAAGAAGATGTTATGAATAGTATTATCCGCATTATGAAATTTATAAATATCAATTTTCAAAATAGACTTTCTTTTTTCATTTGGAATATAAAAATTACCTTAGAGTGATATTTTGGTATTTTTCTATAAAGATTCAATTTTTGATGAATAGATAAAATAAAACATTATTGTTAAAAAACACCATTTTTCATTTAAATATTGATGTTACATAAAAATTATTTTACATCACAATAGTTTAATAATGAATATATTAATCCAATTGAGGAAATTGGTTACAGTTTATATTAAAATTATATATTGAAACTAATAAAACTTTTAGACTTCTCTTTTTCTAGTATTCTTGCCACATTTTTCATTTTATGTAATTTTATCACATCTATGAAAGGAATTTAGAAAATAGACATAATTTCTGGTAATGTTTTTGAATATTGTTGTTTAATAGGTATAAAATAATTTTCTTTAGTTAATAGGGGATTTAGTAAAATTTAATTTATTTACCATGGTAAGTTGTAAATCAGGTAATTACCAGTAAAATTAATATTATAATATTTAAAAATTAAAGTAAAAGACGTCCTACTTTCATAGGATAAGTGTTTTTATACTATAATAATCCTTGTGTGTATTTTTTTACAGCATGGGGCCACTTGGATGACTTTATTATATTAATAATACTATATTTCAAGGAAATTCAATTTTGTTATAATTTGGTTTATAACAATTAAAATATTCTTAGTATGAGGAAATATAAGTGATTTGGTCGACAATAATTAGTAATTATATCGATAAAACTATTATATACATCATGATAATTTATTTATAATTATTAGACATTAAATAATTAATTATATGTTTTACACAGTGACGATACAGTAATGGATTTATTAAAGGAAGAATCAAGAATATGGAATTAGTAATATTAAAATAAATATTATTTTAAAATTCAATTAATAAAAACTGTCAAAATTAACATTAATGGGATTTCAAAATATTTAATCTTTTATTAAAATATATAAAATTTCAAAAAATATAGAATTTGTAAAAATTAGTATTATAATGTTAAATATATCATAAATTATCTAATTGTGGTCCATTATCATCTTATATTAACAATATTAACCATATAGTGTAAAAAAGACATGTAGTCTAGTTAAGAGTTTAACTAATTAAATAAGGGTTAAAAAAGATAAAGAATAAAAACATAATAAAATTTTAAAAGAAATTATTATTTAAATTATATTCGAACACTATCACCTAAGGTATTGAAATTGAATCATTTAATGACTTATGCTTTTGAAAATGACATCGATATTATTAAAATCTATGAATATAAAAAATGTCACACTCTCATTCTTTATAAGAGTAATAATTTTAATATGGGGATAACCAAGAGATAACTTTGATAAAAAATAGTATATGTAAAGATAATGGCATTTTATACATCATATTAATTTATTTTTTATTTTTTGATATTAAATAATTACCATAAATGAATACAAAATAGGGAAGAATTAATTATTATATTAGTACAAATATCGATTAAGTAATATTAAAAATATGAAAAGAGATCACTTGGATTCATTAAGGTGATCCAATAACATTATAAGTTACTATGATATGTTGGGACTGTATTAAAATTTTTGGGTATAAGATGGATATCTGTTTTCATTTTATTAAAATTCAAAGTAATGAATAGTGACCAAATTGTCACTATTGTTTTTAAAAAAAATATTATTTTCTAAAATTATGTTAAATTGATAAAAAAAATATTTTGAAACAAAAAATTTAGGATTATAATATTTAAAAATAGATAACGTGTCCATTTATGGAAAATTTACACTATATAAGTAAATATTTATTACCATATAAATTTATAATATTATTAACACAATTAAAATTAAATAGATTAATTAAGATTAAATAAAAATGATAAGGTTAAAAATTAAAAAAACATTTCTAAATTTTATTTCCTGACAGTATTTAGACAGATCAATTTCTTAGCATCAAAAAAACTCATTTTGATTCTATTTGAAATAAAATATACTTTTATAATAAATTAATATTGAGAGTTTTCAAAAGTGCCCGTCCCCTCCCATTTTCTATGAAAAAACCTACCCATTTCACCTAAAATATCGCCTCACTTCATCCTTAGAGTCATATGTTTTTTATAATTCTAGCCTAAAGAGTCCATTTGTGAAAACGAAATGGAGATACTCGAAAGAGAGGTAATATCTTTAACAAAATCAATTTAATTTCTTTTTTTCTGGTACATTTTCTTCCTCAGATGTTTCTATAATAAATAAATATCTAAACCATATAATATATACAGAAATATTTTTATGATAATAGGACAACCATATACCTCCTTTTACTAATCCTCTGAAAAATAACATCACAATGCATGCATATGTACACCTTACCATCTCCATGACATGGTGTAAACTGTTTTTCATTTATACATTATTTCGATGGGTATAATGATGAGTATGAGGAATTAAAATAACAAAAATGAAATGATAATTATATAACATTAAATTATATACCAATTAACCATTAAGGTAATGATACCATCTCTCATGGGTACGTATGTCCTATCATCTCCAGGACATGATGAGATTAACTATCCATGTAAAACATTGAAGAATGATTATAAAAATATATTTAATGAATATCTATGATATATAAGAGAGAATAATGATACTAGAATAAAATATATTGATATAAATATATATTTATGTATAGTTTATTTATATTATTCCATTCAATATGATAAGAAAACCCAAACAATGTTCATTCGTACGTATGACCTACCATATCAATGAATGGTGTATTCCCTTCCATATATCTATCAATTATATATATTTATACATAGAATATATATGATCTAAAAATCATTTTTTACATTTTGTAAGCAATAGAATCATGATCTATTAAAAAAATAAATAATAACATGTCAAAACACGTACGATAAACAATGGGATTATTAGCAGAAATGTTGTTTGAACATGGAAATTATTAATAAAACGTTAATATAAATCCATAAATGAATCTTATATGATATGGTAAATATAATTATGATCCTCATAAAAGTTGATAATCTATTTAAAACCAATATTGAGGAGTTTTGGACACGTACTAACGGAATCAGACCTATGGTAAGTGTTAATTTTAAAATATCATTCTTATATGGGATTGTGTATACATAAATATTTACTAGGAAATATTTATCAAACATTTCCATGTTTTTTAAAAAGTCCAAATAATTCATTTCAGGTTTTATTTAAGGTAAAATTTTACTAAAACATAATTTTAAATGTTTTATTCGATTATTCTTCAAAATATTTTTCATTAAAGTCAGTGTTTTCAATATGGTTTTAAGTTTTTATTTATATATACATGAATGTTTTAAATGAAAATTCATTACAAAATATTCAGATTTTTATGGGACAATATGATTAAAAAATGTCTCTTTAAATGTTATCATTTTTTAATTACGCGACATTTGAATAAATTATTTCAAAAGAAAATGGATATTTGTCTAAAGATATTTTATATGATTTTAATTGAGTATTTTAATCTATGTAAACAACCTTTGATGGATCTTATGATTAATAGAGTTTTATATACTATTATTTCATTTACCATATACTATTGATTGGTTTCTGATCAATATTATTGTGGATGTGTTATTAACATACCATTTTTGTTATATAGTTAAAATATTCATATTCCATATACTAGTTTTTAATATGAATGATTATGTTATTTATGTTTCTCCATTTTCATATAAGGAATTTATTGGACATAGTAATTGATTGTTGAGGCCATCTATATCCCCTCAATGCATTGTTAGGTCTAAAAAGACAAACTAGTTTGGGTTTTTACATATTTATGTATGGTTATAGCCCAAGTCCTTGCTGGTATAGTTATGATTTCTGATATTATTAATTCACTCATTATGATATTAATTATTCATATTACCTATTATTAATCAACTAGTAGAATATCTATATTATTTTTACAATGTATTTTTATTATTATTGTATTATTCTAATGATTATGTTTAAAATATTTGTGTTTTTGTTTTACAGCTTGTTATAAAAGATTATTATTATTTATGATAGCTTCTGAAATATTGTTTACATTATAGATTCCAAGAATGGTTTTACGTTTTATATTAAGGGTTATACTAGGAAGATAATGATATTCTGAAAAGATAATATAATTTTTATTTTTCATTTAAATTTTAATGTAATTTTTATGATTGTGATATATTTTCTAAAACTTCTAAACATATATGTCCTTCTACATTTTGTTCCTTGTAATCATTCAAATGTATTGAAAAAAATGCACAATATACAAGCTTCTGGTGTTGGGGCGTTATACATTCTGGAATAACTAATTCTTGTAACACCCCCTTGGAATTTGTCATTAACATTAACATCATTTCGTACGACACACTGATATACAAACTCTGTGATATATCTCTACATGAAATACCACCAAAAAAACTCTTTCAAATATATATTAATATTTTTTACTTCAAAAATTAATATAGAATGATGAACTATCATCTTATTCTAACAAGTCCTTCATCAAAATTTGTATGGATAGAAGACATACACCATTCCTGAAACTTAGCGCCCCGTCATCATCAATGTTAAAATTAGGTACAATGATAACCTTCTTTTGTAGATCTACATCTTTCTTCTACACCTCTTCAATATTCACATAGAGAGATGGTTGAATATTTAATTATGCAATATAAGATTCTAACTCTTCCTTTAAATTTTCTAGATCTATCATTTGAAAATCTAGAAATATAAGATCATTTGTAATCCTCATCATGGATAAGCAAGAATGATCACATTGAATCAATGAATCATCCACCTTGTTCACTTTCCTAGGGTGGTAACAAATTGAGCAGTCATATTAATTATAAAGCTGTCAATATATTTTTTATTTCATATTCAACTCCTTCTATGTCAATATATTCTTTAAACATTAATTATCAGTATATATATATCATAGTTTTCTCAATAAGGATATTTCCTCAATATCATTAATTTAAATATTATTATAGGTAACTCAAAATCATGAGTTGGAAAATTGTTCTCATGAATCATAAATTGGGTTGAAGTATAAGAAATAAGCACATCATTATGAATAAGAACACATGACAATCCATTATTCATTGGATCACTATAGATTAAAAACTATTATCCACTATATGGTAAACTATGTATTGCTGTATTGACTAACTTATCATTAGTTTCTTGAAATTTTCATCACATTCATTACTCTAGATAAACATGGCTCCCTTAAAAATTAAATTATTTCAAGGATTAGATACTTATGAATTCTTTTCCAAAAACCATTGATAATATAAATTTTAAAAAATAAAACTAGGGATCTCAGTCACCATTGTTGTTATGTGTAATCATTAAATAGACACTTTCTTTGATCTATCTTCCAATATTACTTCTCTTTAGATTATATGACTAACAATAAATCATTTTTTAGAAAAAATTTAGAGACATTTAGTTTTACACATATTTTGTCTTCCATAGGGTCTTTACTTAAACTCTGAATTGATCTTCATGTTCTTTAATTTTCTTTGAGTATATTATAATATCTTATATAAATAATTCCACGAACTGATGATGTTAATCTATAAATAAAATATCTATTATGTCAATGATGAGAGAAAGGGTATTTATAAAAAAAAATTAAATTAATATATATTCAAAGTTCCGATACCATTTAGGGAATGTTGTCTTGGGAATATCCTCCTTCTTGACCATAAATTAACGATATCTAGAATAATGTTAAATCATTGATAAGTATTCTAATCTGCATAGTTGATCAAACATGTCATTAATACATGGAAGATTATACTTTATTGTAGTTTTCCTCATGTTCAGATCCCAATAACAAATGTGGAGTATCCTTGATCCATATTTCTTTTTAACAAAAAAGAACATGTTCACCTCAAGGTGGAACACATGGATGAATGAATCCCTTGTTGAGGTTTTCATATAGTTTGTTCTTCAATACCTGAAACTCAAATAGGGACATTCAATAAAGATTTATTTAAATTGGTATCACACTCGGAATGAGTTATATTGGAACTCAACTACTTGTTTTGGTGAATGACTAGAAAATTCTTTCAGTCAAACATCATCATATTACCGCACAACAAGTGTAAAGTCCCAGATCATGGTGCTACCCAAAAGTGTCACGAACCTAATTGGTCACTTACCCTCAACCACATTTCCCCAATCACAAGATCCTACCAACTAGCATTGAGGTCTATGTTAATACATCGGGGAAACTATGACCTCATCACAAGAGTATACACTCCAGAAAAAGATTGTAAATAATAGTGGCAACAATAATATCGAATATGAATAATATAGGAAGAATTAATGTAAACCCAACAAAATCCACAATATATATACATATATGATGCATGGAATTTGTATCTACGAAAAATATCAAAGAAGTCACAGTAATACGAATCATTTTAGAAACCAAGCTACAAAAGAAACAAGTAATCTCCAGTAGCATTGCAAGCATCATCTTGGTCCCATGCTCTCTAGCTCCAACAGTAATCAAGTACCTGATTAAGAAGGGATCTTTCCATTATCTATAACTGCAATCATATAATCTACTTTGGTCTAGAAGCGTGACCCAAACTGGGTGTGAGATAAACCCTAGTGTGAATTCATCATAATATATTTTCCGATATATTAATGATTATATATATAATGTTATTGGAATAAATGAATCAATAAACTAAGAATTACTCAAAAGTAAAAAATCTTACTATTTTCAAAAACATTCATTTAACATTTACTATTCACCTATTGAATCATATAACCCTGGGATCTAGCCTATGATCTGTGTACCCCATGTAAATTTACAGTGAATATTTCTCAGAAGACCATCTATGAAATCAATTAAGACCGAATCCAAGCTTGTGCATTAACTTGTAAAAGGCATCACAATCTTTCAATTATTCAAAAAAAAACCCTCTTGGAAGGCTCTTATGATATATCCCCTTCATTCAAATAGATAAAACTCATTTAAATAATATCCCTGTGGAAATGGTGTCATGGTGTAACCCCATTATTTTAACATAGAATCATGTGAAATATAAAAGGCTATCTAGGAATTATCTCACAATCTAATCCCTTCTATTCAGAATACTACACCAAGGGTCTCACTATCCTACATAAATAAATTGTAAGAACCCTCATTCTTCCTAATCCAAGGCACTCACAGTCCATTGTAAAAATAATCTAGAAGTCTACTTAGTTATCCTAATCCAAGGATCTCATGATCTATCAGAAAAATAATAGTACACATATCATATCAGAGCAGATCATATAATATTTAACTACCAAAAAGCTAAACAATATCAATTCATATCGCTTGAATTTCATATAATTAGTCACTCCATCATAAAATAACAAGGCTTAGAATAAAAGGAATTCCTAAAAGGCATTCTAGCCCAGACAACCCTAACCAAACAATACAAGGAAACACACCCATGGGGTGTCCCGTAAACAAGGTATTTATCGATACACATAAATAACAAACCTTGGTCAATCAAGAATACCATAATAGGTAATACAGTTTTTAAATTCCAAATCATGAAACACGTAAAACATGGTCTTGAAGAAATATTAGCATATATAATCCAAAGTCAAATAGAGAATGACGAAAACCACCTTCCCCGATGTTGTACAATTGATATACTTGAATATCAGCCCTTGAATTATCCTAGATAGGCGTAGATCTAGAAAATAGTGAAATAATCCAAAACATTATTTACTCCCAAGATATTATGAATTAGAAATAAGGACTCAAGGGGTTTTGAGAAATCATCAATAGAATTCCAATGCACCTGGAGATGTCTCAATCGGAGCTCAGACAATGAATTAGGATGTGTTCAGAGTTCGTTGGTCATTCTGCAAGGCACTAGTTTGAAACATAGGGAGAAAAAAGTGTTTTCATACATTAGACACAACCCCCTTCTGATATATCAAATAAAAAAGAAAACTACATGGAATGTTCTTAAAAACGACACGCTGTTTAGTAGCCGTAAACAGCCCTCGAATTAAGCGAGTTTTCAAGTTCATGACATGGATATGTATTCAGAAATTACATGATAAAAACGTGGTAGTACCTGGAAATCTTGGTACAAGAAGTGTAATTATAAGCACATGACATGTACATATAAAATCTTCCTTTTAACTCAAACAACTCGAAAAATAGATCTATAATTGAAAAGAATATTTGCGTTCTTACGAACTTCTCCCCAAAAAACAATTCATCCCCAAATTTCCCTTACAAGGGTGGTGAATTAGAATTTGAGAAAAAATCTAGCAACGATGATCACACATCATACTCTGTTTCCCAAGTCACACCCTACACTTTCCCATGCTTCCATAACACTCATACTAGAGAAACATACCGACCACGAAGATCTATTATACAGTGATCTAAAATCTAAATAGGGTGATCCTCATAGGATGAATTCACCTCCAACTCGACCACCTCAGGATGAAAAACATGAGATAGGTAAGAAAAGTAATGCTATATTCGGGACACATGAACATCATCGTGCATAACCTGGTACCATTGAGTTAACTGAAACTGATAGGAAACTGGACCGAATCTCTCCAAAACCTTAAATGGACTACAATATCTTAGTGAAAACAGCCCTTTATATCAATTCTCTTATGTCCCATCCTTAGTGTTACATGTAAGAAAACCAGATATCTAACCTCAAACACTAGAGCTCATCTACATCGATCAACATATGATTTATACTGAGACTGTCTAGTAGAAATCATATTCCGAATCCACTCCACCTAGTTAGTGGTCTCCGAGACATGATGAGGTCACCACACAACTACCTCAACTACCTCCATCCAACATAGGGGAGATCAGTATGTCCTACCATTAGAAGCCTCATAAGGTTCCATCTGATTTTTTTCCTAAAAACCATTATTATTGGAAATTTCTATCAGGGGTATGTGTCTCTCCCAGGATCCCAAAAAATCTAGGACATATGCTCGAAGCATGTCCACAAAAAGATGAATCATTTTCTCATACTCTCCACTTGTCTTGGGATGGTAAGATGTACTTAGATGTACCTCTGTACCCAATGCCCTCTGTAGTACACGCCAAAAATGAGAAGTAAACCAGGAATCTGTGTGTGAAATGAGGAAGTGTGTAACACCATTCCAACATACAATCTCTCAGATGTAAAACATTCTAATATAATCAAAACCGAAGGATTCCTTGATCAGAAATAAATGTGCATCCTTCGTGAGTTTTTCAATAAAAAACCCATAAAAAAACATTACCTTCAGGAGACCATGGTACAGACAACACGAAATAGATCGTAACATCACTCCACTCCACCCAGGAATGGTTAACTTTAGAAAAATCTATGCCTATCAGGGAGAATCTTCCGTCACCTATTGAAATATGGAACATCTCATAACAAAACTAACTATATCACTTTTCATTTTTGTAAACCAATACTGATGTTGTAGATATCACTACATCTTGGTGACACCAAGATGAACAGCCCATACTAAGGCATGAAAATCCCATAACAGCTCATCGCATATGTCTTTTAACACACATTAATTCCCATGTAAATGAAAAACCACATCCTCACCTATGGTCCACTCTATAGTATGGTCCTCTCCTAACACACTCACTTATAGGGGTAGGCCTTTAGACTCTTATACCTTCCTCATTTTCAATCGATCGAGTAGAGTAGAGGTAAAATCTATGAAAAAAATAAAAATATGCCCCTATCTTTCATTCACCTCCAAATGCATCTCAGGGAATAGAGCCATAAGCTTCCACTCACTGCTAGCCTCTTGAATTGCCTGTGTCTGAGTCCTCCTTCTCAATGCATCAACCACTACATTGCCTTTCACTAGTGTTTAGGCAAGATCAATGTGAAAGGATAGATGTAACTCAACCCACTTTAGCTATCTCAAATGCAGATCACATAGAGTAAGGATATACACAGGGATTTTTTGGGTTTGTTTATACCAAAAAATGCCCTCCCGAAAGATAATATATCCAACAGCATGATGCAGGAACAACTACAGCTAACTCAAGATTGTGTGTCGGGTAATTCTTCTCCTATGGCCTCAACTGCTAAGACCCGTTTGCAATGACTCCTTTCCCCCTGAATAACCACTAATCCTAGACTAATACCTGATGCATCATAGTAAATTGAGTAACTATGGCCTATCTCTGGAAAAATGTTGATTGGTACAGATGTAAATCTTCCTTTGACTTCCTGAATGGTTGAATCATAGAAATTTGTCGAAATTTACTTCACATCATTCTTAGTAAGGACCACCAGTGGTTCATCTAAACATGATAAATCCTAAATAAATCTTATGTAGTAACCATTCAGCCCCAAAAAACTTTTTACCTCAAAGTGTTCTTTGACTTCCCCCAATATACTACCACTCTCACCTTCTCTTGGTCTATTGATACTCCTTTATTTGAGATGACAATACCCAAAAAATTAACTAGGTCCATCCAAAAGTGGTACATTGAGAGCTTAGAATATAATTTATTCTCCCTCAATGTACCCAATATGATGTGAAGATTTATGGAATTGTCATATCAACAGTGAGAGTACACCAAGAAGTTTTCTATGAAGACTACTACAAAAAAATCAAACTAAGGATGGAACAAAAAATTCATCATTTCCATGAAAACATATGGCGTGTTCATGAGACCAAACAAAAAATCTAAATACTCGTGTAGGCTATTATGACGTCGAAAGAATATAAAAGATATATCTTATAGTCTAACATGCAATTGATGATAACCAGACCTCAAGTCAATATTCTTGAACACCCAGTATCCCTGAAGCTGATCAAAGAGATCATCAATCCTCAGCAATGGATATCCCCTCTTGATCGTCAACTGTTTCAGCATCTGATAATCCATAGAAATTTTGATGGTACCATCTTCCTTCTTTTCAAAAGGACATGAAAACACCAAGGAGAAGTATGGGGTTTGATGAAATGCTTTTAATTCTACATCTCTAACTACTTTTTATGTTCTTTTAATTCTGGTGCAGCCATCCTATAAGGAGGGATGAACACTGGTGCTATTCCTAAAACAAGGTCAATAGTTGAATATATATCTCTCTTTAGAGGTAAACCTGAATAGTCATCTAGAATGATATATATGGAATAATCCACCACTAGAGTAAAGTAAATCTATGAGGTACCCTAGTCATCTATATATAAATAAGAAATCTGGGGAATGATTCCCCCCAAAAAATGATTCTAGGGTCCATCTCTACTCTCCTAGACATCCCATTCATGCTTGTGTAGAAAATATTAACCCTTCTAGTGACGTGATACTCACTCTCCGACAATAAAAGTAAAAAAATGTCTAAAAAGAGAACAAGAAATCAATAATGATAATGATATCAAAGACTATCATCTTTATAAAATAGTGGTCCTATAAGAAATGACTCCCACTAATCTCAAAAAGGGTACTCCTTGCACTGAAATACACCAGACTTTATAATCCCCAACAGAGTGTCTAGTGTCCAAACATCATCAGAAGTAAAGATAAAAAGCATAAGGTTCTCTATAATGAAAACATATATAAAACGATGGGGATACCCTATATCCAAAATACAATAATCCAAAATCGTGGAATCTAGAATCGTACCACTAACCGTACATGATTCAAGATCCTACTCATGTTGAGCCTGATCCATCGCAAAAGTTTGACCTGTACAGTGCACCTACAACCCTACATAGAAAACCTAATCTAATCCTCCCTGTTGTCGCAGGAAAACAATTGTCTGGCTAACTCAGCCATGACATACCCGTCATCCAAAAAAGCTTGACAAACTCCAATTCCCCGATTGATGAGGAACTGGGGGACCCACTCTTTTATGTGGAGTCACAATAAAATCCCCTCTCACTAGCTGCAAGTGAGAACATCCACAAATTACACTAAATATGAACCATATTATTGTAAGGTCGACACTCAACTGGGTCACTTAGGCACTTCGGTATTGTGTGCCCACATTTTCTGTACGAGTAACACCTCACCTAGCTACCTGAAAATACATCCCTACTACTAAAATCACCACTCAAAGGCTCCCAACAAAACTTCCTTCTATTAGTCAAAGGAGTAGTTTCCCAAGCTGATGAACCACCCTGGATCACAGCTCCAAACACCCTCAGATATCACATGGTAATCCACATCTATATTAGTATAGATGTCACCAAATTCAACCTAAAAACAATCACCTGTGATCAGATGTTCTACCTAATATCATATTCAAATATCCTTGAATGTGATAACTTTTCACTCCCAAAATAGATGTGAAGCGCTGATGCTATGTAATGCAAGATGAGTTATCTATCACTGAAAGGGTGCCCTACTCCAAATGCATGAAATCCTCAGATCAGTGACCCCTCAATGTCTCTTGGTAGAAGTAATCATACAATTTCTTTTTGAAATCATCCCAAGACATATTATGATGGCATCCTTCTAGTGAAATATCATCCCAACATATATTGGTGGAATAAAGTAGCATGAATGTCACAAGATTCTATATCCTCTATGGAAGTGTCTCTGGATGCTCGAAGATAGAAAGCATGGCTTCCAAACATGACTCTACGACATGTGGTCCCCCATCCCCTGATAACGTGGGATGATATTTTTGATGGAACACTCAAATCAACAATACCATAGTTGGGGAAGGATGTGGTGCTCTTTAATTAGTCTTAATAATCCTCATAAAGCCTTCACGGAACTGTGCATTAGAACCTAGGTCTGTTATAACAACAAGTTCCATGACGAGCATGATGGGATGATCTGCTAGTAGTACTTGATCTACCATTTGTAGTATCTGATCATAACCATGTACCTGGCGTACAGTTGGAGGAAAAATTAGTGGAATGACTATGAATGGTAAAGTGCACACCTCAGTATGATACTAATGAAAACTACAACTCAGAAGTGCAGGAACAGAGTAGGTAAAATAAATCATTCATGGTTAACAAAAATAGGGATACACAACGCGTGGAACCACTACATGACATGTTCCATTAATCCTTAACCTGATCATGTACCCCTTCCAATGTGGTTGTTTAATACCCCATACACATGACATGTTCCACCTCATACATAATGTGTACTTGAATATTCCCTCCTGCCCAGGTACTTCTACATGGATGAAACTACATGGTTCTACTGCTATAAAACTACATTACGTGCACACTCAAGACACAATTTATACAACAAATGTTCTATGCTCCAGTGTTGTTAGTCAAAATTCTAGACACCTAGTCGATTATAGCACAATGTTTACTCAAAGGAAATTCAATTTTATACCCAAAGTTTATCTACCCTGTGTGTCTACTCACACAGTTACTCACACGATCAACAATTACATGACGTGTAAAAGCTGTAGATAGTTTGTACTTAAGAATAGTCATTTTCTCCAGAATATAAGAAGACAAGTTGTCTATTGATAACATCACATGTTGTGTTTTTTGGTTGTTCCATATTGATATCCATTGACTCATCTTTGAAACCCCCAAATCCAAAAATTTGGCCATGGCCCGCTAGGTTCCAATCTGTGAGTTCCCATAATCCCTTCCAATAAAGGTTTGGCATCCTTATACTTATCACATATTACCATAAATTAATTAAATTTCAAACATGATCAAACAAATTTCAATCTGAAAGGACCCATAACACCTTAGGGACCAGTGATTGGAATCCATTTAAATGAATCTTTACACATACGTATACCCTATAAAAATATCATGTATTTCTATCATGGTATCCATTAAAAAAATACATATCTATCACAACATCAATCAAAATAACATGAAATTCATAATCCACACTACATGACATGAGAATAATGCATGACATGTGATCAATATAAAGTTCCTATATGTTTCATGAGACGAAATACCCTCATCTCATTGGGTTTCAACAAAAATAAAACCAAAATTATATCAATATTAGTAACATAAAACAAATGAATCACCCAACAGTGAAATCGAATCAACTGTATTAGTTCAAAATCCAAAAAAATACAATTCAATTCAAGGAAATTTTTCTTTTCCATGTACATGAGGTAGCTACTACTATGAACAACTAATTATTAAAATCCATTTCATTACCATCCCTTTATAATTTCAGTATATAGTAAGATAAAATAGAAAAGATAACTACTCTAGCACCAATTTGTATCATCCTAGATCCTAGTGCCACCCAAAAGTGCCCAGAACCCGGTTGGTCAAATAACCTCAAGCACATTTCCTCAAATTCCATAGACTACCAACTAGTAGTGAGGGTTAAGGTAAGACATTGGAGAAACTACTCTTTCATTGGATGATTATACATAGAAGAAATTAGATAATAGACAATAGACGAAGTAATAATACCAATTAAGAATAATAGAAGAAGACTGAAAGTAAACCCAAAAGAAGACACAATATATATATATATATATATATATATATATATATCTGTGTGTGTGTTGCATGGAATATAAATGTACGAAAATATCCAATTATGTCACAATGATTAAAATAGCTATAGAAATGAAGTTACAAAAGAAACATGAAAAAACAATAGTGTCACAACCCTCATCTTCATCCCATGCCTCTCCACCTCCAATAACAATCAAGTACCAGATGAAAAATGTATTTTCCCCTAATCTATACATACAATCATATATTATTCTTCAGTGAGGAAACATGATCCAAATAGGTTATGAGATGAATCTCAGTAGGCAACCACAAAAATGGTATGTGCGTATCTGTCAGTGAATAAATATATAACATTTAATATGAATAAAATAAATCAATAAACTTGGAATTACTCAAAGGTAAACAGTCCTATATAGTTTAATTACTTACATTTAAAATTTATTATTCACCCATTGAATCATGTATCCCTAGGATCTAGCATTAGCTATTTTTCCCCATATAAAGTAACAAAGGAAACATCTCAGAGGACCATCTAAAAAATCATGTAAGTCCAAATCCAAAATTCTGATTTAGCTTTGAAGATGAGTCACAATCATTAAAACATTCACAAAGAACCTCTGGGAAAGCTCTAATGGTCTAACCCCCTTTTTATAACAACATCTTTTAATTTAAATAATGGCACTAGGGGAAATATCTCATGGTCTAACCCCTTTGGACTACCATACTATCAAGAAAAATATAAATGACCACCTTGGAATGATCTTTGAGTCTAATCACTTCTTGTCAAATAGATACACCAAGGCTCTCATGATCCAGGGTAAAGAAACAAGAATTTACCTCATCCTTTCTTGTCTAAGGCTCTAATGGTCCGTTGAAAAAATAATAGTGTGCATATCATAAAAAAGAAGATCATGTAATATATAACTACAACATGGGTAAACATTTGCAATACATATCAAGTAAATTTCATATAAATAATAACTCCATCCTAGCAAAAAATGGCAGGGAAAGCAAGGAAATACTAACATGCATTCAAGGCCAAACAACCATAATCAATCAATCAAGGGAAACACACCGACGGGGTATCCTGTAAACAAGGTACTTAACCTTATGAATAATCAACAATACTTCATCAATCATGAAAACCATTACATGTAATAACAAATTAAAATAAATAATCCAGAAATACCAAAAAATGGGGGAATGTTGAAGTGTTTTCATATTTAATCCAAATAAAAATAGTGAAATGAACAAACCACCTACCTCACTATCATATGATCAATATAAATTAACATAATTCCCTAAATCATCCAAGATCAGTGTATACATACAATATTGTGACAAAACACGTACCTTGAATAAGTCACATGAGATGATGAATTAGGAAGAAAGGATATATGGGTTTAAATAACTCACTGTTTGGATTCCAATGCACCTGACGGTGCCTAAAACAGTGCTCGAACAGATAATCAGGAGGGATTCAAAGTTCATCAGTTGTTTGGAAATACTATAGTACAAAACATAGGGAGAATAACGTTCATTTTAACATGAGACATGTCCCTTTATGATATATGAAATAATAAGAAAACTACACATAATGTTATTTAAATCTACAAGATGTGTAATATCCTTAACCAACCCTCGACTTAAGAGGATCTTCCATGACACCACACAACCATGTATTCAACTATTACGTAGTCAAAAGACGGTTGTACATGGCATTCTAGGTATACAATATGTACTTAGAAGTAGATGTTGTGTATTTTGAAAATCTTATTTTCTTTCTTTTCCTCAAAATAACATGGAAATAAAATCCGTACCTAAAATAAAGATCTGAGTTTTTACAATAAGTATATCATTGATGTCTATTTTAACCCCAACCAAATTTGATGAAAATCCCTTCTGAATGTGAATTAAGACCCATATAGTCGATGTGGTCTCAATGGTATGTTATTAATTGGTTTAATATATATATATATATATATATTCATTGGTTGGTTTAGAATATCAAATGAGGCTTCCTATACAAGATAATTGATATGGGATTTATGTAGTGAATGATAATCAATTCCTCTAATGAAACCAAATTCAACAAGAGGAATTTGAAAAGATTTGTAGGAAGAACATTTAATCTAATGTAAACCGTAAAGGAATCATAGACATGAGAATCAATAATTTTACCATTATGGGAACTTATTTCTAATTCTATATTTAATCATTAAGGTGGCATATTGAAACTCTTAGAAAATTATTTTGATAAAAAAATGGGTATATCAGTTGTAAAATAATACATTAGAAGTTCTAGAGTACATGTTAAGTGTACATTTCACCTTTTATTATCACAACCCTATACTGAAATTGGGATCACATTAGATTTACCTTTTTCTCTCTACAAAAGAGGTTTATGAAGTCGATCATCATCATTAGTCTCCAATTTGGGGAATTGGTGAGAATAATTCCCATACTCCATGATTTTGAAATACTGGATTGTAGGTAATGCATTTTTGTTTCTTTCTCGCAATTCACATCGTTTGATAGCATTATCCCATAACACTAGATATCCTTTTACTGATGACCTCCCATTTAAAATATAAAACATTTACATGTCCCCTTAAGAAATTCTCATCCATTCTTCTTCTCACTCTTTGGGTAGAAATGAGAAATCATCTTCTATGCTTTATGATTCATAGATTTTACTTCAAATTCCACTTTTCACTTCTTATGAAAACCATGAGTTGATACATAACTCTAAACTCCTTCCACCTCGATAAAAAATAAAACAATTTCATCATTTTACCTAATTATCTTATGAATAAATCTCTTTAGTGACTTTGAATTAATCAAATGAATAATAGATTAATCATACATTCGAGTTGGCTAATATTATTAGAATCTAACAACACAAAACAAGTAAATTTCTCTCGTAACATCCAATAGATTCATTTTTCTTTTTATTCAGATCAATTATATCCTTCTTAATTGTCGTATAAATAATATGTGGAAATTAATTTTTTAAAAATAAGTTATTTTAATCATCCTAATCCAAGGATTCAATTTCTTCATGTTGCCTCATATTCTAGATAAGACACATATAACAACTCTTATTTTTATTACCTATTAATTCATGATTTATTACATAACAATAAACATAATAAAACCCAAAATATTGGTATTTATAATGTCTTTTGGAATTATTTAGATTACATAACAACTTAAAATTCGGGGTATGTCATCCTTATTGAAATCATCCTTATCAAGATCATATTATTTCATCATTATTAAATCTCTATAGAATGACCTAGGGATATACATAAGAGTTGGGTGAGGTATACAAAATCTTAAGAGAATAAATAAATAATAACATTAAGAAATTGTTACATGATATACAAAAATTGTTTCAATAGGACATAAGAGGGGAAAATCATAAACATGAACAATGAGGCATGATATAGAATAATAACATAAAAACAACATGGGAATGTAGAAAAAAATTTAAACCTGATATCATAAGTGTAAGTCATGGATAAACAATAATAAAAAATACCATAATTTGCTTAGGATAACCTACCCCACCCCACACATGTTATCTCATGAGATTAAAATATTCTCCATTGTATTTTTTCATTATTTGGGTGCATCCATCATAATAATATCATGTACATGCATTAGTGTGCCACATGTATGACATACATATGAACATATTTCATCACATTTAATCCCATTATAATTGATTATGAATTAAATACATATAAAACACTAATAAAATAATTTTTGGTGAATAATTTTGAACATGCTTGATAGGAAATGAGTAAAAATATTCACTACGTAGTCTTTTGGCTGGGAAAATTGATATCTAATTTTGGCCTCATAATTGAGGAACATAAATGTTGATCGGAATTACAAATTATATTTAAATGGGTATAAAATAAATGATAATTAACAATTTATGTTAGGGGGATATATAATAACATGTCTCAAAATTAGGAATTAGAAATAAAAGAAATAATATTTTGAAGATACTTGAATAAATAAGAGAAGGATAGGATACCATAAAATGAGAGGGTGATTCCAAAATAATGGAATGATATTATTGAGATTTTTGGGCACAATAAGAGAAATATAGAGATGGGAGGGAGTATAATAAATGTTATCCAAAGTTTTTGAGTGAATAAGTGTTGGATATTGAGTTGGTTTATCTTGGAAATGATATAGGATTTCTTTATTATTTCCTGAACATATGTTTTGAATCTATATGATAAAGTAATGAAACCCAAAAAACATATCATTTTTTCAAAAAAAAAATGGGAGTGATTATAATTATTTTATTTTTTAAGGGTTTATCTCTTTAATATATTATGTTTAGGGATGTGGTAGTGATCCATGTTCTTGAGGAAATAATATTAAGTTATTATAAAATAATATAGGTTTTGAGGATTCAAAAAGGCTTTATCCAATTAACCAAATAACCAAAAAATAATATAATCTTAATGTAAAAACAAATATTTGTTCATGTAATCCTTTTATATCATTTATCAAATCTATTTGGGGTCATTATGATATCATAATACACAATTTATGTAACATCCTATTACGTTTTTAGGTACTTTTGAGGTCTTTAAGTTCCTCTATTTTGGAGTTGTGACTTGGGGGTGTGTTTGGGTGAAATTTTTTGAAAAACAAAAAGGCAATGGCTTGTGCATGGTTAACGCACAGTTTGATAAACTGTGCGATCAAAACGTGCCAACCTAGCAGCATTGGACAATGGGGTATACACGGTGAGTGCACAGTTTGGTAAACTGTGCGACTAAACTGTGTGACTAAACTGTGTGGACCAACAACCCTACATAGTGAGATCCACACGGTTTGAAAAACTGTGCGGTCACTTAAATTTAGATCCTTAAATTGTGGATCTCGGCCGATTTGACTCTAAATGCTTCTTTTTTCCTCCTAAGTGGACCTAACTCGGGATTTGTCTTCTCTTGGGGTAAGAGAAGGTTCTCCCTTTGTTGCAAAGGTGATCCAAAGGCTCCTCTTGGTTAATCGAAGAGGGGTTCTCAAGGTATGTGATAGTTGTTCTTCTTTCTTGATTGGTTTCTTAGATCTACTTAGATCTACTTCCCTCCTCCCTTGATTTCTTATATCTACGCCCGTTATGGGTAGATCTAAGTATCTAAATGCCAAAATGATGAGTTTTGGTCTTGGTCTTGCTAGGGGAAGGGATCTAGGAAGAGTTTTTGGAGAATCAACTGGGATTTTGAGTGTTCTTCAACCGTTGGGGTTTTGGTCAAAACCTTCGAGGTAGGTTATTCCATCCCGACTTGCCAAATTTATTATCATTGTATTTTCTTGATTTATTTCAATCATTGATTTGAATTAAATTTCGCAAGTTTCATTAAATTAATTGATAAAAAATCTATTCCATTGAATTTAGATATTTGAAATGGTTTTGGCATAAAAATTTGGGAAAACCCCAATTCCATTGAATTGGGTGTGTTTGTGGAAATTTTCCGATTTAAATTGTTGAATTTTAATTGTGGATTTTAGGGAAATGTTTTCAATTAAATTGTTGAATTTAATTGTGGAAATGAAATGTGTAATTATGGAATTGGTTTTTAATGGATTTCAAACTTATGAAAATGGCTTAAAATTATTTGATAAAAACCCATTGGTTTTATCTTGTGAAAAAGGCATGTTTTGAAAAAAACTTGTTTTGGTTTTAAATGGAATTAAATTGGAAATTTTGATATGGAAGAATGCTATTGATATTATATTAAAATTTCTTAAAATATTTCACCCATCATGTAAGAGTGCATGCAAGCCTTAGGTAGTTAGTGACTTATTTGGATACACTCTACGCTATGATAATGTTCTAAAATATACATGCAGCGCGTCACATCCCCAATGGGTTGGTAACGAGTCTCCTTTTTCTACTGTCATTGGGAAGTCTGTATACACATCTTGCTGAGTTCACATAGAGAGTGAGGAATCCTATAACTTGTTAATACTATTTCACCTTTTGGCAGATAACCATGTTGCTCGCTTGTTTGTTTATATTTGACATATAAATCTATGACAATGCTTTTGAACTGCTAACATGCCTGCTGAATTTATATAAACTATTTTATGGAAATGTTTTAATTAAGCCATGGATTTAGAAATATTCCATCATTGTAAATCCTTTCTTGATTAATTTTCAATTATTTGAAAATGTATAGCATGATTTGTTAAAAATATGCTTTTGAATTTCCAAACCTGTTGATATGAAAATTGAATATTTTTTCATGGATAATATATATTTGGAATCTGTTATGGAATATTTCATGATATCCTACTAGGCTTAGGCTCTCACCCTAATTTTTCCTTTGGGTGTTTGTATACTTTCTTCTTCCAGGATTGAGAAAAGGGAAGGGACCTCATGGAGGGGGATCCAGTTGTTGATATTTGGTCTTAGTGAGTTGTGTCCTTAGGGACCTTGGGGATGTTTTTCTCATCTTTTGTACTTGGGTTGATGTAATTTGGAATTTTATGCCTCTTTGTATTCTGGTACATCACTCCTAGTGGAATTTCTTTTGTTATGAATACTGTTTGTTTTACTCTTTCTTTCACATTCATGTGGAAAAATCATTCCCACATGTATGTTGTACGATGTCAGGTGATAGTCACCGACCCATGGGGATCTGGAATGCCCTTCGAGCTATGTCAGGGTCGGCTCAGTTATCAGGGAACCAGGGTACCCGGGCTTGTTCGTGACAAAGTGGTATTAGAGGGAGGTTGAGCATCTTGCCTTGATGACAGTATGCATTGAGTATTCTTGTCGGGAATTAAGAGGTGGTTGTGATTGAGTTCCTAGAAATCTCTCACCATAATGAACCTTAAGTCACCATGGGTGGTTAGGGAAAGGCGACGTGTGGATTTGTTCTAGTATTTTCCTCTATTTTGATTTGGATAGAGTGGAATCCAAATCTTGTTATCCCTTATTTTAAGAGTAGTTTTCCCTATTACTTAGGTTGAGTGTTAATCTAATGTCTTCTTTGTTGTCTACTGATGTTATGTAGCATCATGCCTCCGAGAAGACATGGAAAAAAGACCCAAAAAGAGGCTGCTGCTGAATCTCAGCAAGAAAGTCCTATTGTGGAACCAAGTCTGGTGGAGGTGATTGTTCGCACTTTCCAAGCTCTAGGACATACACCACCTCCAGTTCCTGTTCAGGATCCAGCTATAGATCCTCATAGTGATATTCTCCAAAGTTGTTCTCAAGAGTTCCTACGCCAGAAACCACCAGTCTTCAATAGCTCCACTGATCCTCAACATGTTGAGGAATGGTTGAGTACGATCAAACGTCTATTTGGGTTTTTGGATACACCTGATACGATCAAGGTGAAGTGTGCCACCTTCGTGCTGGAGATTCCAATTAGGAGATGGTGGGACATTATGGTGACGGCTGGGAAACAAGATGTTTTGGAGAGGAAATACTTTAGGGTTCTTTTCACTGATCAGTTCTATCCAGAATCTATGGTGTTGGACAAGGTTGTGGAGTTTTTCAAACATGAGTAGGCCAACGAAACTATGACTGAGTACTCAAATCGCTTTTTTGAGTTGGTACAGTTTTCTCCTAAGATTGTATCTAATGAGAGGATGAAGGCTCGACGATTTGAGTCGGGGCTTCGATCAAATATTCGTTCTCAGGTTTTCTTACCGAAGTTACCCACTTTTGCTGATTTTCTAGATAGGGCGATGATGGTTGAGATGGATTTGGCAGGAAAGTCCGGGTTGCTGGAAGTTCCTTTTTCTTCTAGTGGCATTGATGGTTCCATTAAAGGAAAACGGAAGCGTGATGTTTCTCATGGCGTTTCTCGATAATAGAGTTACTTAAAAACATCGGTAGCACTAGGAGGGGATTCTTTGACTTGCTATCAGTGTGGAAAGCCGTGGCATTCTAAGAGTGTTTTAACTAAGGCACCCAAGAATTGTAGCTCCTGCAGACGTTTAGGGAACCTACAGATATTCTTCCATCACTTATCTACTCCGAATTGTGGAACAAGATCATCATCACCTCAAAATACTGCAGGGTAATCAAATAATTCATGCACAAAAGGGTTCCAGCCATAGGCATCTATAATGAAGCTACTTCACGCAGTGGATGAGTCGCCAGAGGTAGCTGATACAGGTCCTGTGACTAAGAGAGGTACCATTACTATAGGTTCATCTTTATTGAAAACTCTTTTTGATACTGGTGCATCTCACTCTTTTATTTTAACCCATCTTGTTAATATGATTAATCTGATTATGGAGCTTTTATCTTGTGCGATGGATATTACTAAACCTCTTGGTACAGTGAGAGAGAAGGGTCTCCATAGTCCTGCTTTCATTTTCTTTCTATCAGATGTCGAGCTTGTTTGGGACTTTTTGGTTCTCAAAATGAAATCTGTTGATGTTATATTTGGGATGGATTTTCTCATTGCCAATAAATCCTGGATTGATTTTTATATTCGACAGGTCTAACTTACGACACCCAGTGGTGTGCCTCTTGTTTTTCAAGGAGAATGGGACCCAAAGTCAAGAATAGCCACACCTTTTTCCCAGAGTTGGGTAAAGTTATATCAGTGTTTTATTTTGATCTAGAGGGAGATTCATTGTGTGTTGATCTCCCTCTATTCGTCGCTGAGTTTACCGATGTGTTTCCTTATAACTTCTCTGATTTTCCACCAATAAGAGAGGTTGACTTTTTATCGACATGATTCCTGGTACTCAACATGTTTCTATTCTCTCTTACCGAATGGCTCCAGCTGATCTAAAAGAACTGAAGTCTCAGTTAGAAGATCTTCTTGAGAAAGGATTTGTATGCCCGAGTGTGTCACCTTGGGCAACACTTGTTCTATTTTCCAAGAAGGCTGATGGTTCTCTTCTCTTATGTGTTGATTATTAAATGCTCAATCGAGTTATGATAAAGAACAAATATCCGTTACCACGAATAGATGTTTTTTTTGATCAATTGAAAGGGGCAAGGTGATTTTCAAAAAAATTTCTTTGATCTGGTTACCATCAGTTGAGGATAAAGGAATCTGACATTCCAAAGACCACTTTTCGGAGTAGGTATGGCCATTATGAGTACCTTGTTATGCCATTTGGCCTAACTAATGCTCCTGCAGTTTTCATGGCTTTGATGAACATGGTTTTCCGTGAGTATCTAGATACTTTCATGGTGGTATTTGTGGATGAAATTATTGTATACTCCAAGTCCGAGGAGGATCATGTGCATCATCTGAGAATAGTTCTGGGTCTTCTAAAGAATCACCAACTTTAAGCCAAGCTTTCAATGTGTGATTTCTGGATTCGGGAAGAGAAATTCTTGGGACATGTCATGCCAGAACAAGGAATATCAGTTAATCCGGAGAATGTAAATGCTGTTTTGACTTGGGAACAACCTCAATTTTTTTTCGAGATTCAGAGATTCTTGGGCTTAGTAGGATATTATTGTCGGTTTGTTAAATACTTCTCAAAGTTATCTTCTCCAATGACTGCTCTGACTAAAAAGGGAGTGATGTTTTCCTGGAACGATAAATGTCAGAGTTCTATTGTTGAGCTAATGTGTATTTTGACTACTGCACTGGTGTTAACTCTTCCTAAGGCTGGGATAGGATATGTGGTCTTCTGTGATGCATCAGGTTTAGGTTTTGGATGTGTCCTCATGCAGGGTAATCATGTTGTTTCCTATGGATCTCGTCAGCTTAAGACTCATGATAAGAACTATCCTACCCATGACCTTGAACATGCATCTGTAATGCATGCACTTAAGTGTTGGATACATTACCTTTATAGAGAATGGTTTAATGTGTATTCATACCACAAGAGCTTGATTTATATCTTCTCTAAAAAATATCTGAATCTTCGCCAAAGGCATTGGGAGAAGTACCTGAAATCTTTTGACTTTGACATTGCCTATACCCTGGGGAAAGGGAATGTAGTTGCAGATGCATTAAGCAGGAAACTTCCATCTCAGGCTGTGAAAGAATATTCAGAAGAGTGGATTTTTATGGCTCTTTTTTCTTAGTTTCATATTAGAGTTTAGTGGAAGGGGAATAAAGTTTCTTCTTCCAGTGTTCAGTTGACTTCTGCGCTCCTCGAATTGATTCTTTAGGAACAGAAACTGGATGATGAATTCCATAGCATTAGGGACTCTCTTTATGGTGGGAAGACGGACACCCTGTGGTCATTCTACAAAGATGGTGTTCTGTGTTATCAAAACCGTTACGTTGTGTCGTTATTTGTAAGGATGGATGTGATGGGGGTTTTCCATAACTCTCAGTGGGATGTGCATACAGGAACCACAAAAAAATGTTTTATGACATGAAGAGGCATTTTGGTTGCCAGGTATTAGATGAGACATTACTGAGTTTCTATCTCATTTCTATACATGCCAGCTGGTGAAAGCTGAGCACCAGAAACCTTCAGGTTTTCTTCAACCACTTTTAGTCCCTAAATTGAAGAGGGATAAAATATCGATGGACTATGTGGTTGGGTTACCTCAAACCCAGAGGAAGAAGAATGTGATATGGGTTGTGATCGACAGGCTGACCAAGTCGTCTCACTTTATACCTATTTGAGATACAACCAAATTTGAGGAGTTGGGGGAAATATATGTGAAAGAAGTTGTTCGTTTTCATGGAGTTTCGTATCCTATAGTATCTGATAGAGATCCTCAGTTAACTTCTCACTTTTGGAAAGGCCATCAAGGGGCACTCGGATCTCAAGTTTGTTTGAGCATGGCCTGCCATCCGCAGTCAGATGGCCAGACAGAAATAGCTATTTATATCCTTGAGGATATTCTCCGTGCTTGTGTTCTTGACTTTGGTGGGTCTTGGGATGATCATCTGGGGATAGTTGAATTTTCATAAAACAACAGTTATCAATCTACGATCAAAATGGATTATTTTGAGGCTTTGTATGACTGTCCTTGTAAATCTCCTTTATGTTGGTCAGAGATTGGTGAATGCTCTTTTTTAGGACCAAGTTTGGTCCAAGAGATGACAAACAAGATCCAGTTGATTCGTCAGAGAATGTTGATATTACAGAGTCGGTACAAGTCTTATGCTAATCTTCACTGTAAACCTTTAGAGTTATTTTTTTGGTGACAAGGAATTATTGAATGTTTTACCCCGATTGGGTCATCGGCGACTTGTGAGGCAAGGGAAGATTGCTCCTCGTTTTGTGGGACCTTTTGAGGTTATTGGTATTGGGGGGAAATTTGCTTACTGTTTAGCTCTACCACCATAACTGACGTCGATACATAACGTGTTCCATGTATCGCAGTTATGAAAGTATCTCTTGGATCCATCTCATGTTGTGAGGTGGAGAGATCTTGAGATTGAACTAGATTTATCCATTAATGAATGAGCAGTCAGGGTAGTTGATTCTGAGACCAAGGTACTTCGTGTGAGAATGATACCTATAGTCCATCTACTTTGTCAGCATGGTTTATATTCTCGTGAGATGTGGGAAAGGGAGGCACTAATGAGGGAGTAGTGGGCTCATCTATTTGACATAGAGGTTTCTTCTTAGTCTTTCTGGGGGCAGAAAGATCTTATGGTGGGGAGGTTTTGACATCCATTTATTTTTTTAGGTACTGTTGATGAATTTAAGTTCCTCTGTTTTGGAGTAGTGACTTGGGGGTGCGTTTGGGTGAAATTTTAAGAAAAACAAAAAGGCAATGGCTTTTGCACGGTTATCACACATTTTGATAAACCGTACGATCAAATCGTGCCAACCTAGTAGCACTAGACAATGGGGTACGCAAGGTGTGTGCAATGTTTGGTAAACCGTGCGACTAAACCGTGTGGACCAGCAACTTGGGATAGTGAGATCAGCACGGTGTGCACACGGTTTGACAAACCGTGTAGACAAACCTTGTGGTCCCGTAAAATTTTATCCTTAAATTGTGGATCTCAGACGTTTTGCCTCTAAATGATTCATTTTTCCTCCTAAGTGGCCCTTACTCGGGATTTTTCATCACCTAGGGTCAGAGAAGGTTCTCCATTTGTTCCGGAGGCGATCCAAAGGCTCTTCTTGGTGAATCTAAGTGGGATTCTCAAGATATGTGATCGTTCTTATTTTTTCTTGATCAGTTTCTTAGATATACTTAGATCAACTTCCCCTCTTCCCTTGATTTCTAATATATACTCCCATTATGGGTAGATCTAAGTGTGTAAATTCCAAAATGATGAGTTTTGTTCTTGGTCTTGCTAGGGGAAGGGATCTAGGATGGGTTTTTGGAGAATCAATCGGGATTTTGAGTGTTCTTTAACCATTGTGGTTTTGGTCAAAACCTTTGAGGTAGGTGGTTCCGTCCCGACTTGCCAAATTTATTATCATTGTATTTGATTGATTTATTTCAATCATTAATTTAAATTCAATTTCTCATGTTTCTTTTAATTAATTGATAAAAACTCTATTCCATTGAATTGAGATATTTGAAATGGTTTTGGCATAAAAATTTGGGAAAAACCCAATTCTATTGAATTGGGTGTGTTTATGGAAATTGGCCAATTTAAATTGTTGAATTTAAATTGTAGATTTGAGGGAAATGATTTTAATTAAATTGTTGAATTTAAATGAAGAAATTGAATGTGTAATAATGGAATTGGTTTTGAATGGATTTCAAACTTATGAAAATGGCTTAAAATGATTTGATAGAAACCCATTGGTATTATCTTATGTAAAAGGCGTGTTTTGAATAAAACATGTTTTGGTTCTAAATGGATTGAAATTGGAACTTTTGATATAATAGAATGGGATTGATCATATTTTAAGCATTTTTAAAATAGTTCGCCCATCATGTAAAAGAGTAGGAAAGCCTTACGTAGTTAGTGAGTTATTTGGATACACTCTACGCTACGACAATGGTCTAAAACATACATCCAGCAGGTCACATCCCCGACAGGTTGGTGATGAGTCTCCATTGGCCAGTTTCATAGGGACGTGTGTATAAACATCTTGCTGAGTTCACATATAGAGTGTGAAATCCTATAACTGGTTAATACTATCGTACCTTTTGGCAGATGACCATGTAGCTCGCTTGTTTGTTTATATTTGAGATATAAATGTATGACAATGATTTTGAACTGCTTACATGCTTGCTGAATTTATGTAAACTATTTTATATAAATGTATTACTTAAGACATTGTTTTAGAAATATTCCATCATTGTAAATCCTTGCTTGATGAATTTTCCATCATTTGAAAATGTATAGCATGATTTGTTAAAAATATGCTTTTGAATTTCCAAACCTGTTTATTTGAAAATTGAAAGTTTTCACTTGGATAATCTATATTTGGAATCTATTATGGAATAATTGGTGATATCCTACTGGGCTTTGGCTCACACCCTACTTTTTCTATCAGGTGTTTGTAGACTTTCTTCTTCCAAGATCGAGCAAAGGGAAGGGACCTCTTGGAGGGGGATCCAGCTGTTGATATTTGGTCTTGGTGAGTTGTGTCCTTTGGGACCTTGGGGCTGTTTTTCTCATCTTTAGTAATTGGGTTGTTGTACTTTGGCATTTTATGCATCTTTTTATTCTGGTACATCACTCCCAGTGGAGTTTCTTTCGTTATGAATACTGTTTGTTTTACTCTTGCTTCCGCATTCGTGTGGAAAAATAGTTCCCACTTGTATGTTGTACGATGCCAGGTGCTAGTCACCGACCCGTGGGGATTGGGAACGCCCTTCGGGCTAAGTCAGGGCTGGGTCGGTTATCAGTTTACCAGGGTACCCAGGCTGGTTCGTGACAATTTATATATATAACGTAATTATGTTTTGCAATTTTTTTTTTAAATTTCTCAGAAAATATTGAAAAAACCACCATTTAATAATTTTTTCCTAAATAATAAAAAAAATAATTATTTTTTAAATATGTGAATTTTTATATTTTTAATATAATTATCATTTATTGAGAAATTCTGTAGTTTTTCAAGTTATCAATTGTTGAACCATTATAAAAATGACATTTGAAATCATAAAAATTATATATTCATTTAGATATAATAATCCCCACTTAGAAAAAATATTTAATTCAAATTTTATTTATTTTAAAAATCCATTAATTCATCACAGTAGATATTTTAACTTAAATCTGTAATTACCCAAAAAATTTAATTTTCGTTTTTTCATATAAACATATAAATATATTATAGAGTAAGAGAAAATGAGAATAATTTATATTCATTAATAAAGAAAATAAAAATATTCATATAATTAGCCTATTGATACATAACCCTTCATTATACTATCAAACACCCTATGGTTATAATGAATAATTGTTCATTTTTCAAGTTTTGTTCGATTTACAAGGTTTGGGCCCTGATTTCATTGAGATTGTACATCACCCGTAAATGGATCCACACATGATTTAGTGATTCGATCATAATTTGGGACTGTTCAAATAAATTCCCCTCTGATTCTATCACCTTTTTCAAGATCTTATAAATGGGATTCATAGGCTATGATCCTACTAGTTCTTGCTATACCATCCTTTTTTGTGTTAATTGGATAAGTAAAAATACTATATTTAAAATAATAAAATGATCAGTATTCAAATGTTATATTATCAACCATTTTTTTAATAATGGTATTTTAAATATGATAGGTATAATTAAACAAAATAAGTTCATGTATTTTTAATAACTATAACTCAAAAAAAAACATTTAATTAAATCACCTTGGGAAATTTATTTATAAAATTAGGCATCATTACGGAAAACGGCCTCCAGACAAATCCATGAAAGCTTGATTATTCGTACGGTGCTTGGGGCTTGTCTTGTCTGAGGTAATGCGTCATAAAAGTGATGACAATGAGCCGGGGTGCGTCGCGTGTCAGGTCCGACGTACTGACAATCACGTGGAGACAACGCCATCCGAGTGGGACGATTTGAAGGGGCCTCGGGGCTTGTCTTGGTGAATGTGGTGTGCCTTGCAAGGAAGGACGACGTGGTGGGGTTTGTCATATGTTGTTGGGTACGGTATGTATTGACAATGACCGCCTAAAGATAATTCCTTTGAGGCGTTACTATCTTTCCTTATTCTAAAATTTCACCCTCAAAAATATCATTTCATATAATAAAATATGTTATAGTGATTTTGATACATCACCTCCTCTAATTCCCACATTTCAACATCAATATTTTTGTATATCTAGTGCACTATGACCAGGTTCGTTGCCTTATTTTGTAGAACATTGTCTCTATAGTCAGAGATCTTAACCAGAGCCTACTCATATGAGAGATCATTTTACTATGATACCACATATGAATTCATTACATGTTAGGGGTCTGGTATATACTTACTAAAGAATGATACATGTAACACAATATGTAATTTAGGATGGTATGGTGGGAATGCTAGTCTAAAGGCCACAACTCTAATGTGATCATCGACCTCATAGTGGAAAATGTATCATTGACTTAGATTTCCCTTATACCTAAATATCAGGACTTTATTCTAGGGAGATATGTAGATGGATACCTTATATCCAGCATTAAAATATTAGGTGTATTGATGATTGTCATTGTAGAACTTTTGTAGACTTTGATAATCCCAAATGTGCTGATATATGGCCTAATCTTTTTCCACCATTTCAATACGTAGTAGTTTGTGTTCCCCAATATAATCCTATCATGATGATTTTCAGAACCTCTCCCCATGAAGGGATTCATAGGGGTATTTTGGATCTGTAAGTGGAAACCAATATTCTATAATAACTTAACTAGAGGGTGATATTTCTCCCACCCACAATTGAAGTCCATTTTGCAATCTCGCAACATGTCCATGAGTTTCTTGATTGTCTACTCAGAATTTATATATGTTTGAGGGTTAAAATCTAAGATAAAGTTCAAATAAATAATCATATCATGTTGGTGGACCATCCAAAGTATAGAGTTAAATCATGGATCTCAATAAGATAAAGTCCAAAGCAATGTCCCATGAATCCTCACCACTTCTATCAGGTTTATTCTTCCTACTTTTTCATGTGATAAGTCCTCTCAGATTGCGATGAAGTAAGAAAACATTGTTTGATGATACATCAAAAAACATAAAACATTATTTACTATTCATTTATTTGGATGAATAGTGACAAAGTCCATGGTTTTGCTTTACCATTTCCATATAGTTATGGGTAATGGTTGCATCATCCCACTTTTCATTTATACATTATCTTTCTAAAATAAAATACATGTTAAAGTATATTCTGTGATCTCCTTTTTTTATTGTTCCTTTAAAAGTGAAGTCGAAGATCTTGATTCATAATTTTTCTCCATGGATGGATACATAAGTTCAAGCTATGTGCATGATCCAAATACTCATTTAACATTGGATTTGATGGTACACATTGTCATGATATAAATATTACAATCCCTTCTTTATTTATTATGAACTCAGAGAATTTACCTTTTCTAATATCGTCTTTATTCTTATGAAATTGAAAATCATCTCTTTGATTATCCTTTATAATCTATAGCTGGAAGTGTTGATTAGTCATTTGTGAATTGATTAATGGTGTTCCCTTTTTTATGATACTTGTGCTCACCCATTCCACATCTATGAAGACTAGATCATTCAAAATTATCATCAATGATAAAATTTATAGATCCTTTCTATTTTGAGTGTTTTGCATATTTTTTTTTCAAGGGATGGTAGTGGAAAAGGAAAATATAGTTTTTAATTATATATAACAATCTTTAATGAAGTGTATTGATATATTTCTTTGTGAATATAAACATGATTCTATTATGATCTGTATATATTTCACAATTATCCTGAAAGATATTGTTCCTCAATATTTTCAATGTTAAAATCATAGAAACAAAATACCAATATTGTGTTTGGTACTTATATTCATGAACATTCAATTTCCTTAAGGTATGGACTATCATATTGACATTATCCATCAACAAAAATCTCAAGACATTCTTCAAAAAATCACCGTATTTGATGAAAATTAGCCCACGTGTGGGTAGTGTAATTAATGGTGAAATGATATGCCTATTTCTCAAATTCTAGTATATCTCTTCAAATTAATTATTCAAAACAAACTTGACACTCTTTAGAGTAATACTATTTAAAGTGTTTGAAAAAAATGATAAATATTTCAAAAATCTACAATAATACCACGATAACTATAGGAATTGATGGATTTTTATCAAATATTTTGTCATTTTCCATATATTAATTTCACATTTCTTGAAAGGATATACAGATTTCCCATTACTTTTACAAATATGAACTATTAATGAGTAATTCTTTTACTATAACTCACATTGTCATTATAATCATAATGCGTACCCTTTTTTATGGTTTTTATCATAATTCTTTCTCCATTCTGATGATTCTACCTAATTTTAGAGAATACTAAAATATTGTATATAATTAATACCAAAAAATTTTAAGGGAATCCTCTACAGACTCTATTCATAAATTCCCAATATATTACTAGATCATTAGTTAGTCTGCATCACATTACTATGAGATCATAGTTCACAAACCTTATACATAATGTAGTATTGGGATATAACCCTTCTTCAACCTTTATTGATATTACCCCACTAGATGATCTATATTAGAGAAGTATCTTCCACCATATAGAATATTTTACAAGTCAAAAATCTACAGTAGATGATAATTTTTATTTATCCTATTCTTGTTGACCTTAGGATAATCAGTCTAATGACCCATCAACCCATCCTTCGTCTTGATAAAGAGGAACAGTGAACCCCCAGGTGAGGCACATCGGTGCATAAACCCTTTATCCAAATTCTGTTGTAGTTTATTCTTCAGTTCACCATTATCCAAAAAAACCATTTATATAGTGTATCAAATATTTGATACATCATAGTTATAATATCGATTAAAATTTCAACCACTTGTCTCGGAGGAATAGCATGAAATTTTTATGGAAACAAACACCATATTCCCTCACAACAGAAATCAATCTAAGGTTATTTTTTTTCATAAACTCAAACATTTTTCGTATATATGCTTTCTTTTCAGGAAATAATATCCATGATGAAGATGATAGTGATAATGAATATCCATCCCACTCCTTTTATTTGCAATGAAATTGGGCTATGATTTCTAATAAAAATTTTGATTTCCTTATAATGAAAATTTGTATTCTATCTATTTAAGGATTTCTAATCCATACCCAGAATTGAATAAAATTACACTAAATGGAGTATTTAATGTTTTTATAGGATTTTTTTGACAAAATTTGATAGGGGAGGTGTTATATAGTTGGGTTGAAATAATTTCCCCATTTTCTATTCACTCTGATTAATATACATCCAAGAATTGTGGTGGAGTTTGAATTGTTTTACTAAGATTATATGATATAAATAAATGAATAAAAATACAATAAAAAAGTACCTTCTGTATTCATGAATGAATTACTAGGGTACCTATCACCACTTAATTTTTGGGATCCACCTCAATGGTTGTATTGTAATAATTATTTCATTAAAACATTTGAGGTAGATTACATTGATTTTATATGAAAACCCTTGGTTTAGGTTTCTAGATTCCATAGAGACCTTGTTCTTATTAGTTTAAACATCGGACAATAGGTTGTGTGTATGTTAGAAAATTCGTTTATTTGATTGAATTGGTGGGTTTTCCTCTCCAAAATTACTTTATAGGTTCACTTAGATTCTGCACATAAAGAATTCCCTCCCCCCCCTTAGGTAATTTTCAAGGTTATTATATCCAAACTTTTGAAATGTGGGATGTTGAAATTTCTTACGATCATTAGATATATCCATCACACCATTATAATTAGACTACATTTTCATCTTTTTATCCCCATGAGACCCTTGAGATTCACAGATCTCCATTTCAAATTTTTGGCCACATCAATAAATTTCTTTATAGCTATCAATGTCTTAGATCTCCATAAATTTTATTAGTCTCAGTTTCATCACATAGAATAATTGTTAAACAATGTATTCGGGGGTAACCAAAATGATAATTTCCTACTGTAAATTACCTATGTTTTTTTCTTCATGTTCCATGATGGATTCATCAACATTTTAATTTTGGGAAAGGGAATCCATATTCAATTTAAGTCAGCGAGTGTGGGGAAAATATTTTTCAAAACAAATTTTCCATAATTCCATCAACCCCATTACATAGATCTCTACACCAGAATTCATATTCTTGATCAATGATTACCACAACTTATGATCTCCCTCCATATGATTATAAATTAGTTTAATATTTTATTGTTTTAATCATTTAAGTATAAATAATATATTATATATGGAGTTTATCTATTGTAATATGATTAAGGGAATATATGATCCATTGAATGTTGGAGGCCTTTTTCAAATAAAGGTATAAATTTCATATTATAATTAATTTTAGTGGGTTTTGAAGTCATCCTGATCAGGTTTATATTCATAACCTGAGTAAACTATGAGAGTATCATTACAAATATTTTGATTCATTCTCTCCTTTAGTTGTTCGTATCAGTGGAAAATTCATTACATTACTCTCCACATTGGTTGTTAACTTGATTCCACATATTTTGAGTGCGTGGATAGAATAAAGGGAAATTAAGGGATGAGAATTTTTAAACAATTAAATAAATAGATATGAATCCAAAAACATTAAATTGATAATTTATAAATGAGATTAATTACGTAACATATTTATTTTTAGGATTCAATATATATTTTCAATAATATTTTTTCTAACATAGAAAATTATGGGATTTTTTTCGTTAATAATGGTTACTAATGTGCTTGGGAATGTACCAATGAATATCACATAAGAGATTCAAACCATATGTGATGTAAATCCCATATTCGTGACAACTTCTTGGTCATGTGTATATCAATGAGGTTTTTTGGGTTTTAACACTAGGAACATCATTTCCAGATCCACACCAACTAGTTTTATCCTGTTAGGGATGTATTTTCATAAAATCTACTTATGCTATACTTTATTAGAATTTGGGGATGTCTTCATATGTTTAGTATAATCCATATGGTTTTGTATATAATTTTATAATCATAATCCAAGCAATAACTAAAAATACCTTTGATAGCATCTATGAAGACTTTTTTTATTACACATTAATTCCAAATTTATTACACATGAATACACATAATTAATCATCATAATAAGGATAATTCTAGTGTCTTTTGGGATTATATACATTAAATACCATCATAAAACAGAGTTAGATTGTAATTATTAAAAATTTCTTTAGCATTCTCATATTATTCCATCATTCTTAAAATTACATGGTATAACATGAGGACATGTATAAGAAAAGGGTGAGTTATAAATAAAATTAATGTAATAAAAAAAATCATAATATGATTAATGTATTACATGTTAGTAAATAGACATTTGAATGGGATATAAAAGGGGTGAGAATCATAAATATGAATTATGAGGCATGATGCAACCTCATAACATAATGAAAACCTTGAAACGTTGAAAAACATTAAACATGACATAAAAAATATGAAAAGGGTTAAAACCCATAATAAAAAATTTAATGTGCCTACTATTACCTCCAACACAACATATATGGTCTCTCATGAGACTAAATATTTTTCTAATGCATTGGAGTCTATTTGGGTGAACCTATAATAATCATATCATGTACTCACATAAGTGTTTGACATATATCACATATGTAATGATGTATTTAATTAAATTTAATCCCATAAATAATAAATTGTTTATTTCATACACTTAAGTCTAATAAAATATGTATAAGTCATAAAATTGAACACTATTAATCAGAAACTAGTATGGTTGTTCACTAAAAAAATATTTGGTATGTAATATCATTGTAAAATATCAGCAGAATAGTGGGGGAAAATAAATGTTACTGGGAGGTCATAATTATAGTGAATGGTTTATATCATCATAGAGACACATTATGTGTATTGAAATGGATATATAAGGTCATATCCCACCATTAAGAATTTGAGACAAAAATTATTAGACAATGAAGATACATTAATAAATATGAGAATTATAGGATATCTAACCTCGAGAGGGTGATTCCAAAAGCTATAAAGGAGGTCATTGGGAATATGGGAGAACACTAGGGGGTATATAGAGAGTGGTGGGAAGAGTAATAAATCCTCTATAGTTCTTTAGTGAAGTGTAATAGTAGATTGGCAGTGTTTATATATGAAAAGAGAGGGAAGTTCATTATTATTTACCAAGCATATGTTTCATATTCTATATAAAAAATAATCAAAACAAAAAACATTCCCATGGTATTTGACCATATTTTCTACCAAATAGTATTAGATTATATTATTTTTAAGGATGAGGATTATAATCAAGAAAATATTACTCATGTTTATGTGGAAGTTAGTTATCTTTTTAAGGAAATGATTTTATAATGATAAAAAATAATATTTTTTTGGAGTATTCATATTGGATTTATAAAATAAATAATATAAAAAAACAAAATTATTTTAAATTTAGGATATCTATTTTGTATTTTATTCATTTTATATCATTTATTACATCACTTTTGGGTTATTATTATGTCATAATACAAATCATATATGTATAAAATCATTATTTTTTTTTTCAAATTTTACAATCTCAAAAAATTATAAAAAATTAACCATTGGATAACTTTCACATGATGATAACAAATAATATTTATTATTTCAAAATAAATTTCTAAATATATTAATTATCACAATTACAATAGTATCGACATTTCATTGAGAAATGTTGGGATTTTTTAAAATAATAGCTTTCAAAGAATTATAGATATTTTATTTGACATCAAAAAAATTATACTATCATTTACACATTATAATAATATATAATAATATTATTTTATTAAAATGATATTTATTAAAAATACCATTTATTACAAAAAATAAATTTCTTAAATGAAATTTTATAATAACAAAAAATTCAATTTGTTCATTGTCATATCAAAACCAAAATTATTTATAATGTAAAAAAATAATAAAAAAATATAAACAATATTCTATGGAATATACATATTATTATTATTATGGTATTGATATATAACCCTTTATTAAAATAAAAAATTCTCAATTGGTTATGTGTGTATGGTGATATTTTTCGGGGTTGTTTTGAAATATATTTTTTGGGATGTGGTTTCAAGACGATTGATCTTCTCACATGAATAGTTTTTGTTTTTCTTTATTTGTTGGATCATGGATTGGGATTCATCAATGGAAAATACCTATTATTATATTTCTCTCATATGCTCTATTAAATAGTCTTTATATGTTTCAATCCTACTCATTTTTTCCATAAATTTCATTTTATGTGTCAATTGTATTTTTCAAAACCCTATATTTATTATTGTCATATGATTATTGTTCATAATCCATATTATCAATGGTTATTTTTCTAAAATCTTTATTAATTATGATAAAATACAATAAAACCAAATAGGTACATGTTTTTTCTATAACCATAAAACATAATAATACATTTAAGTAAATAGTATAGGAAATATAATATATAAAAGCATGGTTAATTACATGTCCACCCATAATCCAATACACCTTGAAAATAATAGACATAAAAATTTACCTTTTCATGTTCTAATCAATAGAGAATGGAAACTATTTTTTTAGTGGTGTTGATCCATTATACTGAAACTACTAGATTAGATGACCCACTAAAATTAGTTGGATGTTTCCTCATAAAGGACCCAACAAAATATTATTCCATAATTTGTATGATTGGAAGTTTAAAATTATTCACATATAGAGCATATTTTTTGGGTATAACAATATTATTTTTCATTACATGTACTATAATGTTTGGATTCTCAGGGTGAAATCATTGCATTTTACATAACATTCATCATTTTTATGGATATTTTGGGTTATATAGATTGAATAAAAAAATCATTACATGAGAGACTAAAATAATAATGGGGAACAATAAAATCACGAGAAAAACTTATAGGATGTCTAAATCATGAACTATATATTAATATATGTCACCTTAGGTCTATCAAAGTCATTCATGATAATCATATTTTTAAATCCATCATGATGTTTCATAATGAGTTTGTGAATGTCAAAGGAGAATCCCCAAAGTGTTTCAGACTAGTTGTACATTCAAGAGAATTATAATACACTAGGTGAAAATCATGTCTTGCTAAATGAACCCTTTTCAAATTTACTACCCATATTTACCTCTATGCAGGAGACACATCCACTTAAAGTATCCATACATGTATGTAATTTCCTGGAAACCACTCACTCTATCATTTCCAATAGTCCAAGACATTTTCTATACTTTGACTAATCCTTATACTCATACATATACATGTCCTTAAGGATATCACTATGTTTTTATCATCCTTGATTAAAATGGTTGAAAAAAACTATCATCTGATACAATCTTTAGAGATGTAGGCTTATCATACAATGATATTAAATTGTTTTTTTGATATTAAAAACATTAAACAAAATCATTCTTGAGCATCATAATAGTTTAGTGTATATTAATACATTTAAAAGAAAAATATAGTCCACAAGAAAAATACCTCATCTCCCACTATGATCTTTATAAAGAGCATCCTTCTCATACATATCATACATAATACATTTATTCAAAATGTGAGGAGAGGAAATAGAAGAAATCCTAATCTCATGTAGTTAGTAAGAGTAAAAAAGTGATATTCATAAGAATAAAATGAAAAATAGTTCATGTCAACTAGACAATAACATCTCAAAACCATAACCTGCATATAAAAGAACATAATCTTGAGTCATGTAATAAAGATTTGAAATTTATTAGACACAAATCATAAGGGAATCAAAGTAAATAGTCCATGAGATAGTATCATTTTGATAAGACAAGGATTTATTGCATACACATAAGAATATAAAATCATTTCCATAATAATAAATTATCACTTGAATTTTTATCATTGTGGAATGGGTTCACCCCGAAAACCATCATAGTTGTCAAATTTTTGTCCTGAAACCATTAAAGTGGAATTTTTTTTTTAATAAACTAGGATTTCTACCCATTTATGTCCTATATATCTGAGGAGTTATTAATCATTACCCAATTAATTGGTTGACAATACAGGTCCCCCAAATCTCATAATGAAAAACATATTTATGTGACATAAGATTACAAAAGACCATCCTAGATTTAACCCATGAAATGAAATGGATTTCGAAAACATTTCATGATAACTTATCTTATTGAAATTATAGAGGTTTCATAATAATTATATCATATGATTAAAAATGAAAACATAAAGGGTTTCACAATAATTTCAACATTGTACAGCCCGTGAAAGGGAAAAAAGTTTCATATACATCATTCAATCATAACCAAAAATAAATACAAGAAAGAATAATAATGGAATCCCTTGATAATATCCCCATTAAGGAATATATAACATCAATGGATGTTATATTATATGAAATTTGATATTCAGTCATCATTTAAAACATTTCATGAGGAAAATATCATTTCTACTTTGTTTTTTTTAAAATGATAAAACATTTTGAAAATGTTTTCCTTGTAATTATACTGGAAATATTATATAGTATTCTTGAGATAAAATAATCATCATAATAATTGATGTTTTTTTAATTACATACATATTAAAATAATGATTCTTGTCTCATTTTTAGTGGAACCCAAATAGTCATAGTTTGAAAAATAATGTAAAGAATCTTTTATATTTTTTAATAATATTAAAACATGTATAAAATTATTATTTTAAAATATTACTATAATAATAATATATTTTTGATATCATTTTTAGAAAACATGGGTTTTGAAGAAAAAAAAATATTTTCGACCGAAGAGAGAAATATTGTCATATTTACATAAAAAATATCAATTATTTTAAGTACCAATTTGTGAAAAAATTTACTATTACATGAAAATATAATGATAATAAGAGTAGAATAAAATCATTCATTATATTTGGAGTGGTATCATCCAATTTTATAATTGGAAAAAAATTCATAAACTATCCTGATAAACAATGAGACTAGAGAATAAAATCATTACCCCATTGGTAAAATTGAATCATGAAACCCATGAAGGTATAAAATAAAATAGAACATAAAATATCAATAAGATAAAAATATTCATGATATTAATGAATTTATTGAATATATATGCATAACTTAATGTACATCTAAAAGAAGAAATATTTAGAAAAAAAACCCCTAAAAAATTTGGCAAATTTTGATCAATAAAACCCTTAATATATATATACTGAATTGGATTATTATTTCAACATAATTTTTAGTTTAATAATAACAAAATACATTCATATCATGTATATAAATCGAATAAAATAATTAGGTGTTGATTATGACATGTGTTTCACAAAAGTAAAAAAATAAAATCGATATCTCGTACCATAAGTCTTGACATCCGCAATAATCATTAAAACCACATTTATAAAAAATATTAGTTTCTTGAAAATAAATTATAATAAAATTATAATATATATCAGGACATATATTATTTTATTTTGACCTTTTATTACCAATTTATTAACAATTATATGTTAAAGGTATATTGCGGTTAATGACTGATTTTTATTCCATATATGTTTTGATTTTTTATTTTTGTTCCTTTTAAATTTATCATTACATAATCATACCCACTATGATGAAAAATGTATTAATATTATATATATTTATAATAAATCTATTTATAGTGATTTTTAAAATTTTGTGACAGAAAAAGAAGTACACTATTCTTAGAGACAGTAGGCCGGACATGTTAACGAATGTTTTTTCCATTTACTTTTTGAATTGAAATAATGAAAATAAAATTATATATTATAATTAAATAATGATTTTTAGGACATATATATCACTCTTATTCATTAATATGATCCTTATTCCATCTATGTAACGTGTGAATGAGTCTCATCACATCACGAGGGGGTAGTCCACTGTGCACATAGATGACTTTATCGTATTCCTATAGAATGAAAATTATGATTGTATGTGTGATATAAATGTTAAATAATTATTATAATATCATAAATATCATATATAAATATTTAATCCGTCACTATAACAAGTATTTAGAGGTGGTAATTGTAAAACTAATGACATCAGCTCGTAATGTGTGAGTCCTTCATACACATGAATGATGATTTTGTAACCCATTTGATGGTAGTAGAGGTGGTTTTAGGTCCTAAAAATAACCAAAAAACCTTTATACATATAAGATATGTATGTTTTTATATCATCTTGATATAATAATAATTGAAATAGGTTTAGTAAGACATGAAATATATAAGTTCATTCATGAATTCTACCTCTTCTCGGAGTCTCGCCCTTAGGTTTTCCCCAAAACAATTCCTAGGATAGGCTTTTGACCATAATATGCCTTATAATATGATAATTGGTATTATTAAAAGATATTGTTTTAGGTTTTAACCTATTTAAAATTTTTTTAGGGTTAATAGGATAGGAGAAGATGTGGAATTTTATAAGTGAAATGACTAACAGAGATGTATTTTTTAAATAAATAATTCATCCCAAATTTTTTTCTTGTAAAAAGAATGCAATGATTTTTTTTCTTAATAATAAAATGGAAATGTTATAAATATATAAATAAAATGGGTTTATTACATTAATTGGATACTTTTTTTCCTTACCTTTTTATTTTAACCGAATATAAAATCATTTTTACCATAACCGAGGAAAATAATTTTTAATATTTTTTACTATTGATTTTATTCAAATATGATGTTAAATTTATTAGATAATTTAAATTATAATTTCATAAACATCAAATCACTTATCCAAATTTTTTTTACATAATTGAAAATAATTAATTTAAAATTAATCCCGAAGGCTTGATGAGAATACAGGGTTTTGAGGATAAAATGTTCCAATGTATTCAAAGTATTTATATCAAAATTAAATATGAAATTTATTCCCATGATGTAAAATGGATTAACAGTTGTGTAATTTAACTAATTATAATTTTTTAACAATTTAAAATATAAATTTAACTTTACATATAAATTAATATAATATTCATTTTTAATAAAAATGCAATATTTTTCATTATTCATTAGAAATGAAAATTTTCAAAAAAACCACAAAATTTAATATAAGATAATTTTGAAATGATTAGTTTGGAAAAATTATCTTATTTTAGAAAATTAACTTTCTAAAAATTTCATGAATAAATTTTATTAATTTTCATAAAGAGAATGAATAGAATATTATTTTAGAAAATTTTATTTTTGAAACATATGGGGACTTTTTTTGAATAAGTAGGTAACTTTTTTTCAACATATTTTCATTTTATATTACAAATATCAATGATAAATAAAAAATATTTATTTATATTCATATCTCAATGTTTTACATCTTGGTCATAATAGTCACATAAAATTAATTATATTAATACAATATCATGGGTTTATAAAAACACATTGTTGTGTATAAAACAATGTAACCACATTTTTCATGTAATACAAACTTAGTTATTTTTTCATGTAACACAATATTAAATTTATATTTCATTTACAAAATGATATCAATGAAATTTAATTTAATAAAAAAATAATTCATATAAACTCAGCATGTTATATCCTTAGACCCTTGCCATTAATTAGTATTCTCTATTCTATGAGGAGGTGTGCCTGTGGTCCTTTAGTGGCTGTTGTTTTTAGAAAAAATTAGTGATCTAGGTTGGTGGGATATTACATGTTAATATAAATAGAGTTTAATGTTATTTTTAATACATTACTTGGGTCACATACAATGATAATGTTTTCAAAAGCAGGAAACCATGTTTTTCATGAAGTGTGGTATATTGGGAGTGTCATAAATGTTATGATTATAAGGAATAATTTGATAAGGGATTTTTACTTTCCAAATTTATGGATGTTAATATCTCACCCCTTTTATTGAAATGAAATTTTAAAATTACATTTGATAGTCGTGTTGTGTGGAAAGGTTCATCTTAGATTATCAAATAAATACATATTAAGCATTTTGGTTAATAAAATAAGCGTGGAACATATCTGATGAGATATTGAGAAAAATATATTATATTACATGGTGATATTTTTATGAGGTTTTTGATGATGTAATATTAAATTCTTCTTATTTTGTTTATTTAAATATTTCTAAATATTGATATTGGAAATTAGAAAACCCCACCTAATGATACTGAGAAGGAAACCGAGAAGGTAACACATTGAGTGTTTATTTTATCCCCAATTTACTTTAATTTGAATCTAAATATTAGAATAAATATTATTCACTAAACCAGGGAACAGCATTTATCAAGGATTTATTGACATAAAATATATAGACACTTTGTATATATGTGAATTTAATATTAAATACTTTTTTTTCACAAGACTAGGAATATGGAAAATTTATATATATTTATCAAATGAATAATATTTATAATTTGAGTTTTCTAAAATATGAGGAAGTGTGGATTTTATAGTGATGTTTTATAGGAATGATATATTAAATATCAATTAAATATTTATTTATCTATAAATTTAATTAATTAATATTTATTTCAATAATGAGTTCAAAAAAATTCAATTAAACAATTATAGTAATATTTTTATTTAGACATAGTGTGTACAAGAGATTATCTGAATAATTAATGGTCTCTGTGAAAGTAATTATTCTATAAACTTATTTTTTAAATACATGTATATATCATTTCCTAGGGTTATATTTTATTTCACTAATAAATAATGTGTAGTTATTATCTCAACCCTAGGTACTTAATTAATTAAATACTTTCTCAAAAATTATTTTTTCAACCTTTATACTCCCCTAAAAAATTTGATAATAATAATCGGTCTATTTTATTTGAAGTATTAATTAGAAAAAATCAGAGATCGATATGACCCAATTCGATCTACTACTGCATCCAGAAATGTCATAGTCCTTATTGTTATATTGAAAAACATATATATGGACCCATTTATGGTGATTCATTTTGGAAATATTATGGATTCAAAAGTTTATTCTTTTGATATATTTTTAATTCCCCAATTCATTATCAATCTATATTACAATTTTATGTTTCTATGAGTTATAAGTATTTATTAGATGTTATAATGCCATGATATAAGTTATATTCTATCAATATGGTCCTTTTATGACCTTTATATATAATTCTAGGATTTATAGTATTCTATAATTTCATTTGATAATCTATTATAACCATATAATCATTTTTATATGGTATTTATCAATGGTCATTCTTTCTCACATGTATATGATCTATCCTCTTTATGGTTCATTTAAATGTTTTTCATTCTTAAGTGCTTGATATCACTCCTTATTTTTTTTTCTATTTTCCCTATGGAATTATATATTGGATTATGTTTAGAAGGAAATCTTATAAACAAATATTTTTTTAGATATTGAAGAAATAATATGTAAAAGAGGTTTATATAATAAGGGTACAAAGACCCTAAGCCCCTGAGTTCTTACATAGTGACATTACTTGTGATATGTCATGTTTAAATTATCTATGGTGATGTTGTTGGTATCAGAGTATTGGTTAGTTATTTTTGTTGATTGGGAATATAAAACATTATTGAAAACACAATGGAAAATAATCTAAATATTCAATACTGATAAAAAATTCCTAAATAGATTGAGGTTTACTAAAAAAAATTATAGATAAAAAAGGCTGTAGTATTTATAATAGGTTATCTTGGTGGATATAATCATGGAGAATGGTTGGTTGGGTATCAACATAATCTTTACTGGATTCAAAATATGAGAACCAAACTACACACCGAGTTTGAGACTCATGAGGGATGCGTTGGGTTGATTCACTTTCTTTTAATAATCAATTATGAAGTATTGGAATATATTGTAATTATATATAACTATTTTTGTTTAAAATAATAATAATAAAATAACCATTTATAAACTAGATGAAAAACTAGAAAATTAAAACTCTTTGTTATATGTGTCATTTATGATGTATTCCATTTTTTTTAATAGTTTTCCTTTTATATGATTATTAAATTAAATATTCTCATCCTAAAAAATTTTCTATATTGGTTAATTTATGGAAACAAGAGGAACTCGATTAAAAATGGTGGTGATGTAAAATTTGTGGATTTTACTAATGGAATATATAATTATATGGGGGATGGAGTATAAGATGTCAAAGAATCTATCACCCAACTATATAATACATAGTAAAATGAAAACTATGCTGATTCCATAAATGCATGAAGGAATGAGAAAATGTCTACATTTTATTAGAGGGGTTTGTAATCAATTAATATTTGAGAAATGAATATTTGTAATGGAGTATATATTTTATTTTCTCTGGTGCTCAGACTAGGAAAAGGTTGTTTTTTCTATTTATTATTTTGATGGGGAGGCGAACTAATGGAATACCCTCATTATGAGTACAATGAAAATTGAAAATGATTAGTCTACGGAATATGAGGACGTCAAGAAAATTGTCATCACCAATTATTTTCCCCTTATTATTCACATGAAAATATTACTATAATTCCTAGAGAATAAACCAAATGGGGATTAATCCAGTGGTAATTATGTGGGAGACTTCATGATACTCACAACACAAAACTATATTTATGTTATTAACACCAAAAGAAATGTCCATTGTTTCATTAGTTGATTTAATCAAATATATCAAAAGTAATTATCTATAAGTGACATTAGAAGCTATGTAAAATTGTTCAATATTTTCATTAATTTGAAATAAATATTTTACGCTCTATTCATTCATATGGATTTAGAAATAACAAAAAGAAAATGTATTTTTATGGAAAGAAAAATTATAAATGACATTGATAAAATAAATGTAAAAAAGTTACATGATTTAAATATGGGTTAAGGAATCCCATAAATTTTTTAAATGGAATGATAAAATGTTTTATGTGTGGAAGGACGAGACACTAATCTAATATCAAAGAGATGAATAGTGAATCCAATGAAATGGTCGATACAAATATCATTCCTAATACACCCCTACACTTCAATGCTTTCAGTGAATGTATATTAGACGTTGTGAACATCAATAATTCTGTCCAATGGCTAGTGAGGATAACATACGTAAAAAACAATTGATACTAATGGAAAAATGAAGAGCCTATATAATAATGACATTTGAAGTGGACCATGATAATTAAGTGTTTAATTCTCAACTTGATATATATGAATGCATTATTTTATTCTAGTTTTTTTAATTGAATAAAAGATTTATTATTTTCAATGAATGATATATAACCAGATAAAACTCTGGATATTGAATTATTAGTGATAACACTTGGTGGGGCATTGATTTTATCAAAGTTGTGTAACTCCTCTATAATTTTGGTTTGAGGTTTGATACTTATTATAGAATTTGTTTTTCGGACCTTGGTAAAAATTTATATGATATTAGAAATGGATTGAATCTCCCTATATTGAGAGAATATTAATTTTTAAAATAAGGAAATCCTCTTTTATATCCCATATCATCATATTATCAAATATCAATGCAATGATTATCATGAACCCTATTTGTAAGATAATACTATTATATGATTCTTGATACCCAATAACGAGGGAAACATGGATCAAATAATTCTATAAAAACTCTCAATTGGGAGATTATAATAAAAAAAGATCATATATATGTATTTTCTAAAGAACTGCATGGTAATTCCCCAAAACATGAGATTGAGTTTTCAATTGAACCATGAATAATTCTGTGGAATTATCAATGTCTCGTGATAAATTGAGCCATATTGGTTTTTATGAATTAAATATGAAAAAATTTGAAAATCTTGAAAATTGATTTATATGCACTATTTATTCACCAGGGGTGCATAACTTTTTATTTTAATGAAGAAGAATGGATTGATTGATCCTTGAATTTTTTATCATGAACTAGAGAAAATCATAAGAATCAAAAAGTATCATCTTCTTTATATTAAAGATCTGTTTGATCAAATTATAGGTAATTAATACTTCTTAATGAGGATATCGATTTGGATATCACAAATTAAATGTCATCTAAAATGAAATCCCCAATATTGATTTATAAATACGATATGGACATAGTAAATTCATAATGACGCCATTTAGATTTACAAATTATCCATCAGTAATTAGGGATATAACAAATAAAGTATCCAATAAATACCTTGAAAAATTAATGTTAGTAATTATTAATGATATTATAATATTATATAAGTCAAAATATGAATAATAATAAAATTCTAGGAGTGTTTTAAAAAACATAATAAAAGAGAAATAGGTGATGTGTAGAATGTGTGAATTTTGTCTATAAAAAGTATCCCTCTAAGGTCATGCAGTAACTTGTGAGGAGATATATGTGGACTCTTCAAAGGCATATGTGATTTAAGATAGACCGAGACTAAAACACTGATATGGATTTTTATTTTTCATTCTTTTAATATATATTATCGAGGATTGTAGATAAATTTCCCTTGATTTTCCAATATAATATTATTATATCATAGAGGGAAGTACATTTATTATAGAGTTAACAAATTGAAGAAGTTTTTAAGGAGATCCAAAGATGTTGGTCAATGAACTTATACTCATATTACCCTAATTTCAAGAATATTCTCACATATTTTGTTATTCTTCAAAGAGGGTATTGATAAAATACATAATTCCAAAATAAGAAGGAAATTCATTATCCATTATATAAATTATATAACCATAAAAAATTACCCGAATCATGATCTGGATAAAAAAAAGTTACAATTTATGTAAATATTTTAAATAATTACCTCAATGGTAAAATGTGTGGAATATATATTGATTAAAAGTGAATAATTTACATATTTACATAGAAAGAGTTGAACATGTGAAAATGGAGATGGTCAGATTTATTAAAGACTATGATTTCTCAATAGAATATTATTAATGGAAGGTAAATATAGAAGAAAATTATATAAATTAGTAATATTATGATTACTTATAAATAAGGGGGATTTAAATGGAACCAATATCATTAGGTACTCAAAGAAAGGATTTTGAAATCATTAAGGAATGGATTAAATTTAACATTTCCGAAATTATTTCTAGAAAATCAATCTATATAAATATCATGGAGGCATAGAAAGATGAAATGTAATTACAAAAGATGGTATATGGTATTAAAAATTTAGTTTTGAAAATAGAAGAGAGATAGAATCTAGGAAATGAGTATCCATCCCTTCAAAGTCGTAATATAAGAATGATGTTTTGGATGATGTGAATAAATCATCACTTTATATTCACCCAGGAATAATGAATATATATAGATATCCAATAAAACAATTTATATAGGACAATATGAAATATAATATTGTAGAGTATGTATCTTTATTCGTGATATGTCAGATTATTAAGGTATGGTGACATAAATATTAGGGGATTGTGAAACCATTTCCAATAAAAAAAATATAAATTAAAAAACAACACCTTCAATTTCATCACTAGACACCCAAAGACATAAAAAAGAACTAATTACACCTACGTAGTGGTTGATATACCTAAAAAATTCATATATATTCGATATTTGATGGGATTTCACATTTAATCAACATTCCTTGTTTTATATAAAATATTTTATAAAGATTCATAGAGAACCACATTCAATTTTATATATTCAGGATCATTAGTTCACAAGATATTTTAATAGGATTGATTAATAATAACTTAATATAGAGCATGTATTTATCTTGGGTTATAATATGAAAACTGATGGTCAATCTAAATAACCAAATAAAACCTTAGAAGATAGGTTATGATATTAGTTGATGCATTTTTAAGATAATTTGGATCCATATCTTCCTTGGTTTTGGTTTTCATATAATAATAGTATCCAATCTAGAATTCAGATGACATCATATGAATATCTACATAGGATTTTATAACATACATTGTCATGTGTATTTGAAGTTGAGGAGAATATTCTTTTAGGACTTGAACTTTTCAACTGAATGATAGAAAAGTTACAACTATTTTGTGACGAATTAAAGAATAAAAAAGTTGATTAAAGTGTTACATTGGAAATTTTCAATGAGAGATGATGTTTTATATTGGTGGAAATATATTCATTAGAAAATATTCTAGGAGTAACGTAATGATATTTATTATGAAATAAAATCTTAGCATAAGTTATATTGGTCCGTTAGAGACACTTGAACATGTAGGAATTTATTATTTTCCCTTCCACCAAACCACTATCATGTACATGATGTGTTATATGTATTTATTATGGGAAAGTGTATACCAAATATATCACATGTATTAAACATATAATATATACACTTGGAATATGATATCTATTATATAAAATAACTAATTACGTACTCACATTGATGTTGTAATGTTTTGTGAAAAAATTATACTCACTTTGTATAATATATATAGATAAATTATAAGTTTTATAAACCCATTATTGATACCAAATATGTGTTTTGGAATATGTAAACTCAATTTTTTCCTTATATAAATGATTTTTAGAATGAAAATGTCTTCTTGGTGGGGGATAATGTTATGCCTAGTGATTTTACTCTATAAATTTCCATTAAATAATTATTTAACTGAGAAACATGATTCACAATGAACTCCTATAGAGACTTATGTTTAACATAAATGGATATAAAACTATTTTAGATGAATATTCATAACATTACAAGAATACATTCCATATGAAAGTAATAATTTTGTTTCTATGGAAACAAGGAAACAAAATCTTCTATCATAGATAAATATCTTCAACATCTCCCATAAAGGTTACCACCATTAGTACTTCAATCAAAAACATTTATTCATAACATGAGGAAAAGAAAAATTAGAATGGGTTAATGTTAATACTCGGTAGGGGTAAATAAAGGAAATGTGTAAGCTTAACATGAAAAAACTTATAGAACTTGAGAATAACATTTGAGGTTGAAAGCCTACAAATTAGAGATCATAATAATGAATTTAAATTCAAAGAACATGATTCATAATATAATTAAGAGCATAAATCATGAATAAAAAATATAGTAATAATACATGGAATTGTGTCAGATACATAATCATATATTATGATCTCCATAATATCCAAGGCATCACTACCAAGTCAATCGTGGTAGTACTAGTTCAATCCCCATAACATCTTGGTAGTCATGGTTGTAGAGACCAAAGCTTAAACTATGTGGATATTAAATATCCATTTCCAAATACTTAATAAATTGCAGAAATAGGCACCCAATGGCCATATTAGGTTAGTGTTTTTGAAACATGGAACATAATCTTCTAATTAGGGTGAATGATCTTCAACATCTCCCATGAAGAACATACCAATTTTTTTCCTACCTAAAACCATTATTTATATCTTGGAGAAAAGAAAACATAAAAATGGTGAGCTCAACTCTCGGTAAGGGTAAACATGGGGAACATAAAACAAATAATAAACATTTTAACATTAAAACAATAATATAATGATTAAACATTAATATATTGAGTAATTAAATAAATATAGGTTGTACGTAATGCGTAGATCATAAAGAACATTAATAATTATAAAATAGCCTGGGAATAAAAAATGAAATTGTGGAAAACCATTAATAATAGAATATTATTTCCATAGTAGCCAAGAAATTGTTTCCAAGACCATCATAGTAGAAAGAGTCCATTACTTAACCGAGTTTACATGTCGTTCCAGCAATGTATTACTGACCCAGATTTACCTTCCATTCCAATCTTGTCTATCTTGTGAGATATAAATCTTTACCTAATTCATTGGAGATAGATATAATTCCCACCCATCTCATAATGAAATCATTCTTACTTCTTCCACAAAAACCTATTTTATTCATCATATCATAACCCATGAAATAAAATGGGATTATTAAACATCATTTCAACATTACATAATCAGTATAAGATAAAATTACATATAAAAATATTTCTATCATAAAAAAATAATAAAAACGTAATAATAGGGATAGAAACATTACCATATTTCATCTTAGATAAAAATTATTTTTATAAAACATTTCAACATAATTCTTCAGGAAAATATATTTTATTCTTAAAAAACATTTTCTTTTTTAAAAATAAAACCATGTTATAAATTAATATTATTTTTTTGAAAATAAACATGAAATTGTGTGAAGGAAGATTCATGGAAATGTGGTTTTGTGAAAACGTAAAAATCTGTTCATGTTTTATAAGTTAAAAAAACATTTTTCTCATACTTTTTCTAGAAAAGTCAAAAAAGTACCTCATATGGTACACAAAAGAAAGATTCCTTCAAAATCATGTAGGAAAAGAAAAAAATGGGTTAAAATGACTATAAAAATACATTGAATAATATTAAAAATTTTATGAAAACATATTTATAAAACATGTATATCGATGGTAAATATTACCATAGTTAATACTTACATATAAGCAATCTTAGAGATAAATGAGATTGGAAGATTATCCCTTACCTTAGATTAAATTTTTATTATATTTGTCTAAAACTCCTATATATCTTGTTTAAACATTTTATTAAAATGTAATAGAATCATAATATTTTTTATCATACCATATATGATTCAATTACAACTATATATTACCTATTCATTTGTCAATTCCATGTTAAAGCAATGTTTTGGGTAATAATCGTTTTATTTATCGTACTTGTTTAGGCTTGTTATTCTTGATATTATTAAATAGATCAATATTAAATTACATATATAATGTTAAAAATGTTTTTTATATATTTTTAGTATATAAGTATATATAATAGATCGATAAATGGAATGAAATACATCTTTCATGGAGACAGTCGGTCATAGGTACACATGAAAGCTGTTTTCATTTCCATATTAAATTAAATGAAATTAAGTTAATAATATATATATATATATATATAAATTCAGTACAATTATTATGTAATATATTTCATGATTATTTATTATATATAATTTTTAATCATTCTTGAATGGTTAACATGGAGATTGAATCTCATCGTGTCATGGAGACGGTAAGCCATACGTACACACGAGCGATGATATTGTTCCCATATTTGTTGAATGGTATTGAAGTGGATAGTTAATAATATCTCAGAATGAGTATCATGTTATAATAATAATACATATTTATTATTTCCACCATTATACTCATTCATTTAATGTGGTGGTGAAAAATAGTTTACACCACAGCGTGGAGACGTTAATCTTTACGTACACACACATGATGATTTTGTTTTTTGTAGGATGGATAAAGGGTGAAATATGGTTGTTTAGAATTTATAATAACATATAATTATATGTTTATTACTGATGTTATTAATTTATAATGAAAAACCTGAATAAGAGGAAGTATAAGAAGAAATAAATTTGAAAGAATCAGTGGAAGAGATTACCTCTTCCTCAACGTGCTTCATTTGAATTCCCCCTTAAGGCACTAGAGTAAGTATTTTGATAAGACCGGAACCCCTAGAATGTTACTAGGGATATTTAAAAGAGAAATTTTCAGGTTTTGGCCAACCATGATGTCTCAAAATGGAGTGAAGAGGAGTTGGTGGAGGTTTCTTTTTATAAGAGATGAGAGAGACCATTTAGGAAATTAAAAAAATATTAATTTATTATAAATTCAATTTTGATTTGACAAGGTTAAAATCATATTGAATTATTATTTAAGATTATTATTATTCGAATAATATTCATAAAATAATTATTTCTCATGTTTCGAATATTTTTTATTCTTATCTTTTTGGTTTTACCCTTATTTTACCCTATTTAATCTTACTCTGATATCATGTTATTTACACATTGCGGATTAATGTAATTTCTATATCATGTCAAACAGCCCAAAAAAATATCTATGAAATATTTGGACTTATATAAACCAATGGGTAAATCTTATATTTTTATGAATTTAAAATAATTTAAAAAAATATTTTAAGTTTTAAGTTATGAATTGTGTCAATTTTGGACACTATTCATACTTGACTTTTAAAAAAATCATAAAAACCTGATTTCATAATAATAAGGCATTATCTCAAATATAATATGTCAATATATTCCAAAAAATTCGTGGATGACATCAAAATAACCAAATTACATTTGTTTTAATATTTATAAATTCATTTATTTGAATATTTAATTAATGAGTTAATCACTACATCATAACTATTTCTTAAATAAATATATGTATCTAATGTATAAAAATTAAAAATAAAATTACATGGTCTATGAAATATGTGTAGCATTCAGTGAATATTTATATACTTAGAGAGAAGTCCTATAACATAATAGTAAAATTTATTTAGTAAAAGATACATGTTTAGGTTATAATTATCATTACATTAAATTAATTATTATAAAATATCATTTTTGCATCCATGTTAATCAAAGAGGTCCTAAAATTTAACCAAGGATGCCCATGTTTAGTAATATGTTATCCAATTGGATTAGGGAATGTGTTTGTATATTTTAATTTAATTATAATATTATTTTGTTACCCTTATTTAGTAGATTTACCCTTTTACCATGGTAAATAAAATAATTATTGCGGTTAATATTCATAATGTCCAAAAAATAAAATGTAACGATTTAAAAAATTTATACCTTATGATTACAAATATGGAATAAAATTTTCCAAATTCAAAACACATAATTTATAGTTATTAATTTAAAATTAATCATGTTGTTGAAAAAAATGGGTTTTTTGCTTAAAACATTTCAAAAGTTTGAAATGTTTTTACATATAAATTCAATGATAAATTAATGAAATTTAAATTAATTTTCATAAAAAATAAATAAATATTATATTTATAAATTAAAAAAATTCAAAAAAATATTTTCACTATATAAATTACATTGTTGGAAAAATGTTGTTTGCAATTAAAATTATTCATATTTTTACTATTTATCAAAAACAAAAGAGAGTTATCAGAAAAATATAAAAAAGTTATCCAAATAAAATTTTATGTCCCTCTTGAAAATAATAAGTGTATCTAGTAAAATATAATGTATAATAGTGTCAAAACTATATTTCAAATTTTTGCGCCATAAAAAGCTGGTAAAAATTCATTTTTTTGAAAAATTATTCTTTTGTACAAAAAAATTATTAGGTTCTAATATAATGTGAAATAGTATTGATAATGTTATATAAAATTTAAAATTTGGTTAATACTATTCATAAAATCTATTTTATATAATATTTTAAAAATATGTCATTTCTTAGTGAAACATGGTATTGCGTACAACACATGATATCGTGGATAGTCGTGCAAGCCATGTGATTGATTCATGTATGGCAAGTTTATTTTGGTATTTCTTGTAACATAATAAAATCATAGTTCATTTATACATTGATCAAAATCTATAATCATTGTTGAGTGAAATGAATTCTATCAGGAGAATGTGAAATTGTGTGCAACCGAAGACAAGAATAGTGTTGCATATACTGCAAACTAATACACGGTTTCATATAGTGAATGATAATCTTGGTTTATTGTTCAACAAAAGAAATTAGTGAAATTAAAAATAATATATCTCATTAAATCTTGTGGTGTAACATTCTAACCCCTTGTGATGAATTTCTCCCCCGAATTTCGTCGGGGTTTTACTTGGTTTTCCACTGGAAAGGTTCTTTCCAAGAAACCCCCATCGTAAAAAAGAATACTAAAACTTTATTTTAAAAAGGAATGTTAGAAAAAAATGGTTACCCAAAGTAACTCATAAATGGGTTTCTACATCAGATAACACAGTTGGGAAGTGAAAACATTGATATGGAATTGAAATTTAACCATCCAGTTTTGATGGATATGGATAGAGAATAAGGTTTGGAGAAAGTTAACTACTAGAAAGACATAATACTGTGATGATTTAAGGGAACATCTGATTCATGGAATAAGAATGTAGTAGGATAATTTTTTTCTTTTAAGTTCTTTTTCGTAAAGTAGAATAATTTACCCATTAAAAGGAAATACTTGATTTCAGTTACATTGATCATTCCTTGAACAATTTCCACTTCAATTATTATTTAATAAAATGAAGTTGAATTTTCCATTCTTGAAGTGTTATTAGATCATGCAATAAAATGATAGTCCATTCCATCTTTCTCTATCCGAAATAGGTTATAGCAAGTTATTAAATATACATAATTCCATCTATTGTGAGAGTAATCCTATATGGTTCAGAAATTGACTTATACTTCATATATCATATCGATTAGTAAAATAAAACTAATTTATACTCTCTAGGGACATCCTGTAGACTAGTGGTAGAAAATAAATGCATGTCACACTTAGTTTGTGGGTTCAATTCCAACACCTTTTTCTGATGTGGTGGGTTGTCACATGTCCTATGGGTGGTCCTTTTTCTAAAACTATACTATTATAAAATTCCAGAAATAATATAAAAAGAGTTCTAGACATAAAAATATATTCTGATGCCCAACATAATCCATTATAACCTTTAGCCATATCCAAAATACCTAAGTAAAATCTCACATTACAAAGAAAACAATTACAAGAAATGTCATATAAAAAGAATGTTAATACCATCATTTACCCCCCATATATCATAAGATATATCTTGTTGGTCAAATTCCAAACATTTTAATGACATCTTCATTCATTATGTTCAGTCATGGTAATGACCTAAATTACCATATATTCTTATTATAGATATGGTAGTTTACTTATTCCAAAACATATTGGATATTTTCCTTTTGTCCTAAAAATTTATATACTTCATCCCTAAATGCATAACCAATATTTCAAAAAATCCATAATCAGTCCCAAGGTAACTAATATCATACACCATATCTTTATAAAAATATCATTATCTCAACATATTGTTCATATTAGGGGTTATCCTTCCCATAATATTGTATTTCACAGGAATATCAACTTTAAATTAAATCACTATTCTTATCCATTAAAACTATTCAACATATTCATGGAAATCCAAAGAAAAAAAATAAACCGATAAATCTTATATAATTCACCATTATTCATTTGTGGTTTCAAATATATAAATTATTCAATCCTTCTACATTAATGGTATGCATGGAATATGTCTGTACATGTATTACACGTAGATCCTTATGTATGTGCATTGTGTTGGGTAATTACCATGTTTTCCACTTATGAGATATTGAACACCATAACAATTCATCACTCTCTGACTATTTTTCCCATTGATATAACAACTTTCCCTTCATTTGAGGTATTCCTCAACATTCTTCTTACCTTCTTCTTTATATATTTGAAGCTTAATCTTCTTTCCTCTGTGTTACACACCATTAGAACATTCATCAAAGTCCATCTTCCTCATATTCGATTACTTATGAATACCACTAATGTTTAACTTGTTAATCATATACCACGATGACTAATTCAGTATAATCACAATATCATTAACTCTAGTCATTACACAATTTGATTGCTCGTAGTCACTAATTTTATCATTAGATTCAATATTTACCCATTTCATTCTGGTTCCCTCCATTAACTAAAACAAAAAAAAATTTATAGTATGAGAGGAAAATATCATTCTATAAAAACAACATAATCAAGGGGGATTACTTTCAATCTATGAAATCTTTGGTTTAATCATTAATTTTTTATGATTGTTACCATAATTCTTCAACTGTGACCTGTATTTATACTTAACCCTTGTTACATCCCTATACATACCTCAAAAATAACTCTAGGGTTATCACTAATATCTTCACATCTTAGTTTCCAAAGAATGACATACATGGACATTACATGTCTTTTGTGGAATACATAATACATGACATAAATAGACTCCCAATTATCGTTTTAGTTTATTGTCATTGGAAACTCAGATCATAATCTTCTAATCATGGTGAAAGATCTTCAACATCTCCAATAATGTTCATCCCATTTTTTTCCGACCTAATTCAATTCTTTATATATTTTGGAAAAGAAAACATATAAAGGGTGATAAAAAATTCTCAATAAGGGTAAAAATAGATCAAATGAAATAGAAAATATAAATTTGAAAATAAAAAGATGAATATAAATTTTAAACATCAAAATATTGAGTCATGAAATAAATATCGGCCGTACATTTGGCATAGATCATAATAGAACATTAATCATGGTAAAATATCATGGGAATAAAAACTTTAAATTGTGGAAAACCATTATGCACATATTAAAAATTTTATAGTATCCAAGTAATTGTTTCCAAGACTATCATTGTGGTAAAAGTCCATTACCGAACCTGGTTTACATGCCGTTACAGCCATGTATTACTGAACCAGATATACCATTTGTTTTAGTCATGTATATCTCATGAGATTTAACTCATTAACCAATGTATTATAGGTAGATATAGGTCACACCCATCTCATAATGAAATCATTTTTACATGTTCTATAAAAACATAAATCATTTATTACATCATAACCCATGAAAAAATGGGATTTGTAAACATCATTTCATCATAAAATAATCCATATAATATAAATATACATCTTAAAAATAATTTCATCATAAAAAAATCAAATAAAATTAACAATAGGGATATAAACATTACCTTATGTCATCTTAGATGGAAAATAATATTGATAAAACATGTGAACTTAATTGTTGAAAAAAATATCCATTCTTCTTCAAAAACATTTTATTTTCTCAAAATGACACCCAATTTTAAAAGAATATAATTTTGTTTGAAAATAAACAGGAAATAGTGTAGAGGAATATTCATGGAAATAATTCTAAATGAAAATGTAAAAAACCTTCATATCGTATTAGATGAAAAACATTCTTTTCGTACTTTTGCTAGAAAAGTCAAAAAAGTTCCTCGTATGGTAAAAAAAGATTCCTTCCATACCATGTAGTAAAAGTAGAAAATGTGTAAAAAGGACTATAAAAATATAGAGTGGAATAATTGATATTTTATGAAAACATTTTTAGAAACCATGGGCATTTATGATAAATATAACCCCAATAAATACTAATGTATAATCAATCTCAGATAAAAATGAGATTGTAAGATTATCCTTCACCTTAGGTTCAATTTGATCTCTATGTGTCTAAAAATTTTATATGGTGGTTATAAACATATTATCAACTTATAAAAGAACCATAATAATATTTATGATATCATATATGATTCACTTACAATTTTATATTACCCATTCATTTTCCAATTCCATGCTAAAGAAAAAATTTGGGTACTAATATTTCTATTTATCGTACGGGTTTGGGATTATTATTCTTAATATTATAACATATATCATGATTTAATTACTTGGATAATGTAAAACATTATTTAAATATCATAAATATTATGTATATAAATATATATATAATAGATCAATAAAAGGAAAGGATGACACCGTTAATAGAGACAGTAGGCCGTATGTACGAATGAACATTGATTTTGTTTCCTTATTAAATTGAATGGATGTAAGTAAATGACATATACATAAATATAATTAATTATAGTAGAATTATTATGTCATAAATTTGATTGTTTTTTGTTTTATATAAATTATAATCATTCTTGAATGGTTAACATAGAAAATGAATCTCATCGCGTCGTGGAGACGGTAAGCCGCACGTACGCATGAGCGAGGATATTGTTCCCATAATTGTTGAACAGTATTGAAGTGGATGGTGTATTTTAATTAATAATTAGTATCATGTTTTAATTATTATATATATTTATTATTTCCAACTTTATTCACATCCATGTAAGGTGGTGGTGAAAAAATATTACACTACAACATGTAGATAGTAATTCATACGTACGCACTTGTGGTGATTTTGTTTTTTGTATGATGTGTAATGGACTAGATCCTCCTGGTCCATTACATTGCAAATTTATGGTGGTTTTCATGCCTTGGACCCATCAGGTCTGGATTCAAAGGGCGGCGTATTGATGGTAGGATGTCATCGTGTTGTCAATCATTGGTGACACCGATCCCCGGGTCATCGATCAGAGTGACACTGATCGGTGTGTCACTGATTGGAGTGACACCTATCATTGTGTCACCGATCCATGTGTCATTGATCGGTGTAACATAGATGGGTGTGTCATCGACTGGTGTGACCTCTATTGGTGTGTCACTAATGGGTGTGACACCGATCAGTTCCAGAGGGGCATGTTGGGTTTTTCTTCCCTAGTTTTCTCTATAACGCCACTTTTAAGCCCTTTTAACCTTTTAAAAGTGGTTAAAGGCTATTATTAGCCCCATAAAAAATATTCTAAATTCTTATGGGTGGGGATACCCTCAACGGAACCTATGTGTGTCCCTATTACAATTTTTCATCCGTTTAAATGAAATTATTAACTCATAGTTGTTACTACGACCTCCCCAATGATATTTTAAAAAATAATTAATCCCATCATGTGTAACCACCCAACCACATGGGGAGACCATGATCCACTTTTGTAGCTGATCAAAATTCTTATCCCATAACTCTAAGATCTAACTTCTTTATATAGCACAAGAATTTGTTTCTTCTTCTTCTTGGCTGGGTTTGTTCTCCCCATTAGTGTGTTTGGAGCCCCCTTCCTGAGGCAAGTTCTGTGCCTATGTTGTAGCCTTTCCTGCTCATTCTTGGAGTCCTCGGAGTCCCTCCCATTAAATAAATTCATTAATATTGTTGGTGCATAGAGAGAAACTTATATCTTTTATCATCAAAGTAGGATTTTTCCTTAGTCTCTCTTTACTGTGTATCATGCGGGGTGTGTATGATATTGTTTCTATGGGGATGGATGAAACCAAACCTTAATAAAGATAATAAATAGACTTTTAAAGAATTAAGGGGGGTGTGAAAAATGTTCAGGCTATACTCTTTAGCCTTGATTTTGTGTTGTGAATTTTATGGGATTATGCCCACTGAAAATCATGGTCGTTGGTGGTCTTTTCTAGTGCCCGAATGAACCTCTGTTTTCTTCTGGATATTTATGTTATTGAATGGATGTAACATAGAAAATGGTAAATTACGTAAACTCTGATGATTAAATGGATTCCCAATGAATAATAATCCTTTTCTTATCCCCTCGGTTAACCAAATGGAAATACAGAACTGAATGAATAGAATATTCAAATTTGAAAACTCTCTCACTCTATTATGGTGATGTTTACAGTTGATGCTTGGGAAGTGATGTGGATGGGGATGGGATCCTCTGTTTTGGTGAAGTTGTTGGTTTTTGGATTTGAGGCTGTGTGGGTCCATATAGTGGGGCATGTTTTGGTTCTAGTACTTTGAGGGACCTCCCGGATCCCTTTTGTTGAGGTGACTTTACAAGAGAACCGGGTGTGAGTGCTTAAATTGCTTCTTTGCTGTTTTTCCTTCCTTGTATTGTGTCTATGTCGGTTAATTTTCCAGTAGTGAATAATAAATTTAAATGGAATCACTTTAATATAAAAATTATAATTGTATCAATGGGGAATTGTTTTCTGAGAATGAGTTGCGACACGGTTGTGCTGCTTATTATGAACGAATAGTAACGAGGGTGTTTGTGGTTGGGCTTGTTTTGGAACGCTGAGGTGTATATGAGTTCTTGTTTACCTATTTGTATAATTTATTTCTTATATTTTATTTTTGTGTCCCACCCATGTTGAGAACTCCGTGATGAACACTTCCATTTCATGGGGGAAGGTGTTTTTCCCAACACTCCTATGAGTGGCTGGTTATTATCTTCTTTTTTGCTCCCTTTCCCAAGTAGCCCAATACTCTTCAGGCATGCTGTGATGGCCTGAGGTCCATTATAGCCCTTTATTCTTTCGGTAGGGGTACATGGTGGTGGTTGGACTAGGTGTGTGTGGGCAGGTGGTTTCCCAAGTGTCTTCAGGATGAGGCATAGATGTCTTCAGGCGTGGAAGTAGTTGTTCGGACCCTGGTGTGTGCGGGTGTGGTTACATTTTTTTGTTGTGGACCAGGTGTTAGTGGGAAGGATGTGTGTTTATAGACCATGTGTGTGTGGGCTTGATATGGTAGTGGGACTATAGTGAGAATGACAAGAGAGGTCTAATGCATATGATGTATTCATTAACCAGTGGGAAAGTGTCGTGGGGTACCCAAACATCGATGTGTTATTACTATTACATTACTAGACTTGCATTATTTGGGGAGTGTTCCATGTTGAGGTTGGGGTGGATAGTTTCCTTGTAAAGTGCTCTGGTAATCTCTATTTCTCACGGGTCATTACAATGACTCCACACATGTGCACGAGTGATTTTGGTTTTATATATTGAGTATACCTTTAAACTCACCCTATGTATATAAACTATTTTCTGGTTTCCAGGAGGACATCGAGGGTCATGCTGGACCGTACTAATTTGGACCTTGGGATAGTAGATATTGCAGTTTTTCTTCTCCGTGGTACTTTTCATCACGGGGTTTCTTGTACTTTTTTAGTATTTACCCTTTGACATGCATATGTGAATGGTTTACTTTTGGATTTACTTATACCTATATTTTTGGTGTGGTTGGGATTTACTATCTTATATCCCATGCCTACTAAATAAAAAGGGGAATTCCTTCAATTTTTTGTGTGATTCTATACTCATGGTTCCAGTCACCACTCCGAGACCTATTGAAGGCAGGTCTCATGAGTCATTATGCCCCCATCAACTTGAATATGGAACAGTCTGGAAGGTTTATGTCCCTTCTCTCATTTTGGTGAAGGTGGGTTGTGAAAGAAAGGTATCAGAGATGCTAAGATATAAGATGAAGTCTAGAATTAGGATCAAGGAAGATTGCAAGGGATAGTAGGGAAACTGGGTTAGGCAATCTTGGTGCATGAAATAGGCTAGGTAAGACCGGCTAGGAAATAGGATTTTAGGGCCCCTCATGATCTAATGTAAGGACTCTGGGCCTACTGAACAACCAAGTGAGGCTACACTGATTGTAGGGTAGAGACCCTCAGAAAGGTACATGCACCATAATGAGTTGTGTTCTTGGGTTTCATGTGTATTTTGGGGATTTAAAATGAATTAGAAGACTAGGAAAATTTAAAATCAATATTCTACACTACTCGGGCTTAGGTATTCCTTGTTTTCCTTGCAAAAATGGCAGTCAAGAGATGACAGAGAGTAATGAGGATGATCAAGGCCTAGGATGCTGTTTTGGCTGGTCATTAGAGGGTTGATCTAGAGGAGGAGGATGAATAGTGGGATAGGACACTCCACACCATTCCGCACAGACCCTTGGGAAGTATATGTTAAGCATATTAGGCATCGAGATAGAGAGAAGCCTCATGGAGCTGGTGATAAATTTTATCTTGATCCAGGCTCCGACAGAGTAATGGGTTCCTCTGGTTGTTTTCCAAATGTGGGGATCGACACATCAATAGTGGACGCACCACCTTGGGGAGAAGAGGGAGACTCAAGTTGCGTGAACTGACTTCAAGAAGGAGTTATGGTCTGAATTCCTCTCTTCCATGATGAAGGCATAGAAGAGGAAAGAGTTTCTCTACCTCCAGCATAGGAGCATGGTAGCGAGGGATTTGGGGATCATGTTCAGAGTTCTCCTTATTTTTTCTATATATCTTTTTCTAAATGGGGAGTCTAAGATGCGACATTTAGTGGAGGACCTCCCACCTTCTCTTTAATATACTATTACTCTTTTCACCCTACTAACGTACATGAAGGTCCAAATTAAGGTGAAGTGGTGGAGAGGATGCACACGCTGGGAGGTATGCTATGAGAGGGAATCCAGTTTGGATTGTAAAATGGGAAGGCAATTAGCAGCAGGCCTCTAGTGTTAGGCCCTTCTAGGTTTCGACCAGTAGGGAGTATGCCCCAATAGTTTCAGTTTCAATCTCTCGGTCCTCTCCCTTTCCTCACGGGCCCCGGACTATGTTTCTTCATCTATGGGATCCATGGGAACATTTGGAATAAGTTCCCAGAGAGCGTGCAGTACAATGGGGGTGGACAGGTTGAGTGCCAACCTCAGTAGTAGCAGTTTCAAGCTAGGCCCTTTCACCTACAGCAATAGGGACAACAAGCTCACACTCCTCCGAGAGAAGACATGGAATGAGGAGGCTGACCCCAGGGTGCTCTTCAAGGACCTCAACGAGGGCATGCTCGAGGAGGTGGTCGATAACCGGGAAGCAAAGGGGCTGGGCATGGGATGTTTCACGCTCTAGAGGCAGTAGTTCCAGCAGAGTCGGAATCCCATCGAGGTATGATCAACTTGTTTAGTACTATTTCTTATGCCTTTTTTTATACAGGATATTTTAACTCCTTTGTTGCAACTGGCCTAGCCCGTGCTCTGAGTTTAGATGCTAAGAGACTTTCAGTGCCCCTCTTTTTGAGTTTTCCAATCGAAGGTCAGAACTACTTGTTTTATTTTTTCTGAGGGTGTAGACTGATGATAGAAACACATCAGTCTAGCAGGGATCTTATACTATTGCAGAAACATCCATACGGTGCCATTCATTGCATCGACTGGCTTTTTTCTAAACACACTATTATCAACTGTTTCCAAAGAATAGTCACATTCCCTGTTGGGGATTTCCAACATTTGACTTTCACTGGAGAGCAGGTTTTCTAGGAAGGCAACCGGTGGGTGGAGCCCCTTCTTTCCTTGTTAGCTGAGCTGTCAGTGGATTCAGAAGATATAGATATGGTGGAAGTCATGGTGATCTCCAGTGAGTTCATGGACATCTTCCCTGAAAAAGTGGAGACTCTACCCCCTCGACCTATTGTTGACTTCGGGATAGACTTGAAACCCGATTCCTGTCCAATCTCAATGGATTCTTATAGGATGGCACCTTCTCAGTTGTAGGAGTTGCGGTTTAAGATTGATGAATTGATGAAGATTGGTTTTTTCCGACCTATCGCGTCACCATGGGGTGCTCCGGTCTTTTTCCCGAAGAAGGAATATGGTGGTATCAGGCTATGAATAGGCTACCAGAGACTAAATCTAGTAAAAGTCAAGAACCGTTACCCTCTCCCAAGGATAGACGATATCTTTGACCAGTTGAGGGGAGAAAGTTGGTTCTCTATGATTGATCTGTGGTCTGGGAATCAGCTGTTAATGGGGAATGACAGTGATATCCCAAAGACTACTTTCAGGTGTAGGTATGGGCACTTTGAGTTCATATTCATGAAATTTGGTGTTATGAACATAACTACAATGTTCATGACGCTCATGAACTATGTTATTTGTGAGTTTCTAGACTAGTTTGTCATTGTGTTCATCGATGACATTTTGATATACTCAAGATCAGAGGAGGAACATACTAATCACCTCAGGGTGGTCTTGGATATCCTACGACACCACCAACTCTATGGGAAGTTCTCCATGTGTGAGTTTATGACATGATAATTTCATTTCCTTGGACACGTGGTGTCTCGGAAAGGGGTAGTAGTTGACCAGTCAAAGGATGAAGATGTTGTTTCTTGGGAATCACCCAATAATGTGACGGAGGTTCACAACATTCTTGGGTCTGTAATGCTATTATCAAAGGTTTGTACCAGACTTCTCTTGAGTAACATCTCCCTTGGAATGTTTGACCAGAATGAAGGTGTGTTTTATGAGGTATTTTTTGATGATTATAGACATGGACTAGGGTGTGTTTAGATGTAGTAGTGGGGAGTGATATTTTATGGGTCTAGTAATTTATGTCCTCATTAGCATAACTATTCCACCCATGAACATGTGCTTGGAGCAGTAGTTTTCACGTTGATGTAGTGGTGGCATTACCTCGTCGGGGAGCACTTTGTGGTATTCATAGATCACAGGAGTTTGAAGCATATCATTACCCAGCGAGACCTGAACATGTGACAATGATGGTGGGTGGGTTTTCTATAGGTATACATCTTTGATATCTCTTACACTGAAGGTAAGGGGAACATTGTGGCTGATGACTTGAGTAGGAAGTCATGGGGGGAAGCTGTTCAGAAATCACTGGATGCTAGGAAGGTAATGGAGGAGTTGGCTTCCCTACACCTGGATGCAAGGGTGGATGGTGGTAGAGGTTTCTGATTTCATATTATGGTTTAGTCCTCTCTATTGTGGTAGGTGGATGAGTCTCAGTGGGGAGACATAGAGAGTGAAGTGATGTGCGATCGGGATAACCAATGCAATGATCTGGATGGGTGGTCATAGGATGGTCAGAATCAAATGCTTTTCCAGTGGAATTTGTTTTTCCTAGAGGTGATGAAAGAATAAGTTCACCATGAGTTCAATAAATCACTCGTAGGGGTACACCCTGCAGTTTCCAAGATGTACTTAGGCCCGAGGGAATAGTTTTGGTTTCCCGGGGTGAAGTAGGAAATGGCAGAGCTCTTGGAAAGGTGTCGGTTGTGTCTGCAAGTGAAGGTTGAACACTACATCTTAGGAGGTTTTTTGTAGCCTTTAGATGTCCCCGAGTGTAAGTGAGATGAAATATTAGTATATTTCGTCACAGGACAACCTAGGTATCATAGAGGCTGTGATGCAGTCTGGGTAGTTGTAGATAGATTGACGAAATCAGCACACTTACTGGTGTTAAAAGAGTCGAGTGCAGTGTATTCCTTATACTAGAGATACATGGATGAGGTGGTGCATTTTTATGGAGTTATGAGGTCCATAGTCTCGGATTGGGATGTGCAGTTTACCTCATGAGTCTGGGGGGGATTGCAGTATTCATTTTTCACCCAGATATGCCTTGACATAGCTTTCCACCCCCAGACAGATGGGTAGTTAGAGAAAACCATCAAGACCTTGGAGGATATGCTACATGCATGTGTTTTGGACTTCATGGGATCATGGGAATGCCATTTTATCTTTTTAGAGTTATCCTTCAATAATATTTATCACTCTACTATTGGCATAGAACTATTTAAATCCTTGTACTGTAGGTCGTGTCATTCACCCACATGATGGAATGAGGATGGAGAAAAAGGTGTTCTTGGCCCATAGTTAGTGCAGAGCACAACAGAGAAGATTCAGCTATTGAATGAGATGATGAAGGAATCCTAGGACCAGTATATGTCATATGAAGATCATAGTAGGAGGCCCTTGGAGTTCTAGGTTGGAGACCTTGTGTTCTTTAAGGTTTCCCCTAGACGTTGGCAGCAAAGGTTTGGCAAGGGGAGAAAGCTTTCTCCAAGGATCATCGGGCCTTTTGAAGTGTTGGGGTGAGTTATAGAGGTTGAATATCAGCTGGAACTGCCACCTCATTTGGAAAGGATCCATGACATTTTCCATATCTCCCATTTTCATTGATATCTACATGATGACACCCATGTCATTGACTGGGGAGAGTTGGATATAGGGGATTCTGCTACGTTCTTGGAGTGACAAGTTAAGATTTAGGATCGAATAGAGAAAGAGATTTGTGGATGAACAATCCATTTTGTTTGTGTTTTGTGGAGGTATAGTGCCCTTGAGGAGATTACTTGGGAGCGAGAAGCCCAAATTCATGCCCAGTACCCAAACCTATTTTGAGTTTCTGTTCTGAGCCTTCCATGATGTTTTTTTGTGACTTGCTGTGATGTAAGGTTGACCATGCTGTTTTATGAGATGTTTTGTTTTCTTACCCTATAAATATTGTGAAAATACAAGATATATGGGGATGAGGGGACATGATCCCTAATCATGACGCATTAATGTATATGAGATTACACTCGTGCGGGCGAATCAGTGCCTCTCCAAGAGGATAGTGTCATGACATGGAGGAATGGACTCCCAGATCTGTGTTTCGGGGAAATGTGATCCTAGGGTTACGTATGACTTCATGGGGTGGTTTTTCCCCGATAGGTATCTTCTCGAGGGGTTGTTGTCTTACAATTAAATTCTCAAGGGAGAGAATAATTTTTGAGAGGTGTCTGATGTAATGGCCCAGACCCTCCTGATCCATTACATTTCCAAATTTATAGTGTTTGGAACACCCTAGAACCATAAGGTCTGGATCTGAAGGGCGGTGTATCAATGGAATGATGTCATTGTGGTTTCATCCATCGGTGACACTGATCGATGGATCACTAATCGGAGTGACACCGATCAGTGTGTCAGAGATCTGTGTGTCACGATCGGTGCCACAAGGGCTTGTCGGGTTTTTCATCCCCAATTTTTCCCATAACACCACTTTTATGCCCTTTTATCCTTTTAAAAGTGGTTCAAGGTAGTTTTTGTCCATATAAACAATATTTTAAATCCTTATGGGTGGGGAGACCCTCAACGGACCCAGTTTGTTTCCCTGTTACATGTTTTCCTCCCTTTAAATGAAATCATTTAACTCATAGTTGTTACTACAACACCCCAATGAAATTTTAAATAACAATTAATCCCATTGTGTGTGACCACCCAACAGCATGGTGAAACCGCAATCCTCTTTTAAATTGGTTCAAAATTATTATCCCGTAACTACAAGATCTTTCATATTTTTATAGCACTATAATTCATTTCTTCTTCTTCTTGGCTGGGTTAGTTCTCCCCATTGGTGCGTTTGGATTCCCCATCATAAGTCGAGTAGTGCACCTATGTTATATCCTTTCCTTCCGATTCATATAGTCCTCAGAGCCCCTCCCCTTCAAGGATCTCATAACCATTATTGGTATGTAGAGAGAAACTTCGATAGTTGATCATCCAAGAAGGGTTTTACTTAGTCTCCCTTTACTGTTTATCATTCTGGGTGGGCATGATATTGTTTCTGTGGGGATGGATAAAACCAAACCTTAATAAAGATAATAAATGGACTTTTAAAAAATGAAGTGGGATGTGATCGATCTTTCCTCTGTAATATTTATCATTTATTTTTTATTGTGAACTGTATGGGATTATGACCACTAAAAATCATGGCAGTTGGTGGTCATTCCATGTGCACTAATGAACCACTATTTTTTTCTAGATATTTTTGAGATTGAATGGATGCAACATGGAAACTGGTAAATTGTGTAAACTTGGTTGATTAAATGGATTCCCAATGAATAATAATCCTTGTGTGATCACCCCGGTTAACCAAACAAAAGGTCAGAACATAATGAGTGGCATATTCAAATTTGAAAACTCACTTGCTCTGTTCAGGTGATGTTTAAGTTTGATGCTTGGGAAGCGATGTGGATGGGGATGGGATACTCTGTTGTGTTTTAGTTGATGGTTTTTAGATTCAAGGTCATGTGATTCTGTATGGTGGGGCTTGGTTTGGTTCCATTGCTTTCAGGGATCTCATAGGTCCCTTTTGTTATTGTGAATTTATAAGAGAACCGGGTGTGAATGCTTAAATTGATTCTTGGATTTTTTGTTCCATGAGTTTGGCTATGCTTGTCGATTTCCCAGTAGTGAAGAATCAATTTAAATGGAATCACTTGAATATGAAAATGAGAATGTGTTTTATGGGGAATTGTTTTACAGGAATGTGTTGGGACATGGTTGTGCTTCTTCTTATAAATGAATAGTAACAAGGGTGTTTGTGGTTGGGCTTGTTTTGGAACCCCTAGGACGGTATGTGTGCTTTATTACCTATTTTTATAATTTAGTTTTTATGATTTATATTTTCGCTCCAACCATGTTGATAACATCATGAAAAACACACCCATTTCTTGTGGGAGGGTGTTTTTTCCCAACACTCCTATGAGTGGCTGGTTATTAGCTCTTTTTCGGCTCCCTTTCTTGAGAATCCAAATACTCATTAGGCAGGATGTGAAAGACTTAGGTCCATTATAGCCCTAGATTCTTTGGGCAGGGTATATAGTGGTGGTTGGCCCAGCTGTGTGCGGGCAGGTGGTTTCCCATGTGTCTTTGGGATGAGTCCTAGGTGTCTGCATTCATGGTAGTAGTTGTCTGGACCTAGGTGTGTGCGAGCGTGGATACGTTTGGTTGTTGTGGCCTAGGTGTTTGCGGGTGGGATGTCTGGTCATAACTCAGGTGTGTGCAGGTGGGATATGACAGTGGGACTACAGTGAGAATGGAGGGAGAGGTATGATGCATATGTTGTCTTCAATTACTAGTGGGAATGTGGCGCGGGGTACCCAAACATCAATGTGTTATTACTATTACTTTACTTGACATGTGTTATTTGGGGAGTATTCCTTGGTGTGGTTGGGGTGGATAGTTTCCTTGCTAGGTGCTCTGGTTATCTCCTTTTTTCTCAAAGGGCCTTAAAATGCCTCCACACTTGTGCATGAGAGCTTTTGGTTTTCCCTAATGAGTATACCTGTATACTCTCCCTATGTATGTAAACTATTTTCTGGTTTCCAGGAGAACTTTTAGGATCGTGCTGGACCATACTTGTTCGGACCTCGGGACAGTTTTTGATGCTTTTTTTCTTTTCTTTGGAACTTTCCTTTGGGGTTTTTCTTGTACTTTTGAAGCATTTACCTTTGGACATGCATATGGGAATTGTTTGCTTTTGGAATTACTTTTACCTCCATTTTTGGGATTGATGGGATTTACTATCTTATCTCCCATTCATACTAAATAAAAAGAGAAATTACTTCCATTTTGTGTGTGATTATATACCATTGGTGCTAGTCTCCACACTAGGACCTATTGAAGGTGGGTCTTAGGGGTCATTATCTCTCCATCAACTTGGAGAAGGAAGGGTCTTGGAATCTGCTGTCCATTCTCTCATCTTGGTGAAGGCGGGTCATGAAAGGATGGATGTAAGGTGAAATATGGTTGTTTCATATTTATAATAACACATCAGTATATTAGTTATACTTGTGTTATTACATAATAATGAAAAAACTAATGAAGAGGAAGTAGAATACAAATAATATTGATGGTATTGATTGAATATATTACCTCTTCCTCGACGTGCCTCGTTTAAATTTCCATGAAGGGCACTAGAGTTGTTCTTTGGAGAAGAAAATTTTCTCTATAATGTAACTATGAATGTTGAGAAGTGAAATGGGAAGGGGTTGGTTATGATTGAAGGATGCTTATAGAGTACATAGGAGAGGGAGGAGGTGTTCTTTTATAAGAGAGTAGAGGGGCTCTTTAAGAATGTTCCAAAATATTAATTTTTTATAAATTAAATTTGTATTTAAAATGGTCCAAAACTTATTTAATTGAACGATAATATGATTTCTATTCGAATATACATCTTTCAATAATTCTTTTGCAAGTATTGAAATTTTTTTATCCTTATAGTTTTGTGTTTTACCCTTATTTTACCCTTTTTAATCTTAACGAGATATCTTGTTATTTACACAATGTGGGTTAATTTAATTATAATATCATGTAAAAAGACCCAGAATAAGATATGAATGACATATTTGGAATTATAATAATTATTTGGATGAATCATATATTTTTATGAATTTATTAACATTTAATAAACTATTTCATGTTTTAAGTTATGAATTGTGTCAATTTTGGACACAATTCAAACATGAATTTTTCAAAAAAATCATAATAACCTGATTCCTTATAAAATAAGGAATTATATACAAGATAATATGTTAACAACATACATTAAATTCGTTGATGACATCAAAATAACCAAATTAAATTTGTTTTAATATTTAGAAATTCATTAATCTGAATATTTAATTAATGAGGTAATCACTACATCGTAATTGTGTCATAAATAAATATATTTATCTAATGTATAAAAATTGAAAATAAAATTCCATGGGGTAGGATGTATTTTTATCATTACAATGAATATTTATAGAGATAGAGAACTATTATATAACCCCATATTAAAATAAATTTACTAAAAGATATATGTTCAGGTTATAATTGTCATTACCTTAAACTAATTATTATAAAATGTCATTTTCAAATAAATGTGAATCAAAGGTGTCCCAAATTCAGAATATGGATGCCCATAGTCAGACTTATCTCATCCAAGTGAATTAGGACATGTGTTAGGGTATTTTAATATTATTTTAATATTATTTTGGTACCCTTATTTAGTAGATTTACCCTTTAACAATGTTAAATAAAATAATTACTGAAGTTACTTTTCATAATGGTCAAAAATGAAAAATACCTATTTAAAAAATTGTAAATTTATGATTATAAATATTGAATATACTTTTCAAAATTCCAAACATAGAAGTTTCAGTAATTAATTTAAAATTAATCAGATTGTCGAAAAAAACGGTTTTTTGGTTAAAACATTACCAAAGATAGAAATGTTTCAACATATGAATGCAATGTAAAATTAATGAAAATGATATAAATGGTCTTAACCTATAAAAAAATATTATATTTATAATTTAAAACCATTAAATAATATATTTTTACTATATAAATTATATATATGAAAAAAGTGATTTTCAATTAAAAGTTAACGTACTCTCAGTATTCATAAAATTATGAATGTTTTCAGAAAAATATCAAAAAATTATCCAAATAAATTTGTATGTTATTATTACAAATAATAAGTATATGTTTCCAAATATAAAATAATAAAGTGTGAAAAACTAGATTTTAAATGGGCGCACCATCAAAAGGTGATAAAACTACATTTTTTGGTAAATAATTCTTTTATCCAAAAAAAAATATTTTGTTCTCATATAATGTGTAAGATTATTAATAATGTCATATAAAATTAAAAATGTGGTTAATACAATTAATAAAGGATATTTTACATAATACTTTAAAAATATATTGTCGTTTTTCGAAACACTATATTGCGTACCACACAAGCTATCAAGGAAGGTCGCGCAATCTATGTCAGTGTTGTGTGTAGTGAATGATTAATTTGGGGTTGCGTATAACATAATCCAAGATTACTTCTTTTATGCATTGAAAAAAATCTATACTCATTGTTTTTTGAAATGAATTCTATCAAAAGTACTTGAAATTCTGTGCAACACATGCCAAGAATAGTGCTATGTATACTACAAACTAATATGGTGTTTCATATAGCCCAATCTAACATGGTGTAGTCTACAACATAAGAAATAAATAAAATTAAAAAGAATCTATCTCATAAAATCTATGGATGTTACGATGGTTCACTTCCATTTCCATTTTAGTAGCCTAAGATCACTCTTCATACTCTATTGGTGGTCTTGGTTCACTATCACGGATATCTTGGTTGTTAAGGGTCATTCACAAGACCATCATAGTCTATCTCTTGAGAAATAAATTTTTACACAATTCATTATAGGGATATATAGGTCCCACACATCTCATAATTATATCATACATACATGTTGTATAAGAACATATATAATTATATCATTACCCATGAAATTAAATGGGTAATCAACATGTAATCATATCATAAAATCTGGAATCAGATAAGTTTCATAATCATTACATAAAAAACATAAATCGTGAAAGTGAAATAGATTTCATAAACATATAATATTTTAATAAGAGATGAGTTTCATAAAGACCGTGGATTTAAGAATAACTAATTCATAGATATAATATGAATGAAACATTAAGATCATTTCCTTGAAGGGATTGAGATACATTAATTGATGTAATTTTATATGGGAATGTTTTTGAAATAACATTAAAATACTTCTCTATAAGGAATTATCTTTTCTTTTATTAAAAATTATTTTAAATACCAAAAACTATTTCAGAATAATTTTATTTGAAAATACCTTGAAAAGATATAAAGAATAATTGAAATAATTTTCAAAATATTTTCCTTTTATAACATATAAAACTAGATTCAAAACATTTTTAAAAAATTCATCGAAATCACATTGAATACATAAATGTAATTATTAATAAAATTTCTAAAAAGCTTTTTACTTCAATATATGTGAATTTAGATTGAAAATTTATTGGAAAACATTTCACTGAAAATAATTTCAAAACATATAAATAAGGCTTGAAAACATATTGATTTTTAATAATTGTAAACATATAAAATAAGGATGTAACATTTTGAATTTTTTTCTTTGAATATCAATTTTGAAATAATTTTATTAAAAATTTTCCTTTTAAAAATACAAAGGATTACTGAAATAAATGAGGACCGAAAAATATGTACATGTCGATCATAAGAAATTATTACATTGATGATATTATTAAAATAAAAATTGGTAGAAATGTCTTTTAATTATTATAACATAATTATAAAATATTTATTGAAACACTTTTCCGAATTAATGGGTTTGAATTGTCATATATTTCTGATCGAAGAGTGGGTAAAGTCAGTCTTTCTTAAAAAAAATTCTTAACTATATTATATACCAAATAGTATAAAATTGTTCAAATACATGAATATATCATGAATAACTATAGTGTAATATAATTAATTAATCTTCATGAGAGTTGGAAAATAATATTTCATCATTGAATACATAAACATAAACAATCTAGAACAACGATGAGACGATTTTAATAAACACTTATAACTTCGTAACATTGGATCATACTCTACATGTAAGTATATGAAATTAAATTAATCTTATAATACCATGAAAATAGAGGTATTCATGATATATCATGAAAAATGGGTGTACATGATCCTCAAAACGAATTTAGCCACTTAACAAAATGTCAGTCTCAAACAGGGAAATTTTGGACAAAATTTTTTTATCGATTGAGTTACTTTTAAAATATAAATTACGTGATATAAAATCATAAAATGGATTTTTAAATAGAAATAAATATAAATAAAATAATAATTTAATACATTCATGGTCATTATACACACCACATAAAACGAATGGATGGTGAATAAAGCATGTATCTCATGGAATGAAGCCCCCATACCTTACGTACTGACTCTCATTGTACACATTAAAAACACTTAAATAATAAATATAAATGTATTATTAATCTATTAGTGAGACATATTGTTATTATAAAACCACATAAGGTTTTATTTTGGATTTTTATTAACCTCTTGTTAATAATTCTATCATAAGGTTTCACTTTGGTTAATATATGCTTGGTTTTCCGCATGTTCCTTAATTGGTTATATATTAATCAATATATATATATAATTATTTATATAATTTAAACCATTAAATAAATATATTATATATTTATTATATGTGTTTTATTATAATCCATAGTATATAGAATAATTTAACCGAATACACCATTCATAGAGACAATATGTCGTACGTACACTTAAAATCTATTTCATTTTAATTTTTCTGTTGAACGAATGAATATAAAATAAATATTTTAATATGTATATAATTCATATAATAGATTTATTATATCATATATATCAAATATATTTAGTTAATCCATCTTTAATACATTCCATGTAGTGTTTGAAGGAGACATATCGTTTTGAGGGGGTGGTAGTCCACACTCCCTCAAAGGAAATTATTATTTTCACACAAAATGAGAAATCTAATGATATGTGTTTAAAAATTATTAAATAATATTATAGATATAATAAATATAATATATAACATATAAAAAAATTTTCCACTATAATTTCCACCATGAGAGGCGATAATGGAAAAATTAACAATTATCCAGTAGTGAGGCGGTATTTTGTCGTAGACATAAATATTATTTTCATTACCTATTAGATGTATGTTTGTTTATGTTTAGGTTGAAACGTCATAAAAAATAATTTTATATTTAGTATACTATATTTTTTTCATAATTTAATAATGAGATTGTAGGGGTGGAGAAATAAAATTAAATAAAGGAGATTTAGATAACATGATAAGTCTTAATTAGGTCACCTTTTATTTTCATCTAAAGGATTCCTTGGATAGCTTCCATCCAAATTGGAAGGTCCTAGGAGGAATTTATATATTTTTAAATGTATTTGGTAGATATTGTATGATAATAAATGGTTGTTGGGGTGTTATGAAAATGGAGAAGTTGGGGCCTTTTATCTGAAATAGAAAGGACACACTTTTCATTTTAGAAAACAAGTTAAGTGTCCCACATTTTTACTTTAAAATTCATAAAAAAACAAAAAAGAAATAAATAATGTGATGTAAATTGAAATATAATTGCTATAAAATTAATGTTTGAAAATATTCCAGGTCATTTTGGGTATTATCGTTAAGTATTATTCTTTAGTTAAGGTCAATTATACTATTATCAATGTAATTAATTTTAATTACTATCAAAAATTATTTTGAAAAATACAATAATTTGAAATTATTAAAAATTATATATTATTTTAGTTTGAAATATGGAATCTATTTTTCTAAATTCCAATTATAGGATTGGAAGAAAATAATTTAAAATTATTCTCCCTTGCGGGATGACACTTCGTGTTTCTAGAGTAATAATATGATCAAAATCATGCTATGTTTAAATATCCAATTTCAAAGTGAAATTGGGTTTGAAGACCTATATTGGATTAATTTATAAAAATATTATGTAATTAAAATTTATGAAAAACTTAAAATATAATTCATCATTATAAATAAATAAGATGAAAAAGAAGTTATGAATTAAAATCTAGTATTTTTATCTATTAATTAAAATTTGAAACCCTACCAAAAAATAAAAAAAGTATCCTAAATAATTATTATGTTTTTATTAAAAAGTTAAAATTTATTTTGACATATTAAATCTATAAAAATTAAAAAAATGGATTTAAAATGGGTTCTCCATTAGAATTCATTAAAACAATATTTATAAAAAATATAGGGTTATGTGCATCAAATTATGTATGTAGTTATATTAATTCTTACCAATGTATTTTATGAATACCAAAAAATATTTTACTCAACATATAACATATATATTACATTAATAATACACGATAATTGTGATTAATTTAATTTTTTAGGGTAAAACAATTTTCTGACCATAAAAGTATTAAAATTTTCCATTATTTGAAATGAGTTTTCATATTCATTTCTTATGAATTGATAACCTATGAATTCCTAATATATTTATGTAAACCATATAAATTCATAAATTGGTTTATACATTTCATTCCCACTAATTTTACTACTATGTTATACGTTCTTATATTAAATAATAATATTTTAATATTATATTATTGTTTATTACAACTTGGTCATGTGTGTTATGTAAGCCATCGAGGAAAGCCATTGTTGGGTGTTGTATAAGGTTACGTTAGTGTGCTGTGTAGATGAAGTTAAACATAATGTTTTTTTAGGGAAAGATTAAATTGGGGTTGTTTATAATGCAATCCAAACATAACGATTTAATATAAAATAAATTTTTTTTAGTGTTACATGAAATGAAAAATATCACAAAGGATAAATTAATTTGAATAAAATAATACAAAAAATCACATAGTGTTAAATTCTACCCCCATGAAAATGAATTTCACCCTCAAAATATTTCAAGGTTATTAGAGGATTAATACTTAAATGTTTCATTCATAGAATAAAAAATTGTAAGAATTGATACTAAAACATCTCTTAAAATTGGAAATTTCGAATCATAACAGTTATCCAAAGTAACATGTAATAATGATTCCACCGAAGAGGACCCTGGTTGGGAGTGAATATTGGACATAGAGGGAATGCTTAAATATTTAAAGTGGTGATTTTGGTCCTCAATAGCATACAAGTAAATGATAAAAGAAAATTTGGGGGCCTCAAAGTCATAAATATATAATGATTTAAAAGGCCATCGATTCTACATAATTAAGGTAGTAGGATAAAAAAATTTATTTGGATCACCATCCAAATGTTGAGTAATACTTTCATTGACAATTTATATATGGATATATTCTTACTTGATATATTTATATAAAAACCCATTCTTTAGTTTTTCTTTTATAAATTTATAATTCATCTATTACATCATGAAATGGACATCCAAAAATTATCTTTGATTCATGAAGTGATAAAGTACCATTTTAAAAGATCTGACGTCCCATAAAATAATGAAATTATAACCATTAATCAATAAATTTTCCAAAAAAACATAATATGGTTAATAAATTAACCTCTAATTATTATAGTAACACTATTATTTCATCAAAAATAGTTATTCATAAAAAATAAGTATACATTTACCAAGACATCACATAGACTGGTTTTTGGCATAAAACCCTTATCGTCCTCTGGTTATGGGTTCATGACCAATGACCTTTCTAGAATTTATTAGTTTTCAACCAAATACATTAATTCATTTTCTATAACCACTCTTAAATAATATCAAAAATATTATTAAAATTCATGAAATTAGTTAATTTACTAAATTTTCTATTAACAATGGTGTTCAATTCAAACATAGTCCATATATTCTTCTTATAAAGTTTAAAATAAAATTTTCATGATTTTATAAACTTATTATAGTCCAAAAATTCTAAATATTGTATAATGAAATCACCTAAACATTGATTCCACTAAATATTACAATGTATCTCTTGGTTGTCACATTCCAAACCTGTGAATACCCTTGTCATATAATCTCTTAAAACATGAAAATAAACTGAACTTCTATAAATACATAATGAAAACATTCATCCACCCTTATTCAAATTATATTGAATTTATTCCATGAATATAAAAATGTTTTAAGATTTATTCCTGAAATCATAACCTACATGTCAACAAGTCCTTAATTATTTCAAAGGTAATCAGTAATGTCCAATTTACTTATTCATATCCCATATGTATTTATCCAAACAACATTATCATAAAATAAGGAAAATATTAAGCGTTATTTTTTATTTAATGATGTGTTTTATATTAAAATAGCCTTGCCATTATATTACATTACTATTCCATCAGAACCATCCAATGTGTTCTTGTAAATCCATAGTTAAAAATAACTAAACGATCCTTATATATTTTACCTTTCATAATACTTGAATAAAAATACATAAAAACATCAATTATTTCATCCTTAATACATATAAAAGGCTACGTAATCATAATAACTATTTCCTTTCACATTTAATCTATAGTATCTTCATCATAAATAATGTAACCATTAATGAAACTAAATAGTTAATCCTCTTCCGGATCTTTCCTCTTGGTAAATTGAGTTGCAAAATGACCATTTCTTCCATAATTAAATCACTTATCCTCTGATGTAGTCTTAGGGAGGTCAACAATCTCATCAATTTTGTTAGATGAACTCATAATTTTTATGTAGCAGTCACTTTCATAGACTCCATCTTTACTATAGTGAAAATAAATTATTATTCCTCTAATATATTCACATTGGAGACACTTTACACATTTTTAACATAAAGGAAACCAAATAATTTTTCCTCCTTGGTGTCCTTTAACGAAAATCTAAGAGATCTTCTTTATTTTATTCTTTGGGGAGTATGAGAGTTGGATAAGGTATACACTATTAATCATGTTCTATGAAAAATGATTAGTCCTAACCACAATATCTATTAATGAAATGATCATCCCTCTCGAATTCTAATAAAAATCACCAATAACATTCAATGTTAATCTAGTTCTTTTTGGTTTCTGATATTGAATAAAACCAAAATCATAGTGTGATCATTACTTATCATATTTTAAAACCACATAATCTTGAAAATAATTACATATGGGATGTAGAAATCATGACACCTTCCTTAATCTAGGACACAGTTGGTTCATCCCTGGTAATTCATAGCCATATTATAATCAAATCATTTATGATGGACCCTGAAGAGTTTTTTATTTCCCAAAGCATACCCCCTTGAGTGTCAAACCTCGTTTGTAGAAAGGATTGTTTTAGTGAACTTGTTACCATGATTTAGACCTAAATATGATGTTGGATTCATTACCCTTAATTACATCAATTCCAAGGAAATGTACAATTATAGTATCCATACATGGATTTATTTTTATGAAACCACGCACTCTATACTTTACCTAAATTCCAATACATATTCCTAAACATTAACTCATCCTTATACATATCCCTAGAGACATCCCTATACATATCCTTAGAAATATACATTGGAATATCAATAAAGGTTTCTCAACCAATTTTACAAAGGTTTACTAAACCATTCATTAGATTATAACCATAACGACCCCTGTAAGACATACATGGATATTACACCATTTTTAGATGACTATTTATTACATTACTATAATAAATTTCTAAGGACCATAATAGTTCAGTGTCTTTGAATTTATGGGAAAAAATATTCTATCATGGTGAAATATTATCAAAATCTCCTATAAATATATCCAACATTTGATCTTCTACCTAATAAATTTATTCATAACCCATGTAATGGGATCATAAGAATGGGTGGGATTATATGATTAATAAGGGTAAATAATGGAAATGTGTAATCATAACATGAAAAAGTGTATTTATCATGACCATAACATTTTAAAATCTTAAAATGTATATTATATATCATAATAAATTTTATCAATTCATAAGGCATGGATGATAATAAAATTAAGAGTATAAGACATGAAACCGAAACATAGGAATTAAATGAATAATTTTGGAGGACAAGTTATAATATAATATGATTTCTATAGTATCAAGGGAATAGATATAAAAAACATCTTGTAATTATGGTCTCATTACCCATACCGTCTTGGTAGTAATGGTTCTCACCCCTCTATATATTAGTAGCATATGATCACTCCTCATATCACTTTGGCAGTCATGGTTCACTCCCATGTCCATATTAGTAGTCAAGGTTCATTCACACTTCCATCTTAGTCTATCAAATGGGATATAAATAATTACCCAATGTATTAGAGGGAGACATAGGTTTCATCCATCTTATAATGAAATCACAAGAACATTTGACAAATATCCTAAATAATCATCTCATAACCCATGTGATGAAATGACTATGATAAAAATGAAATAATATCATAACATGTAGAAAAAGACAGGTTTCATATTCATTAAAACAAAATCACAACCCATGAATGTGATATAGATTTCATAAACACATAACACATGAAAGAGATATTGATTTCAAAAAGACCATGACATTAAGCCTTACACATTCATAGAAATAATATGAATGTAACCTTTATATCATTTCATATATGGGATTAGTAACATCAATAGGTGTCATTTTAGTAGGATTTTTTTTAAATAGCATTCATAAACATTTCTTGAGGAAAGGATATTTTCTTATTTTAAAATGGTTTTTCAAAACAAAAAACAATTTGAAAATTATTTTCCTAGAAAATTCCTTGAAAAAATCTATAGAATACATGAAATGATTTTGAAAATGTTTTCCATTGAATACTTATAAAATAATCTTCAAACAATTTCAAAATTAATTTTATTCGTAAAATCATTGAAAAAATATTAAAAAATATTGATTTATTGAATTTATTATTGCATTAAAACATTTCAAACGAGCTGGAAATTATTTTCAAACCTATTTCCTTAAAAATTAATTGAAAACCTATAAATAAGGCTCGAAAGTTTTTTGAAAACAATTTTCCTTGAAAACATATAAAAGAAAGATGAAAATGTTTTAAAAACAATTTCATTTGAAATTAACTTTTGGAAACTATTTCTTAAAATTTATCCTTTTAGAAATGGAATGGAAGCTTCAATAAAATCAAAGTTGGTAAATATGTACATGCCATATGAGGTGAAAAGAACATAAATTTTGCAAGATTAAAAGGTAATAAAAGGTCCTTATTCAGAAAGGGACAAAACAATTCCTTTGAAGAGATTGGTAAAATAAAAAACAGATAACAAATAATTACAATGATTATGGAAGTATTGTAAAATATTCATTGAAACCATTTTTAAAAAACATGGTTTTAGAAGAACATTGATTTTCAACTATAGGGAGGGTAGTGTAGGTATTTCATATAAACTATTTCTAAACTATTTAATGTTCCAATGAGTATAAAAATTTTACCAATACATGAATATATCATGAATTTACAATGGAGAATAAAAGTATTGAATTTTCCTGATATATGTATCATAACATTTCATCAAAAGGACCATAAACATAAACAATCTTGAAAAGCGATGAGATTATTTCAATTAATACTTATCACTTTGTAGCTTGGGATCATACTATCCATGTAAAAAATGATATTATATTAATCTATTAATATCATTTAAAGAGTAATATTCAGGATAGTTTACATAAAATTGAAGTATATACACCTCAAAACTAATTTAGGAACACAACAAAAATTTAGTCTGAATGAAAAAAATTGAGTAACAACTATTTTACCGATTTGGTAAATTTTGAAACATAAACCCCATGAAAAAAAGTCATAAAATGTATATGTAAAAACCCATAAATTTGGGTATAATTATAATTTTCTACATCCATGGTAAGTATACACACAACCCAAAATGAACGGATGAAGAATAAATAATGCATCTCACGAAATTAAAGAGTGAGACGAAATACCCTTACACTGTGTCTTGAATCTAATTGTACTCATTCAAAACATTTATATATTAATTATAAATTTACTATAATACTATTATTGAACCATATTATTATATATAACACCATTTTCTGTTTGATTATGTCTTTTTATTACATTTTTTTATCAATTCGATCTTAGGTGTTCACTTAGAATAATATCTGTTTTTTCTAATTTGTCTTCATTTGTGATATCTTTTATAATTATATTTATATCATGGTTTAAAAAATTTAAACCATGAATTAAATATAATTTCAATTCAGTAAATGGGTAATATAATAATTCGTAGGATAAAGAAGTATGTAAGGCATTATACTATTCATGGTGACGGTAAGCTCTATGTACGCATGAACATTATTTCCATTTAATTGTTGTGTTGAGAGAAAGAAATTAAATAACATATACTTATTTGTATATTTATATAAAATAATTATTAAATTACATTTATTATATCATATATATCATATATATTATCTAAATCCATTATTAATACTTTCTGTGAAGTGTATGAATGAATCACATCACATTGAAGGGGTGTTGGTCCACACTTACTGAAACGAAATTATCGTACTAAAGAAAGGAATGACTAAGTATATGTGTTTAAAATAATTACATAACCATAAATAAATAACATACACAATATATAAATATATAAATAGTGTTTCCATCATAATTTCCACCATGAGAGGTGGTAAATGAAAAATGAACAATCATCATTTAGTGAGGCAGTAGTTCCCCACACACGTATACAGTATGTTCATTACCCATTAGGTGGAAGTGTGTGTAGTATTATGTTTAATTATTATCATAAATTTTTTTTGTTTACGATAATAGTGATGTTACAATAGAATGTAATAAAGAGTGTGTAGCGGGTGGATAAATAAAATAAAAGAAGGTGCATGAGAGAAGTGGTTACCTCTTAATCAGGTATCTCATTTTGGTTTGTGCGAAAAAGATTTTGTTGATAGAATTATGAACAATGGGAGGATTATTTAATAAATTTATGGATTTTGGGAATTTTATTGAGAAGATATGGGATGAACCTACATGGTTTGAGATGTGTGAAAAAGAGAAATAGTTGGTGACATTTTATAGGGAAAGGAAAGAACACAAGTGGCATTTTTTACTGCAAGTTAGGTGTACCCAAATTTATACCAAAAGGAGTAATAAAAAATAAATCAATAATTTAAGGTTTTTGGATGAATATTAGCCATAAAATTGGTGTTGTATAAGTTTCTAGGTCATTTTGGGACTAAAATGTATGGTTTAGTCCTTAGTTATGATTAATTATACATTAGTCGATGTAATTAATTTTAAATACATTCACTAATCACATTGGTCAATCAATAAGATTACATTATTAGACATTATAAATTATTATTATTGAAAATATGGAATAAATTTTTACAAATTCGTATCTTAGGAGTGGCAGAAATTAATATGAAATTAATCTTGTGGATGGGGCGACACAACAGGTTTTTAAAGTAAATGAAATTATTAGAAGATTACTATGTTTTTAAATCCAATTTCAATGCGAAATTGGTTTAAATGATCTAAATATGATTAATTTATAAAAATAATAACTAATTATACATAGAAAATAATATTAAATATAATTTATCCTTATAAATAATATAGTTGAAAAAGTAATTTTGAATTATAATCTTGTATAATTAATTTTTTATTAAAAATTGAATCCTTAATGAAAAATACCAAAATTTTTATAATAATAAATTTTTTATTTTTCTATAAAAAGATAAAGTTTAATTTTATATATCAAATCAATAAAAGTTCAAAAAATAGGTGTTAAAATGGGTTCTATATTAAAAGGAATTCAAACTACCTGTATAAAAAATATATGTTACTATGCATAAAATTATATTTTTTCTTATCTTATGTATATCTAATATATTGTATTTTTACCAATAATTTTTTATTTAATCTACAACAAAAATATTACATTAATATCATTCACCAATTGTAATAAATTTAATTTATTAGGGTAAAAAAGCTTTGTTACCATAAAAATGTTAATATATTTCTTTTATATTTAACCAGTTTTAATATTTATTTATGACTAATTAATAAAAAATGAATTCACATTATATTTGTGTAAACCATATATTTTCATCTATAAGTTAGTATCATTCATAACAACTAATTTAACTAGTAGGTTGTGTATTATGTTATTAAACAATAATTTTTCAATAATATATTCTTGTATGTTAAAACTCAATCTTACGTGTCCCACAAGCCATCGAGGAATGTAATTATTGCATGTAACACAATCTAAACGTGGTGTTCTGTATTGACCAAGCGTGTTAAAATTTTTATTATAAAAATTTATTTTTATTTGTTACTTATTATGATTATTATTATTAAAAAAAATTGGTTACTAAAAAAAATTAATGGAAATATTTTAATATCAATTCATTGAAAAAATAAATTAGTTAATCAATGAATAATTAAATAGGGTATATGGAAAATTATTAGACTGATATTTTCAAATGACATATTTTTTAGTATAGTTTATTTTATCATAATAAAGAAAATTAAGTAATTTATAATGATTTTAATGAATTATACTTATAGTATAATTGAAATATAAGTCAATGCCTTAAATATATTTCATAGAATAAAATAATAATTTTGTCATTCTATACATTAAACTTTATTTTTCAAAAAAGGTTTTTTTTTATTTTTATGTTTTTTTTTGTAAAATTTAGAATTTTTTCAAATTAAAAATATTTCATATTTGGAATCAGAATTTTCAAATTAGTTAATAAGTATAATTTTTGTAGGGAAAATATTCATCAAGGAAAAAATTAGTTACAATGTTTAATATAAAACCATTATTATCAATTAATTGTGATTACAAGTGATGTTTTACTCTTATGCAGTAAAATAATATAGATCTATTTTAAATGAGAACTCTAATTTAATACATATATATATATATATATATTAAATTATCAATAATTAAATTTTAAATTTGTATAGAATTCAAGTAAAAATGAAAAATATTTTAAAAATATATTTTGTAGAAAAAAAATCTATATATTATATATTTTAAATAATAACTTTATTTTATTTTATTTATAAGACCAATTATGTTAAATATATTTCGAATTTATAATAATCATCTTAAATATTTTTAGAAGGGGTCAACATATATATTAAGAGATAAATAATTTAAATGATAATTAATTTAAAAAGTGAAGAAAGTATCAAAGGGTATTGTACCATGGAGTGAATTTTATTAAATTAAATTAATATAGTCGAACTTTTTAGTTTTTACATCATATCTAATTTTCATGCTAATTTTTTTACCAAGCTCACCAAACAACATTGTGATGTATTCCTTCCCATTCAATAAAGCTATGTTCCCAAACAGATATATGTCGTTTTCACCAAAAAATGGTGACTATTTACACTACTGGTAAAAAAACCAATTCATTAAAATAGCTCTTGATAACCTTCCCATTTTTTCATTGTATATCCATCTTCTATTTTTGGAACAACATTGTAATATGAAGGTTCCTAAAGATCTCCAATTCCAGGAGCCCTTGAAGGTATAAATCAACCCATCAAACTAGGTATAATCAACTTTTTAATATGTTATCATAAATATTATATAGAAAAAACTATAAAATATTATTAATCACCTTAATGGAATCTAAATAATATCATTTTACATTTTTATTATTTTATTATAATAATATAATTACTTTCTTAATCATACTCATCGATAATGTACAAAATGTGATTAATTCTTTGGTTTAATAACAGACTTGGATGATGATATAAATTTCTATAATGGATAACTAGAGAGAGATAATTATGTTTAATATATGTGTGAAGATAATAAATTATATTATCCAAATAGTTTCGGAAGGATAACAAAATTAAATTTACTATATACATTGAGTAACTTGTAGTTCTCACTAAATGACCCAAAATAAGATCACCATGAATTATATTTTATCAAACAAAAATTTATACTTCCATCAAGGGAAATGGGAATAAAAAATAATTAAACACAATTATTTGACTATATATTTTAATATATGAATTAATAACTTTGTATAAATAAATTATTATGATCATATCTATTATAAGAATTTTTTGAAATAAAGAAAATTAATAACATTCGATTATGAGAATAAAATATTAATAAAAAAATTTTAAGACCAAAATATTTATTCATAAAGAGTATGAAAAGTAATATCAATGAATATGGATTTGAAATAAGTGGTTAGGATGGTTATTTCTATTATATAAGAGGCTATAGTTCATCAAACAATTCTTGAATCAACATTAGTGGATTTTCATCTCAAAATTATATTCCTTTTTAAGTGTTTCATATTATGGAACTATTTTAATTTTTATGATGAATACAAAACCTATTTTGAATATTTTATAGTCATTAAATATTTATTCATGCTACTTATTATTTTATTTCATATTATATCGTTCCAAGGGTTTTGATTCAAATGTTTCTAATCCCAAAGTGTTTTTGTTAGATTAAGTCCCATTCATTTAGTGATAATATTTATTCTAAATAATAATTATTAACTCTTTGGTTTATTCCACACTATGATTTTAGGCAATTATATTTCCTCTTTCTTTTCATGGGAATTTAACATTCTAAACAAAACTATTCTTTCCTGCTGAATTTATTTCTTTATAAAAATTTTATATTGTTAATAATAATTACAACCCTTTATAATGAATCCTTTTCCTCACTATTCATATTATTTTGTTAAATAAGTTTTCCTATCATATTTCGATATATAAAGATGTATTATCTACTTAAATATTTGAATTTATAATTATCTCTTTCCAAAAAATGTTTTATAATTTTATAATCATTAAAGGGGTTTCTCCAAAATATATTTAATGAATAAAAGTGGAATTTAATTTTAATTCTATCAATATTGTATATTTCATATAAAAGTTCAAAACTGTACATTATTTCATCTTATAGACCATTTATTTTTGAATATTTTTAACAGTAATGTTTTCAAAAAAAAATTTCATATCAGATTTTTGAAAATTATATTTTGAATGTGACTCATAAGGTCATATTTTATGATAATGTTATTTTTTTTTATAAATTACCTTCTTAGGATATAACATTAATTTTACAAACTATCCCAAATGTTATATCTTATATAGGTAATTTTTATGACCACTGTCGAAATACAATTATGGTATGATTTTTTTATGCTGTAAAATTCTTGATATCAACTGATCAGATTCATGAATTTTTATTATGTGATATAAGTAGGAATGTTATGAAACACATTTTAATTCCTTGGGTTTTAATATATTATTGATATCATTGGATATAAAAGTGGGTTTTAAAAGTACATGATTGGTGGGGTCATATATATCCATTTAATGTATTGGTTAATGTATTATGAGTCAGAGATATTGATATTTTGCATTGAATATTTTTTGATGACAACATCATTCAGGGGGATAATTATTATTCTAAAATCATGATGAATGGATTTTATTAGTATGGTAAAAACATTATACAATGAACTATATATGGTTATACTTTTCTATAAATGTAAATTTTTCTAATGTTTAATTTTGTGAGTCATTTTTTAAGACACACCTCCCTATAAATCTATTTTTATGTTGTGTTTCAATGGTTCATGCAATTTTTTCACAACTTTTTAAAACATGGTATTTACTTTATAGTTTTACAATGGTCCTTTTATAACCATGTGATTACATTCCGTGATATTTGGTTTTCTCTCATTTATTTTGATTAAATTTTATGATTCTAAAATACATTTTATAATATATTTCACCACTTATTATGCTTTATCTCAATTTTTTTGATATAACCTAGTTATGAATCATTGATAAAAAATGTGTTATTGATAATTTTGTAAAGCCCGAGTGTTTATTGAGGCATGTTTCTCTTTAAATTTCACAAAAAATTGTTTCTTTCATTTTTTTTAATTTGAATAGATGATTTTTATGGGTGCTGGGGAGGCTCCTAAGGTTTTTTTGGGGTTCAAGTAAAAGAAATAGGACCGTTTAGAATTATAGATTAGGGAGAGTGGCCATTTCATGCTTAATGATAACAATTAAAAGCAATCTTGTGGGAAATATTTCCTACCTCATGGCTATAAAACTATGAAAAGTATATAAAGGATTGGGATATCTTAGTAATAGGATAGAAAATATTCCTGGGAGTAGCTAACCCACATGTAAGGAAGTTCTTAGTTATTAGGGATTATATTGATGTTTTTATTTCCAAAATATAGTTTTTTTCTATTTTACATTGAATGAGGTACGTGGTTCTTTTATTTATGATTTAAGGTATTTTTTATCCTATATAAAAAATAAATTGGTTCATGTATTCATACAACATAACATGAACCCATGATTCACATGTGATCTGCATGATTGTTTGTGATAAGTTAGTTTTAAGATGAAATATGACCAGTTATTTAAATTGTTTTTTATAATTTATATGGTTTCTTCATATAATAATTTAAGATGTAATATAGAGGAATTGTTCATCTAAACAGATGAAGTGTATCTAATTGTACCACTTCCCATGATTTTTATATGAATTCAGTTTAATAAAATAGGAATTAAAGCATAGAAATTGTTTTACTCTACAACATGATGTTTTAATTTGATTTAGTTGATAAGAAATTGTGAAATTATAATTAAGTGAAACAAGAAAGGTATGATTAAATGGGTATTGTGTGTGTAGGGAGACCTTTTTGTGTGTGTATTAAAGCATTTGTGTATATATTATTGAATATATTTATGATATGTTGGGTCTTTTGAGAGAGCCTAGGATAATAATTCCTTATTAAATTAGATGTAGAGGATACTAGGGTATCCAGTATATTACCAATTATATTAAAATATTCTCTTACGAGTTTTTTAGAGAAATTTTTGAAGGGACATACTTAGAATTATAGATATCTTCATCTCGGGTGGCCCCCAGTTGAGAGCCATAAGGGTTGTGATGAGTATTCCACATAGATATTTTGGTCGGAACCACCTATAAAACAAGAGTATGTGGTGGATTAAAAACTCCAAAAGAGAGTGTTTTGTGTTTTATAGTATATTTTGTGAGATTATACACTATCCATATGTATTATGTTAGATACAGATAAAGATTTTTAGCTCCAATAACTGCCAATATTATCAAAAGTTTTTGGTCTCCATACTGGTGAATAGATGATTGAGATAATACATATGATCTTTAAGAATATTTAGATACATTTTGATGAAAGGGTCATGTTAGATATTTATACTCATGAAGGGACACCGTAGTTGTAGAAGGATATTTCAATCCAACCCGACATGTTCGTGGATTCCTCCAAGATTGAATTAATAATATTTTCCTTGGTATCTTCATTATGGATACCATGGGTGTAGATATATATAGAGATCATAGACTCTGTGAACACGGGAATATTATTGGTCATGTGTTATGTCTTTACCGACTTTCATGATTTTTCCACTAAGTTGGTTGGTGATGAGGTAACCTTAGAGAAGATAATTGAAGTATAATATTATATGGGAGACAAGTTTTAATAATAAATTTTGATAGATTTTCTTTACTAGATGTTGTGAACAAAATGGTTAATTCAGAAAGGAACCTAAGAAAAGCTAGGGTCTCAGGAAATGGGGATTCTTATGATTTTATTGGAGGTGGATTTGCAGGAACTTGGTTGGCCCTCTTTGATGGTTCAGACCAATTAATGGTAGACAAAGTATCTTCGGTGGTGGATCATTTTCTCCACCATAAGATAAAATCATACAGTAGTTCCAAGAATGTAGATAGACTGAAAAATATCATTCCTAATGTGACCAACCACCACTGAAGTATCACAATTATGGATGGTTTGGAAATATACAAACATTCTTCATTTGTATTCAAGTCATTCTAAGTGATAAGGGATCTAGTAACGTGAATAAGTTAAGCAATGGGTCAGATATACCATCGTGGGTGAGAAGCTAGAGTTATAATGGATTTTTTGGTTGATGTGGTGTTAATAGTTCTAACACACTAAAAATTAATTTTTAATGAATTATAAAAATAAAATCTTGCATAACAAGCAACATCGAGCATTAAGTTAATTACAACATACTCTAAAAATAATAATAATTAAATACGACCATTTTAACATAGTTGTTAACTTGGTGGAACGAATAAAAATATCCACATTATAAAAAATATTTATAAAAAATTTATATCATGAAAATTTATTCATTAATTCACAAAAAACATGTATACTGTTTTTAGTCAAATCATTTTATGATTGTAAAATAATTTTCTTCAAAAACAGGTTCTATTGATTTTTTTTCATGGAAATTTAAATTAATTAAATAGGATTTAAAATTTTATTTTTAATAAATTGAAATATTTTTTGAAATAAAAATTTCAATGTAATTTTAGGATGAAATATTTATCGTACTTTATAAAATCTTTATTTATTATGTGAATAGTAAAGAATTCATATTTTTTAAAACATTATTTCAATTCATTAAATAGTATAATTGAAATGAAACATTATGTTTCTAAAATGATATTAATGTAAAATAATTCTAAATTAGATATATATAATTTATTTAATTACATTATTATTTATATTTTAAATGATTTTTATATACGATAACATTAAGGTCTAAAAAGCAATTTTATAGAAAAATATTTTTAAGGGAATAATTTTTTTCCAATTTAAAAAGAATCTCAAATAATCAATGAATTAAAAATAAAATATAGAATATATAGAAATATTATAATTTTAATTCATATGTTGATTATTAGTAGTCACAGAGATTTAGTGGATCATATTATTCTTGAAAAATGTATTTTCATGAAAAAAGTTTATTGCCACATTTTGGGGTTATATGTTAAAATTAAATTCGTCTAGATGTAAAAATTAAATTATGAAAAAAGGATTATATATTTATAAATTTGAGGTTTATATTTGGAAAATAGTCACATTTTATTTTGGGGAAATTTTTAATAGTAACTATGGTAAATAATTATAAACACATTAAAGGGTAAATTATGTTAATTGTAGATGAAACTGATCATAAAAGAATATAAAAGACAAATAAAATTTATCTTTACACAATTTAATGAGTTTAGATCATCGATTCTCCTATATATTTATATTTTTTGGACATTGGGGTCCTTTTATTACTTTTAAAATGAGATAAATTTTATTTTTAGTAAATGGAAAATAGAAAATGAAACTACCTTACATAAATATTTCTCTTATATTTTCATAAAGGAATAATTTTAATTTCATGAAGATTATTTATGGATATTTTGAGAAGAATCAATATATGTTCCTGATGGTAATTTTTTTTAATTTTTTAATGATTATATAATTACATTAAATTCTTATACAATGATGATACAATGACTATCCATGCAGTAGAAAATTTAAAATAATTAATAAAAAAAGATTAAATTTAATGCTTTTTAGTGTATTGTAGTTCAATAAAATTTTATTTTTAATAATTATTTAATACTTAATTGTAATGGGATTATGTAATAATATATTTATATCTTGATTTCATTCATGTAAAATTATTTTAATATCTCATGAAATGATAATAATAATATTTTATATATTTTAATGCAATAGTAAATAATATAAAAATTATTAAAATTTAATCTCACTAGTGGATTGTTAAATTGTTAAAATTTTCATCCATTTTCCATTTATGGGAAAATATATTTCATATATAAAAAATTATATACCTTGATGATTGAACAATTTGATATCCCGGTTAAGGTTAATATTGGCTAATGAAGGGGTTAAACCGTATGATATGGTTTAAAATGAATCTTAATCATTTAAAAATTCGACTGATTGAATTAATGTCAACCATATCAAATATTTTACTTTAAATCATTTCAATGTTATTCCACATTCACATGAATAGGAATGTATTATATTAACATATTTTTATATATTCCATATGTTTCATTTCCTTCACTAAAAAAGGACACCACCTCACCTCAATTATTTAAACCACATCGACCCTCCTATCACTAAAAGAACCCAAAAAAACTCTTCTTAAAATACTTATATATGTTATTATAGTTATTTTTTACCATAATAAGTAATCTAAGGTCATTAGTGGCAGATCTATTAGAGTTTTTTCAATTAAGAGGAAATTATACACATCGTACAATTTAATAATTTTATTTTTCTATATAAACATTTAATTATGAACTAACTGTTCTAGTAAATTTAATTTTTTATCTTTAACATAAAAAATTATTTATGTTGATGAAAATGTGTTTATCCATCTCCTTCACTATGAAATGTGAAACAAAACCATCACTCATTTATATAGATAACTACAACCTCATGATATGATGTATGTTTTTTCCTTCACTACCATAATTGGATATTAGAAATCATGGAACTCCTTTAAATTTATGATACTTATTACAGAAAAATTTTCGAATAAATATAAAATATCATTTACCTTATTAAAATTCATCTAATTAAAAATATTAATGTTGGTCGAGTGTACTTATGGACTGCCAGCTTCATAAAGTGATATGATTCATTTTACATGTAAAAATTTCAAGAATGATTAAAAATATTTATTCAATTAATATATATTATTTTAATATATTGAATTAACTTTTAGGGAAGTTGAAAACATGATGAATATACAAGGACTGATACCATGGAACTAAAACCAACATGAAAAATAATGGAGTCCACATTTGGGAATAGTGATTTTAATGAATATTTATAAATAACCATTCATTAAATATTATAAGTATGTGTTTATTTCAGGTATATAGTTATACTAAATTAAATTTTTTATATATGAGGTTAAAATCACTTATGATGGAATTCGTACTTGATGTGTTGTCTATTTTTCCCAATATTATTTCACAGAGTTATGTTTGATGTTGTAAACGTATTAATGATTATCAGGTGTATATATTGACACTATTAAATATTATATCCTTTATAATTCATAATTTTTTATAAATAATTTCTCAACTCAAATTGTCTATTTCCGAGGGTTTTTTATTTAAAAGTTTCTAAAGTTGAAAGGTTATATTTCTCAATCTCTTCATTATTCATGATGTTTTTTGAATATGTTTCCATGAGGGTAAATATATGATATTTAAATAATAATTACAATATGATTTATTTTAATATAGTTAATTTTGTGGTTTTAAATTATTTTTTACATTTTTAACTTCGTGGGTACTTTAACATTATAATGAAATATTTTAGAAGGAATCTGGATTTTTTTGTGATTCGATGGGGATTAGTTTACTTATATTTCCATATTTCATTAAATTTCAATAAATAAAGTGTTTACTATTAAAATATGATTTATTTAGATTATTTGTTTTATCATATTTGACATTTTATTAAAAACATGAAAGGAAATTCTTATAATTTTCCAAATAATGATTTTTTGGTGAAGGTTTGAATTAAAAATTAGTTCTAACATACATGGAATTAAAAATATATCTAGCCACCATTAATATAGTTTTCGTTGAAAATTAATTTACATGTTTCCATATTTATTTCAAAAGAACATGATTTTACACATATTTTGGAAATTTCCAATCAAATAATTGATTTCATATTGAAAATGATATTTAACTCAATAAATATTTCAGTGATATTTTAATTTTTTTAATCGATGTTAATATTCATGAGGTAATACCATGATTTATAGAGGATGTAATCTAATAATTTTCTACACTATATTACTGTGTAAGTCTTACAATTAGTTACACAAAGGCTTATTTTAACATTTTGTATGCTAGTGTGTCCTATATGGATAATTAATTATTATGAAGGAATGTGGAATAAATATTTTTGGTAATTCATATTATGGATGGAATGTAATTATTAAATGTTAGTTAGGGACCAAATTTATATATTCCATCGATGTATTAATATGGATCATGAGATATATTATGTTGGATATTTATCAATGGAATTTACGATTCATATAAGAGGTCCTCTCTTGAGGCCTCGACCATAAGTTTAAGATGTAAAACATTATGAATGATATAATTATTAAATCAGTTTTTGATTACCATGTAATTATAGTTATGTTATCAATTGATATGTTTTAATCTCATGTGATTATTTATATGTAATTATTTGATCATCATTTATTTTGTACCATATTATTCATGACTTATTTATTCAACAATAGTTTCTATTATATTAATTAACTTATTGAGAATAATCGATCACACCAATCTTATGTTTCCTTTTCACATTATTCTAATAAGTGTACAATGATTTATATTTAAGTATATTATGGAATATACAATAAAGTTCTATAAACAAAATATTATGTTGTATTTTATGTATCCAAATATAATGTGAGTATCAAGAATGTAATTAGTTTTCTATGAATTATTATAGTTACTCTTGTGTTTCTATGTAAGACATTATAAAAAATCTATGATTTCTTTTAGAGCTAATAATTTAGACAATGATATATTCTAAGAATCGAGGAGAATGGAAGGGATATTTTTTAAATATTAAATATATTAGTTTTAAATTAACATAGTTATCCTAAAAAAGTGGAATAACTCTAAAATGGATCTTCGTATAATAAATATAAGACCACATTAATGTATTGAACAAACTATTTACCCATGGATTTCCCTAAGGTTGGTTGGGGGCCAGATTTTCTATTAATGCATTTGTTGGCGGAGAGGTTTAAATATAATAAAATAATTATGTTTTTATTATATGAACTAATTAAAATTATCTACAAATAACCTTTTATGGTTTTTTCCAAGTGTTATAAACATAAACCATTAATGATTTGATTGTAGGGGGATTGAATTCTTCATTTTTATATCAGATCAGATGACAAATAAAAATTAGATTGAGGTGCTTCGAGAGGAAAAAATATAGTGGGTGTTCTCTATCTATAGAGAAAAAATTATTGACCACAAATTGATCCAAAAAATAAATATGGATTATAATTGTTGGATTAGTATATTTTTAAATATTTAACGTTTATTTATTATCTTTTTTGATCTGAGGTCTTCACATGAGTCATGATACATTTTTATGTAACTAACTTGTTAAAATCCTTATCTCCTCTAATATCCCCCCAATTTTGTAATCATTTTAAAATAATTATTAGAAAATTTTGATTCGTGTTTTTCTTTTTTTCCCCTCTCCATTAATCATGTTCTTCATCATTGTCCAAAGTATTTGTGGATCTACATTGCCGTGGTGGGTACGAGCAAGGCCAAACCACCAAATTGGTTACAGTACCACTAATTACTCACATTGATAGTTTGAGACAGATTAGTGAACTATAATGGATAAGGGTGATATTCCATGAATCAAGGATTCAGAGAGGGGACTGTATCAATATATAGGACAATGTGAAGAGATTCAGGGGATGTGTTGTTTCTATAGATGTATTTGGATAGTTTATTGGTAGAGGACTGATATAATTGGATTTTCATCAATATGTAGAGGGAGGTTTGTGTTATTATTATTTGTAATAATAATAAAATGACATTATGATTATTATTTTTAATAAAATTAACATTTTATATTTATTAATAGTTTTTATAATAATGACTATGGTATTGAAGAGTGGTGCCTGACCACTAGTACACGCAATGAAATTATATTGCTTTAGTACTCTTATGAGACTCTTATTTATTATAATGATGCCGATGTTGATGATAATATTATTAATAATAATTTTATATTTCTATTCATCAATTTATAAGGTGGGAATGGAGTATGGATGGATGGGAGCAGTGGTGGAGTTTTCTTGTATGTTTGAGGGAGGTGGAAAATAGTCTATGCACACCCCTTTCCCAACATATCATTATATATGTTTTATAATAATTGCAATAAAAATATAGAAATTAAAATGCTTAATGGTAATGGTGAGGAATTGTATATTCATTGAAAATGGGTTTTTTGTGAATAGATCCACTTACCCCCATTTTCATATATTGGTTTAAATAATAATAATAATATAAATTATTATAATTATTATAATATTGTGGGAAAAATGATTTTTTCATAAATTTTTCATGTTCTATCATATTGGATATTTTTCCATGGATTCACAATCTTGGTAAGAAGGTAGTCGTTACATGTCAAATGTTGGGTACCTTTTTCAGACTCAAGGATCATTCACATAAAACAACATACGTACCTATAATATTGAATTTTATTTCATAGCATGTCTGATCTGGGAATTTAAGTAGACTATCAGATTATTTTTTACACAAAAAAATGTATAGAATGTTAAATTTGTCCATTAATGTCAAGTTTTGGTAATATATTGATGGATTTACTTTTATGCCAATGGACTGATGATGTGGCTCATGAGCTCAGATGGCTATTTTCAAAACTCATATCATTTCCCACAACGAGCCTCTCATAAGAAGATTTATACATTAAACATTATGGTATCCTTCATTGTGGCTTTCGAGAAATGATGGGGAATGCTCTAAGTGGGAGGCTTGTTTAGGAAACAAATGATTATGGAATTTATTTGACATGTCATTATATACGTTATAGGTTGACATAGTACATATATATGTGGGGAACAAGTCCACTATCGATGGGGATAATGATCCCCTTTCATTCCATTGTTTGTGTCCCCCCACACATTATTGTTGATAAAGAAGGTGCTTTGGAATTCAGGATTCATGTCATCTATATGGGGTCCTTAATCCCCTATTTTTCTGCAGCATGATTCCCCCATACACATTACTCTATGTAGAGACAGTACTATCATAATTAGGTAATAAGATCATAGTGTTCATGAAAATACACCCCTATCACACCAAGGCGTTCATCCCCTATAATATTTACTCAATAAAGTGTGAATAATTCACTATATGGGGTACAGTCCAGTATATATGGGGAAAATACATTCCTTCTACACTAGAGAATGGGTCCCCCTTATTCATTACATATATTGAGATGGTACATCCCATCATGGGAATGGGTCTTCCATCTAATAAGTGGAATTCCTTAGATGCTCTAGTGTGTGGTCATCTACTTAGAGATCATTACTCCTCGATTTTCAGCATAGTGGTGAGGTGTGGGAACTCCCCATGTCTACCATGATGGATACACAATATGTTAGGAATCAGATATATTCCCTTTTTAGACCCACTAGTAGAGTAAATTTTCTTATCTCAGTTTTTGAGGCTGACATGCCCTTCCTCTATTTTATAGGATTCTTGTTGAGCATATTCAGGGATTAATTTGGGTATTTTGTCATATACTGATTGAAATAAATTTATTGTGATGATCATACTACTTATATCATCTCTTCTTTTTATCCTTCTTTAGTTTGTTTGGGTATCCTACAATATTTTTAAATACTCACAACAACATGGTATTTTTACAAAACTGTCATGTCATATGAATATGATGGACATGTTAGTGATGATTTTAGAGGATAATGGGGATAATAAGGTGAATAGACCACATATGGTTGTTGGTATTATTTATTATAAGTTGAAACCTCTAAAATTTACTTTATTAGAGTCATTTATTATTTGTAACATATTTTTAGTTTGTGTGTGTAGATCTATATTTACATTTTTCTTTGCATCATCATACCTTTTTTTATTTTACATGAGGTTATTTCCTGTATGTATTTTACCCAAGATGATACTATCTATTATTAATATTCTCTTTATATTATGTATGGTGATGGTTGGTTGTGTCTGCATAACAGAACATTAGGGAAAAAACCAAATATTAGTTATTCCTTTTTTAAAATTTGTATGAGGCATTGGCCTATAGAGGTGCGATATGGGTTGTGAGGGTTGAGTCATCTAGTGGTTAGGCATTCCCACGTGGGTTAGGTTATTTAACAAAAAAAATTCAAATTGTTAGTTGTGATAAACTATATCTAGTTCCAATTAAAAAAAGTTACCATCATCTTTGGAATACTTGAGTCTGGGTTTTAATAGTTTTGTGGGAAATTGAGTAGAAATATTAGGAACTTTATTTTTGGAAAAATAATTTAAATAAAATAATCTTGTGAAATACTTGATATAAATGTCAAATTATGGGATAATATCAAATATATATTTTCAAGATAGTGACTATGATGTTTTTTGTGTAATAAATTACAATTTAGATACATTCATTATATATGGTTTCATTATAGATTCACATAGGTGTAATATCCTAAAAATAGTTGGTTGAGTATATCATAGATGTAATTATGGTTCATGGTGAATGACCCTTACATCACACAATCTTTGACACTTCATGGGGATATTTTTTGGATTTTTCATATATTATTTTTGAATCATTATAAATTATTTAAAAAGATAATGATGACAGATGGCCTAGGTAAAAGCTAAGGTGTCATAGATTGAAAGGAAGGTGTAAATATTTTGAAAAAATATAAAAGATTTTCATGATTCTATGATTGCTGACTATGATTATTGTTTCATATATTTTGATTTTTAGTTCTATAAAGTGACTAGATAAAGAAGGAATTATATTATCGTAGAATGTGAAAGAAAACATAATAGTTATCCATATGTGAATATGGAAATTATGGAATACTAAATATGATTTCTTTATTATTATTACCAATATATAATTATATATGATTAATAAGAAGAACATAGGTGAGTTTCCAATTGATTTAAATAAGATAAAAATTTATTTTCATGATGGCCATTGAGGGAAAAAGATTCTCCTTTATATATTTTGAGAATAATGGAATTATATCGCAAGATAATATAAGAAGGATAGATAAAAATTTTTACTCTGGGGAAATTATGGTAATAGTTAAATAACTTTAAATATAATAAAAAGTCTTAAATGAGAGGAACATAAGAATTATCTACGTTAATGACAAAATCTAATAGCTGGATCGTAGTCTATGGAAGATCTGTTGTTATAACAATCATTGAAGTAGAATAGTTAAAGTGTTTATAAATTAGGATTCAATAATTATATTTTAAATTTGTTTTATAAATAATATTCTAGTCTTAATTGTAATTATACATATAATTATGTTTCTAAATCATTTTTTTATTAGGGATTTGATGGAATATGATGAATGCTAATGATAAAGTAGAAACATGAATTAGAAGGAAGTTTTTCTAAAAAATACATTATTGATGGGAATATATCCTTTAGGATGTGATTAATAATGATAAATTATTTAAATACAGGATTAATAGGTTATTTATAGTGATAAAGAAATTTCGATAGTATTTTTTAACTTGAAAATGATAAGTGGTTTGATGAAAATGTGATTTATAATTAGGTTTATTTTTTTTGTATTTAATAAATATAATAACTAATATATAGTTTATTTTAGGAATTAGGATATAAATAATTTTGTAAATAAAATATTATTTATGGCAGGTTTTATGGTGATTCAGGTTATTATCATGTTTTAATAGAATATATTATCAAGGTATTCACATGTTAAGAACATCAAATTATTAGTTTCTTTATCATTTCTTGGTATATATATTAAAGTTAATCGTGGTAAAAAAATATGTTATCATTTATTTAATATTTTTTGGTTATGAAATTGATTAAGATGATCTTTGGATATTATTATTGATGTTTTAGAAATTTATGTCTTACTTTTATAAATATTGGATTACACATTCTAACCATTTTCGTTTTTGTAAATAAATATATATATATATATATATAAGTAATTAATTTTCAATGTATTAGGGATCTTATGATCCCTAAAAATTTAATTTTTTTGTTCTACATACATGAATTTTATGAACTTGAATATTCATTTCATTGAGTAAGAGATGATGTTGAAATTGATTAAATCCCAACCAAATGATGAAATTTTGGTTTTCAAATGGAATGAAATAATTTATAAATTATTTCTCATGTTATCTATCATAAAATTTAAATAATCCTTCAAAATTAGGAATTTTTTTTTGAAAAATGGCGTTCTTTTACAATTATTTCAAATGATATGATTGTCTTTTATTCCATCGGTGATTTATGGTTTTGTGGTCATAGACATTCACATTACCATGTACTATATTAGTATCAAGAACTCATTGGTTGTTATATTTATCCTCCATGTTAATATTTTAACTTCCTACAAATTTAAACCTCAATTGGGAATCCAATTATGTGTTATATTAGGAAACCATTGTGTTTCCGAGTCCCCATTATTTGGAGGAAACATTATTATCCCTTTGAATGATTTTTATTTTCAATAATTATATTTTAAACAATTGATCCTATTTATTAACGAGATAAAAATTATGAGGAATGAATTTATTTATTGGGGGGGGGGGTTGTAACTCCTTGAAAATTTAATTTAAATGAATAATAAACTTTATATCTTTCCTAACACTCTACACAAAGAGTTTAGATAATAATGATATACTATAAAAATATTATAACATGAATTTTACCATTTTACCATATCTCTAAAATTGGTAGTATAAACATGAATAATCATGTAAAGATAAATATAAATAAAGGTTTTATATAATCAAAATTTATTTATTAATACAATGTAAATATGTACCCAATTTTCATTTGAGTGAATTTATGTTCCAAAAATATATTTTCATAAAAAAGGTTTTATAGCAGTGTGTTTGTAAACTAAAATGAAGTAATAACAAATTTATAAATTTTATTTTAAAAAATTTATAGAATTTTTGGAGTCATCGTTTTATAATAGGAATTGTATTAATTTTTTATATTTTTATTAAAAGGCTGATTTTTATTAAAATATTTAAAATGTATAATGTTGGAAAACAATAAGTCTGTTCAATTGAATAGGTTAATGAAAAATACCTATAATTATTTTTACATTTCAATAAATTTTAAATAATTATTATTAAATTTTATAAATTATAATTAGTGTCATTAGGATGATTATTTAACCTGATTTTTTAAAGTTATTTTTTATGTTTAGGAACACATTTTTCATAAAACTGTTTAGTGAAAATTTTATCTCCATTATTAAAATTATATAATATAATCATTGATTTATATAAAAAATATATATTATATAAATAAATATAAGAATTTATATAGCCATAGATATAATGCCCTGACCCCAGTTACCTATAGTCGATGCATTATTTTAATACATTGGAATGATACAAGGAAATCATGTCCAGAAAAACATATGAGATTAGTAGTCTTGGAAATAGATTACATACAACTACATCACATTACAATTTCATGAATAAAATACTACATAGATAGTTCTTTGAGAATTCCATTATTCCCTTTTAGCTTAACCCTACATATCTATCATAGTACACTTCTTGGAAATCTTGGGAAAATAAAACATAAAAAGGGGTGAGCTCAGATGCTCAGTAAGGATAAAAATATAGAGGAGACATTCATAAATAAGAATAAAAATTTAAGGCAATGACTGTTAAAAAAAATACTTTTAAACTTACACTTCAACATAACATGGAAAACATAAAATCAAATAATTCCATTTACTTAATTACATGTATATTCTACTAGTTGAATAATCACATGCAATTTCAATAGCCACTTTCATAATGATAGAATGCATAATTTGATACTTGTTAAACAAATAGTAAAGGCCTTATGCTAAGACTAAAAATAATAATTTTTCAAGGCGTTATGTAAAAACACCAGTTTTTCTCACGAGACTTACCGATGTATCAAGGATCTATAGTAGGCTCCACCCATCACTTACTAATTCCAATTCATTCCTCATATGAAAATGTTTAAACATCACATACAGATTATTATTAAAACTAGAGTATGAAATTTCAATTATTTACCCATAAAAAATTATTTCTATAAGAATAACACATCAACAACCAAACATATCACATAACCTACAACACAATATGGAAGATTTTCTTCTTAATAAATCAATTTAAAACGAGTTTAAAATCCATAAAAAACATATAGACAAATATGAAATCCAATAATTTTTATAGAAATATCTCTTTCTATTTTTATATCATTTAAAATTCATATAATTATAAAAGAAAACATTTATTTTGAAAATATTCTTATAAGATTGAAAGGGAAGCTTTAATAATGTTATGACATCAGAATATAGCCACGCTTGTCGTATAAGTTAAAAAGACATTCTTACCTTAATTTTGTATAAAAGGTCATAAAGTACATTGATTGAAAAATGATGAAAAGATTCCTTTAAAAACATATTAGGATAAATAAGGGTATAAATTACTTTAACCGTTTGTCTAGTAAACAGTAAAAATGTTTTGAAATACATTTTTATGAAAACACGGATGTGTATGCTAAAGAGGTCATAGTAGATACTTACGTAAAAACAACCTTTGATAATAAAGTGATTGTGGAATTAACCCTTAACTTTTAATTTTCCATAGTAGATGGTATGTTAACATAATATATAAAAGTGAATAAATTGATATTAAATTATACAATAACTATAAACATAAATATTATATCATATATGATCCTCTAATTTTTCTTTGTTAATAATTTATTGTTAGTATCATCATTTAGGGTGTTAACTGATCTGTTTTCCTTTATATGCTTGGTTACGAAATCCATATTTGTTATGGATAGAATGTATTTTATTCATATCCAGAACGATATTATGTTCTTAAACATTATTTTTAATCATAAAATGAAAATTATTCTTGAATAATTACGATGGGGAATTAATCTCATCATGTCCGTGGAGACAGTAATCTATACGTACGCATGAGAGAAAATATAATTATATTGATGGTGAAATAATATTTAATTGGATTTTATATAATATATACAGAATCATTATAATTTTATATTTATTATTTATATTATTTATACTCATTATTACACCCATATAAATATTTAAGTGTTTGAATAAGAAACTACACCACGACATGGAGACGGTAAGCCGTATGTACGCATGTATGGTGAAGTTTCCATTCATATTATGGATAAAATAATGAATATAGTTGTAAAATTTTTATAAAAATATCTCATTATATAGAATATACTAGAGATATTATTTTAGAAAGGAAACAACAAACAAAGAAGAAGTGGAAGACGAAAAAACTTGAAAGAGGTAATGAAATATTTACCACTTCATCAGGTTCTTCCTTTTGATTTGATCAAAAGGGATCTATTGGATGGCTTTATAACAAAATAAAGGACTCTAGAATTAAGGTAGGAATGTTAGGATGATATTTGGTTAATGGATGGCCAAGACAAAAGGCTTTGGTGGTGTGAAATTAAGATAAGGGGAATTTCCCTTTTATATGATAGGTGAGGGCCACTTTAGGAAAAGCTTGAAATATTATTTTATTATAAAATAATTTTCTATTTCTAATGGATACCAAATTAATAATTTAAAGGATAAGGAAGGGATGGGAAAAAAATTTCAACCAATTCGTTTTAGACAGTTTTGTTTCATCGTATTATCTTTATCTTCTAGATATAACTTTTAGTTAAATAGTTTGACATTTACCATGTCTCCTTATATTTTTATATTATATGTTTAATAAAATTACTATAAAAAGCCAATATAACCCCATTGGGTTCATTATTAATATTTATAACCTTATAAAAGTCTTTCCAAAAACCTTATATTTTTTGGAATATTATATCAATTAGTAATATATTATTTGTTTTAAAAGCTCAATTATGTCAATTTTGAAACTATTTAGAATTTGGTTTTTGTGAAAATCATCACAACATTATTACTTCAAAAAAAAAATTAATAAATCCTAACATGTTATATTCACCTATAAAACTCGCGTATGCCATCAAAAAATTCAAATTATATTTATTTTTATATTTACAATACCATTTATTTGATTTTTTTCATTAATAAGGTAATTATCACATCATCATTCTGTAATAAATAAATTTAATTATATAAAATATTAAAATTATAAATAAAATATCATTATATAGGAAATTATTTTATATTTATAATGAGTATTTAGAGTCGAATGGATAACTCATATATCCTCATTTAAAAATTTATTTATTAAATGATATATGTTTATGTCATTTTTGTCTTTACCTTTAATTAATTAATATAAAGTTTCATTATCACTATCAATTGGCTCCACGGGGTCCCTAAAAATGACCCAAGGTTGACCATGGTTAGAAATATTTCAACCAATAGGAATAGGACCCATGATAGGGTAATTTAATATTATTATAATATTATTTTCTTACCGTAATTTACCGGATTTACCCTTTAACTGTGGTAAATAAAATATTTACTGAAGTATATATTCATAATGTGAAAAAAATACAATTTAACTATTAAGACCAATTTGTACCTACTAATTACAAATATAGAATCCATTTTTCCATATTCATAACATAGAAGTATCAGAAATTAAATTAAACCTAATTCCTGTTGTTAATATAGAAAGCGTGTTTTTAAGAAATAATTATTATCAATTGATTAACAGTTGTTTATGTCCAGTTTAAATGTGAAATTAAAAACAAATAACTAAATTATATTAAATGATGAAATTATAGTGTAATGATACATTAAAACCACTCAAATGTATAATTTAACAGTATAAATTATTTCAACTAAAAATTTGTTTTTAATTAAAATTTTGTATATTTTTACTATTTATAAAATTTTGAAAGTTATTAGAAAAGTACAAAAATTTTATCCAAACTAAATTTTTCTGTCTTTATTTCAATGAAGAATTTAATTTCACTAAATTTTATTTATAAAAGTGTCAAATATTGGATTCAAAAAGGGTTCTCTATTAAAACACGGAAAAATGCTTTTTAAAAAAAATACCTCTTGTATATTAAAATTAGAATTTTTCTTATATTATTTCTATGAAACAAAAAATAAGAATGTATATATTATATATTATTAATAAAATTTAATATGTGGTTAATAATATTCATAACCACTTTTTTGAATGGATAGTATGGTAAGTCGTGGTGCGCTCGAACTCAGTGTTGCGTGGCACAATTTATTGAAATACATTTAAGATATAACAAACTATAAAATATTTTGGAGTTACTTTCTCCTCTCTATAAATAAATTTTTTCCTCAAAATTTGAAATTGTCCTTTGAAAAGAACATCTTTAAAATAGAAAAATAGCTTTGTGGAAAACCCAGATCGAAAACTGGGTTAATAAAATTTAGTCTTAATTTGAGGGAATGTGAAATGAAAAAGTCTCCACCAAATTACTATCTCGATTAGAAGAACATTAGCTGCAATTAGAGAGACATAATCGGAGGAAAAAATTAAATATTTATAGGGTGTGATTACTGTCATCCATCACAAACAGGTGTAAATTTGAGGGCATCAACACCATTAATCAATGATGATATAAAATGTCATCGGTTCCACAAAAGATAAGGTTTTAGGATAACACACCCTTGGATTTAATATCCCTTCCCTAAATTTTAATAATTAATTTATTCATAGAACAAGAGAAAAAAATACACTTGGCAAGTAGAGTTTCATCATTCATCTAATTCCTACAACAAACTAATGTTTCACTCCAAAATATACCAGCATTAAATAATATTCTATTTATCTTAATGGTATAGGGATCTAAAAATAATGAATTTATAATTCATTGGGAAGACTATTAAAAAAATACATTATACAAACTGGGACATCACTTATGCCAGTGGTAGGTGATCCACCCTTTTCACCCTTTGGTTGCATGTTCAAGTCTAGCGGCCTTGCTAGATGCGACGAGTTGTCGCCCGACCTCTAGGTTGTCCTTTTTATGACAATCCAAAATTAATATAAAGAAAACCATTATATTTAATAATACTATCCAATTTCAATCATAATTTATTCCATCCTTTAGTCTTATCCAAAATACTTATGTCTAAACTCTCAGCCCGAAATTAATAACTTAAACATAATGAAGAACTTTTTTTCCATGTAATAACATGTGAATACCTTCATCATGTATTCTTTTAAAACATGGCAACACCCTGGATTACCATAAAAAATTGTGGAAAACATTCATGATCCCTTATTCCATATAGAATACAAGATATATTATGACTATCCGAAAGTGATGTAAACTCCAACAATGATGGAATAAACAAATCAGTAATCAGATTCAAAGTATCCAATAATATAAAATATATTTTATTCAAATCAGCCATATATTATTAAAAAATAACTACCTCAGTATCAGAACCATGTTATTGTTTCTTTTTCACTCAACGATATATTTTTTAAAAATTTAACCTTGTATTGAGTCACTTTTCTCGGTTCCATACAATGTCAAGTCCTTGATGAAATAGTAATGCAGTACAATCCTTATATACTCTATAATTTATATAACATGTACATCATTAATACAATATTCCAATGAAACAATACTTTAAAAAAAACCTAAAAACTCTAATCATTCCTCTTATTCTTTGGTAGTATCATAACTTGATTATTATCCAATAGAATCATTTGGGGTATACTTTGATGATTTGGATATTGATTCTCATAGTGTCCAAACTCCTTGCAGATAAAGAATTGTACATTTCATACTATTTATTACCCTTGAAATAATGTACATGGTGTCTTTTTTTCCACAATAATAACAAACTCCCATTCCCTTTAAGAATTTACCAAGGTGATTCTTTCAACAGTTCTCACATATGGGAAAATCCTTCTTTTCCCTCTTCCCTTTATCCGTTTTCCTCTCTTCCATCTGTTCCTTCCCTTGATTCCCTTCAAATCCAGAAGACTCATAAGATTCTTTACATATATTATTAATACATAACATTGTTTCTCCATATGATAAGAATACGTGGGAGACCATTTCCATTCTAAATGTTTTCTTTATATCAGGAATGATATGATCCTTATTAATCATTCGATCATGCATGTTGTGGGAATTCTCATTCATTCTACTAGGCACATTTCTAAACAATGGTATACACTAGGGTAGTTTATGAATCACAATGCATAATTCCAAGCTTTTAAAATACATAACGTAAATTGAAAATATTATGCATATAATCTATAATCATAATATTTTTTCTCTGAGGAAGTATTTACTCCTAAATCCATAATAATGGCTTTTAAATAAAATTTTAATTATATTTAGAATATCCCCCAGGAGTGTCGTAACCTAGAGTGTAGAAAAGGCTTTTGTCATGTACCAGGATACCCTGGGTCAAGCTTGAAAATCCTTGTCAACATTTTCAATTTTAGATACATCTATGCGAGAGCCACCTCTACCTACTTCAATCCAGACAGGGATGTATTGCTCGAAAAATACACAAAGTCTCTACATTACCAAAATTCATGGAAGTTATTCCATACTAATACTCAATTTCAATCTAAGGGTAATGTTCTCTAATCAAGGTTTTTCTAAATCTTGATTCCACAGTTATTGCGAAACTTCTTCTGATTCCAACTATAATTCCCCAACCCCAGTTACACAGCATCAGTGCATTATTTTAATACATTGTAATGATAAATGGAAATCATGTCCCAAAATACAAATCAGTTTACCAGTCTTGGAAATAGATTACATATAATGACTACACCATACAATTTCTAACATAAAATATAGCATAAATAGTTCTTTGAGAACAATATTATTCCCTTTTATCTTAACCCTATATATCAATCATAATACACTTCGTGGAAATCTTGGAAAAATAAAACATAAAAAGGGGTGATCTCAGATGCTCAGTTAAGATAACAATATAGGGGAAACATTCATAAATAAGTATAAACATTTAAGGAATTGTATAAGACTAAAACAATATCCTTTTAAACATAAACATCAGAATAATATGAAAAATATAAAATCAAATAATTCCATTTATGTATTCACATGTATTTCTACAAGTCAAATAATCATATGCAATACCAATAGCCTCTTTTATAATGATGGAATGCATAATGACAGACATCATAACCACCTAGTAAAGGCCTTATGCCAAAGCTAAATATAATAATTTTTCATGGCCTTATTCCAAGACATCGATTTGTCTCATGATCCATATCGATGCATTGAAAAGCTATAGAGGGCTCCACCCGTCACTTACTAATTCAAATGCATTCCACATATGAAAAGGTTTAAACATCACATAAACATTTGTATTAAAAATATCATATGAAATGTATATATTTATCCATAAACCAAGAATGGAATAATAATTACATATCTACAGTCAAACATATCACAAAACCTTCAATACATTATGGATGATTTATATCATAATAAATCAACTTCAAACAAGCTTAAAATCCATCAAAAGGATATTGACATAGATGAAATCTAAACTTTTTTTGAGAAATATCTCTCTCTATTTTGAAATAATTAAAAAGTAATATATTTATAAATTAAAACATTTAATTTGAAAATATTATTATAATATTCTGAGGGAAGTACTGACAATGTTATAAGGGATAAAATATCTTCACTTGCCGGATAAGTGAAAAAAACTCTCTTACCTTAATTTTGTCGATAAGTTCATAAAGTACCTTGTTTGGAAGATGATGAAATGATTCTTTTATAAAAATATAAAGTAAAATATGGGTATAAATGACTTTAACACATTTTCTAGTAAATAGTAAAAAAGTTTTGAAATACATTTTTATGAAAAAACGGATGTGGATGATAAATATTTTCTAATAGATACTTACGTAAAAACAACCTCAGATTATAAGGAAATTGTGGAATTAACCCTTAAAATGTACTTTTCTTTAGACCATGGTATGTTAACCTAGTATATAATGGTTAATAAATAGTTATTAAAGTATAAAAGAACAATATTCATAAATATGATATCATATATGATCCTCTAATATTGCTTCGTTAATAATATTTTAGTAGTATCATCGTTTCAGGTGTTAACCGACCTTCTTTCCTTTATTTGATCGGTTATGTAAGCCATGTTTCTTATGGATAGTATGTGTTTTATTCATATCTAGAATGATATTAAGTTCTTAACCATTATTTTAATCATAAAACTAAAATTATTCTTGAATGATTACAATGGGGAATGAATCTCATCGTGTCCGTGGAGACGATACTCTGTATGTATGCACGAGCGACAATTTCATTTTATTGAATGTGAAATCATATGTAATTTTATAGTATATCATATATACATAATAATTAAACTGTTATATTTATTATTTACATCATTTATACTCATTATTATACCCATACAAATAATTATGTGTTTTAGTAACAAAATACACCACGACGTGGAGACGGTAAGCCGTACATACGCACTTATGGTGACTTTTTCATTCATATGATGAATAGAATAATGAATATGATTTAACCATTTTTAAAATAACATAAAAATATATATAATATAGTGTATTTATTATTTTATAATGGAAACAACAATTAAAGAGGAAGTGGAAGAAGAAAATAACTCGAAAGAGGTGATTAAATACTTACCTCTTCTACGAGATCTTCCTTTTAATTTGATTAAAAGTGATCCTTAGTTTGGATTTATGACCTAAAAAAGGCTCTATGATGATGGTAGGAAAGTTATAAGGATATTTGGGAAGGGGTTGGCCAAACAAAAAATCTTTGGAGGTGTGAAATTAAGAGAATGGTAAGTTCCCTTTTATAAGAGAGGTGAGGGTAACTTTAGGAAATGCTTGAAATATTATTTTATAATAAAATCATATTCGCATAATAATGGATCCATAATGAATTATTTAAAGTATAAGGTTGGGATGGGTCGAAAAAATCTCAACCAACAGGTTTTATACAAGATTATGTCATCATATTAACAATATCGTTTTTATTTAACTCTTAGTTAAATAGTTTTACATTTCCCATGTCTCTTTGTATTTTTATATTGTATGGTAGATAAATATACTATAATAAGACTATAGAACCCCATATGGTTCATTATTAATATAAATAACTATATATAATTCTTTTTTCTGACCCTTTGATTTTTCGGAATATTATACCAATTAATAATATAGTATTTGTCTTAAAAACTCTATTTTTCCAATTTTGACACTATTTAGAATTTGGTTTTTTTAAAAATAATCACAACATGATTAAATTGAACCAAATACATTGAATCAATCCAAAAATGTCATATTCACCTTGAAAATTTGTGTATGGAATCAAATATTTCAATTTATTTTTATTTTATAATTAACTATTCCATTTACTTGATTCTTTCATTAATAAGGTAATTACTGCATCATCATTGTGTCATAAAAAGTTTAACTATTTAATATTTAAAAATTATAAATAAATTATCATTATGTATTAAATATTTTTACCTTTCTAATGAGTATTTATAGTCAAAATGATAACTTATTTAACCCCACGTAAAAATTATTTTTCTAAAAGATATATGTTTATGTCATTTTGTTCATTACATTAAATTAATTCATATAGTGTTTCATTATCACTCTCATGTAGCTCCATGGGGTCTCGAAAATTTCCCAAGGATGACCATTGTCGGACATGTATCAACCAAAAATAATAGGACAAATGTTAGTGTAATTTAATATTATTACAATATTAAATTTTTACCCTAATTTACCAGATTTTCCCTTTCACAATGGTAAATAAAATATTTTTTGAAATAAATATTCATATTGTCAAAAAATAAAAGATAAATATTTACAGAGTTTGGACCACCTGATTAAAAATATGGAATCTATTCTTCTCAATTCGACACACAGAAGTGGCAGAAACTAAATTATAATTAATTTTTGTTGTTATAACAGAAAGCATTATTTAAGAAATAATAACTATCAAAATATTGACACTTTTTTATGTCCAGTTTAAATGTTAAACAACATAAAATGAACTAAATTGTATTAAATTATAATTATATAGACTAATTATTCTTTAAATCTGCTCTATAATATTAATTTAACACTATAAATTATTTCACCTAAAAAGTTATTTTTAATTAAAATTTAGTATTTTTTCACTATTCATCAGAATTTGAATGTTTTCAGAAAAGTACCAAAAATTCATCCCAACTAATATTTTATGTCTATCCTTTAAAGAATAATTTAATTTCACTAAATTGGATATATAAATGTGTCAAATATTGGATTCAAAAAGGGATCCCCATTAAAAGGCAGAAAAATGACATTTTTTGAAAAATACCTCTTTTATCTTAAAAATTGAATTTTTCATATATTATGTCTAAGAAACACAGAATATAAATTTTAGTATTATATTTGATATATAATAATCAATATTTGGTTAATACTATTCATAATCACTTTTTTTAACGGCTAGTTTAGGAAGTCGTGGTGCGCACAAACTCGGTGTTGCGTGAAACAAGTTATTGAAATACTTTGATGAGATAACATACTATAAAATCTTGGGTTGTTATAAAAGAGTTTTTTTAACATCATCCTATGCATTCAAAATTAATTTTCATGGAAAACACTTTTTTTTATTTTTCAATGGTTTATCTTAAAATATATTTAAGCTACTTCTAAAAAATATATCAAGAATAATTCAATCCATATTTTTATTTATGAGGGTCAAATTTGTTAAATATGTCCCTCTAAATTTTTTACATTGGGAATAGTAACTATGGTAAATAATTATTACCATATAAAAAGGTAATTCAAGTTACTTAATGTAAAAAATATTGTGAAAAGGATTGAAAATATACTTAATAATTGTATTTAACCTATTGAACGAGTGATGTTTAACCATAATAAAAAAATTTATAATTCATGACACCTTGGATATTTTTTCTCATTGATTATGAAATATATAAAATATTAGGTGTATAAAAATAAAAAAACACACTATTTTATTTTTAAATATATCTTTTATATTCTCATAGGGAATAAAGATGTTTTGAATTAATATAAAATGTTATTTTGAGAATAATGAATATATTTTATTGATGTTAATCAATTTATATAATTTAGTGATTATTTATTCACATCAAATGAATATACAATGCTAACAGTGTTCATTTTGAATGCTGTGAAAAAATTAATGTTTAAATATTAAAAATAATAAAATTAATGTATTTGTAATGAATTATGGTTGAAAAATAAATTTTATTTTAAAAACATTGAATTATCGATGGTTAAAATAGTTAGATTCAAGCTACATTGTTTTCATCATATCATTATAGTCAAAATATGTGACTAGTTCTTAAAAAGACATTAATAATATGATATGTTAAATAACATATTATTACATTAGTTTCAAACAATAAAAAACATGAAATTATACAAGTAAGAAGATAAATGGACTATAATTTAATTCTTTTTACATTGATGATAACATTGTCACCTTATATGTAATATTATAAATCTTTATAATTGAAAAATTAATAATAAATGATAAGGGTATTTTTTAAATAATGTGGTCAAATAGAATTATAAGTTTCAAAATACCACATAAATGATTTGTAATTTTAATTATTGACGGTATTTCAACCATATCCCATCTTAAATTCAAAATTCAAGCCTCATTGTTGGAATTTCACATCAAAACAGATTTATTATAATTAAATATTTTGGTTATTTCGATATTTGATGTATCATTGAGTATTGAGGGACAACACCTCTATTATAAAATTTACATGACCTTTGAAATCATTGCTCATATAGACCCTACTAAAACATATTCTTATCATCTATATAAATTTTTTATAGGTGTTTTTCTTGAGTAAACACTTTTGTATTTTTCATCTATCATTACCACATTATATTAAATACTTTTTATTACAATATAAAACCACCATTATCTCAAATATACTATTATGTAACTATGTTGATGTGTAATATTATGACTCTCCTTCTACATAAACTGTGATATGAATCCATCATTCGTGTCTATGGAGGGAAATCTAATTGCGAGTCGATCTATGTTTTTTCCATTACTACCTCACTAGGATAGTCAAAATGATAGAAAGAATGCTTATATATGATTATTATATCAAAATTAAAATATTGGAATTATAATATATCATTTACTTCTACACATCAACTTGATTAAAAATTATAACATTTCTTGTTTGTATTTATGGGATACCAAATTCACCAAGCAACATTATTAAGTTTTCTTGTCCACTATTCACAGATAATTATAAATATTTATATGATTAATAGATATGATTTTTATACCATGATTAAAAATATGTATAATAGGAAACAATGATCATTTTTCATGTTATAAAACTACCAAACCAAAACATACATAAAAAATGAAACAGTTAAATCATGGGATATATGATTTCAACAAAGATTTATTTATAAATGGAATATCAAATATTATAAATGGATCATATATTAAATTATAAGAATATATATGGTTCTACTATATAAGTATACTGAATTTAAATTTAGTATACAAAATTCCAAAACAACATACCAGGAAAGATAGAACTAAGGTAAGGGTTTTTTATTTCATTATTTTTTTCATTGAGACGTGTTTAATTTTTTACATCTACTTTTGTCTATGTAGTGGATATAATACCTATTTGACATCTATTATCATGAATACTAATTAATTATTGGTATTTAATTTGAAAACATAAAATTTTAGATTTGAGGGGGGTTTGATTAAAATGTTACCCATGTTATATGGTTCTATATCACAATCTCATCCTTATTTAGGGTTGTATATGTTTATGTTTATATTATGAGAATTATATGATGTTTTTATCACAAATACCATATGTTTTATTATCCTCCAGTTATTTCTGAGTTTTGCATGTACTCGATTCATTTTGACCTTATTTGGTACTTAAAATAACCTATATAATGTTTAAATATACATCATTATTTTCTTCTTCAGCCGTGAAAATTTATATTATATGTCTAAAATATCCTAAAAATGTCATCAATTTTTTTACTATTCTATAATTATTGATTAATAACATTTTTATACATGTTTGTTTTAAAAAAAATTAATAACCATTTTTATTTTAATTTTTATGGTGAGGATCTTTTTACTAAAGGATTAAATAGAATATTATTTAATGTTTGTCAAAAATAAATTTCTTGCTGTCATGATTAGTTTTTTCAATGAAACATTATTAATATTCCATAATAATTTATAATTGAAAGGTTTGCAAAATAATTTTTGAATATATTTTTAAATAAGTGATTTAAAAATAAAAATTGTATTTTCCTGACCAAGATTTCATGTTTTCATTCAAAATCGATTTTATGAACATGAATATCCTTATGTTAATATTATTATCTTGTGAGGTCATACTCTAATGATTCCATAAACCATCATTCACTAGATAACATACATTCAGTTTGAGTGATGAATATTAGAAATTACATTTTCAAGTCTTCCAATATGATGAATTATTGGTTATAGACGCTTTTTGATGAAATTATGTTCTTTATTTAGGTGAATAATGCATTGCAATTTTTATGTGATTGTGAGGGCATATAATTATGCACCCCCTTGGTGCATCAATAGGTATATTCAGACAAAACATGTTGGGTTTTTTATTAATTTCATTAACCATTTATGAAATATTTCAAGGGTCTTGGACTTGGTGCTTTGTTTATCGTTTCATCTATTAATTCCAAAAATTTAATTAGAATTTAATTTGAAATAAAACATTATGTATTCGATGGCTTATCAAAAAAACAACCCATATTCTTTATGACCGATGATATAATAATCTTCTATGACCTATCTATTAAATTGAATCTTATAAATAGTAATAAATCATTTATTATAGAAACAAGTAAATTTTTTAATTCAATAAAATGTAATAATTAATCCATAAATAGTAAATAGTAAATTTTTAGTAAAGTATTTTTATTCCTTAAAAATATGTTTTCTTCAAAAAAAAGGATAGTATTTTTGCAAGGGGTATATATTATCCATTTCTAATTTTTTTTACTTTTTATTTTCTGATATTAATTTATTTATTTAAATAATTTTTCCAATATAATATTTGGGTTTCAATTTCAGATTTTCAAAAATATTTTGTTTTTAGGGAATAATGAAAAATGTATATTTTTGTAAGAATATTCATTTATTTTTAGGTAAATATCCTATCCAAATTTGAATTTTTTATTAATGTAAAATAATTATATTTTAATTATAATAAATATTTTTAATTTCATATGAATAATCATTACCCATTATTTTAGTGTATGTTATTTTTTGGGCATAGGAAACCATTTTTTTTAAACAATTTATATACACTCAATGTGTTTTAATATTAATAAATTATTTTAATATTGTTTTATTAGTGTTTTCATTAATTTTATGTTATATATATATATATATTTTTTAACATTCACTTTATGAAAAAATATTTTAACAAAAAAAACTATATTTGATAAAAATTAAATCTGCTAAATTAGATTCCAATTTTTTGAATCATTAAAAATAATATAATTTAATCTTGTTAACTTATTTTTTAGTCATAATGTATTGTGAAAAAAATTAAAACAATTACAATGTTAAATTTTTAAATACGTTTACATGGGTAAGGGTTAAAACATGAGAAATGTGTAAGATTTCCACCAAAACTAATTAAATTATTATTTTATGAGGGTAATTAGACCTTATCTTGTCATAAAAAAATTCCTGCCCATTTTAAGACAGTTTGCAACAAGGGTCACCATAAATAATTTCTTTTTTAAAGCAATTCATGTGAAACCCTCCCCTAACATATAAAATGGATCCTAAAATCCTACCTTGTTCAATGTATTTAACCATTGAATATCTAGAAATAAAATTTAGAGCATTACTAGAATAATTCCATTAATCCTAGATATTTTGTTATTCTCCACATATTTATCATTTGAGTATTAAAGAGTATACTAATAGAGGTCATCCAACGAAGAGTTATAGATCATAACTATGATCATTCAATTTTATTTATTATTAAACATTTTTGAAACATTTAATATATATATAAAAATGTAAAATAAATCATCATAAATATAATTTTATTTTATTAAGATGATTGAATAACCATTTACCATATATTCTCAAAATAATGGGAGATGAATTAATAGCTCATTTATATAGGTGGACTACCACCCCTACATTCAAACATCACTCATTTTCAACCACCTTAAATCATGGATGGCTATTGTAAAATTTGTAAGGTTTATATATTATATTTATTTTATAAAAATTATTTTTAATGGTGAATTAATATTTTACATTCTTTATTGTAATCCATCAAAAAATGGAATTTCCACTTCTGGTTTTGTACGGAGTACCATGTTCACATCGTGATGTAATTAATTTTTAATAACTGTTTCATATGAATAGTTATATAGATATAAATAATTTATATATATGATATTAATATCATTACTAAAATTATAGAGATGAAATACCTATGATTAGTGTTGAAGGACAATAACCTCTAAACCAAAACATATACAAAAAATGAAGTAGAAAACACATGAAATGGTTATGGTAATGAAATAATATTATAGAATGGGTGATTAGATGTTATAAATATACATTTTACTCAATAATAATAATAATAATTATTATTTTATTAATAAATAATAATAATATTAAATTTATGATATTGGAGGTCAGATATCTTATGAAACACTATAGACTTGTGATAAATCCTTTATGTTAGAATCTCAATTTTATAATCATTATTTGTGATTAAATTTATGATGATGAAATTATAGGATCTATATATACAAAGTAATATTTTAATGTTATTTACTATGGTCAGTTATAGATATTTCATATTTTATCTTCATTTTACTCTCTTTATGTACTGATGATACTAATCGAATGTTATCAAAGTAAATCAACCGTTTTTACCTTCAGTTATGAATCTTTTATTCCACATCCAATTTTGTTTAAAATGTTTTCAATAAAAAGATTACAATTATAAAAAAATTAATGTAATTTATTCAATTTATTTACTTTCCTTAGCATGGATTAAATGTAAAATATTTTTATTTCTAAACATGGCACTTTTTACTTTTTATATAAAATTTGAAATTAATTTTAGTTTTAAAAGCGATTAAATGAATGACTATACCCTCCATCATAAATAATTATTAATTTAAAAATTATGTTATAAGATTAATCTATTAATTTCATGAAAACTTATGCCTTCAATATTTTGATAATTTTAAATTCAAAATATATTATTAAAAATCAAAAAGGTATTTTCTCCAAGAAATGCACTTATCATATATAAAATGTATCGTTATCTAAAATAAAATAATTTGATGTTTCTTATGATTAATGTTGGATATGAACCAATGTTACAGTCATTAATATTTCCATTGGTGGTTTATTATTATGATTATAAAATTTTAATGAAACAAACATCCTTTCCTTGGTAATTATTTGAGCATATGATGAATTTTTTAGGATCTTGTAGCACAAAAATGTATGGTTTTGATTATATGTCTGGTGGGGCCAAAATTATATTTTTTCTTGTGATTCGGTTAATGTAATATATATAAAGATATAATATGTTATGTAATGTTGATTTAAACTAGTTCAATAAGTGAAATTGTTTAATAATATTGTCTTGGTAGTGAACCTTTAGTAAGGAAATGAATAAGTAATGATTAAAAAAAAGCTACTATGATAGTCTTGGCAGTGAGCCTTAGCTATGGAAATGTTTTTATATTAATTAGATTATTAAAAAATATTATGTAGTTTGTATATGATATTTTTTCACTTCTTTTGATTTATTATTGATGTTTCCACACCCTTATTTCATATTACATTTGACTGATAACACATTATGCCATGTTTTGTGGTTATGAACTATGAATATTTTACTATGATTTTTTAGTGTTATGATCATGTTATATTACCTATATTATTACATTATTCTTATTTATGATCATTGGAATATATATCATATGTTTACCCTTATATAGCATCTAAGATAATACTTTCTTTATCCCTATCACCAGGCTACGGAGAAATGTTTTTTGTATTTTATATTAGAGAATGGTTCAATTCCTAATGAAAATATTTGGAAATGATGTTGATAATTTATGTATCAATTGATTATGTATCCATAATTTCAAAGAAAGTAAACGTGTAGGGTCCTAAAACATATATTATTTTCTAATATATTTAATATTTAACATAAATTATTTAATATTTTTAATTATGATGATTCCAGGTCACTATAGATTTTATCATAATATATGTTTAGAATCTTTTGAAAACCAGTGGGTGGTAAATTTATTATGAACCTTTTGGATAAGACGTTATGTTGGAGAACATCATATTCCATAGTAAATAAAATAAATCTAATTTCTATATGATAATACATCAGTGATAATATTTTACAATTGGAATTGTTTTTTAAATAGCTGCATCTAAGGATAATAACCCCAAAAATAGTTGGTCATGTATACAAAGACAATTATTCTAGTGAATGGTGATTGAGACCATACTACACAAATGTTTTGGAACTCCTGGTGGATATTCTTAGATTTATTTACATTTTTATTAAGATCAATTATAATTTCTTTGAAAACATAATAACCAAGGATGTCCTTGGTTAAGCTTGAGATGTCATAAATTGAAAAGAAGGTGTTAGGATTTAAGCATCCTTTAAAATATTTTCATGAATATATGATTTCCCACTATTATTGTTTTTTATCATACCATGATATTTAGTTTTAGTCAATGGATGAAATAAAATAGGACCACGATAACCCTGAATGTGAAAAAAAATCAATTAATATCCCCACGAACAATATAATATAATTTTATACGTAATAAAAAATCCTATTGTTATGAATACAATATTTTCTCGATCAATTTATTTTTCTGATATTTTAAATGATAAAATTAAGGAGAAAAGTAATATTTTGTCCTACATGAGGTAACGTCCACTTTCATTTATTATATCCTCCAATCCCTTAATTATTGAGAATCAGACCATTACAACTAAAAATATATTTTTCATTCTCCAGTGTTCAGATCATGAAAAGTATATCTTAGTTGTTTATCATTTTGTAGGATATGTGGATCAATGATGGAGTTTTATAAGGAATATTATGAGATGTGAAAAAATGTTCTATATGGAGTGGGATGAGTTTTGGAACTTATTTTTCAATAAGTATTCTCCCCATATTTTTCAAACTAGATGGAGGAAGAATTAATTTATCTCAATAAAAAGGATGATGAATCAGTTGGTAACTTTGTGGAAAATTATAAAACATGTGAGGTAAGGGTTTTGGTATTATTATTGAAGAAAAAATTAATATTGATTAATTCTTCCATATATTATATCGACATATCTGAATGGAGTTATCAAAAAGTGACGTTAGAATCTACAAATAATTTTTTATGTGTTGTTTATTCAAAAAGTAGATTTGAGCAAACAATAAATATAATGGTTTTGATAAGATAATATATATTTAATTCAAAAGAATAATTAATAACCAATATAGTAGAGGGGGGGAAATGGGTTATCCATTATGGAATATGTGTGGATGGAATCATAGATTAGAATTCTATAAGGGGACTTCTAATTATTTTAAATATGTATAATAAGGCCATCAAGAAATAAAATATATAATTAATTGTTCTATTTAAATAAAAATTAAAATAGATAGAAATCTATATACAATACACTACTAAAAATCCAATGCTATAATTTAATGGTGTATAAAAATTTTTCTTACTTATGATTGAATTTGATGGTTAATTCCACTAAGAAAGTGTAATAGCATGTGATCATTATTACCGATGTGGGTTTCGATAACCAAGTGGGTAATGATACTCTTACCATCCTCTCTAAGAAAACTAATGTCTAACTTTATTCTAGATTTAACAAATCTTTTATATCTGAAATATTTTCATGTATTATCATAGTACCACATATAATATTATATGGTGAAATATTACAAAAACATATTAATTTTATCATGATTACATATCATGTATATGAATCTTCCACAATTGTTGTTTTTACAAATGTTCTTCCTAAAAATATTATTATAATTCCTATAGTTGAATTTGATTTTTTATAGTCATTTATTGGAATTATTTATATAAAGTTAATATACATTAACAAAGAAGTGAATTAAATTTTAATATTCAAAAAAATATATTTTCTTTTCTATCATTACAAGTATAAATGAAAATTTCCAATTGAAATTGCATCCATTACATTGGTCCTTATTCCCAATCAATGTATGTATCTACATCGGTTTCTTGGAAAAAAATCAAAATCATTTATATGTTTATTTTTCTATTTTTTTGATGTATTTATAAAATATATGCCAAGTCTTCCTACAAATATAAAAGTCGATTTTTTAATATAACCCATTACCAGTGCTTCATCTATTTTCAAGACTCTATAATGAGTGGACCATATTGAGTTACATGACTTGAAGAAGAACCTCCAAGAGAATTTTGATAGTGAATTCTTTCAGCCCACTCTATCACTATAGGTGACATATGTAAAATATTGTAAGAATACATAGTTATCAATGTGGATCTATATTGATTATCCGAATCTTAATGAGATCATAATCAAGAATAATTATCCTATACCTTGTATTGAATATTTGTTTGGTCAATTCGGTAGTGATTAATATTATTCTAGGATTGATCTTCAATCTTTTTATATTATTAGTTGAGGGTATGAAGTAAATAAATACCAAAAAGAAAATTCAATTTGATGTAAGGACATTATGAATTTATAGTGATTCATTTTGGTCTTATTAATTTCACCACTCTCTTTATAGATTTAATGAAATATGGCTTTAGATATTACCATGATCAATTATTAGTAGTCATTATAAATGAAATTATTATATATTACAAGAGAAAGGAAGAGAATGAAGTTCACTTGATGATTTCATTGGAGACCCAATTGATTGAAATTGTTTAATCCATATTAATTGTGTCTAAATTTTGGAAATATAATGTATCATTTTTTGGTCATATACTCCCAAAAAAGGGTATATTTGTGGACAATAAATGATAATGTCTATTGGAAATTGGTTTATAAAAACCACTAGGATTGAAACATATATAAATCATGGATTTGATACATATTATTAAAACATTGTGACTAATTTTTCCCATCTATAACGTCAACTCCACATGTTGACTTGGAAGGTAGTTTTGTTCTTTTGGATGAATTACTGATAAAAATATTTCATGTAATAGAGGAGATGTTTGGTCTATGAACTTATGATCACACTACCATACAATAGAAAAGGGTTTGGGATTTATAGTGATGGATCTATGAAAGGCATTTAATGTGTTCTATTTTATCATGATATGGTGATATATTGTTTCTAATGAAAATTTTAGGTTTAGGAGAAAATTTAATCAACTTGTGACTTTGAGTCAAAAGATATAATATTTTCTGTAAATATATAAATACATTATGATTGTTGGTAATAGTGTAAAATTTATGATTACCATAAAAATGTAAATTAAATATTATCCTAGAAAAATTTTAATATATTCCAAATAATATGGGTGGAGTTGAATAGTGATTATCACTACTCAATTGACTAAAACTATGGGAAAGGGAACATAGTGGATGATGATTTGAGTAAAAATGATCGTTCAATATTATGGATGATAATGATAAATTTTTTTCTAATATTCAGGTATTTTCAATGAATAGAAAACAAAATCTTGACTGAAGGTGAGAATTTTTATTTTTCTCAAGTGAGTATTCAACCGTCTATCCGTGAAATTATTAACAGTGTTCTAAAGGGGGAAGTCGAGTTGAAAACCAAGGTGAGGAATTTTGTTGAGTTCAACTATGATTATAGTGGAATTACATGGTTCAATAAAACAAACTGTGTACATTCAATTCAATAAATGAACATGATACTATTGGAATAACTTCATAACTCGTTATTCTATATTCATCATAGAAGTATAAAAATATATTCAGATCTAATATTATATTCTGGGTTAGATAACATGAATCATGATATTGCAGAGTATGAATATCATTTCCTAGAATTTCAATAATTAAATTATAAGAGACATAATTCTTAGAAATTTTATAAATATTTCTTATTTGAGAATTGAAATAGGAAACATCCCCATGACGTTCATCATTGCAATCACCAAAACGACTGAAGGCCATAATTCATTTTTAGGATATTGTAGATAAATATATGAATTAAACACAATTCAAGGATAGAAGAAGATATTTTTTTGTTTGAACAAATTCAATGATACACATTAAGGAGGAGGGAAGGTTATATTGGGAACCCCACTCTATTGTGTTTGATTTGGATTTGAGGTTTTCCTCAATGTCATGAAAAAGTATTCTTCAATCTATAGATACAGAGTAATGTTTCATTTCTACTTATCATCCTTAAATAGATGGTATGTATGAGAAGACCATTCATACCGTGTAGAATATGTTGAGATCATATTTTCTATTTTTCAATGGTTTTTGGGATTGACACATTCCTCTAGTAGATATTATTACAACAATTGATTTCACTCATGAATATGGGTGGGTCATTATGAATCCCTCTAAAGTAATTATTATATAACTATGATGTAAGGGGTTGATGTTAAGGAATTAATGTGTTTTGGACCTGAGTTATCTAAGGGAATAATTGAGAAGGTTAGAGATACTCTTTTGGATTTTATGTCCTCCCATAATACATAGAAGAGTTATGTTGTCAGTTATTTAAGAGATATGAATTTCTATTTTAGTGGGATTTTTTTCTTATGAATTTATACATATAAAATGGTCATTATATTTAGAGAAATTTTAAAGAAGGTCAAAAATTTATATTTTTAATTTCATGAATCTTGATCGAGTAACGATTATATATTATCACTTAACACTCCCACCAAACCTCGCTCAAGTTCCTAATTTGAAAGATTTATCTCTCCTTAGAAAGTACATAACTGATCATTCACTTATACAAAACTAAGAGGTTATACCAATAGAGGCTGATATTATCTATGAAGAAAAACCAATATAAATATTTGATCATGGAGATAATGTTCAGTAGAATATTACTAATCATATTACTAATTATCATTTGAGGAGTATAAATTTTGAGGAATCAATATAGGATCCAAAGAATGTGATGATGTAGCGACATATTCTTTACATTTTCTGTAGTGTGATGAAATTTAAAGGGAAAAATCATTTTAAGGGGGGGTAGAATTTATCACACTATGATATTATAAGTATTTAAATTGAATAAAAACATCATATTTGATAAATTTTCTTATATGCAACCCAAGTTCATTATGAACTATGATATATTAAACCACTACAACCCATCTGTCAAATTGAAAAGTATGCATATTAAAATCAACATATGAAAAATACGTACAATATTTTATACAAAATAATCGATTAATGTAAAATAAATAAGTGTCCAATTTTTAGTAAGGTCATTTTACGCCACAAAAATATAATTTCCCCAAAAAAGGGATAAAATAATTTTTTTCACCTGAGCCTTATTATTATTTTATAATTTTTTTGTAAAATTTAAATTATTTTCAAAATAATCATATTAAAATTATATATGGTTAATTTTTTAGGGTTTATCTACACTATTTATTTTTCATTAAATTGTGAAAATATAGATTCTATTAAGATTTTCATTTATTTAAAAGTAAATATACCTTTTTGTTTTAAATTTTAAGATAAAATAACATAATTAACCTTAATTTTATATTATATAATTATATACAAGGGAATCATCAATATAATTTTTTAATAAGTTAATTGTTAGTCGTGAAAACAAAATTATCAAAGAAATGTTTTTATGTTACCAATTTTTTTTTCATTAGTATATTAGTGAAAAATGTATTGATTATTTTTTTAAATTAATTTTTAGATTTTATATTCAATTTGGTATTTTAAAAATAATTTTATAGTTTTTAATCAAAAACTAATGGAAGTAAATTAAGTGTTATAATGTAAAATTTATTTTCCAAAAACATGTTTTCATTAATACTTGTACACTTAATTAAATTAAAATTATGACACTTATTGTATTTTAATCAAATAAAATTTATTCATTGTTCTTAATAATAGTAATTATTATAATTTAATATTGATTAATTATGTTTGTTCAATAGTTAATCATAAAAATAGTAAAATTTTGTTTGCAAAATTAATTCTTAAACATGATTATTAGGGGTGGGTTAAACCATGAGGTAAGATTATGATTTCTTCCAAAACCATTAAAAACAAAATTTGTAATAATTTCCAGATTTTATTATTCTTAATTATAATTACTAGTAATTTTGAGCCCATTTCCCATAAAGGAGTCCTTATATCATTGGAATCTATTAAGAATTTCCATGTGTGTCGCTCCCATGAATTAAAAAAGGGAACATATTCCCCTATTTTATACACACCATTTGATATTTATAAATATGAAAATCAATTCACTATAGAATTAATACCATCCATTCCTTAATCCTAGACATTTTTTACTTCTTCAAATACCAATACCTCATGGTTTAAGGATTAATCCAATGGAAGTCTCTTAAAGAATAGGTATAGATCATAACCATGATCTTAAATTTTTGTTTATTTCAAAAGTTACTCTGAACATAATGTTTCTATTAAAACATGACTAATATAGTTTCATAATTTTAGTATAATTTAATTATTGTTATTTCACAACCATTTAACACTTATTATAAATATTGTGGGAGATGAAATCATCTACCATGCACACGTATGGACTAATACATCCAGGAGTGATATGATTATTTTTCCTTCAGAATCATACATGGTTGTTTATTAGGATAAATTTAATGTTATTATAAGATATTTATGATATAATAATTATTATAAAAATTATAATTAATTATTAACTTTATTTAATTCCACCCATCAAATAATTGAAATGTCACTCATGCGTACATACATACTACAATCACTGTATAGTGATATAAATCAATTTTCATGAGTAATTATTTTATATTTTATAAATATGTAAATAATGAATATATGTAAAATTTATATCATGTATATAATTATTTAGTTAAATTAAACATTATTAAATTACAATTAATATAACCACCTAACAAAATCATACTGGAAAAAATGAACTAATTAACACTCCGAAAGTTGATGATATTGATTGTTTATTAATGAACAGGTGATAAACTGTTTTAAGGAAAAAATTTATGTTATTATAGGTATTATTATGGTTCTATTATATATGTATAATATATTTATAATTATTATTCAGGATGTTAACGCACTCATGAATCAAGACATACATGAGGTAATGGTTTTATGATCAATCATTATTTTTACTATAATTAATTATGGATAAATTTTTAGATGGAGAAATTATATGATATATCTCTAACAAGATTTATTTATTTTCTTATACTTTTCCAAATTTTATATATTTCATGTTTTCATTTAATTTACAATTCTTTATATACTCAAGATACAAAAATAATTTCTTTTATGGGAAATCTACCTTCTCCCATTGGTTAGGAATCATTCCTTCCATGTCCATATTTTTTTAAAATTGACTTCAGGATTTTCTAAAAATTCTAAAACAATGGTTTAATTTTTTTTGTTAATATATTTTACTTTATATAACATATTTAAAAATAAAAAATACTATCATTTTTTAAACTCATTACTTCTCACTTTTTAGAAAAAATGTGATATTATATTTTGTTTAAACATACATCACATGAATGAGTTTCCCTAAAATACTAAAAAATATATTTTTAAATTGTCTTTTATTGGTTATATTTTTATTTTTAAATAAAATTATTTTTTTATATTTTTTATTTGGTAGATTATAAATATTTTATTTCAAATAAATTGTTATTTTCTGAAGAAATGTTATAGCAATTTTTGAGGTTATTTTTCTCTTCAATAGAATTCATTGTAGTTTCTTAGGATATCATGGGGATATTATCCAGTGATACCATATTTATTATTTCTTTAACTGCGTTATGATTATGAGGTTTAGATTCTGGTGAAACCTATATCCATTCCATATATTATTATTTGATTATTTGATAAACATTTTATGATCTTTTGGAAAACATATGTATTATTTGATTATTTTATGAGTCTTATAGAAATTATATAACACTACACTGAATTGGGTAATGAAATATATCTTATGAGATTATAAGGACAAGAAAAGGGAGAAAACCATGTTCGATAAGGGTCTTTCTACTATAATATAGTCTTAAGAGTGATCCTTTACTATGTAAATGAAATAATGGTGAGTGAACCTCATCCATTATGAAAGTATTTACATTGATCATTGACTAATTATACGATTTTTTCACATTTTATGAATGTAATAAACTTATATATTATACATATGTTTTGTTTTAATTGACCTTGACTAGTTATTTATCATTATAAACAATTATGAATTATTTCTTTTTACTGATAAATTTTTGATGTGTCTCGGTATTTTTATCCTTGAATTGATGGTTAATATTTTCTAATGTTATGATCATGTTCTTATTCCATTATACTTATCTTATATGAATTAATGATCATTGATTTATATCATTTATGTTTACCCTTTCAAGGAATTTGATCTTACCCTTTCACGTGCTTTCAATATCTTGTTTATAGAGAATGGTTCTATGTATTTTACATTTATGAACGATGGTATCTATTATAAAATAAATGGTAAATAAGGTATTTCATTTATATAACAGTTTTATTATATATTTATAAATACACTAAATATATAATGTCTTCAATCATATATTAACAAAAAAATGTATTGAATATACATCTAAAATGATGTAATACTTTTCTATGAAAAGAATGGGCCTTGATATCAGCATTATGTATTCCATTAATCCGAAATCAATTATTTATGTCCATCTGATTGTAGTTATAATATCAATAGATATGTTATATGTTCATATGTTTATTTATAATTAAATTATTTATCATAATTTATTGTTGCTCTATTATTTAAATATTATTTTTTATATGATATCTTCATCAATATAATTTCCTTTAATGAGAATCTAGGATCACACCTTTAATTTTTTTTATTCCTCTAGGATTCCAGGAGGTGTATTCATACCATTTTGATTTATACAAAATGATTTAAATTTTTATAAGGAATATAAATTATTTTAATTATAATAAGCATTTAAATAACTGGATTATTTATATTTGAGTTGTTCAGAGAAAAAGTGGGGAAAATATTGAATTTGGATGATAAATGTATTATTTTTAATGATCTGTGTACACTTATACATGGACTATAGGGTTTTAAAGGGTAAAAGTATTATACCCTTACATAGGGGGAATTTAAATATATGTGTAATGGTACCTTAGGATTTTAAATGTCCATGAAAGGGTAAACCCTCATATGTTAAAGGATCATGTAATGATTTCAATGGATACATATGGGTAAGACAATTTTGAAACACCAATTCTATATGGATGAAGATGAAAATTGATAGAATACCATTTCCATAACAAATACTAACAATTGAACCTACTGCCTAGATCAAGAAACTATTTATGATAAAAAATGAATACTGAATCCCACACGGATGTAAATAGAATCTTAGAAGATGTCTTTGTGAATTTTTTGGAATGTAACAAATCCCCTACATCCTATGAGTGCTCCAACTATCATGGTATTAAACTGTTTTCCGACTGTATAACTAAAGGTATAACATTTTCTATAGTTTCTAACTACCAATTCCAGCAACCACTGGAGGGATAATTACACGATGATACCACCACAGATGCATTCTACCAAAAAAACATACCACTTAAAAATTACCACCGTCACCACTATCCTTCCAAAATAATTCTTCCATCGATATATCTCATTCAATGAAACCATATGATAGGGTTTACCAATACTGGAACAAATTTGGGCCAAGACATACTATCCTTTTATATTCATAATGAAAATATGTAAGTATGATTGAGAGTAATATTACAAAAGGAAGGTATTAACATAATTGTTCCATGTAGAGGATAGCCCATAGAGATAGAGCTGTACGACACAAGTTATCTTCACACCATAAAGTTTCCTAGATATCTATATTAAAACACCTAAAATCAATGTTTATATATTCACATGGAAATAATGTAATGAAATATTATCCGAATTAATATAAATAGATAAAAATTACTATTAATGGGATAATCCTTTACCAATAAAAATTTGTGTTATTGTGCCACACTGAAAAAATAATTAGCTCGACCGAAGGGATGAGGATAAAATTTATTTTCCTAGTTTTATATATTTTCATTTTCAATGTTATAGTTAATATGGTTATTTTTATTGAAATGTTTCATTCCATTATCTATATTAATTTATCATTACCATTATCTTCATGATACACTATTATTTGTTACACTATCAATGATGAGTGAGTTAAGAAAGGGTTGGTGTAATGGCTCGGGGTCTTCGGGTTCATTACTTAGTAAAAATGTGATGTTTAGGTGTTCGGGGTAGTCTGGGAAGCTATGACAGCTTCTCGGTGATTCTTAACGGTAGCCTTGGCCTACCGGTAGCTCGGTCTACTGGTAGGAGGCTTACCGGCAGCTCACCCAACCTGTAGCTCGGTCTACCATTAAATCGGTCTACCGGTAGCTAGGTATACCGGTAGCTCGACATACTGGTAGCTCAGCCTACCAGTAGCTAGGTCTACCGGTAGCGCGGTCTACCGGTAGCTCGGCGTACTGGTAGCTTGGCCTACCGGTAATCGCGGCTTACTGGTGGCTCAGTCTACCAGTAGATTTTGCCAACCGGTAGCCTCAACCTACCAGTAGACCTAGCCTACTGGTGACCACGGGTTTTTCCAATGCGCTTCCTTTTTGCGCAAATTGTGTTTTAAACCCTTTTTTGACCCCTTTAAGCATTTTTTTAAAGCCTATTAACACCCATTAATGGCGTTTAATTAATAATGAGGTACCCTGGTGTGCGTCGGTTTAAAACACCCCCAAAGGCGGGGACCCTTTTATGACGTGTGGGACCGCGTGGTCAACCCACGACCCCGCTACTTACGCAGTTTCGCATTCTTATCTCAGTATCTCAACCATCCCCAGCCCTTATAAACTAAAGGGCTCTCCATGTGTTTCTTTTTCTCGATCACTTGTTTTCTCGTCTTCTCGAGGTCCCACCCTTACAATTTTCACATCCCCTTCCTCGCGCGTGAAGAGAATCTTCGATCATTGATCAATCAAGTAGGGTTTCACCTTCGTCTCTTCTTTCTATATATCTTGATAGGTGGGTACGCTAATACTTCTATATAATTGGGTGAACCAAACATTAATGAAGATAATAAACAGACTCTAAATGAAGGGGAGGGGTGTGATCGTTGATGCTGCTCTGTTTTTATCCTCTTTCATGATCAATGATTTCTGATTTGTATGGGCTTACGCCTAGGAAAATCATGACCGTTGGTGTTCTTTCTCTTTGCACTAATAAACCCTTACCTTTTCTGTTGGTTGTGTAAAGTAAATTGGTTAATTATGTATATTTGGTTAAATAAATTGAAAGCGCCATGATCATTCCTTTTCTGTGATAACCCCGGTTAAAGTACATCAGAATTGGAATCATTGAGTGTGTTAAATCTTTTAAATCTCAAAATATCAGCATGGGCCTGCTTTGTGTTGGTGGTTGTGGTTTTGTTGTTTTTTTCATTAACGGGCCGATTTCGGGGTGATGTGGATGGGGATGGGATCCCCTGTTGCTATGATTTCACTGGTTGTGAATTTGAGGCTATGTAGTTACATTGATTGTATCATGAATTGGTGTAGAATCCTCTATTGTTGAGAAATTGTTGGCTCCTGGATATTAGGGGACATGGGGGCTGTATCATGGGGTTTTCATTGGTTCTAGTACTTATAGGGATCTCCCGTATCACTTTGTTGTTGTGACATTGCAATAGAACAGGGTTTCAATACTTAAATTGCTACTGGCTGTATCTTTTTCCCTTGGTTTGTGCTTATACTGTTACTTCCCCAGTATTGCAGAAACTTATTTAAACATTTTTACTGAACATGAAATCAAGGATGGGACATGGGGATTTTTTTTGGTGTGAGTTGTGACTTGTGGATAGTGTTCTTTAGGATGGCTGAAGAAAAACCTAGATTAGGTGAGTGCTTGTTACCTATACTTATACTTGTAGTATTGTGTTACTTTTTTGCGCCCCACCCACGTTGAGCACATAGTGACGAACACCCTCATTTCATGGGGGGTGGGTGTTTTTTTCCAACACTTCTATTAGTGGCTGGTTATTAGCTCCTATATACTCCCTTACTCGGATATCCCAAGTATCTTCGGGCAGGCTGTGATGGCCTGACGTCAATTATTAGCCCAAGAATATTCAGGCGGGGTAGTATGGTGGTTGGCCCAGGTGTGTGCGGGCATGTGGTTTCCCATGTATCTTCTGGATTAGGCCCATGTGTCTTCGGACGTGGTAGTAGTTCTTCTAGCCAAGGTGACTTCGGGTGTGGTCGTGGTTGATCTGGCCTAGGGGTTTGCAAGTGTGGTTACGTGTGACAGTTGTGGCCTAGGTGTCTGCGGGTGGGGTTTGGCAGTGGGACAGTGGTGAGGTTGTGGCCCAGGTGTGTGCGGGCGGGGTATGGAAGTGGGACTGTGATAAGAATGGAGAGATTGGTTCGATGCGTAGGGTGTCTTCAATAACCAGTGGGAAAGTGGTGCGGGGTACCCAAACATCGATGTGTTATTACTATACATTACTTGACCTGCAGTATTTGGGGGAGTGTTCCTTAGTGAGTCCTGGGTGGTTAGTTTCCTTGCTAGGTTCTTGGTTTTCTCTTTTCTCATAGGGCATTAGTATACCTCCCCACTTGTGCACGAGAGTCTTTGGTTTTTCCCTACTATGTATACTTGTATGCTCACCCTACGTATATAAAACTGCTTTCAGGTTTCCAGGAGGACTTCAGGGATTGTGCAGGACCGTACTAGCTTGGACCATTTGGAAAGTTGATGTTGTTGGTAGCTTTTTGCCTTTGGTGCTTTGTGACTTGTATCTTTTACCTTTGAACATGCATATGGTAATGGTTTACTTTCATCCGTACTTGAACTTTAAGTTTTGCTGTTATGGGATTTACTATCTTATCTCCCAATACTATTAAAAGAAAAAGGGTAATGACTTCCATTTAGTGTTTGATTATATACCCTTGGCGCTGTTCACCATTCTAGAACCTACTAAAGGGGGGTCTCAGGGGTCATTATCTCTCCTTCAACATAAAGAAGGATGGGCCTGGAAATCTGATAACCTTTCCCTCTTTTTGGTGAAGGCAGGTCATGACAGAATGGTATCAGAGGTCAGGTTGAGAGAATGGATGGAATCTGGGGTTAGGAACAATGAGGATTGCATGGGATGGTAGGGCGACAGTGTTGGGTGACCTTGGTGTGGGAATTAGGCTAGGGAAGACCATCTAGGACACGAGATTTTAGGGCCCCACATGATCCGATGCAAGGACTCTGGACCTACCGAATGACCAAGTGAGGCCATGCTGATTGCAGGGTAGAGACCCTAAGAAAGGTACATGCATCATAATGACTTGTGTTTTCGTGTTTCTGGGGTGTTTTGGATATTGAAATAAATAATAAGTTTAAGAAATTTTAAGAACAATATTATGCACTACTTGGGCTTATGCATTCCTTGTTTACCTTGTAGCTATGGCACCTGGGAGGCGACCGCGGGTGGTGCGGGCGATCGAGGCCCAGGAGGATGACGTGGCTGATCGGAGGAGATCTTATTGAGGGGAGGAGGATGACCAGTGGAAAAAGACGCTTCGAGACTTCCAGCAGAAGACCCTCGAGAAGTATGTGGGAAGCACCTCTGACATGAAGACGGAGAGCTGGCTAGAGGAGTTTGTGATAGCCTTCAGCGTGATCTAGGCTCTGACCGAGTACTGGGTTCCTCTGGCCGTCAGCCAGATGCATGGAGTAGCGCATTAGTGGTGGATGCTCTACTTGGGGGAGAGGAGAGAGGCTGAGGTGGCATGGGATGATTTCGAGAAGGAGTTCTGGGCGGAATTCCTCTTTTCTATGATGAAGGCAGAGAAGAGGCAAGAGCTACTCTCTCTCCAGTAGGGGAGTATTTCGATAAGGGAGATGGGGATCAAGTTCAACGACCTCCTCCGCTTTTCCCCAGACCTCTTTCCAGATGAGGAGTCTCGGGTGAGACATTTAGAGGAGGCACTCCGACCCTCCCTCCAGTACGTTGTTACCACCTTCTCCTAACCGACATTCTTGGAGGTCCATAAGATGGAAGAGGTGGTGGAGTGGATTCACACCCTGGGCGGTGTGTCATGAGAGGGGATTCAGCGAGGCCCATCAAAGGGGAAGGCCGTCAGCACCAGACCTCAACCATCGAGACTCTCTAGGTTCCAACCAGCAGGGAGTAGGCCGCAGCAGTTCCAGTTCCGGTCCACCGATCCTCTCCCTTTCCCTTCAGGCCTAGGGCCGAGGTGATTCATTTGTGTGAACCATGAACATCTCCTAAATTAGTTTCCCGGACCGAATTCAGTATGGAAGTGGCGGACAGGCCCACCACCCGCCTCAACAGCAGCTTCCAACTAGGCCCTTTCAACAATAGCATCAGGGGCAGCGAGATTTCGCTCCTCCTAGGGCAGACGTTGTAGGGGGAGGCCGACCTCAGGGCGCTCCTCAGGGACATCGACCAGGGTGTGGTCGGGGAGGCAGCCGATAGCTGAGGGGCAGAGGAGCTAGGCATGGACAGTTGCATGCTGCAGAGGCAGCAGTTCCAGTGGGATCGGAGGTGGTTTGAGGTACGATCAGTTTGTCATGTACCCTTTCTTACGCCTTGTTCAATACCAGCGCTTCACACTCCTTTATTTCACCTGGTCTGGCCCGTTCTCTGGTTCTATATGCCGAGAGACTTCCAGTGCCCCTGGTGCTGAGCACACCAGTTGGAGGTCGGACCGACTTGTTATATGATTGTAGAGGATGCTGACAGAGCAAATTTATGTGCATATTTTTTTATCAAATAATGAGTATTTCTTACTGTTTTCAATGATAAAACCCATTTATTTCATTGTTTTATAAAAATAATGGGTAATTTGAGTTTTAGAATGAAAAGGATCAAAATTGTGAAAAATTACTAATTCTAGATTTTTGACAGATTTTTACGTCAAGGGTATTTTTGTCATTTCATTAAAAATATAATTTTAAATTTAGTGAATCTAATTTTTTTAGACTCCTAATTTTATTTCCTTCATCTTTGTCTTCTGAACCAGGAGCTGATTCAGCAATCTAGGAGTTCTAAAAATTCATTTAAATTTGACATTTTTTTCGGGCGGACAGCATGGACCACCCCACTGTAATGGAACCAAAACCCGACCTTCACATATCCAAATGAGGTGCTTACACCTGTGATAGAATGAGGACAAAGAGTAACGACTCTAAACCATATATTTTGGAGTTTTTAAGTCATTAAGGCATCCATTGAACGACATTCATTGGGAGGAACCTTCCTGGAAGTTTCGTCAAGAAACAGAAGCCTTCAATGAAAAATTCATAAGTCCTTCCTCCGGTGTCCGAATGCTCTTCACATTTAGGGGTGAATAGAAAAAATATTTATGAACAACATTAAATAAGGGGTCCACGCATGAATCAGCCATTTATTGGGTAAAAAACGCGTAATCTTTCAGAGGAAAAAATGATTCCAATAAAAGGAGGCACTCCCCTCCTTCCAAAATCATCAGCTCGACACCCAAAGCCAAGGAGGAATCCCACCGGGGCACGGGCCGCTGCTGATCTTCTCTTCCCCTATCATTTCTTATTTTATTTTTATTTTCATTTTAGTTTTCGTTTAATTTCATTTTTAGTTGTAATTTATTTTTAGTTTTATTAATGCATGAATCTGTGTTTCTCCATCCACTTTTCATCTTTTCATTCATTCTCCCTTTCTCTCTCAGTAAATAATTTTACTTACCTTCACCCAATCTACAAAGTAATCTCATACTCTCATAAATGAGAGGCTAACTCGAGACTTGTATTGGGGGGAGGTCAAGATATTCATGAATTTCCTTTAAAGTTTTTTTATTGTTTGTGATAGATTTGAGTATCATGCATTGGTGAGGCGAATGTCCCCGATTGGGTGACAGCCCCCAATGACATGATACTCAAACTATTCCAATTCTGGAAAAGAGTAGTGATTCAAAAATGAGATTTCATGTTTGGATTATCAAACTAAAATCAATATATAAAAGAGAATAATGATTGAATTCAAGACTAAACCCCAAAGCCAAGTTCTTTCTTATTTACTCGTTCTGTTTAGATTTGCATGATAGTTTAAATTAACATTTTTCATGTCATTATTTTAATTATCAAAAACCAAAAAATATTTTCATCACCTTCATTTAATAAAAAAATTTCAAAAAGAGATATATTAGGTGAATTAGATAAAGTAAGTGAACCAAATTGAAAGGCTCCTCATGAGAGATGACCCCGATCAGCCACGGTGCTGCACTAGGAAAATTTTAATTGTTTTTGTCCACGGCCCGCAATAGGTGTGCATCAAAACTTGAACCGTTGTCAGGAATCCAATCAATCGTTCATTTATTTTTTTTATTTTCACATCTTAGGTAGATATAATTTTTTTTAAAAACACTAAAAAAACATTCATGATGAATTCAAATTTAGATTATTATGCATGGATAAATTACTCACAGGTACATCAAAAAGAACTAGAAGAAGAAGATATTAGAAGGACTCAGGTGAAAGAACTTAGAGAAAACATTGAAAAAATGATGAGAAAAACTGAAAGAGCATTTGACTATGGTCGTGCATTAATGGAGCATCCCAACACTGAGCAGCATTAAGAACCTGAGGAGGAAAAGGGGGAAGACTTACCTGCTGAGCTACAAGTGGGAGATCAAGAAGGATTGGATGATTTTTTGATTAAATGTGATGAACTACCTAATATCCCCATAAAATACAAGGAAGAAGAGCCAGCACCACCGAAGGAAGATACCACCCAAGTGGTGGAATTTTTAGTCAAGATGGAGGAGCCCGACTACCTGCCTCCATCTTCTAAGAGTCTACTCCAAGAGGCACTTACCAATGAAGCAGAGATTGAAGCTGAACCCACTCAGGGAGTTGAACCATTCATTGACTCTATCTCTTCTAATTTCATTAAATCTGAATTCTGCATCACTCCTTGTGGTTTTTATTATACAAAATCAGACAATCTCAGCTGTGCCTTGGAGGATGATGAAGAACCTGGATGTGCACCTGCTGACAAATATATGGATCTCCCTGGACAAGTTGAATATTTATTGAAGGAAGCTCATGAAGATATGATAATGTATTTCCCTAAGGAGACCATGAAAAAATATACTGACATTGATGGGGAAGAATTTGATCTTAATACTTCTTGTTTTAATTTTATTCAAGTAGAATTAAATTATGACTTTCCCATTGACTATTATTTTGATGTAGCATACCTTGAGGAACCACTATACATAGAAGAAGAGGTTTCATAGGTAGAAACCAATATTGAGGATGATTCATACTTCATCCTACCCCCACCAATCAAGCTGTACCTAATTTTGAAGGGGGCAGATCCGGTGTACTCTATCCATGGATCATTACTCAAGAACAAGGATGAATCACAATCTAGGAAAAACTACATGTGGTGGTTCAAATCAAAGAAGCTTCATCCTCCATCGGATTTTGGATAATAGCTGGTACTGTCCTCTGGAGGCAGTAAATATTCTGGGCCCACTTGCGGTATCGTACCATGATTTATCTTCACATGCTTTCTAGGAATTTATATTTCAATTCATTTTCTTAGATTTAGTGCAGAATGCATCCAAATCCCTCTATCTTTTTTACCTTTAATTAAATGATCCTTGTGACCAATTGAGTAATTTTCTTTTTTAGGATCATTAAGGTAGAAGGAAGCCCCGAACATTGAAGGATGAGGACCGAAGATTTTTTTTCAAAAGGGATTTAATTTTCATTTTCTATCTTTCTAACTCCATACATTTTTCTCCAAAAATAATTTTTTTTTCGATTTATATATAAAATTTCATGACCACACTTGAATTCATGATTTACTCAACTTATCTAGGAGGCATGTGTTTCTTAGGAATCCTAGGATGGAATTTTTTATATTTCAATGTTTATATGATTAAATTATTGAAATATATAATTGAATTTTTAAAATGAAGCATGTATATTTAAATAATGACTCATTATTTGAAGGAATTAATTGATTCATGTAAATGAAAATTCCCTACCATCATTCATTCTTTGAATTTCTAAAAATTTATGTGAATTTATTTATTATTATTATTCATGCCATGAGTGATTTCCCAATATTATATTTCTCATTCCCAATAGGATTTCTAGACCAAGTACTTCCTATTTATTCTTGAGTATATTTCTTGAGTGATCTTGGGACATGAAACTGACCAGAACATGTATTGAAACCTGTCAAAGCTATTACTGTACAAAAACACATTTAAAATGATTGAGTCATCCTTTGAAAAGCTACATTTACCTAAAATACCACCTTTACGTCAATCTTTCGTTTATACCGTAGAGACCATGAATGACCTTTATAGGGATGAGCCATGTTTCAAGCCATTTTTATCCATTCCTACCCAACTCTTGGTATTTGCATGATATTTTAATGTTGAAATGTGGGGGTAAAGGGAATCAAGGTGGATGGGATGATACACATTGTGAGGAAGAAGTTTTGGGGTGTTACTGTGGTAATTGTAGAAGGTTTGGAAATAATTCATTATACTCTATTGTTTGCCCCTCTAGAATTAAAAAAAATTGAAAAAAAATTGACAAAAAGAAAAAAAATATAGAAAATGGGTTTTGATTTTTGAGAACCAAAAATCACCATTTTCCAGACAGACTATCTTTTTATTGTATGTGGTTAGGTGATCGATGTGAGGTTTTATCTAATCATAACTTTCAAAAAATGAAAAAAAGTACAAAATTAAAAAAAATCAACAGGGTGCACAAATCATTCATTATTCTTACTTGATCATAACCTTTTCTTCGTGTTTTGGGAAGTGGGTGTTTCTATTTTTTAAGGGGAGAATTTCATTACACTTTTAATTTTAATATCATGCATTGTACTTCAGAGATTATCCTCCTGATTGAGCCTTAATTTTTAAGCATCAAATCCTACCAACCTTAAGTCACAGAGTCATTTGATCCTTTATTTGAAGTCCTCATGATTTTATGTGTCTTTTGTCTTTACAAAGTGGAGAAAGTAGTTCATTTACAAGCCTATGGATAAGGAACATGTTCTAATGATATGATAATAACTCTACTTGAATTGTATCATGAGTGATGATAGGAAACAAAAGTGAGGTAAATCATGATATGAAATGTTTAATAATGATGAATCAAGGAGCTTGAATGAATGAAGAGATAAGTTCCATCAATTTTCAAATGGGAAAAGTAAACTATGTGAATTATTGGTTACTTTGAAAAATGGGAACTTAAATTGATATTTTATGCATATTTTTGAAAGTTTGATTTTATATTGAAAATTGTCTGATTTTATTGCATTGAAATTTGAATATTGGTAACATTGGTGTCCTCTGATTTCCATGTTGAGATTTAATGCTTGAGGACAAGCATAGTTTAGGTGTGGGGGTATTTGATAGAGAAAATTTGCGTGCATATTTTTTTATCAAATAATGAGTATTTATTACTTTTTTCAATGATAAAACCCATGTATTTCATTGTTTTATAAAAATAATGGGTAATTTGAGTTTTAGAATGAAAAGGATCAAAATTGTGAAAAATTACTAATTCTGGATTTTTGACATATTTTTACGTCAAGGGTATTTTTGTCATTTCATAAAAAATACAATTTCAAATTTAGTTAATATAATTCATTTAGAATTCTGATTTTATTTCCTTCATCTTTTGTTTCTGGACCAGGAGCTGATTCAGCCATCTAGGGGTCCTACAAATTCATTGAATTTTGACATTTTTCCGGGTGGATAGTGTGGACCACCCCATTGTAAAGGAACCAAAACTCGGAATACACATATCCAAATGAGGTGGTTCCTCCTGGGATATAATGAGGACAGATATTAATGGCTCTAAAACAAATATTGTGTAGTTTTGAAGTCATTAAGGCATCCATTGAATGACATAATTTTGGAGGAAACTTCCTGGAATCTTCGTCCAGAAATAGAAGCCTTCAATGAAAAATTCATAACTCCTTCCTCCGGTGTCCAAATTCTCTGAACTGTTGGTGGTGAACGACCAACACATTTATTAACAACATTTAAGAAGGGTCCCACGTGTGAATCATCCATTTATTGGGTCAAAAACGCGAAAACTTTAGGAGGATAGAATGCTACCTATAAAAGGAGGCCCTCCCCTCCTTCCAAAATCATCAAATCGACACCCAAAGCCAAGGAGGGATCCCGCCAAGGCACAGGCCACTGCTGCTCTTCTCTTCCCCTGTCATTTCTTCTTTTATTTTTATTTTCATTTTAGTTTTCATTTCATTTCATTTTTAGTTGTAATTTATTTTTAGTTTTATTAATCCATGCATCTGTGTTTCTCCTTCCAATTTTCATCTTTTCTTTATTTCTCCCTCTCTCTCTTTCTCAATATTTCTATCTTCCTTCACCCAATCCAAAAAGTAATCTCATAATCTCAGAAATGATAGGCTAACTCAAGACTTGTATTGGGGGGAGGTCAAGATATTCATGAATTTCCAATAATGTTTGTTTTATTGTTTTTGATAGATTTGAGTATCATGCGTTGGTGAGGCGAATGTCCCTGATTGGGTGACAGCCCCCAATGAAATGATACTCAAACTATTCCTAATTTGGAAAAGAGTAGTGATTCAAACATGAGATTTCATGTTTGGATTATCAAACTAAAATCAAAATATAAACGAGAATAATTATTAAATTCAAGACTAAACCCCAAAGACAAGTTCTTTCTTATTAACTCAATCTGTTTAGATTTTCATGATAGTTTGAACTAAAATTTTTCATGTCATTATTTTAATCATCAAAAACCCAAAAATATTGTTGTCACATTCATTTTATAAACAAAACCACAAAAAGAGATAGATTAGGTGAATTAGATAAAGTAAGTGATCCAAATTGAAAGGATCCTCAAGAGACACGACCCTGGCCATCCACTGTGTTGCACTAGGAAAAATTTAATTGTTTTTGTCCACAGCCCGTGACTGGCGTGCGTCAGATGCATACTAGTGGATGGGCCACATCAGTCGGTCAGGGATTTACTACTGCCACAGATACAGCCATATGATGTCATTCTAGGCATCGACTGGTTGTTCTCTACTGGTTACGTCATCATCTGCTTCTGATGAAGGGTTGTATTCTCAGAATTGGGTGGCTTGTGTGTTTCTTTCACTGGAGAGTGGAGCAGTCAGAAGGGCAGAAGGCGTGAGGAACCCCTCCTCTCCTTGTTAGCTTAGGTGTCAGCAGAGTCAGTAGATGCTGAGATGGTGGAGGAGCCAGGAATCGTCAGTGAGTTTATGTACATCTTTCCTGAGGAGGAAGCGACTCTACCCCCTCGACGTGATATCGAGTTTGGGATAGACTTGTAGCCTGATGCTCATCCGATTTCGATGGATCCTTACCGTATGGAACCTTCGGTGCTACGGGAGTTTCGGATTCAGATCGACGATCTGATGAAGAAGGGTTTTGTTCGACCGAGTGCTTCACCGTGGGGTGCTCCAGTCTTGTTCGCAAAGAAGGCAGATTGTGGTCTCAGGTTGTGCATAGATTACAGGAGGATGAATCAGGTAATGATCAAGAATCGCTAACCTCTTATGAGGATAAACGATCTCTTTGACCAGCTGAGAGGCGCAAGATGGTTCTAGAAGATCAACCTATGGTCTGGATATCATCAGTTGAGGTTGAAGGAGGGAGACATCTTGAAGACGGCCTTTAGGTGCAGATATGGGTACTTCGAGTTCGTAGTCATTCCTTTCGGTGTTACGAACGGCCCGACTGTGTTCCTGGGGCTTATGAACTTCGTATTCCGGGAGTACCTCAATAGTTTTGTAGTCGTGTTCATTTACGACATCCTGGTCTATTCAAGATCATAGGAGGACTACATGGAGCATCTGAGGACGGTTTTAGAGGTCCTCCGACATCACCATCTCTATGGGAAGTTGTCAAAGTGCATGTTCTAGACGTGAGAAGTACACTTCCTTGGGCACGTAGTGTCCGAGAAGGAGGTAGCGGTGGACCCATCAAAGGTTGAGGTGGTTGTTTCTTGGGCAGCACCCAAGAATGTGGCAGAGGTTCACAGTTTCCTCGGGCTAGTAGTTTACTATCGAAGGTTCATACCCAAGATTTCCCGAGTTGCAGCCCCTTTGATAGCCTGGACCAAGAAGGACCAGGTTTTCGTATGGATTGAGAAGTGCGAGGCAGCCTTCAGCTATCTGAAGGAGAAATTGGTTAGTTCCCCACCGCTGAGACTACCAGAAGAAGGGGCGGAGTATGAGGTGTTCTATGATGCTTCAGGGAAAGGCCTCAGATGTGTGTTGATTCAGCAACAAGGGGCGATCTCTTATGGCTCTAGACAGCTATGCCCTAATGAGCATAATTATGCCACCCATGAACTGGAGCTCGTAGCGTTCATTTTCACACTGAATTTATAGTGACATTACCTCATCGGAGAACACTTTGTGGTCTTCATAGATCACAAAAAATTGAGGTATGTATTCTCCCAATGGGACTTAAAATTACGACAGTGAAGGTGGATGGAGTTCCTCTAGGATTACGACTTCAAGATATCCTACACTTTAGAAAAATGGAATGTAGTGGTCGATGCTTTGAGCAGGAGGTCTCAGAAGGATGCGGTCCGAGAGTCGGAAGACTCTTGGAAGGTGATGGAGGAGTTGGTTGCCTTGCACCTAGATGTGAGGATGGATAGCGGTGGAGGTTTCCTGAATCTGATGATAGTGCAGTTTTATCTTTTGCGACAAGTGGTTGAGTCTCAGTGGGGAGACCCAGAGTGCGAAGTGATGCGTGACCGAGTTGACCAGGGAAATTCTCCATAAGAGTGGACAGATGATGGTCAGAACAAGATTCTTTTCCGAGGAAAGTTGTTTATTCCAGAGGCGATGCACATCCAAGTTCTTAGTGAGTTCCACAACTCACCCCTAGAAGTACTCCCAGGAGTTTCCAAGATGTACCAGGGTCTGAAGAGATAGTTCTGGTGGCCTGTAGTAAAGTGAGAAGTGGCAGAGTTTGTGGCTAAGTGCCTAGTGTGTCAGCAGGTGAAGGCTGAACACCGAGTTCTAGGTAGCCTGCTGCAGTCTCTAGATTTCACTGAGTGGAAGTGGGAGGACATCTCGATGGATTTTTTCCGGGGACTACCCAAGGTCCAAGGGGGATGCGACACCATCTTGGTAGTGGTGGACAACTTGATGAAGTTGGCTCACTTTCTAATGATTAAGGAGTCGAGTGGAGTGGACTCTCTAGCACGGAAGTATGTGGATGAGGTAGTGTGGTTGCATGGAGTTCCGAGTTCCGTAGTCTCGGGAAGGGATGCATGTTTTACATCATGGATCTGGAGAGGATTTCAGCATGGTTTTGGCACCCAACTACATCTTAGCACTAATTTCCACCCCCAGACAGATGGACAGACAGAGTGCACCATCCAGACCTTGGAGGATATGCTGGGAGCATGTGTTCTGGACTCAGGAGGATCATGGGTGTGACACTTACCATTGATAGAGTTCACCTACAATAATAGCTATCACTCTACCATTGGTATGGCCCCGTTTGAAGCCTTGTACAGGAGGCCATGCTGCTCACCTGTGTGTTAGACCGATGTCAGAGACGCGGACATCCTTGGCCCGGAGGTGGTGCAGAGCACGACAGAGAAGGTTTAGCTTATACGGGAAAGGATGAAGGCAGCCCGGGACTGACAGAAGTCTTATGTTGATAGTAGGAGAAGGCCCTTGGAGTTTGAGGTTGGAGACCACGTGTTCTTGAAGGTCTCCCCTTAGCGTGGACAACGGAGGTTCGGTAAGGGGGGTAAGCTTTCTCTCAGGTTCATCAGACCCTTCGAAGTGTTGCGGAGGGTCAGTGAAGTGGCTTATCAGCTAGCACTACCACCACTGCTACTGAGGATACACGATGTATTCCATGTGTCCTAGCTTCGTCGATATCTACACAACCACTCCCACATTATCGATTGGGGAGAGATAAATGCTGAAGATGATGCTACCTTCATTAAACGACCAATCAAGATTGAGGATCGTAAGGAGAATGTGCTTTGTGGATGAACCATCCCCTTGGTTCGTGTGTTTTAGAGGCATGGTGGCCTGGAAGAGAGCACATGGGAGCGGTAGGCCCAATTACGCGTTCAGTACCCAGAGCTGTTTTGAACTTTTGTTTTTGTTCTGAGATTTTGTGCCTTATGCTTTAATATATGGAATGATTACTTTGAATAGTTATTATATGATCTATTCCCTATTCTCTGTGTGTGTATAAGAATGTGTGATGATGGGAAAACCTGGCTGCTAATCAGGACGCATTAACGTGGTTGCGATTAAACCCGTGTGGGCGAGTCAGTGTCGCCCAAAGCGGATAATATACTAACATGTAGGAGAGGACTCCTAACTCATGTGTTGGATAGTGTGATTCTTGGGCTTCTTGTGAATGTTGTGGTTGATGACATTTGGGATAGTGTTCCTGGATGTAGGAGGGGCTCTGTTACAACTTTGGAACAACTCAGGGGTTTTCCCCTGAGAAGTATCATCAGAGGGTGGTTGTTCAGACCCCACTTTTCTCTTTCTGGTTAGTTCTTTTATTCTTAGGTATGAGAATAGTTTCAAAAGTATCTGATGTAATGGCCCGGGGTCTTGGGGTCCATTACATAGTAAAAATGCGATTTTTAGGTGTTCAGGGTAGTCTTGGAAGCTATCATAGCATCTCGGTGAAGCTTAATGGTAACCTTGGCCTACTGGTAGCTCGGTCTACCGGTAGTAGGCCTACCGGTAGCTTGGACTACCTGTAGCTTGGTCTACCGGTAGCTCGGTCTACTGGTAGCCGTCCTACTAGTATCTCGGCCTACCAGTATCTCAGTCTACCGGTATCTCGGTCTATCGGTAGCTCGGTCTCCCGGTAGCTTAGCATACCAGTAGCTCAGCCTACCTGTAGAAATGTCTACCGGAAGCTCAGTCTACTGGTAGCTCGACGTACTGGTAGCTCGGCCTACTGGTAGCCGCGGCTTACCGGTGGCTCGGTCTACTATTAGCTTTGGCCGACTTGTATCTTGGCCTACTGGTAGCCTCAGCCTACCGGTAGGCCTAGCCTACTGGTGACCACGGGTTTTTACAATGCGCCTCCTGTTTGCACAAATTGGGTTTTAAACCCTATTTTGACCCCATTAAGCCTATTTTTAAATCCCATTAACACCCATTAATGGCGTTTAATTAATAATGAAGTACCATGGTGTGTGTCAGTTTAAACTGCCCCCAAAGGCAAGGAACCTTTAATGACGTGTGGGACCACATGGTCAACCCACGACCCCACTCCTTACTCGGTTTCGCGTTATTATCTCAGTATCTCAACTGTCCCTGACCCTTATAAACTAAAGGGCTATCCCTGGGTTTCTTTTTCTTGATCACTCTTCTTCTCATCTTCCCAAGGTCCCACCCCTGCAATTTGCACATCCCCTTCCTCACGCATGAAGAGAGGCTTAGATCATTGATCAATCAAGTAGGGTTTCACCTCCGTCTCTCCTTTCTGTGTATCTTGTGGGGTGGGTACGCTACTGCTTTTGTAGAACTGGGTGAACCAAACTTTAATGAAGATAATAAATGGACTCTAAATAAAGGGGAGGGGTGTGATCGATGATGCTGCTCTATTTTTATCCTCTTTCAGGATCAATGATTTCTGATTTGTATGGGCTTATGCCTACTTAAAATCATGGCCATTGGTGGTATTTCCCTGTGCACTAATAAAACCTTACCTCTTGTGTTGGTCGTGTAAAGTAAATTGGTTAATTATTTATATTTGGATAAATAAATTGAAAGCACCAGGATCATTAATTTTTTTTCATAACCCCGGTTAAAGTACAGAAGAATTGGAATCATGGAGTGTGTTAAATCTTTTAAATCTGAAAATATGGCATGGGAATACATTGTGTTGGTGGTAGTGGTTTTGTTGTTTTTTTCATTCATGGGCCGATTTATGGGTGATGTGGATGGGGATGGGATCCCCTGTTGCTATGGTTTCACTGGTTGTGAATTTGAGGCCGTGTGGTTACTTTGATTATATCACGAATTGGGGTGTAATCCTCTGTTGTTGAGAAACTGTTGGCTCTTGGATATTGGGGGACATGGGGGCTATATCTTGGGGTTTTATTTAGTTCTAGTACTTCGAGGGATCTCCCTTATCCTTTTTTTGTTGTGACTTTTCAATAGAAGCCAGTGTGAATACTTAAATTACAGTTGGCTATAACTTTTTCCCTTGGTTTTTGCTTATACTGTTAGTTGCCCAGTAGTGCAGAAACTTATTTAAACATTATTAATGAACATGAAAGTAAGGATGGGACATGGAGATTTGGTTTGGTGTGAGTTGTGACTTGGGGATAGTGTCCTTTAGGCTGGCTGAAGAAAAACCTAGATTGGGTAAGTGCTTGTTCCCTATACTTATACATGAAGTTTTATGTTTTTTTTTCGCGCCCCACCCAAGTTGAGAACTTAGGGCCGAACACCCCCATTTCATGGGGGGAGGGTGTTTTTCCCAACACTTCTATTAGTTGATGGTTATTAGCTCCTTTCTGCTCCATTTCCTGGATAGCTCAAGTATCTTCAGGCAGGAAGTGATGGCCTGAAGTCCATTATTAGCCCAAGAATCTTCGGGTAGGGTAGTATGGTGGTTGGCCTAGGTGTGTGTGGGAAAGTGGCTTCCCAAGTATCTTCGGGATGAGGCCCAGGTGTCATCGGGTGTGGTAGTAGTTCTTCTAGCCCAGGTCTCTTCGGATGTGGCAGTGGTTGTTCTGGCCTAGGTGTTTGCAGGTGTGGTTAAGTGTGACAGTTGTGGACCAGGTGTCTGCGGGAAGGGTTTGGCAGTGGGACTGTGGTGAGGTTGTGGCCTAGGTCTGTGCGGGTGGGGAAAGGCAGTGGGACTACGATGAGAATGGTAGGATTGGTTTGATGCGTAGTATGTCTTCAATAACCAGTGGGAAAGTGGCACAGGGTACCCAAACATCGATGTGCTATTAATATACATTACTTGACTTGCGTTATTTGGGGGAGTGTTCCTTGGTGATTCTTGGGTGGTTAGTTTCCTTTATAGGTTCTTGGTTATCTCTTTTATCATAGGGAATTAATATGCCTCCCCACTTGTACACGAGAGTCTTTGGTTTTTCCCTACTGAGTATACTTGTATGCTCAACCTACATATATAAATCTGTTTTTAGATTTCCAGGAGGACATCAGGGATTGTGCGGGACCGTACTATCTTGGACCTTTTGGACAGTTTCTGTTGTTGGTACATTTTTTCCTTTGTCAATTTGTGACTTGTATCTTTTACATTTGAACATGCATATGGTAATGGTTTACATTCAGTCGTACTTGCACTTTCAGTTTTGGTGTTGTGGGATTTACTATCTTATCTCCCAATCCTATTAAAAGAAAAAGGGTAATGCCTTCCATTTAGTGTGTGATTCTATACACTTGGCGCTGGTCGCCACTCCGGGACCTATTGAAGGCAGGTCTCATGGGTCATTATCTCTCCTTCAACTTAAAGAAGAAAGGGCCTAGAAATCTGCTGACCTTTCCCTCCTTTTGGGGGAAGGCGGGTCGTGACAGTTGGATTTAGTGGAGGATTTTGATAGTCCTTCATTATTGCACATAAATGTTTAATGGTTTATTTTATCTTTGGGATGATTGAAAGTATAGATATTCATATGAGTATAGAAATATCTATCCACTATTTGATGAGACACTCAAACTCATTATATTAATTAATTAAATATCTTTTCATCCAACATATTTGTCAAAAGTTTTCATATGATATAGTTGGTTTTCTGTATGGGATGAAGCAAAATATTATGAATTTCAATTCGGGAAGGTGTGATACCCTCGATTGTGGTTTCACATCATCCATGATTATTTAATGAGGTGATGTTTTGTACATGAATGAATTATCATATGTGTGAAAAATTTGACACTTAATATATTAATGTATTGTAATTTATGAATGAATTATCAAATTAAATGTGGGTTAAATTAATGAATAATGAAATAACTAGGGTAACCAACTCTAGGACCAAGAATTATTTTCCCAAAAATCATTCATTATATTAGAATTTTACTGCCTGATATATTATTTTTTTATTAATTATAATCCTCCCATATGTGTTATACTTTTAATAAAATCATAAAAAAAGAAAAATTAAAATAAGTGAAATAGGGATAGTGCTTGATTTACTTTGAGTCTCATCATGTGATAAGATAATGTTCATGTGATTTAAATTAATTGGAAGAAATTTTATTTTTTGTAATAAAAAATATCAATAATTATAAAACATTGAATGAATTATTAGGATCTAATTTATATTTTTCACTTTATTTACTTTCAAATTTTATAAATAAAATTACTTAAACAAAATTTAATATATTTTTTCATGATATAGTAAAATTTCGATTGACATATATTGACTAATTAATTATATATGAAATAACAAATGTGGGAAAATATTGATGATTACCTCTTAAAAAGAATGAATTATTGTCACAGTTTTGACTAAGAAAATTTTGAATGGGAAAGATACAGTTCTCTATTTTCATTATTTATTGAATACGTCTATTTCAAAAACTTGATTACAATATAAAAAATAATATTGGAGGAAGTACCATTGGTCTAAATTAATTCTTTTGGATAAGGTCCAAGATTTTTTTCTCATTTTTTAATATACATATCGAAATAATATAATAAACTATATTTTAGACATACCATGAATAGATATTATAGAATTATTATGAATTTTGTCATTTTTTTATATGTTAGAAAGATCAAAAAGATTTTGACGAATTCTTGAACAAATATAAAGGAAAACATGGTATACTCATATATCAAAAACAATATGATCTGGAAACATAGTACATATTTGTATCATTGGTTGAAGAATAAACCTCTTAAGTGGTGGAATTCAAATAAAAAATAGACAAGCCTGAATACCTACATATATCCAGAGAAATTATACTCCAAATGAAATTTTTTTCTATCAACATTATTGATCTCAAACGAACTCAGAGAGATGATATTTTTTTGAACTAAATATAGTTTAATTACATTTTTACAAAATTGACTTTCACCCCTCAATGTTTTAAATTATTATGTTCAGAAAACTATATTTTTCATTAGAGGATGATTATAAGGATAATGATTCAACTAATGGGAATTATATAGATCACATCAAAAATGGTGGATGGATTCAATGATAAAATCTAAATGGATCTTTTTAAGGAAATAGAAACCAGTGTTGTTTAATTTAACATGGAAAAATTTTATATTGATTTAAATGTTTTAATTTTGATAAAATAAAATTACATTATAAATTTACTATTGATTACTCCATTGATACTACCATCCTTATGAAAGAATTTGTTATTTATTATTAGTATATTCAAGTGGAAACTGAGAAGGAGGAGGAACCATACTTCATCATACTCCCCCATTCTTGTTGTATCCCATTTCTAGGGTTGTACATTTGGTGTACACAATCTATGGTGTGCTTCCAATCAAATAAGAAGAGGTTCATAAAGTAAGAAATTTGTGTTGGTGGTTAAAATCATGGAACCTCCACCCACTGTTAGACTTTGAATGAAAACTGGTGTTTCCCGTATGGAGGAAATCAAAACATAGAGCCAACATGTGGAATTATACCAAGAGTTAAGTTTAAATTAATTCAATTTATTTATCAGAATTTATATTGTATTTCATTCCATGGTATTTATTTTATAAATATATTAGGATGTATTCTCATCACCCCCATTATTTTTTATATTTATCGATATGGTCCTCATAAATTCATGAGTTTTTTTTTCATTTTTTAGGTTCATGATGACTATGGAATAAGGAAAAACCTAAAACACAAGTAGGTGGACTAGATCCCTTTTCCTAGAGAGTTAAATTTTATTTTTATCTCTTATCTCCCTAAATATTTTAAAATTAATCACTGACTTATAAAATATGATTTGTTTTCCCACACATAGACTATCATATTAGTTTGGTTTATCTACGAGGCAAGTCCTTATTAGGAATCCCATAATGGTATGTTTTAGATTTTAATGTTGGAGATATTGAATGTGTATCATTGATATTTGAATGATCAGAGTGAAGCATAAATGTTAATTTTAAGAAACATTATTTGAGAGAGTTTTTTGTTTCACGTAAATGAAATTTCACTATAATTTTCATTCGTTGAATTTCTATAATTAATATGGATTTACATGCTATTATTATCCATTTCATGAGAGATTATAAAAAATTTAATATTTTTCATTACTAAGGGTATTTTTAGACATAATAAATTCTATATATCATTGGTAATTTTCATTAGTTTTCTTGGGTAATGAAACATACTAGAACATACAATTGAACTTATCAAATATTTAATTGTGAAAAGTATAATTTAATATGATTGAAGATTTTTTATTCATGTTACCCTTCTACGTAATCTCACCCTTTACCTCAATCAATTTTTAGAAAATAGAATTCATGATTCAATTTTTAATGAATGATCCATAATATAAGCCAATTATTTCAATTAAAAACCCCTATTATTGCCTTTTATGATATATTAATATTGAAGTGTGGGGCTGTGGGAAGTCAAGGTAGGAGGTTTCCACTAAAGTGTAAGGAATAAGTTTTTGGTCAAATATTTTTAGATATTGTGATATTTTCTTGAATCATTATTTGTATTTATTTTTTTTATCTAGATAATATATAAAAAATATTGTCTATGATATGGGAGATGAAAAAATTCCCAATATAGCATAGATTATTTAATAATATCGATTCAACTAGATGATGTGATGATTATTCCTAGTACAAATTTTGAAAAATATAAATCTAAAATATTTTATTTAAAAATAAAAGGAAATTTCAGAAAATTCAAGGATTATGTTATTAAATTTTATTTCATTGATTAAAAAATTTTATTTGAGATCTGAAAGTGGGTGTTTTAATAATTAAGTGGTTATTTCCATTGAGGTTTTACTTTTATTTGATGCATTATGATATATGATTAACTGAATTTATTATCCTCTTCGATTTAATCAAATTATCCCAAAAAACCGTTTTCTAAAGTTTTATCAATATAACAATTGAAATTTACTCATATTTATTGTGATTTTTGTCTTCAGAATGTTAAAAATGTATATCCTTTTCAAGAATAAGTAATGAAAAATGTTCTCATGGTATGATAAGATATCAACATGGATATGAATCATGGGCAACGAGAGAAAATAATCTAATGTGTGGTAGATACAAAATGGATCATTTAACAATAATAAATTAAGAAACATAGATTGATGAAAAAATAGGTCCCATTATATATTAATTGGAGACGTTAAAATCCATTGATTGATAGTATATTTGAAATTTTTATTTTTTAATATATATTTAATTTGTAACAAAAAATATACATTTTCTACTAATTTTGTAATTTTATTTCCTTGAAATATAAGTATAGGTATAATTAGTGACCTATGATATATGATGTTGAGATTAAATGAATATGGATATTCATAGTTTACGCATGGTGGTATTTTATTCCCTTAATGTTAATGCATTTTTTAGTAGTTTTATAGTGAATTATAATGTTTTTTCTCATATGCATGGACTAGGAGACGCATAAGTGTAAAATGTTTCTTCCCTTATTCGGGGAGAATTCATAAAGAAACCTAACGGTGGCCCAGATGCACTGTGAGGATGGCTCCATAGTCCCCTGCAAGACTCCTCTAGTGCCTAGGTTTTATGAAATCATCTCATGGTGATGTTGACCCTCGACATTGCTGGTTGAGATTTCTTATCTGTACCTCCTCATCCACAGTGATTAACCTCAAGTATGGTTTCCTCAAAAAACTTATTCATCTATTTCTCCTTCTATTTCCCTAATTATATAATTCTATAAAGGGATCTTCAGACTTCTTCATAGCTTCTCAATATGAACTCTTCTACCAATGACTTATCTTTAATCTTTCCAATTGTCCATGGTGCATCTCTTCCCCTGGAGGATCTGATCAGATTTGGTTTTCTGGTGAGGTCTGAAGCTTCTGGAGAGACATAGATCCCCAGTTCCTTACATGAATAAAACACTCTCTATCTCCAAACTGGTTGTGAATCCATCACCTCTAAGATCTGGTTTTTGATCTTAACACTGATGAATAGATATATTTGGTTCTTTTCCATTTGGTAGTCATTTCCTCTTGTGGCGGTGATGCTTACAGCTTGTTGGATGCTTTGAGCGATGGTTTGTGGAGGAATTGTGTTTTTTATCAGTCTAATCCTACTCAGTGTTTGTTCATAGTTTATATGGTAGTTTGGTTTGATGTTCCCTGTGATGTTTGTGGATTGTTATGTTTTTTTATTTATTGAGGAGATACCATGGAAATTGATGATGTTGTTGGCAATTTTGTTGTATTTCACAAGTTTTTCTTACCTCGGTCTTGTGGAGAATCAACACATACTCTTAAAATCTATGTCCTTCATCACACACATCTTCCCTGGGTCAACCTACCTCTTCACCTTCGCATGTCCTTCTGCTACAACATTCACTTTTTTGATGTTGTGATGATGGTGGCTCCAGCGTTTGGAACCTCATGGCTCTTCTACTCTGTATCTCAATCAGGTTTCCTTGCAGTTTCTATTGTGGTTGAATTCTTAGAGGATGTGTAAGCCTAGAAGTTGAGTTACCTATATCGGTGTATTGAAATAGTGATACTCCTTATTGCTGCTCTTGCTTTTCATGATAAACCCTATGACTACTCTGATGCTTTCTTTGATGATCCTTTTTCTACTATGGTACTCTATATGATGCACTTTTGATTTCCTATTGTTGATACTTCTTTGTTTGGATACCGAGGTTTGGGGAATGATTTGGTTCATCTCTTTGAGGAGAATTTTGGATGAATTTTGGGGGTTTTCTCAGATACCTGGTATGAATCTGGTTGCATGGTAGCTTAATGGTCTTTCTTGTATTGGATTTGATGTTTTCTGGGGTTCATATGTCACTACGAGTTCTATTTTTTCAATCTAGTTCATTTTGATGGAAAATCTCTACTTTGAAAATATTGTTGGGTGGGATGCCCCAATTGAAGGATGTGTGTGCTTACACCCATAATACAGTTATCTGTCACCTTTTTTGTGGACAGATGAGTTCCCACTCTTCATTTTGCATAATTATTTCTATCTGATCTTGTGACACATTATGTCGATAGTGTTATGAGTGAATTACATGCATAGTTAGGTGGAAGGCTTGAAAGAGAGATGAGTGTGCTGGAACCCATCATCTTTTACTCCTCCCATATGTTTGTTTGTGTTAGAGGAGTTCTCTACCATGTTTTTATGACTAGCATGGCGTAATCCTGGAAGGGTTCTGACACATATTCACTGACTGAAGTCACTGCTACTTTCTTTGACTTGGGGGGGGGGGTGATGAGATTTTTGACTGGTAATTTTAATGATTTTTTTTCCTTTTGAAATTTTGGGATATGTCAAGGCCTTTTGGAATTGTTTTTTAAAGATGTTTTTTTATCTATTCATGTAATGGGTTCCCACTTTTCCCAGTCTCGTAATGGGTTTTATTCTATTTTCAATAAAGGGGGTTTGACCCTCAACATATTCAAAAAAATAATTAAATGTGTGACAAGAGTTTAAAAGGATACATAAGGGGAAAGAAAATATACATTAGTGTATCCTATGTAATTAATAGGCTATATAAGGTTAATAGACATACACAACACTTTTTTCATAAGGGTAAGGAAAAAGATCTTTAGGGCAGAAATTATATTCTATAAAGTCTACATGGAAGCAATGATGATGATTAACCCACTATTGATGATATCTAAAAAAAATGAAATCCTCATGGATTTCATCTAATGATTAGAAGGTTCTATAGAGATGTTTTATGAAGAAATTTAAGGCCCTTTTACCATAAATTTGTCATAACATCAGAGTGTTCTGTCGCTTCCATACAATACTACATTATATAAATATTTTCTATAATTTCCTAGTATTATTGTATACTACCATTAGTGTGGTACAAAAACCATTCTACAATCACAATTTCAATCTACCATCCTTGAGATACCACCACTATGTTACCACTATATTCACTCACCTACTAATGCAATAGTTCTATAGATATATCTCATCCCATAGAACCATGATGTTGGGGTGTACAAATAGAGGGATAATTTTTAGGTGGGACATTCTCTTCAGGCATATATATACTAAAACTAAGAATGGATAATGATAAGTCATTGTAAACATTGATGATACGATAATTATGGGGCCATTAACATGAAATAACATATATAACAAGCTTTGTTTTAGGGTTTTCTCCACTCCATTGAGTTTATGTCACTAGAATATTATGACAGTAAATATTTTTGAGGATATCATTGTGTGGAATTAAAATAAGATAAAATTGACCAGATGATAAAATTCACATGAATGAATATTTAAAGGATAATAGTTTTCATTCAATACAAAGTCATTTTTTAAAACAGTAATAAAATTCACGAGCTCAACCAAAGTGTTGGGGATGCAGTTTTTATAAGTTTCTATAGTTTAGTTTTCATTAAGGAAATTCATATGAATATTTTTATTAAATCGTTCCATAAATTATATAAACTAATTTCTCTATTTATATATATCTAATATTAATTCACTATTATCTCTAACAATATTAACTATTAGGGATTGACCTAATTCTTCAACTTATGGGAGGTTTTCGGTGTCTATGAATTCTTATATATCAATGATTATTTATTTTAATTTCAATCTATAATGAGGGAAAGATAAGGGCATTATATTAGTATGGCTATTAGAATAAACAAAAAAAGATAATCTTGAACACATTCTATTATTTAATTCACATTATTTCTCTCGCATGTATTTGAAAAAAATCATATGGTGAATTTGACTATTTTCAGTTAAAGAAATGGCATACGATGATCTCAGGCCATGGAAGTCTCCACTCTCGGGATTGATGTGTATCATAAAATGTTATTATAAGTGGAGTTAATGATTAATTTGTAAATAATTTTCGAATGTATTATAATTTTCACACAAGTAGAGTGGGTGGCCCCTTTCAGATCTTCCACAGCTGGGTTGCAGCTCACTATGGTGGCTAAACCTTCCCAAATGCCATCCGTCCTCCGGGAAATGGCCTTCGACCCTCTCTTATGAATATTTTCAGGGTCATTCAAACATAACTCAATGAGGAGGGCGTACAAACAAGGATTGGTAACCACACCAACTTCGCCTGTAGCCTATTCCCCACCCCAACTGGTCAGCTAATAGACGATGGGCAAGGCTCACTAGAGCAGAAGGAGTTCTTCCAGAGCATCATAGGTGGGGTGCTTGTGGAATGAATTGATGGAAAGATTTTCTACAGGCCTTATATTCCATCCAGGTTCTCTATGCTGTTCGGATGCCTCCAGAAAATGTGGAAGAGAGTATACACAGATGTTCGAGAGGAGAGGCATCCATGTGTTCTTCATTAGCTATGGCTAATGTACACAACCCATGACTCCGGAGACATCATCAATTTTCCTCCCATCGGAGTCAATGTCGGCCTCTCAAACGAGTATGCTGAACATTGGACCATAACAGACCCTGAGGGGCTTCTGTGGAAGCAAGTACAGAAGCTCAAGGTTCCTAGTGCGGAACCTCGGCCGCGAGAGAGCAGGCAAGGTGCTTCTAGAGGAGGAGGACCAGAAGTGCCTCAGGGAATAGGGCCTGCACAGGCCGGGACCTCAGTAGTTGGGAAATCACATGTCGTGGCCACACCCTCATTGCATGGAGGAGGATGGTCCCAGCAAGAGAACATCCTAGGTATCTAATAAGATACTTTCTTCAACCTTCACAGGATGTATTTTTCCCTGTGCTGTGGTCGACTTGGATAACCCTGCGACAATCAATGATTACTGAATCCATCAGGCAGAAGATTGTGTGGGATGAGATAAAGCTACCAAAATTTGGGCTCATCTAGATCACTGACAGAGTGAGAATCCAATGAAATCATGCATATCTAACAGCCATGGAAACATACGCACGCCGACGGGGTCGGCTCAAGGATCCATCCTTGTTGTTGAAAGTAATGCTTTTCCAGGAACATGACCCAGAAAATCTTCCATCAGAGGATGATGACGGTAGTGATGAGTCAAAAAATGGCATAACAGGATAGGAGGAAGAAGGAGAAGGAGAACTTGAAGGAGAAGGAGAAGGGGATTCTAAAGGCGAAGGGTCGCAAGGAGCGTCCCACCAAGGGAGTCTCAGGGAGAGTGGCGAGATCTTCGGCTTTGATATGGATGAGAATGAGATGCTCGAGGTAGGATCCATCGCTTATCTTTTATTTCTTGTATTATATTCACTTTGAAACTCATGAAACACATTTCTCATCATACCCAAGAGAATATCTGTCCTGACCAAGCATCTCCGGCCGAAGGAGGGGAGGAAGCATCAAAAGGGCAAGGCGGGGCACCAACGCTCGTTATCGATCTAACAAGTGCTGAGGGATCCCCCGCCACAAAAACTCCTTTAGTTTCCAGAGCATTAGAGTATGATGCCTTTGGTTCCAGTAAGTTCCTTACTTCGATACCGATACTCACTGTCAGAGGTCTCAACTGATCAGGGTTCTCCTTGTCTGTACGGTGATCATGGCACTGGAGGCTCGTCAGGATTCTGAGCCCAGACCATCTGTTAGCGTGCTGATGTCCAATGTGCCACCCAATCCAAAAAATTCCTCCCAAACTGTGTTGCATCTGGTGATTGGTGAACAGGGAGCATCAGACATCGGTGGTGCTGCCGTCAGGTCAGGGTCGGAAATCGACGCGGGTGCCACTAGGATCGCGGAGAGAGAGGGAGGTCACCCAGATGATGAAGTGCCCATTCCCCTGGGAGGAATCTCTAAAGAAGACCCTACTGCTACCATGTTGGCTATCTCCATTGTCTATCGGCCTACAGATCTTGAAGAAATTGACGATTCAGATTCTGAAGCTGCCGAGGAGAGTCGAATGACATGACACAAGGGATGGAAGTGCATCCAGTGTTTTCTCAATCTGCCCCAGGAAGAATGGTTGTAGCAGATGGGTTCCCTAAACAACTGGTTGCTCTTCCTGTGTATTGAAGGGGTGGATGCTCAATGCCTTCATCTGACAGTCAGTGATTACATGGCTGAGAAGATGCGTGAGAGCAGCCAACGCGTTGACGTCATCTGGTGCCAGGAGGAGTCGGGGAGTACCTGAGAATTTTTGAGGGCAGAGCAGGAGGTCCAACACCTCGAGGAACATGAAAAGGAGTAGGTGGTATTCATTGAGAACTTCTCTGAGCTCGTGGAGCAGTTGAGGGCCCAGCTGGAAGATGCTCAAGAAAAACTTGTGGAAGCGATTTGCCAGATAACTGAGATCCAGACTAAACAGGCGTAGGCATGGGCCAGGGTTAGCGAGCTGGGCTACATGGCCTCCATGAAGAAAGGATCCTCGGGGGATGGGAGGCATTCTTGGAGGCCACCAGTGAAAATGTGGCGGCATTGGAGAGATCAATCCAAGAAGGCAAACCTTAGGGTCCCTGTTTTGGCCAAACCCATAAACTTTCTCTTCTTTACTACTACATGTTCTTTTGAGCTGTACGTATAGAAAAATTTTCTTACATGCCTCCTTGATTAACCTACTCAACCATAATCCTGAAATAAATAACAATCCATCCCTATGCTCTCGTGGGTCATCAGAAGGAAAGGAGGCTCATATCATCACTTTGTTTGATCATGGGAGAATCACCCAAGCTTTGGGAATTCGAAATTTGAACATGGATTTTTGAGGAGAAGAGGGAGACCCATCCAATGGGAGAGGGCCTTAGACCAATCTATGTATCATCTTCTCAATGTGCTCTATCACACGAGCAGGGAAATGCCAGGGGCATTGGAATCAGTCCAAATGTAGGGTAATGAGAAAAGTGAATCACGTTACCCAAATTTATAACACTATGAGAGGGTCATGGAAAAAAGGACAAATTTTGATGGTGTTCGAAACAAAACATCCTTGTTGCATTAGCCATAAATAGAGACAACAAATGAGGACCAACCACTGACCATGTTCGCAACATGGGGCCTAACTCAAATATCGTCGACCAGTCATCCGGAACGTTGGCCTAAGACAGCAGGCGGACCATAGGTCGAGCATCCGTACTATTAGGGGGTCCCTAAAAACATGATCAGTCTTCCAAAACGTTGGCCCAGGACAGTAGGCGGACCACAGGTCGAGCATCTATACTATTAGGGGGTCCTTTCAAACGTGAAAGAGGATGAGGAACCGAATAAAGGGGCACACAATTCATGGAAAGTGAAGTGGTGGTTTGTATGTATAGATTACAACACTCCCATGATTACACCACTGTGGTGGAAGCACATTAGGCGGGCACAATAAAATGGTCATGGATCATTCCTATTTTTATACAGGACCTCCCTGGTGAGAAAACTATGCCTTCTCAATGTCATTATGGGGCATCCCGAACTTATTCGGTGCAAATGCAGTAGTTAGACAACTCCCCAAGATGTCAGGCCAAGGGGATGATAGTAAGGAGGGATGGGATTTGTTGATCCCTAGGGCTGGACCCGAGATGAAATGTCTGGGCGCTCCTATGTATCCCATAATGATGGGAATCAAGCCGCACGTAGTTTTGGAGAGGGTGGCACGTCATTGTAAGGTACATGTTCAAAGGATGAAAGGGGTTTGCGGGTCTAGCCCTCGCAACAAAAGAAGTGTCATTTGTTGTATCATGTTTGTCCATTATGGTGAATGGTTATTCTTTTGTGAAGCGACCAGCCAAGGGAAGAAGTTCTTGGCATCACAATAATAATCAAGCCGTATACGGGCGTTGACAAATGGTATGGTAAATGACCGATACCCAACGTGATGTCCTCTATGATGAGGACATCAAAATGCAGTTCTGTTTTTCTTCGTGCAGTCGGGACACTTATATCACAGTTTATGGTCATATGGTAGGACCAAACAACACAGTTTAAGGTCATATGGATTGGACATTGTAACACCCCGAGATTTTATGAAAAGTATTCTTTTTAATTAATGTCCTATGTTGTACGCTACACCAAAAGGATCTTGCACAACACGCATCCCTGACATGCCTTACATTACACGCAATCCCGACCTTCCTCGATAGCGTGTGTAGTACGTAATACTGAGTTTCACTAAACGAGATATTATTATAATATTATTATGAACTAGCCTTTATGAATAGTAATACCCACTTTTGGAAATTTTATAAATTTTATCTTTCAAAATGGACTTCATTTTTGGATTCGGAATATCGAAATTAGCTTAGGGTGAAAGTTTGGTACTTTTTGGATAACTTTCATATTCTGATGAATAGTGAAAATTACTAAATTTTAATTAAAAACAACTTTTTTAATCGAAATAATTAATAGTGATAAATTAATAATTTGAGTGGTTTCAAAGTATATTTAGAATATATTTTTACAATTTAATACAATGTTGGTCATTGGATGTAATTTCACATTTAAACCAGACATAAACAAGTGTCAATCTTTTGATAATTATTATCTCTTAAAAACACACTATTTGTTTTGACGACAAGAATTAATTTTTAAATTAGTTAATGTAACTGATATGTTTTTAATTTGGTAAAATTGACATCATTTTTGAATTCATAATATCAAATATAACTTAGGCCTAATTTTAGGTATTTTTCTGGAAACTTTCATTTTTTGATGAATAGTGAAACCACTAAGTGGTAGTTAAAAAAACTGAATTTTTCATAAAACTTAATTTTACCACTTCTGTGGGTGGAATTTTAAAAATCCTAGAGACACGGTTAATAACAAGTACTAAAATTTGGTTCAATGAGATTAAAATAATTTTTTGTGAATAGTAACTTTTTACTTTTTTTACCACGATTAAAAGTAAATAGGGTAATTAAGGGTAAAAATGATATTATTATTACCCTAAAACATGTCCTAATTCTATTGTATAAGTGTAATTCAACCAAAAACAACCTTAGGAATAAAATATTACCATTTAGTCCCACATGGATTAGATTAGGACATTTATTATCAATTTACTTAAAGAAGGGTTAAAATAGTTAAAATCAAAGTTTAATAACAAAATCATTTTTAATATAGTGTTATACATAAGATAAATTAGACTATAAATATTCATTAGAAATATAAAAATATATCCAACATAATGGTATTTTATTTGTAATTTTTAGACTTAAAATAATTTAATTTATATATGATACAATGATGATGCAGTAATTATCTTATTAATGAAATATTGACATAATTGATGTTATAAATACCCAAATAAATGTAATTTGAGACTTTTTATGAATTACAATAATTTTAATATTAATATGACATGTTAATATAGATTTAATAAATTTTTTTAGAACTAATCATTCTGTTATGATTTTCAAAAAAAGCAATTACCAAATAGTGTCAAAATTGAAATAAAATAGTTTTTAAAACAAATATTATATTATTAATTGTTATTATATTCCTAAAAATCTAAGGTTCGTCCAAGATACTTATATCACAATAGGTGTGCCATTAATGGACCACTTGGGGGTTTCTTGGATGTATATGGTATGTTTATTAACTATATAATATAAAAATACAAAGTGACATGGTAAATGTCAATCTAATTAACTAAGAGTTAAAACTAAAAGATAAGGTTAATATAATGACCTAAACTTGTCTAAATTATATTGGATTAGAGGATTTAGACCCATCCCCACCTTAGATTCTAAATATATCAATTTGGAGCTATTAAAAAACCGAATTTGACTATATAATAAAATAATATTTTTTGTTATTCCAAAGGTGCCCCTCTCCTCCCTTATAAAAGGGCACCTCCTCCATCTCTTCCTCACACCGCTTTGAGACTTCATGCTCAGCCAAACCCTGCCAAATTAACTTATACACTTCCCTAGAAACATCCTAGAGGTCCTGGTCTTCTTCAAAGACCAATTTTAGTACCCTAAGAGGAGGTCTCAAAGAGGCGCTTCAAAGAAGAGGTAATGTCTGTTACTGATACTTTCAACTTTGTTTCTTCTTCCACTTCTTATTTTTTAGTTGTTTCATTATGAGGTAATAACATCAGTATCACTCATATACTGATATGTTATTATAAGTATGAAACAACCATATTTCACCATCTATCCATCCTCCGGAAAACGAAATCACCGCGAGGGCGTACGTACGGAATACCGTCTCCACGCCGTGGTGTAATCTAATTTCCACCACCACCTTACATGGATGGGTATAATGGTGAAGGTAATGAATATATATGATTATTTTAAAGTGATATTGATTCTGTAATATTATACATACACCTTAATACAATTCCACAATCATGGGAATGATATCATCGCTCGTGCGTACGTACAGAATACCGTCTCCACGACGCGATGAGATTCACTCTCCATGATAACCATTCAAGAATGATTAAAAAGTATATATAATAAGTAACAATGAAATATATGAAATAAAAATGCTACTGGATTTATTTATATATATTCATGTCATCTACTTAATTCCATTCGATTCAATAAGGAAACGAAAACAGCGTTCATGCGTACGTATGACCTACCGTCTCCATGAACAGTGTATTTCTTTCCATTTATCGATCCATTATATATATATTCTGAATATATATTATATATAACTCATGTTTTACATTATGGATGTAAGTAATAATGATCTAAGTAATCATATGAATAATTACAAGTTAAAACACGAACGACAAATGAAACGATTTTCCCAAAACGCTACTTTAACATGAATTTACAAAAGAACGGGTAATATAAAGTCATAAGTGAACCATATATGATATAATAACAATGAATATGATTCTGTAATAAGTCAATGACATTATTTAAATAATTATACAGGAGGTTTGGATACCTACGAAGCATATCAGACCTAAGGTAAGGGATAATTTTGCAAATCTCATTTTTATCCGAGATTGCTTATTCATAAGTATTTACTGGGGTTATTGCTATCATCCATGTCCATGTTTTATAAAAGTGTATTCATTTATATTTAATGTCCTTTTTACCCATTTTACTTTTACCCCATGGTATGGAAGGAATCTTTCTTTTATTTACCCTACAAGGTACTTTTTGACTTTTCCAACAACATTATGAGAAGAATGTTTTTTAACGTATACGGCATGAAAGGATTTTTACAGTTTTATAAAGCCTTATTTTCATTAAGATTTTTCCAAAAGATTTCATGACTATTTTTAACAAAATCCGTTTCATTTAAAATTGGATGACATTTTGTGAAAAGAAAATGATTTTGAAGAAGAAAGGATATTTTCCTCAAGAATTCATTTCAAGTGTTTTATCAAAACCATTTTTCATCTAAGATGAAATTATTTCATATGTGTATGTTTCAAGTATACAGTCTCTATGATTTACATGGTTTCACTTTCATTATTATGAAAAGATATCCATTTCTTTTATATGGATTATGTGATGATGGGATGATGATTATGAAACCCATTTTATTTATTGGGTTATTATGAATGATGTTTGTTTGTTTTGTGGCATAAGTAAGAATGATTTCATTATGAGATGGGTGGGACCTATATCTCCCTCCAATGCATTGGGTAAATATTTATATCTCATGAGATAGACATGGCTGGAACGACAAGTTAAACCGGTTCAGTAATACAGGACTGGAACGAGGAGTGAGCTCGATTCAGAAAAGGACTTTGTCCACTAAGATGGTCTTGGCAGCAATGCCCTGGCTACTATGGAAAGCATTACATGTGATTAATGGATTCCAAAATTACATGTTTTATTCCCATGCTATTTTATCATTATTAATGTTTCTTTATGATCTATTCCTTATGTACTTCCATGTTTTATGTCATTTCCCATGCTTTTTATGTTTCAACATTATGTTCATGTTTTTAAGTTCAAATGTATATGGTATGTTTTATTTTATCCATGCTTACCCTTACTGAGCATTTGATCTCACCCTTTTTATGTTTTATTTTCCCGAAGGATTAAAAGAAGGGTTTTAGGTAAGGAAACAAAAAGTGGAAGATCTTTATGGGAGATGTTGAAGATCTTTCACCACGATTAGGAGATTATGTTCCAAGTTTCCAACGACACTAAACTATTACGTTCCTTGTGTGTCTGTTTTTATTATGTATTAAGTATTCTACAAAAGTAATGTAATATCTATGTATGTCAAGCTTCAGGTCTCTGCAGTTGGTATCAAAGGAAAGGATTAGTCAACCTTTGGAAACTAGGATGCGAAAACTTTAGTGAAATCCCTAGAGATATTTCTAAGGTATGTCTAGGGATGTCCCTAAGGATTAGTATATGTATAGGTTATAGTCCTAGAATTACGATAACAATCTTAGAATTAAACCTAAGATGTTAGATATTGAAGGTAATCCCCCTTTATTATGTTGTTTTCCCTAGCATGATTTTTGCCTCTCACACTATTCTTTTAGGGTTTTAGATGATGTCTGGAACCCGAAGGAACCGTGTTGATCAATGCAATGGACAATGAAATGATTGTCCTCTTGAACAAACAAATGTTATGGGAGATGGCGTGAAAAATCATATTGCTATACTTACACAAGCTACGAATCATTCTGGACTTCCAAATGAGCAGAGAAGGGAACAATATTCTGTTGAGTCCTTCATGAGGCAACGTCCACCTTCTTTCAGTGGGTCTTCTGATCCACTTGTTGCTGAACAATGGATCAGTACCACTGAAAAGATATTTTCAATTCTTTAATTTTCTGAACATGATAAAGTCATCTTAGTAGTATATCGTTTGGAAGGTGAAGCTGATAAATGGTGAAATCTTATCAAGAATATGAGGCCAAGAGATGAAATTGAGTCCATGGAATGGGACGAGTTCAAGAACTTATTTTTCAATAAGTACTTCCCTCTTATTCTTAGAACAAAGATAGAGAAGGAGTTTCTTGAACTAAAGAAAAAGGATGATGAATCTGTTGGTATATACGAAGCGAATTTTACAAGGCTTGCAAGGTATGCATCTGGCTTTATCATCCAACCAGAAAGTAAAGTTGATCAATTCTTCAGTGGCTTAAAACAAAATATTCAAAGGGAATTAGCTATAAGAGACTTCAGTAGCTATAAAGAAATTGTGCGTTGTGCTATTAAGGTAGAAATGGAAGTTGGTGTTACATATCCATCTCATGGTTTTGACAAGAAACGAAATATGGAGTTCAAGGATAAATCTCAGAATAATGGTGAAAAGAAGATGAATGTTTCCTTATGATCAAAGTGTGGAAAGAAGCATGGTGGATATTGTCTTAAAGGGACTATAAAATGTTTTAAGTGTGGAAAAGAAGGTCATCAAGATGCTGAGTGTCGAAGTAATGGAAAAAGGGTTTCTAAATATGTGAATAAAGAAAAGACTGCAGAGAACATTCCACCAACTCTTCAATACTTCATGTGCAAGGAAATGGGACATTATGCTAATAAATGCCCTAATCCAAGGGTTAGTGATGATCGACATGAGTAACCACTTAAGGAAAAGGACAAAGGGAAGTCACATGCGATAAATATTGGCGATGTTGAATATGACAACGATGTGGTGGAATGATTAAGTGTTTATGTAATGGGATTCCAAAATAATGTTGTATATAGTATCGTGGAATATTGGAATATTTATGTATTGGTCTATTGTGGTTTTCCATAATTTTGTGGTACCGGTAACCATGGAAAGTGATTGAGATATTTTTTGAAAAAAGATGATATGGGCATAATGAAGGGAAAACGAGAAAATGAAATGTTTGACCGTATTCATGAGCTCATGACTGATATAAGGAAATAGTTATATCATGGTTCGAGGTTTTGGTATGTGAAATGAGTTAACTTTTGACATCACTCATGTTTTCACTACGATTCAATTAGTATTCATTTTTTCAAGAGAATATATGATTAAGGCCGTCGAATGTTTGGAATGTGACCAACAAGACATATCTCATGATATATGGGGATCAACGATGGTATTAACGTGCTAGTTGTATGAACTCATTGATAATCGTTTTCACTATAATATGAGATTGGAGAACAGTATTTTAGATAAGCCTAAAGATTGGAAGGGATTATGTTGGACATAAGTTAGTATTTTTTAAGGATAGAAGTTTTTTCGATATTATTTATGGGATGTTATAGTAATATAGTTTTAGAAAAAGGACAACCTCCACGATGGGCGACAACCCATCACGTCAGACAAGGCTGTAGGGAATCGAACCCACAACCGAAGTGCGACTGGCCTTTATCACCTACCACTGGCCTACATGATGTCCCGGTTTAGTAGAAACTAGTTTTATTATATTAAGAAGTATGATATATGAAGTATACTTCCATTTTAGGAACCATATATGATTAATCTCACTATAGATGGACTTGTGTATTTTTTGATAACTTTTTTAACCTTTTGTTTGAGACAGATGGAATGACCCATCATTCTATCACATGATCTGCTAACACATCACAAATGAAAAATTCAACTTCATTTCTTTAAGAGACGAAGTGGAAATTGTCCAAAGAATGACCAATGGTGAGACTGTACCAAAATCACGAAAGTATTTCTTCTAATCCCAATTTCATCAACTTTAGGGAAATGATCTTGAAAACCAAAAATGTTGTCCTTGTACTCTTATATCTGATGAATCATATGGTACCTTATATCATCACAAATTTATGGATTTGTGATTGATGGATTTTTCATAGCCATGTTCTCTACCACTCTCCATCAGAACTTGATGGTTAGATTTTTCTTCCCTATCCATATTTTCACCTATGTTTTCCTGCGTGGAAACCCAGTGATGAGTTAATTTGGGTAACCGTTGCATTTTAGACTTTAGATTTTAGAGCCAAGTATTGGTATTCCTTTTTTACGATGTGGGTTTCTATTAAAGAAAATTTCGAGTAGTAAACCATTTATAACCCCGACGAATTTCGAGGGCGAAATTCATTTTAAGGGGGGTAGAATGTAACACCCTAAGATTTTATGAAAAGTATTCTTTTTAATTAATGTCTTGTATTGTACGCTACACCAAAAGGAGCTTGCACAACACGCATCCCTGACTTGCCTTGCATTACTTGCAATCGCGACCTTCCTCGATAGCGTGTGTAGTACGTAATACCAAGTTTCACTAAACGAGATATTATTATAATATTATTATAAACTAGCTGTTATGAATAGTAATACTGAATTTTTAAATTTTTATACATTTTATCTTTCAAAATGGACTTCATTTTTGGATTCTGAATATCTAAATTAGCTTAGGGTGAAATTTTGGTACTTTTCGGATAACTTTCATATTCTGATGAATAGTGAAAATTACTAAATTTTAATTAAAAACAACTTTTTTAATCGAAATAATTAATAGTGATTAATTATTAATTTGAGTGGTTTTAAAGTAAATTTAGAATATATTTTTACAATTTAATACAATATTGTTCATTTGATGTAATTTCACATTTAAACCAGACATAAACAAGTGTCAATCTTTTGATAGTTATCATCTCTTAAAAACACGCTATTTGTTTTGACGATGGGAATTAATTTTTAAATTAGTTAATGTAACTGATATTTTTTTAATTTGGTAAAATAGACATCATTTTTGAATTCATAATATCAAATATATCTTAGGCCTAATTTTTGGTATTTTTTTGGAAACTTTCATTTTTTGATGAATAGTGAAACCACTAAGTGGTAGTTAAAAAAACTGAATTTTTCATAAAACATAATTTTACCACATCTGTGAGTGGAATTTTGAAAATCCGAGAGACAAGGTTAATATCAAGGACTAAAATGTGGTTCAATGAGATGAAAATAATTTTTTGTGAATAGTAATTTTTTACTTTTTTTACCATGGTTAAAAGTGAATAGGGTAATTAAGGGTAAAAATGATATTATTATTACCCTAACACATGTCCTAATTCTATTGGATAACTGTAATTCGACCAAAAACAACCTTAGGAATAAAATATGACTATTTAGGCCCACTTGGATTAGATTAGGACATTTATTATCAATTTACTTAAAGAAGGGTTAAAATAGTTAAAATGAATGTTTAAAAACTAAAGCATTTTTAATATAGGGTTATACATAAGATAAATTAGACTATAAAAATTAATTAGAAATTTAAAATGATTTCAAACATAATTGTATTTTATTTGTAATTTTTAGACTTAAAATAATTTAATTTATTTATGATACAATGACGATGCACTAATTATCTTATTAATGAAATATTGACATAATTGGTGTTATAAATACCCAAATAAATGTAATTTGAGACTTTTTATGAATTACATTAATTTTCTATGTTAATATTACATGTTAGTATTGATTTAATTAATTTTTTCCAAACTAATCATTCTGTTATGATTTTCAGAAAAATCAATTACCAAATAGTGTCAAAATTGACATAAAATAGATTTTAAAACAAATATTATATTAATAATTGTTATTATATTCCTAAAAATCTAAATATTGGCCAAGATACCTATATCATGGTAGGTGTATCATTAATGGACCACTTGGGGGTTTCTTGGATGTATATGGTAAGTTTATTAACTATATAATATAAAAATACAAAGTGACATGGTAAATGTAAATCTAATTAACTAAGAGTTAAAACTAAAAGATAAGGTTAATATAATGACCTAAACTTGTCTAAATTCTATTTTATGTAATTATTTCGAACCCTCCCCACCTTAGATTTGAAATATATCAATTTGGATCTATTAAAAAACAGAATTTGACTTTATAATAAAATAATATTTTTAGTTATTCCAAAGGTTCCCCTCTCCTCCCTTATAAAAGGGAACCTCCTCCATCTCTTCCTCACACCACTTTGAGACTTAAAGCTCGGCCAACCCCTGCCAAATTCTCTTCTCCACTTCCCTAGAAACATCATATAGTTCCTAGTCTTCTTCAAATACCAATTTTAGTACCCTAAGAGGAGGTCTCAAAGAGACGATTCAAAGAAGAGGTAATGTCTGTTACCGAATCTTTCAACTTCATTTCTTCTTCCACTTCATCTTTTTTAGTTGTTTCATTATGAGGTAAAAACATCAGTATAAATCATATAATGATATGTTATTATAAGTTTGAAACAACCATATTTCACCATCTATCCATCCTACAAAAAACGAAATCACCGTGCGTGCGTACGTACAGAATACCGTCTCCACGCCGTGGTGTAATCTAATTTCCACCACCACCTTACATGGATGGGTATAATGGTGAAAGTAATGAATATATATGATTATTTTAAAGTGATATTGATTTTTTAATATTATACATACACCTTAATACAATTCCGCAATCATGGGAATGATATCATCACTCGTGGGTACGTACGGAATACCGTCTCCACGACGCGATGAAATTCACTCTCCATGATAACCATTCAAGAATGATTATAAAGTATATATAATAAGTAATCATGAAATATATGACATAATAATGCTACTGGATTTATGTATATATATTTATTTCATCTACTTAATTCCATTTGATTCAATAAGGAAACGAAAACAACGTTCATGCGAACGTGCGGCCTACCATCTCCATGAACGGTGTATTTCGTTCCATTTATTGATCCATTATATATATATTCTGAATATATATTATATCTAAATCATGTTTTACATTCTGGATGTAAGTAATCATGATCTAAGTAATCATATGAATAATTACAAGTTAAAACAAGAACGAAAAATGAAACAATTTTACCCAAAACGCTACTTTAACATGAATTTACAAAAGAACGGGTAATATAAAGTCATAAGTGAACCATATATGATATAATAACAATGAATATGATTCTGTAATAAGTCAATTACATTATTTAAATCATTATACAGGAGTATTGGATACGTACGAAGCATATCAGACCTAAGGTAAGGGATAATTTTGCAAATCTCATTTTTTTCCGAGATTGCTTATTCGTAAGTATTTACTGGGGTTATTGCTATCATCCATGTCCATGTTTTATAAAAGTGCATTCATGTATGTTTAAATTCCTTTTTACACATTTTTAATTTTACCCCATGGTATGGAAGGAATCATTCTTTTATTTACCCTACAAGGTACTTTTTTTACTTTCCCAACAAAAGTATGATAAGAATGTTTTTTAACGTATACGGCATGAAAGGATTTTTACGGTTTTATAAAGCCTTATTTTCATTAATATTTTTCCAAAATATTTCATGACTATTTTAAACAAAATCCTTTTAATTTAAAATTGGATGAAATTTTGTGAAAAGAAAATGATTTTGAAGAAGAAAGGATATTTGCCTCAAGAATTTATTTCAAGTGTTTTATCAAAACAATTTTTCAACTAAGATGAAATTATTTCAAATGTGTATGTTTCAAGTATACAGTCTCTATGATTTACATGGTTTCACTTTCCTTATTATGAAATGATATCCATTTCTTTTATATGGATTATGTGATGATGGAATGATGATTATGAAACCCATTTTATTTATTGGGTTATTATGAATGATGTATGTTTATTTTGTGGCACAAGTAAGAATGATTTCATTATGAGATGGGTGGGACCTATATCTACCTCTAATGAATTGGGTAAAGATTTATATCTCATGAGATAGACATGGATGGAATGGAAAGTTAAACCGGTTCAGTAATACAGGACTGGAATGAGGAGTGAACTCAATTCAGAAAGGGACTTTGTCCACTAAGATGGTCTTGGCAGTAATGCCTTGGATATTATGGAAGTCATTACACGTGCTTAATGGATGCCAAAATTACATGTTTTATTCCCATGCTATTTTATCATTCTTAGTGTTTCTTTATGATCTATGCCTTAAGTACTTCCATGTTTTATGTCATTTCTCATGCTTTTAATGTTTCAACATTATGTTCATGTTTTTAAGTTCAAATGTATATGGTATGTTTTATTTTATCCATGCTTACCCTTACTGAGCATTTGATCTCACCCTTTTTATGTTTTATTTTCCCCCAGGATTAAAAGAAGGGTTTTAGGTAAGGAAAGAAAAGGTGGAAGATCTTTATGGGGGATGTTGAAGATCTTTCACCATGATTAGAAGATTAAGTTCCAAGTTTCCAAAGACACTAAACTATTACGGTCCTTGTGTGTATGTTTTTGTTATGTATTAAGTATTCCGCAAAAGTAATGTAATATCTATGTACGTCAAGCTTTGGGTCTCTACATTTGGTATTAGAGGAAAGTTTTAGTCAACCTTTGGAAACTAGGATGTGAAAACTTTAGTGAAATCCCTAGAGATATTTATAAGGTATGTCTAGGGATGTCCCTAAGGATTAGTATACATATAGGTTATAGTCCTAGAATTACGGTAACGATCTTAGAATTAAACCTAAGATGTTAGATATTGAAGGTACTCCCCCTTTATTATGTTGTTTTCCCTAGCATGATTTTTGCCTCTCACACTATTCTTTTTGGGTTTTAGAAGATGGGTGGAACCCGAAGGAACCATGCTGATCAATGCAATGGACAATGCAATGATTGTCCTCCTGAACAAACAAATGTTATGGGAGATGGAGTGAAAAATCTTATTGCTATACTTACACAAGATATGAATCATTCTGGACTTCCAAATGAGCAGAGAAGGGAACAATATTCTATTGAGTCCTTCATGAGGCAACGTCCACCTTCTTTCAGTGGGTCTTTCGATCCACTTGTTGATGAACAATGGATCAGTACCACTGAAATGATATTTTCAGTTCTTCAATGTTCTGAACATGATAAAGTCATCTTAGCAGTATATTGTTTGGAAGGTGAAGCTGATCAATGGTGGAATCTTATCAAGAATATGAGGCCAAGATATGAAATTGAGTCCATGGAATGGGACGAGTTCAAGAACTTATTTTTCAATAAGTACTTCCCTCGTATTCTTCGAAAAAATATGGAGAAGGAGTTTCTTGAACTAAAGTAAAAGGATGATGAATCTGTTGGTATATACGAAGCGAATTTTACAAGGCTTGCAAGGTATGCATCTAGCTTTATCATCCAACCTGAAAGTAAAGATGATCGATTCTTCAGTGGCTTAAAACCAAATCTTCGAAGGGCATTAGCTATAAGAGACTTCAGTAGCTATGAAGAAATTGTGCATTGTGCTATTAAGGTAGAAATGGAAGTTGGTGTTACATATCCATCTCATGGTTTTGACAAGAAACGAAAGATGGAGTTCAAGGAGAAATCTCAGAATAATGGTGAAAAGAAGATGAATGTTTTCTTTATGCTCAAAGTGTGGAAATAATCATGGTGGAGATTGTCTTAAAGGGACTAGAAATTTTTTTAAGTGTGGAAAAGAAGGTCATCAACCAGCTGAGTGTCGAAGTAATGGAAAAAGGGTTTCTAATGTTGTGAATAAATAAAAGACTACAGAGAATGCACCACCAACACTTCAATGCTTCAAGTGCAAGGAAATGTGGAATTATGGTAATAAATGCCCTAATCCATGGGTTAGTGATGATCGACATGAGAAACCACTTAAGGCAAAGGACAAAGGGAAGTCACATGCAAAGACTATTGGTGATGTTGAATATGACAATGATGTGGTGGAATGATTAAGTGTTTATGTAATGGGATTCCAAAATAATGTTGTATATAGTATCGTGGAATATTGGAATATTTATGTATTGGTCTATTGTGGTTTTCAATAATTTTATGGTACCGGTAACCATGAAAAGTGATTGAGATATTTTTTGAAAAAATATTATATGCGCATAATGAAGGGAAAACGAGAAAATGAAAAGTTTGACAGTATTCATGAACTCATGACTGATATAAGGAAATAGTTATATCATGGTTTGAGGTTTTGGTATGTGAGAGGAGTTAACTTTTGACAGAACTCATGTTTTCACTAAGATTCAATGGGTATTCAATTTTTCAAGAGAATACATGATTAAGGTCTTTGAATGTTTGGAATGTGACCAACAAGACATATCTCATGATATATGGGGATCAACGATGGTATTAACATGCTAGTTGTATGAACTCATTGGTAATCGTTTTCACTATAATATGATATTGGACAACAGTATTTTGGATAAGCCTAAAGATTGGAATGGATTATGTTGGACATAAGTTAGTATTGTTTAAGGATAGAAGTTTTTTCGATATTATTTTTGGGATGTTATAGTAATATAGTTTTAGAAAAAGGAAAACCTGCAGGATGGGCGAAAACCCATCGCATCGGAAAAGGCTGTGGGAATCGAACCCACAACTGAAGTGCGACTGGCCTTTATCACCTACCACTGGCCTAGAGGAAGTCCCTGTTTAGTAGAAACTAGTTTTATTATATTAAGAAGTATGATATATGAAGTATAAGTCCATTTTAGGAACCATATATGATTAATCTCACTATAGATGGACTTATGTATTTTTTTGATAACTTTTCTATCCTTTTGTTTGAGACAGAGGGAATGACCCATCATTCTATCACATGATCTGCTAACACATCACGAATGAAAAATTTAACTTCATTTCTTTAAGAGATGAATTGGAAATTTTCCAAAGAACGACCAATGGTGAGACTGTACCAAAATCACGAAAGTATTTATTCTAATTCCAATTTCATCAACTTTAGGGAAATGATCTTGAAAACCAAAAATGTTGTCCTAGTACTCTTATATCTGTTGAATCAGATGGTACCTTAGATTATCACAAATTTATGGATTTGTGATTGATGGATTTTTCATAGGCATGTTCTCTACCACTCTCCATCAGAACTTGATGGTTATATTTTTCTTCCATATCCATATTTTCACCTATGTTTTCCTACGTGGAAACCTAGTGATGAGTTAATTCGGGTAACCGTTACATTTCAGACGTTAGTTTTTAGATCCAAGTATTGGTATTCCTTTTTACGATGTGGGTTTATATTAAAGAAACTTTCAAGTAGTAAACCATTTATAACCCCGACGAATTTCGAGGGAGAAATTCATTTTAAGGGGGGTAGAATTTAACACCCCGAGATTTTATGAAAAGTATTCTTTTTAATTAATGTCTTGTGTTGTACACTAATCCAAAAGCATCTTGCACAACACGCATCCTTGACTTGCCTTGCATTACATGCAATCACGACCTTCCTCGATAGCGTGTGTAGTACGTAATACCGAGTTTCACTAAACGAGATATTATTATAATATTATTATGAACTAGCCATTATGAATAGTAATACCCACTTTTAGAAATATTATAAATTTTATCTTTCAAAATGGACTTCATTTTTGGATTCGGAATATCAAAATTAGATTAGGGTGAAATTTTGGTACTTTTTGGATAACTTTCATATTCTGATGAATAGTGAAAATTACTAAATTTTAATTAAAAACATATTTTTTAAAATAAATAATTAATAGTGATAAATTTTTAACTTGAGTGGTTTTAAAGTATATTTAGAATGTATTTTTACATTTTAATATAATGTTGGTCATTGGATGTAATTTCACATTTAAACCAGACAAAAACAAGTGTCAATCTTTTGATAGTTATTATCTCTTAAAAACACGCTATGTGTTTTGACGAAGGGAATTAATTTTCAAATTAGTTAATGTAATTGATATGTTTTTAATTTGGTAAAATAGACATCATCTTTGAATTCATAATATCAAATATATCTTAGGCCTAATTTTTGGTATTTTTCTAGAAACTTTCATTTGTTGATGAATAGTGAAACCACTAAGTGGTAGTTAAAAAAACTAAATTTTTCATAAAACCTAATTTTACCGCTTCTGTGAGTGGAATTTCGAAAATAAGAGAGACACGGTTAATATCAAGGACTAAAATGTGGTTTAATGAGATGAAAATAATTTTTGGTAAATAGTAACTTTTTACTTTTTTTTACCACTGTTAAAAGTAAATATGGTAATTAAGGGTAAAAATGATATTATTATTACCCTAAAAAGGTCCTAATTCTATTGGATAAGTGTAATTCGACAAAAAACAACCTTAGGAATAAAATATGACCATTTAGGTTCACTTGGATTAGATTAGGACATTTATTATCAATTTACTTAATGAAGGGTTAAAATAGTTAAAATCAATGTTTAATAACTAAATCATTTTTAATATAGGGTTATACATAATATAAATTCGACAATAATTATTAATTAGAAATCTAAAAAGATTTCCAACATAATGGTATTTTATTTGTAATTTTTAGACTCAAAATAATTTAGTTTATTTATGATACAATGATGATGCAGTAATTATCTTATTAATGAAATATTGACATAATTGATGTTATAAATACCCAAATAAATGTAATTTGAGACTTTTTATGAATTTAAATAATTTTATATGTTAATATGAAATGTTAATATTGATTTAATTAATTTTTTTCGAACTAATCATTCTGTTATGATTTTCACAAAAATCAATTACCAAATAGTGTCAAAATTGACATAAAGTAGTTTTTAAAACAAATATTATATTATTAATTGTTATTATATTTATAAAAATCTAAGTTTCGGCCAAGATACTTATATCATGATATTTTTATCATTAATGGACCACTTGGGGGTCTCTTGGATGTATATGTTAAGTTTATTAACTATATAATATAAAAATACAAAGTGACATGGTAAATGTCAATCTAATTAACTAAGAGTTAAAACTAAAAGATAAGGTTAATATAATGAACTAAACTTGTCTAAATTATATTATATGAGAGGATTTAGACCCATCCCCACCTTATATTTTAAATATATCAATTTGGAGTTATTAAAAAACCGAATTTGACTTTATAATAAACTAATATTTTTAGTTATTCCAAAGGTGCCCCTCTCCTCCCTTATAAAAGGGCACCTCCTCCCTCTCTTCCTCACACCACTTTGAGCCTTCAAGCTCGTCCAAACCATGCCAAATTATCTTTTCAACTTCCCTAGAAACATAATAGAGGTCCTGGTATTCTTAAAAGACCAATTTTAGTTCCCTATGAGGAGGTCTCAAAGAGGCGCTTCAAAGAAGAGGTAATGTCTGTTACCGATTCTTTCAACTTTATTTCTTCTTCCACTTCTTATTTTTTAGTTGTTTCATTATGAGGTAATAATATTAGTATCAATAATATAAGTATATGTTATTATAAGTTTGAAACAACCATATTTCACTATCTATCCATCCTACGGAAAACGAAATCTCCGTGCGTGCGTACGTACGGAATACCGTCTCCACGCCGTGGTGTAATCTAATTTCCACCACCACCTTACATGTATGGGTATAATGGTGAAGGTAATGAATATATATGATTATTTTAAAGTTATATTGATTCTGTAATATTATAAACACACTTTAATACAATTCCACGATCATGGGAATGATATCATCGCTGGTGCGTACGTACGGAATACCATCTCCACGACGCGATGTGATTCACTCTCCATGATAACCATTCAAGAATGATTATAAAGTATATATAAGAAGTAATCATTAAATATATGAAATAATAATGCTACTGGATTTATATATATATATTCATGTCATCTACTTAATTCCATACGATTCAATAAGGAAATGAAAACAGCGTTCATGCGTATGTACGGCCTACCGTCTCCATGAACGGTGTATTTATTTCCATTTATTGATCCATTATATATATATTCTGAATATATATTATATATAAATCATGTTTTACATTCTGGATTTAAGTAATCATGATCTAATTAATCATATGAATAATTAAAAGTCAAAACACGAACGACAAATGAAACAATTTTACCCAAAACACTACTTTAACATGAATTTACAAAAGAACGGGTAATATAAAGTCATAAGTGAACCATATATGATATAATAACAATGAATATGATTCTGTAATAAGTCAATGACATTATTTAAATAATTATACAGGAGGTTTGGATACCTACGAAGCATATCAGACCTAAGGTAAGGGATAATTTTGCAAATCTCATTTTTATCCGAGATTGCTCATTCGTAAGTATTTACTGGGGTTATTGCTATCATCCATGTCCATGTTTTATAAAAGTGTATTAATGTATGTTTAATGTCCTTTTTACCCATTTTTACTTTCACCCCATGGTATGGAATGAATCTTTCTTTTATTTACCCTACAAGGTACTTTTTGACTTTTCCAAAAAAAGTATGAGAAGAATGTTTTTTAATGTATACAGCATGAAAGGATTTTTACGGTTTTATAAAGCCTTATTTTCATTAATCTTTTTCCAAAATATTTCATGACTATTTTTAACAAAATCCTTTTAATTTTAAATTGGATGAAATTTTGTGAAAAGAAAATGATTTTGAAGAAGAAAGGATATTTTCCTCAAGAATTCATTTCAAGTGTTTTATAAAAACCATTTTTCATCTAAGATGAAATTATTTCACATGTGTATGTTTCAAGTATAAAGTATCTATGATTTACATTGTTTCACTTTCCTTATTATGAAATGATATCCATTTCTTTTATATGGATTATGTGATGATGGGATGATGATTATGGAACCCATTCTATTTATTGGGTTATTATGAATGATATATGTTTATTTTGTGGAACAAGTAAGAATGATTTCATTATGAGATGGGTGGGACCTATATCTACCTCCAATTCATTGGGTTAAGATTTATATCTCATGAGATAGACATGGCTGGAACGGAAAGTTAAACCGGTTCAGTAATACAGGACTGGAACGAGGAGTGAACTCGGTTCAGAAAGGGACTTTGTCCACTAAGATGGACTTGGAAGCAATTCTTTGGCTACTATGGAAATCATTACATGTGCTTAATGGATTCCAAAATTACATGTTTTATTCCCATTCTATTTTATCATTCTTAATGTTTCTTTATGATCTATGGCTTACATACTTCCATGCTTTATGTCATTTCTCAAGCTTTTGATGTTTCAACATTATGTTCATGTTTTTAAGTTCAAATGTATATGGTATGTTTTATTTTATCCATGCTTACCCTTACTGAGCATTTGAGCTCACCTTTCTTATGTTTTATTTTCCCCCAGGATTAAAAGAAGGGTTTTAGGTAAGGAAACAAAAAGTGGATGATCTTTATGGGAGATTTTGAAGATCTTTCACCACGATTAGAAGATTAAGTTCCATGTTTCCAAAGACACTAAACTATTACGGTCCTTGTGTGCATGTTTTTGTTTTGTATTAAGTATTCCGAAAAAGTAATGTAATATCTATGTACGTCAAGATTTGGGTCTCTACAGACATGGGGGTATGCGCATGACGCGATAAAACCTTCCAATCATGATTGTGGGTGAGGTCCAGATCATCACTGCGCACACCTACAGGAAAAGAGCCTCGAGCCAAGAGGTCAGCGAGGGTCAGAGGATGAGGGGTAGGAGAGGCTAGCTCCTAGCTGAGCTAGACCCAGAAGCTCGATGATTGGGAGATCCCACATATCCCATGGGGATGAGGATCGAGTTTCACATAGCCCTTAATAACGATCCCAGCCTAATGTCTTAGAGCTCGGATCACAGGAGCCTCGAGAGACACCGTATTGCATATTTTTCCCCCGAACATGTGAAGGTGCACTGAGGGATAGTTCCAAGAGTGTAGAGAGTTCCCCTAGAAATGATGTGGTGGAAGATAATATGAATCATGCAACAAACATTCAAGGCATAATGGGGATGGCATGAGGATGAAGGATTACTTCTGACCATTTTCGGAACACAGCATCCCGTCATGTTAGCCTGAAATGGGGACAATAAAATGAGCATTGACCACTGACCATGTTCACAATGCGGGATTTTTATAAATTTTTTGTCTAAAACCTTCAGGGGAATTGGCCCGTAATGGTAGGAGATCCCTTTGGAGTGGTATCCATGCCATTTTTGGGGGTCCCTTCGAGTTTGAGAGATGACGGGGTATGAAATGAAGGGGAACTTGAATCTTGACAAGTAGAAGTAACACGCCCAAGCTGAATCTGACAGTACTGGTGCCAGACTAGAGTACCCTGAACACATTGGAAAACCACTGTAATGGGTCAAGGGACTCAATTCGAGAGTGGCCAAGAGATAGATGATTCCTGGGAGAAGGGGGGCATGGTGCCAGAAACTTTATACCACACCTATATATCCCACTCGTGGAGAGGGACATGCCAAGGGGACTAGGTGGCCAGGATATCGGGTGATCTATTAAGAGATGGGTTGGACCTGAAATCTAGATGTTCAGGCGGTCCTACATATCCCATTAGAATGGGAATCAAGCCACACATAGTTTTTGAATACACCCAGGGGTAAAATAACCTATCAAGGGGGGGCGTACGACATAGCGAACAACCCGACATGAATGAGGACATAATCTCATACCAAACCGTACACTCCGGGAAGAACTAGGACTGGATTCCAAGAAGGCCAAGGGGCCTGAGGCTGGGCCTCGTTCAGAAAGGCCTGAATAGGTTGTAGTTTAACGTCATACAGGATGAGCATGAAGTTTAAGGGCATGCAGGACCGTAGGGGCCCGAATGTAGTACCAAACTCTGTTTAAGATCGTGGAGGAACACAATCCAGTTTAAGGTCCTGAAGGACTGCAATCAAGTTTAAGATCATGGAGGACCGCAATCCAGTTTAAGGTCATGGAGGACCGCAATCCAGTTTATGGTCCTGGAGGACCGCAATCTAGTTTAAGCTCATGGTGGACCACAATCCAGTTTAAGGTCATGGAGGACCGCAATCTAGTTTATGTTCATGGAGGACTCCAGTCCATTTTATGGTCATGGAGGACCGCAATCTAGTTTAAGGTCATGGAGGACCGCAATCCAGTTTAAGGTCAAGGAGGACCACAATCTAGTTCAAGGTCAAGGAGGACTGCAATAAATTTTAAGGTCATGGAGTACCACAATCCAGTTTAAGGTCATGGAGGACCGCAATCTACTTTAAGGTCATGGAGGACCTCAATACAGTTTAAGGTCATGGAGGACCGCAATCCAGTTTAAGTTCACAGAGGAAAGCAATCCAGTTTCAGGTCATAGAGGACCGCAATCCGCTCAGGAAAATTATTGCTTGAAGAACATATCATTGGTGGGAGGAGTTGTACACTCACCATCCATGGTCACCAAAGAGTATGCTCCATTGTGTTAAACCTTATGAACAACAAATGGACCTTCCCATTTGGGCTCCAACATGGGTGGTTTCCTGCTGGGGATCATTGGCGCTCTGAGGGATAATACATAGTCACCTTGTAGGATAGAACAGAGGCAAACCTTCTTGTTGAAAGCTTATGTCGTCCTTCTCCGATGCCTCTCTAGGTTGTGTAGGTCATGAAGCCTATTCTCGTCCAGTGCTTCCAATTTAGCAAGACAGATTTACGGCACTTTGTCTGGCACTTTCTGGTCATAGACTACTATGATTACTGAGGGAAATTGAATCTCAATGGTCCGGAAGGCCTCTGTTCCGCACACTAGGGAATATGGGTTCTCCTGGGTGGAGTTATGGGTTGTCGTCCGATAAGCCCAGAGGGAGTTGGGAAATTATCCGGCCAACTCTTCTCGCTCTGACTAACCATTTTCTGCATAATGTTAGAGATGGTTTTATTTAATTCTTCAATCTATTCATTCACTTGTGCGTTATGGGGGGATGTATGTTTGGAGCGAATGTTGTACCCGACATACAATTTATTCAGCTCGACTGCCCGGAATTTGGTGCCGTTATCGGTGAGGATAGCGTGAGATACCCAAAATCGATAGATGATATTGGAACTCACGAAGTCGATGATAGAAAATGATTTGAATTCCTTGAGAAGAATTTCCTCTGCCCACTTGGAAAAGAAATCTGTAGCGGTTAGAATGAGTCGACATTGGTGAGCCGTTGCTGGTGGGTATGGTCCTACGACATCTAACCCCCAGACTGAAAAGGTGCAAGAGTACATGGTATTATGGAGAGGATCTGGTGGCCGATGCACAAAGTTAGCATGAACTTGGCAGGCATGAAACCTCTTGGTGAACTCGATGCAGTTATGGATCATGGATGGCAAAAAATACCCTAATCTCCAAATCTGGGGAGACAGTTTTGGCCCAGCCTGATGGGAACCCCATGAACCGGTGTGAAACTATTCCATAACCTATGGAATGTTGACACATTGGATGCAATGGTGGAGAATACCATGAAATCCACATTTATAGAGGATCTTCTCAAGTATGGGACCACTATAGAGAGTAAACTGTAGTGGGAGGCGGTGAATTTGATCACGCTCGGCCCGGTCTACCAGGAGGAAACCATTTTGGAGATAAAAAAAGTGGCTCTCCAGTCAGGAGTTGATTTGACCACTACATCTGAAGAACCTGGGGTCCCAGACGTGGAAGCTCCAACAGTAAGATGGATTTATCATGGGCCATCATCTTCCTTAGGGGTGATGGGAGAAATGACTCTCTGGTGTGCCACGTGGATGATCAGATCATCTTTCTTGGGTTCAGAAAGTGATGTGGCCAAGCTGGCCAAAGCATCTGCTCGACCATTATGTGACCGAGGGACATAGATAACCTCTAATCAAGAAAGGAACCGGGCCATTAGCTGGAGAGTGCGTTCTAAAAATGGTATGAGATATGGATTCCTAACAACATAGTTTCCATTGAACTTCATGATAACTAGCTCAGAATACCCTTTCACATGCAATTGGGGCACGTCAATCTCAAGGGCTAGCTTGAGGCCAATAATGAGGGCCTGATACTCTGCCTCGTGGTTGGTGTAGCCTTATGTCAACATAAATGAGTAAGGCAGAATGGATTGGACCAGGGTGATGAAAATGATACGCAGACCTACTCAATTGAGCCTAGGATCACTAAGCCTCCCACCGGTGGGGCTCCAGGAGGAACCGTCGAAGTTCAATTTTCAACATGGGATGACATGTTATACTGAGAGGGTTGCCTCATCAGGAAAATCAACGTCCTGGGACTGGTTCACAGAGGTTGGATGGGCATCTAGAAAGTCTGCTAATGCCTTCCCCTTGATACCCTTCTGGGGAAAGAACCTAATGTCGAACTGCTGGAGGATCACCACCCACTGTGCTTGTCGGCCTATCAACATGGGGAGATTCAGAATGTACTTTAGTGGGTCTACTCGAGAGACCAACTCTTCCTCATGGTGTTGCAGGTAATGTCGTAGCTCCCGCACAGTGAATACAAGCACAAGGCAACACTTCTCGATTGGGGAGTATCTAGTCTCCGTATCGAGGAGCATGCAGATGATGTAGTAGAGGCTGTTCTGCATCCCCTAATTGTTCTTTTGGGTGAGAAGGGTGCCAATGGATCGTTCCAGGGTAGTGACATAGAGAATCGGCTGCTTCCCGGAGACGGGTGGCATCAAGACTAGAGGCTGGAGAAAATATTTCATGATCTCTTCAAAGGTGGCCTGGCACTCCTCATCCCACTCATAAGACATTTACTTTATCATAAGCCGAAAAATGGCCTACACTGGCCAGCCAGATTCACAATGAATCGGCGTATGTAGGCTAAGTGGCCTTAGAGACCACGAAGCTCCCGAATTTTCCTCTGGGGAGGCGTCTGGCAGATGGAATATATCTTCCCTAGTTCAATCTTGATTCCTTGGTATCTGACTATAAAGCCATGGAATTTCTTGAAGGTGACACTGAAGGCACACTTCAACAGGTTCATCTTCAGGTGGCGGGAACAGAGGAAACCGAACAAATTCTCAAGATCCCTAAGATAGTCTTGCTGCTGGCGAGATTTGACCACTAGGTCATCCACATAACATTCCACCATCATTTCTAGGATTGGCTTGAATATGTAATGCATGGACCGCTGATAGGTGGAACCTACATTATTTTGTCCAAAGCACATAACCTGGTAATAGAAAGTACCTTGGGGTGCCCTAAGTGTGGTATACTTCTCATCCTCGGAGACCATCCAGATCTAATTATATCCAGAGTAACCATCCATAAAGGAGAGGGGTTGGTACCCTACCGTAGAGCCGATAAAAATTATGTCACATGAAGGGGAAAATCATCCTTTGGACTGTGATGGTTGAGATCTCGAAGTCGATATAGACTCTGATATGTTTGTTCTTTATTATGACTGGAACAATGGTGGAAAACCACTTGGGGTACTGGACCTCCTTGACGAACTTAGCATTGATGAGCTTCTCAACTTCGGCATCGACCATGGCACTGTGAGACAAATGCATCTTTCTCGGTGGATGCTTGAACCCGTGATGGTTTGTCGGGAGACTAAGACGGTGGACGGCTACCTGATGATCTAGTCCTGGAATCTTATCATAACTCCAGGAAAATACATCACGATGCTGTTTGAGGAATTCCATGTACAACTGTTTCTCCTCAGGGGACATAACAACACTGATCAATGTGGGACTTGGATTTTCCACACTACCGAGGCTCACATGCACCAGCTCATCAACCATGGCAGAGAAACCTTGCTCAAAATCAGGGAGAGAATCCTCCATATCTTCCTATCCACTTATGGAGGGGTCTTCCATTGGGGGAAGATTCTTCTGGGATACCAAACCCTGATGGGAGGCTACTACCAGCTTTTTTGGCCTTGGTCATTTCATCGGGGCACTCCAGTGCTACTGAGACCATGGCTATGAAGGCTTACGACCCGATATCTTCTGGTGTTCAGCCCAAGGGGCCATGCTTGATAATATCGAAGCAGTAGTGGTGCGTCGGCCAGAGCCAACTTATTATAGCCCAGTTAAATAGACAAATATGATGTACTTCCATTGCCAGGTGTAGGATGTCTCGATACCTGACGGGAGTGGGAGGTTCTCGTATCACTGGAGCGTGGTTCTTATAAGTATATGAAGTGATCTTCCGACGAATCCTAGATTTGGGAGCATTATTCCCCCTTGTCCCGAAAATGACAAAACATTTCCCATATAGGTGATTTTGGCCTCCAATCGATGAATTGGGAAGATGTAGGTATCATTCAGGTCTATCCATGGGTCGGTCGTAGCAGAAATGGGCTCAACATCTCTTTCCTAGACTTGCTTATCCTTTCTCTTATAATAATCAACATCCAAGTAGCGGGCTTCGCAAGAGGAGAAAGGAGATTCATCACATTGGGGTATGCCCACTTGACCATTAAAGGAGTATATGAGTCATTGGGGATATGATTAGGGGACTGGCGCAAGCAGATGGAGCCATGGCCTACCCAGCAATGCATTGTACGTGGTGTCACGGGAGACAACCATGATCTCGGTGCTAGAAATCAGGCCCTTGAACTAAGCCTTTAGACAGATCTTGCTGACCAGTATCTGCTATGTCTTTTCATATCCCTGGATCCTTATATTGGAGGGATTCAGGTCATCTTCGTATAGCCCTAGCTACCATAGTGTCCATGTCAGGATAAGGTTGATCCCGAAACCGGTGTCAATGAGACAACAGCGAATCTCCACACCATTGAATTGGCCAGTGATGTACATCAGGTGGATATGCCCCTGTATTGGGTAGCCTTAATCCTATCCTGATAACGAGATAACGACCTAGAATTCGACATCCTCAACTACTTCAATATGGATGGTCTCTGCAACTAGTATCTCTGTCTCAAACTAGAGGGGGCTCTATAAAGCCTCAGTGATTACTTCGTGCATATATAGAGACAGGTGAAGGGATTCATGGATGGAGAGCCTTTCTGGGATTCTTGTGAGGTGCTTTAAGACATAAAAATTCTATGTCAGGTGTGAACTTATGCTTACAGGAGGCCGCTTTTTGACCAGAGGCACGATGGATCCTGTTGGATGGACCGATGGCTAAATAGTACTAGGGACGTCTCGCTGCTCACTAGTTGAGGATCAGAGGGTAGTTTCCGAATAAGTACAGAGTGACTGAGATTTCCCTGTAGTGGGGTGAAGTAGGTCGCGATATGACCAAAGTGGCTCTGCCTGATCTAGTAGCACAAACGGTGGTGGAGGCGGACTTGTTTACACTAGATGAGGAGGCTGTGCATGATGATTTCTACATTGGGCCTACTGTCTGGTCTCAGTAGCATGCACGACCTCGTTGTAGGTTCCAAATATAGTTCCCTAGTGACCCATATTGTCGTGGTTCCACCGACATTGGCGTCGGCTGGGGACATTGGGGAGGTTCGCCTGGCACTCCCTCTCATCGGTAGTCATGTAGGGATTTACCAACTCGACGGTGTTAACCGAAGCGTTCCCTTGACTGTCACTTGACAAATCATCCACCACTAGGCATATTCTGGGATGGATTCCCATCTCCGGGGACATGAATTTTCCTAGAGTGCGGGACGAAAATGGCCTTGGCGGGGCGCATTGTTTCTTCTTGCACTAGTGGTGCATTCTTTTTTGGGATGAGGACGGCTGAGATGATGATACAGAAGTGGTGGCCAAAGATTCCAAAGGCTCTGACTGATTCAGGCATGCACAAATAATTCCATGGGCATGAGAGATCATCTAGAGAGCCATCCGGTCATTATACTTCTGGGACCTATGGTCAGGAACCTGCTGCCACTCGCTTTCACTGTCACTACTGTTATATGATCTCAGAAAGACACCTTCCAACTGTGTTGGGGCTAGTCCCAACCTAACTATGTTTTTGTTAATTTGGTCTTAGAGAAAGACCTTGAACACATGGAATTTCTTGATGGTGTTCCCCAAGATCCAGTGATAAGGGCAATAGTTGGGGTGATCATTGAGATGCTCCTCTTCCGGCTTCCGGCACTCAGGCAGTCGTATGATTCTCTACTCTAAGGAGTCGCAGAAGTAGCTAGGGACCTGAGCCTCACCGAATGATTATTCTTGATTCCTTTTATCTGAAAAGGGGGATCTAGGAGCCTTTCACTGATAGAGGGCTGAAGGAGCATGTCGAGGAGGCAGAACGTGATTATTTTTCCTAGGCGGAGGCAGCGCGTTACACGGAGGCGCCTACCTATTCTGGGGCAGGAGCTGCTGGGCTGGAAACTATGCCCGTGGTGGAGGGCCTTTGGGAGGCGGTGGAGCTGGCTCCATTAGTACCAATTCTAGCTGCCTTGGGGCTTCTACTTGGGCCACAACAGCGGGCTCGGCTCTGGAAAATCTCCTTGAATGGATCATATGAGGTGGCAGGCATGCCTAGATATCCTGTAACAGGGCTTCTTCGAGGCGTCAGGCCTTATCCGAGAAGTCTCGGAACCCTCTGGGATAATTATTAGTAATCAGGGTGGTAACTAGTTCCATCTTGAAATTCCCTATTCACATCGTTTGTAATTTATCCTGAGTCAGTGGCATGTCAAGGGAGTACGTGAGGCCCTTCCACCAGGCGATGAAGTCCGCGACTCGCTCATCGGGCCTCTGCTTTCACGTGAGGAGGTCTGCAATGTTCTTCTTCCGGGTGGAAGAGCTGAAATGGTAAAGGAACTGCCACTGAAGTTCCTCCCATCTCGTCACTGATCCATTGGAGAGATGGTTGTACCAAACGAATTCCAGCCCCTCCAGCGTCTGAAAAAAGAAACGGAGCTTGGCAGACTCATGCTGTGCTGTGGTCCCTAGAATAGTCCCACACCTCAAGTTGAATTGGGCCAGGTTTGGCAGCAGGTCTACCACCCTCTTAAAGGGGGAGAAAGTGGGATCCCTCAATCTCAGGGTGTCGGCATGTCATCCACCCATGCTGGGTATGGCTTTCCGTTAGGCGGGATAGCCCCCTACTGCGTTTCCAAAGATTCAAGGCGGGAAATGAGCACAGACATTGGATCGTCTGGAATCATGTCCCAGTCCTGATGAGGATCCCTAACCATGAGCCCATTTTTAGGCTCTTCAATTCGGTATCCATGTTCAGTGTCTCGTGGAGGGGCTGATGGAGCGACCCTTCGGGCGTCTGGAGGAGCCTGGACAGGGTTCCCTGGGTGGACGCCTCATTCAGGAGGGTTCGGTGAGACGTACCGCGCCTTCTTTCCATGGGCTCTGGCTTCTTACTTGTCAGTGAAAACAACATGATCATGGTTGCCTAAGAGAATCTTGCTGAGGGGTAGTTGTTCCTGCCCCTGCGGCCCCGGCCTAGGATCACTGTAGTCGGGTCACGTCTCTGCAATGCGTTCCACGAGAATTTTATCGACCAACTTCTTCTGCTCATCAAGTTGCGGGCGCAGCACGACCCTCTCGGTGTCACGACCCGACCCAACGGGGCTCGAGCTACGACTCCCCAAGCCCGCCTTTAATAGGATAGGGGCTGACGTCTAGCACCGAGTAGGCTATCACACACATGAGAGGCATTAACCTAAGGTACCTGTACACACGCACCCACATACACCTCCACGAAACAATGCAGAGATATATAAAACTGAAATAAAATGCATGCATACACTATCCCACAACCAGAGTACAACCGAAGTACAAAGGGAAAAACAGGGCCCACCAAAAGAAAACTACAAAAGCGCGTCCAACCTACTCTGAAGAAGGGGAACGTTGCCACAAACACCCGCAGGAAAGCTCCCTCAGCATCGCACCGGTAAACACCCCGGTCAATCTCACTCACTCAGATCCGCCTACTTCGGGTCCTCCTGGGACTCTGTCGAAAGGCATGTGGCCTGCACAAGACACAAACACGTGCGGGCGAAGCCCGTGCAGGGGTGAGTATAAACATACTCAGTAGGCACCCCAAAAACCCAAAACCAAAGAGAGAAACTGAAAGGAAACAATCCGTTCATCCTAGCCAGAGGGAACCCAGAGGAGAGAGAAACTCCATCTCGTGACCGTCCTCGGCTAAACACAACTAGTCAGCTCAGATCAGGTGTATTCCCATACATACACCTTGAACGAACCAGATATACCCAGCTCACACACCAAGACACAAGAGGTACCAAACTCATCACCAACAACTGTCCACAACCAGAAGAGCACGCTACATGAGCACTGTCATCCCAGATGACAGTCATCCGAGAGATACACTCCATCAGATTTAATACAAACATCTGAGATGATCACCTGAGAGCTCCTGCTTGTCGGATAGCGTCACTGAGGAAAACTCACTGAAACCACATAACCACCAAACTCCTCGGATAGGGGATCACTCCTAGGGTCCTCTAGGGGATAACAGAACCCACTCAGGTAGACGAAGATCTCAAAGATAGGGGATCACTCCCAGGTTCCACTGGGGGACACCGCAACCCGATCTGGCATTCGTAGATCTCATAGACAGGGGATCACTCCTAGGATCTGCTGGGGGATACCACAACCCAATATGGAACTCGACAGAAGCACATCACTTAGATAGAGGATCATAACCCATACAAAGGTGGTCACGATGATACCGGAACCCTATATGGTATAACTTGCGATGTAGGGGATCGAACTGGAGATACCACAACCCTATAGAAACCACGTGCTGAGTAGGGGATCACATAACCAGCGATACCACAACCCTACTATAAACCTAATGTAGATCATGGGATCGTATACCCAACAATGCCACAACCCTACTACGCACGGACCACTGCGTATGGAATCATATTCCCGATGATGCCACAAACCCTATGGTGTTATCCTACTAGATAGGGGATTTCCGCCTGTGAATGAGCAGTCACAACAATACCAGGAACCCGATCTAGGGAAAAGATGCTAGAGGATCCCGCTTCGGACCCACCGGGGGGATACCACAACTCTAACAGTTTAAACATCCCATCGAGAGGATCACAAACCTATACCAAGGTTGGGATGCCACGTGAACCCTCGTAGGAATGAACCAAGGGAGAACCCTCAACCACTGCTGGTCCAAATGTCGCTAACCCGAGCGACCCACCACAATTCCATACTGCGCACCTCCTAGGCCAAAACTGGGGCCACCATCACGATCTACGCGGAAAAACATGCAGGATAGGCTGTTTACTCACCCGAAACAGAGCACTGGTAAAAAAGGCACTATTCACCATAGTTAGCTCATGCGGGGCCCACGCAATGATCCCGAAACCCGACGACTGGATCATGCCAAGGCGATCCCCTGGAAAAAACAAGCGAAATCGACTACTCGTTCGTCCGAAACGGACACTCGAGAAAAAGGCACTATTCACTGGAGGCCAGCCCGGGTGGGGCCCACACCTCGATCCAGAAACACATCGAACGGATCGCATCATTGCGATCCTCTTAGAAAAACACACAGGATTGACTATTCACCCACCAAAATCGGACTCCTGGAGCGAAAGCTTCGTTTCTCCGCAAACGCCAAAACCCGGCCTCGTGGAGCCCACACCCCATTCTCAATCCCAACACCCAGAAACTATCTCAAAAAGTCTTCCATACGAACAGGGTCTCAACGCCATTGACGGCACGCCATTCGGACGTTCTGGGTAGAAGTTACAACGGCCCGAAGTCGTAAAATAATAAAATAATATTATTATATACGATGTTTCTATCTCTCGGGCGACGATCCCGAACCATTAAACCCTCAAACCCACACTGGAGGGTTCGCCTCATTGTCAGGGTCGAGTTGCCGCAAACTGCACGTGAATCCGACCCCCGGATTGCAAGATACGGGGGTTTAAAGACCCCCGTATGACAAAAAGAGCCCGGACCGGCCTCGACCGGCCGCCGCCGCCCGCCCGCCTTGGCCGGCGGCCCTCCTCCACGCGGCGGCCAGCGCCGCCGCGCTCCGCCGGCCCACCGCCGTGCTGGGCGGCCGGTCGCCGCGGCTCCACCGTGGGCTGCCATGCTCTGCCACGATGACAGATCTTTTACGGACCGCTGGGGGCACCCCGGTGGTACATTTTGCTATTCGGAGGTGTCTACACGACCCTCGGGACCCGATCTACACTTTTATGGCTTCAATTTGTAGGAAAACACAGCAAAAATGGGATCGGGGGTTAAAACTCAAACCTTCCTACCTCACAGGTGAAACGCCGACGTTCTTTCTTAGATCCATGCTCCAGAGCTTCCACTGCACGCTCCTGGAACATCCGCCGTCGAAATCTGAGCTCGTGGGCGCTTCGCTTTCTCGATTCGGCGGATCGGCGGTGAAGAACGACAAAGAACGCTGAGAGGAAAGAAATGGAGGGGGGGGGGTGCTGATATTTATATCAGCCGCCCACCATCGTGAATCCTGCCTCGGACCCGACCCCTGAAGCAAGCAAAGGTAAGGCCACCCCTAGGGTAAACGCGCCATTCTGAATGCAACGACAGACTTAGATTTTCTATCTGAGACTCCATTCAGAAGTTATTCGAGCTGATGCTCGTGCACTAACTTCTCCACTTATTTACGAAAACACCCCTGGTGGATCTTCACACCGCAGGCCCACGCCCTCAATGTTTACACCTCGCCTAGGGTAAATAGCACGTTTCGGACGCAACCGTGCCCTCAGATTCCCGTTCCGAGCTACCGTTTAGGAGATATCACACCCCCGCCACGTGTATAGTATAATATACTTAATATTTTTATAAAATTTATTCCGGGCACACCGGGCCTCGGAATCGCACGCCGTCGTGGCACCTAGCTCTAAATTATTCATAGAAATAATCCAAAGTCTAACATGGCCAAAATCCGAGTCGCTACATCCTCCCCCCTTAGAAATAATCCAAAGTCTTCACACGTCATCTTAGCCGTCTTCATGAAAATAGAGGAACCCTATCTGGTATAACTTGCAATGTAGGGGATCAAACTGATGATACCACAACCCTACAAAAACTACGTGCTGAGTAGGGGATGGCATAACCAGCGATACCGCGACCCTACTATAAACCTGATACTGAGCAGGGGATCGTATACCCGATGATGCCACAACCCTACTACGCACGGCCCACTGCGTATGAGATCATATTCCCGATGATGACACAAACCCTACGGGTTTATCCTACTAGATAGGGGATCGCCGCCCGTGAATGAGCGGTCACAGCGATACCAAGAACCCGATCTAGTGAAAAGATGCTAGAGGGTCCCGCTCCGGGCCCACCGGGGGGATGCCACAACTCTAACAGTTTAATCATCCCATCGAGAGGATCAAAAACCTATAAGAAGGTTGTGATGTCGCGTGAACCCTCATAGGAACGAACCAAGGGAGAACCCTCAACCACTGTTGGTCCAAACATTGCTAACCTGAGCGACCCTCCACAATGCCATACAACGCACCTCTTAGGCCAACACCGAGGCGACCATCGCGATCTACGCAGAAAACATGCAGGATAAGCTGCTTACTCGCCCTAAATGGAGCACCGGTGAAAAATGAACTATTCACCGTAGCTAGCTTGTGCAAGTCCCACACAACGATCCCAAAACCCAACAAGCGGGGTCATACCATGGCGATCCCCTAGAAAAAACAAGCGGAATCGACTACTTGTTCGTCTGAAACGGACACTCGGAGAAAAAGGAACTATTCACAGAAGGCCATCCCGGGTGGGGCCCATGCCTCAATCTTGAAACACATCGAATGGATCACATCATTGTGATCCTCTCGAAAAAACACACAGGATCGACTATTCACCCGCCAAAATCTGACTCTCGGAGCGAAAGCTGCGTTTCTCTACAAACCCCCAAACCCAGCCTCATGGGGCCCGCACTCCATTCTCAGTCCCAACACCTGTAAACCATCTCAAAAAGTCTGTCGTACCATCAGGGTCTCAACGCCACTAACGGCACATCATTCGGACCCTCCGGGTAGAAGTTACAACGACCCGAAGTCGTAAAATAATAAAATAATATTATTTTATACGACGTTTCAAACTCCCAGGCCACGATCTCGAACCATTAAACCCTCGAACACACACCGGAGGCTTCGACTCATTGTCAGGATCACATCTCCTTAAACGGAATGCGAATCCAACACCAGGATTGCAAGATACGGGGGTTTAAAGACCCCCGTATGACAAAAAGAGTGCGGACCGACCTCGATCAACTGGTCCGACCGGACCCCCCTGGCCGGCGGCCCTCTTCCGTGCGGAACAAAGTGCCACTGCACTCCTCCAGTGTGCCACTGTGCTGGGTGTCCGGCCGTCGTGGCTTCGCCACGAGCCACCGTGCTCCGCCGGCGCCGGCACCGTTGCGCCGGTGCCGTGCTGGAGGATCTTCCGCGGACTGCCGGGGGCAACCCGGTGGTCCGTTTTGTGATCCGGAGGCGTCTACACAACCCTCAAGACCTGATATACACTGCTACGGTTTCAATTTGTAGGAAAACGCAGCAAAAATTGGATCGGGGGTTAAAAATCAAATCCGCCTACCTCGGGGGCGAAACGCCGACGTTCTGCCTTATATCCGCGCTCCAGAGCTTCCGTTGCACGCTCTGGGAACGTCCGCCATCGAAATCCGATTTCATGGGTGCTTCTCTTTCTCGATTTGGCGGATCGGCGATGAATAAAGGCGAAGAATGCTGAGATGAATGAAAAGGAGGGGGTGCTGATATTTATTTCAGCTGCCCGTCGGCGCCAAACCCGTCTCGGACCCAACACCCGATGCGAACAAAGGAAAGGTCACCCTAGGGTAAACGCGCCGTTCTGAACGCAACGACGGGCTCAAATTTTCCATCCGAGACTCCATTTAGAATTTATTCAAGCCGACGCTCGCACAATAACTTCTCCATTTATTTACAAAGACTCCCCTGGAGGCGCTTCCCACCACAGGCTCGCGCCCGCAAAGTTTACACCTCGCCTAGGGTAAACGGAACGTTCCGGATGCAACCATGCCCTCAAATTACCATTTCGATCTATTGTTTATGAGATATCACATCCCCACCACGTGCATAGTATAAAAATACTTAATATTTTTATAATATTTATTCCGGGCACATCGGGCCTCAGAATCACACGCCATCTTCGCGCCTAGCTCTGGAATAATTCATAGAAATAATCCAAAGTCTGACAGGTCCAAAATCTGAGTCGCTACAGTCGGGGTCCTCTTCCGTATTTTTCACTAAGGCCAATGGGTCGGAGTTCTTGACAGCTCCAACATGCTCTTTTCCTTTACTGACATTCTGGATCAGTACCAATGCTTTGATGGGTGGAGGGAGACCTAGGAGGTTCCTCTACTGGCGAGTAATCCCTCCTGATGGGTTCAGTGGAATCACTTCCTCAGGGGGGATGCCCCCATCGAGAAATCCCAGCTCATTCGACTCTCCTATCAGATCGGTCGTGTTGACTACCACTCTTCTTGGGGGGATGTACTCACTACCTCCAAGTGAGTCAGGATACCGGAGAATCGCACTAAAGAGTAGGGAAGTGTAGTGCCCTAGCCATGGACTTGTACATGGGGGGTAGCCTCCTTGACAACTCAGCTGAGTACTTAGAAACTCTGAACGCATTATTGCTGGAGGTCCATGGGGTTGTCAGGTGACTCAGGTTGTCAGACCGTAGGGACTGTGGCCTGGTCAACCAGGCAGCATTGTTCACCTATGTCTTCCAGGTGCTCTTGGCTCCCGAGAGAAGTCACCTGACGGTGGAAAAGATGAAGGTGAGTCGCCCAAAGGGTCTAGTGGAAACATTCAAACTCCTCCAGGGTGAGCAATTCTGGAGTATCAATGTTTGATCGCTCATCTGTCCAAAACTCCAGGGAAGTGGCCGGCCGTGAGGATGGTCCATAAGCCCCCAAGCTCAAATTCATAGTCTACCCTATGACTGCCCCACTCTTCAACTATGGGTGGATGAGGGACTGGCAGTGGTGCTGAGGTGGGCCGCTGGGCCGACAGGCTGGCCAGTGGAGAATACGACGAGCAAGCTCATTAGCCGCCGAATCGGGGGCTGCACTCTGAGGACTGGAGCGACCTGGCTGCCATGTCACGATAAGATGGACTGATTACTATAGATCCTGACAAAATAGTAGTGTCTGTTGGGGGCAGGCTATGCCTGGGATTTTCCATCACTGAAACCTAAAATAGCTCCGAGGTAGAGGTCGCTCCCGGAACTGATGGTGGAGACTGCGTGGTCAGCCCCTGGAAATATTACAGAGTATCATACTCCTGAATATACCTTCATAGGGAAGTAGGGATCCTATGGATATTCCATTCCGGGAGCACGAGGGTGATGCACCTCGTTCCTGCCCGAGCCCTTGACTCGGAGTACTGGGGGGAGGGCTCCTGTGCGGAATCGTACTTTGACTCGGAGTCTGAGAAGTGGACTGTTCTGATCCCTGTCTAGCCTTTCCCAGAATTCCTCTTGTGGCGGTGGCAAACTACTCTTCCTCCCCTGGATGGTTCCTCAGGGTAGGGCTGATTTCCGACATGGGGTCATCCGGCTGTACTTGTGTTGGGGAGGAGAAAGTTTCCACCCAAAGAAGCCGGTGTCCGAGGAGCACCGGAAAAAATGTTGAAAGGGACACAGGGAGTACCTTCTCTAATTGGAATGGGGACATGGAGAGGACTTCTATGTTGGTGAATGACCGGGCATGCAACGTCTCCATGATCACGGTTCGCTGAAGGGGGAGTGATCACGTACCCAGTGTAGCGAGCACAAGAGAGACCCCCATATGGAGTGTTGTTGTCAAAGGGAATACCCTCTACTGGGTTGAAGGTGGCACAAGGAAGACCTCCAAGACGACGTTGGAGGTTGGGAGGGCTCACACCCTCCGTAGTGGGGGTACAAAGTGAGCCCCTGCACTGGTCGGCACTCCTACAGATTGGTTCGTGGCGGCCATCACCTGTGCCAACAATCGGGAGTGTTGACCAAACCTGCCCGTGGTACGGTTGGGGCCTCGATCTGGGTCGGGCGTATAGCTTCCCCTATTCAATGTATGATGGGATTTGGGAATATGAACCAGCAGTGGCTTGGTCCACATTAGTCGCTGACATTGACGCCGCACAACAAGTGTCTACTTTTTCCCATGCCCAACGCTAGGGCCGGGTCAGATGGAATAGAGCCGGTGGGGCAGGCGCGTGGATTACCTAATCTTCAGCTCATGGAACTGGGCGGTGGTGCTGATGTGGCCTGGTCGGGGCCATAGTCAGGATTCCATGAAGCGGGACTCCGATTGGGACAACCCGGATATCCCCTACTTCGTTGGATTAAGGGAGGGAGTTGTCGAGCCGCTTTGGTGAAAAACTACTGAAGAGATTGAATGTTGGGGTAGGGAGAAATGGCTCCCTGCGCGGACCTCTAGGGAGGCGTGGATGCTGAGGCGCAACTGCCCCAAGATCTAGGTGGTCCATATCCCTAGTGGGGGTGACCCCCTCCTCCTCGTACCTATGTAAAAGGTCATTGATTACCCTTTTCTGGATAATCTATATTGAAGAGAGGGGGAATGGGCACCCAACAGTCGTGGCTGTCACGACCATCATGGAAGAGGAAAACCCACATAGGTAAGCCGTGTTGATATTTCCCCTACCCCTGCATCGGTGGTAATGTGATCGAGCTCCGGATGCAACAACTTGATTCCTGAAAGCAGAGAGATAAACTCATTAATACTGTGAGGAAAAGAAATCAAAAACCAGTGCCCCAGCACCATTCTGTCTCCTGTGGTTAGCAAGAGGGATCCACACTGACAACGTCACAAAACATAATGCTCAACGTCCTGACTGTCCTAAATTCTGGAAAGTTTCACATCATGCCTGTTTGGTGGGACCTTGTACCAGATGACAAGGTCAGAAAACATGCTTATCCGTTGATTTCCAGAAAACTACTAGCCTCCTAGATGAGGAGAAAAGTTTCACTTCAGGTTCACCATTTTTCTATTTCCGATGCTTTCATCAGGGCACGCGCATCTGTCACGTGGAGGACACACTGCTGTTAAACTGCATTCCCTCTTTCCAAAGGAGGGCGATATCTGCTCCTTATTTAGGGATGTCTGCTCCTTGATCGAAACAGGATAATGGGATGTTGGTTTTTTCTTCACTGGATTTCTCCTCAGAGCTTGTCACCTTGTCCGGGTCTCCATCATATATTTAAAAGGTAGTTCATGAAGCTCTTCCTAGATATATATCTTCATGGGAACTAGTTAATTACACTGCTTCTGTCAGGATCTTCAAAGGTGTTCGATTAGGGCAGCAACATTCAGTTAGGAGAGAAGTCGCGTTGGGGCATCTCTAGTGTGTCTTGATGCTGGGGATTGGAAAGTATATCTTCTGTCCCTTATTTTAGGTCTTCTTGAGGGTGAGGAAGCATGTGGAATCCCACATCAAATGCATGGAACTATATTCCATAGGCACGTATTTGAGGTTTTCCACAACTTCCCATGTTTAACACATGGCATGCCGCAAGTTTAACGTCCAGTGAAGATGGATTAGACCGATTAGAACACTAGCTATAGTGGATCATATTGAAGAACCCCCTGGAGGGAACACCGATGTTGGGGCCTGCACGTGGGCGGCTTCCCGAATGTTGTGGAGGGGAATGAGGAGTGTCATGTCATTTTCCAACCGGGATGTGGTGGCCCGAGTAAGAATCAGGATAGATGGTGGCTTTGGGCTTGAGTCTTTAAGATAATTCCTACGTATCCCCATGGCAGGGAATCAAAGTCACCGTAGTTTGATGATACAGTGGGACAACTGAAGGGGAGACCCGTGAGAATGAACGTGTGGATGGAACCCAGAGTAAGTGGAACCCCCGGGTTAGGGCATGAGCTTCCCGAGACACGTGGGATCGAGGGAGAGCTTAGGATTAGACATTATTGAAGGGCTTGAGCCTCATGGAGTCTTCCTATGTACCATGACTTAGCATGGATCAATGTCCCCTTAGTTCGGGATGGAATGAAATTTAACATCATGAGGGAAATGAGCATTTGGAGCTTACACTATGAGACGACCAAAATATGGTGTCGGTAAACCGACATGAAGATGGACCTGGGATCCAGGTGGATTGTGGCTTATACTCTAAGGTAGCCCAAGGTGGAAATGGGGCTTGGCACACCGACACAGAGATGGTCTGGGCCAATGGTTTGGCGGGCCTCACCCTCATGGAGGCTTCCTACGTACCATGAATTAAGACAGATCAAAGTCCCTGTAGTTATGGATGGTTGGGAATTACTCTCTGAGACGGCCCATAGTGGTGGGGCTTGAACCTCGTGGAGGCTTCCTACTTACCATGCCTTAGCATGGATCAAAGTCTCTGTTGTTCAGGATGGAATGCAGTTTAACGTCAATCAGGACGATGGTGCTTTGCAGTGTAATGTCCTGTAGCTCGGACGGAGGGGTTTGGGGATTACGCTCTGAGATGGACCATGGTTGTGTAATGGTTGGTGCTTATTCAAAGCTCATGCGAGTCATGCTCAGTGTGAGAAACACGAAGTAGCAGAGACCTGATGATCACATCGCGAAGGGTGTGTCTATGGGAAGTGAAGAGGGTCTTACACGTTGAGTGGCCCATGGTGTCGTGGCTTACTCTAGGATGGAGGCCTGAGGGAAAAAAATCATAGTGGGAGAGGTATTTGGAACCTAGGAAGAGAAGAGGGGCCTTGTTCCCTATCATTCCATCCGCTGGACTTGTCACCGAGGAAGTGGGGAGGAGTAGGAGTACTGCCTCCTGGAAAGAAGGCTAGGGGATTACACCAAGGTCGCTGCCCTTCCTTGCGGATAAACACCACTCCGATAAGTCACCCTCTATGAGGGATGATCCCATCCCCGTGGAGATGAGTGTGGCTTGGAGAATGTCCGATGTGGGGGGAACTTTCGTGCGAGGCACGAGTTCATATCACCGTTTAACATCACGTTTTGAGGAAAAGGTGGTTGGCAGTTTAACGTCATGAAGCTCAGAAGAAGTGGGATTACTCCGCACCCCTAGGACTTTCATAACCGGTACCCTCTGCCCCTTGTGGAAGGGAAGGAATCGGTAATGTCATAGCGAAGGGGTGTCACAGAGCAACGCATCGAGGGGTCCACGTTAGCATGGCTATGTGAAGAAGAAATAGCTGTTAGCTTTCCTATGAGAAGAAGCATGAGGCGGAGCAACGTAATGGGAAGGATTTCCCATGGGACATTGAAGATACTTTTTACAATCCTAGAAGGTCATACGGGAAAACCATGTATGATGCATATTCCCGAGGAGCACAAGAAACCCGCGAATGGAACCCGAAAGAAGGGCATCGGGCACTCGCGTAAGGAAATGCCCAAAGAGTACCAGGGCGAAGGGCCTCGGGGAGGATTGCACGCAACTCTTGGGGTTTGCGTGAAATAGAGGGGCCCGATGCAAAAATCCTCGGGTTGGAATGATATCAATGTTGCTTGCGCAAAATAGGGGAGCTGAATTATTTACATGTGGCTGGGGGAAATTGCGTGTAAGATAAAGGATTGCATGCAAAGGAAGGAGTTTGCGCACAAAGGACAGAGTGTGCATGCAAAGGAAGGATTGTGCATGGCTTAACCAGCTTGCATTCCCCAGAAGAGATTACACACAAGGGTCATACCCCGAAGGGTTTGTATTTTAGTATTATCTATGGGGCTCTTGCGTGAAGGTGGATCCCGGGGCGACATGGAGAGAAAAAGAACTATACCTCTGGGCCATATTTCACACGAGCGGAATGCCAATTACATGCACAAGAGGTGGTTCAAATTCTTATTCCCTGAAAAGGTAGTGGGTCGCCTTTTATTTATAGGCAACCCAGGGTGTGGAATTCAGGGCTGTATGAAATCATTGCTCGATGATGGCGGCGACGTGGAAGATCATTCGCACAGGGCGGGGCGTGAAATTATTTCGCGTCCGCACCGAGGGTCCTTCACGAATCCCAGCGCCACGCAGGTCTACTTTCTTCACGCACCTCATCCTTTTTATGTGCTATATATCCATGCCCTCCGAGCCATGCCATCTGGTCTGAATTTGACTTCGCCTTTTCATTTCGGAACTTTATCCAGCACTTACGTACTTTTCGGCATCTACACATCCTATCTGGATATCCATTAACTTATTGTTTGTTACATTCAATTTCAACCTAATTCCATCTGGTTCTTTTCATTGACTAAAACCAAAAATCACAGTGCGGTAAACAATTATCATATTCAAAAACTACATAATCAAAAAAATCACTTATATGATGAATAAAATAGGATACATACATCATTAATACATGAAACTATAGTTTCATCCAATCTTATTCAATGTCATATTCTTTGTAAATCCTTTATGATGTTTCGTAATTATTTTTGTGAATTTCCAATGCATATCCTCAGGAGTGTCCAACTAGGTGTGCATTAAGGCTCATTATCATGGACCATTTCAGAGTTGATTCTAGATCAATATGGATTGGGGTGTTTCCACCCATGTTTCAATACATGTTTGAGACATATCAATATGCTGTATCAAGACAGGGATTTATTTCTAGGAAACCTCTTGCTATATCATTTACAAATATTATAAATTTATTTTTTATACTTTGAATCCTACTTAGATTTATCCATATATAAATTCTAAGACACATACTTATAAATATCCACAGGGATCTCAATAATGTTTTCATATCATGGTATCAAAGGGGTAACTAAACCTTCCCTTTTGATACAACTATAGCTACCCATGCTTCTCATACATATAAATTACTACAATTTTTTATGAAATTATGATCATTATAAAGGAACTTTCCAAAATACTGTAACAGTTTAGTGTGTTTGGAATCATGGAAGACTGTCTTATAACTTGTTAAATGATCATCAATGGTTCCCAAAAAGATCTTCCCATTTTTTACTCCTTCATAAAAACATTATTTATAACATGAGGAATGGAAACATAAAATATGGTGATCTTAGATGATTAGTAGTGGTAAATAAAGGAGACACATAGTCATAAAATAAGTATAATGGTACAATTACATGAGAATAACACTTGAAGTGAATACCCTACATATTAAATATAATAACCATGGGTCATGGTATAAATATTTTAATTTCATAAGATATAAATAATAATTTAATCGAAATAATATTCCACGAGAGCATGGAATTGGATTATGATAGATAATTTTAGGAAAATACATAAACATGTAAAATAATATCCATTATAGTAATGGATTACATAAAAATATTCTTAGTGGAATGAGTTTACTCCCCAAACCATATTTGTAGTCAATCATCACTCCCAGAACAATATTAGTGGGAGAAGTACTTTATGGATATGTGTTCCCTCTTTGTTCTTGCTCTATATTACTGAAATGAGTTCACTTTCCCTTCCATCCCGGTATTAATGAATCATGTTCACTCTGAATTCCAACCATGTAATAATGATTTGAGTTTAATCCTCGATCAAGCACTATATCATTGAACTGCATTCACTCCGTATTCCCACCCGATATTACTGAAATGTGTTCACTCAATGTTCCATTCATGTAATAGTGAACCAGGTTGACTATATATTCTATCCCTATATTATTGAACCAATTTCAATCCTAATTTTAGTCCAGTCTATCTCATGATATATACATCTGTACCCAATTCATTGCATAATGATATATGTCTCACCCATCATATAATAAAATAATATATATATATATATATGTTCGACAAGATCATAAGAATTTTTCATATTATAACCCATGAAATGAAATGGGTATCATAATCAATTAATTATATCATATCCTTTGAAAAACATAAAAGTTTCACAATCTGTTCCTCAAAATATAAAACTTTAAATTGAGGAGGTTTCATAATAATTTTAACATGGTTTATCCCATAGAAGAGAAAATGGTTTCAGAAACATCATTCCATCTTAATCATAACACATTCAATGAATTAATGAAAATAGTTTCCATGGTTAATATCCCTAATAAAGGAAAAACAATATCATATTATGAAATCATAGATGGAGAAGTACTTTGAATGATCATCTGAATCATTAAAATAATAAATTACCATAACTTGAAAATCAATTTTTCGAAAATTATACATCTTCATAAATATTTTCTTCAAAAAAAACATTGATAACATAGGAAGTAATATTTGAAAATAATTTCATACATTTATTATGGTAAATATCTTTTATTATATGAAAAATAATTTTTTAAATAGTAAAACATTTTTAAAAATGATTTTTATGAAAATTATCAGGAAAACATATAATGTATGCTTTGAAAAACGATTTTAAACAGTTTTAAACCTTAATTTTATTAAATCCTTTTAATTTAATATAAAACTAATATAAAATATAATAACATTATTAAATATTTTTATAGTATATGTCTTTTGAATAAAATAGATTTCTGGCCAAAAAGATAAATAAAGAAATATTTTATTAAAAACAAATTTTTTATTATAATATGCACCAACAAGTGAATGAATGGTAAAATTACATTATGATATCATAAATAAATATATTAGAAGATAATTCCTGAAATATATTGAGAAATGGATTATAAAACTTCCCAATTAGAGCATAATCATAAATATTCATGATAAATTATGAGATTATAAAAATAAACTCAACCATAGTAGGTAACATTTAACTATAATACCCGTGAGAGAATAAAATTATATGAATATTAACTAAACATTAGTATTAAGAGATTCATAATATATATTTTCAAAGGGTTAGTACATACATCACTTAACTGAATATAGGTTCATAACATAACATGTGTCTCAAATAAGGAAAATTGAGACAATCATTCCTTACCACTTTGGTAAAGTAATAACTATAAAGCACATGAAAGATAGATCAGAAAATTGATTTTTAAATACAAATATTTAGGGATATATGAATAAGAAAATAAATAAATTTCTATTTTACACAAAAAAACAAGAAATAGGTGTTGTACAAGGCTTGTATCACCGAAAATAAAAGTGAGACATAAACACCTTACTACATGAGTAACCTTCAAATAATGAGATATTTGAAAGAATATAATAAATTGGTGCTAATAAATTATTGATATTAAATAAATTAAATATATAAAATTTTATAGGTATGTATATGCACCAAAAAAATAGTTCTGAAAGTGACATAAGTCTCGCAGAAATTAATGTGAGACTTGAAATACCTTTACCATAAGTCTTGGATCTCCTAGTAATATTTAAAACATTCTATATAATAAATATAGTTTTATTATGAAAATATCCCATGAATTTGTTAATATATATAATTTTATATATTATTTACATAAAAAATTATATTATATCTTTATTAACAATTCTATGTTAACGTTATGTTTTAGGTAATAACTGTTTTGTTTTTAGTACATGTATTTTCATGGTATTCATGTTCCTCTTACTTAAATTTTGATTTCCCTAATTATTTAATGTAAAAAATTAAATACATTTCATATATATCCATTATATATACATTTATAATATTTTATAAATGATATAAATTCGAAATGAACTACACTGTTCATGGAGATGGTAGTTCTTACATGAGCATGGACAATGTTTCAATTATACTACATGTTGAAATAATAAAAACTAATTGATATTTATATTAAATTTTAAATAGATTTAATATTTTATATATTAAAAATATTTATATTAACCTCATATTTAATACATTTCCTCTAAACAATGAGTGAATCACATAGCTTCGTGAGGTGGTAGTCCACCTTCTGATGGAACGGCGTTATCTTATTTTCAAAAATGAAAATAATTTATGTATGGGTTATATAATTACTAAATAATAATAAATATATAATAAATATCATATATATCATATATAAACATAATGTAATAAATTTTTTACAAATTTTGGAGAGGGGAATGGAGGAACGAACAACATCAGTTCCGAAGGCAATGGTCTGCCATACACATGAATGATGATGGTGTATCCCATTTGATAGAAGTGTGTGTGGGTACCGGTAATAAACATAATATAAAACACCTCATTATATTTATGATTATTAGGTTTTTATATAATCATTTAATATAAATAATTCAGTGAGATGGAAATAAATAAAACAATTTTTCTCATTGAAGAACATTACCTCTTCTTCGGGTATGTTTTTCTTGGATTGCACAAAAGGATTATCTTGGTTTGTTCCATACCAATTGGAGGCTTATAAGATTATATGGGGTATTTTAGGAAAATAATTTGAAATTTATTTTTCAATCCAAATGTATTGGGATGTTTGATAAGAGGGGGAGAGTCAGTCGACTTTTATAACTAGGGGAGACGACACACTTGGAATTTTTTTAAAATATGTTTGGTTTTACCACATATCTATCAATAATGATTATTGAATAACACAAATATTTATACCCTAGTGGTTTAATTTTATACATATTTTCTTAAAATTGTCTTTTTAATAGTTTCTTGATCATTTTCCCATTATGTTCAATTTTATGCCTCCTTTTAAACTGACTTTTCTATTCATTGTTGTGAATAATTTTTACTTTTTTAAATATTATTTTTGGTAAAAAATTAAATTTTCCTTATTAAAAATTTTATATTATAATAATTAAAAATAAGAAATCCAGTTTGAAAAATTCCAATAGCATCATTTGGTGAAATTAATTTAATATAAATACCATAGCCAGGATGTGAATGTTGGGTTTTATAGTGAAACTATTAAAAAACTTGAAATGTTTTTATATCTATGTTTAATGTGAAATTTATTCCAATAAAATAAAATAAATTTAATGATTTATACTTTAACTAATTATAATTTAATCCTGATTTAAAATATAGATAACTATATAAATAAATTATATGAAAATGAAGTTTGATATTATTATTCATCATTTTTCATTATTTATCAAAAAATGAGACCTCTTAGAAAAAAATTCATGATAAGGTATTTTAGATATCATGATTTGATAAATGATGTTTATTTTATAAAATTCATTTTATAAAAGTGTAAAAACATGTCTTAATCAGATACCTCTATAAAAGGTGATAAAACCTCTTTTTATGAAAATATAGTTTTTTAAATATATTTGTGGATTTATTTTTATCTCTTATATAGGTAAATCATACGATGAATTTAAAATATCAGATTGAATGTCTAATATATTATAATCATCAAAATATTTCACCAATGTTGGTTTAATAAATCAATATATGTAATTTTCAAACAAATTATTTTCAATATTTTAAAAATGGTTTTATTTTCATTTATATTTAATTAGTCGCCAAAGAATTAATTTCATATAAATCGGTAAAACATATTATCATAATTTAATTAAAATTTTTTACAACCACCTTTATAAAATCCTATTGATAATTATCTTATTTTGTAATATTAATTTAATTATATTTCCGTTTTCTTTTAAACTTAGCATTGCATATAACTAAAGAAAAAGTTAGTGGTGTGTGTAACATAGGATAATCTAGTTTTGTGTTTTGTAGAAGCCTGGTTTGCATGTAGTGAAATATGAACATGGTGTTCTATTTAGCACAATATTATCTTGGTTTTTTTTATATCAATAGATAATCATGGTGTTTCATGTGACACAATCCAAATATAGTTATTTCTAATAACACAATCTATATTCAGTGTTGCATGAAATGGAAAATAAAAAAATAAAATAGTTATTTAAAAAAATATTCCACAGTATCATAAGGTGTGCCAAGCCATAAAATGATAGAGTCTCATATAAATTTACTATCTCAAAAAATTCAATCATTTATCTCACCATATCACAAATTAATAATTCAATGATGCTAAATACTAAATTTATTAACTATGAATAATTTAAATAATTTGATATTTCAGTCCATTTATTTCACACAAATGAAATATTTTTAGATACTTATATACTATGAAATTAATTAAATCATAACCCCATTTGTTATGGGTTTAATAAACAAGTGGAAAAATGTATATTTCCAAACCCCTCTAAATAAGGGTTAAAACCATAATATTTTTATGTTATTTTCCTAATTTTATATTTTTTTCATCAATCAAAAATCAGTAGCATACTCATATTACATTATTTTTTGAATAATGATTCTCATTATCCCATATTATATTATCCTTATAGAACCATACCATGAGATATAATCCATGTTATATGGTCATATAGTGCTCTAGGATAATTATTCCCAATTACATCCACATTCCATTATTGTAAGAAAATAATCTAGAAAGATGTTATTAAATTTAATTGCATCATTCTATATCAATTGTCTCTTACATTCCATATCATCATGTATTTTTATCACCTCATTTAAGGTTTTAACACTTTCTAGTGACCAAATTCTGATAGAAGGACTATATTTAGACTCCTGAACAACTATGAAAAGTCTTTTCTGGATAAATATTCCGTAATATATAGTGGTCCTCAAGGGATTGTTTCTTATATTTTTCAATAGGATACCTTTCATCACACATTAGGGAAGGAAAAATATGTTATCCAAGCCCATAATGACACATAAATTATCACAAATCCATACTATGGATACCCACACACCATTAACTGATATTACCATTAACAACTAGGTATCACTGGTCAATCCTCATATGAAAATTCGTACAGGATCATTAGCTTTTTATCTTTCACAACATTGAGGTATAATGGAAACCACTTTTAGATATTTTATTTAAATAATATTTTACTTTAGTATTCCAAATTTAATCTCATACCTGATCATACCCCATGAGTGATCATCAATAATGAGATACTAGAATCCCGAGACTTAGGTCGATGAAATTAGGATACTAAAATACCCAAGACACTATTATAATGTACATGACCATCTCAGGGAACTAAACCCCATATTATACAAAAAACGACTAAAAATGTATGTCGATTATGCCTAGATGATAGACTATGAAGGAATGAATAGAAAAATATATAATCTGAAATATTTTGTGCGATATAATCTATAGAGTCATGCAGCCCACATAATCACTTCCCCAAACCTAGATAGTTTCTAAATATCCATCTATTAAAAAATAGTACAATATATTTAAAGTTTATTTTCCCTTACCCACCCAGCATATCAAAATAATATAGATGTTCTTAATTCATACCAATTTACACACCCCCATAAAATTAGTAAACTACCACAAACCTATATAAATGCGTATCCAAACACCACATTGATTGTGGTACGTAACATCTATTATAACCCATAAATTAAATACACCCTATTTAAAAATTTATCAAATAGATATCCACATAATATAATACCAACCCATCATGAATCTCTGTTTCTATGGAAAATTATGTACTATTACTAACAACATTCACCATAAATATGATTAAATTATTAAAAAAAGCCTAACATGCTCCAAAAATTATATTTTTCATCTAAAACTACCTGGATAACCTGAGGGAATTTTTAAGAAAGGTGTGATATATATATATCTATAAGATAATAAAATGAATATTATATGGTAAATTAGTACATGAGATCACATATTTCTATCAAGGTAACATAAAAGGAGAGAAAATCACAATCCTAGATATTGAGGTATTATATAACATGATAGCATAATGAAAAAAATGAGAATGTGGAAACAATATAAAACCTGAAATAATATAAATATGTAAAAAATAATCACAAATTAATAATAAAATAGAATTCTTAAGACAAAATATTTTATAATTTACATGGAATATCATGAGATAAAAATATTTCTCAATACATTGGAGGGTTATATTTTTCAGTGTCCACCTATGAGTTTTATGTCATGTATAAGAATAAGAATTATACATTAATCAAACAACAAAAGAGGTATTTTATAGCATATAACCCCAGGATTAATAACTGAATGCTACATATAGATAAATACACAATAAATTACATATGGTTAAAAGCTTTTTAATACTATTTAGTGGAAACTATGTAGAGTATTCACTATAAAAATGATTGGTATGGAAAATTACAAGATAATTGTGACGGCATAAAATGTATAAATAATGATTCTGGGATGGTTTAAATTTTTTTTGAAGGGGTGTACAATCACATGTAATGATAAAATAAATTATATGGGATTTTTTAAAACTTATCCCAACATGAAAAAGAACAAATTGAAGGATCTATATAAAGATAGTGATTCAACAAAGATGAGAAGAAGATGTTATGTTACCATGACATGGTTTTTATTTATGATTGTGAGTACATTATTACTAGATTAGAGGAACCCTGAGTGGGATCTATAGAGGGAATGTATGATAAAATTCATTTTTTGAGGTTTTAATATGATGATGAATGGGTGTTTAGGTGAGTTTATATAGGAAAAGAGAGGGAAATTCTTTTTTTATTTATAAACAATGGGTTTTCCACTATATATAAAAAATTATTCCACACCGTAAAACATCCAATTTTTTTATTGTGGTCTTTTCCAAAATTTAAGTTGATATAATTATTTTATAAGTCTTAGAACCGAAATCCTAAAAACAATATTATTGGTGATTTTGAAGTCTGTCATGTTTAGAAAAAATTTATTTTAAAACAATACAATATAAAATATGTTATAGAGGATTCATTATAAATTTATGAAAATAATAAAATAACCACCAAACACATTATTTAAGGATGAAATATTTATTTTTTCATGGATACCATTAATGGAATATAATACTTCACTTTTGGGTCATTATGAATTCATAACACCGAGTATATAGTTTTACCATATTTAATTGTTACCAAAAAATTTAATATAATTTAAAATTGTGAAATATTGATATTTGGACAGTTTTGATATGTTGATTTAAAAAAACTATTTATCTTGTAAAAATAAATATTTCAATATGATAATTTATGTTTTTAAATAAAAAATACATATTTATTAGAATATAATAATTTTTTACTATAAACAATTTACAATCCTTATATAAATTAGTTTTGAAATCATAAAATTATATTATCCATTATATATAATAAATATTATTTAGTTATATTATTTTATTATAATATAATTTTATTTAAAAAAAATTCGTGAAACCATTAATAGTATCTTATTTATTGAAACTATATATTTCCCATTAAAAAAATCTGAGTCTTGTCTGTAGGAAATTGGATTTTTGTAAATTTCATTATATAATAAAATAAAAAATAAAATTAAGAAAGGATAAATATAATTATTATTTATTAATTAGAAAAATAAATAATATCAAATTGTTAGGGTTCAGATAGATCGCCCATAATCACACCAATTAATTCCATAATGGTAAGGTGTGTGATGGTGATATTTTCAAGAGGTTGTTTGTTAAATGTGGTTTGGGTTGTGGTCATGATGATCTCGAAAAATTCCTATAAATCATTTCACTATTGATTTTGTTGCTGACTCATGGATTGGTATTGGTCAAGGGAAATTAATTGTGATTATATCTCTCGTAAATGCTCGGATAAAAGTGCATTATATGGTATGACCATAACTATCAAGGAAATATCTCCTTCCATCTAAGTAAATTGAAATTTTTTATATCCATTAATATACTAATATTAATGGTAACCATATGATATCTGTATTATCAATAATTATAACTCTTTTTATACTATTAAATCAGACATGATATAACTTATAATGGTAAAAAATAACCAAATTAGTGCATTTTTTCTATTTAAACATTACTTAACAATTATTTTACTCATTCTAAAAGGTAATTTCACTTATAAAATATTGGTTAGTTATATATTCCCCCCTTAAAATATTTTCAATTGAAATTTTCATTTCATACAACAAAATATGATATTTTTTATTTCTCATCATCACATCTGGTTCCTATTCATCTTTTGAATAATTTTGGGTCCTCAACAGACCCTTGAATTGGTGATATGTCATATTATGTATAACATTTCTTATATAATATATGATCTCCATCAGATTCACCTCTTATTGAAAATCAATATCTAGTAGTGCCACTTCTGAATTCGGTACATGTGAGGTGTCTAATATATACTTCATCAAGTGGGATACATGGAAAAAATCATGTAATGATATGTTAGGTTATTTTGATATTTTGAAATCCAATGCTCTAATGGGATAAACCATATCAATGGTGTTGTTATATCTATGAATGATCTTTATCTTCTTCCAAAGACTCATAAATATCTTCCATGATGATATACAAATGATATCTTTAACTGTGAAATTATAATATATGTCTCATAAAAGATCATTTTCATAGTTTTTAGGTTGAAATTTTGTGTATTAAATTTAACACTGAATGGTTTAAACCATTTCTATCATCCCATGTATAAGATCTGGCCCCAACCCTATCTATGCTACGACATCATCCCAACACTCATAGATCATCAACACATCACATATTGGGCCTCATAGAGTTCAATTTGAATTCTAGAATGGAAGAATTTGTTATAAGACAACTCTATTGTGGTAGGATTTTTATCCCAATATGCTTCAAAATATATTGAGCATGATATTAGTATATCCTATAGATTTTGAATCATCCTTTCAGACAGGAAATCCTTCTAAGAGTGATAAGTAGTACTGAAGCTAAATTATTTTTCCATTTTTTGAAAATTATTCTCCAAACCCACATGGTAATCAATATATCTGGATCAGATACAATAGAGAGTGTAAGTCTATATTTTCTTACCCCATACCATATTCATATCTTAGTGATTTATTTAATAGAAAAATCTCCTTTAATGGAAATAAAATGTGATGACCTAGTAAAGAGATTGAATACCATCAAGAGGGTATTATTACCTTTTGGGGTCCTCAGGATTACTGTGATAAAATCCGTGGCATTATTTTCTCGTCTCTATATTGGGATTGGAAATGGTTTCATTATATCCTTAGACTTATGTCATTGGGCCTTGAGTTTTTGGAATACAGTGAATTGTTATATAAAATATGAAATATCCCACTAATTTTTTTCCATTCATATGTTTTTCTTTCAAATATATATACAACATAGTTCTTCATGGATAAGATGAGATGGTTATTCTATGAACATCATCATGATGTTCCCACTGTAGATCATATTTTGATTGGACACATATCCGGGTTCTAAACAATAAAACTCCATCTTCATCAAAGGTGAACTTATGATTTTTTACTACCCTATTTTATATAAACTAAACATATTTAAATCACTCACTTTTTCTCTAATTAATATATGGTTGATGGTTTATTTTATAAAGGTAATATTTTTATCATTTTATAATTCCCATGTCAATTAATTTCATCATCAATTAATATATGGTTTATGGGTTATACGTAATGCTTATATGGTCTGTATATATGTGACACTTCTCCCCATAAAGATAACTTTTCTAAATATTCAATATTAATATCAATATATCCAAATAAAAATCATGTCATTTATATTTTTAGTCACAGATCATTAATTGATGTGAAGAATAATATATGACATTTCAATATTTTCTTAGTACACACCCATTTCGTTTTTGGGCTCATCATTAAAGATCAAATATAATTCCCTTTGGTGGGTAATGTGACCATAGGTGTAGTGATTAGACTCTTCATTATCACTTCAAATCTACCTTCAAATTAATTATTATAGAAAAACATGACTAGTTTCTTAGTATGATTTCCTAAAGGGCCTAAAAATCATGAATATTTTATTACAAATCAATAATAGTATATAGCCAATCAAATGAAACAACATAATTCTATCACTGATTTGGACCTAGTACATCAATTAATTGCCGCTTCTTTTGAAATATCTATATATCTCCCTTTTATGGTGATAAATCTACTAAATAAGAAATTTTCTCCAACAAGAACTCATATTTACAATAATTTTTAATTTAAAATTTCCTTTTGTAATTTCATACATATAATATTTTAATTCTCATTGTTATCCTCCTAGCTTTTGGAGTATGTGAGAATATCATCAATAAATACTACCAAAAATTTGTTGAGGAAATATATAAATACTCGATTAATTATTTACATGACGATTAATGGATTATTTTTTGTCCAAATGGAATACTATGAATTCATAGTTCCAATACCTTATATAATTAAAATTATTGGTGATACCACCTTCTTCACCATTACATGATAATATCTCAACTGAATATCCACCATAGAGTAGTACATGGATCTATGTGGTTGATCAAAAAATTTATCAATTTGAGTTATAAGATACATATTTATTTATGGTGAAATTATTGAGATCACAATAATAGTGAAAAAGGAATATTTTACCTTTCTTATTCTTACTGAAGGGGACCATTGCTCCCCATATTAAAGAACTTGTGTGTATAAAAACATTATATAGATTATCCAAATATTTCTTCATTATCTCATAATGTTATAAAATAGATATTCTATATAGAGTATTAGATATGTGATAATCTATAATTATGAGATTTGTTAAGAACTAAACATCACAACAAGGAGGAAGACTAACAAATTCATTGAAAAACACATCAGTGAATTACATTATAATGGATATTTCATTATGAATGATATTTTCATTAGTCATATTAATTTGATATAGATTCAATTTCTTGACTAAAAATAATATATGTTCTTGAGGTGTTGGTACCAAATAAGATTAATCATCCTCATTTTATTGGTACAGACTGAAAGAGAGATTATTGTTATAGTATTCGATGTCCTTCCCTTGGAAATATTTGTTGTATATTAACAAGGAAATGAATATCATTCCCAAATACCTTAAATTCTAATGAGGGGACTATGAAAATATTGTTTGGTAAATTCTTCCTAAAATATTTAGATAGGGTATGAGTTTTATTCTTGGAATGTTATAGTTGGCATGTTTTCCAATTTTGATGATAACTCAACATCAATGTTTTCATGATGACTTTGAATATTTATAATCAGATTCAATGATATGAATAATGTATATAACTGGAATCGAAATTTAATTTTTCTATACATGAATAAATAACTATAATACCTATCACCACATAATTATTAATATCCTAATCAAGAGATTCAGAGTTGTACAATCTCCCTTACTCTCTTAGAGTGAGATTTTGTTAGGATTGATTCTCTCTAAAAAAAATTGGATTAGGGAAATGAATCATATAGTATGTATCATACATACAATTGAAACACTATACAAGATTTTTATGGTTTAATAGATAATTCCATTCAGACATCAAATTTTTGTTTTTTCAATCATTGGGAAACACTAAAAATGTGTACATACATTCCACACCTAAATAATTTCCTTGTTGACTTACATAATTTTTTTGTATAATTTTTTCCCTCATTTAACAAGTTGGCTAATGGAATCTATTACCAAATGATATTTTTTTCATCCAACAGAAAGAAATAAAAACCAATATCCACCTATTTTATATAGTCTCAAAATACACTTTATATTTTTTGAAATTTATTTTAACTTTTTTATAAAATCATATAATTTTCACATTGCAATAAAATACACGAATAATCTACTCCTTTCCTAGATTCCTTTTTTTGTTCAATGAAGTCATCAACATTATATTCGGTGGAGATAAAAAATAATATGGAATATCATGAATGTATTTTAATATTTTCCTCATATTACATGTTCGATTAATCATCCCTCACAAATAAAAACGAGTCATTTAAAATCTATGTAATAATACTTTATCATAGTTAGAAAATCACTGACTAACTATGCATGTTTTAAATTCCATGGATTTTATCAGAACAAGAATAGTGCTGGTAAATGGTAGCACAATCAGTGCAAATAAAAGTGCTAATAAAAGAAAAAATTTATCATTGTTTTTATGTAATGATGATAAAGAGACACTTTAATGGTGCATTTTAAAATGAAGAAAACGATAAATTTATCAACTCTATAAAATTCGTTGATAAAGAAACCCTTTATCATTGATTTTAAAAGAACTGGTAATGGTTATATTGATCAATGAATTTTAATGGATTGATAAAGAGAACATTATTAGCTCTTTTAAATGTGTAGATAATGGGATCCATTATCAGTTCTATATGCTGCATCGATAACTAGTCCCTTTATCAACACACATAGTAGTGATGATAAAGGGGAATAATACAATGTGATGACACAACACACATTAACACTAGAAATAGGGAATTTCGTGTGATTAAAAAACACACTGAACATCCATAAATAGAGTCAAAAATCACCAAAATATGATACAAATACTGAATATAAAAACAAATCAAACAAAAATACAAGACAAAACTATTATATAGCATGTTAGTTGTTTTTTTACTAAAATTAAAGTCAAATTTTTATAAAAAAGGGTAACTAGGAGTGATACCACTGACACCATGAGTATAATTGAGGTGTAACTGATTTAGACACATGAAAAATTACTTATGGAAGATTATCCTAAAGAACAAAGACAATATGAATGTGTTTTCTTGGTTTTGAGTATGTCAGTTTTTTATAAAAAGTAATCTCAGTTTTGTGTAAGATGATGCATTTAAGGTCATACTAGTCACAACGTTTGTCGGATTGAGGTGAGCCTAAATACTATACATCAAAAATTAAAAATGGATCGTTTACCTAAAGTGTAAAAATAATCCAAAAGCATTTTCTCCGTTTTGAGTATGTCATTTGTTCTTTTTTTCAATAAAATTAATTTCAGTATTGAATAAAAAGACGCATTTAGATTCAAACGAGTCACACCATGCTTTAGATTGAGGTGTGGTAAACTCCTACCCATCCTAAATGACATATGTATTATTTTACTAATGTATAAAGACAACCATAATGCATTTAGTTGTTTTTGAGTATGATAGTTTGGTTTTTTTACTAAAATATAATTTCAAACTAGAAACCTTCACATTGAGACATATATGTGTCACCATGTGTGTAATAGGAAAGGGCGTGATTCCTAAACATAAAAAATGAATTATGAATCATATCCAAAAATTATCAAGAAAATATGAGCACATTTTCTTTGTTTTCACTGAGTGACACTTTTTGAAATAAAAAATCAATTTTAAAATGATAATAGACACTTAGAGTCATAATGGTCACAATGTGTGTTAGATTGAGGTGTAGCTAATTTCTATATATAAAAAATTGACATTTTTAGTTTCATAAAGTACCAATACAATCCGAATGTTGTTTCATAGATTTCAGTATGTCAATAGTTTTTTCATTAAACATAATTTCAATTTTTTTAAAAAAACATACACTTTGAGTCCTACTAGTCATACCATGGGGAAGATTTCGGTTTGGTGGATTCATACACCTCATAAATGACATACGAATTCTGTTAATTGTTTATAAAAACAAATAGAATCAATTTACTCATTTTCGAGTATGAAACATTTTTTTACTAAAATTTCATTTTAAACAAGAAACATGCACTTTGAGATATACATGTGGCATCTTTGGTGCGACTGATGTTGGACTAATTCATACACTTCAAAAATAAATTGTGAATAATTTTCACATACTATCAATAAAATATGAGCATGTTTAATTTTTTTTCATCTAGTGGATCTTTTTTGTAACAAAATATAATTTTTAAACTGATAATATAAACTTGGAGTAATACTGGTCACACCATGCATCATATTGTGGTGTATCTAATTCCTACATGAAAAAATGACATATGGGTTAGTATTCTAATGTACAAAAACAATCAGAATGTTTTTCCTATTTTTGAGTAATTTATTTATTTTATTCACGAATATTAATGTCAAATTTGAATAAAAATATAAACGTTGAGTCATATCCGTCATACCATGCTTCAGATAGAGGTGTGGCTAATTTCTACAAGTCCTAAATGACATATGGATCATTTTACTAAAGTATCAAAACAATACGAATTAATTTCCTTTATTTTGAGTATTCCACTTGTTTTTTTTATGAAAATGTGATTTTAAACTAGAATCACACACATTGAGAAATAAAGGTGGAACCATGTGTGGGATTGACATGATTGTAATGTGTACGTGTAAAAAATGAATCATGAATCATTGTACCAAATTATCAAAAAAATATGAGCATGCTTTCTTAGTTTTCTGTGACTAAGACTTTTTTGAATTAGAAAGTAATTTTTATATTAATGATGGATGGAGTCACAACGGTCACACTGTGAGCTTGATTGAGATGCGGCTTATTACTGCATGTGAAAAAATGACTTGTGGATAATTTTCAAAATGTACCAAAATAATATGAATATGATTTCTATGTTTTGAGTATGTCAAATTTTTTAACTAAAATTAATTACAATTTTGAATAAAAAGGTGCACTTTGGGTCATACTGGTGACACCATGATTCAGATTATGGTTGAATTAATTCCTACATTCCCTAAAAGACTTATCGATCATTTTTTTAATGCATCAAAACCATCAGAATGTGTTTACTTAGTTTTGAGTATTATACTATTTTTTTAACTAAAATTTCATTTTAAAATGGAAACATGTACATTTAGTCATCCATGTTGATTAATGTTTGGGTTTCACCTCAGACTAACTCATACACGCCCAATTGATTTTTGAATTGTTTTCCAAAATTATAAATACCATATGAGCATGATTGATTGGTTTTTAGTGAGTGAAATTTTTTTTCATAACATTTCAATTTCAGACTAATAATTTTCATGTTGACACCATCCTCCCTCAATGACCCCAATATATCAATGTCGGTTTTCTCAAATATTTTTTTCAAACACCTTGTGAATTTTTTGGTTGATTACATATATATATATTCCAATACCTTTTAAGGATTATATAACTATTTGATGATTTAGAGTTGTACAGACCATACTTCAATAAAAATAGTAGAGAAATTGAATCTTATAACACATAATGATCTTACAAGTGGATTATTACCATATATACAATCACATAAAGAATCGGTGAAAAAATCTATTTCAATAAGTTTCCAAAAAGACATTTAAAGTTGCTCTTATCTTATGATAAAAGTGCTGTGTTCCCTATTAATTTTTTTTCTCAAACACAATAATGAGATGATACTCATTCTACTTCATTGCTAAAATATTTTATTATTTTATGCTAGTGATTCTTACCCTCCATCACATCGATCACCACCTCGGTCTTCACCTATTTATCCTCCACCACATCGGTCTTCGACAATAACTTTTCCTCCAACTTTGCCTATGCTTTCACCTTTGCCTCCTCCTCCCCCTCTGCTTCTGCCTCAGCCTCCACCTCCTTATCTAGCAATTTGATTTCCCAAAAATTTTATTTTTCCGCTTCATTCTATTATGCTGTAGCATCCCAATCCAATATAGTATAGAGCTATTGTATTATACTATTAAATTGGCATAATTAGAAGTAATCGAATCTTGAAGGACTGAGAGTTTAGTAGTCTTGGTAAACAAGATACATAAATTTGACTTGTCTTACAAATTATAACATTAATTAAAATATAATTTTTTCTTCTTTTTAAATAAATAACTTTATTATGACTCTAATCTATCATGTAAATCCTTACATATCATTCATAGTAGACTTCATGGATTCATGGAGAACTAAACATAATAATGATGAGGTTAAATTCTTAGTAAGTTTATGTAAAGTGGAAGATATAATGAACCGATAGGAAGAACATAACATAGAAGGTAAATAGTTGGTAACAAATTCTATACAAATAACTATATATGTAAACATCAATATGGAATGGTAAGAAACGAAAAGCATATTCAATTAAATCAATAAACTAAAAAATTAAATGAAATCATAAATATGTCGACCAAAAATATCATGTATAAATACTAAATAAATTTTAAATAAATAAAGTGATTAATTATAAGACATCATTTTTCCCAAGAACATTATACCATTACTTTCATGACCCGTCCTCAGGGCTCGTGCCGTGACTAACCCCAAGCCCGCCTCACATAGGCCAGGGGGTGGCGACTAGAACCAAGGCGTAAATCCCGAAAAAAGGGGAAGGCATTGCGTTTGTAAAGTAAAAAACCACTACAGAGTAAGCAAGAAGAAGTAAACACTAAGTAAAACTGGGTACAAGAGTAAGTGTGGAAAAGTAAGTGGGCCAGAATACAAACCAAAACTGAAAGTAAAGTTCAACTGAAAGGAAAGTACAACAACTAAAAGTAAAGCACCAACATCGTGCCGTCCACTTGTAGTCCCACCTGAATGGTGGGTACATATGGCCTCCTCAGCTCCACAGGTCCAGTCATCCGCTCCGTATATGTCCCGCCCAGTGGTCCACCTCCAGGTACCGTCTTTCTCCACAAGCCTCCACAACGATCAGCGCTGTCCGTCGTCTGCATCCAACACAACGTAGTGCGGGAATAACCCGTGTAGGGGTGAGTATAAGCTAATCTGTATAGACCCTGAGACCCCCGAAGGTCTCCTAGAATCCAAAAAGGATAATCCAAAAAAGAAAGATAAAATCACTAAGTAACAACCAACACTACTTAGGTATATGCCCATAAATATACCTAAGTCATCAATTCCAGTTCGGATCCAACATTAGAGCCCAAGTACAAACTAGTCCAATCCGGAAAACACAACTCAAATCCACACAGTAAAGCGTAATGTTGTCCACACAGGATATCAAGTCAATCTTATCAAAGATAAGATTGAAAGTCAAGACTCAGCTCACACAGGTATACTTCTTCGTATGACGATAGAGATGATCAGATGTAGCCAATGATTCAACTAAGCCGTCGGACCCACAATGGATCGATATGTACTAACCCCCACAATGACCAACACAGGATCGATAGGTACTAACCCCCCGCAATGACCCACAAAGGATCGATAGGTACTAACCCCCGCAATGACCCACAATGGATCTGATCCACACAGGATCGGTATGCGCTGGCCCACACAGGACTGCTGAGCGCTGACCCACACAGGATTTGACCCACACAGGATCAGTAGCACTGATCCACTAAGGATCACTGAGTTCTGTAGTCGTCGTTGTCGAACCCACAGAGTATTCCCGCACAGTCTTCATCTTCGTCGCAGTCGCAGCCAGCTCTAGGGTTCCTGCACACAGAAAGCTCGTTCGGGAGGGTCTGCTACACGAGCCGAGGGGATGATACATAAACTAACACGAATTCTGTAGTTGATGTATCCAAAAGTTCCGTATCGTCAACAGGAACTCAACGTCACAGATGGCACATCAATCGGACGTCCGGTCTGTGAGTTATTGGCTTTTTCGTCCCAGGGGCCCGGTTGGTTTTTAAGTCAAAAACAACCCGGCCATACTCCAACTATGTCCAAAAATCGAGCGGAGTAAGCCAAAAGGTCCGTCTCACTATGAGGAATCCATCAAAGTCGACGTCACGTCAATCAGATGTCCGGAGCTCAAGTTATAAGTGTTTCCACTCCGAAGGCCCGGTTGGTTTCGTGTACAAACCAACCCGACCAATCCCAAAGTTCTCCGAAACCTTGATTGTAATATAACTAAACGACCGTCTCGATCCAAGGATCGCATTGCAGTTGACGGTGTGTCGATCGGAAGTCCACAACCCAAGTTATGGGAAAAAGACCGAAAGAGGTCTGGAAATAGGGGGTTCGGACCCGGTCCGACCCGGCCTGATACCCCCTGGGTCGGAGCGAACAGGGTCGACCCGACCCGGGTACGGTTCGAGCCCAATAGGGTGCGGCCCGGCCTGGTGGGCATGACCTGATCCCCCCGGCACGGCCCGGCCCGGCCAGCATGGCCAGGCGGCTCGGCCGTAACGGCCGAGCGGATGGGGGGGGGGGGGGCGCTACCCCCTGTTTGGAAAACCGCGACCCCCATGTGGGGGGCCGCTCCTTCGGCTGGCTGGGGGTTATGACCCCGGTCCCTCGATTGGCCGGCCCGGATGGCCAGCCGTGCTGCTGCCGTAGGACCCCGCGGTCCCGCCCTCCTGCTCCGGCGCCGGTGGCCTGTAGCCGACTGCCGCTCCCTGCTCCTCCGCGGCGCGATAGAGCAGCGGCTTAGTTCATTCCCAATGGTGTGGCACGACGGCACAACGCTCTTTTACCACAGTTTCCTCGTTTCCGCACAGTGCGATGGCACCGCGCCATCTCCGTTCCAATCCGCAATGTACGACAACAACAATAATAAGGGAGGGGGGTCTTCCGTGGTTGTGTGGTCCGTCCACCTCCCGTTAATCGATAGTAAGCAGATAAAATTTTATCGATGAACGCCCATAATTATTCACGACATAAAACCAAACCCCTACCTCGAAGAAAACATTGACCGAAGGTTCGTCGCGGAATTGTACGTCGCGGAAGAAGGCATCGCAGAAGGAAAGATTCGTTGGCGTCACGTTTCCGATTTCCGAGGAAGGCGTTTCTCACCGTCATCCGTCGTCGGAGGTTGGTGTTCTTCGTCGGCGACGGTGCGTTCCTCATGTTCTTCAAGGAGGAAAAACATTCATCGGAACTAAGAGCCTTCCTCTCCAAAATCCTCTCGCACAACAAAAACCACCCTAATAAAATAAGGGTTGCCTTATTTTATTTCTCACGCTAAACGTTTTGAAATTCGAAATTGAATCAATCAACTAATTGAATTAATTGAGAAGTTGAAACCGCCAAATTAAAGAGGCATTTTAAATTCAGTTAAACGCAAGAGTTGACTTCATTTAAAGGGGGGGCAGGTGCGTTACTTAATTAATAGGGGTTGAGGAGGTTGAAACGGAGGGGTTCATGTGGGCCCCACCCCACAAATATCAGACCTAGTGGAGTAGGATATAGTGGGTCCCACTCCAACCACTTAGCTTAGGTTAAACTACTTTAAATAAAAATAAAATTGGTTTCACCAATTTATTTTATTCTTTTGCTTAACCCAAAATTTTAAAAACCACACTTGAGAAAAAGAAACTCCAAAAAAGGTGTTTCTAAGCAATTACCAGAGCTACAATTCCATCGGTGTCCTCGGATTTCAATTCCGAGCACCAGTTCAAAAGTTATAAAAACCCGCTCATTCGTTCACTGAATGTAACCGATCTAAACTTCGACAAATGATTCCGGGTACACCGGGCCTCGGAATCAGGTTCCGTCAAAAACTGTGTTCCTGTAAAATCCAAAAAAAAATTAAGAAAAATTTTCTCTTGAATTTTTACTGGTATTTACATTACTCCCAACTCAGGGATTTACGTCCCCATAAAGATACATCATAAACTAGGGAAACAAATGTGGGTACCGAGCAAGCATCTGAGCCTCCCGCTCCCAAGTGCTCTCCTGGAGGTTCTAGTGCTGCCATCTGATGCACACTAGAGGAATCAACCATCCACGTAGGACCCGCTCCTATCGATCCTAAATCTCCACCGGGACCTCAACAAAAGTCGCCCCCATCATCAATGTCCAGCTCCCCATGGTCAATGATATGCATCGGGTCGTGCACATATCTCCATAGCTGAGATACATGGAAGATATCGTGCACCCGATGCAACTGATGCGGTAGAGCCAGGCGATAAGCCACCTCGCCAATCCTGTTGAGGACCTGGAATGGTTCGATGAAGCGTGGAGATAACTTGTCGCATCGGCCAAATCTCCAGAATCAACGTCGAGGTGAGATACGCAAGAAGATGTGGTCGCCATCCTCAAACTCTAGTGGCCTCCGCCTCCTGTCAGCATAAGACTTCTGCTGGCTCTGAGATGTCCTCATCTGCTCCTGGATAACCTGGACCTTCTCTATCGTGGCCTAGACCATCTCCGGTCCCACAAGTGCTGACTCCCCAGGTTCCGTCCAGCACAACGGTGATCTGCATGGACGGCCGTACAACGCCTCGTATGGTGCCATCCCGATGGTGGAGTGGTAGCTGTTGTTGTACGCGAACTCCACCAAGGGTAGGTGATCCACCCAGCTGTAAACAAAGTCGAGGACACATGCACAGAGCATGTCCTTTAGATTCTGAATGGTCCTCTCCATCTGACCATCTGTCTAAGGGTGAAAGGAGGTGCTTAGACGTAGCTGCATCCCGAAAGCCTCCTGCAACCCCTTCCAAAGCTGGGAAGTAAAACGGGAATCTCGATCAGAGATGATATATGATGGAACACCATGAATCCGTACAATCTATTGAACGTAGAGATGTCCCAAGCTCTCTACTGAGCCCTGCTCTCTTATGGGTAAGAAGTGAGATGACTTGGTGAGTCGGTCGACAATCAACCAAATGAAGTCATGACCCTTGGAAGTGCGTGGAAGTCCAGTCACGAAGTCCATAGATATGCCGTCCCACATCCACTCCGGGACCTCCAAGGGTTGTACCAAGCCTGCTGGTACCTGGTGCTCTACCTTCACCTGCTGACAGGTGAGGCATCGAGAAACGAATTCTACCACAGCCTTCTTCATACCCGGCCACCAGTGTTGTCGTCTGAGGTACTAGTACATCTTCGCCACTCCTGGATGTACCGCTAAAGGGGAAGTGTGAAACTCCCTTAGAACCTCTTCTGGTAAAGCAGATGGTACCATGGTATGTCCTCTAAAAAGGATGATGTGCTATCCTCCAATAGAGAATCCATCAGGTGCCTGTCCTGAGGATATATGTGCACGCCACATCTCACAGTCATCTTCCCCACCTTGTGCCTCTATGACCCACTGTAGGAGTGGAGAAGTGATTGTGAGTGATTGTAGAAAGGATACCCCATCACTATCCACGAAGGATATCGACAAAGCGGCTAGCTTCTCTGTCGCCTCCCCGAGTAGTTGGAAGCTCGTCCTCCTGCTGAGAGCATCGGATACTACGTTCCCCTTCCCAGGAGTATAGAATATCTCAATGTCATAGTCCTGGAGGAACTCGATCCATCACCGCTGTCTCAGGTTTAGGTCCTTCTTTGAGAAGATGTACCTGAGACTCTGATGGTCAGAATATACTATAAAGCACTCGCCCATCAGGTAGTGTCGCCACATCATCAGAGCGAAGACCACTGCTGCTAACTCCATGTCATGGGTAGCGTAGTTCTACTCATTCTGCCTCTACTGAATTGATCCATAGGCGATCACGGCCCGCTCCTGCATCAGGACACATCCGAGTCTGGTCCCTGATGCATAGAAGTATACCACGTACCCTACTCCCTCCTCTCATAGCCTCAAGATAGGCGCGTTGGTCAATCTCTGTCTCAGCTCCTGGAAGCTCTGCTAACATCTGTCTGACCACACAAAGTGTTTCCCCTTCTTCATCAAAGCTGAGAATGGTGCCGTAAATCTAGAAAATTCTGGCACGAATCTCCGGTAGTACCCAGCTAGTCCCAAGAATCTCCACACCTCCGTCACGCTCCTGGGTGGCTCCCAAGCTAGCACTGCCTCGATCTTCGTAGGATCCACCGCAACTCCCACCTCAGAGATGACGTGTCCCAAGAAGTGGACCTCACATATCTGGAACTGACACTTCGAGAGCTTTCCATAAAGCTGGTGCTCTAGGAGTGTGTCTAGTACAACCCGCAAGGGGTAGGCATGCTCCTCCTCAGTGGTCGAGTATATCAAAATGTCATCAATGAAGACCACAACATAACGATCGAGGTATTGCTGAAAGATCCTGTTCATGAGGCCCATGAACACTACTGGAGAATTGGTTATGCCAAATGGCATAACCAAGAACTCATAGTGGCCATACCGACATCTGAAGGCCATCTTCTGCACGTCCTCATCCTGAACTCTGAGCTGATGATAACCTGACCTGAGGTCTATTTTTTAGAACCACTGTGCTCCCTTGAGCTGATTGAAGAGGTAGTCAATCCTCGGTAATGGATACTTATTCCTCACGGTAACCTGGTTTAGGCTATGATAGTCGAGAAACAGTCGCAAGCTCTCATCCGCCTTCTTGGCGAACAATATCGGGGAAGCCCAAGGTGAAACGCTGGGTCAGATGAATCCCTTACCTTGCAATCCCTCCAGTTGTACCCGTAGCACTCAAATCTCGGTGGGAGCCATCCGATAAGATAGGGTGGATATCGGGGATGTCCCGTGGTACATATCAATATAAAAGTCTATATATCTGTGTGGAGGTAGTCTTGGAACATCGTCAGAAAAAACGTTCGCATACTGATCCACCACTGCTGGTAAGCTCGGACTCCGTACGTCAACTGTTCCTAGGATGAGGCTAGTCAACTGATGAGTGATGGGATATCCTCTTCTCTACGTGAGTCCATCCTATGCTGCAAAGGATACCTTCTCGCCAGTGAAGGTGAACCTGCTCCCATCGGTGCGAACACATCACATCTTGCGCCTAATGAAGTCAATCTGAGCATAGACAATAGATAACCAATATATGCCCAAGATGACATCGTAAGGACTCGACGCCACTACAAGAAGGTCCCAGCCAAAGATATCGCCTCCTAGAGTAAGCTCACATTGTCGGAACCAGTGCATAATCGTCGAGTCTGCTCCCGTAGGAGTCTCTAGCCGTAAGGATCGAGCCAACAGCTCTGTCGGAATCTCCGAGCTCCAAATAAGGGCAGTGGAAATGAAATAATGACTCACTCCTGTGTCTATAAGAGCTGCAGCAAGGGTGTAATAGACACGTATAGTACCTCGAATCATCTTGGGTTCACGGTGGTTGTAGGCCTCCGCTGCCTGAAGCTGTGCCTAGCTCTGCCCGCCAGCTCTCTATGGTCGGGGTGGACCTCCTGATGGTTGTGGTGGTAGAGCCTCAAAGCACCGTCCACGACCTGCTACTCAGCCAGCTCCTCTTCCTCGTCCGCCTGCTCCCTGTGAACTTCCACGGTCGACCCTCTGCCTCTACATGGGTGGTCCCTCAACCGTCTTCTTCTCCTCCGCACGACGGGTCGGGCAGTCACGAGCCATGTGGCCCTGCCCGCCGCATTCGTAGCACTCTCTGCCTCTCGAAAGACTGGCTCTGCGCTGTGTGCCCCACACCTCTGAGCCAGTGTCCTAAGGTCATCCACTTAAGGGTCTGGTCCTCCTGGACCCATGTGTCATCCATCGACTTCCAGCTATAGAAGACTCTACTACCTGTCACCCTATGGTTGGTCTCGCTGCTGAAGTAGGCTCAGCAAGAAAGCTCTCGATGAGAAGGGCTCGCTCCAGTACCCCTTCTTGTGTCGGAATGCTGAGGGAGATCAACGATTCCCTGATCTCAAGCATCAATCCCTACTCAAAGGTCCGAGCCCGGAAGAATGGGTCTCGTTCCATGTCCATCGAATAGCGCGAGAGATCGGTAAATCTCGTCGAGTACTGGGCAACCGTCAAGCTGCCCTGCCACAGCTGTAGTAGCTTCTGGATGTGCACCACACAGAGGGTTGCTGGGACGAACACTGAGAGGAATAGGCTATCAATGTCCGTCCAGAGGATTGATGCGTCGTCATGCACCTGGAGCATCATGCTCCACCATCTTCCTGCTGCCGAATGCAGGAGACTCGCTGCAAGGATCACCATGAGGTCTACTAGTGTCTCTACTAATCGGAAAACTCGTACAACTACCTCCAGCCAATCCTCGGCTGCCTAAGGGTCTGTCTCCCCATGGAACCTGGGCGGTCTCTATCACTGAAACTCGTGTAGTGCACCAAGGCGACGTGCACTCTCAGCAGCTAAAGCTACTAGCATCGGTGGCTCGGTGGGTAGAGGTACCGCTGATGCCTCTACTGTCAAAGGGCCCTGCACCAAGGCCTCGTCTCTTAGTGGGATGTCGTCACGTAAAAAACTCAGAACCCTAGATGGCTGCCATCGTGGGACCATCCTGAAAAGAGACAGATGCACCACGTTCAGAACAATATACCTGGTGAACTGACACAAATTAATCACAAAGAAAACTTGAAACACACATGCAATCAATGTTTTCGTGCACTAAGTCGGAAATCAGAAGTCAGGGTCCTGGTGTACGGATACGTCAGCCACCACACCAAAACTGGACTCCCTGGACTGATAACCACACTCAATACTCTTAACACAATTGCTTCACATAGAATAATACCAGAGTCCTGAGTTCTGCGGTAGAACCGAACTCCTCTGATACCAATTTGTCATGACCCGTCCTCGGGGCTCGTTTCGTGACTAACCCCAAGCCCGCCTCCCATAGGAGAGGGGATGGTGACTAGCACCAAGGCGTTAATCCCAACAAAAAGGGGAAGGCATTGACTTTTTAAAGTAAACAACCACTACAGAGTAAGCAAGTAGAAGTAAATACAAAGTAAAACAGGGTACAAGAGTAAGTGTGGAAAAGTAAGTGGGCCAGAATACAAACCCAAACTGAAAGTAAAGTACAACTGAAAGGAAAGTACAACAACAGAAAGTAAAGAAGCAAAGTCGATCCGTCCACTGGTAGTCCCACCTGAAGGGTGGGTACAGATGGCCTCCTCAGCTCCACGGGTCCAGCTGTCCACTCCATGTATGTCCGGCCCAGTGGTCCACCTCCAGTTACCGTCTTGCTCCACAAGCCTCCACCACGATCAGTGCTGTCTCTCATCTGCATCCAACAAAATGTAGTGCGGGCATAGCTCGTGAAGGGGTGAGTATATGCTACTCAGTAGAGACCCCGAGACCCCCGAAGGTCTCCCAGAATCCACAAAGGATAATCCAAAATATAAAGATACAATCACAAAGTAACAACCAACACTACTTAGGTATATGCCCGTACATATACCTAAGTCATCAATTCCAGTTCGGCTCCAACATCCGAGCCTAATTACAACCCAGTCCACTCAGGAAAAATCAACTCAAATCCACACAGGAAAGCATAAAGTAGTCCACACAGGATATCAAGTTAATCTTATCGAAGATAAGATTGAAAGTCAAGACCCAGATCACACATGTATACTTCTTCATAAGACGATAGAGATGATCAGATGTAGCCACTGATTCGTCTAAGTTATTGGACCCACAAAGGATCGATAGGTACTAACCCCCGAAATGACCCACAGATGATCGATAGGTACTAACCCCCGCAATGAACCATAAAGGATCGATAGGTACTCACCCCCACAATGACCCACAAAGGATCTGATCCACACAGGATCGGTATGTGCTAACCCACACAGGACCGATGAGTGCTGAACCACACAGGATATGACCCACACAGAATCGGTAGCACTGATCCACTGAGGATCGCTGAGTGTTGTAGTCATCGCTGTCGATCCCATAGAGGATTCCCGCACAGTCTTTATCGTTGTCGCAGTCGCAGCCAGCTCTAGGGTTCCCGCACACAGCAAGCTCGTTTGGTAGGGTCCGCTCCACGAGCCGAGGGGCTGATACATCAACTAACACGAAGTCCGGAGTTGATGTATCCAAAAGTTCTGTATCATCAACAGGAACTCAACGTCACAGACGACACGTCAATCAGACGTCTGGTCTGCGAGTTATTGGCTTTTTCGTCCGAGGGGCCCGATTGGTTTTGAAGTTAAAACCAACCCAACCATACTCCAAATGCATCCAAACCTCGAGCAGAGTAAGATAAAAGGTCCGTCTCACTAAGAGTAATCCATCAAAGCCGACATCACATCAATCAGATGTCCGGAGCTCATGTTATAAGTGTTTCCACTCCGAGGGCCTGGTTGGTTTCGTGTACAAATCAACCCGGCCGAACTCAAAGTTCTCTGAAACCTTGAGTGTAATATACCGAAAGTATTGTCTCGATCAAAGGATCACATCATAACTGACTGTGTGTCGATCGGAGGTCCACAACCCATGTTATGGGGAAAATACCGAAAGAGGTCCAGAAATAGGGGGTTCGGACCCGGTCCGACCCGACCCGATACCCCCTGGGTCTGCCCGAACCGAATCGACCCGACCCGGGTCCAGGTCCGGCCCAATAGGGTGCGGCCCAGCCCGACCTGGCCAGCGCGGCTAGGAGGCTCGGCCGTAACTGCCGAGCGGAAGGGGGGCGGGCGCTGCCCCCCTGTTTGGAAAACCGCGACCCCCATATAGAGGGATGCTCCTTCGGCTGGATGGGGGTTACGACCCCCGGTCCCTCGATCGGCCGGCCCGACTAGCTGGCCGTGCTGCTACCGCGGTACCCCGTGGTCCGGCCCTCCTGCTCCGGTGTCGACAGCCGGCAGCTGGCCGCCGCTCCCTCCTCCGCCGTGACCAAAGGCCGTGACCTTGGTCTGACCGGCGCGGCGCGACGGCGCCGCGGATTTGTTTGTTCCCAACGACGCGGCGTGACGACACCATGCTCTTTTACAACGGTTTCCTCGTTTCCGCGTGATGCGATGGAACCATGCTATCTCCATTCCAAGCCACAATGTAGGACAACAAAAATAATAAGGGAGGGGGTCGGCCGTGTTTGTGCGGACCAGCCCCCTCTCGTTAATCGATAGCAAGCGGCTAAAAGTTTATCGATGAACGCCCATAATTAGTCATGACATAAAACCAAAGCCCTACCTCGAAGAAAAGGTAGAACAAAGGTTCGTCGCAGAATTGTACATCATGGATGAAGGCGTCGCGGAAGGAAAGATTCACTGGCGTTGCGTCGTCAATCTCCAAGGAAGGCGCCTCTCACCGTCGTCCGTCGTCGGAGGTCGGCGTTCTTCATCGGCGACGATGCGTTCTTCGTGTTCTTCAAGGAGGAAGAACATTCTTCTGAACGTAGAGACTTCCTCTCCAAAATCCTATCGCACAACAAAAACCACCCTAATAAAATAAGAGTTGCCTTATTTTATTACTCACTCCAAACGTTTTCAAATTCGAAATTGAATCAATAAATTAATTGAATTAATTGAGAAGTTTAAACCGCCCAATTAAAGAGGCGTTCGAAATTCAGTTAAACGCAAGAGTTGACTTCATTTAAAGGGGGTGCAGGTGTTTTACTTAACTAATAGGGGTTGAGGAGTTTGAAAGGGTGGGGGTTCTTGTGGGCCCCACCCCAAAAATATCGTACCTACTAGAGTAGGATATAGTGGGTCCCACTCCAACCACTTATCTTAGGTTAAACTAATTTAAATAAAATAAAATTGGTTGCACCATTTTATTTTATTCTTTTACTTAACCCAAAATTTTAAAAACCGCACCTGAGCAAACGCAACTCCGGAAAAGGTGTTCCTACGAAATTACCGGCGCTGTAATTCCATCCGTGTCCTCGGATTTTTATTCCGAGCACCGGTTCAAAATATAGGAAAACCCACTTGTTCGTTCACTGAACGTACCCAAGATAAACTTTGTCAAATGATTCCGGGCACACCGGGTCTCGAAATCAGGTGCCGTCAGAAACTGCGTTCTTCTAAAATCCAAAAGAAAATTAAGAAAAAATTTCCCTTTAACTTTTACAGGTCCTTACAATTACCATCAAGTGATAGTTTTAGAATTTCCAATTTTAACAACTAATTCGCCCCTTGAGACTGTTGATGCATCGAGGGGCATTCATTATCTGGTCCCCAACTATAGATATTACATCAACATATATATAAACTATATGGATTTAATTAAACAGTCACCAACTCATACATTGCATGTCCAATGAATTTAAATAAATAAGTGCCTGATAAAATACCCATATTGAATAAGGGATATGATTTTATCAAAATTTCCGCAAATAATAAAATATAATTCAAAGTAATCATCATATGAAAAATGGTATAATTTTCATGAAATAATTATATCCATGAAAACTTATATGGATATTTAGGTTAAATTCCATGTAAAATGGTCATACTAACTTTAATATATCAATGGGATTAATAGAAATCAAGGAAGTGAATGTGAATTATATCCTTGGTGAAATCAATCATGAACAATGAAGAGTAAGAAAAGGGATGGTATCAATACAATATACCCCATATAGACTAAAATAATGGTTTTTTATGAATGGAAATATTAAAAAACAATCTTTTCAAAAAATTCTTCAGGAAAACAATATAGAAACCTTCCAAAGAGTCTCATACCACATTAAAAAATTTGAATTATAACATCAAAAATCATATGAAATTAAATAAAACATGTAATTTCATTAGAAAATGGGATTAATTACACAACTTGAAAACGGTAGTATATGAACCAAATAAAAGTGAATTGTAAAATAAGAACAAATAAGTCTCGATTGAATGTATGTTGAGAAGAGATTCACATACCAATGCGGTAACAAATTAATGGGAATCCCGAAAGGTAATAATTAATAAGTAAAGAATTTTTCAACTATTAATATAATTGAATTCATTATATAATATGTCATTTTGTTTTTATGTACACCATATATAATAAATGAGGATCACAAAAATAAATTATGACTCTTATAATGATAAGTGATTCAAGAATCTCTTACCATGTGGTTCCATTTAGATGAACGTCCATTAAATTCATATATAATAAACATATGTTAATTTTATAAATCATTGAGAACAATTTTCATTATTATTATTACTTTTATTTCACCTATTAATATGTTTTATACAACAACTTATGCAATTATGTTTACATCATATGTTTTGATCAGATTCAGTTTACATGTCAAAAAAAAACATTGTTTGGTAAACTATTTACAATGGGGTTATTATATAGTATCTATAAAATCAAAATATTGACATAATTATCATATTTAAAAACCAATTATAATTTTAAAACAAATCTTTAATCATGATTATAAAATCTGTACCAAATTTACAGTCATGGATATAGTAGACCATACATAAGTATGAGTAACGTTTCCATTTTTAAATTATCGTTATGGAAAAAGGGAATGTAACACCATATATTTCTAGTATGAACATAATATAAGAAAAAAATTATTTCATCATATATATATATATATTCTTTATATGTAATAGGAATTACATCATGTCAAGGAGGCGGTAGTCCACACGTCCATGACTTATATTATCACTTTTGTGTGTGTGAAAGGATAATATCTATACAGTTAATATTGTCTTTAATGTCGTATATATTTTTTCATACATATTATATATTCAATTATAATAATAATTTATACATTCCAAGGATAGAGTGAATGAATCACATTACTTTTAGGGGTTTGCAGTCTACAATTCCTCAAATAATGTTATCATATTTATCAATTGTGGAAAGAATACAAGTACATTCTGAATAAAAATTATATAATCAAAAAAAGTTTATAAATATTTTATATGATATATAAAAATATAGTTTCTATCATAATCACCAACCATTAAAATATGGAAATGGAAAAATGAATAATCATAATCTATTGAGGTAGCAGTTCGCCATACAAAAAAACTATACATTCATTTCCCAATAGATGGAGTTTTGTGTATGTGTTGGTATAAATCCAAACCAAACACATATTAGTATATTGGGAATACCAGTGCTGTTATGGGAACATTGAATTAGAAGTGTTTTGGGGTTGAAGAATGGAAATGAAACTAAAAATCTTGAGAGAATATGTTACCTTTTATTCAAATAACTCCATTTAGTTTGTGCCAAAATATTTCCTTAATCACTAGTTTTACAGTCATAGAGATGGAAAACCATATATATTCTTGAGTAACCTTCCCATTTTTAAATTTTCATTATGGAAAAAAGGTATGTAACACCATATCTTTCTATAATGAACATTATATCATAACAACCATTTTATTTCATCATATATATATATATATATATATATATTTCTTCATATGAAAAAATTATCACATCTTTTCAAGGAGGTGGTATTCTACTAGTCCATGACCCACATTATCACTTTTTAGTGTGTGAATATATAAATAATAAAATAAAATATATATATTTATATTTATATAAAAGTATTCATTTCATGAATATCATATAGTTTTTTGTATGTATCATATTTTTAATTATAATATTTCGTTATACATTCCATGGATCATTTGAATAAATTAAATTTCCTGGAGTGGGTGGTAGTCCAAACTTCCTCAAATTATGTTATTATATTTATCAATAGTGGAATGAATAAAAGTATTATATGAATAAAAATTATACAATTATAAAGAAAATATAAATATTATATATAATTTTTATATTGTGTCATAATAATGGCCATCAATTAATGTTTTAAATTGAAAAATTAGAAGTAATCATTTTATGTGTTGTAGTTCTCCAAAAATAAAAACAATATGTTCATTGACCATTAGAAAGAGTTATGTGTAAGTGTAGGTATAACTTCTAATCTAAAAATAATCGAGTATATTTATAATAATGGTGTTGTTATGTAATCATATAATAATAAGAGTATTTGGGTAGAAAAATGGAAATGAAACTAAAAGGATTGAGAGAAAATGTGTCATGTTAATCACATAACTTCTTTTTGTTTGAGCCAAAATGCTTCCTTAGGAGGATTTCTGCCATAATGAAGGAATCTAGGTCAACTTGGTAGGGGGAGTATGTTGGGAGTCTATTTAGGATTATGTTGTATGAGCCAATATTTCTTGCGAAGTGTGAGTAAGGGGGAGAGTTGAAGGCCTTTTATAGGGAAGGAAAAGGACTCACTAGGAAATATTGGAAACATGATAGGTGTAAAAATGTTCTTACCTAAAAAAGTCATATAAAACTAACCAAAATCAGTAATGGAATGTCCATGGATGAATTATGGATACCTAATGGGTGTTGGGAAATTTTCTATGTAATTTAGATCATTTTTAATCTTAATTACACCTTAATTAGTACAATTATTTTCAATCACATTCATTAGTCATTTTGGTAAAATATTAAGTTGATATTTTAGACTGAAAATAATATCCAAATTACAATTATGTATGTCCATATATTACAATTCTAACCATATAAGCTGAAATATTAAGATTAATGATAATCTAACTAACAGGCTGTTTGACTTGTTTAGTAGAAAAATGTTGAAAAGATTTTTTAGTTTTTATATTGAATTTCAATGTGAAATTGATTCTAATTAACAAAATTTCTTTAAAATCTTCAGTATTTATCTATTTTTACATATTAAAAATCTTTAAATATAATTTAACAATAAATTTAATTTAATAGAAAGGGTAGTTTTTACAAAAAATGCATGATTTTTCACAATTCATAAAAAATATATTTCTCAGAAAATTACCACAAATATAGATAGGATAATTTTTACATTATTAATTAAATTTTGGAGTTTATTTTTTCAAATTATATTACTAAGAGTTTTAAAATTAATATTTATAATATGTGCACCATTAAATGGCGGTGAAATGTCCTTTGAAAAATGAATGTTTTTATGTATGAAATTTGGATTGTTAATATCTTATGCATATCAATCCTAATAGATAAAAATATAAAATATTTGATTGAATATATAACATAATTATTTCATAAAAATCATTCTCTAATTCTAATTAGTTATTTTTATTAAGGTAAAACGACTTTGAAGGTATTAAAATAGTAATATTTCTTTTTATATCTAATTGGATCTTATTTATAATTCTCTTAAATTATTAACCAATGTATTCATTTTATATTTTTGTAAGAAATAATTTTTTACTCATTAATATTCAAAACCACTAATTTATCTATTATTGTATATCATAGTATATTGAATAATATCCTTATAATAATACATTGTTATTCAGTGAAACATGGTCTTGCGTGTAACACAAGTATCAAGGAAGATCTCCCTTTCATTTATCAAAATATTTCAGGAAAGGTCACTCTTTCTTGTTACACAAGATATCTATGTATTTTGTTCATTAAAAGAAATATCATGTGATGAATTTATTTTAAATATTCAATATATTATAGAGTGATATGATATATTATTCCCTTAAGGAATTTTTTGTTTCACATCATACATGAAATTGAATACGGAGTTGTGATTTAGAATTCAAGGGTGTTAGATTATCCCCACATTAATTATATTGCATACTAAAAATTATAACTCCATTTTAGGGATATATATTTTGATACTTCTTATGTTTGAAATCCCACATTTCAAGAAGGGTTCAAAATTCATCTTCTATTAATGGTATAATGGAAAGTATAATGTCCATATGGAGAACCATGTAACTAGGTCGTTATATAGGAGAAAATCAACCAAAAGTAGAGATACATACTTGAAGGAAAGCATATATATTTATAGGAAGTGATTGCGGTCATTATTCAAAAACAAGTGAATTATTTATATAAATTCGAGGGCCACAAGTCCATAAATATGCGATGATTTAGTAAACAATATTTTAAAGAGAAATTATGGTATTAAGACAACATTTCATTTACTAGTCATTTTCATAATTTTAGTTAATTAATTTACTGATCAATAAAATAATGAAATATTTTTACATGATAGGTTTATATTTCATATGATCAATCATATCTTTCTGTTATACACTGATCAAATTCTAATACATCTATTTCCTCCTAGGAATTAATTTACAATATTTACTTTTTATTACTAATTTAATAAAATATACATTTAATGGATCATAATGCCTATAAAAATGTGAAAATTCTACCTATTCCTACTTAACTATATTTCAAAACCAATATGGTTTATAGATTAATCTCTAATCCCCATAAAGTGATATTACTGGTTCCTCATTATCATTTGTTTATCAAATTGTTTAACTAAAAATAATGAAAATTAACTAGGACATTACATAGGTTCGTGGTTGGCATGAAACCCTCATCATCCTTCAGTCATGGGTTCATGACCCATAGACATTCAAAACATGATTGGTTATCACCCATATTATAGGATGTCATGTTCTAAAACAATTTTAATATAATTTACAAAATAAATATAATGGACATCCTTGAATTAGGTTAATCAGTATATAGCCATTAAACTACTTTTTTCAAAGACCCATCAATATATAAATATTTTATATGTTTCATTTTAAAATATATTATTCCTTTGTATATTGTTTTTCCCAAATATTATTTATATATTTATAATCCATGAAACCATAGAATTGTTCTAAAACACATAAGGTTTATTCTATGTTAATCATTTTTAATATGAACTCGAATTATACATAGTAGTTCGAAATTAAAATGTGAATTATCCTTATAATATCCCATAAGTGTGTCAAACTAGGTGTGAAATAAGGCCCATTTTTTGTATACTAGGTTACCCAGAGTTAGGCTCGAGAAACCTTTTTGGAGTTGTTACTCCTTGGTACGTATGTGCGAGAACCACACCCACCTGTAGTATCCAGTCAGACATATACTTCTAAGAACACCCACCTAACCTATATTTTAAAAAAACTAAAGGGTTTTATTCTATAATTATAATAAAATTATACCTTAGGGTTATGTTCTCTAACCTATGTTTTCATAAAATTAGTTCCCAAGGATGCTACTAAACTTCTTTTGATACAAACTATATCAATCAACCCCAAATAGATCTGAGACTATTGTTGTTACTATTAAATTGGCACTATTACAAGGATTCTAATCTCGAAGGACCGGGAGTTTCTTTATTTTTGGTAAACTATATACATAAATGTGTCTTGAGTTACAAATTATTACACTAATTCTAATTAATTTATTTCTTCTTTCTAAATAAATAACTTCTAGTATAACTGTAATCCATATTGTAAATCCTTTCATATATTTCGTAGTAGGATTCATTTATTACTATGGAAATTAACATAATAATGGTGATATAAAATGTTCAGTAAGTTTATGTAAATAATAAGTAATAATGAATCAATATGAACAATTTAACATGGAATGGTAAATAACTAACAACATGTGCCATAGAAATAACTAGATAAAATAATATATATATGGAATTGTATGAAACTGAAAACAGATGCCTCTAATTAAATAATATAAAAATGAAATGTATACATAGATATGTAGACAAAAAATCTCATGGATAAATATTTAATAAATTATCAATAAAGGAAATTTATAATTATTGGATGTCATATTTCCTAGGGACATGAAACATTTACTATCAACAAATTTATTATAAAAATTTAATTCCCATAACTAATTCATATCATGAGACTACAAATGGATCATGGGGAATTCATTAATCCGTCCCCAACCCAAATACCTTTCATTAACCAATATCATACACATAGGTCTTGCATTAACCTGTCCCCGTCCTATATAGTTCATGTCGAAAGCATTTAAATAAAAAAATGTTATTTATAAAATATCCAGATTGATTAAAGGATAAATATTTGTCAATATTTCCCAAAATAATAAATTAACCATCAAAGTAAACACATATTAAAAATGATATATGGTTCAAGAATTAATCATATCCTTGAAAAATAATATGGAAATTTAGGCAAAATTCAATTTCAAATGATCATAAAAATTATAAATTTTATGTGGGTTAAAATAAATGAAGGAAGTTAATGTGAACGGTATCCTTGGCCAAATAAATCATGAACCAACTAGAGGAATGATAAATATGGTATAAATACAACACTCCAAAAGTATATTAAAATAATGGGTTGATGTCATTGATGAATGAAACTATTATAAAAAGATATTTTAAAAACATTCTCATGTAAAATAATATGTAAAGGTTCCAAAGTGTCTCATACCACATTAAAACATTTGAATCATAATTTCATGAAATGTATGAAACTAAATGAAACATAGAATATCATGAGAATATGTACATTCATGATATAAAATAAAAAAAACAGTATATGAACCAACTAAAAGTAAATTGATTCATAATAACAAATAAGTCTCAAATGAATGTAAATTGAGAAGAAATTCCCTTACAAATGTGGTAACAAATGAATTTAAAAAAACTCTAAGGAAATTATAATTAAATAATAAATTTAAATTCCATGAAGATAATATAATTCATGATACTATATGTTAATGTGACCGTATATATGCTATATATAATTAATTGGGTTAAAAACAATAAATTAAGTCTCATTGAATGAAAAGTGAGAGAAGAATCACTTACATTGAGTTTTATTTTGAGTGAATTCCCTTTAACTTCATGTATAATAAACATATGATATTTTTATACATTTTTTATAAACATTCTATTTTTTATAATTAATTTTATTTCACTTATTACTTTTTTTATACAACTATATAAATAATAAAGTTTACATCAGCTGTTTTGACCAGATTCAGTTAATGTATCAAAAACATCTTTTGAATGTAAACTATTGTCACAAGGTTATTTATATAATTTTTTTAGAATAATAATAATAATGAAATAATTATCATATTTATACCTCAATTTTATGTTCACAACTGATAATTAGAGATACTAATTAAAAATAAACAAATGTTACATTCATGGAGATTATATGTTGTTCATACGAATGAGTAATGTTACCATTTTTCAATGGTCGTTATGGAAAAAAGGTAACACCAAATCATTCAAGAATTATAAATATATCATAATTAAAAGTTTATTTAATCAAACACACTAAAAAAACACACAAGCACAAATATATATATAATTATAGTGATGTAAAATTAATTACATCATGTCGATGTAGAGGTACTCAACACGTTCATAACCAACATTATCAAATTCTAGTGTTTGAAAGGATAATAATTCAAATGATATGAATATATTTAAATATAAAGGTAATTATTTAATTAATATCATATATATGTATTCTATTTCTCATATTTTCAATAATAAAAATCCTTTATACATTCCATGGATTGTGTGAACGAATCACATATCATTGAGGCGATTGTAGTCCGTACTTCTTCAAATGATGTTATCATATTTACCCACGTTGGAAATCATAAAGGTATGTTATAAAAAATAATTTAAGAATAAATAAATTATAAATATAAAATGTAATATATAATAACATATTTTCCATTATAATGGTCAACCATGATCGTTGGAAATGGAAAAATTAACAAACATGGTTTTGTGAGGCAGTTGTTCACCATTCACAGAAGTAGCATGTTTTTTGCCCATTAGATAGAGGTTTGTGTATGTATTGGTATAAACCATAAACTTTAAACATCATAGAATTTTATAATATTTTTTTCATGAATTCATATATTTAGAATAATATATAGGTTGAATAATGAATATGAAACTGAAATTCTTCAGAGAAGGCGCTAACTCTTAATGAAGTAACTCTTTTTGGCTTGTGCCAAAAGGATTCCTTAGGTGGATTCCTACCTAAAGGAAGGGTTATAGGTATTGAGGATGGATGTTGGGAGACTAAAATACTAGGGGTTGGAATATCCAATGTGGCTTGAGAGGTGTGAGGAAGGGGGAAAGGTGGTGGCCTATTATAGGGAAAGAAAATGACTCCCTTTGGATTTTTGGAAACAAGTTATGTGTACGCATCTTTTTACCTAACAACAGTTATAAAAACCCTATAAAACACAATAATTATAGGTTAATGAATTAAATATGGACATCTAATGGGTTTTGGACAATTTTAAAATTAATTTGGTCCTATAAAAATTGGGTTTAGTCCATTTTTATGCTTAATTTCACCTTAATCAATTTTATTAATTTTATTCACATTTACAAATCATTTTTTTTTCATAAAATAATTTGATATTATTAGACTCAAAATATAATCCTGATTAAAATGGTATGTTTTATTATTTTAAATTAATATCCCTGAAGTGGAAAAATTAAGATTAATTCTAATCTAACCGACATACTGTTTAACTTGATTTAGAAGAAATATGTTCCAAGGATAGTTGAGTTTTTATATTCAATTTCAATTTTAAATTGATTCTAACACAAACAATTCTATTGATACATGTATTATTGATCTAATTTTTCTGTAAAAAAATTCAAATATAGTTTATCATTAATAATTATTTAAATTAAAATTTCAATATCTGCTAAAATGCTCTATTTTTCACTATTAATAAAAAATTGACGTTTCACAGAAAAATACCCAAAATTCACCCAAGTATAATTTTGACACAATGAATTCAATAATGATATTTATTTTATCAATTTAAATTTATAATAGTTTTGAAGCTAATATTTAAAATATTTTCTCCATTAGAAGACGATAAAATTACATTTATAAAAATAGAGGTCTTAATGTGTGAAATAGTGTTTGTTCTTATCTTATGATTATAAAACCTAATAGATGAATATAGAGAATATTTTATTGAATATATAAAAAATATTTTTTAATTAAAATTTTTCAAAAATTGTATTTTGTCATTTTTATTAAAGTAAAACTTGTTTAGTGGAATAAAAATAATAATATTTCTTTTAACATCCAATTGTTTATTATTTTAATTCTTATTTAGTTGTTACTAAATGAATTTATTTTATATTGGTGTAAAAAATAAATTTTATAAGAAATATATTTCCATTCATTATAACCATATTAATTTAAAGTTGATATCATATCGTATTAAATAATAATATTTTAATAATACATTGTAATTTGGTGAAACATGGACTTCTGTCTAACCTAAGATATCATAGAAGGTCACTCTTGTGTGTAAAAAAAGCTATCGGGGATGGTATCTCTTTCCATTAACATAATATATCTAGGTGTTTTGTTCATTATAATAAGTATTACACGTTTAATTTATTTTAAATACTAAATATATAGTAGAAACTCAAGATATTATATTCCCCAACACATTTGTTGTTTCATGTCATACACACTATTGAATATAAATTTTTTACTTTATAATTTCATGGTGTTACATAAACATATTGATTTCCTCTATTAAAATTCTCTATGATAATGAGATCAATAATCTTATATATGCATTGAAACACTAATTTTTTTCATCCAAAATATATTATGAAAGTCATAACTCGTAACAAGTAACAAACCTATCCTGTAATCTCCAAAATTTGTTGTTGGTATACATTGTAAAAAAGTACACTTCCCACACATCTCTGAACAAATTTATTTATTATTTTGATTAACTAGGTATTAAAAAATCATGATAGTACTTAGAAAATTTAGGGATATAAATATTATGAAATATATTTATTGAAATTATAATTACCTTCAAAGGATTTATCACCTAATACAAAAACATAATGAAATGATCAACCCTATATTTATAAAAAGTCCCTATCATAGAAAAATTATTGTTAAAACATAGATTTAATATATAATTATAAGTTTATCTATTAAATTTTGATTGATGTTTATTAAATTTTCAGAATACACAACATGTACAGTCGATCGGTTTCATATCCATGAGTTGGATCCAAAATAAATAATTATTCAGGGTGACTAGATTGACAAATATCATCATGCAGTACATCCTAAAAAAATATAATAAACTAATGAATTTTTTATTATTATAATAGATGGTATAGTTTTACATTTTAATTTTAGGCCTAGATAAGAGTATGTAATCTAACAATTTCTTATAAGACTATTTGAGTAACAGATCTTTTTTCTTCTTAATTTCATTCTTATCCAAATTATGTTCTTTCATGGAAATGATATATGGTTTAATGAATCCAAATAGTGATTCACATCATATTACCTTAATAATGTTTTGATATATATACCTATAAAAAATATGAATAGTTATTAACATTAATAAACATATAATGTTTCTATTTGGATAGACTTATTATTAAAATATACCTTATGTATGTATTCACAAATAAGATGCTCATCCATTCCTTCTTGATAATCTCATGTAGATTATTTGGAAAAATTCAACATATTAATAAATCTATATATATTTCTTCATAATATTTAATTTAATACATAGTTTTATCTTTAAATGTAATATATGCATGAATTTGTAATGATAATAAATGTTTCTCTGGAATAGGCAGGAGATAGTACTCTCAGATGTTAATATTGTTTTCTTGGTTGATCGACTATATATTCTGAATTCAAACATATGTTTCTCTACCAATTTATCCATATGTAATATCATATCTCACTTCAGACCTTCTATCATCAAATGATACATGTATTTTATATGAAAAAATTTCTAAATATGTACCTAAAGTATCTTTTTATTATTAGAAAAATATTATAATACTTCTCTAATAGAATCTTTGACAGTTGTAACATCATGACCCTCAAGTCGAATAAGAAACTCTACAGTCATCTAATAATCTACCCCAATCCCACCTCTCAGGTTATATTTTCAGAGGTATCGATTGTGTTTCTGGTGTTCTAGATATTATACATTATACCCATCACAACAGGGATGTACATGGGTGTTGAAAGATATAAATAACAAATAATTGTTCCCTACATAATTTTAGTAATATAACAATATAAGAAGATTTTAGATTAACATTTACGATAATTATTAATTAAAAACCTGATAACCCTGGGTAGGGATTTCATTTGGGGGGAATTACTATCCTTAATGCTAGTTGGATCAATTGGTTCATGTACGGATCTTTTTTCCTTCTCCATTTTTCATTGATCATTTATTATCCATCGGTCTTCCAAACCAGAGCACAAAATAATATATTATAGTGAGTCTATTTGTGTTTTCAGTCATCTAACCATATTATATCTGTATTCATGTTGTATTATCTTCTCAAAATATGTTCTAGGAGATATTCCCAAACCTTATCCACTAACACAACCATATTGTTCAAGAAACATCAAAGCTATTGAAAGTATATTTTTTCTGGTATGGTCATTGATGATAATTGAGTCTAAAGAACCTTAAAACAATATAAATTAATAAATAATTTTATATAATATTTTTTATAATGAATAACTTATTACAATTATGTCATACTTATACAAGCTTTTTTACCGTTTTGGTGTTCTCAAAAACTACGTTACCCTCCTAATTTACAGAAGCCTCCTTTCATAGCACATGATGTCGGATGGAAGTGGCTTCATATTTTGATTCATCAATATCCATATAAATAATAGACCATATGTCATTTCATATAACAAAATTACTATTTTATAATTGATTTAAATACATATGAATTTATAATGTGTGTATAACTAACTGTTGGCTGGGGATTTATTTTCTTCTTAGTGTCCCTAGGGTAAAAATTTGTAATAAGAGTCCAAAAGAATCTAAGGGATTTTCCACCATATATTAAGAAACAATTATTCGTGAAAAATTCTAAAATAAATGAATTATACATGGATTAATTAAAATTAAATCAAGGTTATGTTATATAATATTTTTATAAAAATAGTGAATGTATATTGTAACATTACCATTATATTTTTCTAAACGATTTACTTCATTATAGGTGGGACACAACAACATGAATCAAAATCAATCGTAACATTCATCCACATTGTTACCACAAGATAACTATTGAAGGTTTAATATTTTATTCATGTTTATTCAACCCAAACATAAAATTTTTTCCATGACTTTTTTCCTTGATAATTATATTCACCGCTATGATTATTTGTCATTGTTTTTACCAACATGTTGTTGATCCCATAATAATTTCACAATTCCATCATATAATATATGCACTTCCTATGTATTGGTAATATCATCATGTGTAGAAGAAATTGTCTGCCTGAGTAGTCAAACATTTAATTTTACTTGAATAATGATAATACAATAATCTCCATGAATAAGAGTATACATTTTTGTGCATATTACATAAAAATGTTATTATCTTGAACAAGGATAGAATAATTCAATACTCAATTACTACTCACATTCACTAACTTTATATTATTCATCCTTAGTCATTGATTTCATTTCATATATAAAGGATGGATTGGATTCCATCTTTCAATCTTTCCATGCTACCATCATTAGGGTTCCAAATGTTTTTTTGATGGCATACCTCCTGAATAGTTATTATTTAATTTTTATTATATTTATCTCCAATAATTTGTGGACAATCACCAATGTTTTTTGATCTACTCAACAAAATATTTTCCCATACCATGTACTGGTAATCATTTTAGATGAATAGAACTCAGAGGAGTAGAAAAAACCTATATGTGATGGGGTAGGAGTATCAAGAAACAAAATGAATTAATAACTATTCAGAAGATGATATTTGAGGTTCCACTAAGTATAATGAATAATATAAATACAATTTTAAATATGGATTGTAACATATTCCATTACAATAATGATGGAATAAAAATTCCAATCCACATGAATTCCACTCGTAGTCATTTACATCCACTCATAAACATTTATTTTTTCCACTTCCTCTAATGTTTTTTCATAGAAGGTCTTAGAGGAGATACAAAGATATGGTAGTATTGGTGTGAGGTATATAGGAGATAATATCAACTATCCATTTCTCTAACCTTCAAAGAGAAATTATTTTGAATATGAACCTAAAAATATGTTCATAGGGCTCTACACATTGTGGGAGTACCATATAGATTCATATTGGACCCCACTTTAAATTTATCAATTTTGATGGAGATGTGAATAGAAAGGTAGGTTTGGGAAGTTTTTTTTTTGAAAAAAAATGACCAACATTAGTATTTTCATGAGGTTAGTCATCATAGTAGTATTCTTATCCAAGTACACTTTACTGAAGAGTTCTAATAATATATAATGTGAATACACTGAGAATAATGGTATTTTTTAAGAAGTGTTTTCAAAAGTAATTGGGTGAGGAATATAAGAAAAAAAATTTCAAGATAACAAACAAATTTATTCATTATTTTTTGATTAGTTTTCAGTGTCATTTTTTTGTGTTCACGAGATATTGTAAATGATGAGGATGAAGTAATGAAATATTTTAGGAATCGGTTGGGAGATATGGTATTCAAATCCATTGAAGGGTATTTGATGGAGAATAATGAATAAAATATGAGTGAGATGTATGTTATAAAAGAAAATTGGAACCGAAATAATTGGACGAAGGATAGTTTGAAAGAGGAAATCCAAAAAATCATTACATGATAGAAGGAAATCATGCATTTGAGGAAATATTAAATAATGGTAGGTAAGGTTAGTTGTACTACAATATTGAGATATTATACCATGATTCAAGATAGTAAAAATATTTATACAGTATGCATGTAATTGTTGAATTTTATTCATGGAGTGTATAGTATTCTATATCTACCTTACGAAAATCAATCCATATTTACACAATCTTATTTGGGAAACTAGTGATCATTTTTAGGAAAATTTATTTATGAATATTATGAATATTATGTGTTGTATGGGGTTTTACAATTATTGGATGAATATATAGTTAATATTGGTCTCCTATGAATCTAGAATGTGTTTATCGAGTTTGAGTGGAATTGTGTAAGTATAGGTAAGTAAAGAGAGATATTGGGGCTCTCATGATCTTTAGAGATTATAGTTCCCATATGGATCTTGAGAGGAATTATCCACTTGGATCCAACATTGAAAAAATAGTATGAAATATTCAATTCACAATAGATCACAATGAAAATTTGGAGATCATTTTGAAACCCAAGATGCCTGATTTTGTTCTAAGATGACCATATCAGCATTAAAAGAAGTATTGGTTTGAATCATAGTTGATTATTCCTATATCATAAAAATTACCTTCAAAACCCATTTTATTCAATTAAACCTATCAAATAAATCATTGATTCTTGGAAAAGGAATGTGTTATATAATATATCCTCTATTTAAAAATCAATTCAAAATATCCAAATGTAGAATTTAATCACTATTCATAGTAAATAGGAATAGAGCTCCCCATGGTAAGATACTAGTATCAAGGAAACCATTAGACACAATCAATAAGAGCTATAATTTTTTTCACTAAAAAGTTTCATTTGAGACATTCATGAGGTTTGATAAGAAATTATCTATCATTTAGAAAATATACTGATAGGGATTACCATTTCTCTCTTGAGAGGTACCCTAGAAACAAACCAAGGAACAAATCTGAAAAATTACTAGTCACTAGAGGTTGAAAACCTTTCCTTTCATATTTAACCACTATGAGCATCATACTAGTCATTTCTATGGTAATAAACCCAACATCTTTAATATGATTCCACATAATCTGCATTGAATAATGTTATACAATAAATGAATAATAATCAAAAGTATGAGTGGATAATGGAACATATATTTTTATGAAAATAAACATGAGTTATTCATTTGATTAGTTTGTCCATATAAAAAATAAAATCAAAATACCTCATTATAATGATATAAAAATATTTAAAAAGACTTTATATACCCAGTATAATATCTGAATTTAGAAATCTACCACATATTTAATCCATTGTATCTTTGTTTAACAATACCCATCAACATTGAAGTAAAATTCACTTTCAATTATGGTAGATATACCTATTGTAACTACCATTATTTAATAAAACTGTCATTGATTACTCATTTTCAATATGTTTACATCTATATAAAATTCATGTTAATAATATAATGAATAATTTCCAATCCTAATCCTAGATCAAATATAAGATACTCAGAAATGATGAATAGGTTGATTATGTGTCCTAAGACCAATAACAAGAATATAATATACTAGGATTGTACCAATAAGTTTATTTGAATGCTATCTAGCATCATCCATAGACTACTCAACCTTAAATAATCTACTAGACATATCAAATGACCCTTCTTATAAGAAATAACATAAAAGTATTATTGGAAATTCCCCAACTTACCACATCGAAAGAAATGTATCATATCAAATAGTGAATAAGGATAAAATTTTTATAGGGACACAAAATAATGGAATCACTCATATAGTCTCATCAACTAAAGGGAAAATGGAACACCTCAACCCTAATATTCACAATGAAAAAAAATATCACTCCACCAACATTCAGCAGCACTTCTGTCTACTAAAGGATTCGTCACCCTCCAATTTTTGATATTTTTTAATCCACCATATGATCCCTCCATTAACAAAAATCCCGTAAAAGTGTGAATATTTCAACTTATGGTTAGAATTTATCTTGAAATTTCTACTCATATAAATTAAATGAATCAATTAAATTTAATCATAAATTTATTTTTATGATTGATTATGAACATTCTTAAAGGAACCATAGATACTATATTTTCTCACCATTTAAAAATATAAATAATAGATTGGTGTAGATCTGCAATTACATCTAGGACATGTCAACTAATATAATTTCTATCGTAAAGATGATATTTGTTTTCTTTTTTGTATATAGATCTAGGTGTCATAGTTGTGATATATTTTATATTAATTTAAATATTATCATAATTTTCCCCATAACAAAATATATAATCTATCAAAAATAGGAACTAAAAAATAAATATTAAATATGAATCCCCTGCCCCTCTCTCTCATTCATTTTTAATCGGTATTTTTATACTCTGAATAAAATATAAAATTAATTTGGTGCATTAAATTAAATATAAGTTTGAAACAATTAATTATTAGTATTAATAAAGGTTCTTACTAAATAAACTAAATCTTCTAATATGTTATATAAACTAAATCATTATTAAAAAGAGAATAAGAAAAATATATTTATTAATTAATCATGTTTCTAATAATATAAATTTATAATTGATTCTATAAAAATAATTATACAAAAAAATTAATTTTCATATATTATTAGTGATTCCTACCTAACAACTCAAAAACAAGAAGTATGAGACTCCAAAATATAGGATAGGGAAAAAGATAAAAAAAACAACCAAGAATTAATATGGTAAATCAAGTCACAATAATAATTATGATATCCATACATATTTATTGATTAATATTATTTCTAGAATGTTTTTTATTTTTCATATAATTCATACCAATATCTGTAGTTTCACTATGATACAATTTTGTAACATTTTTCACTGAGAATAACAAAATAGTTTCCAATTCAGGTCAGTATATAAACTTAGACACAATTCCCCATCACCAATTTCCTGTTTAAATGATAAAGGATATAGGTAACATGTTTGAGAAATGTGTTATCCTTTACAATTTTTAACTATAATTATTTTGATCATGATATAAATCAATCATTACCTCTGAAGTAGAGTGTTGTCAAAAATCAATATTATTTTTCCATACCGGCCCATACAGATATGTTGACTGGCCATACCATTTGAAAACATCATTATCATTCTTCCAATCCATTTTCTCTGGAGCAAAAAGATATAATTGAACGACTAGTTGTATTTTATTGAGGAGGGGGTGAGATGAAGGGTTTATCATGGATAATAAGAATGAAGAAACACCAATCGATGGACCCAAAAATCAAAAAATGATATAGGAAAAGTAGAAAATAATGTACATTGAATTTTAGCCTTGGGTTTTCTAAGGGAACATAATGGAGTCAAACTAGTATTAGAAGATCTTTGAAAGAGCTTGAGAATCACAAGTGACTAAGTTGCAGTTAAGAATATTAAAAATATAATGGGCTTACATTTAATAGTTCTCTTATAAAATACATAATAAATATCTCTTTTATCAGTGAGAAATTGATAAGGGATAAAAATATGGATATTAATGAGTGATAATGTTTTAGAGGTGATAATTATTTATTTTAATAGAAATTTTTAGTGCCAATAAATATAATTTATTATTAGTTCTAAAAATCACTTATAAATATTCCTTTTATTAACACTGGAACATTGGCACTCATAAATTATTTATCATTTTAATTATGTAATTAAATTTATTATAATATTTAATTATTTAAATATATATAATTTTTTATCTAAAATTATATAAATAATTATTTAGATTTTTTTTTTATTAATGATAATTATAAATATATTAATTTATAAATATAGTAAATATATATTTATAAATATGTTTATCTATAATTATTTATTTAAAAAATATATTCAACATTATTAGTTGATATATAATCTTAAATATAATAATTTTTAAAATTAGTGAAAAATATAATTGGATAAGATTTATTAATGATGATATATGGATATATATATATATATATTTATGTTAATATGAGTACTTATTGAAAATAATAAAAATAATAAATATAAACAGATAAGCTTTATTAATTAAATATAAATTATTAAAAAAATATGAATATATATATTGAAGTATATAAGAATACATATTTAATATACTAAAAAATAAAAAATATACAAATATAAATAAATAATAGAAAATGAGAAAAAAAAAATAAAAATGAATACAGTAACTATAAAATTATTAAATAAATAAATAAAATGGACTGGTAAATAATATAATATATAAAATGTATCATGTTATAATGAAATTAAAAAATATCCTAAAATTCGAATAAATTACAAAAATATTTTGTGTGTGTGTTTCTATATATTGTGTAAATATATTTTTTTGTGCATTGTATATAAAAAAAATACATTCATTATATATATATATATATCTGTGTGTGTGTGTGTTTGAATTCAATGTAACACTTGAATTTTGATATATGATAAATTGAAAAATCAACAATATTATAAATGAATTAGATTAACGTGTTTTTAATTTACATTTTATTAATTTCATATATATTTATATTTTATATTATTTTTAATTAATATTTATAACTAATATATATATATATATATAAAGATATATATTATAATTCAACATTTTTATTAGTAATTGTTTCATTATTAAATTATTAAATTATTTTTTAATTTAATCAATTTTAACTTTTTTTCAATAAATAGTAAAAAACTATCATTTTATATATCTATATTTATTTTATACTATTTATTGATATTTATAATGTGTATACATGTATATTATATTTCTTCATTTTTATCTATAAATATTTAATTACTAAAATGTTTCATATTTTTCTTAATTTAGTCATTAATTTTTTTAAATTATTTATTTTTTTCCATTATATATATATATATTATATTATTTATTAATTTTTATCATATATATATATATATATTCTATTAACTCTATATTAGAAATAATTATTTAATTAACTACAATGTTAATTTTTTTATTTTTTAATTATTTCATTTTTTTATGGACCATTATAAGTTGAAACATGATTTAATAAATTTAAAATTTATCATAACCAAAAAAAATGTTAAACAACACCATTTGTCATTACTAAAAATAAAGCACTGATAAAGGGTTCCCTTTAAGAGTGTTTTTAAAGCTGATAAAGATGTACATCATCAGATCAATTTTGTTGCACTGATAAATGACAGTACTATAAGAGGCATGTTTTGTAGTAGTACTTTTTCTTGAGTTCAGAAAAATTCCTCCCTAGTTTAAATTGGACAGTGTGAGAAAAATATTTTTCTCAAAATATTTTCTAGAATTCATACAACTCCATCACTTCAATCACCACCTCAAGTATTGTATTGTTGACCAACATCCACCAATGAAGAGCTTTTCCTGCCTTATGATAATCATATACCTTGAACATCCATTAATCAATGAATTAATGTACTAATTATATTTTTATAATGGTGTTGATCCATTATTACTTGATGAAGTGATCAGTATATCAACTTAAATTTGAAGTCATTTTTCCCATAAAGGTTTCAACTAAATCATTTTGTTTCTTCGGGGGAGTGAAGTGTTCTTTATAATTTATGTATCAATTCAAAATATGAGATAAATGAGAAATTCTTTTCATGGTCTTCTCGACTCCATCTCCCATCGGGTTGGGAATCTTACATGGGAGGAAATTAAATTACTCTTTACATGGGTTCTTGACTAGGTTTCACCTACACACGTCTATTTGACTACAAAATGTGAAAATTGGGAATGATTTTTTAACTATTAAACACATAAATATGAAACCTTTAATATTAAAGGGATGAATCGGGAATGAAATATATTCATTAACATATGGATTTCTTGGTTCTAATTTATTTTATGTATGATGTATTTCTTAATATAAATTCATATAGTCATTTTTGGTCCCTTAATAACAGTCATAAAAATATTTAGAATTTACCAATGAATACCCGTTGGAGTGTCAATCATGGTGTGCATGAAATCTTATTGGTTTCTCTAGGTGACAATCAAGTAACACATAATGTACCCTATTGGTTTTTATTACCCATAGGTACAAATTGTTCAGATCCACATTCAATTTTAGAAAATATAATGTAATGATTTTTTTTGGAAACATATTTATCTATCAACTTCAAAATATGGGTATTTTTTTATTATTTTCAATATTATCACTAGTGATTTCACTAGTGTTTTCTATACTAAAAATAAAAAAAATTACTTGACTTATTGTAATAACAACTACGAATTCCTATATCATTATCACACATTATATCATGATTTATTACATAGATGTACATAATATAAAATCCTGAATATTTTGAAAATACTAATGTATTTTGGATAGTAGGTATATAAGATGACAACATGTGAGATGAATTTAATGGAATTATTCAAAAAATCCCTAACATGCTCTGAAAATTGAATCATTCTTCTAAAAATAATAGGGATAACATAAGGAGATATATATGAACGGGGTGAGATTAAAATCCCAGAAAGAGAATAAACAAATAAAAACAAAAGTTAAATCATCATATGTAAACCAAGAGGCATATCATGTAATGAAAAGGGGGATGTGAATCCCAATCATGAATAATGAGGCATGATATAACATGATAGTATAAAGAAAATATCGGAATGCAGAAACAATATAAGACATGAAATCAAAAACACATGTCATGGATATCCACCAAGAGAACATAATAAAATGTGGTTACGATAAATTATAATTCACCATTCATAGAATATCAGGATTTAAAAAACTAGATTTATTATAGGGGTATATAATTCCAGTACTAGCTATTACATTTATATCAGGTACATTGATAATTGTGCAAAAATGATCATAAAACATAAGGATGTATAAAATTAATTTTAACAAGTTTTTATGTTAATTAATTAAACAAACATGTTAATCCCAAATAAACAAAGGATATGTAAAACAAGGTGAAACCCATTTAGGAGAAATGGAGATAGATATTCATTATACAAACGTTTCTCTTGGAAAATCCCAGGGCACTTTCAGCCGCATAATGAGTGTAAATAATGATTCACAATTGGATTAAATGGTAATTTAAGGCGTCTCTCATATCTTGAAAAAAATAAATTAATTATTAATGATGTTATAAAAAATTACCAACATTAATAATAAAAAATAAAAGGAATAATATAAAAAGGTATCATGAATTAAGAGAAGAAGTATATGATCCATTAAATATATAGGTTGCATTATAAATATATGTTGGGGATTATTAAGTGCTTGTGGGAACCATCAGAGGGATCTTTTGTAACGTCCCAACCTGGATCACCTCTAAGACGGTGGCTGGAACGGTGGGTCACATGACCTTAAGCACATATCTCCGAATGCCAAAGGCTACCGACTTCCAGCGAGGGCCTTTTTGTGTTTGAGGGGGGCCTATGCCCTCATAGGTAATATGTATTATCACAATAGAAGTTGACCACAACTGATAATAAATAACAGAAGAATATAAATGAATAAATTGCAGTATAAGAAATATAAATAATCCAATTGAATAATAATAATGAAGTGTGGATGCTCACAAAATTATGCCATGCTAGGATGTTTTTCTAAACTAGAAGTATAGAAATAAGAAACACAAGCACACAAACAACTAGAGAAAAATATACAATACATCAGGTACATCACATGCAGGGCTCTGTCGTCTGCTCCAGTCTCCATCAAAAGCAGTAAAGAACAATCAGTCATCGAAAGAAGCACACATCTCCTTGTTAATACCTTCTAGAACATAATCTTCTCGGGTGTCAACAATGCCCATGCAGGGAGGGTACTGAGGTCTTGAGGCTGGGATGCCCTGGGGCATTGGTTGCGGCGAGGGTGAGTAAGGTTAGTCGTTATACACTACCTTTTACTGCTTTTCTTAGCTGCATAGAATATATTTTTATAGATATATATGGGTTGTCTGAACATTTTTGGTATTCATTGGGTTACTTCTTCATGACTCAATGAAGCGTCAGGCAAGAGATTATACAGTGCCATAGGATCAGGGTCAAAATTCGGCACAGGCAGAGCATGAGCCGTAGGTACAGGCTCAGGGATTAGCTCAAGTTCAGGATCCAGTGCAGGCAGAACTGCAGTCAGGTTTGGAAACGTTCGGACAGTGGCTCGACAAGAAAATCCAAGCGATCCTCATATGTGTCTTTCAGGGGATTGATAGAGGCACGCATGGTACAAAGCCTTCTATGGCATATCTGACACGGTAGTTCCAGTCACAGCACCTGCCACTTTTTTATTGTGAGGGTGGTCCGCAGGCAGATGAGAACTGGATAGAGAGTATACAGATGATCTTCGATCAGCTCGAGACGCCTTCAGGGCGGAGGGTCAAGCTGGCGACGTACATGCTGAGAGGATCGACGAAGCATTGGTGGGACGTACATGTACAGGCTCATAGGAACGAGGGACTAGCATGGAAGGACTTCAAGGACAGGTTATTGAGCACTTCTATCCAGAGACACAGAGGGTAGAGAGAGCTTGGTAGTTCTTGAGAATTTAGTAGGGATTCATGTCCGTCATGGAATATGCAAAAACCTTCATAGAGTTGTCTCACTTTTCACCTGGTATGGTGAGCGATTACGCAACTAGTGTGAGGCGCTTCGAGGATGGCTTATGACCCGCCATTCCGATCTAGGTGAACATCTTCATGCTGGATTCTTTTTATGAGGCGATGAATCAGGCGCTCATTGCCGAGGGCAAAGAGAGAGAGAAATCTCTCTTGGTCTGGGAGACAACTTCAAGTGATGGCTCGGACAGCAGGAAGCTCAGACAGGATGAGTTCCATTAGGGCAGTCAGGCTACGGATTCAGCTAGACCACCTCGTGGCAGTTCTTCGGAGATTTTCTTTCAGTGTGGACAGTCATGAAATGATTGGGCGCAATGAGATAGGCCTATGTAGGAGTGACAAGCATGTGTAAAGGACATATATCTGGAGGGGTTTCTCCAGGCAGCCTTCTCAGATAGCCGGCCGACTAGGGCCAGGACAGACTGTAGCGTCGAGAGTTGGTTCATGTTTGGTACCCGGAGAGGGTATTCGAGGTTCATCTGTGCACGAACGTCATGAAAGAGATGGTGGGACACAGCTGAGGGTTCAGTGGGTAGTGACTGGAGTAGCACCGTAGGGAAGTCGAGCATCAGGCAGCTGTGTTTCAGGTGAGGTTCACACCGTGGAGTTGCCAGAGGCTAAACAGGCCGGTGATCCAATGACAGTTAGAGGTACACCGTGGTGTGGCCATGATCTCCAAGTTTCCCTTTTGGCATGACCTATATAGGCATGTCTGTTTTTAGCGAACGTGGTGCGCATGATCTATGTGGACTGACTAGATGCTAGTCTGTGGGATTGGCACCATATCGGGTGCATGGTATATTCTACATATATGTATGAGATGGGTAGCATCAGGGCATCAAGGATGTGGGTTCCTTGAGGTGTTGTGGGAATTTGGGAATCGAGGATGCGGGTTACATGAGGTGCTATGGGCATCGAGGCGTCGTGTATGTGGGTAATTTGAGGTGCTAGCCACCAGGACCTCATGGAGGCGGACACTGATGCGGTGCGGAATACGTTGGGTGTCAGAAGCAACAAAAGAGCACCAATGAGGTGCAGGGGGGACGATGCGTCATGGGATGACTATGCATCCAGAAAATATGTTTGTAAACCTTGTTTGGTTTATGTTTTGTTGTGTTGAGACCAGGTTAGGTGATTCCTAAGGTGGGGAGCCCCTTGAGGAATTCAGTCAGAACCATTGATACCATGTAAGTATGGGTTACCTTGAAGAGAGTGGTATGTTTGCTTCAATCTCCGAGTTTTGTTTGATAGCTCGGGGAAGATCTATGTTAATGTGTGGAGATTGTAAGAACCCGGGGTTTTAGAACTGGTCAAAATCCGGAACCTGTTTGAATTTTTGACTAGTTTTTGAGGAAACTGGAGAAAACGGTATGTTTCTCCAAATTTCCAGACTACACACCGTGTACTTTTAAGTACACGCCATGTATATTTTAAAAGAATGTCGGCCATGTGCTCGCCAAGTACATGCATTTTGATAACCATTTAAAATCTTCTTAATACACAGCTTGCAGTTTTAAACACGCCGTGTAACCCCGACTGTGTGGTGGCTATACATGGCATGCAGGCCTGTTGGCCGGGTAGAACCATAGACACACCATGTTTCCTTCTGACATGCCATGTAGTCTAGCCGTGTATGAGGGATATACATGGAGTGTGGGTATGTCGGAGAGGAAGTGAAGAGAAACCAAGTACACACCGTGTACCCACTGGTACACGTCGTGTACACATGTCAGCAGGTCGATGAAATCAGAACCGCCAAATGAATAGTTAAATGAAATATACACAGCATGTAGTCATGAAGTACATGACGTGTACATTATTTTTTTGCACTAAGATGGGAAGTAGCCTCGTTTTTTAGGCAGAACACACCTCCTTCTCCCGGTGACGGGAACCAAGACAGCTGAACCCTTTTCCTTCTCCCGATCGTCCGTCTGAAGTCCGATTCATGCTTTGATTAGTGCGTTGAACCCCCATGGTAAGCCCTCGATTCCCCTTTGGCCGTTTTGTCTGATTTTCATTCTAGAATGAGTTATAGACCTTTGATCAGTTTTGAATCTTTTTTAGATCTACCACATTTTAGACCGAATTGGCAGCTGTTACAGGAGGAGTAGCGTCATACGAGTCTTAGGTAGGTGGTGCATAACTCATTTTGTGTTTTCATGGTTTTTTGGGTGACTCCACCTTCAGCGTATTTTCGGGTATTTTGAGTGTGAATATTTTATCATCTATTTCATATTGAATTGCTTGTGGGACCTATGGGATGCCTTTGGGTATGCTCTGTTACCAGTTTGTGTGAGCGGGCCGGGTGAGGGGCTGCGGTTCATCGGGGAATTTTGGTCGGGAAACGCCAAAATGGTTTGAATTGAAATAATAATGTGTTAAAATGTTTAATTTAATTTATTAAATCCTGTTATAATTGTTAGAGGCATTTAAGACCTCAGTGCTGGTATGGGACATCACCTTCCATAGTGAAATTCAACTATTTAGTTGGTTTTTCCTATTTATGATTTCTGTTTAAATATGTTATATATTCAATTGCTGAATTACATCTCCTGGACCCATTTGGGCGGTGTTGGGCATGGCCCGGATATTCTTGAGTGATCCGGATCACAGGTTGGGCTTGGCCCTATTTACATTGGGTTGTTTTGACCACGATATTGGGTATCATGGATGTCGGTTTGAGGTAGTATGACTGTGTCACGACCCGCCTTCACCAAAAGGAGGGAAGGGTCAGCAGATTGCCAGGCCCTTCCTTCTTTAATCTGTAGGAGGGATAATGACCCCCGAGTCCCGCCTCCAGTAGGCCCCGGGGTGGCAACTAGGACCAAGGGTACGAGTTTTCACAAATATGGGAGGCATTACCCTTTTATTATTTAGGATCGGGAAATAGGATAAGTCAACCACCCAGAAAGGGAAAGAAACAGGTTTAAATAAATAATCCCAAACAAAGCCCCCATGCATATTTAAACAGTTTACAACAAGGTGCAAGTACAAAAAGAGGCTCAAAGTACAATACCAAAAGAAAACAAATGTACGACAACAGCAACAACTCCAACTGTCCGACTAGTAGGGTCCCGCACAACCCTGGTAGTCCTCCTGGAAACCTGAAAGTAAACGTAGGGTGAGCATACAAGTACACTCAGTAGGGAAAACCAAGACTCTCGTGCACAAGTGGGGGAACATGCTAAAGTCCCGTGAGAAAGGAGAAAACCAAACGCCTATTCAAGGTAAACTAACCACCCCAGGCCTCACTAAGGCACGCTCCCCAAAAAACGCAAGTCAAGTAATATATATAATCAGAGCACATCGATGTTTGGGTACCCCGCGCCACTTTCCCACTAGTTATTGAGACATCCTACGCATCGGACCAATCCCGCCATTCTCACCGCAGTCCCACTGCCACACCCGCCCGCACACACCTGGGCCACAACCACACGCAGTCCCACTGCCCAAATCCCTCCCGCACACACCTGGGCCTCAACCGCACGCAGTCCCACTGCTGAAATCCCGCCCGCACACACCTGGGCCTCAACCGCACATAGTCCCACTGCTGAAATCCCGCTCGCACACACCTGGGCCAAAACTGTCACACGTAACTATGCCTGCAAACACCTAGCCCAGAACAACCACCACCACGCCCGAAGACACCTGGGCCTCATCCCTAAGACACTTGGGAAACCACCTGCTGCACACACCTGGCCAACCACCACACTACCCAGCCCGAAGGTTCTTGGGATAATAATGGACCTCAGGCCATCATAGCCTACCCGAAGATACTTGGGCTATTCGGGAAAGGGAGGAGAAAAGGAGCTAATAACCATCCACTAAGGATAGTGTTGGGAAAAACACCCTTCCCCCATTAATGGGGGTGTTCGGCACTGAGTGCTCAACTTGGGTGGGGCGCGAATAAGAAACACAAAGCTATAAGTATAGATATAGGTAACAAGCACTCACCCAAAGCTTAGGTTTTCTTAGCCAACCTACAGAACACAACACCACTGCATCCGAGTCACAGTTCACGACCCTTGCCCACAAAAACCATTTGTCCCATTCTTGTTTCACGTTCAGTTAAAAATGTTCAATTAATTTTAAGCACTACTGGGCAACTACCATAAGCATAACCAAGGAAAGCATCAAAAGCATGGATCAACCAAAACAATCACACCCGGTTCTGTCAACAGAGGATCTCTCCCCAATTTGTGATATAAATGAGTACCCACCCGGTCTCAAACTCACAACCACCGAAACCATACCAACAAGGAATCCCATCCCCAAATTCACACAACCACCAGGTAATTTCAGATTTAAAAGACTTAACACACTCCGTGATTTCAAACCTGTGTGTTCTAACCTAGAGTTAACATAGTAGGGTTTATCCTGGTGCTTCCAACTTATTCAGCCGGGTATACGTGATTAACCAATTCACAGCAGGAGTTCACAATTTCAGGAACCCATTTAAAACATCACGAGGGGATTCATCAGTGCACATGAAACGACCACCAACGACCTCAATTTTCCGAAAAACATAAACCAACACAACTAAAAAGGATGATCACAAGATAAAGCATAAACAACGATCACAACCCCTTCCCCTTCTTTCTTTAGAACTTCGTTTATTATCTTCATTAAGGTTCGGTTCAACCAATTCCATAGGAAAAAAATAACGCCCACCCTGCATGATACACAAAAGTGAGAGACGAGAGAAATTCCCTACTTGCTGATAGACGACCAACGCTTATGTCAGGGGGGGAGGCGGAACTTCACGGATAACGACGCGGCGCGCCCGATGCACCAGAAGAGCCACGATCGAGGAAGGGAGAAACCACGACCTAACCCTTAATTTATAAGAGCCGGGGGCGGTTGGGATAAAAACGCTGAACCGCATAGGACGTGGAAGTCGTGGGTTGACCACGCGGCTTGACTCATCATTAAAGGTGTTGGGTGGTTTAAGCCGACTCAAGAGTCGATTCAGTATTTAATTAAAACATTTGTGCGCGTTTCGAGTCTTTAAGACATTTTTTTAAACGAGGCAGAATAGGGTTTAAAACCCTATTTGCGAAAAAGGAGCGTTACTGGGACAACTTGGCAAGGCCGGGTGACGTCGGCCGGTTCCGCCGATCGGTCACACCGATCGGTCTCACCGATCGGTCGCACCGATCGTCACCCCTTAAGGATCCAGATTTTGGCAAAGGAAGGGAACAAGGGGGGGTCTGGGTCATCACATCAGATACCTCTTAAACGATTGTCATCCTCGAGAATCACAACAAACCAGAAGGAAATAGAGGGTCCGAACAACCATCTTCGAAAGATACCTCTTAGGAGTGAACCCCTGCTAACTAAAAACACTCCCCTGTCAAGAACCAAGCAACATACCGCGCCAAACCGCCCGGTCATGTGGGTTTGGGGAGTTCCCCTTCCCCATGTCAAGATATTATCCGCTTTGGGCGGCACTGACTCGCCTGCACGGGTTTAATCGCATCCACCTTAATGCGTCTTGATTAGGGGTCGGGTTCCATCTTCCCTTTAGCCGTAGCTTTTCACACAAAACCGAGGAAATAAACTAGTACATTTCATAGCCAAAAGTCAAATGTTCTACCACAACAGGTACAAAGGGAACAAAGCTCAAAACAACCCTGGGTATTGGGAACGCATCTGTGCTTCCCTCTCCCACGTACTCTCTTCGAGCCCGCCATGTCTCCACAACACACAAACCAATGGAATGGCCCGCCCACGAAGCACCTTCTCCTTGCGATCCTCGATCATCACTGGTTTTTCCACAAAGGTTACGTCATCCTCGATGTCCAGTTCACCCCAATCAAGGACGTGTGAATCATCGTGCAGATAAATACGGAGCTGGGATACATGAAAGACATCATGTATCCTTAGCATCGGCGGAGGTAACGCTAGCTGATAAGCCACTTCGCCGACCCGCCGCAACACTTCGAAGGGTCCGACGAATCTGGGGGAAAGCTTACCCCCCTTTCCGAACCTCCGTTGCCCATGCCACGGGGAGACCTTCAAGAACACGTGGTCCCCAACCTCAAACTCCAAGGGCCTTCTCCTGGTATCAACATACGACTTCTGTCGGTCCTGGGCCGCCTTTATCCTTTCCCGTATGAGCTGAATCTTCTCTGTCGTGTCCTGCACCACCTCCGGGCCAAGGATGCCTGCCTCTCCTACTTCGGTCCAACACACAGGTGAACGGCATGGCCTCCCGTACAAAGCCTCAAACAGGGCCATACCGATGGTAGAGTGGTAGCTATTATTGTAGGAAAACTCTACTAGAGGCAAGTATCACACCCATGACTCTCCTGAGTCCAGAACACATGCCCGTAGCATATCCTCCAAGGTTTGAGCCGATTTCGTCAACCTGTCCACCACCACCCAGATGGCGTCACAACCTCCTTGGACCTTGGGTAGTCCCGTGACGAAATCCATTGAGATGTTGTCCCACTTCCACTCGGGAACAGCTAAAGGCTGCAGTAGGCCGCCTGGAACCCAGTGTTCAGCCTTCACTTGCTGACATACTAAGCATTTAGCCACAAATTCTTCCACCGATCGCTTAACTCCGGGCCACCAGAACTGCCCTTTCAGCCCCTGGTACATCTTGGTAACTCCTGGGTGCACCACTATGGGTGACTTGTGGAACTCACTGAGAACCTTGCCACGCATCAATCTTGGAACAAACAACCTTTTCTGGAAAAGCATCTGGTGCTGACCGTCCTCTGTCCATTCTCTTGGAGCATCGCCCTGGTCAACCCGATCACGCATCACTTCGCACTCGGGGTCTCCCCACTGAGACTCCTCCACTTGTCGAAACAGAGATGACTGTACTATCATCTGATATAGGAAGCCTCTGCCACTATCCATCTTCACATCCAGGTGTAAGGCAGCCAAGTCCTCCATTTCGTTCCAGGCATTTGCCGACTCTCGGACCGCATCCTTCTGCGTCCTCCTGCTCAAGGCATAGGCCACCACATTTCCCTTGCCCTCAGTATAAGGGATTTCAAAGTCGTAGTCCTGGAGGAACTCCAACCATCTCTGTTGTCGCAAGTTCAAGTCCCGCTGGGAGAAGATATACTTTAAGCTTTTGTGATCTGTGAAGACCACAAAGCATTCCCCGATGAGGTAGTGCCGCCATAACTTTAGCAAAAAAACGACCGCTGCAAGCTCCAGGTCATGGGTGGCGTAGTTACGCTCATGGGGGCGTAGCTGCCTGGACCCGTAAGAGATCACCCCTCATTGCTGCATCAACACGCATCCCAGGCCCTGTCCTGAAGCATCACAAAATACCTCATAGGCCATCCCTTCTTCTGGTAATCTCAACACTGGGGCACTAAACAACTTTTCTTTTAGGTAGCTGAAGGATGACTCGCATTGCTCGCTCCACACGAAAACCTGGTCCTTCTTGGTCAGAGCCGTCAAAGGGGCTGCTACTCGAGAGAAGTTGGGTACGAATCTCCGGTAGTAACCTGCCAGTCCGAGGAAACTCCGGACTTCCGCCATATTCTTGGGTGCTGCCCAAGAAACAACTGCCTCAACCTTTGATAGGTCGACTACTACCCCCTGCTCAGACACTACGTTCCCGAGGAAGTGCACTTCTCGTGTCCAGAACTTGCACTTTGACAACTTCCCGTAGAGCTGGTGCTGTCGGAGGACTTCCAAAACTGTCCTCAGTTGCTCTGCATGGTCCTCTTCTGACATTTAATAGATCAGGATATCGTCGATGAATACCACCACAAACCGATCCAGGTACTCCCGAAAGATGGAGTTCATAAGCCCCATGAACACGGCCGGGGCGTTCGTAACACCAAAGGGCATGACCACAAACTCGAAGTTCCCATACCTGCACCTGAACGCCGTCTTCGGGACGTCGCTATCCTTCACCCTCAGCTGGTGGTATCCGGACCGCAGGTCGATCTTCGAGAACCATCCTGCCCCCCTCAGTTGGTCAAAAAGATCATCTATTCTCGGAAGAGGGTAGCGATTCTTGATCGTTACCTAATTCAGCCTCCTGTAGTCGATGCACAACCTGAGGCCACCATCCGCCTTCCTTGCGAACAAGACTAGAGCGCCCCATGGTGATGCACTCGGACGGACATAACCCCTCTTCATCAGATCGTCAATCTGTATCCGCAACTCTCGTAGCTCCGAAGGTGCCATCCGATAAGGAGCCATCGAGATCGGACGAGCGTCGGGTTGTAGGTCTATCCCGAACTCGATATCGCGTCGAGGGGGTAAAGTCTTCACCTCCTCAGGAAATATTTCCATAAACTCGAGGAAGATCTCTGGCACTTCCACCATCTCAGCATCTACTGATACCACTGTCAGCTCGGTCAACAAGGAGAGGAGAGGTTCCTCCCTCCTGTTTCCTTTCGGACCGCTCCGCTCGCCGGTGAAGGTAACACGCTGGCCTTCCAATACTGAGAACACCACCCTTCTTTGGAAACAGTCGATGACGGCACACACAGAAAATAGCCAGTCAATGCCTAGGATGACATCGTATGGCTGAATCTATAGAAGAAGGAGAGCCCTAACCGACTGATGTGGCCCTAACATTAGTCTACATCTCCGACAAACGAACAGCAAGTCGGTCTGACCTCCAACTGGCATGCTCAACACCAGGGGCACTGGAAGTCTCTCGGCATCTAGACCCAAGGCACAGGCTAGACTGGGTGCAACAAAGGAGTGCCAAGCTCTGGTATCGAACAAAGAATAGGAAAGAGTGCTAAACACATTGATCGTACCTCGAACAACCTCTGGCCCTACTGGAACTGTTGCCTCTGCGGCGTGTAACTGTCCACGCCCAGCTCCCCTGCCCCTCGGCTGTCGGCCACCTCCCCGACCACGCCTTGGTCAAGGTCCCTGGGGAGCGCCCTGAGGTCGGCCTCCTCCTCCTATGTCTGCCTGCGGAGGAGCGGGAGCTCGCTGTCCCTGCTGCTGCTGCCGGAAGGGTCTGGCTGGAAACTGCTGCTGCGGCGGATGCTGGGGATGACTGCCACTGCTGTACTGTACCCGATCGGGGAACTGACTCCGGAGATGTCCAGGGCTCCCGCAGATGAAGCACCGTGTTCTCGAGCATGAAGGGAAAGAACGTGGGCCAGAGGATCGAAACTGAAACTACTGCGGTCTGCTCCCTGTGGGTCGGAACCTGGAGGGTCCCGATGCTGGAGGCCTGGTGCTGACGGTCTTCCCCTTTGATGGTCCCAGCTGGATTCCTTCTCGTGACACTCCGCCCAGAGCATGAATCCTTTCCACCACTTCGGCCTTCTTCTAGACCTCTAAGTATGTCGGAAGGGTAAAGGGGGTAACAACATACTGGAGGGAGGGTCGGAGCGCCTCCTCGAAACGTATTTCCCGAGACTCCTCATCGGGAAAGAGGTCCGGAGCAAAACGTAGGAGGTCCTTGAACTTGATTCCAAGTTCCCTCACAGACATGCTCCCCTGCTGGAGGGAGAGTAGCTCCTGCCTCTTCTCCACCTTCATTGTCGAGGAGAGGAACTCTGCCCGGAACTCCTTCTCGAAATCCGCCCAAGCAACCTCAGACTCTTTTCTATTCCCCAGGTGAAGCATCCACCACAGACGTGCCGCTCCTCGCATCTGGCTAACAGCCAGAGGAACCCAGTACTCGGTCGGGGCCCGAAGCAGGCCGAAGGCTATAACTAGCTCCTCTAGCCAGCCTTCCATCTTCATATCGGAGGTGCTTCCCTCATACTTCTCGAGGGCCTGTCGCTGGAAGGCCCGAAGAGTCTTTTGCCACTGGTCGCCCTCTTCCTCTCGATCAGCTCTCTGCCGATCGGCTAAAGTAGTCTCCGGGGCCTCGATCGCCTGTACCACACGTGGTCGCCTCCCAGGTGCCATAGCTACAAGGTAAACAAGTAATGCCTAAGCCCAAGTAGTGCATACTATAAAGAAAAACTTTTTAAAATTTTAAATTTATTCTTAATTCCCAAAATATCCCAGAAACATAAGAACACAAGTCATTTATGATGCATGTACCTTTCCTAGGGTCTCTACCCTGCAATCAGTGTGGTCTCACTTGGTCGTTCGGTAGGCCCAGAGTCCTTGCATCGGATCACGGGGGCCCCTAAAATCCCGTGTCCTAGCCGGTCTTCCCTGGCCTAATTCACGCACCAAGGTCACCCAACGCTGTTGCCTTACCATCCTATGCAATCCTCACTATGCCTAACTCCAGACTCCATCCTACCTCTCAAACCTTCCTCTGATACCATTCTGTCACGACCCGCCTTCACCAAAAGGAGGGAAGGGTCAGCAGATTGCTAGGCCCTTCCTTCTTTAAGCTGTAAGAGGGATAATGACCCCCCGAGTCCCGCCTCCAGTAGGCCCCAGGGTGGCGACTAGCACCAAGGGTATGAGTTTTCACAAATATGGGAGGCATTACCCTTTTATTATTTAGGATCGGGAAATAGGATAAGTTAACCACCCAGAAAGGGAAAGAAACATGTGTAAATAAATAATCCCAAGCAAAGCACCCATGCATGTTTAAACAGTTTACAACAAGGTGGAAGTACAAAAAGAGGCTCAAAGTACAATACCAAAAGAAAACAAAGGTACGACAACAGCAACAACTCCAACTGTCCGACTAGTAGGGTCCCGCACAGCCCTGGTAGTCCTCCTAGAAACCTGAAAGTAAACGTAGGGTGAGCATACAAGTACACTCAGTAGGGAAAACCAAGACTCTCATGCACAAGTGGGGGAACATGCTAAAGTCCCGTGAGAAAGGAGAAAACCAAATGCCTATTCAAGGTAAACTAACCACCCCAGGCCTCACTAAGGCACACTCCCCAAAAAACGCAAGTCAAGTAATATATATAATCAGAGCACATCGATTTTTGGGTACCCCGCGCCACTTTCCAACTGGTTATTGAGACATCCTACGCATCGGACCAATCCCTCCATTCTCACCGCAGTCCCACTGCCACACCCGCCCGCACACACCTGGGCCACAACCACACGCAGTCCCACTGCCGAAATCCCGCCCGCACACACCTGGGCCTGAACCGCACGCAGTCCCACTGCTGAAATCCCGCCCGCACCGACCTGGGCCTCAACCGCACGCAGTCCCACTGCTAAAATCCCTCCCGCACACACCTGGGCTACAAATGTCACACGTAACTATGCCTGCAAACACCTAGGCCATAACAACCACCAACACGCCCGAAGACACCTGGGCCTCATCCCGAAGACACTTGGGAAACCACCTGCCGCACACACCTGGCCAACCACCACACTACCCAGCCCGAAGGTTCTTGGGCTAATAATGGACCTCAGGCCATCATAGCCTACCCGAAGATACTTGGGCTATCCAGGAAAGGGAGCAGAAAAGGAGCTAATAACCAGCCACTAAGGATAGTGTTGATAAAAACACCCGTCCCCCATAAATGGGGGTGTTCGGCACTGAGTGCTCAACTTGGGTGGGGCGCGAATAAGAAACACAAAGCTACAAGTATAGATATAGGTAACAAACACTCACCCAAAGCTTAGGTTTTCCTATCCAACCTACAGAATACAACACCACTGCGTCCGAGTCACAGTTCACGACCCTTGCCCACAAAAACCATTTGTCCCATTCTTGTTTCACGTTCAGTTAAAAATGTTCAATTAATTTTAAGCACTACTGGGCAACTACCATAAGCATAACCAAGGAAAGCTTCAAAAGAATGGGTCAACCAAAACACTCACACCCGGTTCTGTCAACAGAGGATCTCTCCCCAATTTGTGATATAAACGAGTACCCACCCGGTCTCAAACTCACAACCACCGAAACCATACCAACAGGGAATCCCATCCCCAAATTCACACAACCACCGGGTAATTTTGGATTTAAAAGACTTAACACACTCCGTGATTTCAAACCTGTGTGTTCTAACCTAGAGTTAACATAGTAGGGTTTATCCTGGTGCTTCCAACTTATTCAGCCGGGTATACGTGGTTAACCAATTCACAGCAGGAGTTCACAATTTCAGAAACCCATTTAAAACATCACGAGGGGATTCATCAGTGCACATGCAATGACCACCAACGGCCTTAATTTTCAGAAAAACATAAACCAGCACAACTAAAAAGGATGATCACAAGATAAAGCATAAACAACGATCACAACACCTTCCCCTTATTTCTTTAGAACTTCGTTTATTATCTTCATTAAGGTTCGGTTCAACCAATTCCATAGGAACAAAATAACGCCCACCCCGCATGATACACAAAAGTGAGAGACAAGAGAAATTACCTACTTGCTGATAGACGACCAACACTTATGTCAGGGGGGGGGAGGCAGAACTTCACGGATAACGACGCGGCGTGCCCGATGCACCAGAAGAGCCACGATCGAGGAAGGGATAAACCACGACCTAACCCTTAATTTATAAGAGCCGGGGGCGGTTGAGATAAAAATGCTGAACCGCGTAAGATGTGGAAGTCGTGGGTTGACCACGCGGCTTGACTCATCATTAAAGGTGCTGGGTGGTTTAAGCCGACTCAAGAGTCGATTCAGTATTTAATTAAAACTTTTGTGCGTGTTTCGGGTCTTTAAGACATTTTTTTAAACGAGGTAGAATAGGGTTTAAAACCCTATTTGCGAAAAAGGAGCGTTACTGGGACAACTTGGCAAGGCCGGGTGACGTCGGCCGGTTCCGCCGATCGGTCACACCGACCGGTCTCACCGATCGGTCGCACCGATCGGCACCCCTTAAGGATCCGGATTTTGGCAAAGTAAGGGACCAATGGGGGTCTAGGTCATCACAGACTGTCTGGTTGGGAATGACCTAGGTTCTAGGATGGTGATGCCATCAGACTTGAGCAGCATGGTCGTAGGGACACGAGGTGTCAGATGAGTTGGTGGCTTAGGTACTATTTGGTGATTACCACTCACCTGGGAAATCAAGTAGTGTGCACATATAGATACTGTATGATGAGGTGGTTTTGACAACTCATGTGTGTAGAGACCCCCGTAGTTGCGGATAGGTATTTTGGTTGGGTGTGCTTGCCGTAGAAAGCCACGTGGGAGGTGAGGAGCATTCAGGGGATGGGCATTCCTTAGGGATGTCGGTACTTGAGGCACGAGGTTTCAGGAGGCACATGGTGCCAGGTTACTATTTTTGGGTGTGTGTTTGGGACATCGGTACTTGAGCCATGAGGTGTCAGGAGGCACATGGTGCTGGGTTACTAATCTTGGGCGTGCCTTCGGGATGTCTCTACTTGAGACACGAGGTGTCCGATGGCACATGGTGCCAGGTTACACGACAGAGATTCCAGCGTTGGCCGAAGCAGGTGACCCTCCATGGTGGCTATTGAGAACTAGTGGTGTTTGTGTTTATTTGTGCATTGTATAGTTTACTACTTTCCTTAGAAATGTATAAATTATTAAACACATATATTTGGTACGAACCGTTGGGTGGTATCCTACTGAGTTTTGTCTCACACCCTACCCGGCCCCATCGGGACGCGTGAAGACTTTATGGATTTACGTGCAAGAAAGATGCCAACTTTAGGAGATGGGCTGCGTTAGTTGCTGCTTAGAGATGGTATGGACCTTGAGGTCATGCCTAGGTGGGGATTAAATTGTTTTGTTTTCTTTTCTATATCAGCATGCTTACTTTTTGTAGCTACTTTTGATTATCCATTGGCACCCATTTCTTATATTCAGTTGTGTATGACCTTATTTTGATGCATGTTTTACTGTTCAGTAGTAGTTACATGTTATTTGCATGCTTTTGTGTTTATTTCCGCTACTGTTGATATATTTGTTTCTTCCTCTATTTATCTATATTGATAATGCTTCCGCTCTATGGGTCTGGTTTGAGTCTGCTGAGTCTTTCTTTCCGCTGCATCTTTACTATTATCCTTGGACCAGTACCCTTACTATGATCCTCTGAGAGGGTATAGCCTCCCCACTATACCTAATAGACCCTCACTGCTAGTCGGAAGCCTTTGGCATTCAGAGAGGTGCACCTGAGGTAGTAGCACCCGAGCCGTTCGGCACTATTCAGGTGGTTGTTCGGGTCTAGGTCGTTACAGGTTGATTCCTTGTACATCCTTAGTGTTGATGATTTTAAATCATGAAGGAGAAGATACAACATATAAATAAATTTAAGGGGGAATGAAGAACACTGTTTTCTTGGTAGAATATCATTGGCTCTAGTACCATAATTCTAGTTATAGGAATAATATTCCTCAGAATGATAAGGTATTGAAACTCCATGATGAGATAACACAATAATGAGTTCACCACTATATAACCTTCCATGTAATTAACTATTAGAGGTAAATACACATAAACCACTGAAAGTGTTACATTCCCCTTACGAAACATAAAAACCCAAAATTATTTTTAATTATTCTATAAATGAGGTTCCCAACCCATAAGAGAATATTTTGGTCATTTTTATAGAACTGATAATATTTAGAATAAAAACATGTCCTCTAAATTTCCCCTTAAAGCATTATCCATATGAATTTTGTTTCAAAACTGATGTAGGGGGTTGATGAAACAACAAGAATCACTTGACCAATAGATAGATAGATACTTATAAGGTGATAATGTTGTACATGTATAAGATCATTTCGATGATAAATAAATATCATTAATATTAACAAGTGCCTTTTCCATTAGATGAGATTTTTTGAAAGGGCTTCAATCAACCATGTTGTCATTATGATCTTCCCAAATATTGTTTATTTTGACTTCCATGAACACCTTACACACCATGAACCACTCTCCATTTGAAATAAAATTCAAATGATATGAGCCCAGTAAGAGATTGAAGGTCCCATGTTTTAGAGAGATCCTTGGTCTTATCTTCATAAAAGTCAATACAAAATCATTCCAATAATTGTAGCGAACCATATGTTACCTCACCATTTGTTGGGGACATGACTAATAAGAGAACTATGAAACTAAATAGACACATTTAATATGAACAACCATATCTATAGGAACAAAATAGTTATAGAAACATAACTATTTGAATAACAAAATTACAGGGATAGGTAAATACCCACTCTTCGTCCTACAAGGATCACCACATAGTAGATCATTCAGGATATAGGAATACTCTTTCCCATCATTATAAATATTACATAATACGATCTCACAATGAACTATCACCCACATTTTGTGGTCCCTAAAATGTATAGTGTCATTGAATTCTATAAAAAAACAGTATGAGAGAGGATTTACATTTTGAGATACATCTGGGGATTGAAAATATTTTTTCTTGCAAAAATAACCACATAGAGGGACTCCTATAATAAAATCCCATGTGGATTTTTCATAAATTCCATTAATAGTAACTTCCATGTTTCTATAACCCATTCCATATTCTTCAATATATTTTTCTACGATATTATATATGGATCCATTTCATTTTTAGATATTTTTATAATCTCAAATAATGGAATTGATGCTATTTAAATTTGAAGGGAGGATACATTTGGTGACTATAGTGAAAAATTATATGCTTTCGAATGAAAAATTGAAAAGAGTTAATGAGAGTTAGTCCTCATCGAAGGGAAAAAATTTAGATTTTTTAGATAATAATCCATCCTACAATCATTTCAACCAGGTTATCACTATTTATAAACTTGATATGTCTTTAGGATATTGGGGACATGTACATTACAAGGGGGGAAACCATATTTTATACTCATCCTTTTATTAAAATCAGCATTAAAGAAAGATATAAAAGATGTATCCATGAACACGTTAGCCTTAATATGATTGGACCATTGATGGATCCTTCTTTCATAATCAACCATAATATTATTGAATCCCAAAATTGATCATAATATTCAATTCTAAAATAAAACTATTTATTCATCAAAAAAATTGATAGATTCCAAGAGATCCATACTTGGTTTTGTGTGAGATTATTGAACCTAATTTGATAGAGAAGATAACATATCTATTGATGGAGTCAGAATATTGAATGAAAAGAGAAAGATGAATTATATATCATTCATCAAGGTGTCTGGTAGATTTAAATGATCTAAACATCTCTTGACCAATGATATTGAAAACCAAAGAGAATATATACTTTAGAAGAAAATATCACAAAATATTTTAGATAAAGAGTAATTATGAATGATTTGGATATTGATTTACCATTAAAAAATATAATAAAATTTAAAAATTCGAATCTTGTAAATGATATTAGATTATACCAGTTTTAAATTATGATCACATAAAATTTCATTCACAATATATATTTCTCCTTGGATGTTCATATTTGTGAAAAATACATGTATTTATTTCTATATCAATTGGGTTATAAGTAATGATAGAATATCACTAACGATTTTCAACATAATTATATTTGTAAATTTACATTAGAAAATAAGACAAAAAATGATAAATAGAATATGGATGATTTAGTTTATGAATAATGGTGGGAGTGTTTATACTCAAAACATTGTGGATGTTTCCTCATATAAAAACAAATGATAGCTATAATTTGATGTTATTTAATGATATCACAATATTCTAAATTTAAAATCTCATGGTAACACATAATTACTAAGTGAAATATGGGTATTTAATATCTTTATAGTTTTCAAAATTCAATAGTATTATTGAGGATAGACTAGACGATTGTCCACAACATTTTTTTATAGGTATTGATGTTATTGAGGAACAAACCATTCAATTCCTCTCTCTAAAATATCCCATATCATGGATGTCCCATTTGAGATAGTTTATTTTAGTAGTTGATTTTTTTGAGGCAAAAGATGTTAATGTTAGTGTTGTTTGAACCATCCTCCATTTTTTATTTATATTTACAAATGTCAATTTATTATTGAATTATTTCATGTATAAATGTTTATTTTATATAAAATTCATTAATCCCTAGAACCAATGAATATTCATTATCACATTATAAAACATAAAAAATTCAATAAAATATATCTTTTATATTCTTTATTACTGATATGAAGACATCAACAATATAGGAGGTTTTGAGACATTAATCCAAATAATTGATATCTTTTTCAATGACATTTATAACTATTATATTTTTTTCAAAGAGATAAGAACACTCAAATATTTCATTTTTCATATACTTTATATTTAGTTTCAGGATTTACCATTTACAATCTAACACCCCAAGCTTCCATGGTATGCTTCTCTTTCAATAATGCAATAGCTTGCATTGTACACAAGTTTGAGATTCTAACACACCGCGACCAATCAAAGTAGCCGTTATGAATAGTAATACCAAATTTTTGAAATTATATAAATTTTATATTTCCAATTGGACTTCATTTTTGGATTAGGAATATCTAAATTATCCTATGTTGAAATATTGTTATTTTTCTGAGAACTTCCAATTTTCGATGAATAATAAAAAAATAAATAAAAACAACTTTTTTAATCAAAATAATTTATTAGGATAAATTATACTATTAAGTGGTTTTAATGTATAATAAGAATATAATTTTACCTTCTTATCCAATGGTGGTCATTAGAATTAATTTCACTTTGAAAGTTGACATAAACAATTGTCATTATTTTGATTGATATTGTTTCTTAAAAACATGCTATTTGTTTTAACAATGGGGAATAATTATAAAATTAATTAATTCAACTTATACGTTTGGAATTTTTTAAAATAGACATCATTTTTGAATTAGGAATATCAAATATATCTTAGGGTTAATTTTTGGCATTTTTCTAAAAAACATCAATTTTTTATGAATAGTGAATCCACAAAGTGGTAGTTAAAAAACAATTTTTTCATTTAAATGAAACTTTACCACTTCTGTGAATTGAATTTCAAAAATCATACATACATGGTTTCATTAGTAAGTAAAATTTGGTTCAATGGGATGCAAATATTTTTTGGTGAAAAGTAAGTTTTAAGTTTTATTAATTGCGATTAAAGGTAATTAGTGTAAATTAACGTAAATATAATATTATAATAATATGAAATTACCTCTACACTTGTCCTATCCTTATTGGATGATTCATTTACGACCAAGAAAATCCATGGGTCAACTTGGGGACCCCATTGAGCCACTTGGGTAAGAAAATGACATTAATAACTTTTTATTTAAAGTAAAAAATAAAATTGTCACAAACATGTGTTGTTTTACTAAAACAATTATTACATGGGGTTATATAAGGTACAATTTCGACTATAAATATTCATTGGAAACATAAAAGTATTTCCTATATCATGGTAATTTTTTATAATTTTTAGGCATTAAATAAATAAATTTATTTATCACACCAGGATGATGCATCGATTACCTCATTAATGAACGATTTAAATAAAATGAAAAGATAAGGTAAACTCTAAGACTTAAAATTGTCTAAAACCTATTTTATGGGTATATTTATAACCTTTATCACCTTATCCAAGAAATATATCATTTTTGGACCTTTAAAATCCAAAAATAATTTCATAATAATGTAACATTTCATGACCTTACAAGAGTGCCCCTCCTCTCCTCTTATAAAAGGCCCCAAACTCTACCACATTATTCACACCTTAAAATCCATTTTTATCATCCAAAATCTTCTACAATACTCTCTAAACTTACCTCTCTTACTCCTAGAAGCATCACTTTTGGCAGAAGTCTTCCCAAGAAGCCTTCGACTCAAATCAAAAAGAGTTACCCGATTTTAAGGTAATGTCTTCTCTTATGTTCTTTTGTTTTATTTTGCTTCTCCAACCCCTAAAAATCTATTTATTCATTTCTTTTGTAACAACACCAGTATATTAAATATACTAGGATTTTGTAATGAGAAGGATTTTATTTACACTCACACAAAACTTCATCTAATGGTTAAAGAACATACTGTTTCTGTGGGGGGTGAATTACTGAATCACGAAACGAAGATTGATCAATATTATTTTAACACCTCTCATGGTGGCCATTAAGATGTAACTATATTTATATATGATATATATTATGTTTATTTTTTCCTTATGATTCTGTATTTTTCATTAATGTCATACCTTTATGATTTCCATTAAGGGTAAACGCGATAATTTCATTTTAGTAAGTGCAGACTACCGCCCCCTCAATGTGATTTGAATCGTTAATGCAAAATGTGGGACGTATAAAGGATGGAGTAAATGATATTATATATGATATTATACTATAATTATAATATACCTTTATATCATTTTTATTTAATTCTATTAAATATCAAACAGAAATGAAAGTAGCGTTCATGCGTACGTACGACTTACTGTCTCCATGAAGGGTGCATTTCATTTCATACATCTAAATGTTATGTAATATTATAAATGAATGTATATATTGGATATATATGATATATATGATATCTATATCATGAATATAACTCTGGATATAATGGATATTTTACCACATGAACAACATGTAATTATAAGAAGTTTGTTTTTAACTCAAGTACCAAAGATCGAAAAAAACGACTGTTATTAACTTCAATAATTACATAATGTTAAAAACAAGGTAATAAGTAATATAAAAGGAATAATGAACATGAAAATGGTTCTTAAGATAGTAGAAATTAAATCTAGATTATTATTCAGGAGGTTAAAGAATGATCGAGTCAAGTCGGACACGAGGTAAGGGACTTCGTCTCAATCTCCTTTCATTGAGGCATATTTTATTTTATACACAACTTTATTTTATACGGTCTATAAACAACTTTGACTTTTACTTTTATTAAAAAGGAATATTTTTTATACGAATCATTTTACTAAATTACAAAAAGGAATGTTTTTTTGTCAGAACTATGCGGCGACAACGACTTCTCCACCGCCTTGACCATTATTTGAGTTTCAGCTTCCTCTACAAGACATAACTTTTTTAAAAAATGAAAAATAAATACAATGTTTTAATTTTATTTTATTTTGGTATTGAAAATGGTTTTATTATATCAATTTATGGTATTGACATATTGTGATTGAAATTTGGAATTGTTATGTTTCCTTTATGCATGTTTTATGTGATACGATTATGTTATGGTTTATGATATGTTTAAAAAAGTTCATATGAGGAATGCATTGGACATAATAAGTGACGGGTGGAACCCACTATAGCTCCTCGATGCATCGATAGGTCTCATGAGAAAAACTAGTGTCTTGGGAAGATGCCTTGACAAAATATTATTTTAATTCTTGGCACGAGGCCTTGGATACGTGTTTATGATAGTCTGGCATTATGCATTCCATCATTATGAAAGTGGTTATTGATATTTCATGTGATTATTTGACTAGTAGAATATCCATGTGAATAAGTAAATGGATTTATTTCATTTTGTCTTTTCCATATTATGTTTAAGTTCATGTTTAAAAGGATTTTTTTAGTTATACATTGCCTTAAATGTTTATTTTTATTTATGAAAGTTTCTTCTATATTGTTATCCTTATTGAGCATCTGGGCTCACCCATTTCGATGTTTTATTATTCCCAGGATAAGAAGAAATATTTTATGACTGACCTACAGGGATAGTATGAAGGGGATAAGAGTGTGTACAATGGAGACTATGTTATTTACTTTTTCACTTTAGGATGTAATGTAACATTTATAAATGTGTCTAGTGTTTCCAAAGATACTAAATTAATCGGTCTTTTAAGACATGATCATTTGTGATCATGACAATGTTACATAATAATGAACCGACACTGGGTAACTGGGGTCGGAGCGTTACAGTTGTTATCAGAGGTAGTTTATTACTAACCTTGGAAGATATTTTTAGATAAACTCTGATTAGAGCACATAGCCCTAAGATAGACATTGAGGATTAGTATAGAAGAACTTCCTAGAATTTTGGTAAAGTATATGTTATGTGTATTTTATGAGAAATACATCCTTGTCTGGATACGAGTAGGTAGAGGCGACTTTGGCAGAGATGTACCTAGGGGTAATACCCGAAAACACCTCTTTGAGTTAGACTCGAATGAGAACTGGTGGATGAAAATGGGCCTTGCTTCACTCTTGGTTTCGACACTCCTGGTGGATGTGCTCAGGATAATTCAAGATTTCTTTACGAATGATTATGAAGTGTTTACGAGTATATACTTCCTCAAAGAAAACATTTTTTTATTGATTATATCCATAAATATTAAAATTTATGTTAATTTTTTTTACAAGTATGGTATTATGTATTTCGATTCATAAACTAATATAATTTATGACTTTGTTTAGAAATGGCAACTAGTGGAAGGAATGGAAACTGTATCAATGCACACACTCCATGTATGGATTTTACTCCTACTAAAGATAATTATAATGGAGCTGGTGATACAACTGGTGCTGATCAGCTTATCACCATACTGGGAAAACTCACTCAGGTTATGAATAATATCCTTACTCGTATGGAGCACCCTGATCCGCAATGTGGAGGATTAATGTTAGGCCGCTTCGTGAGGCAACAACCACCAAAATTCAATGGGAGTACAAATCCATTAGTAACTGAGCAATGGGTAAATTCCTTAGAGAAAATATTCCATGCCTTGGAGAGTAGTTATCATGGTAGTTTACCGCCTCACTGGAGACGCAGATAAATGGTGGTCATTGATTCAAAATACAAAGGAATATAAAGAAGAATCATGTATTTAATGGAGAGAGTTCAAAGAGATTTTCTTAGAAAAATACTTTCCCCATGACCATCGAGTAGATATGGAAAAGCAATTTCTGAGTCTGAGGAAAAAGGAGGATGAAAATGTCACAAAGTATGAGTCTAACTTTACAAGGTTAGCGAGGTATTCTGCAGATTATACATGTTACCCAAGAAGTCAGATTGATCGTTTCTTTGATGGGTTAAAACCGTGTCTCCGTCGAGCTTTAGTATCACAATCTTTCTCAACGTATGAAGATATAGTCTCGTGTTATATCAAGACAGAAAAAGAATTCTCTAAATATTATGACAATAATGTAAATCAATAGAAGAAGAGAACAATGGAACAAGAGATTAATAAAGGGAAAAAGGGAAAGAAGGATTTTCCATTATGCAATAATTGTGGGAAGAATCACCCCGGTACTTGCATAAAAGGAATGAGAGTTTCTTATAAATGTGGATAAAAAGTTCACCAAGCTCATGATTGCAAGGGAAAAAAGAGGCTATCAATGTTGAATTCTACAATTGTAGAGAAATGGGGCATTATGCAAATGAATTCCCTAAGTGACAAGGAAACTTACCTCATAAAAGGCCAAGGAGCAAGGCCAAGCTTATGCTGTTACTACAGATGAAGTTGAATAATTATTGTATTTGTGTTTTTGGACTTAAGAACTAAATTATGGTTATAAGAATAATGTGATATAAAGATGGATTTTACTGTAGTACTTGTTGTTTTCATTAAGGTTTTAATATGATGAAGGTAATCATATTTTTAGTATGTGACAATAAGAGAATCTTTACTTTGTTTGGGGAATCTGATGAATTGATTTTGGAATTTTGAGACCCTTTAGAGAAAGTCTAGACAGAGGTATTTTGGATAACTATAAAGGTTGGAATGGATTATGTTTAACTTTGGATAGTATAGTTTAAGGTTAAAATATTTCTGAAGATTATTTTTGGAATATTATAATACTATAGTTTTAGGAAAAGGACAACCTGCAGGTTGGGGGATAACCCGTCGTGTCGGAAGAAGCTGTAGGAATCGAACCCCCAACGATAGTGCGATAGGCCTTTATTAACTACCACTAGCCTAAATGAAGTCCCTGGTTATTAAAAAATAGTTTTCCTAATCTAAATGTTATGTGTTAATATTTTTAACCTTATACGATTTGGATATATATAATATTTTCAGTTCTATTATCTTTTTGAGTGAAAGATGAGTTTGTAATAGAAATTAGTTGAAGGTTGAAACTCTGCTTTTCAAGCATATATATATTTATAACTATATCTTATTCTATGAATAAATTAATTCTTAAACTTTAGGAAAGTGATATTAAAACAAAAAATGTGTTATTCTAATACCTTATGTTTTGTTGAACTGATGATATTTTAAATCAACATAGATTGATGGCTTTGAGGCGGTCAATTTTACACATGTTTGCGATTGATGACCTCAATCACTCCCTACAAATATTTACATTTTTCCTCCAATTATATATCTTTAATTTCCACCAATGTTCTCCTAACCAAGATCATAATTTTGTTGTGACTTTTTAATTTCAATTTCCCTCTTATTAAGGCTAAATTTTATTAACCTTATTTCCGATGTGGGTTTTCCACAAAGGAATTTTCTATTTTCATCCTTTTATTTTCAAAGAACATTTTCTAATTGTGAGGATGAAATTTATTGAAGGAGGGCAGAATGTAACCCTCCAAGCTTCAATGATACACTTCTCTTTCAATAATGCAATAGCTTGCATTGTACGCAAGTTTGAGATTCTAACACACCGCGACCAATCAAAGTAGCCGTTATGAATAGTAATACCCACTTTTTGAAATTATATAAATTTTATATTTCAAAATGGACTTCATTTTTGTATTCTGAATATCGAAATTAGCCTATGTTGAAATTTTGGTATTTTTCTTAGAACTTCCAATTTTCGATGAATATTAAAAAAACACATAAAAACAACTTTTTTAATCAAAATTATTTATTGTGATAATTTATACTATTGAGTGGTTTTAAAGTATAAATATAATATAATTTTACCTTTTTATCTAATGGTGGTCATTAGAATTAATTTCACTTTGAAATTGGACATAAACACTTGTCAATCTTTTGATTGATATTGTTTCTTAAAAACATGCTATTTGTTTTGATAGCGGGAATTAGTTATAAAATTAATTAATTCAACTTATATGTTTTGAATTATTTAAAATAGACATCATTTTTTAATTAGGAATTTCAAATATATCTTAGGGTTAATTTTTGGTATTTTTCTGAAAAACTTTAATTTTTGATGAATAGTGAAACCACTAAGTGGTAGTTAAAAAACTAATTTTTCGTTTAAACAGAACTTTTCCACTTTTGTGAATTGAATTTCTAATATCCGACATACATGGTTGTCATTAGTAAGTAAAATGTTGTTCAATGGGATGAAAATAATTTTTGGTGAATAGTAACATTTAAGTTTTATTAATCGCGATTAAAGGTAATTAGTGTAATTTAAGGTAAATATAATGTTATAATAATATGAAATTACCTTTAAACATGTCCTACCCTTATTGGATGAGTCATGGCCGACCAATACAATCCATGTGTCAACTTGGGGACCCCATGGAGCCACTTGGGTAAGAAAATGACATTAATAACTTTTTATTTAAAGTAAAAATAAAATTGTCACAAACACGTGTTGTTTTACTAAAACAATTATTACATGGGGTTATATAAAGTAAATTTTAGACTGTAAATATTCATTGGGAATCTAAAAAGATTTAATACATCATGGTAATTGTTTTATAATGTTTAGGCATTACATAAATAAATTTATTTATCACACCATGATGATGCAGCGATTACCTCATTAATGAACGATTTAAATAAAATGAAAAGATAAGGTAAAATCTAAGACATACAATTGTCTAAAACCTATTGTATGGGTATATTTCTAACCCTTATCAACTTATCCTAGAAGTATATCATTGTGGGACCATTAAAAATCTAAAATCATTTCATAATAATGTAACATTTCATGACTTTACAAGAGTGCCCCTCCTCTCTTCTTATAAAAGGCCCCCAACTCTACCACCTTATTCACACCATCAAAGCCATTTGGCTCAGCCAGACTCTCCCCAAAAACTCTCTCAACTTCCCTCTATTACTCCAAGAAGCCTCACATTAGGCATAAGGTTTACCGAGGAATCCTTTGGCTCAAATCAAAAACAGTTACCCGATTTTAAGGTAATGTCTTCTCTTATGTTCTTTTGTTTTATTTTTCTTCTCCATCCCCTTAAAATATTTTTATTCCTTTATACAGCAACAAAACCAGTATCTTCAATATACTGGGATGTTTTTATGTGAAGTATTTGATTCACACTCACACACACCTTCGTCTAATAGTTAATGAACATTCTGTTTCTGTGGGTGGCGAATTACTGCCTCACAAAACGATGATTGTTCAATATTCTTTTAACACCCCTCATTGTGGCCATTAAGATGTAACTATATTTATATATGATATATATTATGTTTATGTTTTCATTATGCTTATTTATTTTTTATTTATGTTATACCTTTATGATTTCCATTTTGTGTAAACGCGATAATTTCATTTTAGGAAGTGCGGACTACCGCCCCCTCAAAGTGATTTGAATCGTTAATAACAAATGTGGGATGTATAAAGGATGGAGTAAATTATTTTATATATGATATTATACTGGAATTGTAATATACCTTTATATCATCATTATTTCATTCCATTAAATATGAAATAGAAATGAAAGTAGCGTTCATGCGTATGTACGGCTTGCCGTCTCCATGAATGGTGCATTTCATTTCTTACCTATAAATGTTATGTAATATTATAAATGTCATGTATATACTGGATATATATGATATATATGATATCTACATAATGAATATAATTCTTGATATAATGGATATTTTACCACTTGAACAACTTGTAATTTTAAGATGTTTATTTTTGAATCAAGTACCAAAGATCGACAAAACGAAAGTTATTAACTTAAATAATTACATAATGCTCATAACATGGTAATAAGTAATATAAAAGGAATAATGAACTTGAAGAAGTTTCTAAAGAAATAAGAAAGTAACTCTAGTTTATTATTCAAGAGGTTAAATAATGATCGAGTCATGTCAGACACGAGGTAAGGGACTTCGTCTCAATCTCCTTTCATTGAGGAATATTTTATTTTATACAAAACTTTCTTTTATACGGTGTATAAACCCCTTTGAAATTTATGTTTATTCAAAATGAATCTTTTTTATACAAATAATTTTACTAAATGACAGAAAGGAATGTTTTTTTGTCATACGTATTCGGCGACAACAACTTCTCCGCCGCTTTGACCATTATTTGAGTTTCAGCTTCCTCTACAAGCCATAAATTTTTTTAAAAATGAAAAATAAATACCATGTTTTACTTTTATTTTATTTTGGTATTGAAAATGGGTTTATTATATCAATGTATTGTATTGACGTCATGTGATTGAAATTTGGAAGTTCTATGTTTCTTTTAAGAATGTTTTATGTTATACGATTATGTTATAGTTTCTGATATGTTTAAACCTGTTAATATGAGGAATGCATTGGACTTAATAAGTGACGGGTGGAGCCCACTATAGCTCCTCGATACATCGGTAAGTATCATGAGACAAACTAGTGTCTTGGCATGAAGCCTTGACAAAATATTATTTGTAGTCTTGGCACGAGGCCTTGGCTACGTGGTTATGATAGTCTGGCATTATGCATTCCATCATTATGAAAGTGGTTATTGATATTGCATGTGATTATTCGACTAGTGGAATATCCATGTGAATAAGTAAATGGCATTAGTTCATTTTATCATTTCCATATTATGTTGATGTTCATGTTTAAAAGGCTTTTGTTTTAGTTATACATTGCCTTAAATGTTTATGTTTATTTATGAAAGCATCCGCTACATTGTTATCATTACTGAGCATCTGATCTCACCCCTTTCTATGTTTTATTTTTCCCAAGATGTGAAGAAATATTTTATGACTGACCTACAGGGATAGTCTAAATGGGATATGAGTGTGGACTTTGGAGACTATGTTATTGTAGTTTTTCACATTATGATGTAATTAAACATTTATGAATGGATATAGTGTTTCCAAGGATACTAAACTAATCAGCCTTTCGAGACTTGATCTTTTGTGATCATGAAAATGTTACGTAATAATGCACCGAATCTGGGTAACTGGGGTCGAGGCGTTACATACAACCATTAACCAACCCATATAATAGAAATATAACAATTGGAAGGAAATCTAGACATTATTAAAAATATTGTGAACATAAAATAAAACATACAACCTCTATCTACTTTGAAATAAAATATGTATATGATAATGGTAGTATAATTCTATATAAAGAGGAGATAAAGTTTAGTTTTGATAGCATAAAATCCCATAGAGATTAGGAAACCACCTATTGAGCTATATCCAATTGATCCATATCATTTGTATTTCTTCTTTATTATCAAACCATGTAAATTTATCACTTATGATTCCTAAATCCAATAAGTTATTTTATTATAAAATCTAATTGAAATCATTCATAACATTCATAGAATATATATTCCCAAATATATTATTCGATATTCCTCCAATGGTATAAGTATCCCAATTCAAGAAAAATTGGAGTTCTTCTAGGATGAAGGAATTTTAAATTTCCTATAGGGATTAAAATTCTATGATACTACACTTGAAATAGACGATGGAGATAAACATAGATAGGGTAACACAAAATAACATAATTGTGATAAATTAAGAAGATTATATGGTAATTTCGATAATAATGTATTAGTAGAAAAATAAATATAGGCACTCATTGGTATGATTGTCGCACAAACTATTCCTAACCCGATTCCTTCATGTAATGGTTTCAATGATGAAAATGTATTTCTTTGGTTCTATTATGGTTGTTAGTGATATATTGTGATCATTCATCGATTTTAGAATGTACACCAATTTTTATGGGAAACTATTACCCTCACATTCTAAATTAATATGTCTGAAATGATTATACATAAGACATATATATGGAGGTATGACTATGTTGAGTATACGGGGGAAGATATTATGTAGAATGACATAGATTTGGTCTAACTATTTTTTTTCTTAGTAAGGTATTGTAAGGGTGAATACAGATTTTCTAGGCCTATAGCTGTTGATGGTTTTAAAGATCTAGATATCCCCATCTATACCATCCAATAGATCAAAGAAGTTATATGAAAAGTGGGTGAGGACAATTGAACCCTGGTGGGCCAAAAATGAAGTCGGACTAACAATGAAGGAATTTGGATAATTAAATGATAATTTCAAGAAGACTGGTTTTTCTTCTAATGGGAGCCTTTCAATGTAGGAACAAATGGTTTAAAAGCCTCATGAATTGGTTTATAGATGAGATACCAATGCAATAGATTGGTTATTCTGTAAAATAGTTATAGAGAGGTCATATACTATGGAGATAATATGATAGGATATGTGTAGTGAGGAAGGATCCAATGGGAGATATTTAATTGGAAGATGATATCGTTCAACTAATCAAGGGCCCATATAGAACAATCGAGAGCCATGAGTATTTTGAGAAACATATGTATACATTGTGGGAAAAAAATTAAAAATCTATGTAGACCATAGAATAATAGAGATATTCCACTGAGAGGATAGGCTCCCAAATAATTTATTTCTTTAGAAGATGGAGCAGAGCCTAGGGTGGCGATGGTTTCTACACGAATATAGGTAGGATCCTTGGGGGCCACATCATTGGAAAAATATATTATAATATTATAATAATAATCATTTATAAAAGGTATCAACTATAATATCTCTTAATAATAGTCACTAGTGAAGAGTAAAATTTGTATCCTTATAAAAACATTTATCAACCACCCTATTATTTTACATCCTTAATGTGTCATCATCCAATCATACAAAATTACATGAGGTATAACTAATAAATTAATGATTAAAAGGGTTGTGTAAATGTGTTGGAATCATAGATGGTAGATCCAAAAAGTGGATGAGTGATAATCTTGGTGTTTATAAAAGTCGATGGACCACATAGACCCTAAGAACCAATGATATCCACAAATCAATCCTTACCTATTATAATATGAAACCTAGTATTTCCTTTAGAATCAATTAGCCAGGTAATAGAACTTGTTATTATATAAATTAGATGGCAGTGAAGTCATGTTCCTTGAGTCAATTTTATTTTGAAAAACATAGATAGGAATTTGAGAATGAAAAGGGATACCATAAATGAAAATATTGATAGGACACCAAATATTATAACTCCCCCTCTAACAAATAGTAGGATTATTTTTACCTTATAAATAATGAAGTTTTTATCTCATGTTGCCGGGGTGAAATTGAAAAAATATGGGATGAAAGAGGAGATAAAGAGGTTATATTATAAATCAATAGAAAATACTTGAAATATAATACAACATTTAAGTATGGTGGTGATGGGGAGGGATAAGTTGGAATTTTGGATTGAGCGACCTGAGAATATGGAACTAGAAGACAATTATACGTACAGTTTGGGGACAACTATGATGTGAGGTTGGATGAAGGGATATGTAAAATTGGGGTAGATGATCAATGAGCCACCGTCACAATAGTAGGTCATGAATAAACCAATATCCAGACAGTATAAAAATGTGACAATTAATAGAGGTTTTTTCTGTATTTAGTATGGTCCTTTTATCCATTATTTTCATTATTAAGATAATTTATAATTGAAAACTTATCATTTCATAAATATTTATTAAGCTTTAAATTTTCTATTATGAGGTTCATAATTTAAGAAAACATGAATGATTAAAAATTATATTTAATAATAAAAGTAGAATATGGAGTAGAGAGTTTGGATAAAAGTGATAAAAGATATTGATTTCATGAATCACTATATTGTATATAAATCTATCAAATAAGTGGATTATTTATTTAGAAAAGATAATGTGTCATTAATTAAGTTACATTATGTATATGATCCATTAGTTTGTAAATTAGTAAATTTTGGAATAGATGTTTTTTTTGTAGAAATAATTTCCAATTTGGTTTAGTTTTAAGTGAATCCATATATTAGAAAAAGAAATATGATTTTGTTGAAGTAAGATCATTGCATATAAGAAATGATAATATTGGTCTTGGGATATAAGACTCCTTATTTAAATATTGATAATTTCGGTATTATTACAATTATACATTATTTATCTATTTTTAGTAACATATAGTTGAGAAATAAATTTTTAAGGGAGGATAAAACCTCCCCATTTTATGTTAAATATGGTAAAAAGAAAATTTAATAGAGGCCTTCTTGAATATTGCTGGTGGGGAGGAATAAAGAAATATAATGTTGATTTTACAATGAAATGTTTATATTTTAAATATGATAATGCTATGCTAAATCTAACAAAGGATATGGTTCAACTGTTTTCAACTCTTAAATGTAAGAGGGAGAATATATCCATCAGTTATATAGTAGGATTATAGATAAAATTAGAGGTAATAGTCTAATTTGGATTATTATTAATGATATTAAAAAGTTGGCATGTTTTTACCTATTTAAATTACTATTTAATTGAATCATATCATCAGATGACATATTAATGATTTTATTAGGTTATATGGAGTCCCTCCCTCTATAATATGAAATCATTATCCTAGTTTTATAGTCACCTTTTTGAGAAGGCCTAAAATTCATTGGGTACATAATTAAATTTGAGTACTAAATTTCATCCTAAATATAATGTAATGTAAATTAAGATAATTTATAATTTATAATATATAATTTGGTAAATATCATCAAATTATTAGGGTATTTGGGTTAAATATATTTAAGTAGTTTAATTTTTTTATAATAAAAATTTTCGTTCGAATATGAAGAAGAGATATGTTGATGAATTACATGGAATGATGTTTCACAGATAATTATGTTTTAATAATTTTAGTGATAGAATGTTTTTGGGAGAATAATTTATTGAAGGTATAGCTGATAAGGAATACATTGTTGGGACCATATTTGGGTAGTTATATGTAGGAATAATCATTTTGCAGATAATTAGAGAGAATATCATTCACTTTATTTATTAAATTATTTTTTTATTAAAGAATATTTATGGAATGGATATATGTGTGTTTAATGTAAATAGAAATTATTTCCATGGTATATTAGAGCAAATGATTATCTGGAGAATGTGATTTAATATTCATAAAAATTGTACTAATCTTTTAGTTTATATTAGGTATATGATGTTTTTCATATTTCATTGTCAATGAAAAATGTTTTTGATCCATCTATGGTTTTAATCGCAAAATGGTATAGTTTTAAGATAATATCAATTATGAGGAAAATAAATTTTGGATTCGAGATCATATTAAGATAGTAATAATAAAAATTTCAAGTCTAATATTTTTTGGGTGGAATCACATTATTAATGAACCAACATGGGAATGAATTTAATTATGAGAAAAATAACATCATTAGTTTATGTATTGAATAAAATTCTGAGGGAATAACTTAATTTAAGTGGAATATTATAAAAACCTATATAATCCATGAAATAATCATATTTTATGATTTATAAATATATATATTATGGGTTCATATTCTCCAATTATTTAAAAATAATTCTATATAATCTTCTAATTGGAGAAGGAAAGGTTTTATTTAAGTGAAGGGTTTCTCCATATATTACATGATTTTATTTAAACATGAATTTATTAATTTGAATTATTTATGTCTATAATGGGGATTAATATTGTACATCAAAATTTCAAAATAATCGTATGAAATATTTCCTATATTTTTTCTGAAATAGTTTATTTTTTAGTGATCAGATAAAAATAATGAGTTTACAAATACTATCATATTTGTGATATTTTCATGATACAACAAGAAGATTAATGTTTATGGATTATTTTTATTATAAAAAATATATTTCAATATTAATATAAGGTATTTTATAATATAATTTGAAGGATTTAATTCTAGGTATGACATTTTTGGAAATATGTGAAATTTTTTATTAAAATAAACAACATTCTTATTTATTCTCTTTTAATCATGCTTTAAAAATAATTTTTATTATATATATATATATATTGTCAAAAATGTTTCTCTTATTTAACATAATAAAATTAATTCCATTGTAATCTACATTATACTTTGTTTTTGTATAAAATCATTTTTATGCATAAAACTTGATTTTTTTTCTTCTAAAAATCGATTTTCACAACTTTTTTTAAAACATTTGTTAATATTAATTATTACCACTTATATAAATTAAATATTATAAAATATATTCCATATTTTTAGTTATAATATTTAAATCTTGTGTTAAGTTTCATTTAATTTTTTTATAATATATACTAACCGTGACAAATGTTTATCACCATAGTAAAGAGCGAAATGGGTTTAATGTCGTTAAAAAAGTTATAAATGGTCTAAAAATCACTCATAAACATAAATTTTTTTCATTTATGAATTTAATTTGAGTTCAATAACCACATCATAAATAATATATCAATTTTTTCATCATTTCATTTACTATAGCCTTTATTTTTTAATGTTTTGTGTAAAAATAAAAAACATTTTCATTCACTTAGTATTTCAAATATTCATTCATAGGGATAAAAAATATTTATTAATTATTATAAAGTAATAATTTTAATAAAATAAATTATAATTCTGATTTTTTAAAAATATTTTGTAATAATTATCAAGATTTATTATGCATTGCTATTCAACATTTGTCAAAGTGAGTGAATATTCAATATAAATAGTGGTATAAATATTAATTTTATTGTGTTTTGGATAATTTAATGTTTATTATTATTAGAAAAATTAAATTTAATTAATGTTTTATTTGTTAATATTTCGGACCGCTATTTATAATGATGTTTTTAATGTCTAATTTTTATTTGTAGTCCTGAAAATGATTATAATTTTATTTATTTGAAAAGAAATATTAATTTATTGGTCATATTATCCAAAAAATCATATAATTCAATTGATGGGATGGAAAATTATTGTTAATATCACACATTTACCAATTTGATTCTAACATTCCATTATAGAAGTACATTTCTAACCATTAAATTCTAAATTTTCCTTAAGACATCATTGTTTTTTCATTATAACATAAACATCATATAAAAATTAAAATATAATTTATGAGTAATATTTTCTCTAAAAAAAATCTGAAATCCCTATAAAAACATTCTATACCATTTTCATATGCACCTTGTGGGATTTTAGAGCACTCTTCAACAAATTCCTTAAGTTTAATATAAAGGAGGATATCATTAGAGATGGTATTAGTGTTAACAAGATTGTAAAAAATATATATCTTTATTTACAGAAATAAAATATATTCATAATATAGAAATACAATTAAATAATTATAATTCTATACATATATATTTCTTATGATGATGGGACAAATATTTTATACATCCATTCTATCCTATGGGAAAATAAACCATCTGTCGTGCTCACATGTAGAATACACCCCCATGAAGGGATGTGTTTATTTTTTCATCACCACATCACATGAATTGATAAAATTATAATGATAATGATTATTTATAAATTTTTTGAAATAATTAATAATTATTAATGACACCAATTTTATGCACCGTATGACCCTCCCACCTATTTTGAAAATTATATCGTCTTTCATGGGTACTTTTGGATGACCACCTTTATAAAACTATGTGATTAATTTTTTGTTTACTCCAAAAATATATATTATTAAGGATTTATATAATTTATAAATATTTTATTTATAATAACCTTTTGATTTTTTAAATTTAAAATATTTTTTAATTTTTATTTTTCAACCATAGGAAATTTCAAAATGTTACTCATATGTACATTCATATAATTTTCTTAATGAAAAGATGTGTTTTATTTTCTATGAACACATTATATTGATGTCTTTATATGTATATTTATCAAATGAAAAATATATTAATATCATGTTAATTATATTTTAGATAGTGTAACCCCATCCCCACTCCCAATGGTCATCCTAACTAAGCTATTTGGATGGTTGAGGTCAAAAAAACTCCAAATCTCCAATGTAAACAAACATGACATTGTAACTAAATAAAACATTAAAATAAATGAAATAATAATAATGGAATAAATATAAAGAAAAAAAGAAATAATATATTTATAATATATTTATTATTATGTAATGTAAAATATATAAGTTGCGAGTCTGGATATGATGTGATGGATTTTCATTAAAACTATTTTTAATGTTCCCTCTTCAAAATATTCACATCCAAATATGTTTTCATCAATTTTTTTTAATAATTTTCATATTTATAATTCAAATATTTTTAATGGTAATTTGAATATAAATTTGTCTTTATTTGTAATGTTTTAAAGTGAAATATCATTAATGTCATCTTTTTAGCTCAATTTGGAATCCATTTATAGAAGTACAGAAGATTTTTTTTAAAATGTTAAATAATGAATTCCTTTTACAAACAACATAACCAATATTTTCTATCCATACTCATTTTTATTTTTTCAAGGAATTTGAAGAAGGATTATATTACAATTATTCTAATGTTTTTTGTATCTAAAATAAAATCGTATTTATCATTATATTTATTATGTGGATGTAAGTTTTTTGGATAGTGGTTTAAAATGACTTTATGATTTGTAAAATAAAATAATATATATTTTTTTATAATATAATAGTTCTACGATTTCATTGATTTTGTTGGGTGTTCCAGATATATAACCCTACAAAGATCTAGGTATTGAATTTTTACATAAAAAATCTTGATTCGGATTAAGTGATTATATGTTATTAGATAAAACTGACCAATGGTAAATCAAAAGTGAGGAAATATTATATCCCATGGTTATTATGTAGTTTTTACCTATATGTAGTGGTATTTTTTTTGAATATATTTATTTTAAAAAATAAAAAAATGTGATTAGGATTTATTAGAATGTTTTTGAAGTTCTATAGGTGAAACATTTGTTTTAACAATAGGATGTCTTTTTTTAAAAAGGGAGTAATATTTTAAATTTAATATAATACCTCTAAATTTTATTTTTTTAATTTTACATTAAATCAATCATTTTTTGATATAAGGACGCTTCGGTATGAAAGAATCAATATGATATTATCGCTCAATATCAAAAACCCAAAATTATTATGGAATGATGTCAGAAATTTTTAGTTGTGTAAACTCAATTAATAAAAAAATATATTGGTAACACATTCAATATATCTACTAAATTATACATAGATAAAAAGTCGATAGTATTGAATTTAATTGAAAATAAATTTTTTAAATTTTGGGATATTTTGTCGTTGTGAATGTTTATGGATGAATGAATGATTCATAAAATATATTCAATATATATATATATTGAATATAAAGATAAATATTTCATTTTATCATTTTGAAGGAGAAGCCGATGAATAATGACATTTATTGAATAATTAAAAAAAAGTAATTTTATACCATGGAGAGGAATATATTTTGGGATATTTCTAATTATAAATTTTCCTTAATATTTCATGATATAATTTGGAAAGATAATTTATGGAATTAATTTGGAATAATAATTTATTCCACTTATGATGAATATATTATTAGTCTAACCATGTAAGATCCATGTTTTTTTATAGACCCAAATCCAAAATAGATCGATTTTTAACTAGAATGAAACCATGTTTATAGAGATCGTTTTTCCATCATGAATTTAAATTCTATATAAATATTATTAGATTCATTGAGAATGTTAATATAGAGTGTTTACTAACTTATATACATTTTGAAAATACGAATTGGATTTGGTCATCGAGAAATGAAATAAAAAAGTAGCCAACAATTAAATCTAGGGGTAAGCCTCTAATATGTTTCAAATGTGGTAACAATAATCATAATTAATGTTAAAATTTATGTTTTTTATTTAGAAAAACATACTCATTCATTTATTATGTTAGAGTATTCTTATTGTTTAGAATTAATTAACTATTCTGTAAAGAAAGATAATGGATTTTAAGAAATGATAGAATTTTCCATGTAATTATCCTTGTTTATTGTTTAAATTTTCCATTTTAGAGTATTATTAAATAGAGTAATACATGATCATGAAGAAATTCGTCAAATTCTGTTGATAAATTTGAACTAATAAATGTAATTAGTCTCTATTTTATTGTTTATTTAAACAAATATTAATAAATAATTTACTAATATTTTTTGTGTTAATGGAAAAATGAATTATTCATGTGTAGGTAATAATCATATTACTAGATGGGTGAATACTTTAGTTGTTACTAATGAAATTATATCAATATTATTAATTATTCATAATAAATTACATTTTGTTTGTTTAAAAAAATTAATTAATAGTATTACTACCTAATGGTAGTTTCTTTGAAATATTTAAGTTGGTAAGCTTGGAATTTATTTTGTAATAATAATAAATTGATGTATTATTATTCGTAAGAAAATAGTATTTTTGTGGTATAAATTATTATATATATTTATGGGATATATATATTGAGTTAAATATATATGTGTATATATATGCGTGTGCTTGTATACATATATTCGTACCTGTGAGGGTATAAATATGTATATGTGATTGAGAATATATATATATATTTATATAATGTGTATATATATGGGTTATATATATACATATCTTTGTGTCTGTGTTCACATTTATGTATATATATATACACTGGGAAATATATACATATACACATATATATATATTTGAAGTTTATATTTATAATGACCTTCAATATATACTTAAATCATAAATATTTCATAATGGTTCAAGTATTCAATGGTTTTATTGAGATCGAGCATCAACCGTTATCATTAATCATCATTTCAAATAATGTAGGATGCCTTTAACATGGATTTGTGATTTATAATCTTTATTGGATGTATTGTTCAGAATTTATGCACTACTGATGAAATATATGTTTGATGCTTGATTGTGTGATGTGTGTGTGTGACCTTGAAATGTTCTGGTGATGTTTTCATATGTATTTTTTAGTTGATTATACTACAGGTGTGATGTGATATTTATCTATCATATTGTATACCAATCATCATGTATTGTTTTGTTTATAAAGTTAGTGGTGGTTCCATATAGTCCTTCCCCTTCAATGAGGGATGTGTGAGATATTTACGATCACATATAAGGTTTCCCACAATCAATAGATGTGTGGAATGTGTTTTATAAACTAGAACCTCAAAAAGAGTCATGTTGAATTCATGGATGGGTATGTTCCTTTAAATATTGAGATAAAGAAGGTACAGTTCTTCCCAACATGGTTTCAATGTAGGTGGAGTCATTCTCTGCGGACCTTCCATATTTTTCTCTAATATTATATATTTCTGTCTATATATTTACTCCTTATATGTTCAGGATGTTCCCTTTTATCTTTTATTCACTGAAAATATGGTTCATTGGTGGTGTCCTATAGATTCTTTTACAAACACTAAACTAAGGAAATTTGATGTGTTGATATATTTTAAAACTAGGGATCTATAAATGGGAAAGGTACCAATGATGTTTGTTTGAGGAGGTGGAGCTATATAGTTCAAGAATTACTTTATGAGTTTCTTGTGAGATGAATGAAACTGGTTTTATTAAAACCATTATCCTATAATATTGGTTTATTTTTTAGTTTATTGATTATGTAATGTATGTCATATTATAGTTTTCACATGTAATGATAAGACTTATATATATATTTTTTTGTATGATGAAATGATACTGATTGTATAGTCTCACCACTGGTGGACATTGACCCTCACTTGTAGTTTGTATCCTCTTGAATACAAGGACATGCACATGATTTCATGTATAATTCAGTCCTAGAACTGGTTGATTAGTTTGAGATGTTACAAAAAATGTATCAGATCATCAGGATTTTATAACTTGTACTTTCATATTTCTTTTATTTGGGACATGATGGATATGAGTTATGAAATTTTTGACTAGGACATGGGAATAATGTTGTTTCAATATTAGAACAACATAAAAAACCACTATGTTTCATTAATTTGGGAAAATATTTGTTGTTTTTACCATTTATACAATTCACCTTGGGAATAAATTGGATACTGATATGTGATTTATGGGTTTTGTTGAGAAATAATGAATCCTGCTAGGAATTTTAGTTCAAATTCTATATATATATATATATGTGCGTGTGTTTCATTCATTGTATAAAGATAAAATAAATATAATACTACTAGAATTGTGATTTGTGCTTTAATAATTTATTTAAAGAATTATTTTGATTGAGAATATTGTATTAAATGCCTTATTGAATATATATTGTCATGAATTATTAGAATATGTTGGTTATATGGACTTATTCCATGAATAAATGATATTTAATATAAATTTTATAATAATTATATAATATGGGAAATCTTTTAGTGGGGATTAGTGATGGTATAGTCTGAATAGTTTCTCGTGTTTGAGAAGAATTATAGTGGAAATAATGTTATAATATGTGACATTTGTTTTTAGGGTAAATACAATTATTAAAATGAAAAATATATTGTTGTCATGAAATTAATCAAATTATATAGATAAATTATTAGTGATAAAATTTATTCCATTATGATTTTTTTTTAAAAAATTATAAAAATAATATTAATTGTATTATTATTATTATAATTGTCGATGGAATAATGATCTATATAAGTGAAATTAACATTTTTTGTTTTTGGTTGGTTGAATATTTTTGTGGTGACCAATGAAAAAATATTGATTTTATTGATTTTTATAACTAAATATAATTATGTATGGCTAATAAATTTTAATTTCAATTATTGAGATTTAATTTTGTTAAATATTTATAGATGTAGAGATGGAAATTATTTAGTAATAAAAATAATCTATTGTCTCTATACTTAATATTATGTAATGGGAAAATAATATTTGTGTGTGGTAAATTAAAATATCTGTATATATGTGGGTTATTCTTATATATGTGCCAGTGTGTATATATATATATATGCAGATTCATAAATATATAAAATGTAAATATATATATATTGAAATATATATATTTTAATATATATATATATATATATGTGTGTGTGTGTATGTGTGTCTGTGTTTATGAAGGATTTTTTCATCTGCTCTTACCCTCTGATGAACTTATGTTGTGCGCACGGGGCTTATGCAAAATTTTATTCAAGCCTGATGTGCTCTACATTTGGGAAAGGTACCTCAAATCTAATCCTCTAGAAATCAGTAACCCCTCAGCGAAAACTTGTTTTAATGTTTAGGGATTAAACTGAATTCTTTTCCATCCTAGGATCTTGTATGACATTTCTTTTTCAATAAGGTTCCGGAAAAAAGGATAAAAAATTAATGATTCTAGATATTTTTATTATACTAGATTCTTATTGAATATTGATTTATGATCAATATTGATTTATAATGTGTATCTATATAATAATGACAAAGAAATTTTTCTGAAAATTGAGTTTGAAAACCTCCCCCGGGTTTTCCCTGATTGCAAAGTCATAGGAAAAGATTCATCATATTATATAAGGAATATATTTTGTGAATTTTGTTCATCACAGGGACATGATAGTATTTTGTGCTTTAAAAGGTACAAGACCTTAATATTGAGCTCCCATGTAATTTAGAATACTTTGATAATAGAGGCTTAGGATAAATCTCATGAGTCTGGTCAAAACACAAGGTTAGGACGACATTAAATAGATGGTGTACCCTATGGAGATTGTTTACAAGAGAACTATAATTACAAGGAATCTTCGCATGGGTAGACATTATTGGGAGGGTTCCAAAAATTCTTCCCCCGCTACCTGGTCCATTGAAACCATCAATGTTGTGTGATATTGAGTGAACTAATTCTAAAAACGAAAATGAAGGCTCTTATTTTTCTTTCTCATTTGGTTCTTCTGAAATTTTGATGGATAGTAATGTTTCTACACCCTCCCATGATGTCTACAATGATAGTGTATTTTTTGGAAACAAGATAGTATATTTACAACTGATGCACAATAGGGAAAGAAAGCTCATGTTCCCTCCACGGAAGTGGGCTGTGCAACTACCAAACACCCCATGGTACATGATTCTAACAATGCCTCCCATATGTAGGTAGTTCTTGATGTTTTTCATGCAGGAAATCCTAAAGAAGGTTCCAAGGATTCCAAGGGGGATGACTGGATATCCACACCAAATAAGACTATTGATCTTCATTTGGAAGAACATATCATCCCATTGGAGATAGATTCTATAGATGATGACGAGTTGGATGACTCTTGGAAGCATGATAACTGTAGGAATTGTTGATGAAATTTTTGGAATAATGGGAGGGGACGTGTAAGGGAAGAACTGACATCATGGAATGTTGTGGTGCCATCTGTGGTCTTAGACTTAAATTTAACAGACGTTGAAACTCTTATTCAACATGGGATGGATTAGAAGCTCTTCACTATAGGGGCTGTGGATGTTGTCGCTCTCGAGGAATGGATTGGAGATCCTTTTCAGAAATGGAATTTAAGATCACTGACAAGATTAAAAAAATCACGAGTCCTCTTTATTGGGGAACTGATGAATTATTATAAATATCTGATACTATCTTTACTTCTCGTTGTTTCTAATTTTTGATTCAATAAAAATGTGACTCTTTCCTAACCCTTAAATAAAAGGGAGATAATTAATCATATCCAGGGAATAATGGAATGGTAATATGGGGGAAAATTCTGAAAATCATGCCTTCATTTCAAGGATCATAATGACAAGTCATTGCATAAAGATTGGTAGTTCATAATAAAAAAATCATAAAGAACTCAAATAACCAGAACCCTAAGGTTATAACATTGAAATAATACATAAATATGTTGATATCACATAACCATAAAAAAATATAAAATTATTATTACTAATAAATTCCTAACAAGTTAGGCATGGGAAAACAACCCACATACCTGCTTAGAGCTTATACAGACCTCCCCTGTACCCTTTTTTTGTCTTTGGATAACATCTGTTGTAGCTAATTAAGTCATGGTACAACCACATGTGTATCCTATTTGTCAGGATATGGATAAAAACACATATACATGCTTCAATCTTTGGCTAACCACCTTTGTACCCTATTTTGTGGGTTTGGGATAATCAATATTATGGAATACATTTCGATCATTTGATAACTACCTATGTAAACATTGAGGTATTAGAACACTTCTCATTAACCAATTCATTGGGGGGAGATATAGGTCCCACTTATCACATAATGAAAATCATAAACCATTCTTCATAACCTATCAAATGAATAAAAATTGGATTCATAAACATTTCATCATATCAAACCATGTGAAAAAAAGTCATGTAATATAACCATTTCATTATTTCATCATAGAAAAACTCAAGGAAATTTAAGATTATTCATAATATATTTTTTCATTTTATAACCCATGGTATGTAAATAGATTTCATAAACGTCTTTTAATCATGAACCATTCATTGGAATAATATTAATGTTATTTAAGGTTCATATTGAAAAAATGATCCTTAGTTACATTACAGGATATAATCTTAGATTAAAAATGATTATGAAAGATAGATAATAAAGAATGTTTTAAAAGGAAGATAAATTTTATATGAAAATCATTTTTTTAAAACAAAAAAAAGCATTTTTTAAAAATACATTTCTTTGAAAATTATATTGATAACATATAAAAGATAACTTAAAATCATTCAAACATTTCTTGAAGAAAATAAATTTTTATCATTGAAAACACTATTAAAAAATAAAACAACGTGCGAGTCATTTTATTATCAAATTTCTATGAAAATATATATGGGAATTTTTAAAACCAAATATGGCCATGATTGTGGGAAATTCCATTCTTTCATTACATGTTAAAATAAGAATCCTTTAATTTTTTTATTCAAATCCAAATGGGAATTGTTTTTAAAAAGACAAGAATATTTAATTCATTTTTTTAAAAAGATGAATATTGGTTCTAATGTTTTAAATTAATCAAATTGATAATTTTAAAGAAATTATTTATTTATAAAAACATGACATTGAAAGAATATTAGTCTTTTAACCGAGATAATACATAATTTAATATTTAAAAAAACATTTTCTCGCTTATTTTATGTACCAAAGAGTAGATAAATATTACTATTACTTGGAAATATCAAGGATTAATATAGGATAATAAATGTAATTATTTTATAGAGATATGGATTATATTATTTAATCATTGAAGACAAAATTATAAATAGTCTTGATAAATGATGAGATTATAACACAAAATCAATCCTAGTTTAGTAAAATTGTATCGTAAGATCCATGAAAAATTAGGTTAAATGAATCATAATATATCCTGAGAATAAATAAATTCCTGGTATTGAGTTTGTTTTTGGATATATAAATATATTTCATAAAACAATATAGGTCCATAACATAACACATGTCTCAATGAATAAAATTTAAGAAAAAAATGAAATACCTTAAGTCTCTACATCCGTCTTACATAATCAAAATTACTATATAATAAATATCGGTTAACTATACACACACATATATATATATATTAAATAAACATACATTCATATATATATATATACCTTACAATATATGATTTTTTATGACCTTTAGTATCCACTAATTAATAAATCCACTTAATGTCACGTTTATGGTAATAATAACATTGTTTTTTCTGTATGTTTTTATTTGTTATTTTTTGTCCCTATAATTTTTCAATGTTTCTACTATATCCATAATTTTAAAAATATTACAATTTTCATATATTTTCACTATAAATTTTTTATAGTAATTCATAATATTTGTCGATAGATAATGTAATACATCGTTTATTAATACGGTATGACCTTCACATGCCTGAACATTATTTCCATTTAATCAATGGATTATAGAAAGAAAGTAGAATAGTATATTAACATTAAATAATAAATGTGAAATCATAACATCAAAATAATTTTTAAATATCATTAAAATATTAGAATTCATGATAATAATCTTCAAAGAGAAATAATACACACCCAAAAAGTAAAGTACAACTAAATTTTTATTTGTCTTCCAAAAATAATAATGAGTCTTGATTTCTCATACATTAAGTCTATTATTCATTCACACATGATTAAACCTCATTCCCAAATTGAAATATCAATTTTATATTCTCTAAGGGACCATAGTGTTGGTCTCATGGTATGAACATAACCTTTAGAATGAGGATGGGGTTGGTGGGGAGGAATGTTTTTTTGATTATTTTAGATCCAATGGTCTTGAGTGGTGTAAATAATTTATAGGAGTCAGTGATCTTTTATAATTTGTTGGGGGGGGGGGATTTTAAATACCCAAATGTAGTCAATAATCGGAGGTCAATATCACATAATGTGTTTCCAAAATCGAATTTTAATGGATTTTAAGGATGTTATTATTGAGCCTCACCCCCACAACACATAATTATTTTTCAAAAATTTCATTACGAAGCCACTATGTTTGACTCACCATTAACATTTTATTTTTCAGCATGGTAATGTGTTTTTTGACCTATGTAATTTATCATATAAGACTAATATAAAATTAGACATATTATATAAATTAGATATAATAATTATAAATAGAATGTACCATTAACTAAAAGATAATCCTTTGTGTGTAGAAAAATAACTGTAATTGAAGCACATGTAATAGGTAAAATAACATTTTACCCTTAATCATTGTCATTAATATTTTACTATTTTCACTTCTCATTTTGGTCAAAAAATAAATTTACCATTATTTATATTATAAATTAATATTATTAAAAATTTGGAATGTTTTTTAAAAAATTCAATTCATTGAATGGTAAAATATTATCTAAAAATTAACCCCAGAGAAAAAACATTGATCAATGTTATCAAAGTTAAAATGTTCAACTGTTTATAATGTTTTTATATCAAAATTTCATTTGATAATTATTTTAATGAATTAAATTTTATTGATAAATATATATTTTATATAATGATACTTTAAATTATAATTTATTTTTATAAATAATTTAATGGTAAAGAAATATTTCAATTAAAATTAATTATTTTTCACTATTCATAAAATATTAATAATTTTAGATAATTCATAAAAATTAACCCCATGCTAAATTTGACATTATTATTTCAAAAATGAAGTTTATTTTATCAATTATTTTTTAAAAGTACCCATAAATAATTTGGTTGTTTTTCAAAAAAATAAATAAATAACCTATTTGAGAAAATATATTTTTTAAAACGTATAATGACATTTATAAAAAATAATTACCTTTCTATCAATTTGTTTTAATTATATAAATCCATTATATGAAACATTATAAAAGTATTTATTATAATTATTTTATGTAATTTTGATATCTAGGTAATAATGTTTATTTTTAAATAATTAAATTAAGAATTTATATTCATTAATTAAAACACATCATTGCATGAAATGCAAGATAATATATGTGATGAGTGATACCCAAGATAAAATTAGTGTTTAATGTTTTTAAATACATGTAAGATATTAAAATTGAATTCAAATAGATATCTCCAAAAACAATAAATTCTTACATTCAATTATCCTAAAATGAATTTATCCCTCAAAATTAATCACATTCAAACTAATGAATATATATTCTTATGCCTCATTACATTCAAAGGTTCCCACAATGCTTCCTCAAGGTAGAGTTTTCACTTGAAAAAATTATTCACATTAGTGTTCTGGTTTTGCATATATTTATCTATTCAATCTAGAATCTCTACAAATTATTCCACATAATAAATATCATGCACAAAAGATATGATCACTGACTCTAGTACATGTGATGGATAATGTATTTACTTTCAAAAGATAGAAACATGGGACCAATATAGAACCTAGGATAGGTTTGGTGATACCACCAATTCTATGGATACCATCCCGATACGACTAGGAATTTCAATGTGATAAATATACATAGGGCTTAGACTTTCTCAGTATTGTATGTAAAATTTCATCTATTGGTAGTTAATCGATCAATATCATCAACATCTATGACTCCAACAAATGAAGATGATTATTTTCTTCTTGAATAACTAATGGATAAAAAGATACAAAATAGAATGAGAATTCATTCATTATATATCTAATTTGATAAAGAAGGTTAGAACTGGTCATCCAATATTAAAAAATAATTATATGGTGATGTAATAATTGAATATATAAGACCATATATGAATCTAAATATAATAAATTTCATAAATGGTTAAACTTATGACCCTTAAAATATTCAAAATTTATTACGAAAGTCAATGAAATTATCAATTTTTACAAAACATCAGCCCCCCATATATCATAATGTATCTATTTATTTTCTTATTCCAAACACATGAATACCTTTATAATTTATTCTCTTAAAACATGATAATAACCTGAATTTCCATAATAGGTAATTTAAAACATACACAATTCCTCAATCTAGATGTCGAACAAAAATTATGGGATATATTAAAAATTTCTATAAATACTTTAAACTCTATCAATGATATGATAGAACACTTCTCAAAAAGTCATCAATTAGTTTCAAGGTAATCTATAATATAAAAATTACATATTATTTACAAACATCTCTTCATCCAAACTAATCACTATTTTTCAACATTAACAACATATTAAGTGTATAAATTACTTAACAATGTCCCTTCATGAAATATAACATTTATATTAAATAACATTTCTAGGTAATCAACACAATTCAAAAAATTCATTCAAATCCTTACCAAATAAATTATATTGAAAAATACTTAAATATTTTATAAATCGTGAATTCTAATAAATAAAAAAAGAAATTATTTAACCACATCCCAAATCCAATAACATTCATTCATCATATTATTATTTAATACCTCCTTCATTTTATGTCATTCGTAAAATCCTCATTATCAACAGAAATACAATTACTCGTACATCCTTCTTGACTTTCATCATGTGATATCCCCATATGAAATATATTTCAATAATTCTCATACATTCAATGTTTGAAACACTCAAACATCAGTGATATTTTAGGTTGAATAATATTCTCATCCATGACATTAACCGAACAGTTAATTTTTGCACAAAAATTATATGAGTGTTTCATTATTTTTCACTCAAAAAACATATTCATTTTCTGAAGATACATTCACTTGGGTTATTCATAAAATAATATCAGCATATAAGAATGAAAATATTTTTTCCTTCATGCTCTACACTACTCAAAATTTCAACAAATGTATCCTTCTATTATTTTTTTATCTGATAATTGGATATGGTGAAATCTATTAATAATGTTTCATGAAAATTGAGTATGAATAATCACATAATATGTTCTTGTAATCATAATCCCATTTTTCTTCTCCTTAGAAACATATTTGTCACATTCAAAGTCAACTGAGTTACTTGTGATTCCTACCATTGTCCGAAAGAAAAAATCAATATGTGAAAAATGATAATCGTAATGGGAAATGAAATAATCATGAAAATTACTTATAAAATGTCTAAATCATGTCAAATTAGTTTTAATATATGACACATTTGGTTTATCATAGAAAATCCATAACAATCATATGTTTAAATTCATTATGATCGTTAATTATGATATTGTGTATTTATAATACATATTCCCCATGAGTATCAAAATATGTGTGTAGTAAGGCCATATTTGGGGAACTAAGTAATGAATTGACTCATTCATAATCCAATCCATATATATATATCCCTTGAGATATCCTTAGAAATATCATTCGGGATCTCTATTAAATTATCTCATACTAGTTTTAAAAAGATAACTATACCTTTCTTTTGATAAAAACTATAGAGGCCCAGGCTTCTCATAAATGGGTATTACATCATTTTAGATGAATATTCATTACATTAAACAAACACACAAATTAGGAATGTAATATTTTAGAGCCTTACATATCATGTAAAAAATATTTTTAATTTATATATTATATTCAATTTATCATATATAGTAATTACCCTTTTAATACTCTAACATAAATCCTTTCATTATATCCTTGGAATAGAGACATAATACAAAGTGAGATAAAATACACAGTAATGGTAAAAAAGTAGATACATAAGAAAAAATGAGTATAATGGTCTGATAATATGAGGATAAATTTTGAAAACCAATCCCTACATATAAAATATCACTATAATGTGTTATGGAATATACATTGATAGTTTATAAAATAATAATTATAAATATAGAATTTAATACGATCCATGAGAGAATAGAATTATCATAAGAAAAAGATATTTTGAAAACACATAATCATTAACAAAATATATGAAAAGACTACTGAATAATACATTCATAACATTTTATGACTAGGATAACCACCCATGTACTTGTTTTATTCATAGGATAACCAATCGTGTATCAAATATTTTGTAACTGGCCTACCAACACGTATACCCTGATTTCTGGGATTGGACTACCCACCAGTTTACCTTCATTAGGATTGAGATATAAACTTGGGAAGTATATATTTTATGCGTGGTATAATCACATATTTTACCCATTTGAGATGGGGATATCAACCCATGTACACTATTTTTCATGCATAAGCTATCCACTATTGTGGAATACATTTCAATCATATTCAGACCACCTATGTACCCTATGACCTAAGAAAACAATTATCATTACCCAAATAATCAGAGAGATATATTGGACCCACTTATAACATAATTAAAATCATACATTTGAGTTCTTAAAGATAATAAATAATTAAAGATATCATAACATAATTAAATAAAGGGATTTAAAAAATATTTCAGCATATCAAAACCAATGGAAAATAGATAGGTTTAATAATACTTTCACCATCTCACCATAGTATAACACACAAAAAATGAAATGGGGTTTTAAAAATCCTATTATGGTATAACATATGGAATATAAATAGTTTTATTTAACATATTCGAATTATAATCCTTTTATAAAAAATAATACTCATATATCTTGACCATATCTTAATAAAATAATATGTTTTATTGAGGGATGTAATCTTTTATAAAGAATGTTTTTTATAGATTGGTCACATAAAACGTTTAATTGAAAATATATGTTTATTTATATTTATTTTTTTGAAAAATAAAATCACAAACTTTTTTTTAACATCATTTTTATTGAAAATAAAATAGGGAAATTATTAAGGAATAATTAAAATCATTTAACAGATTTCTTGATGTTAATATCCTTTCATCTGTGAAATAACTTATTAAAACATATTTTTTGTTGTAATTAATTATTTTTAAAAATGAACATGAAAATATAATATTTAATATTAAAAGAAAATTATTTTCATGACTTCATAAAATTCCATTCATGCCCTACATGTTAAAATTAAGATAATTGTTTTTTGTAAAAAGTATGAAATCCTTGGTTAGAATATGACATGAATAATCATTTCAATTTTCATTAATGATAAGAATCAGTAAAAATATCATTATTAATTTATTTTTCAAATGTATAATTTTTTTCAAATGTTTTTTATTAAAAAACATGTTTATGGGAGATAAATTATTTTTTCATAAATGTGATAAATAAAAATTATTTTTATTAAAAACACATTTTATCACGTATTTTATGTAGAAATGTGTGGAAAATTTTTACTATTACTTTCAAATATCACGAATAACCTATGTAAATTAAAATTAATTATATTAAATAGAGATAGATCATATGATATTATCATAAAAAAACTAATCCTAAACGTTTTTGGAAATTTCTGAGAATGTAACATAAAATCATTAGAACTATGGAAAATATGAATCGTATGATCTTTTAAGGAATACCATAAATTGAAACTTATAATATAAAGAGAATAAATTATTTAATGATATTACATTTTAAATTGGTTTCATATACACATCATAAATTAAGATAGCTGAATAACATATCATATGAGTCAAATAAGGAAGATTAAGGTAATGATCCCATACCACGTTAGTAATTTTTCGAATCGTAATACATGAAAAATAATATCGTCAAATGAAACATTAAATATAATAAAAAAATATTATTTATGATATAAAATGTAAAAGTGGAATTATATAGACCACATAAAAAATTAGTAGTGAATATTCATATACCTTTAAAATATAAAATAGAGGCTAGAAATCTGTTACCTTTAGTCTTGACTTCAATTATATACATTCAAACCACATTATCTAATAGAAACCACCATTGGATCTCTTATTAATGTCATTCGGGTTTGTATTTTTTTAAGGATAAACAACTCTTTAATTTGGTTAAAGATGGTTGAGATTTATTTATACTAGATTTGGTTGAGGGAAAGTGTATGAGGGTTGTGAATAAGTAAAGGAATGAGTGTCCCTTTTTAATTGATATGGAGTGTAATTTTTATAAAAACCCAAAACATATTCAATATTGGGAGGTGAATCTCACATCATATAAATAAAAAAAATTATAATAAAGAAGGGTATAGTTTATAAGATTGACACAAACATTCGTTACAATGAAAAAAATGTTATAATCATGTCATTAATTTTCCATTATGTTTTACTCACTTCTAAAATTTTAATTTTCTCAAGAGTAACTACATTTTTTATTCAATGTAATTTGTCATTTATGCCTAAAATTAAATGACATTTATTATATAATTTAAAATAATTATTGTAAGTATGAAATAAAAAAATAATATTCATATATGTGATGATATTAAATTTAACACAACACGTGTAATGTATAGAACCTTTTGTTAAATAAAATTTTGGTAATTATTTTTTATATTTTTTCACTAATGATTATGGTGAAGAATTATCTTCAGCATAATGCATAATTTAAATTATTATAATTCCAAATATAAAATCAAATTTTCCAAATTAATTTCATATTATTTGATAAATTGAATTTAAAATTAATCCGATTTACTTGATTAGAATGCTGGTTTTTAATTGTGAAAAATGTCAAAAATTTAGAATGTGTTTATATCGAAATTAATTATAAAAATTATTTAAATGAAAAAATATGTATTTTTAGATATATAATTGAACTAATATCACTTTGAAACCCATTTAAAATAATATTTACCTTTATTAATAAATTAAATGAAAAGTTAGTTTTTAATGAAAAATCAGTATTTCACAATACTCATAAAAAAAATTCTATTTTCATAAAATTCTCAAAAATAAACATAATAATTTTTTTTAATGACTATTAGAAAAACTATTATGGTTTTATGATATTAATTTTTTAAAATATACCACAATTAATTTTATTATTTTGAACAATAATAAATAAAAACAAATTTTGGCTAAATAGGTTTTTCAGATACTCTGATTACATTTCAATAAATTATGTATCATTCTATCAATAGTTTTTCTTTATATAAAACTGTTATAAACAATATTTAATATATATTCATTTTAATTCATATTGGTGAGTTTTATGTGTAGTTTATAATAGTCATTTAAAATAATTATATTAATAAAATTCTAGGGTCCATTAAAACTTAATGTTGTGTGTCACAAAATAATTTCTCAGTGTTGTGTGAAATAAGAGATAATCACATTATTTTTTTTCATGATAATTATTGAAAAGATTAAATTTATTTAAGAAACCCATTTCACTCAATCAGATGGTGTTACAGGATTTATAAATATATAAATGTATGTGTGTGCACGTGCGTGTTTATATATATGTGTGGGTATATATATATATATTATATACATTAGATGATTTTTTGTATATATTGAGGGAATGAATGATTTATTTATAATGAAGGAAAATAAAATAAAAGAAATATGAGTAACAAAGTACATGGGGTGAAACATAAGGAAGAGGGAGAACAAATTGTGCCCATGAGTTATTCACAAGGAAGGGGAAAATTGAAAAAATATTGAATTAAATATAGTTGTTGATTTAAATTAAAAAATTATAAAACATTGAGGGATGCACCTAGCCCCTCCCCTTCTCAACCCACTCAAATTTATCTTATATCCCACTCTCTAATTTCGTTATTTTATTATTATATTCAAATCTCTCTCTTCTTTATCTTATTTGGTAATTATTGGATTGACATAATGTAAGTGTAGTTGGGTTCATCTTGGGGAGTATTAATGTATTATTATGTTTGTTTTTAAGGATATAAGGATTTTTTTAAAAAAAATTAAATTTAATCCTTTATAATTATATTTAAAATATAAAGGATAGATATAATTCAAAATCACAGTGAATAAAAAAGTGTTCTATTATATTGTGGTGCTACTGATCTCAGACATCTACCATTTTAATCAATTATCGTTTAACATAAGGTAAAAGTCCATAACATAGTTTCTTTGTTTACTTGAGTTATTGACATGAATTTTTCCTACATGTGATGATAGTGAGAACATTAATTTATTATTGATCACGTGAGGTCTATGTGAAACCTTTAATTTTTCGTAAAATGCTTGTATATAGATTATTTAGATAATTATACGTATTTTTTTGAGTCATATTGATATAATATACGATATACATGTTATCATGTACTTTTATTCTCTATAATGGATACATGTGTTTCTCTATGTACAATCCCTTTATATGAGGGATGTGTGACATATTAATTGGAATTTCCATGGGATATCCCTTACAAGGGATGTGTTGAAATATGTTGTGTGAACAATCTTATCCCGATGGGGATGTTACAAACCAAGATGGTTAAATTCCAATGTGTACGACACCAAAGTGGGTAGAATTCCTTCCAACGATGTTCCAAAGAAATAGTTTCTATCTCTAAGGATATAACATATATTTTTTACTTGTATAAAATATTTTATTATCGGTACACAATTTTTGTTCATGAAATGAACATTTATATTTTATACCCCAATGATAAGGGTTGTTGTGGTTTCGGTTTTAGTATTGTAGTCACACCTTACTCGGGGAATTTTAGTGTGATTTCAGATTTCTATACTAGGTATCTGATGATGGGAAATGGACCTAGGGTAGACAATTTATAAAAAATACAAAGATGGTGTAGATGTTAGTGGATGGAGTTTTATTGGGACCTCCACAACATCTTTTATGAAAAACAAATTATGGTCCTCTTATGGATTGTTTATTGGTTTGGTTATTATGTCATGTATGCCATAAAAGGCAAAATACTTGAGTTTGATTTTGAAAAATATTTCACAATTATATTTGGAAATATGATATGTTTCCTAGTAATTTGAATATGAAAAAGGAAATTTTAGAGTGAGTTTCACATCTCTTGATTTTATATTTATCCTAATATCATTAGTATTAATATAGATATTCCAAACAATTATATTTAAAAATGATTGAATAAAGATATTATTGATTTTAAAATGAAATTTATGACATTCTAATAAGAAAAAGCTGATTATAAACATTCTTAGGGGATGATTCAGCTACTGTCAGTTACTAATAAGAAATGGGAGAATGTATCTATTGTCTTCCTAATGGGATTACCAATGAAATATCATGGGAATTTTTTTATTAGGGTTATTATTTATTATTTATCTAAATCTCTATATTTTTTCCTATTGGAGATAGTAGGTGTTTGGATCAATTTTATAGAATCTATACTAATGATATAACTATGTTACCTATTATACGTATATATATATTATAAAATTGTGAACCAAGTTTTACATCCAGTTTTTGCAAATGAAATTCAATTTTTTTGGGTTTTGAATTAAATTTTAGTATAACTTTTCAACCTCATTTTGGGGGAAAATCAATGAACAACTTCATTCTTTAGAAGATATGCCTCACCCATGATCATAATATTATTGGAGAATTTTGGATAAAAATATTTTATAAGTTTAATTTCATTATGATTATAGTTTTCATTAATGTATTCAAATAAAACCATTTGATAATTTATATAGAAAGTGGTTTTGAACTTAGACATATGGGGTGAATTTGACAATAGAGTAATTTAAGAAATATAATTTTTATAATATAAGGATGATAATAAAAATATGATTCCAAATCATTAGAGTGAATATTAGATCTGTTAGGAGAGTTTTATAGACAATGAGAGGAATTTTCTTTTGTTTGATGTTGAAGATCATATTTTTATGGATGTTTATAGAATGGACTCATGTGTTTTTGGTGGAATGGGAAATTTAAACTATTGTGTATTTTACAATTAATTTTTATGGATATTTTTGAATAAATATGTTTCTTATGTTTCCTTATCTTTTATTTTATCCTAGGTACATGATGTGTTACATGTTTAACCATCAAGATTATGTGTCTAATGCATCTCTTATTTTAAACAATAAAGTGCAAAAAGTACATGATGTGTTTTTATATTCTAGATCATAAAGGGGTGTTATTGATAAATATGTTGTCTTATGACATTTTGGTTTTTTTGAGTAATAACATTGTTGAAGAAGAAACACAAGATTCAGAAAAATCTCTAAGGAGAAATATCCCCGTTTTTTTAGAAATGAGTAGAATTTTTGGGATGTTTTTTATATTTAGGGTGATGAATGTGAAGACCCAATAAGTACATGAAATAATTAAATTTTTGTATTTTTATGAATTAATTTTATGTGTAAATATCAATAAATTTTTGATTTAAAGTTTTATATAATGTAATAATTGAAAAGGTATTTGTTTTTTAATTCATTTAATGGTTTTTCCATATATACATATATGTTTCATATAAATATAAAATTTCATTATTTTTTAAATTAAAGTTGAGAAAATGGAATTCATTCCTTACATTAACATATTAAATAAATAGTAAGAATAAATTTTTAGTATCTTTAAAAATTGTTTTGTTATGTGAAGAGTAAAAAATACTGATTTTATTTATATTGTATTTTTATCATATTATCAAGATTTAATAATTGATTAAATAATTTTCAATATATTATTCAAGAAAAAATATATATTTAATATGTAATATAATTTACATCAAAATATAATTTATAAAATATATATCAATGCCTAAAATTTTGGAAATATAATTCATATTTTTATTCATATATATTCTTTTTATTGTTTTCCTATTTAAAAAAAATTCACAAAAATATAGTTGGGGTTTTCATTGGTTCTAAATTAATAAAAATATTTTTTTAAATTAACCAAATAATAAAATAGGAATCAAAATTATATATGATATTATTTTGTAATCATTTTTATTCTGAAAACAAGCATTTCTATAAATACATGTTTTCACTACATTTAGAAAAATATATTGAAACCTACATTTAACTATCATGAAAATAAAAAAAATATAATCGATTTTATAACTGTAATCACTATATTAAAATTATATTTTAATTTTTATTTCATATTTAATCATATATACTTGAATACAAGGAAAAAGTTTATAACCATTACAAAGGGTAAAATGCGATAAACTAGGTTATAACTATGTGATAAATTCAACATGTATATAGAAAAATTAAATTAGTTCATTGGATGAGTTTAATTTGACTAACATCATCATATCATTTATAATATTGATATTTTAGTTCATATTCCATTGAGTAAGGATTTTATATTGTTTTAAGATAAGCAAAATTAAAAAATGTAACCCTCTTTCACATATTAATTTTAATATGATGTTAGGTGGTTAATTTTTTTTAAGTATTATAAATTATTATTAAAAAATTAAATAAATTATTTTAAATATTATGATTAATTTTAAATTTTTATAGAAGAAATACTTTCCAATAACTCTTATGCATCATAGCTGTAGAACCTGTGTGAGAAAGTTAGAAATCAAAGTAAATAGTTTAAAAAATATGAAAATAAATGAGTCTTGGATGTGTTAAAACCTATAATGAGTTTTAAGGACCAAAATAAATGATAAATAATCTTTAATATATTACCACCTTAATTAATTTTTTTATATTGATTTTTTCATAGTAAAATTATATTTATAGTCCCAAAAAATGACCTCAATGATATTTTATGACGGAACTATATTTTATAAATTGATTTTAAATAAAAAAATAATTAATTCGATAAATAGGATTGTTTAATTTCCAAAATTCCACCCATGTAAATTTTTTGATCTAATTTTCATGTTAGATGTATATTTTTTACACATAAATATTTAATAATTGTGAAAACACTATTGATTTTTTCCTATGAAAAGGAACTTAATATAAACATTCAAAAGAAACTACGAGTTTCATTTTTTCTGAAAACTAAACACAAATCCAAATCTAGAAATTCCAATTACACTTTCTTAGGAATCTAGTGTGACCATAAATCTTTCTTCCAATGGCCATAAATTCAACCCAATGGGTGATATTGAACAATGAGGTATATGTATTAACCAAATTATTTATCAATTTTTTATTGTTTTACCTATTTAAAATAAAAAATAACCACAATAACATAATGAAATATATTTTTTTCTATATTAAAATGTCATAAATATGATATATCATCTATTTTATACATCATTTCCATCATTTGGGAAATGAAAACATTGATCAGTGTATTTCCATTATACATAATCCACGAAGAATTGTTTTTTTCATCACCACCTTAGAAATACTATTATAAAAAATGATATACAGAATACATATTTTTTTATAAAATATATATGACTCTTTATTGGTAAATTATCATATGCCTCCTAATCCTCCATTTGGTTGAAAAATCACGTCAAAATCACATAAGTGCATACGACCACATTAGAGGAGTGAAGTGATTAATTTTCCATATCTTTATATCTTTGATGAAAAAAGTTTCAATTTAGCGAATAAAAATTATAAATATAATATTACTATGATTTTTAAATTTATTCCCATTTCATATTAATTTAATTTTCATCCATTTTAAAAATGAAAATTCCAATCATGTGTATATGTACAGTTCTACCTATATGAAATGATGTATTTAATTTTTCAGGACTGCGTTAAATAAATAATTTTAAATGTATTTTGAATATATAAACATCTTAATTATAATGTTTTTTTCTTCAAAATATTATGGAACTATGAAATAGTTTTACACGGTCAACATACCTATTTTATTTTAAGGGTTAAGAACCAACTAACCTCAAATTGTCTAATGTAAATATAAACAACATAGTAACAAAATAATACATGAATATAAATGAATTGAAAGGAATAATAGAAAATGAATATATAAGAAACAGGTTCTTAAAAAATTATTTAAATAACATTAAATTTTATATATAAAAAAGTAAATGATCTATATTGTGATTCAGGAGATGTGGTAAGAGATATTCCATTAAAACATTATTTTTATGTTTTATAACAAAAATTCATGTATTTTATATATACATTAACTATGATAAATATATGATTTTTTTATATTTCAAGTATTTTTAATAGTAATTTTTAAATTATATTTATTATTTTATTAATTTTTTTGAATTTTAATCATCTTGACATTTCCTATACGGATCACTTTGGACTCTTTTTATAAAAGTGAAAAAATCATATATTTATTATAGTTAATGTATATATAAAATACATGTATTTTTACTATAGAACATAAAAACAATGTTTTAATGGAATATCTCTTACCACATCTCCTGAATCTCAATATAGATCATTTAAATTTTTTTATATAAAAATATTACGTTAATTAAATAATTTATTATATCACGACCCGTCCCCGAGGCTAGTGCCGTGACTACCCCAAGACCGTCTTCCCTAGGCCAGGGGCTGGCGACAAGAACCAAGGCATAAATCCCAGTAGTAAGGGAAGGAATTGCCTTTGTAAAGTAAACAAACACCACAGAGTAAGCAAGCAGAAGAAGTTAACACTAAGTAAAAACTGAGTAGAACAGTAAGTGCGGAAAAGTAAGTGGGCCAGAATACAAACCCAAACTGAAAGTAAAGTACAACTCGAAAGGGAAAAACAACAACTGAAAAGTAAAGCCGCAATGCCGAGCTGTCCACTGGAAATCCCACATGAAGGGTGAGTACAGATAGCCTCCACAGCTCCTCGTGTCCAACCGTCCACTCCGAGTACGTCCCGCCAATGGTCCACCTCCAGGTACCGTCCTACTCTGCAAGCCTCAACCACGATCAACGCTGTCCGTCGTCTACAACCAACACAACGTAGTGCGGGCATAGCCCATGCATGGGTGAGTATAAGCTACTCATTAGGGACCTCGAGACCCCCATAGGTCTCCCATAATCCACAAAGGATAATCCAAAAAGGAAGGATACAATCATGAAGTAACATCCGACACTACTTAGGTATATGCCCATACATATACCTAAGTCATCAATTCTCGTTCGACCCCAATATCCGAGCCCAAGTACATCCCAGACCACATAGGAAAGAAAAACGTAATCCACACAGGATAGCTCAATAGAATCCACAAAGGAATGCAAAACGTAAACCACACAGGATAGCACAACACAACCCACAAAGGAAAGAAAAATAGGATTCAGCTCACACAGGTATACTTCTTCGTATGACGATAGAGATGATCAGATATATCCACTGATTCATCTATGTCGTAGGACCCAAAAAGGATCGTTAGGTACTAACCCCCGCAATGACCCAGGAAGGGTTTGACCCACACAGGATCGATAGGTAACTAACCCCCACAAAGACCCACATAGGATTGGACCCACACAGGATCTGTAGGCGCTGGCTCAGACAGAACCGCAGAGCGCTGACACACATAGGATCGGACCCACACAGGATCGGTAGCACTGATCCATGTAGGATCGCTGAGTGCTGTAGTCATCGCCGTCGAATCCACTGAATATCTCTGTACAGTCGCCGTCGTCACAGTCGCAAACGCAGCCAGCTCTAGGGTTCCCGCACACAGCAAGCTCGTTCGGGAGGGTTCGCTCCACGAGCTGAGAGTCTGATACATCAACTGACACATAGTCCAGAGTTGATGTATCCCAAAGTTCTGTATCGTCAACAGGAACTCAACGTCGTAGACGGTGCGTCAATCAGACGCCCAGTCTGAGAGTTATTGGATTTTTTGTCCCAGGGGCCCGGTTTATTTTTAAGGCAAAACCAACCCGACCGTACTCCACCTGCATCCAAACGTTGGGAGGAGTAAGCTAAAAGATCTGTCTCACTTAGATGAATCCATCAAAGTCGACGGTACGTCAATCGGACGTCCAATGCTCAAGATATGAGCGTTTCCGCTCCGAGGGCCCGGTTGGTTTTGTTAACGAACCAACCCGGCCAGACCCAAAGTTCTCCGAAGCCTTGAGTGCGATATACCGAAATGACCATCTCGATCCAAGGATCGCATTTCCACTGACGGCGCATCGTTCGGAGGCTTGTAGATCAGGTTATGAGCAAAATAAGGAAAAGGTCCGAAAACGGGGGACCGACCTGGCCCGAGACCCCCTGGGTCGGCCCGAACCGGGTCGACCCAAACCGGGTCCAGGTCATCCCGGTGCGCTGGCGCGCGACGCCAGCTGGCTCGGCCGAATGGGCGAGCCCTTCGGTTTGCGGGGGGGGGGGGGGCTGCCCCCCGCGTTTTGTAACCGCAGCCCCCCTTAATGGGGGCCGCTAGCTGGCCGGTCAGGGGTTTGAACCCCCGAATCCTCTCCTGCCCGGCCGGCCGATTTCTGCCACCACGGGACCGGCGACGGCCGATCCCCTCCCTACTCTGACACCGGGGGCCCACTTCCGGCCGCCAGTTCCCATGCTCCGCCGCATCCTGGTATCGGTCGCGACCTTCATTCGTCCGGTACGGCGCGACGACGCCGCACCCCTCCGTCGCGGCCCCGCTCCAGCCATGGTGCCTTTGCGGTTCTCCGGCGCGGCGCGACGGCGCCGCGACTTGGTTCAATTTCACGGTGCGATGCGATGACGCCGCACGTTCCTTGCCACACGATCCCGCGCAGTGCGATGGCACCGCGCCATTCCCGTTCCAACCACATTAGAAACAATAACATGGATAAGGGAGGAGGGTCGGTCATGTTTGTGCGGTCCGGACTCCTCTCGTTAATCGATAGCAATTGGTTGTATTTTCATGAAGAACGAAAAGGTAGTATTCACGAACAAATAAATAAATAAACCCCTACCTCGAGCATAGCTTGAATGGTGGTTCGTCGAACGAGGATTCATCGTGAAAAAAAAAACGTCACGGAAAGAGACAACGTGAAAGAAGACGTCGTCGGCGTCACGTTACATGGCGTCGCGTAATCGGTTTCCGAGAACCCGACGTTCTTCATCGAAGACCGATGTGTTCTTCTCATTCTTCGCCGAAGATGAAGAAGTTCCTCAATCCTTAGCCTTTTTATCCACAAGACTCCACCATAAGAAACTAACCCAAAAATAAATTAATCCCTCACTTAATTTATTAACTAGACATGAGTTTGAATTTCAAACCCACACACACATTAAACTCACTTCATTAATAACATAAGGTATTAATACTTAAGTTATCAAAAATTAATGGTGAGTTGAGGGGGGTTGAAGGATATGAAGGGGTGGGTTCGTGTGGGCCCTACCACCCTCATAACCTCCCTTGGGAAGTTGGGTAGTTACCCAACTTCCACCCAAATCCTTAAACCACATAAAGAAAATAAAAATTATAGTTAAATTATATATTAAACTTCCACAATTTTTATCATCTTCTCTCGTGAAAACGCAACCCCGGAACATGTGTTCCTAAGCAATTATCGGCGCTGCGGTTCCATCGGTGCACTTAGAATTCGATTCCGAGCATCCGGTTCCAAAGATAGAAATTCTGGCTCATTCCTTCACTGAACGTACCCGAGCTAAACTTTAGATAGAAATTCCGGGCACACCGGGCCTCATAATCAAGTGCTTTCCGAAACTGCGTTCTTGTAAAATCTCAAAGAAAATTAAGAAAAAAATTTCCTTAAATTTGACGGGTCTTTACATTACTCCCTCCTCAGGGATTTACGTCCCCGTAAATATACATCATAAACTAGGGAAACAAATGTGGGTATTGAGCATGCATCTGAGCCTCCCGCTCCCAAGTGCTCTCCTGGAGGTTCCCATGCTACCATCTGATGCGCACAAGAGGAATCGATCATCCATGCAGGACCCACTCCTATCGATCCTCGATCTCCACTGGGACCTTCATAAAAGTCTCCCCATCATCAACGTCCAGCTCCCCATAGTAAATGATGTGCATCGGGTCGTGCACGTATCTCCTCAGCTGAGATACATGGAAGACGTCGTGAACCCGGTGCAACTGAGGTGGTAGAGCCAGGGGATAAGCTACCTCGGCAATCCTGCTGAGGACCTGGAATGGTCCGATAAAGTGTGGAGATAACTTTCCTGTAACACCCCGAGATTTTATGAAAAATATTCTTTTAATTTCATTAATGTATTGTGTTGTATGCTACACCAAGATTACCTTGCGCTATACGCAACACCGTATTAGCTTGCAGTATACACAACACTATTCTTGGATCGTGTTACATACAATTTTGATAATAGTTATTCTAGGCAACATTGAGTATATATATATATATATATTCAATGTATAAATGAAATATGGTTGGATTCTGTTATACGAAACAATGAAGTATTCTTGCACAACACGCAACCCTGTCTTGGATTGCATTACACGCAATCGCGACCTTCCTCGATAGCGCGTGTTGTACGCAATACCAAGTTTTACTAAACAACGATATATTATTATAATATTATTATGAACTAGCTATTATGAATAGTATTAACTAAATTTTAAATTTAATTACATTATTATTCATCTTACACATCTTCTAGAACATGGTATAAGAACAAAATAAATTTTTTGGGTGAAATAAGTAATTTTAAAAAAATGCAGTTTTGCCGCCTTTTGATGGCGCACCCACTTTAAATCTAGTTTTTGAAATTTTTATAAGTTCAATGTGACAAAATAAAATTCTTCTTTGGAATCATGAAATAAAAATTTACTTTGAATAAAATTTTCATATTATTCTGGTAACTTTCATAATTTGATGAATAGTAAAAACACGCTATATTTTAATGAAAAACAACTTTTTTCATCATAATAATTTATATGGTTAAATTATAATATTCAATGGTTTGAAAGTATAAATAGAATATATTTTTACCATTTAATATAATTTATTTCATTAGCATTGATTTTACATTGAATTCGTAGGTTAAATCAATTCAATCTTTTGTAATGTTTTAAACAAAAACCCGTTTTCATTCGACAACGGGATTAATTTTAATTTAATTTATGAAACTTATGTGTATTGAATTTGAAAAAATGTATTCCATATTTGGAATCAGTGGGTACAAGTTATGTTAATAGGATACTTTTTATTTTGTGGAATTATGAATAGTAACTACGGTAAATTTTATTTACCATAGTTAAAGGTAAATCGGGTAATTAAGGGTAAATATAATATTATAAAATTACCCTAACACATGACAAAATTCTATTGGATGGCTAAATGTAAACCAATATCAACTAAAGGTCGGATTAGATCCATTTTTGGGACTTTTGACCATGAAAATAATTTAATTATTATTAAAACCAAAGAAAGTGACAACATGTCACTCACTTAAATCTTATAAGTATAATAATTTTAATTTAGTGACAAAAATCATAAAACATCGAACATGAAAATTATCCAGAAATCTAATTAAATTATCTACATCATGATAATTTATTTATAATTTTAGCGATTAAATAATTGTCTTTAATGGTGATACATTAATGATACAGAAATTATTTATTAAGTAGAAAATAAGCAATATAGTTTTTATTGAAATAATAATACCCACTAAAAGGCCCACAAACCTGACAAAAACTTATTAGTAGTGTATATATATACACCTTAATCATCCAATGACCTAATATATAACCGTTTGGATCCTTATAAAAGTGATTATGACACTTATATTATTTAATTTTAAATGATGCCAAAGTTGTCACCTTCATAATTTTATAAATATAACAATTTAAATATTGTGATTTTAAGATGAAAAATTCGAGTGAAAGTATTATTGTGAAAGGTAATAGATTTATATTCATCATAGGATTTTATTTTAAATTTTTAAGCAAAAATCAGTATATTAAATAATTATACAAAAATGTTGTAGTAATTATTTTATTAAAAGATAAACCAAATAAATGGTTTTAAAAATAATAAAATAAATATTATATGAAATATTTAATGTGATCTACTAATTTTATAGATACATATGTCCTTTTACGAATCTATTAAAGCTTTTATTTAGATCATATATTATGTATAGATTTTATTTAACTTCAAATAAATGAATAGTGTCAAAATTGACACTATTGTTATTTTATAAAAATAACATATTATAAAATTGTTTAAAAATCACAAAATTATTTAAAAATTAAAAATTTAAATTTATATGGTCTATAATGTTATGAAGTAAACAATTATGGAAAATTCACAAAAAATAAGTAATTAATTGTTATAATTTAAAATTTAGAATTTTATTAATACAAATAAACTTAAATAGATTAAATAAGGATAAATCAAAATGATAAGGTTTAAAATAAGATCCTAACATGTCTAAATTTGATTGGTTGATGCGAGTACAACCCTATCTCATATAATATTCTAATATGAGTCATTTTTTAAGGTTTTTAAGTGGGGTTAGATTTATTATAAATTAATATTTTTAAGAATTCCAAAGGTGCCCCTCTCCTCCCTTATAAAAGGGCACCTCCTCCCTCTCTTCCACACACCACGTTGACCCTTCAAGCTCGGCCAACCCCTGCAAAAATCTCTTCTCCACTTACCTACAAAAATCCTAGAGGTCCTGGTCTTCTTCAAAGACCAATTTTAGTGTCCTAAGAAGAGGTCTCAAAGAGGCTCTTCAAAGAAGAGGTCATTTCCGTTACTGATTCTTTCAACTTTATTTCTTCTTCCACTTCTTCTTATTAGTTTGTTTCATTATGAAGTAATAACATCAGTATCACTAATATACTGATATGTTATTATAATTATGAAACACCTCTATTTCACCATCTATCCATCCAACAAAAAATGAAATCACCGCGCGTGCGTACGTACGAAATACCGTCTCCACGCCGTGGTGTAATCTATTTTCCACCACCACCTTACTTGGATGGGTATAATGGTGTACATAATAACTATATATGATTATTTTAAAGTGATATTTATTCTGAAATAGAATACATACACTCAAATACAATTCCACGATCGTGAGAACGATACCATCGCTCGTGCGTACGTATGGACTACCGTCTCCACGACGCGATGAGATTCATTCTCCACATTAACCATTCATGAATGATTATAAAGTATATATAATAAGTAATCATAAAATATATGAAATAATAATGATACAGTATTTATGAGTATATATATGTATGTCTTCCACTTAATTCCATTCAACTCAATAAGGAAACGAAAACAACGTTCATGCGTACGTACGGCCTACCGTCTCCATGAACGGTGTATTTCATTCCATTTACTGATCTATTATATATATGTATATTCTGAATATATATTATATATAAATCATGTTTTATATTATTGAATTAAGTAATCATGATCTATGTAATCATATGAATAATTACAAGTCAAAACACGGACGACAAATGAAACGATTTTAACAAAAACGCTCTTTTACATGGAATTTACAAAAGAACGGGTAATATAATGTCATAAGTGAACCATATATGATATCATAACAGTGAGTTTGATTCTGGAATAAGTCAATGATATTATTTAAATCATTATATAGGAGGTTCAGACACTTACGAAGCAAATCAGACCTAAGGTAAGGGATAATTGTGCAAATCTTATTTTTATCCGAGATTTCTTATTCGTAAGAATTTACTGGGGATATTGATATCATCCATGTACATGTTTTATAAAAGTGTATTCATGTATGTTTAAAGTCCTTTTTACCCATTCTTGGCTTTTACTGCATGGTATGTAAGGAATATTTCTTTTGTTTACGTTACGAGGTACTTTTTTTACTTTTCCAGCAAAAGTACAAGAAGAATGTTTTTTTAACTTATATGGCACGAATGAATTTTTACGATTTTATAAAGACTTATTTTCAAAAATCATACTACAAAATATTTCATGACTATTTTAAAAAAAATCCTTTTCTTTTAAAATTTCATTACATTTTGTGAAAAGAAAATGATTTTGAAGATGAAAGGATATTTTCCTCAAGAATTCATTTCAAGTGTTTTATCAAAACTATTTTTCATCTAAGATGACATTATTTCATAGGTTTATGTTTCAAGTATCATGTATCTATGATTTACATGGTTTAATTTTTCTTATTATGAAATGATATCCATTTCTTTTATATGGAGTATGTGATGATGGGATGATGTTTATGAAACCCATTTTATTTATTGGGTTTTTATGAATGATGTATGTTTATTTTGTGGCACAAGTAAGAATGATTTCATTATGAGATGGGTGGGACCTATATCTACCTCCAATGCATTGGGTAAAGATTTATATCTCATGATATAGACATGGCTGGAATGGAAAGTTAAAATGATTCAGTGATACAGGACTGGAACGAGGAGTGAACTCGATTCAGAAAGGGACTTTGTCCACTAAGATGGTCTTGGCAGCAATGCCTTGGCTACTATGGAAATCATATCATGTGCTTAATGGTTTCCACAATTACATGTTTTATTCCCATGATATTTTATCATTCTTAATGTTTCGTTATGATCTATGCCTTACGTACTTCCATGTTTTATGTCATTGCTAAAGCTTTTGATGTTTAAACATTATGTTCATGTTTTTAAGTTCAAATGTATATGGTAAGTTTTATTTTATCCATGATTACCCTTAATGAGAATTTGAGCTCAACATTTTTATGTTTTCTTTTCCCCAAGATATAAAGAAAGGTTTCAGGTAAGAAAAAAAGGGGAAGATCTTTATGGGAGATGTTGAAGATCTTTCACCACGATTAGAAGATTACATTCCATGTTTCCAAAGACACTAAACTATTACGGTCCTTGTGTGTCTGTTTTTGTTGTGTATTAAGTATTATGAAAAAATAATGTAATTTCCATGTACGTTAAGCTTAGGGTCTCTACAGTTGGTATTAGAGGAAATGTTTAGTCAACCTTTGGAAACTCGGATGCGAAAACGTTTTTGAGATCCCTAGAGATATTTCTATGGTATGTCTAGGAATGTCCCTAAGGATAAGTATACGTATAGGATATAGTCCTAAAACTATGGTAACGATCTTAGAATTTAACCTAAGATGTTAGATATTGAGGGTACTCCCCCATTACTATGTTGTTTTCTCTAGCATGATTTTTTTCTCTCACAGAATTCTTTTTGTGTTTTAGTTAATGGAGGGAACCAGAAGGAATTCAGTTAACATTGAATCTAATGGAAAAATTGGTGACTATGAGCAACAAAATTGTGTAATTCCTAGAGAGAAAGATATTGTGATTAGGCCGAATCAGTCATCGCGATATATGATTAACAAGGTGAAATTTAGTGGTATGCCTAATTCATCAAATAATAGGAAGATAGAATTTTATACATGTTCGCATGTGGAAGAGCATAAAGAAAGGAAGATTGAGATTTCTAAAGAAGGGAAGAAGAACCTTGAGGAATACCTCAAATGGAGGGACATATGTTATCTGTGTGGAGAAAAGGGTCATAGAGTGACAGACTGTTATGAAATTCAATGTCTTATTTGTGGAGAACATGGGCATTACCCAGCTCAATGCACTGACCTAAAAAGTTACTTCTAAATCAAGGAAGGAATTATTCCTAGACAATCATTGAAGAGGATGGATTGAAGTGTTTATGTATTGGTATTCAAGAATAATTATGTTGAGGTAATTTTATGGCTTATTAGAATATTTTTGTATTAGTCTATTGTGGTTTTCAATAATATTTTGGTACCGGTAACCATGAAAAGTGATTCAAATATTTTGGAAATCAGATGATATGCACATAATGAAGGGATAAGAATATAATGAGATGTTTTATTGTATTCATGAGCTCATGATTGATATAAGGACTAATTGATATCATAGTTTGAGTATACCGAATTTTGAGGATTTTGGTGTGTGGAAAGTGTTAACTTTTAACTGCATTCATGTTTTCACTAAGGTTCAATGGGTATTCATTTTTCAAGAGAATACATGATTAAGGCCTTTGAATGTTTGGAATGTGACCAAGAAGACATATCTTATGATATATGGGGATCAACGATTGTATTAAATCTCTGGAAATCGTTTTCACTATATTATGAGAGTGGACTGCAGTATTATGGATAAGCCTAAAGATTGGAATGGATTATGTTGGACATAAGTTAGTATTTTTTAAGTATAGAAGTTTTTTCGATATTATTGATGGGATGTTATAGTAATATAGTTTTAGAAAAAGGACAACCTGCAGGATGGGAAACATCCCATCGCGTCTGACAAGGCTGTGGAAATCGAACCCACAACCGAAGTGCGACTGGCCTTTATTGCCTACCACTGGCCTACAGGAAGTCCCTGTTTAGTAGAAACTAGTTTTATTTTATTACGCGGTATGGTATAACAAGTATAAGTCCATTTTAGGAACCATATATGATTAATCTCACTATAGATGGAATTATGTATTTTTTGATAACTTTTCTAACCTTTTGATTGAGACAGATGGAATGACTCATCATTCTATCAAATATCTGCTGACACATCAGGAATGACAAATTCAGCTTCATTTCTTTAAGAGATGAAGTGGAAATTTTACAAAGAATGACCAATGCTGACACTATATCAAAATCAAGAAATTATTTCTTCTAATTACAATTTCATCAACTTTAGGGAAATGATATTAAAAACCAAAAATGCTGTCCTTGTTCCCTTATATCCGATGAATCAGATGGTACCTTAGATCATCACAAATCTATAGCTTTGTGAATGTTGGATTTTTTATATCCATGTTCTCTACCACTCTCCATCAAAACTTGATGGTTAGATTTTTCTTCCATATCCATATTTTCACCTATGTTCTCCTACGTGGAAACCTAGTGATGAGTTAATTTGGGTAACCATTACATTTCATACTTTAGTTTTTAAAGCCATGTTTTGGTATTCCTTATTACGATGTGGGTTTCTATTAAACCAACTTTCGAGTAGTAAACCATTTATAACCCCGACGAATTTCGAGGGAGAAATTCATTTTAAGGGGGGTAGAATGTAACACCCCAAGATTTTATGAAAAATATTCTTTTAATTTCATTAATGTCTTCTGTTGTATGCTACACCAAGATTACCTTGCACTATACGCAACACCGTATTAGCTTGCAGTATACGCAACACTATTCTTGGATCGTGTTACATACAATTTTGAAAATAGTTATTCTACGCAACATTGAGTATATATATATATATATATTCAATGTATAAATGAAATATGGTTGGATTTTGTTATACGAAACAATGAAGTATTCTTGCACAACACGCAACCCTGACTTGGCTTGCATTACACGCAATCACGACCTTCCTCGATAGCGCGTGTTGTACGCAATACCAGGTTTTACTAAACAACGATATATTATTATAATATTATTATTAACTAGACGTTATGAATAGTATTAACTAAATTTTAAATTTTATAACATTATTATTCATCTTACACATTTTCTAGAACATGGTATAATAACAAAATAAATTTTTCGGGTAAAATAAGTATTTTTCAAAAAATGCAGTTTTGCCACCTTTTGATGGCGCACCCACTTTAAATCTAGTTTTTGACATGTTTATAAGTTCAATGTGACAAAATAAAATTCTTCTTTGGAATAAAGTAATAAAAATTTACTTTGAATAAATTTTTCATATTATTCTGGTAACTTTCATATTTTGATGAATAGTAAAAACACGCTATATTTTAATGAAAACCAACTTTTTTCATCGTAATAATTTATATGGTTAAATTATAATATTGAATGGTTTTAAAGTATAAATAGAATATATTTTTACAATTTAATAAAATGTATGTCATTAGAATTGATTTTTCGTTGAATTCGTAGGTTAAAACAATTCAATCTTTTGCAATGTTTTAAACAAAAACCCGTTTTCATTCGACAACAGGATTAATTTTAATTTAATTTATGAAACTTCTGTTTATTGAATTTGAAAAAATGGATTCCATATTTGGAATCAGTGGGTAAAAATTATGTTAATAGGATACTTTTTATTTTTTGGAATTATGAATATTAACTACGGTAAATTTTATTTACCATAGTTAAAGGTAAATCGTGTAATTAAGGGTAAATATAATGTTATAAAATTACCCTAACACATGAAAAAATTCTATTGGATGGATAAAAGTAAACCAATATCAACTAAGGGTTGGATTAGATTCATTTTATGTACTTTTGACCATGAAAATAATTTAATTATTATTAAAACCAAAGAAAGTGACAACATGTCACTCTCTTAAATCTTATAAGTATAATAATTTTAATTTAGTGATAAAAATCATAAAACTTCAAACATGAATAGTCTCCAGAAAGCTAATAAAATTATCTATATCATGATAATTTATTTAGAATTTTTAGAGATTAAATAATTGTCATTAATGGTGATATATTAATGATACAAAAATTATTTATTAAGTGGAAAATAAGTAATATAGTTTTTATTGAAATAATAATACCCATTAAAAGGCCCAACAACCTGACCAAAACTTATTTGTAGTGTATATATATACACATTAATCATCCAATGACCTAATATATAACCGTTTGGATCCTTATAAAAGTAATTATGACACTTATATTATTTAATTTTAAATGATGCCAAAGTTGTCACCTTCATAATTTAATAAATATAACAATTTAAATATTATGATTGTAAGATGATAAATTAGTGTAAAAGACTTATTTTTAAAGGTAATAGATTTATTTTCATCATAAGACTTTATTTTAAATTTTTATTCAACAAATAAGTACATTAAATAATTATACAAAAATGTTTTCGTAATTATTTTATTAAGAGATAAACCAAATTGATGGTTTTGAAAATAATCTAATAAATATTATATGAACTATTTAATGTGATACACTAATTTTATAGATACATATGACCTTTTATTAATCTATTAAATCTTTTAGTTAGACCATATCTTCTGTATATATTTTATTTAAATTCAAATAAATGAATAGTGTCAAAATTGACACTATTGTTATTTTATAAAAATAACGTATTATAAAATTGTTTAAAAATCACAAAATTATTTAAAAATTATAGATTTAAATTTATATGGTCTATAATGTTATAAAGTAAATAATTATGGAAAATTCACAACAAATAAGTAAATTTGTTTTATAATTTAAAATTTATAATTTTATTAACACAAATAAACTTAAATAGATTAAATAAGGATAAATCAAAATGATAAGGTTTAAAATAAGATCCTAACATGTCGAAATTTGATTGGTTGATGCGATTAAAAACCTATCTCATATAATATTCGAATATGATTCATTTTTTGAGGTTTTTAAGTTGGGTTAGATTTATTATAAATTAATATTTTTAAGAATTCCAAAGGTGCCCCTCTCCTCCCTTATAAATCACCGCGCGTGCGTACGTACAGAATACCGTCTCCACGCCATGGTGTAATCTATTTTCCACCACCACCTTACTTGGATGGGTATAATGGTGTAAATAATAACTATATATGATTATTTTAAAGTGATATTGATTCTGAAATAGTATACATACACTCCAATACAAATCCACGATCATGAGAACGATATCATCACTCGTGCGTACGTACGGACTACCGTCTCCACGACGCATTGAGATTCATTCTCCAAATTAACCATTCAAGAGTGATTATAAAGTATATATAATAAGTAATCATAAAATATATGACATAATAATGATACATTATTTATGTGTATATATATGTATGTCGTCTACTTAATTCCATTCAACTCAATAAGGAAACGAAAACATCGTTCATGCGTACATACGGCCTACTGTCTCCATGAACGGTGTATTTCTTTCCATTTACTGATCTATTATATATATGTATATTCTACATATATATTATATATAAATCATGTTTTATATTCTGAAATTATGTAATCATGATCTAAGTAATCATATGAATAATTACAAGTCAAAACACAGACGACAAATGAAACGATTTTACCCAAAACGCTTTTTAACATGGAATTTACAAAAGAACGGGTAATATAAAGTCATAAGTGAACCATATATGATATCATAACAGTGATTATGATTCTGTAATAAGTCAATGACATTATTTAAATCATTATATAGGAGTTTTAGACACTTACGAAGAAAATCAGACCTAAGGTAAGGGATAATTGTTCAAATCTCATTTTTATCTGAGATTGCTTATTCGTAAGTATTTACTGGGGTTATTGCTATCATCCATGTCCATGTTTTATAAAACTGTATTCATGTATGTTTAAAGTCCTTTTTTCCCATTCTTGACTTTTACTACATGTTATGTAAGGAATCTTTCTTTTGTTTACGTTACGAGGTACTTTTTGACTTTTCCAGCAAAAGTACGAGAAGAATGTTTTTTTAACTTATATGACACGAACAAATTTTTACGGTTTTATAAAGAATTATTTTAATAAAGCTTACTACAAAATATTTCATGACTATTTTAAACAAAATCCATTTATTTTAAAATTGCAGGACATTTTGTGAAAAGAAAATGATTTTGAAGAAGAAAGGATATTTTCCTCAAGAATTCATTTCAAGTGTTTTATCAAAACCATTTTTCATCTAAGATGACATTATTTCATATGTGTATGTTTCAAGTATCATGTCTCTATGATTTACATGGTTTCATTTTTCTTATTATGAAATGATATCCATTTCTTTTATATGGATTATGTGATGATGGGATGATGTTTATGAAACCCATTTTATTTATTGGGTTTTTATGAATGATGTATGTTTATTTTGTGGTACATGTAAGAATGATTTCATTATGAGATGGGAGGGACCTATATCTCCCTACAATGCATTGGGTAAAGATTTTTATCTCATGTGATATACATGGCTGGAACGGCAACTTAAACCGGTTCAGTGATACAGGACTGGAACGAGGAGTGAACTCGATTCAGAAAGGGACTTTGTCCACTAAGATGGTCTTGGCAGCAATGACTTTGCTACTATGGAAATCATATCATGTGCTTAATGGTTTCCACAATTACATGTTTTATTCCCATGATATTTTATCATTCTTAATGTTTCTTTATGATCTATGCCTTACATACTTCCATGTTTTATGTCATTGCTCAAGCTTTTGATGTTTAAACATTATGTTCATGTTTTTAAGTTCAAATGTATATGGTAAGTTTTATTTTATCCATTCTTACCCTTTCTGAGCATTTGAGCTCACCCTTTTTATGTTTTCTTTTCCCCAGGATATAAAGAAAGGTTTTAGGTAAGAAAAAAAGGAGAAGATCTTTATGGGAGATGTTGAAGATCTTTCACCACGATTAGAAGATTACGTTCCATGTTTCCAAAGACACTAAACTATTACGGTCCTTGTGTGTCTATTTTTGTTATGTATTAAGTATTCCGCAAAAGTAATGTAATGTCCATGTACGTTAAGCTTAGGGTCTCTACAGTTGGTATCAGAGGAAATGTTTAGTCAACCTTTGGAAACTAGGATGCAAAAACATTAGTGAGATCCCTAGAGATATTTCTAAGGTATGTCTAGGGATGTCCCTAAGGATAAGTATACGTATAGGATATAGTCCTAACACAATGTTAACGATCTTAGAATTTAACCTAAGATGTTAGATATTGAGGGTACTCCCCCTTTACTATGTTGTTTTCTCTAGCATGATTTTTGCCTCTCACAGAATTCTTTTTGTGTTTTAGTTAATGGAGGGAACTAGAATGAATTCGGTTAACATTGTATCCAATGGACAAATTGGTGACTAGGAGAAACAAAATTGTGTAATGCCTAGAGAGAAAGATATTGTGATTATGCCGAATCAGTCATCACGATATATGATTAACAAGGTGAAATTTAGTGTTATGCCTAATTCATCAAATAAGAGGAAGATAGAATTTTATACATGTTTGCATGTGGAGGAGCATAAAGAAAGGAAGATAGAGATTTCTAAATAAGGGAAGAAGAAACTTGAGAATTACCTCAAATGGAGGGACATATGTTATCTGTGTGGAGAAAAGGGTCATAGAGTGATAGACTGTTATGGAATTCAATGTCTTATTTGTGGAGAACATGGGCATTACCCAACTCAATGCCCTGACCTAAAAAGTTACTTCTAAATAAAGGAAGGAATTATTCCAGGAAAATCATTGAAGAGGATGGATTAAAGTGTTTATGTATCGGTATTCAATAATAATTTTGTTGAGGTACTTTTATGGCTTATTAGAATATTTTTGTATTAGTCTATTGTGGGTTTCAATAATTTTATGGTACCGGTAACCATGAAAAGTGATTCAAATATTTTGGAAATCAGATGATATGCATATAATGAAGGGATAAGAAGATAATGAGATGTTTTATTGTATTCATGAGCTCATGATTGATATAAGGACTAATTGATATCATGGTTTGAGTATATAGAATTTTGAGGTTTTTGGTATGTGGAAAGTGTTAACTTTTAACTGCATTCATGTTTTCACTAAGGTTCAATGGGTATTAATTTTTCAAGATAATACATTATTAATGCCTTTGAATGTTTGGAATGTGATCAACAAGACATATCTTATGATATATGGGGATCAACGATGGTATTAAATCTCGGGTAATCGTTTTCACTATATTATGAGAGTGGACTGCAGTATTATGGATAAGCCTAAAGATTGGAATGGATTATGTTGGACATAAGTTAGTATTGTTTAAGTATAGATGTTTTTTCGATATTATTGATGGGATTTTATAGTAATATAGTTTTAGAAAAAGGAAAACCTGCAGGATGGGAAACAACCCATCACGTCTGACAAGGTTGGGGGAATCAAACCCACAACCGAAGTGCGACTGGCCTTTATCGCCTACCACTGGCCTACAGGAAGTCCTTGTTTAGTAGAAACTAGTTTTATTTTATTACGTGGTATGATATAATAAGTATAAGTCCATTTTCGGAACCATATATGATTAATATCACTATAGATAGACTTATGTATTTTTTGATAACTTTTATAACCTTTTGTTTGAGAAAGATGGAATGACCCATCATTCTATCACATGATCTGCTAACACATCAGGAATGAAAAATTCAACTTCATTTCTTTAAGAGATGAAGTGGAAATTTTTCAAAGAACAACCAATGGTGAGACTATACCAAAATCATGAAAGTATTTCTTCTAATTCCAATTTCATCAACTTTAGGGAAATTATCTTAAAAACCAAAAATGTTGTCCTAGTTCCCTTATATCTGATGAATCAGATGGTACCTTAGATCATCAAAAATCTATAGCTGTGTGATTGTTGGCTTTTTTATATCCATGTTCTCTACCACTCTCCATCAAAACGTGATGGTTAGATTTTTCTTCCATATCCATATTTTCACCTATCTTCTTCTACGTGGAAACCCAGTGATGAGTTAATTTGGGTAACCATTACATTTCATACTTTAGTTTCTAAAGCCATGTTTTGGTATTTCTTTTTACGATGTGGGTTTCTATTATACAAACTTTCGAGTAGTAAACAATTTATAACCCCGATGAATTTCGAGGGCGAAATTCATTTTAACGGGGGTAGAATGTAAAACCCCAAGATTTTATAAAAAATATTCTTTTAATTTCACTAATGTCTTGTGTTTTATGCTACACCAAGATTACCTTGCGCTATACGCAACACCATATTAGCTTGCAGTATACGCAACACTATTCTTGGATCGTGTTACATACAATTTTGATAATAACTATTCTACGCAACATTGAGTATATATATATATATATATATATTCAATGTATAAATGAAATATGGTTGGATTCTATTATAAGAAATAACGATGTATTCTTTCACAACACGCTACCCTGACTTGGCTTGCATTACACGCAATCACAACCTTCCTCGATAGCGCGTGTTGTACGCAATACCGAGTTTTACTAAACAACGATATATTATTATAATATTATTATGAACTAGCCTATATGAATTGTATTATCTAAATTTTAAATTTTATAACATTATTATTCATCTTACACATTTTCTAGAACATGGTATAAGAACAAAATAAATTTTTCGGGTAAAATAAGTATTTTTAAAAAAATGCAGTTTTGCCGCCTTTTGATGGCGCACCCACTTTAAATATAGTTTTTGTCATGTTTATAAGTTCAATGTGACAAAATAAAATTCTTCTTTGGAATCACGAAATAAAAATTTACTTTGAATGAATTTTTCATATTATTCTGGTAACTTTTATATTTTAATTAATAGTAAAAACACGCTATATTTTAATGAAAAACAACTTTTTTTATCTTAATAATTTATATGGTTAACTTAAAATATTGAATGGTTTTAAAGTACAAATAGAATATATTTTTACTATTTAATATAATGTATGTCATTATCATTTATTTTACATTGAATTCGTAGGTTAAATCAATTCAATCTTTTGCAATGTTTTAAAAAAAACCCGTCTTCATTCGACAACGGGATGAATTTTAATATAATTTATGCAACTTCTGTGTATTGAATTTGAAAAAATGGATTCCAGATTTGGAATCAGTGGGTCCAAATTATGTTAATAGGATACTTTTTATTTTTGGGAATTATGAATAGTAACAACGGTAAATTTTATTTACCATAGTTAAAGGTAAATCTGGTAATTAAGGGTAAATATAATATTATAAAATTACCCTAACACATGCCAAAATTCTATTGGATGGCTAAAAGTACACCAATATAAAATAAGGGTCAGATTAGATTCATTTTATGGACTTTTGACCATGAAAATAATTTAATTATTATTGAAACCAAAGAAAGTGACAACATGTCACTCTCTGAAATCTTATAAGTATAATAATTTTAATATAGTGATAAACATCATAAAAATTCGAACAGGATTAGTATCCAGAAAGATAATAAAATTATATACATCATGATATTTTATTTAGAATTTTTAGGGATTAAATAATTGTCATTAATGGTGATACATTAATGATACAGAAATTATTTATTAAGTGGAAAATAAGTAATATAGTTTTTATTGAAATAATAATACCCATTAAAAGGCCCAATAACCTGAAAAAAACTTATTGGTAGTGTATATATATACACATTAATCATCCAATGACCTAATATATAACCTTTTGGATCCTTATAAAAGTGATTATGACACTTATATTATTTAATTTTAAATAATGCCAAAGTTGTCACCTTCATAATTTAATAAATATAACAATTTAAATATTGTTATTTTAAGATGATAAATTCGAGTAAAAGTATTATTGTGAAATTTATTAGATTTATATTCATCATATGATTTTATTTTAAATTTTTATGCAACAAATCAGTATATTAAATAATTATACAAAAATGATGTAGTAATTATTTTATTAAGAGATAAACGAAATAAATGGTTTTAAAAATAATAAAATAAATATTATATGAACTATTTAATGTGATCCACTAATTTTATAGATACATATGACTTTTTATAAATCTATTAGAGCTTTTAGTTAGAACATATCTTCTGTATATATTTTATTTAAATTCAAATAAATGAATAGTGTCAAAATTGACACTATTGTTATTTTATAAAAATAACATATTATAAAATTGTTTAAAAATCACAAAATTATTTAAAAATTATAAATTTAAATTTATATGGTCTATAATGTTATAACGTAAACAATTATGGAAAATTCACAACAAATAAGTAATTATTTGTTATAATTTAAAATTTAGAATTTTATTACCACAAATAAACTTAAATAGATTAAATAAGGATAATTCAAAATGATAGGGTTTAAAATAAGAACCTAACATATCTAAATTTTATTGTTTGATTCTATTACAATCATATATCATATAATATTCGAATATGAGTCATTTTTTTGAGGTTTTTAAGTGGGGTTAGATTTATTATAAATTAATATTTTTAAGAATTCCAAAGGTGCCCCTCTCCTCCCTTATAAAAGGGCACCTCCTCCCTCTCTTCCACACACCACATTGAGCCTTCAAAATCGGCCAAACCCTGCCCAATTATATTCTCCACTTCCCTAGAAACATCCTAGAGGTCCTGGTCTTCTTAAAATACCAATTTTATTGCCCTAAGAGGAGGTCTCAAAGAGGCGCTTTAAAGAAGATGTAATTTCCGTTACCGATTTTTTCACCTTTATTTCTTCTTCCACTTCTTCTTCTTAGGTTGTTTCATTATGAAGTAATAACATAAGTATAACTCATATACTGATATTTTATTATAATTATGAAACACCTCTATTTCACCATCTATCCATCCTGCGGAAAAAGAAATCACCGCGCGTGTGTACGTACGGAATACCGTCTCCTCCTCGTGGTGTAATCTATTTTCCACCACCACCTTACTTGGATGGGTATAATGGTGTAAATAATAACTATATATTATTATTGTAAAGTGATATTTATTCTGAAATAGTATACATACACTCCAATACAATTAGACGATCATGAGAACGATATCATCGCTCGTGCGTACGTACGGTTTACCGTCTCCACGACGCGATGAGATTCATTCTCCACATTAACCATTCATGAATGATTATAATGTATATATAATAAGTAATCATGAAATATATGACATAATAATGATACAGAATTTATGTGTATATATATGTATGTCGTCTACTTAATTCCATTCAACTCAATAAGGAAACGAAAACAGCGTTCATGCGTACGTACGACCTACCGTCTCCATGAATGGTGTATTTCTTTCCATTTATTGATCTATTATATATATGTATATTATGAATATATATTATATACAAATCATTTTCTATATTCTTGAATTAAGTTATCATGATCTAAGTAATCATATGAATAATTACAAGTCAAAACACGGACGACAAATGAAACGATTTTAACCAAAATGCTCTTTAACATGGAATTTACAAAAGAACGGGTAATATAAAGTCATAAGTGAACCATATATGATATCATAACAATGAGTATGATTCTGGAATAAGTAAATGACATTATTTAAATCATTATACAGGAGGTTCGGACACTTACGAAGCAAATCAGACCTAAGGTAAGGGATAATTGTGCAAATCTCATTTTTATCTGAGATTGCTTATTCATAAGTATTTACTGGGGTTATTGATATCATCCATGTCCATGTTTTATAAAAGTTTATTCATGTATGTTTAAATTCCATTTTACCCATTCTTGAATTTTACTACATGGTATGTAAGGAATCTTTCTTTTGTTTACGTTACGAGGCACTTTTTGACTTTTCCAGCAAACGTACGAGAAGAATGTTTTTTTTAACTTATATGGCACGGACGAATTTTTACGGTTTCATAAAGACTTATTTTCCTAAAGATTACTACAAAATATTTGATGACTATTTTCAACAAAATCATTTTCTTTTAAAATTTCATGACATTTTGTGAAAAGAAAATGATTTTGAAGAAGAAAGGATATTTTCCTCAAGAATTTATTTCAAGTGTTTTATCAAAACCATTTTTCATCTAAGATGAAATTATTTCATATGTGTATATTTCAAGTATCATGTATCTATGATTTACATGGTTTTATTTTTCTTATTATGAAATGATATCCATTTCTTTTATATGGATTATGTGATGATGGGATGATGTTTATAAAACCCATTTTATTTATTGGGTTTTTATGAATGATGTATGTTTATTTTGTGGCACAAGTAAGAATGATTTCATTATGAGTTGGGTGGGACCTATATCTCCCTCCAATGCATTGGGTAAAGATTTATTTCTCATGAGATAGACATGGCTTGAAAGGAAAGTTAAACCGGTTCAGTGATACAGGACTGGAACGAGGAGTGAACTCGATTCGGAAAGGGACTTTGTCCACTAAGATGGACTTGGCAGCAATGCCTTGGCAACTATGGAAATCATACCATGTGCTTAATGGTTTCCACAATTACATGTTTTATTCCCATGATATTTTATCATTATTAATGTTTCTTTATGATCTATTCCTTACGTACTTCCATGTTTTTTGTCATTTCTCAAGCTTTTGATGTTTAAACATTATGTTCATGTTTTTATGTTCAAATGTATATGGTAGGTTTTATTTTATCCATGCTTACCCTTACTGAGCATTTGAGCTCACCCATTTATGTTTTATTTTCCCCAGGATATAAAGAAAGGTTTTAGGTAAGAAAAAAAGGGGAAGATCTTTATGAGAGATGTTGAAGATCATTCACCACAATTAGAAGATTACGTTATAAGTTTTCAAAGACACTAAACTATTACGGTCCTTATGTGTCTGTTTTTGTTATGTTTTAAGTATTTCACAAAAGTAACGTAATTTCCATGTACGTTAAGCTTAGGGTCTCTACATTGCCACCCAATCTGAATATTAGTATTCCACGTCGAGGTGAGACACGCAAGAAGATGTGGTCGCCATCCTCGAACTCTAGTGGCCTCCTCCTCCTATCAGCATAGGACTTCTGCCGGCTCTGGGCTGTCCTCATCTGCTCCTGGATGTCTTGGACCTTCTCTGTCGTGGCCTGGACCATCTCCGGTCCCACAAGTGATGACTCCCCAGGGTCTATCCAGCACAAAGGAGATCTGCAATGTCGGCCATAAAACGCCTCGTATGGTGCCATCCCGATGGTGGAGTGATAGCTGTTGTTGTTTGCAAACTACACCAAGGGTAGGTGGTCCTCTCAGCTACGACCAAAGTTGAGGACACATGCGCGGAGCATTTCCTCGAGAGTCTGTATGGTCCTCTCCTTCTGACCATCCGTCTGAGGGTGAAAGGTGGTGCTCAGACGTAGCTGCGTCCCGAACACCTCCTGCAACCCCTTCCAATGCCGGGATGTAAAGCGAGCATCTCGATTAGAGATGATAGATGATGTCACACCATGAAGATGCACAATATCCTGAACATAAATTCATCCCAAGCTCTCCACTGATCCCTGCTCTCTGATGGGTAAGATGTGTGCCGACTTGGTGAGTCAGTCGAAAATCACCCAAATGGAGTCGTGACCTCTGGAAGTGCGTGGAAGTCCAGCCACGAAGTCCATAGATTTCCCATCCCACTTCCACTCCGGGACCTCCAAGTGTTGTACCAAGCCTGCTGGTACCTGGTGCTCTGCCTTCACCTGCTGGCAGGTGAGGCATCGAGAAACGAACTCTGCCACAAACTTCTTCATGCCCGGCCACCAGTGCTGTCGTCTGAGATCCTAGTACATCTTCGTCACTCCAGGATGTACCGCCAAAGGAGAAGTGTGAAACTCTCTCAGCACCTCCTACCATAAATCCAATGGTACCAAGGTAGTTCCTCTGAAAAGGACGTCGTGCTCTGCTCCAAAGGAGAAACCATCAGGTGAATGTCCTGAGGATATCTGTGCACGCCGCCTCTCACAGTCAGCATCCCCACAATGTGCCTCTCTAACCCACTGCAGTAGTGGAGGGGTGACTGTGAGAGACTAAAAGAAGGATGATCCATCTCTATCTACGAAGGATATCTGCAAAGAGGCTAGCTGCTCTGTCGCCTCCTCAAGTAGCTAAATGCCCGTACTCCTGCTGAGAGCATCGGCTACAAAGTTCCCCTTCCCAGGAGTATAGACTATCTCAAATTCATAGTCCTGGAGGAACTTTAGCCATCGCCGCTGTCTGAGATTCAGGTCCTTATGAGAGAAGATGTATCTGAGACTCTGATGGTCAGAAAATACTGTAAAGCACTCGCCCATCAGGTAGTGTCGCCATGTCTTCAGAGCAAAGACTACTGCTGCTAACTCTAGGTCGTGGGTAGCATAGTTCTGCTCATGCGGCCTCAACTGACGTGATCCATAGGCGATCACGGACCGCTCCTGCATCAGGACAAATCCGATTCCGGTCCCTGATGCATCGTAGTAGACTACGTACCCTACTCCCTCCTTAGGAAACCTCAAGATAGGTGCATTAGTCAATCTCTGTCTCAGCTCCTAGAAGCTCTACTGACATCTGTCTGACCACACAAAAGGGTTTCCCCTTCTTTGTCAAAGCTGAGAGTGGTACCACAACTCTGTAGAAGTCTGGCACAAATCTCCGGTAGTATCCAGCTAGTCCCAAGAAACTCCGCACCTCCATCACGCTCCTAGGTGGCTCCCATGCTAGCACTTCCTCGATCTTCGTAGGATCCACCGCAACTCCCGCCTCAGAGATGACGTGTCCCAAGAAGTGGACCTCGCATATCCAAAACTGAAACTTCGAGAGATTGCCATAAAGCTGGTTCTCTCGGAGTGTGTCTAGCACAACCCGCAAGTGGTAGGTGTGCTCCTCCTCAGTCGTCGAGTAAGTCAAAATGTCGTCGATGAAGACCACGACAAATCGATCAAGGTATGGCTGAAAGATCCTGTTCATTAGGGCCATGAACACTGCTGGAGCATTGGTTACACCGAATGGCATAACCAAGAACTCATAGTGGCCATACCAACACCTGAAGGCCATCTTCTGCATTCCCTCGTCTAAAACTCTGAGCTGATGATATCCTGAATTGAGGTGTATCTTTGAGAACCATCGTTCTCCCTTGAGCTGATCGAAGAGGTCATCAATCCTCATTAGCGGATAATTGTTCCTCACTGTCACCTGGTTCAAGCGACAACAGTCGACACAAAGTCACACTCTCTCGTCCGCCTTCTTGGCGAACAAAATCGGGGAAGCCCAGGGTGAAACACTAGGTCGAATGAAACCCTTTCCCTGAAAGTCCTCCAACTATACCCGTTGCTCAAGAAGCCCTTCGGGGTCCATCTGATATGCTGGAGTCGATATCGGGGCTGTCCCGGGGTACAAGTCAATATAAAAGTTTACCTCTCTACGAGGAGGTATCCCTGGAACATCTTCGGGAAAAACGTCGGCATACTGATCCACCACTGTAGGAAAACCAGGACTCTGCACGTCAACTGCTCCTAGGATGAGACTAGCCAACTAATGAGTGATGGGTTTTCCTCTCCTCTGCGAGAGTCCATCCTGTGCTGCAAAGGCTCCCTTCTCGCCGGTGAAGTTGAACCTGCTCCCGTCGGTGCGTACACATCGCACCTTGCACCTAACAAAGTCAATCTGTTCATGGACTATAGATAAACATTCCATTCCCAAGATGACGTCGTAATGCCTCGACGCCGCTACAAGAAGATCCCAGCCAAAGCTCTCGCCTCCTAGAGTAAGCTCACACAGCCGACACCAGTGTGCAATCATCGAGTATTCTCCCGTAGGAGTCTCTAGCCTTAAGGATCGAGCCAACGGCTCTGTCAGAATCTCCGAGCTCCAAACAAGGCCAATAGCTATGATAGAATGACTCGATCCTGTGTCTGTAAGTACTACAGCAAGGGTGGAATAGACACAGATAGTATCTAAAATCATCTCAGGCGCGCCGTGGTCGTAGGCCTCCGCTACCTAGATTTGTGCATGTCTCTTCCCGCCAGCTCCCTGTGGTCGGGGTGGACCTCCTGGTGGTGGTGGTGGTAGTGCCTCAAAGCGTCACCCACCACCTTCTGCTCGGCCAGCTCCTATGCCTCGTCTTCCTGATCCCTGCGGACCACCACGGTCGACCCTCTGCCTCTGCCTGGGTGGTCCCTCAACCATCTGTTGTTCCTCATCACGGTGCGTCGGGCAGTCACGGGTCATGTGGCCCTGCCCACCGCATGAGTAGCACTACCTGCCTCTCGAAAGACTGGCTCCGCGCTGTGTGCCCTGCACTGATGAGCCAGTGTCCTGAGGTCGTCTGCCTGAGGGTCTGGTCTGCCTGGACCCATGAGTCATCCGTCTACTGCCTGCTGCAGAAGACTCTGCTACGTGCCGCCCCGCGGTAGGTCTCGCTGCTGAAGTAGGCTCAGCTGGAAAGCTCTCGATCAAAAGGGCTCGCTCCATTACTTCTGTCTGGGTCAGAAAACTGAGGGAGATCCGCGATGCCCTGATCTCATGTCTCAATCCTTGCTCAAAGGTCCGGGCCCTGAAGAATGGGTCCTGTACCATGTCTATCAAGTAGTGCGAGAGATCAGTAAATCTCGCTGACTACTGGGAGACTGTCAAGCTGCCCTACCGCAGCTGAAGAAGCTCCTGGATGCGCACCGCACGGAGGGTGGCTAGGAGGAACTCTGAGCGGAAGAGGCTCTCAAAGTCCGTCCATAGGAGTGATGCCTCATCGTTCACCTTGATCATCAAGCTCCACCATCTTCCAGCTTCTGCGTACAGTAGGCTCGGTGCGAGGATCACCATGAGGTCTGCTGGTGTCCTTACTAACCGGAAAACTCGGACCACTGCCTCCAGCCAGTCCTCAGCTGCCTAGGGGTCCATCTCCCCGCGGAACCTGGGCGGTCACTGGCGCTGGAACTCATACAGTGAACTAAGGTGACATGCATCGTCAGCGGCTGGGGCTGGAAGCATCGGTGGATCGGCGGGTCGATCTACTGTCGATGACTCTGCTGACAAAGGGCCCTGCACCGAGGCCTCATCGCTCGGTGGACTGTCCTTATGCACAACTCTGGGAACCCTAGATGGCTGCTGTCGTGGGGCCATCCTGAAAAGGAAACAGGTGCGCCACGGTCAGAATAGTATACCTGGTGAGATGACATAAAGTAATCACAAAGAAAACATGAATCACACATGCAATCAATGTTTTTGTGCATTAAGTCAGAAATCAGATGTCAGGGTCCTGGTGTACAGATACGTCGGCCACCGCACCAACACTAGACTCCCTAGACTGATAAACACACCCAATACGCTTAACACTATTGATTCACATAGAAAAACATCAGAGTCCCAAGTTCTGTGGTAGAACCTAACCTGGCTCTGATACCAATTTGTCACGACCCGTCCTCGAGGTTTGTGCCGTGACTACCCCATGCACGCCTTACATAGGTCAGGGGCTGGTGACTATCACCAAGGCGTAAATCCCGGTAGTAAGGGAAGGCATTACCTTAGTAAAGTAAACAAACACCACAGATTAAGCAAGCAGAAGACGTAAACAGTAAGTAAAAACTGATTACAACAGTAAGTGCGGAAAAGTAAGTGGGCCAGAATACAAACCCAAACTGAAAGTAAAGTATAACTCGAAAGGGAAAAACAGCAATTGAAAATTTAAGCCACAACGCCGAGCTGTCCACTAGAAATCCCACCAGAAGGGTGGGTACAGATAACCTCCACAGCTCCTCGGGTCCAACCGTCCACTCCGAGTACGTCCCACTAGTGGTCCACCTATAGGTACTGTCCTGCTCCGCAAGCCTCAACCACGATCAGCGCTGTCCGTCGTCTGCAACCAACACAACGTAGTGCGGGCATAGCCCGTGCAGGGGTGACTATAAGCTACTCAGTAGGGACCCCGAGACCCCCGTAGGTATCCCAGAATACACAAAGGATAATCCAAAAAGGAAGGACACAATCACGAAGTAACATCCGACACTACTTAGGTATATGCCCATACATATACCTAAGTCATCAATTCTTGTTCGGCTCCAATATCCGAGCCCAAGTACAACCCAGACCACATAGAAAATCAAAACGTAATCCACACAAGATAGCTCAACACAATCCACAAAGGAAAGAAAAACGTAATCCACACAGGATAGCACAACAAAATCCACAATGGAAAGCAAAACATGATTCAGCTCACACAGGTATACTTCTTCGTATGATGATAGAGATGATCAGATATATCCACTGATTCATCTAAGTCATTGGACCCACAAAGGATTGTTAGGTACTAACCCCCGCAATGACCCAGGAAGTGTCTGACCCACATAGCATCGATAGGTAACTAACCCCCTCAAAGACCCACATAGGATCGGACCCACACAGGATTTGTAGGCGCTGGCTCACACAGAACCGCTGAGCACTGACCCACACAGGATCAGTAGCACTGATCCATGTAGGATCGCTGAGTGTTGTAGTCGTCTCCATCGAATCCACTGAGGATCTCTGTACAGTCATCGTCGTCATAGTCGCAAACGCAACCAGCTCTAGGGTTCCTGCACACAGTAAGCTTGTTCGGGAGGGTCCGCTCCATGAGCCGAGAGGCTGATACATCAACTGACACATAGTCCAGAGTTTATGTATCCAAAAGATCCGTATCGTCAACATGAACTCAACGTCGTAGACGACACGTCAATCGGACGCCCGGTCTGAGAGTTATTGTCTTTTTCGTCATAGGGGCCCGGTTGGTTTTTAAGGAAAAACAAACCCGACTGTACTCCACCTACATCCAAAACTCGGTCGGAGTAAGCCAAAAGATCTGTCTCACTTAGAGGAATCCATCAAAGTCGACGATACGTCAATCAGATGTCTGAAGCTCAAGATATGAGTGTTTCCGCTCCGAGGGTCCGGTTGGTTTCGTGAACGAACCAACCCGACCGGACACAAAGTTCTCTAAAACCTTGAGTACGATATACCGAAACGACCGCCTCAATCCAAGGATATTATCATCGCTGAAGGCGCGTCGTTCGGAGGCCTGTAGGTCATGTTATTAGCAAAATAACGAAAAGGTCCGAAAAAAGGGGTTTCGGGCCTGGACCGACCTGGCCTGAGACCCCCTGGGTTGGCCCGAACCGGGTCGACCCGACCTGATTCCAGGTCGGCCCGGCCCGACGACCCGGCGTGGCGACCCAACGCGCTGGCCCGCGGCGCCAGCTAGCTCGACCAAATGGCCGAGCCGTTCGGTTTGCAGGGGGGGGGGGGGCGCTGCCCTCCGCATTTTGTAACCGCATCCCCCCTTAATGGGGGCCGCTAGCTGGCCGGCCGGGGGTGTGAACCCCCGGCTGCTATCCTGCCTAGCCGTCCCACCCCGGCCGGCCGGTTTCTGCCACCACAGGACCGGCGATGGCCGGTCCCCTCCCTGCTCCGACACCGGCGGCTCGCTTCGGGCCGCCGGTTCCCATGCTCCGCCGCGGCCCAATATCGGTCGCGACCTTCATTCGTCTGGTGCAGCGTGACAACGCCGCACCCCTCCACCGCGGCCCCACTTCGGCCGTGGTGCTTTTGTGGTTCTCCAGCTCGGCGCGACGGCGCTGTGACTTGGTTCAATTTCACGGTGCGGTGCGACGATGCCGCGTATTCCTTGCAGCACGATCCCGCGCGGTGTGATGGAACCGATCCATTCCCGTTCCAACCATATTAGAAACAATAACATGGATAAGGGAGGAGGGTCGGCCATGTTTGTGCGGTCCGGCCCCCTCTCGTTAATCGATTGCAATTGGTCGTATTTTCATGAAGAACAAAAAGGTAGTATTCACGAAAAAATAAATAAATAAACCCCTACCTCGATTGTAGCTTGAATGTTGGTTCATCGAACGAGGATTCGTTGCGAAAAATAAACGTCGCAGAAAGAGACGTTGTGAAAGAAGACGTCGTCGGCGTCGCGGTACACAGCGTCGCGTAATCGGTTTCCGAGAACCTGGCGTTCTTCGTCAGAGACCGATGTGTTCTTCACGTTCTACATCGAAGATGAAGAAGTTCCTCAATCCTTAGTCTTTTTCTCCCCAAGACTCCACCACAAGAAACTAACCCAAAAATAAATTAGTCCCTCACTTAATTTATTAACTAGACATGAGTTTGAATTTCAAACCCACACACACATTAAACTCACTTCATTAATAACATAAGTTATTAATACATAAGTTATCAAAAATTAATGGTGCGTTGTGGGTGGTTGAAGGATATGAAAGGGTGGGTTCATGTGGGCCCCACCACCCTCATAACCTCCATTGAGAAGTTGGGTAGTTACCCAACTTCCAACCAAATCCTTAAACCACTTAAAGAAAATAAAAATTCTAGTTAAATTATAAATTAATCTTCCACAATTTTTATCATCTTCTCTCGTGAAAATGCAACCTCAGAACAAGTGTTCCTAAGCAATTACCGGCACTGCGGTTCCGTCAGTGCCCTCAGAATTCGATTCCGAGCACCGATTCAAAAGATAGGAATTCCCGCTCATTCGTTCACTGAACGTACCTGAGCTAAACTTCGGATGGAAATTCCGGGCACACCGGGCCTCAGAATCAAGTGCTGTCATAAACTGCATTCTTGTAAAATCCCAAAGAAAATTAAGAAAAAATTTTCCTTGAATTTTACGGGTCTTTACATATTAAGAATCTTTTTCTTACATATTAATTTTCAATTATTCCTTTCAATTCATTTATATCCATGAATTATTTTGTTAATATGATTTTATGTTTACATTAGAAAATTTGAGTTTGGTTGGTTCTCAACCCTTTAAAAAACATAGGTATGTTGACCATGGAAATTTTTTTCATGGTTCCATAATCTTTTGAAGAAAAAACATTACAATTGAGATGTTTATATATTCAAAATACTTTTAAAATCATTCATTTAATAGATTCCTAAAAAAATAAATACATCATTTCATAGATATAAATTAATTAGAAGGAATAATAGAAAATGAATATGTAAGAAAAAGGTTCTAAAAAAATAATTTAATTAACTTAATATTTTTTTATATAAAAAAGTAAATGATCTATATTGAGATTTAGGAGATGGGGTAATAGATATTCCATTAAAACATTGTTTTTATGTTCTATAATAAAAATACATGTATTTTTTATAATCATTAACTATAATTAATATAGGATTTTGTTTATATTTCCAGAATTTTTAAAAGTAAATTTTTATTAATTTTTATTTTTAAATACTTTTTTTGAATTTGAGTCATCCAGAAATTTCCTATATGGATCACTTTGGAAACTTTTTATAAAAGTGAAAAAAATTCTAATGTTCTCTACATGAATACCTTTTCAAAAATAATTATTTAATTATTTATATATATTACTCAATAATTTTTCATGTTTTCATCGAAAATTACATTTATAGTTTTCTATTAATTTTTTGATTGTAAATACAATTTCTTTTTATTATTATTCTAACAGGATGATTTAATTTTTTTTATTTGGGTTTAAATGAGTATTATGGTTTAAAAGTGTGAAGTAATATATTTGTTTTGTTAATTTAATGGTTTTTTGAATTTATAGATGATGATAGGTAGGATCCAAATTTATCCCTCCATTAGATTGGGTAATGATTTATTCTCTATAGAAATAATGCTTCGACTTAACACGTTATGATTTATTCTGTAAGAGTGAAGAAATAATGAACATGAATGATTTATATGTTGTCCCGAATAAACTAAAATGTATTCTTATGCCTAAAATGGGATTTTATAGAAATAAACATATTTTTTAAAAAAATAGAGAGATATTTAATAGATTTTTTTTATAAATGTGAGGGGTTTGTTTTAAGGAAAAGATTTCATGTAATATAAATGGGATTTACAACATTTTTATTTTTATATCCATGGATAATAATTTTTTTATTATAAAATATTTTTGAATAGTTTTTAAGTGGCCTGTGTATTAATAGGAACTATAACAAGGCAATAGAAACACATATTGAAGAATAAATAGACACATTAATGAAACAATAACTGTAAAAACAAAACTATTTAGGAAAAAAGTATACTAAATTGAAATATGAAATATTTTATATAATGGATTTCCTTATTATATTAAATAATATACCTAAAAGAAACATAAAAAGTAATAAAGTGTAACACTTGTTATTAATTATTTATTTTGGTCTAATTATGTTTTGAGGTGTTGTATATCCTAACCATATATGTTACATCATAACACAAAGTTTTCCCCTTTATTCCATATCCATATATCTAATAGAATAACTCATGTCCAAAAAATACATAATCATTAGCGAGCGGTTTCACTGATGTTATGTTATCTTTGTCCTAAATTTTGTTTACGTTAAAAAGTATAACACCATTATGGGGTCATTCCACAGGGAAAATGAAGATATTCTTGTCTTGTTTCACTTAGTTTGTATTTTTGTCTTAGTGAAGTGTGCTGAATTTGAAGTTGATTTTTGTTGTTTGGATAAAAAGTTTAATTGGTTTTAAGTTTCTTCAATAATTAACTTTATGAAAAAAAGAAAATATGAGAAAATTGATTTTAAGATAGATAAATAGTGAAATGTGTTGGGTTGTGTATTAATGATAGGATGATTATTACATCAAATTGATTATGAGGTTGTGTTGTTCATGATAAACCAAAACATGGGGTTCAATTTTTAACAAAGATTCCTTGGTCTGATAAACTTATATTTAAGGCTAAAAAACTAATTCCTTAGTCCGATAGATAGTGCTTCAATGTTATTTACTTGGCTTAGTGTATTTTTTGAGTCAATTAATACGTTCAATGATTATGAAAATATTTAATGTTATTCTTATTTTGAATCCCAGAAAATTATGCCCTTGGTCTGTTTAAAAATTTTCAGTGACAAGGTAATGTGATTTAAGAAGAATAAAAAGATGTTAAAAGAACAAACACATTCATAGAAATTAATTTAAATTACAACTCATCATCTCCCACAACCCCAACACACTAGGTATTTAGTTACACATATAGAGAATGATAAATAGAAAAATCTTGATACCTGATGTGATCATTCTTGAAACTTTTAGGGGGGAGTTATTCTACAGTAGATGGTAGAATGGCGGTAGAACAATGTAAGAGCATCATTCCTTCGAACCATCACCCCTTTTATCTTCACAATTTTCCTCCCATGAATAGATGGCTAGAGCATCTATTTATAGAAAATTCAATTACACGGTATGTGGAAAAAATACACGGTGTGTACTTTTGTAAATGTGCTTTTGTCCTTGTTTTCTCTACTAGTAGGTGGCCTAACATGCCTTTTTTGACTTTTAACATGGTTCTGCTTTTTATGTAGATACACAAGGCGTGTAGTACCACTATACGTGGTCTATAGTCTCAATTTTTGGCCACCAACCACTTCTATAAAGGTATACACAACGTGTATATGTTAAACACAATGTGTACCCTTCAGTCATCCACATGGGCATGTCGACTCTTCTATTCCACCAACTACATCTAGATGTGTTTGCACAATGTCTTGGTATGCGAACACGGCATGTACCCACTACTGGTTACTTGGGAATGTACTTGTCTTGGTAAACCTGTGTCTGAGAATGAATGTATAGGGCATGTATACAGGTACACACCATGTAGTTTTAAATTGTTGCTTAGTTCTCCCCAAGTTTGTCAATTTTTCCTTAAATTACCTTAAAATGAACAAGATCAGTAAACTCAAAATATTTGTTCACTAAAGAGTAGGTATTTAATGAAAACATGTTCTTATTTTCAATAAATTATGTAGAAATTTATATAAACATTAGGTGCATCAAAATCCCCTATACTTTTTCATTTTCTTTCCCTAAATAAAATATCAACATCTAATTAAGAAATTATATATTTTAAAAGGAAGGAATTCCATTAATCATAAATGTAAATAATATGATATAGGAGAAAATTTTAAAAAGATACGAAACCGTTTCAATTCAGGATACCTTCTAATCATGCCTCATATACAATTCAATTAACTATTTTCATTCTCTTTTAAACTTATGTTTCAACATTTCAAAAATAATCAATCCACTTGATGATTTACCTCACAGTTAATATTCTCAACACTCAAGATGTTTTTAATTTAAAGGTATGATCCATCAAAGATGTATACACTCTATCCATAGGATTGAATGAAATCTAGTTATCTACTTCATAAAATTGATTTTCCAAAATCATGAGGACTTTTCAATAAGGAGAAGATGTTTTTGTGGCTAAAATTTTGTATCTAAAGATGTGGAAAATATCTCTGAAGTTTGAAAAAGTAGGGGGAATTCTTTAAATTACAATGCATGATATTCATAGTTAAGCTCAATGTAAAAGAATCCTCAATACACATTATCAATTATTCTAATCACCACCATTTCCTTTAATTTGGAAGGGATCAGAATCCAACATGTGAGTATAAGGTCCCTTTGTTTGTACAATTTTTTGAATTCATAATAAAGGACACCTTCATAAATAGAGTTTTGGGACCCTTTTCTACAAATGAACAAGAGGATCTCCCCCATACATATTTTCCAGACAATTGAAAAAAATATTCCACGTATTTCCCATCCCTTATTTTCTTCTCAATTGAATAATCATCAAATATCTTAAAATAATTAGGGTAGGAAGGGAAATAAGCTTGTAATATGGCTTCCTATAAAGGCAATTAATGGTTTCTAAGTGCTTCATGAAGATAAGATGTAGGGTAGTTCTCAATATAAAGGGGTTTAAATAATATAATTCCTTATTCATTTTAATGTAATTAAAAAATTATTCATGTTTCGAAAAGAAATATTGTAAATTATGGTAGTTATGTATATTCTATGAATCTCTCACAAAAGAGGGTATTAGAAAGAATATGAAAAAGGGTTTATAATACAACTTAGGAGTAGGAGAACAAATAAAGATAAAATAAGGTCGTGACATGAATATAATTGATTTGTCTAATTGATGTAATTATCGAATGATTACATGTTTTAATTTAAACTATATCAACAATCATTTTAAAACACTTAAGAACTAAAATAATCATGCACTATTTTAAATATTTCCCACTTTTATCTTTATTATTTAAAAATATGATTGACCAAAAACGTCTTCACATTTTCAAATATATCTTCTAATAATGATGTCTACTAGAATGATGATAAAGGAAAATAATAAAGTGGTCGTAAGAGGCCCCCCATAATTAATAATGCACATGGTCCATCAAGTGCCACTAAAAGTGAATAAGGAAATGTGTAGACACAATAGTGGACTAGACCAAGGGTAGTCCATTTCATTCCAGGGTACTTGTAGGCATACATAACATACCCATGAAAAATATAACACAAATAGATATACAATAAAATCATTTGTCCAGAAACTAGTCAGGGGGTCGCCTCAGAAGAGGCATCATCCAGTACAGAAACAACCTGTATAGAAGGATCAGGAGCCATGGGAACTAGAGGCTCGGAATCTGCACCCAATAGAGAAGGTGCATAAGTATGAGCCATAAGATATGGACTCAGAATATGATGCTCGGCCTCACTCCCTATAGTGGAATCAGTGGTAGAAGCAGCTAAGTCAATAATGGATAGGAGAACTGAATCTATGTCTGGTGCAGTAAAGGTCGTTGGAGCTATGGAGTAAGGGCCCGGAGCTGAGGTAGAGGCAGGTAGAGGGGGGTAGTGGAATACCATGATGCTAAAGAAGAATCCCCAACATATACTCTAGTCGGACCTGACGTCGATTGAGATGCACCAAGTGATTCTCCATCATGGCTAGGAAGAGGGAAAAGAAGATATCTACGGAAGGTGTGGAGGTAGGCGGGGTAATAAAAGAAGGAAGGTCAGATGTAGGGGGATAGGGTGGGGAAGATGGAGGGGGTGGGGAAGGAGGAGTATGTGTATCAGTGGGGGTAAGAGGGTCAGTAGGTGGGTGGGGTCGAGCCCGGGCAAGGACGTAGGCACCCCTTGCATTCGGACCAATCCCTTGTGAATAAGCATGAGAAAGTCCATCCGTTGGGGGAAACCTGGCCTTTCATGAGGAAGAGAAGGCTCATAAACCCCGAGGTGGTGGAAAAAGCAAGTGGCAAAAATCCCACCATTTAGGTTTCCCTGATGGTCAGTAAATATGGTGTGGAAATATGAGTCGGCAAGGTGAGGGTGGTCTGGGTAGTCTTGTTGGATGACATAGGTAAGGACCTCCATGTCACGACCGGTCATCACCCCTTTATCATCATGGCAGGGAAAAAGAATGCCATTGAAGAAACGATGGGTGAAAAAAGGATAGGGTCATCTATAAGGGAACTCTTATGTGACGTGGAGGTATATTGGTGGTCAGGCCTTGCAATCTCCCGCCACATGAAAATAAGCTCAGAGCACTCGGTTCGAGTCATGGAAGAGACATGGGGTGGGGAGATTGGATGATGACAAAAACTGCTCCATCATCCGAACTCAATCAGGGTATGGGAAACCTATTGGCTGCCTAACTAGAACTATACCACTGGTACTACATTACCGGGTGTCTCCTGGTACTCGACTACGTCGAACTCGAAGGAAGAAAAAATCCAAATATATATAAAAAATATAGGAGTGTTGACCGGGAAGATCTAGAGTAATAAGGTGTGCCCGAGAAGATCCCCCAAATCACACCAGATACCTAGCTATTGTGGGACGCTGCTATCAAGATAGCGGCTGCTCAATGGAATCAGGCGGTGAGAGAAGTGCAAGACCCTGTGATGTACTAAATCAGTGATCAAGAAAACCATGAAAGGGTAACGAAATCATGTAGTTCCCAGCCCAGGAAGAGGTGCTGTAGTGGGAGCTGCCTTTGGGGGTGGATTATCTAGAGTAGACATAGGCCCACTGCATTGGTCAGTCAAGGATGCACCAGCTAAGAATGAGGATGGCTCAGGTGGAGTTGCAGCTAGTGGGGAAGAATGGGTGCTCCTCCGAGGCTCCATGCGAGATTTAGTTGGTGTGGCTCTACTTGGACTAGCCTCGGATAAGCGAATGACGGGTGGAAGGATGGCCAATGGATGGATCTAATAGACTGGAGAGTCCATATCTGGTAGTGTCACAGGGAAGAGTCCGATGCAATGATAAACGAGCCTTTTTCCCATAGTGGCGGAGGCAGGAAACTTCCCACATGATGGATCTCTGTCTGTCATATCCTTAAAAAGAATAGAAAAACCAAAAAAAAGATAAAAAATAAAAAGAAAGAGAAAGAGAATAAAGTACGAGAAATTGGAAAAATAGTAAGTACACAGTGTGTATTTCTAGAGTACTCTGTGTGAAGTGAAAACGAATTATCATCCCATATTCTCTGGATAGACACACCAAGTGAGCAGGGAGTAAACCAAGAGTTGATAACCAGTGTGTACCTAAAATACAAATTATGTGCATGTAAAGTGGTCATGGTCGGGGGTGTGCAAAGACAATGCCCCTATTTGAAGTATTTCAATCAATACATAACATTCCTTGTTTATAGGCCCACACTGTGTGTTCATGAACAATGGGTAAATGGTCATGTGGAATTATAAACACAAGTTGAGTGAACGAAACGATATACACGGTGTGTACCAAACACACACACTGTGTATGTGAACATGGTGTGTGAGGCAATGTGAAAAAAGGTACCCAGGCAAGACGGGGCTTCTACACGGTGTTTACCAAACACACACACTATGTATTTTCAAATTGCGAAGCATTTGGTGTGTGGCCATTTTCAAAAGTGCACGATGTGTCTACTTCATTTCGTTCTTCTGTACTGCGGATGTGGCATGGTCGACTGATCTACAAATCACCTTAAAAGCTTATAATAACTTGAAATAGAGGGTGTAGATTGGCGTATCGAGACCGTGTAAAACAATGCAATATAAATTAGATGGAAAAATTCCCAAAATCCACAGATTTGGGAGTGAGGGAGCTTGGTTTCTTACAGGGGGGGAAATTGCGGAGAGGGGAGGCGGACGCGTGACATGGGCTGAAGCCGGGTGGTCCGCAACATTTATAGTTGAAGTGCACGGTGTGTTCCATATACTACATGTTTTGTATCCCATTTTTTTAAAGAACTAATTTATATATATATAATTATTATATAAAACAATATAATAATTAATATTAATAAATAAAATGGTAAATATATATATATATAAACAGATTTTTAAAAATAACACTATACACGTAATGTATCAAGAAATACAATTTATTTGTTTTAAAATTTGAAAAATAGAAGTACAACCTTTGGTCAGGTGCTTGGGGTGAGGATCGAACATGCGATCAGACGTCCTGAATGGAAGCCCTCACCCAAGGGAGTAAAGGTTGTATTTCTGCCCCTATTTATTATAATATATATATAATGTATAAAACCTATACTAAATGGAAAATAAATTAAATTCATGGAATGTGGTTTTTAATTTAGTATAAAAGGGAGGAAGTAGGGAGATTAATCGAGTTCGAACCCAGGTCTTTTGGATCCAGTGTCGAGTCTCCGCCAATCTTCGAACTACACTCACATTAATTACTTTAAAGGGTAAATATTTTTAGTTTCCAAAGGAATATATGGCGCTAACAATGTATATCGAAAGAGACATCATGTGATTTTATTAAAAGGACAATTGATGGAAATGGGGCAGTTGTTAAGATTCAAAACCGGGTCATTGGGATCTGGGTTACGATCAGGGCCAAATGATCCATCCCCATCACGGGTTTTATTATAAGTATATATATATATATATGTGTGTGTGTGTGTGTGTGAAAATACCAAAAACGTCATGTAAGAAACTACAAAGAGAAGAGAAAATAGAGGAACCCCATGCCAAAGGTAGTTTTGGAGAGATTTTAACCCATGACGGCACAGATAAACTCTAGTGACCTTACCATAAACAAAGAAATCATCACTATTTATTACATTGTTAAGATATATATTTTTAATAGTTTGAATGTTAAAAGAAATGAAATATTTATGCACCCTGTATATAGGTGGTACACTACGTGTATCTACTAGGTTTCCTCCCCAGAAGAGCCTTTTATTTTTGTTTGTTGGATAAACCTACTTACCTCTGCATTAGCTGAGTTTTATGGTTGAGAGTTGTCCAACCATGTAGTCGATGTGATGGTAAGATTTCAACTGCTTTCCTTTCAACTTTAATGGTTGAACATCCTCTCTAGAAATCTCCACCTCTCCATGATGGAATACTTCTATAACATGGAATGGTCATGACCATCGTGACATTAATTTCATTGGGAATAATCTAAGATGAGAGTGAAAGAGAAGTACCTGATCATCGGGTTGGAAAGATTTTTTGCGAAACAATTCGGTCATGAATTTCTCTCATCTTTTATTAGTAAAACTCAGTGTTCTCAAACACCTCTAATTTGATTTCATCAGGTTCCGACAGTTGGAACTTTCTCTTTTCATCAGATACCATTAGATCAAAATTTAGGGCCCTGACAGCCCAGTTGGCATTATGTTCCAACTCCACTCGCAGATGGCAAGGCCTGCCATAGATGAGGTGGAATGGGGACATTCCCAGTGGTGTTTTGAAAGTAGTCTGATTTTCCCCCAAAGCATCATCTAACTTTTTGGACAAGACTTTCCTTGAAGTGTTCACAGTTTTCTCCCGGATCCTCTTGAGCATACGGTTAGAGAGATCGACTTGTCCACTAGACTCGGGATGATATGGTGTCCCCATATAATGCATTACCCAATACATCGACAGTATTCCTCTCATTAGTGTGTTACTGAAGTGGGTCCCTCTATCATTGATCATTACTCGAGGAACACCGATCCTGCTAAAAATATGTTTATTTAAAAGGATCATATCTACCTTGGTTGTTTCATGTATTGTAGAAGTGGATTCCACCCACTCGGAGATGTAGTCGATGCAGAATAGGATGAAAACGTTTCTGAAAGATTAGGGAAAGGGACCCATGAATTCTAACCCCAAACATAAAAGATCTTGACCTCTATGATGGGATGTTAAGGCATCCCTGCTCTACGTCACATGTTACCAGTCCTCTGGCATCTATCACAGTTGGAAACAAAGGCATGGTCATCTTTATGCATGGTGGGCCAGTAAAACCCAGATTATAGGATCTTTTCTATCGTACAGTTAGGGCCATGATGTCCCCCAACTGGTGAGTTGTGATCGAATTTCAGGACACCATGAACATTAGTTTTAGGGATAAAACGATAGATCACCCCATCTCCAGAGGATCAAAACAGAAGCGGATCATCCCAGAAGTATCTGTTCACATCAGAGAAAAATCTATTATTTTTTTGGAAGGAGAGGTCGGGGTGAACGACACCTATAAACAAAAAACTAAAAATATTAGAAAACCAAGGTCTAGGTATTTTGTTTATCTAAAAGAGGTTTTCATCCGGGAAATCCTCCCAAATATCTCGTTATTTCTCCTCCAAATGAGGTAGCTCCAGGCGGGAGAGATGGTCAGTAATAATGTTCTCACCCACATTCTTATCTCAGATCTCCAGATCAAATTCGTGTAAAAGGAGTACCTAGAAGAGAAATCAGGGTTACAAATCTTTCTTATTCAGTGTTTACTATAGTTCTACATGGTTAGTATAAACAATAAAATTATATTACACTAAGTAAGAACGGAACCTGTCAAATGTGAAAACCACTGCAAGCATCTTCTTTTCAATGGTGGTGTAGTTGATCTATGCCTTATTTAACATCCTCATGGCATAATATATAGGATGGTAAATCTAGTCAAGACACTATCCCAAGACTGCTCCTATTACATAGTCTCTAGCATCGCACATCACATTAAATAGTTCCTCCCAGTTGGGAGAAATCATCACTGGATCACCCACCAGGCACTACTTTAGGTATTCAAAAGCTTTGGAACATGTATCATCGAACTCAAATATTGAATCCATGGTTAAATGATTGATGAGGGGATGAGCTATTTTTGAGAAGTCTATGAAAAAACTCCTGTAAAAACTTACATGCACCAGGAAGCTGTAGATGGCTCGGACAGAAGTCTGAATAGGAAGTCGTAAAATGACTTCTATCTTTACTGGGTCCACCACTATCCCCTTTGCTGAGAATCATTGGCCAAGGATGATGCCACATTTCATCATGAAATGACACTTTTACCAGATCAAAATGACATTACTGTTCTCACATCTTCCTAAAACTAACTACATGTTCCGCAAAGTAGTGGTGAATGATTTTCTGTAAATGGAATAATCATCCTAGAATACCTCTACGATCTGTTCCGCCATGTCATGGTAGATAGCCAACATACAAATCATGAAGGTGGCGGGCACGTTGCACATTCCATAGGGCATCCTTTGGTAAGAAAATGTACCATAGGTGCATGTAAATGTGCTCTTCTCCTGATCCTCGAGAGCATTATAAATATGGTTATAGCTATAATAGCCATCAAAGAAGGAATAGATGTTGTGCCCCTCCAGTCTCTCTAGTATTTTATCCATGAATGGTAGGGGAAATAATCTTTCCTTGTGGAAACATTCACCTTCTTGTAATCCACAAAAACTCACTATCCCCTAATAGTGCGTGTAGGGATGAGCTCATTTTTATCATTTGAAATCACATTGATACCCCCTTTTTGGGTAGCACATCTAGGGGACTCACCCATGGACTATCTGAGATAGGATATATGATTTATGCAACCATCAATTTAATCACCTATTTTTTTAAAATTTCTATCATGGTGGGATTTAGGCGCCATTGTGTTTGTCAAGATTGCATGTCCCCTTCTTCAAGTATCACTTTGTGGGTGAAAATGGTAGGTATGATGCCCTTCAAATCAGTGATTTCCACCCAATAGCATGCTTCCGCTATTTCGAAACCTGCATAATTGCATCTTCATGCTCCTCTAACAGTTCTGAATTATGTATGACAGGAAATTTTTTATGGTCTCCCAAATACTGGAAATTTAGAGAAGATTTAAGAGGATTCAGTTCTAGCTCAGGTGCTTCTAAAATCAATTATTCAAGTGGTTTCACCTTGTTCCGTTCAAGACTATCAGTAACAACTGCATGTTTCCAGTAGTGGCCGCCCTGCCCTCCTAGGAATTGCATGTCTTCTAGCTCATCTTCAAATGAAATGTCTGGTATGATAATGTTATCTGAGGTAAAAGAACATACATGATCATCCCCTTCTGTGCTCAAGAGATCATCCATGGCGGTTACCGCATAAAATCTCTCATTCTCAGACAAAGATGCATGCTTTATGACCTTGAAAACATTATATGAGACACCCTCATATCATCCCAAAAAAATTATCTCCCCTTGGAGCACATCGATCAGTACATTCCCAGTATCCAAGAAGGGCCTCCCAAGATGAGCAGTGCCTCATGGTCATCCTCCATGTCAAGGATTACTAAATCTGTGGGATGGATCAGCCTACCCACCATGACCAGCACGTCCTCCTATATCCCCTTTGAATATTTGATGGATCAGTCTGCAAGTTGAATGGCTACTCGGGTAGACGTCAAGTCGTTGAGCCCTAGATTTTTGAAAACATTGAGGTGAATGAGGTTCAAACTTACCAACAAGTCACAGAGGGACTTCCCAAACACGCATGGTCCAATAGTAAATAGAATAGTGAAGCTACCTAGATCTCGGAGTTTGGGAGGAATCGAATACCGTACGACTGCAAAACACTCCTTGGTTAGGGAAATGGTGCCGAAATCCTTCACGTTCTATTGTTTGAGAGTATTTCCTTCATGAATTTGGTGTATGTGGGAATTATAGTCAGTGCCTATGTAAATTTAATATTTTTGTGTAGCTTCTTGAACACGTCCATGAATTTTTCAAACTTGTGGTCTAGCTACCTCTACTTCATTCTCTCTGGAATTGGTAAGGCAGGATAAAAGGGTTTGACAATATCCTTCACATTGTTCTATGATGACACCTTTAATGGGATTTTGGATGATGAGGGGTCTGTATATGTACCTTTTTCATTAATAAGGGGTGTGGATGTTCCTGGCTATACTAGTTGGCTCTATTGGAGCTCTTTTCTACTTCGTATCCTAATGACAGGGGCCTCCTCCCTCAGGTTATTTTTAGTGTTACCCAGTAGCGTACCAGGTTTCCTCCCTGAGAGTTGGTTTCAATTAGAAATTTGGTTTTCCAGGCCTTGAATTGAAGCCTCTAGGTTTTGGAACCTGGTTTTAGAAGTTGATATGAAATGTTCATTAGATACTCTAACCTTGAGGTGTTCTCACGCGAAGGGGGATGTTGAGCTAGTGGAGGAGGTGGCTGTCATGGCTGTAGTTGAAGAGGGTTTTGATACACTTGCTAATGATAAGATCCCTATTGGGTCTATTGATACCTTTGGTACTAGTTCCGATAAGGAGGCTAGTTGTAGCTAGGAGGTTACTTAGGCGAAAGATTCTACTGTTGTTGGCCCCAATATGTGTTCTATTGATCACGCCATGCCGGGTTCTGGTACTGTATGTATTGATTGGGCCCCAGATATTTTGCAACATAACTCACCTATCTCATAATAGTTCCTCCAGTAGAACCCTGGAATTCTCCCACGATGTTTTTATCACCACATTTTCTATATGCCTGATGGTTTTCTGCATATAATTGAGATGTTCCCTTCATATTGAGTGTGTCGATCTCTTTGGACATGGCATCTAATTTGGAAACGAGCATAGAGGTATAATTAATGCTATGCATACCTCATTTATGTGTCTCCCTATCAGAATGCCAATAGAAGATGTTTCTAGACATGTCTGCCTATAGTTTGAAAAGATCTTTGGGTGGATTTTCTCATTAATATACCTCCGAAAATAGAATCCACCACGTACTTTGTATTTGTTGTCAACCCTAAGTAGAAGGATTGGACCTGCATCTAATGTGGGAGTCTATGGTGTGGGCATTTGTGAAACATCTCCTTGAAGCTGTCCCATGATTTGTATAATGATTCTATGTCATGTTGCTGGAAGTTGTGGATTTCATTCCACAATTTCATCATCTTCAAGTGCGGGAACTATTTATATAGGAACTTCTGGGCGTGCTTATCCCTAGTGAGAATGGGTCATTGCGGAAACACTTTAATCCAGTCATTCGCCTTATTCCTTAGAGTTAAGAGCTAGAGGAGAAGAAAAATGGTGTCTATGGACACTCCGTGGTAGAAGAACGTGTCACAGACCTATAGAAAATTGAAGAGATATGCATTTGGATCCTCTCTGGGCAGATTGCCGAATTGAACGATGTTCTGAATCAGCTTCATGGTAAAATGATTGATCTCGAAGTGAAGGGCCTTCACTAGTGGACAGACGATGCCTGTGTCAGGTTAGTGTATAGATGGTAGGTTGTACTCTATGAGAGTATGGCATGGAGGTGGCTGTTGAGGGAGCTGATCCGTCATGTATTGTTGTTCTTGAGGGGTATAGTATGGCCCCTGAACTAGATGTAAAAATGGAATCTGTTCTAGTTTTAATTGTTAAAGCTGCTGCGGGCCATACCCTAGAGAAAGTGGAGAATGCATGTTCCAAGTTTTATCTAGTCCTAACTCCAATCCAGTTCCTTTAACAATAGCTAGATTTCCTTCCTCATTCTACACCATTGGAGTGTTTTGGTTGTGCTCACCCAGAAGTCCTCATTGGCGCATCAAGAGTGTCTGTTCGATCTCTAGGTCAATTGGGAAAAACCCTGAAGACTCAACATTATTGGAAAGTTTTAGGTAGCCACTCATATACCTAATAACCTACCTACACAATATGAAACACACTAACCGTAAATGAGGAAAAATAATTATAAAGAGAAATGATATTTAGAATAGTGATTTTTGAAAATTAATGATTTTTATTTCCACTAAAACTTGATACAAACTTATTCAAAAGAAAAATATAATTAACTATTCTTATATCCCCTACAATAGCTCCAATATATGGTGAGTTGTTTCACCGAATGTATGTTATCAGAGTCCCAAATTATTTTTACCCAAACAAGTATAACACCAGTAAGGACTTGATCCATAGGAAAACAGAGTTTATTCTTCTCTAGTTTAACAGAGTTTGTCTTTTTGTCTTAGTTAAGTTTGAAGAATTTATAGTTGATTTTTGTTGTTCAGATAAAAAGATTAAATGGTTTAAATTTTCATTAATAAAATACTTAATTAATAAAATAAAATACTGGAAATTTAATTTTGATACGGATTAAGAGAGAAATGTGTTGGGATTGTGGATTTATGATAGGTTGATTATTAAATCAAATTTCTTATGAGGTTGTGTTATTAATGATATCCAAACACTATAGTTTCAATTGGTAAAAAATATTCCTTAGACCAATAAACTTATATTTAAGGCTAATGAACCTAACACCTTGGTCTAGTAGTTAGTGTTTCCCAGATCTTTATTTGGATTAGTCCATTTTTTTGTTAATTAATACATACAATGATAATGAAAATATTCATTGTTATTCATTATTTGATTTTTGGAAAATTCATCCCTTATTCTGGTTCAAAATTTTTCAGTGATAAGGTGAAATGAATTAAAAAGAACAAAAATAAGTCAGTAGAACAAACACATTCATAGAAATTAATTTAAATTACTACTCAACATCTCCCACTACCCCAATGTACTAGGTATTTAGTTACACATAGAGAGAATGATAAACACAAAACTCTTGATACATGATGTGATCATGATAGAAACTTTGATGAGTTAGTGATTCTATGGTAGATGGTAGAATGGCAGTCGTATGGCTGCAGAGCTTCTTTCCTTCTGACATGCACCCCTTTTCTCTTCATAATTTCTCCCCTTCCAGAGTATGAAGCCTCTATTTACAGAAAATACAACTACACGGTGTATGGAAAAAGTAATCTTCATGTACTTTTGTCAATGAGATTTTATCATTGCTTTACCTGCTAGTAGGCAGCCAAACACGCCTTCTTAGACTAGGAACATGGCGGCACCTAGTAGGTCGATATATACGGTGTGTATTGCCGCCACACACAGAGTGTGGTCTCATTTATCATCCTATAACCACTTCTAGAAAGGTATATATGATGTGTAGATGTTGAACACGGAATGTACCCTTCATCCAGACACATGGACATGTCTGAGGTTGAATGCACACGACATGTATATATGAACACACCATGTAGATGTAAATTTTTCCCATTTCACCCCCGGTTTGTGTATTTGGAAATAAATTTATGGAAAATGAACAAGATAAACAAAATAAATGTATCTATTTACTAAAATGTAGGTAATTAGTGAATATTTGTTATTAATTTAAATAAAGTGTGTGAAAATGTATGCACAAATTGAGTTCATCAATCACATATCATTATTGATTAATTTGTATCAAGAAAACAATTTGACAGGATATATTAGAAATATTTAGACCCATTTTCAGTGGAAGAAAAAATGAATTCCAAACCAACAATCTGTCTACGATAAAAAAATTACAAAATTATAAAATGAGAATCCATGTTAATAAAATTGTATTAGATTTTGAGTATCATTATAAGTTACATTAATGAAGTTCAGTAATAAAAAATTAATTGTCTCTTTCCTCCGATGTTGTCCACCGGTCATTGGAATCACTGAAGGCTTCATCCCATTCTTCTTTTTCACAATTGTGTGTTAGAACCTCATCTATATTAATTAGGTAATAATGTATTCATGAGAGTGTTACCTATGTGAGATTTAACTCTACTCACATCCAATTATGTGAAAAAATTACTTAATATAGAATAATATAAAAAATTAAAGTACCTTTTGCAGTATATAATGATTCATTTAGTAGAAAATTAAGAAATTGTTTTGGATCTAATTAATTAATACAACTAAAAAATATCATAAATTAAGGAATGAAATCACTTTTTCATGTTTTATCATTATTTTTATGCAAAATATTATGAAATATATTCAGTCATGATGTGTAAAAATAATAGTCTCCCATACCATTCATACTTGTACCATGACGTTTATTAAAACACCATTATCAATTGTCCACCATAATATCATGATTATCACCACACCGTGACCAATGAATTTGTGGACATTATCCATGAATATACTATATTCAATAAATCCTTATAGGATCTATATAAACATTTCACATCCTAATGTAAATCCTTCCAAATTCATTTTGATATGTTTATCATAAATTATCTCAACTTTTGGAATAAAACATTATGTGAAAAAATAAATATTTTTTCCATGGAATACTGATAATACTTGATAGTCAATGTACTTTTGAAAAACAATTATGAATTCAATTCTTCATAGTTTGTAGCAAAAATTTGCAGAGAGAAAAAAAATTTTCCTATATAATCTAAAAGGTGGTCTTGAGTGATCTTTATTAAACCAAAACATCTCATTATATGAACATTTATTCAATATGATATACATATAAATTATATGAATAAATATATAATAACATTTTCTCTATCATAAAGTGACCAATATACTTGAATCATGTAAATCTAGCATATGAAAACAAATGAATTAATGATTCTTTGAAATTGACTAATTTGATTGAGTGAAATATTTGAAAAACATTCATCCATGTTTAAAATAAAAACACATGTCTCTAAATTGAGAATGGTCAATAATTCACTTAGAATAATCAAATCATGGTTATATTTTTTTCATCATACGACTGAATAAATCCCTTCTTCATTAATCTCAAACTAAAAACATCATCAGTAACATGCCCAAATCCATTGATTTAATATGGTTCAAGAATTTTAATGGAATGGGATTGAAATATAAACATTATAGTTTAAGGTATATTAATAGCCTTAGGTAATATGGATTTATAATTAGTATACACGCCAAAATATATAATGGACACTTTTATTTCAACATTAAATACAATTTTGTGTCAGTTCATAAAGTATGAATCTACATATAATCTATTGTGTTTATTATTTATATATTATATTCATCTGTTGGAATGATATTCAAGAATATAATCAAGATAATTTTAACAAATCACCAAAAGTCATAATATTCTATGATGATCATTGATTAAGGGATACTAAATATCATTTCGTGAGGAGATATTATAATTCCACGATCAAGAAATATATATACAACACACATGTATGAATGAGAAGTGGATATTTACTTTATCATAAAATTGATTGTATATTTTACATCCATTACACACAATCACTCATGTATCTAATTCTAAAAGATCCTATGTGAACTTTCAGATTTCTTTGTTAATGTTTTATAAAATTTAACTTTTTGTTATCATCTATACCAGATAAATATTTATTTACATCACCTTAACAATAAAATCTATAATGTGTTTTTAATATAGAAGGATATTTTTTGTGCTTTGGTGAGATGAAGGTTCCTTAACAGTAGGAATGAAACTATATTTATCAATATAAATATCAATTTTACCCTCAAATCTAGGATCCAATCTAAAATGGATAATATATTTTTGTATCTACTGAGATATCCTCATATGATTTGATACTATGAGGAACATGACCTATACTATTAAGTCTACTGTACTATATTTTTTTAACTCCCCTAACTAATGTATCCAATTTTTTTGAAAAACATATAACTTGATTGAGAAATCATTTCATCTTATTTATATTACAAAAAAACATCTGTGTATCCCTATTTAATGATAATTTCATCATATATATATATAAATACCATACACTTAATTAATATTATGTAATTTAGGATACTCTTGGATAAAATATAGTTACTATAAACAGTATTTCATTAGATCATATTTTTTATAGCTAAAGAATATGTTACACAATTTTTCCTAAATAATATGAATAATATGATATATCCTATGTAATTTGATGAAGGAATATTATTTATCATTAACAACATATTACAAGGATGTAAAATCTTCTTAATATTAAGGCAATAAAACATTGGTAAATAATACTCCATGGAGTCTTTTATGATAATACATTTTAAAACGTTACAAATATCTATTTTTTTAACTCATTCCATGGGGAATCTATTATTCTCCCTTATAGATCATCATACACACTATGAAGACTACTTCACCAATTTCATCCATTGAAAATATTTTTACAAAAAAAACATTATATAATTTAATTCATAATTATATATATGATAAGGTGTATATCATATATACAAAATCATTGAATGATCAAAAAAATCCCACTATTATTATTTCCCAAATAAGAGTTGAGGTTTACAAATAATTTCATACATATTTATTAAATAATTTTAAATTAATATTCCATTGATATAATTAAAAAATAATAATTATTTCTTCAATGATATAAATACATTTAAGACTATATACCAAGTCATATTATTTCCAGATATATATTAAACGTCCCCTAAAAATATCATCTCACAATGTAAACTTTTTAGACATAACCACCTAAAATATTACTTATAAATAAGAAAAAGGAAACATAAGAAAGGGTGAGATGAGATTAACAATAGTTATAAAAATAAGATATGTCAAAAAAATTTCATACAAGAGAATAAGACAAGTATAAGGATACATGAACATGTTTAAATAACAATATAATCATACCTATTTAGTCAATGATTAGTAATAAAAAATCATAGATTATTTATTTTTTAAAACAAATGACATAATTCATAAGTGTTTAGAATATTCTATAATAAGTCATGATCCTTGAGAAAACATCATAATCATAAGATATAAGTGTATGGAATATTAATAATAATATAAATTCATTTCCCTTTTCATGGGTCACATACAGACTGTCATTGTATATTACGGTCTGTAGAGACCCGAAGCGTGACGTACACATACATTTCATTTCTTTTGCGGAATACTTAGTACATAACAAAAACACACACACAAGGACCGTAATAGTTTAGTGTCATTGGAAACTCGGAACGTAATCTTCTAATCATGGTGAAAGATCTTCAATATCTCCCATAAATATCTTCCCCCTTTTTTTCTAACCTAAAAACTTTCTTTATATCATGGGGAAAAGAAAACATAAAAGGGTGAGCTCAAATGCCCAGTAAGGGTAAAAAAAACACATATCAATCACATCATATTCATAAGAACATAACATTTTGGAAATCTTAACCTGCAAAAGAGATCATAATTTCATAACATGGGATAAATCATAGTAGTGAAATGAAATCCCAATAATCATAACTTAAAACATGAAACTTTGTGGCATACACACATAATCATAGAGAACCATATCTTATTAGTCAAGATTCATTTCCAAGACTATCTTAGTGGACAAAGTCCATTTCGGAACCGAGTCACCCTCGTTTTAGTCCTGTTTCACTGAACCGGTATAACCTACCGTTCCAGCCATGTCTATTTCATGAGATATAACATCTTTACCCAATGCATTGGAGGGAGATATAGGTCCCACCCATATCATAATGATACCATTCTTATGTGTGCCACAAAATCTTAAATCATACATCATTGCATAACCCATGTAATACAAATGGGAATCATGACATCATAAAACAATTCATATAAGATAAAGGAATTCATAAAAATAATTCCATCACAACATAATCAAATCAATGTAATAATAGGGATAAAAACAGAACCCTTTATTATCTTAGATGGAAAATAATTTTGATAAAACACTTGAACTCCATTCTTGAGGAAAATATCATTTATTTTTCAAAAACAATTTTACTTTCTTAACATGTCATACAACTTTAAACTAAAAGAAGTTGATTAAAAATAAACTTGAAAACTTTTAAATGATTCTTCTTGGAAATAATTTTTTAAAAATACATTCATGTCGTATAAGTTTAAAAAAACATTGTTCTCGTACTTTTGTCGAAAAAGTCAAAAAGTACCTCGTACGAAAAACGAAAAAAGATTCCTTTCATATCATTTAATAAAAACTCAACAAAGGGTAAAATTGGATATAAACTATTGTAAAAGGATATAAATATTACATGTTTAGGAAACATGGATGTGGATGATAAAATACACCCCAGTAAATACCAAAGTATAAACAATCTCGGATAAAAATGAGATTGTGATATTTCCCTTACCTTAGGTCCAATTTGCTTCGTAAGTGTCCGAACCTCCTGTATAATGATTTAAATCATGTTATTGACTTATTCCAGAATCATATTCATTGTTATTATATCATATATGGTCCACTTATTACTTTATATTACCCGTTCTTTTGTAAATTAATGTTAAAGTAGCGTTTTGGGTAAAATCGTCTCATTTGTCGTTCGTTTTTTTTAACTTGTAATTATTAATATGATTACTTGTATTATGATTACTTATATCAAGAATGTAAAACATGATTTATATAAAATATATATTCAGAATATATATATATATAATATCGATAAATGGAATGAAATACACCGTTCATGGAGACGGTAGTCCGTACGTACGCATGAACGCTGTTTTCATTTCCTTATTTAATTGAATGGAATTAAGTAGATGACATACATATATATATAAATCCAGTATCATTATTATATCATATATTTCATTAGTACTTATTATATATACTTTATAATCATTCATGAATGGTTAATCATTGAGAATGAATCTCATCGCGTCGTGGAGACGGTAGTCCGTACGTACGCACGAGCAATGATATCGTTTCCATGGTCGTGGAATTGTGTTGAAGTGTATGTATACTATTTCAGTATCTATATAACTTTATAATAATCATATATAGTTACTCATTACACCATTATAACCATCAAATTAAGGTGGTGGTGGAAAATAGATTACACCACGGCGTGGAGACGGTATTCCGTACGTACGCACGCGCGGTGATTTCCTTTTTCCGTAGGATGGATAGAAGGTTAATTAGAGTTGTTTAATATTTATAATAACATATAAGTATATAAGAAATACTGATGTTATTACTTTATCATGAAACAACTAAAGAAGAAGAAGTTGAAGAAGAAAGAAATTGAAAAAGATCGGTAATGGATATTACCTCTTTTTGACGCGCCTTCACTTAACCTCCACTTAATGAACTAAGGATGGTCTATGAAGAAGACTAGGACCTCCAGGATGATACTAGGGAAGTGGAGAAGAGATTTTTTCAGGGTTTGGCCGAGCTTGAATGCTCAAATTGGTGTGAGGAGGAGAGGGAGGAGGTTCCCTTTTATAAGGGAGGAGAGGGGCATCTTAGGAAAATCTCAAAATATTATTTTATATTAAGGTCAAATTCGGTTTATAATGGTTCCAAATGGACTTATTTCGAAGCTAAAGTGGGGATGGGTCGAAATCCTCTCATCCAATAGGATTTAGACAAGTTCAGGTTATTATTTTAACCTTATCAATTAGATTTAACTCTAAGTTAAATAATTTAACTTTTACCGTGTCTTTTTGTTTTCTTAGACTATATGGTTAATAAACATACTATATGAAGCCAAAAGAACCCCAAGTTGTTTATTATTAATATATATATCCTTATATAAGTCATTTGGCCGATACTTAGATTTTTAGGAATTAAATAACAATTAATAATATAATATTTGTTTTAAAAACTAATTTATGTCAATTTTGACACTATTTGGTACATGATTTTTATGAAATTTCTAACAGAATGATATGTTCTATCCAAGTTACTTAAATCAACAATAACATGTCATATTAACCTAGAAAATTACTGTAAGTCATAAAAAGTCTCAAATTACATTTATTTTGGCATTTATAACATCAATTATGTTAATATTTTCTTAAAAAGGTAATTACTGCATCATCGTTGTGTCATAAATAAATTAAATTATTTAAAGTATAAAAATTACTAATAAAATACCATTATATAGGAAATCTGTTTATATTTCTAATGAATATTTATAGTCGAAATTATATTATGTATAACCCTATATTATAAATGTTTTAGTAAATAAACTTTGATTTTAACTCTTTTAACTCTTCTTTGAATTAAATAATAATAAATGTGCTAATCTAATCCAAGTGGGCCTAAATGATAATAGTTTACACTTAAGGTTTTTTTTGGTTGAGATACACTTTTCCAATAGGATTAGGACATGTGTTAGGGTAATAATAATATCATTTTTACCCTTAATTACCCTATTTACTTTTAACCGTGGTAAGTAAAAGTAAAAAGTTACTATTCACCAAAAATTATTTTCATCTCATTGAACCACATTTTACATACTGACATCAAACGTGTCTCCTGGAGTTTTGAAATCCCACTCACAGAAGCGGTAAAATTATGTTTTATGAACAATTCAGTTTTTTTAACTACCACTTAGTGGTTTCACTATTCATCAAAAATTGAAAGTTTTCAAAAAAATACCAAAAATTAGGCCTAAGCTATATTTGATATTATGAACTCAAAAATTATTTCTATTTTACCAAATTCAAAACACATCAGTTGCATTAATTAATTTAAAAATTAATTCCCGTCGTCAAAACAAAAGGCGTGTTTTAAAGAGATAATAACTATCAAAAGATTGACACTTGTTTATAACTGGTTTAAATGTGAAATTACATACAATGACCAAAATTGTATTAAATTGTAAAAATATATTCTAAATATACTTTAAAACCACTCAAATTAATAATTTATCACTATTAATTATTTCGATTGAAATGTTGTTTTTAATTAAAATTTAGTAATTTTCACTATTCATCAAAATATGAAAGTTATCTGAAAATCACAAAATTTCACCCTAAGCTAATTTCGATATTCCAAATCCATAAATGAAGTCCATTTTGAAAAATAAAATTTACAAAATTTCAAAAAGTGGTTATTACTATTCATAACGGCTAGTTTTAATAATATCTTAATAGCATATCGTTGTTTAGCGAAACTCGGTGTTGCGTACAACACACGCTATCGTGGAAGGTCGCGATTGCGTGTAATTCAAGCCAGGTCAGAGATGTGTGTTGTGAAAGCTCCTTTTGGTGTAGCGTATAACACAAGACATTAATGAAATTAAAAAGAATATTTTTCATAAAATCTCGGGGTGTTACATTCTACTCCCCTTAAAATGAATTTCGCCCTCAAAATTCGTTGGTGTTATAAATGGTTTACTATTCGAAAGTTTCGTTAATCGAAACCCACATCGTAAAAAGGAATTCCAAAACCAATCTTTAAAAACAAAAGTATGAAACGTAACAGTTACCCAAATAAACTAATCACTGGGTTTCCACATAGGTGAAAATATGGATATGGAAGAGAAATCTAACCATTATGTTCTGATGGAGAGTGGTAGAGAACATGGCTATGGAAAAGCTAGCAATCAAAAATCCATAAATTTGTGACGATCTAAGGTACCATCTGATTAATCAGATATAAGAGCACTAGGAAAACATTTTTGGTTTTCAAGATCGTTTCCCTAAAGATGAAGAATTTGAATTAGAATAAATACTTACTTTATTTTGGTACAATCTCACTGTTGTTCGTGCCTTGAACAATTTCCACTTCATCTCTTAAATAAATGAAGTTGAATTTGTTATTCGTGAAGTGTTAGTATGATACGTTATTCCATCTGTCTCAAACAAAAGGTTAGAAAAAGTTATTAAAATTACATAAGTCATTCTTTAGTGAGATTAATCATATATGGTTCCTAAAATGGACTTATACTTCATATATCATACCGCTTAATAAAATAAAACTAGTTTCTACTAAACAGGGACTTCCTGTAGGCCAGTGGTAGGCGATAAAGGCCAGTCGCACTTCGATTGGGGGTTTGATTTCCACAGCCTTGTCTGACGCAATGGGCTGTCGCCCGTCCTGCAGGTTGCCCTTTTTCTAAAAGTATATTACTATAACATCCCATCAATAATATCGAAAAACTTCTATCATTAAACAATACTAACTTATGTCCAACATAATCCATTCCAATCTTTAGGCTTATCCATAATACTGCAGTCCACTCTCATAACATAGTGAAAACTATTACCAGAGATTTAACACCATCGTCAATCCCCATATATCATAAGATATGTTTTGTTGGTCACATTCCAGACATTCAAAGTCCTTAATCATGTATTCTCTTGAATACCTTAGTGAAAACATGAATGCAGTTAAAAGTTAACACCTTCCACATACCAAAATCCTCAAAATTCTATATACTCAAACCATGATATCACTAAGTCCTTATATCAATCATGAACTCATGAATACTGTCAAACATTTCATTTTCTCCTCATCCCTTCATTATGGGCATATTATCTACTTTCCAAAATATTTGAATCATTTTTCATGGTTACCGGTACCTTAAAATTATTTAAGATCACAATAGACCAATACATAAATATTTCAATACACCATAAAAGTACCTCAAAAAAATTATTCCTGAATACCACTACATAAACACTTCAGTCCATCCACTTCAATGATTGTCCTGGAAGAAGTCCTTTCTTGATTTAGAAGTAACTTTTTAGGTCAGGGCATTGAGTTGGGTAATGCCCATGTTCTCCACGAATAAGACATTGAAATCCATAACAGTCTGTCACTCTATGACCCTTTTCTCCACACAGATAACATTGGTCCCTCCATTTGAGGTATTCCTCAAGGTTCTTCTTCCCTTCTTTAGAAATCTCAATCTTCCTTTCTTTATGCTCCTCAACATGCGAACATGCATAATAGTTTATCTTCCTCTTCTTTGATGAATTAGAGATACCACTAAATTTCACCTTGTTAATCATATATCGCGATGACTGATTTGGAATAATCACAAAATCTTTCTCTCTAGTAATTACACAATTTTTTTGCTCATAGTCACCAATTTGTCCATTGGATTCAATGTTAACCGAATTCCTTCTGGTTCCCTCCATTAACTAATACACAAAAAGAATCTTGTGAGAGGCAAAAATCATGCTAGGGAAAACAACATAGTAAAGGGGGAGTACCCTTAATATATAACATCTTAGGTTAAATTCTAAGATCGTTACCGTAGTTCTAGGACTGTATCTTATACGTATACTTATCCTTAGGGACATCCCTAGACATACCTTAGAAAAATCTCTAGGGATCTCACTAACACTTTCGAATCCTAGTTTCCAAAGGTTGACTAAAAATTTTCTCTGATACCAACTGTAGAGACCCGAAGCTTGACGTACATGGAGATTTCATTTCTTTTGTGGAATACTTAGTACATAACAAAAACACACACACAAGGACCGTAATAGTTTAGTGTCTTTGGAAACTCGGAACATAATCTTCTAATCATGGTGAAAGATCTTCAATATCTCCCATAAATATCTTCCCCTTTTTTTCTTACCTAAAACCTTTATTTATATCCTGGGGAAAAGAAAACATAAAAGGGTGAGCTCAAATTCCCAGTAAGGGTAAACGAAACACATATCAATCACATCATCTTCATAAGAACATAACATTTTGGAAATCTTAACCTGCAAAAGAGATCATAATTTCATAACATGGGATAAATCATAGTAGTGAAATGAAATCCCAATAATCATAACTTAAAACATGAAACTTTGTGGCATACACACATAATCATAGAGAACCATATCTTATTAGTAAAGACTCATTTCCAAGACTATGTTAGTGGACAAAGTCCATTTCTGAACCGAGTCACCCTCATTTCAGTCCTGTTTCACTGAACCGGTATAACCTACCGTTCCAGCCATGTCTATCTCATGAGATATAAAATCTTTACCCAATTCATTGGAGGGAGATATAGGTCCCACCCATCTCATAATGATACCTTTCTTATGTGTGCCACAAAATCATAAATCATACATCATTGCATAACCCATGTAATAAAAATGGGAATCAAGACAACATAAAACAATTCTTAAAAGATAAAGGAATGCATAAAAATAATTCCATCACAACATAAAAAAATCAATGTAATAATAGGGAAAAAAACAGAACCCTTTATTATCTTAGATGGAAAATAATTTTGATAAAACACTTGAACTCCATTCTTGAGGAAAATATCATTTCTTCTTCAAAAATAATTTTCCTTTCTTAACATGTCATACAACTTTAAACTAAAAGAAGTTGATTAAAAATAAACTTTAAAACCTGTAAAGGATTCTTCTTGGAAATAATGTTTTAAAAATCCATTCATGTCTTATAAGTTTAAAAAAACATTCTTCTCGTACTTTTTTTTGAAAAAGTCAAAAAGTACCTCGTACGAAAAACGAAAAAAGATTCCTTTAATATCATTTAATAAAAACTCACCAAAGGGTAAAATTGGATATAAAATATTGTAGAAGGATATAAATATTACATGTTGAGGAAACATGTATGTGGATGATAAAATACACCCCAGTAAATACCAAAGTATAAACAATCTCGGATAAAAATGAGATTGTGATATTTCCCTTACCTTAGGTCCGATTTGCTTCGTAAGTGTCCGAACCTCCTCTATAATGATTTAAATCATGTTATTGACTTATTCCAGAATCATATTCATTGTTATTATATCATATATGGTCCACTTATGACTTTATATTACCCGTTCTTTTGTAAATTCATGTTAAAGTAGCGTTTTGGGTAAAATCGTCTCATTTGTCATTCGTGTTTTTAACTTGTAATTATTAATATGATTACTTGGATCATGATTACTTATATAAAGAATGTAAAACATGATTTATATATAATATATATTCAGAATATATATATATATATATATATATAATATCGATAAATGGAATGAAATACACCATTCATGGAGACGGCAGTCCATACGTACGCATGAACGCTATTTTCGTTTCCTTATTGAATTGAATGGAATTATGTAGATGACATACATATATACATAAATCCAGTATCATTATTATATCATATATTTAATTATTACTTATTATATATACTTTATAATCATTCATGAATGGTTAATCATTGAGAATAAATCTCATCGCGTCGTGGAGACGGTAGTCCGTACATACGCACGAGGGATGATATCGTTCTCATGGTCGTGGAATTGTGTTGAAGTGTATGTATACTATTTCAGTATCAATATCACTTTATAATAATCATATATAGTTACTCATTACACCATTATACCCATCCAATTAAGGCGGTGGAAGAAAATAGATTACACCACGGTGTGGAGACGGTATTCCGTACGTACGCACGCGCGGTGATTTCCTTTTTCCGTAGGATGTATAGAAGGTTAATTAGAGTTGTTTCATATTTATAATAACATTTCAGTATATAATAAATACAGATGTTATTACTTTATCATGAAAAAACTAAAGAATAAGATGTTGAAGAAGAAAGAAATTGAAAAAGATCGGTAATGGATATTACCTCTTTTTGACGCGCCTTCACTTAACCTCCACTTAAAGAACTAAGGATGGTCTTTGAAGAAGACCAGGACCTCTAGGATGATAATAGGGAAGTGGAGAAGAGATTTTTTCACGGTTTTTCCTAGCTTGAATGCTCAAATTGGTGTGAGGAGGAGAGGGAGGAGGTGCCCTTTAATAAGAGAGGAGAGGGGCATCTTAGGAAAATCTCAAAATATTATTTTATATTAAGGTCAAATTCGGTTTATAATGGTTCAAAATGGTCTTATTTCGAAGATAAAGTGGGTATGGGTCTAAATCCTCTCATCCAATAGGATTTAGACAAGTTCAGGTTATTATTTTAACCTTATCAATTAGATTTAACTCTAAGTTAAATAATTTAACTTTTACCGTGTCTTTTTGTTTTCTTACACTATATGGTTAATAAACATACTATATGAAGCCAAAAGAACCCCAAGTTGTTTATTATTAATATATATATCCTTATATAAGTCATTTGGCCGAACCTTAGATTTTTAGGAATTAAATAACAATTAATAATATAATATTTGTTTTAAAAACTAATTTATATCAATTTTGATACTATTTGGTACATGATTTTTATGAAATTTCTAAAAGAATGATAAGTTCAAACCAAGTTACTTAAATCAACAATAACATGTCATATTAACCTAGAAAATTAGTGTAAGTCATAAAAAGTCTCAAATTAAATTTATTTGGGCATTTATAACATCAATTATGTTAATATTTTCTTAAAATGGTAATTACTGCATCATCGTTGGGTCATAAATAAATTAAATTATTTAAAGTATAAAAATTACAAATAAAATTCAATTATGTAGGAAATCTGTTTAGATTTCTAATGAATATTTATAGTCGAAATTATATTATGTATAACCCTATATTAAAAATGTTTTAGTAAATAAACTTTGATTTTAACTCTTTTAACTCTTCTTTGAATTAAATAATAATAAATGTCCTAATCTAATACAAGAGGGCCTAAATGATAATAATTTACACTTAAGATTGTTTTTGGTCGAGATACACTTGTCCAATTGGATTAGGACATGTGTTAGGGTGATAATAATATCATTTTTACCCTTAATTACCCTATTTACTTTTAACCGTGGTAAATAAAAGTAAAAAGTTACTATTCACCAAAAATTATTTTCATCTCATTGAACCACATTTTACATACTGACATCAACCGTGTCTCTCGGATTTTTGAAATTCCACTCACAGAAGTGGTAAAATTAAGTTTTATGAACAATTCAGTTTTTTAACTACCACTTAGTGGTTTCACTATTAATCAAAAATTGAATGTTTTCAGAAAAATACCAAAAATTAGGCCTAAGCTATATTTGATATCATGAACTCAAAAATGATTTCTATTTTACCAAATTCAAAACATATCAGTTGCATTAATTAATTTAAAAATTAATTCCCGTCGTCAACACAAAAGGCGTGTTTTTAAGAGATAATAACTATCAAAAGATTGACACTTGTTTATAACTGGTTTAAATGTGAAATTACATACAATGACCAAAATTGTATTAAATTGTAAAAATATATTCTAAATATACTTCAAATCCACTAAAATTAATAATTTAACACTATTAATTATTTTGATTGAAAAAGTAGTTTTTAATTAAAATTTAGTAATTTTCACTATTCATCAAAATATGAAAGTTATCCGAAAATCACAAAAATTTCACCCTAAGATAATTTTGATATTCCGAATCCATAAATGAAGTCCATTTTGAAAAATAAAATTTACAAAATTTCAAAAAGTGGTTATTACTATTCATAACGGTTAGTTTTAATAATATCTTAATAGCATATCATTGTTTAGCGAAACTCGGTGTTGCGTACAACACACACTATCGTGGAAGGTCACGATTGCGTGTAATTCAAGCCAGGTCAGAGATGGGTTTTGTGAAAGCTCCTTTTGGTGTAGCGTATAACACAAGAAATTAATGAAATTAAAAAGAATATTTTTCATAAAATCTCGGGGTGTTACACGGTCAGACCCGATTACAAAATTATATATGTTGAGGATGACATGCAAGAGTATTGTATTGGAAAAGGACCCTTACTGATCCTGTTTAACACTTCATTTGATGCCTTTTAATCTGATGAAATGTCGATTTTTTTCCAATGCATTAGGGGGATATTAAATTTTGGTCCCTCTCATGAAACAATGAATATTATATGTATGTATGACAGAAGAACATAAAACATTCATCATATTTTCATATCATATCCTATAGACAATATTAAAAATTTATAAATATATAATTATTTAATATCCGAATATCCAATATAATATTAATGTATTTCCTAAAAAATTGCCTCCTAAGATAATTAACCCATAGGAATGCAAGATATTTGATTGATTCATCCTTAAATCATCATCATCATAATACATCTAGAGAAACTATGTATATGTTACTATAAGATCATATAAAAAAGAAGTATAAAAATACTTTATGTATGTAAACACATATGATAAATACATTTAAAAAATAAATAAATCCATTATTTGAATGATAAAATATCCTATAAATTTTATAATAATTTAACTATGAATTCACTCAATTTTTAGAAAATTATTTTCTTTGAAAATGACCATGTAAAATAATAATGTAATCTTCATATAACATAACGATAATAATGGTGGAAAAATCCAATAATGTTCTATATATGAAAATAAAAAACTCTATATTTTTTTATAAATAATAATTATTCAAAAAAAGAGTTAAAAATATTCCTAAAAATTATAAAAAAAAATAAAAAGGATGATCAAATGTTCATAGTAAAAAATTTCATGTTTGGTTAATAAATTTTATAAAACAATTTTCAAGAGTATGTACGTAGAAGAAAAATTTCATTGAAAAAGGGAGAAAAAGTCGATGCATAAAAATAATTTCTTGAAAATTTTATATAATGAGGAGAAAAAAGTGGTAAAAATACATTAATAACCATTAATTAAAATAGGAAAATAAATTTTATACGTTTTAAGAGATAATTTTCATAAAATTTCCCTTAACATAATATTTATCATAGACATTACAAAAATAAAATGAGGTTATATCATTAACCCTTTCTGATTTGTTAATCTATGAATCAAAAACCTCATGAAAGGGAGAAAAATATATGTATTTTTTTAATAATTATAATTTTAATGGGGAAAACTATAATTTGATGGGTTTTTATATACTACACTGAATAAACAGGCGGTGATTATAGAATATGACTCAAAAAAAATAAAATTTTGATGGGAAACCCTTACTAAAATATTTATATCTTAATAGACAAAAAAATATACAATTTAATTAATATTTATATATTATAAATATATTTTTGAACCATATTCATACATAACATAATTCTTATCATTCCTTTATATTTTGTAATTATCCTTTTATTAATTATTTTTTCAATAAAATGATCATTCAGTTTTAAACCAATTTATAGTTTCTACATGTATAAGTTATTTGGATCAGTAATAGAAAATTGATCATAGTTTCATCATCTAGATAATATTAATTAGGAAATAAGTGTTATATTTATTCATCATATAGCATAAACAGTATTAATAATTGAATTAATTAAAAGGGGATCCGGAAAGATTAAGGGGGCATGATGTAATGAAACATGATCGTTTCATGCCATACAATATCAAAAAAAACTAAGCGGAAAGGGAACCCATTATAATTATTGATTTTATAAAGATACAGTATGAATCCCAAGAAATGAGTACATATCGTACTTCATTCACCTTGCATTATGTGTGGATCACATCTATTTTTATACTGGGAAGGTAAGAGGGTAGAAAATTTCTTATAAATCCTCAAAAATATTTCTTCATAGATATAACTTATAAAAATTTAAGAATTCATAATAAAAACCATAAATGTTGATGATGTAAATTGACTCATATATCTACATGGATGTAGTGGTCTACATGTACACTTGATTAATGTGTTAATATCTCATTTTATGGACAAAATATTGAAAATAATTGAAATATCATCATAATAACATTTTTGTATGTAAAAGAATCCAAATTCAATATTTTTAATGGATAAAAATTATTTATATGTTGTATAAAATGAAATAAAATTTAAGGTAATTGATTAAGAATTATACATCTTCATTTAGATACCTCATTTTTCTACACATTAATCCTTGAAAAGATCTGTTTTTATAAATATAGAACTTCAAGGTCATTGGGAGTGGTGTTAAAAACTTATTTGGGTAAGGTTTTTCTAATATTGAGTGAACATGTAGTGTGAGGAAAATAGGAGAGGTCATGATGTTTTATAAGGGAGGGAGAGGATACACTATTAAAATTGTAAAAATTAAAATTTGTTAAATTATTACTAAATTAATGTGGTTAGAAAATTCCAACTAATAGAAAATAGGATGGATAATGTAAAAATAAAATCATCTAATAAATTAAAATAAATTTATTTATTTTAAGACATATCTCCGACATTAACTCCCCAATAAACCCATTTTGTCATTTTCCATGCTAATAAAATTTTATAGATTTTACAATTCATTATGAGAAATCAGTATTTAGAAATTATTAAATATTATTAATTACAGTGATTCAAATTATATTATCCATTATTCAGAAATAATTTTCTATATGTATTGGAAATAAATTTCAAAATAAATTTTAAAAACAAAATAAAACCATTTTTAAAAATTGCAGTTTATCTTAAAACTAAAAACATCATTCTAAATTTCATATCGAGATTATATATAATTGAATGTGTTACATCAATATTTATACCTACTTACTTAATGTATATCCTATAATATTAATCAAGAGAGAAATATTCTCTTAGGGAAATTATGTTTACTTACACCATTGGATGATCGTAGATAACGAAAATGAAATAATTCCTTTTATATATCTTTGGATGTCCAATGATGAAATCACTGTTAATTATTTTTCCATTTACATTATGGTATAAGTAATGGTTGTAACATCCCATAAGAATTTTTTTCTCTTAGTCATTACATTATAACTTACCAAATACCGATATACATACTTTAAAATATCTCCCTTCAGTTATTCCAACCTAAATTACTGTATTTGATTTTGACACTTCATAAAATTCCTTGGATGTGTAGAGTGTGATTGGTTATGATCTACAAAAAATAGACCAGTATTTAAATATTTCATTAATGGGAAACATACATAGTTTATAAACCTTGTATTTCAATAAAAATCCTTATTAAACTGAGGAATATTTCTCACATTATACTATTTTTATACACCCTAGTCTACACCCCTTTAATCCTCACATGTACAGATTGTTGAGAAATCATCTGATAAATAAATGATCTACCCCTTTTACTCATGATCTAAAGATCTATCATATAAATATCAATATATATTGGATCTCTTCTAGTACTAATTGAGGATAAACTATCATGGTCCTTCCAATATAGAGAAATAGCCACCATGTTCAACTTCACACGGTGGGAGATTATTGTACATTAATATTCATTAATAAACTATAATCATATCCTTTGGGTAATATTGAGAAATTTCATAAAGAATATATACATTATGAATTTTTATCATTATAAATAACTCACCATTAACCGTAATTATAGTGGACCAATATTTTTAGTGAAACAATACATATGTTCAACTCCAAATCATGACATGGGAATCTTTTCACATGAATCTTCAATTGGAAAAAGGAATAAGCTAACTAGATATCATTTTTCATGATATCTATTCCTAGTACCTCATTTGATAAATAAATTTTGATAAAAAAAACCATATCCATTATAGGGTAGTGAATGTATATGTGTGATTTCAAACATTATTTTCAACTCTATGAAATATTCCTCACATTCATATATTTAAAAGAACCTTTCACCCATTTGAGTCAACATGGAATTGGATTATAGTTCCATGATAATTATCTCACAATTCATATTTTTTATTGTATAATTGAAATAACTATATGTGTCTTAGTAATCATTGTTGATTTAGGCCACTGGTAAATAACTTCTTTTTTTTTATGGATTAACCAATACATTCTTATATGATATTATATGAAACAATAATGAATCTTTTTTAATGTAGAATTGAATATGTCAAAATTAGAATAAAACATATCCTTTATTAGGGTTTACAATGAAATATTCAAATAGTCATCGTGCTCTTCCTTACACTTTGAATATATAATAATATCATCTGTAAATACTACCATAAACTGATCAGCGTAATATCTAATGACACTATTCATTCAATGCATAATGATAATAGTAGAATTACATATTTAGATGAAATCACTGTAATTTTATAAAGATAATATATCATAGAATAGGATATACAGGGTATGAAATCCTTTTTTAACATCAATTTATGATATATAGACTAGATATAAATGGTGGAAAATGATATAGATCCTTGTAATTGATCAAAATTTTAATTGATATGGAGTAAATGGATGTTTTTCTAATTAGCGATATTGTTAGTTACATGATAGTCAGTAGAAAATATTTATTTATTTGTAATTATTCTCATTAAAAAGGACATATCAACCCATGGTGATACACTAGGGTGTATACATCACTTATCAAGATTATCCTATAGTTTCTTCTTCAATTACATCATCTAAATCCGGGTATTTTTATACATAGTATATGAAATAGGTGTAACACATAGAATTAGATATATTCAAAACTCAACATCTCTATATGAAAGAGAATTAAGAATATATCTATGAAATACAGTATTATAATCCTGAAAAAAGTCATAGAATTGTTGTTGAGTTTATCCCCGACAATTTGATATAAAAATTCCTCATGAATATGTAGCAATAAATATAAAACGAAGGTAACACCCATTGAAAATTATATTCACCATAACAAAAATATATGATTACTGGTTGATTTAGAATACATGATATGACTTCCATTCAAAAAACAAATGACATGGGATATATATATATATAGTTACTCCATGCCCAAGATCATATAATGTTTTACTAGAGTGAAAATTTTAAGATATTAAGGAATTTAATTACCAAAATATTCTATTAGAGAAGAGCTACAAACATGTGATGTGATCTTCACACAATTAGGTTTTTTTACTACTAACATAAAATTTAATTATTAATGTGTAAACATGGTACCCTAATAAAATTATTCATATTTGAAGGATTTGGTTGATCCAGAATAAAAAAAACTATTTTTTATATAGAGGATGGTATGCATACCTTTAAACACGTTGTTTTTGTGATGCACTTTAGTAATTTTTATCACATGAGATCTTCCATTGTTTATATTATTAATATGTTTGTAAAGATGAATGTATTAACTAAACCTAATAATAATTTACTAGTTTTTGAAACGTTATCACTCATTTCAAATATAATAAAGGAGTGTGGGTTTACAATTCGGCTGATCTTTTTCACCACAACATTCATTATGTGGCCTCTTCACATCACTTTATCATTATTTTCAGTAATGGATTAATTTTATACAATTATAATGTTTTATAAATACAATAAGTGATTGTCATATTCTCCTCCTTACACACATTTGAACTGATGGAAATTTAATTTCCATTCCTCTATGATTTTTCTTATTATGATATCATCAAAATTAAAATATTTTTCTTTTCCACAAAAAATCAAAATAACACTAATATTATTTAATTTCTATTTCAATCATCAGATAACAATAAACAATTTTATTTTTTCTATCAAATTTCCATACATCTAATGCATCTCAAGGAATTGATATCAAAAAAATAATGAATCATTCAACATTTTTTTTGGATTTATGATACCAACATATGCATACATTTCTTTTCATGTGAATTTTTTCTCATAGGTACTAATGTATTTATCATCATTATGAATTATTTCCATAAATTTTCTTTCAATTTTCATTATAATAGATCATAAAACATATTTATTCAAAATAACTTCTTAATCACTTCCCATGTAATAGAGTAAATTTCAAAATCATTCATCTTATTATTAATAAGATTGCCCCTTTATATACTTCTCAATCCAACTGATATACTAGAGGGACATAATTTTAATTTTATAAACACCAGGGAATGGAAAATATCATTTTAGTAATGTAAATTATTTTCACAATTATTAGTGTATTAGGGGAACCACAAAAGGATAGTTGATGTTTCTATATCAAAAAATCAATATTGGGTTTCTCCTTCATTTGGTCATTCGAAAGAGAAAAATGGTTCATGTTATCGTATATATCATAAGTGAGTTATGTGTGCATAGACATAATATTTCTAATCCTAGAAACTATTTTATTTGATTTATCATGAGAATATTTGTTTCATCCCCTGTCACAATTATCATTGACAAAAGTTTTACTTGTTTCATCCATTGACTAACACAAAAAATCATTGTTTTTTTGAAAAAACATCATAGTGAGTAATCATGTAATCAGGAAACATTAACCATAGGATGTATGAATCCTAAAATGATAATTTTTAATCAATGTCTCCATAGGCTTAAACTAGGCCATTCTTGGTCATCAATAGTTAAAATAATTCCTAATGTCTTATAAATAAAATTTTGATTTACCCAAGAATAATGAACCCGAGAGAATTTCTTGGTGTGAAATCTTAGGCCCACTAATTTTTTCATTATGAGGAAATATTTAATTCCCAATCCATTACATTTTTATATATTTTCCAAAGGTGAATTGGATCTTCCACCTCACCCACATTATAGTATCTAAAATGCAATATTTTGTTATGAAGACACACAATCTATACTTTACTATATACTTATGATATTATAATATAAATTGAGTAATCCCCAATGCAATAAATAAAGTAATCTTCTACTAATATTTAAAAACTACTAAATCTATATATGATACCAATTGAGGAATCCAATTACTTTCACACACACATTTATATATCATCATTTTTGTTAAATATTCAATACACAACACCACAAAACGTACCAAAAAACAATAATATTTAGTGTAATTGGAGGCTAGATACATAGTCATATTAATTTAGGAAATATATTTAATATATCCCATAAATATATCCCCACATAGTAAACTTTTTAATCAATCCTTATATAAAAACAATATTCACAAACTAGGACACATACAGAAGGGTGATCTAAAATTATTATTAATGGTAAGCATAAGAGATATAAATCAGTACTCATACAAGATCATTAGTTAAGAACATGAGTAATAAAATATGATCATATCTATCAATAATCAGAATCAGTAAATAACAAATAAATAATCATAGATCATTGAATATTGATTTAGTATAAACATTACATAATTCATAAGTGTTCAAAATTATTAATAATAAATCACGAGAAATGATAATTATCATAGGAATCATACATAATTTTTTATAATATATATAATTATTTAAAATTATTTATTTTTCCAAGGATAAATATAAATATATAATACTTGATTCAGTTAAACCATCATTCAAGTCAAGGGTAACTCAGAAGACTATCAAATTTGAATAGATCACTTATTTAACTCGGTTAAATCCCCATTATAGTCTTCATTATCTCATGAGATTTCCAACATTATCCAATTAATTTGAACCATAAATAATCCCAGAAACACATATAGAATAATAAAAATCATACGTTTGTATGGAAAAATACAATAAAATATTTATTATATAATTATATAATTACGCTTTAAAAGGAAAGAAATTATATTAACATTTAATCATATTTCAAAAGAATAACTCGTGGAAAATAAATCGGGTTCAAAAATGTTTCATAAAAAATTAATTAAATCATGGTAATGGAATGGGTTTCATAGAATAATACTTAAGTTATCTTCAGTATAAACCATATAAAGAATGAATGTGGTGGTTATCATATGTTTATATCCTTAGTGAATCATATTTATTCTTAAATAATATTGACATATATGAGAATAACCTATAAAATTTAATTCTAATCATTCTTTAATAACATGGAAGATATGATTCCATTTTTGTAATATTTTCTCTTAAATTAGAAATATATTGGGAATTTTTTTCTTCGAAAATAACTAAGGAATATTGTAATGAGATATTGAAATAAAATATTATTCATGATCGTGGAAATTTTTTTCATTCCATATATGTTAAATTTAAACCCTCCTTTCACAATTTTGGAAAAAGTAGGATGATGACTTATTGAAAAATATTTTATAAAAATTTTGTTTTAAAACTGTGTGAATATTTTAACGGGAAGTGAAATTTAAAATTTTAAAAATTTTCATTTTTATATAATAATATAAATAATATAATTTTTTTGTTCATGAACATAGAATAAAATTTTCATTAACCAACGATGAAGTAAGGTTATCTTTTAATTTGAATTATTTTCACAATAATTTTAAGTGAAAAAGAGTTTAAAATGGTACTAATGTATAGAAAATCCATAAATATCTAATGTAATAGAAAATAAATTGATTTTAAAGGATAATATATATATAATTAACCTCAATGTGGATTTATAATTGATAATACCAATAATAAATTAGACTGTAATGTATTTCCATACATTATTATTAATTTAAAAATAAAAAACCTCCTAAAATGGAGAACTATAGAAGTATTTATAATCCCCAACAACATTACTGAGAAAAACCATAATTTAAATTCATGGTTACCACATAAAACACACAAGAAAATAATTGGTGAATATTTCATATGTCTCATTGAAAAAATGTGAAATGAAAAAGAGTTACCTAATGTTCGGACAAGCATCGTACACATTAAAATATTATATATAATAAATATGGTCTTATTATAAATATATTATAGAACAAAATTATTACCTAATTTAATATGTATCATTCCTTTATATTTGATAGTTATTTTATTATTAGAAGTTTCTTCATTATAACATACATGTCGGTGAAAACTTGCCTGTTTTCCATACACATTTCTTTTTGATGGTTTCAGTCCATAAAATATCATCCTTGACTCATTGGCTATAGAAAAATAATAATTAATAATGACTCCTATTTATTGATCATATATAATTTTATAACTATTCGCATAATGAGGTGATAAAAAATGAATCACATCACTGCATGGAGGTCATAATGCACATGTACACATATGCAAAAATATATGATTCCAAAAAATTAAAATGTAAGAAGGTATATAGGAAATTACAATTATAGAAACAAAATTATTCCATAAATATCATTGGAAATAATTATATATATCATAATAACAAGACATTAATTATGGATATGGAAAATGAATCATATCCTTGTGTCGAGGTGGTAGTCCCCACATACGTAGGAACGATAATTTCATTCCCATTTGAAGGAAATGTAGTTGAAAATGGGTGATACATAATTAAAATAACAATATATTATATTTAACTTATCGAGTTAATAAATATAATGTGGATACCATATATATATTTTAGTTATATAATGAAACAAAACTTCAGATTATAATTTGGAAGTCATACCTCTTAATTGAGAAACCACCTTTTTCTTACACCTTAAGCCTTGAAAGAATAATGTTATAATAAAACCAGCACATATAAAATGTGGTGAGATGTTTTCTAAAGGTATTAGGGGAGGATTAGTATGATCTAGAAGAAAAATTGATTATTATGAAGATAGGATATGTGATATCATTTTATAAGGGAGGGAGATGACAAACATCAAATTTTCCAAAATATTAAAATATATTTATGTAAATACAAGGGAAGTCTAACTGAAATTAAAAAAAATATAATATATAAATTATAAGATTTAAATAAAAAAATCCATAAAAATGAATAATATTTTATTATATATTCTTTTTTATCATTTATCTTTCCCATAATAAACATGTTTTATCCCTAACTTGGGAATTTTTTTTAACATTTTTACTATTAATTTGGAATAAAATTTATGTAAGATTATTAAATTTTATTTATTAAATAGGTTATAAATATTGAATCCATTTAAAAATATTCAATTTCAATAATTGTTAGAAATTCATTTTAAAATAAAAATGGAAAATGAAACAAAACATTTTTCAAAAAAGTGAATTTTTAAATATAAAACTATGTTTACCATCATTAATTTTAATTTAAAAAATCCAAAATGAATGTCATAAAAATTCAATTTAAAATAATATAAAAAATATTTAAAATCATTATTATAAAATTATTAATTTAATTTATCATGATTAAAATACATCCTGAGAATGAAAAATGTTTTTTATATAAATATCTCTTTTATTATAAAATTATATTAATTTAATTTCTAACAAATTAAAAAATAATGTATTAATTTTATGGTTACGTGAAAAATAATTTTTAATAATTTATATAGTCATATTCATACTTACTGAAAAATAATTATGAAATAACTATCACATTAAACTATAATATGTGCCTCATAATTCATTTAAACACGGTTCTCTATATAAGGGAAGCTATCAAACCAATTAATTTTTTAAAGAGAATTATATCATAAAACCATATTTTGTAAAAAGAATCATCATAATTCCCGATTTAACCAAAATAATTAATTTATTTAGTACACTATATTTTATGACATTGATAAGCATTCTTAAACCAATAAATGTTCCTTATAAACGTTCAGTACCCAACACACTCATTTAGGACATCAAAAATATTTATTTATATTATATTTACTTCCATGAATAAATTAATAGTATGTTAAGTGATGTTAATATTCAATTTGATATATCTCATAATCATAATATGAATATATGGGAACCAAAATCTGATTTGAATTTATCATCACGTATATATAGAAGGTTTCATTGATGACAATATGAAGAATTTATTTGTGAAATATTATTTCCAAGTGAGATTTTTAGCATAAAACTTCTATATATGTCATTATTATTTTTTAAAACCAATCACACCCCATGTGTCTCACTCATTTAGGTGTATCAAACATCGTCCAAAATAGTTAGTGTACATGGAGTCTATTTTGTATTACATTTAATTTATCCATTTCTATGAATAATATATCTCAATATCCTCATGATAGGTAGCATGATCATCATCTATAAACATTTTTTCAACATATTTATCCATAATAAATCCATATCACATGGGTTCTTATTGAATCCTATATGGAAATATAGGGTCCTCTATATACTATATTGGTTCTTATTCAAAAAATATTTATATAAATTACTCAAAAACCATTATTTTTTAGGATAAGATAAATTATGGGAAAATCGTATCTTTTGAAAACTAATTAACATGAATTTTTATTACTTCCAAACTTGATTATTATATCATAGACACCATATGAGTGATTCCAATTCTCATAACATCATAAATGATATAATGGGCTGTTTCATATTTCATTTATTTATACATAAAATAGTTAAGTTGAAATGAAATAGTTTATAGAGAAAAAAATAACAATAATGATTTTGACACTGACTCATCATCAATTAATCCATTTTAAAAAAAATGTACAATTACTCCCCTAAGTCACACCATATTATTTTTATGTATGAATAAGAGTGAGTTATGAAACAATACCCCAATCACTAATATTATTAATGAATTCCTATATCAATTATCTATCACCCTAATTTGATCATATAAACCTAATATTTATTCCCATATAATTATGTAATTTTTCTAGATATCATGTTTAATGACGTAATGAAAATTCAAAGGGAATTTGAATTTTTATCTGATAGACCATAAAATTATTGAACAATGATTTTTAATGTATTTTAGATAGTTGTAAATCCATGAAGTGTTGTTTTTAGTTAAGGTTTTGGGAATGATATGTTTCATGGAATCAAAGATGTGTTTTTAGTGTTTGGTCATTGAATGCTATGTTTCAGGATATACACCCATGGGTTCATGGTTGGCACATGGCTAGTGACAACCACATAGTATTACAATGTGGTATTCTTTGTATATAGACATAGTTAGCTTGAATTATGTGAGGTTTCCCAAAAAAACATGATTATTGGTGAAGAGGTTATGAGGGATCATGATGGTTGGTGAACAATATTCTTTATTGTCTGCTATAAGAATGCATAGAGTGGGTGATTAAGAAACTAACCCCACACTACTAGGGCATGGTTATGTAAACCATTTTATAAAACTATGTGACAATGTATTTATTTAATAGTGAGGTCTTCATGGTTTTCTCCTGTTTTTTTAAAATGTGTGGAATAATCATTCAGTTCACTTAAAAGAAAAAATCAATATTTTTTTCCAGATTAATTAAATGGTGTTTAAACCCTTTTCTCCTTGGTTTCACCATATTACTCATCCCGATGTACCCACCTCCGGTATCCCATTCCATGGGCAGATCTCTCTCATTTTTATTCTGATTCCCAATATATAAATTTCATTAGATAACAATAGGCATGTCTCAAAATATAATTTATTTTTATCTTTTCTTCCTTCTCTAATAAAAATTCTATAGTTGTGTGAGCTAATATAAAATATTTTTTAGTATTAATTTAGTTTTTTTTTAATTTTTAAAGGAATAAAATTTTGATAATGGGATAGTGATGCTTCATTTGTATAATGTAGGGTAATAAGATTTATTTTATTTAAAAATGAATTATTTATAATATGTCTAAATTATTCATTAGTCCATGGATTCTATGAATTTATTCTAAAATGTGTAATATATTAATTTTACTTCCTATAACATATCATTGATGTTCTTTAGAACCCTTTGACATGGTTGGAGGATTGTGACTAAATCGTAGATCCCCGCATTGGGTGAAGCATATTATTTTCACTCATTTTCTATTTCTTGTAATTAACCAAAACCCACATGGGTTTGTTTTGGTATATTAATAACAAGGGTAATGTTTAAATTCATCTAAATCAATTATTGACATTTTGGATATTAGAATTTCCATTTTGACATTTGTAAATGTAATAATTAATGGATATGACTTCCTGGAATTGTTAAATGACATTGATTTAAAATTGTAAATGTTTAAATTGTTTTTTATGTCTTATATATACATGGAAAACATTCCTTGACAATGTATGTAATCACCACAAAGGTTTTTTGGAAATGTAACTTATTAATAATGTGATGATGATGTTTTATGGAATTGAAAATGAGATTATTCTATTATTTATTGATATTTTTTGTAGAACATTCCTCTTATTAGTGGATGTTTGGTTGATATGAGAGAATTGTTACATGGTTGAATTCCATTACATTGTTTTTTTTCTTTATAAATGAATGGGATAATAAAATTTAATCAATGAAATTATAAATGGAGTAATGATTTGTATAATGATGCTTCTAATTTTTCATGAATATTTTTATTTTCCCCAGTTAAATATTAAATTAAATGTGCATGCTTAATATATTATGACTTGGATGACACTTGAGTTCTGATATGAAACTCATGGTATGTTATCATAGTTTATATGAAATTATATATTTCCTTGGTTGATACTCTGGTTTTGATAAATAATTCCTTCGATTGCCAAATTAGTTAATTTAAATTATATTAAGGCTAGGTCATTATTATGGATCATAGGTGAAATGATATTATATTAAACATTTACAATTTCCTATAAAATAATATATAATTACTTATATAGAGTCATTATTTAAATGTTATTATGTTATTCCAGGGGTGAAAAATGCGTTGTTATATAGAATTCATTACCTGAGCTTACATGAAAAATGAAGACATTATATTCTCGATATTTACACAGATTACCACACAGTTGTTAAATTATAAATTTCATGAAGTATATGGGACTATATATTATTATTAATATACAAGGAAATTCTGGTTGTATTCATATAGCCCAATATTTATTGAAGAAATATAAAATTCTTAGACTTATTCTGGAAAAGGAAAAAGCAGAGAGAGTCGATCAGGTATCCCCTAAGTAACTAAAGCTGAAATATTTTCCATTTATTTAATATCCTTACATTTTATATACATTCAAGAAACTAATTATTCTATTTTTAGTCTATATTATAATTTAAAACCATTGTTAGTAGTGCACTATGATTTACTCACACCCTATCTGATCCCCTATATGGTACACAGACCAATATGTTGACTACATGTTAGGTCATGGATCATGATTTCTTATAGTTCTATATTCTAGGATATGACTTGTAATGAGTGTAATGACTATGAATTTTGTTAGGATTCTATCTAGATTTAGTTTTTCATTTATTCTTTTATCAGTCTATTCAAAATGTATGTATTGCCTGCTATATATTGACTAATGTATAATTTTGGCGTAACATGTTCATGATAAAAATTATTTGGATTTTGCTGGGTTAACTGTTATTTTAATCATACGATATTTTATATTTTAAATATTCTTAATTATTATTTGGTACTGATCTACTGGGTATAGTCTACCCCATATACCATCTGTTGGACCTCACTTCTAGTTAACATCCTTTTAAAAATAGAGAGAAGAGGTTTATGCCATGTGGCCACTCAGTCTCGTTACTCAGGAGTTAACCAATATCCGAACATATCAAATTGGTATAATAAGTTCTAATTATTTATTTTAGTGTTTATTAATGGTAGAAAAAATATTTCAAATGTGTCATAACATGGTTGATAACACATGACTGGGAATGGATAACCCACACCCAGGGCATCATCATGTTTCTAGTGATGAGACTATTGTTCAAACAATTTGTTATTACAATTTAATACTACATGACTTCTAATGACCTCATAATTTTTATTTTCGTATTATAGATTTATGGGATTTATCTGTTGGCCCTATATGTAAATAGTTATAGTCTATTCATGCATAATTTTTGTCATATATAAATAATATTTTGTTATCATTCTTATTTTTATATCATGCATCTGTGATTATTTAGAATATTTATCTTTATAGCATGCATAAGAGATTATTTATCCTTATTATATATATACCATTCTTGTGTGGTTACTTATACGTCTAACATTATTATCTTCCAATTTTATGGAGTTCTATTAAATGAAATTTTATCTGGATTGTTAATCAAGAATTCTACATCATTAAAAATGGTGTTTGAATATATAGTTTGATTGTGGTATTTATTTAAACATCCAAAATATAATTAATTAAGAGTAATGGATATAATTGAACAAATTAATTAACTAGATTTAAATATTTAAAATGGAAAAGGATTGGATTTTATTGTTTTCAAATTTACATTAGTAATATGTATGTTTGTAAAATGGTATTCCGATTGTAACTCATCGAGAAATAATCTCCAAAACATGGGAATTAACACCCACATAATTGAGATATTATTTTTTTACTAGACCATTTTAGGTTAGTTATGTCATATTATTATTATTAGATATACCCACAATTGGAGTTTTGTAAAAATAAATGTTATGAGTTTCAATAATAAAATATGTTAATTTTAGTTTATAGAGCATTTCCAGAATAAATTGGTAATGATTTATGGTATAATTGAACCTGGGTTGGTTTGAAGAAATGATAATCAATCATCTATTTTCATACATGACATGGTAGATAATCCCTTTGTTGAATTTTAATGATAGATAGGGAATGTTATTTAATTATTGAAGATAAAATTTTAAAAAAATTATATAAATTACTATGGAATTTTGCTACCCTGATCGCATTGTTATGATAAAAATACATGTTGCTGGATTTCATAATTTTTGTTTTGGGGATTTAGTTAATTTAAATTATAATAAAAGCCTGAAAGGTGTTTCACTCTGTATCATCTGAGTGTTAGTTTCATTAACTAAACCATGTTGTGAAAACATTTGTATGAGTAAATGTTTTGAAGAAAATTATGTGATAATTATCGAAGAATTAATTGAGGTGTGTAATGAATAAAGATTCTAATATTGTTTGAAAAGAATGTACCCCTATAAAATATAATTGAAATTTCGTCTATTTTATAATATTTAATATTTACACAAAATTTGATTCCATAAAATTGATTAAATGAATCCTTTTTGTTGTGTTAATAATTATAAACCCTCATGTAATAGTCAAATTTAGATATTCTTTGATATATATCTTTAATAAGAAAACATAGGTTGCCCATGAGTCACTATTGGATCCAATTATTATTTAATGATGAACTTATAGGTTAGTTGATTATTCCTAGTGACACTTTTGGACTGACCATACAATTAGATTTGATGCCATATGTTGACGTTTGAAGATTTCTGAGTTATAGTAGATCCCATAGAGATAGGAAACCGACTAGCTTTTGAACAATGCTTTTTGGAATGCTATGTCTTGTACGTTTAAAAATATTATTGGGGTAAGATTTATAAATAATTATATAAAATCACTTGGAAGGTGGGTGTCTATCTATAATTTTTGAAACTTAAGGGGGTGTTACCATATGTGGATACCAGTGAGCGTCATCTCTTCCTTTTTCATTGGTGTTGTGAACCACTAGGGAGCAATCCGCTAAGATAATTTATTGAGATTTTAAATACCTAGTAGGATGATGCATGAGATGTGATATTTTTTCTCCAAGTTGAAAGATGTTAACCCTTATGGTCTATTGATATTTTAATTTTCCTTTAGTTTCATCTCTATAGAAATGGTTTACATCTCCACTAGATGCGATGTTAGAGTGGCCCATGAGTGGGATATGGTCCTTATTCGAGATACTTGAGGTCTTGGTGGGAAACCTTGATTCACAGTGGTTTGAATCGGAACAGATTGACTTGGGGTTTGATTTAATATAGGGAATACTATGATATGGGTTGACCCATGTTTACAGAATCTATTAAAGGAAGTGAGCTGGTTTGTAATCTCTTTTTAGATTGATGCATATAAGGTTCATGATATTTGTGTTATAATTATTATAATTTATTTATTTTTTAGAATAATAACCTAGACTCCTAAATTTCATGAATATATTTTCTGGGATATACTGTTAAATTTTTTTTGCCTTGTCTAAATGTAAAATTGTGGTTGTTTTTGTAATTTTAGTAGACATCACCATATGTAACATAGCTATGTAATCACACTTTTCATAAGTTGGATTAAAATTTATATGAGGATTTCCAAGGAATTTCCTAAAATATATTTACTAACAAGACATGTAGAATGATTATTTTGGATTTTTTGATAATTGAATCACATGACTATGAGTGGGATTTTGGACCAGTTGGTTTAGATGTTTACAACCGTTGTTTATGAAATTTATTGTTTTAACTTGTTGCGTGTGGTAATTAGTTAAAATGGAAGTTCAATGATTAGTTTTTCATGTTTCTAGGATCAACGTATTCAATTATTATGAATTTAGAAATGAAAACATATATTAATGGGTAAAATAAATGACATAACCATTGATGAGGGCTATCATTGAAATTAAATATGAATTGTGACATGTTTGACCAAGGGTTGGGACTTATCCATTATTTTTGGAGATGTGGTCTCGAGGGATGGTTAAGGAATGTATAGTCTGGTTTAATGAGACCATGGATCGAGGAGATAAGTTCATGTTTATCTATTAAATCACAATTTACTATTTGTTTATCTATGATCATTCCCAGTGTCTTGAATTTATCCTGAGCATACGGAGAGTGCATTGTATTTACATCGAGACATTTAATTTTGTTTGATGGAGGATATATTTTAGTACTTATATTTAGGGTAATTATATTCTATAAAAAATAGTTGGGGAGTACATGATTAGCTATTTGAGTATGGTCACCCGTGTGGTGAGTTGATACTTAGTGAATTCCATGGATACCGTTCTTGAATAGTAGGAATGAGTGATGGGGGAAAGTCATATTAGTGATAGATAATAATTTGTTCCTTATACATTCTATTAGCTATGTTTGAGGTTGAAAAAAGAATGAGCTATTGTAATTAGGGACAATTTTCATTGGTGTGACATGAATAATGATCGTATGTTTGGGCGTATGACATCGAATGTTGGTGGGTCGAACATATGTGTAAACAATTATGGGACCTTGAGATCAGTTTAATGATGTTAGTCATGCATCTCAAATGAAATTGGATAAATTAAACTTGATATGGATTAATTTATTTTTAAATAAATGGTATGAGTTCTAATATATACATGGGTGAGGCTGAAATGTTGGTGTCCAGATTTGGTTGGCTTGTTACAATTGGAAAATAATATATTGGTAAAATATTTGCGCTAGTCCTATTTCATATTGAAAAATATATACATGAAATGGTTCGGTCATGAAATGTCATTGGAATTTCAATACATTATTTTTGGAATATGATAGTATTTATCTTGGTGTGATTTGGAAGAAATATTTTAGAATATTTTTTGGATATTTAAACTATTGAAGTTTAATATATTAAAAATTATTTATCCATAGGTGGATGAACATCAGATTGTATTGGAAGGTGTGTGAATCCAAGAAGGAACCACATATATAATTCTATTTAGTTGATGGGAGTATCAATTAAATATTTTTTCATATAATTCTATAGAAAACTTTCTATAACCATGATTACTGTTATCGATTAGGAATTGACTATTTTGATCAAATCGATGATTGAAGTGTATGATCCAAAATAAATTGGAGATGTTTCTAAATCATTTTCCTGAAATATTTTACCATCGTTATGTTTCTAACTTTGTTGATATTTTCTTTTGGGTTGTATCTGGTAAATAGGGAAAAATTTAAATGCCTTCGGGGTTTTTCCTGATAAATACACTGTTAGGGAAAAGAATGCATTTATCCTTAGGAAACCGTATAGCCACATTCAGAGCTACAGGAGGTGGCACAAAGTTTGGCCAAATGATGAATCGATGCTCACCAATTTTTATATCCATGAACTAATGTGGTTTGTCATTTATCGTTATTCATTAAACAACATCATACATACTATTTTATATTGTAATTTCATTTAAAATTTATTGGTGGTGGCTTACTATATTTCTATCATAGCTATAATGGGCTTTCTAATTAGTATCCCAATAGAATTCATATTTTCAGGACATGATGATGTCAAAAATCCTTTCCATGATGGCTAAGTTGGGATTCAAGAAAGAGAATGGATCAGGGATCGAGAAAAGTTTTCTGGATTTTTATAGGAGTTTCATGTGTGCCTTCATTTTAGTTTTTAATTAGAAAAATTAAACATATATGGAATAAATTATATACTACTTTTTATGGTAGTTTTTCATTATTTTGGACAAATCATGAGATATTTATCATTTTATTATGAATAATTTATTTTTTAATTGTTGTGGTATTTTTGGATATTTTGTTTTTTATATCAATGATCACAATTTTATAAAGTGTATATAACCTCCACACTTTATATATTAGAACATCACAACTAGTCAGAACCCTCTAGTTTTGATGCAGTTGTGCCTATGGTCAAGTAACAAACTGGGTCGGGGCACCAGTATGTGGCACCCAGTTCAAGAATTTATAAAGGGATTTTAAATGAGGTTTTTCTTTTATTTTTTTTTCTTTTATTACTATTTGGTAGAGGTAGACATGAGATAAGGATGAGTCGGGACTTGGTCAGGAACATACATATTGATGTTGTTAACCCACGTATGGGGGAGAACCGAATTACCTGAGGAGGGATATTTTTTCTTGATTTTTTTATTATTAGTGAATGTTATTACTAAAAGTGTGAGGATATTATTATGTGATGTTATGATTTTCTATGATTGTATTCATTTCTAGATATAAAATGATATATTAATTTTCATGAATAATTCCTGGAATTAGGATTTTATGTTACACAAATCATTTTAGACAGTCATATAAAAGAATGTTATGAGAGGGTTTTTAGAAACCAAAATGATTGTTTGAGTTAATTAAATGAAATGTTTCATTATAATGAAATTAAAATGGTTCAGAGATAATAAATATTTTGATTTTAATTGGTTAGTAAATTATTTTCTACTGTGAATTTTATATAAATAATTTTTTACCCTACGTTATCCATGACCCATGTTAGGGATGTTTGAGGGTATTGATTTTGCCATGACATTGATTTTGGGGTGGTGTGTGAGGAATGAATAGTTATGGGATTATATTAATCCATTAAGATCAAATGTGTTAATGTTGAGTTTCATGTCATAAGACATATCATTGTAATTTTTGAGGCATGCCTCCACCATGACGTTTGTTGATAGGGTGATAGAAGGATATAATAAGAAATGTTTATCTAGCCGAGGCACAAGAGGCCCTAATTGTTTTGGGTTAATGGCCGAGAGAGTATTGTTTTGAGATATTTTCTTACATTAGACATTTTATGTTGAGAGACCTAAGGTGAGAGATGAAGAATATGAATGACCTTACACAGTAATTTCACATTCATCACTTTCTGAAATTCACCAGAGAGGGTTGTCCTGAGAAATATTACTATTATATTGAGTTTATCAGGAAAATTATTGACCATTTAGAGAATCGTACTTAATAGAGGGTTAATTTGGATTCATATATGTTATGAGGATCAGAAAATTGTGTGGAAAATATAAGTTTGGGATGATAATTTGGAAGACATAGTATGGAATGAATTCATGGATAATTCCTGGAAAAATGTTATCTAGAGACACTATGATATGAGAGTGAAGCAGATTTCTTGCAGTTGAACTAGAGAAACATGTCAGTGATGGACAATTCCTGTCTCATCACTAACATAGAGATCTTTGACCCTGTGCTGGTAGGGTTTGTGTACTCTATTGGGAAATGCATTCATGATGGATATTAATGTGATATTTTGGCCATGTATAATATATTCTGATTGAAGAAGTTTTCTAAGTTGGTGAATCAGCCTTTAATTTATGAAGGGAAACCAAAGGAGGAATCGAGTGTAGGATGGGTGTTTTCTACTTTATGAGTATGTGGTTGACCATCATAAGTAGGATACATTATATCTTATAACATAATTTTTGGCCAAAATTGTAGGTTGTGAGAGGGTTAAACATCCTTAGGAAATACTGAAGTGATTTTCCATCAATATGGTTGGTAGGTAACTTTTGTAGCTTGTTTCACTAACAACCATAACAGTTACCGACATGAGGAATAAATACAAATATATAACAGATCAACATGAATTAATAAAATATGGTCAGTTTCGAAGGGGATAAATAAATCCAGTGTACAAGAATAGGGAAATCTATACCGTACCGGTCTGGTAGATGGAGCACTATTGGACATGATGTTCGAGGTAGTGGATGTGAAACATCAAGGAAAGAGGTCATATATCAGTAGGGTAGTTCATATTATGGGACTAATATTATACCACAAGGAAGAATGACATGATGATTTCTTGCATTTCATCATGCACATATAGATAGTGTGGTAGGCCATTTATAAAAATAGTTAATATTCATGTAGAATCTAGGATTTCTAGGTATTTATTTGATACACGATCCTCTCACACATTTATATTTTTCTCATGTTATGACCAGTTTGGGTGTGATGGTGGGGTTTGTGAGTGGGGTTATTATTATTTACACATTATTTGAAGTTAGGTCGAAGAACATCTTTTTATGAAAAGGGTGTTCTCTCATGGTTGGTGAGTATGATTTTCTATTGGATCTCTACATACATGAAATGTCTTGTTTTTAATTGATATTATTTATATTTTTTATTATCGTTCCAAGGAAACCATTATTTTAATTGTATGATGCTGAACATTACTTCTTCATAGTATAAAATTGATGTTCATCATGAATAATGAGATATCAAGGATGTCTATAAAGGTCCATTTCATAAGTAACTGTCGATCTCACCATCCATTTTTTCAATATATTATTGGATGAATGGGTGTAAATATTGATGAATTTATACTAGTAGTTGACAAGTATCGGGATGTGTTTTTGAATAATTTATCTCGTATAACACCCATAGAGATTTTATGTTCACAATTTATCTAATTTTAAGAGTGAAACAAATTTCCATTCCATATTAATGAATGAAACCAATATATATTCTGGAGAATAATACATAACTATCTGAGCTGAGTGATAATGGATTTATCCATTTTAGTACATTACATAAGGGTTTCCTAGTTTTAATTTTCAAAAAAGGTATATTGAATATTACAATTTTTCATCGACTAATATATTTTGAAGTATAAGACAACTAAGAAATAGTTTCCTCTTCTACAAATCAATGATCTCTTTGACCAATTAAGAAGAAATTGTGTATTCTCCATCATTGGATTGAGATTAGGGTATCACTAGTGGATTTTATTAACTTTTAAAATACCATAAATTACTTTTGAAAGCTTGTGTTGCCTACAGTAGTTCATTGTGATGTTGACCGTGATGATGAAAATATTGTGTATGATAATGGTATTGATGAACAAAATATTCAAATATCACATTGATCAGTTTGTGGTTGTTTTATGGATGAAATATTGGATTACTAAAACACATTTCATGATCCTTTACCAAATATTAACATATTCTATTGTACACTAAGAGACTGTACAATATATTCCTAGATTTCAAAGTGTCAATTTTGGACTGGTTGGGTAAATTGGTTTGGTTAAATAATATATGAGGATGGTGTGTTGTTATACCTAAAGAATTTTTTGGTAGTTTTCTTTGGTAGATTCCCAATAATGTGATTTATATTCAATGTTTTTTCTGTTTAGTGGTATTTTTAGAAAATTTTCAGAAAATTTTCATTCTTGAAAGCATCAAATTCATGCCATAACAATAAGTGTATCATGATTCAATCATCTAGAGAATATGATAATTCATTCATCAAATGATGAAGAGGATGACTAATATAACAATATTGATCCTACTAAAGTATGATGAGGATTACAATGTGATTTGTGATGCATATATGTTGTGACATTGATCAGTGTTAATTACTAGAGATTGACTTGTCAATAATGGTATACAACAGTTGAGGCCACCCAAATTATATTACCCTATGAAGGATCTGGAATCATTGTTGGATGTTTATATCTTAAAGTGTTAGAGGCATTACCTATAATGGGAAAAGATTACATTGTATACTAACACAAAAAAATAATTATATCTTTTCTATATGATATTTGAATCTCCAAATGTGGAAATGGGATGAGTATATACTATATATTTATTATTAGTTAGACTATTTTAAATGCAAAGGAAAAAGTGTTACTAATTCCAAGTGAAAAAAGACAAAAAATAAAGATGATCAATAGTCTAGTATTTAGGGGAAGATGATGAACGTATGGTCTGGGATGCATATTGATGTTGAAGAGGGTTAGGGGTAGTTGAATCTAATTGATTTATCAGTTTATTCCATGTACATTAGCCAGATCAAGGATTATTAGTATGAGGATCCATGGGATTGGACTTGAGGGAAACTCTTAAAGGTGTGGACTGACCTTTTTATTGTAAAGAGATAAGGATGAGATTATCTATTCCTAGTATAGTTTTTATTCCTAAATGTATGTGTGAGGAGTTGATGAGTTTGTTTTTGGCCTCAAAGTGAATGGTACATCTCAGGATGATAAAATGTACCATGATATACATCAACAATATTGGTGGTCAACCATGAAATATGAATATTCAGGTCTTGTGATAAGATTCTACACTAGTTCACAAGTGATGGAAGATAATCAATAGACCATTGTTTTGTTACAACCATTTCATATTTTGGAATAAAAGTGGGATAAAATTACCATAGATTTTGTGGATTGTCTTTTGAGTAGTCCTTGGATGAATTATTTGATAAAGACGATTATGGACTAATTTAGCACATCAGCCAATTTCATTCTTATTAATGATATTTTCCTGGTTTATCAATTTTGGGTGATGTATGTTCCATATATATTCCATTTATATGGGGTTCCATGGAAAATAGTTTTTGACTATGATTCCCTTTTTTTACTTCATGTTTCAAGAATGTATTATAGAATGATTTAAATAACGTGGTGTTTTTCAGTGTGTATTTTAACCCACATAATGGTAGTAAATCATAACATACTATTCATGTGACAGAATATATTCTATGGGAATTCATCCTAGACTTTAGGAGAACAATGGAGATGTACCTTATGATGGTTGAGTTTTCATATAAAAAATATCAAAAAATAATCATATGGAACCATATGAGGTAAAATATGGTAGTCCATGAAGATGAAACATTTTCTAGATGACTGTAGATGATTTTGAGTTATTCATATTGAGTCTCATATGGGAGACTTCTGAGCTGGTTCCACTAATTTTGAAATGTGTATCTATGTCTAAGAGTAAAAATAAGTCATATTATGATCGACATCATCAACCCATTGTTTTTATGTTGGGATATTGGTTTTTCCTCCAGCTGTTACCAAGATTTATCCAATATAGGATTCATAGGTTGGGAAATTTGGACACCAGGTATGTTGGACCATTTTTGATTGTGTATAGTGTAAGACTTCTAGCGCATCGATTAGATCATCCATAGTTGAATAGGAAAATGGACAATGTAATCTCAAATACAGTTTTCCAAAGTGTCACCCTTCCCTTTTCATCTAATTTTGAACAATGATAGTGAGATTTTGGATGATGAGTCCATTAACGAAGTTTATAATTCATTATATGGATCATATTGAGAATGTGTTGGGGAGAAATATTATGTTATTGGTACGAGTATTGTGGAATCATGGATTTAATCTGGATGAAACATGAGAGGTGGAAGCTGATACTTGGGAAAATTGGCCTGAGTTTTTTACATAATTTCCTAGTTACGATTTGGAGAAAACTCATGGATATAATATTTTAATGTGAGGGTATAATAACATATATACCTCTATGGGGATATCTTGTACTAATTTTTAGGTATTATTTAACTCTCATTTTGTTTATGCGTTGGTTGGGTTTTTATTTGGGATTTTTTTATTAAGTTGAGAAATTTTAAATCCCATGAGGCTATTCCCATTTGTAAAATAGTTGGTTAAGACTGTTTGGTTTTCACTAGGAAAAAATTCTCTATATTTTGGATAGAGATGAGGTGGAACATGGTTTAAATAAACCGTGTGACCACTCCCCCGAAAATGTGAACCCATAGACAGAGGGTGGTTAAAATGGATAGAATAATGTTTGGAAAAAATATACCCACCTAGGGGTAGCGATGAACTCAATAAGTAGGGTATCATGGGTAATGTGCATATTTTTTCATACTGTTCACCCCTCCATTGAAATGATTCAGATAGGATTTTAAACCCCATAATCTTTCTTATACAATATCTAAATACCTAGTTTATTATCTTAATCAAAAAAATTTATTAAAAAAATTTAATTTGATATTTTAGGTTCCTAAAATTATTACAATTGTAAACTGCAAATAATTTACAATTTTTTTCTTTTAAAAATAATTTTAATTTTGTTGATGACTTGCGATGCATGCAACACCGAGTTTACACAAAACAATATTTAGTCATGTTAAAAACATTTAATTTTATTTTAACCATATTGAGAATCCATAAAAAAATATTTATCTGTTATACACCCAATTAATTTTTTTTGACATTTATCCAATACATATTTATGAAAATTATTTTATGAAGACCAATTTAATTCATAAAATCAATAATTTTTGAAATGGTAGTTTTATTATCTTTTAATTGAACACCAATATTCAAACTAATGTTTTATGATTTTTTAAAGTATATTTTAAAATTAAAAATATTTATTGAAAATGTTATATTGAAATTATATTAAAGTGATTTTTTTATTTTTCCCAGAAGTTATATTTTTTATGAATAATATAAAAAACTAAATTTTAATAGAAAACTAATTTTTCATCATAATATTTTATAGTGTTTAAATAAATACTACATTTTTAAAATTATAATAAGTTAAATTATAAATAATTTAATACAATTTAGTTCCTCGTAATCAAAATAATATTGAAATTTTATATAAAATCATTTCAAATTTGTCATCATTTTTTGACATTAAAACCTTTCTTCTCATCATGTATAGGGGATTAATATTAAATTAATTTCTTCAAATTATATTATTTGAATTCAAAAAAATGGATTCAATATTTAAATTCATATAATTTTTTTTCTAATTAGGTGAACTTAATTTTTTACCAAAATGATTAGTGACTGCATTTAAATATAATTAATTTTATTAAGAGGGAAAAGAGATTAATAAGAAACTTAACGTCAAACGTAATGGTCAGAATGACCTTCAAACTTTTAAAAACTCACATTTTGTTGTCATATTTAGACTTTATATATTATAATAACTAAATATTATGATTATTTTAACCATTTTATGTAGATAAAACATGATTTGAATTCCCTCTTTCAAATTTTTTCATTTTCACCACTCACCCCACTTATAAATGGCCTCCCACTATACCCCTTATTCAAACCTATCAAAAAACATTAAATATTCAACGAAATTACCATGTAACTCAAAAATATTCCTTCCATAATCCTATAATAATTTTTTTGGCATAAATAAAACTGTAAGGGTTTTTTTTGCAAACCTAAGGGCGAAACCCCAAAAGAGGTAATATCCTTATACGGATTTTTCAATTTTATTCTCTTATACACATCAAATAATGATTTCTATGTAAATATTATATAATAAAATAAACATCATAATTATTAAATTAATAATTATTTAGTTGTTAAAACCTATATGAAAACATGTAACCATCAAATTAAATACATAGTCATCATTCGTGTCTGTATAAGACTACCACCTCGCGAACTAATGTTGTTCATTCATCGATTATCAAAATTCATGGTTGGTAATAATGATGGGTTTATAGATTATATATTTTATATATGATATATATGATATATTTATTATTATATAATTATTATATAAAATACTCCTTAATGAATCACATGTTTTTGTGAAATGATAAATTTTTCAGTGTGTACAGAAGACAACCTCCTTACGATGCAATGCGACTCATGCACGATTTACTGGGATTAAATTAATTATAAGTTTAATAAACATATGTGAATTTTATGAAATAAAATGTTTCTTAAATTAATATATATATGTATATATTACATGACATTCTCTCAATATGATAAGAAAATGTATACAATGTTTTCGTGTCTGTAAGGCATACCGCCTCTGTGAACGTTCTCTATGATTTTCTGTCACAAAATTACAAGGATTAAACTAAATACATGTATAATAATAAAATATTATATATATATCATTTTTTACAGTATGTGTATTACTAATTCATATACCATATATAGGAACAAAAATTATAATTGAAAATAAACTCAAAAAACCAGGTGGTTACAAACTAAAAAGACCAAAAAAATGAAATATTATTAACAAATAGGTTATAAGAAGATATAACAGAATAATTTATAATCATAAAATATAAATATGGTTCCATATAAGTTAATTAATTTCTTAGAACAAATATACATGATTCTAAAGGGAATTTAACCAAAAGGGATCATAATTTAAGGGATTTCATCTCAATTTACATTCCATTAAGACTTATTTATTTTTATGTGTGAATTCAATTTTTTAGTGGTTTTTGTAATATCCATTTTAAATTTAATATCATATATAAATTATACTCCTGTAATTTTTATTTGTAATATTAATTATTCCATTCAATGAGATTATATTTGAAAATTACAAAATTGTAACATTAATTATACCAACAAAATTTAATATCATGAATAACCATTTCATTCAATGGGATTATATACAAAAGAATTATAAATTTCATAATCTTTTATAATTGTGGACTTATAAAAAAATAATTATAATTTTCATCTCAATGGGATTATTTTTAGTTGTGATATTAATTATCTCAATGAACTCTACTATGGTAGATTTCCTTTTTATGTAACGAACCTGGTGGGCCTAAAGCACAACGAACTCGGCCACGCCTGAGCCCAGCCCTCTGGTAGATAGCAGACCCCCACCCCATGGGCAGATAACACACCCCCACCTCAGACTAGCCCAGATAACATGTGGAAGGAACTGTCCCCTACCTGGTGAAGATTTAATACGCCTCCCTCGTAACTCGAACCCATGACCACATGCTTAAAGGGTAACTGGAAAGCATTAAGAGTACCAGTAAGCCTGTGGTCATGGGTTCATGTTGTGGGGGAGGCATATTAAATCCTCACCAGGAAGGGGACAGTACCTGCCAAATGTTATCTAGGCCAGTCTAAGGTGGGGGGCTCTTATCTACCCATGGGGTGGAAGTCTGCTATAAACTAGAGTGCTAGGCTCGGGCGTGGCTAAGTTCACTGGGATTTAGGCCCACCATGTTCATTACAATAAACCTCCTGTAATCAAAATTTTTGATGGATACACTCTTTGTTAAATACTCTTCTCATGTGAAATAAATTGAAATGGATAAAATGTTCCTTATAGTAGCAAAAAAAATCAATTAGAGCATTTCATGGATTGTGGTTCCACCTTTACTATGTCATATATTTATGCTACATATTATATAAGATACATAGTGTAAAAGCTTGAGCACTTCTTTTAAAGGGCCCAATCAAAGTCTTTAAAGGTAACCAATCTCCCAAAAAATTTCATTATATAATGAAATAATTTTTCATGCTATCAAAATAGAGATGGAATTTTGCAGAATCAGTATTTTCTATGGTAATGAAGTGGAAAAGGGTTATTTTAATACATTGTAAAGGTGAACATGTAAAAGAAGAAGATGATGAAATTTTTATAATATGAGAACTATGGAAAGTGTCTACCACGAAAACTCATAAAATAGAATTTATTTTAATTATAAGTGTATAGAAACGGTTCATCATGTCATGGAATGTAAAGGGACTAAGAACAACTTCTATTTTGGGATACAACTGCTAGTAGACGGGGAATAATGAAAATTCATTCCTCGATAATTAAGGGAATCCACTATAGAAGAGTTCATTGGGATATATACTAGATTATCAAATTTATAATTCCTTTGTATAAGTCTGCAATTTTATGTTAGTAGGTAAATTAATCCTATCATCAAATTTAGAAAATATTTTATTATATTTTGGATCATGTCCGTGTTTTATATCTACCCAGTTTCCTCAAAAAATTAGATGATTATATTTTGATTTAATAACAATGTTTTTAATGAAAACACATATGTTATGTGTCATTGTAAAAATGATTTGTTAGGATGTCCATTTTTGAAACATAACCCATCATTATTTTCTATCCTTTTTGTCATTCCAATGGTTGAATTTTATATAATCTATAGTCTGGAATAAAATTCAAAATATGATAAAAATAATTATTATAAGAATATGGAAATTAAGATTTGTTTGAAAGATATATTATTCCTTATATTTAGAGTAGAAACATCATTATATAATTCTTATCTAGATCCACCTCTAGTAGATCTATATAATTAAATTATTGGGGAATAATAGGAATCAAAAACTAGTGATGAAGAAGGGAATCATAAAATTGATTCCATACTTATTATACTAGAATACATTAATGTATTTCTTGGAGAATTTCCTTGATATTTACTAGAGATTGATGTTTAATTTTACATTTATCTAATCCCTGATGCATGGTCAATATCAAACCATCCGTATAGAATTACCATTATGATGTTAGTGTAGATGAAGAAACAATAAAATTATTTGGATAATAAGGTATTTATTCACCCCAGTGTCTCACCCTGGGGAGCCCCTGTTTGATTATTTACTAAGAAAGATGGATTTATTAGGCTATGCCTTGATTATAGGGAAATCCACACTACTATAAAAAGATGAAGTATCCTATACCTCGCATTGATGACTTATTTTAGGAACTTCGTGGAACATAATATTTTGAAAAGTCGTTCTTCATTATGGGTGTCACCATTTGCGTGTAAATAAATAAGTCCACCTAAAGAAAACATTTAAATTTAGTTATAAAAATTAAATTTTTACTGTAATTCCATTGATATTTACTGAAGCACAAATTATTTTATATATCTAATGAATAGAGTTCTCAAATATTATCTATATTCTTTTTTGGTATTAAATGATGAAATTTTGTGTATTATAAAAATTAGTATGTCCACTAAAACCACCTATATATTTTACTTTATAATAAAATAATGTAATAGTTATATGGGAAATTTATTAAGTGTAATTTATAGATTTTAGAAGTATCAATTCGTGGCCATATTGTCTCCAATAATGAATTGTCAGTTTATTATTCAATGAAAATGGAAGTCTTAAAAGGTCCTACATCAATGATCATTAATGATGTATGTAGTTTCATAGGTTTGGGAGATTACTATTGGTGATTCATGTAGAATTTTTTACATTTGGATAACCCATTAACCAATAATACATGTAATGGGGTTATTTTTGTTTGAAAAAATGAATGAGAAGAATTTTTTGATGATATAAAATGGATATTGGTCAATGATTCGATTTTGAAACTACCATATTGAAGTTATGGGTTCATCATATATTATGATTCCCTGAAGAAGTGAAATTCTTGTGTCCTGATGAAAAATAATAATGTTGTTTCATATGGATTATGGAAATTGAATATTCATTAACACAACTATTGAAATCTAGGATTAACATCAATTGATATTACACCATTTTATATGAATATTCACGACATTAAATATGTACATGTCTGAGGACAATAATAGTTTGGTGTATTAGAAAACATGGAAACATAATCAAAATACACGGTGAAAGAACATTAATGCTTCCCATAATGATATTTCTGTTTAGTAATGTTACGTAAAACTATTCTTCATAACCTGGGGAAAGAAATTATAAGAAACGATAAGCTTAGAGGCTCAGTAAGGGTAATAATAAAGCTGACATGTACATATAACATGAAAAAAGTCATAAGTGAATATGTGAAAATAATTTAAAAATAATACACTCCATATCAAATATAAATATCATTTGAAATTGAATAAATATTTTTACTTCATAAAACATGAATCATAAGGGAATCAAGAGAGTAATCCATAAAAACATTGATTATGCCGATGAAATATAATCGTGATATACATAGAAATATAAAAAATTGTGATAATGTGTTAACAAATACATGTTAACTAATTTAGTTATGGAAATGATATTGGACCCATGTATAATCTTATGGAAGTGAAACCAGGTCAACAAATAACATAATGAACATGTACTTAGCGTCACACATAACATTGTTTACATGTAATCATGTTCACACAAAACATTGTGGAATTGTCATCTGGTCCACATAAAAACATATGGATATAAAAAAAATTCTATTCATAACATTATGAACATGTACTCATGTTCAATCATGAAATTCTTAACATGTAATATGTTTCACACATAATAGTGTGATGTTTTAATCATGTTCACTATTATAATTCTGATCATATAATCTTGTCCATGCATAAACAAATGGACATTGAACCAGTTCCATACATAACATTATAAACATTAAATAAGGATCATGCATTTCATTCTGAACATGAATGATGGTTCACTCATAACATTGTGAACTTGTATTTCGATTTAGACATAACATAATTAATCACGAATCATCGGTCATTACCAAATGCATTGAAGGGTGATATAGTTCATACTCATCACATATTGTAATAATACATACATGTTCCATAGGATACTAAATCCTTAATCAAATCATCAAACATAAAGAGATATGGGTTCCATAACCATAATATCATAACCTATGAAATGAATTGGGTTTCATAAACATTTTATCATATCCGAACCCATGGAAAATAGATTGGTATCATACACATTTCATCATAAAATAAAAAATTCAAGGAATCAAGTTTCTTAAGAGTTTTATCTTGATATAAGACATAAAAGATAAATGGGATTCACAAAAATCATTTTATTTTAGTCATATACCATTAAAATTTATAATAAGAATAGTTTAATTGGATTACATATCTGGTAATCCCTAATCTATATCAGTGGAAGACATCATGAATGGAAAAAGATTTTTAATGAAAAGTTGGAACATTTCATGAGGAAAATAATCCTTCCTTGAAAATTTCATTTAAAAACATGATACATTTGAAGAATAATATTATATTAATACACCATTGAAAAATTTATAAAGGAATATTTTAAAATTATTTAAATAATTTCATAGTAAAATATCCTTTTTTATTTAAGTTTTCTAGAACATAAAATATTTGCAAGACACTTTTCTTTAAAAATGTGATTGAAAAAATATCAAAGAATCATTAAAATAATTTAAATACAATTATTGGAATATAACCTTTTAAAACATAAAATAGAATCAAGGATAACTGTATAAAAATAACTTAAAAATGAAAACTTTTTTTAAAACCTTTTTTGATGAAAATATCTTTGACAACTTAAAAAGGAGGCTCTGAAATAACTAAAATCCTTTTCCATTAAAAGAGATAAATATGGTCATATTCTCCTAAAAACATAATATTTATTATCCAAATTACCCAATAGTTGAATAATTGTACAATTAATTATATATGATGAACAACTAGAGTATTAAAAAATTAATGAGATTTATGGTGAGATGAATCATAAAATTACATCAATTGAAATATAATCATAAACAATCCTAATGAATGATGAGATTATAGCCAAAAAATCATACCACATTGATAACATTGAATCCTAATCAAAATTTTGGAATAAAATTTAATGAATAATATAATATCATTAAAATATGTATACTCATGATATAAAACGACAAATGGCAGCATATACACCTTATAACATAATATAGGATCATATAATTACTTGGTTCTCAATGAAGGAAAAATTGGGAAAAACTACCCAACCGATTTGGTAACTTTTGGGACATTACCCCCATGAATGATAGATAATAAATTGGATACTTATATACCAATAAATTTAATTATTATAATCATATATTACTTTTAGGTGTCTTATATACACCACACAAGTCATGTTGGGAAATTTGGAATAAGTCTCATTGAAATTGATATTAGACTAGAAATTCCATTACTATATTATTAAATTTTGAATCATGATATCCATGAAGTAATCAAATAAACCAAATCATTTAATATAATAAAATAAAATATATTCAGGACATTAGTTTTCAAAGGGTGGTATATACACCCTTAATAGGAATTTGTTTTTAATATAGCATATATCTATGAGAAATAAATGTAAGATGAGAGAACCATTATATTATGTCTTGATGTTCTTCATAAATGTTCTATATTCCCATGTAATAATTATGTGATTATTATGAATCTTCCATGAAACCAGAGTTTTATATCTCATACCATATATGATTTTATTATGACTTTATATTACCTTTTTATTAGAAATTTTGGGATAAAATATGTTTTGGTTAATAACGTCTTTTTTTTCATATATTTTTTGATATTTTATTATTTATCCTTATACATTGATCGTAAATTACCTATTTCAAGAATGTAAAAAATAAAATAAATATATTATATTTTGAATATAAATGTATTTATTATAATCTATAAAATATATATGTATGAAATGAAATATATTGTTCATAGAGACAGTAGGGTGTGCGTACACATGTACAATATCTCTATTTTTATTTAATTTTAATAGAAAGATATTAAATGAAATATAATAATATATATGTTACCATTTTATTAGAATTATTATTTCATATATATAATAAAAATTTACTAAACCCATCCTTAATACATTTAATGTAAATTGTTATTGATCACATTGTTTTAAGAATGCGATCGTCGTAATATAAAAAAATGAAGATTTCGTATTCCCAAAAATTGAAATCATGGAGTTATGTGTTATAAAATATTCAAAAAATCATTAATAATTCTTATATATCGATGATATCATATAAAAAATACTATTTCCCTCTTTGTTACCAACCTGGAAATGTGGTAATGGATGAATGAATGGCATCGGTTCTTGAGACAGTAGTCTGCCATACAGATGAACGATGATTGGATATAAAGGTTGATGAATGTCTATAAAAGTGAAACCCAAACTCTTAACATAACAACATATCATAATATTTAGTATACCAATTATTATTTTTAAATCATGTAATAATAATAATTTAGGGGTCAGATGAATATATAATGAAAAAAATTCATTTTGAAGGATGTAACACTTTCACTGGGTAATAACTTTTAGTTAAAAAAGGACTATATTGGTTTTATTTATTCCCAATGACAGGATTATAAGATGATAGGTTGGTTATTGAGTTCTTATTATGTTAGTGGTTTGTCGCACCATTGGCTACGAGAGGTGTGACATGTGAGGGGGTGAGTACCCATTTATAGTAGAGGAGTGACATTAATGTAAATATAAAAATGTAAACACTATTGAGAGGGCTCCATTACATCATTTGTCTCTAATAATTATCAATTTTAGATATAGGGTATGATATTGTCAAAAATGACCATCCAATCTCTTCTCATAATGCATCTAGGTTACTTAGTCTCCTAGGTTAATGTTTAACCACTATGTTAATTCATTTTTACCCGAATCACTGTAATTAGTTTTTATTAGTTTCACTAATAATATATTCCAAATAATTTATTTAAATTATTTGAAATAATATATTATTATGATTCCAAATATGGAACCCATTTTTAATTTTCGAATAATATAATTATAAAAAATTAATTTAAAACTTATTTTCCATCATGAAAAGAATGTGTAACATCTATATCCTCGAATCCACTAAATTGGTGCACTAAGCTAGTTCACCAACTGACCTCAAGTGTGCTTCTCTTTTTTCCAGTGGTTTTTTACTAGAAGGGAGGTTCTATTGGGTCACATAATGATATTATAACATCGTTACTAAAGTGATCCACACCAGTTAGGAATATAAATAGTGGAAATAATGTGTAATAAAGAATAAACATGCATATCAATTCATCTCCCAAAACTAAGAACAAACAAAAAAATAACCATAACCATGTACTATCATTATAATAGTTCCAAGAGTGAAGGGAAATAAAAATAAATACAAACAAATGAATCCCCAAAATTGTCTTGACTCCTAGTATAATTCATCATCCATGCATATCCCATACCCAACTCAATACTCTCACACCAATCCTTTTCCATTTGTTTAACCTGAAACAATGAAGTCCTCTTGCGTACTAAATAGTGGCCCGAGCAGTGTGTGAGTATAGTTCTATAGGAAACCACTAATAGTGTCTACAAAATATCAAGTCTAAACATGTAGTTCATGAATATAATAAAAGAATGACAAGTATAGAATTCAAAACTAGACTTACATTAGTTAACCATCATTAAATAAACCCTTTAATATCATCATAACCATTTTAATTAATTATAACATCTTCATTTCGTTTTCCAAATTTGGCATGTGTTCCATGGGTTAGGAAGTTTTATCATGTGCACAAGAGTTTATAGATTGCATTTACTATTAATACAAGAAATAAATAAATCCCATATCTCTCTAGTGGTAAAAACATAAGAAACATTATTCCACTCATGTCTATGACGTTTTCCGGGTGGTCACATTGAATTCAACCGTTAGGTGAATAAATCCTATATCCCCTTCCCTATTACATTCATTTTGCAGTGGATTTTAGACCATCATTACAACAAAACCTGTGAGTATAGAATTAATATTCAATACTCCACAATAAAAATCCATTTATACATTCTTATTTATCCAATAACATCAAACGTTCCTTATCAATACCAAAAAAAAACTAAAAAAATAGAAAATATAATCCAAAACCATCAACATGGGACAAAATATTATGTCATAACCCATTAAAAAATTTAACATCGACATAAAATTGTGTTTTATCCAAATTCACATTTCTAATGAAAAAAAACATTAAGTGTATTAAATAATTCCGATTTATTCAACCCATTATCCAACTCATAAATTTCCCACATGTTAACTCGTTTAACCCATTCGACATGTAACAAATAATAACTCCCACATGCATTTTATGTACATTATATAATCCATTTGGTGTGTTCAAATTAATCTAATTAACCCATTATTCTAATATTACAATCTCTATCTATTATCCATTTAACACTTCCATCTAATAATGATACCTAAACCCTTTTCCCATTCTGAAAACATATCTTAACCCAACTATCCAATGTTTCATTTATAATCCATAGACCATCATCTAATTTCCCATTCCTATATTATAACTCATATAACCAATTTTCATTTCCCCAAATTACCCCTTATGAAATTATCCAATAATTTAAAGACACTCAATATCACTAGATCAAATCATGTTCACATATACACATGTTCATCCCAGATCTATATTATCCCACGTCAACTCTAAGCATAAAAATAACAATTTATATGATTGAGAATGGAAGTACACCCATGGGGAGCCCTAAATTGGTCAAATAATCCGACAAGAATCCCATGAGGATCGTGAGTTGTTCAATTCAACAGTTATACACCTATTTTACTTAATCACATTAATGTACCAGGAAAGCTCATCCTGGGACAAAGTCCCTGACCATTTATTAAAGAAAAGGAAAAAGTACAGTAAAAGCAGGTTTAGGAGAACCGGAAACCTTACAACCAAACAACTGATCCCCCAAGCACAAATGACATCCGAAATTCAAAAATCAAAAACCACGAACCCTGATCCTTCCTCAAGCCGCGCGAAACCTCGAGAAGCGTTTCACATGACAGCCATTACACAGCCAGTGAGAAATCTGGAACCACGCACATCTCCACCACGTGCATCCACCACTGCAGGTCGCCGACGAGACCATCAAGCATCATCTCCAGAAAAACCATCACAGAACACTACCAAAAATCATCACCGTCACAAAACCAGCATCTCCGGTGAGATTCAATAATCAACCTCGACTTCGTAGAATCAAACACCAAAACCAGAGTGCTGACCGAGATGGGCATTTTCTCCACGGTTCCACATAGCGGAACCCCCCACAAGACAATCCCGCAGAAACCCAACCACAAGCAAATCATCATCATCACCACATAAAAAAGAAAACAGATCCACAAATCATCAAGAAGAAACGAAACCACCCAAGGAGGACCCAGTCCGTCGCTATTCATACCGACATAGCACACACAGAAATAGATCCACAAACCAGAATCATCACCAAAACCCGTACAAAGAATAAAAGATGAAGAAAAACCCACCACCACCTTCCGAAACGCAACTAGTGGCCAGATCGCCCAAAGCACAAGCTCCTGACACCGAACACGACGGAAAACCCAGAACGCAGCACAGATCCTGCACCCTGGGGCATCATCACGCCTCCAAGACAAAGAGGATGAGCGACGATGCAAATGCCGAGGATGGTGAAGAGTCCACGCAAGCAGAGGGAAGCTGCACCGTGAGTGCACCTAGCTGAGAGCCGAGGAGAGAACAGCCGCTGTGGGGAGAAGGCGGTGGCAGATGGGAACCCTAATCGCCGCAGAGCCCCTTACGGGCACATCTTATGTGGGAGAATCACATTAATGTAATCCAATGTACAATAATAGATAACCAAGAATGAAACCAAACAAGAAAAAATTAGCTCAACGACTATGGGATACAACTTATATACCACCTACCTTGAGTATTATTGAAGAACACACTCTTTAACTTTTACTTATATCACGATTCATGAATCCATTGAAACCATAACCTAGAATCCACTGGATAAAAAAAGGTGTTATGGATTAAAAAAATATAGCACAATATATAATCCCAAATTTGGAAAAGCGAAACAAAAGTGAAATTAGAGTTACCCAGAACTTTATTCCACAACTAATGGGTCTCCAGTTGGACATGAACCAAATTAGAACCACCATTGGGATCATATTGGATATTGATTTTATGACTAGGGTTAATAGGGGAATAATGGGTGGAAAATTATAAGACCATAAATATATAGATATGAAAAAACTATAATTTATCCAAATATTAATGGGGAACATGGTTTGTCCGCACAATTTTACAAAACATGCGCTAACCATGTTCAAGACACTATCAAAGGTGTGTGAGGCAACTTGGTTACCTTGGGATCCCCATATGATTTGGCTAACTATAAGTATGTAATCTATTCAAGGTTTCATAATTATCATGGGAAGGTTTCATAGTTTTCCATATCATGTGCGAAGAGTTTTCCTTAGAAGGTTGGTCCAGTTTTCCTTCTATTCATGTCAAGAACCCCAGAACACCCCATTACCCTTACAAACTCAGGGAAAATTTGATAAAAATTTGATTAAAATCAATATTTCATGAAACAGATACCACCCTGAAGATGAGATATTACATCATTCACACCTTATCCTATCTCGTCTTTGAGTCTCTCTTTCCGAGAATCACTAAGATTCCAAGGTAATTAGATCAGGCCAATGAGGCCACATATCCAACTACCTTTCCAATTATTATTCATAATCATTAACATGCTACCAAAAAACTCATACCAATGGATTTTCCTTTCCCAAAATAATTTTCTCACATCTACCCACAATACAAACTAGATGTTCCTTAAATGAAGCATCTACCCCATGATCAAAGTTCCAAAAATAAATTATGTGAGATGTATCAGGGTGATATTATCGAAGATACAACACCTAAAAAAATCACGCATTCACCCATACTATTTTGGATGATCCAATCAGTATGGTAGAAGTTTTATCCTCTCTATAATATAAAATATCCCCACGTTACTGGGTTCCAACTTTCCCTATTTTTGAATCCAACAGTCAGACAACCTCAAAAACACACAAAGGTACACACAATAACACACAAAAAAATTTGTGGTACAAAAACCCTATCCACACACACACACATATATATATATTACATACATTGACCAATTTCCATTCACTTTCAGATCTACTAAACCTTCTATGACACCTCCATCATGATACTTGGTCCCCACAACTATAATTGTCCAGCCTCTATCCCACATAAAATAGATATACATGGTCTACAATAATTTTCCTAAAATGGTTCCATATGATTTATACCCCAGTAACTATTTTTTTATGAAAACTCAACAAGGTCTAAATTATTTTCCAATGATCCACCAAAATACTGGATACAAAACCTCAACAGGTCTTCTAGTACCCAAATGATACACTTTGAATGCCTATTCATATATGGGTGGAAGCTATACTCATGATCACCTAGTTACTAAGTGAATTATTAAATTCATCCCGTAAATTCAATGTGAAACAAGGATCAAGATATAATACTATACCATGAAAAACACCATGAAACAATAATACCTCTGAAACATGTTGTTAACCTATCTGATCCATGGTGAAAGTCATTCGAATCAGAATGAAAATGGAACCCTTTGTAAATAGAAACGACAACTACCCATATTTCAACATTATTAAGAGGTATCCTCAAAATTACTTATATGATTCCCTATGTTACATCATCCCATTTCCATTCTAGAATGGGAAATGGATGCAAATAACCACCCGAGCAATGATTCTAAGCCTTCACCTACTGATAGGTAAGGAATCACACAAAAAATACCATAACATATTTAATCATTCCTAGCCACCTATAATTCCTATTTCGATAATGATACATCATGATCTAATTAGTTTTCCTAAACCATTCCAATATATGAATCTCACACACCAAATTTTCTTTCATCCACAATGGAAAAACAAAATGGCCACAGACAGAATTGACCCCATCACCTTAAATAGCACAACCAAATTGTTAATCCCAACCATTAGTATATTCACACATAGAGAAAAATTTTCGGTCATCCCGATTACCCACCTTAATCTATTTTAGATGGATGAACACAACTGAAAAGGATGCTATATTCATCATACCATGGCCGTCATGCCCCTCAAGATTCATTTTAGTAAAGGAAGCCATCATCTTCTAATCAGAGTTTGACTCCTGAAGCACCTTACATTGAGTTTTCCAAGTCAAAGAATATGAAAAAATATATCCCTTTCTTGGATGGTAATCCAACTCAAAATAAAATTATTTCAAATATGCAACCCATCTCTATTACTAATGATTCAAATCATGCTGAGATAATACGAACATAATACTTTTATGATCTGTATACAATTTAATCCTCTCCACCAAGAAGTAATTCCTCCCAAATTTTATCGGAAAAAATAATAAATCAATTTATGATCATACATAGAAGAACTCCATTCATGATTCCACAAATCTATGAACCATACACAAAATCCCAATCATCCTACAATAATACATAACCCATCCTGACACTAAACACATCAAAAAATAGTGTATACATCTAAAATAGAAGGGGTATGATAAGGATCAGTGTGAAAGAAACCATTTAATTAAATATTATAACGAATTATTACATTCTATTGACCATTAACTCCATATTCCATTATTGGTGAAGACTGAAATAGGTTCCACCAACATGGAAAATCATTTAATAAACCTTCTATACTGTCCTGCTGACCCCAAAAAACATCAAATATAAAAAACATTCATTGGATAAACACAACACCCAACTACCTGAACATTCTTTGGGTCCATTTCCATGCCTTCTTCTGAGATGTTGTGACCCAAAAAATACACCATATTGATCGTGAAATGAAATTTTGATAGCTTGGTGTATATCCTTTGATCTCTTAGAGTAATTAAGAAAATGGAAAGAAGTTTATCATGATCATCATTAGTATTCGAGTACAATAATATTTCATCCAAATAATACAACTATAAACTAATCTTGTTAAGGCTGAACTATTAGATTCATTTGAGCCATGAACTCTATCAGCACATTAGTCAACACGAACAAATTCACTAAAAACACATACAACATATACCTACTCCTGAATGTAGTCTATGGAATTTTTAATGTTCTCACCCTCATATGAAAATACAATGAACTCAAATAAATCTTCAAGAAAAGTATCTCACCTTTCATCTTGTGAAATAGATTGTCAATTAATGGAAGAGGGTTTCTATTCTTTGCAGTCATATGGTTCCACTTCTTATAATAAACACATGGCCTCAATGATTAACCATCCTTATTGAAAAGAAACAATAGAGATCCCAATGGTTACTTACTCGGATGATTTAAATTATTCCATCCAAGCTCCACATACTAAACCATAATATCCTAGAACTCCACCAGCGCCATTATATATGGTGGTATAGAAACTGTTTATACCCCTATAAGATACATGATCATAAAACCAAAAGCATTGTCATGTGGTATCCCTGAATATTCCTCTATAAACACATACTAAAATTGATCCATATTAGAAGAGAGTTCATGTTACCCAATTCCATCATCATCAAGTGTAAAAAAATGTACTTGGACTTTTATTTCTTACAAATTTGGGATAAAGGGACATGGATTCCATGTCAAAACATCCCACATGCCATAATGGAAATTAATGTCTCCCCCAAGAGACATGAATGTTACTTGATGATATTTACAGTCGATATGGTCCGGGTACGACACCAACCAATCCATGCCCAAAATGATGTTAAAACCATACATATAGGGAGAAATAAATTCCCGCAAAAAATGGTACCCACTAACAACAAGAACCCAACCGTTACATTGTCTGATATCCTCAGTTTGCACCGCCTTTGGAAAATCAATCAATATAACCACGCATAAACATTACAGTCATAGGCCAAACATAACTAAAAACTCTAGAGAGATAACGGAATTTGTGGATCTTATGTCAATTAATGAATTAGAAAGAATGGAAGTTATAGGTTTCATACCTCAAACAATCGATGGTTCAGCCTCGCCACCTACATGTATAGACTGAATTGTGTGAATATGACCCAACCCTCTAACATGGGCTCTGACCTGAGTCCCAAGTGATGCACTACTCTATAGATATAGATTCCCTTTCCCTGGAGCACCATTTAAACGACCCAAACCAATATAACCAGTCAATCTCAAACTACCTTTATAATATTGTGAAACCAACCTAATTTCTTCACTATGAATTTCCCTTGACCCGTAATCCACACCCAACCATAAATGGTTCTTACAAAACCTCTATACATTCCCCATTCTACCTAATGCATAAAATTCAATTGGTTGTTTGAAACACTAACCACATATGTTCCTCTACCTTCCACAGTGATAACAATACACCAATTTGATAGCATGAGGATCTAACCCTCTCTTTTGAATACACAACCCACTACCACCATGATGGAATCTAACAAAACTATGATTCCCTTTATTGAATGACACACCACTCATCTACCCAACTAGAATCAAATATACACTACCCAAAGCCACCTTCATCTTCCCATTTGATGTATGGGATTGATCCACCACATATTAAAACCTCTTCAAATATAAAACATTCAACTAGAATATGATATTTTGTTTATGAATTTTTAGGAAACATTTTTACATAGCTTCTTCATCCACTGAGAATGTTGGAATGATGCATAGAAATTTGGTAAAATGTCTATCATAATCCATTAAGAACAAAACACCTTTGGACAAACACATAAATTCCACCACTTTATCCCACCTCACGGACCCAAGATACAAATGTTCAAGAAACATCTCCTAGAAAAAATTCTATATCATTCCATCATCCAGTTATGTTTGATCCCTGATGTCCCACCAAGGCAATTCCCCAACCTATAAAATATAGGTCGCCTACTAGAAATACATATTACAAGGAGTCTCGAAATGACCCAAAATAATCTAAATATACTCCATACAAAACTCAAATACGTCTATCACACTCTCCATGGTATAGTTTAGAGGGTGTTACAGTTGAAATTCTCTAGTCTTCTTGAACATAATTGGTATATCCCACCTTGGGTCGCATTCAATCATCTTCATAGAGCTGGTGAAGTTATTGTGATACTGCTCTCCTCAATTACCCTTAATCCCGAGGAATTCTTACACCAGTATGGATGGATAATTCATGGATTCATTCTTTTTCTCCCAACCATCACATGTCTTTATGATGTAAATTTCCAACAATTTCAAACAAGAGTTTTAGAACACATAGAATAATGATTCCACAATTTACACACAAGAAGGATCATAACTTTTCATAAAAACCCATTATCAAAACTTATCCCATTTGATGTCAACACACATTTAGAAATACCCTCAACTATACATACCATGGGTTGTGGTTAATACAGGTAAACTAATTTATATATCCATAATATTTCACTATATACTTTTTTATGACGACTTCATCACTAGAGGTGAAAATCCTTTATATAAGAACATTTCTCTTTTCACATCTTCTTATAACCCACAATATGACTCATCTAGAAATATATTTAAGGAAAAATCAATAACCACTCTATTACATTCATCTTATTTTACTGATTTCCATCACATCTTAATAGACGCCATTTTATTTAAATTTATCAGGAATATAAAATTCATCAACTATTCTAATCCCAAACACCCAACATGTGTGTGCCTATAACGATTCAAGCCACCTATATTCCTAGATTCCTAAAATAATTAGTTAATGAACAACCACATTACATTATGATCGTGATTAAAAATCATGAAATAGTGAAATTACATGACAATTGCATCCCTCAATGGAGAAATATCATTCAACTCTAACAAAAGAAAATAAGAAAAGTAATCCCCACCCAAGTTACATGGGGTTTTTCCTCATGTATGGGTTAGCTAGTTACAATAACCAGCTCATTTGCAAGACTCGACACATCCTATTATACCTTCTACTATCCCCAAATAATAATTCCATAAAAAATCATTGATACCACATATTACAATCCCCGTCCTATAATCTATTAAATCAGATCCCATATCCAGGTCATCACATGACGTCAAGTGTGCCTCCCCAAACACCAAAGGTTGATAACTATCAGGGAGGGTCTAATTACATAGATGTGGAAACTATTCCCTATTTACCATTTTAATAGAATGTATTCATGAAGATAAATAATTTATGAAACATGTAATTAAAAGTAAACATGCATAAGTAAGCATCTCATAAAATTGGTTTAGAAATAAAAAATAAATAATAACCTTGTAATGTCATGTTAATATTTTCAGGGGTGAAGGAATCCCAAAATAATGAAAAACATTGAAATACCCAAAATTGCCCTGAATTTATGTCCATATTCTCATCCATGCATATCCCAATCATAACTCAACTAAATAAAACCAGGCCTTTTACTTTATATTAAACTATAACAATGATGTTTTCTCCGGTACCCAATAGTGTCTCGAGCAGGGTGTGAGTACAACTCAGTAGTCTGCCACCAATGTTTTCTACCAAATATCTATTAAAAAAATATAGTGCATGAAGATAATAAATAAAATACATGTAAACAAAAACATCGGGGTTTCAATTATTTAACCATGTTTACATTAACTATTTTCTATTGTTATTAGCATTTCCATTACCTATACCATCTTCATTACATAATTCATATTCATCATGTGTTCTATTGGTTAGGAATTTAAATCATTACAAAAGGGTATAAGGAAAAATTACTATTAATAGGGGAAATTAATCAATTCCCTATACAAGTAAGGGTAAACACATCCCCCAAAAAGTGCACCATCCTCGAATCATTGGTTCAGGTGGACTCATCAAATGAAGCCATTTTGGGAATAGATCTTACATCCAATTCCCTAACCTGTGTATTTGATGGTGATGTTTAGAGCTTCAATCTAACTCGACCCGTGGTCATAGGGCATCAAGTCAATACCCCACACGTCCAATCCATGCACACATTTTTATTTACCCATTCACCACACACATACCATATCACAACCAAACACAACCAATACAAATAGAGTACATAATCCATGAAAATCAACATAGGAATTAATATTATGCCATATCTCATTAACATATCTTCCATATACATTACATTGTTATTTATCGTAATTTCCATTTCTTAAACCCAAACTCAATTAGAATATTAAATATTCCAATTCATTCTCCCCATTATCCTACTCATCAATTTTTTATATTTTTTCCAATTTAATCGATTATTAATTTAACAATTAATAACCCCCTTTTTCATTTCATATAGATTTTATAATCTGTTAGGCATGTTTACATTAATCTAATTATACCATTTATCATATATAAAAATTACTATCCATTATCCATTTAACACTTCGTTCAAATCGTGAGCCTTAACCCCTTTTCCGACTCCCCTAACCTGACATAACCCAATATAGCCTATATATCATTAATATGCCTTAGACAATCAACTAATTCCATTTTCTATTGTCATAGATCATATAAACCTTTACAATCTAGCCAAATGAGACATTATTCCATTATAAATGCCTACAATCATCTATCTATAGTCCCCTTTCAACTCATTTTATCATATAGACATGTTGATCATGTATTTATGATGTCGCACATCAAATCTCAACGTAACATGACTAATTTCATGGTTCAAGAATGTCGGTGAACCCCATGGGTGACTGTAAATAGTTCAAACCATCCTCTATGAATCCCATAGGGATAATGAGGTATTAAATTAACCATTTGGACACCCATTTTACCAAATATAACTAAAGGAATTAAATATACTATAATAAGTAACAAAGAATGAAACCAAACATTCAAAAATCAACAAAACATCTATGGGATCTAACTTCTAGAACACCTACCAGGAATCCATTGATGAACAAACTATTAATAATTTCATTATACCCAGATTCATCCCCCCCTTTAAGAATTAACCTAGAATATTCTAGAGAAAGGGGAAAGAAGGGGTTTAGAAGAAGATAACCCAAGATACATTCCCAACCCAATAAATGAGAAGTAAGGGGGAGATTAGGCTTTTGTATAACTTTGATCAACATCAAATGGTGATCAAAATGGAATAAAATCAATGTAGAACCACACATTTGATGATTTAGGGTATTTATTTCGTCACTAGGGTTGATAGGGGAAGATTTAAAGAAAAAATCATATAGAACATAAATTTCCTAAGACGGAAAGACAATCATTTCCAACATTTAATGGGGTGCACAATTTTTCAACACTGTTTTCTAAACTGTGCGAAAACCATGAATAAGAAACAATACAAGAGGAGTGAGGTCAATTTTTTAAATGTGGCTCTCAATCCAATTTTACTAACTGATTACAAACCAAGCAAAATTCCTCTATCCAAGGTTGCACAGTTTTCTGGGGAATGCTGTGTGATTTTCCCAACTATTCGCCTTATAAAGGATGTCACAGTCTTCATTCTATTAATGGCCCGAACGCCCCAAAACACCATTGAGGACCATCATACTCCAAATTTAAATTTAAATAATTAACTATAACGTAATAAAAATAAAATTTCAGAATATACATCTTCTACATAACCAGGATCTTACAAAAAGTAGGGTTTTAATGAAAAACGAACAACGATTTGAAATGATTTTATATCAAATTTCAATGGGAAATTGGTTCAAATGAAAAAAAGTAGAACTATTTTTGTATAATTTAATTAATTATACAATAAATACAAACTAAAAAATTATTTAACTATATATATAGAAAACATGAAAAATCATTTATCAATTAAAATTCAATGTTTTCCACTGTTCATCAAAAAACAAAACTTCACATAAGAATACCAACAATTTACGCAATGTAAATTTTGAAAAAAAACATTAAATTTTTTTATTTTTGAACAAATAATAATTAAAAACGACTCAAAAAATATAATTAAAATATTATCACCATTAAAATGAGGTAGAATTAACTAATATAAAAAATATTTACCTTTACGCATATAAATGGATTAATTATTATCTCCTATGTCGAAAACGCATAAGTTAAACATTAAATAGTTTAATGAATCATATATATATACATATATAATTAAAAAATAAATAAAAATTCGTTTTTTAAAATTTTTAGGTAATCCTTATTTGATATATATTTACAGTAAATGATTTAACATATTTTTAAAATGATCTTTTTTTCATTTCTAGTAAATCAGTCAACAAATGAAGATTGTTATGTACATGTGAAAAAAATAATTACATTATTAAAATTAATATAAATCATAACTTATATTCCAATGAATATGTTACAATTATAATAATATTTCAATAATAACAATAATATTATATTGTAGTTTGGTAAAATTATGTTTTTCCCATGACACACGCTATTGAGGAAACTCAAAATTGTGTGTAAATAATCTAAAAATAGTGTTGTCTTTACAAAATGATAAACTAAGTGTCACATGTAGTGAAAAGATAACATTTTTTTGAGATAAATGAAAAAAATTATATATTTAATATACAAGATTCTATATTAAGTATTGTGTGAAACGAATAATATAAAAATGATTAAATTAACTTTAAATAAATAAATATTATATTCTACCACTCCTAAAATAAATTTCCCCGTATAATTTTATCTATATTATCAACACTTTATTACTATATTGTTCTTTTTATTGAATCCCACATCGTATAAATGAATACTAAAACTTAATTTAAAAAAAACAAAGTCGATAACATAATAGTAACACAATGAAACAAATAACTATGTTTCCATAAAGTTAAAAATTAGGGCAAATGGAATATTTGACATGGAAGAAAACATTAAATAATAATAGTGTGTGATTGAGTTTATTTATTATATGAATGTGAATTACCAATGAAATGTTATGGGATACCCAACCATAAATATCTGATAATTTATTATAATATTTTTTGAATAGAAATAAAGGAATTTGGATATATATTTTTCAATATCCATTTCATGGAGTTGATGAATTGTCCCAAAGAAGAGACACATACATGATTTAATTTGATTCCAAATACATAATATCACTCTTTGGTTGTCCTTAAGAAATTCACACTTTATATGTTTTTTCATGTAATGAAAGAGAATTGCTAATTCCTTGTAAACTAATATATCCTGAGATCCATACATCAAATTATTATTAATTCAATATGTATTTTGTTAAAATAAGACCAAAATTCATAATATAGATTATCCAATATGAATAAATACTGATATAGTGAGATAATACATTGATATCTAAAACCTCAAATGAATATTAAGGTACACCGTTCCATAAATTGGTAACCTTGTAACCCGTACAAAATATGAAAATCCAAAACATTCGATAAATGGTCAGATATTTTCACAAAATCAGTATACCATTGATCTCAAATATGGTATTAATTAAATCTCGGTAGTCACATACCAATCAATATAAAATATTTTTTTCATGTATTATCTTGAAACATGGTAATAACCTGAGTTACCATAAAACATATTGACTATCTTCATGATTTATATTTCTGATGTTAATTGAATATACTCCATAATTAAAAAAAGTTGTAAATATCATCCATGATGACATAAATTTAATTTCCAAGAAGTCAATAACAATTTCCATCGTAATCAATACTACCCAATGTTGATTATGAAAACCAATCATCTCATCATATATGTTAAATAAAATTTTATCAACCTCAAGAACACATTATGGGTTACATTTCCTTAAAAAAAAATATAAAATTTATATTAATTTACTTTTCTATTTCACCAATACCAAAAAATATAGTATTTTAACTCCTTAATTTAATAAATATACATCAAAATTCATATAAAATTATTCATGGATTCAAATATATATACACTTATATCACCAAACATTGTTATTAAAACATTACATATGATGGATCATCATTTCCCTAATAACCCTTTCCATGAATATAAATTAATAATCAAGTCTTATGGTTCCTCAAACACAATTTAATAATTATTCAAACCTTTAGTGTAAAAAATCCAATATGAAAATCCCAAACCTTTATCTTTACATTCACAAACTCTTTTTCTTTATAAGAAAAAACAATATTCTTTCTTCCTTCCGGAATGTATTTTGGAGATTTCCTCTTAAGAACTTGATTTTCATAATACCCATACTTTATAGATTCTAAAAATTCAATTTGATCATTATTAATTCTAATTACCACTACTTACTAAGACCAGAAAGCATGGTAGGAGAAACAAATATCAAAAAATTAGATAATATTGATAAATTAGGTTTAGGATGCCTACGTAATGAATCTTTTTAAATCTATGAAACCTAAAACTTATCATTAGAGACATTCCTAAAAATATCCATATAAATATCCCTATGTATCTCACACATGTTTTCTCATCCAAAATTAATTTTTTTGAATTAACTATTACTTTGATGCTAACTTTAGAGACCCAGACAGAACATGCATAGATATAACATCATTTTTGATGAATATTCGGCACATTAAAATTTAAATTATTGAGAACCATACAAGTTTAATTCATTTGTAAACGTAATAAGATAATCTTCTACCTTAATGGAATATCATCAATGTATCCAATAAATATTATCCCATTTAGTTATCCTAAAAAAAATCATTCTTTGGGACATAGGGAGAGGAAAATTAAGAAAGGGTCAGATCAAATGTCCTATAAGGGTAAAAATAAAATAGATACTTAAGAATAACATGAACATAATGATTTTAGAACATGATCATATCAATTCAAGAAAATAACCTACATATAAAATATCAAAATAAAGTGTCATGGAAGAAATATTTGTTGATCATAATACATGAATCTTTAGTAAATCATGATCATAAACCATGAAAACAAAAAATATGCATGATAAATAGAATTTTGGAAGTCACATAATATTATATCATTGTGAAGATTTGTAAATAAAACTAGGATCACTCCATATATTAAAGAGCTAAAATGAACCCCTGATTTGAAATTATGCACAAACAACCTGGTCCGCATATAACATTGTGAATATGTAATATTGTTTGTGAATAAAACTATGAACAAGTAAAAAGGTTCATATATAACACTATTAACAAGTAATTAGGTCCAATAATAAAAATTTGGATATATAAATAATTCCATTCATAAAATTATGAACATGTATTCTAGTTCGCACATAGAAATCTGATAATTTATTATGGTTAAATCCTAACACATTGAACATGTAACCAATTTCACCCTTAACATTGAGAACATGTAAACAGGTCGACACATAAACATATATACATGAAAATAGGTCCATGCATGACATTATAAAAATATAATGAGGTCTATTCACAACATTATGAACACATAATATGGCTAAATCATAACATTATGAACATGTAATACGATTCAAAAATAAAATAAAAACACTTATGTCATATATTACTACCATATTAAATAGAGAGAGATATAGGACCCACCTATCACATAATGAAATCTTAAACTTTTATGCAACGAGATACACGAGTTTTCATCGTTTCTTTATTTATAAAATGATATGGGTTTTAAAAAAATGTCCTAACCCATAGAATGAAATAGTTTTCATAAAAATTTTATCATAAAATATCTTATGGAAAATAGATAGGTCTCATAATCATTTTATCAAATATTAACCTATGAAAGGCGACATGTTTCTTAAGATTTTTATTATGATACAACTAGTGTCAGAGGAACAGTTTCCATAAAAAAATTTTCATTTTAAACATAAACCATTAAATGAAAGAATAATATTGGAATAATTGGATCACATCACCTGTAAGGAATAAAATATATTAATTTATTACATATTGGATGGAGAAGGATTTTGAAATATCACTTCAACCATTTATTAAGAAAAACAATCAATTAAGAAATTAACTTGTAAAAACAAGGAAAATTTCCAAAATCATTTTACATTAAAACATATTTGAAAAACATATAATGTATGTTTTTAAAATCATTTAAATTATTTCTTGAGGATAATAATATTTTCAATTTTTGAAATCATTTTTTAGAACATAAAAAATTTTCATATCATTATTTGAAATTTATACTGAAAACTTGTAAATAAAAAATTGAAATCATATAAATAGTTTTATTTGAAAAAAGCCTCTAAAAAAATACACAAGTTTATTTTAAAAATCATTTAAAACGTTTATTAAACATTAGGCAGCCATTGAAACTAGTTTCTTTGAAAATATATTTTAAAACATATAAATGAAACAATGAAATCATTGAAATCATTTTATTTGAAAATAACCTTTCAAAACAAAAAAGGATTTTTTTTTGTAATTTAATAATACATTTAAAACATTGAAAATTATACCAGTCCTTCTCCTTGAATAATATTTTAAAATTTCTTTTAAAAACTTTTTAAACCATTTTTAAAAAAAATTCATTTGAATAAAACATATTTACAAACGAAGATAGAAATGAGGTATGGTTTTTTTAAAAACATGCTCTTAAATACCATAAATAATATAGAGTGGATAAATGGTAATATTACATGATGATACGACTAATTACTAGACGGAATGAAAATTCCTGAGATTTGTGGATATATGGATAATTATATTTCATCAGATGAAGAATTATCATAAAATATCATGATAAATAATGAGAATATATCAATAAACTATTACCACATTGTTAAATTTGAATCAAAATTCCAATGAATGAATAAAATTACATGATGATTAAAATATAATGAATATATTTATTTTCACTTTATAAAAACTGAATGGTCATTATATACACCTTGTAAAATAATATAGGTTGATAACATGACATGTGTCTCGAAGAAGTCATATTGAGACATAATTACCCTACTGATATGTTATTTATGAGATATAATACCAATGATTACTTTATTATAGGTGTGGCATAAATAAAAGTCAGACTAGAAACCCCCATACATCTTGAGAATGTTGGGAATCATGGGATCCAAGAATGAATAACATCAATTGAAACTTGAAATATCATTAAATAAATTATATTAATGATATTATATGTAATTAGGAAGAATATAAACCAAAAAACAAGAATTTTTGGTGAATATATCATATATCTCACACAAAATAATCTGAGAACAGAATACCCTTACCTTATGTCTTAACATACATCGTACATGCTAAAACCACATGTATAAGTTATATACATATATTATAAATCCAAAAAATAACCTATTTATTATATATGATACCATTTATTATATTATTAACTGTTTATATTACTGGATTATTCATGTTAACGTTACATTTCATGTAATAATCGCTTTTTGGTATATGATTTGACATGTTATTCTTGATCTACTAACATAGATGATGATTTACTTATAAAAAATTTGAAAAAATGATATGAATATCATATATATTCATTATAAATGTATTTATTATAATATATAAATGATAAATGTATGAAATAGAATACATCGTTCAAGGAGATGGTCAGGCATACATTCACATGTACATTTTTTCCAATTTCTTGTCATATTGAAAGAATAAAAAAAATGACACATATATTTGTATATATATATATAATATAATCCCAGGAGATTATTATTTCATATATTTCTTATCTGGTTACTATTCCCTTCTTTAATACATTCCATGTAATGTTTGAATGAATCACATCCCTTTGAGGAGGTGATAATCCACACATCCACAAATGAAGTTATCAAATTATAAAAAAATATAAATCATAAAGGTATTTGTTAAAATATAATTTCAAAATAATAAATACCTTATAAATATCATTAATATCATATAAAAAATTAAATTCCCATATCATTCCCTTCCATAAAATGTGATAATGAGAGAACAAACAACATCGATTTGCGAGATGGTAGTCTATTGAACACTCAAATAATGTTTTAATGTCCCATTTAACCGAAGTGTATGAATTTTTATGTATAGACAATGTAGAGACCCAAAGACTGGCGTACATGAACATTACATTACATTTTTGGAATACTTAATACATAACAAAAATAGACACACAAGGACTGTAATAGTTTAGTGTCTTTGGAAACATGGAATATAGTCTTCTAATCGGGGTGAAAGATATTCAAAATATCCCATAAAGATCTTCCCCCTTTTTTTTTCTTACCTAAAACCTTTCTCTATATCCCGGGGAAAATAAAACATAAAAATGGTGAGCTCAAATGCTCAGTAAGGGTAATTATAGAGAACATAAAACAATCCATAAACATTTGAATGTAAAAACATGAACATAAAATCTAAACATCAAAATCACGAGCAGAGACATAAATCATGGAACTACGTAAAGCATATATCATAAAGGAACATAAATCATGATAAAATAGCATTGGAATAAAAAATTTAATTGTGTCAAACCATTAATCACATGATATGATTTCTATATTAGCCATGGAATTGTTGCCAAGACCATCTTACTGGACAAAGTCCCTTTCGGAATCACATTCACTCATCGTTCTAGTCCTGTAACAGTGATCTAGATTAACTTACCATTCTATCCATGTCAATCTCATCAGATATAAATCTTTACCCAATAAATTCGAGGGAGATATTAGTCCCACCCATCTCATATTGAAACCATTCTTTCTTGTGCCACAAAATAAACATAAATTATTCATTATAACCCAAAGAATAAAATCGGTTTCATAAACATCATCCCATAATAACATAATCCATATAAAGAAATGAATATCATTTCATAATAAGAAGAATCAATCCTTGTAAGTTATAGAGACATTATACATGATACATAATCTTGCTAAATATTTTCATCTTAGATGGAAAATAGTTTTGATAAAACACTTGAAGTGAATTCTCGAGGAAAATATCATTTCTCATTTGAAATCATTTTATTTTCCAAAAATACCACACAATTTTAAAATAAAAGGATTTTATTGAAAATAACCATGAAACATTGTAGAGGAAGCTTCTCGAAAATTAGGCGATATGAAAACTTAAAAATATGTTCGTTCCGTATAAGTTAAAAAAACATTCTCCTCGTACTTTTGTCAAAAAAGTCAAAATGTTCCTCGTATGGTAAACAAAAGAAATATTTTTTCTATAACACAATGTGAAAGTCAAATAGGGGAAAAATGTATTTAATCATAAATGGAAGAATATTAAACACTTTATCAAAAACATTTTTATGGACATGGATGTAAAATGTAACCCTAGTAAATACTAACGTATAAGCAATATCAGATAAAAATGAGATTTTCAAAATTATCCCTTACCTTAGGTCCGATATGCTTCGTACATATCCGAACCTCCTATATAATGATTTAAATAATATCATTTACATATTATATAATCATAATAATTGTTATGATATCATATATGGTTCAATTATGACTTTATATTACCCGTTATTTTGTAAATTCTATGTTAAACAACATTTTGTGTAAAATCATTTTATTTATCGTAAGTTTTTGGACTTGTTGATCTTGATATTATTATTATTTATATCCTATTTTACGTACTTCAATAATGTAAATAATGATTTATATATCATATATATTCAGCATATATATATATATATAATAGGTAGATAAATGAAATGAAATACACCATTCAGGGAGACGGTAGGCCATACGTACGCATGAACACTATTTTCTTTTCCTTATTTACTCGAATTTAAGTAAGTAGATGACATATATATATGTATATACATAAATAAAGTAGCTTTATCAAGTCTTATATTTCATTATTATTCATTATATATACTTTATAATCATTCTGGAATGGTTAACATGGAGAATGAATCTCATCACGTCGTGGAGATGGTAATCCGTACGTACGCACGAGCGATGATATCATTCCCATAATTATTGAATTGAATTGGATTGGATGATATAATATCTCAGAATCATTATGATGATATAATAAATATATATAGTTATTCTTTACACCATTATACCAATCCAAGTAAGGTGGTGCTGGAAAAAAATATTACACCACGACGTGGAGACGATATTCCGTACGTACGCACGCGTGTTGATTTCATGTTTCGTTGGATGGATAGATGGAGAAATTGGGTTTTTTCATATTTATAATAACATATAAGTATATTATTGATACTTATATTATTACTTTATAATGAAACAACTAAAGAAGTAGAAGTTGAAGAAGAAATAAACTTGAATGAATCTGTAGAAGAGATTACCTCTTCTTCAACACACCTCTTTTAAGCTTCATCTAAATGCAATATAGTTGGTCTTTTGAGGATACCAGAACCTCTATAATGTTTATAGGGAAGTTGATATGGGAAATGGACAGGGTTTGGTTGAGCTTGAAGGCTCAATTTTTTGCGAAGAGGAGAGGGAGGAGGTGCCCTTTTATAAGGGAGGAGAGGGGCACTTTTGGAAACCTAAAAAATATTTATTTATAATAAATAAAACCCCACATAAAAACATCCAAAATGAATAAAATACGAATCTTATATGATATAAGGTTGTAATATAATCATAAAATAAAATTTATACATGTTGGCAATTTATTTTAAACCTTATCAATTTGATTTATCCTTATTTAATTTATTTAATCTTATTTGTGGTAATAATATACTAGAATTTAAATTTTTATACATAATTAATTAGGTGTCGTGAATTATCCATAATTGGCTACATTAGGAAATTTTGGACCATATAAATTTCAATTTATAAATTTTAAATATTTATGTGATTTTTAATCAATTTAATAATATGTTATTTTTATAAAATAACAATAGTGTTCATTTTGACACAATCCATTTATTTGAATTTAAATAAAATCCAAAAGGAAAATATATTCAAAAAAAATGTTTAATAGATTTATAACTTGTCATATTAATCTAGAAAATTTGTGTATAACATTAATTATTTCATATAATGTTTATTTTAATATTTATAAAACCATTTATTTGATATTTCTATTATTAAAACAATTACTACGTCATATTTTTATAGTCATTTAATACACTTTTTTGTTGCATAAAAATTACAAATAAAATACTGCAATGAAGATAAATTTAATAAATTTCATAATAATATTTTCACTCGAATTTATCATCTTAAAATAACAACATTTAAATTTTTATATTTATTAAATTATCAATGTAACATCTTTGACATCATTTAAAATAAAATAATATAAATGTCATAATCAGTTATATAAGGCTCAAAATGGTCCACAAATCTACCCTTGGATGGTTAGGGTATAGATATACACGACCAATAATGTTTGTCCAAGTTTATGGTCCTTTTTATAGGTATTGTTATTTTAATAAAAACTATATTATTGAATTTTCACTAAATAAATAATTTCTACATCATTAATGTATAAGATATTACGGGAATTAAATATTTCTTAAAAATTACAAATAAATTAACATGATAAATAAAAACATTTTATCATTCATATGAGTATTTATAATCAAATTTATGTTATGTATAACTGTATATTAAAAATAATCTAATTATTAAAGATTGAGTGAGACATTTTACTTTCCAATAAATAAACTAAATAAAATGTCTTAATCAAATACAAGTGGGTTCCATTAGATTCCATTTCGACCCAAGTATGATTTTTGGTAAAATATAATCATCCAATTATAATTGAACAAGTTTTAGGGTAATTTTATAATATTATATTTACCTTTAATTTCTTGATTTACAATTAACTATGGTAAATAAAATTTATCGTAGATAATATTCATAATGACTAAAAATAAAAAGTAGCTTATTAACATAATTTGGACCTAAGGATTCCAAATCCGGAATCCATTTTTCCAAATTAAAATCACAGAAGTTTCAGAAATTAATTTAAAATTAATCCCATTGTTAAGAAAACAAGTTTTAAAAGGTAAAACATTGAAAAAGATTGAAATGATTTTACCTATGAATTCAATGTAAAAGAAATGATAATGACATACATTATATTAAATGGTAAATATATATTCTATTTATTCTTTAAAACAATTCAATATTATAATTTAACCATATAAATTATTATGATGAAAAAAGTTGTTTTTAATTAAAATATATCGTGTTTTTACTATTCATTAAAATATGAAAGTTATCAGAATAATATGAAAATTTTATCCAAAGTAAATTTTTATATCATGATTCCAAAGAAGAATTTTATTTTTTCAAATTGAAATTATAATCTTGTCAAAAACTAGATTTAATGTGGTTGCACCATTAAAAGGCGGTAAAACTTCATTTTTTTGAAAAATACTTATTTTACCCGATAAATTTATTTTGTTCACATACCATGTTATGGAAATTTTGTAAGATGAATAATAATGTTATAAAATTAAAAATTTATTTAATACTATTCATAATAGCTAGTCTATAATAATATTATAACAATATATCATTGTTTAGTGAAATCGGGTATTGCGTACTACACACACTATCGAGGAAGGTCGTGATTGTGTGTAACGCAAGAAAATCCAGTTTTGTGTGTAGTGAAATTTTCATTCGGTGTTACGTATAACATAAGACATAAAAAAATTAACAAGAATAATTCTCATAAAATATCGGGGTGTTACATTCTATCCCCCTTAAAAGGAATTTTGCCATCGAAATTCATCGGGGTTATCAATCGTTTACAACTTGAAAAATTCTTTCAAAGAAAACAATATCGTAAAAAGGAATACTAAAACATAATTTTATCAACTAACTTATGAAAAGTAACGGTTACCCAAATTAACTTATCCTTGGGTTTCCCAATAGAAGAACATAGATGAAAATATGGATATGGAAGAGAAATATAACCATCAACATCTGATGGAGATTGGTAGAGAACATGGAAATAAAAAAGCCAAAAATCACAAAGAAATTTTTTTGAAGATCTAAGGTACCATCTGATTCATCATATATGAGAGTAATAGGACAATAGTTTTTGTTTTCAAGATTATTTCCCTAACGTTGATGAATTTTTACATAAGGATAAATACTTATTGATTTCAGTGTAATATAATCGTTGTTCATTCCATGAACAATTTCCACTTCATCGCTATTTAATGAAATGAAGTTGAATTTTTCATTCATGAAGTGTTATAAGATCATGCGAAATAATGATAAGTCATCCCATCTGTTTCTATAATAAAAAGGTTAGCTTAAGTCCATCTATGGTGAGATTAATCGTATATGATCCCAAAAATGGATTTATACATAATCTATCATATAACTTAATAAAATAAAAGTAGTTTCTACTAACCAGGGACTTCTCGTATGCCAGTGGTAGGTAATAAAGGCCTGTCACACTTCGGTTGTGGGTAAGATTCTCGCAACCTTGTCCGACGAGATGGGTTGTCACCCGTCCTGCAAGTTTTTCCTTTTTCTAAAACTACACAATTATAACATTCCAAAATTAACATAAAAAAAAGTTCAATCCATAAACAATAATATATTATGTCCATCATAGTCCATTCCAATATTTAGACTTATCGAAAATATATATGTCCAATCACATATTATAAAGAAAACTATTACTTGAAATGTCACATAACAAGCACACGGATACCATCATTTATCCCCCATATATCCTATTATATATCTTGTTGATCGCATTCCAAACATGTGAATACCTTAATCATATATTCTCATAAATTACCATGGAACCATAGTGAAAACATGAATGTTGTCAAAATTTAACTCTTTCCACATACCAAAATCCAATAAATTCTATATACTCAAACCATGATATCACTTTGTTCTTATATCATTCATGAGCTCATGAATACTATCAAACATTTCATTATCTCTTTAACCCTTCATTATGTTCATATTAGGTTCTTTCCAAAAATATTTGATTAACCTTTCATGGTTATCGGTACCATTCATCATATACATTAAAAAACATAAGGAAGAGAAATAGTGTAACAATCCTTAGATGTGTTTTTATTCCATAGTACCATGAGATTACTTACACAACATTACTCTTGATAAACATGTAATCATTCCACTACCTTCTTAAACCATTGAACGAGCGTCAAAAATTCTTTCATCTCACATATCATTTGTAGTCTCTTAATCATCATCAACATAAATACTACCCATACAACCATGATTATTCTCTTCATGAGACATTCCCTCAGGGATTTGGTTTGCATAATGCCCATACATTCCACATTTAAAACATTTAACCATTGTTGATGTCTTGTAAATGACATTATCATTGTCCATGGTGTTAACTGATCCTTTTCCTTTTCAATTACTGGATTTGTGTCCTTCTTTTACACACCTAATGCATCTTCCATTTCCCTTGAAACATTTTCCTTGATGCCTCTTACCACATGATTTACATGGGGGAAATGGAACTTTATTTCCACTGTGATCACCATGAAACTCCATCTTTCTCTTATTAACTAAGTCAGGAAACTTACCAAAGTTGAGATTATTGATCATATTATGAGATTTATAATTAGGCATAATAACTATGTTTGAAATTACAAATCCTGTTTCATTTGGATGGTCATGAAGAATATCATTCCATTATCCATTATATCCTCCATTATCGTGAATCTTCCTGTTTCCTACAATGTTCTAAAACACAAAATGAATAGAGTGAGAGGAAAAAATCATAATCAAGGAGGAGTACCTTCAATATCTAACATCTTAGGATAAATTCTAAGATCATTATCATAATTCTAAAAATATAACCTATACTTAGACTTAACCTTTGGGACATCCCAAGACATACCTTAGAAATATCTCTTGGGATCTCACTAAAGTTTTCACAATCTAGTTTCCAAAGGTTGACTAAAAATTTCCTTTGATACCAACTGTAGAGACCCAAAGCTTGACGTACATGGAAATTACATTACTTTTTTGGAATACTTAATTCATAAAAAAACAAACACACAAAGACCATAATAGTTCAGTGTCTTTGGAAACTCGAAATATAATCTTCTAATCGGGGTGAAAGATCTTCAACATCTCCCATAAAGATATTCCCCTTTCTGTTTTCTTACCTCAAACCATTCTTTATATCCTGGGGAAATGAAAACAAAAAAAGGGTGAGCTAAGATTATCAGTAATGCTAAACGTAGAGAACATAAAACAATCCATAAAAATTTGAATGCAAAAACATGAACATAAAATCTAAACATCAAAATCTTGAGCAGAGACATAAATCATCGAAGTACGTAAGGAATATATCATAAAGGAACATCAATCATGATAAAATAGCATGGGAATAAAATATGTAATTTGGTAAAACCATTAATCACATGATATTATTTCCATAGTAGCCAAGGTATTGCTGCCAGGACTATCTTAGTGGACAAAGACCCTTTCTGAATCGAGTTCACTCCTCATTCGATTCCTGTAACACTGAACCAGATTAACATACCATTCCCTCAATGTCTATCTCATGAGATATAAATATTTACCCAATGCATTAGAGGCTAATATAGGTCTCATCCCTCTCATATTGAAACAATTCTTACTTGTGCCACAAAATAAACAAAAATCATTCATCATAACCCTTAGAATAAAATGGGTTTCATAAACATCATCTCATCATAACGTAATCCATATAAAAAAATTCATATAATTTCTTCATATGAAAAATAAAAACATTTAAACAATAAAGACATTATACTTGAAACATAGACTTGCTAAATAATGTCATCTTAGATTGAAAGTAGTTTTGATAAAACACTTGAAATTAATTCTCGAGGAAAATATACTTTATCCTCAAAAATAATTTTCTTTTCACAAAATTCAACAAAATTTTGAAAGAAAAGGATTTTATTGAAAATAAAAATGAATACATTTAAAGGTTTCTTCTTGAAAATTATGCGACATGATACCATAAAAATCTGTTCATGTCGTATAAGTTAAAAACATTCTCCTCGTACTTCTGTTGGAAATGTCAAAAAGTTCCTCATATGGTAAACAAAAGAAAGATTCTTTCCATAACACAATGTAAAAGTCAAAGAGGAGTAAAAATTAATTTAAACATAAATGTAATAATATTAAACACTTTATGATAAACATTTTTATGTACATGGATGAAAAATATAACCCCAATAAATACTTACGTATAAGGAATCTCAGATAAAAATGAGATTTGCAAAATTATCCATTTCCTTAGGTCTGATATTCTTCTTACGTTTCTGAAATGCCTGTATAATGATTTAAATAAGGTCATTGACTTATTACAGAATCATATTCATTGTTATTATATCATATATGGTTCACTTATTACTTTATATTACCCATTCTTTTGTAAATTCTATGTTAAAGCAACGTTTTGGGTAAAATCGTTTTATTTATTGTTTGTGTTTGGAGTTGTTGTTCATGATATTTTTATTACTTATATCATGGTTTACTTACTTCAATAATTTAAATCATGATGTATATATCATATATATTCAGTATATATATAAATATAATATATAGATAAATTAAATGAAATACACCGTTCCTGGAGACGGTAGGCCGCACGTACGCATGGACGCTATTTTCCTTTCCTTATTGACTCGAATAGAAGTAAGTAGATGAAATATATATATATATATATACATATATAAATTATCATTATCATGTCATATATTTCATTATTATTTATTATATATACTTTATAATCATTCTTGAATGGATAACATGGAGAATGAATCTCATCACATCGTGGAGACGGTAATCCGTACGTATGCACGCGCGATTATATCATTCCCATAATAATTGAATTGATTGGGAGTGGATGATATAATATCTCAGAATCAATATTATGTTATAATAACTATATATAGTAATTCTTTACACCATTATACACATCCAAATAAGGTGGTGGTGGAAAAACAGATTACACCACGACGCTGAGACGGTATTCCGTACGTACGAACGCATGGTGATTTCATTTTCTCTAGGATGGATATAATGTGAAATTGGGTTATTTAATATTTATAATATAATATCAGTATATTATTGATACTGATTTAATTACTTTATAATGAAACAACTAAAGAAGAAGATGTTGAAGAAGAATGAAACTAGAAAGAATCTGTTGAAGAGATTACCTCTTCTTCGACGAACCTCTTTTAAGCTTCATCATAAGGCACTAGAGTTTGTCTTTTAAGGATACCAGAACCTCTATAATATTTATAGGGAAGTTTACAAGGTAATTGGGTAGGGTTTTTCCAAGAATGAAGGCTAAATGTGCAATGAAGAGGAGAGGGAGGATGTGCCCTTTTATAAGGGTGGAGAGGGGAACCTTTTGAAACCTAAAAAATATTAATTAATAATAAATCAAACCCCACATAAAAACAACCACAATGACTCAAATCCGAAGCTTATATGAGATAAGGTTGTAATATAATCATCAAATAAAATTTAGACAAGTTGGGAATTTATTTTAAACATTATCATTTTAATTTATCCTTATTTAATTTATTTAATCTTATTTGTGGTAATAATATTCTAGATTTTAAATTATCATAAATAATTACTTATGTGTTATGAATTATCCATAATTGGGTACTTTATGAAATTTTATACAATAAAAATTTCAATTTATTATTTTTAATTATTTATGAGATTTTTAATCAATTTAATAATATGTTATTTTTATAAAATAACAATAGTGTTCATTTTGACACTATCCATTTATTTGAATTTAAATAAAATCCACACAGACGATGTATTCAAAAAAATGTTTAATATACTTCTAACATGTCATATTAATCTATAATTTTTTTGGATAACATTAATTAGTTCATATAATTTTTATTTTAATATTTATAAAACCATTAATTTGATATTTCTCTTAATAAAACAATTAGGACATCATTTTTGTATAGTCATTTAATATACATGTTAGTAGCATAAAAATTAAAAATAAATTCCAATGATAAAGATAAATATAATAAATTTCATAATAATATTTTCTCTAGAATTTATCATCTTAAAATAACAACATTTAAATTGTTATATTTATTAAATTATGAATGTGACATCTTTGACATAATTTAAAATAAAATAATATAATTTTCCTAATAGGTTTTATAAGTATCCAAATGGTCCACAAATCGTCCCTTGGATGATTAGGGTATATATATACTCAAAAGATAATTTTTGGTCAAGTTTCTGGTCAATTTTATAGGTATTGTTGTTTTAATAAAAACTATATTATTGATTTTTTACTAAATAAATAAATTCTACATCATGAATGTATATGCTCTTAAGGTAATTAAATATTTCTTAAAATTTAAAAATAAGTTACCATGATGAAGAAAAACATTTTAGCTTTCAAATGAGTGTTTATAATCGAATTTATGTTGCGAATTGTTATATATTAAAAATAATCTAATTATTAATGTTTGAGTGGGATATTTTACTTTCCTTTAAATAAACTAAATAAAAGGTCTTAATCAAATACAATTGGGTTCCATTAGATTCCATATCGACCTAATTATGATATAGGGTAAAATATAACCATCCAATTATATTAGGACAAGTTTTAGGAAGATGTTATAATATTATATTTACCCTTAATTGCTTGATTTACCTTTAACTATGGTAAATAAAATTTACCGTAGTTAGTATTCATAATGACTAAAAATAAAAAGTAGCTTATTGACATAATTTGAACCTACTGATTCCAAATATGGAATCTATTTTCCCAAATTAAAATTACAGAATTTGTAGAAATTAATTTAAAATCAATCCCATTGTAAAGAAAATGAGTTTTAAAAGTTAAAACATTGCAAAAGATTGAAATGATTTTACCAAAGAATTCAATGTAAAATAAATTATAATGACATACATTATATTAACTGGTAAAAATATATTATATTTTTAATTTAAAACCATTAAGTATTATAATTTAACCATATATATTATTAAGATGAAAAAAGTTGTTTTTAATTAAAATATAGCGTGTTTTTATTATTCATTAAAATATGAAAGTTATCAGAATAATATGCAAAATTTATCCGAAGTAAATTTTTATATCCTGATTCTAAATAAGAATTTTATTTTGTCAATTTGATTTTATAAAAATTTCGAAAACTATATTTAATGTGGGTGCACCATCAAAAGGATGCAAAACTGCATTTTTTGAAATATACTTATTTTAAACGAAAAATTTATTTTGTTCACATACGATTTTTTAGAAAATTTTTAAGATGAATAATAATGTTATAAAACTCAAAATTTAGTTAATACTATTCATAATTTCTTGTTCATAATATGATTATAAAAATCTATCGTTGTTTTGTGAAACCTGGTATTGCATACTACACACGCTATCGATGGAGGTCGCGATTGCGTGTAACGCAAGCCAAGCCAGTGTTGGGTGTAGTGAAAGATTAGTTTGGTGTTGCGTATAACATTAGACATAAAAAAATTAAAAATATTACTTCTCATAAATTTATCAGGGTGTTACAGATAATAACATAAAAAATAAAAATATAATAATGATACTTATTTTATTATATAATCAAGTAATAAGAATGATTTTTGGGGTGGAGGAAGAAATAAAAAATGGTTCTTGTTGGATGATGCCTTCTCTTCTTTTTGTAGTTTCTTTTGGTTTTTACATAAGGAATAAATTGGTTTAATTTATTTTCAATGTATAGAATAAAAATGAGATGATATATTTTTTGATCTTATATGGGCATGTTTTTGAAAAAAAATAAGGCATGTTATGTGTGAATAAATGAATATTGTGAGGGCCCATTTATTGTATAGGGGTAGTGGAATTATAATAAATATAAAAGGTAAGAACTATTAAGAGGTATACCATACAAAATATGACTCTAATAATGGTAAATTTTAAAGAATTTGGATAATATATTATAAATTCTTCTATTAAATTTCTTTTCGAAATGTTTATAGGTTATTTATACCCTTATGTTTATGTTCTACCATTAAGTAAACTAGGTTTTACCTTGATGGCTCAAATTAATTTTAAATACATTCACTAATATTTTTTTTGGGAAAAAAAGTTGAACATATTAAAAAATATAAATTTTTGTGATTCAAAATATGGAATAATATTTTCTAAATATAAATAAATAATCTGAAGATATTAATTTGAAATTAATCCTACAGATATGATTAGAAAGAAGGTTTTGAATGTAATGGTTTTATAAGATTGAAATGCTTTCGAATACAATTTCTATAAGATATTAGTATAAATGAACTAAATTGAATTTAATATATTATAATTGAATTAATAAATCATTATAAAAAATATTAATTATAATTTTACTATATAAATAAATTGGATGAAAAAATAGTTTTAAATTTAAATTCTATGATTTTTAAAATTCTTCAAAAAATTAATCTTATCAGAAAAAATTCAACAATTTAACCAAATGAAATTTTAATATTAATGCTTGAAAAATAATTTTTTTTCAAATAATTTTTTTAAATGTTTTTAACAAATAAAATTTAAATACTATCTCCATGAAAATGCCGTAAAATTGAATTTTTGAATGATAAATATTATTATGTATAATAGTGCATTTATTATTCTCTCTTATGTGAAGAAAAAATTATATAAATGTTAATTTTATTATTTAATGTAATATATATATTTAGATGTAATCTTTTATGTAATGTGGATTAATTAATTTATTGATGTATAATGTGTTAGTTATATATTTACAACAAACGATGTCCCATATTTTCAATTTTTTTCATATATGGATAATTGGTAAAAAAATTATTTAAATTTGTAATCCAAAAATTCAAAATTTTAATTCATCACATTCATAATATTTATTCTAATTTATATGTGACAAATTTAATTTAATTTTAATAATATTATTAAAAGTGCAATATGGTAGGTTAAACTATGTATTATGTGTAACGAAATCTATCATATGAACGTGAAATTGTCTGTATGAAAAGAAAGAAATATTATTTTTTATAGTGAATGATAAAAAAAATTTGGTTGTAGCACAAAATGAACTCATTTATTCATGAATCCCAAACCAAACTACGTGATTTCATATAAAAAAATATATTCTGTTTTGTTGAAAGGGGAAATATCAAAATGTTTATATTTTTTTGAAATAAATATTTCACATAATATCAGGATTTAACATGTACTATACAGCTGATTATATTGACATTGAAGAAATAATATTCATTTTTATAGTTTAGATACATTATCCTTATGATGAAATATATGAAATATACATGGATCATAAAATCATAAAATACATCTTTTCACATAAAAAAATAAACATATTATCAATGATATTTCTATAACTATTGAAATATTATGATTTCCAAATAAACTGGCACCCAGTAAGATTAAATAAGTTAGAAGATTCAATGAGTAATAAGGATCATGGATTTCTTACAAAAACGATAATTAAGAAGGATCATATGATCAAGGATATTTTAAAGATTGATATTGTAATTTCTAAAGAAATAAGGAAATAAATTATTTTCAATAATATTTAAAACAGAGCATCATTTGAGAATATAAGTATTTATCAGTTTGATAATGTGAAGATTTATAAGAAAATTAAACCTTTCAATGATAGGAAATTTACATAGATCATTTGTGAAGATTGTGTCCTGAAATTTGGAAGGAGTTTAGGTGTTACATCAATACCCATTCTAAAAAAGTAATTGTTGGAAAATAATCATTGCTAAAATATCTATATATAACTAGTAACACAAAAAAGTATATGGATTTGAAGGAATATTTTTGGTGGGATAACATGATATGGGAAATTTCTGTTTATATGTTGGGATGTTTGGTTTTTTGACAAGTTTATGCTATGAGTTAGTGTCCTAGAGGATTCATAAATTCTCTTCCTATTTTTATTTGTAAATGGGATGACATTACTATGTACATTGTCATATGACTACCCGAGAATCCTAAAATGAACAAAGCAATATGGGTTATTATTTATCAGAAAACCAAATATGTATATTTTTTTGTTATAAGTGAATATTTACCTCTTGATATCCTTATAAGTCTCTATATTATAAATTTTTTAAAACTTAATGGAGAAAATATTTCAATTTTTTCTGATCAAGACCCCAAATTTACATGAAAATAATATAAGAGTCTTCATAAGGTTCATGATACTAAGCTTCATAAGAGAACATCAAACCATTCTCAGACTAATGGATTGTCTGAATGAACTATTAAATAGTGGAAGACATGTTGAGATCATGATCACTTGAAATTAAACATATGTGGGATCAGTTTATAAAATCAGTAAAGTATTCCTATAATAAAAGTTTTCATCTAGGTATTCCAATAGAACCATATAATGATTTAATGGAAGAATATTTAATACACTAAATTGTTGGGATGTATTTTTTGAATGGAAATGCCTTGTCCTAGAACATGTTAAAGAGATAAAAACAATGTTAAAATCCATTCAGGCTCATAATAATGTTTCTTGATGTATTTAAAATAATTATGGTGACAATTTTTAGACATATTAAGAATTCAAAGTGGGAGATCATGTTTTCTTGGAAGTATCATTATTAATGTGTGTTATAAGGTTTTGTAAGATTAATAAATTTAGCCCCAATTATATCAGAACCAATGAGATTCATTAATGAAATGGACTTGAATCTTATAATTTTAAAATTCTACCAAGACACTCAAAATTACATGATATCATCCATATATCCTTGCTATGAATGTAGATACATGACCCCACCCATGTTATTAACTCCAATAAAAAAAGAATATGAACATTATCTATCATTCTATGAATAACATGCCAATATAATTGATACTATAGAGAAATTACTGAGGAATAAAAAAATGATATGGTAAATGTTAATTAGTGAAATCAAAAAATGGTGGAAGAAACATGGAACTCGAGGGTTTTATAAAGTAGAACAATACTCATCATTTTATAAGGTAGAAGTTACATCTTGACCCTCTTTATTATCATGATAATGTAGAAGGACATTACATAGCCTTAATTGTCATCCCAATGGTTCCAAATGATGGAAATAAATCCCAATGGCTTCATTAATAGATGGGGGACAATTTTTAATTTCATGATAGTTTATCCAAACCAATTATAATGTAATAAAAGACTACTATATGATGAATGATAATAGGAAATAATTAATGAATTACATTTATTTTATGTAATGTTTTGTTAGGGTGTGCAAGAGATCCCTGACCATGGTGTTCAGATGTTCTAGGGTTCGCTATGTTTATTCCATATTTTCTAGGTTTTTTTCTTATTGTTGGTGACATAGGATCCCTCAGGAGTGAAGGTTCGTAGAGGCTCAGTGGTTATGAATCTATGGTAGGTCTTATAATGTCTCTGTATAATGCGGTTTGGGATGTTTTTTTTTCGGTCAATTTCCTGGAATGATGTCGAGCCGCGTCACAAATATTGTAGGAAAATTGTTGATATAGATTTAGGGGATCACATTTTTGGCGATCAACTAGTTGAAAGAAGTTTCCAGGAACGTGATTCCACCTGGGTGGCATCTTGTGTTGGATTAATATCTATGAGCTTGGATGCTACTCATTGTTATTTAGGTGATAGAGGTGCATGGGGTCATAATGCCACGTGTGATCTAAAACTTTTACCAATGATATCTAGGTCATTTTATGTTTGTGATAACTCAAGAAAATCATCTTCTATAGTGTTTCCTTCTCCCACTACGTGTCCAGATTGGGAGGATAAACTCGAATGATTTGTTAAAGCATACATTTTCATCACACATTAACTCCCGTTCTAGAATAATTATTCCAAAGCGCACATCCGCCCTTGTTGAGTCCAAACTTGATGACCTTTTTGAAAGGAAATACATAGGTAAAAACTCTCAGAATTCATGTCTTGTAATACCTAAGGGTCAGAAATCATGGAGGTTTGAATTGTTAGTATGAATGTTCTAATTATTTGGGGCTTCTCTGATTAGAGGTTTGTATCTCAGGGGTATGGTCTCTTTCATTTCATTTTTCCTTAAGATGCTTCTAAATTTCATGTGTGGTGCACTGAATCTATTTACCTGAAGCTTGGATGGATTTTCTATTCTGAATGGTCCTCAAGAATGAAATAATTCACATAGAAGGAATGATTTTTCTCATGTATGCTTTCTCTTTATGGTCTTGATTGGGACGTTTGGAATCCCAAGATTTGGCATTCTATTTGATTGGAAATTAGGACTACTATACAAATTGATAAAAAGAATGGTATTATTCAGTTTGGACACTTCCAGAAGATGTTTGTGTATATTTACCATAGCTCCATCCTAATTCACAATGTTACTCCTTCTACTCAGACGGATGACATTAAAATTGATGTTTGGTATAGAAGAAAGTAACTTTTTTATCTGATGAATGTATGTCCATTGAGAATTCGTTGAAACAATGTCTAAGAAAGATCTCCTATGAAAACTTTTGTGATGAAGGGAAATCCATCCAATATTTACAGAAGGAAATAAGATAAGAATGATGTGGCTTTGTCACAACCCCTTGATCATAATAGAGGTGTTATCAACAAGAAATATTCCAATCAGTATAATGTGATTTATTTTGAGGAAGATCAACAAATACCTTATAAAGGGATGGGACTAATGGTGGATATGTCACCGTTGAAAGCTAGAAGGGGCCCCTCAAATACTATGGAATACTTTGCATCCCAGATGTGTGGTCCCTCTACTCCTTGGGTTGATTTTCCGATTATGATTCCACCCAATGATGATCGTGTAGTTAACCCTACTAGATTAATTGGGATTGGAAAAATTATAACATATTTTTTGATGGATCCCCTACTTGTAGTTACCCCTCAAATATATGCATGAGTGATAGTACCATTATAGCTTTGCTACGTGAAGAGACTGGTGAGATGACTCCTAACACTGGGGTTCCTCAATAGGTTGATTTTCATCAGGAGATGTAGAATCTCTTGAAACCCTTTAGGATATCTGGATATAGGGTGACATCTTGAAGGAAAAGGGGATTTAAGTTGGTGGCAGCGGTCCTAAATCTTTAAAAGATTTATTCATTTATGTAAATGTGAATATTGATGATTATGTGGACTAAACTCCTACTCCCACAAAGATAAGGCTGATGACGGATGATTATAATACACCTCACACTATGTGTACCCGATCTTATAAGCTACCAGGCATGTTCAATTATGATATTCTTAAAATCCTCAATCCAGGTATGTCCAAATCTAATGTTTAAACTTCTAATGAATTTAATAATGGGAATGATATTTCTTATTATGATCTGTAATATTGTGCTTTGACGGATGTGGTAAAGTCCCTTTGTTTGACCCCTCCCAAATACATAATTTTTTTTATTTAATAAATATTCTGAAGCATAGCTTATGGAAATACTTGTTTGTGTTATTCATGAAGAAAAATTAAAATAATATAATTAATATCATTTATATAAAAACAAAAAATTACAACAATGTAAAACAGAGAAATACAACTAACATCAATATACACAGTTCATGACATATCCATGAAAACAAAAGGACTCAAAAAAACTCCAATCTTCATCAATGTTCATTGCTCAACTCCAGAACACATCCAAACTATCATTATTAACCAATAGATAAGTGTGATACATTACCTTTCCATTTTCCCCAAAAATCGTCATCTGAAAATTAACCAACAAACCATAGAAGGCGTGAGTAATGAAACTCAGTAGATCGTACCCAAATGAAATACCTACTCACAGTAAAAATATTGATAAATACATATCATTAATATAAAACAATTTAAAAAATCAATTTAAAATGTTCAACAATTTACTAAAAATAAAAATCATTCCATAACAATACAGGTTTATCAAATAAACAATTCTCATGGAAGAAAAAAAGGCATATAACCATTTCTTAGTTTTAGAGTTGGTATAACGAAATCCTTTTGAGATAATCACATACACGGACACACTTACCAACAAAATAGAATATGCTTCGTGTTACCAATGACTTTTAAACTTCTTGTGCATAACTATTCACTTTGATGGTGGTATATAGGTATCATTATCAATCCATTAAAACTCATTCTTATCCATTTAATCCATCACATGACAATCCATCTTGAATAAAATCAGTAAATCTATGTTTTTTGTAATAAATTTTTCAATGAATCAAAAGCATATGAACAATTTTAAATCATTATTTTAAAATCACGTGACCAAGATCAATTTTTTACCTAACCCCTACTTTTAAAAATCTGTTAAACTATCGCCAAATAAGTTTTCAACCAATCATTTTCCCAAACATTTCTATATCAAATCCACCAAGAGAAATTAATTTGAAATTGAGCCATCCAGTTTTAATTATAGGACTAGAGAATTAAAAAAACATCATCAAAATATATAGTAAAAATTAATAATGTCCCTAAAATTCCAACAATACTGGTTTAAGTCCCCCATATCCTATCATTCATCTATTCACTTATAAGAAATTTAAATATAATGATTATTGGAATTAAACACCTTATATCTATCAACAACATACTAGATCTATGAAACATAGATAGACATATGTATATATAAGTGAAAACAAAATAAATAATAATTTTCCAAGAGAATAGGGATTCAACACGCTATGAAATTGCGTTATACCACCTTCAGATGAATAAGGAATGATTTGACAACCTTTAAGAGGAAGGAATATAGAGTTATGGTTGAACGGGACCAATTACTATAACATTTTAGGATAGAACATGTTACATCCCCTTTTTAAGGATTTATCTTTTAAACCAGGCATTGGTAGTCATACAGTTACGAAAATAGTACACTAAAAGTACACTTGCCTCTACCTCAAGGAAACCCATTCATGATTTTCCCCCATGCTTAGACAAACTGTGCTCCAACCTTACTGAATACCACAGTCCCAAATTTCACATGTTTTATTTTTTGGATGCAGGATTTAGAAAAAACTTGCACATAACCAAGATCCTTCTCTTTATCCTTTATATCAATGTGTGTGGTTTCCTATTGTATTTTTCTAGTTTTCAAAATAATTTCGCAATCATTCAGTTTTAGAGAATCTCGAAAAACATTCCAAAACTAATCTAGAACCTTCAAAACTCCCCAAAACAATTTACATACATAAAATTCATAAATAAATTGTTACTTACTTGAATGAGGTAGTGAAAAATTCACCCCACTATTGGCCTTTAGGTCTCTAAAATATATAAAAACAGCTTTGACCTGAAAGAGTTTAGACAATTGTTCGACCACTTATTTCTATAGTTCAAAAACCTAGTCATAAATTTCACCATGTTACTTTGAACCCACACTAGACCAATTATTATTTGGAGTAAAAACATTATCATACCCATCCATAATCACTTCTAACATGGGCACCAAAGAAGAATCTAACTATATGTATTTTTCATCCCACCAAATCACATTGTCAGGATTTGGTTGTTACTTTTTCAAATGAGATCCATGAAAAAATTTATTCACTACACTAAAACGTAGTGGCTATTCCAACAAATACTATTTACCCCATCACTAGAATCCTAGTTCCTATGTATTATTAAATTACATTTACATTCTTAAAAGTTTTCTTCATTGATGTCATGGTTATGGAAAATGAGGACCAATTACCATCAAGAACTTTCACAGAATGGTTTAAATCTATGGTTCAAAAACCATTTTCACAATTATTCATCTCATAAGAAACTGACGATGCATCATGAAGCTATATATAGTTCGGGAACCACATGTCACTTACATTATAATACAATCCACATATTGAATATTAAAAATAACTAATATTCATAATCATATATCCATATTAAATGAGAAATATGGATCTACAAATAATTTTCCAAATAATCAATAACTTTTAAAAGTGGGAACCTTTTGTAAAATGGTATATGGGTTATGGAATAGTAAAATCCATGAAAAATAAAATGGGTAATATCAGAAAATTTAATTTTCAATGATATGAGGAAATTAAATACATAAAGTGACCAACAAATAAACCAGGGAAATGAATGTGAATACTCTCCTTAGACAAACCAATAATAAACCATCCAGGGAAAGAATGAAGATTGTATCAACAAAAAAATCCCAAGGGGGTAAAAAATAGGGATTCTTTTATTAATGTAATAAAATAATAACATTTACAAAATTTCTTGTGGAATGTATCCATTACATTGGAAAAACCATTTGAAAAAAATATTCATAGTAAATAACATTTTAATTTTTCAAAAAATAATCCCATATAAACATGAGAGGGATACATCAATGAAATTATGGAGGGTAAATCATTAAATACCATATCATTTTTAAAACTTTTTTGAAAACATTTTAATAAAAAAAGATTTACTGAAGAAAATATGTTCTCTAACAAAAGAGAGATGTGAAGTCGGGTTTTCATTAAAAAAATTATAAAACAATTTTTGTACCGAAGAGAGGGAAAATGGAAATAATAATTGAAATTATGTTTTATAGATAGAGGATAATGAATTTTTTTATTAAAAAATTAATATATAATTTCCTCGATTAGAAATTCCATTAAATGATAAATATGATTAGACCTGGGGAATGTAATATTTAAAGAATCCAATGTGTCCAAGATCACATTGAGTAATTTTAAAATCATAAATCACAAGAATGAATAATATTCAATGAAAGTATTTAATACTATTAAGAATAATTATTTCATGTTATAATATAAAAATGGAATTAGATACAGCAAAAAAATATGAAATTATCGAACGTTAAATTTATCTCCTGAATGTAAAAAGTGATATGATAGTCCCTTACCATGTGTTTCCTTTCAGATGAACATACATTAACATCATGTATACAAAATTTATGTTAATTTTATACTCTCATCAGATCATTTTTCAGTATTATAATTACATTTAATTCTATTTTTACCATGTAGAGTAGAAATACTTAAACAATTACGTTTATGTCAGGTGCTTTGACAAAATGTGGTTATTGTGTCAAAAACATCATGTGTAGGTCTACTATTATCAATAGGGTCATTATATAATATCTACATAATAATATCCATGAAATAATTATCATATTTTTAATTCAATTATACTTTTAAAATCATTCATTAAATATGGTTGTGAAATATTAATCAACATTACAACTGTGGAGACAGTAGGTCGTACGTACACATGAGTTACATTGCAATTTTTTAATGGTAATTATGTAAAGAAGGTAAGAAATTGAATATTATTAAATAATGATAATTATAGAACAAATGCCATATTATTTAATAATACATATTTATATATATAATTATTGCGATGAAAAAATTAATCACATCATGTCTAGTAGGTGGTAGTCATGAAGGACCATTCAATTTCGTATTATTGGAACACAAGATTACATACATGACAACCATAATAAATTGGGAAATAATAAATAAAAACATGATACATATAAAAAAATAAGCTATATCTGTGAATGCTAAATAAAAATTATCTTCTTCAAATCCTGGGGAATGAAACATAAAAAGGGTGAGCTCAAATGCACATTAAGGCTAAATAGAATGGATGAAATAATGAATTCCATCTATTGAAAGATAAATAATAGAATAGATAAGGAATAATAAATAATTAATGATAAGAAACTGAAAAATTCCATTAACCATTATATTGAAAATGAAAAAATCCATAGATATGTTATCACCAAATCTCATGGATATATAATAACTAATTCTAAATAAGGGAAATGGTTAATTTTTGGTTGCCATGTTTCATATGTACATGGAACTAGGACCATCATGGAAATTCAAAGTATATTTTATCTATAGGGTAAAAATCCATCAATGGTGGCTATCCATCTATTTCGTCTCCTGATAAAACTGATGCATTAAGGGGCTTTCATTCATTGGTCCACAACCCATTGGGATTTCCTAAAAAGGTCCACAACCTGTGTCTAATAATCGAAAGAATTATCTATATTGAATAATAAAATAAAATATATTCCTTAACAAATATCCATATTGAATAAATAATTTTTATTTATCAAAAATACCTTAGTGTTGGATATGTAATTATAATGGCTATGGTCATTAAATCATTCTTGATGAAAAATAATATTTAAACATTCCAATGTGTCCCCTACCAAATTGAATACATTAAATAAAAATTACACATGAATTAAAAAAACATATAAAATCATGAGTGTATGTATATTCATGATATAACTTGTAAAAGGGTAGTATATTCATCAAATAAAATTGAATTGGTGCATATAAAAAATCAAGTCTCAACAGAATGTTAATTGTGAAAAAATAACTTACATTAGACTCATTCCTGGTGTCTGGTGATTAAAAAAATTTATAGTTGTTTAATATATGTTGTTAACTAATTCAAAGACCATAATTATATTTATATTACCATATATTAGTTTCATAAAATATTTTATTATCAATTTTTTAACACTCTTTCTGTATTTTTTCTATTTAAGGTTCTAATTACATACAATTGTAAACTACATTTTGACATGTTATTTGTTGTTCTTATTAAAAATATCATGGTTCAATAATCTCCATAATATAATCCGTGACAATATTATCTTATATATTCTATACATATGTATTAGTAATGTTTCATAAAAGTTGTGGATTTAACATGAAGTGAACTGTTCATGGAGATGGTAGGGCGTATGTATGCAAGAACGCTACCTTCATTTCATTATTTTAGTAGAATAATTAAAAATAAATGTTAGATATGTATATTATAATTCTAGTATAATATCTATTTTATATTATATATATATATATATTTGAAAAATCCTTTATATGTTTCATGTATGTCATGAATGAATCATATCACTTTAAGAGGGTGGTAGTCCACTCATTCTCAACCGAAATTATCATTTATACTCAATCTGGATAACATAGATTTATCTATTAAATTAAAATTACAAAATAAAAAACATATAAAAAACATATATATCATATATAAATATATTATCCATAAAAAGTTCCACATTTTATGGTGGTAGGGGAAAATTGAACAATCATCATTTTGTGAGGCAGTAGTTTTCCATACACAGAAATAACACGTTCATTACCCTTTAGATGGAGGTGATTGTATGTGTAGGAAAAACCCTTATTATGAAAATATATGATTATATTTAGGATAGTGGTTTGGTTATGTAATAATATAATATGAATAATATAATTAGTGGTGAATGAAAATGACATAAGAAAGCATGAGAGAAGGTGCTACCTCTTAATCAGGTAACCTCTTTTGGTTTGTAACAAATGAATCTAGGAATTGATTTATTCCCAATGTGAGGAATAATGGTAGAGGAAAGATATTTTGGTAGACTATTTTGATAGAGTTTTTAAGATCCAATGTGGCTTTATAGGTGTGAAGAAGGAGTTGAATTCATTCTTTTTTATAGTGAATGGGTGGCACTATTTTAAAAACCAAAGCACCTTTATTATTTGGGGGTCAATATTACCTAATGTGAATCCAAAATGGACATCAAATATATTATACAAGAAACATGGTATATAAAAACCTCATCCATAAAAAATATATTCATTTTAATTATTTGGGTTGTTAACTTCGACAATTCCATAATTTTATCATTATCGTTTTTTAAAGATTCTAGTTATCTAATATAATTATTTTAATAATTATGAACAAATTAAAGTGATATTTATTAGGATATATAGAACCAATGTATTATTTATATTTTATCTAAATTGTAAAATAAAATTCCAATGTGTTTGGGAAATTAATTATTCTGCAATCAAAATGATGAGCTAAAATGATTCTTGAACCGGGAATGTATTGAGAACATTTTAATAGTAAATGGGACTATATATTAATTATAAAACATTAATTGATATGTTAATAGAAAATATATAATATTTTTTAACAATTTAAAGTCATGTGACCCCTAGACATATTTATATTTGTAATAATAATATTTTGTTAGTTATTAAGATTAATTGTATTATAATTTCAATATTTTTATTTATTTAATATTGGTGACATAAAAAATGCTTTGAAAATAAAATAATAATAATTTTATTTAAAATAAACAACAAATTATTATATTTAAATAATACCAAAAGACCAAAAATATCCTAGAATATCTACGAAAAGGCCTATCAGGATCATCGAAACACCACCAAATACAATAACTAGACCACAAAAGTAGTAAACTTCCTTAGGGTCTGACACGTAGAAAAAAATTGTGGCATGTACCCTGGAAAATGTACAAAGAATCCAAGTAATACATAACACCATCCTTATAGAACAAGAAATGGCCATGATCCTTGGAATATATTGAATGGGTATTTATATGACTGTGTAGCAGTTGGGGCCTTAAGGTGACTGTTGGTTTTGGTAACGATCATAAAATTTTATAACTGTTAGGTATTTCAAGTATTTGGACCAATTTATGTATTTTAAGTATATATATATTATATGTATTTCAGACTTTATAAATGTTTTTATTATTTTTATAGCTAAATAATGACATTAATTTAATTGGAGATATATTTTTTGAATTTAAAAATATAATAATGATGTTATTTATTTTAAAATGAATGTAAATTTAAAAAAATAATGAAATTTTTTAAATGAGGAATTATTTAGAAATATAATGTTTTAAATCTCGATATTAATACCAACATATGAAAATAATGACGTTTAGAATATGAAAGAATGTGTTTATATAAATAAATTACTATATATGTGTTATTTCTTTTCTTTATTATTTAATTTTAATAAATTTATTATAAAAATTGGGTGACTACCCCATCCATCCAAGGAATTCCTTAGAGGCCAAGCCCTCATTGTTAGTGGGCATCTCACATAGGAAATTAGTGGGTCGGGCATAAGTCGAGTGCTTTCCTAGTGCCTCTTGAGAACACACAAAACTGGTGTACAGGGTATGGTCAGGCATGAAGAGGGGGTGGTCCCTATCATGCACTTGTGTGGGTGAGTGTGGGCTAAGTCCCGCTGGTGGGGGTCCCATGTATAATGTCCTCACGATGTGTTCTTCAGTTATTGACATATATAAGGAACACTAATCTTTATAAGGAATTCCTAAAACCATGTAGGTTTCATTGTGGGATTAAAATTAATCCATGAAATACAATCTGAGCCGTTCGATCTCGCCACACTAGATCCTCACCGTCTGATCCAGTCTAGCATTCGAACACCAACATTGTATCCTTTTGCTTCATATTTCATCAACTTTTTGATCCAAATGTGTATGATCTCTACTGTAAATTCCTATTAAAACACATGGATTCCCTATGACCATCCTATTAATCCACGATATAATCTCATCTGTTCATCGAATTTTAAAACCATGGAACCCTATATAATCGTCAGATCAGACTAGGAAGATCATAGCCATCCATTCTATTTCTTCTTTTTCAATTATTTTTCTTTTTCCTCATGAAACACCGGTTGACATAACTCTCCTCCATTATTTCATCCATTACATGTTAGTCCCCCCATCACATTCCTCATACCCAGCCAATTTTGTTTTCCACAAGTCCACCATGGGTGAATTAATTTAATGCAAATCCAAACAATTTTTCCTCTAATGTTTTTCATAAAAATATATATAATAAAATGAATGTATTAACTATGATTTTAATTATATATTTTTTTTATTATTATCTGTAATAGTTTGATTTGAGATGATTCTATTTTCACTATTTATATTTTATGTTTATAGCATAATATATAAATTAAAAAATATATAAATATAAACAGTTTATATATAACCTTTAGCACACATAACCCTACGAGCTTTCCTCTCCTCAAACTTCGTCCAACCTCTGCTCTGCTCATCCTCTCCTTTGATGTCCTGTAATTTTTATATTTGATTATTTTTTTTATAAATAACCTATATATGCAATTTTGTGTATATACTATTTTATATTATCATCAAATCCATTTCTTTTTGTGGTTTTTCAAGTTAGGATTATGAGTAATTAACTAATCTTTTGATGCATATAAGACTCGTAAAGGGTTTAATAAGAGCAGTTATTGATTTTTCTAATCTAATTCATATATCTGTATATACATATATATATATATATATATATATGTATATATAGTTATATATATACAGTTTTCAATCCTAATCTAGTTATGTTTTATCTTCTTAAGAAAAGAATTTTTTTTAAAGATGATCCATATCTATATAATTATTCTTTTCATTCAAGATAAAAATACCACATGTAAACATATAAGTACCACAAATACATATATACATGTATTCATTAATTTTAAGAAGTTTTTATGGTGTTGACCTTTTTATGATTGTATGGTTTAAAATTTATATTTTGATTTGTTCAAAATATATTTATAAAAAATAATATTTATAAAAACATATTCATAATTGATTTATGAATGTTTTTTAAAATACACAAGTAATAATATTCAAATTAAATAAGTTTCATAAAATTAATAAATGGAAGATAATGATTTGTACTATAATTATTTAATATGTCCTTGTTGTGCCAACGATTAATTAATATATACATGCAAAATTGCAATTAAATAAAAGTGTTTACATTTATACATGTTTTACATTTGAAATAAATCCTTTAATTGGATGTTTCCAACACATTATTTAATTGATTAAACGATCAAAAATATAATTTTATAGTAGAAAATAATAAAAATGCATTATTTTTTATTTTTTGTCTGAATATTTTAAGAGGTCATCACTGTGTTATTACAATTGACATTTCATGCATGGATCTCAATTAATAATTTTATGATAAAGGGGTGGAATAATATTTATTTAATATATATATTTACTTGAATAAACTCATTAAAATTGGTATAATTAAAATAATTTATTACCAGAACATGGAAAATAGATTATATAATGTTAGGGAATAATTGTAGAGGAACACATGAAAGTGGAGTGAGATTAAATATTTTCTAATGTTTTAATACATCATATAAAATTAATTTATTACATTTATAAATATTACATTTTAAATCACATTGAATCATCCATAATGAATGAATTTAGTTATTAATGTTTATGATTTAATCTATTTGAGATTTCCATTCGTCAGTGTATGGTTTAAACATGAATGATAACTTAAGGATTAATAAATTTAATTATTCAAGGTGTTATGGGACACAATAAATAATATAAATAATATATTTATTCAATGTGGTATGGGAAACATTTAATAAAAGACATTATTTAATTATTCAAAGTGATATGGGACACTTTGAATAAAGGACGCAATTGAATTATTCAATGTTGTATGGGACACTATGAATAAAATATGTATTAGACATATAGAGAATGCATAAGACTTATTATATGACTTGTGAGGCCTATAATTGCCTCTTGATTCATAGTTAGGTCTCATGAGATAAACTCGGTCATGGAACAAGGCCTTGGAAGAATGATTATGTATGGTCTTCTTACGAGTTCTTGATAGAAAATTTATGATTGTTTTGTAGTATGCATTCCCTCATTATGTGATTAGTATTTTACCAACCATGTAATTATTCATCTCGTAGAATATCCTTGATAAATAATCATGTACTTATGATTATGGTAATAAATGTACATGGAATAATTATGTAAGTATTTGGAAAATCATTCATAAAAAAGTTTATCATTTATTTTAAGATATATAATACAAAAGTTAGAAAATTCATTAGTCCTTTAATGAATTTCATTTTATATGATAAGTGATTTATGATTTTTCTTATCGTAAAATACTTTACATGTATAATTTCATGTTCTAAATTGTATATTCCCCCTAACATGTCACCCTTAATTTAGTTTGATCAACTCCTGACTTATATATAGCGTTTCATGAATTTTTGTACAAGTATGCACACTTTGAAATGTGTTTTATCTATAGAATTTAAATATATATATAAATTATTATGTATAATGTTACCTTAAGAATTATTTCTTATAAAATTTGATAAATTATGAAGATGTACTACAAGAAATCATATTTTAATTTAAGAAAAACGTTTTATCCATAATTATTTTAAAGGGATACTTATAGAAATGATTTTATTAATTATTTTTAAAACCCCATACTAGGAATTCTTGTTCTTATTTTTTTTAATTTATTCTTACTGGAATATTAGATTTTTCAGATTTGAGTTACTCATTGTAGTAGTATCACTATAGAGTTTATCTCATATATTTTTGAAGAAATACATAAGTTGTATTTAGATTTACAAAAACTACACTGGGATGATCATCGATGATGATATGTAGAGTGTAATTTTATAAAAAAATATTTTTTAAAAAATACACACCTTATTTTAAGAACTAGGTATAGAATTTTAGGGGCCATGGCGTAACAGTTGGTTTCAATGGAATAGTCTAGTCAATTATAGAAAAGTAGAACAAAATAAAATATTTATCTATGCTTTTATGAGTAGAGTTTTTTCTTAAAAATTAAGAAGGAAGATGATAGAAGACAAAATAATCTATTGTTTCTTCCTACTCAGGCACCAGGAACCATATTTTTTAAATTATTTTTAGATGAATTTGAGCACTTTGTGAATTTTTGTTTGACATGAAAACATATTTACCACATATCTAACACTTTTAGTATACTTCACCTCTATCAAGGATCAAACATTGTTTATCTCCACATGATGAATTCTCAACACCCATTTTATGCATGTCAGGGAATGTACATTGAGGGTTAATTTAAATATTTCACTATATCTGATAATTTTTAGTCTCTGGGGGATTTTCCAGAAGCTATAAGATAGGGTGACCTTTGAGCATAATGCCTATGTCTTGTATTGTCCTACAGTTTATATGATCAAATTAAAGACATTTAAATTCTTGAGTTCAAGACATTTATTTATATTTATATGCTTCAATTCCATGCGGATGTCTCCCATATTTACTATATCATGCCTCTCTCTTGAGATAATTTAGTTGTGTACAGAGTTTTATCCTAGTTTCTCATGCTATATTTGTGCCAAAGAAATCAGTGAATTTAAAACTATATTAGGGATTCATTTTAGCAGAAGGAACTGGGAAAATAACCAATACTGGTGGGGATGATAAAGGCATATATTAATTATTTTCACCTTCTTTTTGTTAAAAATTATACTTAAGATGGTTATGTAGAGGCATCCAGGTGGATGTTGGATGGTCAAGGCCCCTAATATTGGGAGGGTACGATCAAATTACAATGAAAAATTTTTTTATAGGGGGAATAATGTGATCCCACAACATATTTATATATTTAATAATGATCCATTTGTTAGTTAAGATTATTAATAGTATTATTAGAGTATTATTTTGTTTTTTTAATATTGTTGACATCCAAAACAAATTATTGTAAAAAAATAAGAAAAATTTTATTCATTAGAAACACTGAAACATTACATTGAAATAAGTCTGAAAGGGCATAATTATCCTAGAATACTAACTAAAAGACTAATTAGGATCACTAAAAGACCACCAAACTCATCAAAAAGACCAAATAAGTAGTGAACAACCTTTAGGCCTGTAATAGTGAAAATCATTATGGAAAGTACCCTGAAACTAGTACAAAACATAAAAAGAATGAATACCACCATCCTCTTATAACAGGAAAAGACCATGATCCTTGGAATAACATGAATTGGTACTAATGTGGAACATCAGTTGTTGTGGTCTTAAGTTGACCATTGGTTTTGATAAATAAAAACAATTTAACTATTAGCTAATTTAAGTATTTTTTCTACAATAATTATTCTAAATATATAAGAGTTTTATGTATTTCATATTTTTTAAAATGTTTTCAATATTTTTAAACATTAAAGATGAATTATTTTTAATTGGAGATATATTTTTTGGAATTTAAAATTTTAATAACCATGATGTTTCTTTTAAATTGAATATAAATTTATGAAAGGACATGTTTTAAATAAAGATTTATTTTTACATTTTATGTTTTAAAACACAAAATGAATTTGAAAATGTAAATATAATGACATTTATAATGATAAATAATGGTTTTATTTAAGGAAATTACTATACATGTATTTTGTTTTTCATAAGTATTTGGGTTTAATATATTTTTGATAAAAAATGGGTGAGTACCCCATACATCCAAGGATAGCCTTAAAGGCCAACCCGTCAAGGTAACTGAGCATCTCACATAGGCAATTGGAGGGTAAGGCTTTAGCTGAGAACATGCATAGTTCATGATGAGCGTGCACATGTATAGGTCTTAGTCAGGCACGAGTAGAGATGAGCTTTGTCACGCACCATCGTGGGAGAGGGTGGACCAAGGCCCACGGGTGATGGTCTCATGTATATAAACTCCATGGTGTGTCATTGTGTTTTTCTCATATGGATGGTACATCCAAATTTATAAGGTGGTACGAAAACCCTATAGGTTTTGCTGTGGGACGATAATGTTTCCGAGAAACATAATCTGAGTAGTTTGTTCATGTCATGTAAGATCCTCACTGTCGGATCCAGTCCATCCTTTGAAGTCCACCACCGTTACTTTTTTCCATGAATTCCCTCAAACAGCCGATCCAAACATGGAATATTTCTTTTACACAACCCTTTTAAAATATGTGGATTAACCATGACAATCCGATCATGCCACTATATAATATAATTCATTCATATTTTTTTAAACTGAGAAAGCCACCATAGTGGTCCAATTAAACTAGAAATATCATAACCATCCATTTTTTTTCTTCTTCCTTTAATCTTCTTCTTCCCCAAATTGCACTAGTTGATTTCTTTATCCTCAATGGTTTCCTCCATTACTTGTGATTCCTCACATCACTCTCCTCGGACCTAGTCATTTTGTTTTTTACACATGTCCCCCATGGGGGTATTAATATAATGCAAACCCAAAACATTTCTCCGGGAATTATTTCCATAAAATATATTTATTATCAAATGGCTGATTTATCTAATATTTTCATTGATTATAGTTTATTTCTATGTCAGTTATATTCATATTTTAGTTTATTTGAGTTTCATAGTTTATATTTTATGTCCAAATAGTAATATATAAAAGTATATATACAAACAGTTTATATAAGAAATTATTTCACACATAACCCCACTGGTTTTCCTCTACTAAACCTTCTTCAAACCCCTAAATCGGATAACCTCACATTTGAAGTAATGTAATGGTTATTTTAGATTATATTTTGAAATTAAAATCACCCATATTGACTTATGTTTATATATGGTTTTATATAATCTCAAAATCCTAATATATTTTATGTTTTTCATGTGATGATTATGAGTAATTAAAATATGTATTAATGAATATAATATGTATCAAGGGTATACTAATAGTGTTTCTTGAGATTTATAAAATCATACATCTGTATATACTTATATATATATATATATATATAGTTTTTAATCCTAATCAAATTAAGTTTCATGTCATATTAAGATAATAAATTATTGTTTTAAAGGTGATCCAGGTCCTTGTAATTAATCTTTTAAATACAGAAGAAAAAACTCACATGTATATATATATGTACCAAAAATACATATATACATGTATTATTTCCTTTTAAGATGTTTTGATGGTCTGAACCTTGTAATGATTTTATTTTTTTTAAAATTATATTTTGATTAGTCTCAAATATATTAGTAAATAAGAATATTTTTATAAACTTATTTATATAATGATTGGTGAATGTTTTATAAATTACACATGGAATCATATATATAGCAAATCATTTTCTGAAAAATAATAAATAGAAGATAATTAATTTTTTTATAATTACTTTTAATGTTCTCATTATGCCATGCAATAATTAATCATGACATGATACTTTCCAATGAAATACAAGTGTTTATATTTATACATTTTTTTTACATTAGAAATCGAGCCTTGAATTGGATGTGTCCAATACATGTCTAATTTGATTATATGATAAGAAATAAAATTTTTAATTAGAAAACAATAAGAAATCCATGTTTAGTAATTGTGTACCTAAAAATGATAAGGTGTCATCACATTGTTATTACAATAAACATTACATGCATGTGTCTCAATTCATAATTTTAGGATAAATGGTTAGAATTATCTTTTGTTCAATATATATATACATGAATGGACTCGTTAACATATATATAATTAAAATAATTTATTATTAGAAATTATAAAAGGAAATTATATAATGTTAGATCTTAATTGTAAAATATCTCATTTAGTGAAGTGATTTTACATATTTTCTTATGTTTTCATATCTCACATGAAATGAATTTATCACATTTATAAATATTACATTTTAAATTATGATAAATCTTCCAAAATGAATAATATTATTAATTATGGTCTATGATTTAATCTATTTTAAATTTCCATTCCTCAGTTTACTATTTAAACATGAATGATAACATATGGATTAATAAATTTAATTATTCAAAGTGGTATGAGAAATTTTTAATAAAAAACATAATTTAATTATTCAGAGTGGTATGGGGCATATTGAGTAAATTACATAATTTAATTATTCATTGAGGTATGTGACACTTGTGAAAACCCACAATTGAATTATTCAAAGTGGCTGGGACACTGTGTATAAAAGTCATATTAGACATATGAGGAATGTATACAACTTATTATGTGATGGGTGAGGCCCGCTATAGCCTCTCGATGCATCAATAGGTCTAATGAGACTAACTAGGTCATGATATGGGGCCTTAATTGAATGATTAGGTATGGGTTTGGCATGAAGCCTTGAAATAATGTTTATGAATTCCCTAAATTATGCATTGCCTCATTATGTGATTTGTATTTAACCAACCACATCATTATACGACATGAATAATATCCTTGGGTAATAATATTGTACTTATGATTATTGTAATAAATTCACAAGGCATAATGATGTATGTATTTGAAAAATCATCTATAATGAATTTTTAGGATCTATTTTCATAATATTAATACTTAAGATTCAAAATTCATCTGTCATTTCAGGAATTGAATTTTATGTGTAAAGTAATATAAGATGTTGTTTATTTTGAAATTCAAAGATATTAAAATTTTATGTGAAAATTTTTACCTTCTCCCTTTCATGTCACCCTTAATTTAGTTTGATCAACTATTGACTTATTTAAATCATTTTATTCATTTTTCATAAGTATGTGTACGTGAAATATGTTTTATCTATATCCTTTTAAATAAATATAAATATTCTTGTGTATAAGATTTCCTTAAAAATAATTTCTTCTAATCGTTTATAAATGATGATGATTTACTAAATAAAATTCTATTTTCATTTAGGTAAAATGTTTTATGCACAAATATTTTAAGGGGATGTTACAAAAAAATAATTTTTTTAATTATTTTTAAAACCCATTACTAGGAATTCCTATACCAACCTACATTTTTAATTTATTCTTATCGGAATATTATATATTTTTTATTTGATTTATTCTTTGTTGTGGAAACACTATGGATTCTATCTTATATAGTTTTAATGAAATCCATCTGTTTTATTGGGTTTTTAGAACCTAGACTCGAATGGTCCTATATGATTTGATGTGATGTGTAATTTTATCACCATATTTTTAAAAATTATAGACCATGTTTTAGGCATCAGATCTGGTCTTCTAGGGTCTAGTGTGTTAAAAATCACTTGGACAAATATAGAATTTTTATTAATTTTATATGATTTATTATCATTCATTTGTAGTAAAATAACAATATTTTCAATTCTGAAAAATATATTTTTAATGTTAATTTCAAAATAATAAAATATTAAATGGGATTCAAATATATTAGGTATATATATTTTTTAATGATAATTAATGTACAAAAATAAATAAAAACAATAATTAAACCAATTAACATCACTATTAATATTTATAATATCATTTATTTTAGTTAATTTTTCATTAAGTAATCAATACATTGGCGAATCATAATCCCTTTAAGTTCATAAACCATCACTAAAAATTAACGGTCAATTATTATGATAAAAATAACCCTTATATATTTAAAAAGGATATATATAACTGAAAATAAGGTGATTTTTAATACCTCAATGTTTTATAAATGATAATGTTACAGAGAGATCCTTTTTTGGTTCTCCTTACATTATTTTTAATATTTCAAACTCCCCTATAATAATATCAACATAACTCATATATTTATAACCATGTGGTTAAATTGAAAAATTATTGGAATCCAATAGATTTTGGAAAAGCTTCCATGTCATTATATTCCATAATGTTATGGTTTAGTCCTTTATTAAGCTTAATCCCACCTTAATCATCATAATTAATTTTATTCACATTCACTAATCATTTAGGTAAAAAAATTTATATGAACATATTAAAACTTGAATATAAAACTAATTACATCCATGTTAGTCGAATTTTGAAAATTAAAAGCACATAATTGGGAATGTTATATTAACGTTAATCCTTCATAAAAGACAAAATAAATATTTTTTAATGTTGAAAATCTTTCAAAATATTATTATGTTTTTATATTAAAATTCATTGGAAAATTGATTTTAATAAGAACAATTGTATACATGTATGCTTAATGGATCTAATGTGACTCTAAAAAAAATGTATAAGACAATTCATAATAAATAATTATGTAAACTAAAAGGCCTTTTAACTAAATTACTATAATTTTAACTATTTATCAACAAAATGATGTTTCTTAAAAAAATTGACAAAATTCATACTATGATAATTTAAACATTCCAAATTAAAAACTGAAGTTTATTTCTAAAACTAAAATTAAAAAATGTGTCAAATTTTTGTTCTAAAATAGGTTCTTTGTTAAAAGGGGCAAAACTCGGTCTATTATAATAAAAAAGTTAATTCTATGTCGTATTAAGCGTAAATTAAAGATTGTGTAAATACATTACAAAAAATATTTATTCTAATAGTAAAATATTGTAATCTATCAGGGTTTTACATTCTCCCCACCAAAATTAAATTTCATCTTCTAAATTTAAACATAAATATAATAATATATGGATTGAAAATAATCTTTTTTCAACGACCCGCACTATAAAAGAAGTTCAAAATTAAATTTTATTAATAAGAGAGAAAGTAAATTAAAATAGTAATTTATCTAGGATAACTAGTAGGAGACCATAGGATTGAAATGGTAATATGGTTACAGAATAAAAATAAAACCACCAAGTTCTGATGGAGAGTTCTAAAGAACATGGGTTGGGGAATGTTAGCAATCTGAAGGTCAAAAATATAGGATGCTCTAAGTGTCCACTTGATTCAATGGATATGAAGGTTCTAAGACATAATTTTTGGATTCTATATTATTTTTTCAATATTTAATTATTTAATTCACTCTATAAGAATATATGCATATAAATATTTTGATAAATATAATCGTTTCATTTGATTATACCTTGAACTATTTATAATTCATCTCTTAGCACATAATTCAACATATAGTGATGTAATGAATTAACATTAAAATATTATTTAATGATAATATTATACCATATTATTAATGGCTATCATTTCCAAAATATTATGATTCAATCACATTGGAATGAACGTCACAGAACTTCCAAAGTGAAATTATCATTAGCCCTTAATCAACATGAAGCAACATCTAATTTTCACAATCCAAACATGTGAATAACAATATCACATATCCTTTTCAAATAAGGTAGAGACTATAATTAATATAAAAACTTATTGGATAGTGGCATTATTCATTAATCCTCATGTATGACAGATGTTATTATATATTTTCCTTAAATCTAAAAGTTATGTAAACTCGAATAATGATATCATAGTCCACTTTTCCACATGTTATTATTTAGTTAGAAGGTAGTTAGCACTCATATAATAAGTCATTTATTCATATTTATATTATCATTAGTAATATATTAAGGGGTTTATTTCCTTTAATAATATGTTTTTAGAAAATTGTTACTGTATACTTAAGAAAATTTCATCGTACCATTCAACAAATGATCTCAAATGGTTAACCAAAAAGTATTACAATTCAATACTCAAATATTTAATAACTAATATAACAAAGAAGATTTATAAATATATATTCAAATATCATAATTATTAAGAGATATTATTTACCATTCCTCTACAACAATGTAAGTATCATAACTTCTTCTCTATCCAATAACATCATCTGGGGTATATTACTTTGACTCTTGGGACATTGATCAGCATAGTGTCATATCTCCTTGTAATTGAAGCATTGAATATTTGAAACATATTTTTTTCCATGAAATCCAAAACATGGTGTTATTTTTATCCACATTAATAAAAAAACCATTCTTTTCATGTATTTAATTGGTTGATTCATTCCAGAGTTATCACATTTGGGAAAATCTTTCTTTACATTCTTCTATTTATCTATCTTTATATCTTCCATACTATTATCCTCTTCAAAGACATAGGACACATAGATTTATTTTCTTATATTTTTAACACATGACACTATTTATTCATATGATGATAGTAGATGTGATATTATATCCCTATGAATCTTTTGGTTAAGACCATGAAAGATAAGATCCTTCTCTCTCTTTGTGTCACACGCATTGGAAGCATTCTCATTTCTTATACTAGGAACAATTTATAAACATTTCTATATACTATATTAGATCATAAAATTATAGAAATTCTATAAATATACACATGATATAGTACATGTTATATATTAAAGCATTATGAACCCTAGAATAATAAACCATTGCTACATTGGGGAAATCAATACTTTAAAATATTTCAAAATGTTTTATAAAAAATGTGGACAATTATTAGAATAATTCCTAGAATTGTAAAACATGGTGCATAGTAAGACCTATTTTTGTGTACTCGATTACCCAATGTTAGGCTCGAAACACCTTTCCAAAGTAGTTACTCCTACATACATATGTTCTAGAACCACATCCCATTGTATTATCCATACAAGTATGTATTTCATGGAATTACCATATAATATTTACTCTATGAAAATTCAAAGATATTTTTCTACAAAAAAACATTAATTTATATCTTATAGTTGTGCTCCCAAGTATTGGATTTCGTAATCTAGTTTCAATGTTTATTTCAAAACCTCCTTCTAATACAATGTTTAGTTCCCTGACCCTAGAATCCTAGATCTAGTTCATTATTATATTTTATTGCCATTATTATGAGGAATATAACCCCAAAGTATAGTTTAGTTTTGTAGTATTGGAAAGCTAGATTACAGTCATGATACCCATAATACATTGGGTAATAAGAAATAGAATCCTGATAGATATAAAATGAAATTAAACTATATCTATTAAAGCATAATCAAAATTCTCTTCTTCTAAATCTGGGGAATGAAACATAGTAAGGGTGAGCTCAAATGTTTAGTGTGGGTAAATACAATGGATTAAATAATGAATAAATATATATGTAATGGTAAATAACTAAATAAAATTTACATTAATACAACTATTTAAAGAATAATAAATATGGAATGGTAAGAAACTGAAACACATTCTATTAATAAATAATCTTAAAATGAAATAAATCCATAGATATTTCGACAGAATTTTTTTACGGTTAAACAATATCTAAATATAAATGAGAAAGATACTTAATTATTGGATTTTGATGATTCCTAGGTACATGGAATGAGTACCACCAAGACCATTCATAAGACAATTTTTCTATATGGTAAAATCTTACCTTAGGCGGCTAGCCAACTATTTCATCTAATGAGATTGATGATGCATTGAGGGGCATTCATTCACTGATCCCCAACCTGTAGAGATTTCCTTAGACGGTCCTCAAACCATGAATTATAGTCTAAGGAATTCATCATATTAAAGAATCAAATAATTTCCTTACCAAATATATATACTGAATAAATAATAATGATTTATAATAATACATTAGAGGAATATAAGAAATAAAAAGGGTTGTGGTCATTAAATCATTCATGATGAAAAATAATATTTTAATATTTAAATGTGTCCAATAATACATTGAAATCATTAAATCCAAATTGCACATGAATTAAATTAAACATAGAACATCATGATAGTAATGAGATTTATCATCCAACACGTAAGAGGGAAATATATACCCCATTATAAAATTTCATTGGTTCATAAATTTTTTTTGTATAAATGGAATGTAAATTAAGATTAAATCCCTCACAGTAATGTTACTCTTATTGTATGGTCTTTAACCTCATTTATATTGGTTCAAAATAAGATAATAACTAATACCAGAACTAAAATAATTATTATAATACCATCTATCTTCTTCTTAAAATATTTTTTTACCTGTTTCTTAACACTCTTTTATTATTTTAAAAATTTTGGGTGTTAATTTCCTAGTTTTATCATGTAGGTTTTGAATTTTTATTTGTTTTTATTATTATATATTTCATGGTATAATAATATCCAAAATTTAAAATATGACTAAATTATTTTATATATTTAGTAAAAATTTGTTTATAATGGGTCATAATTTTTGGAGATTAGACATGAAGTGCATTATTCATTGAGACAACAGGTCATACGTACACATGAACACACCATTCATTTCATTATTGTATTAAAAAAATTAAAAAAATTTGATAAATATGTATATTATAATTATAGTGTAATATCTAGGTGATATATTTTACATTGTTTTATTAAAAATATCCATTATATGTTCCATGAATGGAATGAACAAATCATATCTCTTTGAGGGGGTGGTAGGCCACATTTATTGTAAGAAAATTATTGTATTTACATTACATGGATAAAATAAATGAATTTAATAAAAAAAATTACAGAATATTGAGACATAATAAAAAATTTATATCATATATTAATATAGTGTCCATAAAAAAGCACACCATGAGAGGTGGTAGAAAAAAATTGTACAATCCTCATTTCGTGAGGCTATAGTTCATCGTACATAAAAACAATATGATCATTACCAATTAGATAGAGGTCTATGTTAGTGTACATATAAACCATAACATAAAAACATACTAGTTTTTAAAGGATGTTTTTTTCTTGTTATTTATTAGTATAATATGAATAATATAGGGAGTGGATATTGCAACTCAAATTTGAAATAATGAGAGAAGTTGTTACCTCTTAATTAGGTAACCCCTATTGGTTTTGAGAAAAATAGTTCATGAATAGATTTATTCCCAAGGGAATGATTCTAGGGCAAGGGGAGGGTTGTAGGGAGACTATTTGAATAGAGCTTGAAAGATCCTATTTTGCTTCAGAGGTGTGAGGATGTCACGACCCGCCTTCACCAAAAGGAGGGAAGGGTCAGCAGATTTCCAGGCCCTTCCTTCTTTAAGTTGAAGGAGAGATAATGACCCCCGAAACCCGCCTTCAATAGGTCCCGGAGTGGCGACTAGCACCAAGGGTATAGGAAATCCTCACAAATGGAAGGCATTACCCTTTTTATTTTATAGGATCGAAAGATAAGGAGGAGAAAACCCGACAACACCAAGGTAGAAAGAAAAGTAAAGCCAAAAGTAAACCACTGCCACATGCATGTTTCAAAAGTCAAAGCCACAAAGTGCAAAAAAATGACTACAAGGTAAGTACCAAAAGAAAAAGAGAAACAACTGCAACTGCTCCAAAAGTCCGAGCTAGTAAGGTCCTACGTGATCCCCGAAGTCCTCCTAGAAACCTGAAAGCAGTTTTATATACGTAGGGTGAGAATACAAGTACACTCAGTAGGGAAAACCAAGACTCTCGTGCACAAGTGGGGGAACGTACTAAAGTCCCGTGAGAAAGAGTAAAACAAACACCTAACAAGGAAAACTATCCATCCCAGGCCTCACCAAGGCTCGCTCCCCAAATAACGCAAGTCAAGTAATATATATATAAGAGCACATCGATGTTTGTGTACCCCGCGCCACTTTCCCACTGGTTATTGAGACATCCTACGCATCGGACCAATCCCACCATTCTCACCGCAGTCCCACTGCCACACCCGCCCGCACACACCTGGGCCACAACCACACGCAGTCCCACTGCCGAATCCCGCCCGCACACACATGGGCCTCAACTATCACATGTAACCATTCCTGCAAACACCTAGGCCAGAGCAACCACCGCCACGCCCGAAGACACCTGGGCCTCATCCCGAAGACACTTGGGAAACCACCTGCCGCACACACCTGGCCAACCACCACAACACCCCGCCCGAAGGTTCTTGGGCTAATAATGGACTTCAGGCCATCACAGCCTACCCGAAGATACTTGGGCTATCCGGGAAAGGGAGCAGAAAAGGAGCTAATAACCAGCCACTAAGAATAGTGTTGGGAAAAACACCCTTCCCCCATAAATGGGGGTGTTCGGCACTGAGTGCTCAACTTGGGTGGGGCGCGAATAAGAAACACAAAGCTACAAGTATAGATATAGTTAACAAACACTCACCCAAAGCTTAGGTTTTCCTAGCCAACCTACAGAACACAACACCACTGCACCCAAGTCACAGTTCACGACCCTTTCCCACAAAACCATTTGTCCCATTCTTGTTTCACGTTCAGTCAAAAGATAAATTAATTTTAAGCACTACTGGGCAACTACCATAAGCATAACCAAGGAAATCGTCAAAAGAAAGGATCAACCAAAACACTCACACCCGGTTCTTTTAACAGAGGATCTCTCCCTAATTTGTGATATTTTAAGTAACCAACCGGATTTAAAACTCACAACCACCGAATCCATACCAACAGGAGATCCCATCCCCCAAATTCACACAGCCTCCGAGAGTATAAAAAGAACAGGGGATCCCATCCCCTCCCACATTTCCAGCAATCGGCCCGAAGGGAAAACAACTAACTACCACTACCAACACAAGTCAGGGATTTCCAGATTTAAAAGACTTAACACACTCCATGATTTCAAATTCCGTGTGTTCTAACCGGGAGTTATCACAGAAGGGTTGATCCTGGTGCTTTCAACTTATTCAGCCGGATATACATGATTAACCAATTCACAGCAGGAGTTCCCAAATTCAGCAACCCATTTAAAACATCACGAGGGGATTCATCAGTGCACATACAACGACCACCAACGGCCTCAATTTTCAGAAACATAAACCAGTACAACAAAAAGGGACGATCGCAAGATAAAGAGTAACAACGATCACAACCCCTTCCCCTTCTTTCTTTAGAACTTCATTTATTATCTTATTTAAGGTTTGGTTCAACCAATTCCATAGAACAAGAATAACGCCCACCCCGCATGATACACAAAAGTGAGAGACGAAAGAAATTCCCTACTTGTTGATAGATGATCGACGTTTAGGTCGGGGGTGCGGAACTTCACGGATAACGACGCGGCGGTCCCGATGCACCAGAAGAGCCACGATCGAAGAAGGGGAAAACCACGGCCTAACCCTTAATTTATAAGAGCCGGGGACGGTTGAGATGAAAACGCAAAACCACGTAAGACGTGGGAGTCGTGGGTTGACCACGCGGCTTGACTCATCATTAAAGGTGCTGGGTGGTTTAAACGGACTCATGAATTAATGAAGCGTTTCGGTTTTTCAAGACATTTTTAACGAGGCAGAATAGGGTTTAAAAACCCTATTTGCGAAAAACGAGCGTTATTGGGAAAACGTGGCAAGGCCGGGCGACGTCAGCCGGTTCCGCCGATTGGTCGCACCGATCGGTCTCACCGATCAGTCGTACCGATCGCTCTCACCGATCGGTCTCACCGGTCGGTCGCACCGATCGGTCTCACCGTTCGGTCGCACCGATCGGTCTCACCGATCGGTCTCACCGGTCGGTCGCACCGATCGGTCTCACCGTTCGGTTGCACCGATCGGTCTCACCGTTCGGTCTCACCGTTCGGTCGCACCGATCGGTCTCACCGTTCGGTCGCACCGATCGGTCTCACCGACCGGTCGCACCGATCGGTCGCACCGATCGGTCTCACCGGTCGGTCGCACCGATCGGTCTCACCAGTCGGTCGCACCGATCGGTCACACCGATCGGTCGCACCGGTCGGTCGCCCCGATCCGTCTCACCGGTCGGTCGCACCGATCGGTCTCACCGATCGGCCTCACCGACCGGTCGCACCGATCGGTCTCACCGATCGGTCGCACCGATCGGCCTCACCGATCGGTGCCCCTTAAGGATTCGGATTTTGGCAAAGGAAGGGACCAAGGGGGTCTGGGTCATCACAGAGGATGAAGTATAGTGCTTTTTTTTATAGTGGAGGGGAGTGGAACTTTTGAAGATACCAAAATGTAATTACTACTGGGAAGTCAAAAATACCTAATGTGCCTAAAAATAGAAAAATAATGTATTAATGGAGATTAATGGTCTATAAAAACATCATCCTTAAAAAATTTCATTTTTAATATTTGGTTCCTAAACTTCTAAGATTCCCCAATTTTAGCATTTTGTTCTAAATAAAGTTTCTAGTTTTTTAGTATAAATAATATAACAATTATCTTAAAATTAAAGTTAGATTTATTAGAAAATATAGATAAACTGAATTAATTATATTATATATACTTCATAAAATAAAATTCCTACGTGTTTTTGAAATTAACTTAATAAGAAGCACTTGCGATGTACTAAAATGCAGGATGAACCCGAACCGTGTTGAGAACATTATTACTGTAAATAGGAAAATATATAAATTATAAAAGATTAATTGATCAATTAATATGAAATATTGAATATTTATTAACTCATCCATATCACTTGGTAAAATATATGTTTTTTATTAATTAAAATCATTTAATAAAATTCATTTAAGGTAAAATAACAATAGTATTGATTTTGACATTTTTTATTTATAGATAATTTTAAAATATAAATATTATATTGTAATTAAAATATAATATTTTTACAATTTATTAATATCATATATTTACGTAAAAATAAATAAATACAATAATTAATTCTATTAAATTCACTTTTAATATTATTTATATCATTAATTTTATTTAATTATTAACAAAATAATTACTACATTGGAATTTCATAAGAATTCTGGGTACCTAAAAAATCTATAAAAAATATTGAGAATTTTTTATTATACATCATACCCAGATATCTTTCAAAATATATATACATAACTTAAAGTAGGTTGATTTATACATATCACAATTTTTATAAAGATTATAGGAAAGGAAAGTTCCCTTATTGTATTTGTCCTTACTAAACCTTTTATATATGGAACATCCATTCATTAATGTACCAATTACGCATATATTTTGATAATAGTGGGTAAATTGTTAAATTATTCTTCTAAAATTGATTATTTACAAGTTTTCAGTGCATTTTGTTATTTAATATTAAGAATTAGTCCCTTATTATGATTAATCATAACTTAATAATCGTAATTAATTTTAATGACATTGATAGATCATTTTGGTTAAAAAATGATGTTGATATTATTAAACAAAAAATATCATACAAATTACTTCAATGAATGCCATATTTTGAAAATTAAAATCAAATAGGTGGTAAAATTATGATTAACAGTAATCATACCGACGGGGTTAAATAACTGGCTTTCAAAGAAGAAAAACGTTCAAATGTTTGTCATGTTTTTATATTCATTATCAGAGTAAAATTGAATATAATGAACTAAATTTTATATATAGAGGCATAATTGTTCTAATTTGACACTATAAAAAATATAAAATATAATTCATCCTTAATAATTATTTAAAAGATAAGGTTGTTTTGAACTAAATTGCAGAAAGTTTCACTATTCATAAAAAATTAATGTATCTTTGAAAAATCCAAAAATTTATGCAATGATAATTTCAACATTATGAATTAAAAAATGGTGTTTATTATTAAAAATATAGTTTATAAATGTGTCAAAAACATACTTTTAAATATGTTTCTCCATTAAATGGTGGTAAACCTCTATCTTGTAGGTAATATAAGTTAATTTACTATTATAAGAAGTGAAATTTTAACATTTTGTATAAATAATGAAAATCATAAAAATTATATTCATTATAAATGGAAAATATGGTAAATGATTGGGGTGTCACAAATATGAAACCACACCAACCCATTCAAACATTTGAAAAGGAATATGTATTGAGGAGTCAACTTTCCCTTCTTTCCAAAATGACAATGTACATGACTTGGAGAGAACCTCAAGAATTCATGATCAATCACCTTAAATGAAAATAACCATCTAAAATGTTCCCCATATTATTTTATATGGCTATATGTCAACTCCATGCATCTTATCATCAAGTGAATTTTTTCCACTACCTATTGGACAAGGCTCAGCCCATCTAATGAAGTCTCACAATTTTCCACCTAAAAATGTGGAGAATAAAAAAGATGACAATTCAATACTTTAAAAGGATCCATATATTTTGAGGCTATATAAATTTTTTTGTATGAGAACTGCACTAACGGTATATGATCCACCAATGAGCTACCAAAATACATTACATAAGCCTGGAACATATCTTACTAGGTTTGAGTGATCCTTTCGGATTTACTATATGTCTATGAATGATATTCCATACTCATAGTCAACTAATTACTAAGGTATTTCTATAATTATTTCATGAAATTAGACTAAACCTTGATTATTTTTCTGACATTATCAAACCTTGTACGCTATGAATCATTATGACATATTTCATATAGTTTTTTGAGAAGTCGTCCACCATATGTGATTCTTTAATATTGACGGAATGGGGCCACATGGTGAGCTAATCCAATATCGTCCAAATTTAATCGTGATTTCAAACCGTTCCTCTGAGACCTTTTACAAAATCCATGGTCATTATTTCCCATATCCACATATGTATTAGTAAGGACTGAAATATTTTTCTAGGTCGCTGATTCTCTCCTTAACCAACTTACATGTTTTTCATTTCGAAATAAACGCATCCACTTTTTATTTCATACTGATCCACCAAAACTGTTTTTTTACATTTTATACATACTCTATATTACAGGATGATCATCATATCTTTAATAGTGATAAGCATGAACATGTTAATCCTAGAAAGCCATAGGTACGACCATCCAATTTTAAAACTATACCATTGAACATACATCTAGCCTCTATCCCTCAATGGTCTACCTACTAATGTGTTTCATTCTCATAAAAACAATTTGGTATTTTATGTTTTTTCACCATATCTCTCACCTCCAAACTAAGTTTGAATAAAACTTGAATAAAGAACCAAAAAATTCCTCATTCATCAAAATAAATATTTATATGGGCTATTACTGATATCAAAAACCACTCATTCGATGCATATTTTTCCAATAAAGAATATGAATATCTTTTTAATGCATCTCCCACCGTATTTCATTTACCTGATTTATAAAAAATTTCAATGTAAAAAATTTGGAGATACTCTTTCTATATTCATTTTCAAAGGATCAAATCACATTGTGAGAAAATACGATTCATGATTTTGTGATCCATAAAGAAAATAAATTTATCACCAAATAGTTATTAATGTCTACCGTTACAACTATGAACTATGTACCCCCTATCCAAATTATGTGATGGGGTAGATATTCTAATGAATTAAAAACTATCGCGAGATATATGAAAAAATATGATCCCCCTTTATTAGAACGCATCCCAAATCTGATCCCAATGAATATCAACACACCACCAACTCATTCATTAATTCTACCAATATCATGATTTCTGCTGATTTAAGGAGAACCTTAATATCTTAAATGTAATTTTTACATTACTGAATATATTGTAATAGAAAGTTTTTTCTTGTTAAAGATATCATAAGTGATTTTTGTCATGTGTAATAACAAACAATGTTTCGGTAATAACCATCCAAAATGAGGATAATTTAAATTTCAAAGATATTCTTCGGTGGTTTCTAAGAAATAACAGTTTCTGTCTTTTATAGATCCACAAAAACACGTTTTTAGAGATTCTATTATCATGAATTTTTTTTTTCAAAAAAAACACTTTGATTATTTTTAATATAACCAATGATCCTTATATATTTACAATAGTGTCAAAAAGTGTTTCTCATTCTTTGATTGTGCCCCATAAGAAACTAATATTTCATCCACAATCACCACAACAAAAAAATCCAAATATCACTAAAATATATATGTCATCAATTCAATAAAGACCACTGGTTCATTTATAAGACCATTATAAATTACCACATATTCAAAATTTCCATATCTACTCCTGAATTATATCATTAAAATATATTTATTTTGAACCCACATTTGGTGATATCCAGATCATAAGTAAATCATAGAGAACCAATGATATCCACTCAATTATTCAAAAATTACATCAATTCGGGGAAGTGAATGCTGATTATCTATCACAACTTGATTAATCATATGATAATCCACACAAAATTTAAGTGTTCTATCCACCTTTTTGATAGACAATACTGGAGATACACAGAGAGACATTCTATGTTGAATGAACCCTTTTCTTCTTAGCTCTTCAAAAAAACATTGAATTTAGTTAATTCTATTGGTATGAACCAGTAAGACGTTAGGGAAATAGGATGGGTCCCTAGTAGGAGATCAATTTTAAGGACCAAATCTCTTTTGAGTGAAGAAACGGTGTAATGTTTGGAGAAAATATTTGTAAACCGATAAAAAACCACTAGAAAATAGCTAATATCGATCTCTTAAATCAGTTACAGGGTCAATGACATCGACTTTTTTTTAGGAGTTCTAACATTATATGCCAATAATACCATTTAATCTTCCAATAAATTTATTTATCCTCTATTTATATTATCAATTACATCCTCAGTCGTAAAACTATATATTCTGTTATAAGAATCAATATGATACCTGAACATTTTTAAACAATCCATACCGAAAATTATATCATATAAATCCATATCAAACATAGATAATTACAACATTAACTCATATCCATGACTATCTATATAAAATTCTTTCTCATAAATACTAACAATTATCTTCAACCCAAAGGTATTCTAGGTTTCAAAACATTAGGCTTCAAATCAACACTGAAACATTGAATATCTACAACACATGAAGAAATAACGAAATAAGATAAAACTATATCAATCAAACCTTTCATAGTGGTGGAATAAAATATAATATTTTTATGCATTGTTGATGGTCTAGCTTGATCATGAATGATAACTTTATAAGAATGATATAACTGATTACACATGGAACTCTATTCTTTATTTTTGTGTTAAGATTTCCCCAATCGAGGAATCATGGTATTCATATTATCACAATAGTTAGATATATTATTTTGATGAAGAGTACTCTACTTCCCTCATCCTGTCAAGTATTATGATTACTAAAACACTTAAAAAGTGTCCTGAATAGTAGTCAATAGATAATGTTGATAATAGCACTGAATATAACCTATATGGTTGAAATTGTGGCATGCTTTGCGCAGTTCCATACATTATCTACTTATGTTGTATAATGATCATCATTTGAAATGTCCTCTATTTCTCTTCTGTCTTGGGGGATAATTAATGATATAATTTTTTTGATAATGAGACACTACACTTGCTTGAAAATATTTCCCCCTCTTTTTATTTCTTTTAGTAGTGGACTTTACACCATTTTCCATAGGCCTAAATATAATTCCTCCACCCTTAATTCTTGAGATGTCCCTTTCTTCCACTTTCACGCATTTGATCATCTATTTATGATCAATTATACAAATCCTAGAATTCATTGGGATAATCTCTTACCCCATCCCTAGTTCTATTACATGTGCCTTTGAAGATCAACAAGAAACAACATCGAAAGGACATTACATGACCTTCAGTTACATCCCCATGTTTCCAAAGGATATAAATAAATTCCAAGGGATTAATTAATATATCCATGATTGTTATACATTTAAAGAAAAAATATCACAACCGATATATCATAAAAAACGACTACTTGATGTGTGATAAAAAATTTAAACAAATTGATGTAATTCAATTAATATTTAAAAAAATATTACAAAAAATTACCACATTTAAAGACAACTAATTTCAAAGTAAAAATATGAATACATATCCAAAATAACCCAAGAACTTGATAAAAAAATCTATGCTCCATCCATGATTCATGAACTACTCTACTATACATCACTTGTATCACAATGCACCCTAGATAAGTCTGTAATTTTATCTTTTCCCATGTTCTGATAAAAAATATTTGAAAATCAAAAGGGTTCCAAAGTTTGGGTGAGTAATGAAACTCAATAGGGATTCAAAAAATGACTACCCTAAACACAAAACACGGGTTGAACTAGTTTCAAAATTAATATAATAGAATTTTTATAAAACTTATCTAAAATAGTTCAAAAATTTATAAAAAAGGAAACTGAATAAATAGAAAAATAGGTATCACGAATAAAATAATTTCTAAGAAGGAATCAAAATGAGTCATTTAACAATTTTTCTATTTAAATATTATCATAACCCAATCCATTTAACATAATATCCCAAAAATATTTATCCACAAAACAACACAAACATAGTGTTATAATTGACGGTGGGACTTCACATCCATAACATATCCCATTGATTTTGGTACTTCCGGATCATTATCAATCTCATCCAACTAACCATTATAAATTTAATCCAAATAGATAAAAATACATTATTTCAAAACAAATATCAATAGAACTATGTTTTTCTTGAAATTTTATTCCATGCATCAAAAATATAAAACCATTTTAAAATCACCATTTTAAAATAATGTTACCAAAGCCACTTTTCCAAAGCACTAAATTTGAAAAGTTCCACAAATCGTCACCATAGAAGGATTCTGTTAATCAATTGATAAATAATTTATCAATAATATACAATAAAAAAATTAATTTTGAAAAAAATTATTCAGGTTCAAAATAGAATATTTTGGAGTGAATCTACCAACCTAGGAATTTATGGATAAAATGAAGAATGAACCAAAAACCACAAAGAAACTGGGTTGAATATCCAAAACCCTCCATAGATCGCTTCCCATATCATTATAGAATCCAAATAAAGTCATTATTGAAAAAACAAAACATATATTTATCTCTATAGGAATAGATATAAGAAACTGAGAGAGAGAGGGAGGGATGTGTATATAAGAAAACCCTCCAAAATATACAAAAAATGATGACTTATTGAATGAAATATGGCTTCAACTCACAAAGAAAGTCCTCCTAAATTCCTATTTTTAAGAGTGAAAACATTAAAAATAATTTATAAGAATAAATATTGTTTAATTGTTTAATTACACGAAAAACATATAGATTAGTTGTGATAATGTTATAGATTCACCTTTAATAATCTATCTTTTAAACAGTTCATTGGTAGTCACACGGTTAGGAAAACATTGTACGTACCGTGCACCCGCCATTATCTCAAGAATAACCTCACACTATTGTATCACATGGCTAAGTAGAATATGATCCAACTGTTCCAAAGTCCACTATCATAGATTGAACAGTTTCACCATTATATCCACACGATTTGGAAAAACTATGAACATAACCTTGTTACTTTTCCATAGCCTATGACTGGTTGTAGATGTTTTTTGGTTAGAGCTCCAAGATTTTCAAAAACTACTCCCCAAATTTTATCATTTTTAAGAGAATATTTTTTTTCAAACTTCCTTAAAACCCTCCCAAACATCACCCCAAAACATTACATACAAAAAAAACATAAAGAGTGGTTCACTTACATAGAACATGGGGTGCTATAAGAAAACCCCTATAATTATATGGATGAAAATTTTTAGGATGGAATAATGTAACTACCCAATAATTTACAATATTCTCCTTTTATAATAAATTTATTTTTGTTCATAGCTTGTAATGCACGAGACACTAGGTAGAAAGAAAACACTATTTACTCACACTTTTCACACATAATTAAAATTTTACACATTTATAGAATTTATGTGACATGGATATATTTTATATATCAAATGAAATGTTTTTAAATTCATGTAATATATTTTATAGGCATAAGATATGAATAATCCCAATTTTACTCTTAAACACCATTATTTTTTAATGGTTGTTTTGTATAATTTTTTTGGAGTACATTTTGAAATAATAAAATTGGAATATATTATGTCTTTTATGTGTCATAATATTGTAAATTATTTAAAATCATAATATCACCCTTATCATATAGTTATGTTATTTTAGTTTCTTAGATGCTTTATTATTTGATGAATAGTGAAAATACTGAATTTAAATTTAAATATTCTTTTAAGTCTGAATAATTTATGGTGATCAATTTTTTTTTAATTTTTTTTAATCTTTTTAAATTATATTTTCTCAATAATGAAAAAATAAATGTATTTATTTAATTGGAATCAATTTGAGAATTATATTTTATATAAAAATAATTCAAACTTTTGATCATTTTTACCTGAAAACCCCACATTCGCATCATGTTTGTGGGATTAAATTTAAATTAATTGAATACACTTATATGATTTTAGATAATAAAATATTATTATATTTTTATAATTAAAATAATTAATAAATTTTAATGTGGAAAAATAAATTTTATATCAAAACTATTAGCAAATTAAATTCAAATTAATTACAAATATTAAGAGAAAAATGAGTTTTCGAAGGGAATAAACATTAAAAACATGGGAAAAAATGACTTATAATTTTTCCCCAAACCCAAGGAATAAAAATATTAATAAATAATTCATTTTTTGATAAAAATTGGTTCATTATTTTAGCAACGTTTCATGGAACAAATGATGTTGGAAATCCCAATATAAAATATTTACAATTTTAAAACAAACCCTAGTTTTAAAAGGCCTCACACTATCCCACTTCATCAAAAATCTAAAAATAATTTTTTTAGAAATTAAAATAAAAAAATTACTCCTAAAAATAAGTCCCCTAACCTAGATTCCTTTTTTCAAATATAAAACCTTTAATTGTTTTAGTGTAAAATGAAGGGGGGCCCTGATAACAAGATAATATTTATCTAAAGTAGTTTCATTTGTATTTCATTCTCAAAATCCATTAATTATTATTATTTTATAATTATATAATAAATTTTATATTATATGTATTGATATTTTTCTATTTTTAGGATTTCAGGTACACTGTCACACACTTCTATTAAATGGAACACACAATCATTATTTGTATGTATGGAGGACTGTTGTCGTCCAAATCTATGTTGTTAATTCTTCTATTTCCACATTTAATATTCACGAATAACGATGGATTTATAATTTATATATTATATTAATGATATTATATACTCATTTATGCTTCTAACAATATTATATAATACACACCTTCATGATTTCAATTTTGAGGGAATATGATTACTTCATTCATGTGTATAAATGACTACATCCTTGTGATGTGATGAGACTTATTCACACATTACATGGAATTCATTATGGATGTGTTTAAGAAAAACATGTTATTTATTATCTATAAAAACTATAGATATATAATAATATATATTTATATATATCTAATTTAGTTTACTTTCTTACAATATGTCCTGAGAAGGAAAATAACATTAATAAGATTCAATGACCTACCATCTCCCTGAACTGTGTCTTTCATTTTCAATCACCAAATTTAATTTTTTAATATAAAAAAATTTAATAGAAAAATATATAATATTTAAAATTTTGATTACATTTTTGGGATGATGACATCATGCTCTAAACAAGAGGAAGAAAAACAACAGGTCAAAACATACTCAAAAAACAATGATGTTAACACCTGAACGATGAAAATAATTAATGATCCATATAAACAGATGATATTATTTTATAGAAGAATAATATATAATATTATATGTTTTAATATGATTTTTATGTTACTAAAATTTTTAAAAACATTTTACTAAAGATTAAAGAGTGTTCAACCAAAAGGGAGTATAAGGTAAGGTATTTTGTCTGAATTTACATTCTATTGAGACTCAGTTTTTATTATAAACCAATTCCTTTTTATGTGTTGTATATACTACCTATTTTAATAGTAACATCATGAATACTATATTACTCATGATATTTTATGTTTTAATTTGAATTATTTCATCTAATGGGGGTTTAAAAAATAATTAACAACTAGTATAAAATATCTTACAATCTCACATTCTTTTGTGATCGATAAATTTCCCTTAAAACAATAATTTTATTATAATAAATTTCATTTCACAATACATTAACCTTAAATATATATATTATTTTTAATTTTATTTTAGTATGTTTTCTACTTTGAATATCATTTTCATAACTTTTGAAATACTGAATAATCTATATCCATTACTCAATGAAGATATTTGATAAGGTAAATTGTTTTTGAATTAAATTTATTTTTATATACTTGAACAACGATTTTGAATTTTACAAAAATGGATACATGAAATTTAATTTAATATCCTTGATGCATCGGTAGTACAATGATACAAATTTGTTGGCAAAATCATATCGGTTTCTACCCAGTATACTAAATTTTTTTATGAATGGTACTGATAGTAAAGGTAACATGTACTGGGGAAACATGGAGTCCAATAATTAAAAACATAAATTATTTATAATTAATATCTTATTATTATCTTCCAAGATAATTTTTCATTGAAATTATCAATTAATGCATTATATTTCCAGTTTATGTTTTTTTTAATGGTATGCATTTCAGTAATTTACCTTTATATGTTGACTGTGATTTATGAAAATATTTATGTGGAATGTGTGAAATTTTAATAAACATTCTATGATGATTATTCTAATTGATTCATTATATATTTCACTTTCATTTCCCTTACTAACCATTTCATATCACCCTTATTTTGTTTCTATTACGCAGGTTATGAATAGGTATCCTTTGAATGAGTTCCAAGGATTTTGATCATTTACTTTTATTACGCTCTATTTTCATTCCCCAATGTAATATGGGTAAAAAATATGTAATCTAGTTTTCCAAAACTGAAAAAAACTGGTTAAATTGGTATTTAAAACTTTAATCTATGAAAATATATTAAATGAACCTTTTTTGGACTAATAGGTTCGAGTTTGCTACACCAAGGCTCCTAGAACTCCTTTCTTAGAGAATAAAGGATCTTGTGGATGAAGATTGGTTATTCGTTAAGATATTATCCTCTTTGTTTAGATTCATATCTATTCCATATTTCACTCCTTGATAAATATTGATTATTTTCCCTCTAATTTCAATGTTTTATATATATGTTTTTATGGATGTTGTTTTGCTTGATTGTGGTCCATGATTTTGATCCAATATATCCTCTATTGTTATCAATTATAACACTTTACATCAAATTTAGGGTTATTTTTTGGTTATTCTTTTTATATTTTCATACTGTAGGTGGTATAATTTTAAATTCCTATAGTGATGTTTATGATCTTCTTTATGTAATTCTTCTATTTACATTACATGTTTTCAATTGAATTTAAATTAAATCAGTGAATTTAATTCTATGAAATTGTGAAAATACTACACGAATATCACTGTACCTATGGAATATAATGAGACTAGATTTAATAGATACATATGTGGAGTGATAATATCATTAAAATGATCATTTATGGAATTTAAAAAGGTGAATATTGGGATAATGGACATTATTTAAGTCATTTTTACAATGAGATAATATGAATTAATGCATTGGAAAACATAACCATAAAAGGTTAATGAATTATGAAATTATATGTTGATAAATGGATTAATGGGGAAATAACACATGTTATTCATTATGATTAATGTAAATAAGATATATTTAATTGATTAATGAATTTGTGAAACATGATGTGGGTGATTAATATGATGGTTAAATATATTGTAAGTTGATATATATATATATGTGATAAATGTGATATTTGTGATTTATTGATTAATGGGCTGTTGGTAAGTGACTGATACTCCACATAACCATAAGAATCCAAAATGATGATCTAGGCCCTCAATGAATGCATGTGACAATAATGTGTGATATACGGACATATGATCCAAATACCCACATACATCCAGACTCACTCTTTAGGATACCAATATATATATATATATATATAAATATATATCTTTGTGTTTTTGAAAATGAACTATTAGGTGCGGGCTGGGGACAGATGCTCCAAGCAACAATGGGGTACCAGACTAAAGCTCTAGGAGCCAGATGTAGGATTTTGAGATGAAAAACCAATTTATGTATAAGGAAATACATTGAAGGAATGATTTATTTTATTTCCTTGGGTGTATGTTTCATTCATTAGAATATGTTTAAGTACATATGATGTTCTTGGTTAAATAATAATAAATGTGAAGCATGTTTAATGTTTTGATTCTATCTATCTTCTTTATACAAATTCATACATTGTCATAGAAAATATATTGCTTTAGGCTCCATTACTGGTGGCCTATTGAGTATCACTCACACCCTTCATGGGCTGCAATATTGTTATGAAAACAAACATCAAGTTTTTAGGATGTGATGAAAGAAAGTGACTAATATTAGATGGTTGAGTTGGGATTCAGGATGGGACATAGTTGAGGGAGTCACACGTGATTCCTGGATCCCGCTTGGGAGTCTTAAATATGTCTTTATTTTGGTTTTTCATTAGACATAAGGCACATATTTGTAATGATGCATTTTCTACTTTGGTTTATGATCACTTTTCAATATTTTTTGAATAATCAGGATATATTGGTTATTTTATTGAGTATCGTTGAATACTGAATATTATTTTATTTTTTATATATTATATTTATTTCCTCTATGATATTTTTTTTGATAATTATGGTATATTGTCACAACATTACATATTAGCTCATCAATACTAGAAATCGGCCTTTTTTTATAAAGGGATGTGTTCTCAAGGGTAGGTAATAAACTAGATTAGGGAACTGTTATGTGGTCTCCAAGTAGGGAAATTAAAAAAAGGTAGTGGTCGCATTTGTGATCATATGAATCTAAATGAGAGTTGTGTCGATATCAACATATGAAATCAATAGATTTGTTTTGGTTGATAGTTATGTTGGTGAAATTATCATTTTTTAGAGTTGAACTTTTAATGAAATAAACTATATATTGGGGGAACAATGGTATATTATTTTAAAAAAATTCAATATGATTACATTTTAGTTTAGGAAGGCTTTATTAATTTTCACCTAGATGTCGGGTTTTTCTATGGAGTGTTGGATTGAGTTTTCATAGCTTAAGCATATTGTGTTTAGTGTGATGGATGATGGTGTATTGGTTTTTTAAAACAAAACAGGGTCATATGAACGAGATTTTATGAATAATTTGGGACCTAATTTTCATTTTTGTTATAACTATCAAATATTTTAGATTAGGAGATCAATTGTTTGGCGTTGTATGATATAATGATTTTGGATGAGTTAAAAATTCAATGTAAATTTTATTTTTTTGGTTGATGTTCATTATCTGAAACTAAGCTTCAGAATATTATTTAGAGATTTATAAATCCATTAAGTGTTTATTTTGTTTTCTTTTAAATACTCATAGGATTATCGAATTATTGGATGAGTTTTGGGGTCTTGAGTCTTTGAATGGACTTTTTTGGGGGCGATAACCCTTGTAAAATGGTTAGAGAACAGGTAGTCCTAACAACAGAACATAACCACGTGACCTATGTTGTATACATACACAATTTTTTATTTCAAAATGTCTGAGGTGGCACTGAAAACTATTTAGTTTTTTGATGAGGTGTATAGTGATATAGATGGTTGGTGAACTATTTTATTAACTATTTTTTGTAATCGTATAGAAAGGGGTTCTTTTGAAAATAGATCTACAGTACTGGTACCAGGTTATGTAACCCATGAATGAAAATTTTGAAGAAATGTGGTTCTTATATAGTGAGAATCTCAAGGTTAGCACATAGTTTTATTCAAATTTGATTTTTAAAAGATATTAAATTACCATTTTCACTTTTGACCATAAATAGGGGTTTACCCCTTCTTCTCCATCAAATTTCCAAGAATCAACTCCTCTTTATCCCCTCACTTTTCTGCTTCCATGGAAGAGTCTCCCTAATTCTTAGATTATTTCATCTATAATTGGATTCATTGGAAGACTAGTGGTCGGTATGAAAATCCACTTTATTAATTTATCCATTTTCATTTACACTATAAATGACATCATATTTTGAGATAATATGTCCTATTATAACAATATTTTTTTGTTTCTTAATTTTCATTCATTTTTGATTTAATCCAAGGAAGTTAAATGATAAGTGAACATTACATGGAACAAGGTATATAGTATTGATTATTTTCCTATAATTTCCCATTGTTAATAATTTAAGGATGTTGTGACACATGCTCGAAATTTTGTTTGTTGATCCAAAAATGTTAAATTCATTAAATTAATTACATAGATTATATATGGGATATTATTTAAAACCCTTGGACATGGTTTGACGTATGTGAAAACTTATTTGGTAACCATTATGTGTGTGTCTTATAAATTTTCCACTATTTTATAATTATCCAAAATAACATAAGGACGTTTTTTTGTGTAGACTCGTAAAAAGAGGAATGTATAATTTTAACTAAATATATTAAAAATAGTAAGCATATTCCACATTTGCCTTTTAAATTTTAAAATGGGATGATTTATTTAATTGTTAAATGAAACTTTTTTACCCCTATAAAAATTTAAAATGTTTAATTAGTGATATATATGTGACAAAACAATATATAGTAACTATATTTTTTAACAAACATGATGTGGGATATTCTTCTTTCATATTAATGAAGTGATGATGATTGATTATGGAATTGAAAATCAGAAATCTATTTTCCTAATTGATTTTTAGAACATTATTCTTTTTTTGATGATATATTGAAATTAATGGATTTTTAGTGATTGAATACCATCACTTATCACTATTTCATTATAAATGAATGGGTTAATAGAATTTATTTAATCGAATTTAAAATGTTATAATTAACATAATTAGGAAAGTTGTAACATTTCATTGATATTTATCAAGTCCTATGATAGTTATTAAGTGAAACATTCCTTATTACAATATCAGGCATTGTGTAATACATAAATTCCAATATCTGATTCCTTGGATGGGCTCATAATTTTAATTGAATTATATTTTGACTTGGATGATATTTGGGTTCCAATACAAGATTTTATGGATGTGATCATAAACTAAATGAAATTATATTATGTATTCGGTGATACTCTAATTTTGAAATAAAATTAATTTGATGTGATTATTTGATAAAAGATATTATAATATTCCATGAGTAATAAATAGATTCAAATACATAATCTAATGGATGGGATCAAAAATTTAACGCCACTATGTTATGTGTTGGCTGATTCAAGGGTTCTGATATAGAATTCCTTAGATGGGATCACATTCAGATTGATGTTATACTGTCCATGATTGAATCATCGTTTCTAATTTTTTTTAAATTTTTAATTAAATAATTCTTTTTGGATGTCTATATTATTATTATAATTCATGGACTCTCTAATTTTATATAGGGGTCATATAATTAATCCTTTAAACTAAAATTATCAGAGACAATATAGGTGAGGATGAAGGATGTTGTGTTGACCATGTATCCCATGAGAAACTTTAGATAACATGTTTATATATTTTTTTATAGTTTTAATTTAATATAACTTGACATTTCTAATTTAAATTTTCAAATACCTTATTTTTTTGACACCATTGGTGATTTTCTATTTTGTTTTCCCTGCACCCTATCTGGTATACTATTCAGTACCCAGACAGATCTCTTAAGTCCATGTTATGTATTTTTAAATTCTTCCTTGTTGTTTTATATTATATGATTGGAAATGGAATAAGAGTATTGGCTGGGCATTTATTTGGGATACAATTGTTATTTCATATGATTTATTTTTATCATTATTTTTATTATATACCTATTTTATGTATTATCTGATGGGTGTTTTGTATATTTTATTTACATCCTAGCATATTTTGTAATGGTTATTTAGATGACATTGGTTAGGATATCAATTATTGTTATCTTCATCTATTTACTTCTATCTTTCTATTACTCTTTTGTATTTTGTACTAATTGGATGTGTAAATTCTACCCCACCATATCATTTTTTGACCATTGCTACTAGTCAGTGGCCCCTGGCATATGAGGAGGTTCTATTTTAGAAATGTTTCCATCAGTTCATGTTATATATGAGGAGACCAGGAATTAGATAACACAATTTCAGTCTAAACTCTTTGAACTTTTAAAAAAATCTGAACATTAATGTCATAAAAAACACATACCCATGTAAAATAATGTTATTAATAAATGTTTTAAATAACCTTTATACACCATTTTATACAATTATCAGTATTCCAGAAATAACACTTTGTATTATATTTGATATTCAACTGTAACATTCACCTATTCTATAAAAGATGCTTCGTTCATTTATCCCTAAATCATGAATAATTTTTTTTTAAAAAAATCATAATATAATTAGTTTAATATTACTCATCTATGTTGTGTTTGAATGAATTTCTCATTTATATATCCATTTAAACTAAACCAGATATAATTTTGGTTATGATCTATCTTTTTCTTCTTATTCTAAATATTATATATATGATTTTTCATTTCCCGAATATATTTATAAATTGCCATTTTCCCAATTCCAAATAATATTTAAATCGCATGTATATAATTAATTTTATTCATATTAATAAATGAATATACCATTTTATAAAAATAATATAATTAAAAAATAATCATCTATTATGTGAAGGAACGTAATTTCTCCAAATTATAATACTATTCCACTAGGAAAACATACATAATAAGTATAATCCACTAATGTAGTAACTCTTTACCAATAGAATAAATGAAGATCTAAACCACCTTATTTCAATTCCATTATATTTTTGAGCCTATTTTTATCTTCATAAATGTTTTATTCAAACCCATTAACCAATATAAAAGAGTCCGAGTTAGAAAAAAATGATTTATTTAATATTCAAATCGATATTATTAGAACACATCATGTTGAGAATACTTATTAATGTTATATACCAATGAATAATTATTTCATAGGTCACTCTAATTATAGACTACATAATGATAAATGAGACAGATGTTATAAAATAAAAAATGGTTCTTATATGGTTCAGTATCATATTTTATATATTTTCACTAAGGAATTTGAATAAAAGGTTTCCCACTGAAATGATAAAACTATTCATCATTACCTTTAGTGGTTAAAAATATATATGTCATATTGTTTTTATCCAAATTTATTATTCCTATGATAAAATAATTATTTAGTTATGCTATAATGAAAATTATATTAGATTTTACTATTGGGTTACTGAATAGAAATCTTTTTCCCAAATCCATCATATGGGATAAAATTAAGTCAATTCTTATGTTTTGGTATCTAATTGAATTTTGAGACCAAATATAACCCAATGCTAAGAATTGAAATTTCCAACCTAACTCATATGATTAATTATCCACCCTATGGATTTCAAAAAAAATAACTGATCACTATGACCATTCTAATTAGGTGATCATGTTCTGGATTTTTAATTACATAGGAGTGAATCTCAAGAATATAATTTAAGGGGGTTTTCTCAACATTTTAATACACATCACTTATATTTTAAATAGATAACAATTATATCACATGAAATATTTATTTTCTAATGATTTATTCTTTTATGTATGAATTCTTATAAATATATTGTTTTGTAATGTCTAGTAAACTCCCAAAATTAATTTTTTCAATTTATATTTATATGTAACTATTTACACATCTTACAATTATTTTTACTCTAGATAAATAGAACTAAAATATTAATATATATGTAAATGAATCCGACACATGATCTGTATGATATTTTATAAAGGCTTATAATTATTTGAAACCAAGAGTCACCTCAAGATTGAGTTTGAAGCCATATATAACCACCCGCACCCCTCAAGATAAGGAATAATCAACCAAAATGATAATTTTTTTTCGAAATTCCCACTAACCAAGTATGATTTACTCAATAAATATTTTTAATTCCCAAAAAAATTCATCAACTTATATGTAATGATAATATTATAGGTTTAAATATAAGCAAATAAAATTAATTATAAATTATATTCAACATACATGAAAACTAATTCTTATGTATTTTAACATTTATTGAGATAAAATTAAAAAATTTTAACTTAACAATTATGTTCCTAAATACATTATCAACACTATATAAAAACTTTTATAAACATGAGTAATTATATAGGAATATATAAGATAAATGAATAATCTAATCACTTAATAGGAGATAAATAAATTTATACAGTCAATAATAAAAAAACACATTTTATATAGTCAAAATGTATATAAATTTAGCATGGGCCATTCATTCCCACATATGTTATGGTTTTTAATAATTACAACAAAAAATAATTTTATTTTAGATTACCTTTAACAAATATTCGCTCAGAATATAGTGTTTTTCCTTTTGGAACTCACAATATTCCATGATTAATTAACTATTTCAATTCCATTTTGTTTATTGTCTCACGAATTCAACCCATTCCTTTTATGGGATTTTAATTTTTTCCATGTTGTTTTATTCCTCAAAATAGAGATTGACCATGATATAAATATTGTTTAACCATAGTATAGTGAATCATCAGATGATGCTACTTTTTTGATTATTTTTGATCAATATTTGAAATAACTATTTCAAGTTAATTAAATTATATTGTCAAAAAACAAATAAGAAATAAGTAACCTATTTTTATTAAGGTTTTGATGTTTTTATAAAAAACTAGATAATAAACACATGTTCTGGATGTGAAAATTTATAGATCCTAGGTAGATGCTAAATTTGAATCCCTTAATGGATAATTATCTTATCAAATCATCATCAATATTTTCCCTATTATGAATTACTGGTGAGATAATATATCTCATAAGATGTAATCGAAAATGAAATACTTATGAACATATCCATGAACACTATTTACCTAATACATTATTATATACCACTTTATACATTAATAATGGACCAACCGAGTGAAGATCCACACTTTATCATAGTTTAAATTTGATAGTTACCATGAATCTTTTACTCATTATCCTTTAATATAATACCAAAAATGCGTTTTTTGGGACTTATATATATACTATTTAGTGGAAGAAAAAAAATGATATTCATTATGAAGATACTACTGAGGTAAGATGAAAACACTTCATGAGGACCTCATTTCTCTGGATACTCTACTAGAACATCCACTATTATTGACATATCACTGAGAGGTTGGAATATTTTCAAATATGTGAGAATAATATACTATAAAATGAAATAAATTGATTGTACCCCTATTTATATATGATTCCAATATAAAATTCATGTTCTCAATTAGATTTTATTATGTTTCCTTAATTATTAATAGATAAATTCCTTTGGGAACCACATAATTATTTAAACCAAAAATTATACTCTTTGGATGTGTGAATTTAGTTTTTCACATCATATCATGATTTCTATCATGGAAATGATGTTTGATAATCACACTAGATGTATTGACCAAATGGTACCTCATACCATTCACACATGCTCCACGACATGATATAAAACAACCCAATAAATCATTAAACACAATGTAGCTACCTGAAAGTTTTCATAGTCAATCATTTAATTATTTTTTCCCTTTGAATCTATCATTGGAAATTATATCAATGAAATCCAGGTTCCTCGGGCCATCCCATCTTTATTAGGCTTCCATCACAGATCAAAATCTATCTCAAGTAATAATTTCAATGCATATAGATATTCTGATATCGTACTAAAATCACTAACATCTTGTGTTTTAATTCATTAATATAAACCTCCATTATATAGTCCACAGATTATAAACCAACATAGGTCTTGAACCATGATGTAACATGTGTTCTACCATCTAAAACCAACTAGGTGAAACATTTTCAAGGACACCCATCCGTAGATTATCATACTTATATGGTATCCCATTACATAGAGAAATAATCACTCTTAGTTGCAAAACATAAAAGGTTATCCACAAACCTGTATACCCCATTAAGTATTGATGTCACATATATGATCACATAAACAGTTTTACCATGAAATTATGATTCTTCTTATGTCCTCAAAAAATATAAAGAGGAATTAACTTGAAACATGCATAACTACGTTTTATACACCCTACTACATTGGTGAATAATTTTAACCAGGCTTGAATCTACCCTCACCTAATAAATATTATGAATTTATATGAAATAAAAATAAATTCACAAAACCATTAATCATATACTATCGAAAAAACCAGTAACCGAGGTCAAGTTACATACACTTAAACTAAAAAGTTATATAATAATAGATTATTAATTATTTATTTTACAATAAACAAATGAAAAATTCTTCAAAATAAAATAATAAATCCATTATAAAAATAGTAAAGTCATGTGAATATTATGTGTTAAATATGATGAATTAATGCATGAATCTTACCACCCAAATTATGTGGAAACTCATAAAACAAAATCATAAACACCAAAATTTTTAAAAAATCATATTAAAAATAAAAATAAATAATATAATTCCCAATATGAATGAAAGTGTTAATTTAATATATACATATAATTATTAAGAAAAAGAATAATTCAATAATAATTTTAAACCAATGTAATATCCTTCTAGCATAACCCAAAATGTATGAAATGAAAATTAATATGTGATACCACATTATTACATCCCCATGATGAACTACACAATTATTATCTAAAATATACCATTACTTTTCCTAAGAACCACTTATCATACAATAATGTATGATAATTATAATTATAACTATGATAATACTACATGAAGTGACTGTACCCTCAGTATAATATCAGAAAATATAATTTAAATAACTAAAAATCCACTTTAGATAACCCATAGAGTGTAAAAATTAGTATATAAAATAAATAATACAATAAATAAATAAATTACTATAGGAAGGAAAAAAATACTTATAGGATATATAGTCATATAATTTTAAAAGATCACATGATGGAAACATAACATATTTTACACTAATGGTACACAAATTTTATAAAAAGAGATTGTCTGATATAATTGAACCCACCTAGAAACTATCTCTAAATACCCTCAATTCTTTTTCTTCTCGTCCTCTTATTGATGTTATGAGTCACGATCCATGTATCATTGAGAGAGAGGGGATGAATCCGTGAAATATTTTTCTTCAATGTTTCCTTTCTTTTTGAAACAACCTTAACCTCATGTTAATGAATTATTTCCCTACTGATCATACACAACCACATGAACATGATATTTAAAATGCTTTCTACTCAAGAAGAAACTTTTTGTCCTTGATATGGTAAAAAAATAATACAGTACCAAACAATCCTCTAGAAACAAATACACAGATGATGAATAAAATGAGTAGGATATTCCCTTATACTCATTTAGAAGTTGGGATATAATCCTCAAGTGTGTGTACCTTTTGATCAAAAATATGTTAATGCAATGTCTATGTGTTTCTTGAAAAACCTTCGCAAATTTGACTTTTGGAAATAAATAATCTATTTTTTATCCAAAAGATGATATTTAATACCTATAAATCATAACAATTCATAGTACAATACTCCAATAAAACCTTTATCCCCTCGATATAACTATTAACATAATTTGGGGAATCAAATCATCAGCTCGCAGACATCCATCGCGATGCTCACAGCTTTATAGAGCACTATTGTTCACAATGCTCTCTAGTTTTCATAACTCACTCAATAGTAGATATCACTATTTAATAGTGAAAAAATGGGACTATGAGAAGTTAACTTCATCCGTACAACTCAACAGCTCGTTGCAAAGCTCTATTCCTTTGCATAGCTCATTTCATTCACAGATCACACTTTCTCCATGAGCCTTCATTGCAATTCGAGAGCTCTAAAATTATCAATAATTCTATCTAATTTTCTAGAGGGGGTAGGAGAATATTTAGAGGTGTTTTCTCCACCGACTCTAGAACATTCCCACCACGTCAATGCCACGTAAGCACCGAATCACAATTCTCTAAAATTTTAATCAAAATTAACTTTATTTCATGAAGAACCGTGGATATTTTAGAGATTTTAAAAGCTCTTCATAATCATTAATCATTCTATAAAATCTTTTGTGCTGCTGCAATAATCCTTCTTCCTTTTTTCCTCTGAAATTCATTTCACCTTCATTGTCGAAATTCTTCATTCCTCTGACATTCGAAATACTTATAATCGCGAAGAAAACAATCAATATTCTAAATGTAATTTGTAAATATAATTCAAAAATTCCATCATGTAAAAATTTAAAATTTTCCATATTTTGAGGATATTATAAAATAAATCCATCACAGAACATGCATCACAATTTCACCATCCAACTTATGGTATTTGTTAAATATATACCATCAAAGAATAATAAAATGTAGCATGGAATATATTCTAACATTACAGCCCTTCCTCACCCAGTTATATAAAGGGATGTGATTTCCATTCTTCTCAAACTACCTTGAGAACAAAATAAAATAATTCATGCATCCATAAAAATCATTATCCAACTTGGTCCCAACACTTGAACTAGGTTTTTAACAAAAATATGATATCCAAATAAATGATCTATATTTTCACTAATGTTTTAGTGTGGGGTGTGGGTATAAAAAGTAGTATTCCATAACCAATAATAAATATTATAAAAAATATTTTCATACGTTCACTAAATTAAAATAAAATATTACACATAAGGATACCCAATCCCAGAAAATTATATAACTGTGATATTTGGATCATGATATTCCTTCACAAATTTGGATTTGGATCCCATAAAATTTATAAAAATAAAGAGTATAATTCTATTTCTCTTCTCATGATACAACAATTCAATTATAATTGATAATTAAAAGTTATAGAAATAAAAATATGAGTTTATATCATCAATGGAAAATTATTAATTCCTCTCAAGTCATATAGAACAAATCAGGAACGAGGAAAAAAATTAAAAATACATCACCACATTATCTCTCTACATTCAAAAAAGAGACATGAACAATGAATGTCATGTGTTTCATGGTGAATGTTGTAAGGTTCTATACTGTTCAAGATGGTTAATATATACTAAAAAAAATCAATGATGCCTCATTTGGTTTTTTATTATTCATCCTCACATACATTATTATTCTCGTATACCTTGTGGCCAATATTACGATAATCCATCTGATTATCCCTAAAAATTAAAATAATATAGAATCAAATATCTTGATCAACATCCTTATGTTTTTAGTTCCATTTTACCATGATTTAAACCATTTTGGGATTAAATAACACTTTAATAGAGCTTCCATTGTAGGAATTATAACCATTGGGAACTAGGTAAATATTTTTTTATACTTTAGGTATCTCTAAGATTATACCAAAGACCCCTATCCCTATATCACATTGTGGGAATCAACCGTTGTTTCTACATCAGGTTTCTATTAACAACATACACATTCTTACAATACATATAATATAAGAAACCCCATATACATATTTAATAATAGATACGACATACCCCAATAATGGATTTACCCACTTTGGATGTAATTCTTGATTAACTATATCTAAACTAGTTCTTAACATCAAAGACGATATTCACCATAAAAACTCCCTAATGTCATAATTCCATCTAGAAGAAACACTTTAATTTTATAAAATATTTATAAAAAATTAACCCATTTAATTCGATGATTAATTCTTGGAGTAAAAATGATTATTATATCCCTCAGTTATGTATCCATGCCAAAATAAAATGGAAAAGTGGTTACCCAACCCTCAACATCCACCCAAACTCATAACACATAAAATCCATAAAATTTTATATTGATTAATCAATAACATTTATCTTAAATTGATTAAATGTGTAAAAAATGAAAATAAGGAATTACCTCAAGTGAAATTATTTTTAACCATAAGCAGTTATCCTCAATTAGCATACCCTATTAGCTAAACTCAGAATCCCCATTATTATAGAATTATTCCACCATTCTCTGGTGAAATACTATTTAGAGTCATCTAATATTTTTCATTGAAAATATATATCTAGGGTAATATAGACAATAGAAGATGGAATGAGATGATATCTGCCTCAAATAATGGATAATAATATATCTTAAAACATAATGGATCAATATAGAGACCTAATAGATTTAAGGTGGGAAGGGAGTGGGTGTTTTCCCCATTAGTTTTATTATTATAAGAAAAGGAAAATAATGGGGGTTTTAAAATTAACTATTGAATGAAAAATATTCAATTTGTTTTAATAGAATGGATCTAGGAACTATTAGGTGCACAATAAACATTATATCGATACATAGTATATATCACTGAGAACCCAATGGCCAAAACCATGGGTATATCGACATAGATGCTTCTCTTGGTCTTATGTGATATGATACAATGTCTATAGAATCCTATTAAAACTAATTACCTATATTTTAGAAATATTGATCCACATTAATTTATATTATTTAATTTTCACCCTGTTAATCGATATAAAAACTAGTCACTAACCATTTAAGAGTCAACTAAAACACAAAATTCGTATCGAAATTTTATTTATTCAAAATGGTAGACCTGAAACTATTTCTCCCACATCATATTAGAGTTTTAAACACATATAAATTCAATACATCAAAATTGTTACAAGTAAATCCCATGATAAAATAATTTGTTTGTTTGAGAACTAGTGACATAATACATAATAATATATATAAATTCCATAAAATTTTCTTAAATAATTAATCAAACACCACTTATAAACCATTAAATCATTTATTTTCACCTACAATAACCTGAGGAAAGAAGGAAATAAAATATTTGATATAGATATTATTTTTAGGAAGGGGTAAAACATTATCAATGATATAAAAAATGAAAATAAATAGATTATAAGAAAATTAAAGATATATTGCTGGGAGAAATGTAATGATTAAATCAATTAATTATGTTCATGTTATTTTTTATGTGTCAATTGTTTCAACTAATTTGTTTAATAGTATATGATGTTTTGTTATCATAATATACATTTTCTTTATTCTATATGAAATATTTTCCTAAAAATAAGTATAATTGTAAAAGATATTATATAATTATCTATATCTATATATTAATGGTTTTTATCTTCTTTAGTTTTTATGTATTAAAATAAAAATGTTTTATAAGATTGTTATTTAGTGTATATAACAAAACATGATTGTTTATTTGTAATATTTTTGATAAAATACTTATATTGTTACTAAATAATATTAACCATGATTTAATATAACCATATTTACAATAATTACATATTAATATAATATTAAAACCCACCAAGTTAGATATGATAAAAAATGTATTACATCATATATTGTGAAATGAACCAATAATAATATGAGTGTTGATTTCATTTTTTAATAAAAGAGAGGGGGTGGGGTATTGAATATTCACCCAATAGAATGAAATTTAACAACACTTATGAAAATAGTATTATTATTTCTTGAAATTTCAGTGATAAATGGATCAATTAGAAAATAAAATCATAAGATATTTTATGATCTAGAATTTCTACTAAGGTACACTCTTTTTTTAATGAACTCCCATAGTTTGGTTAATGAAACGTTTCTTGGGTATATGTTGATTTTCAAGGATTTCTTAGGTATTTCGGGAACAAAAGGTGATAATAATTTACATCCAATGTATATTGGATGGATGGAACACACTAGTGGTAATCATGTTCCACAACCGTGCGGGCTTGGGAGGCTAGTGCATAGTTGAAAACCCACAAAAAGGGCATCATAAAACCATGTGAGCTTTGATAGAACCATTCTGCATAACCACCACATGGTTATTCAAAATTAGTAGGATCCAATTAGACTGTGTGAACAGAACCCCTCTTGGATTGAGGGTGGATCATATTTTATTTAGTGTTTGATCAACCGTGCATCCAACCAATATTCTTCATTAAATTAGGTGAATTACCAATTTTCTACCCTAAACATTAATATTAATAACAATAATTTCTTCCACATTCTTCTTACAAATTATAAGATGACATACCCTATTCATCAAAGATTCCATGAGATATTTTCCATTTGATTCATTCCCATTTGATGTGAGTTTTGGTGTGAATTGATGATGAAGGTGTTCATATCAGTCAAATTTCTCTATTTTCAAGAAAATAACTTTTGTAGTTATTATTATTCATATAATTACTAATAAAATATTTTTTCAAGAATATTATATGTTAGGAAATTTATAGTTTTCTGTGATTGAATAATGTTCTATGGTTATGTGGGAGATATCATACAAACTTGAGGGAGGTGGTCTACAAGTTTATCCCACAATATTGGTTCCCTGATTTTTTTTGAATGTGGTTGTCTTGTAGAACATTATTAATTTTCATTTAATTTATATGGTTTTAATTTATTAATAAAATAATTTAATGATGACTTCATTCCCCCATGACCCTTATTGGTTATGTTTATGTCGAGTAGAATGGGTTTAATGACACCCATTGGGAGTTCTTCTTCATTGAAAATAGAATTGAGTTTCAAAATTTTAAATTGAAGTGATTATGAAGTAGAAAAAACATAAATTGTGTTATGTTGATAAATTTTATGGGGGGGGGGGATTTGTCCCAAAATTGTTTTGTTAAACGAGTAATGGCATGTATGTGGTAAATGTAAATTGTCGTTAAAGAGTCATGATTATGTGAATAAATGGGTTGGATGGGATGTTATACAATGGATCTACTACCAATGGTTGGGTAAAACAGAGTCTATTTTTAAAACTAAATTAGTGAATATGTTATAGCATTAGGCTGAGATTCCATTACCATAATGAATTCATATAATAAGAATGTATGGACTGAGGCTACATTGGATGATGAAATATTTTTTTAAAGAAACATCTTTATGATTTAGGTCACATTAATCAGGATGAATGTTGTTTAATTTAATATCATTTACCTAATAATGTTGATGATTATGTCTAACACATGGAACACATGTTTAAGGAGGATAATGTTAAATTTGTTAAATTATGGAAAATGGGTTATCTTTGTATTACCTTTTTGTTTACGATACATCTTCACACACTGTATATACTCGATATATTGCATACACCATTGGTGGTGTCTAATTTAGCTGTATTGATATTTTACTCGGGCCCCCATTGTAAAATCATGAAGATTCCATGCATCTCAGTGAGGGATAGGGTAAGGGACATATGTTAGAGGGATGATTTCGGATCAATGATGTTCATGGATGATGGAAACAGACATGATGTCGAGACCCATTTGTGGAATGCTTCATCTTTCCTGTTATTTCCGTTTTCCATTGTACATGAAAGAATATGACATGTCATGGGATATTTACTATTTCTTGTGGACATGTACAATGTTTAAAAAAATATTTTTTTGATGGTTTTCTATCAGATGTAATTTTTCCATTATTTATTATTATATATAACATGGATTTCGGTGATAAATAGAGTATAGTCTCCCTATATATCTCATTAGACCCTCTCATCTAGTCGGTGGCATCTTCTGTATAAGGAGGAACACCTGATGTCATTTTATGCACCAGCTTGGGGCACATGTTTATTAGATCATGATATGGTGCATGAAAAAGTTGTATCATACGGTCTCTATAATTATTTATATAATTTTGGGAGGGTATATTGGATATTTGAATGTGTCAAGCTGTCGCAATGATCTCATTCATGGTAGTAGTTAACCCATGTATTGGGGAAGACTCATGTACCCGGAGCAAGATTATTAATATTTATGTTCATGGTTATAGTTGAGTGTTAGTTCACATTGGGTTATTCAATCATTGTGTGATATTAATTTTATATGGTATTATTCTCATGGGATTATTGGTATGTGGGTTCATACATAAATCATTTTATTCTTTTTGGGATATACGTGGTCTGCATCATGTTTGGAGAACATGGAATCAAATTCTGTAGTCAGGTGATGGAATTATAATTTCATTATCCTTATATTGTGATTTTAAGGAAATGTTTTTAGTAAAAATATTATAACTGTATAAATAATATAAATATTTTGTTTAATAGTCAGGAAATATTATTTAATGATAAATTTGTAACTATTCAAATAATTATTGAAATATAATTAGCATGGTTTAGTATGTTTATTAACGTGAATTATAGATGAATATTTTGTTTTCTTATGTTACAAATAAACCATTGTTGGGATGGTTTATGTGGGTCAGTGATATGAGATAAGGTATGATTTGATAGTGTATGTAGATTTTGTTATTAATATATAGTATTGAACCATTTAAAAAAAAGTGGAAACGTTATGTTATGTATTTTGAGATGTCTATTTTCAATTGTAGAGAGATGCTACCAAGATTAAGCATATCTGTTGGCCAACACGAGGAAACCCCTGAGAATGATTCTCAAATAGTGGGTCAAAAACGCCCATTGGTTATAGATAATAGTGCAGAAGATATTATAAATGGGATATTTGATCATTTTATCTTGTTTTTTGAGTAATATCTATGGTTAGTTTTTTTGAGTATGTTTTAACTAGCTAGATATTTTTAGATTCATCACACTAGGACTATTGCATGAGATGGTATACTAGAGGTATCCTTGTATTTGATAGAGTCAATATAGATTATTTTCAATCATATATAGACTCTTGTGGGGAATAAATTTAACTTGGAGACATATATATTACATGAAATACAAATGAGATGTGGGGATATTATAGTTAATACTTAGCAGGTAGATGTTATAATGTGGATATATTTCAGAAAAAAGTTGCTACAACACTTCAATCTAGAGATCCTGATATAGGAGAAAGCTATGAAATTTATGAGGATGAATTAAGAGAATATGTTTATGATGGATTATGGCGGTATCATTGTTGACTTTCAATGCATTGTTATTGCATTGTTCGGAGATGTGGTAAGTATAACAAGATTGTATTAGGAAAGACCTCAATATGAGATCATGTCCAAGGTAAATATCTTTTATTTAAAGAGGATTGATGATATAGGGGATCTAGATCTATTTTTAGAATGAAAACTAAATGATGATATTGGTTGTGGATGTGTGGTTTTAGTTGGGAAGTCAAAAGGTAATTAATCCGATAGTAAGTGGCACTGTTTTGGTAGTTTTATTAAGGATTGTGGTAGTAAAATCATCTAGTGTTTACAATTGATCTCAATGGGTGGTGATCTGGTGTCACATAATCTATGTAGAATGATATGAAACGTAAAAAGACTGTTTCCTTAACAACCATTGGATTTTCAGTAATAGGGTAGGATGGGGAATGTGCAGAGGTTCTATAGGAACCCTTTATAAATAGGCAGTGATGTGGGATCAAGACTGATATAGAGTCTAGAAAGGTGGTATTCTGACCCATACTATGGATTTTGTTGTAGTTTTATTGGATATACAATTTAGGGAAGTGGAAGTGGGGAATTAAGAAATGACAATCAATATAAGTTGAATTATTTATTACAAGGAGGTCATACATGAGCCTTGGGTAGAATGGAAGGTTACCTTTATGCATTCTAGCCTGCACCAGGCAGTGGAAAGGATAGACGATAAATTTTTCATGTTAAGATAATGTTTTGGTACATGATTACCAGTGACTTATTTGAAATAAGGGACATTAATTCTTTTATATCTTCTTAGTCTAGAGTTTTAATTTTTGTTTGAGGGTTGGTCAATTGAACCACCGTTAGGGCTAAGAGTGGAAAATATCTAGCTATGTAAGTATGGTATTATCGATGTTTGTTGGTGTCACTAAATTGATGATTTTTTGTACTTGAGGTTTCAGGTTGTGAATTAATATTGGGTTTGGATAGGATTGTGTAATATCAACCCTATATAGACTATTTTCATTGAAGGGTAACATTTACAGCATTTGAGGCCGATACCTATGTTCATTGCGGGGAATGTGAGTTCCAGATAGTCCCTGATGGTCTAGTTCATTAGTACTTACATTAGATCACATCCCATGTGGAATATCTTTTACTTGTTTACAGAGAAGTAGAGAATAACATTATTAATCATGTGGATGATAAGTTAGAGTATGTGTTTGAATAGGAATACATAGGTATTGAACCAAATAGAGAAGATGAGTTCATGGTTAAGATGATTTCTAGAGATGAGCCGATTTCTAGTAAACCATATAGAGTGATACTGAAAAATTTTCATGTTCTAAATACTCATTTGTAGGAATAAGATAATAAAAAAATTATTTTTCCAAATACGCCAGCTTGGGGTTCTCCAATTTTTTTATGAATTCTAATGGGACATTGAAATCATGTTTCAATTACAAGAAGTAGAATAAGATTATACTTAATAACTAATTCCCCATATTTGTATCGATGATATTTTTGACCAGCTGAATGGTTCATATATGTTCTCCAAAATGGGTTTTTGGTAAGGGTAACATCAGTTGGGGATGATACCTTATTATATATTGAGAATGACCATCAGTAGAAGGTATGGGATGTATTAGTTCATTGTGATGACATTCAGTTGGAGATTCACCATTTCCATGTTTAAGGGCATAATTAACCGAATATTCTATATGTTTCTGGATTAGTTTCTGGGTGTTTATATAGATGACATCTTTTTGTACTCCTATAACCAGGATGACCATTCCTATCAACTTTACATAATCATGTTTTTGAAAAGGGAGAGTAGGCTATACACCACTCTATCTAAGTGTCAATTCTGGATCAGAAAGATATAATTTGTGGTTCATATCCTCTTAGTGGTAGGTTTATTGATCGAACTAGAAAAGGTACAAGAAGTGGTGTCTTTGGAAAAGAATAATAATTTATTTTGATATTGAAATAATTTTTTGGTTTAGCATTATATTACTACAATTTCAATGAAGACATTTATTTCTTGGAAACACTATTTTCTTGCTTTACGAAGAATGGTATTGGGCTTAACTGGACTAGATCATGTGATAATTATATCAATGAGTTAATGAATTGATTGAATACTATTCTTAATTTGAAACTACACGAGTTGGGTATTGAGTAGACCTTGATTTCTTATGGATATGGTATTTTGCATGTGGTAATGTTCATGAAGGGTTTTGAGTCATGGAAAATGGTACATGATAGTTGAGGTTGCATGAAATAAATAACCCTATAGGTGATGTCAAATTGGATGTAGTGGTTTATGAAGTCATTTTTTAATCATTTCATCGTGGAAGAAAATGATAATGTGTATAATGACTATAAATGTCCAAATGACATCTTTTAAAAATATGATTTTATTCTCTTGATGCGAATATAGATTGAGTTTATCAAATCATTATATTTTTTTCAAACAGTATTAAAAGAAAAGGTAATAGTCTAACAGATGTTATGAGTTATATTGAACTAACTAACATATTCCAAGTGTGTGGTTTTGAGTGGAATATGATATCCTTGTTCACTGACAAGCATATATGGGTTCATAAAGGCCAAGGAAAGATTATTCTCTTATATTTATTATTTGAGACTAAACATCTATGTCAGATCATGGAGTTGTCTTATGAGGATATAGAGTGTTTTCCCTTGAGGGAAATCCAAGAAGGTGGTGAGTAAAATTATCATTAGAATATTGAATATGATGATATTATTTTATTTTTTGCGAGTGTTTTTGTGAAAACATATATATGAGAGGAGTTGATGTGTGGGTTACATGCTTTTTTTGTGGGTAGAGAACCATATATTTACGAAAATGAATTGTGATCTTCGATGAATGTATTGGTGAATAGGGATGAAGAAAAAAGTATTAGGTTTCGTTATATGGTGATATATCTATCTATTGGGTAAAACTGATAATTAGAAATTGGGTGGATTACTACACAATTAACCTATTCAAGAATGGAAGTCGGATGATTTCACAATGGATTTAATAGAAGGACTCTCGAGAACACCTAAAATGAATGAAATTATATGCATATTTGTTTATCAATTGACCATAAAAGAACATTTTATTCCTATTCTAGAGAAATTATACCAAGGACCCATTGGGTTACATTTATTTTTTACGAGGTAGTATATTTTCAAGGGGTTTAGTTGATTATTGTTTTAGATCATGATCCACATTTTATATCACAATTCTAGAAAGGGTAACAAATTTCATTTGGTACCTAGGTATTTATGTGTACAAATATTAACCCAGAGATAAATTTGTATTCCCAACATACTATACACGTTCTAGAAGACCTGAAGGGAGAATGTATCTTAATTTTGGGTCGATCATTGGAAAAATACTTGGTGTTTGTTGAGTTTTCTTACAAAATTTGGTACTGGGTGAGTCTAATGGAGGAGACATCAATGTCAGTTCAGTTGATTCAGATTAACATTGATTCACTAGAAACTATGTAGATGGAATATGCTAATCAATATCGTTAAATTATTGATCTTGCAGTGGGTGATCTTTTGTTCATTTGGGTGTTACTATGGTTGGGTCACCATTTGATTCATATAGGAAATGATAGAACCTAGGAATATGCAGTTGTATGTGAATGTGGATTGGGTTAGTCTGTTAGCTCACCGATTTTAATTTTCATAGTGTTGTAGTGGTATAAAAACTTTTTCTATGAGCTATAGATTTGACAGAATAACCCTTAGCATTCTCATGTTATTCATGTTTTTGATTTTAAGAATGATGATAATGTGTCCTTTGAGAATCAATTTGGTCATATTGTTGAGCATTGTTAAAATGTAATACATGCTATGATTGTGCTATTAGTCCCAATTTTTTGGTAGTATGGTTGCGTTCAAGAGGAGACATGGGAGGAAGAGGTAAATATATGAGCATAGTGGCCCCATTTTTTTATCTCAGATACTCAGTAGTGTATGCGAGTTCATCTTAGGGACAGTCTATTATAAGGTGGGGATATTGTAAGATAATTAATTTAAACTAAGGCATTTTCTTATTTATGTTATTGTCAAAATACTATTTTGTTGATAATGGAATCTTTAAGAGAGTATGATGAGTATCAGTGGTATCCCATGGTTTTGGGGTATAAATTGGCAAAAAACATTCCAGCCAATGCAAGATTCTTGTTTGTCTCGCATTTAGTAGTTATCATGTACCATAACCATTATAGATTGGGTAGTAGGTTCAAAATTAACATAATATGCATGGGTGGCAGCATGAAACTGATAAATAATGGACAGAGCCATTCCACATGGTCACCACCATGTTCTTTAAACCATGTGGCCTCTAATGAGACTATTAAAAGAATACCCATCTGGGATATAGGGTGGAGAACATTTTGTGAATGGTTTGGTTAACTGTGTGACTAAACTATGAACCCCATTCAAGAGGAGTATTTTTTTCATTTCCCCCTCAGGAATTAATTTCTATAAAATGAATTTATATCCCATTCTTCTTCATGTAATCAATGTAAAAACCCCATTCCTCCCATGATTCCACAATACATTTATCATTTGATTGTTGTTTGTTTGGAATGTGGTTACATGTGAATCGAAGATCCATGTGAGTGTAATGCTCCTCAATGAAATATTTTCTATATATGTACTCTTATAGTGGTTCTTCTCCATTATAATCCCTATAAATGTTTTTTATTTTGGATCTATGTTAGCCCATTTCATGTTGTTTGATTCGAATAATGGGATAAGGGTAAGAAAAATTCTATCTACAAACATGAGGTAGGTGGTCTACAAGTATATCCCTTAGTTTTGATTCCCAATATTTTGTGTATGTGAATGTATTTTGGTTCCTTATAACTGTTCATTTTCCTTCCATGGTTGGAAATAAAAATTGTGGTAATTTAAGGATGATTATAACCCCTCAAGATCCACAACAGATTTCTAGAGGACGAGGAGACTGTGTTTAATGACACCCATGTGGGGTTCATCTTCCTTTGACTATGGGTTGACATGTTATATGTAAAATTTAAGGTTTTATGATATAGAACAAAAGGAATCATTGTTATACTTTTTAATGGAATAAGGTGGTGATTGGCCCAACATGATTGAGTTAAATGAGTTATAAAATGATGGTGTTAAATGTAAAAAATGGTTATTGAAGACTAATTATGTGAATTAGTGGTGTGAATGGGTTGTTATATTGATGCTCGACTCTGAATGTTTAGGATATATTGATACATCAGGACCCAAAAAGGCAGTCCTTGGGTTAGGGTATCTGACTGATGGTATATTCCACTAATGAATACACATTGTGTGACTGCTTTGATTGACGTATTAGGGAATTTTGATATATTTATTTTTTTATAAAAAAATTATCTTTATGAGGTAGGGAAATTTAGTGCCATTTTTTTCTCAGTTGGCCGATATTGACCGATGTATGTTAATGAATATGTGTAACACATGGAAATAATGATGAATGTGGATAAATGAAAAGCTATTATAATATGGAAAATTATTTATATTATTTATATAATTTTTAACCCAAATTATGTGTACACTATTTAGATTGGTTATTTTGTAGTCACTGTTGGTGGTGGACTATTGATTTTTACTCTCACCCATCTCGGGATGCTATTGGGTAACAGAGAGTATTTTAGAGTTATAGAACATGACAAGGGTAATGGACATATGCTAGATGGTTGATTTGATGAATAGGGATGTGCATGGATGAGGGAGTCAGACACGGTTTTGGGACTGGTTATTGGGATTCTTTAGCATGTATTTATTTTTAATTTACCTTTATACTTTGCAGTATATGACATGACAAGAAAAATTTATTATTTCTTATGGCTGTGTACCCAGTTTTGGGAAATATTTTTTTGATTCTTGTTTATTGATTACACTATTACTTTATTTCATATTATATTTGATGTGTATTTCTTTGATAAAGTGAGTATAATAACCCCAAAAATCTCATTAGACACTCGCTACCAGTGGGACACCTATAACATATTGTTAAGGGTGTTTTGGGTCTCGATATGCACCATGTTGCAAGACCAATTTTGTAGCAACTATATTGGGGATGTAAAATATTATTTTTGTTTACTTAACCCTTTCATTAGATGTCCTTTTATATGAAATTTCATCTTTATAGAATGAGTTTTAAATTATTTTGACCCCCAAATAAGGATATAAAATTTTTAAATGGATTTTATAAGGGATTTTGAATAGGAATATTTTATATGTAAGGAGAAATGGTGAGGTGATGGGTGGATTTTATAAGAGGTATAGAGAGATGTCTCTGAATAATTTTTTATAATATGATAATATTTATACCAATAATGATGAAAACTATGATTCAATATTTAGTGGATTTAGATTTAATAGTAGGTGTAACATTAAAAAACATCACTAACTTTTAGAAAACTCAAAAATATATTCATATATAGAATTACAAGACATCGTACCTATATGGTACTAATAAATTTTTTACAATTCACATATGAATAACTATTCATTAAAATACTAAGACATAACTCAAAAAAATTAAATGTTTTGATTTAATAAATTAAATACTAATAATAAAAATAAAATTTTCAATAATTTCATATAAAATTTTAAATATAATAGGAAAATTTCCCATTTTTTTATAATTAAAAAAATTATTAACAAAAAATTTCTACTTAAACATAAATTATTTTAATATAATTGAGTTATGGTTTTATGTATTTTTTATACCTATAATAGATTTTTTAATTTATGAGAAGTGATATTTATAAATTAAAATCAATATTTATGAAAATTGTTATTTTTTATTTGTAAAAGTTTTGTAACTATTGTAATATAAATATTTATAATGGTTATATAATGATACAAATTTGAGAAATACCACTTATTTATATAATTAATTATTTACAAAATTCACTCTCAAGGATTAGTATACCTTATTAAAAAATATTTTGTTCATAATTCTATGGATTTGTATCATTATTGGAGTGTTGGACACTTCTATGATAATTTTTGAATAAAATGACACACCATATTCTCAGTATCAAATATTATTATATAACAATGATTAATATAATTGGTTAACATTTTTAATTTTATGGATTATATTTTTTCAAATCATAGGTAAGGTTTTATTTTTATGAAATAAATTTATGATTGAACATATCATTGATTTATTCAATTCATTGGTTTTAATATTTTATTTAATAGAGTTAATATAAATTATAAAAAGATATATTTAATAATGACATAAAATAAAATTAATTGGTAAATATTATAGGTTCAGAACATTTAATGTAAAATAAAATCATTTTAAAATTTTAATATATAATTTAAAGAAAAAAACAGAAAATTAGATTGAAAATGCGTGATGCCCTATATATAATAACAAATATGTTTCCTGATAAAAATTTTATCAATTTTATAATAATTTATTAATTCATATTAATATATTAATGAATGACATGAATAGACCCAAATTTTACTAATAATTTTTTCTATGAAAAGTAAAAATATATTTACATGGGAAAATTTAATCCTATGTGGTGAAACTAATTATAAAAACCAAACTATAATGATGAAAATGGATATTAATCTTCAAAATTATATCCAAATGTTCAAAATCATAATTTTTTAAAATAAATAAACTTTAATCAATTTCCAAATTAAAATCCTCCCAACCAGTACTTATTTATTTAGTGCTAAACATAAAAACATTTCATACTTCTAATGTCTTACAACAAACTCCCCAGATCAAAGTACCACCATATCTGAGAATTGAGGCATAATATATCATCATGTTATACTAATTAATTATAATTTTTTCAAAAATATTATCAAATATAACTTATAACCCATTCACACACTCTTTATCAACTATTTTTAACTTTTGTAAATAGTGAATTTGAGTAATGGAATGAACTCAAATTCATAGTAAACGGTGAAAAATAATCAATAAGATATTGAAGAGTTATAAAAAACACAATAAAAAATTAAATATATGATAAATTAATAAATTAAATGATTAACATAATGGGGTCACTAAATCATAATGTCACACCTTGGAAGCAATTCTTGTAATTATATATAATTAATGTTTGTTGGGTATTTTATTGGAATTAATAAGGGTTTCTAGGCTAATTGGGATTCAAATAAGGGATTTCATCTTTGGTGGAAAAAAACATATCATGGTGAACTGTCTTTGGTTTGGGTAGAGGTTGTTTCAAACTAGTTTTTTTGTTACTCGAAATTATGTCAAGGGAAATGAACATGTAGGGCGTTTTGGTGACATGTTGGGTGTTATAGGGTGCCCAGGAGGAACCTGGTGTGTTTCTAGGAGGTGTAAAATGGTGGAAAAAATATAAGGCCCTTATATTGGGGTTGTTTTGTTGAGCCACTGGGGGATCCATATCATAGGCATGCTAATGTTGGGTACATGGTGTCCTACTCCAATGATCCAAGTAGAAGGAATCTTGTGGCATTGGGAAATTCAGTGGTTTACTACAGGGAACTATGATGTGGTGTGAGAAATTATTTTATGCATGGAGACCATATTGTTCATTAAAAATTATTCAATTTTAGATATCTATTTTTTTAGTTCGGAACACCCTTTTTCATATTTTCCATTTATATTAGTGGTTTAGGTAACAGAGGGTTATTTCCCAACACTCGCATCTGATTCCAATGGTTGATTTTTCGTCATCATGTCGATCGGGAAAGAATATCACTCCTTCCTTCTTCCTTTTATTTCTATATTATTATTGATTTTTATCCCTTGATTTTACTTCTATCAAAAAATATTATTCCATTGGAGGTTTAGAATGTATTTAAGATTTATTTTATATTGAATATTTTATTTAGGCTTTATGAGGGACTCAATTTCTATTTTATGTGTTCAATATTAAGGTGGATGACATACATATCGATCACCGTTGAATTTTTGTAGGATATTCAATGAATTTCATTTATTTTTTATGTCATATGTTTCATATTTTTTTCAAAATATTTATTTATATAATTATTCCCCTATGTAGAAATTAAAGGGGTTGTTATAATTGTTTATATTTTATTCATATTCAAAGTAATGGGTGTTATAAATTTTTTCATATATCTGATAAGTGAAATTTGTGTTATAAATGTTTATGAATATTATTAAATGTTTTCTTAAAAATTAAATTAGTATTTTCAATATATATAATCCAATTTGGATTAAAATTTAAACATTATATTGTTTTTATAGAAATTGTTAAAAGAAATTAGTATGTTTTTTTGTCTTAGGAAGTTTTTAATAATAATGTTTAATTCATAAAATTGATTAATTTTTTTCAAAATATTGGATATAATGGTTAGATTGAAATGAAATTTCAAATTTGAAGAAATGGATTGGTATTATAAGGCCACTATAGTAAAGGGTGTTCTTTTCATTTATGAATAGTTTTCAAATGAGGAGGCTGTGGGTTACAAAATTCAGTTCCTTTTGTTTATATTGAAATATATTATCGATTAAGGGGTATAGTTTATTTTTCAATAGAGATGGGTAATGATTCCAAGGATATTTCTTTCATGGGTGTTCTGAATAGGGGATATTGATTATTGATACATATAAATATTATTTAGTTTATTACCTTTCATTGATTCCTTCAGGGGTTTACTATAATCTTTTTGAGTTTTCCATATTTATGTCATCCTCAATAGACATACACCACTAGGGTCACATTTTTATTTTGTAGAACAATGGTAAGTGACCCCAATTGTAGGCATAGTGTATGCTAATTGGCCGGATTGTTCTTGAACAAAAAATATTATAAAAAATTGTTGGAATTTGGTATCGTATAACAATTTCACACCTTATGAACCATTTTGATACAATGTTTTATAGTTTTCGCTATAAGGGTCTTCTATTTTTATTTACTTGGTAAATTCTCAAATGAGAAATGATAACATAGTGATAATTCTTGTTTTATTATTTTGATTTGTGATTTAGAGCCTTAGTGTTTTACTCCAATATTATTTTAGTTGAATTTTTTTTATTATAAATATTTCAATAGTCATTTTGAAAGACATTTATAGTAATTTTATTTTAAAATTGATATAAAATTCTTTTTTAAAGAGCGATTCAACTATGTAAACAATTTATAAAGGATTTTTTCCATTTAATGTAAATAATTTAAAAGTAAGTATTAAAAATTGTTATGGAAATGATATTTATTTATATACTTTTTGGAAAAAATTTATAATCTCTCTTTGTAATAAAAAGTAGTGTAAAATAAATCATATTGGAAATTAATATTAATATCTATTTAGTGAATTCATAATGATCATTTTTTTATTAAAATGTTGCACACAACATTTATTTTATACAGTACTTATAAATCTATTTTATATACCATATTAATGGTACTCATTTATCATTGGATTGAGGTTGTTGGGTTACAATAAGAACATGATGTATTTTATTTGTTTTAATTTATAGTTTCTAGGATTATTTATTACTTTTATATTGTGTACTCTTTTTACTTAATTATTTCAATTTCATAGTATATTATTGTTTTTTCTTGGTTAAATCATTCCCAATTAAATTATCTATTAATAATATAGGATAATATTCCCTTCACAATCAATCAAAATAATGCCTTGAGTGGGTATTAGGCTGGTTTGGGTTCCCATTTATAGGATGGCATGGGTTGGTTCTTGAAAATATGGCATCATACTACAATAATAATATTTTTTTGGTGTTCATGGGTAGTATTTATAATATTATCAATATAATGACATGAGTTATTGGTGTGAGGATGATTCTATCTCGCATTAATTTTCACTAAACATTCAATTTCCTTGGGTATTGGGATTTGAGTCGATTTTAATAATTTTTTACAACATTAGATGGATTTTGATATCATATGGATTTATTTTATTTCTCGCATGAATAATATGAATTTTGATAGGGCTTTCAATTGTTTTTTTTGGAGTGAAAATGATGTAATTAAATGAATTAGGTTGTATTTAATTACCTGAAAATTCATATGGTGACCCTACAATTAAATTTAGAATCATTTTTAGAACGATTATGTGATTGGAACAAGACCCAACAACCACATGGACAATGAAAACATGGTTCCATATCCCAAATATTTCTATTATATAGAATCATTATTAAGACATTGTTCACATTTTTTCAAGGTGATGGCATATAGATCAAGTAGGGTCTAATGATGCGTTTTTGGTGTTCGATGTAGTCTGGGAAGATATATTTAAATGAAAATTATGTTATAAAGGGGAAAAAGAAATTTCATGTTGTATTTGGTTTTAAAGATCAATGTTATGATGGTTGTAATGTGGTTTTAATGCCCATGAAATTTGTTAATGTTTTAGATGGATGGAAAGATAAATTTTTTATCTTTGATAGGAAAAGGAACTTAATAAATGTTTATATTTTATAATAACATTTTATTTTGTATCTTAGCATAATAGAAGATTTAAAATAATTTTTTGTCATTAATACCAAATTTCAAATAGTTAATTATAAAAATAATTAGATTTTTAATGAAATGGGAAGGTAGAATGGTTTGAAATAAACTTCAAAAATCTGTTTAAGAAATGTTGTTTTCAATTATTGCAACATATATTATTTTTGTGAACGGTTTCATAATAATGATGAAAGTTTATTGAATGAAAATATTTCATTGAAATTTTAAATAATATGTATGTTTTTAAATTGAATTTTGGAAATATATAGTGGATGTGAAAATTAAATGGAATGGTTTTATATGTGTTTTTTCTAGGTTACTTATGTCTTAGTTTTTTTGGTTTCTATGGGAATTATGTAATTTGATTTTTGAGACATGAAATACTATAATTTTAAGTTTCAATTTATTAGATTATGAATACTAGAGATTCTTTGAAAAAAAATGGTTTGGTATTTCATTGGAATAATCTTCAAGATGAATCACCTACTAGTTTATGAGAGGTTTTTTGAAATGTAGAATATACTAAGACCCATGGATGAGTGGTGGAGATAAATTTTTTATATCCATTGGATTCTATCCATGACTACATGAATCTATGTGGGTTTTATCCATATCATGGAGCTATTTTTGTGGAATCTATGATATATTCCTTCTAATTTGACTTCTTATAATATATACCAATTTTTTATATGTTGAGTTTGAAAAAAATAAATCCCATTTGAAATCAGTTATTTTTTAGTTCATTATTTGTGGGATTTTTTAATTCAAGATGGTCTATATTAATGGTTTCTTCATTATTTAAATGTGAATAGTAATTATTATTTTTTATTTCTAAATAATAATTGGGATATAACTTCTAGGATGTATGGCTACAATGTGTTAGTTTTGTGGTTGGATTCATGTTGATATGATTATTAGAGATAATTATGTCTGTTATTAGTAAAATAGAATCTATTCGCCTTAGGGAAATTGAGTACTTTTTAGTAAATATTTTTTTGTGTTCAAATCCTCATGGGACAATATTATAGGTTGGGGTCTGTATTTGACCAGTTGTATGTTGGGACATGAGGTTAAGATCCTATGTTTCTTCATGTTAAGGCCTATGGTGTTTCATTTCTTTTGATACTTGTGTTAAAGTTGGGTAATGATACTTGTATCTTAGGAGTGATTTTTAGGTCATCTTTTCCCTTTTGGAGTGATTGATTGGTTTCATAGGTAACATGTAATTTTATGGGTTTTTGGAAGAATTTTTATTTTTAGGGTGTTTTTCTTTTAGGCATGTGTCTTTAATTTTTCTCACCATTTTAGATTATTTTTAAATAGTGGGTATATAAGTACTGGTCTTCATATTTTTAGAGTTATCCTTTGTGATTGTAGTTGTGATCTCTGTAAATGTATCATGGTTTTCTGGACATGATTTTTTATTGCAGTGGAATTGAATTTTTTCATTGGTTTACTTCCTCATATTCTCTCTATTTATTTACCTACAAACCCACATCAATAAGTGAGTTGTTTGGGTGGTCCTACATTTCAACTATTCCAATTGAATTAATGATTTTATGTGATTTGAATGTGGAATGGGGGACTGTTAGACAAAAATATTATTGTCAATTAATTTTAATTATCACTGAGATGTATGGAGGTTATTTGGTGTTATTGATAGTTTCTAAGAGGTTTATGAAATTTATTAGGTTTTTTTCACTTTGTGATTTCACCACCAAATTGTCCCCCCAACCATTTCAATTTTATTTTGTTTTTAATCTACAAATTTACCTATTGGAAATAGGGTTCCCTATAATAATCATGTCAAGTGTTTCAGTGAAAGTTGTTCACAGGCCTTAAGGTGTGGTTGTAACACCCCGACTCCAGAAAGCATGTGTCGATATATAATTTATTACATCTATAGTAAATAAAAGGGATCTCACCACATTGTCTTTATCATTTCAAGAGACTTGGAAAATTAGATACACACATAATATTCATTGTACATTTGAAATATTTTAAAAATTAAAATAAGAAACATTCTTTCATCATTGAAATCATTCATCATATCCATTTTCATATCTCTTGGGGGAAAATAAATATAAATTGTGAGAGTAGATTCTCAGTTTGGGTAACAGAAAATAGATTCCATCATTAATAAATAAGTCATAATCAATATGTATTAATTGATCATATAAAAATTATATTCAATGATTAAATTCAGTTAAATGAATATCCATAGAAATTAGTAAGAACCAAATCACTTAAATAATGGAAAAATTATTCATAACTAATAGAATGTATAATTTCATAAATTCGTGATCACAAAATATCAACCATTCTATATTTAATCTTATAATAATTTCCTATGAACCCTTTCAACATTTTTAATAAATTGGTATGTGTAAGACCTATTTCAATTTAATGTACCGTACTTATTATTTTGTCCGAAGATATCATTCAATGGGTTTGAGGGATTTCAACTATCAGACCACATTTACCTCGTTCATATCCTATGAATTCCACATATGTTGAGTTATAAATATAATTAAACCCTTAAATTCATTATAAGTCATCAATTATCAGTGATTAATCAATAATATATAACAGAAAAATATACTTAGTATATGAAAAAACATTCAAAACATACATCATTCGATAGATATTTTGTATATGAATAGTTTAAATTTTAAATGTCATTAAATTAATATAAATTACTAGAATATAATTACTTATATTAACAATATTCAAATTAATTTTTTTAAAAGGTTGGGACCGAAGCTGCATTTTTATTATTAAATCAAAGCAAAGACCTCTTTTTAACTGGGTAGAGGGAAACCCATTACATAGCCCGAAGGCCCAGTGGGCTTGTAGCCCATTACATAGCCCGTAGGCCCAAATTCTAATGCGAATTCACATTCTGTGAATAGTAACCTACTGCTATAGTACCACACAGTATCGTCACCGCTACAGTGCCCGGCTGCCGCTACAGTACCCGCTGATGAACAGTGCCGCCGCTGCTATAGTACTGCTATAGTAATGCTACAGTACCTGCGCCCCATGGGTTTTCAACCCCCATTTTCCATGTAGTATTACGGGGTTCTTACCACTAAGCCAAAACATTAAAAATAATATATAAATAATACATTGAGAACATCATACTTTAAACAATATGTAATAATATAGTTATAAATAACTTTTCAAATTTAGTTTCATTCCTTACGAAAAAATTACCCTATTATTTTGAAATAATATTACATAGAAAATCCGTAAAGGTTGAAAAAATATTTCAGTAAAAATAAACTAGGAATATTTAAATAGTATATTCAAATGGATTTTTTGTATCAATGGTGAGAAAATTAATTCATTTGGGGAATGTTAAATATTAAATTCCATCCAATAAATTGGTATAAGTACATTATTTTGAAAATGATAAAAAGATTCATTTAAAAATATATATAAAAGTTAAAAATTTGGTAAAAATGACATTAAAATATCTTTTGAAAATATTATAATTATTAGTGAAATCATTTTAAAGGAAATATGGACATGGAAGACAAATATTTTGAACGAAGACTTCAAAAGAAGATTTTTAATAGAATACCCCATATATGTAACTTCATTAATTATTCTTGATAAAAAATAATTTCAATATAAATATGTAAGAAATAACATAACGATAATGAAATAATATATATGTGGTTTGAAGGGTTGGGATCATATAATTTTCGTAGAGTAAATCTAATCATAATAAATTCTAATATTAAATTATATTTTAACAATAATCACTTGCCACATTGCTTCCTTTGGAATCAAAGACAATCAAATTAAATAAAATGAATTTTAATATTAAGTATCAGTATTTAATTATTATTTATGAAATATCATGGTAATTTAATTGTATATACATAATAATAGAATATAGGTTCATAAAAAAATCATATTTCCCAATGAAGACAATCGGAGATGATAATCCCTTACCTCCAGTCCATCAAGATTCTAATGAATTCTTGACCTATGGAATAATAAATTTAGATTGATTAAATATATAAAATGAAATGATATTCTAAATTATTCATAAATATTTGGTAAAATTATTATGATCTCTGATCCTTTTATTTTTGATTTTTCAACAACATCTACTCATAGGCTGTTAATTGATTTTTTATACTTATTTTTGTTCAGTAGTACAGAACATTGAATCACGGTAATGATATAATTGTATATTGAATATTAATCATGATTTTTTTATAATTTCTATGTATAAAATACAAAATTAGATTCATTCATCAAAATTCATGCATGGTAAAAGAATGACATCACCTCATGGAGGTGGTGGCCCACACGTACACATGAATGACATTAAAATCAACCAAGAGAAGGAAGTGTAAAATTTTTAGTAATATATAAAAATTAAACAATCATAATATTTTAATTAATATTGTATTTATTCCTTAAATTTATTATTTTTATAATGCTTGGGATATGGTGAGGAAAATTTTATTACAGCACCATGTGAAGATAAAAGGGCATACACACACACGAGTGATGTTTTCATTTTCTACATGATGAGAACAATTTGAATAAATGTTCTTAATGTAGTATTAGAAAATATTGAAATATTTATTATAATTTATTTATTATTTGAACATGAATATAGAAAATTTTCATAATGTATAAAAATATGTAATGTAAAAAATCTCGGTTATGATGATTACCTTTTTATTAAAGAATTTCTTTTTGATTAATCATTATGGTCCCATGGATAGTCATTTAAGAATAAAATAACTAGTATAATATATTTTAGTAATCTTAAAATTGATTTTGGTTGGGTTTGGTTGATTTATGTTTCTCAGGAAGGGTGACTAAGGAATGAGAGGTTGTATCTTTCATTTACTGATAGTAGGGGAACCCGTTTAATTAAATGTAGAATTAAATGAATATAAATTAATTTTCATGTTCATATAAATAAAAATTGATATATTTGGAATCAAAGAAGAGCATAATTCTAATAAAATACCATAAAATAATTTTTAAACAAGTTTAGTTGATGTTTTAACCTCTCTCACTACATTTTATCCCTAATTAATTCAATATAATGATCACTAGGAACACATGTATTATACAATTGGGGTCCATAATGTCAGTATAGAAAGAATAAATTCTCATACAGGTAAATTATTAGATATTATAGCCTATATTATAGTAACAATTATTATAATTTTTTTTGAAATTAAAATCTTTTAATCAAATATTATTAAATATAAAATAACATAAAATTCAATTTCATAACTATTTACATAATGTGAATTTTAATAAATATATATAAATATAATTCAAATATTATATTTGTACACATTAATAATAAAATATATTTTCTGCGAAAATTTGAGGTAATCTAGATCTCACCCTAATAATATTACTTTTAATGTTTTAGAAATCATTTAATTGATTTTTTTATTACATGAACATAACCTAGATATTGTTACATAATAATGTAAGGTAATTACATAATCAGTAGAAATTAAAAATAAAATAAAATCATTAAAAAAATTATTCTATTTCAAAGATACCTTTTACATACATTTAAAAGTTTTTTATATACCAATCTAAAAATATTTTATATTAAAAATGAAAAACAGACATTTTGGAATTATCTTTAATAGAAAATAATATAATCAACATTAACAATGAACAATGGCACCATAATTCCATATTTATGAATATTTTATGTTTTTGGTATAATTAAACAAATCCATTGGTAAATATTTATGTTTATGTCTTATATTGAATCCTTATTTCATAGTTTTATGTTTCTTTTCCAATTTTACCCTTATCGTGGTGACAACATTTCAATCAATGATACTATTTATTTTGAAAAAACGAAGGTCTGACTGCAAAAAATGAATATAATAAATCCAAATATAAAATCCATTTACCATTTTTATTTTTTATAAGTGATAAACATTTATTTTAAAATAAACCTATAAAAGACAGAGAAAAACTATTTTCTAGAAAATTGTATTTTTGAGTATAATTTTTTAATACCAAAATTTTGTATAATGTAAATTATAATTAAATTAATTATAATATTTTCATAAAAAATTATTTATTAATATTTTTAAATTAACTAAATACTAAATAATACATTTGAAAAACATGATTATAAAATACAATTTCAATAAAATCTGCATTTTTACTATTCAATTTGGAATTTATCTTTTCCTAACAATAAAAAAATTTCACTCTATGCTTATTTATAGATAATTATTTCAGAAAATAATTCCTTGTTATCAAATATAATTTCTATAAGTGTTAGAAAATAATTTTAATATTTTCCCACAATGAAAAAATATATATTTTTGAAGAAAATGAATTTTTACAGAATTAAATGGATTTAGAAAATATAGTGTATATATTTTGTAAGAATTAATTTATTATTTATTATTTATTAATGCATATATATATATTTTTTATAATTTATTTAATACTATTAATACCTACTGATTTAACAATTATTTAATTAATTTCAAATTTTTAGTATCATATTTCATGTCTATTAAACCTTAGTTCATCATGTTACAATATTTAAAATACAATGTTCATTTATTGGAGAAATAAATATTGAAATTTCAAGGTGCTTCAAGGTCTCCTGGATTAGTGTTGGGAACATTATTGGTTCCAACTGAGTTTCTAGATTATAACATAAGAGTCATGATTTAGTTTTCATGACATATAAATAATAATATAATGGATATTTCCTAATAGGTTTTTTTTGTAGGGAGAGATCTTTTTCATAAATTCTTTTAATTCATTTTTGATTTTACAATGAATACTGTTTTATTTTAGGTGGACAATGTGAATTGACTGTGATTTCAAGATTTAGACTAAAAAAGATATGAACACAGTATTATTGTTCCCTTCGATATGTGTTAAAACATATAGGGAGTCCCCTTGATTCTATGTTGGATAATGTCTAGTATGGTGGATATTGTTATTATGAAATATAGGCCAGTTATTATCACACAATTGTTATGGTTTATGACTATCTTAAATATAGACATATTGTGTTTTCCATGATACTAAATTATCATATTAGGGAAATCCTTTCTTTTAGTTTGACAAGAATATATAAAAATATGACATGTTGATGATGCCTACATATTTATTTTAATTTCTGATGATTTTTCATATTGTTCTGTTATCCAACTAATTTATTTTTTTTACCAAAAAATATTCAAAATTCCATATAAATGTCTATATTTAATTTTTTTTAAATAGACTGTAAATGGATGTTTTCATAAATGGGGCTTCATTTGTGGAATCATTGTTGACATTATTATTTTTATATAAATAAAAAAATTAAATAGGTTGTTAAATCATTTTATTGATAATTATATTTGCTAATATGTTTTAATTGGTGATAAAAATTTATCCTTATTTTTATTTCAAACTATTGTAAAATGAAATTTTTAATGGAATTTCAATAAATCATTATTGAATTATTACTGACGTAAGTTATAATGATACCTTGTATAACATTTTTGGTGTGTACAATTCACATGGTTCAATTTATAGTGGCCTATTTTTGATTCTCACATGATATTGTTTTCTGGTTGTTAGGTGATGACTAGTATGAGATTTATTTAATTTCTATTATTTTTATTTTATAGGTTTTATTTTATATTATATACCTTTTTATTTATTATTAATGTACTTTGATCTATTATTGTGTTTTGAGAATAATATTTTTCCCAATTATATGTTATTTCAATAATCTAGTTGTAGATGTTAGCCCGAGGTGATGGAGAACTTTACATAGGTATATCCTTAGAAATCTCATGTGTTTATTTGAGAGATGGAAGTTGTTTTTTCTCTACACATAAAAAGTGAAAATGAGGCACTATTTTCCAAAAATATGTTATAGTGTTGATAAAAGAATTATAATAATTTAATGGAATATACCAATTCAATAATTTCATTTATGTCCATAACTCCAAGGAATGACTATTACCACTTGTTCCTTGTTAACACTTTAATAATTACATATGAATGTTATATATATTTAATAATTATTGAATTAACATTGTATACCTCTCACAAGAATGAAAACCCAATATTATGTATAATAGAAACTCCACCTCACTGATTCATATCATTTAGTATGAGAATAATTAAATTTGAATTATGGATAATGATGTTATTAGATATAAAACATTACCCAAGTCATTATAATTCAATATAAGTTTATACGCACTCATTATCATAATGATATTTTCAATCATAATTGAACCACTTGAATGTAAAAAATTATAAATCAATTAAAATCATGTCAAAATGATAGTGAAATATTCATTTTACATCCAAACAATATATCTATAATGATCCCAAAGATCATTTTTTCTCTTTAAATATAAATAAAAATAAATATATATATATATATATTAAATCTCATATTTTATTAACTTCTTTAGTTTTTTATACATAGTTCAAATGTCTTTGTGTTTTTAAAAGACACCATGATCAATACCCATGTCCTACTTCATTATGCATAATACGATATCCCAAATGGCCATTGTTTATTTTTCTTATCTCATTATACAAATTACATGTTTGATGGATATCCGATTCTTACAAATCCACTTTATAAAAATCACTATGTTGAAACATTGTATTCACTAGTATTTGTCTATATCCATCTTTTTTGACAATGATCCTGAAACATTTCCAAATTAGGGATTAATATAATAAGGAGGTTATGAATGAAGACCTTGGGTTTAAATAATAATATCATAGACCATAAAATTCTAATCATTTTGTTGGTATTCATTTTGATACTATCCTATGAAATAAATATGTCTTTACCACCTGCCATCAGGGCCAATTAAACTAAGACCCATGTGGGAAGAAGTAGACCATGCCCAAGGGAATCATCAAAAGACAAATGGCGGAGTGTGGGGGAGCATAGATCCCACAAATCATGGGTCGGTCCCTTGTACAGGGCCTGAGGTGCATAAGACCATAGGCACATCCGTGCATGGGTGGGACGAGGCCCATTTGGTTGGGAGTGATTCATATGGCACGAGTGTCAAACCCATTATAGGCTAAATGTAATAGCCTCCACAGAATAGAATTTATAATGAAGGGTAGGCATAATGAGAATTCGATATGGGATGTAGATTTTTTATGTGATACCATGTCAGGGCCGCCTGATCAAGTAGCCCAGGGATTCATGCCGTCAGATCTCTCCTCCCACTAATAACTATTGTCTTCTAAATTCTACAGATTGGAAACTCAATCTAATTGAGCCTGCGTCCCCAGGTCTATCATATTCATCCACATGACACACTAGTTTGACTCCCCAAGGCACACCCTCTGCACTCTTGTCTTCACTACCATGTCTCAAACACATTTCTTTTGACTCCATGCTCCCAAATCTGTGAGCCCCACTGGTGTACTGCGAGACTCCGTAATATCAGTAATGGAATTCAAATTATCAATATAAGATAATGAGACCAAACCAAGGACAACTATGGGAATCTTCTATAAGACCTACCAACCATCTTCAAGTTCATTTGGATGAACTCGATGTCTTCACATTATCACCATTGATAATGTGACCGACACCAATAAAAACCACATGTTTTTAGGAGTCTTTTTAATACCCGAAACCCCATATACCTCCACATGTTTTTTATCCAACTTATTTTGGTTTTTTTCAAAGATCACATGATCACATTTCAAGGGGTGTGTATTCCAGAGGAACAGAGCCACTAGCGATTTTTGTCTAGGATTGCCTCCTCGTATTGAAGAGAGGTCCTTCCCACGTAAATCTACTATATACTATTTGTGGAAGAACCTAGTGTGTTATCATCATATGATCACGTGATCGCATGCTGGAGCCCGAAAATTAATTTTGAGACCTCGTACAAGGCCTCCCATCAGATCAAATAATTACATTAGCTATAGAACCTCATGCGATGTGAATCTGAGAATGTAGGTGGCACCCATAATGGTGCCCACATATATGTCTAAGTGATTATGTGAATTACGATCTCATGAATACCATGATCATATTTGTATTACGGTGACTCCATGAAGTCCCCTGAACATGAGCATCGTGTCATGAAAACATCTCCTACATTTCCTTAGTGTGATGAGAAAATCATTGTGGGTCCCAATTAAATACATGAGTGTTTCATGAACAGGATGACCTAAGGATTTTGAATACATGATATCTTGTGGAATGCCATCTCTGGATTTTGATGACCAAAATGGATAGACACAATATGGGGTTCCTGCTCCAGGGATACCCTCATGCAGCTTCGAACATGTTGGAAATACAAATTCATTCGGTTTCGTGTGTACATCTTCCCCAGTATAGGAGTACTCAACCATCTAGCCAATTTGGGGTAAGGGAGTCCATTGCATAACCCCTTCAAGGTCACACGAATTCCTGGATGTCTCAGAAATAAGAAAACACTCATCCATGTATCCTTCTTTTTAGACTAGGATACATCCATTATACATGCTTGTGGAGTCCATCACATGTTCCTATGGAGATCAGGTGACATGAATAAAGAGAATGTGACACCCCTTTTTGGATGTTTAGTGATATAAAAACACACATTGGGATGTGTAATCCATGTTCCATGTAGAGAAAATCCACCCCATCTCATACATGTGGAGGATTTGGGATATAGCCCATGACACATGACATCATGGCCTACCGTAAGTCCCAATCCATGATCATGTGAGAAACCCCTGTGGCCCGTTACATCTGCATGTAGACTTAGAAATGGTCTCCATGACATTGAGTATCCCCGAGAGCACCCAGGGCATGATGGAAAAAAATTTGGCCTGTGTGTCCCACGAGCCATTCACCCCTCACCAAGAAATGTATGCCCCCACCCATGCACATAATGGCTCCGATATAGACCCCTCGACTACATGAAAGCAGTACATATCACATGACCTCATCCACTCTTCATGAAACCATAAAAGTGGACACCCCAATATGGTGGATCCCAATTGATTCCCCTGACAAGAGAGGAGACCATCATGTATGTGTGGACCATGATATATGCACTCATATCCATGCTACTATCGTATCCCAAATGCACAACATGGCCTCAATGTAGAGCCCTCATGAAAAATCATGGAGCCATACCAAGACCTATTTGAGGTCATGTGGTCTGCGTACTCCAATGAGGGGTGTTAGGAGAGTGTCCCATTTGGGTAAACAGGATGTAATGGACAGGACCAAAATTTTCCTTGAAACCCCACTAGTGTGTGTCTTCGTCATGAGAACTCATGCACAAATTCCTCCCACGTAACATAAGGTATAATCCCTTTGGATATTAAGTCCTGATATGTGTTCTAGAACAATACCCCTAAAACAATCATGATACCCATCAACATTCTCATGACAATTCGGAAAAAACACCATGTTAACCACAACATAATCATCGAACAAGTCAGGACGGTCTTGTGACACCCTTTTGAAATGACACCATATTTATGCCATGATACAAGGATGAGACGTACTATTCATGTGAAGCACCCTTGATTTTTTTATCGTGATCATGTGAAGACACCCAAAATAATGAAATTTGATCATGTGAATGGGTAATTGACTTGTCCAATTGATCACGTGACTGACAATAGACATTTCAATATTTTCATGTGGTGGCCTAAGGAAAGGGCCGCATACATTCCTTCTTTGCCACATTGATGCCCCTATGTATGCCTAGAAAACCATGCAGTACCCTACGAGGAAGCTGACAGACATGTCCCTGATATGCTTTTTCACTATCTATGTGACCCATATTGTTTATATGAATTATTATTGGGAAACATGATTAAAAATCATATGCATTACTCTGGGTAAGTCTTATGATACTAGGAATTCATAAAATAATGTGAAAGTTATCAAAACGAGTAATGAAATAGGTGTTTTGGCCAATGAAATATATGTGACATGTCCAACGCCTAGCTCTGCAAGACCTCTTGAAATATCATGCCATGCATGCATGTTATGGTAATAGAAAACATCTTCCGATCACACACAACATACCAAACATGTTCAAATTAATCTGTTAAAGAGACATGAGAGAAGCTTATTGATCATGCCTTGCTCCTTTGACATGTACATATATACTTGAAAAGCACTACTGACATGTCCACCAAGACATTTGAAGCATGCCTGACATGTCCACCTAAATATGCAAAGAACCTCCGACATGTTCGCCTAGTCATCTGAAGCTCATTTGTCTAGACTGATTCACTCAAGAGGAGAGAAAAGAGGGAAGTCAGTTGATCATGTGAAAGACCCTAGACAATCCCGATTCATTTAGATGAACCATTTCAGACCTATTTTCTTTGACCATGAGAAGACATCCAGAACATGAAAATAGATTATGAATCCATACTTGGATATTTCCACTTTGTTATATGGAATCCCGAACATACCAGGTATCCAATCAAGACATTCCTTGTAGATTGTTGACAAATTTCAGGAAAAGCCCGTATGATGTGACTTCTTTTCAAGGAAGACCCACATGAACTCTTGATAGGTGGACCATGGATAAAAATCATAAACCATATTAAATTTCTAGGAAGATAGTGTCCTAGATGAGCTGAGATCAAGCATTCCTGAAACCATACTAACATCCAGCCCTTGGACAGGCGATCATGTTTATCACTAACTCTCATTAATCTGCTAATGAATAGTGAATTAACATACCAATCATGGGAATCCCATTAGTGTAAGCCCGGAATAATGACATAATACATATAGGCATACCATGAGTGTAATCCTTGACCAATGACATGATAAAAAATGAGAATCCATGTAGTCTAAACCCTAACCAATGACATGGTACAAAATGGGAATCCATAGGGTGTAATCCTCAACTAGTGATATGATATGAATTCACCAATAATGGGGAACCACAGATTTTATGCCATAGTAATCATCCTAATATAATATGTTCCCATCGACAAGGCCTCCACCATGGTATAAGTCACTAGATCTCATAAAAACCACAGGGTTTTTCATAATTCATCTGTGTTCTATAGTTCAACTTATCCCATTAGTGGGATAAAGGTTAATGTGATCTATCAGAACTCTGATTCCTCCCATAATCATGATACATAGGAATCCTTTTTAAGGCTCAGAAATCAATGGGAATCTACTTCTGTTTATGTCCCTGATCATTCCAATTATTCCTAACATACAAGACCAAATCCTCTCATGGTTCTTTCATCCCCATCATCTACCAGTAGATGAAAAGGGGATTCACGAATGGGAATCAATCTATGTATAATACCCACTCATGCTTCTAAGTACCTCAAATCCATCAGAATATTAGATATGAACTTAACTATTAAAACTCCAATTCCCGTCATATCTATGTTATATCAGAATCATTCCTATGGACTGAGCTCCAAAACATATATTCCATATGTGTGATCTTAATGTGTAAACCCTTCATTAGTATGATCTCACATATTATGTAAAATATCATGCTCTCTATTTTTTCACAAAATGATCATGGATCATGTATAAAATAGTGGATACTATTTGTTGTACTGATAGTATGATTAGAACACCCACAATGGGGAATTAGCATCAAGGTCTATGTCTTAATACATCCCATCAACTCTCACATAGATATATTCCCAAAAGACAAGTACAGGGGAGTATCATATGAATTTGTCCTACCGTGGGCCTCTATTATCATATATCTTAGGACATATATGCCTATTATAATAGCTATGTTGACTCAGATCCATGTATCAAATAAATTACATATGAAACCACATTGAGGACGATGCCTGATACTCACTTCCATACTGTACAATGTCAAACTACATGGATGGGTCCTATCATATGACCTTAATCTATATCAAACAATGTACATGAGTATTGAGTAATGTTCCAAAATGATACATGGGACACCAAATATAGTTTCAATCCCATATTAAAGTCTACTGCAATCCATCTAGATTACAATAAACTCCAAATTTCTTGATCATAGCCATAGTCCAAACCACAATAATTAATTATGAGAGAGATAGAGAACCTGTGATATACACATGATAATCTCTATCGATACATGTCCATAATTAAGTCATTGTAAGAGGGTAACCTATCTAGTAAAAGGGTTTGAGAAGGATTTCACAAATACATAATAAATATAAAATAGAGTCCTAGGGTAATAATAAATTCTGCAAAAAGGATGTGATGAGACTGAGATCCAATCATATCATCCAATATGTGTCCCCAAGAGTCACTAGACCTAAAAATACAGATGACTACTTGGATATGGAATGCAGGCCCATACCTATCCATGGAATCGGTAACCATTGGTAGTTTCAAGGAAAATTAAAAATGGTAACACAACAAGAGGAACCAATTCCACACCATGTGTCTTAATTAAAAAAATGGTGAACCTGATGATGATTCATTTAATCATGTCCTCCATTTTAGGGGTCAAAAAGGTTAAATTTTCCTCAGTACCCATTAGGCCAGTTTGTGTTGGCCTTGTTCCAATACAATGTAGTTTACCCGAATTGATTCTTTTAACAATAATTAACTTCATGTGAAAATAAGGGGATTCCACTTTATAATTTAACTATGAATGTTATTGATCAAATTTGTATTCATATATATGATGCTGCACTGATAAGGTGAAATGAATTTTTTCCAAGACATCTCGAGATTCCATGAAATCTTCATGATGTCATTGAATCTTCCTACAGATCCAAAGATCATTGGACAAGATTCATTGATCATGAGGCCCCAACTTACATTTTATGTAACACACCACCTTCTCCACCAATTGTAGAACATATTGGACATGGAAAACTGCATCTATTGTTCCATCATTACTCTATAATCAGATCAAAAAATCCTTTGTATTATGTATTCATGCCGATAGCCTATACAAAAGTGGGCCATAATAGGGGAAGTGACCCATGTATCCACATTAAATAACTTTGGAAACCTATCACTAGAAGGTATATTCATACAAATTATATATTCTAGGGATGTGGATGCGTATGGTAAACCCAACAAATTAATCACCCAGGATATTCCAGGGAGGAACTTGATCAATTCTAATAATCATCATTGATTTGAATCCATGATCCCACAAGGATCTACAAAGGTGTTTGTGCGTACACCTAATATCCAGGATGCGTAAAGAGATATTAAATCCCACCTAGGGTATCCAGACAATGAATCTCTAGATCAGGATTATATGCCTACTACTGTCAATCTAACTAAGGTCCACCAGTGTGTCTTAATAGTGGCCCATGACAAATCCCGAATCAATGGTAGTAAGGTGCCTCCATCATCACCTTAACTTTCCATAGTGAATATAGAGTCACAAGGAACACCACAACCTGCAGGGATGGGGGATTGTTTTATATATTCCCTCATAGATCATCTTTATCAGGGTAACCGACCCCCAAAATGGTATATTGGGAATCATACCTTCAAACAATATATCCCATAAATGGGAAAGAATCATATTTTTTATGTTTTTTCAACATGATATCATTCAGAACTAGAAACACCCCAATCGATCTATGCAAGCATGCTATTGAAGGGTACAATCATGACATACTGCATTCATCTGGGTCACAATAGTCTTTCCAACAACCTTCCACTAGAATAAAAGTAGAAAGGCTTAGTGGGGTCCACAAGGAATCTTTATATTCCGTTACCAATTTTTATGATATCCCAATGGGCCCAAACAATGGATCATATAGAGAGTGGTAGATGTGGATTCAGTCTCTCTGATCCACATCTCAAACCCTATAACCACCCACTAACCATCCAACCCAAAGAGAAAGGGGTAATTTCCTGGAACCTTGCAGTTAGCCTCTTGAGGGAGGGAAGCACATTTCAATAGAAGAATAGATCCCTCAAATCCGACAAGATAACGTGGATATCAAGGCGATAATTGTGGTAATAATCCTGAGACCCCCACTCAGGGATTATTTTCCTATGTATTCCTATAGAAGACCTCCCTGCATTGATGTTATCTATACCATAGGACTGGTTGAATATTCATATTTTTCATCCAATCATCGGCTTGAATCCAAAAATTATTCTTCCTCTCCCCATCTTGTAGGACTGTGGGTATTTTCATATTTCCCACCTCTACATCTAGGATATTCGTGAAACCATATGACCTCATGTGTTTCAATAAAACCTCTAGAGAGTCGGAATATTTTAATCAATGGGATGAGTATTCATTATCTAAGACCCCTAAAGCTCCCCCACCTGCCCCAAGATCAATAGAGATTGGGTCTCTGTATCGAAAATTTAATATTAATCCATATGTCTGCACTAGTGGAAGCACATGTAGTATGTATGATGATTCACCTAGTCACGCACTATTGATGACAAGAAGAAAAAATGATACTCTTCTCAATCCCAACATGTTCCTAGGTATTTCTACTATTCCATAAAGAACGGTTTGATGAGGATAGTAGAATTGAGGAATCTAAATTAGGGAGTGTAGGTAGGCCATGGAGATTATTTCCCCTACCATTGGCATCTCAGGAACAAAATAAAGTTTTTATTTTCTATGTAAGACTCGCTTCAAGGGAAGATATACATAGGGATATTGGAATCACCTACACCTGGATCCCAAACCAAGTCATCTAATAACTCTGAGTAGGGAGAACTGATCAAGTAGTAGAGCACGAGTCACCTTCCTCTCAATGAGAAATGACCATTTCTTGATGGAAGATTGAAAAAATACTATTCCTCCCAAAAAATAAAATTCTCTAAATATTTTTACTGCTCCGTGGAAATTGGTTTGCTGGAACTTCAAACACTGAAGAAATAGTATAAGGTAGGGTCATTTTTCCATGATGACTATTTCCCATACCAACGACATCTCGAGAATACAATCGAAAATTTATTTGTTATCGTAGATCAGTTGGTGGAAAAAGTATCTATAAGGATGATATGGTTGAAGGATTCTGGGACTCATGAAATATGCATAACAGTTGTCACAAATCAAGATGAGATACTTTCTTGACATTTTACATGGAACTATTTCCTTAATACAATATGCTAAACCATGTGGACATCATCATTACAATAAGAATTTAAACTATATGAATCACATCATTTTCGAAAGTCATTATACTCTATCTCCAACGTCCTTACTGTAAGATGCTAAACTGCATGGCCAATGACCGGAACACAAGATGTTAACTTGGATGGCTATCGTCCTTACACCAAGACATTAAACTGAAAGGATCACATATTTACCGTAATACATTAAACTGCCGGGCCAACATCCTTATTATAATACATTAAACTGCATGGTGAAAATCCATGCCATAAGATGTTAAACTACATGTACATCGTCCTTATTGTAGGATGTTAAACAACATGGATCACGTTCTTACAATAAGAGGTTAAACTACTAGGCCAATTTCCATACTTCATGACATCAAACTCAATGGTCATAATCCATATAAAACAATGTTAGACATCATAGATCATGTAATTACCCCAGATCTTATAATATATGTCCATCGTCCTTACCACAAGTCATTAAATGACATAGATCATGTCCTTATCACAAAATCTTAAAATGTATGGCCATCGTACTGACCACATTATGTTTAACTGTATAGATCCACCATCCTTACAACATAACATGGAAGAAATCATATTTTTCTGAAATACAAAAAGAATTATTCCTGACCATACATGATAAATAGAGAAGCACGGATCTCCTATCCTAGGACCAACTAAAAATATAAATAAGGGATGATTCCCACCTCGACGAATGGGATAGACCTATGTAGAGTATCTCCTTTCCCAGAACTACATGTGGATTTATTCTAATCCCCATGCGATATGTAGTGACACCCATGCATTTCGTCATCAAGTCTAGCTGTAGGTATAAGATTTTTTTTCACTTGGTCTGAGTTTTCCCAGAAAAGTGTGTGGTGTGTCCGAGACCACTTTGTTATTCATTCATGATAGTGATAATCGTGAAACCAAACAACAAAAATCCGCTTTAGGATATCCATCTTACGGTTTGAGCCACATTAACATAAAATGAATTTATATGTCCCAACATCACGACGTTAAACTGTGTTGAAACATCCTTACTACAAGAGGTTAAACTGCAAGGCCATCATAAATTCCACATATAGTTAAACACTCTAGAATATCTCTCACATGAAAATAAATTTTGAATGGGCAAACTAAATTCCTAAAATTTGATTTCACGACCCCAAAAAACTACCCACGACATGATTATCATTTCCAATGAGATAGGTAGGGATACATTGACCATACATCATGTTGCAGCCACCCTATAACATAAAATACTCATATCCTTTCTTATAATTCCACTAAATTATTATTGGGACCCTTTTGGTAAATTTTATCCAGCACTGATAAGAGCACAGAATGGCTTAAGATTTCCAATAGTAATTTTCCTCCGAAAAATAAGGCATGATGGCTTGGGATGACCTCGTTAAATATCTGAAAGAAGTTAAAATACATGGTTAATGCACCCTACACAACCTGAAATATTATGGCATTATGGACCTCACCTGATAGGGATACCATCACTGATGTAATTCTCCTACCACCCCTGCCCTGCCAGAACTACAAAATGGTTGATTCCCACACTTATGGGATACCTACTAAGGCCCATACACATTGTCTCTAGTCCTTTCCATAATCCATACATTGGAATATACGGTACTTCATGGGAATTTACAGACCTCATTAAAATCATGTTAGTATAGGATGTGTCAATCATACCCCTTTGATGGTGGTCGCCCTCACATATTTACCTCAAGACGTTAAATTAAATGGTTCTCCAAAAACTGTGTATGGATTTACTCTTATCATCACAGGATACATACTGACGCCCGGACCCCTACATCTAGGACCATCCATAGTATTTTCTTCCCTTCACATATGGTGATCCAATTTCTTTAAGTCGTGAAATTTTACCGTATTGAAAATACCCTCACCGAAATACAACAAACTGCATGGGAAATGACCTTCCCAGAAGACATAAAATATCAAAGACCCATTACATCAATCACCACTCATGTCGCGTGACCCATGTCTTTACTGGATGATGTTAAAATTCATGCAAAATCATCCTTACAACATGAATTTTAACTACATAGTTCTTATAGATGAGTGTGTGGCTTGATTCCTATCCTTATGGGATATATAGGAAGGCCGTATTTTTTAATCCTAGGGTATAGCCCTAGGTACTACAATACATGTCTTCTTTTCTGCCTCTTGGAATGATCCATGTTCAGGGATATATGGCATGACATAAATTTCTTTTATAATAATTCAAATCATGTTTTCTTTATCATTCCATGTATATCCCCTTTGGGGCCATTTTCTCCCACCTTCATCACTACTGCTTGACAGTAAACTACATGAAAGAAATTCTATTTATCATTAATATAAAATTTATAATAAATAAATAAATACATGTGGTTTGATTCATGTCTTCACAAGAAATGTAGTGATGCCCAAAATTACATTCATGAGACTAACCGAAATATCTCCATTAATTCATTTCCTTCTTCCATAATCCTTACCAAAAAATATTAAACGCTATGGAAATATGTCCTGACTGCACGACATTGAACTACATGAAAATTTCAAAACTATGTGTGGGATGATTACCATCCTTGTGAGATATTTAGTGATTCCAAGATATTTTGTCTTCATCCAAGCCATTGGTATAACAACCTTTATCCCCATTGTCTTGAGGACTCTTGGAAAGATTTGTGGTGTGGCTGAGACCTCATTAGTAATCATTCACATTGGGTCACTTCATGGAATGAAATATCACATATCTATAAGGGAATATATATTTCAATCTGAATCAAATGAACCTAAACTATCCACAAAAGTCCCCACAACAAGTCTTTAAATTGTGATTCACAATCCTTAACGCATGATGTTAACCAACATGGAAGTAAGTCCTTTTCTCATGATGCTTAACCGCATGGGAATTAAAGAACTATATGTGGCTTGATTCTCACTCCCATGAGATTCATAGTGATTCCAAATTTCCCACCATTGGGCCCAACCATTTCATTATCTCCTTTCAAATCACTTCTCACATCATTACCATATAGAATTAAAGTACACGATGATGAATATCCCCATCTATTCATGAGGGGTTTCCTTCATCCATACCCCATGATGTTAAATTGCATGAAATCTACCAAGAACTATGTGTGTCTTCATTCTCATTCCTATGGAATATGTAGTGACACCCAAATCTTCATCCTAGTCCCCAACTGCAACATTACCACATTTCACATTATTTCTCACGTCCTTTTCCCCTGATGTTAAAATATATTTTAGAGTCATCACTGAAAATTTCAATCAGAATGTAATTTCATCCTTACCACATGACGTTAAAATTCATGGAATTACATCCACACTATTTAACGATAAACTATGCAGATCATCTCCATTACCAATCATTATCAATGGAACATAAGAGAATTACTCTGGCCAACCAGAGAATATAGTTCTTCCAAAAAAATTTATGCACCTCAATCCATGTTTCCAATATCATGTCACAAGTGTCTCAGGTCATCACAAAGCATTCATTTACCTTGAAAAATAAATGCGTTCTCCCTTCACAGTCATGCCATTGATGTGAGGACTTGGACCCACCAACCATAGATATATGGGCTTGGTGTAAATGGATTTTGTATTCTTGTGAGCCTAACCACATCAAGTGGAACCCAGAACCCCATTGTGTTATAGGTCATACCCATAGTTATTGTCCCACATCATCACTCATGACCTGATAAACTTGATCACTTATTTATTTCATATCCATTGATCGGTCAAAGGTATGATTGAATAATCTTTACCATGGTATCCAAATGAATTTTTTGTGTCACATTCCCTTACCAGGTCCAAATCGAATGACCCTAATCTTCTCACACCATGGTCAAAGCTATATGAACATAAAAAATAGCACATAATGGTCTAATTTTTATGACCATAAACTACCAATGAATGAGATAAAAAACATATCAGGATGAAAACCCACAAAGGGAAGCCTGAGAAAAAGTAATGTCTCTTCTTGCTGAACACTTCACCTTCATATTATTGGAAAACATTAGGGTACATTTAAATAACTCATAAATCTCATAGAGTTTACTCTATTTCCCAATTAAAAGAAAATATCTTCTAGTTGGACCCATGGTCCATGATTTAATTATAGAAATGATTTATCACATCTCTCTACCATGAGGATTCGATATCCTTAACATTTTATCACCATGTTTTGAACCAATTCTGAAAGATTAAATGAGACCCTTTATTCATGAACCATTTGGTGGCTCACACCTCATGATTCGAAACCAAAACACATAGGCTTTGAGCTATTCAATCAATTTCCATGTTTCCATCGAGATCCTAAACCCTTCCACGATTTCTTTCATTCCAAACTCATCATCATCATCATGATGTTTCAGCATTCATAAATATTTTGTAGCCCCTGGAACGGAAACACGATCTCTTCTCTTGGCCATTCTATTGATGCAAGGGATCATGACCACTAATAGAAAACATATTGGCCGGGTATAAAGGGCCTCTGAATCTTTGTGACCCTCAATGACCCCATGGGAGATCCAAACACCCCACAGTGTCAAGGGACATACATGGAATGTATACCAAATTCTATATCACTGTCCTCAAACATATGGATTTTGATATACATAATCCAAACCCAACTATAAAGCTGCTCCTAGATTCCTTAGCATTTCACCATCAACTATATCCCCCCATGAATATTACATATCCCTTGTAAAAGATTCGAGATCATCATTGATTGTCCATGATATTAATGCATAAGGGATTTAACCCACAAAATAAATACATCTCTTCCTTGTGAGAATAGAATCCAATCCTTGTGATCCCCAACTAAAATATAAAAAAACTAAAAACCCCATTGTATTTTGAGTCACACCTATTTTTCCAGCAACATATTCCATAAAAATTGTGGTGGTAAGACATTTAACTATATAGAAAACCAATGTTGTGGATGTAAGACACTAAACTACATGGAATCTTTAAAGGTAAGAGTTAGAAGACCCTAAACTGAATCCCATTGATGGTCTATCCTGGAGCACCATAAATAATTATGATAGATATTGCTCAAAAAGGTGAAAAACTGATAAAGGCATATTGGAAAAATGTCAAGTTCTCTCTCACTGGACATATACACTATGTGATCTTAAATATTGATAATCTATAATATGGAAGATGTTGAAAATATGGTTGGATCTAAATCTTTAATGAAGGATGCATTATAAAAATCAAAGTCCATGCCCGCTAGGTCATCCCCCATATGATTCTTAAGCAAATGTTAGGGAAAATAAAAATGGAAAATGTACAAATCATCTGGGGCCCACCGTATTGACACAATAATAATCATTCTATGCACTCTATGTCCCTAACAATTTTTTTTTTGAAAATATCACCTTTAAAATGAAAACCATGTTTGAATTTTCCTCCTATACTAGAGGAAGTCACAAGTACTGGGGTAAAAGCATCAATGAAGGCTTATATGTCAATGGGAAATCATGAACAATCCCTGAAATGAATCCTGTTAGATTCAACGAAGTAAAATTAAAAAAAAATAGATCCATTTGGTTTCACTCATAATGGATAGGCATTAGGGATGGTCTGATTTGAATCTCCACCTAGAAATATATCATTATATGGGTTTTCATCACAAAATAGTGATGTCCCCCTCTTACGTATGAGTGAGATCTATGTAAGGACATTATTCAAAGGGTTATTTATCCAAGAATCTATGATCCTTGTACATGATCTCGAATTACTTAATAGTATAATATAGAAATATGTGCGGCCAGTTTTCTTTCCTCATGGGATACCTAGAGACATTCAAATATATTAATTTGGATCCTCCTACAAGTTTCACACCAAGAAAGCCCAATTTTATATTGGAATTCACCTACATTCCAATTATAGGGTATCTATTCCCCAGGTCAAAGATACATCCCTTATTGTATTCATTGGAGTAGTTTTTCCAAGATATATCATCTATATAAGAACATCAGAGCTCTTAAAACATACACTGGATAGGTCCTCTCAGGGATTTTAGGACCATGATCATCAGATATTCAGATATTCATGAATGTGATATATGTTTACCTTATAAATAAGTTCTTTAATTTTGAATAATTTAATTTTAACTAGGAATATTTGTTGGAACTGGTATTCTTGAATGTCTTATCTTAACTCCAAATATCAAAGAACCATGAAAAATGATGGATTAATATATCGAGGATGTTGTGCACGAAGATATAGGGTTGAAAGAATCAAATCATGGATCCGACACTGGTAAATTTTTTTGAGGTCTTCATTTTGATTCTATCCCTTATAAGATAATATAGCTAACCCAGTAGCCAATTGGGCCTCATCAATCAAGACCATTGTGGGACAAGTACAAACACACAGAAGGGTGTTAGCCAAATCCAACTAGCAGATCGCGAGGGAGCATATCTCCAGGGAATACAGGTCTGAGCCTATGAATAGGGCTTGAGGTCCACATGATTGTAGGCACGTGTGTGCATGGGTGGGTAGAGGACTACTGGGTAGAGAGTGATTCATATGGTATGGGTGACAACATTGTTATTGTCTTGAGATAATAGTCTCCACAATAAATATTTTATACCGAAGGGTAGGTGGAACATGAAATTGATGTCAGATGCAGATTTTTTCATAGGATCAAATCAGTGTCGTCCGATCAAGGGTCCCAGTCATATACATTGAAGGATTTATACTCCCACTAATCACTGCCTTCGACTCGATCCTGGTGATCACAAATGTGATCAAACAATGATTTTGCACTGCACAGCTGTCATCTTCAACCTACCAATACACTATTTTGACACCCTGATGCCACTCGACACTCCCTAACTATCACTGTTGTGTCTCAAAAAGTTTTCTGATGATGCCACAAGTCCGAAGCCACCATCTACACTAGTCTTCCAAGATACAACATGATAGAATTCAAGGATTTCTACTAATCAGTCTATTATCAAGTAATTGAACTATGAATGATCAAGAGGAGCTTCTAGAAGTCCTTCTAGCCTTCCATGAGTGAATTTAGATGAACTTGAAGTCATCACAATATGACACCTAATCATGCCATTGAGAAGAACTCAACCCACTTGTTGTCAATATTAATTTTATGATCACAATACCATTCTATCAAAATGAGTTTTAATCTGATTCATGTCATATTTTTTACATGGATCACATGTTGACATTATAAGGGGAGGACATGTGATGAAATGCATAAACATCCTTCATCCCATAAAAATAAACACATACCATTGCCTCACGTGACCTATATAAACACATTCTCTTATAAAAAACATAGGAAACATGTAGAGGGGAGTGATATATGAAATTCATGGGGAAATGTGTTGGAAAATGTTCAAGGAATAGAGACATTGACCACCACCATCAGGGATCGCCTACAGGTAATGAATAGAGGACCCGCTTGTGGGAATGTACTATAGGATGTCTTAGGAAGAACCTATTGTGTGATCTTTATATGATCTCAAGATCTCATGATGAACCCCTATGAATTCTCGCGAGACCGACTATAAGTCCTCCACTAAGATTACAAGATCACATGAGCTATAGAACCTCATGCGATGTTAATCCTGTAATATATGTGGCACCCATAGTGGTTCTAGAAGATATTCAGTGGTGAATATGTTAACCGAGATCATATGAATACAATGAGAATTCTTCTCTTGCAATGAATCCATTATGTCCCCTAAACAGGATCATCTTTTCATGAAAACACATCTCAAAATCCCTTAGAGTGATGAGGAAGTCACAATGGGACCCTGTTGTCGACCTGAATGTTTCATGAACAGAATGGCATCAGGATTATGTAGACTCTCAATCACGTTGAGGCCTTCCATGGAATTCTATAACCAACAAGGATGTCCACTTATATAGATGTCCTGCAACAGCAACACCCTCATGATCCTTCAGACCAGTGTCCATGTTGATTCCCATTGGTTACACATGAACATCTTCCCTAGTGTAGGCATACTCAACAAACTATCCCATTTGGGGTTATGGAGTTCATCATAAGACCCCTTAGAGGTTACATGGTCCCCCAAGACGTTTAAAAAAAGTGGACCCTAAGCCGTGCTTCCTTCTTTGGAGACCATGATTCTTCCCATATATGTTCTTGTAGAGTCCCTCCTGTGATTTCTTTGAGATCATGCAACATGCAGAGGGATCATGAAGCACTAATGTTAAGATATCTAGTGAAAACCCCACACACTTAGGGATGTGTACTAAATGTTACATGCATAAAAAAGACCCCCCACCCATAAATGCAGAGGCTTCAGGATATATCTCATGATTCATGACATCATGGACTACTAGAATACCCTGTCCATGATATTTTTAGAATACCTTGATTCCAGCTATATCTTCATGTGTCATTAGAAATGGCCGCCACTATGTGTAGAATCCCTTCAAGAACCCCCAGCACGAATGAAAATTATTTCGGGTTTTCTTGTACAGATCCAATATTGAAGTAATGGAAATTAAATTAATTTTATAGAATACATAATACATATCAAAAACAGACACGCAAGGGTCATAATAGTTTAGTGTCCCTGGAATCTCACAACATAATCTTCTAATCATTGTGAATGATCATCAACATCTACCATAAAGATACTCACCTTTTGTTTTCTTACCAAAAACCATTCTTTATATCATGGGAAAAAATAAAAAATATATAGTGTGAGTTCAAATCATCAGTAAGGGTATTCATGGAGAAAATAAACAAACCATATACATTTGTTGTTAAAAACATGAATATAATCTTTAAACATTAAAATCTAGAGTTGTGAAATAAATATGGACAGTACGTAAGGAATAAATCATAAAGGAACATAAATCATGATAAAATAGCATGGTAATAAAACATGTAATTGTTGAAAACCCTTATGAACTTGTTATGATTTCCATTGTAGCCAAGGAATTGCTTCCAAGACCATCATAGTTGACGAAGTCCATTACTGAAGCAAGTTTACTTACCGTTCTAGCCCTGTATCACTAAACTGGATTTACTTGCAGTTCTGGTCATGTTTATATCATGAGTTATAAATATTTATCCAATGTTTTTGAGGGAGATATAGGTCCCACCCATCTCATACTGAAATCATTATTTCTTGTGTCATAAAATAAACACAAATCATTCATCATTACCCAATGAATAAAATCGTTTTCATAAACATCATCACATCATAACATAATCCATATAAAATAAGTGGATATTATTTCATCATAAACAAAATCAAAACATGTAAATTATAGATAAATTATTATTGAAACATACTGATATTAAATAATGTCATCATAGATAGAAAATATTTTTGGTAAAACACTTGAAATGAATTCTTGAGGAAAATATCTTTTCTTCTTCAAAATCTTCTTCTTTTCTGGAAATATCGTGCAAATTTAAAATTAAATAATTTCATTGAAAATAATCAGGAAATCTTGTAGAGGAATATTCATGGAAATAAGGAATTATGAAACTGAAAAAATTCATTCATGCAATATAAGTTAAAAAAGCATTCTCCTTGTACTTTTTCTGGAAAGTCAAAAAGTACATCGTATGGTAAACAGAAGATAGATTCCTTCCATACAATATAGTAAAAGTAAAAAAGGGTTAAACATGGCATTAAACATATGTGTAATAATAGTAAAAATTTTATGAAAACATTTTTATAAAATGCGGACATGGATTATAAATATAACCCCAGTAAATACTTATGTATAAGCAATCTTGGATAAAAATGAGACTGCAAAATTATCCCTTACATTACCTCCAATTTCTTATGTATGTGTATGAGACTCTTATATTGTTGGTTTAAACGTATTATTAATTTGTAACAGAACCATAATAATATTTATGATATCATATATGATTCACTTATGACTTTATATTACCCGTTCATTTATCAATTTCATGTTAAAGAATTATTTTGCGTAAAATCATTTCATTTATCATACATGTAATGACTTGTAATTATTCATATGATTTCTTAGATCATGATTACATTCTTATAGAATGTAAAAAATAATTTATATATAATATATATTCATAATGTAATATATATATAATAGATGAAAAAATGTGATGAAATACACCATTCATGGAGATGGTAGGATGTACGTACACATGAACGCTGTTTTGGTTTCCTTATTAAATTTAATGGAAGTAAGTAAATTACATATACAAAAATACTGTATCATTATTATGTCATATATTAAATTATTATTTATTATATATACATTATAATCATTCTGGAATGGTTAACATGGATATTGAATCTCATCACGTCGTGGAGACAGTAATCCGTACGTACACACTGATGATATCGTTTCCATAATTATTGAATGGAAATGGAGTGGATGATATAATATCTTAGAATCATTATGATGTTATAATAATAATATACAGTTGTTATTTTCACCATTATACCCATCCATGTATGGTTGTGGTGGAAAAACAGATTACACCACGACGTGGAGATGGTAAGCCGTACGTACACACGTGTGGTGATTTCATTTTTTATAGGATGGATATAAGGTGAAATAGGGTTGTTTAATTTTTATAACAACTTATTATTATATAAGTGATACTTATGGTATTAATTTATAATGAAAAAACTACATAAGAAGAAGTATAAGAAGAAAAAAATTTGAATGAATCGGTAGAAGAGATTAACTCTTCTTCAACGTGCCTCCTTTAAAAATCATTTTAAGACACTAGAGATGACCTTTTTAGACGAATAGAACCTCTATAATATATCTATTGAGGTTTATAAGTGGAATTTGTAGGTTTTTGTCCAAATTTGAGGTTCAAAATTGAGTGAATATGAGAGGGAAGGGGGCGCCCTATTATAAGAGAGGAGAGGGGCACTTTTGGAAACCTCAATGATAATAAATTATAATAAAACCCAAAACCAAATAAAACCCTCCATAATGACTGAAAATATATGATGAAATGATATAGGGTTTTAATATCATCATGAAATAATATTTATACATGTTTTGATTTTATTTTAGACCTTCTCATTTTGATTTATCCTTATTTAATATATTTATTTTCATTTGTGGTAATATTGTTATAAATTTTAAATGGTTATAAATACTTAATTATGTGTTTTTAATTGTAAAAATTGGATAATTTATGTAATATGAGACCATATAAATTTTAATTTGTAATTTTTCAAAAATTTTGTGATTTTTAAAAAATGTAATAATATGTTATTTTCATAAAATATCAATAGTGTCAATTTTGAAACAATTAATTTATTTTAATTTAAATAAAATACACAAAGAATATATTTTTGAAAATAAATATTTAATATATTTATAACAAGTCATATTAATCTTAAATTTTTTTTGAGCTCCTTAATTAGTTTATATAGTATTTATTTTAATATTTTTAAAACAATTTATTTTATCTTTTTCTTAATAAAATAATTACTACATCATTTTTGGATAATTATTTATAAAACATATATGTTGTATAAAAATTAAAAATAAAATAATATGATTAGGATAAATTAAATAGATTCCATAATAAAACTTTTAGTATAATTTATCTTCTAAAACAACCATATTTTAATATGTTATGTAAATTAAATTATGAAAGTGACTACTTCGACATCATTGAAAATAAAATAATATAAATGTCATAATATTTTTTATAAGTCACAAAATGGCCCAAAAGTATATAAAATGGTGATTATGTTGTATATATACTCTACCAATAAGGTTTGGTCAAGTTTCTGGTCTTTTTGATGGGTATTATTATTTTAATAAAAACTATATCATTGATTTTTCACTAATTAAATTATTTCTCTGTCATTAATCTATAACCTATTAAGGTAATTATATATTTCATAAAAATCACGAATAAATTACCATCATTAAGGTAACATATTATCTTTCAAATGCGTATTTATAATTGAATTTATCTTCATTATAACCTTATATTAAATATACTTTAATTAATAATGTTTGGGTGAGACATATTACACTTTCATTAATAAAATAAATTAATGTTATTAATCACATATAAGTTGGTTCCAAAAGTTACCATTTCGACCTAAGTATATTTTAGGATGAAATTTAATCATCCAATTATATTAATACCAGTGTTAGTGTAATTTTATAATATTATTTTTACCCTTAATTACCTGATTTACCTTTAACTGTGGTAAATAAAATTTACAGTAGTTACTATCCATAATAGAAAAAATTAAAATTATCCTTTTAACATTATTTGGACCTTCTGATTCCAAATATGGAATCCATTTTTACAAATTTAAAACATATATGTTTTAGTAATTAATTTAAAATAATTCTCATTGTCGAAAAATGGGGTTTTGTTTAAAACATTGCAAAATATTGAAATTCTTTTACCAATGAATTGTATATAAAATTAATGATAATTACATAAATTATATAAAATTTTAAAAAAAATATTATATTTATACGTTAAAACCATTGAATATTATTATTTAACCATATAAATTATAAAGATGAAAAAAGTTGTTTTTTTATTAAAGTTTAACATATTTTTACTATTCATCCAAATATGACGGTTATTAGAATAATGTCAAAAATTTATAAAATGTAAATTTTTAAATACTGATTCAAAATAATAAGTTTAATTTTTTAAATTTATCTTATAAAATTTTCAAAATTAGATTTAAAATGGGTGCGCCAACAAAAGGCCACAAAACTGTATTTTTTGGAAAAATACATCTTTTATCTGGAAAATTAATTTTTTTCTCATACCATGTGCTAGATTATTTGTAAGATGAATGATAATTTTATAAAATTAAAAATTTGGTTAATACTATTAATAATGGATAGTTCCTAATATATCTTTTTTTAGTGAAACTCGGTATTGCGTACAAGACACACTATTGATAAAGGTCTATCTTGCATGCAACACAAGACAAGAAGAGTGTTTGAATATACATAATGATAATACAATGTTGCATAATGTGAAATTTAATATTGGTGTAGCATACAACACAAGAAATCACTAAAATAAAAAATAATATTTCTCATAAAATTTCTGGGTGTTACAGTTTGACCCACAGTCCATTAACCCCTAACCATGAAATTCATGACTCTAATAAAAAAATGAATTCAATATACAACTCCCACCACATGACTACATAACCTATCACGAGACATCTTCCACTCAACATGAAACCTGAAAATTTTCCACCATGACATGGAGTACACCCATGAATTCCACATGAATGATAGGGAAAAAATCAAGGATGTGTGGCCCACAATGAAAGCACTACCAACCATGTAACCATCATCATCCCATGCACACCATGGCCATGACTTACAAATTTTTTTTCATAAGAATATATTCCATCATGAAACCACTTTGAGTTCATGCAACATGCATACTCCAAAGAGTGATGTCATGAGAACGGACCTTTAGTGCATGTGGGATCCAATAGAAAGGACATACCATTTTTATGAAAACCCTATGGTCTACGCTTTCAACTAGAGCACTTTGTAAATTATGCCTCCCATGGAAAATATGGAATAATCCATTTGGATATGAACTAACAGAACTTGGATGAGATAAATACCCCAACCACACTTGTGAGACCCTTAGATGGTCTCATGGAGTACTCAGAGAAACTCTATGTTAACCACATGGTACTCCTCTGACAAGTCAGTAGGGTCTCAGGACAAACCTACAACATGTCAATATGGTCAAGTGATAATGAAAAAATTGGATGTACTAGTCATGTGAGGCACAATATATTTTCCCACCCTAATTATGAAATGAAATCCTAGACAAAGCACTTCGATAATGGGAAGGAGTCATTGATGTGTAAGAATGATTATGAAACCGAATGTAGACATTTCCATATTGGCATGCAATGTCCATATGAAAGTACACCATAAATGTCTGCTTCTCAACATTGATATCCACAGGTATTCCAGGAAAATCATGCAGAGACCAAAAGATTAATAATCCATACATGTCCATGTTATTATTGTGCACTCCTTATGTGACCCAAATTGGTCAGGCAAGTAAACATTTAAAAATTGAGTAGAAATTATATGAATTACTCATAAGAAGTCAAGAGATCCTTTTACATAAAAAAATAGAGTGTATGAGATCAAAATGTGGGAGGAATGTTTTGTGTTTTGTGTCTAAAATGAAATATGACACAACTAGAGAACAGCTCCGCGAGAACTCCTTACAAGTCATCCAGGTAGGCATGGAATGGTAATACGGAGAATATTCTGATCAAGCATGACTCCTGTGACATTTTTTACTCGATCAGTTGAAGAGGCCTGGGAAAATACCATTAATCATGTGAAGTGTATCTAACATGTCCAACATACGATGAAAATCACTCCTTACACATCCACCTAGACATGCAAAGCATTATTGACATGTCCAACTCATCATGTGAAACACCATTTACTTGTCCGCCTCATCATGTGAATAACTGTTTACTTGAATATGTAACTCCTAAGAAAATACAAGAGGCATGTTAGTCGGTCATGTGGAAGGCTCCGGACATTCCAGCTTTGTTCATGTGAATCATCTCAAACATGTTTTCTTCACCCATGCAAAGTCATCCATAACGTGAAATTATATTAATTATTTTTACTTGGATATTTCCCCTATTCCAGAAAGGTGCCCCTAGATATCATGTATACATTAAAGACTTTCCATGATTAGGGTTGTGAAATGTCATAAAAATCACTAATAATATTAATGAATTTCTCAGCATACCTACTTGAATTCATTCCAAGATGACGCTGACTAAGAATATTCGGCTACATTTCCCATCTATGAAGGATGCAACCTTGAAGAGTTGGGATCATATAGTTATGATACCATAATAACATTATGACCTCATACAAACCATCATGGTCTTCACTAACAGTCTTTAATCTTCCACATGATAGTGAATGAGTACACCCTTCAAGGGCATCCCAAGAGTGTAATTCCCGACCAATGACTTGATACCAAATGGACACCCCAATAGAGTAATCCTAGATCAATGGCATGATACAAAACATGCAACCTTAGAGTGTAATCCATCAAAAATGACATGATACCAAATTGGTAGCCTCAGGGTTTAATCCCATACCAGTGATGTGATATGAGTTCACCAATCATGGGAAACCAAGACTGTAATCCCCATTTTCGACATAATATAATATGTCCCCACTAATAGGGACCCAACTTTGGAATAATTCTCTAGAACTCATAATACCCATGGGGTTTCCGTAATTCCTCATAGTGAAACCATTCACCTTTCCCATCAGTGGGATATGGGATATTGTAGACTAAAATAACTCTAATTTCTCCCACAATCGTTATACATAGGAAGCCTTATTAGGACCTGATATCCAATGGTAATCCACTTCAGTGTAATTGTATTCTCATTCCAATTATTACTAATATACCAGAATAAATCCCTGTTTATGTCTTACACCCCCTCATAAATTAGTGGATGATGAGAGTACTCATGAATGGGAATCATTCTATGTATAAGCCCCGATCATGATTTTTAGTGCCTCAAATCCATCAGTGGGTTTGAGATGAATTGAACTATGAATAAATCGATTCCTTTCATATCCAGGATATGTAGGAAACCTTCCTAAGTCCTAACATCTATATCATATCCTCTATAAGTGCATCCTTAATTTTTAAACCCTGCATTGGTATGATCTCATATAATATTTCAAACCTCGTACAATTTCTTGTTTCACACACCGAGAATGGCTCATGTTTGATTATTTCTTGTAGTTATTATACTAAAAAATGATGAGAATTATCCCAATGGGTAATTACCATCTAGGTGTATTTCTAATGACACCCCTTCATAAATCACAGAGCTATATTCCCAAAATATCAATCCAGGGTTGTCTCATATAAATAAGTACTTTCTGGGGCCTCTATTGTCAGCTTTTTTCCAACACAGACACCCATTATATGAATTATGTAGACTCTCATTCATGTATCAAACATGATACCCATGAGACCTCATCGAGGTTGGAGCCCTATACTAATATCCTAACCATACGATGTTAAACTACAAGTAAGTGTAATGTCATACAACCATAAACTATGCCAAATGAACTCTGTGGGTTTTTTCTTCCCATTGCCACCAGATATGTGTTACATTTCATAGAGGTTAAATACCATCTTCAAGACACAATTTTTCATATTGTATAACAATCATGTCCATATTGCTCGAGCAAGGCCATAGTCCAAAGAATCATAACTAAATAAGAATGTGATAGAGAACCCGTGATTCACAGACGATAATCCCTATTAATTGATGTTTGTAATCACGTCATTAACATCAGGGAAACCAACCATGTATTGGGGATTGGTAATGATTTCCAGAACATATCTACTATCTATAAGAGATTCACGAAGTAGGGAAAACTTCCCCAAAAGGATGTGATGGGACAGAACTCCCATACTCTCAACCAATATCAGTCCCCAAGATTCACTTGCCCTAAAAATCTAGATGACTATCAGCCTTTGGAATGTTTTCCCATACCCAGTGAAAAAAGGGGTAACCATAAGGGTTTCAGGGAAAAGTTACAACAGTAACTCAATGAGAAAAATTCATTCCACACCACTAATCATAATGCACCATACATAAATAATTTTTATTCAAGGAATTGAAAACATGTACAATGATAAAATGAAAATTATTTTCAATATTGAACATTCTTAAATTAATGTAAAAAATATAAAAAAAGTATTTGATAAATACACTATAACATTATAATAATACTCATGATATAATTAAAAATATATGGCCTACTATTATAGTGTGTTCCCTAAGTCAAAATTAATTACCTTAGACCCCTATTTTAAGAAACCTCTCCAATAGAAAATCATCAGTTTCTATTAGGGAATAGGATTTTAACAGAAATATATAACTCCAATATCTTCTTTAATATTATCTACAATACAAAAAAATAGAATTATCATTTTTCAAGTATAGTGTGATTTATACATTGAAAATTATATAAAATTAACCTATATTTACATTATAATTTTCCAGAATATTGCGTTGTATTCTATAAAATATAATGTCCAACCAAGTAATAAATATAAAAACATAATAGACACCTTGTTTTTCATGGTTTTAAATTCAAAGAAAAAACACTAAAATTCACTTCATATTAAATGAATCTCCAAAAATCTATTTATCAATGGTTTTTTGTTTTTTATTGATGTAATTCCCCAATTTTTTTTGAATAATCACAATAAAAATATTTGACATAATTTCTTTATAAATGTTAAAACAAAATCATCTAAAATATTATAAAACCGTTGAGGTTTGATTTTCATCCCATTTATAAAATCATCATTAATATGGGGGGACTGATGGGATTATCTACCTATATCTCCATCCTATATAGAATAATACATAATTGACAAAAATATAATCTATATAAAATAACTCTATATGATTCCCTTATATATGTAATCATAATGTCTAATATGTTAACTCAAAATAATCAATAATTTTTATGGAGGTATAACATACATGGAAGTAGCATACTATCAATAGAGATAGTTAAAAAACACACATAAATAGACAATGTAATTCACAATCCAATTATCCCATCAATACGGATATAGTACAATTGATAAAAAAATTTCTAATACAAATAATTATCCAAAAAACTTTCCCACATATCATAAATTATTAATGCAAAACATGAATTATAATATCAAATTATCCATCATATAATCTCATGATGGACATTAGTTATCTCAATAAACACATTGAAAATTTTAGGATCATAGAACTCATGATGGTTCTTATTTTATCTTTATTAAAAATATTCAAATATTAATTTCATGATGAAGCATTGGTTGTTTAATTTAATTGTTGTCTTTTTGATGATCATGGGTTCTACCAAACAGTTTATATGTTTTAGTTTCTTCTAAAGTAATTGCACTAGATGTGGAAACATCCACATTTAAAATATTAATTTTGAAAAAAAATGAAATTATTTATTCAAATAACTAAATGAAATATATATTTTTTATTCTACTCATGAAAAAAACATATTGATGGTCATTTATTTTTCTCATTTATAGTTTTCACCAAATTTAGAGTAAAAATAATTAATATTCTAAGAAACCCATATAAATAATATAAAATTGTATTTTGAAACCCCATAATTATGATTTACATAAATAATGATGTGTAATTGTATATAAAAAATTTCTAAATGGTGGCGAGTTGGAAAATACACAATTATATAAGTAATTTGAAAAAAAAACCATGATTGGGTGACAACAGTATTGTCACCAAGAAATAAAGCTATAACACCCCTGTGATGGGATTCAGAACCACAACCACTCTACATTCGATGTGAAGTGACCTAACATTAATAAATACCTTAATAATTTATCATAACATATTTTTATGCATAATTTAACCCCATAGGATTTCTAGTTTCATAATGTCATCTATAAAACCCTAGGTGGACCACTAAATTGGATCTATCATTGTACTCAACCCACACAACCTCTATTGTTTGATACCCACCAAAATTGTAAAATTATTAATCATATTAATATACAAAAATATAAATAATATTGGTGTGTATATATGATTCATTCCTCCATCGAAAGATCTTTAAACTAAGTTGGATCCTAACACACTCTATATTAATCTCTCCTTTCCCTTTGGTGAATCTTTTCCCACTCATCCATGTTTTAACCACTGCAATTTTTGTAGGTACATTAATTTGGGTCATCCATATTGATCTTCTACCACATGTGTTGGTTTTTTAGAATGATCATAGGTGTTTTCCCTTGGATCAATTTGCGGTGACCACCATTTGGTTATCACAACACAAATTCTAGGTTGTCAACCAATAGATGAACCATATATATAGTAAAAAAAATTTTAATCAATTTACCTTTCTCATCATGTATAATAAATAAAAAAGTAAAAATAATTTCATTTTTTTTGATTAAAATAAATCGACCAAATAATTAATAAATATAATTAATATTACCAATATTGGGATCACAATCACTATCATTGGAGCCTTTGATGTTTTATCTCCTCGAATTGTGTACCAAATTGGTGTTTACAGAAGGGATAATAATATATTTATAAAAAATGGGTCCATATAGGAATTCGAAAATATTTTCTACTTATATAACTACTAACTGAAATATTGATTCCCAATCAATACTATATGAATAATTTTCAGTTTGAAACATGAATTGAATGAGAATAAACTTCTTCCAATAAGGTCCCTTATTTACTAATTTTTTTTATTATTAGAAAAAAATTAGCATGGAATTAATTTATGATATGAAAATAAATAATAAATTAATATATGAAATAATAATTCCAATAAAATAAATATGAGTTTAGAAATTTTAGCATAAGGTAATTCATTCCCCAGAACAACTTGCTATATTACCAAATATAATAGAAATAATGATTTTTATACTCTCAATTTTAAAAAATAAAATTTACAAAAAAATATTATAATTATTTTAGAAGTAATTGGAATATATTTTTCTTAATTAATAAAATTAATAAAAATATTAAAATTTTAACTTATTACCAGTGATATATAAAATAGTTTTTATCCTTATAAAGAGTTTTAAGTCTCCAATATTTTGGTTGATTTTTTAAAAGTAAATTAATATGAAATATTATGAAGTAAACTTATTTACGTAGTATGATAAAATACTATTCCCATGGAATATAAATAACAGTATTTATATTGTTAGAAAATAATTTCATCATGGATATATTTAAACCAATAGATTTTTGTGGGAGTGTTCAACAAGCAGTTGAATATGTGGTTATATAATAATTATTACACTTTTATTCCCCATGATTTACATGGAGATTTATTGTATTAATATAAGAATAATAAATATAAAGAAGGTTTGTTAGCAATATTATGTATTAGGATTTGGTGTGACCTATTATTATGTATATGGTTATGCTATGTGTTTTCTTAGATGATATTTGCTATCATAAAAATTTATCATGTTATACAAGGATAATTTTAATTTTTTTAAATTAATGGGTTCTATATATATCGTGATAATTAAATGATTATTATCCTCATAGGTATTATACTATTTGTGTCCCTTTATTCTGATCATCATGGAAAATCATTGGTTGTTTGAGATATTTTGTTCTACCAGAGTAGTGTGTCATATAGTGATAAAGAGACTGTTAATGTGATAAAAATGTGATATAGACTCAAAAATTAAAACAATAGATAAACTATATATAATATCATATATTATAACATTTTTATTATACATGTACATGTTTTTAAGTAGTCACCATTATATTATGTAAAATATCGAAATGGGAAACCTATTTCTTGGCCCGAAAACCATGTTATATGGTATTAATTCATTAGCATGATTTTCGATGAAAAACCCAATTGCATGAATTATAAATAAACCGATCAAAGTTATTGAATTGTAAAACCGTGGATGTAAATCCAATTAATTATGGAATAAAATTAAGCTACGAAGTTCCTTTTTTTAAAATATCATAAATTATGTTCATGAAAATATTTTAAAAAATAAAAAATAAAAATATATAAAGTAAATATTCAGACCCTATAATGAATGGTCAATGGCCATAGGTTTGGAGTTTTCCTTGCAAATATAAACCCCATATTATATGTTCAAATACATGTGTTTATCTCAGTAGAGTAGTTATTATTGATATATCATGTAAAAATAAATATACCATGTCATATCTATTCTAGTGGAGTTGTAGTGATTCTTCATGGAAATTTGGAAATTCCGAAGACATGTCAAATCCATTATGTCTATTTCTTATATATGTGATATCATTGAATATTATAATTTTCCTTACATAATGGAGTCATTTTATTGTTTCATTAATAGGATAGAAACATTAATTCATAGATAAATAAATATTTGGAGTATTGTGATATATAATATTTGTTATCTATTTTATGTATAAAGGTTATGTTTGAGTTCTAGATTTAAAATTTGATTTTGAGATTCGGTGTTCGATCCAATGGGAAAATAAGTTGTATCGGAGATGATATTCCTAGATTATCTATTCTTATCAAAGGAGGATTCAATTACAATATATAAGTGTCTGTATTGTGAATTTTTTTGTCTATAACTATGATTATTATATTTTTTTGGTAGGTCATGTCAATGGAAATGGAAAAACATTGATTTATATGAGTTTTTAGAAAAATTTTATGTTATAAAAGATTAAAATTCAGGATTACATCTATTATATATATTTTAAAAAACCATTAATTGGAATCAGGAATGAGACAATGTTTAAAGAAAAATATAAGAATACATATTGGAAGCACATTTCGATGTATGAAAAATGTTAGTGTTGATTGTCTCTTTTGATATTTGAGTGAAGTTAAATATGACTGAGGATTCATCTACACACTTAATAATATATTAGAATCTGAATATAATATACTAGGTACCTCTAGTTTTGAGACTCTATAGTCTTAAGATGATTGATGGAAATTCTATGGCTCTTTCTGTTAATAAATTTTACATGACCAAAATTATGATGAATTCCATATACATTATGTTGTGGAATTGTAATAGAAAATAACCTTATTATATAAATTACCATTATAAGTGGATATTAAGGTTTCATTTATGATTTGTTCATTTGGTATGATTGATTTTGGGTTTTGAGTTATATGGTATATTTTTTTTAATTACTAAATATGTGAAAATGAGCTTTATAATATTACTATATTTATATATCGTTTACATTGTAGAGAAAAAATGAGTCAATGGATATTTCAAAAGTGGAAGAGAATAAGATGTAAAATAATTTACTATATCATTATATTAACATAATTTATCAAAAAATAGGCACTAAAAAATCCATTTAATGTTGGATGTTGGATATCCATTGTTAAAATAATAAACATATTATACATTATAAGGGTTTCTAAAAGACAACATGAAATTTTTATATTTGGAAGACATTAATTTTATTAACTGGAATTAATGGTCCAAAAAGATAATTTTTATGAATAATTCATTTATTTTAGCCTATTATATCCCTCTGAACCCAATTTATGATAAAATTCTTATTTCATGTGTGTCCACTATCCCATGAAGTCTAATATTAAACCATAGGCTTGCCTCTTGTAAATACACATACATCCTTCTTCATTCCACTATATTCCACTGCTACACTACCTTCTCATAATGATCTAACATATGTCTCCATTCCACTACTCCAACATAGCTCTATCACCACTCCCCCACTTTCTTATTTCAATTCATTAATTATCCCATTATATTTTTAAGTTTACAATAATTTTAACTTTTTATTTTTATATTTATGACTAGATCCATTTATAATCATTGATGTTCATAGTGTAGTTTTCGATGATTTATTTTTTATACAGATAAAATAGGAGGACCATTCTTCCACATGAGATAAAATGGAGTGAACATAATAGGTTTAACTATTGAAGATGATTTTTTTCATTATCTTGTTTCTATAAGAATATTATTCTATTTAAATCAATTATTTTATTTTTATGATATATATATATATTGTTTTTTTTCAATTAAAAATATATATAATTTTACACCATTTTTAAGAAAACCAATCTGGAAAGCTACATATTATTTTAGTTACATGATTGATTTTAATATGCCATTTCATTTTGGTTATAAATTTAAAAGTCATTAAAATCTAAAAAATCCATTAAATTTTATTATATAAAACAAAACAATACTTATATATTAAAAATATTAATACCATTTTTAACAAATTTTATAAGATAAAAATTACATATTTTCTTAAATGTATTAGTCTACCAGTGAAGTTGATCATGATAAAAGAGACTAGATAAATTAGGTGATTCAGTTAGCAGTTTGGGAATAAGGATCATGAAAACAAATATTTAAACCAAAAATGGGTGAATAATAATAGATCATCTAGTAATTACACAGAAAATACATTTAATGTATCTTAATTTTGAGTTTATAAAATGTAATAGATTAATGGATCATTAAATATGTTGTATAATATTATTATATATTAGGGAGAGTGTTTATATGAAAATTATGTGATTTAATATTTTTCGATGTTCCATATTGATGATGTTCAAACTCATGAGGATCTAATTTTTTTGGTGTTTATGTTATTAAAAAGAATATATGATTGATAAAGTCATAGCGATTCAGAAACACACTTGGAATAAAGGATAATATTATATAATTATGAAAAATAAATAACATTACGTCTGTATGAATATTTTATATGGGTTGTTGAGGGTTATTATGATTACAAGAGTGGATTACAAATTATTGAATCATATAAAATTTTATAATATAATTATATTTTATATGGAAAATATTCCCAGTATACTTACATGGGAAACACATTTTTTCTTGTATGTCAGGGACGCATGCGTGCGGTATTGATGAGAGTCTTTGTTGAAAATGGTATAATTTAACCATTGGTTGTGGAATTAAGAATATTTCAATAGTGTATCATTCAAAATAAAAAAAAATATGGGACTTAATTAATGTAACGATAGAAATAAGAGTCTTTAATGTTGGGTCTTGTGTAAAAAGGTGTGTGGAGAAGAAATTCATTATTTTCTCAAAAATCAATTTTATACTATGTTTATATTATCAATGATTCGCCAAAAAATATATATGGGAGTACTATTTAAAGGGAATTTAAATTCCATCATATGCATTAATGGATAATGAAACAAAATGAATAAAATGATTTAGTTTAAGATAAAATTACTCAATTTAAACAATTTTTGTATGAAATGAAGATAAAATTAATGTTTTATTTATAGAAGGTAAACAATATTTAGAAGAAAACACCTTTGATTTTTTTTGAAAAAATAATTAATTAGATAAGGAATGATAGTTATTGAAGACATGATGTTGTATTTGGATTTCTGAAGGTGCTTTGTATAGAATTAATAAATTTCAAAACATAACTGATCAATATGAGTCTATCTATATTGATGAAGAATATGATTCTTGAGGAACATTGGAAAGGTAGTAATATGGATTTATCATTGTCTAATTTTATGAGATATGGTTCTTATATCAACTTTCATGCTATTCAATGATCTAAGACGAAATATAATTAAATGTTATATATCTTAGAGGGGTATATTCATGTATAATTTTGAATATAGTAACATGATACTAATTAATGGTAGGTAATTTGAATTAAAATTGGCTTCCTCAGTGAAATAATAATATTTAAATTTTTTTAAATAGAATTGTTTTTTATATAAATTAACAAATGATTCATAGAAAAATTTAATTAAAATGATTCTATAAATATATGTAAATTCCCAGAAAACATATAGTTCAATGTTAGTATAAATCTTTGGTGTTTTGATATATTATGAAGTGATATTTTTTAGATAAATTTATTATATACCAAAAATATTAAAAGATTAGTAAAACATGTATTATTATTCTTAAAGGGTTGATTTGTCCTCTAGTTAAAATCATGATCATTCAATGATCGAAAGAAAAATTCATTAGTTTGAATTTATTTTACAATTTTACTATTATAGATAGTGTCGAACTCAAAAGCCAGTAAGATTTATAATTTTTGTGTAACATATAATTTATAGACATAAAAATGAAGGAATACATATATTCCCAATTTATGAATGGACCATTAGAGTCATCAGGGATTTTAGTGTGAATTCAATAATATTGAAATATATGGTTTTAATCATCAAGGATGAAGTGTAAAATATAATATAATATAAATTGAGATTGGATGTAAAAATATTTTAATTAAAGGGATGTATTTATTTATGTGAAATTGTTACTATGGTGGTGGGGCATAATACTATTCATATCATTCTTTGAATAATTTTATATAAATTAATGAATCTATAGAAACTAAAATAAAACAAACTTTCTTTATGATTAATTTTATGTGAACATTTTCATAGAGTAACTAAATTTTTTCAATTATTCCAAAAAAGAGAATATTTCATAAGAGATAAAATAATTTATATATGGGGTGAAACATGCACCAAGGTAAGGAATCAAGAAATATTAAAATTTCAATATTTGTAAAAAATTCATCAGAATAAATTTAGATCACATATTTTTTGTATGGGTGTTTTATTATATTGTTTTTATCATAATTATTTTTTGTTTAGATGATATTAATTTTGGTGATACAATACTAGAATTTATAATATGTCTATATTAGTATGTACATAAATGATTGAGATTAATGATCATCATGTGGTAAATAGTTTTTTTGTAATGAATATCATCATAGAGTAAAACATGTGAAGTGTGACATTTTCATTGTTAAGTTATATCTAAAATATTTTGGAATTATTTAAAATGTTTAAATGAATGCATGTTTTAATCTTATAATATAGTCACTTCATGAAATCCAATATGAAGGAGCGCATAATTTGTATTGATTATGGAAATATAGTAAATGTTTCAAACGATTTTTTAGTCATTAGGATAATGTATACTGTTGATTGTAATATTCATAAAAATCAATTTCAGTGGGAGTTCTACATAGGTAGATTTTTAATATGTGTTACCAAAATCAGGAATCAAAGAATTGTATACACTATAATCACACTGGGAGCGTGGAATTATATTTTATAATCGTCAATCAATTAAATAAGTAGTTTTATATGAATATTTGATGAAACACCACAAACTAGGTATTCAATTATTGCTATATTAATTTTATATTTCTGTCATTAATAAATCTAATAGTTTCTCTATTAACTAAAGAATGAGTGTATGTCGGAGATATAACGAATAAAAAGAATTAAATATGATATAGGGATTTGATGAAGGAATTTATAAACAAGGGGGTGAAATGATATTAAGAGATATTAATATTTCAAACAATATTAATTAAAATTAAGTGTATCATTCAAGTAGAAATTATATTTACATATATATAAATTCTGAAAAATTATTTAGAAATACATAGTTCTAGATATATTAAATTTTAATGGGATTAGAAATATACTTTATATTTTTCAAATGGTTATAGATTTGGGAAATATAATGTGGTGTAGTGTCTCATTAGGTTTTTTATGACTTATTTGTAATCAAAAGATATATTGTGGCATCTTAACCAAGGGTACACTCAACAGGTTCCCTGAGATAGTGGCTATGGGACCTCATGCTTGCCTCCCTGAACACCAGAGGTTGTCGACTAGTAGTGAGGGACAAGGTTGTGTACTTGGGGAGACTATGAACTTATAGAACTGAGTATGTAAAACAATAAAAAACATATAATAGATTGAGGAAACATAAAAATTAAATACACATTAGTAGAAAAAATGAAATAAACCATTTAACATAAATAAATAACTAAATTAATCTTTATATAATGAATAGGTCCAAAAATGATAATGATATGATTTATTTTATAAAAAATGTGAGTATCTGAAACATGGGATATTAGATTATACAAATACAAGAAAACAAATACAAAATTGAAAAAATAGCTACTACAATCATCTCAACCATAGGATGTGTATTCATCCCTATGATCCATCCTAATGTTATAAATTAATCAAGAATTGTAAGCTTCTCCCTATACATTATACATGACAAAATCATAAAGTCTAATTGGGTACCAAACAAAGCCCGAGCATGTTGTAAGATAAAAATATTAGTATTCCATCACCCACTGTGTCTAGGATCATCCAATTCATGCATTAAAATATTTGATTGTGTTCTAAAATAATTAATATAGATTAAAAATAAGATTAAAAACAACAACCACAGTCAAGGATCCTAAATGGGTACCCAACAAATACAACCTACTTTGGTGTTATAGAATTATGAAGAGGTTCAGATACGAGTAATGAAATTTATATATAAGGTCCATTGTATACAGATAATTATAAGAAAGTAATATCTAATATATTGTGCTTCGTATTGAGACCCCCATCCAAGTTATCATGTAAGTCATGCTCTAATATAAAACTGAAGAACCATATCTTGAAAAATAAATCAATACATTAAATCTATGGTGGTTGAGTCCCAAGCCCATTTAATGAGATCAATAAAGCATCCTAAAGGTCACTATGAGAACATAAAATATAACCAATTTCACTAATATTGTCCATGAAAATGCAAACAATGTCCCTTGTATAACTTAGGTCACGGTGTCCTAGAGTCTACACCATATATCACACATAGGGGACCGAGTATCACCTTTGGCGTAGTGTAGTAATCATTCAAATGAGTCCTTATTCTATTGATTCCAAAGGGAATTGGTGTCACTCAGGATAATGCATTAAATATATCCTATGATACCATTCATGAAAGGAAAATCCATCACTCCTAGAGTGTCATGTACATATAACAATTCATGGGGAGTCTATCCCTGTAATCCTTAAATAGAGACCAATGTAATCTCGCAACCCAAAACCTATGAGTCATGAAAAGAAAATAACATATCACATCATGTGAAATGACATTATATAACCTAATATCATTAAAATGACATGGAAAGTACATGCTAATAAGATAGACCACATATAAAGTGCATTCCTAGTAAATAACATATGGCATAAGGCAATAATAAAAAAATGAGGCAAAGCGAACAAGGCATATCAACTATGTAATCACATTTCATCAATAAAATTTCAGTATAAGATTTTAACAATATTGACCGGACATGAAAAAATGGAATGAAATAGTATATGAAATGAGGTATGGGTATCCAAACATCATGAAAAAGAAATTAAATACATTGAAATATTCATTGACATCCAACTAATGTGCCTAAACAATTAAACATATGTAATTAAATATAATGTGTGAGGAATGAATCTCGTGGTACAATATCATAGAAAATTATTTATCCCGACTACAATTTTAATTGAAGTAATTTAATCATTGAAACTATCTCATGGATGATAAACAATTTAAGGCCTAGAAAATTCGACCATTAAACTAGAAATGAACAAAGGGTTGGATGACCATATAGAGAACACCCCACAGATGGGTATCTCTATAATATGGGTTCAATAATTACTTATGGAATCGATTAAACTAATTTATTAAACAAAAAAGAATTGACCTAGGAAGGTTCTATCATGTGTAAAAAAGGAACATTATTCAAAATTTTGCTAAATGATAGGAAATAGCATAGACCACCTACCTCAATTTTGTGGTTCTCCAATCACCCTTTATCGAGGATAGATTCATCCTAAAAATGAATAAAATGATACATTGTAAAAATTACATGATAATATGGAAAAATACATCTCACAAATATAGTGAAATAAATAGAATAGTAACCATGAAATAAAAGGGTTATGAAGAAAGTGCTTAACGTGGGATTTTTTTTTCTTTTGATGTCAAAGGAATCAAACATCGATCGAATGAGATAGATCAAAACCCTCATTGAGGGGGGAGGATGTAGCTCTACACATAGAGAAAGTAAAAAATACCACTAAAAGTGAAAGTGAGAAAGACTAGAAGTGAATGAAATATTATTCAATTTAAAAATTGATATTTCAGTAACAAAATTCATTGCACACATCATGGTTTAATTTTTTTTTCAATTTATGCGCCAAACATACGACCCCCATTTCTATAAAGGGGTAACATGCATGGTTTGGTGCATCGTTAGACATACCATTAAAATACCACTTGGAACATCTCTATCCAGAAACTATCGAAGTCGCATGTCAATGTACTAGGTGTTGAATGGTATGCAAAAAATTGTGCTTCCCCTTAGCCCCCACTATCTAGAGCCACATGGTTTTGGAGAAATATGCTGGCTAGGCTACAAAGTTTTCCCAAATCATGCTGCCTAGTCATAATTATTAATGTTTTGGACTCCGGGATTAGGATTATCACTAAGAACTCTTAAACCATCCATGAACTCTATAGGATGCATTATTAGGTCCATTTTATATAATTTAAGGAAAAACGTTTTTATATTTTAGAAATGATCCTACATTACATAGTTATTTTATTGGAAGATGATGAAGAGAGAAATATAGATTATGGATAAATAAAATAGTTTATAAATTATTCATATGGTATATTTTAGGGATCTTAATCCCATTTTTATTCTAGAAACACATGTTGGTGTTACGTTAGTGTTAAAACATAAGAAATTTTAAAGAAATATTGTGTGGTGACTTGTTGTAAACAAAATATCAATGGTGGTACACTATTTTTATGTGAATGAAAACGTGATGAATTAATAGAAGAATTCATTTGGTTGAGTTCCTATATCCATAGAATCAAGAAGTATTAATTTATAATCATACAATTTTCAAGGTGATGATGTCAGATTATGGTTTTCCCATTTCGAAAATATAAATGGTGGTTTATATTTATGGCCACTATTATTATTATGACATTTTAAGGTCACCCCTACACTCTAGCTTGTTCTCGCTGATTAAAATAATTAATGATTGGGAATCCTAGTGTGAGTATGATATGGTCATATGGTATAGTGGAATAGTGATGATTCTCCTTTAATTATTTCCTTTGATTCGTGACAATTGGATTTAATATAGTCATTATACATGGTTTTTAGATTTAATCCCATGATTGTTGGGATCTACATATTAATACATTATAAATATAATATTTTGTTGAGCTATATTATTAAATATGCATGGGTTACACCCAATGATATAGTGATTATATGGTCGGAATGAAATCATGAAATGCTTGGTGACACCCCAACAATAATAAATTTTGTTTTGGGTGATTGAGGAAATGTAATTGACGATAAAAGGTGTTTTTTGTTATTTTTTCAGTCATCTCTCCTTTAGGATGGAAATTTTATTATTACAATGCAATTATAATAGTTGGTTATTGGTTCAACATTAGGGGTGGCCTGTTGAGATTCATTTACCACCCCTATTCATACGCCAATGTGTTCATGTAGACATAATGTTTGTTTTTATGTTAAAAATGTTGTGTGGTGGATTTTATTGAGGCACGTGGTTTCATGATCCTATAGAACTACTCATCTGGTGTATTAATAATGTGTTAGTGTATCTTGAGATTCATGTAGACTGGGTATTGTATATATCTTAGAGATGTAATTGGATATTTGGTCACACTATTTAGATATGGTTTCTTAGAGGTATCATAATGTGTTTGGTCAGATGATGGATATTGGTATGGATAATCATAAACACATACTCTAGTAGGATTCCTAGGATACTAGGGGCTTATGATTTATGTCAATTTATTATGCTGTTATTTTTTTTTCAGGATTTTAACTTCATGTTCCATAAATGACACTTGAGACTGATGATGGGTATTGGGTTTATGACTCTAGACACATAGATTAAACTAATTTTTCAAGAACGAGGATTCAACACATATGATTCATATAAAATATAATCTAGCCCATGTATACTTATCAATAAGGAGTGTTTTATCTATTTAAAATTTTAAAAAAATTCATACAACGATTTACCATATAGTTGATTACTAGAATTTTAATCATCCATACTGATATGAATATGATTACATTTGTTGATAGGTCTTGAGGATATACTATAAGAACCAAGAAGTTTATTATTTTATTAATAAAAGAAGACATAATTTTCTTATAGACTATTTTATTATATAAAGTGGAATTACACGAGATTTATTTTTTTAATAAAATATTACATGTAAATTAATAATACTAATTTCTACATAAAAAGTAGTTCATGGATATAAAATATATTTAATAATGAAAAAAACAATGGTATAATATAATGGATCAAACTCTTATAGGATGATTACACCATCTATGGAAACAATTAAAAGAAAATGAAATGTTAGGAATATTACAGACATTATGAAACCAATTGATAAAAACTTCAGGAACAAAGTAGTAAATGTTTATTTTTTGGTATATATATATATATAATTTAATTGGATATGTGGATATTAGGGAAATATCATTAAATTAATATTACATGATCACTGGTCCATATAAATGTTGACTATTATGACCATTATTAATATAGTCATTATAATGTGGTTGTTAGTGATAATTTATTTATAGGGTAATGATATGAAATCATTGAATGTATACAGAAGAAATAATATCATCGAATAAGCAAGTCATTTCTTATGATGCTCATTATTGAGACAGATGGTGGGAGGAACCATCATTATTTTTCCCTTGATCACACACATGTAGAGTATTTACATGTGGGGCTTGAATGAAATTTCATTTGAGAGAATTTTTGACTACTGGAAATCACCATGAGACCAATGTTTGATAAACTGCCTCATGAAACATCCACCATCATACAGTTAATAAATAAGGCTACTACCATTGTTCGAAGGGATTATATAACAAGCTACCCTCCCAATTAATATTTTATTATTTAATAACTAAAATAATTTTTTATTTATTCCACGTTCATTGGTAGTGTTTCATAATTATATAAAATTAATATTTTTCGAATGCGATAAAATATATTTATTATAAAAACATTCCTTTTTTTAAATTTTCAATATATTTAATATATTAAAAACACAATAAGTAATATTTTTAATAATAATTTTTATAAATTGATGAAAACCAAAATATTAATTTTTTAAAAAACCCTAATCAATTATACATTTTTGTTCTAAGGGATATTAATTGGATTTTTTATTAAAAATTAACGTATAAAAAAATATTTCATATTTAAAAATTATTTATCCAATAATTATAATATTTTCCTAAAAAAATTGATGACTTTTTTTAATTTATCCTGTTAAAATTACAAAATGGTTAAATTTTCATAATTTACCAATAGACTAAAATTTTTGGGTCAATTATAAAATATTTTATAAACTATGGTATTTATTATGACATCATATGTACAAAAAAGTGTAATAATTTTTTTTATACTCTTTAACATTCAAAATTATATATTTTTATTCATATTATTTATGTTATAAGATTTAAATAATTTCCCAAACTTCTAAATTAATTTCCAATGTCTACAAAGGAAATTTATATTATTATAACTATATTATTTTTGAAAATATAATTTTCCCTATATAAATTAAAATTAGATAATGGATCACTTTTTTAAATCAATAACATATTATATAACATGACTTATATCTCAGAAAACCTAAGTGGAAACCTTGGTTATGATAATGGTTTTTCATTATCCATAACCAATAATTACATGAACTATATTTAGATATAATTAAAAAAATTAATCATCTTTTACTATAAATACCCTCCAATACCCCCATTACTCACCACTACATTCCCTTCATCCACTATGTTTTATGTTATTCGACCTCTCAAAGATTCTCTCTTAGTAGTTTTAAAGGTAAATTGATTCCAACATTATGTTATAGGAAGAAAATATTTTAGGTAAGGGAATTCTCTTTCTCTTTCCTCCATTAATTTAAGTTATTTATATTTAATAATTTCCTTTCATATTATAATAATTTATTCACATAAATGAAACCATTATTGTCAAATTAAGGTTTAATTAATTATATAATTCCATAAAATCACATAAATTCTATCCAATAATCATTTTAATATGTTATTATACCAAAATATATATTATATTTATTTCACATCCATGATATATAAATATGTTGTGAATACCAAACCCATTTATAAATTTGTTTATATTCACATGGATGTAACAACGATTCATTTATTGTGCAATTCAAAAAATTAAACCTACAATTATTTCTCATGGTGGAAAAATTATTTGATACTCATGTATTTAATCATATTTGATTTTAATGACATCTATATGATTCCAATAAATTATTTCCCATGGGATAGAAATTTTATGTTTTCTTGTGATCTATGTGGAAGAAATGAATTTAGGCATATCAAGGGTATACCATGATAGTTATTGAATGTATTGGTAACCATATTTGTATAGATAAAATATTTTATGATTCCTTGGTGAATAGCCATGGTGAACTTGTATTATGACACATTTCTAATAAACCATGGGGATCATATTATGAATGTTACATGTTTATATTTTATCCACATTTTCTTGATATTATTATACAACATTATTTTATTATATAAATCATGTTCATCTATTCAAAGCCTATTGTTTAGAGTCATGATCACAGGCTGAATATTTTCAATATCATCCCCTTACATGGGTTTAACCCACCCCATTATTTTAATATATGTCCTCAGGTTATGATATGTAATAAAATTAACCTAATATAAATCTGTAATGAAGCCTTTGTAGTTGGTTAGATGAATGTTTATTTATTATTAGATTAAATTAATAATATATATGATCATAACCATTTAAAAAACACTCTAAATAAATTTTATAACACCAAATGAAAGTTTAATATATAAAAAATATGGGGAAACATATTTGGTATAAAAGTAATGCTTAGTTATTTAATGAAATCTGGACTAGTAAACATTTTTAAGAACCCTAGGGATAATTATAAATATATTAATGTTTCAATTGTTTATGAAATATAATGTATTATTATTCCAGAAAAATTAAATCTATATATGGATAATTAATGTCAATTTGTATTTGATAAAATTATACATAGGTTTAATAACTTTAAAAATGTTTCACTGGGTATTAAATCGATGAAAACCTAGTGAACGGATAGTACCACATGCTACATACCTATTTTCACACTCTATGGTAACATGCCTTGTTTATCACATTATTTTTATAAATCATTTTAAAATATAATTAAAAATTTTAATATATAATAGTAGTGATTAATGAATAAATACACTAAAACATATTGTTCTAAGACATAAAATTGCTTTAGATAAAAATATAATATAATAAACAGATTTCCCACTATGGTTTAATTCTGTTTGAAAAATTATTTTAAATATGAAAATCTAAATAAATTTTGAGTGAAATTGATGATTTAATTATGGTATTAATATAAATATTAATGCTCGAATAGAAATTATAATGATAATAGAGAATCAATTATCTTGGATAATAAATAATTAAGAAATTCATGTTGAATAACCAAATTCAACTTTAATGGAACACCTTACATTTGAGTCCTTCACTAGTCAATTGACACATTGTTTTGGTAGATATATTGATCCATTAATTATAGAAAAATTTATTACCTCTATAGAAAATATATTTTCTATACAGTATTATTTTGATCCAGAGATTTTCACCCTGTCATTTTACTAGTAAGAATGAGAATTTTATCATAGGTGGAGACAAATAATGAACAAAAATCAAGATGGGTATATTAATAATATGGTATTTTAGGAGTTTATGATAATCACTTTTAATATAAATTTTCTCCATTGACTGCAAACAAAATTTATGAGGTAATTCATAATGATGACGTAAAAGGAAAATAATTTAGTTTTAAGATATGAAACAATGATTATAATACATTCTGAATGAACTTATTACCTTTTTATGGATTTTAAATAAAATATTGATAGGTTATTTGGAATGATATGACCCCACATTCAGAAGAATGAAAAATTGAATCAATGATTTCTTTGAAAAATAGTGCATAGTGCAATAAAGGTTGAAATAGAGTTTGTGGTGATGTAGTGGTCTAATATTCTGATTGAAAGGATGAAATAAATCTATCAAAAACCAATTAAGAATTATCATATATGAATGTATAGAAATAATCTAGAACAACCCATGTTACATAAATGTGGGGATGAACTATTATATAACTACATAAATTGAAGTGTAAATTTCTAAAACCGTGGATAATATGTAAATATAGTTTATACATATAATAGATGGGTGAAACCTCAAAATGACAATGAAAATGATTAAGGTAATATGTTGAAATCACAACATGAACTTCTAGGGACATTTTTTAAATTTCTAGAAAACATTACAAATAAATATCTGAATCATATGATGATGGTTGAAACTACTATTAACCATTGATTGGGATAAGGGAGAGGTTTTATTTATTAATAATCATGATTAACGTTTTAGAGGCTTCAATGTATGTAGTGGTAGATAAAATTATATTTCTCTCAATGCTTAAAAGTATATATCTTTAATATTTTTCTTCACATAGCTTTTCCCCTCCATGTATTTAGAGAATTTAAAATAAACATTGAACTATAAGAAGAATTTTTATTAGTTAACACCCCTAAAGGAAATATCCGATAAATAATGGTGTATATATACCCTAGTATAAAATATGGAGATACAAATTTCATAATAATTATAGTATTTATTCTGAGGGTGGAATCCACCTGTATACTGGGGATATATATTATCACAACGTATAATTCTACAATCAACTTTAAAAGAAAGGAAATGTCAGTGGAAATGAAGGGTGAAGATATATTAATTATCAAATGAATATTATCCAAGCCTAATATTTGAAAATAAAAACCTCATATATTCTTCTTAATGGAGATAATATATAAATATAATGGAATAAATTGGAATAATAATGATTTAAAATATCCCCATTGTTCTACAATACATTGATATATTAACTCAACATTTACCTGGAAATCCATCAGAATAAGTGGTAGATTTATCTATAAAAATCATACACGGATCCAATATAATAACAACTACCCCATTTATAATCACATGTGTGGAGTTAGATAAATTAAAAAAAATCAAATTCATCTTGGGAATAAATTTATTCGAACAATTGTGATTCCTTAGAGAGAAAGTGTTATCTTTGTGAAAAAGGAATATTGAATAATATAGTTATGAATGGTCTAAATTGAACTTATTAGTATCAAAATAATGAATAAATATTATACCCCAAGAATTGATAATTTATGTCAACAACATCATGTTGATCAATTATTCAGAAACGTTGATCTATCATTGGAATATCATTAGTTTTGGGTAATGAAGGAATATTTATAAAAGACATCCCTTTGGATATAAAATAGGAATTATGAGTTTTTAAATGTATTTTTTCTTGAATACTAACCTGCAAATATATATAATTATTTCCTTAATTCATTATTTACGGAAACATTAATAAATTTGTGATGATATTTTCTGAAAATACTAAAATTTTTATAAAAAACCACAAAGAGCATGAGGATTATTTAACAATCATATAAAAAAACAAGGAAGGATAATATATTTGATAAATTAAATAAATTTAAGTTATTTTAAAACTTATTTTTGTTATTGGGAATCATTATAACTAGTGACAGAATCATAGTTTACATGGATAAGGAAAAAGATATAGATGAGTGGCAACATATTATAACTATGACTATGATTTATGGATTCCTTATTTTAGATAGAAAATATAGATGGTTTGGGAGAAAATGTTTCAAGTATATATAAAAAACTGACAATGTAAAATCGATTAGTTGTTATGTTTATCGAGAAAGCTTATAAAAATATGGTTTCAAAAAACTGAAGAAGTGGTTAGTTAGTGAACCAGTGAAAGTTGTACCGATAATCGAAGAATGATTTTTTATATACAGTGATTCATATATGAATGGGCTTGGATGATTTCTCATGAAAAATGACATGGTGATATACTAATCAGGTTGATAGTTAAATCCCCATTATATAAATTATACTACTAATTACCTACATATACCTATAATATTTTTTCCTTTAAATAAACAGAGACACTATAATTAGGAGGGAAAGTGTATTTATATAATTAATAATAATTATTGAATTATAATATTATTCAAAAGGAATTAAACATAATACAAATGATATGGTTGGATTTTCTTATTGACAATGATTTTTCCATTATTATCACCCTCGATGATCAAACAAAATAGAAGATGTATTGTGTTTCAATAATCATGGTGTTCATTAAATGGCAATGAAATATTGAGATTCATTCATCAAAGATCTAGAATGGTTTGACATGGGAATGATAATGGTTGAAACATCATCAATCCAATCCCATATTATTTAATGTCAATTGATACTCTTTAAGATCATGAAATGTCAAAGATATGATCATTTGATGCTAATATTGATAGTGGATGTGTTAATTTTATGTTTCATGAAATCAATATTGACCAAGAAGGAAAATTACATTTTGTACAATGATATATACACATAAATAATAGAGATTAATAAGGAGTTAATGGATTAATCACAATGATCTATATTCTCTACTCATAATAGAAGAAGAAAATGTATATGGACTTTATTGATCATTATTTATTTGATAATTTCACAAACCCTCCCTACACTTATACCCATAATGGGTTGGAAATTATGAAGATAATGACCACCATGTCCCTCCACTAGTAGGCCCTAGGGTTGATACTAATCCCAAGGGAATAAAAGCTAACAAAAAATAGAGAGATTTATATTTTTAGGATAATATGATTAGGAGATAAGGCGGTTCATCTCAAAAAAAATCCCTGACATATATAAATAATGAAACTAAAATCATCCTATATGAATATTTAAAATAAAAATTTCACAAGTTAAAATAACACCAATATGAGAACAAAATTAAATCTAAACCAATGACTCATAAGCAATCAAGTTCTAAGATAGTAAGGTCCACCACAGTCTGTGATGTCCTACTAGAAAGATAAAAGTAGTTTTATATACATAGGGAGAGTATATAGATATTCTTAGATGAAAAAACTACTTCTCTCCTACACAAGTAAAATAGAACATAGTAATTCTCTAAGGATAAAATATTAGAATGAAAAACACTTAACAGGTATACAAACCTTCCCAGTCTCACCAAGGAACACTCACCAAATAACACTACTCAAGTAAATTAATGTAGTAAGGACATCATTGTTTTATGTACTGAACACCACATCACACTAGTTTAACAACTTATTCCTAATCTAAAATATCCTCTTGTTTCTACCTCTTCTGAAATAACCTCATCGAGACCCACCCATATTCACATGGGCCCCACAACCACACCTCTTACCATTAATTAGGCTACAATCCCCATCACATCCCAGTAGCAAAAAACCGAGCCAAATAAGCACACCTCATCTCATAACCTAGGACCCAAGCCAGATCATATACAACACAAATACTCCAAGTGCACACAACCAGACCTCATCCTCTCACATAGGATACAAGCCAAATCACATCACACCCAAAAGCAATTGGGGAACATACCCAATCATATACCAACCCAATGTAACCTGGGAAAGAACAACTCATCTCGTCCAGAAGACACCGGGGAAAACATACACTATCTCATCCTGAAGAAACCTGATAAATAAAAAATCTCCCACATACACCTAGGCCTCACTAAGCACAAACATCCCAAATAATCATGGAATATTGTCCCATATATGAGGGGAGTAGGGATGAGAACGTGGAAACCCACTTTTCCTCCCACTAGAATGTTTTGTAAAGTATCCACACCCCATAATGATGGAGGTGTTCATCATATAGTTTCCAAAATGGGTGTGGTGAACATAGAATCAACAAAATATAAAAATTAATACATATATGTTACCTAAAAATAATGACCATCCTTTGGGTTCTCAACAAACAACCAACTCACAACACTATCAACATTTTTGTTACCATTAAATGATCAACACCACACATCTAGCCACAAATTCCATTCAACTTCCATCCAATTTAATTAACCATTACAATTATTTATTAAAAAATATTTCATTCATTCTATCAACCAAAAAAGAACACATTCTAGGTTTGATATTTATTACCAATTATTTGTTGATTTATTCTACTAAAATTCCGGAAACTACTAAGAACAAAACGAAACAAGAAACACAATAATAAAAAACTGCACAACCCAATCATAGCATCACTATGCAACACTTCTCATCCACTGCACAATAAATCAATCACACAAGTCAAGAATACCATACATGGTCATGTTGACTAATTATCTAAAAGTTTATCCACTACACTTCCCAAACAAACCCACAACACACCCATGTGCTTCACAAATATACCGCAACACAAACCAGAGTGCATACACACATGAAAACCTTTCCACATCACATTCCTCCAACCTCACATAGATAAACAATACCATTCAACACAACAAATCACCCCACATACCAATTTCTAACACAATTTATGATTTAACAAGGCATATCTTATTAAATTCTACAAGTTAATTCCAGGTTTTTCATGGAAAATGGGCAGTACTGGGGAATATTTTTATTATGCAAGTGTATGTGATTTGATATTTTTCATATATAAATTTATAAAAGGGATTTCCCAACATGATTCTGGTTTTATGTGAAACCTAGGACCAATAATAGCGATGAATTTTAGAGGGGAGTTTAGCCTGTAAAATTAAAAACATCACAATAACATCAAATCCATAAAAGCATGCACCTTAGATCCCTATACCCCTTCCATTTAATTTTTCATAGATCATATACTTGATTTGGGTGGTACCATTATTATCTTATTGAAAACTAAATTATATCCCTACCACATGATTGAAAATGAAAGAGAAACAAAGGAAAACCCTATATGAAGAGGCTTTTCAACGTGTCCACGCACTATAGGGTCAAGAAGAATTATCTTAAGCGTCAACTACAATTCTAAAAATGAACATCAACATATTATTCAAAAGAAGATTTTAAAAATGATACCCAATCCTCTAACTAGAGGAAAACTTTACAACAATAGTGAATCTTGGGGAACAAATAGGTGGAAACATATGATAAAGAGGAGAAAATTCAACATAGTTTGATCAAAGATCTCCAATAAAATCCCCCAGGATTGATAGATAAAGGCTAGAGGAGTAGGAATCAAAGGACTCTTTAGGGTGCCTAGGGTATTTCTTGAGTGAGAGGAAAAAGAACACACAAATTCTTGAATAATAGTTCATTTAAAAACATTATTAAATGGGATATGATAGAGATATTACACGTCGTGTAATACAGTATCATGTTGTATAATAACTGATGATCTATTTACCTCAAAATCCATTTAACCTATCAATGTTTTTCAATGTAGAGATATCACATGTTGTGAAACTCTTCTTCACAACATGTTAAATATATTCACGTCATGAAAAATACAAGACCATCCATGAAATAGGGTTTCGCATTATTTAAAGTTATTTAACAATGTGTATTCACCATACTTACATCCATTATCAATCGAACACATGTATCGACTGGGAGGAAACATACCATTATAATAGATTCATATCAAATGATTCATCACCATGAGAATCCAAAACAAAAAGAAATGAGAATGAGTATCTAATCAACCACCCCATGAGATACCTCCCAAGGATCTTTCTGTGCATGAAACGTTGCTGACAACCAAACACATTAGCATTCAACCATAAACCACCCTATTCTATTTTAAAGATGGATTGGAAACCCAAAAAACTAAGAACACATCATCTGATAGCTCATACCCAAGGAAAATAAGGAACACTACACAAGCATAACAACCACACTTTCTAAACATTCGAATTGGGGAATTCCATCCTACGTGTAAATATTTTATCTGTGCTATGTGGAACATACTCTCTCTCACGTGCTTAATCGCATTGTAGCTAAATCATCTCTATAAGAAATATAGTATTACCCATTTCAGATTTCATAATGTTATTACACATTACACCACTCACATCTGGCCCCAATGAAAAAAATTACATCTTAAAAAAACATAAAAAAAATTACATTTCAAAATAAAATAGAACAATCTGAAACTCAAAACAACTTCGGGTACTAGGCATGAATCTGCGCTTCCCGCTCCAAATTACTCTCCTTTCAGATGTCAAGCATCCACAACACAAAAAACAATGGAATCTTCCATCCTTGAAAATCCATATACCCACAATCACATAACTCTACTCACCAATCAACTAACGTAGTGTCATCCTCGATATCCAACACTCCCTTATCATGGACATGGGATTCATCGTGATGATACCAATGAAGGTGAGATATGTGGAAGATGTCATGGAACCTATCCAACTACAATATAAAATATAACTGGTATTCCCCTTCACCTACTCACACCAAAACATCAAAGGGTCCATCAAACCTAAGATAATGCATACCCCATATCCCAAACCAAAGCTGCCCACATTGTGGGGACAGTTTCAAGAACACATTTTCCCAAACCAGAAACAACATGAGCCACCATATATGATAATCATTAGATTTCATCTGTACCTTCCCTACATTAATTCTCTCACAATGAATATCAACCTTTTATATCATGCCATGCACTACCTCGGGACCAAGAAAAGATACCTCCCCAACCTCCGTCCAGCACAATGGAAAATATTATCATATTCCATATAAATCATGAAACATATACATGTTAATGTAAGACTGATATATGTTATTTTATTAAAATACTACCAATGTTAAGTGTCACACACAATATCCACCAATTTCCCAGACGAATGCTTGTAGCATTTCTTCTAATGTCTTTATAGTATGTTATATTTTCCCATCCTGTTGTGGGAGGAAGGTAGATTTGAGTTGTAACTGGGTGATAAATTCATGATATAATCCCCTCTATAATCATGAGGTAAATTATTCATCATTATTTGAGATAATGGATATGATAAATCCATAAAATGGAACCATCTCCTCCATATACATATTAGATAAAGACTCCACAATTTCAATATCCCTAATCACTAAGAAGTGATCAAATTTCATCAACTAATCTACTATATCCTATATTGAATCATACCCTCCTTAATCTATATAACCCGATGACTACATCCCTTGATATTTCGTCCAACTAACATAATAAGACTTCCATGGATGCAACTAAGTACCAAGAAAAAGATGATTATTCTCACCAGATCACATACTATGAACCATAAAACAAACATTCCCAATGCCTATTTCTTCTCGGGACACTAAAACGGTGTCTTCAAGCCATGATGCATCTTAGAAACTCCTTATTGTACCACTAAATGTGATCTATAAAACTAAAACAATATAACATTATACACCAATACTATATCAATACATTTTTATTGGAACATCATCTGGTTCCAAACATTTTATGACCATCGCTCTGAGGCGTCACCATGGACAATAAGATCATGAACACATCTGACTATGAGTCTACCCAATAAGACTCCTCCACCTTCTTCATCAGATAATACATAATTATCCTTTATAATACAAACCCTAAAACTTTCCACTCTTCCATCAATGTACAAGGACAAAAAATACTCTATATCCCTCCACGTGTCTACATATTTAGAGAAACCTTATTCAGTGACTTAATTCAAAATGAATTAGAAAAAAAAAATCACTTTCAAAGGTGTAGGAGGCCTCAAAATCATAGTTCTTGGGAATCTACATCCCCAATCACTTCCACAAGTTCATATCTCACTAGGAAAAGATATATCTCAAACTTGTGTGATATATGAAGACTAAATAAACCCCCAACGATGTTTTTCCCTCAAAATATTAGAGAAAAAATAATCATTTGTAGACCTATATCATGGGTGGTATAGTTACATTTATGGGGACATAACTACCTGGACCAATGAGCGATTATTGTTCATTATTTCATTAAGACACATCCCAATCGTAGATGGGAAGAATCACAAAACACCTCGAACATCACCCCTTTCTATGGATACCATAACACTGGATCACTAACCAACATCCTCTTCAGATAGACAAATACTGCATGGAATTCTCACTTAAAACATATTGTTTTTTACTTCTTAGTCAGAGTTGTTGATGTGGATAAATTCAGTACAAATTAGGAACATACCTCTAATAGTTGCCTTCAAGACCAAGACAACTCTGAAGCTCTACCACATTCTTGGGTGCCTCCAAGAAAACAAGTTTTTCAACATCTGATAGGTCCACCATATTGACCTGATGTGAAACCTCATGCTAAAGGAAACTCACCTCTCTTGTCCAGAAAATATACTTGAAAAAATTTCCTTAGGTTTGGTGGCCTTGAATAATCAATAAGACAGTCTTGAGATGATCAACATGTTCCTTCTCTGACATTGAATATATCAAGATTTCTTCAATGAACATGGTGATCAAGTAGTCTAGGAACTCCTGAAAAATAGATTTTTAAGCCTCATCAACATGAATAGTGAGTAAGTAATACAAAACAATGTGATTTTGAACCCGAAGTGTACATACCAGCACCTGAAGCCCGTCTTCCCAATATCAATGTAATTAAACCTCAACTAGTGGTATCCATAATCTTTATTGATCAAGGAAAACCTAATTTCCCCTATCAAGGGGATGAAAAGATCGTCTATCCTTAGAACAGGGTAACAGTTCCTGACCATCACATGATTTAACTTCTAGTTGTCTATGCAAAACATTATACAACCATCCACCTTATTTGGAAATGGCCCTGGAGAACCCCATCGTGATACACTAGTCTGGATAAATCCTGTAATCATTAGATAATATATTTGAATCCCAAACTCCCACAAATCATCAGGTTCCATCCGAAAGGAATCCATTGAAATCAGAGAATCACCAGGCTTCATATCTATCCAGAACTCAACATTAAACAAATAGGGCGGTGTTACAACATCCTTAGGAAAAACATCCATAAATTCCCTAACAACTATGGTAACCTTCACTATCCCAAAATATACTAATTCATATAATTAAATGGCCATCAAATTAGGGAAGGAGATCTATACTCTGACTTCCCACATGAAAACACTCACTCTCCAATAAAAAACCACATGCTGACCATCCTTATCTGAAAAAACAACTCTCCTCTGGAAGTACTTTACAATGAAATGCATTCAATAAATAAAATTGATGATGATAATGAAATAGTATGGATTCATATATATAATGAAAATACCTCTTAGTACTGACACATCCCCATCGTAAGTTTACAACCTAGGCAAATATCGAAGAAGCTAGTCTGACCTCCGACTAGTGTACTCAGTACTATATGAATGTAGAGCATCTATATGTATAGCCCTAGAGATTGGTATAGAGAGGGTTCAGAAAAAGTGATAAGCATCCTAATCAAACAAAGAACATAAAAGGGAAACAAAAAACTGATTTTCACAACTAATGATCTCTGTTAGTTCTAGAACCACTCCCTATTCTACATGCAACAGACCATACCCAAGATCCTCTTCCCCTCAGCTGATGACTGACTCCCTAAACATGTCAGGTTTGAGGTCATTAATAGAAATCCTGAGGTCGACCCCTACCTACTCCATCTCCCCTAGGTGGAACCTGAGAAAGTTATCTTTACTACTGAAAAAACATAACAAGATATTAATGCCGATGATGCTACTGAACCTTTCCACCTCCACCATACTGAGCTCGTATAGACACTAGACACTGATTATATAGAAGGACATGGAATTAATATATGAAAAGGCTCACGCCCAATCCCATAGAATAATAAATAATACTAGATATATAAAAAAAAGTTGTTCTATTAGAATACATGTCATTGAAAAGCTCAATGATCTGACTGCCAGATATCTACCACTTGTAACCGTACATCTAAAATAACCCTACATGATACCCTCTAATAGAAAACCTCATCTTGAGTGCATCTATTCAGTCACCACAACAATATTTGGACCTCTAGATACATTGGAAACCTGTATGGTGAAACCCCATAATGGATTGAAGGAAGGACCACCACTTATAGATGTCCTACTTGAGATTACTAAACCATAAGTAGAACTAAGAAAAAATATAGATACAAAAGCATGATTCCTATATCGAGTATTTACATAATCCCCTACGGGAGGGAAAATAAATCCAACATTTTATTAGCCTTCATGTTTGATAAAATGAATTATTATTATAATTCCTTATCTATGTAGAACCACAGAACGTCAGCCTCATTTCTGTCTTCTAGTTATAACACCCACCACTGACACACTTCGCCACACATCTGACTACACTACAATTAAAAATAATACTCTATTGTAGCCCCAATCAAGGTGAAGGTGAATTCAACCAACTCTAGACATATATCTACCTATATGTTCAAAACACTTCCCTTAGACATTCCCAATGACTACTACTGAAAGGAACATAATATTTTATAAAAATATTAATCATCCTCCACTGAATCAACCCTCAACAGATCAACTGGATCAGCCTACTAAGAATCAACCACCTGAACCACTTGAAAACAATTACTAGGTTCCATATTTGAATGGTGGAGAAGGAATTCCTAAGCCTTATTTGAATGAATTTTAATATAAGATTCATTTTAACTCTATTTAACTAATCTATTTCAATTCATTAGAAATTCCAAAAACTACCAATTCATACAGGATCCCAAATAATTACGATGCATGTACAATTCTTAAGGTCCCTAACCTATAATAAATATTGCTTGAACTGGTTGTTCTATAGGCTAAGAGTCCTTGAATAATATTATGAGGGCCCAAAAATCACATTTCCTAGAGGTTTTTCCCTAGCCGATATCAGGCACCATGTTTTCCTAACACTTTTTTCCTACCAACCCATGAAATCTTCTATGTTACTAACTCCAAAATCCATCTCATCCCTCAAACATGTCCTCTGATACCATTTAATCATGACCCCCTTCCTCCAAATATACCCCTCCTTAGATGGAAATGAATAAAGAGAGGTAATGACCACATGAGCCTTGCCTCCAGTAGGCCCCAGTGTTGTGATGAGCATAAAAGGTATAAAATATCACAAAAATGGGAGGCATTGATCTTTTTTTTCAAAGCAAGATCAGTTGATAAGGTCAATAATATTAAAAAAAATCCAATAAAATTATATATAAGTAAACTAAATTCCATACCACATGATTATTTAAAATAAAACAGTTACAGTGCAATAAAACTCCAATGTATGTACCATTCTAATACAAAATCATTGACTCATCAATAGTTATATTACGAGACACTAAGGTCTAATCATCCATGATGTCCACATTGAACCTTGAAGGTAGTTTTATAAATGCAGGGTGGGTATATAGATATACTCAACAGAGAAACTATGTCTCTCACACACAAGTGAAATGGAACATTCAAATTCCCCTATGAGAAAACAATAGAACCAATCAATACCTAAAAGGTATACTAACCATCTAAAACCTCACTTAGGAATGCTAAAAAATAATGAAAGTCAAGTAATGTAATATAGTAAGTACATAGATGATTTGGGTACCCCACACTACTTCCCACTAGTTTAGCCCCTATTGCCAAATAAAAATGTCCTCACACTCCCAACTCTCCAAAAAATAACCCATCACAGACCACCATTGTATATATATTCCCTACAACCACACATTTTTCCATCACCAAGGCCATGACACACATTATATCCCACTAGAAAACACCTATGCCACACAAGCACACCTCATCCAATTACCTGGGAAATTTTACACATCACATTGTGCCCAAAAATAGTAGTGCCACACTGGGAATACTCATCCCATCATATGGGTCATGATCCTCATAAAATCATACCCGCATACAAATAGAATACATAACACATCACATCCCATCATGAAGACAACTGAAAATCAAAAACTCATCTCATCTTAAAGACACATTTGAAAAAAAACCTAACTCATCTTAAAGACACATGGGAATGCACAACTCGCCCAGACACACTGAGGCCTCACAAACCATAACATACCTGAAGAATATTGGGATATCACCATCAGGAATAAGATTCATGGATGAGAGGGTGGCCAAAAATCCCCCATACTACAAGGATTTTTGGAAGAAAAACCCTCCACTATGATGAAGGGGGTGTTCGACATATAGTTCACAACTATGATGCGGTGTTTATAGAAATAACAAGGAAAAAATATATGTATATAAACATATTTTACAGATCATAGAGGCCTAAGATATGGGTTCTCGAATAAACAACCAGCTCACAACACTTCCAACATTCTTTCTACCTTTTAATGCACATCCCCACACATCAATCCCAAAACCTCCTTTCAATTCCCATCCCACTTAATTATACATTACCATTAATTATTCACAAATAATTTATTTATTCCATTAAACAAATTAACCCAATAAAGTTCCTAGATTTATTAAATAGTTACATATTCATTTATTCTACTATTTTTTATGAAAATACCATGCACAAGACAAAACAAGAAACACAACAATTCCACACCGCACATCCCGATCATAGCCCCTACCATGAAAACCATATCATCCATTCCACACAAAATATATATCTAAACCTATGATTCCATTACATGGTTAGGATGATTTGTTGACTAAATTTTCATCCACATCGATACCCATTCAAACAAACAACACACATATATGATTCAAAAAAGTACCACAACACAAACCAGAGATCATCCACAAATCACATCACAACCACTTCACATTCCACCAACCCCATACAAACAACCATAAAAATAACAAAAAAAATCACCCACACAGCAAATCTTAATACGATTCTAGATTTAACATGGAATCCATAATTTAATTACACATTTAAATTTATGGGTTTTAACAAATACTGGGTAATCTTGGGGGATTAGTTTTTTAACCAAGTGTATATGATTTACAATTTTCCATATTCATGTCATAAAAAAGGAGTCAACCAGCATGAAACTTTTTTAGTGAAAAACCATTAAAACCAAACAACCACAATTTCTATTGGGGAATGTTGGAAATTTAATTCATAGTGTCACAATATCATCAAAGCCAGAAAAACCTACACATTAGTTCCCTCTACCCCATTAAATTAATTTTACGTAGTTCTTGTGTTTGAATAATGTGGAACAAATATTGTCAATAGGGAAAAAAATTACACCCCACCCATCTGATGTACCATAAAAAACAAACAATTGAAAACCCTACATTAAGAATCTTTTGAACTCATCTGTGCACCATATGGAATATATAAATTACCACAAGCGATAACCACGTGACTAGAAATTTGATGAATCCTATTTTTTGCCAGAGTATTTGGAAAATGCTATCCAAACAACCAATATAAGTAAACACATACCATGAATGTAAATCTAGGGGAATGAACTAGATGAAACTAATGAGAAAGAGGAAAAATATCACCATGGATCGATTATATATTGCTAAAAAACAACCACCGGGATTGATAGATCATGGGGGGAGGAGTATGGATTGAAGGACTCCCCATGGTGCGTATGATTTTTCAAGAGTGCGATTAAAAAGATAGCATGAATGAATGAATAATGGATTTAAAAATTCACATGATTGGGGTATTACCTGACATTTATACCCTATCAGATCATGAAATACCCGATGGTTGGTTGTCTATAGAAAACACATCGCCAATCGATTTTATTTTATATTTTTAACATAAATTAGTACACACAATAAAACTCTTATTCACGATGTGTAAAATATCTACATGTCATGAAAACATCATGATCGGTCATTAAATTGGGTCTCACATCAGGTGACATTATTACATGATGTGTATTTAACATACTTCCATCCTTTATCAATAGATCCTCACAAAATTATATCAAAGAATCCTTTGAACACTTCCAACCACCAAAACCCACAATTTAATTGACAATGAGGGTCCCAAATATTACATATTATAACAAAATCAAGAGCATGGATTATATTACAAGGTACTTGATGTGTCAACAAGGGAAGGAGGAGTTAAATTTTTAAAATGGGTATTGCAAAAACTAAACATACATATGTGGAAATGGGAAAATATCATTTAGGAAATCTTCAATGGACTAACTAAGAAATCTAAAGGAAATAAAGCTATATGGATAATAATTATTGGGCTAATAATATCTACCAATTTTATTTCCATAAGAAATTATTTATCCCTTTAGAACATAGGTTTCATCTAGATACATAATGTAGTTAGAATCATTATATTAACATTTTCAATAGTATTCTGTTTTGATCCATCATTTATTTCATTATTCTATAGTAGAATTCAAGGGGCCATGAATACAAAATTAATCATTATCAACAACTATAATCTTTAATTTTTTTTCATGTATAAGGATAAATTTATGACATTGAAATATATCATATGAGAAGTATTATATTATTTTCAAGGTATTAGGAAGCAACATCTTTAAATTATTGAATTATTTTATAAAATCAATTTTCCCACAAGCATTCAATATTAACTATTTGAATGAACCTAAGAAAAATGCAAATAAAGAACCACTTGTTTTAGAGATTTTGTATAATGGAATATTTCAGCGACATAAATTATAAATGGGATTATAAAAAATATAAAAATAAATAAAAAATAAACGATATATTTCCATAGTTGATAAAATATTATGTATACAACCAAAAAATAAAATAAAATTTCACGTTTTGGATCAATAATATCTCATGATATCGATTGGTAAATGGGAAATGGGATTTGGAAATATAGGGAACTAATTCCAAATTACGTTTGTCCATTTATTCCTTTAGAGTTTGTAAGAGTGGTTTCTTAACCATTAATATTAATAAAAATTCTTTATAATGCCCATGATTCTTTCCTGTTTCTATAATAAGAAAGTATATTTACAACACATAACATTAATTGATACTATAAGGTTGGAATTGAATAATGAATTTTCAGTTTTTGAGTAAGTAATCTATATTAATGATATAACGAAAGAAGTATTAATTAATAAGACGATATGACATGTTATTTTCATGTTGAGAAATAAAAATTATTGTCAAGCCACATGGGAACTATTAGAAGAAATGAAGGATAAATACCTAAAATATTTTGTAGTAGGAGAAAAACATTGATGTATAAATTTATTAATGGGAAGAAGATGTAATGAATTAAAATTCACCTTCAAAAACAAAATAACTCTTTAATTTCATATAGACTATTTTATTATATTTCTCAAAATAATTATATATAATGAAAATTTATAAAAAATGAATATTATAAGTCATGTAATAACATATGTTATGAAAACAAATACTTGAATAGTGATATAAGAAAAATCAACCACATAATGGTTTAATCTAGATGATAAAAATATTAAATAATGATTATATCTACCATGATAACATTTATAAAAAATAAATCATTATGGATATGATAGAAATTATAAATTAGATTAAAAATATATGGGAATGAAGTAAAACATGTTTATTTTTGTTGTTATGTATATTAGAGGTAATAAAAAATGTTCCCATCATTGTTTAATTGTTACATTATTATTAACTGATTGTTGGTCTATATGACCATTGAGAAATTTTAACTTTTGAAATTAAATCATTATAAATTTACCATTAGTAGAAATTTTTAATAAGGGTTATTATTAGAGTTAATTAGGTATATAGGTTCATAATGAAGGCCTAAAGACATAAAATCATAAACTCTAAAGCCTATTTACCAGACCGTGGTATGGTGTTAGAATCATTCATAGTTTTTAATGATCAAACTGATGTTCTACTTCAACAAGTTTGATCGAACATATTCTCATCTGAGATAAGTTCTGAAAGGTTCTGATCACTACTAGAACAATGTTTATTGAACAAAGTCATTAAGCTACATCCATAACTAACCATACCCTTAGATCACACACCACTTTAATAAGGGGTTATGTATCCATTCCATAGTATAATTATTTTTAATAATTCTTGAAATTATGTTATAGTTTATTTGATAAAGAATTAGTATTTATGTCTAGACACTTATATTAAATTTATATAAATAAAGAATATGAATAAATATTTTTTATAGAAACATACCATAATTAATTTTTTCTAGAATCTATAAATATTTAATTTAAATTATACTAATTTTTATATCAATTTGTTTAATAAATGTTTTCGAACTACAATATTTATTTTAATTTTTTATACATTTATGTATTTTTTTCCAAGTGATGTATGTTTGATTACATAATTAAAAACAACATTTTCCAGAAATAATTATTTTATGGTTGATTAATAAATTTCACTTATTTAGAATTTTTTCTTAATAAAATAGTAATAATTTGTTGAATTAATCACGGAAAAATTACAAATTGGTTACTTTTTAAAAAAAAATTCAGGAGGCTAATTGTTTTTGGTAAAATGTGAATATAGAATAAAATACTGTACGTATTATGAAATCATTTTTTTTGTAAAAGTGATGAAATAATTATGTTAATGTCTCCCTCATTTGAAAATAGGTTTATTTTTAATATTATATTTTTAATCTATTTAAATAATTTTTCAAATATATAATTACTTGCCATTATCCAAAATAAGAATTATGATATTTAAAACTATATCTTGTGTAAAATTTACTTTTCGATGTAAAAATTATGATTTATATGTAAATATTTGTTATAATTAATTAAAAAATTTCAATATATGACATGATTGTATAAAACCCTAATCTAAACCTTGGATAAGAAAAATATTAATAATTTTATTTTTCTTATATATCCATGACCTAGGTTTAAAAATTGATAAAACATTCCTCATATTTTACTATGAATACAAAACTATAAAACAATTCCTCTAATATATAAATACATTATTGATTATTTTCAATAATTTTCCATCCAAATGAGTCCCTGCATGGTTACATTAATGTTTTATTATTTCATACTAAATTTAGAAGAAAAACTCTTTAATGTAAAGGAATTCGCTTATGTTTTCCTCTATTACATTCAGGTACATCATTTATTGTAATGTATTTTTAGTATATTATTCTTCATCAATTTAAATGAATCCATTAATATCCAAATTAATTACTATTAATAATTTAATTCCCTAACCACACATTTATCCTAATCAGTAGTAATTGTATTGCATACATCTCATGTTTTAGAAATCGTTTCATTAATTTTCATTCAATTCAATTTAATGTCATTATATTCTTAATACCCAACTCGTTTATCTATTCATTATTATTCACTCAGATGTAACCATGAATCACTAACTTGGGACTTTAAAATATTAAACCTACATTACTTTCTCATGTGTTAATAGGAATCTATTTCTCATGTCTTTAATTTTTTTACGAATTATTTGAATTTTACACAAAACTAATTCAATATATCCCATAGGTTATTAATGCAATTTCATATTGTCATACATGTGTAAGACATAAATTATTCAAATTTGGTTTGAATAGTGGTTTATCTATAAAGCATTAGGTAGATAAAAAATATCTATTGATGAAATGATTAATAATTCCTTAATAACTAAACATTGTAATTATGTTTTATGACACTTTAGTGATAAACCTAAGTGATATTCTTATGAATTCATATTTTTATATTGTAATAATTTTTTCATGTTATAATTAATTGATATTATATTACAATATTCATCATGTTCTTATGATCATTACCTGTTATTATTCCTCGTGATCACACAATAACAGTACATTCCTAATTCCATTAGAAGGATTTATTCTTATTAATTTAATTTAAAATATTTCGCAAGGTTATGCGATGTAGTATAAGAAACCTATGTTGAATCTATGATGAATCCATTAATGTATAATAGAATAATGTTTATGTTTTCATTTATAATATTCACAATTTCCATGACTCTAATTCTTATGAGATCCATCGTATTAATATAAAATTTTCCACACATTCAATATTTAATATATTAAAAAGTTGTTATCCATATCTATTGTTAGAATATCATTAATGATGAAGATACAATAACTCTTTTTTAGAGCCATGTGATGGACATCAAAAAACTATGAGGCACATTGGGACTTAGTGAGAACCACTATAAAGGGCAGTTATTATATGGGTAGCAGTTATTTACTATTTTAATAAAAAATAATATAAAATTTTTCCACATTACTTCGAATGAAATTCCACTCAACTGTTCCAATGTGTGTGTTTCCCATGATAAAAATAATATTTGATGATTCTTTTTATTATGTAATTGATGAGTGATGGGATCATGATCCCAAAGTGGGCAGTCTGGTTTTTGAATTCCAAATGAGAATGAGTAAACAAAGAGGCTAATGAATCTACACTAGTTTCTCAATCTAGATAAATAAATTACAATAGAGTATTATTATTTCATAATAGATACAATGTGATATATGATATTAGATTATCACTGACGCCCTATGATTTAAAATTTGGTAGAGGACTAAATTTTAGTCTTGGTAGGAGACCATGAGATCATTATATTCAACTCAGAATATGGGGAGTTAGTGACATGTATGATCAAGTGAAACCAATATGTAATGTGACTCTAGGAATTCTATCATCCCTAGTAGATTTTGGAAAATTGAACATTGGATATTTTGGGCATTCATGAGATCAAGATCTTTTTTTGTTTTCTCTATGGTACCAAATATTTTAATGAATAGAAATATTATTCTAGTTATTTACCCTATTATTATAGATGTGTTTTATACATGTGGAGATAGTGTGAGAAGATTATTGTTACTTGGAATGATACCAGATGGATATGAGTTGAGTTTTTAAGAATGGAATTTTAGTTATTCCCAGTTTTGAAGGGGAGTTCTAAAGGGACTGTAGTAAAATTTCATGGAAACTACCTAATATATGGTTATCATTTTTAAATGATATTTGTATAATATGATCACTAGTTTGGTTTAGTGACCATATGATACTAGAGAGTAATCCTATTAGTTTTTTAACGAGATCAAGGAAACATTCTTACTAGTTTTATTTGGTTCTATTTAAATCGGAAGCTGTGAAAACCATGTGAGATCCTAGGTATAATAAATTTTTATGTAATGTGATGAGTTTTGATCATAAGAAGACACATTTGTATTTTTTTTGATGAAATTTATTAGATTTTTCTCATATAGTAACAATTTTAAGGCCCTACTGTGGTGACTCCATCAGTTTCCAATTGGAGGTAGTGACCATCATTTAGGATGAATTTTTGTAGATGTCATCTAGATTGATTCTTTGTGTAGGGGACACACATAATTTTATTTTTTGAGTATCTCTTTTGTTTAAGGGATGTTTTATATTCCTATCTATTATGTATTTATAATTGATTATATATGGCCTATGGAGATATGTATATTGATCCCCATGATAATTGACAAGGAAAATCCTATGTAATTACGTGCAACATCTGTTATAGGCGTGTGACCTTCAAGAAGGGAGGGCTGTGGATGTGATGAGGTCTGTCATTATATGGAAAATTATAAATTTGGAAGGAATTGAGAGAGTTAATCTGATTTACAAGGACTTTTTTTTATTCAAAACATTATATTTTGATGTGTTAATAGAGAGATTATGTTAATTGGTGACATATAAGTGGTGGTTTGGATTAGGTAGTGTGTCAGTGGTTATGTTCCAGTTCTTTCAATATTGTTAATAAATAATTGGATTTATCTATGTTTTCATGTGTGATTGAGTTTTATTCCAGTTATATTACCCAAAAAAAATTAGTGGACCACTAAAAATATGTCACTGTGTATGATCTATTGGGTTTGGAATACCATTTGAGGGAATAATATTGTATTGATATGAGTTCTATGGTGTGGAGAACCATGAACCCAATGATCTAATATTTGTCATCCGGTGGTTTCAGATGAATATTTTGTATGATCAATATATTTTTTGGTTATTTTTTGTGTGGAATGGGGTAGATTGAGCTTTAATGGGTTATACACATCATCTATGGTGTTGTAAATGGGATATTTAGTTTTTATTCTAGAGTAGAACATAACTGGGTGGATATAAAGTTAAATCTGAGAGAGGTAATGGTTTTTTACTAGATGTCCCCATAGATTTATCATGGTTGGTAATTTTTATAGAAGGGAGATTTTAAAGAACCACATTTTTTGTGCTGAAACATTCCTTGAAATTTGAATTTTTGGAATCTAAGGCTCCTGCGAGAAAAATTGTAATTTTTTCAAAATAGATAATCTCTGAAAATGTTTCTATAAACTAAATTGATTCCAATATAGAGTGTTTACATTTAGAATTAATTGAAGCTAAATTCCATGCCATATTAATTTTGGAAGAATAATAATATTGAATTAAGTAAACATTAATTTATTTCATAAATTTTATTAATTTATATATCATTAATGGAGAATTGAATTGAGATCCTAACTCTATGGATGAGACTAGAATGGGTGAAATTTATAAGGCATGTCATGAACTTGATGAAGATCTATATCCAATCCCTTATTCATATTCCTTTAAATTTTTTATTTTTTAATTTATTTTTTTATATTTATACACTCACATTCCCGTCAGATTCTTTCCCATTATATAACCCATTGGTATTATCTTGATTGTGTTATAATCATGAGATATAGATATAGAGACATATATAGGGATGAAATAATTAAGGTTTCACAATGAATCTCGGGAGAAGATAAACCATTAAGTGGCATCTATAGAGTGATGATAAATCTGAAGCATTGATAGATTCTATTCGGAGTTGATTCTATGTTATAATTTTAGCTATATATCCACATAATTTAAATTGTTTTCATTTTTATTTGTTTATTATTATTATTGGTGACCTTAGGGGGTCGATTTTATTATTAGTGGGTTCCCAAGACACAACTACTTTATATAATTTTATTACAGTCACATATATATAGTTTGATATACACATGTCTTAATTATTTCCATAATTGTTTTGATAAATTTGTATCCACTTTTTACATCGTTATTTCTATATTATAAGTCTTCTATCAAAATGTTATTACTGTTCTCAACTATTGTGAGTACCTCTTGATACTATGACAGTAATTCCAAAAATATATGTCACATAATATAGATACATCATTATTAAAGGGAACATATGACATCTGCATTTCATGTTTCAGTGTATCATAATTCATGAGAGATATTCTCCTGAATTTCTTCCTTGGTGATCTTATATAGATGAGATCATGAGGATTGACCTACCAATAGGAACAAAACTCTAATACCAATATATGGAACCCAAGACATAAAAGAATAATCCTAAATCTGCAATTTTAATTTTTTGTGTTTACTTTCATGAAAAAAAATCCAACAAACTAATTTAATTTATTTTATAAAAGATACCATGTTATTTAATTAAAGCATGAAAAATAAATTTAAATATAATCATAAATAGTACCTTATTCCTTTGATGTCTGTAGTTTGAATGGCTCATAGTCCACATGTCATGGTCCAAAGAAACCAATCCTCGAATATTCTAGATCTAAAACACATTCACTATATATGTTATATCATCGGTCTACATTCCCCACATGCAATTGGGAGAAATCAAAGAGCCTTTTTATCTCATTTTTATCATGAGACTAACCTAGACTTGATTAAGAAAACAATATCAATTTGACATTGTTCACTATTTAGAATCTATCAATAAGAAAATTAGATGAGAGGATAGGAGTTCATAACTAAATTAATTTTACCAATTTGTGGAGATAACTATGAAATATGAAAAAATGATCTTTTATACACAAAGTATACATTCTAAAATTTCACTTTGAGTCCTATAAAGTAATAACGTTAATTTTATAACTTTGTACTCATGTATGAATTAATGAACTTATCACATATTCAAAAAATATTTTACAAGCGACATGAAACACTTTATCAGCTTATTTTTGAAATATATATACCATTTACTCAACTAATAATCCCCAAAAGTATTTAATAAACCATGATAATCCTATGTTCATTTGAAAAAAACACAATTTTTCATATAAACTTTTATGATCTAACCTCTTGAGAATACCATAAAAATATATTTCACCATAATTATTCAAAAAATGAATAATATAGATGAATTATTTTTTCTTTTGATCAATCATACTTAGACGTTAACTAGCCCATGCAGGTGGGAACCACATTGTCTTAGTCTCTTATACATTAGAATAGGTCGATCATATGGATACAGATAGTCTGTGACACCCTCTATCACTATCTCGAGAGTACATATCCCAACCCATAGACTAGGAGGGGAGTATACCAATCCATCATGACCTTTAAATATACAATGAATATTACGACAATGAATACCTCTTCGAACACATTCTGAGTTATATAACATATGTTTCTTGATATTTCTCATAATGAAGGTTGTACATTTCTATCATCATCATTTCATTCCTCTATATATTTCATGAACTTATTGGTTATAATTAAAATCATGTGCCATGGACATAGATTTAATGATAGTAATGGAATCTTAGTCAATCTAATCACTTTAGAAATATCTTCCTAAACTCAGAACTGAAAAAATCTCTCTCTATCATTCAACTGATTCTATAACACTAATGTTTCACCCTACACAAGATTCTTTTCAACAACATAAATTTTATTGTTTTTTCATGAGTTAGATCCCAAAAATCCATATATGGGACGAGGCATTGAATTTACTATTTCTTAAAAAAAATTAAAAATAGTGGACAATGGTTCTATTGGATGATTTTTCAAATATTCTCTAAAAATCCTGCTTCTCTTTTTTAAAGGAAAAAATATTATCTTGGAAACTTCTTAAAATCATTCATTGGACGATTCATTTGAGTATATATATATACATACATACATATATATATATATATATATATATATATATATTATATTTCCTTTACAGGGATTTAAAACTTGGGTAGGGCCAAACCAATATAGTCAGAGTCCAACTAGCCCATCCCATAACTAGCACTAAATTAAATTTATTGGTATATTTTTGAGTTTAGAACATACCCAATAAGATTTGAATAGTTTTATAAAAATAAATTTAATTATATGGGATTTAATATATTTTTTGGTTTCTACAAGAGAAATCAAAAATTAATTAATATTATTTTAAAGAAATTAAAGGAATTAAAAATACCCATGATTTGGTCATTATAAAATAATATTTTTCATATGCAATTTAATCAATGTTAAATGATCATGATTCGGGACCAACCATTAATTTTTTAGTTTAATTTAGTTATTAAATTTGTTTTTCTTATAATCTATTAATTATTATTTTTTGATGATATATTCATCCTCACTATATATTTAATTATTATAAGGTAATGCATGTCCATATTTATTTGATAAAATGTTATTTTTCACCCCAAGTCCCACTCACCTGTATATTAGTATAGATTATAAAGACTAATGGATTTCATAGAGAAGTAGATCATGTTGAGAGATAGAAAATATCAAACAATTGAAGTGTATTGGAGTTTTGGGAATTGTAATTAATATCAGGTATTGAATTATGTTATTCATATAAGATCTCAGTTTAACCATAATTCACTCGATGAATTAACAGATAGTTTACATCAAAACATCAGGTATTTATTTAATTATTTTATCATGTTTAGGGTTTTTTATTTTTTCAATGTTTATATATTATGTGTGATCACATAGTAAAATAATAAACATGTGTGTTGAATGTTTCATATTTAAACACATGGATAAGTTGTGAGTGTGATCAAATAAAAAATTCATATTAAATAGAAAATTGTTCTATTCACCAAATTTAAAAATCAAATCCAAGAATGAAAATATTAATTCCTTAAATTACATCCATAACATGAATTTGGAATCAAATAATTATTCAAGGTTTGTATTAAACATTGTTGAGGTTTTCTATTACTATTGAGAGATAATATGAGAGTGGTTGATCAATATAACTAAGAATCACTTCAATGGAGTAGCTATAGATAACATTTTGAAACCATATATGAGAAGCCCTATGAATCGAAACATCATTCATTATAGAATATGAGACTCTAATTAATAGAAATTGGAGTTGTGAGTTAGTGTTGTTGGAAATTAAAAATCATTATTTAAACTATTAGAGTTGTAGTGATTCCCTATATCAGTTTTTGATGATATATCTAAGGGTAATTTTAATTAGAATACTCAAGTGACTCGGTATTCGAAATATAATAGTTAATGGTTAATAGGATTTGATAATGAAATTGGAGATATTTATAATTTATAATTTTGAAATGTCAACTTGTAATCAAGATAAACCAATTATCCGATAAATTTATTTTTTTCCATCTACACAAAACCGTCACTAATTAAATTTCACTATAATTAATACCGAATAATGCGAATATTCTAATTAACCATAACCTCCATGAGTGGTACATGTGATTGAACATAGTACTATGCCAAAAGAGTATATTTTATGCAATTTAATTATTACTTCATATATGGTATATAATGATTTATATAAGATTATTAGGAATGATTCATTTCATGTTTTCTACTCATGTTTTCATCTTTGTCAAGTGTGTTGCACAAAATGTTTGAGGACAAATATTCATTCCAACTTTTTTGAGGTATCGAATTGTTTTTTCGGGAGATTGGTCGATAAGAGATATACGATATATCAAATGAAATAAATTTAGATGTGATATAATAAGAAAATAATGATGTACCCCATGTACTCATGATGATTAGGTAGATTGATATACTTGAGTCCATTGCGTTCAAACTAAACATGATTTAGTTATTAATACCATTTGTTCATCTTTATCATATATATTTTCAAAATTCATTTTTATTTATAATATAAATAACATGATTATGTAACTCATAATTTTTGTATATTTATTTTCTGAAGTGGAAAATGGTGTGATGAATTCCAACTATTCAGTACTTATGGTGAACCAGAGAGGGAGAAGGAACATACAAGTGTCTGCAGCTATGTCTACATCAAGGACACCAATGAAGTTCAATTTCAGGAATCCAATGATAGGGAGGGAGATAAATGAACCAATGAATGTATACATAGAATGTAGAATGAAGGGATAGTGGAAGATGAATTTTTTTATCTAAGAAGAAGAATAAAGATATCAAATTTTCATCAGGTATATTTTTCATTGAATTCAATATGTATGTTATTGAAATATTGGTGTTATATACAATATATTACTAACATATTTGTATTAAAATTTAGGAAACATGTGAATCCATGAAAAATTAAATTGGATAATTCATTATCTAATCATAAAAAGGTGTCAGACTAGAGGAATTAGAAGTGGGATATCATCATCTTAGTTTTATTAGTGGGATGGTTCTTGTACTATATAATTGTTGTTGTGTACCAATTATTACCATATACAAAATTGAATTTTCATGTTTATACACTATGCGTTTTTATTTATTTTTTTTAAATAATTTTTTTTATTTCTAAGGATAAAATTTGTTATAGAATGAAACCTCAAAAAAATTATATGTGTATAAATGAACAACAAAATCCTATATTGGTAATCATTGACAAATCCAACGATAATGATATTATCTTACATACACATGGAACATTAGGATAGGTCTTGTAATCATAAAGAATTTATGAAAAAATCATCAGGAAGTGTATTTAGACTCCTTGAGGTCAAAACCTTTCAGTATATTTTATACTTGTTTATAAGGTAGAATAACCAATGGAACTTTTCGTAGGAAAGGTTATAGTGCCAAATAACCATTGTAATCAGTTTATAATGATGTATGTGATCCATTTCTAGTTAAGGTAATGGGGTGGTTGCCTATCTTTATTTCTTTTACCAATTACTATAGTAGATAATGATATATGAATTTTATAATGTATAAGTCTGATTCCTTTATCATGTTTGAGATATATCTAAATGAATTACAGAATCAACATGGTAATAAGAATATGAAACTCTTATTAGGAATGGTTGAGAATATCGTAAAAATTATTTAATCAATAATTTATAGGATAATGAGATAGTTTCCCTTGTCAATACACCTTATACACATATGTGGACCGGTTTTAGTGAAAGGAGGAATCATAACGTACCTCATATTGAGATATTAATGATGATCAATGCCTCCATACCAATTTAATTTTTATTATACACTCTACAGACTGTGGAATATGCACTAAATCATGTACCTTATAATTTAGTCGATGGGATTACATATGAGTGGTGGTATTGAAATAAATTGAATATATTACACATATTGTAGAGTGATGCAAATATTTTTATCAAACTACACGTAGTGAAATATTAGGATCTCAATTCCTGAAGTGAATCATTGTAGTTTATTAAAATAAGAGTAAATTATTTTAACAATATAAACCATATGATATAAAAGTATTTGTATAAATACGTGATAAATTTCTATAAAGACAACAAATTTCCAATATAAATAGATCAAAAGAGATTGAATTAGATTAATTTTATGCTCCAGATGAAAAATATTTGTTATTGGAACAATCTTTCATATTGACAACGGGGTCAAGATGTGATCTTTATAAAAATCAATACATAGATATAACATAATTAAATGATCCATTTATATATTAGAACATAAATTTGGGTCATTATGTCAATGAGTTCCAATATATTGTTCAAGATACACAAGTCCATTTATAAATGGATGCAGGAATCATGATCATTGAATATTTATTTTTGTGAAGCCAAAAGATAATTTGGTTTTATTAAGATTGAATGTGACCCATGTTTCTTTAAGAATGTTCGTTGAATGATCATTTTTATTAGTATTTTATATTGGAGATATAATATTAACAGGAAATGAAGTGAATGTATTAGAAAAAGTGATGTCTTGGTTAAATGATTGCATCTCTATGCGAAAATTAGGTGAAATGGTCTATTTTTAGTGTACCCTGTTCTATCAGGATAGATATATGCACACTCTTGCGCTATTCCAATTTACATATATTGATAAGGTATTTAGTGAGTACAATATAGTGAAATCATATATAGGATTGTTTTTAATATCACATGGATTTAATATATCCATGAATATGTATCAATATAATTAATAAAAGATAGAAATAATGAGAAGAATCCATATTAATTTATTAGTAGGATATATCATGTATTCAATGGTATGTACTATGTTTAATTTTTCCTTTACTTTATGTATACATGGAAGATATCCAAAAAATACAGTAGAGAAGTATTACACAATCATACAAAAAACATAATTTACATGAAACATAAAATGGATATATTCTTATTGAACGAATGAATTGATGAGATAATTATGTGGGGATACACTAATTCTTGATCCAGATAGATCATGATGATATGATATTGTAGTCATGATATTTTTAAAAAAATGGTGGTGTAGTTATCTGGGGGTGCATGAAGAAGTATTTTGTTGTAGATTCTATAATTAAATACAAGAATATACTATCTTAAGATGTAGCTGGAGAAGAACAACGTTTATGCGAATTTTTTTGAATATGGAATTTTACCTAGTAGTGTATATCTCGTTGCAATATACAGTGATAAAAATATGGAAGTCGAATTTTCCATGGAGCCCATGCAACATAATATGAAAAAGAATATTCAATAGATGTTTAATCGATTGAGGTATTATACTTAGACTTGTTAATTAATTATTATAAGAGTATCCAACTATGATAACATGCAAGATCCCCAAGCTATACTAATTATCTATTGAAACATGATACTCATGTGAGTGTTAGGACATTTATATTTGTAAATAATTGTATCTAGTTCATGTGTTAGTGTTAAGAGTTTGTTTTATAGACGAAAATACAACAAATTAAATAATTAACATCACATAAATTATTTATGAAATTTAAATTTTGTTATTCATAATATAATAGTGATGATAATTCTAAAACTATTGTATAAAAGGTAATGTATTTTAAATATTGTTGTATTGAATGGTTATAGTAGTTCACAATTATAATAAGAGCCTTAGGATACTATAATAGTGATCTAAAATATATATACCATGTGATCTATATACGTTAAACTTATTTGGAAAAATGACCTCTAAATATCTCGTTTTGGGGTATCATAGGAATTGAGACATTTTATTATCATGTTGACACTTGTTAATATCATGTCAATTTGTTCATGAGGACTAGATCAATAATAAGAACACCAATCTATTATGAATTGAAGGATCCTAGGGAACATATGATGTGTTAAAATGAACAATATAATATTTTGTTTTTCTTTATTATTAGAAACACATAATTCCCAAAACCATATAGTCATATTTCTTAACAGACGACATGTAACTCAATTTTAGGATGACTAATATAATCAAATGGATGTCTTAATGGTACCTTGTTCATTTGAGGTTTTTGGATTTATTTACTTGGTGTACAGATGGTTTTGTTAAAAATAACCACGATTTGAGGCCACTATATTTTCAACACAGGCCTTGTAGCTCTTATATCATAGATTTTTGGTTCAAATGTGGCGGTAAAATAAATTGAAGAACTTTTCAACATCTATATGATAATATGATGAAAAATCACTCAATAGGGAAGACATGATTGATCTAATAAATTTATTTATGGGTTATATATCTCAATTAACACGATCACATAATATATAGTATATTACCTCTCTAAATTCATCTAACATGTTCACAATGTTCTTGAAATGATTGGTATTACATTCTAGGGACCAGAGTTCAATTTTAGAAAGTATAATCAATCTATCAATAACCATTTTGCCCTCTTGAATTCTAAGATAAACCAATTGGATTAATTTTTCTTGGTAATATCCCATATCGTCCCATTAAAAGATCATTGAGAAATATTCCCAATAATGAACATGGTCATATCAATCTTTTCTTATCGATTGAGTCTGTTTTCATTATGAGATAAAAAGAACAACATCAAGATCTTCAGTTTACTATAATAGATAATTTTAAATGTATATATAAGGTATAATCTAGGATTCATTATTGTATTATCCATAGGCCACCTAGATTATCACCTTTGATCTATGACACATCGATGTGGAGTGAATCAATTCGACAACATCAAATGAACAAGGTACCATTTATGATTTTGTTAAATTGTACTATTCATGATTTAATTGAATCATGCATTATAATTTTAGATATATGATTATGATGTATTTAATTATGAATTATAATTTTTTGAATTGTCCTTGAGATTTATTATGGAATAATTCATGATGTATTGTGGAATAATTTTATTTTCATGTTTCGATGTGCCTTGAGCTTCTCCATATTTGTCACTATTTGAAAGATATTGGGGGTTCATGAGGATCATTGTGGTTTCTAGTTGGGAAAGCCTAATCACATGGAATGTGAATTCATGAAAATATTCCCAATTATCTACCTATTCAAGGAATATGGTGGCGTCATTATTAAAAAAAATATATTCTCGGAATGTGCATTGTGGTTGGATTTTGGTAGGGTGGCCTAGTATATGTCCAGAAAACCAATGAGGGGGGGGGGGGCATGATAATGTAGTAGAACACAAATAGACATTCGGTGTATTTAGGAAATCAAGGATTTAAAATATACAGTGGATATTTCCAAGTTTCTAATGTTTACATAGGGTATAATATTTCAACTCCTCAAATTTTTCCCAATTCATTTCATTGAGGTGAATTTGTTTCATAAATAAAAATGGGTAAACATCAAATCAGTAACTCGATCTAGCATGCTACGACGAATGAGGGGAGTTCTAAATCATCCCATGATAGAAACTAGTGAAAAAAATTAATATTAAACATAGTAGATAATGATTTATCCCAAAAATTATAGAATAATAAACAAACAATTTTAAAATAAAAGAACACTATTTTCATAGAAATGAAATAAAAACCAAACAACTAGAAATTACTCATTGGGTCCTCACTATCCACCTCTAACAGAAGATCCATGAATTCTCCAAGAGTGTACCATATTATGGAGACGTACCCATTGATTATGATAATTAAATAAGGCATGAGAACTGAGATACTATGTATAGATTCCAAAATTATTATCCATATTGTATCCATTACATTTAAAAAGAATTCCATGTTATTCTAGTTTGAAATAAATATACTTAAAAATATATTTTTTCATTAAAAAATGATACATGCTATGAAAATCAAAATAACGATTTCCCATCCATTATACATTTTTTTGGAAAAATTTAATTAATTTTTAATAAATAACTTTATAAAGAAGAAACATGTGGTGACTGAAATATCTCATTGAAACACTATCAGTGAAACAAGAGTACAATTAAATAATTGATGATAAAATTTTTAGTGATAAAATCAATGTTAAAATAATTTTATTAAAAATTTAAAAAACTATAGAAACTAGAACACATAAATAATTGTTTTCATCAATTATAATTCCACACCACATGAAGAGACCATACACATACTTAGTTTAGAAGACATATTTCATCATATCAATGTTATCCAAAGTCAATCACCAAACCAACAACTCCCAACTATCCCCACCAATGGAATATGAACCATGGATACTCCAGGGATATATAGTCCATCTAATCGAGACTAAATAACAACTATATCTAGAATCTGACCACAATTCATGGGATCCCATAGTTATCAAATACTTGGGAGGTGAGAAAAAAATAATTCATACATAACTTAAATATTATAAAACCACACTACCTCCTACGACCAACCACCCAACAACATCCATATGAATTCCCCTTAGAATATAAATAATCGAATGTAGTTCCCTTTTTCAAGAAAAATTTCTATGGTACCATCCATTTATCATCATTTAAAAAATATCCTTTCGAAAATGAGAAATAATTTTGACGCACTTTGAAAAACATATTGTCATTATTTTTATGAAAAACGTGTTGAAAGTTCAAAAATATTTCTAAATTTTAAAATAATATTATATAAACCCTTTAGAAAATATTCATTTTCTCAAGAAACAAACTGTTTTAATACCATCAATGAAAATATTTCTAAATAGTAAAAATCATAGTGATACAAACACAATTTATTAAAAACATGAAATAAAATTTTTTTTTTCATAAAATAATTTTTTTAGTATCTACTAGAATTAGAATATAATGTAAAAACACAGTAAAACACACATTTAAATTTTATTTTCAATTTACAGGCTCAGACATTGGGTGACCGACCTCATCAACTAATGCCTTTAAATACATTCACTCCACATATACATACATATACCACATTATATATATATATATATATATTACCATTTGACCCAATGTACATATTCCCTTCTCCATGATTTAATATGTACAAGGAGGATATATTTTTAAATATAAATATATTTCATACCTAGTTATTCACTTGAAAGCATCCTTCATCATAAATGACTCGAATCAAACTTAATAAGGCCCAAGGAGTGTACAAATATATGAGACGCCCAATTATTTCACACTACCAAAATTAAAATACAGACCCAAAAAAATCTTATGAATCCCAACCCAGATTCGGTAGGGAATGCGTTTTCATTTGACAAACACAACTAAAATCAGCTGCTATGGGACCCAAGAACCCGAAAAATAAATATTCCTGAAAGAAGGATACCCAAAACTAGGTTAGGGCTTGGAAAAAGGCCATGAAACACATGGAGGTGAAATTATATAATGAAATAACGAAAATTTAGGTGGAGGATAAGAGGAAGAGGTCACCCAAGATGATCAAACTAGCAATATGGGGAGGAATAAACTCAGTAGAGGGAGGAGTGGTGAAGTTGATCCTCTTTTGGAAAAGGTTCATGGATTATATAGAATGAAAAATGGGAGGGGTGTCACATGATGGGTAGGGGTAGGAATATGTATAAATAAAAAAAATAGGAATAATCTTCATAGTAATAAAAATAATAATTTACATAATCATATTTCTCACTCCCCTTGTTGATAAAAACAAGATTAAAACAATTCATGATTCCAAAAAAATTCATTTTCCCATACATATTTTATACACTGATGACATCATCTAGTTTTTCCATTGTGATAAAAGGAATATTAAAAAGATAAAAAATTCATTATCTCATTAAAATGAAATCTCTGGTCAAACAATTAGCTGTTATAAATACATTTCTTTCATTGGGAAATATTTTCCTTCTAATACAAAAGGTAATATAATAAAATAATTATGCATTAATAAAGAATCATTCCATTTTAATTCTCTTGGTGTACATAATTTTTGGGGAAGATATAAATCCCATTAATTTTTTTTACCATTATTGACTAAATCATTAATCAATATTTCCCTTATAAGGTTAAATCCATCTCTATGGTTAACAGACTATGTCTTGTTAAATATTCAATAGTCTCTATAATTTCCTACTTGCTGATGGTTAAAAAATGGTTGGGTGGTCTCCTTAAGAAAATAAATGATTACATCAAAAACTTTTTTTGGTCCATAAACACTATTGAAAAAATGCTTGTGCCCATTCCTTTGACTACTTGTTGTAAAACATTAGATAAGGGAGGTCTTTACATTAAAAACTGTTAACTCATTAATAATGGTCTTTAAGCTAGACTCACATGGAGGATTCATTAGAAAAACCTTGATTCCATTTATTTTCATTAAAATAGATTCATCAACAAGTTAATGAAATGTAATATGAATTATATTACTTCTTCCATATGGAAATCCATTAGAAAATATTTTTACAATATCATGAATTATTATAGATGGATGGTTAGTACCAACTCTTTCATGAATTTTAGGATAGAAAACTAGACTTGCGTACCTTTAATCTCCAGGTTTCTTCCCAATTCTTTTCCAAGGATCACCAATGACATTATCAAGGTTTTTATTAATTCTAGTAACATCAAAAGTCTTAATAACATTATTCATGTTTATGAAAATTATCCATACTCCAATTATAATGATTTCCTTATTGGTGAAACTTCACATAATGGTGTACTAGATTCTAAAAGATTTTATAAACACAATTTTTTTTAAAATTATGATATTAACATCTATTTGTTGATGTTATTTGAAAAACCACAGATTATGCACTCATGGATTACGCTTGTTTGGCATATTGATCACAAAAGGGTCCCCATTATGGTCTTTTGGGATTCAAATTTTTCCTAAATTTCATATTTGTAACCAACATAGAGAATATACTAACCATTATTTTCATCCATATTCCATGTATTCAACTCTTTGTAACTATATTTTTGACATTTTTCATTCATGATAGTTACTTATTGATTCCATCATCACAAAAATAATGCATTGTTTTTATTTGGTTACCTCTAAACAAGTCTAGAGTATTTTCTTAACTGTTATTGCAGAGATCCTCCTATGATATAGAAAGATATAAATGATATTCATCAAAATAATAGCTCATATAGCTTTATTGAAGGTCAGACGCAGATCATTGTTTTCAATTGATATGTTGCTACAATTATGATGTACTATTTTTACCAAAATTTTAGAGGCTTGGAGATCATCAATCGAAAATGGAATGATAGACTCCATCATCAACCTAGATTCACATTTGAGGTGTTCTAGAAAACCCTGCACCCTTATGGGATTAAAGTGAATGATGATGGAACTTCTAAAGGTATTTTGGGACCTGTGGGATGTGTTTATATTTTCATAGACAACCTTGGTCAGTGTCTCAATTGTTTCATTGGCCATTGTGGTATCATCTTATCTCTGGAAGTAGAAATGATGTGTGTGTTCCATGTTGTTTACTTTGCTACAAAAAAGGGTTGGAACAATATTTGGTTTAAAAGTGACTCCACCACTATTTTCTAGTATATTTGGAATGGTGTTGTGCATCCTTCCAGGACACTTACTACCCGTTGGATGAACTTTCTTAGTTCACTGATGGAGACAGACTACCTTATCAAACATTCCTATAGTGAAGAGAACTTGATTGTGGATTGGCTTGCTAAAAATGGAGTCAACCACTTCATATCATGGTTGGATGACCTTCCTGTTGATTTACTACCTCTTTATGATAATGATTATAATAATATTCCATCCTTCATGGTCATGTCACTCTTTTTATCTATATAACATGTTAGTATTTGGTATTGGACAAAGGAACCACCTTTTTCAAAAAAATAAAAGTAATAAAAATAATAATAAAAATATTAAGAATAATGAGACAAATAATAATAATTATAAAAAATAAAATAATAGTAATAATAATAATAAATTTACGAATAATATTAATGATATTTCTATAAAAAAATAATAATAGCAATAAAAAAATACTATTAAATAAATTTTTATGGTTTGGGGAAATCGTATGATTATTGCTTGGTTTAAAATTCTATTAGAACAAATTGTAACTATAACTGTGTCTTTAAATATTTTGTATATAATTTATTTAAATAAATTGATTGTTATTAATTTTTTTATTGTATGGTAGTGAAATTATTTCTTATGAAGACACATTTTTTATTGTCATGGCTATATGAAAAATTCAATGTGTAGGGAAATTTGAAATTTTTTTATTTTATTTTAAATATTATATTATAGTTTATTTTTATATCTATTATATATAATTTGGGTAATTTTATTTTATCTTAGAAATATTTAAAATTAACTGTAAATTAATTTAAAAATCTGAAAATAATATATTTTATGTCAATTTATAGTTAGATTTTAGGACACAATGTTTTGTGAGAATTATTATATTTAACATAATAAGATAAGAATATATGTGTGAAGTGAAACATAACACACTACCACACTATTATGATGAATTAATAAATTTTATAATTTGAATTAATTAAGTACAATTACAAAGAATATTCATTTTTAAATTATTTAATAATTTATAACTATATTGAATTGTATCTTGATTCTTGGAGTATATATATTTAAATTAAAACAAATTAGAAATTAAATTTGGTAAATTTTTAAATACAAATTATAGATAAATAAGTAATAAAAAAATATATGATGTGAGAAAAAAGGATGATGATGAATTTTTTGGAGTATTTGTGTTAATTCATTAAATATAGAAGAGGTTATTAGTTAATAAAAATTTAGTATTTTATTGAAACTCTTTTTTAGTTCTCTGGAATTTATAAAAAACTACGACCTTACATATCAATGCTATGGTGAATATCAGTTAATCTATTCCAATAAATGAATTTTTTCTTCTGATTTTTACTTTATCATTATTTTATCTTATTTTAATATCATAATAGTTATATGTAAAATTGTATAACATTAAATATGAAACGAGCCGTTGATATTATCCTAAATGAAATATAAAACACCAATAATTTATATGGAAACTTTAATTTATTAATTATAGGTTTAGTGTACATTGTAAATTAAACATTATTCTCCGTACATTGATAAAATATCATATATCATATAATATAATTTGGTAATTGGGAGATATCAACACAACTACATTCAATTTATTTGGGATCTTCAATGAAGTTTTTTTTTATATTCATTATTTACATAGATTTGTAATCATTGTAATTAAGATAAATTATTTGGAAATCCTTGGAAATGTAATGATAGTTGATTCTTGAATCCTTGAAATCTAACCAATAATTAATTATTCCTCTAAATATTATAATTTTTTATCTTTTTTTAATAAAAAATAAATTTACAAAATTCATTTAAAATTAGACTAATTTATATATAAATTAATTTTTTGAAAGTATTCTTGAGGATTAAGGTAAAATTTCAATTTTCCTTGATAATTTAGTATCATGATATTATAAATTATCAAAATTTGTGTCATGAGGAAATATCCATTATACTATCACGATATAGAGTAATCCCAAATGATTATCATCCCTATCCCTTATTATAATCTTATATATATATATATATGTAAGACAAACAAATTAAAATCTGTTATTATTATTTTTTTAAATTCCATATATTGTCATCCACCAACATAATTTATAATTAATTCAACAATTTTATAACAAAAAAAATTATATTCATTAATCTCTAAATATGTTTAAGTGATGTTGGTACCCAAACCTCCCCACAATTATGCAATTCATCATAAAAAATAACCATAACACTTATCAATAATATACTCTAGGAATTGCACACTCATCTATACTTCTAAATACTTGTACCCTGTAAAACCTATTCATGTTACCATAAAAACCCTAAGGTTTTAATATATTAAACTTATAATTTTTTTTACATATAATGAATTATAAAATACGATCTCTATATATTAGATGAAACAACCTCCAAATCAACATTGTAGTAACTGATTTTGTGTTCAAATATGTTTTTTAAATTCATAGATGATGCCAATGGAATACATAATTGTAGAAAATTAAACGTATATTTATTTTATAAATGTAATATACTTAGTTAATACATGGAATTACTTCCAAATGTCTCACAATATATGATTACATAATCAATTACAACCATTGCCACTCATATATTGATTTTCGTGACTCCTTAAAAAATCCATGATCACAATTGATAATTTAAAATGGTCACACCTGATATAGAATTACGACCTCTATATTCATTTATATAACTATAATAACATACATATCCAAAAAACACATTGTATTATTTCTATTACCAAACTATTTCCATAAAATAAATCTATGAATTTAGTCTTCAAAACAATTATCATCACAGTTTCCCATAGATAACCTTTATAAATTTATATTAATTGATTTTTATAATTATTAATATAATAAAACACTATATAGGGTAATTATTCTTCCCAAAAAAAAATATTCTAAAAAATATAATAAAAATATATCCCGTACTATGTAAATCATAGGGAATGTTACTCCTTCAATATAAGGATGATATGTCACAATCAATTTCAGTTTATCCCCTATGAATATATTAGTACCATTCAAAATCATAATTAAATCCAGTGTTATCTATAATAAACAATTTCTATTATCACTCCTCATGTAATATATATCTTCTATAACATATCGACTGATAGATACATCAATATTTAAAAGGATATATATTTTTACTATTCTAATCAGTATTCACCAAAATGTGTTTATACCTCATAATTTCCTTGGTTAACCAAAATAATACATATTTATGACATCCTATTCCTAAACATGAATACGATGGGGTTATAGTATCCCTCCTAGTCTTTGGAACTATAATATTACTAGTTGTTAGTTAATACACCATGATATAATCTTATAAGATCCACTAAAAAACTAAACACAAAAATTTCATTGAATTTTTTGATGGGTTTTTTATAAATTTAGATTAATTAAATATATTGAGGTATGAATTATAATATTAAAAATATTGATCAGGTATGGTAATTCCACCCCCATTCATTTTATATATACTACAAGAGATACTTTTTAACACTCTTCCCCCCATCATAGGAATGACAATTGGGAAAATAAAATAATCCTTAGGAAACATCCCCAAGACACCAATGGATAAAAATAAATGTAAAAGGATTTGTAAGATATTGTGGATGAATTTACTTGATTTAAAAAAGACTTCTAAAAACTAAGAGTACAAAAAATTTAATTACAAGATATATGAATTATTCATCACACAACTAAATAGTATATGAATATCTTAATATATCAGATCAAGATATTAAAACAAACGTGGACATAACCAAAACTATGATACACTGACTCCTGAATAAAATATCCATCAACTAAAACATGACATCATGTATATCCACTATAGAAGTAAAACACATGACCATTCTTTCCACCATGGTAGAATAAATCTATAAATGCACTAATTTTTTCAATATGGTGTTGATTATATCAGTTAATAGGACATACAAAGACACATCCCAACATATTCCCCTAGGTAAAGTACAAGTTAAATCAATTTAAATAAAAAATATTTTCTTAATATCAAAATAACATGTCAAAGGAAAATATTTTATGTAATAAATTTAAATAATTTAGTCCCTCCATATTCAAGATTACATTATATTTGAAATATGCTTTCCATATTCCGTATTCATGCACACATGCAATAAAAATGATAATCCTTACACAGTGAGTATAACCCAGACATTCAAAATGCATTACTAGGTGACATACAAAAATGGGTTTTTAGTAAATAATGATTAATATGTGTATTTAAAAAAGTTACTATAAAATGTGACATGAAAAAATTCCCTTATTTATTCCAATACCATTTACCTATTAAATTGTATTCCAAACAAGGGAAATTTTTTTAAGAACAAATGATTTTATTCAGATAAATTAAAAAATTCATTATCTTATTACAAAACGACAATTTTTAAATCAAATGAAGGTAATTTTTTACACATAAACTAATCATGGTCTTTTATGATAACAAAGAGGAAATATTTTTCATGTTTCATGTCAATAGGTTGTAAAATAGTAGAGACTGAGAGAATCCACCTACCTAGATTATTTTTTTCCCAGAGAATCATAAATTACTAGGTGGATATTCCCCTTTTGATCTTTTATCAATATACATGGATATATCAACACAAAAAATTCATCCCCATATATTTGTATATCATAGACCAATCAATGCTTCTTATCAAACCAACACAATGAGGTAAAAAATGAGAATGAAAAATGGAACCTTAATATTTTATTCAACAAATGGCTTCCAAAATATTTATTGAGAAATGTGTCAACATGTCATTGTTTGTTGGGAATATCATACACTAACCTTGGAAAATTATAGGGAGACAAAAGAAAATATATAAGAAAATCATGATGTGAATTATGAATTCACATCATGAATATATTGAGATCCTAGTTATGAAAATATTTGTGTTCTTAAGTTTATATTACTAGATAATGTAGTTTCTCTTAATGAATACATTTCACTATCTCCACTAGGGATGGTGTGGATCTAAGTTATAATTGTATAAATTAAGTAAGATTTTAAATAAGATATTAATATATATATTTATCTATGAACACGACCATCAATCTCTAATATAAATACTATGAAATTGTTCTGTTGAATTTCATTCTATAATGATCTATTATGATATTTAGATGAAAAAATTTTTATACAAAATAACAGAAAAATTATTTTACATGTTCAAACCATAACCCCTACATAATATTATCTAATATTAATATATATATTTTTATTAAGTATTTAGATATTGATCACTATAACAAGTTTCTCTCTAAAAAATTTGTCACACATTTTAAATTTATATATGAACCCCATAAATTATAGATCATGAGAAGAATAATACTTTTTTATGTGTACAATGATTTCTATAATTATATTGTCGAAAGTAGTAAGATTTGTTCAATATTTCATGAAAATAAACTAGTGTTGAAAATAAATGTACTAGAAAAGAGATTTAGTGATACATGAATATATATTTGGATTAATTCCACTCATGGGGGCCACATTTGGATAATTATGAATTACTTGGAAATTTTTGTATTTAAAAAATCATGAGAATTGGTGGAACCTATTGGAATATTAGAGTCAATGAAGCCCAAAAAAATTCCCATGAATAACTTGAATGGACAATCATTATTGAGGATTGAATAAGTGAAGATAAAAATTTTGAAGGCCTATTTATTAACAATTTTATGATGGGAATGAATCTTGTGAATTCGTAGAAATTCTAAAATGTTTTAATATACATTGTCACTGGCTGAAGATGTTTAAATATTCTTTTAGAAATGGTTGATATATAATTTCTTGGAATGTATAGTGATAATTATGATTAACACTAGAATTTAATTTTTTACCCGAGAATTATATTTGAGAATAAAAATATGCTAAATAATATAATATTAACATCGATTATTCACATTATAGATAAGAAAAAATAATAAATTATAAAGAATATATTTTTGATATATAATATTTATTTTGAGGAGGAAGTTCTTATGTCTAATTAATCATGGTGATTTTTGATATTATCATATAGGAATAACTAGATATATATGATAAATAAATAAGGAATGTGTTATTATAATGGAGGATCAAGTGACATGTAAGATTAAATCTACCAATATATAATAATTAATTGTAGTGGATACTAGTTTTCTATTAAATTTATTCTGAAAATCTATTGAAAATTTGTATTTATTCATAATAGTATTTACAAGGAATATTTTTTATCAAATGAGATACATTAGAATAACCAAAATAATTTTTAATAGTAAATATTTTTGTTTAAATGATTACTAATATGATCAAATGGATCTCTTAAACATATAAAATAAATATTCTTCTAGATTAGTAAATATTATTTAAGCTAATATTTATTGTGATTTTAAATGGGTCATATCATAAAAATATGTATTAGATTGTGACTAAAGAAAACTAGATGTTTGGAATGGTACTATTTATTATATAATGTAGATGATTTGTTGGAAATTATTCAATGAAAAAACATTGATTGATTTTTAGGTAATATTAGATTATATATTTTGTACAATATTCAAGGTTAGATGAATCCCACAATACAAAAAATATAATATAGAATAATATGAATTATGAAAAAGTTGGATGATTGACTTTGTAAATATAGTGAATTATATTGAAGCACTAGTTTCCATTCTATAACACAATGGACTTATTTTTTACAAGGAAAATTTAATTGAATTGTTGAAAATTATTATGTAGCTATTTTTGTAGAAAAGTACTTATTATTCGTTTTAAATTAAAATGATGTATAATGTTGGGAGATTATTGGGGATTAAATTAAAATGATTAACGCTCTAATAAAATCATAAGATGGAAACATCTACTATGATATTGAAATGTTAGATGGAGGGGAATGGTTTTCAACCTTTGATCAAATGGTTATATGATTGTTTTCTTTATATAAATAACATAAAATCCAAAAAAATGAAAAAATATCTCCATATAATTTTTTTAGAAATGAAAAAGAAAAGTGAATAGATTCAATAGAATAAAACTCATTTCATATATATTTCCTATTAAAAGGTGTCTAGAGGAAGATATATATGCATTTTCGTATAAGTTTTTTTTTGAAAAAAAAAGAGCATAAAACTATTATTATTGTGTGAAATAATGACCATATATTAGAGGTATTATTCTACATTGTATAATTTAATGAATAATGAAAAAATCAGTATATGTGGAATTTTCCTCATTTTGAATGCGTAAGAAGACTAATTAAAACATGGAATTCAATGGAGAATCACATATGGTGTTGTGATGTAAATAGGATTAGTTCTAAATGAAAATCATATAGTAGACCATATATCGTTAAACTGATGATCACTTCTATAACTTTGTTCATGGGGTATAAGAAGAAAGAGGGCTTATAGGTTGAATAGGGATGGATCCCTAATCCTTATAATTAATTAAAGAGTATGAACAATAAGACCATGGATAATAAAGTTTCCCTCAAAACTAGGTGATATGGGATTTAATTATTTCAACTATCAAACAAATTATTTAGTTTAAATTATGTTTCTATTGATAAAATTCATAATTATTTACATTAATATTAATTGGATATTATATTGAATAATTATTAAATTAATAAATCCAATATTGAATTATCTTTTATTATGTTTAAGTTATAAATTTGTCTATGTTTTTGTTTTTTATATAATTTTTAAATATTCTATAAAAATATTAATTTAATTTTACATTGTTCAGTATTTTTGTTCATTAAATTTAATTACTCTATTCACATTTTTTTTATTAAATAATTAATATTTTAATTTAATTGGTTAATAGTATTAAAATTTTAATATTATTAATTTTAATGTAGTTTGATTATAACCTGTGACCTTTACCGTGATCATTATACCTTGTATTTCTCTTCTGTGCTACCATAAACATCTACTCTATGATACTGTATAAATAATAATAAAAATTAAACCACAAAAGAAAAATTTATAGTTAAGGGTTTTGAATAATGCATACCATGAATGATGACGTAATTTTTTTTAGATTTGGACAATGCATTTCACTATTTTATTAAAGATCAACCGAGGTTGAAGAGGAAAAAATTGGTTGATAGTGATTAGAGCTAGATCTATGAGGATTCATGTTTCATATGACTGAGAAAAGGTAAAATTGGTTTTAACACCAGGAGATTATATTTATCATTTTTTTAATAAATATAATATCGAACTATATTATGGTTGGAAGTAGATGCAAATAATTATTAAACAAGATTCCAATGATTATAGGGGTTGAATGTGGATTTTAAAATTATTTAATGGATATGTTGATTTGGGAAAAAATTCAATTATTTCCTATTTTATGATCCCTAACAAACAAATAAAACATAATGATGGGTCCCCATTGGGATATGGTTTAATGGATCAATCCTGACAGATAAAATTATTGACCATTGATCTAATTTCTGAATTACTGATTCTATCCATTTAGAATATGATAGATGAACCAAGAAGTTCACATAAAAAATTTACGATCTCAAACTAATTAGAAAAATGTTATTAGGAGCAATAGAAACATCAATTTTTTATTATTTTAGAAATAAAGATAATAGTTTCAAATATATTCTCACTTTTTTATTTCTTGTTCTTGTCTCTGCATTTGAGTGGACAGAACATTCAAATTCTTAATTCTTCAATTTCATAGATTATGAGGGGTTCATGATTATTTCCATTCATATTACACAAATAAAGATAAATATATTTACTTATCATGTTAATAAGTAGTTATGTTTACGTAGATGTATTACTGATTATTGGTTCGAAACCGAAGAAAGGAATTACAATAAAAGCCTATTTACATTCTGAGGTTCCAAAATCAGTATAACGATCTTCATTTCATTATAATGGTAACTCAAGTGTTCTATTTCATTACAACAATTACATAAGGATTATGGATATTTGAGTATCACATTTGTAAATGTACATCTCATACAATATTAAATTCATATAAGGACCTATAATATAAATGATTATTGACGTTGATTATAATAATGTCTGATCCAAGAATGAGATAAGTATTTCAGAAGATTCTATAATAGGACTTAATTACTACTGAACCATATGTAGATTTATATTTCAACCATCTATTATGTGTTAAATTCATATCCTATGTTTGTGTTGTTGGATATTTAAGAGTGTTACATAGATGACATTGTAGTTTAACATAGTGTTAGACCCACTCTTATGGCTCTAATAAGGGGTTATATTTTACAGAGGAATGACTGATCATTCATCATGTGGAGTACATATAAATGAAATGATAGATATTATTTCCTAGAAAAAATTTTGTGTGTAATTTATGATTACTTGTATTCATTGTTTTTCATATTAATAAAATCATATCACATCTTTATTGTTCTTTTGCATAAATTTTTATGTGATATTATCCTATGAGAAGTTTTCAAACTAAAAGGTCATAGTAGTGCCCCGCTATAATGAGATACTAGAGAAACCATAGTAGTATTATATAATATATATCATATAGACAATTAATATCATTTTATGAAAAAAAATTATAGTGTATATTATGGACAGAGACTCATAGGTTAATGAATAATCTTCTCCTGGTATACACCCTTAGTAATATCCAATATACGATATTATGAGAATGGTTCCCACCATTAGTAAATACATATTTATATGTGTCACTAGATATTATTAGCTATGGAAATGTTTATTGATATATATACATGAATATTATTAATAATGATTGATATAAATATTATGCTTTGATATTTTGAAGAAAATTGATACAACACATGTTTTTTTATGAGTTTGGATATGTTTAGTGGATCAGGAGAAATTGTTAATTAGTGAATAATGTGATATGGAATTTTAACCTTCTATTTATTAATGAAATTTTTTCTCATTCCATTTTATTTGACTAATATTTAAAAAATAATTATAATGGAATTATTTTATATAGGAATGATAATTTTTTCATAAAGTAAAAGATGGACACATAGAGCACATTGGATGATGGCACCATCATGAAACTTGATTGATTGGTTATATAATGATAAATTTGTTATATTACATAGTCAGGGTCTAAATTAGGAATTTTTATTAGAAATTAAAAGGCTCTCTATGGGTGCCCTAGTTTGTTTCTATGTGATAATTATAGACTTTAGAAAATTTCACCTAATGCCACGGATAAAGACGCATAATGGGACACAAACTATGTGTAATGATAATCTCAATTAAATTATATATTATGATTTCTTATTTAAATATTTTAGTAAATATTATTCTGCACAGGGTTTAATAATCATTCTTGTTTTTTTGATGACATATATTATATCACTAGTTATCTAAGAAAATAGTATTTTAGTGAGATATTTAATAAATAAAGATTTTATATTTATTGGATTATATATTTATTTTATTTCTTTAGATTAGTTAATTGGTATTTATTTTTTAAATAAATAATCATCAATCAAGGCCCAAATAAAATTATTGAGGAATGGTGGAGCATGTATAATGGTTTGGTGAGATATAATATATATTAAATATTATTTGAATAAATTATATTAAACATAATCTCAAGATTAGTGATTTTCAGGAAGTAATTAGTACATTATTATTATATACATGGGGTTCTTAATGTATTCAATAAATAATAAAGGGATCATCAGAAATTATAAATTTTTAAATCTAGCTTTTTGAAAATAAAATCATATTATTTTTAAGATATCCAATTCATTATGTCGTGACCAATGAAATCTATAGTATCATCTCAAATCACTATAGAGCTCCCTTATCAATGAATTAACTATTGAATAGAGAGTGATCTTCCCAAAATATTCCACTCAAATTTTTAGATATATTAAGAAGAATTGATTAAATGTGATTCTCTAGGAGAAACAAAGAAAAATGATAGATGTTATTGGATCTATTATTGAAGCACTCGAACCTTACTATGGTGATGGACATAGATTTATAGAACACATTTGGACCATCTATAGGTATAATCGAATAGTTTTTCCTATAAATAATTAATGTTAAAAATATATATCCCTTTTTAGAGCCATTAATGATTCCATAATTTAATGTTTATTAATTTTTTAATTACATATTTTTTTATTAATAATATGTGCTGACCATGTGATTCATTCCTGATTATTATACATAATCTCTATTCATTGAATCAATTAGGATTACCTTGACATTCATCATCCTATAAATCTCATATCAATCATCCATCATGAAGAAAATGATATGTTTGGGATACCCTACACTACAAATCCATTTTACCCGAAACATACTAGAAGAATATAAATGTTAGAAGTAGGAAATAGATATGTAGCTATTGTTTGAGGAAGGATATTATATTTCTTGAGATTTTGCATATTATAATTCATCAATAATTGTGATTTATAAAATTTGAACATATATTGGTAAATTTAATTTAGATTCCAGATATGAATGCATGTAGATATTTCAATCTAACTTCCCATATATTCAACTATTATTTCTTATGTGATATTTAGCACAGTGTTTTAGATTTTATTATATGGCAAATTTTTTTACATTACATAAAAACTGTTGAGTGACTGTAGTGAATCAATATGATTTTGAACATCAACTAAAATACTAAAAATTGAAATAGTTTATATTTCTATTTTCTATAATAAACCGAAATACTCTTGAGTGCTGATTGTGATATCAACCATAATGAGGGTTTTCTAAGTTGTATCATACACTAAATGATATTTTATGGAAATTTAATTTTTCAATTCACAAAATACATTTTGTTTTTTTAACAATGTAAATATTATGAAATCATTTTAATGAATTCATTATAGATTATTCATAAAATGTAACCTCATACTAACTTCATTTACATATTTCTATTTTTCACTATTTCCTCAAAACATTAAAACAATATTTCACCATATCCTGACTATTTATTCTTTATTTCTCCATCTCCTTAGAAACTATTATATTTATTTATGGATTATTTTTATCTGAGTGGTTTGGTCACACTCTTTCATACCACCATTTTATATGGATATGATACCCCACTAACCATAGTATTATGTGTAGGGTTTATAAATAATTTCTTTGACTAGATTTAAGTAGACACCATGATGTATTATTAAATTTTAGTTTCAATTGGAGGGAATAAATATGAATAAAATATTTAAAATAGGAAAATAAAAAATATAAAAAAAATTGGTGAAAAGTACTTAAAAATTTATATAAAAAAAGACACCGAAAATAATTATTTTTCTAAATTCAAGATTTTATTACATTATTAACACAAAATATGTATTTCCTTATGTTATTATAATTAATAACTAGAAACTCTAATTAATAAAATAAATAATAATTTTTGAAAACATTGTAGATAAAAAGATAAAAATTATTAAAGATGTTTGACGTTAATATTTAAATCATATGTTGACCATTACAAACATTTAGTTCATTTCCCTATGATACTTATACATAATTGTTTTAGGTACCAACATTATCTAGTATTCATTTCCACATATGGATGTCCCCTATTTCTTGGAATTTATAGATTATAAATTATATACTATATAATATCTGTTACGTTACTATAGCATCAATTGAGGAATCACTTGAGTTTATTAGATATGATTACTATTTCGACCAAAATTTTCCTCTGCGTGGTTTGAGATAAGAGGTGTTTCATTTCTCATTATTTACATTATATATCAATAGTACAAATGTGTTATGTCATTAAAAACTAGATGAATAAATCTTTAGATCATGGGATGGGTTTTCCAAATACTTTGTTTGAAAAATCATTCTCAAGTACACCCATCCTTGAAAGTAATAAACTCAATGCTTTTATTTCAAAAAACATAAATTAATTCCAGGAAAATATTAATATAGTAAGGGACTTATATAAATAATATATCATCCACCAATTGACTCCACATATTTTTATGGAATGTTTTTATAATTCCCTTAATTTATAAAAACAAAATCTAGGGGATCAATTTTATCGAGGTGAATTATATGATATGGCTGTTGATGAAGATTGCATTTTTTTTATTAAAAATGACCAAAATCCTAAACACAATATCTCTAGTAATTGGATGATACATATGGTTGAATTTTGAACCCATGATACTGTAGTTAATGAAAATTCAAAATGGTGGTTGTGTTGTTATTACACGATATTAGTTCTTTCTTGAATTTTTTCCCTATAATGGGTATTCAAATGAACCATAGTGAATTTTCATAGCCTGTTGATTATAATTATAAAAATCAAGGAGTTAATGATCCATTTTCTAATCAGTTTGATTCTTGATTAAAAAATCGCCCTATATATCTTAGAGAGAACATCATGTTATAGAATAACATATAACCATACATTCCCTCTATATCATAGTCCAATGATTAAAATTAAATATTGGTTTCAGTCCTCTAAAACCCAAAATAATAATGATTTAATTCATTTAATTTATTTAATATGTTGGCCTCTGAAGAGTCTGTGTGAAATTTTTTATAGATTCCCAATAGTTAAATCCCAAAGCTAAAATGGAATCTCAAAAAACTATCTAAATAAACACATTATTTAAATTTTTTAGAATATTAGAGACTTATGAAGTTGAAATAAAGGAACTAAGTAGTATTATATGACCAAATTATCTAATAAATTTGATTGATTTCACCACAATGTTGGGTTTAGACACTACAAAACTTGTTAGGGAACCATATAGGGAAAGTACTACTCATGGTCAACAATAAACTATAAATGACCATTTATAAATTCATAAAACAAGAAATCTTCAAAAAATTAACCAACATGAGAAAAATTTAAATACTTAACATGAAAATTACTGACACAAAAATAAAATAAAATGTTACATAATCAATGAGGGAAATTGAAATTTAATGATTTTGAATGGGGATAGTTGATAAGTCATGATAATGAAATGTATTCCCCTCCATATCTTTTCCACAATGGTTGATAAATTATAAAAAACATTATCATCGACATCCAATTTTTTGGAATCATTGAAAAAGTTTCCTACATATTTCTAATTTCTATAAATATTTATGGTTAAAAAAATGGATTTGGGTGATAGTTCAAAAATTTATTTGAATGAGTATTATTTATAGATTTCTTTCTCAAATTTATCTATTATTAGAAGACTCAAGAACAAATTTAATTTATTTTATAATATGTAGAATTTTCCAAATTAGGTCACTTTGTGAATTGGGTGTTAGATTTAACTTTACGCCTCCTAATTTAAAATGTGGTGTTTTGGGACTCTAAAAAAATTCATTTTCATTATAGCTTGCATATAGGCCATATACATTTCTTTTGGGGAGGTGGATTAGATATTAGTTGAGGTTGTGGAATATTAATTCCTAATATAATTCCTAAATAATGATATGTATTGTGATAAAAAATATCAAAAATTTTAGTGAGACCATTCTTAACAACAAATACGAATTTCATCGATGAATCAAAGGTTAATTTTCCCTTAAAATGGTGAGGATAAGAAAAAATATCTTATTTTATTAGAGTCTCCACTTGTGGCTGAATTAGTTAATACAAATCATGTTATACACCTTCTATGCCTTCATAAGAATGATTATTCTGAATCCTATAATATTACAATAAATGTAATTACAAAATTTTTCCCAATAAAATAAAATAACGTAAAACAAAATTTCTCTAAAAAAGGAATTTTTAGAAATATGGTCCAATGTCATTGTGGAAAATGGACTTAGTTTGTTGAGGAAATGTATGATACACCTTTTTCAAAATAATACTAAATAATAATATTTCACTTTTAAATAAACTACTCTATACTCTGACTGATACCCTTAGTCTAATTTGTTCTTCTTGGTAAACTAAATGTGCCTCAATCTGATCATTTAATTAGAAGAATTGGTCCATAAACTTTTCATTAACTCAAAACATATTCAATTTAAAAACTCACCTATGAAACTAATTCCATATAGTAATTTATTTTATGAATAATTGAACAATGTTATCTATTTTTCCATTTCCTCCTCTTTTTATAGTTATAAAAAACCAGTAATTATAATAATTTAATTTTTTCCCAGATCAAAAAAATTCTAAATATATATATTTTTTCCATTTCTACCTCATCTTGACAAGTTAAAAAATTATCTTCTCTTATGGTAACTTCTAAAGACATAATAAATTTTCAAAACTCTCCTCAACTTCCAAAACAGCAACCAAAATATTATGATATGGAAAACACAAATAATTATAAGTGGATCAGGACAATTAACCTATCCTAATTGGAATGAAATAATACATTTCTTTAGTCCAGTTAATATTTTTCAGCACCAACTATGAAAACTGATTCTATGTGATGGAAGTTATTTAATTTCAACTTTAGAACATAATAATATATAAATTCATTAGACCACTATTAGAAACTCATGAACCATTAGATGAAAAAAAAAAATTTCCTCACTGAAATTGTAAAAATAATATAATAATTGGGGAAATAGTAATTTCAAATACTAATGATTTTATAATACAACATCAACAATCTGATAAAAACTTTATATTTTTTCATATTTTAATTGTCATTCTATATTTGTTCGTTGATTCATGAGTCCGATCATATACTATTCAATGGAATATAACATATGACATTTAAGGGATTAAAAGGTCATCTGATAGTTCAATATCAATTATCATATTCAATGAATTAGTGAATCATTCATCAGAAAAAAACCATTTTTTTAAAACTATATAAACTATATCAATTCCAAAAAATATCCTTCAATTTAATATTGAACTCTTATTGATTTCAAAAACTTCTACATATGATTAATATCCATGTACACCAAGCTTAAAACCACTTTCATCATTTCATTTTTTCATCTAATCCTTATCAATGTTCATAAAAATTCTCTATCTAAATTATTAGTCTTTAAATCATTTCTAATGTATCAGTATCAAAATATTTTCAGATCAGTATCTTTAAAAACTCTCTAAATTTTAAAAACCTATATTTAATGTCTTCTGAAATCTTTTTCAAATTTTCCTTATTGATCTAATGATATTCATCTAGAAATATTAAACATTGGAAACTCTATAAATATATAAATCTCTTTTATTCTATGAAATACATCTATTATGATACATTCAAGATGATTTTTTCTGATCCTAAATGAACATGAATGTTTCATCTGAATAATTTTAGGATGTTCTAAAAAATATTATCAATAAAATTCAAACATTCTTTTATTTGAAAAATCCACAAATAAAACATTTCAACAACTTCTTAATCATCAAATTCTTTTTCGGTTTAATTTCATCATCATACAAAATTATTATATTTTAAAAAATGACATATGATGATCTATTTATAATGGATTATTTGATTATGTATCTAATGCCTTTATTTTAGAAACAATTTCTTTATCCACATTTTCATTAGTTTATCAACAAAAAAGTAAAAATATTTATCAACATATAATTTAGATGAAATATATAAATATATTTTTACAAAAAATAAATTTAAAAAAAAATTTAAAAACTATTCTTCATAAAGGATATCTAATATAGCTCTTTGGGGTTTGTGAAAAAATATTATTAATTTATTTTTCAACACATAATTTTTCAACCCTCATATTGTTTCATAACACATATTTGATCATTTATCGCAACCTAAAATTTCTCAGAACAGAGTTTCTTGATACCACACTCAAAGATAGATAATCATTCTGATATTATTTCATCCATCATTAGCATGAATATTTTTCATACATGTTATGATAATCATTTCATAAAATTTTTCTATTCCTAGATTTTTTTTCTTACCACTACAGTTTTATGATAACCATAAAATTACATTCATTTATATAATAAATTTAATTATTTCAAATTAATAAGATAATGTTTTAGATATTCTCCAATTTTTGTGACATAATAAAAATTAGGGTGGGTAAATAATTAAGTTATATTGGGAAGATTTGGTACAGGATAAACATGATTTATAGCCTTAATTATTATAATATATCCTATGGCCTAGTTTTTGTGAACACATAAACAATTTAATATTTAATTGAAATATATTCTATTACAAATTATCCACCGATAAAATTATCTTTATTTATGTCAAATATTACATCAATGTGTTTTTATATTTTGTGTTGGACATTTTTTTTAGAAAAATAAATTGGGATTTATGTATGAAAAAAATTTATCAATGGGTTCTAATTGAAATATTTGATATATTCTAACTCAAAATTCATCCATAACATTTGAGTACAATACTACATGGAAAAAATATTCTAATTATTCTATTCTAAATTTTTATAAACTCTATTTATTATTATGGCAACTAACACAACATTATCCCAAGAAAAATGATCCTATTGGAGTTGATTTTATATCATTGAAATATCTATCCCAATCTTATTTAGTATATCAATGAATGTTCATTTCAAGACATATTTTTTTAAATTACAATTGTAAATTATTCCATAATGATATCATATAATTATCTTTATATTCATGATATGATATTATTTCATATCACTTTGATATTATGAAAATGACGTCACACTATAAAAAATACCAAGTATTGGGGCTATGAAAAAAATAAAAAACCTATCATATTTAGAATCACTTTTTAATTAACAGTGTTTCATTTTTCATTATTATATACCATTCATCTCAATGCAATGTGAGTGGAATCATTTATGTATTCTACCATTGAATTCTTTTTTAACTACACACAAAACTACTATTTTTGAGATAAATAAGTATATTTCTTTAAAAAAAACTATGATGAAAAATATTTCTTCCAATATTATGTTTTGAAAATATTCTTAATCTACTTAGGAAATTCATTACAAGGATTCTATTAATCACCATTAAAAATTATATAATCCCAAAAATGGTTATAATTATGTTTCTAGAGTTAAATATATTCCCTGATAAGTTTCTAGGAAAAAATCCACCGGTAAAATTTAACATTATAGAAGAATTATCGTGATAGGAATATGACCCTCATGGTTCTTGTTTGAACCCAAAAAATGATTTCATCATTTTTCAAACCATTTTTGGATTATAATGATATATAATACAATAAGGTTTCTCAATGTAAATTTCTAATTCAATTATAAATTATGATAAATGGATTTTACAATAATTTTTCATTGGTGGAATGTATTTTTCAAAATCCACACATTTTACCTATGAATAGACATTAAAAAAAATTATTTACAATTTTCATGAAACTTCTATATGTTCATTCAATATGTATCTACACACCCATTTTATTCCTATATAATTTTTTTATGATGGACACGTAAAAAGTACCCATGAATTATTTTACACAATCTAATAGAACTCTAATTCAATTTAATAAAAATATTATTTTTTTTTCAACTAGTTTTGAAATGGATTCTATTCTAATTTTAGAAACTAGTGATATTATTTTTTCTAATATCATTCATCTTTTATTGATCTAGATCTATTATATTTCGAAGAATATTTCTTTTTTTTTTCATGTTCTACATGGTAATATATTTTAATGATTTTTTTCCAACTTTTAATTTTCCTACACATGATTTTTATGACTCTTAATAAGTCCATTTTTACTCACTATCATAAATATTGGAAATTATCAGTTATTATTCCTAAATATTCTCCAAAAACAATTTATGTAATTTTTATTATCAATAAGATAAAAGTTATTATGAATAATTTTTTTTCTTCTTCTAGCATTGTTAGATTCTTACATTAGGTCAATATCCCATAATATACCATATTTATATTTATCATATATTTTCAATGATATTAATTTTTTATTTTTATTAATCATGGACTTCATGAAGTATTAATGTTCATAAACTAATTTCTTTTGTTTTACTATAACTAATAAAAAATCATAATGCTTTATATCGTCAATGAACATCTGTTTTTAACATCTAAAACATTTCTAAAAACTTATATTCTGTATAACATTGAATTTTTTTATTTGGAAAACATGATTATTATAAATTTAAATATAGTTATATTTTCCATTTCCAAAACTCAATTTTTTGGATTATAGGGAGAAAAATTATGATGTTTGTCTCAATTATTTCATTTTAATGAAATAAAATAATTTCAAGTGAATAATTTACCAATATTATTATAAAATTCATTATATAAACCCCCATTTTCTCTCAATTAAATTTCTAAATTATCTAAAAATATGTATTCCTTTTGTTTTCAGTTTAAAAAATATAAGGTTAGTAATTTAAGTAAAATAATACATAAATGTGATAAACTAGAAAATATCATTTTACTAATTGATATCTCATTAGCCAAAAAAAATTTGAATTGTTCTATTCTAGAGTTTCAGTAATATAAATCTCCAAATTCAAATGACTTATTTAGTCATTTTACATTTCAAAATAGTTATTAAATAATATTCATCACTTCATTTCAATGTTGGAAAATTTCATACAACATCATCTTTATAATTTTTATCCACACATTTTATCCCATGGTGCCCAACTATATGATGCCCAAAATTTTTATAATCATCGATACCTAGATAATAAGAGTTATTGGGTTCTATAATTAAAAAAAATATTTCTATTGGTTCTTTTCTCTCTCATAAAAATATTTCCATCATCCACACTACTTATGATACAACAAAAGTTTATAACAATGACTTCTTTTACTTTATTACAGTTTTTTTAAACATAAAATAGGTTATGATTTGTCAATTTCAAAAAGTAGAACATTTTCAGATTTTGAATTTTCTACTCTAACCAAATTCAACAAAATTGTATTGATTTTTAAGGAACTATAATTCATCATGGTAACATCCCTTAAATCGTGATTTTCAACATCTATAAATTATTTCAAATCACATATCATGGGTGATGTAAAACCACTATCGTGTTCCCATTTTTTTATTTTTAAAAAAATTTATATTTTCTTCAAAAATAAAATCTTATTCATCTAGATTCATTATTCAAACATACATTAAATTTTTATTATATGAAACCTATTCATGAAGTATTGATACACCTTTTTCAGCATTGTCTCCTAGTTAATTATACTATCCATCAATATCCTCTAGAAAATCAAGCTAATTTTCATGGAAGTATTATTAAATATTGAGATTTTAAATTCATTTATTAATATGGGTAAGTAAAATTACACATTATTCATACACTATTTCATCCACATTCTTCAAACCCCTATCTTGGTAGAGACCTTTCACAGAAATAGTTTTATGAATTTTCCCAAAAATTCTATAACAAAAAAATTGAATTAAAATTTCGGATTTCTATAGAAGAAATAACATTATCTAATATATGTTTTTCAAGGTTCATAACATCATTATTTGTTAACAACATATTTAATTGTGGAAATATTCCTCAATGAATAATTTTCTAATTATATAAATATGATACGTTTTTAAAACCCTTCATAAGTTAATTAATCCTAACACTCATCATAACACATGAAGTGTTATAAAAATTAGAAAATTTTCATGGTTTACTGTATATATATTCTTCTAAATTATTGGAGTGAGGTTTTCCTACCACTTCAAATGAACCACCATTTACTCCAAGGACCTTTTGAAATTTAATTTCAAATTTCTTAATGTAATTTCATATTGAAGAAGTTTTTATATTGGCTTGTTAACAAAATATATCTTAAATTACAACTTATTTTTAAGAACATGAATCATCTGTTCCTGTTAAAATGTTAATAGTATTAATTTTTAGATATATTGCATGTATTATTATCCCCAATAATAACATAAATTCCACCATCAATAACATTTTTACAATATTTCTTCATAATTCTAAACTATTCATGGGATTTATATGATGATAATGATAAGAAATATGTTATTTAATTAGATGACACTCTTTGTATGATTCTACACATCTTTCTTTTTTTAAACTATCTATGGAAGATGTGTTTTTCTAAAATATTTCAATGAATATTCTGAACATTTTTAAAATTTTATCATTTTGATGAATTCTTATTTGTTTTGTTCGATTAAGCTTTTTTACTCATCATATTTCACTTGTTTCTAGTAAAAATATTCAATTACTTTTTGGATTGATTTTTTGTCACTTTTTTCCACTTCATCCATTGAGGGATTTTGTCAAAATCATGTCGATATTATCAAACATTATTATAGGGTAAATTCCATGAAAAGTGTTCAATTCCACCACACTAAAATAATTTTATATGATGTTTCCCTCCATAATGTCATATTATTCTTATATTGTTGACAGATATAAGGGAAATTATTTTTACCATGAAATTTTTATTCAACATATATTTGAAAAAAATGTAGCATCTTCAAAATCATGAATTTTTATATTTCTCATAGAATTAAATACATTTTATCATTATTAATCATCTTGAACAGTCAAAAAATTTTCAGTTCATATGAGTCAATAAATTAATTTTTTTCATAAATAGATAAATCATTATTATCTTCTAATAAATTATTTTTTAATCAAAGTTAAAGATAAAATTTTATATTAGATTTTTCTAAATTGTATAATTTTCTATGACATATCTGAATCCCCTAATATAGAAAACAAAATTATTCTGCTAAGTAACTCATCAATATTTTCTTCATCTATCATTTTTATATAATTAGACATGCTGCAACATATTTTTAGCTTCACTTAATCAGTTTTGTATTTATTTTTAACACACATTACATATTTTCCCACATTCTCTTCAATTTTTCAAGACCCATCAATTTTATATTAATATTTCATGAAAGAGGTTTAATGATATTATTTATACAATTTCAATAAATTGAAATATTCTTATTGTCCGTAAAATTCATTGGATGATTTTTCGCAATGGGAAGAAACCCAATTGTAGAAGCTTCAACAACATCCATGAAAATGGTATGAGATATGAAATAAACTTATTTTTTAATATATAGTAATTATTTCCATAAAATATAAGAAATTATTCAATTTTGATGGAATTGTGATTACCTATGATGTGGATTCAATAGGGGATCCTTCTATCTGACACCAATATATTTGAAAATTAAATCAATGAAACATACTAGAATTTATTCCTTGATATATTTTAAAAATAAAATGTGATTTTAAAAATAGAAATGCGAAAAAAACATATAACATACAAGGTAGGACCTTTGTGCGAGAATCTAAATACTTGATATAGCCACTCAAGTGGGTCTAGGAAAATTATCTATTTTAAAGAAGTTAATAAAAATTACGTAAAATCCTATTATATTTGTTTTATATCCAGATTGGTATTATTATACAAACACCATATGAATTCTAAAAATTTGTAATATAAGATTTTAAACCACAAAAATATATCAATAATTTTTTCTCCATAGAGTGTTGTCCAAAGATTTGGTATGATTTGCGCGCATCCTATGGACTCGGTACAGTTTTCTACGGTATGTTAAAAAAATGTCAATCAATTCCTACATGTCATGATTGTTCTTCTCAATAAACAACTCAAAAATCATAATGATAACCTCATGCTGATTCACTATTTCATATTAACTAAATATCCATCAGCTCGATCTTCTTTTTAAAATATTCTGTTAGAAAACTAATCTTCATCTTGAAACTAATTCAGTTAGGATAATCACTAATAACACCAATTATGTAGAGTAAAATATTATATAAATGAGTTAATATTGTTAATTTCCACTATAAATTTCTCCAATATTTTTTGGTAATACATATTTTGTTTGGGTGATATACAAATATGTTTTTACTCATATTCCATTTTTTAAATCCAAAAAAACATTTATTTGAACTTCTATGTGGGTAGATCAACACTTCTTATATTTTATGGCAGCTTCTCAAAACATATTTACTATTCAAAACTATTATCATCTTTATAAATATCAGTCAAAAGATTATATTCTGGAAGAGTATGTCTAATTTAATGTTGAGCATTCTGATTATCACAACCATATTCCAAAGAAATAGAACATTTATTCCATCTGATACATATTACTCCGCTCAGAAATTGAAAAATGATTCTTTATAATTGGAATTAATAATTAAAATATTAAAAACATCTCAACTTATAAATTTATTAATAATATTCTTCATACTCTTAACCAATATTAAAATTAAAAAATTATAGTTACTCAGTACCACACTCAAAATCAATTAAGTAGGGATGTAAAAATCATTGAAAATTCTAGATACTGCATAATCCTACATCAATTATATTGTAATAACAATAAATCATATTCAAATTTTCATTATTATCCTATATCTATTCATATATTCAAAAAATTTATCATACATATAACACCCCAAGATTTTGTTAATTTTTTACAAATTAGTTTTATTTTTTTGATATTTTTCATTTCATGCAACACTAAAAATAGTTAATTTTATATTAAATCATGGTGTTTTTGTTTCTTTATACACAACACCAGGTTAATATTCTTGTACACATAATATAACATTTTCCCTTTAGTACAAGGAACATATAGGTTTCCTTCCATTATATGCAATAATCACTTTCTCGATCAGTTGTGTAACACACTAGAACCCAATTTACTAAAAAAATATATTATTAAAATATTATTATTTAATATAACAATATAAAACCATGATTCTAAATTTGATGTTATAAAAAATAGTAACAATATTTTTTAAAAATTTTGTTTATAAAATATTCTATGAATTCATGGTATGACAATTAATTATAAATGAATATGAAAATAGATTGAATATAAAAATATATTATTATGGTGTCAATGATTTTACACGCTAAAAAACTAAAATTTAATTTTTTTCTATCAATTCACTAGGCCAGACTTTACATTAACAGAAAACATTGTCTTGACGTACTGTAACGACCCTAATCCGAAGCCACAAAATTGGTGCCCAGTACCCAGTTCGCCACATGATTTCAAGTGCGTTTCCAAAAACGCCAAAGGCTTCCAACTAGAAACGAGGGCCTTTGTGAGTCAGTGGGGAAACTATTCCCTCATTTGGTAAAGTATGCAATGGAAGAATAAAAATAATCAATAGCATATGCAGAAAAAAACATACGACAAATAAACTAAAAGTAGAATAAATGTTTCATATAATAATGATACTGTACGGTACATGTATCTATGGAAAGCAGTAAACAAATCAACGTGATGAAATACAGAAAAAACCGAAGTACTAAACGTAAAAAGCAACTCCAGTAGCATTGCGAGCCAATGCCTGGTCCCATGATCTCCAGATCCAACAAGCAATCAATTACCTGAGGTAGAACGACCACAATCCCTATCTACACCTGCAACCATATAATCTGTTTGGGCCGAAATGCAGGACCCAAACAGGTTGTGAGGCTAATCCTAGTAGGCAACCACCACATGATTTGTGCCCTACTGTTAGTGAGTAATATAAAAAATTTAAAGGAATTTAAGTAAAGTAATGGACTAAGACTACTCCAGAAAATAATCCTACCAATTAAAAATTCACATTCATTTAATTAAACAACCAGAGAAAACTAGAAAAGCTTTCTATTCCAAGGTAAGCAAGTAACACAGCAGGTATCTCAAAAGACTACCGAACATAAGCAGTACAAAACCCAAGCTTGTTCATTATCTTGGTGGAATCATCATAACCATCCATAAAAAATTCACAGTAACCCTCTGGGTGGCTCAACTAGAAGACCCCTATATACCAGTTATCAAACAAGGCATAGACACTCTGGGAAGCTCTCACGTCAATTCCCCTATGGTCTTGCAATGATAGCTATAGACTATCTGAGGATGCACTTACATATAATTACTCTTTGGATCTTGATGAGTGTGTAAACAATGAACACTATAGGGAAGAAAAAAGTCATATCCTCATAGGTCATGCATACGAAACTAAAACCAAAAGACCCTCTAAGGAATCACTTAATCATATATTCCCTCTTTGATCTCCCGCACCAGGTTCTCACAGCCCTGAGCAGTCTAGTCGTGCGTAATCGACTGTCAGTATCCCTTTGTAAGTACATAAACTACTTGGCTAATAGCTATCATGCATCAAAATAATTTAAACAGCAGGAAAAACATGAAATCAGTGACAATAAGTAAACTAACAATTGCAATAGGGTTTGCCTCATAGGAAAACGGTTCCAAACTGTGATAAAAAACCAAATAGAGGGAGAAACACCCATAGGGTGATCCGAAAAAATGCAACCAATTATATATTAGAATCAATTAATCATAATCTAATAATAAATGTAAGGAAAATAGACAATAGGATCAAAATCATATACCTGGGATACCCGATACATGGGTATCCGTCACTTTTTCAACCAAAACTCAAAGAACTTCAATGTAGGGCAACCAACCACCTACCTTGATCCTCAAAGATCAGTATACTTGAACCTTGTACCGTGAATCAGACTAGAATGGAGTAGATATAAGAAAATGTCTCAAAACATCAACCTCAAATAACTCATACAAGAGGAAGAATCAAGAAAGGAGGCTAAAGATGAACCAAGAACTTATCGCTGTGATTCTTCTGCAATCGACGGAGTTTGAATCAGACAACCGGTGAAGGATCGGTGGCTCGGAGTACAATCGGCCTTCTCGGACGCTCTGGACGGAATTAGGTGGAGAAGTAGACGTTAATGAGAACTAGGTGTGGCCCCGGTCCGATTAATGAAATAAAAAAGAAAGTACACGGCATGTACTTTTAGAGTACATGACATGTAATTGGTCTTTCCGTACTCCGCCAAAATTGGCATCCACATCACCCCTACACACCATGTGTGTGGCCTGGGCACGACCAGCACATGGATTCGAGTGGGAGAGGTGTACATGGCGTGTACTCATAAAGTACATAGTGTGTACTCTGAAAATTTCCAGAATCTCCAGTTTTCATTAAAAATCCCATAAATAAGATACAAACATGAAAACGAATCTCCAGGTTCTTAAAAACAACCCCCCTTAATGAAATTAATCACTGAATTTCCTTAACATGGCGTAGAAGAAGAAAACTCAAACAACTATGGCCACTGCGATCACATATCAGCCTCCCTTTCCCAGGTCTCGTCCTACACTCGCCCGTGCTGCCATAGCACCAGTACTAGAGGAACATACCGGCCACAAGGAAATTTCATACTGTGATCGATAAACCTGATAGGATGCTCCTCTAAAGATGCATCATGCTCCAACTCAACCTCCTCGGGTTGAAATACATGAGACGGGTATGAGAAATACCGTCGAAGCTGGGAAACATGAAAGACGTCATGCATGTTTGGGTACCTCTTTGGTAACTACAACCTATAAGAAACTATCCTGACATTATCCAAAATCTCAAATGGCCCTTCGTATCTTGGTGAAAGCATCCTCTGCCACCTAATCCTCTTATGTCCTAACCTTGGTGTAACGCACAGGAAAACCTGATCTCGGACCTTGAACTCCATAGGTCATCTTCGATGATCAGCATATGACTTCTGTCGAGACTATGCAGTAGCCATGCTATTTCGAATCAACTCTATCTCTTCTGATGTCTCTTGAACAAGACGATGTCCCGCCAAAGCATCCTCTCCTGCCTCTATCCAGCATAAAGGTGATCGGCATGGCCTACCGTACAAATCATCGTATGGTTCCATCTGAATAGTCACCTGAAAACTATTGTTGTAGGTGAACTCCACCAGAGGGATATGCTTCTCCCATGTACCGCCAAATACTAGAATGATTTCTCGGAGCATATCCTCAAGCACCTGGATTGTACGCTCGGACTGGACATCATTCTAGGGATGGTATGTTGTAATCAAAAGTACCTATGTACCCGAAGCCCTCTATAGCCCCTCCCATAAGTGAGAATTAATCCATGCATCCCTGTCTGAAACAATGGAGTGTGGAACTCCATACAGATGTACAATCTATCGGATGTACAACCATCCCATCTCATCAACACTTAAGGTCTCCTTTATTGGCAATAAGTATGCAACCTTCGTGTACCAATCCACTACAAACCAAACTGCATCATTTCCTCGAGGCAATCTTGGTATCCTTGTCACGAATTCCATCGAGACATCATTCCATTTCCACTCAATAATGGTTAACTGTTGTAAAATCCCTGCCGGTCACTCAGGCTCTGCCTTCACCTGATGACCGGTAGAACACCGCATAACAAAACAACCACATCCTTCTTCATACCCAGCCACCAGTAATGATGGTTTAAGTCTTGGTTCATCTTTGTTGCACTAGGATGAACTTCCCAAGATAAATAATGAAACTCCCTGTAGAGACCCGAATCTTGACGTACATAGATATTACATTACTTTTACGGAATACTTAATACATAACAAAAACAGACACACAAGGACCGTAATAGTATAGTGTCTTTGGAAACTTGGAACGTAATCTTCTAATCATGGTGAAAGACCTTAAACATCTCCTATAAAGATCTTCCACTTTTTGTTTCCTTACCTAAAACCTCTCTTTTAATACTGGGGGATAATAAAACATAAAAAGGGTGAGCTCAAATGCTCTGTAAGGGTAAGCATGTATAAAATAACACATACCATATACATTTGAACTTAAAAACATGAACATAATGTTTAAACATAAAAAGCTTGAGAAATGACATAAAATATGGAAGTACATAAGGCATAGATCATAAAGAAACATTAATAATGATAATATAGAATGAGAATAAAACATGTAATCATGGAATCTATTAAGCACATGTAATGATTTCCATAGTAGCCAACGCATTGCTGCCAAGATCATCTTAATGGAAAAGTCCCTTTCTGAATCGAGTTCACTCCTATTTCTAGTCCTGTATTACTAAACCAGTTTAACATTCTGTTCCATCCATGTCTATCTCATGAGATATAAATCATTACCCAATGCATTGGAGGGAGATATAGGTCCCACCCATCTCATAATGAAAACATTCTGACTTGTGCCGCAAAATAAACATACATCACCCAATAAATAAAACGGGTTTCATAAACATCATCCCATCACCAAATAATCCATATAAAAGAAATGGATATCATTTCATAATAAGAAAAGTGAAACCATGTAAGTCATAGAGACATGATACTTGAAACATACACATATGAAATAATGTCATCTTAGATGAAAAATGGTTTTGATAAAACACTTGAAACTAATTCTTGAGGAAAATATCCTTTCTTCTTCAAAATCAATTTCCTCTCACAAAACGTCATGAAATTTTAAAAGAAATGGATTTTGTTGAAAATAGTCATGAAATATTTTGGAGTAAGCTTCATGAAAATAAGGCTTTATAAAACCGTAAAAATCCTTTCATGCCGTATATGTAAAAAAAACATTCTTCTCGTACTTTTTTCGGAAAAGTCAAAAAGTACCATGTATGGTAAATAAAATAAAGATTCCTTCCATACCATGGGGTAAAAGTCAAAATGGGTAAAAGGACATTAAACATACATGAAAAAACTTTTATAAAACATGGACATGGATGATTGCAATAAACCCAGTAAATACTTACGAAAAAACAATCTCGAATAAAAATGAGATTTAAAAAATTAACCCTTACCATAGGTCTGATATTATTCGTACGTATCCAAACCTCATGTATAATGATTTAAATAATGTCATTTAATTATTACAGAATCATATTCATTGTTATTATATCATATATGGTTCACTTATGACTTTATATTACCCGTTCTTTTGTAAATTAATGTTAAAGTAGCGTTTTGGGTAAAATCGTTTCATTTGTCATTCGTGTTTTAACTTGTAATTATTCATATGATTACTTAGATCATGATTACCTACATCCAGAATGTAAAACATGATTTATATATAATATATATTCAGAATATATATATATAATGGATCGATAAATGGAAATAAATACACCGTTCATGGAGACGGTATGCCGTACGTACGCATGAACGCTGTTTTCATTTCCGTATTGAATCGAATGGAATTAAGTAGATGACATGAATATATATACATAAATCCAGTAGCATAATTATTTCATATATTTCATGATTACTTATTATATATACTTTATAATCATTTTTGAATGGTAATCAGGGAGGGTGAATCTCATTGCGTCGTGGAGACGATATTCCGTACGTACGCACGAGCGATGATATCATTCACATGATCGTGGAATTGTATTAAGGCATATGTATAATATTACAAAATCAATATCACTTGAAAATAATCATATATATTCATTACTTTCACCATTATAACCATCCATGTAAGGTGGTGGTGGAAATTAGATTACACCACGGCGTGGAGACGGTATTCTGTACGTACGCACGTGCGGTGATTTCATTTTCCGTAGGATGGATAGATGGTGAAATATGGTTGTTTTATAATTATAATAACATATCAGTATATTATAGGTAATTATTTTATTACCTCATAATGAAACAACTAAAACAGAAGAAGTGGAAGAAGAAATAAAGTTGAAAGAATCAGTAACAGACATTACCTCATCTTTGAAGCACCTCTTTGGTACCTCCTCTTAGGGTACTAAAATTGGTATTTGAAGAATACCAGGACCTCTAGGATGTTTCTAGGGAAGTGGAGAAGAAAATTTTTCAGGAGTTGGCCGAGCATGAAGGCTCAAAGTGGTGTGAGGAAGAGAGGGAAGGGGTGCCCTTTTATAAGGGAGGAGAGGGGCACCTTTGGAATAACAAAACATATTATTTTATTATAAAGTAAAATTTTCTTTTTTTAATAGCTAAAAATTGATATATTTAGAATCTAAGGTGGGGATGGGTCGCAATACTCTCATAAAATATAATTTAGACATGTTTAGGTCATTATATTAACCTTATCTTTTAGTTTTAACTCTTAGTTAATTAGATTGACATTTACCATGTCACTTTGTATTTTTATATTATATAGTTAATAAAATTACCATATACGTCCAAGATACCCCCAAGTGGTCCATTAATGATACACCTATCATGATATAAGTATCCTGGACGAACCTTAGATTTTTAGGAATATAATAACAATTAATAATATAATATTTGTTTTAAAAACTATTTTATGTCAATTTTGACACTATTTGGTAATTGATTTTTGTGAAAATCATAACAGAATTATTAGTTAGAAAAAAATTTATTAAATCCATATTAACATTTTATATTAACATAAAAAATTATTGTAATTCATAAAAAGTCTCAAATTACATTTATTTGGATATTTATAACATCAATTATGTCAATATTTCATCAATAAGATAATTACTGCATCATCATTGTATCATAAATAAATTAAATTATTTTAAGTATAAAAATTACAAATAAAATACCATTATGTTGGAAATCTTTTTATCTTTCTAATTAATATTTATAGTCTAATTTATCTTATGTATAACCCTATATTAAAAATTATTTATTTATTAAACCTTGATTTTAACTATTTTAACTCTTCTTTAAGTAAATTGATTATAAATCTTCTAATCTAAACCAAGTGGGCGTAATGGTCATATTTTATTCCTAAGGTTTTTTTGGTCGAATTACACGTATCCAATAGAATTAAGATATGTGTTATGGTAATAATAATATCATTTTTACCCTTAATTACCCTATTTACTTTTAACCGTGGTAAAAAAGTAAAAAGTTACTATTCACCAAAAATTATTTTCAACACATTAAACCACATTTTAGTCCTTCATATTAACCATGTCTCTCGTATTTTTGAAATTCCACTCACAGAAGCAGTAAAATTATGTTTTATGAAAAATTCAGTTTTTTTAACTACCACTTAGTGGTTTCACTATTCATCAAAAAATGAACGTTTCCAGAAAAATACCAAAAATTAGTCCGAAGCTATATTTGATATTATGAATTCATAAATTATGTCTATTTTACCAAATTCGAAACATATCAGTTACATTAACTAGTTTAATAATTAATTCCCGTCGTTAAAACAAATAGCGTGTTTTAAGAGATAACAACTATCATAAGATTGACACTTATTTATGTTTGGTTTAAATGTGATATTACATCCAATGACCATAATTATATTAAATTGTAAAAATATATTCTAAATATACTTTAAAACCACTCAAATTAATAATTTATCACTATTAATTATTTTGATTAAAAAAGTTGTTTTAAATTAAAATTTAGTCATTTTCACTATTCATCAGAATATGAATGTTATCCGAAAAGTACCAAAATTTCACCCTAAGCTAATTTTGATATTCCGAATCCAAAATTAAAGTCCATTTTGAAAGATAAAATTTATAAAATTTCAAAAAGTGGGTATTACTATTCATAACGGCCAGTTCATAATAATATTATAATAATATCTCGTTTAGTGAAACTCGGTATTGCATACTACACACGCTATCGAGGAAGGTCGTGATTGTGTGTAATGCAAGGAAAGTCAGGGATGCGTGTTGTGGAAGATCCTTTTGGTGTAGCGTAAAACACATGACATTAATTAAAAAGAATAAAATCTCGAGGTGTTACATTCTACCCCCCCTTAAAATGAATTTCGCCCTCGAAATTCGTCGGGGTTATAAATGGTTAACTACTCGAATGTTTTTTTAATAGAAACCCACATCGTAAAAAGGAATACCAATACTTGGATTTAAAAACTAACGTCTCAAATGTAACGGTTACCCAAATTAACTCATCACTGGGTTTCCACGTAGGAGAACATAGGTGAAAATATGGATATGGAAGAAAAATATAACCATCACATTCTGATGGAGAGTGGTAGAGAACATGGATATGAAAAATCCATAAATCACAAAGCCATAAATTTGTGATGACCTAAGGTAACATCTGATTCATTGGATATAAGATCACTAGGACAACATTTTTGGTTTTCAAGATCATTTCTCTAAAGTTGATGAAATTGGAATTAGAAGAAATAATTTCGTGATTTTGGTACAGTCTCACCGTTGGTCGTTCTTTGGACAATATCCACTTCATCACTTAATGAAATGAAGTTGAATTTGTCATTCGTGATGTGTTAGTAGATCATGTGATAGAATGATGGGTCATTCCATCTATCTCAAAGAAAAGGTTAGAAAAGTTATCAAAAAATACATAAGTCCATCTATAGTGAGATTAATCATATATGGTTCCTAAAATGGACTTATACATCATATATCATACATCATAATATAATAAAACTAGTTTCTACTAAACAGGGACTTCCTTTAGGCCAGTGGTAGGCAATAAAGGCCAATCGCACTTCGGTTGTGGGTTCGATTCCCACAGCCTTGTCCGACGCGATTGGTTGTCGCCCATCCTGCAGGTTGTCCTTTTTATAAAACTATATTACTATAACATCCCATAAATAATATCGAAAAAGCTTATATCCTTAAACCATACTATCTTATGTCCAACATTATCCATTCCAATCTTTAGGCTTATCCAAAATACTGCTATCAAATCTCATATTATAGTGAAAACTATTACCAAAGAGTTCATAAAAATAGCATGTTAATACCATCGTTGATCCCCATATATCATGAGATATGTCTTATTGGTCACATTCCAAACATTCGAAGGCCTTAATCATGTATTCTCTTGAAAAAAATGAATACCCATTGAATCTTAATGAAAACATGAGTGCTGTCAAAAGTTAACTCTTTTCACATACCAAAACCTCGAACCATGATATAACTATTTCCTTATATGAGTCATGAGCTCATGAATACTGTCAAACATTTCATTTTCTCGTTTTCTCTTCATTATGTTCATATCATCTTTTTTCCAATAATATCTCAATCACTTTCCATGGTTACCAGTACCATAAAATTATTGAAAACCACAATAGACCAATACATAAATATTCCAATATTCCATGATACTATATACAACATTATTTTAGAATCCCATTACATAAACACTTAATCATTCCACCACATCGTTTTCATATTCAACATCGCCAATAGTGATCGCATGTGACTTCCCTTTGTCTTTTTTCCTTAGGTGGTAGCTCATGTCGATCATCACAAACCGTTGGATTAGGGAATTTATTAGCATAATGCCCCATTTCCTTGCACTTGAATCAATAAAGTGTTGGTGGTGCGTTCTCTGCAGTCTTTTCTTTATTCACATCATTACAAACCCTTTTTCCATAGCTTTGACACTCAGCTGCTTGATGGCCTTATTTTGCACACTTAAAAAATTTTCTAGTCCCTTTAAGACAATATCCACCATGCTTCTTTCCACACTTTGAGCATAAGGAAACATTCATCTTCTTTTCACCATTATTCTGATATTTCTCCTTGAACTCCATCTTTCATTTCTTGTCAAAACCATGAGATGGATATGTAACACCAACTTCCATTTCTACCTTAATAGCAAAACGCACAATTTCATCATAGCCACTGAAGTCTCTTATAGCTAATGCCATTTAAAGATTTGGTTTTAAGCCACTGAAGAATCGAACAACTTTACTTTCAGGTTGGATGATAAAGACAGATGCATACATTGAAAGCCTTGTAAAATTCGCTTCGTATATACCAACATATTCAACATCCTTTTTCTTTAGTTCAAGAAACTCCTTCTCCATCTTTGTTTGAAGAATACGAGGGAAGTACTAATTGAAAAATAAGTTCTTGAAATCGTCCCATTCCATGGACTCAATTTCATCTCTTGGCCTCGTATTCTTGATAAGATTACACCATTGATCAGGTTCACCTTCCAAACAATATACTGCTAAGATAACTTTATCATGTTCAGAACATTGAAGAACTGAAAATATCTTTTCAGTGGTACTGATCCATTGTTCAGAAACAAGTGGATCAGAAGACCCACTGAAATAAGGTGGGTGTTTCCTCATGAAGGACTCAATAGAATATTGTTCACTTCTCTGCTCATTTGAAAGTCCAGAATGATTCATAGATTGTGTAAGTAAAACAATAAGATTTTTCACTCCATCTCCCATAACATTTGTTTCTTCAAGAGGACAATCATTGCATTGTACATTACATTGATCAAAACGGTTCCTTCGGGTTCCAGCAATCGTCTAAAACCCAAAAAGAATAGTGTGAGAAGCAAAAATAAATCTAGGGAAAACATCATAATAAAGGTGGAGTACCTTCAATATCTAACATCCTAGGTTTAATTCTAAGATCTTTACCATAATTCTAGGACTATAACCTATACATATACTAATCCTTAGGGACATCCCTAGACATAACTTAGAAATATCTCTAGGGATTTCACTAATGTTTTCGCATCCTAGTTTCCAAAGGTTGACTAAACCTTTCCTCTGGTACCAACTGTAGAGACCCGAAGCATGAAGTACATAGATATTACATTACTTTTGCGGAATACTTAATATATAACAAAAAAAGACACACAAGGACCAGAATAGTTTAGTGTCTTTGGAAACATGGAACGTAATCTTCTAATCGTGGTGAAAGATCTTCAAAATCTCCCATGAAGATCTTCCACGTTTTGTTTCCTCACCTAAAACCATTCTTTTAATCCTCGGGGAAAATAAAACATAAAAAGGGTGAGCTCAAATGCTCAGTATTGGTAAGCATGGATAAAATAAAACATACCATATACATTTGAACTTAAAAACATGAACAAAATGTTTAAACATCAAAAACTTGAGAAATGACATAAAACATGGAAGTACCTAAGGCATAGATCATAAAGAAACATTAAGAATGATAAAATAGCATTGAAATAAAACATGTAATTGTGGCATCCATTAAGCACATGTAATGATTTCAATAGTAGACAATGCATTGCTGCCAATACCATCTTAGTGGAAAAAGTCCGTTTCTGAATCGAGTTCACTCCTCGTTCCAGTCCTATATTACTGAACCCGTTAAACTTTCCGTTCCAGCCATATCTATCTCATGAGATATAAATCATTACCCAATGCATTGGAGGGAGATATAGGTCCCACCCATCTCACAATGAAATCATTCTTACATGTGCCACAAAATAAACATTCATCACCCAATAAATAAAATGGGTTTCATAAAAATCATCCCATCGTCAAATAATCCATATAAAAGAAATGGATACCATTTCATAATAAGAAAAGTGAAACCATGTAAATCATAGAGACATGATACTTGAAACATACAGATATGAAATAATGTCATCTTAGATGAAAAATGGTTTTGCTAAAACACTTGAAATTAATTCTTGAGGAAAATATCTGGTCTTCTTCAAAATAAATTTCTTTTCACAAAACGTCATGAAATTTTAATGGAAATGGATTTTATTGAAAATAGTCATAAAATATTTTGGAGGAAGCTTCATGAAAATAAGGCTTTATAAAACCTTAAAAATCCTTTCATGCCGTATACGTTAAAAAAACAATCTTCTCATACTTTTGTCAGAAAAGTCAAAAAGTACATTGTAGGGTAAATAAAAGAAAGATTCCTTCCATACCATGGGGTAAATTTTAAAATGGGTAAAAATAATATTAAACATACATGAAAACACTTTTATTAAACATGGACAAGGATGATTTCAATAACCCTAGTAAATACTTACGAATAAGCAATCTCAGATAAAAATGAGATTTGAAAAATTATCCCTTACCTTAGGTCTGATATGCTTCGTACGTATCCAAAACTCCTGTATAATGATTTAAATAATTTCATTGACTTATTACAGAATCATATCCATTGTTATTATATCATATATGGTGCAGTTATGACTTTATATTACCCGTTCTTTTGTAAATTCATGTTAATGTAGCGTTTTGGGTAAAATCTTTTCATTTGTTGTTCGTGTTTTAACTTGTAATTTTTCATATGATTACATAGATCATGATTATTTATATCCCGAATTTAAAGCATGATTTATATGTAATATATATTCATAATATATATATATAATGGATTGATATATGGAACGAAATACACCGTTCATGGAGACGGTAGGCCGTACGTACGCACGAGCGATGATATCATTCCCATGATCATGGAATTGTATTAAGGTGTATGTAAATATTAAAGAATCAATATCACTTTAAAATAATCATATATATTCATTACTTTCACCATTATACCCATCAATGTAAGGTGGTTGTGGAAATTAGATTACACCACGGCGTGAAGACAGTATTCCGTACGTATGCACGCGCGGTGATTTCGTTTTCCATAGGATGGATAGATGGATAAATATGGTTGTTTCATAATTATAATAACATATTAGTATATTGGTGATAATGATGTTATTACCTCATAATGAAACAACTAATAAAGAATAAGTGGAAGAAAAATAATGTTGAATGAATCGGTAACACACATTACCTCTTCTTTGAAGCGCCTCTTTGAGACCTCCTCTTAGGGTACTAAAATTGGTCTTTGAAGAAAACCAGGACCTCTAGGATGTTTCTAGGGAAGTATAGAAGATAATTTGGCAGGGGTTGGCCGATCTGGAATGCTCAAAGTGGTGTGAGGAAGAGAGAGATGAGGTTCCTTTTTATAAGGGAGGAGAGGAGCACCATTGGAATAACTAAAAATATTATTTTATTATAAAGTCAAATTACGTTTTTTAATAGCTCCAAATTGATATATTTAGAATATAAGGTGGGGATGGATCGAAATCATCTCATCCAATATAATTTAGACAAGTTTAGGTCATTATATTAACCTTATCATTTAGTTTTAGCTCTTAGTTAATTAGATTGACAGTTACCATGTCACATTGTAATTTTATATTATATAGTTAATAAACTTACCATATACATCCAAGAGACCCAAAAGTGGTCCATTAATTATACAACTATCAGGATATAAGTATCTTGGCCGAACCATAGATTTTTAGGAATATAATAACAATTAATAATATAATATTTGTTTTAAAAACTATTTTATTTCAATTTTGACACTATTTGGTAATTGATTTTTCTGCAAATCATAACAGAATGATTAGTTCGAAAAAAATTAATTAAATCTATATTAACATGTCATATTAACATATAAAATTATTGGAATTCATAAAACATCTCAAATTACATTTATTAGGGTATTTATAACCTCAATTATGTCAATATTTCAATAATAAGATAATTATTGCATCATCATTGTATAATAAATAAATTAAATAATTTTAGGTCTAAAAATTAAAAATAAACTACCATTATTTTGTAAATATTTTTATCTTACTAATGAATATTTATAGTCTAATTTATCTTATGTATAACACTATATTAAAAATGATTTAGTTATTAAACATTGATTTTAACTATTTTAACCCTTCTTTAAGTAAATTGATAATAAATGTCCTAATCAAATCCAAGTGGGCCTAAATGGTCATATTTTATTCTTAGGGTTGTTTTCCATTGAATTACACTTATCCAATAGAATTAGGACATGTGTTAGGGTAATAATAATATCATTTTTTCCCTTAATTACCCTATTTCCTTTTAACCGTGGTAAAAAAAAGTAACAATTACTATTCACCAAAAATTATTTTCATCTCATTGAACCAAATTTTAGTCCAAGATATTAACCTTGTCTCTCGGATTTTCGAAATTCCACTCACAGAAGCCAAGAAATTAAGTTTTATGAAAAATTCCGTTTTTTTAAATACCACTTAGTGGTTTCACTATTCATCAAAAAATGAAAGTTTCAAGAAAAATACCAAACATTAGGCCTAAGATATATTTGAAATTATGAATTCAAAAATGATGTCTATTTTACCAAATTCAAAACATATTAGTTACATTAACTAATTTAAAAATTAATTTTTGTCGTCAAAAGAAATAGCGTGTTTTTAAAAGATAATAACTATCAAAAGATTGACACTTGTTTATGTATGGTTTAAATGTGAAATTACGTCCAATGACTAAAATTGTATTAAATTGTAAAAATATATTCTAAATATACTTTAAAACCACTCAAATTAATAATTTATCACTATTAATTATTTCGATTAAAAAAGTTGTTTTTAATTAAAATTTAGCAATTTTCACTATTCATCAGAATATTAAAGTTATCCGAAAAGTACCAAAATTTCACCCTAAGCTAATTTCGATATTACGAATCCAAAAATAAAGTCCATTTTGAAAGATAAAATTTATACATTTTCAAAAAGTGGGTATTACTATTCATAACGGCTAGTTCATAATAATATTATAATAATATCTCATTTAGTGAAACATGGTATTGCGTACTACACACGCTATCGAGGAAGGTCGCGATTACGTGTAATGAAAGGAAAGTCAGGGATGCGTGTTGTGCAAGATCCTTTTTTGTAGCGTACACCACATGACATTAATTAAAATGAATAAAATCTCGGGGTGTTACACTCCCGCATCATCTCCTCACGTGTATCCGCTAAAACCCATGCGCGATCATGAAAACGTAGCACCTCATCATCACCCACTGTCCACCCCAGAGTAGGGTGACCATCTGACACCCTCTCCCGTAAGACTAGGCCTTCTGGGTCTGATAGCTGCCTCATTCGAACTAGATCTAAAATAGTAGAGGTAACAGCTACAGAAGAAAGAACCATCTATCCCTGTCTGTCGTGCACCTCCAAATGCATCTCAGAGAACAGAGCCATAAGCTGCCACTCGCTGCTGGCCTCATGAACTGCATGCAACTGGGTCCTCCTACTCAGTGCATTAGCCACAGAATTTCCTTTCCCAGGGGTATAAGCAAGCTTGATGTCGAAAGACTGTAGGTACTCCACCCACCTCTACAGTTTCTGATTCAAGTCACGCTGTGTGAAGATATATTTGAGGCTCTTGTGGTCAGTATATACCACAAAATGCTCTCCCAGGAGATAGTGTATCCAACAACGCACGGAATGAACAACTACAACCAACTCTACATCATGCGTAGTATATTTGTTCTCATGTGTCCTCAACTACCAATATTCGTACAGAACAACACGATCTTCCTGCATAAGCACTGCTCCAAGCCCGATGCTAGATGCATCCCAGAAAACTGTATAACTATTTCCAGGATCTAGAAGAACTAGAATCAGTGCTGAAGTCAATCTCCCCTTCATCTCCTAGAAGGCTGAGTCACAAGGTTCTGACCAAACGTACTTCACACCTTTTTTTGTCAAGCCCATCAACGATGCTGCTAAGCGTGAGAAGCCCTGTATAAACCACCAGTAGTAACCATCCAGTCCCAAGAATCTACGTACCTCGAAAAAATTCTTCGACTACCCCCAGTTGACTACTGCTCTCACCTTCTCTGGGTCTACTGAAACGCCTGTCTCTGAGATTACATGACCCAAGAAGTGAATCTCATCCATCCCGAATTGTCACTTTGAGATCTTATCATATAACTGATGCTCCCTCAGTGTACTCAATACGATCTCAAGATGGGTAGCGTGGTCGTGTCGAGTGTGAGAGTACACCAAGATACCATCCACAAAGACAAAGACAAAAGAATCCAAGTAAGGATGGAAAAAACTTGTTCATTAGTGCCATGAAAAATATCGGCGTGTTCGTGAGACCGAATGGCATATCCAGATACTCGTACAGAACATACCTACTTCGAAAAGATGTGAGAGTTATATTATATGGTCTGAACCGCAACTGATGATAGCCAGATCTCAAGCTGATTTTTGAGAACACCCTGGCTCCTCGAAGTTGATCAAAATGTTCTTTAATCCTCGGTAATGGATATCAGTTCTTGACCGTCAATTGGTTCATCTTCCGATAGTCCACACAAATCCGTAAGGTACCATCCACCTTCTTCTCAAACAACACAGGTTAACCCCAAGGGGAAGTACTAGGTCATATAAAATACTTCTCCTACAACTCCTCTAACTGCCTCTTGAGCTCTTGAATCTTAGGCGTATCAATCTTATATGGAGGTATGGATACCAATTCGACTCCTGAAACAAGCTCAATAGAGAAGTCTACCTCACGTTCTTGAGACAACCCAGAAAATTATTCTGGAAAGAAATCCAAAAAATGGTCAAATACTGGTGGGAAGCCTATCTGAGAAGTCCCCTGATCATCCAGATATAAAATAGCTATCTGGGCTATAAAACTGCCCAACCCATGATGCTCTGGTCCAGCTCTACTTGCCCGGAAATCCCATTCTCCCTTGTGAAGAAAAGACCTACCCTCTGGTGACGTATAACTCACCCTTCGTTGATAACAATAAACAAAGGACAGAAATGGAACTAGCCAGTACATTTCGAGAATGACATCATAACTCGTCATCTCAAGGACATAAAGATCCCACATGAAGTGACACCCACCAACCTCAAGGGGGAACTCCATGCCCTGATGCACACTAGTAGTTAAAAGTCCCAAAAGAGTGTCTCGTGCCAAAGTATCCTCAAAATTAAGGAAAGTAAGTCTAAGGCACTCCACAGTGTGCATAGAAACAATGATATGAGAATCTCCGACATCAAAAAGTGAAGAAGATAAAACTGAGGCTACTAAGATCATACCTCGAACAGTGGAAGGTCCAGGATCCTGCTCCCGATGAATCTGCTCTACCACAAACATCAGGCCAGTACCGCCACCCTATGTAGCAGCCTGATATCCCTGAGCTGGTCCTCTATGAGCCTGACCACCACGTCTGCGGCCTCTAACCTGTACTGAACAACCCGAACAACTCCATCCCCCAATATACTATGGATCTGGTAATCGTTATCCTGAACGAGGAGTAGAAACTGATCCTCCTTCACTAGCTGCTAGAAGAAGAACCCTTCCAGAACGTTGTAGATGACCCATCTTGCCGCAAGATCATCACTCCACTGGATCTCTTGGGCACTGAGGCTTCTTATGCCCGCTCTTTCCACACTGATGGCACACCACCTAGTTTCCAGAAGGAAGGTCCGTCTTCCATAAGAATTTCCTCGCTTCCTCGAGTCACCTCGAGTAGACTCTCGGTGGCGTTTCCTACTGTAAATATGAAATGAGTTAGCCTTGGATGCGGAACCACCATGGACAACAGCTCCAGTCTCCCTCAAATTCCATTCAGTGATCAGTGCCTGGTTGACTATTAGGGTAATATAAGTCAGCTAGATGATGTTCACATGTGATTTGATCTCTGGATTGAGTCCTTCGACAAACTTCCTTGCCAAAAAAAGCTCGGAATTTCCCAGAACGGGAGCGAAACTCTGTAACTCAGTGAAACAGTAGGAATAATCCATAACCGAAAGAGTACCCTACTACAGGTTCATGAACACTCTGGCTCTGTCGGCCCTCCACTTTTCCAGATATAAGTAGTCATAGAATGTACACTAGAATTCGTCCCAAGCCATAGTCTGTTGGCGCCCTGCCTACGAGACTACATCCCACCATCGCTTGGTAGAATCTCACATCATGTAAGTCGCGAGCTTCACCCCTATGTCTGGAGGTGTCTCCAGATGCTCAGATATGGAAATCATGGTTTCTATACATGAATCTACAGCTTGAGGTCCTCCATCCCCTGTGAAAGTGGGAGGATGCTGCTGCTGGAAGACTCGCATAAACTATGCCATGGACGAGGTAGGATGCTGAGCTCCCTGGAAGGACTGCATGACCCTCCCGAAACCCTCTTTGAACTGATCGTCGATACCAGTGTCTGGAATAACTACAGGTGATATGTCTGGAACGATCGGAGGAACTACTGGTAGTCCCTGGTCTGCCGTATCTGGCGTATGGTCACTGCCTAGTTCCTGATGTGCAATGGGAGGACGTCTTGGCACCATAGCCCTGATAGGTCAAAAGCACGCCTCATATTTAGGATTAATAGGGATAGAAAAAACAAGAGTACAAAATGGTAACAGGAGGGAGAAACACTTAAGTTTGCAAAACCCAACAACACGGCGTGTATTTAAACTACATGGCATATTTGTTAAATCCATTTACATTGGTGTTTACATCCACCACCACTAGTTGTGTAACACCCCAAACTACACAAAGTGTTGTCCCAAGACACAAAGTGTACTTGAACTCCACTCCCCTGCCCGAGTCTCTTAACACGGCCAACCTACACGGTCCTCCTAATTCTAAACTGCATGGCGTGTTCACTAAGGACACATCGTGTACTAGACAGGCTTCTGGGACCTGTGTAGCAGTTACACGGCCGGCTACACGGCTGACCCTTACACGGCATGTTCCGAAAAAATGGCGTGTATAAGAATAGATAACACTGACCCGTGTTGTTCGTGAAACGGCCGGGTACCCAGAAGAAAACTACATAGTGTGTTCTTATAATACACAATGTGTAATACTTGAGTTTCCCCAACCCATGTTGTTAGTGACACGTCTCGGTACACGGTTGACTATCACACAGTGTGTACTTATGGTACACAACATGTCCTCGAAGACTCTTTGACACCTCGTGTTATTTTTCATGCAGTCAGTAACACGGTTTAACAACTATAAGGTGTGTATGATTATAGTGCACGCTATGTATTCTGGGTTTTTCTGTGCAGTATCTTAGAAACTACACCAAATGCTAGAAATACTGAAAAAAACATCTATGTGCCAGATTCCGATCCATGGGGGCCCGTACTCCCTGCAAATCAAATCTTGGAATCATAACAATGCATTAATCAAGAAAAAATAATAACAAGTATGTTCGTCACAACAACTATCACAAAAACATGCATAATTTGTCACAACATCTATCAAAACAGCATTAAATTCTAATGCACCATAGACTTCATGGTAAAATGCATGACATGTGATTTCCTACCCAGTTCCTATATGATTCCTGAGATGTAACACCCTCATCTCATCGGGTTGCAACAAAATAGAACCATAATCATATGAACTGTAATAGCACAAAACATGTGCATCAACCAATAGTGAAATATAATAAACTGTAACAATAGAAAAAACAGAAAATTGCAATTACGAGGTAATATAGATTTTCATTGTACACAGGTTAATTACTCATGTGAATAGTGAAGTACTAACTACCCATTTCATCCAATCCCTGTATATTGTTGCAAACCGGTAATGCAGTATAAAAGAAAAATACCTCCCTCGGATAACACTTTGTAACAACCCGAATCCGGAGCCACAAAACTGGTTCCCCATACCAGGTTCGCCACATGACCTCAAGTGAGTTTCCCCATATTCCAGAGGCTTCCGACTAGCAGCGAGGGCCTTTGTGAGTCAGTGGGGAAACTGTGCCCTCATTTGGTAAAGTATGAAGTGGAAAAATAACATAATCAATAGCAGAAGCAGTAAACATGATACTAAAACAGAACTAAAAGTATAAGGAATGTTTGAAATAATAATGATGCAGTACGGTACATGTATATATGGAATGCAGTAAACAAATCAATGTGCTGAAATACAACTAAAACCAAAGTACAAAACGTAAATAGAAAATACAGCAGTATCGCGAGCCAAAGACCGATCTCATGCACTCCAGCTCCAACTAGTAATCAAGTACCTGAGGTAGAAGGACCACAATCCCTATCTACACCTGCAACCATATAATCAGTCTAGACTGAAAAGCAGGACCCAAACAGGGTGTGAGACTAATCCCTATAGGCATCCACCACAAGATTTGTGCCCTACTATCAGTGAGTAATATAGAAAAAGTAAAGGAAAATACATACAGTAATGGACTAAGAGTACTCCAGTAAATAATCCTACAAATTTCAAATTCACATTCATTTAATTATACAACTAGATAAAACTAGAAATGCTTTCTATTCCAAGGTATGCAAGTAACACAGCTGGTATCTCAAAAGACTATCGAACACAAGCAGTACAAAACCCAAGCTTTTTCTTTGGCTTGGTGGACTAATCATAACAAAAATTCAAAAATTCACACTGAACCTCTAGGTGGCTCAACTAGAAGACCCATATAGAATAGTAATCATACAAGGAAAAGACACTCTGGGAAGCTCTCACGTCAAGTCCCCTATGGTCATGCAATGATAGCTACAGACTCTCTGAGGAAGCACTTACGCCTAATTCCTCATGTGGTCTCGATGCATGTGTAAACTAAGAAGACTATTGGGAAGGACAAAGTCCTATTCCCATAGGTCCTGCATAGGAAACTAAAACCAACAAACCCTCTAGGGAAGCACTTAGTCGTCTATTCCCTCTTTGATCTCTTGCACTAGGTTCTCAAAGCCCTGAGTAGTTCAGTCATGCGTAATCGACTGTCAGCAGCCCTAAGAATGTTCATCAACTAATTAGATAATAGATACCATGCATCAAAAGCATTTAAACAGTAGGAAACACATGAAATCAGTGATAACAAGTAAAATAACAATTGGAATAGTGTTTTCCTCACAGGAAAACGGTGTCCAATGGTGTTAAACAGCCAAACAAAGGGAGAAACACCCATAGGGTGATCCTAAAACATGAAACCAAGAATATATTAGTACCAATTACTAATATTCTAATATGAAATATAGGGAAAACAGACAATAGGATCAAAATCCTAAACCCGGGATACCCGATACATGGGTATCCGACACTTTTACAACCAAAACTCAATGAACTTCAACGTACGACAATAGACCACCTACCTTGATCCTCGAAGATCGATATACATGAACCTTAGACCGTGAATCGGCCTAGATCAAAGTAGATCTAAAAATATTCTAAAAAATTCAATCTCAAATAACTCATACAATAGGAAGAATCAAGAACGAGGGTAAAGATGAACCAAGAAATCACCGCTGTGATTATTCTGCAATCGACGATGTTTGTTTTGGACAACCAGTGAAGGATTAGTGGCTCAGAGAAGAATCACCCCCCTCAGATTATCTAGATGGAATTAGCTGGAGAAGAAGACGTTAATGAGAATTAGGCGCGACCCTGGTCCGATTAATGAAATAAAAGAAATTTACACGACATGTACTTTTAGAGTACACGGTGTGTACTAGGTCATTCCGTACTCCACCAAAATCGGCTTCCACATCACCCCTACACACCGTGTGTGTGGCCCGGGCATGACCAGTAGACAGCTTCGAGTGGGAGAGGAGTACACAGTGTGTACTCATAAAGTACACGACATGTACTCTGAAAATATTAAGATTCTCCATTTTTCCTTAAAAATCCCGTAAAAGAGATTTGTACCTGAAACTGAAGCTTCGTGTTCTTACACGTACGTTACATGAAATACCGAGTTCTTCCAAAACATCATTTTCCGATTAGAATTACTTAAATGTGTAATATAAAAAATATATATTAAAAAATTATTAAATTTAAATTATACATTAAATTTGTTTTTTTCACATTATATATATTATATATCTATTAATACAATTTAGTCCATTATAAACATTTTCAATTTCAAATTTATTAAAATAACATAACAAATTCTTATCATTTTTCTACATTAATAACATAATTTTGTCTATTCTACAAGAATAGATTTAATTATAATTTTCATTCTTATATGTATTTAATTTCAAAAAATCAACACAAACCATTGTAATTAGTATAATATTTAGATTCTAATAATATTAATTGAATTTTTGACCAAAAATATTAGTAAAATTTATTAAAATTAATCACAATGAATAAGGTCAAATCAAGCTTAATTAGTGACTAAACCTCAAAATTCTGGTCCGGAATTAACTATAAACATGTCTAACACACATTGGATGTTAATATTTTGGAAAAAAACCTTCTATTATTAGTTTATGTTGGTTTTTTGGAATTTTTTTATGAAAGAACATGTGAAAACATAATTTGATTTAAAAAATTTGAAGTGTGTCATTTTCCCTACCTATAAAAGGAAACCAAATATACCTCTTCAGAGCACCAATAAAACCGATTATGTTCATAAAAAACCGTCCCCATCAACTTCCATTAAATCCATCATTCCTCCTAGAATGATTACTTTGGGAATAAGGTAATCTAATGAATAATTTTGGCACTGGCATAAGAGATACTTGATTAAGTGGTAAAGTCTTCTCTCAAGTCATTTCATTCAACTTCCATCTTCACCACCCCATAAATCTTTATTATATGATTATATTACAAAAATAGTATCAAAAATTTAATTATATGTTTTTATGTAAATGGTTTGAACTCAAATTACAAACACCTCTATCTAATGGGTAACAAACATTTTGTTTCTGTGTACGGTGAACTACTGCCTTTATGAAACGATGATTATCCATTTTTCGATGAACTCCTACCATGGTGGGAATTATGATAAAATGTATATTTATATATTTAATATATTAAATTTAATATTTATTTAATATTATTTATTAATTTTTACAAAACATATCTTTTTAGCATCCATTTGTTTGTTTTTACGATAATTTCATTTGAGGAAGTCTGGACTAGAGCACCCTCCAAGTTATATGATTTGTTCATAAAAAATGATTTTTATCAAGGATGGTTTCAGTGAATATATAATATATATATATATAATAAAAATAAATATAATGTAATAATGATATATATAAATAAATATTTATATATGTTTATTTCTTTAACATTAATTATATCAATACGATAATTAAACATAAATAATGTTCATGCGTAGGTAAGGCCTACCGTCTCCAGGAACGATGTATTTTGTTTCATACATATATATTCTATATATTATTATAGTAAACATATAATTATTATATAAGATATTTATATCATGTTTTATATTCTAGAAATTGTGACATTAAGAATAAATACAAATGATATTATCAATTAAGAAACATGAAAATAATAAAGAGAATATTACTTGATGTGAAACCTTAACATGAGATTTATTAAAATCATGTAATATAAGGGCATAATAAAATCATACATGGTATTAAAAATAATAATATGGTTATGTAAGAGATATATTATAAAATTATATTTATTATATAGGTGTTTGGAACATGTACAATGAGATTTAAGACACAAGTTAAGGGGATTTCATTTAACTTTTTATTCCAATGTGATAAATGCTATGTTCACCAATATTTCCTTTATCGTCATGTATGTACATACCATGATTGTATTTTATGTATTATATACCTAAAATTATGAGTATTAATCTAACTCCCTGATTATAGAATCTCAATTTCGATGCATTATCTTATTACATTAAAATGATTACTTGGACTCAAATCCAAAGATATGATTAGATTACAATTCATTGATTATTAGATTACATTCATGATAACCATAATACATTGGAAAAAATAAATAAAAGATGATTAAATATAAAATTTTAAAAAATAATCCTTGAAATCTTATTCAATGTCTTTTTCTTCTTAACCTGGGGAAAGGAATTATAAGAATGGGGTGAGCTATGATGCTTAGTAAGGGTAAGTAATATAGTATATGTGAAGAAATTTAATGGTGTTTCAATTTTAACAATGTTTTCTATCTGTTGAAAACTAACTCTCTTTCAAAAATAATATTTTTTATTTCCAATAATAGTATTCAGATTCATTGAAATGAGGTTTTTATAATGAATTATCAAAGATCTGATCCAAACAAAAAGTCACAGAAAGCTGTTTTCCATATTTATAAGATTCATACTGTGAATCATGAGATGTAGAGAATCATATTCATGTCTATTGACATGTAAATCAAAATAATTGAATTCAAATTAGTATGAGAATGAATGAAGTTGCTGAAGAGTTTTGATAGAAAAATTTTAATTCAGGAAGTAGTATGCTTTCATAAATTTTAAAAAATAGTAGAATCATTGTTGATCAAGAAGTTCTGACAAATCATCAATAAATTAATGATAAAACAGTTGATAAATTTTTGGAGAGGATTGAAATTTTCAAAATTTGATAATAATGGATTCCATCATCATAGGAATTTTATCATAATGATAATTCCATTTTAATGTAAATTTTATCATAATGATAATTACATCATAGTGGAAATTTGGTCATACCCTGATAGATTGACATCATGAACTATATCATCACGTTTTCTATAGGAATAATAAAAAACATTTCATAATTATAATGATAATTTTTAGAATTGAGAGGTAAATAATCGTACCCATATTGATCATCACCAAATAGAAAGAGGAAGGGATAGTAACAACTTTATATAGGGGAACATAAAGATCGCAGGGAAGATGAGAAGGAAAAATAACACCCTGATTCTGAATAATATAATGATCATAATTAGCTATAAAATAAACGAATAGTAATGAAGCTAAGAAAGAAACATATTATAATGATCTAAGAAAGATATATATCATAATAAATCTGAGAAATAGAATGTTCATAATTAACCTAAGAAAAATATAGTTAGTAATAATGTTGAGAAAGAAAAAGTCTATAATGAAGATAATAAAGAAATAGATCATCAAGATATGAGAAATTTAAAAATAGTTTAAGTGGTCATATAAGAAATTCAATTTTTTTGTAAATCTCAAGGAAATATAAGGTGGTTTGTATTTTTCATAGTTGAATTTTTAAATGCGATGAATTTTAAGAGATTTTGAGAAATGATGAAGTAGGGAAAGATTACCTGTTTCATTTATTTATTTTATGAGTCACCTTTAAATACATCGTTAGATAATTCATCCATTAAAAACATTCCCACTGACAAAAGAGGTGGAGCAATGGGAATTAAAAAGTCAATGTTCCCATCTGATTGAGGAATAATTGAATTGTTCATTTAAGGAGAGTTTGGGTTTTGGAGATTGAGACTCAATTCAATGTAATGAATTATCGTACTGATAAAATCAGATCCTGAATCATCATATTTATTGAATTGTCTCCAAAATCCAGCATCATTATATTGAAAAAATTAGATCCAAAATTTGGCATCATTATATTGAAATAAATCGGATACTTAATACAATATAATTAAATTTAATGAAATATGATCCCAAATTCATCATAATTTTAATTAATGAAACAAGATATAAATGAAAACATATTTATGTTGTGGTAATCGTTATCCTGCATCATCATATTGAGAGAATTGTATATTGAAAAATCAGACTGAGGATTCAGTTTACGAATTTTTGGAGTAGTTTTTTCAATATCTTTATTCCATTTACTAGATCATTTTTTTGAAAGTAGACACTGTAAACTATCAGTGTTGTTATAATCATTCGTATTTGGATATAGAAGATTTTTAATGGGAGTGGGACCAAGTTTTATACATTAGTTCTTAATAGTGGATTTCCATAGACCCATTGAAGTGGTTATGGAAAGGATACAGGTTATCTAAATAAAGAAAAATCTTGTAAATATTGTATGATTTACTTGATTTTGTAACATTTCTTGTTTGATTATTTACTAAAATTTGATAAGTGTATAAAGCATAACATGTTGTAGGGGATATTTTTTTAAAAGAATTGAAACATTTAATAGTGAACAACTGATTCAACACCACCCCTCCTCAGTTTTTAATTGATACATTAGGTATTTGATGAGTATTAATGCTAGGTTCCCTTTTTTATTCCTTTTCATAGATACTGTCAATTCTATCAAAAGATAAGGAATAAATACATTTTATGGACAAAATTTTTATGGATGAAAAATATGATGAATCAATATATCTTTTCTCTTGCCCTTGATGTTGCTAATACTGTTACTATTGGTTTTCCACCTATTAAGAAATATGATCCTATGATGTTTTCTAATGTGAGAAGTATATAAGTTGATGAAAAGGCTAGAAATGAAATCCCTATGACTATAATAGATAATTATTATCATAAGATGATGGGTCTCAAAAATCCAAAAGTATGTGGGACAAATTGGGAAGTTTTTTCAATGGGAATACTATAGTCAAGTATGAAAAGATACAAATATGGTGTTGTATGTATGTAGAAATCAGAATTTGATATTATAAAACAATTGATTTATAATTATCTAGAGTAAATAAATTTTTTTTAACATCTGTGGATTTGGAGTTATCATGGAATATTCTACGATTATGATGATACTTATGAGAATATTTTCAGAAATGTTTGATTAGAAAATTTATTCTTTAGAGGATGAGAATGATTTATCTCATAATGAATTACATATCATTATGGTTTCTTATGAATTTATGAAGACTCCAATGTTTAAAAAGTATATGAATTATGAAATAGATTTCGGTGCTATGAGAAATAGGAAAATACAAGATGAAGAATAAGATAATATATATTAATCGAAAAATAATTAAGATGATGAGATGAATGAAAAAATGAAGCCTCTCATATCCAAGAACTATCGATGAGGAAGTGGAACATATGGCGGAAAACATCCTTCCAAATTTTATGACTTTAGTGGAATCAAAAGATTTTCTTTGAATTCACCCAAGAAGAAAGATGGGGAATATCAAGATGATTCTAACAGAAAATATCGATGAAAGAAGTGGAACAAAAATGGTAATGAAGAAAAGTATTCTAGTTGAAATAAGAAGAATGTTAAAAGAAACAGAATCACATTGTTTATTATAAAAGTTGAATCAGACTCAATAGAAAAAAAAATCCCTCGGAAGATGAATGTTCAAAAAAAATCAGAAACTTCATTACAAAAAGATGAGAAAAAAATGATTCATCTGATAGTGTAGTTGGTGGTGAAGAATCTTATATAGAGTATCAACTCAGAAATGAATTTGTTGCATTTATTTAGAAAAAAAATCTCTAAAATGAAATTAGAATAATGGATAACGGTTTTCATAAACTTATTGATGGAGTAAAATATGCTATAATATTGGAGTAATAAAACATGATTTAAATTTTAAGTTACACAATTATAATTGATAAGCAGGGAAAGTTGATTGAAGATCTCAGTATGAAGCTATAAATGAAGGAAGAAGAAGTTAAAAAAATAAATAAAATCTTTTTGGGTTTCAAATAACCTTGATGAATATGAATGTAAACTTCAACAATGCTTTAGAAGTAAAATAAGATACTTCTAAAGTAGATGAGAATTTTCAATAAGATAATAATGTGAAATATTCTCTTACCAAAAATATTGGTTCATCTGATTATATTAACATTTTAGGTTTGGGATGATCTCGTCAAAAAGATTCTCTAAAAAAGAATGTGGTAAATGTATAAATTATAAAAAAGTACATAACTCACTCAAAAGAAATGATTGTCAATGTCATGAGTTTGTTAAAACTGAAAGATGATACCAACTGCTACAAAATTTCAATAGAGGTAGATCATATTTCAAAATAAAATTAATATTTAAAGGTAATTGCAAGAGTTGAGAAATCTAGGGGAATATGGATTATTATTGTGGGAAAACCATATCCTTACATGTAATAAGGTTTGAGAAATGTTGAAGAAATAATGATTGTAGAATGAAAAAAATAAAGTAGAAAAAATTAATTTTAATATGTTATAATCTATCCCACAGAGAATCCGTTAGAATTTATAAAAGATGTTTTTGAAAGATGTTATCAGTCTTGTTATCATGACAAAATATGTAATACACTCCATCTAGAACATGTTTTTTTGTGATAAAAATGAAAGGAAACATAAAAAAGAGAATGATAAGGAAATTTCATTTGTTGTTGAGATAGCATTGATAGAAATTAAGAGGAAAAAACATTGGTACATGATAATATTTTTCTTAACATATGAAAAGTTAAAAAAAGAAGAAACAAATTGAATTTTCTGATGGAGGAGCAGTTTCCTTTGGGAATGATGGTACCTTAATAATAAAGTAATTGTAATGAATGATATTGAAGTAGAAAATTTGAAATCAATGGATGTTTTTTTTATTCGATAAAGAATAAAATAGATACTGAATGTCAACATTTTCATGATGGAAAAGTAGTTTTTTTAGAAAATATTTTTGTATGACAAAATGTGTGAATGATAGAGAAGTCATTAAAATGGAGAAATAACATGTGGGAATCTCTCTCAAATAGTATAATTCAATTATTCAAGTTACTAGAGTGTTGAATTTCAAAAACAATTGTGGCACTAATTAATTTTACACCTATGGAATAAAATATGAATAAACTTTCTAAAGTAGAGGTTGTTTGAAGTTTTCAAGAATTGAAAAGGAAGAGATGAATATGTTTGTATTACTTATTTGTATGGAATGATAACTAACAAAAGTAATAAGATAAATTAAATTTATTCTACCAAAACTCACAAACTTCTTTATTCTGATTTTTTTGGGCCGAAAGGACATCAATCAATAAAAAGATATTTTTACATTATGACTTTTATTGATGATTTAACATGTTTGAAAAACATCTTGTTTATGAAGCACAAGTCAAAGGCTATTTAAATATTCAAAATAATCAGAAATAATGTTGATAATGAAATGAGGATTTCCATAAAGTACATGAGTATATATACTGGTTACAAATTCACAAGGAATACTTTAAAACCCTATCTAATAATGTATTGAATCAAAATTCACTCTAGTGATCCTTGTACTCCACACTAGAATAGTGTTATAGAAAGAAATAAAATAATCTCGGTAGAAAAGGGAAGAACTATTCTAGCTGAATACAATAATTGAAAATTATATTAGAGATAATATGTTATTGCTACTATACATGTTCAAAATATATTCATTTTGTGAACCGAAACTAACATGACTCCTTATGAAATGTGGTATAAGAAAAAAACATAATTGAAATAATTCAATGTTTTTGGATGTCAATGACAAATGAAAATTAAAAAACTTGATTTGTAAAATTTTAATGTGAAATATGAGGATTTAATTTTCATGGAATATTCACCAATTGGAAGATGTTTCAAATGTGTGAAAACTAATTTTAAAAAAATTTGTGGACTCATATGATGTGAAGGTAATTGAAATCCAAATTCCTTAAATAATGTTTTTTAGAATGCCGAGGAGGATAAATTAGAAAATTTCATGAGTGGTGAATGTATTAAAAATCATCCTTATCAAGACTCATAATAATCACGTGATGTGGAAATTTCTAATGGGAATGAAAGACTGAGATTTTCTAACATAGAAATTCATGTTTAATCTGAACACATTTTTTGAAATCATAATGTTCTGGTTTGGACTATAAGGATGTTGTGATTATAATCTAAAACATCACATATCTCAAAAGTTGAACCAACATCTATTTCAGATTCTATTCATCATAATGAATGAGTGAATTTTATAAATGGAGATCTTGATCAAATTTCGAAGAATGAGACATGATAATTGTTTCATGTGTCGGCAAATAAAAATGTTTTTTTGTAACAAACTGGGTGTATACAGAAAAATTTAATGAGAATGGAGATGTTTTAAGTAATAATGAAAAACTTGTTTGTATAAGATATACACAAGTTGAAGGTGTGGACTTTGATGAAACATTTCCCCCCATGTCAGGGTCAGAATCTATTCAAATGTTTCTTGTAGTGGCTGCTCATCAGAATTACATTGTTTTTTAGATGGATGTAAATTCATCACTTTTAAATGGAGAGATTAAGGAAAGAACAGTATATTGAACAACCGTGTCAGTTTCTACTCAATGAGGATGAAATATTTATATAAATTGTATAATTATTTTTATGGGTTGAATCATGTTCCACATGGTCAGTATAAAAATTGTGACAATTGGTTGAGAATGATTAAATTTTCTAATGGAATATTTGAGGTCATCTCTAATGTGAAATATGATGACTTGATATCATTAATTTTAATTGATTCTGTGGATGAAATAATTTTTTAATGGGATGAAGAAAATGTTTGAGAAGAGTTACATAACGAAATGAAGATTAAATTTAAAATGCCAATTTGGGGAGAATTTACTTTTCCATTGATTGATTGCTCAACAAAAAAATGCATTATCTTATCTGATGAAAAGTATACCTGCAAATAGATAACACAATTTGGGATGACTGAATAAAAATAATTTTGAATTCATATTTTATTGAGAACAAAGTTGATAAATGATTGATCCAAAAAATGTGTGAATATGAAAGACTTTTGGAAGATGATAAAAACACTTCTTTACCTTAGAGCTTAAGGGATTGATATTGTTTATTCCAGATCTTTATGTGGTTGGTATTAAAATAATCCAAAAGAATCACATATTTTTGAAGCAATGAATATTTTATGATATTTAAAAGAAATACCATCCCATGGGTTATTATATAGAAAAAATTTTGAGATGATGTTTTTGGTTATAATGATAAAATTTGGGCTGGTGATTTTGATGATTGAAAGTCAACTTCGAAAGGATAATTTTTTGCAGTTGAATGTTTTTTTTGATGGAATAGTAAGAAACAAAGTTTAGTTACTTTGAGCACATTCAAATCTGAATATGTTTCATCCACTCAAGCATGAACTAAATTTTTTTGGATGAATGTTCATTTGGATGTTTTGAAAGTAAAACTATATAAACCATTGGGGATTCTTATTGATTATCAAAGTTCAATTGATCTCTAAATTAATCATGTACCATATTCATGACAAATACAAAATAATTTAAATATTCACATTATTGAAGAGAATGATGTTGGTGGATAATTTTTTCAAGAATACATTTAAAAAAAGTATCATATTTTTTATATCATTACAATATAAATCTCGAAGGAAATGAATATTTTATTGAGGTTGGATCTTCATCTTGACCCTCCTCCCATGTTATCTTAAACCCTCTAATGAATTACCCCCACCATTCCTTGAAAAATGTTGTCAAATGGGAAGAAGAAGTAACAACACTTTACATTGTAGGAAGTCTTAAATATCATTATTTTTTGAATATGAAGCTGTGGTTATCATAAAATGGTAGAGATAATGAAATTGATTAAAAATGAATAGGGGATAGAGAAAATGTTTGAAAATAGAGGTCTGAAAAGTTTCCCTTTTCATAGCCATATAACCCGATTGTCACTATGGGATGTAATTCCTTCCAAAAAATTACGTTTTCTACTATTGTGGTGTCAAGACACTTTGTTTTAATAAATGATCTATTTTGAAAAATCTAATGAAGTAGAGTTGTGAAAAGTTCTATGATTTTGAAATGAGGTTAATGATGGTTGTCAAAAAATCTAAAGTGAGAGATTGAAGAACCTTTTGGGTGTTTTTTTACAACGGTTTTTATTTGTTGACAACATACTCTATTTTTAAAAGAATGTTTTTCAAGGAATCATATTTTTATTCAACGTAATGTTATTTTTCAACATAATTATGAATATTCGAATCCAATAAAAATAATGATAATGTTTTTTTTCATATTCCGACGAATTGGACTCAGAGGAACCAGATATAGAGAACCATATTTAGGTCCATTAGAATTACATTGAAAATAATTGTAATCAAAAGAATCAAAGAAATTATGATGTTTTGGAAGAGTTATTTATGAATTCAAATTTTTGAGTTATAATGTTTTCAAACATTCTATAACAATGATAATTGATTCTTTACTGATCAATGAGTTATAAAAAATCATGAATCAGTCATGATAAAAGTTTTTGAAGAATTAGTTTAGTTGTTTGAATAAATTGATAATTGAATAATGATGAATTTACCCATAATGGGAGTTTGATCATAATAATAATTTTACCATACTGAGAATTTCATCGTAATGATAATTCCACTATAGTGGGAATTTGATCGTACTCAGAATGATTGGGATTAGGTATTGTAGAATCTGGTTTTCCATCGGAAGAATTAAACACTTTTCATACACATGATGTTTATACTAAAACATGGTAGGAAAATGAGCATACCCTGTTTGATCGGAACAAAATATAAATTTTAAGGGATACTACAAATTGTATCTAGGGAATTAGAAATATCATAATAATGATGAAAAAGAAATAGATCCTAAATAATCTGAGAAAGAACAACACTGCATTGAGATGAGAAATAAACAAATCATAATGTAGATGAGAAAAACAAATATCATAATGATCTAGTAATGAAACATATAGTAATATAGATGAGAAACAAAAATATCATAAGTAATCTGATAATGAAATAGATCGTAATGAAGTAGTAAAAAACAATGATCACAATGAAGATGAGAAATAAATATATCATAATGAGATGTTAAATGTGTAAAGAGTTTATGTTTTTAAATTAGAATTTCAATTTTACATAAATGTTGGAGAAATATACAGAGGATTGAATTAGTCAAATATTATGTTAAATATAAAATATTTTCTTTGATTTTTCGATTCGATGAAAAATGTAATGTTTCCATGTTTTCTATATTTTTTATCCTGGGTCACATTAATATACTCTCTCAGATAATTCATCCATTAAAAAATATTACACATTCAAAAAATGTGTAGCGCTGGAAGATTCAAAAGTGAATGTTACCATATGATTAGAGAGGAATTGAATTGAGCTTTTGAGTATTGTTTGGGTATTTGAGATTGATACAAATTTCATTTATTTGAAGTATAATACCATAAAACAATTATCTAGAATAATTATATTGAATTAAATTGGATATAGAATATAACATCATTTTGTTAAATGAAATAATATCTAGAATACATCATCATTTTATTGACAAAATCATCATCCATTATCATTAGATTTAGAGAATCAGATCCAACCAAATCATAATGAGGATTCGGGTTGAGAATTTTTGGAGTAGTTTAAAAAATGTTTATATTATTTTGATTTAATCAATTGTTTTAATAGAAATCATTTTAAACTAATGGGTGTTTGAATAATTTTACTGATCGAGAGATAAATGGTGTGTAACAATAGCCATCACATGTTTTATTCTATTCTTCATTAAAGTGGATTTACATAAACCCATAAGAGTGGCTATGGAAAGGATGTAGGATAAGTCACATTGGTTGAACATTCTAAAACTTATTTGATTTACTCTATTTAATTCTATTTCATGTATTAGGTTTTACTAAATTTTGACAAGGATATAACTCATAAAAGGTTACAGGGTTTAGGTTTTAAAAATAATTGCAACTTTTAAAAGTAAACAACTGCACCCCCCTTCAAAGTTTTTATTCAATACATTAGAACATTGAGAAGCCTAAATAATAAGTCATAGTGTGTAAATGAAGAACACATTCCATTAAAACATAATCATGAACATAATAAGGATAGATAAAATTGGAGTATATTATTCCATAATAAAACATAACCATAGATATTCTAGAAGTAAAATAATCAGATAAACTGTCACGTACAAGTTTCATATTGTAGTAATGCATAAAAAGAGATAACATAACCATACCATCAAGGATGTAGGGAAATACCTCACATAAATGGGTAAAAAACCAAACATGATTTCCTCATGAGTACTACCATTTTATCAAGGGCATTCAATAAACATTCTCCTACCCAATGTGCTTTTTTAACTATTACCCAACCCATAGGGCTTTCATTTACCAATACCCTACCAATCACATACTATTTCCAATTAATTACATATATGGTAATAAAAATATATCTTTTAATATAAGTTTCAATTACCACTTTTAAATATTTGAATCATAATCATCGATGAAAATACTCTAATAAAATCATTTCTAAATTCTTGAGGAACATAATATTTAATCATTCCCATGTTTCACATACCACATAGAAAATTTTAAATCATAATCCATATATAATCATATGAATAATATGAATAATTATTTGAAATATAAAAGGTTAGTACATACACCACATGAATGTCATAAGTGGTTTCCAAGGTATATATCTGATAGAAGTAAAAGGGAGACAAAAAACCCTTTTGCTTTGGAAAAAATAGTTACATTGGAACATGATTTGTATTTTTTATAATATTATATTTTAAACATGTGTATCCTTAAAATTGAAAAGGTAAGTAAATATATATTATATTATATGTAAAAATGATGTAACATTGATGATAAATCATGTAAAATGATATTTTATAAAAATTTAGAAATAATAAATTTTACATCGTATTAAGGAAAATATTAAAGAGATTTTAAAGAAGATAGAATATTTGTTTTAAAAATACTCGAAATAAAACAATATATATTTTCAGGATAAAATTATTGATCATATAAAACTATTTTTAAAAAAATATATTTCTAAGTTCACTTGAAATTAGTTATGAAATCAGGTTATTCCAATGAACTGGGATGGTTTATCCTGAAGAATTTTGAATAAATCCATTTTAAAATATGTATATACACATAAAATAAGGATGATATGATCTAGAAATATGAATTTGTAACAAATAAAAATATTTTATTGAAATATAAGAAAATAAAGAAGAAATAAATTTGATAAAAAATATAGATAGACTAACCTGAAGGAAAACTAGGGGACTAGGTAGAATCCCTTACCACATATAATTAATCGAATCATACGACCAAAAATTAATAATCCTAAAATTATAACATTTATAAAATTAAAATAAATTTATTCATGATATGGAACATAAGTGGTCAGTATACACACACCACAGACAAGAAATATTAGCTAATAAGGCATATCTGATGGAAAACAAACTAAGTTGATAAAACCATTAACTTATGTTTGAATGGGTTATGAACTTTATCTTATAGTCTTATATAACAAAATTAAATAAAATATTTATTTATTATAGAACCATATATATATTTATGTTATTTTTTATATTTTTATTATGATTATTTATTTCCTTTTTTAGGAGTTAAAATATAAAAATTTATCACTCATGAGTGTTTTTTCCTTGGTTTTCACGATCTGGAAAGTTTTATAATAGTATAGAACTTCATGTGAAATGGTTATTATTTTTTCCAGAAGTAAATTAATAAAAAATTGATGAAAATAAATAACATTAATTTTTCATATTATTTATTTGGTTATATGTTATGAGGATAAGGGATTAGATAACACAAAATTGTTAATCATTTTTATTATTTTGGCAGTATTTCCATTATTATGAACATGTTTTGTTGTATGAATTAATGAGAACATAAAACAAAAAGGCTTGTTTTTTTTCATATAACATAATATAAGGAATACTATTTTACATTATAAAATTATTTATCAAATAAAAATAATTAGTGATTAATATATATTTTTCATTTCAATATATAATGGTATGAAATCCGGAAGTTCCCTTGAATAAGGAATATTTTTTAGGACCAACTGAGAAGGAAATGTTTTTAAAAAATTTATATCCACATAAAATAAGGATCAAATGATCTAGAAATAGGATTATGGAATATATAATTAGAATTTTTAATAAACTTCCAAAATTATGTATCAATTAATTTGATACTAGATAGAGAATGAGTAACCAAAAGGAAAAAATGAGGGATCAAGTAAAATATATTTCCACTTGTAATCAATCAAATCATTTTCCACAAAATTAATAATTAGAAAATGATAGACTTAATACCATTAAACTAAATTCATTATTTATATATACCATAAATGGTCTACAAACACACACTGCACAATCAAATAGTGGTGAATAAAGTATATCTCACAGAAAATAATGTGATTTAAGAAAAACAATATCTTTTGTATGAATTGGTCTTACACTTAATCATAATGTCCTGGTTAATCAAATTTAACTCACTAAATATTTAATAAAAACTTTATCTACATGTTTTTTATTTTATATAATTTTATTATATTCATTTATAGCCTTTTAATGAGTTATAAGAAAAACATTTATTGCTTGGGAGGGTTTTCTTCCTAGGTTTACATGATCGTTATTTTTATATATGAGTATGGATGTTCATGTGGAATCGATATAGTTCTCCAGAATCTAATTTAGATGATATTAATAAACAAAAAAATTGTTTATATACACAATTTGGGTAAATTTTTCGTGGATTAGTCAATAGATAAAAAATTTGTAATACTCATTTAAATTATTCTGGACATATTTCTATTATTAAGATAAAGTTTTGTCATATGAGTTAATATTACATATATATATTATTTATAGAACATTAAATATGTCATAGAAAATATATTATAATCAGGGTTTTCCATTAAAATTGTCTCATTACCAGAAATTAAGGAGAAATTTTTGAAAGAAAATCCATCGTCCACGATGAATGTAAATTAGCAAATCCCAGAGGATGATTTCATATTTAAAATAAAAGATAGAGATAGTGAGGGAGATAGAGTAAATAAATTTATTATGGATATTACATTAACATGATATAATTATAGTATATATATGGTATTGTGGTGATCATGTTTATTTGGACAATGGAGGTGAGGCGAAAGAAAGAACATGAAGAGAAATTAAAAGAAAAATTAAGAGGAATTTACCTCTTGAGTAATAATCATTGAGAACCTCCTTAAGGGAAGGGGTTTTGGTGATTAAAAAACACTGATACCTCCTGCTCATGGGGAGAGATGAGGTAAGATTATTTTGGTAAATCATTTACATGATTAAAGTAGAATAGATGTGTAGAGAAGAATGAGTGAGAAGAAGGAGTGTGATGTGGTTTTTATAGTCGATGAGAAGGGTGATTTTTGAATATCTTGTTAATTATTTTAATAATTTTTGAAAAAAATAAATATTCATGATTCATATGAACCAAAAAAGTATAAGTGTATGTGAGTTAAAAACAAGTGTCCTTATATCATCCACCCATATCCTATGACTCAATATATATTTTATTTAGCATTTATCATAAATTATCATATTTTATTACTCAGCATAATTCATGTATTTAATAAAAATCAAAAAATTTACCAAAAACAAAATTTCAAAGGGAAGAATTATATAATATAATACATTTAATCAAAATAACATTGTATATATGTGAAATTTAATTTTTAATAAAAGTGTTCATTTACATGAAAAATATAGTATTTAAAATTAAAACTGATTTTATAAAACCATGAAAATTAACTAATGTCTAATTAAATTATCCTAAAATAATAAGAAAAACAATTATATATATAGGAATATATTTCATGAATTTTTTATTTTAATACATTTATTAATTAAAAAATTGTAATTAAATATATATTACTCTTAAAATACCATCACTTAATTATTAATTTTAGAATAGTCTCCTCAGTTTATAAGGTTACTACATTATATTTATGATTTTAGGGGTGAGGTTACTATTTATTAGTGTAATAGTACTATTCATATGGGTTACAATGTTATTTATAAAGGTACATTACTATTTAAAAGGGCCGAGTTACTATTCGGTAATAAAATTGAGTTGATCATATAAGATTTTAAATATCTTACTAATCGCAAAGATTTATATAAATTTTTTGAAATTAAATTCACTAAAATTAGAAAATTAGAATTAATTGTAATCCTGATAGTGTGGAAAGAAGGCGAGTAAAAAGACCATTCAAAAGTTCAATATGTTTTTATATAAAATTTTAAATATAGAAATGATTCCAATGATCTACATTGGATTTATATATGTATAATTGATATATTGTGACATGGAGAGACAATTGTTATTTTTATTTAAACTAAAACCATAGCTTGTAATTCAATTAATCATATTTAACTATTCATAAAAAATAAATTTCTCAGAAAAAACTATAAATTCACACACAATTAATTTTGACATTCAAAATTCAAATACAATATTTATGTTATTAAAGAAATATATTTCATTATAAAAATATTTCATTCATGAAAGACCATTATAAATAAAATTTAATATGATTTATTAAGATTAATATAATAATTTTCAATGGATAGCTTATGACTATCCTATCTAAATAGTAAAAGTATTAATGTGTCGTTATGTAGAGACTCAGTGTTGTTTTTATTACATAATGTATTAAATTTATTTTATGTTCCTGAGGTGTTACAATTAACATATCATTTTTTGAACATTCAATCATGGGGTTTATGTTTAAAAAGGTACCAAATATGTAAAAATATATTGTTTAAATTTTCCTTTTTTGAGACTCATGTTTTGTTATGCACGTAAACAATTTTTTGAGGTGAATATACATACATTTTTCATGTTCTATTATTAATCTCCTTGTTTTTATGATAATTTATGCTTCATGTAATATCCCTTTCTTATATAGAGAGCATGATCCCAATTTACCGTGTTATATGTATGTATTTTGAGAATAACATATCTTTTAGATATTTTTTTATGTTTATGCTTCCTTTGATGAAATCTTTTGTTCCATATCATGAGACATTCATAGTCTATATTATTCTATTTTTACTCGTGATATGTTCATGTACATGTACCATTTTCAACCTTTTGGAACATATTATATTAAAGAATTTATTTTTAAGATATATCAACATAACCCTCTCCTCAGTCAGATATCTATGTTCCCTCAAAAGCATGTTTCCAAGAAGGGGTTTCCAATAATATTAATCTAATATTCTATGCTCGATAAAAGAAATTTTAACCCTTTTTTCCTTTTACCAATGATTTCAAAGCAATGTTCTTGTCACTTTCCGAATGAGAAATTTTTTGATACTTTTTACCATAAAAAATAAATGTTCTTTTTAACTCGAAGGACATGTAAAAATTTATCCACTCTCAATATTTGAAGCATTATTTTCATGTATAATGTTTATTTTTAATGAATTTTTTTTAAAAAATAATTTTAACAAAAATGGTTTTCAAAACGTTTTCATACATTTTTTATAGGATTTCATTGAAAACTATTTTTAAAATAGTGTTATACTTGTTTTAGAATTCCTCATTGAAATTGTCTTTCAAAATGTTTTGAAGATTTTTTTATAAGATATCAGTGTATTTTTATGGAAACTGGTTTTCACAAATTTTTTATGCACTTCTTATAATTTTTCATACTACTTTCGAAGAAATTATTTTCAAAACGTGTTTAATATTATTTTTATGTTTTCAATGTTTTCTAGAAAAAAAATGGTTTTTAAATTTTTTTTATTCTAATAATATAAGATTTCATGTAAAATGGTTTTTATATGATTTAAAGTCTATTTTAAAATAGTTAATGGTATTTTCAATGAAAATTATTATAAATGGTTTTATGTATTAATAATTCTTTTTCAAAGAAGAAAGGATATTTTCATCATGAAATGTCTTTGAATGATGTTTGGAAATAATTTTCCATCTACGATTATAGTAGTGTATATTACTTATTCCCTTCAAGGAAATGATCTTAAGGTTCCATTCGAACCCTTTCTATGAATTTTTTATGCCTAATGTCATGGTATTTATGAAGCATATTTCTCTTTTAGAGGTTTTATGTTTTTGAAATCCATTTCACTTGTAGGGTTACTATGATTATGAAATTTGTTTCTCTTCTATAGGTTTTATCTTTATGAAATTCTTTACTATTTCATGATATTTATTTTTATTCAATTTGTTTATATTTAAGGGGTTATATGTTATTGAAATTAATTTCTCTTTAATATGTTTTTCTTATGATGAAATAATTATGAAACCTGTATAATTTCTATAGGTTATGATATGTTTACTTTTTTCTGAGACCCATTTATTTTCTTGTCTTATTATATGATTTTATATGATTTTGTGTCACATTTACGTATGATTTAACTATGATATGTTTGGGAACTATATCTCCCCTTAAATAAATTGGGAATAGATTTATATCTCATGAGATAGAATCTAGTGGTATTTATAGTAAACATTTACTACTATGGTGGCCATGGGTGTGAACTATGATCACTAAGACGGTATGAGGAGTGAACTCATTCCACTAAGATGGCCATGGGTGTAAACCATGACGAACAAGTTGGTATGAAGAGGGAAATTAGGATACTAACTTGGTTATGGATTTGAACCATGAGTATGAAGATTGTATGGAGAGTGAACCTATACTACTAAGATATTATTGGATGTAATTAGTTGTATACTATATAAATCACATTATATGTTTATGTGTCTTAAAAAATCCCATATTTTACTAATATGTAATGATTTCATGGCCTATATTCTTTATTTCCTTATGATTTATGTATTATGAACATCCTTGATTTATGCGATGATTAATGTTTATGATCTTGGATATACAGGGCATGATATTGTATTTTCCTGATCATGTTCTTGTACCATAATGCTCATAATTATTCTTACATATATCCCTTATTTACCGATACTGAGATTTTTTGCTCACCCCTTTCTTATGTTTTCTTTCATTAGGTTATGGAGAAAGGTTTTCGGTAGGAGTACTAAAGGTGGAATACTTTTGGGAAGCATTGATGATATATGAAAAGGTTAGATACATTTTTTTCTTAGTTTGCAAAGACACTAAATTATTATAGTCCTCTGGCATTTATTTTTTTATGTATATAATATCAATGTAAAATGATGTAATATCCATGTAGGTTAATATTATGTCACTATAGTTTTTATAAAAGAAACATTTTACTAATCCTTTGGAAACTAGCATGAAAAAACATTATGGCTATTCCTGAGGTATATTTTAATGGATAAGTCTTGTGATGTTGCTAAGGATATTTATAAGTATGATTAAATGTTTTGGAAAATGTCCTGGAATATAGTTAATGGGCAGAGTTCGTGGTTAACGAGAAATACAATCATTGTAGACAATACAAGTGTTTTTGGATCTGGTACAGATGTACCTAGGGTGACAACTCTGACATGATGTTTCAGGCCTAAGTTGTGGTAATATAGTACACATCAATAAGCCTTGATGCAATCCTAGTTTGAAACACCTAGGGAATATAAATTTGAAATTACCAAACCCTTAACAAACTATCATGAAGGATTTAGATATAAGTTGACTATGAGTAAACTAGTTTGTTCTATGGTTTTTGTATATTTATGAATATTTCATGATTTGTAAATCCCATATGTAAATATTAACAGGATTATGTGGTTTTATACTATTATATATAATATTTACACTATTCTATTGGTTTTAGTTAATGATGGGAACCAGAAGGAACTAGATTAATGTGGAATGTGATGAATGATTTAGTGAATACAAGAGTGGGACAATCACTGGAGTTAATGATGTTTTGATCATGCCAAATAAGTCTTCAAGGAACATGATTAACATCATGCACCTTAACCAAAAATTGGACTCACCATGTTAGAAAAATAAAAGTTCCCAGAGAATTAAGGTAATATAGACTATGGAGGAAATAAGATTTGGTTTTCTTTATGTCAGGAATGTGAATATATTCATCTAAGTGAATATATTTGAGGAAAAAGAATATGTTTGGAATGTGGAAAATAAGGAAAAAATTCAAGTTACTTCAAGGGAAAAATGAAGAGTTCGATTAACAGAATTGATAAGTGTATTAACCTTTATAATACATCATTACAGGTTACGTGTTTTAAATATGGATTAAATGTTCATCATACAACGTAATGTCGCAAGAGAAAATATGTTAAAGAGGGTTATCATAGTGGTTCGAGTAATGGTGACATTGTTGGTGATGATGAGACTACAAATGAAATGTAAAAGGAAATATGTATTGTCTAATAGGATGAGGTAGTATTGTTAGTGGAATATGGATGATGTGGAATAATAATATTTTATGTGTACTTTTAATGAAAAATTAAGTTATATGAATGATGTCATATATAAGGGTTGTTATACTTATGTTTTTGGATAAGTATTTAAATGTTTATGTTGAATGTTCCTGATGGACTAGTGGAGTTATTAATGACATGGTGATATTTTAACTAATGGAAGGAAACTCTTAATATATTATATATGTTAAGATCATTATTTAATAAATGAGTATATTGGATAGTACATATTATTATGGAAATAATTAAGGACTTGATAATAATTGGGTCATTCTTTCATTGATGAGGTTTACAAGATATTTTATGGAATATATTTATTATCATTTTTGAATAAGAAATAATTCATGTTTTCCAATAGGAATTATGATTAGTAAGGTAATTAGCATGTCTCAAGGGATTATACAATATATTTATTCACATGTCTTGAATGTGAAAACCAAGTTGTTATTTGTAATATAAGTGGGAGACAATGTTAAGATGCTTCTATGGCTTTCATTCTAATGTTTTGGATATTCCTCTTTCAAAAAGATTATAAGGATAACTTTTTATGGTATGTTTAAGTTAAACATGAGATAATGTTAATAATATTAAATTGTTATCTATCCATATGTGTATTTAGTAATACTAGAAAAAATATCATAAAATATGGTGTTGATGATAACTAATGATAGATTGGATGATATATCAATCGTATCATGATTTTTATGTGTTTCGGGAATGAAAATATTACTTTCCTTTTTGAATAAGTGGTGGAGTGGATCAAGGAACAATAAAGGTTGATGCTTCCATGAAATCATATAGGTTGAAATTTTTTAAAAAATTTGTTAACATTAAGAAAAAGCATCTCAAAATAAAAAATGTTAACCTAGTGTAGCTATTTCCATAGAATACGAATGTCTCCTAGGTCAGTGCATATTTATGGAATTCTGGTTCTGAACATTTCCCTTACCATGTTCACTATCAATCTCCATCAGAACTGGATGGAATTATTTATCATTCATTTCCATGGTTTCCCATCAAACATATGTTCTCCAATTTTGTAACCTATATATATGTTACTTTGGGTAAATATTCTGGTTCTAACATTCATTTTTTAAAGGATGAGTTAATGTTTATTTTTACGATGTAGGGTTCTAGGAATAAAACATTCAAATATTAATCCTTTGATAACCCTAAGGGATTTCATGTGCTAAATTAATTTTAATGGGTTTAGAATGTAACACACTAAGATTTAATGATTTCTTTTAAAAAATTTATGATTTTCATATTTTTATTTTTATAAAGCACTAATTATAGTGAAAATTATATTAAAGAACTATTTTGGGCTTGCGTTATACACAATACCAAGTAAATTTCAAACTACACTAAGAAAATATTTTCCTTCACTTCATGAAACACCGATATTTTATAATGTTTTATGTAAAAATGAAATTTATCGAGGACTTGAATAACCCACACGATCGTGGTTTAAGGTACAATAATATATTATTAAAATATTATTATGTCATATAATAAGATAATATATTTACGTTAAAATAGATTATAAGAACATTATTGAGAAATTTATGAAAATATAAGGGTTATAAAATATATTATAAATTCATAAAATACCAATTAATTAAAAACAATATTAATACAAATATAATGTAAAAAAATATTATGGTAAAAAAAATCCCAAAGAAATTATATTTTTATTTATGTCTTTATATTCACTATTTGAATCCTTCATTTCACAAAAAAACATTAACTTTTCATACGTTACACACAACACCGATATTCTACAAACTATCATTTTTTTAGAACAATTATTTCAATAAGTTCATTATAACCTAGATTTTAAAAACTAAAAATATGAATTGTAATAAATAATTATAAAATATTTTTATAATAGTAAAAAATATATTGTATTGATAATGAAAAATATAATTTTTAGTAAAGCCATTATATGCTTAAAAAATACTATTTTCTCAAATGAACGACTTTTTACGTCCAATTTTAAAAACAAAAAAAATGTAATTTTAGAAATATTTTGAAACTAAATTTGGAAAAATAAACTAAATTTTTTAATTCATAACTTTTAAATTATCCTTGGTTAAATTTTTGATTTTTTATTCTATGAAACATCATTATTTGATGAATAGTGAAAACTCTTGCATTTTAATTTTAAATTGCCTTTTTGTTTAAATAATTATTAATAATAAATAACTCATTAAATTTTTTTAATGTAAAATATGATCAATTATAAAGATATTAATACAATTTATTTCATTATAAATAATTTCACATTGAAATTTAATATAAAAACATAACAAATATTTTTACATTTTCCTACTTAAATAATATGTAAATTCGTCACATCTTTGGGATTTAAATTAATCTTAATTTTCCTATTACTATGAATTTAATTAAAAACAATAATACACTATTTTTATAATTATAATAATTACAATATAATAATATCATCTTAATTTTTCACCAAGAACATTAGTAAAAGTGATTAAAATTAATCTCAATGATTAAGGTCAAGATAAGCTTAATTAGAGACTAAACCTTATAATTAATGGAGAAAATGTCCTAGAAACTTGTAAAAAGCTCATTTTATGTTCATATTTATTCCGTGCATCTGTCATTATTGATTTAGTTAGATTTGGTATGCCTTTATTTATGTTAGGACATCTATAGACCAAACTTGTTTTAAAAAATTTAATGTGTTTCCATTTCCTCCACACAAAAAAATGCTACCACCTCTCCCTCTTATTCATACCTATAAAACCTATTATGTTTGGTCAAGAAATTCCAAATAATATTCATATAAATCCTCCCATAATCCTTATATCATACCCTTGGATAGGAGAAAATCCCAATAATTCCTATGGCACAATGAAAAAGAAGACCCTCAATTAAGAGGTAACGTCTTCTCACAAGTCCTTTATTTCATTTTCATTATAAACAACTCCAAATATAATTATTCCATAATTATATAACAATTAAAATTGTCCCTAATATATTACTATTTTTTTATATAAATTTTTTAACGTACACTTACATAAACCTCCATTTAATTGGTAACAAACATACTATTTTTTGGGTATGGTGAACAACAGCCCCATGAAATGATGTTTGTTTATTTTTTCATTACCACCAAATATGGTGGACATTATGATGTTAAATATGATTATATATTTCAAAATTTTAATCTATTATTTCAATAATATTATTTAATCCTTTTTAAAACACATAGCTTTTTTCATTCCGTTTTTTGTAAATATAATAATTCTATTTCAGGAAGTGTAGATTATTTCCCCATAAAAGCAATATGATTCGTTCATAAAACACATGGAATGTATTAAAAATGGATTTAGTGAATATATAATATATATATTATATAATAAATTAACATTTAAAATTATTTATATCTATATAAATTCATATATATAAATTTCTTTCACATTCATTCTATCAACACAACTATTTAACATGAATAACTTTCATTTATATGTACAACTTACAGTCTCCTAAATGGTGATTCGATTTCAGAATTATATATTCTAATTATATTTATAATACATAATTATTGAATATAAATTATATTAATATCATCATTTATATTCTATTAGTGATGATATAAATTATAAATTCTAAATTTATATAAAAATTAAGACACATGCAAATAATAAAGGGAATATTCACTGATGTGAAACCGTAGCATGGGACAGTTAATAATTGGGTAATATAAGGTCCCAATAAAACAATATATGGTATTATATACAATAATAGGGTTATTTATATGATGTATATTAAATTTATATTTATTACATAGGAGGGTTGAACGTGTGCAGCGAGGGTCAAGTGACAAGATATCTGAATTTATGGGTATTAACATATCCATTTTAGGTACATGAATTTATGGGGTTTATGTTTAAAACATTACCACATCGGTAAAAATATATTATTTTCAATATGCCTTCATTGAGACTCATGTTTTTTATGCACCTAATCTCTTTCTAGAGGTGTATATACTTCTATTTTAAATATTATATCATGAATATCATAATTTCCCAGATATTTTAATCTTCATTTAATTTACTTATATTACATTGAGAGTATGATCCCATGTTACCAATTCATAATAGTTTATTGAGACAATCCCATCGTTTTTCGAGATTATTTACGTTTTTATTCCTATGATAAATTATTATGTTTCATATATCAATAAATTCATGAATTTATTATACAAAGGTTATTCATGATATATTAAGGATGTGGTAAAATTTTATACTCCTTTTTATATAATATAGTTAATAAAATTTATTTAATAATGTCTGGATTTAACCTATCTTCCGTCGGAAATCTATGTTACAGTAAAACCGTGCCTTCTGAAAGAGGAATCACAGAATACATTACTAATATAATTTGAATATAAAATTAAGTTTTTATCTGTTTTTCCATTTACTATTTTTTTCAATGGATTTTTCTATCCACTTTTGGAATGAGGTTATTTTGTTTCCAATTTAATTTACAAAAGGAATTGTGTTTTTACCTTATACGAATTATATAGATTTATCCACCATAATCATAATGAATCACTATTTTCATGTATAAATGATATTTTTTTAGAATATGATTTCAAAGATGTTTTTATGAAGATGTATTTAAAAATATTTTCAAACATCTTTTATATGTTTCCAATGAATTTTTTTTCATAATTATTTGAATCTTATTTTTGATTTTTTCCCAGAAATTGGTTTTCAAAATGTTTTTAGGAATATTTTATACATTTTCTATAGAAATTGCTTTAAAATTATTTTGATGCTTTATTTTTATATTATCAGGTTATTTCCTTTGGAAAATTTTTTAAATTGTTTTGAATCATTATATATAATATTTCATTGTATTTTTTAAGAGAATAGTTTTTATTGCATTTTTAAGCACTAAATATATTTTTCTCAAAATATTTTAAAATTAATGATTTTCAAAACTTTATCAAGAATTATTTTTAGGGTTTAAACTCTTTTTTAGATAAAATGGGTTTTAAAATGTTTTAAATCATTTTTATATCTTTTGAACGAAAAAAATTCAATTGATTTCAAGTCAACTTTATACATTATAAAGGGTATTTTTTATTAGAATGATTATCAAATGGTTTATTGAATATAATGAATTTTTCCAATAAGAATATAATATTTTAATCATGCAATTGTTTTGAATGATATTTCAAAATTATTTTCCAACTAATATAGAATCCATTAATAATATTAATTCTCTTTTATGTAATTATATAAATGTTCATTTCATATCCTTTATATAAATTGGTTATGCATAATGTCATTATATTTATGAAACCCATTTATCATTAAGAAGTATTATTTTAATGAACTCAATTTTCATTCATGGTATCTATGTTAATGAATTTCATTTCTCTTTTATGGGATTTTTTCATGAAATTTGTTTATCTTTTACGAGATTTATGTTTTTGAAATCCGTGACTCATTCACAGGTTAAAATTTTATGAATTCCAATTAACATTCATGATTTATGATTTTTATGAAATCAATATTAATCATGTATAATTTCTATATATTAGGATCTGATTACATGTTTATAATACACATTTAATTATGTGCGTTAATATAAGAATGTTTTTTGATTTATTTGAACATGTATGAATTATTTCCCAATGAGAGTAGTGGGACTTATATCTCTCTCTATTGCATTTGGTAAATAATTGTATATCATGAGATCGACTAATATGGTCTTTGGTGTAATCCCTGACTACAAAGATGGCCATGGGTATGAACCATGACTACCAACATGGTATGAAGTGTCAACACATGCTACTAATATGTCCATGCCAATGAACAATGTATAGAAATATTGAATTAGAATAGAAATAATTATACTAAAATGGGAATGGTAGTAAACCATGAAATCCAAGGGGATATGAGGTCTAAACACATACAACCATGATGGTCTTGGGAACAATTATTTAGCTACTATAGCAATCATATTATTTTCCTATGTGTCTTCCATAGTCCCTTGTTTTATTCTTATTTTATTATTTTGTTATTTATGTTCATTATTTCTATATGATTTAGGTCTTATGATCATCAATGCATTATTCCCTGATTCATGTATACGATTTTTTATATTTATTTTATTATATTATATTATTATGATCATGATCTCATACCATTATTCTCATAATTATTCTTATATATCTCCCTTATTTACCCATACCGAGCATTAGAGATCACCCCTTTATTATGATTATTTTCCACATGTTATGAAGAATCGTTTTATATACTACTAAGGGTGGGGATATTTATAAAATATGTTAAAGATATTTTACCATGATAGAAGATTTTGTTTCTATGTTTCTAATGATACAAAACTATTGTGGTCTTCTTGTAGGAATTTGTGTGATGTCTAGAATATTGACTTAAAATGATGTAATATACTTGTATGTTAATCCTGGTTCGCTTTAAAATCATTTCCAAGGAAACATAGAATCCAGTGACTTATTAGATTCAAAAACATTATCATATATCGTTGACAATTAGCTAATCTGACAGATCAGTTCTAGATTCCTATGATAAAAACTCTTTTAAAAAACTCTAAAACAAGCTCTTATCTAAAAATATATATCTAATAGAAACCATGAACTCATATAACATTCAGTAAAATTATTAATTCATTAAAATTATATGAAAAAAACCGCATTAATATTCTTGATTCCTTGCATTTCATAAACTTACCATTTTAATGGTTCATAAATGATCTCTTTTTTATGAATTAATATATGAATATCATGTAGTATAACAATATCTATAACCTTTTTGATCATAAATGTTGAAAACCATAAATATTCAAAAAACCAAACATTTTATTCTTTTGACAACTTCGTTGTTTAGTGGTTCTCTGTATAATGATTTGCATCTTGAAATCTTCATCATTAGATCCTATAGAAATTCCCCCATCACTTTTCTTCTACAAAATAGAGCTTATATAATAATTATTCATGTTTTATTAGGATTTTAAAAGCTAAAAAGATATTTACCTAACTAATTTTGGAATTTTCTAAAACATTACCTAAAAATAATTCTACAACAGTTCTTTTAGATAACATATAACCTTCATAATTTCATAAAATTTTGACTCAACAATATATATTTCCAATGCATTTCAACTTTGTATAAATTTATAATTTCGAAAAAAACATCTGATGAACAGTATCCAATTGTTTTTTCAATTTTCTGTTCTATCATCATATTTTGAGAACACTTTATTTATTATTAATTTACATAATATCTCAAAAAAGGTTAAAAACATTCTACAACACAAGATTCACCTGAATTACAAAATCATTCTACTACACATATTTATTTTATAAAAATAACAATTTTTAAAAATAAAAAAAATGATTTTAATATTTCAACTTAATTTCATGTATTTAAGAGCCATATCTCGTGCTATAATCTTTATAAAACCTTTCTAATCAACCTATTTGGTTTTTATTATCCTTAAGCATAAAATCTATCCACTAATTCTTATTTTATCATCTCATATAATCTTCAATCATTACAAGAATCATATCATAATGTTCATTTATTTAGAGGTTACATATTTTTTCTTCAAAAGAATACTAATTATTCAAAAATACATGGGGGTAATTATTTTTATTTTCTTATATTTATTACATTGGTTAATTATTTACATATTTTTTGCTGGTTTCCTCAAATAGTTAGCATAATGAATTTTTTGAATTTATTGTCATCCACTTTCATATTTTGAGCATCATCTCAAAAAAATATCTATTGAATTATGATTTATTATTTGTTCTTATTTGAAATTTAGTGTTGGACTGAATAATAACATACAGAAAATGGATAATATTTATCCCTGTTAATTTTTCAGATATTAGTACGAAGATTCCTTTTTGTATATATTTTTGTATATATTAATTTTATTTTAAACGTTTATTATAATCTTTCCTATAACCCCATACAAATATATTTTTTACAACATAATTTTCAATACAACATGAACCAAATACATCAAAAGTTTCTCCTAGAGTGAGATAAAACAATGGGGAAAATATTTTGTTTTTTGTGTAGGGGTGGTGTCTAAATTTAGGTAAATATGACTTCATTTAGAACCCATTAAACATATTGATTCTGTATAAATTAATTTAGATTTTAAGCATCTCTTATGAATTTATAATGGTTGTAAATTTTTCACCAATTTTTATATTTTGATGGAATATTGATGAGAGTAATATTTATTACCATATGTTTTAATTTGTGTGAATCATTTTTTCCTTTCCTCTTGAAAAAAACGATGGCAGAAATATTTTTGTGAACTTTTATTATGTTATAATTGAATTTGATCTATTTAAATATAAATTTTCTCAAATTTTTTAAATCCCAGAGGACTATGAAATGAAATTCAAAATTATAGTAGAAAATTTCATTATTTATTTTTTAACTAATTAATGGATTAAATATACCTAATATTATATAATATTTATACCCATCAATATCAATCTCTCACATTATTGTAAATTTTTATTTATTTTGAGTCAAATATCTATATGTTAAAAAAGGATTTGACTTTTATTTTGATATAAATTTAATTATGTAAAATTATTTTCAAATTTATCAATTTAATTCTATGTTTTAAACAAAAAAAATCATTATTTATGAAATGAAATATATTTTTTATGGGGTATTGAAAATGTTTTACATAAAATAATCCATCAGGGAAAATTATTGTCAAAATTATTTCACTAGGGAATATTAATTACTCTTTTTTTATTTATTTTATACCAATGAATCTATACCAACTAGTTTCATATAGATAAGAAAAATCTATTGTTTATTGTAATTAAATGTTTCTCCAATTAAGGTAATTTTCAACTTCACTTTTGTATTTTATATTTTTCTATTGGTAAAATGTGTCTATATTTAGTTTTGTGTTTTATCTGGTTAAATAAATGTAAAATAATTAAATTATAGATTTTTATGTTAAAATATTTGTGTTTATATTTATATTTTAAAATGATTTTATGATTGAGTATTTTATTGAATTATGAATCTCCTTTTAATATCCTAATTTTTTGTGATATTGTTTAATTTATCTATTTTATTAAATTTACCTTGAATTTCATAGGTTTTTATTAACTAAATGACTTATTAATAGTATTTAATCATTATTAATAATCAAATTTTACATTTTCATATGTTGGAACATAAATTAAAACCAATTAAATTTTAATGTTTTTAATTAATTTAATTTAATTCTTTTAATTGTTACATGAAATTAGAATTAATTTTAAATATTTGCATAAATATTTAATATTTTTCATTATAATATTTATTTGTAAATGTTATTTTAGTTTTATTAAGGTTCTAGACTGGATATTATGCACATAACCCTTATTCTATCAAGGTATCCAATTGTGTTATCGTGCATGGATGTTTTATGAATATTCTCGGACCCAAACCATGATATTCACTGTGAATGTTAGGATTCAAAACATTATGCTATTTTGAAACTTACTAATTTTGTTTCATTTGACCATAATAGTGGTCCCACTTCTGTACCATTACATACTAGATTCCATCAATCTTTTTTGGGAATGTGTTTTCGTGAATATACCACCATATTAGTATAACCCTATACTTTTAAAGGAACTAATACCATGATATCTTCATATGTGATATAATGTATGAAAAAACTCTACTACCCTAGATGAAGTGATTTTATGTGATGTTTTTGAATGTAGAAAGTAGATATCGATAACATCTAATGGTTTTAGATCTGGATAAAGGGGGGAACTTCTTCTATTGATGATCAACTAAGGCCAGTGATTAGAATGAAGAGGTTGACGGTCTTTATATTTAAATCTGTGATGAATAGAGTTTTATTAGAATTAATATAGGTCAAAAAATAATAGACATTGAGATTTTACTATCCAGATCTATTGATTGAATGCATAATTCAACCAGGTAATGGTGGGAAGTAGATTAAAATTTTGATTATAGGGTGTCAAATAGGGATATTAAAATGGTGAATCATATTATCTGTTTTGAGGATCAATTATTGATGTCTTAATAAATTGATTATCTATAATAAAAAAATTCAAAACGAATTTGATGCCCCATCTTACTGTGTATTTGCATATTAGTCATGAGTGATGATTATCTCAGTCATCAATAGAATTTATAAATAACTAAACCCATCGATTCTAAATATAAACCAAGATAAATAATATGGTCTATGATAAAGAGGTTGACAAAATGATGAAACAAGTTACATAATTTTAATAGATCAAACAAATAATAATGGTATTAAAATTATAACATGATTGTAGAATTATAAATTATATTTTATGAATATTACTGTGTTGATTCTATTGTATCTTTTTTTATCTCTTACGATTATGTTCAATAGATATGATGGGGGAACAAGCTTCAGAATGTTAAATTTGTTCAAATGAAAAAGGGTGTGTCATTATTCCATGAATTATTTCACTAATTAATTTTAGGGGACAAACGATGTCTCCTAATGATATATTGGGGTTTAAAAAGAGATGAGATCAATTTTGGAACGAAATATGATCTACCATGGAAAATTATAGACAATTTGTAGCTCAATGTTTCAAAAACTATTTATGTAAGTTATTTTTATGGAAATGTAGCTTGGAATTTTTAATAAAATATATTAATGTAATAAGTATTATGGCCACACTTATTTAAATATGCCATATATCAATAGTTTTGAACCATTGTTAATATCCATAGAACAATTTTATTAACATTGACCCATGCTTCTAAAAAACAATCGTCGATTAACAATTAATATAGATTCATACTATATTTATAATTGAATTCTATAAAGTTAACCACGTTTGATTTTATGTACCAATGATTTTTTAGAGAACATTGTTATAGATTTATATGATCCAATCAGGTTAAATATTGGATTAGGTTTTTAACATTGTCAGCACCACTAGCCCAACCAGTTGCATGGAAAAATAAAAAACATAATCTATAGACAATGTTACATCCCATGTAATTATAGAATAATAAATTTTCATATCTATTTATATTATGAATTATATATTAATTTTACATTAATGGGGATCCTATTTACTATAACATTCTTAGCACACACTAAGGGGTTTATCCGAAATCTTAATTTTCATAAAAGACACAGATATTATGAAAAATATTACATTATTAATCATTTAAATTGTAATTAAAGACAAGACATTGAATTAACGGGAAGGAACCTAACATACTCCATTATGTTAGAATATATTTATTAAATACTTTTACCTTTTTATAATAATTTATAGAGTCTTAAAAAGAGAATAAATCCAATTTTACGAATAAGTAATCTCATATTTTTAAATGGTATTTTTACAACATTTTAGAGGTGAAGTATTATTAAATCTTGTTTTTGTCACTTCTAAATGTTATAACTAATAAAATAATCTTTTTATTTTTAATAAAGACAAAAAAATTTACATTTCATTAATTTTTTTATTTAATTAATAAAATTTAATTTTTTAATTAAAAGTTATGAATACTTCATTTCAATTTAAAAATACCTTTTCACCTAATTTATATATATATATTTAGGTAATAAAATTAATTTTTTTAAATATGTAATTGGATGAGGATTTTGTAATTTTATACAATAATTTCATTGTATGTAAATATTGATTTAATTTTAATATAATCAAATGTCAATATTTTGATGGTTATTAAATTCTGAAAAACTCATTTTCTCAATTCGTTAATGAGATTATTGTTTTAACTTATTTACCCACATATCTGAATTTAATTTTTCCAAACTAAAATACATGGTTGAATCAGTATGAAATTTTTTTTCCAATAGGATGATAATAATTTTTTTTCGTGAACTGTAACTTTAGTTTTCTATTTACTACATTTAAAGGAAAAAATGGAAAAATTGGGTAAAATTGATATTATAATAATATCAATCTACACAAAAACTTTTCCTAATACTATAGCATGAGTTATTTTCAACCAAGAACACACTTAGTCTTAAATTAGGACCATTATAAGCCACTATAGTGTGATTATGACATTTTTAACATTATGTTTAAAGTAAAACAAAATATGCCATGATCATGTCACTTATTAATAAAACAATTCTAACATGGGTTTATATAATGTATATTTTTAACTATAAAAAACATATAAAGATAGCAAGAGTACCTACATAATGGTAATTTATTTATAAATTTTATAAATTAAATTGTTAAATTTAATTACGACATAATGATGATGTGGTAATAAACATATTAAATAGAGAATCAAATAAATGGCATTAACAATATTAAAAAAATTAAATATTTGATTCCATCAATGAATTTTTCCGGATGAATATACAATATTATAAGTTCATTTAATTTAATTTAATTATGTTATATCTTCATTGAGATTTTATTTAAATTAAATGAAATGAATAATCTCAAAATAAACACCATTGATATTTTATAAAAATAATAATTTATTAATTTATTTAAAAATAATTTTTTTAAAAAAATAAAATGTTACTATGATCAAGAGAAATATTTAATCAAGTATTCTATTATGGGATATTTATTCAATATAATCAAAAATTATATCTTTTTAAAATTTATATATATTTTTACCACAATAAAAATTAAAAGAAACTAATTAAAGGTAAACCAAAATGTTAAGGTTGAAAATAAAATCAATACATGTCCAAAAATTATCAGATGGGTGGATTTATAACCATCTTCATATTATATTCTACATAACTATATTGGAGTCATTTTTAATTATAAATCAATCTATATTAATGTTTTAAGAGTTTCCTATTATGCCCCTCCTCTCTCATATAAAAAGGTACCGACTGTTATTTAATAATCACAAGAGCCATTGTTTCATCAATTATCATCCCAAAAACCATCATAGATTCAATCTCCACATTCCTAAGGACTTATATTAGGTATAACACACTTCTTATAGGTTTTATGGTGTTAAGAAAGGTGATCATACCTAGCAAAGGTAATGTTTTTATCTAAGTGTTTCTATATTATTTTTTCTTCAACTACATTAAAATATTGTTCACCCAAATGCTTCTCAAAAAACATATTATGGGGAAGGAATTAATAGTATGTGTGTATGTTCGAACTATCACCTTAATGAACCAATATAATTAATTTTCCATAACTGTGTCTCTAGAGATGTCATTATTATTGAATTATTGATTTTATATGATATTAATTACATATATATCATTATAATATATAAATTGATAAATTATATTTTTACTTTTCATGCACATAAAAATGACAACATCATTTGTTTGTGTGTGTGAATAATCACCTCTATAATGAGATGTGAGCTGTTTTTATTCACCACCTAACATGTATGATATATATAAGTATATATAAATTAATATCATAATGATAATTATTTTATGATCATTTTGGAATGATAAAATTATTATTACCTTATTTCTATATGGATGAATGAAAAATTTAAATGTTACTCAAGTGTACATACGAACTACCATCTCTATGATTATAACATTATTAATTTTTAATACCATAAATATATTATCTTATTTAAATCTTATATTTGTTGTAAAATTTTTATTATTATTTCATGAATTATATTCTTTAGATGATAGAATAATAACCACATAGACTATTTATGTGATTTAATGTTCTTTTTTTACTAAAGTTCAAAATATCAAATGATTTTATGATACGAACATAAATAATATGTTATTTTTATAACATGGTAATAATTTTTCTACGTTTTAATAATAAACCGGAAGAAAGGTTCTCAAGAAATTAGAAATTAAACTAATTTTTTATCTAGGAATATAGATATTTTACGTGAAGATTCAGAGTCACTGTAAGGGACATTATCTCAATCATATTTTATTGTTCTCTATTTTGATAATATATACCACCTTATTTTACGTGGTGTATAATTAACATCTTTGAAATTTAAGTTCACTCACTATTTTTTTAAAAGTTAATTTTTTATATGAAGTCTTTCACAAAATTACAAAATGAATGTTATTTATGGTACATAGTGACAACAAATTATCTTCCAACTTGACCATAATTTTATATTTGGAATCCATTATATAAATTAATGTTTTTAAATATAAAAGAAATACCATATTATTTTTAATATTATTTTGTAACTGAAAATGTGTTTGATAAGGGATTAATTATGTCAATTATATATTGTGATTGTAGTGTGGATATGTTATTTTCCGATTATTTTTTTTAATTTGTTATGATTATTGTCTAGTTCTAGAGTATTTCTTATTAATATGGGTAGTTCTATGATAAACTGATGGTTGGTGATCCTGGTTTTTCAGTCCGATGAATTGGTTAATGAGTTAGAGTTAAAAGATAAGGTTTCTCCTATCTGATTTACATAATATACTATAATGTGTATTCCAATTGTAACATTGATGGTCACAACCTATGTAATTATGAAAGCTAAAATGTATGTATGATATAGATTCCATATGTTAACATTATGATTTATTTTTTATAATAGGTATTTCTGGAATATTATGATTTCATGGGGTATGTTAATTAAATTATGTTTTATGTGTTAAAATTTTGATTTTGTGAAAATGTTTCCATGAGATTAAAATATTAATGGAATAAAAAATTCATTCTATATTTATAACCTTTATATCACTTTTTATGCTCGTCACAAATTATTTCAATTTTTTACATTGTGTATAGGTATTGATAATAAAGAACTATAAGTCTTGATGAATGTTATGATTATTTTTATCAAGGAAAAGATTCATGTTTACTATTAAATGTTTTATATTGTGGATGAAATGGATACTATATTAGTTATATCTACTTTGTATAAAGTTGATTTGTTATATAATAGTTATGGAGTAAATATTTAAGACACTAAACCTAAAAATATAGTCAACATGAAATATTAATATTAATAAATATTATGTGTTGTTTATGGATGGGGCCTTATAGTTGTTATTAAAGGATGGTTTAGATAACATTAGTTGTTAGTATTTTGTTAATAAAATATCCATAGATGATTTTTTTACATTATGGTAAAATTGAAATGATTTATAATTTTATGATTACCATGATTCTCTGTCTATGATATTTTGGTTCAAAATGTTGTTGCGTAGAGTAAACCCTATTTGAGTATAATGGAAAACATCCAAAGGAAAACAACCTTCCAACACAACAAACCAAGATGGTCAGAATCATAACTAATCAAATTTTTACAATGATGTAATAATTATATCATGATATAAATGGAAGAGGCATCCATGTGTGAAATTATCTTTATCAACCCCAAAGGAAAATGTTTGTAGTGATGCAATTCATGAGGAAAAATCCTCCATCATTCAGAGGATCACCTGACTATGTGTTAGCTGAATATGGAATTAGTTACCTAGAAAATATATTTGATGTCATTGGATGTTAATAAAATTAACAACTTTTAATTTATGTGTATTGTATTGAAGGAAAATGTGATTATGGGTGGTTTATGAATAATAATATTAGTGAAAATGAGGATATTGATGATCTAGATTATGATTAATTCAATGGTATGTTTCTCAAAAAAAATTTCCTAAGAACTTTTGACAACAGATGGAAGAACATTTATTGGAATTGAGGCAAGATGATGGCTTAGTGACTGCATACGATGTGTAACTTACTCAACTGTCAAGGAACACTACAAATTTAATTTAATAGATTGATAGTAAAATCAATCAATTTTTCTATATATTAATTCCATATTATTGATGGTAATTGGGATGTCATTAGTTAAAAAGTAATTAATATCTTGTTTGATGTGTAGGGAAGGTGTAATTAAGTGTGTTGATGATCATGTTTTCCATGAAAAAGAGCATATTAAGAGGTTGGAGTGGAAATAAAAAGGGAATAATTCATCAAGAAAGTATGATGGTATGAAAATTGTGTTTATAGTTTGTAAATATTATGGTAACTAACACACTAGAGAATGATTTTTCATTTCTAGTAAGTGGATCCAATGTTGTGGTAACAAAAAATATTATTTATAGTTGTTAAATTTTTTTATAGGAAATGAGATATCTCATTGTGAAAATGTGTGTCTTATGATGAATTTGAATTATGGGAAGTTGAATTACTATAATTAGAAAGGAGTTGTTAAATACAACGCATCTACATAAATAGAAGTTAGTATATCAAATGACGCGCGATATAGTACATTGTTTGTTTATTCACTTAATGCCAATGTGATTTTTTTAAAAGGTTTAAACATTTCATCATTTATATAATATTTTTATTTAAATTAGATATTCTTATTTTAGAAAAGAATCTGGAACATATACTAAAAATACATGGGGAAAATTTTGAGGAAAAATTAAATTATATGAATCTTCTTGTCATTGTTTGTGGAGTGAAATTACTTTTAAACCTTTTTGATTTCCTAATTTAGACTCTGATATCATTGAGGATAAGGATTGACATTATATTTACCATTATTATATGGAATATATATAAAAATAAATCTTTTCAAGAATATTTTTATTTTGTGTACAAGAACAAACCATTACCATTGATAACATAAGAGAATGCTGATAAAAAATTAAAATATGAGAATGAATGTTTACCAAGAAATTATATTGAAAATGATGGATCTATTTTTAACAATGTTGTTCTTGTGGTAAATGAGTATCATGATGTTTTTCCGAATGATTTTCCTGGAATGAAAACTAATTGAGATGTGGAATTTAATATTGATTTATTTCTTTAAGCTAAGACAATTTCAAAACCCCCTTACCAAATGGCTAAAATTTAACCTTTAGTGTTGAAGAAGTAATTATAAGAGTTTTTAGATAATGGTTTCTGTCAACCTTGCACATCACCATGTCCTTCTATTGTCTTATTAGAAAAAAAGAAATATGGTTCACTGAGATGTTGAATTCATTATAGATCCTTGAATAACATCAATGTTATGTACATGTACACTTTTCCTCATATTGATGATTTATTTGATCAGTTATAGGGAGCACAATATTTTTTGATGTATGGATTGTGGTCAGGGTACAAATAGTTGAATGTCAACCAATAATACATAATTAAGACTTCGTTTAGTATAAGATATGGAAATTTTTAATTTTTAGTTAAGACTTTTTTGTTAATTAATGCACATCTTGTATTCATGGATATTATGAATAGAATATTCTATGAGTTCTTGGAAAATTTTTGGGTTGTGTTTGTTGATGACATTTTGTATACGCTAAAAGTAAATAGGATCATGAAATTCATTTAAACATAGTCTTTAACAAATTAAATGTTTTTTTAAATTCAACATATAAGATATTTGGTTACAAAAAAAATTCATTACATGGTAAAATTATTTCTATAGATGGAACAACTTGTGATTATGAAAAAAAATTCACAATTAATGTAAAATTCCAAATAGTATAACCAAGTTTCATAGTTTTTGTGGTTTAGAAAGTTATTATATGAGGTAGGTTGAAATAATTTTAATGGATTTATTTTCCACAGTCTATGTAAACTCAAAAGGTGTTACATTTATCTAGAAAAAATAATATTATTACTATTTTTATGAATTTAATAGAATATAGTAAAATGCTTAAATTTTAGAATTGCTTTCCAGAAATGGAATTTTTTTTAATCTAAAATGATGTGTTATTGAATGAACTGGTTGTATCCTAATAGAGAATGAAAATGAAATTTTTTATTCTTCATGTCAATAGAAAAATATTGTGTTAAATTACACAACATAAGATTTACAATTACCCACTGCTGTTTTTTGCTTAAAAACTGTCGAATAATCTTCTATTTTGATTAAAATGTGAAATATAAACTAACCACAAATGTTTGAAGTTTAAATTCACTAATAAATAGTAGAACATGATACAAAGAATATGTTTCGAACTAATAAATGATTTGGATTGTACAATTAATTTCTATCAAAGCAAATAAAAAATGATTCATATTCTTTGATTCTTAACTCTAATGCTAAATTAAAAATGTTATATTTGGAACATGACCCTTTGTTTAATGATTTGATGAACTTTTCTTGGATGTTGTTGGTGCTGGAAAGTCCATTTTTGTTTATGTTTTAGGTTTATGTTTAATCATCACTATCATACAAAATTTATAATGTATAGAATGAATATATTGAATTAAAAAAAATGTATAATTTGTTCAAAAGGGTATGATTAATAAATTTAACATTGACAAAGATTGTGTTTTGAGATTTTCGAAGAGGCCATGTGTCCCTTGTGATCCACATTTGAAGAAATAGTTTTCATCTGAAGCTCATAATTCTTATTTTTAGTCCATCATGAAAATACTATGATGTATAGGGATCTTAAAGAGTCTATTGGTGAGATGGAATGAAAAAGATATATTGCTAACATTTTAATGAACTATTTGAATTATCAGTAGGTTAATGAAGAATGTCAATCTCCAAAAGACATTATTAATCCTTTGCAAGTGACGAGTTCAAATCGGGAAATATATCTACGGATTTTTTTGAGGGTTTACTAAATAAATCTCAATGTAATATGAAACTTGGGTTATTATTCATCGATTGACTAAATCTTATCATCTTCCCTCCATTTTAGATATACTTAATCTAGATCAATATTCTCAGTGGTATCTTAGAAAGATAGTTAGGTGACATTGAGTTCCTTTATCCGTCGTAGAAGATCTTAATCCTAGGTTAACTTTTATAATTTTTAAAGTCCATTATAAGTAACTGGGAACTAAATTAAAATTCTATACAGGTTTTCATCCTCAATTTGATTGGCTGTCAGAATGAACAAATCATACATTTGAGGATAATCTATGTGCTTGTTCTGTGGATTACTGCAACTCCCTGAAATTTTAGAGAATTATTTATTTAATTACTTTGATATCTTTTGCTTTACTCTACAACAAGATTATATTTAACAGTATTCAACACCATATTTTCGTGTAGTATATGAAAACACTATTTTAGGTTTGTGTTTCATGCAAGAGAGACCTTCCTCAATAGCATGTATTGTACGCAACACCACATTTCCAAAAACAAAGATATGTTATGAACTAGACAGTATGAATAGTATTAACCACATTTTTTATTTTATAAAAATATCATTCATCTTACACATATTCTAGACCATGGTATGTGAACAAAATAAAATTTTCGGGTAAAATAAGTATTTAAAAAAAAAGAGTTTTACCACTTTTTGATGGTGAACCCACATTAAATCTAGTTTTTGACACATTTATAAGGTCAATTTGAAAAAATAAAATTATTTATTTCATTAAGGACATAAAAATTTACTTGGGATAATTTTTTAAAATTTTTCTGTTAACCTTCATATTATAATGAATAGTAAAAATATGATAAATTTTAAATAAAAAGTACTTTTATCGTCAAGATAACTTATATCATTAAATTATAATATTTAATTGTTTTAAATTTTAAATAGAATAAATTTTTATCATTTAATATTCTTTATATCATTATCATTAATTGTATATTGAATTAATGTGTAAAAACATTTCAATCTTTTGCAATGTTTTATCTTTTAGAACCCATTTTCTCAATAGTGGGATTACATTTAAATTAAACAATACAACTTTAGTGTTTTGAATTTATAAAAATCTATTCCATATTAGGAATCTGTATGTCCAAATTTTTTTAATAAACTACTTTTTATTTTTAGACATTATGAATAGTAACTATGGTAAATTTTATTTAATACAATTAAAGGTAAATAAGGTTATCAAGGGTAACAATAATATAATAAAATTACCCTAATAATAGTATTAATTTAATTGGATGGTTATTTTTCGTCCTAAAATATACTTGGGTCGAATTGTTATGTTTTTGAACCCACATGTTAGTGATTAAGACTGTTAATTTATTTTATTTCATAAGGGGAAATAATTCTCACTCAAACATTAATAATTAATTTAATTTTTATATATGGTTTTACAGAATATAAATTCAATTATAAATACTCATTTTAAATATAAAATGTTTTTCATCAGCATGTTAATTTATTGTTAATTTTTAAGAAATATATAATTAATTTTATAGCTTATAAATTAATGATGCATAAATTATTTATTTACTGAAAAATAAATGATATAGTTTTTATTAAAATAATAATACCCATCAAAAGGACCAGAAACTTGACCAAAACATATTGGACAAGTATATAAATAACATAATATTTGAAGGGTTGACTTGTGGACCATTTAGAGCCTTTTAAAACAGATTTGGCCGTTTATATTATTTTATATTAAATAATTTCAATGTTTTGAAATTCATAATTCATTTAATATAACAATTTAAATGTTGTTATTTTAAGATGATAAAATCGATTAAAATCATTAAAATTAAATATATTATATTTTTCTTCATGATAGAATTTTATTTTTAATTTTTATTCAACAAATAAGTATATAAAATTATTATAAAAACATGTTGTAATAGTGATTTTATTAAGAGAAATATAAAATAAATGATACTAAAAGTTTTAAAATAAATATTATATGAACTAATTAATGTTTTAAACTAATTTTCTAGACAAATATGACTATGATGAATCTATTAAATAATTATTTTCAATATTATATTTTGTGTGGATTTTATTTAAATTCAAATAACTGAATTGTGTCAAAATTGACACAATTGATATTTTATAAAAATAACATAATATTAAATTGTTTAAAAATAAGAAAAATATTTAGAAATTACAAATTAGATTTTAAATGGTCTACCGTGTCATGAAATATCCAATTATGTTTAATTAATGACAATTATGTTAGTAATTATAAAAATTTAAAATTTAATACATTGTTACCACCAATAAAAATAAATATATTAATGAAGGATAAATCAAAATGATAAGGTTTAAAATAAAATTAAAACATTCCAAAATCTGATTGGATGATGAGATTAAAAATTTATATTATCTCATATTATAATTTTAGTCTCATTCTAAAATTTTACATGGGGTTTTAGTTTGTTATAAATTAATATTTTGGAGGATACCAAAAGTGTCCCTATACTCTCTTATAAAAGGGAACCTTATCCCTCTTGTCTTCAAACCATTTTGAGCCTTCATGCTTGGCCAAACACTGCCTATTCCTCTTCTCGACCTATTTAGTTATATTATAGAGGACATGGTCTTCTTCAAGGAACTATTCTAGTTCCATAATTGGAAGATCAAAGGAGGCACTTCAAGGAAGAGGTAATATCTTCTTCCAATCCTTTCAAATTTATTACTTTTTCTACTTCCTCTTAATTATTTGTTTAATTATAAATTAACAGCATATCTATCACTAATATACTGATATTTTATTATAAATATGAAAAAACCATATTTCACCTTCTATCCACCCTATGAAAAATGAAATCATCACGCATGCGTATGTACAGAATACCGTCTCCTCGCTGTTGTGTAATATGTTTTTCCACCCCCACATTACTTGGATTTGTATAATGGTGTAAATAAAAACTATATATAATTATTATAACATGATACTAATTATGAGATATTATATAATCCCTTATAATTCCATTCAATAATTATGGTAATGATATCATCGGTCATGCGTACGCACGGATTACCATCTCCACGACGTGATGAGATTTATTCTCCATGTATACCATTCAAGAATTATTATAAGGTATATATAATGAATAATACTAATATATATGACATAATAATGATATAGGATAAATATATATATATATATATATAAACATCATCTACTTACTTCCATTCAAGTAAATATGAAATGGAAAACAGTGTTCATGCGTACGTACAGGCTACCGTCTCCATGAACAATTTATTTCATTTCATTTATCTATATATTATATATATAAAAACTAAATATATATATATATATATGATATAGAAATCATGTTATACATTATGGAAGTAATAAAATCAGGATATATTAATTATATCAATAACAACAAGTCCAAACACGTACGATAAAAGAAAGTATTATTACCCAAAACATTGCTTCAACATGGAATTGACAAATAAAGGGGAAATATAATGGCATAAGTGAATCATATATGATATCATAAAAATGACTATGATTCCGAAATAAGTCAATGACATTATTCAAATCATCATACAAGAGGTTTATACATGAACAGATGATATTGGACGTTATGGTAAGGGATAATTTTCCAATCTCATTTTTATATGAGATTGCATATACATAAGTATTTGCTGAGGTTAAATTTATCATCAATGTCCATGTTTTATAAAAATGTTTTCATAAAGTGTTTACTATTATTCAATTTATTTTTAATGTCATTTTTACCCTTTTGTGGAATTTTAACACATGGTATGAAAGGAATCATTTTTTTGTTTTCTATACAAGGTAATTTTTTAATTTTCTAGTAAAAAGTACGAGGAGAATGTTTTTTAATCATATACAGTGTGAACTTGTTTTTCCGGTTTCAAAAAACCTTTTTCCATGAATATAATTTTAAAATATTTAATTATTATTTTCAACAAAATTATTTTCTTGTCAAATTGCATGACATATTTAGAGAGGAAAATGATTTTTCAAAAGAAAGGATATTTTCCTCAAGAATTAATTTCATATGTTTTATCAAAACTATTTTCCATATAAGATGATATTATTTAATATGGATATATTTCATGTATAGTGACCAAATTGTTTACATGGTTTTTTATGATGATATTATATCCATTATTTTATATGGATTATGTTATGATGGGATGATGTATATGAAACCCATTTAATTAATTGGGTTATGATGAATGATTTTTGTTTATTCTGTGGAAAACAAAAGAATGATTTCATTATGAGAAGGGAGGGACCTGTATCTCCCTCCAATTCATTGGGTAATGATTAATATCTCATTAGATAAACATGTATGGAACGTCAATATAATCTGGTTCAGTAATACAGGGCTGGAACGGTATATAAACCCGGTTTAGTAATGGACTTTGTCCACTATGATGTTCTTGGCCGCAATTACTTGGCTACAATAGAAATAATATCATGTGATTAATGGTTTTACACAATTACATGTTTTATTCCCATGATATTTTATCATGATTGATATTCCTTCTTGATCTATTCCTTACTTACTGCCATGATTTATTTAAAAACTCATGATCTTGATGTTTAAAATCTATGTTCATGTTTTTAAGTTCAAATGTATATGGTTTGTTTTATTTTATCTATCCATACCCTTACTAAGTTTTTGAGATCACCATTTATATTTTTTATTTTCCCTAGGACATAAATAAATGTTTTGGGAAGAAAAACAAAAGTGGAATATCATTATGGGAGATGTTGAAGATCTTTCGCAATGATTAGAAGATTATGTTCAGTGTTTCCATAGACACTAAAAGATTACGGTCCATGGGTGTCTGTTTATGTTATAAATGAAGTATTCCACCAAATTAATGTAGTTTTGATGTATGTAAAGCTTGTGTCCCTACAGTTGGCATCAAAGTAATGGTTTAGTAAACCTCATGAAACTAGGATGTGAAAAATTTAGTGAGATCCCTAGAGATTTTTCTAAGTATTGTCTACAGTTGTCCCTATGTTTAAGTATAAGTATAGGTTATAGTCCTGGAATTATGAAAATGATCATGAATAACCTAGCATTAAACCTAAGATGTTTGGGATTGAATGTACTCCCCTGGATTATGTTGTATTCCCAAAATGATTTCAGCCTCTCACACTATTCTTTTTGGGTTTTAGAAAATGACAAGAAACAAGTATATTCATGTTTACAGAGAATATAATGGAAAATGGAATTATATTATTGAAGAGAAACCAAATGTAACGGGATTTTGAGGTCCAAACATCATTATAATGCCTAATCAAAAATCTCATAATATTATCAATAATCACATATTTGGTATGTTTCTATACTCATTTAGTAAGAGAATGATGGAGTTTCATGATGATCATAGAGGAAAGATAGTTCAATTTCCCTCATGTAAATCATGTGGGAAGAGTCATATGGGAGAAAGATTCAAAGGAACTAGAAGATGATTTAGGTGTGGAAAACAAGGACACAAAGCCAGTAATTGAAAAGGAAGAGGTTCAATTAAAACCATAGACAAGGATAACAGTATTTCTAAGACATAAAAAAGGGATAAATGTTTTATATGTGGAATGTATGGGCATTATGAAAACCAATGACTTAAGGGAAAATCTCATTAAGAGAATCAGCATGGTCATATGGGTAGTATTTCTTTTTATGATGATGATGAGACTAAAAATGATATATGAGATGAAAGAAGTATTGTGTAATAAAATGATGAATCATAGTCGATAGTTTAAGAAGGTAGTGGAATGATTGTATGTTTTTCAAGATTAATGCTGTATAGGTAATTTAATAGCACTATGTATTGAAGAGACATATAAGGTTTGTTACACAATTGTTTTTCCTAATTTATTTCAAAGAATATGTTTAAAAGAACTAGTAACCATGAGAGGATATTCAGATATTTTTGGACAGTAGTTGATATGGTCATAATGAAGTGATAAAGAGATACTGAGATGTTTGATATCATTAATGAGATCATGACTTGTATAAGGAAAAAGTGATATCATGGTTTGAGTATATAGAAATATTGGAATTTTGGTATGTGGAAGGAGTTAAATTTTGATAGTATTGATGTTTTCACTAATGTTATATTTTAGTTCATGTTTCAAGAGAATACATGATTAAGGTATTCAAATATTTTGAATGTGACCAACAAGATATATCTTATAATATATGGGGGATAAATGATGGTATTCACATGCTTGGAATATGACCTCTCTAGTAATCTTTTTTCATTATACTATGAGATGGTTAAAAAATATTTTTGATAAGCCTAATGGTTGGAATGTATTATGTTGGACATCATATAGTATTGTTTAAGGCTAAATCATTTTTCTAGAATGTTATAATAGTATAGTTTCAGACAAAGGACAACCTGTAGGATGGGAGAAAACCTATCACATCAATCAAGGTTGCATGAATCAATCCCACAACTAAAGTGAGACATGCTTTTATCACTTACCACTGTCCTACAGGAAGTCCCTAGTTAGTAGAAATTAGTTTTATTTTATTATGTTGTATGATAGATGAAGTATAAGTCCATTTTTGGAACTATATAGGATTAATATCACCATATATGGACCTATGTATATTTGATAAATTTTTCTAACCTTTTGTTTGTGATAGATGGAATAACCCATCTTTCAATCAAATGATCTGAAAACACTTCAATAATGACATATTCAACTTCATTTCATTAAATTTGAGATGAAGTGTAAATTGTTCATGGAATGACAAACGATGATATTACACTAAAATCATGTAATTATTTCTCCTTATGCAAAAATTTACCAATTTTAAGGAAATGATCTTAAAAACCAAAAATGTTGTCATAATACCCTAATATTTGATAAATTAGATGTTACTGTAGATCATCATAAATTTATGACATTATGATTTTTTCATTTTTCATACCCAAGTTCTCTACCATTCTCCATCAGAACATGATAGTTAGTTTTCTCTTCCATAACCATATTTTCACCTATGTTATCATTTTTGGAAACCTAGTGATGATTTAATTTGGTTAACCATTAGGTTTTATAGATTAGTTTTCAAAATTAATATTTAGTATTCTTTTATATGATGTGGGTTTCTATGAAATAAACTTTCAAGTCGTAAACCATTAATATCCACGATGAATTTCGATGGTGAAACTCACTTTAAGGTGGGTAAAATGCAACACACCTATATTTTATGAGATATATTCTTTTTAATTACTTTGTTGTCTTGTGTTGTACGATACACCAAGATTATCTTGCACTATATGAAAAACTGTATCGACTTGTATTATATGCAAAGAGTATTCTTGTCGTGTGTTGCAGAAAATAGTGACCTTCCTCAATAGCATGTATTGTACGCAATACCAAGTTTCACCAAAAGACGATATATTATGAATTCTCCATTATGAATAGTATTATCCAAAATTTTAATTTGATAAAAATATCATTCATCTTACACATATTCTAGAACATGTTATGAGAAAAAAATAAAATTTTCATGTAAAATAAGTATTTTTCCAAAAAATGCAGTTTTGACACCTTTTGATGGCACAACCACATTAAATCTAGTTTTTGACATGTTTATAAGTTAACTTTTATGATATAAACTTTTTTATTTCAATAAGGATATAAAAAATAACTTTGAATAATTTTTTGATAATTTTTTGTTAACTTTCATATTTTGATGAATAGTAAAAATATTCTAAATATTAATTAAACTTTTTTCCCTCAAGATAAATTATATGGTTAAATTATAATATTTAATGGTTTTAAAGTATAAATATAATATATTTTTACAATTTAATATTATTTATTTCATTATCAATAATTTTACATTGAATTCATTGGTAAAAAAATTTCAATCTATTGTAATGTTTTAAATTTTAGAACTCATTCTCTCAACAGTGAGATTAATTTTAAATTAAATACTACAACTTATGTGTTGTGAATTTGGAAAAATGGATTCCATATTTGGAATCAGCAATTCCAAATTATGTTTATAGGATACTTTTTATTTTTAGACATTATGAATAGTAACTACGGTAAATTTTATTTACTACAGTTAATGTTTAATCAGGGAATTAAGGGTAAAAATAATATTATAAAATTTCCCTAAAACATGTATTAATATAATTTGATAATTATAATCCGTCCTAAAATATACTTGTGTCGAAATGGTATCTTTTGGAACCCACATGGATGTGATTAAGACCGTTAATTTATTTTATTTAAAGAAAGTGAAATATCTCTCACACAAACTTTAATAATTAATGTATTTTTAATATAAGGTTATATAGAATTTAAATTAAATTAAAAATAGTAATTTGAATGATAATTTTTTTTATTCGTCATGGAAATTTATTTCTGATTTTTAAGAAATACATAATTACTTTAATAGCTTATACATTAATGATGTAGAAATTATTTATTTAGTGAAAAATCATTGATATTGTTTTTATTAATATAATAATACCCTTCAAAAGGACCGGAAACATGACCAAACCTTATTGGTAGAGTATATATTTACCATAAGAATCCAAGTATCGACTTGTGGACCATTTAGAGCCTCATAAAATAGATGAAAACATTTATATTATTTTTTATTTAATGATTTCAAAGTTGTCACCTTCCTAATTTAATGAATATATCAATTTAAATGTTCTGAATTTAAGATTATAAATTACATTAAAAGCATTATTATGAAATATATTATATATAAATTCATCATTTTATTTTATTTTAATTTTTTTTGAAACAAATAACTATATTAAAAAATTATACAAAAAATGAAGTAGTAATTATTTTATTAAGTGAAATATCAAATAAATGATTTTAATAGTTATAAAATAAATATTATATGAACTAATTACTTATCTCCAAGAATTTTCAAGATGAATATGACTTTTTAGTAATCTATTAATTAATTTTTTCCAAAAAATATATTCTGTTTGGATTGTATTTAAATTCAAATAAATGAATTATGTCAAAATTGAATGTATTGATATTTTCTAAAAATTACATATTTTTAAAATGTTTAAAAATTAAAAAAAATTAAAATTAAAAATTTAAATTTATATGGTCTAAAATGTCATAGAGTATCTAATTAGGTACAATTTACTACACATATGTACTTATTTATATCCATTTATAATTTATAACATTATTACAACAAATAATATAAAATAGATTAAATAATGATAAATCAAAATGATAAGGTTTATGATATACTGAAAAAATGTCTAATTTTATTTTTTAATGAGTTTAAAACCCTATCATATCTCATATTCAAATTTGAGTCACTTTGGAAGTTTGTGTGTGGGGTTTTAGTGTAGTATAAATTAATATTTTTGAAGTTTCCAAAATTGCCCCCTAAACTCCAATAAAAGGGCACCTCCTCCCTCTTCTCTTAAATCCATTTAGAGCCTTCAAGATCATCCAAACCCTGCCAATTATTCTTCTCAACCCATCTAGTTACATTATAGAGGTCCTGGTTATCTTAATAAGTAAATACTAGTTCCTTAAGAGGAAGTTCAAAGGAGGCACTTTGAAGAAAAGGTTATACCTTCAACCGATTCTTTCAAATTTATATCTTCTTCTACTTCATCTTCATTAGTTGTTTCATTATAAATTAATAACATCAGTATCATTAATATACAAATATTTTATTATAAATATGAAACAAACATATTTCAACTTCTATCCATCCTCTGAAATATGATGTCACCTTGCTCGGATACGTACAAAATACAGTCTCCACGATGTGGTGTAATCGTTTTTTCCACCACCACATTACATGGGTTGGTATAATGGTGGATATATAAACAATATATAATTATTATACCATGATTATAATTATTAGATATTATATCTTCCACTCCAGTTACAGTCAATAATTGTGGGAATGATATCATCGCTCGTGAGTACGTACGGATTACCGTCTCCACAACGTGATGAGATTCATTTTCCATGTTAACCATTCAAGAATGATTATAAAAAACATATAATGAATAATACATAGATATATGTCATAATAATGCTACTGTATTTATGTATATATATATGTATATGTCATATACTTAGATCCATTCAAGTGAAATAGGAATTGAAAACAACGTTCATGCGTACGTATAGCCTACCGTCTCAATGAACGAAGTATTTCATTTCATTTATCTATCTATTATATATATAAAAACTAAATATATATATTATATGTAAATAATTTTGTACATTATGTAGTTATTTAAATCATTATTTAAGTAATAATATCAAGATCAAAAAGTGCAATCTTGTTTAATAAATGAAACGATTGTTACCCAAAACGTTGCTTCTACATGGAATTGAAAAATGAATGAGTAATATAATGTCATAAGTGAATCATATATGATATCATAAAAATTAATATGATTCGTTAGTAAGACAATGACTTTATATAAATCATTATATAGGAGGTTCAGACACGAACGGAAGAAATTGGACCTAAGGTAGGGGATAATTTGCAATCTCATTATTATCTGAGATTTCTTATATATAAGTATTTACTGTGGTTATATTTATCATCAATGTCCATGTTTTATAAAAATGTTTTCATAAAGTGTTTACTATTATTTAATGTACGTTTAATGTAATTTTTACCCTTTTTATACTTTTACCACATGGTATGGATGGAATCTTTCTTTTGTTTTCCATATGATGTAATTTTTGACTTTTCCAGTAAAAATTACAAGGATATTTTTTTTAACTTATACTGCATGAATTGATTTTTCTGGTTTCATATCACCTTATTTCCATAAAGATAATTCTAAAATATTTCATTATTATCAGTAACAAAATTATTTTCTTTTCAAATTGCACGACATTTGGAACAAAGAAAATGATTTTGAAGAAGAAATGATATTTTCATAAAGAATTCATTTCCTGTTTTTTATGAAAACTATTTTCCATATAAGATTACATTATTTAATATGGATATGTTACAAGTAAAATTTCCTTATTATTTACATGTTTTTATTTTTTTATGATGATATTATATCCATTTACATATGAATTATGTTATGATAGGATGATGTATATAAAACTCATTTTATTCATTGGGTTATGATGACTGATTTATGTTTATTTGGTGGCATAGGAAAGAATGATTTCATTATGAGATGGGTGGGACATATATCTCTCTCTAATGCATGGGGTAAAGATTTATATATCATGTGATAAACATGGATGGAATGAAAAGTTAATCTGGTTCAGTAATATATGGCTGGAATGACATGTAAACCTAGTTCAGTAATGGACTTTGTCCACTATGGTGGTATTGGAAGCAATTCCTTGGATTCTATTTTAATAATATCATCTAATTAATGGTTTTCCACAATTACATGTTTTATTCCCATGTTATTTTATCATGATTGATGTTCCTTTATGATCTATTCCTTACGAACTGCCAAGATTCATTTAAGAACTCAGGATTTTTATATTTAAACTTTATTTTCATGTTTTCAAGTTCAAATGTATATGGTTTGTTTTATTTTTTCCAGGAATACTCTTACTGAGCTTTTTATCTCACCCATTAAATTTTTTCTTTTTCCCAATACATAAATAATTGTTTTAGGTAAGAACAAATTGTGGAGATCTTTATGGGAGATTTTGAAGATCTTTCACCATGAATAGAAGATTATGTTTCAAGTTTCCAATGATACTAAACAATTACGGTTTTAGGGTGTTTGTTTTAGTTATGTATGATGTATTCTGTAAATGTAATGTAATGTCCAGTTACATAAATCTTAGGTCTCTACAATTAGAGTGGAATCTGGGATCAACATAATTCATTGGTGTTGATTCCTTAGAATATCATTTTTCATTCTTGTATACAGATGGCACTATTTGATGCATTATACAAAATGTTGTGTTCAACTAATGTTATTTGGGATGGAGTTGGTGAAAGGATGTTTCTGGGAATAATTTGGTAGAATATGTCACACTCCGACCATTGATGCCCATGTTTTTCTTATTTTCTCGGTCCCGCGACTATGGGTAGAGTCGGGTTTGGGTCCTGGTTTAAAATTTTGAGGTGTTGATGTTTTTGGTGGGTTTCGAGCTAGTGTGAAGTCACCACATTGCTAGGGGTCACTGCACATTTCGGTCCGAGTGGTTACGTGGTCACCACACTGCTAGTAGCAATCGTTCGTTCAGACCCAGTGAGTGCGCGGTCGTCCAACTGTTTAGATGATTAATAAAATTAGAAGAATAAATTAAATTGGAAAAAAAATAATAAATAAATAGAGTGAAGTATGTTAAATTAAATTAAAACGTTTTTTACAAAATGTTTAATAATAATAATAACAATAATTTATAAAATGTCTATTATTATTATTATTATTATTGGTATTATTATTATTTTTACTTATTTACTTTTTTTATTATTTTATTTTATCTTTTTCTTTCTTTCTTACTTTCCTCTCTTTCTTCTCTTATTTTATTTTCTTTTCTTCTTTCTCCGTGTGTTGCTCCCCCCGGCTGTCTCCTGGTTCTGCGCGCAAGACCCTATAGGTCTTCCCCCAGGTCTTCCCTCTCCCTTGCTTCTCCCCCTCACACGCTGGACCTGCAGCAGCTCCCCAGCACTACCTCCGACTTCAAGGAGACGCTCACCCCGTCCGACTCCTCCAGTGCCAGCCACACGAGGCCCTTGCCTCCTCCTTGTACGAAGTCATTCCGGCCTGCACCTCCTCCCGGCTTTCAACCCTCCTATAGCGCGCATGCAGCACCTCCGCACAGTCGCTTCACCTACGCCACCTGCATCCCTCAACCCCACTCGGCTCCCCTGATACCCGTAGCTACTCACTACCCCCACCTATTGCCATCTTGCTTCCAGGCCTCTGCAAGGCTCCGCCTCCGCTCCATGCATCCAGCCGTTCGGTTCCAACCTCCCCGCTTGTTCGGACCCCGCGCCACCCCCTGCCTTGCGCACACCAGCCCCAGTGGCACTGCCTCAGCCTGCACAGACACCTGCTAGTCATGGCCTGCCACCGCTGACCAGCCCCCAGCCGATCTCGGCCTCACTTTCTCCTGCAGTGCCTCCCGGCCAGCCCATGCTCCACTCTTTTACAGTGACCTGCAACCCCCTTACCTGTCCTTCTAACCTGGATCCAGCCGCAAGACCGCTGCTCGGCTCACTCGCACCCTGCCCATCGGCCGCCTCGTATTGCTGATGATCAGAGTCCCTTGCCGCACCCCCTGATCAAACCGCATCCAGCTGCGCGCCTTCCGCTGTTCCAGTGCGACGCCCTCCGGCGATCTGTTTCTTGTCGCAACCCCCCGATGGGTATACCCTTTTATATGATGCTTCATTTGATATTTTATTTGATATATATATATATATCCCTGGTTTAATTGTAATTTTTATTAATCAAATGTTATTCGGGTCTTCTTGATGTTCTAGGACCCGCGCGAGGCATTTTTGAGTGAGCGTCATCACTGCGCTTTGTCTCTGAGGTTGTGTCATCATCGTGCCTATTTTTGAGTGAGATCTATCATTTATCCTGCTTCTGAGTGAGTGCCATCATTGCACCTGCTTCCAAGGGAGCGCCGTCATTGCGCCTGTTTCCGAGTGAGCATCGTAGTCGTGCCTTGTTTCTGAGCTTGCGTCGTCGTCGCGCCTTAGTCTTGAGGTAGGTCCCCCATTGCACTTACCTTTAAATTTAGAATTTATTAATTGATTGATGTTTTGGTAATTTTAATAAATGATAAATAATATTAGATAATAAAATTTTAAATGATTATTTAGTGTGAAAAGAACTGTTAATTTTATACCGAACAATTGGAACATTTTTATTACGGGGGGACACCCAGCTTTGAAAGAATTCCGGTTTGGCCTTTAAATATAATTCATGGAATTTCAAACATACTTCTAGTTTTAAAGATAAATGATTTCTTCTGAAAAAGTGTTTTCAGTTTTCTTGAGAAATGAAGTTTTGCTTTAAAATTGGTGAAGGCCCGTTTGGCACTTTAATAAAATAGATTACTTTGGAAAACCCACTCGGGGGTGATCGTGGGTGTGCGTTGATTTCGTGAGTTATATGTGATGTTAGTGCTTTGTGACTGCTTGATTTACATTGTGGACACACCCCTCTTTTTATTGTATGTGTTGACATGGGAACCTGGCATAGTGAGTGAATCTTCTGAGAACGATTGTTGCACTAGTTTAGATTATGCACTGGCTAGTGGACCCATAGCAGGGGAATACTGAGTTGTTGATGCTATGGGGATTGGGCCCCTCGGTTAGGCCATGCAGGGATATGTCGGGTGTTAGGGCGTTATGACATCATCGAGTTAGGGCATGCCTTCAGGATGAGTCAGATGTATAGTACGTTCTGGATTGTTCATGATCTTCTAGGTTCGACCCATGTTTCTTTTAGTGTTTGTTTATATATAGGGGATAGTTGAGAGGTCTAGTTCATTTGCTGGCCACTATGTGCCACTTTTTCCACTTCCCTTGGCGTGTGTTGTGTGATATGTGTGGTTTTCCCTTTTTGGCTAATAACTAAAGTTTGGATTTCTAAATGGATTTCAGAAAATGTTTTAAAAAGAAATAAAACTATTCCTTTCAGGAATTAAACTTGTTTTTAAATTAAAAAGGTCAATGGACTAATACTTGTTCCAAAAATGGAAGTGCGTGTGTGTGAAAACAATATTTTTTTTATATTTAGTTCAAACCTGTAATTTGTAAATTTCTTTATTTAAAGGTAGTGCATTGGGAATATATATCGGGCTAGCCTACTGAGTTTTAATACTCACGCCTATAGTTCTTTTTTTAGTGTTTGTGCATGTTACAACTTGGGTGTGTTCGCCTTCGGTGACATTTGGTCGTGAGTTGGAGTGTGACCCCCGAGGTCTCATAAATATAGTGGTTGTTTCTTTCGGTTAGTTTAATTTTTTTTCTTGTTAGTTACTTTACTTTGTTTATCTATTTTGCGCTGCACTATTTATTTTTTTCTTTAATTATTTATTTTTAATGGGAGAAATCATTCCTACTTTCTCTCTGTTGATGCCCTGGTGATTTTCACCAGTCCAGGAGGATCAGGAACACCTCTCGGGTCATGCCGCGGACCGGATCAGGTGACCGGTTTATGGTTGACCCGGGTTGGTTCGTGACAAAATGGTATCAGAGTAGTTCGGCCCTTATCTGACCTCACTTTTCAAAGCGCCCTTTGTTATTTGGGATGTCCAGTGGATGGAGATTAGGACTGTCCGGACTCAGGAGGTAGGTTACGGGTCGGTGCCTGATCACCACCACTCGTGACGAGACCTGAGTTACCAGGGTTAGTACCGATTTTGAGCCTTTTAACATTGATTTTTATGGTTTGAGGGATGATAATAAAGGCGAACTTGTTCATGTTGTGGTCTCACATGGAGTGGTGACCCATGTGGAGTCTAAATTTCTAGTTCAAGGTCCTTTTAGTGATATACCTTACTTGGGATATGGCTCACCACCATGTCTCCGAGTTAGGCATACACACTAGTTCCTCGTTCTGGTGGTTTGTTGTTGGTTGTGTTTCATTTTGAACTCGGTCGATGTGTGTGTGTTGAAAATGAAAGTGATTTCGAAATGTAAAAAAGGGGGTTTCTTCTAAATTGTTTTTGAAATTTGTAAAGTGGTTTTTCAATGAGAAAGTCTATTGGTTTGGTAAAACTTGGTATGTGTTTGTATTTGTTAAAGAAAAGAAGTGTTTGAACCTTGGAACCCCTTATTGAGGGTCACACATGCGTGGGTATGTGTGGAAAGTGCGTGGAGGAACTTGTTTGCAACTAATATGAGTGAGATTGAATGAACGCACATGTGACGGTTCATAAGGTGCCATAGGAGAGTTGTTTTTAAAATTGTAAAGAGAGAATGGTTTTGGAAAATCGATTTCTCCTTGTCTTGTATATGGTTGGATTATGGGCCTATTGCCCTTAGCTTGTGTTGTTGCTTTGATTGTGTTTTGGCTTGATGTAGGTTTCGATGGTGTTTTTCATGTTGTTATGAGTATGTCACCCTGAAAGCCTCCAAAATTGGACAATGAGTTATGCTCATATCTCAGTTCCTTTTTTTGTCTATTGCTGGATTTTCGTGGTAATCAAATTCCTTTTGAGGTAGTTATGTAGTTCTGAAAGATAGTGTGTCTAAGGGTTGTTGGGAACTCCAAGGATAGTTTAGGTTCGCACCACCCTAGAGTTGTTTGAGGGTTCAGTTCTAGGTTTGTAAAGATGAAATGTCTAATCGTCGTTATAGTTTTGGGTGTGATTAATGGTGGTCGACTTCCATGAAGGTTCCCCATCTGGTAAGGAGTGCAGGACGGTGGTACCTGTCTCCCAGAAACTATCATCGTCGTTACCGACTCCTAGTTCGTCGGACTGCTCTCTTGTGCAGCACCAGTATGGCCTGTCCGAACATTCTAAGTCATCATATTGCATCCCTTTGAAAATGTACGACCATCGTGGTTGCTGGAAGCATCGAACGGAAGAAGGAGTTAGAAACCAGGAGATGAAAATGCTTGACTATGAGGCAGGAGATGCTTCAGCTATCAGGGCCCCAGCCACAGGTCTCGGGGTGAAGCTCGCAAGCAGTCACGAGTTGCCGAGGGTGTGTGGAACCTCGATCTAGATACTATCTTTGGATTTGTAATGGAAATATCCCAATTTCCCTTGTTCTATTCATGTCGATTTCGTAATCTCATCCTTTGTTGTGGTGGCCCGATGAGCTCTTTTCCCCACAATCCAAGCTGTCTTGTCTACCCTCAGTGTGGTTTTTTAAGTCGTTTGGTCTCTTTGAATAGTGTGGGCCCATGAATTAACAGACCTGTTATAATTTGGAGTTGGTCTCAAGTGTGTCCGTTAGGGAGATGATCGTTTCGTGAATTTTATGGGTAGTGTTGCGTGAATTTATCATCCTCAAGTTGCTTGATTGTTCTATAGAAAGCTTTTCATCATGTATCAAGTGTATTTTTCGGTAAATGTGGGGAAAATGAATGAGTTTGGTTTGGGAGTTCCCATGTTTCCCCCCCGGTGGTTTGTTCAGGTTTCAAGAGTTTTTGTATTAATGAAATCTTGTAGTGGGGAGAACCCCCTCACGTTCTACCCTCAATCTTGAGCAGTGATTTTCTTTGAATTGGTCGGGTGTGACCTTTTTTATGAATAATTACTCTGAGGCTCTTTTTTTCCTTTTGTTTTGTCTGGGCATTGACTCTAGTTGTGTCGACTGTTAGCCTGGTGACATTATAGGGGCAAAAAGTGTCCATGGTGGGGAGAATTGTCACACTCCGACCACAGATGCCCATGTTTTTCTTATTTTCTCCATTCCGTGACTCTGGGTAGAGTTGGGTTTGGGTGTAGGTTTAAAAATTTGAGGTGTTGATGTTTTTGGTGGGTTTCGAGCTAGTGTGAAGTCACCGCATTGCTAGGGGTCACTGCGCATTTCGGTCCGGGTGGGTGCGCGGTCACCACACTGCTAGTAGTGATCGTGCATTCAGACCCAGTGAGTGCGCGGTCACCCAACTGTTTAGATGATTAATAAAATTAGAATAATAAATTAAATTGGAAAAAATAAAATAATAAATAAATAGAGGGAACTATGTTAAATTAAATTAAAAATATTTTTTACAAAATGTTTAATAATAATAATAACAATAATTTATAATATTGTTATTATTATTATCATTATTATTATTATTGGTATTATTATTATTTTTATTTATTTACTTTTTTTATTGTTTTATTTTATCTTTTTCTAACCTTATTCCTTTCCTCTCTTTCTTCTCTTCTTTTTTTTCTATTCTTCTTTCTTCGCGTGTTTCTCCCCCCGACTGTCTCTTGGTTATGCGCCAAGACCCTAGAGGGCTTCCCCTGGGTCTTCCATCTCCCTTGCTTCTCCCCCTCGCACGCCGGACCTGCAGTAGCTCCCCAGCACTGCCTCCGACATCAAGGAGCCGCTCACCCCATCCAGCTCGTCCAGCGCCAGCCACACGAGGCCCTCGCCTCCTCCTATTACGAAGTTGTGCCGGCCCGCACCTCCTCTCGACTTTCACCCCTCCTGTAGTGCGCCCGCAGAACATCCGCACAGTCGCTTCACCTACGCCACCTGCATCCCTCAACCCGCCTCTGCATCTCCTACCTCTTGCTGCCCGATGACCAGCATTGCCTTCCCATGCAGCAGAACCCCGCAGCCAGATCCAGCGCCTCCCTTGCGCTCAGCCTCTCTTCTTTGCACCGCAGCCTGTAGTGACCCCATATGGCCTTCCCGACACCTCATCTTTTCATCAGCACAGCTCCCCAATGCGGCCGACTCCCCCAGCAGCCCTGTTCAGCGCTTCCTGCATGCGCCACACATAGATGCTACCCCTCCCTCTTTGCTGACTCCTACACACAGCAACCAGCCCGCTTGGCCTCCCTCATCCCATCGCTAGAACCCGCTCCAGCCCGGCACCTCGGCCCTTTCCAGTAGCTAGCGCCCCAACCCCCCTCACCTCCCCTGCTACCTGTAGGTGCTCACCGCACCCTCATGTTGCCATCTTGCTTCCAGGCCTCTGCCCGGCTCCGCCTCCGCTCCCTGCATCCAGCCATTCGGTTCCAACCTCCTTGCTTGTCGGGACCCCGTACCACCCCATGCCTTGCACACACCAGCCCCAGTGGTGTTGCCACAGCCTGCACAGACACCTGCTAGTCCCGGCCTGCCACCGCCGACCAGCCCCTAGCCGATCTTGGCCTCGCTTTCTCCAGCAGTGCCTCCCAGCCAGCCCATGCTCCGATCCTTTATAGTGACCCGCAACCCCTTCCCTATCCTTCTGCCCTAGATCCGGCTGCGAGACCACTGCTCGGCTCACTCGCACCCTGCCCATCGGCCACCTCACATTGCTGATGACCGACGTCCCTTGCCGCACCCCCTGGTCGGACCGCGTCCTGCTGCGCGCCTTCCGCTGTTATAGTGCGACGCCCTCCGGCGGTCTGTTTCTTGTTGCAACCCCCGATGGGTATACCCTTTTATTTTATGCTTCATTTTATATTTTATTTGATATATATATATATATATATATTTCCCGGGTTTAACTATAATTTTTATTAATTAAATGTTATTTCGGTCGGCTTGACGTTCTTGGACCCACACATGGCGTTTCTGAGTGAGCGTCATCGCCGCGCTTTGTTTCTGAGGTTGCGTCGTGGTCGCGCCTGTTTACGAGTGACCGCCATCATATCGCCTGCTTCTGAGTGAGCGCCATCGTTGCGCCTACTTCCATGTGAGCACCGTCGTCGCGCCTGTTTCCAAGTGAGCATCGTCATCGTGCCTGGTTTCCGATCATGCGTCGTCTTCGCGCCTTGGTCTTGAGGTAGGTCCCCCATTGCACTTACCTTTAGATTTAGAATTTATTAACTGCTTAATGTTTTTTTAATTTTAATAAATGATAAATAATATTAGATAATAAAATTTTAAATGATTATTTAGTGTGAAAAGAGCCGTTAATTTTATACCGAACAATTGGAACATTTTCATGATGGGCGGACACCCAGATTTGAATGAATTCCAGTTTGGACTTTAAACATAATTCACAGAATTTAAAACGTACTTCTAGTTTTAAAGATAAATGATTTCTTCTGAACAAGTGTTTTGAGTTTTCTTGAGAAATGACGTTTTGCTTTAACATTGTTGAAGGCCCGTTTGGCACTTTAATAAAATAGATTACTTTGGAAAACCCACTCGGGGGTGATATTTGGTGTGCATTGATTGCGTGAGTTATATGTGATGTTAGTGCTTTGTGACTGCTTGATTTACATTGTGGACGCACCCCTCTTTTTATTGTATGTGTTGACATGAGAACCTGGCATAGTGAGTGAATCTTCTGAGAACGATTGCTGCACTAGTTTAGATTATGCACTGGCTAGTGGCCCCATAGCAGGGGAATACTGAGTTATTGCTGCTATGGGGATTGGTCCCCTCGGTTAGGCCATGCAGGGCTATGCCGGGCGTTAGGGCATTATGATGTCATCGAGTTAGGGCATGTATTCAGGATGAGTCAGATGAATAGTACGTTCTGGATTGATCACGATCTCCAAGGTTCGACCCATGTTTCTTTTAATGTTTTTTATATATGGTGGACAATTGAGAGGTCTAGTTCGGTTGCTGGCCCCTGTGTGCCACCTTTTCCATTGCCCTTGGCGTGCGTTGTGTGATATGTGTGGTTTTTCCTTTTTGGCTAATAACTAATGTTTGGATTTCTAAATGGATTGCAGAAAAAGTTTTAAAAATAAATAAAACTATTCCATTAAAGCATTAATCTTGGTTTTAAATTAAAAAGGAATATGGACTGATACATGTTTTAAAAATGGAAGTGCATGTGTGTGGAAACCAATATTTTTTTATATTTAGTTCAAACCTGTAATTTGTAAATTTCTTTATTTAATGGTAGTGCATTGGGAATAGATATCAGGCTAGCATACTACCTTTTAATACTCACGCCTATAGTTTTTTTTTTAGTGTTTGTGCAGGTTACAGCTTGGGTGTGTTTGCCTTGGGTGAAGTTTGGTAGTGAGTTGGAGAGTGACCCGCGAGGTCACACAAAGATAGTGGTTGTTTCTTTCGGTTAGTTTTATTTTTTTTGTTCTTGTTAGTTACTTTACTTTTTTTATTTATTTTGCGCTGCTCTGTTTATTTTTTATTCTTTAATTATTTATTTTTAATGGGAGAAATCGTTCCCACTTTTTCTCTGTTGATGCCCTGGCGCTTGTCGCCAGCCCGGGAGGATCGGGAACGCCTCTCGGGTCATGTCACGGACCAGCTCGGGTGACCGGTTCAGGGTTGACCCGGGTTGGTTCGTGACAGAATAGATGGAAAAAAAGGATCCGTTGAATAAAAAACAAGGAGATAGCTTAGAGCATAAAGAAAAGATACGCATATATCTAGAGGAAGGATCATTCTTTCGAGTGGATTTTACCCAGAGTCTATCCTAGTTACAAATTTTTTTTCTTATTTAAATGATATGAAATTATATTCCTGATACATATAATTTTTCGTGTCTAGTAGTAGTTTAGTTGGAAGAGAGTCATTTAATTATAATGAAAAACAAGTCCTGATTCCTGACTATAGAGAGAATGTGTTCTGGAATAAGCTAATTCATTAGGTTATGGTTTTTTATGAAACCAATATGGTTGGAGAGGCATCATGGGAATCTAATAATGCAATGAGGGGGAAATACATAAACTTCGTTGATAAATGAATAAATTTGTGAAGACATAATTTCCAAAATGGGGAAGGATATATCATCCCAGGTTAATATAGGATAAGCATTTTTGAAATATATTAATATTTAGAAATTAGATTTAAATTTTACCATAACATGTATGCTATGTCTAACAGCGTAATAGAAACATTCATGTTTTATATTTGACTATATAATATTATTCTTCTAGAGATGGACATCATAATTTACTTTTCTTGAATTTTGGTAATTCTTTTATAAAATTCATTTTTTTGAATAGTGATAAATACATCATTTTAATTCTAAATAGATTTTTAATATATTTTATATATATATATATGTTTTCATTTAAATAAAATTTAAATTGTAATTTTTAGAAAATTATCATTTAATCCAATTTTGGTCATTGAATGTAATTATACAATTAGTTAGGATATAAATAGATATCAACATTTGATTGTATTTAAATTTTGAAACACTACTTTTCTCTATCCGTCAACGGGATTAGAGTTATAAATTATTTAACAACATCCATGAATTAAATTTTTAGGAAATAATACATGTTTGTAATCATTTTGAAAAACATGGTCAAATAGGATCAAAATAATTTTTTTGAGAATATTAACTTTTGTATTTTTTGGACACATGAATAGTTAAATTGGGTAATTAAGTGTAAAAATAATATTATAATAATATGAAACTATAATATTACTTTTCCTAATTTTTTTAATGATTTCCATTCTTCCATAACAACGCTGGGGCTGATATGGTGACCTTTAGAAGTCACTTGGGTGTGATTATGAAATTTATAGAATTTAATTCAATGTAAAAGGAAATATTTCATAATCATGTATCTTATTTCTAAAACAATATTAACATGGGGTAATATACATGACATGATAAAAAATAATTAATCTTTATATATCTAAAATGATTACCTACGTCATGTAAATTTATTTATAAATTTTAGCCAATAACTAATTAAATATAATTGTGATAAAATGACGATGTTTTCAAAGATTGATTAATTAATGAAAAAAATAAATTATATTAAAAATATTAAAATAAATATAATTTGAAATATTTGATATCATTCAGGAATTTTTTTGATGATCATAACATATTGTAATTCCATTAATTTTTTTGATGTTATCTATCATTTTGGATTTTATTTAAATTCAATGACATGAATAGTGTCACAATTGACACTATTGATACATTATAAAAATATTATTTTATTAAAATATTAAAAAAACAAAAAAAATACTACAAATTACCGTACAACTATGATAAGGTTTATTTTATTAGAATCATATTTTTATGGGATATTTACCCCATATAAGTAAAATATATGTCCCCTTAATATTAAAATTTTTGTTACCATAATTAAAAATAAGTTAAATTATTAAGTATATCCAGAAAAGATTTGGATTAAAATAATATCAATACATGTCTTAAAATTATTAGAAGGGATGATTTAGGAAAATCCGTATATTCTCTTAATCATAACTATATTTTGAGTAATTTGTATTTAAAAATTAATGTATATTAAAATTTTAAGAGTCTCCAAGTGTTCCCCTCCCCTATCCTATAAAAAGGTACATTGACTTCTCCAATACTTTCACTTCATGAACTATTTATTTCATCCAATATCATCTTGAACCCTTCATATAATCCAAACCTACATTATTGAGGCCTTATATTATTCACAAATGCTTCCATAGAGGTGTTATGGTGTTACGAAAGTTGATCATTGTGTGGAACGGTAATTTTATTATTTGAGTGTTTCTATTGTATCTCTTCTACCACTTCCTTAAAATCATATTTATCCATGATAAAATAATAACTCCAGTATCCTGAATAAATAGAGATATTATTATTCTACAATAATCACCTAAATCCATCTCCACGTCTATTAAATGGGAATGGAATTAATCGTACGTGCGCACATGTGAACTATCACCTACATTAATCGATATAATTCATTTTTGATAACTATCTCTCATGACTAGTCATGATAATGGAATTATTGTTTTATATGATTTTAATTTAATTTTAACAATTATAATAGATTAATATATCAATTGTGATATTACTTTCCTTGGATATAAAAATAATTACGTTGTTCATGTGTATGTGTGAATTATCACCTCCACAAAGTGATGTGAATAATTTTTATTCACCCCATCACTTGTATAATATATATAATATTATTTAAATGGTTATTATGATGATAATTATTTTATTACAATTAATTAAATTTAATATAATTATTACCTTATTTTCATAATTTTCAATGAAAAATAGAAATGATCCTCTTGAGTACTTATGGTCTACTGTCTCCATGATTATAAAATTGTTCATTTTTCATACCATTAATAATTTTTTTGATTTAAAATTATATAATTGATATATAAAATGATTATTATTTCATTAATGTTTTTTTAAATTTTATGGTCTTATAACCTCGTGGACAATTCATACCAACCCACATTCATTTTCATTTCATGTTCTGAATATTGACTTAATGTTTAATATCAACATAAATAATTATATAGTTTTTATTACATGTTAATAAGTGATATAACAGTAATAGTAAACATGAAATAGTTCTCAAGAAAGTTGAATTTAATATAGGATTATTATTTTAAAATATAAAGACTTTACGTGGTGTATCAGACTCACAGTAAGGGACATTGTCAAAACCATTTTTTATTGAGGCGTATTTTGATAATATACACCACCTTGTTTTATGCAGTGTGTAATTAAAAATTCTCTCTATAAATTTCATTCAATAGTTTTCGAATGGATCTTTTTCAAGTTATTATTTTAAAAAACAAAAAAATATATTTTTTTGAACGTACGTGGTGACAATTACTTTTATCATCGCTAGGACCATTATATGAAATTTGGATTCCTATATATTCTTTACTATTTATAAAAGGAAAAAAGCCATATTCCATTTTATAGAATTTTTGTATTGAAATTGTTTTTGATTAGGGATTTATTATGAAAACGATTTGTTATGATTGTAATATTGAATTTTTTTTCCATTATACTTGTTAATGTGTTATGATTATGTTATGGTTCTTGGGAATTGCATATATAAATATGGGTGGTTCCGTGATAAACCAAAGTTGAGTGACCCTATGATAGATCTCCAATGCATTGGGTAGTGAGAAATGTTAAATGATTAGGTTTCATCTATGATATTCAGGGAATATACTATGATGGGTATTCCAAATGTATCCATGAAGGTTATTATCTATGTAGGTGTGAAAGTTACAATGTAAGTGTGATAAGGATGTCGAAAGTTACATTTATGATTTATGATTACTAATATGTTTTTTTATAAATATTTTGATTTGAATAGGTATGTAAAAGAACATAGGTTTTATGGCTAAAAATTATTCTTTTATGAAAATGGTCTATTGAGTTTAAAATATTCATAGAAAAACTGTTCCATTCCTTATTTATATTCTTTACTGTAGTTTTTTTCTCACCCTAGGTATTTGAAATTTATTCCACATGGAAAAAGTATAGATATGCTAATATAAGTATACATGAATGTTATGATTAATTTAAAAAAAAGATAAATCTTGTATTTGTCACTATCCCTCTAATAATTCCATTTATATAAGTGGAAAATATATAAATAAAAAGGTAACCTTTATACATGATGAAAAGTGATTTTCCAAGAAGAATATTTTTAAATGTTTAAAAATATTATTATATCAAAATTCAATATAAAATTGATGTAAATGAACATTAGTTGATTAATTAAATTTTAATTAAACTAATATTACTTTTGAAACCTTTTAAAATAGATATAAAAATTTTTATTTAATTTCAATGATTTAGTTGATTTCAATAAAAAGTATTCTTTGTCACTATCCCTCTAATAAAATTTCAATTTATGAAAAATATGAAATGTTATATTTATGATAAATTTTGTTGATAGTAATGAAAATTAGTTTCAAATTTTCAAATATATTTTACATATGTCTCCAAAAAAATATTATTTAAAAAACAATAAAAACCATGGTTTTAAAAACAAATAATTTTAAGAGACTATAGACATTACTAAGAAAACAATGTTTTCTTTTACCAAATGTTATTTCTTTATATAAATCCACTGTGCATAATTATAAATTTTTTTCATTCACAGTAATGTAATAATTTTTAAAAACTATTTAAAAATGAGAATAATTAATATAATTATTCGGTTATATTACCTTGTTAAAACTCAATGTGAAGTGTAACCTTATAAATCAAAGAATTAAAATTTATTTGAAAAAAAAATATTTCATAAAATCATCGTGTTTTAGAAAAAACCCACCTTAAATAAATTTAATCCTTGCAATTTAATCATATTCATGATAATCATGGGTTTTATATTAGGAAATTCCTTCTTTGAAAACCCATATCAAGAAAAAGGATCAATAAATATTTCTCATGAGAAGTGGGAAAAGATACCAGGAAGGTCATCGCGTAACTAGGTTCTCAAATACGAGATAATTAGCAGGATGTGAGTATACAGACATAGAATAAAAAATTGGAAATAAAATAAATACATACATTGATAGAGAAAAAAAAACTTATGAAAATTTAACAACAAAAAATATATTAATAAATTATAAGATAAAATACCATTAATTCATAATAAATTAATATAAATAAATTACATTTTTATTTTGAGAAATTTTTTAAAAAATTGATAGAATTTTTACTATAATGATTGAGGACATATGAAAATATACCTACTTATGTTCATTGAATTTTAAAATCATAGTATCAAACATTTATTGTGTTCTGATCTATTTAGACATCACCTCTCTTTTTAAGAAGTGATGATTATTTTTTTCTTATTCATTTCTATTGCACTAACAGATCATAATTTACATAACTATTTGATATGTCGTTCAATATATATCTATTTATCACCAAAACTAGAACGGTTGTAACATGTTATTAAATATCAATAAATCATCATATTTTCAAATAATAAATTAATACCTAAATTTTCATACAATTTTCATTATAAATGACTCAATAAATAGTTATATTTAATAACCCTCAAAATTAAAAAATTAAAAAATAAGGCCTCTAAATTTAAAAATAACATAATCCACAAATCTCATTGTTTGTTTTACCATTTTCACATACCCAATTTGTTAATATCTTGGTTACATATTCTATTAAAACATAGTTATAAATGTAATTGCATTAAATCTCAACGAATAAATACAAGCTTCCTCATTCCATAAATAAAACCCACATCATTTAATCTAATCAATTAATAATAAAATGATATAAAGTCTATGAAAGATAACAAAAAACACATTATCAAAAGTTCTGTAATAATTTTCATCATAATTAATAATATACAATTTAGATTATCCATATAAATCATCTCATTATCTTAACTTCATTATCTCAATATGAGGAGAATAATGCATTTTATATTTCCATCAACATTGTGCTTATCAGAAAAGAAAGCATTCAAATTAAATAATTTTTTTTATTAATTAGTACAATTAAAAAATTTATTCACATCATTAATAAAATATATTTATATATAATTATCAATATATTTCATAATTATTTAATTCCAATGGATAAAAACATCAATCATTAGTGTTCATTTTAAAAATATTTACTAGGAATCACCATCTTTTTTCTTTAAGAAATACTTAATATCGTATTTCATGTGTAATATGATGATGATAAAAAAGATACCTTTACATTTATTATTTTGATTGTCATATTCCCAATTTTCCTCCTTGGATGATAATATTCATAATTCCAATTAATTTAAATTTTAAAATAATAAACTATTGACGATTTGAATGTAAAACCATAATTCCTATCTATTGTGAAAGCTGACCATTTAATTTTTCCAGGTAAATTACACACACTAATAACAATTATCCAAAAATAAAAATATTATTATTACATTGTGAAATTTCCTTGATTGAATCCCCCCACATTCAATACTAATAGGATACTAAATCTTCAATCCTCTATGATATCCCCCACCAAAACTCTAATTTAACTCTATATTTCACTTCATTGGTGAGTCCAATAGTTTTTATGGTGAAATATACTAATAACATAGTATTAAAACATATAAAGAATAATAATAATATCCTTTAATCTAGTCATCATCTCATTTCAGTCCTCCTCAACACATTTTCTATCACATTCAGTATTATCCAATTTTCATCTAGTTCATGTAATTGATTAAATAAAATATTTGTATTTTGAGAAACATAATTAATAATAAAAAACATAATAATAATGAAAATCCACATATATGATTTATATATAATGTGATATTATTTTTCATTAAAGAAAAAATATTTTTATATGAGGTGGTTCATTGCAAACAACTAATTAAATCCTCTTGGATTTTTCATAAAGTGTTTGTGAAATTCTAAATAATATACCATTGGATTGTCAATCACAATTTATAAAAAGGGTAAATTTCATGTACATAGTGACTGACATGTCTAGATAAATATTCCATTATTGTACTTATTACCACTGGGTAAAATTATTCTATTGACACATCGACTTGTAGTATCTTGTTACAGATGTAATTATTTGGAAACCACAGGATCTATCCTACAACGAAATTACATAATATTTTCATATACGTAGAATATTTCATAGGATTATACATAACGATATCCCTATATATATCCCTAGAAAAATACATTGTGATATCACTAATTATTTTCCATCCATGTTTCTAATTGTCAACTAAACCCTTCTTCAAATGAAAACTATTATAGCCAATAGTTATCATACATTAGTATTACACCTTAATGGAATAATATTCAATACATAACAAAAAAAATAGTGAAAAATTCATTTAGGTCTAGTGCATTTTGAATCTATGAAATGTAGACAATAAGTTAATAACTGAACAATATATTATAATATTAATTTCTCCAAAACTAGCACCATTATAGAATACATAATTTAATAAAACATTCTCCATAACATAGGGATTTGAACAATTTATAAGGGAGAGATAAAATGCTATGTATGAGTAAACATGGAAGATATAAATATTTGATCATATGAATGAAAATGATAATTATAATTTTATCAAATTATGATAACAACATACATAGTTTATAACCAACCTGTTATATATTATAAACACAAGTAATGGCTTAAAGAAATTCATTCAAAATTCATGAATCATAAATTTTTGAAATGATCATAATTAATAGACCATAAGTTAATTTCATAAAAGTGTGGCACCAAAATTGGTATAGAAACCATTACATTTTTCATTTTTAACTACAAAGACATTAAAACGAAATGGATCAAGAATCATCACCATTTTCCCACCATGAATTCATCCCATTGTTCTATTTCCCATTACAGATCATGCCAATATTCTTATTTGAAATTTAGGACCATTCCTGGTGACATGTTTAAAATTATTATCTCAAGATATATAAATCATTAAAACATTCAATGGTGGGAGATTTAGTTCCAACACTTCATTTAATTAAAATCTTAAAAATATGTCCCATAAGGTCATAAACATTTCCTCATATAAATACATATGAAAATTAATTTCTTCATAAAATATTTTCCATATTAAGATCCTTGAAATGAAATTGATTCAATAAAACATTTATGAAAATCCTCACCTATGGAAAATAATTGGGTTATATATATTTCTTATAATTAAAATCATAAACTATATAGATAAATAATAAATATGGTATCTTTGGATTATATCCCTAATAAATATTATATTTCATCAATGTATATCATATTATATGTAAAATTAATTAGATATAAATACCACTTCAAACACATCAGGAAGAAAAATAACATTTCATTGAAAATAACTATTTAATTGATGGAAATTCATATATTTTTCTAGAAATATTTTTATTTTAAAATAACCTATAATGATTATTATATAATAATCAAAGATAAAAATGGCCATTTTTTTGTAAATTCCATTCATGTTGTACACATTATGACAATTATTCATGTCACTTTTCTTTGTATGTTACAAACTCAGCTTGTTAGGAAAAAAATTATATTATTTATAAAACATTATTTAAAAAGAATAACATGGGTAAGAGTGTATTTAAAAATCACATTAATGAATTCATTTTTTAATAGAATTTTTTGAAAAAACAATTTATAGATGAAAAAGTTGTTATAAATGAAGGGAGAAATAATGTTATTTTTTATTAATTTCTTTGGGGATTCATCAATAATTTATGATAAGAAAATAATGGAAAAATATATATCCAATATAAATAACCAGATGAGAATAAAATAAAACAGTATTTTTAATAGTATATAATTATAAATCTATATCCTAAAAATAATCATAAAAAATCAAGATAGACTGTGGGATTATAACATAATACCTTTAAATGTTTCGTATCTTTCATATCGTATGACCCATTTTTGAATAAAATCAATTGATATATTAAATATAACTAATAGAAATAGATTCATGACATGACATTTAAAAGTGTTATGATATACACCTCAAAAAAAGAATATAGGTTCATAACATAACTTATGTCCCAATATAGGAAATTAGATATTAAAATCACTTAACATTAGTTTCAATATCTTTTATACTCATTTAAACCTCTGAATCATAGAAAAACCACTTTCTTATCTCTTATTAATGAAATTAATATTGATCTTTTAGGATCACCAATATATCTAAAATGTAGATATAGATGTAAGTTTGAAATTATAGTGGGTATAGTTTGATTATAATTTCTTATGAGGTGTAAATATGTGATGGGTAGATGTTCCATTTTGTAATTAAATAGTGTAATTTCTATAAATACACAAAATTTTAATAATTTTGAGTCACTCTCGGCCAATATTCCCCCAAAATTAATAAATAATGGAGTATATGGATGATATTACCCAGCTACACCCCCACCATAAAAACACAAGTTTGAAACATTTTATTCATTAACATATATATTTATATTCAATTGCTATTTTAGTGGTAAATATTTTATCTATATAATTAATCATGGTTTATTATCATTTTCTAATAGAAATAAATGGACCTTCTTAGGTAATTTTATACTAAATGTTATAAATATGAAATAAACTTTTTTATATAAAAAACTGGTGTACATGGTAAGTTAATTTTAAAACTAGCATATGAAACATGAAAACCCCATTGAAACATTAACATGGTATAAATTTTTTTACTACTTATTGTTCAATATAATATTATAAAAGGTCCACCGGTCTCTTAATGGTCTTTTTCTATATTGAAGGACTCTTTAAATTTGACATTAAAAACAATAAGGAAAATTTGAAATTTAAGTATATCATTATCCTAAATTAATATAATGTTGTATTTATAATAATATTTTATTGAATTGAATAAATAATTTAATATATTAATAATTTAGTATTTTTAGTAACGTTTATTTTTTTCATTTAATATAATAACTACTGTGTTGGCATTTCATAAGTAGTTAATGTTCTTATATATTGTTTCTAAAAAATATGTAATAAATATCCATAATGATTGATGTTTAGTTATTATAAAATTTACCATTAATATTTATTAATATATTTCTATATTCCCATTGTGAAAAACTAATAAAAATTTAAAATCATGATGGTGACATTTTATCTTTTTCGATACATAGAATATTATATTCTGTAATTTCATGGAAATGTGTCCCAAAAGAACATATAAATAATTAAAAAGTAATAATAGTGAAACCATGTTTGTTTAATTATAATTGTTCAAATTATAATGTCATTTAAACCCTAATTATATCATATTAAACACCACCTTGTTCGAGAGGTTATAATCTTAAATGAAATAATTAATTTTTACTCTTTTTAATAATAATTTCAGAAAAAAAGATTAAATATTTATAAAATATTAATTATTTTAATTGAAAATTGGAATCCATTTTTCCTATTTCTATTTACATAATGTGAACAATCTAATTCAAAATTAAATATTTTGACCTGAGGGAAATGTGTCATTCGAAATAGAACATTTGCAAATGCTTTACTTGTTTTAATAAAAGAATTAATCATTTAATAAATTCTAATGACATATATTTGAGTAATTATAATATCATTCCCATAATATTAATTTATAAAATTTTTTAAAATCTAATTTTTTAATATATATTATTTAAAAAATAGGTAATTTTTGTTAAAAAATAGTATATTTTAATATTAAGCAAGAAAATTGTGTTTTTTTGAAAATCACAAAACAAATTTCCTAACAAAATTTTGACATGATTATATCAAAATTTTATTTAATTTATTCAAATATACAGTATATAATTTTAAAATTTTATTTTAATTAATTGTTCCCAAAAAATAGAAATTAATTTTTAGAAAAAATTATTTATTGAAGAATATAAAAACTTTACAAAAAGATAAATACATTATATTTCAGCATGATTTATCTTGATAAAACAATTATATATAATTTTTAAAATATATTTATTATAAATCATTATTCCCTGTTTAACTGCTATATAATAACTTTCATGTTTATATAATAATATTAATAGTTTACTAAGGGTTGTTAATATTAATGTTTCATGATACAAAAGAAATAAATGAAATTGAAATTTTTAGAATAAATATATTTCATTATATTTTTGGGTTTTACTATTAAATTTTCAAGCAATGAATAAATAAATGATAATAATTCCATTACAAAGTCTATGAATATTTATCACACTTTAACAAAAATAACCAATTCTATGTCAATTACGAAGAATAAGAATAATTCTAATCTAAGTGAAGACTCTTAGATGGAATAATAAATCTAAAGGAAATTTTTGTTCCTAATAATACCATTGTTTAAAAAAAATATTCTGATAATCAATTGAATTTTTTTAAAGATGATGGCTGAGAGTTATAGTGGTATAACATTACTGAGATATATTCATCACAAAATATTATAGACACCATAAAGAATGATGTTATTCTATCCTTTTAGGGGAGTGAATCATAATTTGATGGATCATCACAACAATTTTCTTAATGGTATCAAACTAATAATCATGTCTATTTGATAATTATAAATATCTTAGATATTCATGGGTAGTATTTTTTATACACTGTAAAATTTTTTAATGTGCTGCTTGATATTGGTTTTGGTGACACAAATACTTTGTCCCAAATATTAATCATAATAAAGAAAATAAAATGATAATGAGGAAATTATTAAATAAGAAAGCTGTTATGGAAAATATTAATCAACTGGATTATACACTATTATTTTATACAACAAAGTCACCTTAAATGAAATTGAGTTATTTATTTATTTTTTTATTAACCCACATGAATTCCCTCTTGCCCTGAGTAAATTTCTCTAGATTCTATTAAGAATTTTGATTAGTTGATATTAACATAATTTTACCCATTTCAATTGATGGTTAATAATAGGGATAAAATAGAATCGGTAAGAATTAAATTGACAAAAAAATAATTGAGAAACCTTACAAACATCCACTCTACATAAAGATATGTGTGGATATTGATAAATAGAAAAAATGGAATTTTTTGTGATGATGGTGTGGTTCAACTTATACCCAATATAAATAGTTATGATTGAATAAAAATATTTATAGAGTTGTTTTAGGGATTGTTCCCATGTTTTGGAAACATTAAAAAATTATGAAATGCATTAATGATCCTTAAACTACCAAACTACATGAAGAAGTTCATGATTTGTGTTAAGCTCTTTCAAAGGAAGGATGTAGTGAAAGGGTTTTCATCATTGGAAAAAACACCGTATAATGTATACCAGATTGGGGAAAAAGAAAAAGTCAATTATATGAACATATATAGATTGGTGTTGTGATTATATAATTTAAATTAAGTGATATTGTTTATATATTTTATGATCGCCAGTTTGAGGTTATAAAAACACAATAGTTTTTTGAATGGTATGGATAGGGACTTACGAACATGATGAATTTACAATGTTAAAATTTATAAATTCATAGAGTTTATCATATTGTTCAGAAGGGAAACTTTTTGGTAACTATAAAAAAAATTGAAAGTAAAAATAATTCATAAATATGATGTTATATTAGATATAATCAAGACTAGACAATCAAATGAAGTATTATAATGCCATTAGACTAAGAATTCCAAAATCATTTGAAAGAGAAATTTTGATTCCATCATGAAAATGATTCCTAAACCAATGAAATATTATGATAGTATATTTGAATGATGGTTACTATAAATATGGAACCAAATGATGGAATATTTGATAGAGGGTTCCTAAAAAAGATGAATAGAATGAATTTATTTTAGACATAGAGTTACTAACAATGGAGAAGAAGATGAAGTATTATTTGACCATAATAAAATTTTTTAATCCATATATTGAGAAAGCTAATATTTTACCTGAATGTTCTCATAACATAGATGAGTTCTTATGAAGACATGTTGAACAGAAATATAGTTTTGTTTGCAGACCAGATGATTATTTCATTAACATTACAAATTATTATAACCAAAATAAATATGATTTTTTTGAAAATTTAATTTAAACAACATGAATTCTAATGATATATAATGATTATTTTTATATATTCATGAAATTTATATTTAATGAAAATTCATACGAAGAATGTTGACTATAAATATTTTGTACATTTTATGGTGAGTAAATTAATGATGGATTGAATTGGAAGTTTGAAATTAGTGCATCTTCTTATTCTGTAATTTTTTAAGAGATATTTTTATAAAAGTATGACATATAATATATATATATATATATATATATATATATAGTGTTTTCATGTTAATATGTAGTATAATCATTAATGTTTTTGTTTGGTATCATATAGGGGGCTTGAAAAAATGCTTATTTTGGTTGAATGGGAGGATGATCATACCAGTGATCAATATATAGAGTACAAAAAACAAAAAACAATATATTATGGTGTACCAAATGTTTTACATGAAGTTGATAACAAAATTCTATGAAGAGTAGGAAATTACATATCAATGAGAGATTTATTGGAGTAAAATATTATAAGGAACATTTTAATCAACTATCTAGAATTGTGTGATTGTGTATATCAATGGATTTCAATAATCTTGTGGTTTTATCAAGACTAATCTTCTTTTCAAAATTTTATTGAAGATCATGAAGAATTTATACATATGAAAATTTTATATAACATTAATTTGGAGGAATAATATTTATAAAACAATATATTTCGATAGTGGATCAAAAAGTAAAAATTAATATCTTATTTTATGGGTTTATAAAAAATTTTATAAGAATCTTGTCTCTTGGGTTTATATCCATTCATTATAGATATGGAGGCAAGAAAAATTATTGTTTTTAATACTAAATAATGATATATTAATTTTGTTAGTGTTTATATAACAAGGTTTGACTTGTGGAATGATTATAGATATTTATAACTAATTATTACCAATGAATTTGTAATACAGATATATGATAGTAAATAATCTATGGTGGGTAGGGGAGAAAAATATGTGAAGGATTATGAATTTTAACAAAACCATTTAAATAAAACGTGTTTATATCATTCATATTATTCAATACATACAAAGGTAATATTGTGAGACATATTTTATTGGATACAAATGCAAACATGTCTCAATATTTCTGTTCTAAAAAGAATTTATAAAATAAAGAGATCACAAATTCAGTCCAGAACCAATTATTTATTTTACGGTAATCTAGGAAATGTATTTTCATTGATATCTAATTCCTCATATAAAAGATCATCAACTATGAGTATAAATTAATTAGGAATTCATACTCTTTGGTCTTGATTTATCAACTCTGTCACATTTTTTAATTCATCATTATGAATTCTTTACTATTTAGGAGTCTAGAGACAAAAAATATATGCTATGTTAGATGTGTGTGTATCAAATATTATCAATATCATTTAATGATATAGGGATATCATCGTATTATATTATTTTTATGTGAAAAATAGTATCAAAACATTCAAGAATGAAAGCATCTTCTATTATTTGTACCAAAAATGTCACCTTGTTAAAATATTATTAAATCCCTCTTATTTTCCCAATTAGAAACATGTTGTTTATTTTTAGATGCACCCAATAATGACTCTTAGTATTTTTATTTTCCCTGTCCAATATACACACACACACATGGTTGGTTATGGTATAAGTTGATAGTAATATATTTTTCTAACCTAGTTATATTAATAAAAATATATTATTATCTAGTCATTATCATACATGGTTTCTCATTGTAAAAAATCTTAAATCAAATTCATCATTAAAATGATTCATTCTATTTCTATCCATTACTTAAAACCAAAAAAAATCATTGTGAAATAAGAATTAACCATAGGGGAATCATAAAATAGGAGTCATAGGATATATAAATCATGAAAAAATTGTTTTACAAACTCTATAATTGGTTATCATCTATTAGAATCCATTATAATAGTTCATAAAGAATATGAGAGTTCACTAATATACACCCCCATGAGTGTCAAATCGGTTTTGCGGTATGAGAACACTCACGATACACTAGAATTACAGATGTCATATATTTGTCCATCTCTTTTTGGGGTTATTATCCTGAGATATGTCTATGAAAAAACCAAATCCATGTATACTATCTTAAATGTAATTTTTTGGAAACCAGTATTCTCGTTACATTACCAAAACATTATTATGTTATGATACAATTATTATTCTCTAAAAAAATCATATGTATGGTTATGTTCCCTAATATATATTTTCCAAAATCGAGTTGTTATTGAATTTTCTAAACATTCCCTGATACAAACTATAATGAATGATAATAATTTTTCCTATAGTCATTTGTTTCACTTTTACAATTTTCTTTGTTTAAGTGATCACATTAAAAGGAATAAATTCTTTAGTAGTGTTTTTAATCATGATACATACTAGAATTCCATATCACATTTCATAAAGAAAAATGAATAATATTTTCAAATAGAACAACATTATGAAAATTTTCATATTCATGTATATCTATAATAACACACATCACAACTCCTCGATGAAATAAAAACAAAATAAAAGAGTGAGATCAGATACTCAGTAAGGTAATATGTGTAGTAGAAGATAATATGGCATGAATAATATAAAAATAATAACTTATTATCAAAGAATTAAATATATATTTGTACAACTAGAATAAAAAATATTCTTATATATATAATAATATTCAAATAATTACATGGACCATAATAAATGATTTCATAATTATAAAATGCACATTGTTGTCCAATAATAAATTACCATTGAGGCCTCTTGAAATGAAATATTACCTAAATGGGTAAGGCTTTTTCTATGTATCCAATCTAGTATTTTCACATATAACATACTAATTAATTGAGGGGGTATATAATTATAGGCCCCACCAATCACGTAATTGGCCTAATGAATTTATCATATTAATAAATAATACGACTTAATCAAAATTACTTAAAAATCAATAATTTTCATTATTGGATAGACAATATCATGTAATATTATAGAATTACCAATTAAATATGATTATAAAACATCAAAATAAATATTTTTGGTTTTATAATATGATTATAATCATATAAAATCATAACATTCAATAAAATATGTTGGTACATATTAAAATATGTTCAAAATAAAATTATGAAATTTCTTAGGGAAAATAACAAAATTTAAAATTTAAAATAGTTAAATAAAATAAAGAAGTTCCAACATAGTAAGGAAAATATATTCCTTGAAAATAAATTTAAAATAAATTAATTTAATATTACCTTAAATTAATGATAATTATGTTTTGAAATTCCATTCTTGTCATATATGTTAAAAAAACATCATTTCAGAGTAATGTTTAAAGGTCAGAATGTATCTCAGGAAAAGAATAAAAAGTTATTCATTTTATATAATTTTTTAAAATGTAAAAAATTGAAAAAAATATATTTAATAAATTATTGTAACATTATTAAAAACATAAATATAATAATTCTATGTAAAATATGGACATGAAAGAGAATGATTACTAATTGAGCAGAAAAACAAGTCATGTTTACCTTGAAAATGATATTTCGCTATATTAAATTCCTAATGCGATGAAAATTAAATAAAAACATATAATACATAAAAATAAATAAATAATAACCAAATTTAATGTTATTAATATATAAATTGATAATAATTCCCAAATCAGTGAATTAAATATTGATAATCTTTAATAATGATGGGAATGGGAAATAAACACTAACCTTATGTTCATCCTCATGTGTATGTGTCCAAAGCTAATTTATAATAAAAATATATTTAATATAAATATACTAAATAATCCTAAAATTTTATATCATACCATATATTATTTACTTATAAATTTTTATCACATGTTTATTTGTAAATCATTGTCAAAATCAATATTTTAGGTAATAACTTCTTCATTTTTCATATATGTTTTTGTTTGGTAGTTTTGATACCTAGATAATTTTCATTGAAAATTTATTTAAAATTTATAAAATATGATATAAATATTATATATAATGAATATATATGTATTTATAGATATCCAAAAAAATATAGAGATAGAAAAATGAATTACACTGTTCTAGGAGACTGTAATCCTCTAGAATAAATGAATGACGTTTTCGAAATTCAAATATTGAATGAATGGAAATTAAATATTAACACAAATTTATAGAGTAATTATAACATGTTATATATCATATATATATTTATTATATAAATCTTTATTAACATTCAAGTCCAGTGTAAATGAAAAACTAATCACATCCTTTAATAGTGGTAGTTGTCCACACATATGCATGATTAATGTTATCATTTTTTATTCAATGGAAATGTAAGTGGATAATGTTGGATTAATTATAAAAAAACAAATTTATTATAGTTTATATATTTTTTTATTTATAATTTTTAGAAATTTTTAAGAGGTTAACGATGAATTGAAAATGATATTTATCGGTTTAGTTGATTACTACTTAATTGAATTAAATCCTTTATTGACCATCATAATGACCATATGGATGATGTTTATGAGAGACCATAAAAACATGAATGATTATAATTAATTTTATAAGATAATAAATATTTATTTTTTGATATATGTTTATCAATGGTGTGCAATGTGAAGAAGAAAGAGGTGTACTATTATATGGGGGAGTGGAAACCATATAAAATAATTAAAAGATTAAAATATAAATAAATATTTATGACGTAAAATGATCCAATATTCCATATATTAAAATATGTAATAGGAAATGGTTGAAATATCATAAAAAATATAATTTAGATATGTTTTAGTGGTATTTTAAATATTATATTTTTGATCAACCAGTTTGTTATCCTTTTTGAAACAGAAACATGATTAAATATTTTTCAATCGTAATGGGTTATTTACTTACTTTTAAGTTGATAATTGAATCATTAATGGATAACTGTTGAAATGTTTAACTATATATTTCTATCCATGTAAATATTAATTAATTTAATTAAATATTGAATTTATAAAATATCGATATGGTAATTTAGACTATTCAATTAATTTGACTCTAAAGACATCAATACAAAGAAAAAAAATACAATGTAATCCTTTAAAATCATTAATATGTTATATTAATCTACAAAAATCATTAAACAATATATCCCAATAAAGAATATTACCATTACAGTTTATAATGGAATTCATTTTATTATTGTACAAATTGAATATATAATTAATCAGTGTTGCATAGGAATTCATGGAAATAATTTAATAATTAAAAATTAGAAAAAAATTAACATGAAAATATATTTTATCATTCCAATAAGCATTTATAACCAAATTTTATTAGTTTAATCATTCTAAAAATATATATTTATTAAAATAATTTTTTTTCCATTTTGTATGTATTATTTTGATAAATTAATAGAAAGATCATAATCAACGAAATATTTCACCAATGTGAAATAAATTAATGATATGCATATAAATTATCTATCTACAATAATAAAATATGATAAATTCATGTTTTATTATCTATTTTAGTCATTATGTTTTATCATTATTTACATGATTTATACAAAATATGGTGACAAATATTTATAAGGATTACTGTTCATAATAACATAAAGATAAAGGGACTTATTTTCCAAATTTAGGGATTTTGATTCCCATAATGGAATCTTTTTACCATGAATCTATTTCTATAATTGGAATAGATTAATTAATGACTATCATTCAAAACACAATTAAAAACATTTATTTTCATTATATAAAATCCCTTTTATGTTTAAAATATTTTAATACCATGTTAAACAATAAAATTGTATCAAATATTTTTTTTCTTAATAATGATATAGTTACAATAATTTTACATTGAATAATTTTTTTGAATAAAATTTATATAGGTAAAATCATGAAATACATATACAATATTCAATAAAAATCATTACTTATCAATATTCACTAAAAATTAATTCTATTGATAAAATTATCACAAACTAACTATAATATTTGTTTCCATTTTCATAAATATTGATAACAAATGTTTTCAATTAAAATATCTAAATTCTTCAAAAATTAATCATAATATTTTCTCACCAAAATAAATAAAAAAAACTTTTGAGGAAAATGTATTTTGATTAATTTAATGGAATCAGTAAAAATGTAGTTTTTATTTATTATCTCACATATACATATATATATATATGATAATAATGTTTCTAATCCTGATCGTACATGCAGTTTTTGAATTAGGTTATCATAATCAAATTTATTCATGGTTCCATCAAGCCTAGTGTAACTTTTTGTGTTTAATATCCAACATAATGTTATTTTAAAATCATAGGGTGTTATATATAAAAAATATCTTTTATCCTTGTGAGAATAATCTACTACCTTATCAGATATTTCATTTTATAAATTGACCATATTCCTCTACAGATGGGGTATTGTTCATCTAAATAAGCTACCGACATTTCCCATAAGATCCATATTAAAGATGGATGTGTATCATAATATTTATATATTGTCTATTTAATATCTTACCAAAAATTAATGTTAAATATAATTGGGAACAAACAAATCCTTCTACATTTTTGTACACATTGAAATGAGAGAATATCCCATGGAAAATATTCTCCATAACAATTCCCATTACATTGCATTAATATTCCCAATTAAACTCGTGTTCTTAATCCATGAGCACCACAAATCAACAACTCATTATAAGAGATAAACCTATCGGGTAACATTATCTAGATATAAACAATTTTTTATAAGAAATATACATATTATATCCATTATTCATAAATAATTTATTTTTTGTGAAACTAAAAAATTATTATCATTGATGAGTAAAAGAGTAAACTCCTTGTCTATCCCATCAAGGTGAATATTGGTAGTCAACATGGTTTATATTATTATCCCTAACATGATATTATGGATTTTTCATCCTTGAGATGTTTTCCATTATTAATATCATTATTACATGAATCCCATCAATTAATCATTCATTAAATTCAATAGTTACATGACTCCTCATATTTCTTCCAATATTTTCAAATGATGATATCTATAGTGAGAAATGTGTTTCCTATAAGAATATTTTAATTATAATGTTATTATATGTGTTAAAAAAACATATTCTAATTTTTTTATTTTTAAGAATCCTCTTAAATCTATTTAATATTCTATATAACCTTCGTAATGGTTCATAAATATTATTCAATTAAGCATACATATCCCCTAGACGTTTCAAACTTTGTATGTTACATAGAGTCTTTATTGTGACCAAAGTAATGAACATGTTTATATACAATGCCCCATTTTTGTGGTAAATGCCTTATTTTTAGCTATATCAAATCTAAATCCAGTTTTAGTATCACGAGAGGGATTCCATTACATGGAAACTAGTAAATTAAAAATTCATTAAATTATTAGGATGATTTTTTATATTTATACATAACCATAAGGTTCAAGACAATGTTTTCTTATTTTCATTAAAAAACTAAACTTACTTTGGACACCAACTATATTTTCATTCTTTTTAAATGGATGAATTATTCATTATATAGCACACCATTTATTAGATTAATGTCCCTTATGTGTATTATTTTCTATGATATTATTAATATAATAAGTTAAACCTAAATTTTTTATAAATCCACCTGAATATATTATTAAATGATTAATCCTATTTTAAATTACACAATCTCATATCTAGGAAATATACAAAAACAGAAATGTTTAAGCATAATTCCCAATTATAGAATAAAATAAATAAATATTTTTCATGTGATTATGAATCAAAATAACATGTAATGATCAATATTTCATGAGGAATATAATAATTTAATGACTATGTAGCGTAAAATGAAAATTTGTCTAAAACATAAAAACAAATTTTTTTTTAATAATTTAGCCGATGTTTTCAACCATGGTGTAAGAAACATAATTACCAATGTAATTTTCTAAGGTATTGTAATGCATGTCATATATATATAATAATTCCTTTCCAAATTCATTGGGTCCTTATAAAGGTTCACACATCACATTTCCATATTCATATGTTCTAATGAGATCATTTGAAAAAATATAATTTCTAACTCATAGGAATCAATGATCTCATTTCATGTAAATGTTATTATGTTTAGAAATTATAAATTACATGATAAATACATAATTTTTATTCTATAATAATGCAATGACGGATTTAAATTTGGGAGTATCTAATGAATAAATCATTGATACATCCAGGTGAAAACCCATAAATATATAAATGGGTTGAATATTCGCAGAATAAGAATATTTCTTATATAAGATAGAAATTCATGAAAAACAATTATCATCATGATAAGTTTAAAATGAGGATTATGTAAAGGTAATTATGAGTGGGAGAGAATGAATATCATTTATAAAACCATACTTAGAGGTAATTTGATTAAAATATTCTTGATATGAATGTAATTTTAAATATTGAATGCATACGCAAAAAATTTACACTAGAATGGAAAATAAGAAGAGGTGTGTTACTTTAACATGAAGAGTTAATTCATTGAACATGAGTAAGGAAATATAAAACCTTATAGAAACAATGTAGCGACAAGTTGAGAGCTAAAATATCCATTAATATGTGGATATACTATTTTGGGTGTTGATGAATTGTGACATTTGTTGGTTTCTTTGTAAAGAGGAGAAACTATAAAAGAATTTATAAATATAGGTATATTAATCCTAGGATAAGTAATATAAAAAACCATTGTTATAGCCACAATTTGTTTTTTCATTTATTGATATATTTCAATCATTTTTTTATTATTTTATTTAATTAGTACCTTAATACAATTTTTAATATTAATTTGGCCATAGAAAAGTATATTTCCAATAATAAAAATTTAAAAATCATAATTTCTATTTTAGACATTAGTAAGTAATATATATGTTTTAAATTGATTTTTAAAATTTGAAAATATATAATAAAAATAAAATAATATATTTCTGGACAATCATTAATTTAACATAATTATTACTTCACTTTTACATGTTAATTATTTAATAACACATATAGTATCTTGTCCAGTACATTACATTTTTTCAATGATTTTTACTATCTTAGTAAATTATAAATATATCAACATTGGTTAATTTTGATGTGATTTATTTATAAATATCGTCCATTATTCTAATAAAAATTTCTAAATATGAAAATTTTAATTTTTATTAATATAATAATTTTTTAATTGTAGCACCATAATTATAATATAATAAAGTTTATATCACTTATATAATAAATATATATCTTCATGAAAGGATTTTATAAATAAATATTATTGTTTTCAACATTTTATACAATATTATTTAAGAAATTTATTTTAATGTAAATTAAATATATAGACTTTTCCAAAGAGTGAAATCACAGTCTCATTGCCTTTAAAATAATTTTATTTTGTTATATATTAATATAAATTTTATATAAATCTGTAATTATAAATCAAAATGATGAATAAATTAAAATTTATGTTAATTTTAAAAAATACACCATAATACTACAATGGCCTAGATATAGAGCCCTTATTATGACATCATGGTCTCTAAGGGTAGTGTGTGACATAGTTGTAGTTCAGTGTGGTGGTTTGACCAATATTTATCAAATAATGATCTCTACAAGATCAAGCTTATATCATAAGAGATTTAATTTGAGACTCACTTACAGAATCTATACATGTTCATGATCCAATGAAAATTCCAATGATTATACCACCCTCCCAAGATAAAAATGATCATCATAATGAAGGAATCTACAGTTTGATGACGTTATTTATTTTTTTATTCATACAACTCGTATCATTTTTATTAACATCTACTAACCGTAAAATTTTCACTACAATGACCACATTACCCATTGACATAATTATTTGTTGTTAAATAGACAAATAATTTGTAATAGAAATGTAATTGTTATACTCAAAAGGTCAGATTTATTATTAAAATTAAAATATATACCACCAAACACCAACATATAATATATCATCTACAATGGTTTTCATAATAACATTGAAATGTATTTCATACTCCTAACATTTCTATTTCACCTAATTATTTTCATGGATGGTGTAATATTTATGGTGTATTATGATCCTATGGAACATACTATTGTATAATATTTTTTTTATTTTTTCTAATATCTATAAAATATACTTAGGTTCATTAATTTTTTTTATTGCATGAAATGTAATATTCTTTTCATGCATATTTCAATCCATTTTTATTTATTGAGATCTATAATATAATTTAAAATTTTAAAGGATGTTTAAATTTTTAAAAAAATGACTGATTTTTTTTGAAATTACACCAAAGGATAAATATAATCAATGATTTTGAATAAAATTAAATGTTTACTGTAAGATATAGTGAAATGGAAATATTTTTTCATTGGAGAATTAAGAGGTATCATAGTTGAAAAATGTTCTATATTAACCATGAAGGATTTCATTTGTGAAAAGGGTAGGAAACATCATTTGTAATCAATTATCTGTCATTTTCATTTTCTAGAAAGGATTTTTTCAAGGGAATTACTTTTCCATTTCAAGGTTAGTATTATATACGTGATTATTATTTTAGGAACTGAAAAATGACTATCATTTAGAAGATTGTGTCATTTGAGATGGAAAGTCCTCATTTGTTTTTTTATTATTAATGTTAAATATTATATTAATTGGTTCCTTAAAAGGGGATAAAAATATTGTTATTCTTAATGAATTTTTGTTGAAAAATGACAACAAATATCCTCAAATTAAATCATTGAGATTGAAATGAATATGATGCATAATAAAAGATATATTAATCTAATTTTCCATGAAAGGTGTACTATATGGGAGTTTTGTGTATCCTATATCCACACAATCATTTTTTGAATCAAAACTGAAAATGTATATAAGATCTCAAGTCCACAATGAAACCATGTGAATGATAATACTATGAACGACATTTAAAAAAAGAAAATAAATGAATTAGTTATTTAACACCCAATGATTATATAAAAACTATATTTTCATAAATTATATGTTTATTATTTTATATAACTATTAAAATTATTTGAAAAAAATAAAAAATTTATTAGAGAATGTTTTATATATGATATGGAACAAACTAATTAAACATTATTCAATTATGATGATAAATTAAAATAATTGAACATGACACTATGAATTTTATAAAAAAGATTATTTTATAACATGGATAATTACCTCCATTAAATGCCCCCAAATTAAAATTGGACGATAATTGAAAATAATAATATCATTAAAACTACAGATTATGTTGTACCCCCATAACCATTGAGAATCACAATTATTATAACAAAACCCACACTAAGAAATAATATAACAAAAAAACAGACATTATGTTGTGTGATCTAAAATCAAAATTCCAGAAATGGAATTCATACTTCTAAAGTGAGAATGAAATGAATGATTCTATTATATAAACATATAGGAATGAAATATGGGATTTATAAATATGGTTACTATAAATACGGTTATTATAAATTTTGTTATCTAGGATGTTGTTGTTTTATATACATGTATCAAATAATAAAACTAATGTTACTTATTATTTTTATAATTATAATGAAATATATTTTAGAAATGAAAAAAATTGAAAAGATATTTCTAATAGTAAATAATAATATTTATTAGTTTTGACATGATAAATTATTATTTTAAAATAAAGATATTATAAAATGCCTAAAATTGTTCTATGATTAAAATATTGATAACATTAAATTATATAGATATAAATAAAGAGAGTAAATATATTTATATTAAATACTCGTGATGTAAAATTGATATTTTTTTAAAAAAAATTATGTATTCTTTCATGTTATTTATCTTAGTAAAATCCATTAATACTAAATAACTAAAATAATCAAATATAAATATAGTATAATTATTTATTTTTATTAAGAACCAAACCAGAAATTAATATCAAATAGGTAATAAGTATTATTTTAAAGTCTTATAATGTATTTTTTGATAAACATCTTTTTAATGCATTATGATTTTTTAATGAAATAATAATATAATGGTTACATAATTATAAAAAAATAATTTTTTGATATATTAATGAATAGTTTTCTAAAAAAATTATTAATTTATTTGAAATAATAATTATACAATTTTTTTTAAAAAAATACAGTTAATTGATAAAATAGTTTACATTAAATTTTATTATCATTTATTTTCATGTATTTTTCTTTGGAAGACACTTTACCTATGAGACATTTGTTCCTTATATATTAAACAGATATATTTTTATAAATTCCATTATATCCACTTCAAAATATTCCTTCTACCAGTCATTCATGGATACTCTAAAAAAATTTGGTGTTCCATTTAAAATAAAATAAGTTTAATTCCAATAGAAACAACTTTAATTTCCATAGTCTTTTACTCACATGAAGTTGGATTATTACAAATATTTCCAAAAATTACTCAATGAGAAATTATGAATACTTTCCATAAGAACATATTCCTATTTTTACATATTCATTATATATATCCAACCTCCAAAAACATACATCCAAATAATACATGGTTAATTTAGTAATATATACATATACTTAAATATTTTATGTTTATGGGATAATCACTAATTTATTTTCACCCCTTTCATTAGAAATGTTGATATGTTATCTTAAATACATTCATACCACTATCTCTGTGAACAAAAAGATTCAATTTAAAAAATATCCGTAAATTTAAAATTATAAAATAATATTTAACAAAAAATATGAAAATTAAAATTCATCTAATATTATATAAAAAAAATGTATCATAATTCTAAAATTTATTTGAAAATTTAAAAAATTTCATTATGTATGTGTGGACTTCCATATCCATGAAATTAAAATTTTCATTCTCTATCTCTCAAGTAGTTTATTCATTTTATGGATCTCATGAAATATTATTTTCCAAATTTTACATATTTAATTAATAAGATAATTTTTATTTCATAATTATTCTATTCCAAAATAGTCATTTTCTTATCCTTATTGACCCATTGATTATATAATATTCGTTATTGAGTATATTTATCCACATATATGAACAATTCTTTAAATATATATCATAGATTACTTTAAAAAATAATTAATATATTTTTTAGACACATAGAGTAAAATTATTTATGTATTAATGTTTTTTAATGGTTATATTAATATTGAACTTATTATAAATATACCGACTTTTAATATTTAAAAATTACCAAAACATTATTTTCTATAATTACATCTTCACAAATCATAACTCTCACACATAAGAAATGAAATTATAACATAATAAATCATTATAAAAAATATCTTACAACACAATTAATAATTTATTAATGACTCAATTTTACTAAAATAATGTGTATTCACATCTATAATTCAATGGATGCATGAAACTATTTTATCTAAAGAAACATGATGTTAAAAATAAGTTAAATTAATTAGTAATTTATGTAATAATAAATTCGTATTATGTAATATATATATATATAACTATTTTAAATTAATTTTTTATTCATTTAATTAGAATTAAAATACCAGTGTTTAAAGAATGTATAACTAAGAGGGAAAACAATATTATGGTTTTCTATTAAATTTATATATTTGGTACATGATTCTTATTATGCACCTACTTTCTATAAGGTTTTTATGATCCCCTTGGATGTATTATATCACAATAATAACATTATTTATGGAATTTATTGTTTAATTTATAGTGTTCCATTTCAAGGTTGTTTCGTATCTAATGTAATATAGTATATAACTGTGTTTTCTATCTCAATACCATTAAATTCTATTAAAATGTTAATTATTGAACATAATTTTTATATGATTGTAATATCATAACCTAAAAATGTATTATTTTTTATAATTTATATACAGTATATATATCTAAATTTATTACACCTAACAGTCCATTTAAAATTTTCCTCATTAAATAATTATGTTTTCTGTAGTGGGTTTCTTCTCAATTTATAATCAGTGGGAATTATTTCATGTTAATGGACATTTATATTTCATATGGTGTAATTATTTCCTATTTAATTAAATAACTTTTATTAATATTTAATTCATGATATATGAATATATATTAATGAATGACTTCATGAAATTATGTTGATTAATTTGTTACCAAATCTAGAACAAGGTTTCTTAACAAAAATTCTTCTCAGGAGTCATAATGTTTCCTCATAACTGTGGTTTTAAAATAATAATTTCATCTACCCAATGATGGTATTATTTCAGTTTTCTCACACATTTTTAGTGGAATTAAAGTAATATTCCTCTTTCAACCTAATTTTTTACAATGACAAAAATAATTCCCACTCTGAAAAAATAAACAATTTCATTGACATATCCATGTTCATTCTCCCCACTATTTTATTCATTATTATTTTTAAATCCAAATTTGTTTTCTTTTTTTGTGGATCATAAATCATATCTATATGTATTTTATAATTTAATTGTCATCACTCTATTTTCTAATAGGGCTACGATATAGGTAATTTCAATACTTATTTTATAATAACAATTTTAATTTATATCTATCACTCTTAATTTTTAATGGAAACCCATTATTTCATTTTATGGGATCCATTATGGAAATTAGCTTTTAAAATTATGTGTTGAAAAAAGGAATTTCCCAATGAATAAAATTCTAATGCGACGGGTAACATATTCTCATTATAAAAAAGATAATTATAATTTTTTAAATGATCTTTTGTATTTTGATTCTATATTTCTTTTTGAACAATAAAATATTATACCCCTATAAAAATATTTTTTTATAAAAATACTATTAATGAAATTATGTCATATCCATTTGGTGTGATTGGTTTTTTGGTATCAATCTAAAATTATATTTAATTAATTTTATGTGATATCATTTTAAAATGGGATAAAAAAAATTTTATTTCTATGGGTTTCTTTATGATATGTTGAATTATTAATTTCATGTAGCACATATATGTATGGATGACAATTATATATTAGGTTTTTCCTATATTAACCTATAACTCATTGGGTAAAATTTTAAATCGAGTGATAATATTACAAAAAATGATTATTGAAGTTTGACCCATAAAATGAAATATGATGTGATTCCTAATCCACAGTGTGAAACAAGTTATGATTTGAGATCTAACATGGGTATTAATATGTGAGTCTCAATCAGCCATATTATGATTTCGATACTGATTTTTGTGCCACATTTCAATTTTATATGGACATGATTATTCTCCCTAGATCATTATAGTTATCTAATATTTTTTTCCATGGTATATGTTATTTAATTTATGTTTTCATATATTTCATTCTTGACTTGTGGAAAAATATTTTAATTATATGTTTTTTAAATATGTTATTTCTCCATCGCTCATGTTTTCTCATATAATTATAATAAAACCATTATTAATGAGGCAAAAATATTACCATATAGAGGATTTGAGCCTAAAAATTTCTTATGTTTTCATTACCCAGTTCAAGAATATGAGTATAACTAATGATAAGTTTATAAGAGGTTCTACTGTTGTTCGATTATAGAATTAATTTATCAATTATATTAATATAAGACGTTTATATAAGTAGTTATCAATTAAAATAAAACATTTTCCCTATAAATTTATATTTATTATGAATTTTTATGTTCATATTTTATATATGGTGTAAAATAATGACACATTTCATATTGTCCATATCAATTGGTATTAAATCCAATGACTAATGTATGTGTTTTTAATACTAGAAAACTGATTGAGGATATAGGTTTCAACATGTCATGTGAATATAAGGTAATATAAATAGGTATCATAGAGGTAAATTTTATGATGTATAATAATTAAAATAATTAATTATTTTGATTCATATAGACATTTTATTCTGGATTTTTCTGGAAGGGTTTACTATGACATATTATTGTAAAAGAATTCCTACGAAAAAATTCATTAGAGATTTATATAATATTTTTGACACATTATGTTAAATTTAGGAAATAAAATTTCAATGAGAAAGGTCATATAAGGCCACTACATGTAATTAACGAGGAAATGAATTTAGAAATATAAATATTCAGTTGAATTATTTTTCATTTTATAGACATAATATCTAAAGATTTGATATAATTTAATATTAATAATAAAACCTAACACTACAGTGATATACCAATCTACTCATAGAGGATAGGATGTGTGAAAAGTGGAGATCAGCAAGAAATCAAACTGGAATTACTAATATAATTAAATAAGGGTTTTAATGACGATCATGGATAAAGTCTCATGCTTATAAACATGAAAAGACATTAAAAAATTATTTTCAGGAGGAGAATATGAGGGAGTTTCCATTAATTGAGGAGTGTTATCACAAAAAATATATATGAAATTTCAGTTAAATTTATGTACACTGACCATGACAAAAACATTATATCCACTTAATGAGTGAAGCATATTTTATTTTTTGATATCTATATATAATTTTTTTTCTCCTTGGACATATTTATTTTTATAAAACCTAATAATATAGTAATTTTATATTCATAGATTAATTTAATACATATTTTTATATAATTTAGTTAGATAAGAATCATGAGTGAAAAATTGAACATAATTTATACAAATTTTTGAATGAATATCCAAAAGAAATATAAAAAATGGATGTTTTTCCAGTATAATACTTATTATTATTATTCCACTTTGGTTAGAAAATGTTGTAAAAAATTATGATAAAGTTATAAAATATAAGATGGATCGACTCATGAAAAAAGTAAATGTGTCCAGGTAATAAAATACATTTATAAAAATTCAATTACTAATGATACATACCTAACAAAAAAATTGGGTTATCATCATATAAATAAAAAATATAATATTTCACTACCCTTATAAATAATTATCACAACCTAATCCACTAATGTCTAAACTGTAACTACCCCAATAGCCTCTAAAAGCACAGGGGTTAGCATCCAGCAAAGAGTATGAATATTTCACAAATCAGGGGAATTTTCCATATGTAACTACACTCAAACACACATATCCATTACAATAAAATGTAAAAATGTACAACCATGAAACAATGCATGGATACTTATTAGATCTCATGACATAGTATGATAGTAATTTATTGAACAAAAGGGAAAATACAATCTAAACCAAAACAGGAATGTTCCCATCCTCCACCAAGGGTGAGTATTATGTAAAATGTACTCTCTCCGAAAACCCCTTAGTCTGTGAAGCTCCAACTGAACTCCACTCTCTCAGTGTCCACCAAAGAAAAGGTTAAAATGGTCTATCATCTGCACACAAAATTACACATGTTGGAAAAGATCGTAAATGGGTGTGTATTATAATATTCACTACGGAGCCTTGAAAACAATAAACACAAATCACCATGTAATGATGGCATAATAAAATATATAAAATTATTTTTAGAAGAGAAATAGAAAATTTGAAATAGATATACTTAAGAGAGAAACAATGTCATTATGTCGTAATAACCAAATGACATCTATAAGATTATTCTTGGAGAAATATGTATTCCATGATATCTCACTACATGAGACATGATATAATCTTTGACACTTAAAAAATAGGTATAGATCATTTGGGACCCCCCGAAAGAGAACACACTAGTCAACCAGGTCTTTGATACATATATTGGGGTTACACACAACACTTATAGGGGAAACTTAGAACCCTGTTTGGATCAACCCTCTATTTAGGTTATGGTATTTAAATGATTCAAAAAACCATAATTATATGACTGTTAAAAAGCATGATCAATTCCCTACTCCAGAAGGTAACACAAATTCCAAAAACATCAAATGGAGAATAAAGGTGATAGAGGATCACACTCTAGTCTCGTGGAGTGACAACACAACTATATCTGATACTCGACCTCTATAGAGGATAATAATCTAGTGATGAGGATGAAATGATTCATTGTACCATAAATGAATGGGCCAATGGAACATAATACAACAATATAGGTACAAAACTAGGAAAAAAGAGACTCCTGAACTCTTAAATAGACTACACGACATGTCCGAGATGCTACATGAAATTTCATGTTATCCCCAGTCCAACCCAAATTTATATGACTCAAATGACTTGTAGACTCCATATAAAAAACTTTTAGAATGATTACACAGTGTGAAAAGACAAAATAATCCCTAAATGTGTCACATGTTCGTGTCTGTGTACTAATTTCTTATTCATGTAATGGTTTGTGTACAAAAGGACATGTCCATGTGGGAGTACAATGTGTGTTTGTTCTAGTGTACCCAAACCCATGCTTATGTACTTTTTAAGTACACTCTGATTCAAGTGGGGGTTGGAATCATGTTATGTCATCATCATTTTAATTCCTAAACCTTATCCACCACTAATGGTGTCCCACATGCCATTTCATCTTATATTACTTTCCATGTGTTAGGGGATTTTCCCAAATCCTAGATTCGTGGTATTCCGTGTCATCTATCTCTTTGGTCTTTAGTTTCTAGCCCCACCACAATGTAAAACTGGAGACTTGAGGTTTTACATGCCATGACATTGTCTAACAAAGTGTTTTGTCACCGAATCCACTCACAAATTAGATGAAAACACTGTTCCATGTTTTGTTCTGAAGAACACTGAAGAACATGATTTTGGGAATAATTCATTGTTCAATTCACCACTACAACGACCAACATACATTCATCACTACAAGAAAATCCTAGATTTGTGATATCATATTTTTTCACCATGAATTAGGTGAGCAATGATTGATTGATCGAGATGTATCGAACCCCATGCTAATGATGAACTACCGTGTTGAAACTCATAACAAGGGGAAAGAGCACAATAAATAATGAGAAATAAAATTCAATCTATTTTTTTTAATCATGGTTTATTTTAATTAGAATGATAAATTATTCCATCCCCATAAGAAACCTACTAATTTCTCTTATAAATGACAAAAATATAAATTCCATTCCATAATACGCATGATCCATGAATCAATCCATTCATCGATTAATTATTGTTCATTATAGAATTTATGAATGTTTAATTAAACAATTTAAACAACCACCATACACTAATTTTGGATTAGTCAGTAATGAAGAATAATCAATGCATCACATTTGTTGGTGAGATCCATCAAATCTGAGGTTTTGAGGATTGTTCGATCCATGATAAAAAACATCTTCATCATTATCTTGAGATAATTCTCAAGGGGTTCTCTCTAAAGATCATCTATAGGTTGCAGGTTTATGTGCCTAACCCTAGTATTCTGACATAACGATACATCTAATGAAAATAAATTCACTACATCAACATAATTAATTAAATTAATTTTGCTAAATTATATAATTCATTTTACTCATGTGATACATTTTTCACAAATGACCCTTTCCAACCAATGTTTGGCTGTAGATAGTGTAAGACAACCATTCTTAATGCAACAACACCCTATAATTTCCGATCTGGGAACATTTTAAATAGATGTTTTTATAGGAAATAAACCAACCCATTTTATTTTAAATTATAATATTTTTTAATCATTTATTGCAGGAACACCGGGCCCCAACATCTCACACTATCTCAGCACCTGGTATAAAAAATGTACATATACTATTTAAAATTATTACATGGTAAATATAATATTCTATAATAAATAAAATTATATAATTTTTTTATTATTTAATTCATTGGGGAATCGAAGGATTTACAAATTATTTTATGTTAAAAATTATATTTTTAATTACTGAAGAAATATTAATTTTTATGTGAATAATTTATGTGTCAAATTTAATAATTTACAATGTTAGAGTTCTTATTCCAATTTCTTGATAAAATTACCATAGAAATATTTATCTAAAAAAATATATATCTTTGATTTTTTAGGCTACATGAATGAAGAGTCCCTAAAAGGTCAATAGAAAATGTATATTGGACGAAATGAGAATTCTATTGGTGGATAATGAATCTGTAATATAATACTGATGGTTGAAGGAAAAAATGTGTCTTTTAGAGAAAATAATAAATGTTAAATATATTACTGAAACCATATTGATATATCTAACTCAATTTTAAAATTTAATGTTCTTTATATATCAAAATAAATAATTTTTAATTTTAGAAAATAATTTAAGAAAGTCTATCATGTAATTTCAATAATTATATTGGAATAAAACTATATTTCATATAATGATATAGAATTTATTTTAAAAGGAAATAATTTTTTCTATTCCATTTATTTTAATCATATGAATTCCAATAATATATCTTATTTTTTTTATCTAAGAAGATGATATTTAATTTAGTATTTCAGTCTAGATCATAGTAATGTAAAATAGTTCTTAAAAATTAATTTATAAGCCGTTAGTCTATTATTTTTAAAATTTAGTGGCCGATTAAATTAAAATACACAGTCTATATTAAAAAGGAAATCTACAAAAAAAATTATGCATTGATGTTTTTTTATACCTCTAAACTAAAAAAGTTGGTTAATAGTTATTTTTTTGACCATTTTTTATTTTTTGTTCATTGTTAAATGTAGAATTATTGTCTCATTATTGATTAATATTCAATATTAACATGGGATTAGTTTTTTTCAAACTAATTTTAATAAGTCTCAAAAAATTTAATCTATTCAATGTCGATTGGGAACCTTAGTTTAAAGTCAATTACTAAAATAATGAGTTTTTATTTTTATAAATTTGAATTTTTTAGAATTTTTATTAGTATAATAAAGATATAATCACAATGTATCATCCCTAGGAACTCCTCCATTTTTTGGATTGTAGAGACATATATCTCTTAGAGATAGATTGAACTTCTCCAAATTATTTTTCCCACATATTTAATTCCTAGTTGAGTAATTTAATTCATTTTCAGAAGTTATAATTGGATTTTTGACAAAAAAATTTCTAATGAGAAATATTAATAATTTATTAAATTTTAACAATAAATTGTTCAATATGAAAATAATTTTTCAGTATAATTTTTCATTCATTGAAAATATGATAATTTAAATAAGTTTTACTCACAAACTATTTATTTTATTTTCTTGGTAGATTATACACTAATAAAATCATATCATGTTGTTAATATATGAACCATGTCTATGTTGCAGACATTGTGGATAACAAATCAACTCTAAATATCACAAATTCATCAACGATCTATTAAAAAAATAAACATTTACTTGATGACCAACATGATTATAATTACATTTACCACCCTAAATATTAAGTACTGTAATGGCCATGGACTTCATAAAATTAATATTGAATATACTAAAATTTATCTTTCTAATGTAATTGTGAGAATTCTGAAAAAATGAACTCAAACTAGATAAATTTATGGAACAATGTTTATCATAATGATTAAATGCCACAAAATAAATGAAATGACAATATCTTGACTATAAATTATAAATCTTGGATGATTTATAATAAACAACATTTAAAATCATTTATGGATAGAGATTATGTATACAATGACTAATAACGATAGACTAAACCACTATTAAAACTAGGTTGGTGTCTAGGAATAAGGTAGATTGTAAAAAAATGACATTAGAAATGAATCGATAGTAGTCTTTCAATGTCAGAGTACAAATTATGGGATTTATTATGAATAATAAAAACTCATACTCATAGACTAGAATCTATTAAAATAAAACATATTGGGAAAATAATCTAAATTTAAATATTTTCCAAATACATATCATGAATGATTTTATAAATGGTTTTATACATAATGAATTTTTAAAACAACTGCTTGTATTATATATTTTCAAAATCATTTTTTTAATTCATAAATATTTATAGAGCATATTAATTGGGTCCTTGATCTTTTAATAATAACATCAATATATTATTCCTAAAATATTATATTTCAATATACACATTTTACACTGAATTACTATCAATAATTATGTCTAGATATAATTTAATATCTCAAATCAATGATGATGAAATTATATTCAGATCCAAAAAAATTCAATGTGTTAGTTTTAAATAACAATGAAATATTAATTTAAAATGTGTTCAATAAGTGATTGAAATATTATACATGGATATTAAATTTATGATATAAAAAATTATTATTTAAAAAAATATATATAATAATTTGAGTGATAATATCAACATGGATCATCCCTTTTCTCATTTTTGATGATTGAAGTGCTCAAAGGATTCTCAATAAGAGTTTTGGAGATATTATATTATGTGATTATAAAAGATAGGGATTAGAGATTCTATGATTGTATTACATTATGTGACATCTTGTATCATAGATTATTTCCCTGTGTGAATGAAGAATTCATGATGTGATTTTTTTCATGGTTTGAAAAATAATATAACGCATTGAATAGAAACATTATCAGTGGAACATAACCTCCTGGAATTTCATCACATGAAAGGGTCTTAAACATCATGTAATGCACCGATGATGTATGTTTTAAGTGTTTTTCAACTTCTAGGTTTTTAGTCAAAACCTATGGTACTGCAGCAACGTCCTAAAATGAATGTAGTTTTTGTGGGAGAGGTGATCATGTCATGTTGCTTTGTTCTATTCTTGAGATAATAATGTTAATGAAATTTTGAGGTTGGGGTTTCAAATCTTCTAAATGTAATTTCGTTCAATCTCATGGTTAACATGGTTTTGTCCTTGGATTGTAGTGGAATGAACTAATAATTATTTATACCAAATTAATGAATTTATATCGGTCATATGGTGTTGACTTATAGAGTGAAGACCGATAGCATTTTGATTTGATATATACTATGATATCAATTCATTTCATGGTAAGAATATTTATCGTGATATAAAATGGTAATGAACATAAATAAATAAATAATTTTTTAATTAATTGTGTAAAATATAAAGAGGCACATTAAATGAATTAGGTTATTATAGTCATATTTTGATGATTATCGATTTCATGCAAGTGATCATGATTATTGGAATTGGTTAATAAACCTAAATCAGGTTAATTATTCTTCATAATGGAAATAAAGTCATGGTAAATTATATTTTGAAATATTTTTTATATCATGTGATTTTATGTTTCTTTGGATTACCATTGTTGTAACATGTGAATAATGAATCGGTTAATTGAAGATGGAATAAGAAGCAATATTTTATAATGATAATTACATATAGGCTCAGTGTTTCCTAATTCCATATAAAGCATGAGTGCATAGTGGTATGGAACTATGAGAGTATATTTTCTGTGGTGTTTGGATGCCTTGTATTAGGGTCATGAGCTTTTTTTCAGCTTCTTGGGATGTGCTCAGGATTCAATACATTCAGTTATGGGGGAATGGAGGACTATATGTGAAGTGAGCCTTGGATGGAAGCGCCTCAAGGTCTATTTTTTATGTGGGGTAAGGGGGACCAGTGGTTTTGGCATCATTTGTTTCCCATAGTGGAATGATGGACCAGTTTATGCATATGTGTGTTAGGGTGGACACAAAAGTTGATATAAAGGGTTAATGTTGGGCTAAACTATTGTTCTTAATGTGGGTACTTGTTGAATTTTTTGTTTTATTATTTTCATTTCCTTCTCCACAGCATGAGGTAGCGTGTAATTGTTATAGGATACTGAGTCTTAGTAGTGGTAGCCAAGAGTCTTAGAGACATTAGAATCAGCTGAGTCTATGAAGAGTTTATACCCTCAGTGTGGTCTTGAGATATGTCAAAACCTGTACATTTAGTGTTTTGATATGCTAATCCGCCCTATTGGTTTGGATATCAGTCCGCCCTAGGATTCTGTGCATTTCAGGGAGTTTTCCCCAACATCCTGATTGAAGGATGAGTGACAGACTACCCCCTTTGTCCCTACACTATTCGCTTGGTAGTTAATTATGATGGTTGTCATGATGGATAATTTTTCGTATATATGTGTAAAGATTGTTTTACTGAATTGTTGTGATTGATGAACATAGATATAGGGTATTGTTTCTTAAGGACTACTATCTGTGTAACGTGTATAGTCGGTGATGGCTTCACGATCCTTACTCGGTTTATGTGCTATGATGGCATGAGGTATAATTATCCATGTATGATACACATTAGGCAAGCTGTGGTGACTCCAGAAAATTACATGGTTACTATAGGTATGTGTATGTGGTGGTGTGATTCACAAGGATTGTGTTGTGGTGCTTCAACTAGGTGACTATGTGTAATCCATTTTTGAGAGAGATGCTCATGATATGATACATTGGAAAAAAGTGTAAAACTAGTGGGGAAGATCTAGCAGGGTGACCATGAAATTTTTTATTATATGATATACTATTGTTTTCAATTCATTGTTGGAGTATCCATGTTGATGCTGGGAACATAGTATTCATATTTTAGAGATGAGTTAATTTCACTTATTGGTTACTATTGTTTTACATGCTCACATTACATTTTCATGTTAGGACCTAGGGAGGATCTTATAGAGAATACTATTATACTCACCATATTTTATATAATATATTTTTTTGGTCACTTGGTGGATTTTGGAGATTTGGATGGTCACTAATAGCTTGGGATTTTGAAGGATCTTTTTCTGATTCTTGGTCACTACAGTTTTTTTCATTTGGTAGATGCAGTTTTCCATTTCAGTTTTAGTATTTATTAAATGAAATTACATATATGTACATTGAATTTATTTTATATATTATTTTGAGAAGTATGTGGTTTGTTTCTATCTTATATCAATCTTTTAGATGTGTTCAATTAGAGAAAAATTCCTCCTATCTGGGTGTTTTCCATACTGTTGGTGCATGTCAACAACCATAGGCCCACTGGAGGTGGGAATCAGGGGTCATTATCAATATTCTAACATATCTAGAATAGAGGGGATACAATTTGGGGGGGTGTTGGTCATGGAAAAGGTGTATCAGAGGCCTTGGTTGAGTGATAAGATAGAGTTTGGAGTTAGGCACAAGTGTGGTTGCATGGGTTGGTAGGGAAATATTTCCAGTCATGTTCAATAAGCATTGTAAGCACCGAAGACCTACTATGACCCATGTATTTACTTCCCCCTGTGATCTGATGCATGAACCATTATTTATAAAATGGCTACTAAATGAGGTGATAATTATTGTATTGTTGAGACCTAGGGGATCATGAATAATTCATTGTTTTTTGAACGTCTGTTAGAATGGGTATAAATTTCAACAAGTTACCTTAAAATGAATAAAAAATCATTTATTTTTAAAGTGGTCCATATTATAGGTTTATAAGATCTAACTATTTTTCATTTTATCTGTATGGCTCTAGGTCAACATCTTCTTCAGTTTCACACACGAAGATGTTTAGCAGTTTGTGCGAGCATCTCGCTGTAGAGTAGAGGTTGACGATAACGAAACATGTAGGATGAAACTCCAATATATTCCTATCAAGATTATATAGATTCATGAGGTTTCCATTATAGATGAATTTATGAAATAATGGTTAGAGGAGGCTGAGATAGCGTTCAGTTCAATCTGATATTGGATAGAGCACTCGATGTCGTTTCTTTGTGGCGATACTGCATGGGGAATCAAGGAAGTGGTGGATATTGTTCCTCGAGGATCACAATTAGTTTGTATTATCCTGGGATAAGGTGTGAGAGAAGTTTATAGTTGAGTTTCATTCCTCGACCTTGAAGGTGGAAAGTCTCTAAGAGATGCAAACCCATCTACATCAGAGCTTTAGAATGCGATAGTTTGAAATCTATTTTAGTGACATTCTGCGATGTTATTTGGATCTATTGTCTGAAGAGGAAAGGGTAGGGAATTTCAGGGAGTCATTGCATCCAGATATCTATCACTCTATCACCTCATTTATGTGAATAAAATATCTTGATGTGCTGTTGATAAAAGAGTTCATCGAGATGATGTTAGCCAGATCTAGATCATCATGTGGGGGGAGTCATCAGGATTCCTCAAAAATCCTGATATGGTATGAAGTTCACGGTTTTTAGGGAATAAGAGATTCTAATCAGACAAGGGTTTGTCCCATCCCTCGGAATATCCTTTATATTGCGGTGGAATCTCTCAAGCCAATGATAAAAGAGCATGCAATTTTATTCTTGTGGAGGCTTCTGTCATCACCAATGAGATTGACCGAACGTTCTAAGTAGTTAACATGCTTTTGGAGTTATACATTTGGTTCCCCAATTGAGGTAATTCCATTCGAGGCAGCATCAACATGTTTTACTAGTTTTGGATCAGTATAATTCATATGGGGTAAGAAGAGGATATCCCCAAGACTATCTTTATACAATGAGATTAGAGATTAGAAGTGTAGGTGGTTTTTATCATTTTCAGGGATTCCATGGACCGAGTTGTGATCTGCTTCATGTGTTAGTAATTCTTGTTCTAGGTGAGCTAGACATCATTTTTGGTACCCTTGGCTTGTTTTCTAATTTCAATCATTCCATTATTGATTATGTAGTGACACACTCTCTCATATCACCTTCCTGTTTACATTCTTTCAGACATGATGTTTGGAGGTTCCAATTCCATTGGCATTAACTACTCAAGTTGGAGTTCGTGCCGACTTGTTCGAAGTATATAGAGATAGTGAGATAGTTCTGGGGTAGAAAAAATCTTTGGAAGATTTTATATTTTTATTAATACAACCATATGTTGTCATACATAGTATGGATTGGCTGTATTTAGTGTAGGCTATCATGGATTGCTTTTGGATGTAGGTGGGGTTCCTCAATGCTGATTGAGATCCATCAATGTTTGTTGGTGAGCGAGCCCCTTAGATGGGTTTGATTAATGTTCTGACAATGTCAACCATGATGGATGTGATGATGTTGTGTTTTTCTTAGGAACAGAATTAGGTGATTCATAGGGTTTTACAAGAGTACCATGCTATTTTTCTAGAAGAGGATATAGTATTACCCCCTCGATGGGAGATTGATTCCGGGATCAAGAAAATGCCATGCATAGTGTCTATATCGAGGTCTCCATATACGATGATATGTTCTGACCTTTGAGATTTGCGTATACTACTCGATGGTCTATTACAGTGCTTATCTTTTCAGTTGAATGTGTCACTAAGGGGTGGACCTATGTTTCTCGTCATTATGTTTGATGAAAATTCGTGGTTTGTGTTTATTATCATCACTTGAATAGAGTGACAGTGAAGAACCATCATCCTATTATATGGATTAAATATTTATTCGATCATCCAAAGGGTTCATGTTGGTTATTAAAGATTAGCCTATGGTCAAGATATCATCAACATGCATGTGAAGGATGAGAATATACTAAAAATAGTGTTATGTTTTCATCCTGGTCATTACGAGTTCATTATGGTGTCATTCGGTGTGGAGAATGATCTAGATTTGTGAATGGTGTTTATTAATATCATTATCCAGGATTTCCGAGATATTTTTGTGTAGTGTTTCATTGACGAAGTCCTACTATACTATGTATCTGATTAGGGGAATGCAGAGAAATATCATTCAGTTTTGAGAGTTATTCGTCGATTCTAGGTGTTTGGAAACTTCATTAAGTGTGTGTTTTGTACCAAGAAGTCCATTTCTTGGTGTATGTTGTATCCCATTAGTGATTAGTAGTGGATCCATAGATGGTTGAATCAGTTGTGCCATGGGAATCCCACAGGATAGTGGTAGAGGTGCAAATATTTCTTGTACATGTAGGATATTATAGGAGTTTCGTACCTGATATCTCTTAGGTTTTGAATCATCTAATAACGATGAAAAGAAAAAATCAGTTGTTCATGTGGAATGATCATTGTAATGTAGATTTTGAGAATCTATAGTTGAAGTTGGCTCATGCTCTAATTCCTTGTCTACCAATCGAAGGAGTTAAATTTGTGTTTTTCTGAGAAGCTTTGTGCCTAGGTTATGCTTTGTTTTTATGCAGTAGAAATAATTTATTTCCTTGTGTTTCGGTAGTTAAGTACCCATGATTGTTACTATTCCACCCTCGATCTCATGTTGGTGACAATGGTGTTTTCCATAAAGTTGTGGACACATTACCTCATCAGCGATCATTTCACTGTCTTTACATATCATAAGAGGCTGAGGTGCATTTTCTCATAGTGTTACATGAACTTGAGGAAACATAGGTGGATGGAGTTATCTCATGATTACGATATTGATATTTCATATAAACATGGAAAGCGGAATGTTGTAACTGATCCGCTGATCAGGATGTTGTGTAGTTATGTAGTAAGTGAATCAGGTTATTCATGGAGGGTGATAGACGAGATTTTGACATTACATATTGATATGGGTGATATTGGGGGAAGATGTTATCTTTTTCAGATTATGGTGAAATATCTATAGTGCAGTAGGAGGAAGAGACCGAGTTGGGGGATCTTGAGGTGGAGGTCTACAAAGACCAAGTTGTTTATGGAGAGGACCTAGATGGTTTGTGTGAGGATGATCAAAAGTGGGTGTTGTTTTAGGTATGGCTTTTCATTTATTTGTAATTTCATGAGATGGTTCTTAGAGAGTTCCATAGTTCACCCATAGTGGAACATCATGGAGTGAAAAATATGTACTGATCTTTGAAGAGTCAGTTTTGGTTACCTAAGTGGAGGCTTGATGTTTCATAGTATGTGTCTTAATGTTTGGTCATCTAGATAGTGAAGGCCACAGACCATGTTCTTAGTTGTTTTCTCCAGCCATTTGATGATACTCAGTGGGAGTGGGAGAAAACTTTTTTGGGCTTTGTAACTAGTTTACCTCAATATCATGGAGTCCATGATTCTATATGGGTGGTAGGGGATCAGTAATAAAATAAAACCACTTTTTACTGACCAAATAGTCATGATCAGTGGAGGATATGTCAAATTAGTATCTGGTGGCAGTGTTAAGGCTCCATCGAGTTTCGTGGATGATCATTTCTAACCAAGATAATCATTTTACATCTTGCTTTTAGAGAGGTATCTATCTTGATTTTGGTTCACAACCATTCCTTAGCAGTAATTTTCATCTAGATATGGATGTTCAGATAAAGAGGACCATGAAGACTTTTGAAGACATGAAACACACATGATTCCATGATTTTGGAGGTTCTTGAATGAGTTTCAGACACTCTGTATAGTTCCCCTACAATAATTATATTCATTGTACATTTGGTATGGTTCTATTTGAAGCCATGTATGGACGACCTTTTCACTCTCTATAGTGTTGAACATGGGTCATTGAGTTGGCATTTTCTTTCCGAAACACGTATAGAATATGACAAAGCTACTTTAGGTGATTTCTCAGATGATGATCATAAGTCCTATACTATTAATTAGAGGAGTTAATTGGAGATTTTTATTGAGGATCATGTGTTTCTAAATGTGATTCCCCATCATTGGCAGTGATTATGAGGTCATGGGAGTAATATTTTGCATAGGTTTTGGGGCCTTTCTATGTGTTTGATCAAATTAGACCTATGGAATATCTGTATCACTTCCCCACACATATGAACTGGATACCTGATGTTTTCATGTGTTTCCACTCTATCGTTATCATCATGATGACTCTCCCATCATCGATTTGGGAATTATTGATGTTGATGAAGATGTGACCTTCATGCAGCTTCGTATAAAGATCTAGGACACCAAAGAGAACATGTTGTGTGGACATTCTATCCCCTTAGTTCATATCTTACTATTTTAGGGTAGCATCGATGATAGTACATTGGAACACGTGTCACTGACAGGTGCTCAGTACCCTGATTTGTTTGATGATTATCTCTTCTTTTGTAATGAAGATTGTTTGGTGGTTTGAAACCATTTCCGTTATGAGATGAACTTCTCTTATTTCCTAATGTATTTTGATATATTTTAATATATATCCCCCCAAGAGTTTATTTTGATGTTTTTTTGTGAATTTTTCATGGTTTTGAGCATGTTCCTCTAGTGAGGCGGTGAGCTCCTATGGTGGCAAATGCTTTTAGAGTTATCACACAAGGTGTCTATTCAGATGACACAGATATTTTTTCTCTTTGGGATGGTATAGGATTCATGAGGTAGATAATGTTTATAAATAAATCTGATGTAAGTTCCTAGATCCCGGTGGATTAAACCATATCACGTTTTCAATTATCTATGTGCCCAGACGTGGCTGAGAAGATGTTTAAAGATGATGGGTTAAGAAAAACTGAAGTGGGGATAACAGGTCATGTAACAGAATTACACTATGTGAGATCCTATTTCATGGGTTGATTCATGGTTTAATGTGGGATTCATATTGTGAAATGTTTTGGGGTTTTAAAAATAATGTAAATCATTAAGGTGATATGTTTTTTTGTGGAACTCGTCCTTGAGGCATTACACGACGTGAAATGGTATTATACGTCATGTAATTCCACAATGATATATGTTCTATGTGTTTTTCATCCACTTGTATTTTGTAAAAATAAAATGCTACAACGGATCTCCCACAACCCTAGCTGACCCAATGACCCCCTATTCAACGTTTTAGGGATTCCATCATCATGGAGTGATCCCTATATCCCACTTTTGATCGGAAGTTATCTGAATTTGATATAAGTTTTGATTACCACAATTATTGAGGTTCCAGTGATCTATTTCATCCAATGATTCATTTCAATGTGATGGAGTTTGATCTTTATTATTCCAATCACGTTTTCTAGGTTTTTGGTTGGTATGTTTTGTCGCGGCATCCTCTAGTGGATGAAGTTGCGGTAAGATTGGTGATAATGACTCATTTCAATGATTTGTTATTGTGAGAATAACATCAATGACATTTTGAGTCATGGGATTAGACGACTATCTAATTATTTATGTGAAATTGTCTAGTTATAATGGTTTAATACTTCTATATTAATTTAATTAGCTTAATAATTAAATGAACCAAATTATGAATTTGGTATCAAATATTTTTTGTTCCTTTATATCATGAAAATGGAATGCCTCTTGATTTTATTGATAGTGTGATATCTATGCCTTTCTTGGATGGAATATTGATATTCATAGAGATTGGTAAAGAACATACAGCTGGAATTAATTATTTAATTAATTTGAAAAAAGTGGCATATTTAATTAATCTTGTTTTCTTTGATTTATTTTGGTTATAATGAAATAGATGCATGTGAGCAAGTTTAATGGAATAGGTTATTGATCAGGAAACATGTTTATACTAGTTGATAATGGAACTAAATAAAAGTTAAATTAATTGTTTAATTACTTTTTGATTTCTTATGATATCTTTTTTCTTTGGTTTCCCATAATTGGAACTCCTGGATAATAAATTGATTAATTCAAGATTAAATAATAACCAGTAGTGAGATAAAGGTAATTCCTTTTATAGACTATTTTTTCCATTTTCTTGTAATGGATGAGTGCCTTATGATTTGGATCCATGATAGATGGATATGTGTAAAGGTTTCATTCTTGGTTTTTGGGTCGAGGTCCCATTTTGAAATTTTTTTATATATATTTTGATGTTCACTGGATTCAAGACTTTTGGTTTTGGGGGTGTATATGCCCATATGTGACATGATCATGGGATCACTGATCCTATAGGGATATTGTGATATGTGGGGGTAGGGAGGCCTAGTTGTTGTGGAAGAAGTTGAATTCTAGAGTGAAAATATGTATTAGGTTATTCATATTGTGTCAACAAGGACATATAAGTTAACAAAATGTGTTGAAGATTGTCTTACCCATTGTTTCGATTGTGGATTCTTGTTGAATTTTTTGATTTTTTCATTAAATTATCTATTTCTTGAGCTAGATTTTATTTTTTACCCTTCTTCCGAAATAGGTGAAGATGAGTGGGGTATTCCTTGTTCTTTCAATGTTTATATTTTTAGAATGGACATGTCAATACCTTTTTTATAGATGGGAATGACTCAACAGAAAGGTCACAAACTCACTGTTTTGATCCCCTTTGTGTTCGGTAGATTAAAATTATTTTCAATAATTTATTGGTAATATAGAAAAGTATTAATGATTTTAATAAATGATTTATTAAATTTTGAACACATGTGGTTATAGCCTTTGGGGTTGAAATGTTGAGACCGTGTTTCTGAGAAGATGACGATTCGGCTTTGTTGTGCATGGAGGGCATGGATCATTCTTTGATGCTAATTTAGTAAAATAAGGGAAATGATAATGGTTAATTAATTCATAGAGAATTAATTAACATTAATTAAAACTGATTAAAATGGGATAATATAATTTAATTTAGTTCTTTAAATGGATGTCTTCTTATTGGATATCTAGTCTTATTAGTGGAGGACGGGGGTTTGTGGGACATTAATAGGAGTTCAGTATAGGAATAGGTCATGGCCATAGTGTGGTTGTATGGTATTTTATATCCATTAATTATTATGTTTTGATATTCTACACAAACATGTAAGATAGGGAAACTAAATTCCAAGGTATTATGAGCCCTTCAGGGTGTGTTATTCGCAACATCCTAATGAGAGGATGGATGGAAGACTACCCCCTTTGACTCCACTCTCTTCTATTGGATGAAACATGTTATAGTATTCATGGTGGTTAATATACCCCATATTTTTCCATAGATGTATATATGGATTGTGGTTATTAATGAACATATATTTTGGATATAGTATCCTATGGACTAGTATAGGTGTAATGTTTAGTGGTAGTGTTGTCTTAACGATCCTTGTGTGTGGGATATGAAAGATTGAGCTACAATACTAGATGTATGATATACATCATGAGAGAAATAGTGGCTCTCACAGACTCCCTAAATAATTTGGCTACATGGTCCTTATGGGGTTATTCATGTGGTGCAGATTGAAACATGAGGTGCATGTTGTGGTGCATCAACCATGTGTTTGTGAGAAATCTTTTTTGGGGAGAGATACTCATGACATGCGATGTTGGGGGAATGATGAAAACCAGTGGAAAATTCATATTGGGGTACCCTTGACATTCAATATTATATTATGTAATCATGTATATGATACATGGTGATAGTATCCATAGTGAGGGTGGGGACTTATCATGCCTGTTTATGTGTTGAGTATGTTTCAATTGTTTTTCACTGTTATTTAGCATGATCCCTTTACTAATGAATGAAATGCTTTGGGGAGGATCCTACTTAGTATACTATTATACTCAACCAATGAAATATACAATATATTAAAGGTCATTTGGAGAAGGTTGTATATATTGTTGGTTACTACATGATTGGTGTTTAGTAGGATCTTTTAGTATATTATGGATGTAGTTATTTTACATTCTATTAGTACGTGCAGTTTTCCCATTTTGTTTTAGTTTTTCTTGCATGTCAAGAAATATTTGTACTAGTGTTTTCATTTATATTAATTCATGAACTTTGTAACGACCTGAACTTGGAGCCACTCAACTGGTGCCCTGTACTCAGTCTGCCACATGATCTCAAGCGCATTTCCCCAAACGCTAGAGGCTGCCAGCTGGCTGAGAGGGCCTTGATGAGTCATTAGGGAAACTATGCCGTCATTTGGAAAAGTATACATGGGAATGAATATATCAGTTAATAGAGGAATCAAAAAAAATCATACAATAACTGAATCTAAATAGTGGATTCAATTAATATATAATAATCAAGATAATGATGTAGCAGGTACAAGTATCTAAGGAAAACAGAAAACACAACAATGTGCTGAAATACAACTAAGAAACAAAGTACGAAAAGTAAACAGTGACTCCAGCAACATATCAAGCCTAAGCTTTGTCCTATGTTCTCCATCTCTAACCATCAATCATGTACCTGAAGTAGAAGGGCCACAATCCCTATCCACACCTGCAACTATATAACATGTTTGGGCCAAAAAGCAAGACCCAAATAGGGTATGACACTAATCCCAGTAGGCAACCACCATAAGTTTTGTGCCCTACTGTAAGTGAGTAATATAGCAGAAGTAATGAAAGTAAATGTAATAATGAACTAGGAGTAAACATGTAAACAGTCTACCAATTACCATTCACATTCATTTAACAATTAATCCATTCATTTAATAAAACATTCAAGGAATCTAGAAATCTCTCTATTCTAAGGTAAATAGGTAACACCACTGGCATCAAAGGAATACGTAATCAAACAAGCAGGAAAATATATCCAACCTTGTGCATTGGCTGGGTAGAATCATCTAAAAAAACCAAACAATCCACATTCACACTGACTCTCTGGGTGACTCAAACTAGCAGACCCATATATTCAAGGAAACATACAAAGGAACATACACTCTGGGAAGCACTCACGTCGATTCCCATGTGGTCCTGCAATGATATCTACAGACTCTCTGAGGAATCTCTTACGTCTAATTCCTCCCATGTTCTCGATATGTGCATAAACGTAGGAAACTCTTTGGAAGCACAAATTCTAATTCATGTTGGTACTGTGTACAAAAATAATTCCAACAGACCCTCAAGGGATGCAGTTAATCGTCTATTCCCTCTTTGGTCTCCCACACCAGGTTCTCACATCCATTAGAAGCTCAGTTGCGCATTACGGTCTATCAGCAGCCCTAATTATGTTAATAAACTACATGGATAAATGATACAATGCATAAAAAGCATTTAAACAGAAGGAAACTCATGAAATCATTTATAACAGGAAAACTAAAAATTGCAATAGGGTTTGCCTTGCAGGAAAATTGTGCCAAATGGAGATAACATCCATTCAGGGATAACTCCAATGGGGACATCCTCAAGAATGAAAAAAATCATATACATTTATCAATAAACCTTAAGATGACAAGAAATTTAAGGCAATTAAATAGTTGGATGAAAATCTCTAACCTGGGATACCCGAAACATGGGAATCCGACACTTTTGCAAAAAAACTCAAAGGCATTCAGCGTAAGGAAACAAACAACCTAACATGATCCAAGGATAATGATATACATGGCCCTCGGCCCGTGAATCATCCTAGAATGGAGTATATATACAAAAACGTCTAAAACGTTCAACCTCCTATAAATCTCATAAGAGAAAGAATCAGGAAACATTTCTAAAGATGTACCAAGACTCACTGCATCGATTCAATTGAAACTGACGGTGTTCGATTCAGATAACTTGTGATGGATCGGTGGATTGGAGACGATTTGACCTCCTCAGACTCTCTGGAAGGAATTAGGTGAAAAAGATGATGCAAATAAGGGCTAGACATGACCCCAACCTATTTAAAGTAATAAAAAGAAAGTACACGACATATACTTTTGGAGTACACGACGTGTACATGACTTTTCCATACTCCACATTAGGAGGCCTCCATGTCAACCTTACCCGGCCATGTGTGTGTCCATGACACTGCGAGCACATAGATTCCAGTGGCATGTAAGTACACGACATGTACTCATAAAGTACAGGGCGTGTACTCCGAAAATATCTATATTTTTCTCTTTTCTCTAAAACAACCATAAAAGGAGAAACATTCTGGAAAAGAAGATCTAGGTTCTTAAAAACTTCCTACCATAATGAATTTCATCCCTAAATTTGCATAAAAAGGTGGCGAAGAAGAATCCTCGAAAAAATCGTGCCACTATGATCACATATCAGCCTCCCTCCCCCATGTCTCGTCCTGTACACGGCCGAGATACCATAGCACCCGTACCGGAGGAACAGACCGACCATAGAGTACCTTTGCACTATGATCAGAAATATGGATAGTATTATCCTCGAATGATGCATCCTTCTTCAGCTCAACCTCCTTGGGTTGAAAAACATGAGACGAGTATGATAAATAGCATCGAAGCTGAGAAACATGGAGGACATTTTTCATAGTGTGGTACCTCTGAGTTTACTGCATCCTATATGAAACCAACCCAACTCTCTCCAAAACCACAAATGGCACGACGTATCTCGTTGAAAGCTTCCCATGTCTCCTGATACTCTTGGGTCCCATCCTCATGGTAACATGTTGGAAAACAAGATCTCCAACCATGAACTACAAATGTCGTCTCCGCTAATCGGCATAATATCTCTGTCGAGACTGTGCAGTAGCCATCCTTTTCCAAAAACAACTCAACATGTTATGTGGTCTCCTGAACAAGAAGAGGTCCCAACATAGATTCCTCTCCTGATTCCAGCCAACATAATGTTGATCGACATGACCTACCGTACAAATCCTCGTAAGGTTCCATCTAAAAAGATGATTGAAAAATATTATTGTAGTCAAACTCCACTAGAGGTATATGTCTCTGCCAGGAACCCCCATAATCAAGAACTCATGCTCGTAGCATGTCCTCTATAACATGAATTGTGCGCCCTGACTGGCCATCTATCTGGGGATGATAAGCTGTACATAGAAGTAACTGTGTACCCAGATCCCTCTATAGACCTCTCCAGAAATGAAATGTAAATCGGGCGTCCCTACTCGTAATTATAGTACATGAAACCCCATGGAAGCATACAATCTCACAGATGTACAACCGTCCAATATCATCAACACCAAAGGTATCCTTAATCAGAAATAAGTATGTAACTTTTGTGAGCCTGTCAATGAAAACCCATACCGCATCATTCTATCGAGGTGATCTTAGTAACCCAATCACGAATTCCATCATGACTTCATTCAAATTCTACTTGAGAATGGGTAGCTGTTGAAAAAACCCTACTGGATGCTACTGCTCCGCCTTCAACTATTGATAGGTGGAACACCTAATAACAAAATCGACAACATATCTCTTCATACCTGGCCACCAATACTGGCGGTGTAGATCACAATACATCTTGGTGATGCTAAGATGAACTGCCCAAACTGAGGAATGAATGTCTCACATCAGATTCCCACGTATATCTGCTGCCACCCATACGTGTCCTTGGAAAATCAAGATCTCTCCCTCACCTATGGTCTATTCGAGAAGAGGGTCTTTCCTGACATGATTTCCTGTAGGACTAGGCCTTCAGAATATGATAGGTGCCTTATTCGAACTAGGTCAAGAAGGGTAGAGGTAAAAACTACAGAAGAATGAAAAGTTTGACCCTTTCAGTTGTGCTCCATCAAATGCATTTCAGAGAACAGAGCCATAAGCTGCCACTCACTGCTGGCCTCCTGAACTGCATGTATCTCTGTCCTCCTGCTCAGTGTGTCTACCACAGCGTTGACATCCCCAGGCATATTTTCATGCTCAAAATATAACTGCTATTGGTACTCAACCCACCCCACTTTCTCATATTCATGTCATGCTGTGTGATGATATTCTTGAGGCTCTTGTGGTCAGTATATACCACAAAAATCTCTCCCAGAAGTTACTGTCTCCAATAATGCAAAGCACGAACATCTACATCCATCTCCAGGTCATGCGTAGGATAGTTCCTATCATGTGGCCTCAACTACTGAGATCCATATTCAACAACACGATCTTCCTACATAATCACTACTCCATGACCGATTCCAGATGCATAACAGAAAACTGTATAACCGTTTCCCGGCTCCCGAAAAACAAGAATCGGTGCTGAAGTCAATATCCCCTTCCGCTCCTGAAAGCAAAAATCACAGGCTTCCGAACAACCATACTTCACCCTCATCTTAGTCAAGCCTGTCAATGGCGCTGCTAAGCATGATAATTCCAGTATAAACCGCCTATAGTAACTAGCCAGCCCTAAAAAACATCGTACCTTAAAGAGATTCTTCGGCTGCATCCAGGTAACTACTACTCTCACCTTCTCTGGGATTACTAATAATCTTTTCTCTGAGATGACATGACCTAGGTAGTGAATCTTGTAAATCCTAAAGTGTCACTTTTAGAGCTTAGCATATAACTGTTTCTCCCTCAGTTTACTCAAAATGATCTCAAGATGGGTAGCATGGTCGTGTCGAGTGTGAGATTACACCATGATATCGTCCACAAAAAGCACCAGGAAAGAATCCAAGTAAGTATGGAAAACATTGTTCATCAACACCATAAAAACTTCTGGTGCATTCGTGAGACCAAACGACATAACCAAATATGGATACAGACTATACATACTTCAGAATGCTGTTGGAGGTATATTAGATGGTCTGACACGCAACTCATGATTGGCAGATCTGAAGTCGATCATTGATAACAATCTGGATCCTAAAATATTATCAAAGTGATCATCTATCTATGGCAATATATATTGGTTCTTAACCATCAACTGGTTTAGCTTCTAATAATCCACACAAATCCGTATGGTACCATCCACATTCTTTGCAAACAGAACAGGTGAACCCCAAGGAGAAGTACTGGGTCAGATAAAACCATTTGCCTGCAACTCTTCCAACAACTTATTAAGATCATGTAACTCAGGTGTAGCCATACTATAAGGAGGTATGAATACCAGTGATGCTCCTGGAACAAGCTCAATAGAGAAGTCTTCCTCTCGCTCTGGAGGCAAACCTGAAGAGACTTCTGGAATGTCCTCAAGAAAGCGATCAACCACTGGAGGAAAATATATCTGAAAAGTCCCCGGGTAATATAGATATAAGCTATAAATCTGGGCCATATCACTGGCCAACCCATGATGATATTGTCCAACTCTGTTCGCCTATACATCCCATTCGCCCTTGTGAAGAAAAGATCATCCCTTCGGTGATGTGAAACTCCCTCTACGACGATAGCAATAAAAAAGGCCTAGAAGGGAACAAACCAGTCCATCCCAAGAATGAAATCATAGAAAGTCATCTCCAAAACATAATGATTCAACGAAAAACAACACCCACCAACCTCAAAATGGCATTCTATGAACTGACACACGCTAGTAGTTGTAATTCCCAAGGGAGTGTCTATTGTCATAATATCCTCAGATGTATAAATAGTAAGTCTATGGATTTCCAAAGTAATAAAAAAAATACTTGAGAAGATACTTTATTGAAATGTGTAGAGGATAAAACTGAGCCTAATAAAATCATACCTCGAACTGTAGAAGGTCCAGGATCCTGCCCCTGATGAATCTTCTTTACCGCAAACTTCTGGCCTGCACCACGGCCCTGTGTAGCTGCCTGAGATCCCTGAGATGTCCCTCCCTGAGCCTCACCACTACGTCAACGACATCTACCCTAACCTGAATGACCTAATGAACTCCAGACCCCAGTCTTCTACAGAACTCATAATCATTCTCTTGTACGCGAAGTCGAAACTGATCCTTCTACAATAGCTACTGGAAGGAAAACCCTGCTGAAACGCTGCAAATGACCCATCTTTCTGCAAGATCGAAAGTCCACTGGGTCTCTCTAGCATTGAGTATTCTTATGCCTTATTTTCTACACTAATATAACACCACTTGGTTTCCAGAAGTATGATATCATCTACCTGTAGGAATACCTCACTTCCTCGATTCACCTCGTGTAGACTCTTAGTGGCGCTTCCTGCTGTCTATGTGAAATGAATCAGCCATAGATGTTGAACTGCCCCAGTCCATAGCTCTAGTCTATCTTAGATTTCTATCCATGATAACAACTTGGTTGACTATTAGAGTAATATAAGTTAATTGAAAGACGTTCACCTATGATATGATGTCCGGTCTGAGGCCTTCCTCAAACATCCTTTCTAAAAACAGCTCTTTAATCCCTTAACGGGTGTGAAATGCCGTAACTTTGTGAAGCGAGAGGAATAATACATAACTGTTGGAGTACCTTTCTACAGTTTCATGATATCTCTAGCTCTGTCAGCCCTCAGCATTTCTAGGTATAAGTAGTCATAAAACATACGTTAAAACTCATCCCATGCCATAACCTGTTAGCGCCTTGCCTGCGAAACCACATCCCACCATCTATCGGAAAAATCTCATAGCATATAAGTCATGAAATTCACACTCCTCTATAGAGGCATCTCTAGCTACTCAAATATGGATATCATGGATTCTAGCCATGACCCCATAGCCCATGGTCCTCCATACCCTATGTACCTGGGAGGATGCTGCTACTGAAAAACCCGCGTCAGCTCTGCCATAGACGATGCTGGATGCTCATCTCCCTAGATAGTCTGCTTGAATCTCATGAAACCCTCTATTAATTGAGCGTTGGAACCAGTGTCTGGAATCACTGCATGTTTTATGTCCAGAACGATAGGTGGAACTACTCGTAGTCCCTGATCTGTTGTATCAGGAATACAGTCATTGTATGGTTCCTAAAGTGCAATGGGATGATGTCTTGGCGGCATGAGTTTTCATGCTCACAATCATACCGTAATTAACGACGAACATAGTTTCAACGTAAGAGAGTAAAATAGAGTAGGAGATAAAACCCTAAAATTTGGGGAATACATGACTACACGGCGTGTAGTACCACTACATGGTGTGTTTCCTAAAATTTTACCCTCGTCATGTACCTTGTCCATACATGGATGTGTAGTCCACCTGGCTACACTACATGTTCTCAAACAACATGGTGTGTACTAACCCTTTTTCTCCATTCCAGGTTACTCCTACAAGGCTAGGAACACAGAATGTCATCGTAAGAAACTACACGGTGTGTTCTCAAACTACATGGTGTGTACTAATGCTTTTTCTCCCTGCCCGGTTACTCCTACACGGCTAGGAGCACGGACTGTCCCAGCTAGAGACTACATGACGTGTTTTTCCACTACACATTGTGTCCTTATGATTTTTCCACTCGTCTGTGTCGTTAGTCACACAGACTGCTATACGGACAACTAACACATGGCGTGTCAACATGGTAGACGATGTGTTGTCCTAAGGATCTCCCAATCCATATATTCAACTACACAACTGGGTCACACATAAGGCATGTACATGTTGTGTACATGAAAGTACATGGCCTGTAACCATGAAAAATAGTTCTTCCCGAATACAAGAACACGTGTAGTGTGTTAATAAGACCACATGTCGTGTTGTCTGGATTTCTGGGTAGTAAACATACAAGAACCCACAGAACCACTGAAAAAAACTAAAACAAGCACTTTTGTGGCGTATTCCGATCCATGGGGCCCATTCTCCCCACGAATTAGAGCTTGGCATCATAATAATGCATATAACATGTAAAAAGTATAAAAAACTCACGATACGACAATGTCTGATCCTCAAGGTCCCATAACACCTCTAAGACCAAGTTTGGCATCCATGATAAATAATATCTAAAAAAAGATACCCTATCAACATAGTAGGTATTCGATCATAGAAGATATAACAACAACATGCATATTCTATCACAAATTATATTACAACAGCATGCATCTTCATATGCAATTTACATTTCATGAAAAAATGCATGACATGTGATTTTCAAACAAGTTCTTATATGATGCGTGAGGTTGAATACCCTCATCTAGTCGAGTTTCAAAAGAATGGAACCACAATCATATAAACAGTAACAACAAAACACAAGTTCACTACCCAATGGTGAAGTCAATTAAACATTAAAATTTTCAAAACATGAAAATTGCAATATTCGTTGTAACCTGGATTTTGCCTTATACACAAGTTCTGGAACTCCTGGGCACAACTATTTATCATTTACATATTCTTCCATATCCATGTCCAGTGTTTATAAATAGTATGTAAATAGAAAAGAAAAGAAACCCCTATGAAACGACTTTGTAATGACCCGAATCTGGAGCCACTCAACTAGTGCCCCATACCCAGTTCACCAAATGACCTCATGTGCATTCCACCAAATTCTATAGGCTGTCGAGTAGTAGTGAGGGCCTTGGTGAGTCATTGTGAATACTATGTCCTCATTTGGTAAAGCATACAAGGGAACAAAAATAACAGTCAATAGAAAACGTAGTAAACAACATACAATAACTGAAACTAAACAGAGAACACAATGAATATATAATAATGATGATAATGATGTAGTAGGTACAAGTATCTAAGGAAAACATTAAACAAAACAACGTCCTGAAATACAACTACGAAACAAAGTACAAAAAGTAAACAGCTACCCCAACAACATCGCAAGCATATGCTCGGTCCAATACTCTCCTCCTCCAACCCGCAATCATGTACCAGAAGTAGAAGGGCCACAATCCCTATCCACACCTGCAACCGTATAACATGTTTGGGGAAAAAAGTTTGACACAAATAGGGTGTGAGACTAATACCAGTAGGCAACCACCATAAGATCTGTGCCTTATATCAGTGAGTAATATAGCAGAAGTAATGAAAGTAAATGTAGTAATGAACTTGGAGTACACATGTAAACAGTCCTACCCATTACCATTCAGATTCATTTAAAAATAAATTCATTTATATAATTAAACAACGAAGGAATATTTCAATATCTCTATTCCAAGATAAACATGAAACACAACAGGCATCAAAAGACTACTTAAACAAACAAGTAGGACAATAGATCCAAGCTTGTGATTTGTCTTGGAAGACTCATCTAAACCAACCAAAAAATCCACATTCACACTGACTCTCTGGGTGGCTCAAACTAGCAGACCCCTATAGACATGTAAGCATAGAAAGGTGCAAACACTCTGGGAAGCATTCATGTCGATTCCCCTGTGGTCTTGCAACGATTGATACATACTCTCTAAGGAAGATTTTACATATAATTCCTCTCGTGGTCTCAATACTTGCGTACTCTAAGGACACTATTCGGAAGTAAAAAGTCCAATTCCTATTGGTCCTTCATACAAAACTAATTCCAACTTCCCCTAGGGATGCACTTAATCGTTTATTCCCTCTATAGTCTCCCGCACCAGGATCTCATGACCATGAGCAGTCCAGTCATGCATAATCGACTATTAGCATCCCTAAGTAAGTATAGCATCTACATGGATAAATGTTACAATGCTTCAAAAGCATTAAAATAATAGGCAACTCATGTAATTATTTATAACAAGCTAACTAGCAATTGCAATAGCGTTTGCCTTGCAAGCAAACTATGCCTAACGACGATAACAACCAAACTGGAATAACACACATGGGGTGATCCCCAAACATGAAAAAAATCATATATTATATCAATTAACCTTGATCTAAAATGAAATATAAGGAAATTAAATAGCATGAACAAAATCCCTAACATGGGATACATGAAACATTGGAATCGGTCACTTTTGCACAAAATGTCAAAGACAATCAACGTAAGGCAACAAACCACCAACCTCGTTCCTAGGAGATCGATATACATGAACCTCATCCCGTGAATTGTACTAGAACATAGTATACCTGTGAAAACATATAAAATGTTCAACCTACTATAACTCTCATAAGAGAAAGAATCATGAAATGTTGCCAAAGAAGAACCAAGAACTCACCGGTTAGATTCTATTGCAACTGACCAAGTTAAATTTGGATAACTGGTGATGGATCAGAGGCTCAGAGAAGATTCGGCCAGCAAGGATAGTCTAGAAGAAATTATTCGAATAAGAAGATGGAAATAAGGATTAGATGAGAACCCGGTTCGTTTAACAAAATAAAAAGAAAGTACACAACATGTACTTTTGGAGTACACGACGTGTACGTTCCATTTCTATAATCCACTTTATACAGCCTCAATGTCACCCATACACGGCCATGTGTGTGGCCATGACATGTCTAGTACACGACTTCCAGTGGCATCGAAGTACTCAGCGTGTACTCATAAAGTACACAGTGTGTACTCCGAAAATTTCCATATTTTCCTCTTTTCTCAAAAACTACCAGAAAAGGAGAAGCATACCTGAATAAGAAGATACAGTTTCTTACAAACAGGATTTTGTTGGTTTCTATCTTATCTATATTTTCTTCATGTGTTCTATTAGAGGGAAATGCCTCACATATTTGTTTTTGTAATACCCTGATTGCTAGTCCAGAACCAAGGGCCTATTGGGGGCAGGACACTAGGGGGTCATAATCTCTATTCTCACATTACCATCCCTGGAGGTGTACACATTATGGGAAGGGGATCATTACTAATATAAATTATTATTTAAATTAATAGATACTTAGTGTTATAGATTGTTACTTTTTTTCCTTTTTTTACTCTATCATCACTTAATTTGTTTTATATGTCATAATGAATTTATAGAATATTTAAAATATTAAAAAATATATCACTTATCTTTGATTCATGTATTTTTTTATTTTTTATTTTTTATTTTAGAACAGTGTTTAAAATGACGGGGTATTTAGATTAGTTTTACTTGTTCTCATTTTTATAAATTGTTTATGTGATTTCTCTAAGTACTGCATCATATGTATCTATATTTCTATTAGTTTTCATCTTTTGTAAAAATATTTTGAATATTTCTAAATGTCAAAATCAATATATATTAAATAAAAATGTATAAATTAATCATAATTATATATATTTTTCAAATTTATTATATGTTACTTATAATAAGTATCCTTGTGTATCATTATAATATATTACATTTGAATTTTTTTAGATAACAATTATAATCCATATGCTTGAAAATATATAAAACATGACTAAAAACCAAAGGATTTTTTTAATGTAGAATATATTTTGTATTATATTTTTTCAATTAAAATTATATTATATATTAAATATTTATACATAATAGAATATTATGTTAAATGGTATTCATTATGATGTTACATATTATAATATTTCATGAATAATACATTATACTTTAAAATTTATAATATAGTACTTATGGTTGATTAAAATAATATGTAGGTAGTTTTAATTTTTTTAAGGTAGTTATATGTCATATTATGATTATTATGATTGATTGCATTACAAATCATGATTATAACAATGTAACATATGTTCCACACTAATTCCATTATGGAAACTATATATAACATCATTTTTTATTGATTTATTCTCATAGTTGTCTTATGAATTTCAATGAATGAAATTATACAAAATTAACACAGAGGATTTGGATTATAATGACTTTTAGTAGTATAAAAATGGAAGAACAAATTATTCTCTATCATCAAAAATTTTTCTGATTATTTTTTTTATGTTTCATACACATTTTAAATTGAGAACATCCATACAATTTCTGTTGTGATGAATACTTTATTATCTTAGTGATGTTTTTATCTTCAAAAATGATGAAAAAAATCACTACAATTTACTGTGCTAATGAATTTTTTCATCATTTTATACAAATTAATAAATATATTATCTTTTTATTCAACTAATTTTTTATCAGTTATGTGTAAATTTTGAATGAAATATATAGAAAAATTATTAATGAACAATAGAAACTAGAAATAACAAGGTATCGAGTGAGATTTATAGAACACTATGATTAAATCATTAGATATTTCTATATAAATATATATTTAAAAAACTAGATAGGTTGAATGAATGTTAAAAATGTATATAGGACCCTTAAAATAGAATATCCCTATTAATACATCTTATATACTCTTACGTTTGTTGAATGAGATACATCATTAAAAAAAAGTTGGAAGTGATCGTGATGCAATGATATTATACAATGATATTTCACAATTATTTTATTCATTATTTTACATTTATTATTATTATATTTTTTCGATTAAACTCATATTTATTATTCTTTTTCCTTATAAATATAGAGACATATATTGTTATACATCTCCTAAAAACAGAATGTGTATTAGTTGTACGAATACTACATATGATATGTGATTCTTTTTATTCCTCTAAATGAAAAGGGATTGTTTGTCATGTTTTACCTTGAGTTGTGAAGAAGGATAGATTCTTGGTTTTTTCCGAGTCCATAGAATGAAATGCAATAAATTTGGTTTTGAATACCTTCATAATTAATGTTATAGTGAAATGAATTTCTCACATGGATTATAGAGTAGTATTTAGTATATTTATGTTCCCATCGGTGTAAACTACACAAAAATATGGAATTATAGTTTTTTTTTATTTTTTTCACCAAAACATGATCATATCACCTTTACATAAACATGATACTATTATATGATTATATCTACATTGATGTTTTTACAATTTTTGACATTCTAGTACACCGCTATTGACCTTCTTAAAATATAACTTTGGAACTAAAATTAGTATATGAGATTCCTCTATAGAGATTAAGATATTATATATATATATATATATATATTTGTTTATAAATCCTTCTAATAGATAGTGACACATCATATAAATGGTATTTTGTGATATGTTATGAATATATTAAAATTATGGATGCCTTACATATATTCCAACATAAAATTATAAAAATGTCTATGTATACTATTTGGGATGACTGAAATATTTCCCAAAAAATTAAAAGTATTTTTTTATTAGAGTATATTAATTAAAATATAAAAAATAATTTCCTTACCCTAACACATTGATTATTAATGATGCTATAAAATATGGTTTATGTTAATTTGATTATAATTTTATATACTAATCTATAAGTAGAAGTTGTTAAATTCAGTTTTTCCCATAAAACGACACATAATACACAAAGGATTTCATATCTTTAAAAATACATAATAGAAAAGAAGAAAAGAATAATGAAGGAAATTATTAGCAAAGATTGTTAATATTTTATAATGGGTGTAGAAGAATTCCTAAACCAATCATTTCAAATATTTAAAATTTTTATTAATGGAATGAGAATACAAGTTTAATTAAAAAAACATATTGTATACTTAAAGAGTTATAATATTAATTCCTATAAAATTGCATGGTAAATTTGTTTCTATACGTGAAATTAATATTATTATACAGTAAATCCTAGAAAGACTCATTTGATAACAAACTATTTTTTGAAAAATGAATTGAAAAACATAAATGATGAACAGTGCAAAAAATATAGTGGAATTTATTTTAAATTTAATAAACATATTTCATTTAACTATTCTAATTACAAGGAATAAAAAATTAAGTATCTCATATTGTAAAAGGTACATACAATATGATTAAAAGAAAAGATTAATTCAAAATGAAATTTAGAAATGATTATATAAAGGATGAACCAAAAGTATTTAGGAGAGGTCAGTTAAATCCATATACTGGACTCTCTAAAATAAATTTTAATTTTGATTAAATATAAAATAAATATCCTCTCAGACTAATATAATCTAAATCATGAGGGGAATGACCAAAATAATAAAAAGGATAAAATGAATTTACTATTTGATTTAGTTGTGATAATGAATCATATTCATGAAATAAATTTAGATTTATAAATTATTATGGTAATATATATATAATTGATACTGAAAAAGTGGTTTTGTAATGACTTATTTTTTAGTTTATAGTGTCTCTGAACAAAATAATGAAAATCAATAATTGAAAATAGATGTTTTTTGAATTTAATTTTTTTTGTATAAATATTTATAATAAAAATATATGTTGAATAAAATATGAGAACTATATAGGAAAATGAGTAACAAAATAAAACTACTTAACATTTAATGAAAGTATTATAATAATATGGTAATTAAAAAAATATAATAAGAAATATAACATTAAATTTTTATTTTTAACGATATAATTATCTAGTGTTGAACATAGAGAATGACATTATGAAAAAATTGATTCTATGATTTAGGTCAATTAATATAATGCTAGACTTGGTTATTAAACAAATTACCTATGTTTTATGAATCATTATTTATTAATTGTTCAGATAGAAAAATTTCTTTTTCATTTATATTATTTATATAATGTCATCAAATTATGAAATTTAATGTTAATTTTGATTTCTACAATATTTTAGACATAAAAATAATTAATATATAATAAATTATATTAAATATTAACTATGAATTATTTTTTAAAATATATTGTGCACTATATATTAATTTATTAATCCTATTTTTTTGAAAATATCACGGGTTCTATTACATTTTCCAATTATATTTTTTACAAAAAAACTCTTAAAATTATTTCTATGATTGATTTGTACATTAATAATGGATGTTCAAAAAAAACTAAAGATTCATCGCTCATCTGATTTTGAAAAATCTATGATATAGGTATTATTACATATTAAGGAAAATAAAAAGGAATTGAAAATGGAATTTGTTTTGTCATCATTTCATTTAACTCTTTGGATTTTGATGAACATAGATGGCCAGATGATGCAGTTCATCTAATCAATATACATTTAGTCTCAAATTCCATGAATGTATTTTAATTAAATTTATAAGAAACAAAAAAGTATATTTATATTATATAAACCAATTAATATATTTTAAACTTTATAATCATATATTCGAATAATCTACTACAGAATTATTCGTTAATTTCTACTTATTTTCATTTTTTGATGATACAAATATTTTATTTTTCTAATTGGTTTTGTAATGGATATTTCAATTATCACTCACTAATAATAATTTAATCATTTATTGACTAGTCAATATAGTGGGAACATTAGATTTAAATTATTAAGATAATCCAAATATCATTTCATCAAAGGTATGTTAACAATTTTTGAGAATATAATTTATGATGATCATGTTTTCGGTAATATTAATATAAATACATGTTAAATTACGTTGACCAATCATTTTTGTTTCAACTTCAAAAAAATATATTAATAAAATAAATTTTAATTTAGTATCATATTTTTTCTATGATAATTTACCTATAGTCATTCAGTTTTTTTTCAGTGATGGTAATTTATAATTTTCCATGTATGTGGTTGAACTATTGAAAATAATATCACACCCTACAAAGGAACGAGTAAAGGTTTACAGTTAAATAATATAACTATAATTTTAAGTAGAGAATAACTATTTTAGTGAACCATAATTATATTAGAAATATAATTTATAATTATTTTATATTAAAAATTTAATTAATGTTTGCAATGGGGTTAAATAATTTTATTGAATAACCTCTTATTAAAATGGGTTCCTTTGATATACAGTATTTAATCCTCATTCTTAATAAGATAAGCTACCAAATGTTTAGTTTTTATTTAAGAAGGGGGATTTCTAAAGTATTTAAAATTTAAAAAATTATAATATTGGATTGATCGAGGTAGACGATATATTCTTTTATATGAGACTTTTGGGAGGAAATGTAGAGTGAAAAGTCTTCATAACAACTTTAATATTGAAAATCATAAACCACAAATAAATTTTTTATTTTCCAAAAAATTATATTTTCAAATGAATATTTTTTCTTGAGAATTAATATCATTATAATGAATAATGATATCTAATTATATTTTAGGGATATATCATAATAATATCGAATGAATAATAACAAATTACATTTGACAAAGTTCAATAAATTCCATCAGAATACGACTATATAATGGAAACATTCAATGCGTACAAAAATAAAAAATCATTATACCTCAAATATGGATATGTAATAACCATACTATATTAATATTTTCTATTTACTATGGAAGAAATGAGTAAATTAATTTTTATTACATTGAACTTAATGACCATCTAAAAATGTGCTGACCTATAGAATAATGATGATGATGTGTCTGATGTTGTTGAATCTAATCCTAACAAGTGAAGAAGATGAATAATGAATCATTTTCATAAAATATGAAATGAAAGTTATGGAGAATAACTTATTATGTAGTATATGAACAATATATTATACTAATATTTTATAATTTTCTTGTTTCTTAGTATGATTCAATTGTAACATTAGTTATTTTTCATTAAATCATGATATTGTGAGGTTATAATTGTAAATAAATTATTTTTTCCATAATTTAATAGTTTTTACAAATATTTTTGATCAAGGGATATTATATATACTAATATAACACCCTTATATTTTACGATATATTTATTTTTTTAAATTTATTTATAGTAAACACTGAGTTTATATGAATTTCCATATACTATTAAAATAATATTATTTATAGATAAAATTATTTATTAAATATTTTTTGGAATGTATGACTAACAATACATAAATTTAAAAAATTATTACTTTTTCATGGATAGAATTAATTCATCTATAATAAATAGTTTAGTACTAAAAATAATATCACTAGAATAAAAAAACATCAGTTCTTCTAATTTATTATATACATAATTTTTTTACCGTAATAAATTAATTAAATATCTATCCAATACTAAATTGAAATAAATTTTTAATTAATTAAACGAATATAATATTTTATCATCCATATAATAGTTTTTACATGCATATTACGGATTGTAATGTCAACTTTATGACTGAAATTTCATTTTATTGAAAATGGTGTTTGTTCATTTGTTGGGAATATTTTAAAAAGATTCTATTCCATTTATAGAAATTGAATCATTTAAAATGGATTATATATTTTTAATCATATATATTAATATAATATAATGAAGTTAACTAAATTTATTTACATCATTAATAGAAAAACACTAAAAATGTGTTATTGTGATAAATGTCCAAACAAGCTTCTTAGGTGGTTAACATAAAAGATTATGCTTAGGATTTCAGATAAGTTTTTTATACTTTTAGTTTTGAGGTAATTTTTCAATTATCCACCATTTTTTCATATCCTTGGTATTTTTTATCCACATAAATTGATCATTAAATTATTATATTTTAATCTTTTCAAAGTATCAAATTGTGTCCTCTCCCTCCCTTATAATATAATAAAAATATAAATCCCTTTCATCACAATCATAGATAATTATATCCCAGATAGTCCCAAACCATTTCCATACCTAACATCCATTTTTTCCTTTGATCATCTGGTTTGTTCATAATACCATCTTTTCAGGGACTGAGGATTAATCCAAAGGAGGTATCTCAACGAAGTGGTATAATTCATAATAATGTACATTCAGTTTTATCTCATCTTATAAACCATATAGATTTATTGTATCCATTATAAAATAATTATTTTACTTTATTATATATATTAAATTATCATTCTTTGGTTTTATCAACCATTTTATACTTCCTTTATATAAAATGAAAATTAAAATATTGCTCGTGGTTAATCGGGGAATACAGTATTCACATAATGATATGAATTATTTTCTGACTCCATCATTCAATGTTGGTTTTTATAATGGAATTAATTTTTATATATTTTTATTAGGAAATAACTATTATTATATAATTATAATATATTATCAAACATCTTATCATTCCCTTTATTGTAAAAAAGGTAACATTTCTGAAGCGTACATGTGGACAAGAACCTCCACATTGAGATGTGGATTATTTTTAATAAATTAATTAAAAAAATAATAATAAAAGTTCATCTGATGATGAAATAAGATAATAAGAACATTATTAGAACTATTGTAATGGTGAAACAATTACAAAGGACTGTGTATAAAACCCATTGATTTGTATCATTCATCAAAAATAGAAAGGTTTTCACCTAATTTGACATTTCATTGATGAAATTGTTAATACTTTTTTTTTTGAAAATATAAAGAAATGATACATATTATGTTTTGTTTGAATATAATTATTGATTATATGTATAATAAATATATATTTATTATATTGGATACTATAATGCGTATGAAGAAATATAGAATGTTGGTTAAGTGTTTAATAATACAATATCATTTCATTATGTTGTTATGTTTCAAAATTTACCAACGTGATAAATAATATTGATATTATCCTCTAAACCACATATATTTTTAATACAAATATTAATTCATTAAATATTTATGTATTTTTACCTTTATGTACTCCATTTATGTAAAAATTCCAATAAAAATGATTTTGTGAAAATGTAAACCATATTTAGTCATTAGTTTTCAAACTTTTCCGTCAATATATAGGAACTACCAAAATGTGTTATAAATTTTTCATACCATAACATGGTACATTTTTAAAATTATTTTTATTAACATTTCTTTTATTTATAATGGATTAAAGAGGAATATTTCTTGTTTATTAAAAAATATTGATTTTAACATTTTGCAGATCTGTGAAGCTAATGTTTTATTATAAACTCTATAAAATTAATTTAAATCACACCATAAAAACATATTTTATTTGAATCATACACTATAGAAACCATATTCATTTTTAATGGTATGTAATTTCTTAATATTAATGAAATTTTTATTGACAAGTTTATCAAAATAATAGGACAATTTTACATGTTTTAAAAAAAAAATATAGAATGATAATTTTGAGTTATTATCATATATGTATATATTGTTTGTGGATTTTCATGTTTTAATGGGGACATGATCATATGATTCCACATAATTTATTTAATTATATGTCTTATGATAATTAGTCTTTATGGTTTATTCTACAAATCTCATTTCATTCCTATGGGTTAAATATGTTATGAAGAAACCTTAATAAATCTCATGTATTTTTCTATCAGTATTAATATGGTGAAAGAATGAAATATTTCAAAAAAAAAATTCATTTCCATAGGGTATTAAATTATGATATGCTAAATGTTTAATGTTCTTGTTGACAATTTACATATTATTTTCATTATAATATAGGTGGGCCTATAATAATATATCCTTTTAAGTCATGTGGTAAATATGGACATCTCATAAGATAATAAGTAGTGGAATGTGAAGTGAACCGAGTTTAGTATATTGATGAATCCACAATGATCATCTAGAAAGAGAAAAATATCCTAAAAATCACAATTATACCAACATATTTCTCCCAATGGTTTAAAAAATATAGTTTGTAAAATGATACTATACCTACAGTTATAGAATACCATTGGTATAAGCCTATCTGTGGTTAGTTTTTCCAATAGTTTCATCTAACCATTGGTATACACAAGACTACACCAACTATTTTTGCAAACATTTGGTCTAGTAATTTTAGGAAGAACTGATCCCAATGGTTTTACTAAAATATTTTGAAATCCTCCAATTTTCCAAACAGTTTCTTGAAACCATTGGGAATTTTTCCTTAAAACACAGACCTGACATCCTATTCCCCATCCACCGGATTGCATCCCTAAACAAAAGATCTCTCTTTTCCCTAGGCTATGAAACATTATCCACATGATATATCCATATTCAATCAAGAATTGTTTTTGTTCTAAACATAAAATCTTTAAGTGAATCATTTTTCCAAATGTTCTATATCTATTTTTGTTTTGTTCTCTTGTTATGATTTCGTATAAAAAGGAGGTCTGTGCGGTCATTCATCATCCTTTGTTTGTGGTAATATCGAATGTACGATATTATGATTTCCTATATAACTTTCCAGTGGAATTATACCCACCATAGCTTCAATTTTGTTTGATGAAATATAATTTAAATTTCATTTTGGGATGTTCTTTAATGATGTAAATAAACCTTATTGTTGAAATGGATGTATTTTAACACATTTGGATTCAATTATTAATTTAATGGATTTATAATTTTTTAATTTATTATAGTTACTCATAAAAATATGGTTCATGATGGGAATGATTCACCTTGACTCTTTTTATACAATTGTGATGTTAAAAGTGAATAAATGTTGAATTATTTCTATCCTTTTATTTACATTACATGAACCAATTGACATGTCATGATTACATTAAAATGGGGTAGGCTATCCAGGGAGTATTAGGCCAGTGTGGGATGTCCAGGGAGGGTGGGGTCTATCTTGGTGTGTAGGGGTGTCCTAGAAGGGGTGTGGGGTGGGGGTGTAGGTTGGTAGGGTGTGTAGGTTATAGGTAGGACGGGGGTGCGGGAAATCGAGGGATGGGTGGTGGTAGTGTGGTCTATCCATGGAGGGGGGATGTGCAGGTGGGGATGGGGTGAGGTATTTCATTGGAGAGGTGGGGGTGTGGGATATCCAGGGGGATATCCATGTGGGGTGGGAGGGGGTTCCAGGTGAGGTTGGTGGGGGAGTAATGTGATTAGGTTACAAAATTGTATAACCCTCAAATCGAAATATGAATATATAATTACAATCCATTCATCAAATTACACAAACTAAATAGGTTTAATTTTTTGTATTCATCTCATAATAGTTACTCTACCATTTACACCCTAGTGAACAGGTTATTATTTAACCCAAAATAAATCATTCAATACAGGTTTTTAATGACATTTCAATCATTGTGGTATTTTTTCTCACCAATAATTGTTGTTGATAATGGTCCATCGATGATGGGTCATTCATGTTTGTTATTCATGTTGTTTTATTTTCTTCACACAACACCCCAGGACAACCCTCCGACCCCCTGGACTGCCCCACATCCTTGAGACCCCCACCCCATAGACTGCCCCCCACACCCATGCAGCCCCCACCCCCTGAACACCACCCACCACCTACACACCACCCACCAACTTGGACACCCCAACAACACTACACACCCCACCTCCTAGAAGAACGTCCCCCAAAAAACCCCACCCCCTTGGACAACCCCCACTGCCTGGACTACCCCACCCCGATGAGATCCCTCCACCCACCTCGCACCCCCAACCCCATGCAGCCCCACCCCCCACACACCACACACAATTAGGCACCCCATGCAGCCCCACCCCCACACACCACCCACAATTAGGCACACCCCACATCCCATGGATTTCCCCCCACCACAATACACACCCCCACTAACTGGACACCCCCCACAAATACCCCCACCCCTTGGATAGCCCCCCTAGAAAACACCCCACCACCCCACCCCCATGCACACCCACACCACCCAAGACACCCTGATATCCACCCCACCATTGAAAAACCTCCCAACCGGGACACTCCCACCCCCTGCACCCCCCTAGACACACCCACCCCCTTGGACAGCCACCACCCCCTAGACAACCCCACCCCATTGGACATGCCCCCACCCCCTCGACACCACTCACCCCTAGAAAACCCAACCCCGGGAAACCCCTCTACACCAATGGACATCCCCCACCCCCCCTTCACACCACCCACACACTAGACAACACCTACTGCAGGCCCCTCCCACATTAGACTCCCCTCAAACAACCTATTGAACCCCACTCTCCTTCACAGGCCCCCAACTCCACCTTGACAGCCCCTGCAGACCCCCACCGCCTGAACACCCACACCCCTGGACATCCCCCCCCCCCAAACACCTACACACAACCCACCCCCTAATGTTCCCCCACCCCCGTATTCCCCCACTCCCGTGTATAACCCCTACACCCCTGATAGATCCCCAACCTCGGGACAACCCCACCCCTCGGTACACCCCCTTGAATCCCCATCAACCCACCTACAGACCACCTGCCCATGTATAGCCCCCAATTCCCCCTGGATTTCACCCACCCTACTGACCACCACTCACCCTACATAAAACCCAACCCATAGATATCCCCCATCCCACTTCACACCGCCACACCCTAGGAGACCCCCTTTAGACATTCGAGTAGTACTATAAGCATGAACACTGTAAGATGTTCCAAAAGATCACTTTTATAGAAATTCAATTCCATAATCACTACAATTATCTAACTAAACACTCTATAGTGTCCTAAATCGATCCATCCGAAGGATTCATGGATCTTCCCTCAATAGGAATAATTATATGGGTCGACATTCTATAACTCTAACAGAAATTTAAATGCTATTCAATTCCATCACGCATTATCAATGAATGAAACCAGTGGATTCTGAATTCCCCAACCTCATTCTTTATTTTGCAAGAACCAATTACACACTAACAATATGTGAAACCTGAATAATTTTAACATCCCTTTAAAGGATGTATATTATTATTACCAAACATATTCATACATGATACATAGATCTCATTGCAGTTAACACCCACATCAGTTAGGTTTATATAATATAATAGTTATTTCCTTCTCAAGCCTTTAAATTATATACACGATATTGATGGAGGAGATAGATACCATAATCATAGGAAGAGTATTAATCAATTTTCAAATCTAATTACCTTCAAAATTATGAATTCAATCATGTATGTGTTATACAAAATTCAATTCTGTATGTATTGTATTTTTAATTGAATACAGTATACATAAAATATCTAAAGTTGTATATTTCTTCCTAAATCCATTTTAGACTAGAGAACAACATTCTTCTTATCCCAAAATGTCTCTTGAATTTACAATATCTATCTTACTTTGATACATGAAGTGTTGATCTCTCATAATACTCACACAGTTTAAGCATGTTCATTCAAAATCCACTACATTCATCCTTTTCAAGGCTCATAATAAATTGACACAAAATATAAATTGTGTAAAATACTAAATATTGAAAAAGTTGATTCACTATGATCTTCAGTAGTTGGTAATATTTTCTATTATTAATGTTCAAAAAATATTCCTGATTTATACTTTCTTAAAAATCTCATGGATTCATAATCTATTATTATATTTGACCCAATTTTCAAAAGACTCTAAAAATTCTCTAATAGATTATATATGTTCTCTGAATATTTAAAACATTCATTGTATTATATTTATAATTGAAGTCAATATCATGGATTTATATTAAATTATTATTTTTTTATAAATATAATATTTTCATTTATTTTATATTATGATTATTTTATGGAGTAGTGTGTTAGTTATGTATTCATATAATGTGAATAATTCTCATTTCTATAATGATATTGTCTATTAAACATCCAAATTATGGAATTGTAGAAGACTAAATGACTTATAATTTTTTTCATTGAATGAATATAATAAGTATTTACGAAACAAGTCGGATCTCAAGATATTTTAAAGAACTATTTTGAGATCATTTTAGATTTTACATTTAAAAATGCTTCATATAGTGGTCACATACACAACCCATGTTAAAATTTTGTTGGAAGGCCTTCGTTGATCCATGAAGAAATCAGATACTACAAAACCAAATTTGGTTTTCAAGATAACTACTATATGTTTTATTTCAAGACCCATAAAATTCAAGGGAAATTTTTTATTAATTTTCTTTGGGATTTTACAAGAACACAGTTTCTGACGGCACTTGATTCTGAGGCCCGGTGTGCCCGGAATCATTTTCTGAAGTTTAACTCGGGTACGTTCAGTGAACGAACGAGCGGGTTTTTCTAACTTTTGAACCGGTGCACGGAATTGATATCCGAGGGCACCGATGAAACCGCAGCGCTGGTAATTGCTTAAGAAGACCCTTTATGGAGTTTCTTTTTCTCAGGATGTGTTTTTTTATAAACAAAATGATGGATAAAAATATAATTGTTTTACAATTATATTTTCATTTATTGTTAAGTGGATTAAGTGTTGTGTCACACCACTTTTCCCGTCTCTTATGTGCTTATAACCTATGTAAGGGAGTTAGGGGTGGGAACCACTTGTTTTTAACTACCTTTGAGAGGATTAAGGTGGGGTGGGGCCCATATGAGCCCAACCCCTCACCTTCCCCTAACGTTCATAACTTTTTCCCTCTTAATTTTGTAACTATCAAAAAGAAACCCCCCTTTAAATAAAGTCAACTGATTAATTGAGTATGTTCTTCAAGTAATTAATTTATGGATTCATTCGAATTTCAAATGAATTTTTGGTTTGTGTGTTAATTAAATAAGACTAAGTCTTATTTAGAGGGAGGATAGTTGGAGGTGCGAGAGGATTTCGAGAGGAAGGCTCTAAGTTCCGAAGGATGTTCTTCCTCCTTGAAGAACGCGAAGAATGCACTGTCACCGACGAAGAACGCCGACCTCCGATGAAGGACGATGGTGAGAGGTGCCTTCCTCGAAGATCGACGACGTGGCACCATGTACCGCGACACCAACGAACGTCTCCTTATGCGACGTCCAATTCTACGACGACCCTTCGTTCAACGATTCCATCAAGTAGGGGATTAGTTGTTGTTGTTCTTGATTTCTTCCATCATCATTCTTTGTTTCAAATTGGACGGCTTGATATCGATTAACGGGAGGGGGAAAGACCGCACAAACATGGCCAACCCTCCTCCATTAATTTTTATGTTGACCTTTTTGTGGTTTGGAATGGGGATGGCACGGTTCTGTGGCACCGCACGGGATCGTGCGGCAAGGATGCGCGGCGCCGTCGTGCCATGCTGTTGAAGCCAAACAAAGCCGCGGTGCCGTCGCGCCACGCCGGAAAACCACGAAGAGACGTGGTTTGTTTATTTGGAATACGGATCTATGGGCCATGGAAGAATGAGCCGCATGGGTTATTTGAAGGATTTGCTGCAAAGGGAAGGTCCCGAGAGAGTCGTCGGTGCATGTGGCAGGCAAAACGGACCACCAGAGCGCGTTCGGTGGTCCGCAGAAGGTGTTGTCGGCGCGCCACGCCGGCAGCCGAAGGCGGCAGCCTGCCCCGGCCGGCCGCCCGAAGGCGGGGGCACCCCGGCGCGCCGTGGGCAGGAACCGGGGGAGCCACAACGGGATGACCAGATCTTGCGACTGTGCGGGATCCGAGGGAGACGCGGCGGCTCACGCCACGTCCGGTGCAAAGGGACGGGGGCAGCGCACCCCCGCGTCAGCTCCACGCGCGTGGCACCCGCTGAGCCGAACCGACCGCACCGGGCCGACCCACCCAGGTCGGGCCGGTGGGGCCAGCCCACGTCGGTCGGGCGGGGCCGGGCCGCGCCCAGATGGGCCGAACCCGGACCGGGGTCGGGTCGACCCGGTTCGGACGGGCCGGGCCCAGACCCCCTTTTCTGACTGTTTTCAGTATTTTGCTCATATCTTTGGCTAAGGACCTCCAATCGATGCATGATCAGTTGCGTAGAGATCCATGGACGAAGTTGGTCGTTTCAGTAAATTACACTCAGGGTTTCAAAGAACATTATGTATGGACAGGTTGGTTCGAACACGAAACCAACCGGGCCCTCGGAGCGAGAACACTTATATCGTGAGTTCTGGACGTCTGATTGACGTTCCGTCAACTTTGTTGGATTCCTATTGATGAGACAGATCTTTTGGAATACTTCTCCTGAGTTTTGGTTGTAGTTGGATAGTGTCCAGGTTGGATTGTAGATGAAATCCAACTGGGTCCTAGAACGGAAAAACTGATAACTTTCAGAACGGACGTCCGTTTGACGAACCTTTAGTGGCATTGGTGATCACATTGAGAAATGGTCCCTTTGAAAATACCCTATGACAGTTTGGGGTACAACTGAGACACGGCCGGGTTGGTTCGCACACGAAACCAACCGGGCCCCTGGGGCGAAAAGGCTAATAACTCACAGACCGGGCGTCCGATTGACGCGCCGTCTGTTGCATTGAGACCCCTATGACGAGGCTGTCCTTTGAGATTCTTCTTCATGGGACTTTTTGATACATGGAGTATCGACCTGTAGCTCGTGGAGTGGACCCTCCCAGAGATGAGCATACTGAGTACGGAGACCCTGTAGCCGACTGAGACCTGACGACTGCTTGACCGACTCGACTTGGAGTTAGTCGACTAGCCCAGTGGATGGAGCACTACTTTGTTTGGGTGTAGACCCATGGCGGACGGAGCACTAATGAGCTTGAGTGTAGACCTGCGGTACTCGTCCGGAGATTACCTCTGCTGGATATTAGGGGGGATGCACTACTGTGTTTGGGTGGAAGACCCCAGAGGGATGCACTATTGTGTTTAGGTGGATGACCCGCGATACTCGATAGGAGAAGTATCTCAGTAGTCTTAGGTTAGTGAGAAGTACCTCAGAGTCGTGACAGGACCACTGTACACTCCAGAGACGGGGCTCTTCAACAGTTACAGTTTTGATAATGAAAATCCTTGTTTGAGCTGAGTCTATGACCATTGTGTTTACCACATGATTGAGATGGGTCACTCGATAACATAGGTATATGTATGGGCGTATATCTAAGTAGTGTTTATCCGTTGATTTCATAACCTTTGTATTTCCTCATGATTGAGATGGGTTACTTGATAACTTATGTATATGTATGGTCTTATACCTAAGCAAGGGTTATCTGTTGAGATCTTCTTTGTGGTTAACCTTGTTGGACTTAGTGAGACCGTGACGGTCTCGGGGTCCCTATTGAGTTTCGTTATACTCACCCCTACACGGGCTATGCCACCCCTCGTTGTGTTGGTTGCAGACGACGGGCATCAAGACAGTATCCGATGGTGGACTTCATGACGAGACGACACTTGGAGGAGGTTGAAGGGCGAGAGAGTTGTGAAAGATATCTGTACCTGCCCTTCAGGTAGGATCCGTGGTGGAAGATCCAAGATATGTGATATCTATACCTACCCTTCGGGTAGGATCTGTGGTGGACGATCTAGGAGCTACGCTATCTGTACCTACCCTTAGGTAGGATCCGAGGAGGACGACCCATGAGCTATTTTTATACTTCCAGATGTTAGTCTTTTCTGTTGTACTTCTGTTCAGTTATAGCTGTACTTTTCAGTTGGGTTTGTATTCTGACCCTTTTCCTTTTCAGCACTTATTTTGTACATAGTGTTTACTTCTGCTTGTACTCTGTGGTGTTTTGTTTACTTTTATAAAGGAAATGCCTTCCCAGTTATCGGGATTTACGCCTTTGGTGCTAGTTGCCAGCCCCTGGCCTATGGAAGGTGGGCTTGGGGTAGTCACGACATGTGCCTCGAGGACGGGTCGTGACATTATATCACAATGGAGAGAAAATGAAATCTAAAAATGCTTATGATCTAAATGAGGTGACTAGATTGGATTATTTGTTATATGACCAGTTCCCTTTAATTCAACATCCTGAAAAATAATGGATTACAACCTAAGAAGACATCGATATGAGCACAAATGATGCATCTTATTAAAATTACGATGTTGTCTTGGTGATAAAACTGAATGATGCTGCCATGGAACCAATATAATGAAAATGTTTTAAAATGAAAAAGATGTAATTTTTAATCAGAATGTTTCCTGGGAAAAATATGAATGAGATTTATAATACTATCATAGATGACATTATTAGCTACTTGAAAGACTTACATCCATTTGATTCAGATATTCCCTCAAACCACTATATGGAATGGATGTTACCTGAGGAACACAGATATCCATGAAACAAAAATCATGCTTTCCTGAAAGATTGCAGTTTATTTTGGTGGGGGGGGGAAGTGATTAAAAAAATGATTTTATAAGATGTGACACATCCCTTTGAATGCCCAAACCTGGTGGAACCCCATCCCATCCACCATATAAAGTAATGTGACACTTTCCATTAATCCCCAGACTCGAAAATATTTTTATGTCTGATGAAATATGAATAATAATGTGATGAAATGATTCGAATAGAATGAAGACTATTGGTGAGTTAGTTATCCTTTAATAAGGATTTACATGTCATAGATTTGATGCTGTATATCCTGATTTTTCAGCTGATAGGCATAATTTGAGGATGGGACATTCATGTAACGGAAATAAACCACTTTTAATGACTTTTACATTCCACAACACAAGGTCGGTTTTTATAAAAAATTTAAACCTTCTTCTATTGTTGTGTATGGAAAAACAATTCACATTCATGATTATACTCATATATGGAAATTTTGATCCCAATAATGATATAGAAGTATACATGAAACCTATAATAAAAGAGTTAAAACTTCTTTGGGAGTTGGTTGTGCACACACACGATGAATATTTGAAGGATATATTTCATCTGTGTGTTGTGATTATGAGCAGAATAAATGATTTTCCCGCTTATGAAATGATGTATGGATGGATCACAAAGGGAAAACAACCATTTCCAATTTTTATGATGAATACCCAATCTAGAAGGCTAAAAAATCACTATTGATTCAGTTTTATGGGACCATGATTATTATATCAAATGGACTATCCATATAGAAATAATCCTCGATGATTTGACAATACCATGTAAACTGAAGATCCATCTCAGCGTATGTCTAGAACTGGTGTTCTTAATGAATTGAATGATTTCATTTTTTCATCCGAGAAAGGTGACACAAAATTTGTTAGAGAAAGAATGTTTCTACTGAAGCCTGTTACAATTGGAAGAAGATGAATATCTACATTAATTTTCCTTATTAGTCAACCAATTTATTATGTCATTTCACAAACATAATGCACATTGAAGAGAATATATGTGATGTGTTTCTTTTGATTCTTATAAATGTTAAGGGAAAGACAAAAGATGATTTACAATATCGATGTGACTTGACGGATTTGGGCCTTAGACCATAATTGCATCTTGTGCGTATCGGTGAAAAAAATTGAATGATTCTTGTTCTTCTTACGTGATGACACCTACAGAAGAAATATAATTTTTTTGAAGTACTAGAGACTATTAATTTTCTGATGGCTATTCATGAAACATATCTAAATGGGTCAATAGAAGAGAGTTGAAGATAAAATCATTGAACACTAGTGATTATAATGTCCTTCTATATGTGTTGTTTCCAATAGAAATCCTTTATCTTATTTCTAATAATGTAAGGGTGACAGTTATTTTGTTTGTTCCATTTGTTTAATGATATTTTTTCTAAGATGATGTTCATGTTTTTTTCTAAAAAATGTTGCTATATGCCCCATTAATTTTGTGTGAGATAGAAAAAATATTTCCTCCATCATTTTTATGATGCATAATGTATCTGACTATCCATATTCCAATAGAAATATTTCTCACATGACTTATATCTTTTCATTAGATGTATCCAACTAATATAAATGTGTTTATATGAATTTCATCTATTTAAAAACTGAATGATACCAAGGTTCTATCTTGAACAGTTACATGTGTCAAGAATGTATGGATTCATTCTCTATGTATTGTTCTGATCATAGTAGATTAATTAAAATGCCTATGAGAAATTAATAATAACTGTATCAGAATATTGAACACATTTTTTTATTAGATCTTCAAATAAGATATATTCATGGATCATACACATTTATAACATTAAACCTTAATGAGCGGGATATGGGACATCACACATTTTTGTTCAACTTTGATTTGTTCGATGACTACATCAGGTGAGTAAATTGAATAAATATATCTTTAAAAGCTGTTAAACTATTCCTATTTTTATATATATTGAACATAAGTAAATGATAATTAGAAATAATACTTTTTTATCATTGATAAAGAGTGAAACATTTCATAGAAATGAGTATTACAGTGGGGTAAAATTGAAGGTCAATAAATATTGATGTTTAAAATAATTAAATCAATATATAATTAAGATTAACATTAATTTATATTTTATGTATTGATTTTTCCTACTAAATATGTCTCTAAGGAAATAATATCTTTTTCCTTTGTTCCTAATATTGTGGTTAGTGATTGTAAATAAATTGTCATCAATGGGTGCATATTTATTATCATTATGCAAAAAAAGAACATGGGAACACTATATGAAGGTGTTATGGTTGCTTCCCCAATAGAATGTTATACGAGTGTATAAAATAGTGTACCTTGATTTAAATATGTAGGTTATTATGGAGTCATTGAAATTATAATAATATTAGATTATTACTATAATTTATGATTCGCAATGACGAAATTCTTGTGGTTTTATTTGATAATGTGGTATAGAACATTTTATTGAGGATTGTGGATATTTAGTAATTTATAAGAGTCGCACTCTTGATACCGATTAATCATATGTATTAACATCATTGGAAAAAATGTTTCTTATGTCGAAGACCATCATCGACCAACATTTGGTTACATTTTTTTAGTATTTCGTAGACAAATTTTGTATCATGGTGATGATGGAATTGACACCATCTCTACCACCATTGGAACCAATCCATTTATTCATTTTGATGACTCTAATTGCTCGATTTTTAGGGTTGAATTTGAACACAAATTTGTGGTGAGAAATATATAGAATCATTCATCCTTGTTCTAAATTATTTTTGTTTATACTAAACCCGCGTTTTTATTGTTTTTAATATTCAAATTTATGTAATATTTATTACAAATGTGTTGTATCCGACTTTGAATTACTGTGAATTTTTAATGTTTATTGGTTGAAATTTTATTTGAATTGATTTTTTTTTAATTTGGAATTGAACAGTTTAAAAACCTATGAAACCAAAATTTCTAACTGGGGGAACATTTTAAGGACATATTGACCATGAATAAAATTTTTAAAACTCTAAGAACCCCCTTTAAAATTTCACTATATAATGGACATGATGGTTTTTCTTATTCTGCAAAACATGTATAGAAACCTACATCATCTACCTAGGCTAAAGTATTTAAAAGTTTCCTTAATTTTGATATGTTAGTTACCCCTTATGAATCTGCTAGATATATCATCCTTGTTCATATGTTTATATCATCACTTCAATCTATCTTAAGTGTTTAATACTTCATAACATATAACTTTCTGAATTTTCTTGAAGCATAATTTATCATGCTCTCTATCTTGGTAGTTGAGTGAAATAAAGCCTCAGAATCAATGTTACATGATTTTAACAGACTAGTGACGAATAGTAAATAACCATACTAATCAAAAATAAATATCAATATTACATCTTCTACAATTTATTGAATTCATTATATATCCATTCATGCTCAATTAAAACAATGGAGAGTTAAATTATCCATGAATCCCCGTATTCGCTCTCATATATTCTATTTTTTGGGTTTCAAATTAGTTATCATTTTTTAATTACATCGATGATTCTTTTTAAATTCATGAAATTAAACCAACTTAAGAGAGGTGACAAAAAACAATGATAGAAAACAATCCTCGCGTAGTTGAGATGGGTGTCCAACCACTAGTTCATGTAGTGAAAATTTTATTTCAAATATATGTATTTAAATAATACATAATGATACATGATTAATTTACATTTAAAAATTTATGCAGTATCCACCTTGTTGGTGACAATTATTTGATGAGCATCCTAGTAGTGGTTCTTTTACTCAGACTGTTGGTACGTGGGGCGGTGGTACGACAACTAGGTGATTTGGTTGGTGTACCTCATTAGACCCTTCCCCTCCTACAATCTTCCTTTCTATCCCATATTCTGATCCTGGGATGTCATTTGAGACACACATGATTTTTAGGCCTCCTATGTTTTCACCACCCTTTATATCCAAGTCTTCTCACCCACCTTTACCATATCAGATGATGATTCCCACTCCTAATCCATCATTCGGCCAACCATCTGTGCCATCTTCATTAACATCTACTTTCTTCTATTTAGATTCTAACTTCAATATTCTTTGACTCCTACTCAATTATAGTATGTACCTTGGAGAATACAATGGGACCCACTCCACCTGTATAGGGTTTTCATTAAGTATATGTGCATCCAGTGTCTCCCATTGATCAGACTGTTGCGTTTATATTGATAGAATCTTATCAAAATTTTATACAATTATTTATTTTCATCATAAAATTTATTGATAATTATTTTTCTTTAATAATAGATACGTCTATTGATAGGAGGAATGGGATAGGACTTACACACATGTGTGTGGTGTGGAACAACCTCATGTAGTTGATGGTGGACTAAAACAATGATAATCCAATGATTGCAAAAACATGGTAATAATGTCAGAGTTTTTTCACGATGCCTTAAAATAATATGACATCATTCCTGTCATCCCATTATAATGGATACAGTTTCTAAATGAATTGAAGAATAATTATTGGGCATATATATGGGTAAAAATATATATTTTATTCAATAAAGTATATTAATTCTGAATTTATATGAATTAATATTTTTGTGTCATCTTCTATTTAATTTCCTCGATAGTTATGGTGAAAGGATAGAACATATAAATGATTTAGGGGAGATTTAGAGAGCCTATAATCATGTGTTTCATATTTTCTATCCATCTAGAGTTGGAACAATGTTAGAGGCAGTACCTATCATAGATGATTTTCTGAATGAATAATATCAGAAAATTATTACTCATTGGACTACTTTCCAGTTTATGCTATTAATCACATTTCAGGAATCTAAATGATAAATTTCATGTTTTTATTTAATACAAAATTTTTTAATATTTAATATTATTTAGGAATAATCCAGAAGAAAAAAACAATTATGCTAAAAAATACCTCAACAAATTGAGACATAGTATGATGTAATATCATGAGAGAAAGAAAGTATGACAGTTGATTATAATTTTTCTTTATGATTTCCATATTCTAATGTTTCCTCCAAAATTTTATTGATTGATAATGACTTCATATAATTTTACTTATGAAATTTATTATTGGTAACCTATTTATTATTATGGTTTCCTAAATTCAATTTCATTTTAGAGGAGAACATTGAATATTGATGGACATGTACCTTGAGCAAGAGTGTTTTTCTCAAGTAGAAGAAAGAAACATATTAATGTGGTTAATGAACTGAATAATCTGAAGATAATAAGTTTTACATTATTCATTTTAAATTTTAATATATATTTTTAAACTCAATAATCTATGTATCTATTTAACTGGCTTCTTTAGAGTCCCTTGATGCCCAAGAACCTAAAACTTTTGTGCCAAATTATCACTTACATCTGGTGTTTGGAGATGAGCACCCTAGATGAGTATACGGTTGAAATTGAGAGTGAATAGTCCCATAGATGTATTGTACCTATTTATGTATGAGTTGTAGTTCCCCATAGTTTTATGAGGTTTAGGCACGTGCATAACAGGCTGAAAAAGGTCTATGGAGAAGTATGAATAGTCTATTAGGGAAAACACTTATTTTATGAAACTGATGGATGTTTTATGTCCATCACTTCCTCAATAGGCCAACCCATCTTGTGCTGAATATATCTCATCAATACATTATATATATGGTGAACCATTTGGATGTTCTAGTAGTGTATGAGATGATTTTTTTCTTAGTGACGGAGATGGAGAGAAGGAGACCGATGTCGAGGAGGAGGGTGAGGTTAAGGATGAGGGAAAGGAAAAGGAGGAGGTTGAGGCATATGAGGAGGGTGAGGAGGAGCATGAGGAATAGGATGTTGGAGAGGAGGGTTGAGGAGGTGGCTGTGGAAGAGTACGAGGGTGAGTAGTAAGGCATTGATGTGGTCAGGGATGATGATGGGGACATCGTTGTGGATGGAGATGAGGCTGATGATGATGTTTATGATAGTGATGGTGATGATGGCTAGTTTTATCTATTACATTTTTATGATATTTCTATCATTTGATGTTTGATTATATGTTGTGCCTATATATATGTGTGATTAGGTAGGTCAAATTATTTTTATTTTTTAACTATAAATAATAAAACATGAATTGATGATTTTTTGTTACTGAATCTATGTGTGATAGATTCACCCCTCCCCTGGACACCTCCACCCCCATAGACACCCCCACCACCTAGATAGCACCCAACCCCTAGAAACACCAACCCCTGGACACCCCCATGCCCTAGACAAGCTGACCCCCTGGACACCCCCACCAACCTGGACACCCCCACCCCTTTGGACACCCCCCTGGACAGCCCCCACCCTTAGAAACCCTCACCCCAGAGGACAATACCTCCAATCGGACATCCCCACACCCCACCCCTAGACACCCCCACCCCCATTGATAACCCCCACCAAATTTATATTACCCACACCATAAACTCCCCCACCACCATGGAAATCCCCCTAGAAACCACCCCACCCCTTCTATACCCAACACCCCCTGGACACCCCCACCCATTGGACACCGCTACCTGGATAGCCCACAAACCACTGCCTAACCCCCCAGACATCCCCACCACCTAAACACCCACACCTCCTGGACAACACCCTACCCCCAGACAACCCCACCCCTTGAATCCCCCACCAAAAATATGATTTTCAAGAAAACTATAATGTGTTGTATCACAATGGGGAGAAAATGTAATCTCAAAATGCTGTTGATCCAAATGAAAGGACTGGATTGGATAATTTGTTATATGATATGTTTCGATTTATTCATCATCATGAAAAATAACAAATTCCGACCCAAGAAGACATCGATATGAGCACAAATGTTGCATCTTATTAAAATTATTATATTCTCATGATGAAAAAATTGAATTATTATTCCACGAGTCAATTATATCAACCATGTTGTAAAATGAAAAAGCTAGAATTTTTAATTATATTGATTCATTGGAAAAATATTTATGGTATTTATAATAAATTTATTGATTACATTCTTTTGTTATTGTAGGACATACATCCAGATGATGAATATATTCCCCCCAACCACTATATGGAATAGAAGTTACCTGAGGAACATGGATTTTCTAAAAAAATTCTTGTTTTCCTAAAAGATTGCAGTTTGTTCATAGGAGGAAAATGATGAATGAAATGATAGTATAAAATGTGGCACATCCATAAGAAAGCCAAAAGAAGAAAAAATGCCATCCCATGTGGCAAAAAAAGTAATGTGGCACTTTCCATTGATCCCGTGACTCCAAAATCGTTTTCTGTCTGATGAATATCAATAAAAATGTTATGAAATTATTTTAATATAAAGATAACTACTAAAGATTTGGTTCACCTAGATGATTTATTTCCATTACTTATATTTTATGCTCGATATTATGACATTACATCTAACATGAAAAATGTTAGGATTTGCCTTTCATGTGACTGTCTTAATCCATTTTTAATAGTTTTACATAGAACGTCACATTGCTAGTTTTTTTACAATTTTATAACCTCACCCAATGGTTTTGTATGAAAAAAGAATTAAATTTCATGAGTAAAATCATATATGGACATTCTGATCCCAGGAATGATATAAAATTATACATAAAATCTTTAATAAAATAGTTGAATCTTCACTGGGATGTGGGTGTTCACACATACGATGCATGTTTGAAGGACATATTTAATATGCGTGTTGTGATTATTTGGACAATCAAGGATTTTCCGGCATATGAAATTATATATGGATGGATCATGAAAGAAAAAACAATAATTTCTGATTTTTATAATGGAAACACAATCTAAAATATTTATGCATCGTTGTAGTTTCAGTTTGATGGGACACCGATGATTTTTCCTAATGGACCATCCATATAGAAATAATCATAGATGATTTGAAAATACCTTGGAGACTGAGGATCCACCTCCGTGTATGTCTGGAATTGACGTTCCTAATGACTTGACAGATTTTCATTTTCATCTGATAATGGTTAATTAAATATTTGTGTAGAAAAAGAATGATTCCATTGAAACCTATTACAATTGAAATAAGAGGAGTGTCATCATTGATTTTCATTATTGTTCATCCAATTTTTTATGTCATTTCTTAGACATAATGCACATTTGATAAGAATATTTGTGAATTGTTTCTTTTGATTCTTATAAATGTCAAGGGAAATAAAAAATATGATATACGATCACGACCTGACATGGTGGATTGAGGCATGAGACCAAAATTGAATCTTTGTCTTATCAATGAAAATTAATGGTAAGATTCATGCGCCTCATATGTGATGATATCAAAAAAAGTAAATATTTTGAATTATCAGAGACTATTAATGTAATTGATGGATATTCATAAGACCTATCTAATTAGGTCAACAGAATAGAGTTGAAGAAAAAATCATTGAAGACTCATGATTATCAGGTCCTTATTTATGGGTTGATTCTAATAGAAATCCTTCATCTTTTTTCCAATAATGTAAGGGAGGCTATTGTTTTGGTTGTTCCATTTTTTTGAGATATTTGTGAAATAAATTTGTTCATATATTTATTTAGAAAAATGTTTTCATATGACCCATTAATTTATTGGGAGTGTAACATCCCAAGTAAGTAACGAATAATAGATATTTTTATCTATGTCTTTTAATGATTAAGATAGTGTTATAGAGGCTTAAAATGAAAATAAATACAATCTTATGCATGGAATACACTAATATTCTTAAAAGATTGTTTTACTGCCTTTTGATGGAAAACCATTTTTGAATCTATATTTTGACAATTTTATAAACTATATTTGTCAAAATAAACTTATCCTTTATGATTGGGACATCAAAATTTACCTTGTGTGAATTTTTGGTATTTTTCTAAAAATGTTCATTTTTTAATGAATAGTGAAAAATACTGCATTTTACATCAAAACTGCTTTTTAATCTACTTTATTTATATGATTAGATTATGTTTTGAATTGGTTTTGAAGTGAAATTTGAATATATTTTTACCATTTTATCCAATGATGATCATTGGAATCAATTTCACTTTGAAATTAGACTTAAACTGGTGTCAATCTTTTGATACTTATTGTTTTGTAAAAACACGCTATTTGCTCTGGCAGCGGGAATTAATTATTAAATTAATTAATGTGACTTATATGAATTGAATTTTGTAAAATAGACTTCATTTTTGAATTCGGAATATCAAATATAGCTTAGGGTGAATTTTTGGTAATTTTCTGAAAAACTTCAATTTTGGATGAATAGTGAAACCACTAAGTGGTAATCAAGCAAACTGATTTTTCAGTTAAATGAAATTTTACCACTAATGTGTATTGAATTTTGAAAATCCGACATACATGGTTGTCATTAAGAAGTAAAATGTGGTTCAATGAGATTATAATAATTTTTTGGTGAATAGTAACTTATTAAGTTTTTAATCGTGATTAGTGGTAATTAGGGTAGTTTAAGGTATAAATAATGCTTTAATAATAGGAAATGACCTAGACACATGTCTCAACCTTATTTTTTGTGTCATGGCCGACCAAGACAAGCCATGGGTCATCTTGGGGACCCCATGGAAACACTTTGGTTTGGAAATGACATAAATAACTTTTCATTAAATGTTAAAGTAAAAATGACACAATCATAATATGTTTTACGAAAACAATTTTTACATGGGCTTATAAAGATCAGATTTTTGATTATAAATAGTCATTGGAAAGCTAAAAATATTTCCTACATCATAGTTTTTTTTATAATTTTTAGACATTAAATAAATTAAATTATTTATGACATCATAATGATGCAGTGATGACATCATTATTTAATGATTAAAATAAAATGGAACTATAATGTAATATCTATGAACTACACAAGTCAAAAACTTATTGTATGGGTGGATTTCGAACCCTTATCACCTTATCCACGACATATATCAATGTGAGACCTTTTAAAACCGAAACACATTTTCAAATAATGTAATATTTCTTTACTTTCCAAAAGTGCCCCTCCTCTCCTCTTATAAAAGGCCCCCACCTCTATCTCATTTCACACACTCCTCAAGCCTTTGGCTCGGCCAAACCCTGCCCATTTACTCTCTCCACATCCCTCTCCTCATCCTAGATGATTCCCTTTGGGCAGAATCCTTTCAAAGAAAGCCTTTAGGCTCAAATCAAAAGGAGTTACACTTTTAAAGGTAATTCATTCTCTCATGTTCATTTGTTTTATTTTGCTTCTCCAACCCCCTAAACTCTTTTTATTTACTTCTTTTGTAACAAAACCAGTAACTTCAATATACTAGTATGTTTTTATAAGATTTATTTGAGCTACACTCTCACACAACTACATCAAATGGTTAAAGAACATACGGTTTCCGTGGATGGCGAAATTCTGCCTCCCGAAACGATGATTGTTCAATACTCATTTAACACCTTCAAGGGTGGCCATTATGATGTCACTATTTTTATATATGATATATAATATGTTTATTTTTTCTTTAAGCTTCTGTATTTTTCATTTTTGGCATACCTTTATGGTTTCCATTATGGGTAAACACGATATCTTCATCTAAGGAAGTGCGGACTACCGCCCCCTAAAAGTGATGTGATTCGTTAATGCCATATGTGGGACGTGTAAAGGATGGATTTAAAGTTATTATATATGATGTTATACTGGAATTATAATATACCTCTATATCATTATTATTTCTTTCCATTAAAGTATGAGATAGAAATGAAAGTAGCGTTCATGCATACGTACGGCTTACCGTCTCCATGAACGGTGCATTTAATTTCTTATCCCAAATGTAATGTACTATTAAAATTACATGTATATAATGAATATATATAATTAATGATATATCTAAATGATGAATATAATTATGGAATTAAAATATACATACCTCTCATTTAGTTTTAATTCCACTAATATGACAAAGAAATGAAAGTAGCGTTCATGCATACGTACAGCTTACCGTCTCCATGAACGGTGCATTTAATTTCTGACCTCTAAATGTGATGTAATATTATAAATACATATATATGCTGAATATATATGATATATATGTTATCCAAATCATTAATATCATTTTGGATATAACGAACCGTTGACCAAATTAACAACATGTAATTGTAAGAAGTCTATTTTTGACTTAAGAACCAAATACCGACAAAATGAACATTATTAACTTAAATGATTACATGATGTTCATAACATGGTATAAAAAGAATAATGAACTTGAAAAAGGTTCATAAGCAAGTAGAGATTAACTCAAGTTTATTATTCAGGAGATTAAAGAACGGTCGGGTGAAGTCGGATACGAGGTATGGGACTTCGTCTCAATCTCCTTTCGTTGAGGCATATTTTATTTTATACACAACTTTCGTTTATACAGTGTATAAACCCCTTTGACTTTCACGTTTCTTCAAAAGGAATCTTTTTTATACGATGCATTTACTAAATGTCAAAAGGGAATGTTTTTGTCGTACGTATGCGGCGACAACGACTTCTCCACCGACGTGACCGTTATTTGAGTTTCGGCTTCCTCTACAAGCCATACCTTCTTTTTAAAAAGAAAAATAAATACCATGTTTTACTTTTCTTTTATTTTAGTATTGAAAATGGTTTTCATAATGTTTTTATATCAGTGTGTTGTATTGATATCTCATGATTGAAATGTGTAAATTTTATGTTTCCTTTATGCATGTTTTATGTGATATGATTATGTTATGGTTCATGGGCATTATTATGAAGACGGATGGTTTCGTGATAAACTAAGGGCGGGTGAGCCCGTTATAGCTCTCCAATGCATTGGGTAACGCGAAGGAGTGAAACGTTAAGGTTTCTCCGAAGAGATTTTAGGGAATACACTGTGATGGGTATTCCAAACGTAACCAAGAGGGTTACTCCCTACGTAAGAATGTTATGAATGCCTCAAGTTACCTTAATGTCTTATGATTTCTATGATTTATTCATGATTTTGTGAGGTATGTTAAAGTGCCTGTGTCTTATGGGTAAAGTATGATTTCATTCTTATGTATATATAAACTCATGTTTCCTTTCCATGTTTTTTTTATAACCCATACTGAGTTTTTATGCTCATCCCAAGTTTTTGAAATGTTTTTCACAGGTCAAGGGAAAGGTACATGATAAGATGATAGAGTCAAGGATGTGTCAAGAAATAATCCATGTTTTATTTTAAATGTGTTTCCATTGATGGGAATGAAGAATACTATCTTTATGTAACCACTTTGTTTATATGTGGGATGAAATGCAAGTTTTATGATCTAATTCTCTAAAACTATAAAATCGAAAAGATCCTCAATGTGTAATCTTGTAATAACTCAAGATTAAGTAAGGTTTAAGGTTGGGGCCTTATAGTTGGTATCAAAGGTCGGTTTAGATAACTTTAGGAGTTAGAATTCTATTAAATGATTATCCAAAAATATTTTTTTTGAAATGATATAGCATTTAAAGATTACCATGTTGCTTCATCTAAGACATGTTTGTTCAGAATGGTTTTCCGCAGAGGAAACAGGGAAGCAGTGCTAGGAAGGCATACAGAAGGAAATAACCTTCCGAATCAGCATCCAGAAATGGTCAGAATTGGAACTGAACAGTTTGTTGCAGTAATGGCGCAGTTGACTCAAGCGATAAATGGCGGTGGTATCAATGCACGAGATCAGCCATACCAACCGCAGAGGAACATGTCAGTCGTGGAACATTTCATGAGGAAACATCCACCATCATTCAGAGGATCATCTGACCCTGTGCTAGCTGAAGGGTGGATTAAAGCACTGGAGAAGATTTTTGATGTCATGGGGTGTTCAGACAATCAAAAGGTTAGTCTTGCTATTTACCATTTGGAGGGTGAAGCAGATCAGTGGTGGTCTATGGTTAAAAATATCAGGGAAGCCGAAGAGATTGATGCTCTTGGCTGGGATGAATTCAAAGGTATGTTTCTTGAGAAGTATTTTCCTAAGGCTGTTCGACTTAGGATGGAAAATCAATTCCTGGAATTGAGGCAAGAGGAAGACTCAGTGGCTGCCTATGAAGAAAGGTTCACTCGATTGGCAAGGTATGCTCCAAATTTTATCCGGGACCTTGATAGTAAAATCAATCGTTTTTACTCAGGATTAAATCCAAACTATCGAAGGGAATTAGCTTCTCGTGAGTTTAAAAGTTATGAAAAGCTTGTTCGATGTGCTGAGAAGGTGGAAATGGAGTTTGCGATGACCAAGTTTTCTATAACAACCAGCAGAAGAAGAGACCGAGGTGGTAGGAGAAAGGTAAGAATTCTTCAAAAAAGTCTGATGGTAAGAGAACTAAGTTTCCAGTTTGTGATAAATGTGGCAAAAGGCATGCTGGGGAATGTCTTCTGAATTCTGGGAAGTGCTACCGATGTGGTAAGATGGGACATAAGGCTCGTGATTGCACTGAAAAGGATCAAGGTGAAGGTAAGAAGAAATTTGATTTACAGTTAGTGAAATGTTATAAGTTCAATGAGATGGGTCACTATGTAAACGAGTGTCCGACAAAGAGCTTGAGTGATGTGAAGTAGTTAGACTACAAGAAGAAAGGGGTGGTGAAATCCTTTGCAACTACTTCAGTAGATGTCGGGCCATAAAATGAAGTTGTATCAGGTACTTTGTTTGTTTTTTCAGATTATGCCAGTGTGTTGTTTGATTCGGGGTCTACACATTCTTTCATCTCTGAAACCTTTTCTAGTAAAATGGGAATACCATCTCAAGAAATGACTCCTGAACTTTTGGTAAAAACACCTGGAGGGAATGTTGAGGCAAAAAGAATTTATAAGAATCTTCCCATCCTTATCTGTGGAAAGAACCTACTTGCAAACCTTATTGTTCTACCTCTAGTAGAGTTTGATGTTATCTTGGGTATGGATTGGCTCTCTATTTACCATGATAAGATTGACTGTAGAGCTAAAGAAGTTTCTTTTCAGAAATACTTTCAGTTTGTTTACAAGAATGAACCCTTACTTTTGATAACATATCAAGAGGCCGAGAAACTTGTAAGAGATGGAAATGATTGTTATCTTGCACACGTCGTTGAAAATAAAGGAACTATTCAGATTTATGAAGTGCCAGTGGTAAATGAGAATCCTGATGTTTTTCCTGATGAGTTGCATGGAATAATACCAGATCGGGAAGTTGAGTTTACTGTTGGCTTAGTTCCTGATGCTAAGCCAATTTCAAAACCCCCTTATCGAATGGCACAAATTGAACTTCTAGAGTTGAAGGAGCAATTGCAAGATTTATTAGAGAAAGGTTTCATTAGACCTAGAACATCACCATGGGGTGCTCCTATTTTATTTGTTAAAAATAAAGATGGTTCTATGAGACTTTGCATTGATTATAGAGCCTTGAATAATATCACTGTTAAGAACAAATATCCTTTGCCTCATATCGATGATTTGTTTGATCAGCTCCAGGGAGCTCAGTTTTTTTCAAAGATTGACTTGAGATCGGGGTACCATCTGCTGAAGGTAAAGGAGGAAGATATTCCGAAGACCGCGTTCCGTACGAGATATGGCCATTATGAATTTGTAGTAATGCCTTTTGGGCTAACCAATGCACCTGCTGTATTCATGGACTTAATGAATAGAATTTTCCATGAGTTCTTGGATAAGTTTGTGGTGGTTTTCATTGATGATATTTTGGTGTTTTCTAAAAGTAAATAGGAGCATGAAAAAAATTTAAGGGTTATCTTGCAAACCTTAAAAGAAAAGAAACTGTATGGGAAATTCAGCAAGTGTGAGTTTTGGTTGCAACAAATTTCTTTCCTTGGTCACATAGTTTCTAAAGATGGAATAACTGTTGATCCTGCAAAAACAAAAGTTGTGGAATAATGGCCAAGACCCAAAAATGTAACCGAGATTCGTAGCTTCCTTGGTTTGGCGGGCTATTACCGAAGGTTTGTTAAATTTTTCACGGTTATCTAGTCCAATGACTAAGATAACTCGGAAGGGTGTTAAGTTTATCTGGACAAAAGAATGTGATGATTGTTTTCAGGAATTGAAAAGAAGATTGGTGAATGCTCCAGTTTTGGCACTACCTTCCAGGAATGGTGAGTTTGTTATATACAGTGATGCTTCATTGAAAGGACTTGGTTGCGTCCTAATGCAGAATGATCAGGTAATTGCTTATGCTTCACGATAGTTGAAAACTCATGAGGTAAATTACCCTACACATGATTTGGAACTAGCTGCTGTTGTTTTTGCTTTAAAAATTTGGAGGCATCATTTGTATGGAGTAAAGTGTGAAATATATTCCGATCACAAAAGTTTAAAGTATATATTCACTCAGAAAGAGTTAAACATGAGACAAAGGAGATGGCTGGAATTAATCAAATATTATGATTGTACAATTCATTACCATCCGGGAAAAGCAAATAAAGTGGATGATGCTTTGAGTCGAAAAAGTAATGCTTCATTAACAATGTTGCATTTGGAACGTGATCCTTTGGTTAAGGATTTGACGAACTTTGGCATAGATGTTGTTGGTCCAGGAAGTCCTTCTGTTTTGTTTCAGGTATCAGTGAGATCATCTCTATCATATAGAATCAAGCAAGCACAGAAGCAAGACAGTGAGTTGCAGAAAAGGGTAGAGCTGGTTCAGAAAGGTAAGTTGCCTGAATTCAACATTGATAATGATTGTGTTTTGAGATTTGGGAAGAGATTGTGTGTGCCTTGTGATTCAAAGTTGAAGAGAGATTTGTTATGTGAAGCTCATAGTTCTCCGTTTTCAGTTCATCCGGGCAGTACTAAGATGTATAGAGATCTGTGGGAGTATTACTGGTGGGATGGAATGAAAAGAGATATTGCTGATTTTACTGTGAAGTGTTTGACTTGTCAGCAGGTTAAAGAAAAGCGGCAGTTACCGAAAGGGATGCTTCAGCCTTTACCAGTGCCAGAGTGGAAATGGGAGAATATATCCATGGACTTTGTTGTTGGATTACCGAAGACATCTCGAGGTAATAATGCAATATGGGTTATTGTTGATCGCTTGACCAAATCTGCTCATTTCCTTTCTATACGAGATACTTTCTCTCTTGATCAACTTTCCCGTTTGTATCTTAAAGAGATAGTCAGGTTACATGGGGTTCCACTCTCCATTGTATCGGATCGTGATCCCAGGTTTACTTCTAACCTTTGGAAAGGCCTTCAGAAGTCGTTGGGTACTGAATTAAATTTTAGTACAGCTTTTCATCCTCAATCAGATGGGCAGTCAGAACGAACAATTCAGACATTGGAGGATATGCTACGAGCTTGTTCTATGGATTATCAAGGAATTTGGGACCAACATCTTTCTTTGGTTGAGTTTTCTTATAATAAAAGTTTTCATTCCAGTATACAGATGGCACCATTTCAGGAATTATATGGGAAGCAGTGTCGAACTCCAGCTTTCTGGGATGAAGTGGGTGAAAGAAAGTTGATGGGACCAGAATTGGTAGAAGAGATGGCAGAAAAAGTTCAGCTGATTCAGAAACACATGAGAACAGCTCAGAGCAGGCAGAAGAGTTATGCGGATAACCGGAGGAAGGATCTATCTTTCGAGGTAGGTGATCATGTTTTTCTCAAGGTTTCTCCTTGGAAAAGTGTGATGAGATTTGGTAAGAAAGGAAAGTTGAGTCCGAGGTTCATTGGACCATATGAAATTCTGGAGAGAGTTGGATCAGTTGCATACCGAGTGGCTTTACCTCCGAGTTTATCTCAGGTACACAATGTTTTTCACGTTTCGATGTTGAGAAAGTATATGCCAGATCCATCTCATGTTTTGAGTCCAGAGGTAGTTCAGCTGGAAGAGAACCTATCTTATGAGGAACAACCGGTCCAGATTCTTGACCACATGGAGAAAGTGTTACGAAATAAGGTGAGTCACCAGGTAAAGGTTTTTTGGAAAAACCACATGATTGAAGAGGCAACATGGGAATCTGAAAATGCAATGAGGGATAAGTACCCCCATTTATTTGATAAGTAAATAAATTGCGAGGATGCAATTTTCAAAATGGGTGAAGGATGTAACATCCCAAGTAAGTAATGAATAATAGATATTTTTATCTATGTCTTTTAATGATTAAGATAGTGTTATAGAGGCTTAAAAAGAAAATAAATACAATCTTATGCATGGAATACACTAATATTCTTAAAAGATTGTTTTACTGCCTTTTAATGGAAAACCATTTTTGAATCTATATTTTGACAATTTTATATACTATATTTGTCAAAATAAACTTATCCTTTATGGTTGGGACATCAAAATTTACCTTGTGTGAATTTTTGGTATTTTTCTGACAATGTTCATTTTTTAATGAATAGTGAAAAATACTGCATTTTACATCAAAACTGATTTTTAATCTAATTTATTTATATGATTAGATTATGTTTTGAATTTGTTTTGAAGTGAAATTAGAATATATTTTTACCATTTTATCCAATGGTGGTTATTGGAATCAATTTCACTTTGAAATTAGACTGAAACTGGTGTCAATCTTTTGATACTTATTGTTTTGTAAAAACACGCTATTTGCTCTGGCAGCGGGAATTAATTATTAAATTAATTAATGTGACTTATATAATTTGAATTTTTTAAAATAGACTTCATTTTTGAATTCGGAATATCAAATATAGCTTAGGGTGAATTTTTGGTAATTTTCTGAAAAACTTCAATTTTTGATGAATAGTGAAACCACTAAGTGGTAATCAAGCAAAATGATTTTTCAGTTAAATGAAAGTTTACCACTAATGTGTATTGAATTTTGAAAATCCGACATACATGGTTGTCATTAAGAAGTAAAATGTGGTTCAATGAGATTATAATAATTTTTTGGTGAATAGTAACTTATTATGTTTTTAATCGCGATTAGTGGTAATTAGGGTAGTTTAAGGTATAAATAATGCTTTAATAATAGGAAATGACCTAGAAACATGTCCCAACCTTATTTTTTGTGTCATGGACGACCAAGAAAAGCCATGGGTAATCTTGGGGACCCCATGGAGACACTTTGGTTTGGAAATGACATAAATAACTTTTTATTAAATGTTAAAGTAAAAATGACACAATCATAATATGTTTTACGAAAACAATTTTTACATGGGCTTATAAAGATCAGATTTTTGATTATAAATAGTAATTGGAAATTTAAAAAGATGTCCTAAATCATAGTATTTTTTTTATAATTTTTAGACATTAAATAAATTAAATTATTTATGACATCATAATGATGCAGTGATGACATCATTATTTAACGATTAAAATAAAATGGAACTATAATGTAATATCTATGAACTACACATGTCAAAAACTTATTGTATGGGTGAATTTCGAACCCTTATCACCTTATCCACGACATATATCAATGTGGGACCTTTTAAAACCGAAACACATTTTCAAATAATGTAATATTTCTTTACTTTCCAAAAGTGCCCCTCCTCTCCTCTTATAAAAGGCCCCCACCTCTACCTCATTTCACACACTCCTCAAGCCTTTGGCTCTGCCAACCCCTGCCCATTTACTCTCTCCACATCCCTCTCCTCATCCTAGAGGATTCCCTTTGGGCAGAATCCTTTCAAAGGAAGCCTTTAGGCTCAAATCAAAAGGAGTTACACTTTTAAAGGTAATTCATTCTCTCATGTTCATTTGTTTTATTTTGCTTCTCCAACCCCCTAAACTCATTTTATTTACTTCTTTTGTAACAACACCAGTATCTTCAATATACTAGGATGTTGTTATAAGATTTATTTGAGCTACACTCTCACACAACTACATCAAATGGTTAAAGAACATACGGTTTCCGTGGATGGCGAAATTCTGCCTCCCGAAACGATGATTGTTCAATACTCATTTAACACCTTCAAGGGTGGCCATTATGATGTCACTATTTTTATATATGATATATAATATGTTTATGTTTTCTTTAAGCTTCTGTATTTTTCATTTTTGGCATACCTTTATGGTTTCCATTATGGGTAAACACGATATCTTCATTTAAGGAAGTGCGGACTACCGCCCCCTAAAAGTGATGTGATTCGTTAATGCCATATGTGGGACGTGTAAAGGATGGATTTAAAGTTATTATATATGATGTTATACTGGAATTATAATATACCTCTATATCATTACTATTTCTTTCCATTAAAGTATGATATAGAAATGAAAGTAGCATTCATGCGTACGTACGGCTTACCGTCTCCATGAACGGTGCATTTCATTTCTTATCCCCAAATGTAATGTACTATTAAAATTACATGTATATAATGAATATATATAATTAATGATATATCTAAATGATGAATATAATTCTGGAATTAAAATATACATACCTCTCATTTAGTTTTAATTCCACTAATATGACAAAGAAATGAAAGTAGCGTTCATGCGTACGTACGGCTTACCGTCTCCATGAACGGTGCATTTCATTTCTTATCTCTAAATGTGATGTAATATTATAAATACATATATATGATGAATATATATGATATATATGTTATCCAAATCATTAATATCATTCTGGATATAACGAACCTTTGACCAAATTAACAACATGTAATTGTAAGAAGTCTATTTTTGACTTAAGAACCAAATACCGAAAAAATGAACATTATTAACTTAAATGATTACATGATGTTCATAACATGGTATAAAAGGAATAATGAACTTGAAAAAGGTTCATAAGCAAGTAGAGATTAACTCAAGTTTATTATTCAGGAGATTAAAGAACGGTCGGGTCAAGTCGGATACGAGGTATGGGACTTCGTCTCAATCTCTTTTCGTTGAGGCATATTTTATTTTATACACAACTTTCTTTTATACGGTGTATAAACCCCTTTGACTTTTACGTTTCTTCAAAAGGAATCTTTTTTATACGAAGCATTTACTAAACGTCAAAAGGGAATGTTTTTGTCGTACGTATGCGGTGACAACGACTTCTCCACCGACGTGACCGTTATTTGAGTTTCGGATTCCTCTACAAGCCATACCTTATTTTTAAAAAGAAAAATAAATACCATGTTTTACTTTTCTTTTATTTTAGTATTGAAAATGGTTTTCATAATGTTTTTATATAAATGTGTTGTATTGATATCTCGTGATTGAAATGTGGAAATTTTATGTTTCCTTTATGCATGTTTTATGTGATATGATTATGTTATGGTTCTTGGGCATTATTATGAAGACGGGTGGTTCCGTGATAAACTAAGGGCGGGTGAGCCCGTTATAGCTCTCCAATGCATTGGGTAACACGAAGGAGTGAAATGTTAAGGTTTCTCCGAAGATATTTTAGGTAATACACTGTGATGGGTATTCCAAACGTAACCAAGAGGGTTACTCCCTACGTAAGAATGTTATGAATGCCTCAAGTTACCTTTATGTCTTATGATTTCTATGATTTATTCATGATTTTGTGAGGTATGTTAAAGTGCCTATGTCTTATGGGTAAAGTATGATTTCATTATTATGTATATATAAACTCATGTTTCCTTTCCATGTTTTTTTTATAACCCATACTGAGTTTTTATGCTCATCCCAAGTTTTTGAAATGTTTTTCACAGGTCAAGGGAAAGGTACATGATAAGATGATAGAGTCAAGGATGTGTCAATAAATAATCCATGTTTTATTTTAAATGTGTTTCCATTGATGGGAATGAAGAATACTATCTTTATGTAACCACTTTGTTTATATGTGGGATGAAATGAAAGTTTTATGATCTAATTATCTAAAACTCTAAACCCGAAAAGATCCTCAATGTGTAATCTTGTAATAACTCAAGATTAAGTAAGGTTTAAGGCTGGGGCTTTATAGGGAGGTAGAGAAAATATTTCCTCCATCATTTTTCACATTCATGATGCATATGAGTATCTATATTCTAACTAAAATACTTCTCAAAGAACCTATTTAGCTTCATAGGATATATCCAACTGAAAGAAATGTGTACAGATTAATGTCTTATGTACAAAACATGAATCATTTCAAAATTTCTATCGTGAATGGTTACATGTCTCAATAATGTATGTATTTATAATATATTTATTGGTCTTATCTTACTACCACAATCAAAAAATAAAAATGAGAAATGAATAATAACTGTATGAGAAAATAAAACAGCGTTTCCCATCATATACTAAAATAAGAGGAATTCATTGATCATATACATTGACTACATTATCCCTTGATGTGTATGAGATAGAAAATCTCACAGTTTGGTTCAACAGTTATTCACTCGATGACTACATTAGGTAAATAAATTGAATATGTATATCATACATAGTTGATAATCTAATCATATTTTTATCTAAAGGGAACGTAATGAAATGATAAATAGAATGATTCATTTTTTATATTTGAGAAGTGGAGAAACATTCCATAGCAATGAGTATTCTACATTGATAAAATTGAAGATAAAAAATATTACTGTTTAAAAAAATTAAATCAATATGTAATTAAAATTAATTTTACTATATATTTTAGTTATTGAGATTTCCCAATGAATCTGTCTATAAGGAAATAAGATCATCATCTTTTGTTCCTAATACCATTGTTTGTGACTATAAATAAATTTTTATTTGTGGGTACATATTTAGTATCACTGAATAACTAAAAAAAATGAGAACACAACATGATAGTGTTATGGTTACTTAACAATATATTATTATGTTAGTGTTTAAGGTAGTATACCTCGATTTAAAAATGTAGGTTATTATGGAGTCCTAGATAAAATAAGAATATTAAATTATTACTATAATTGATGAGTACTGATGATAAAATTATTGTGGTTTGATTAGATGTTGAGGCATAGGTAATTTATTGAGGATTACAGATTTTGAGAAATTGATATGACTCACACTCTTGTAGTTGGTAAACCATATGTATTGGTATTAATGGTAAAAAAGTTGTTTATATCAAAGGTCATCTTGAACCTGAATTTTGTTTCATTTTCGTATTGATTCCATGAAATATTTTTTATTATGTTTATGATAAAATCGACACCATACCTACTACCAATGGAATGAATCCATTTAATAATTTTGAGGACACTAATAGCTAAATTTTTAGGGATAACTGTGAACCTACAGTTGGGGTGAGAAATAAATAGAATCAACCATCCATGTTCTCAATTATTTTGGTTTATCATGAATTGTTTTGTTAAGGTTGGTGATATTAAAATTTTTTACTTTTGAATATAAATATGTTGTATCCGAAATGACCTTAATGTAAATTTTCAATGTTTATTGGATGCATTTTTATTTGAATTTCATTTTCTAATTTGGAATTGAACTGTTTTAAAAACAATGAAACCATCATTTCTTACTCGGTGAAAATTTCAATTCTTTGTTGACCATGTATGAAATTATTATAAAATTAATACCGCCTTTAACATTTCTCTATATAATGAACAAGATGGGTTTTCCACTTATGCACAACCTCTATATAAACCTACATCATCAACCTAGGCTAAAATAAATTAAGTTTTTCCTTAATTTTGACAAGTGAATTAACCCTTATGAATCTGGTAGATATCTTATCCTTGTTCATATTTTTATATCATCATTCCCAAAATTCATAAGGGTTTATTAATTAGTAATATTTACCTTGGTGAATTTTCTAGAGGCATAATATAGTATGATCTTTCTCTTGGTTTATGGGAGAAATAAATCCATAGAATCAATGTTCTGTGATTTTAACAGACTGGTGACACATAGTAAATAACCATACTTCTCAAAATAATGTATCATTATTATATCTTGTATGATTTATTAAATTAATTATATATCCATTCATGCTCACATAATACAACAGATAGTTAAATTATACTTGAATACCCCTATTCCCTCTCATATATTTGGTTTTTTGGGTTTCACACTAGTTTTCCTTTTCTCATTACATCAATATTTTTATTTCAGTGCAACAAATCCAACTCACCGATGAGAGGTGATGAAAAAAGATGATTGAAAACAATCATCACATGGATGATATGGGTGTTCCAACACTAGTTCCTATAGAAAATATTTTATTTCAAATATATATATATTTAATTAATATCTAATGTCACATGGTAAATTTTTATTTCACAATTATTTCAGGATCCACCACCTAGGTGATCGTTATTTTATGAGAAGCCTAGTAGTGGTCCTTGTACTCAGACCGTTAGTATGAGTGGCAGTGGTATGATAGCTTGGCGATCTAGTTGGCATACCTCATTAGACCCTTCCATGCCCACTGAATTACCATCTATCCCATATTCTGAAACTTGTGCATCATTAGAAACTCATGGGATATTTAGGCATTCAATGTTGTCACCGCCCATTACATCCAAGTCTTCTCACCCTCCATTATAATATCTGATGATGATTCCCACTCCTAATCCATCATTCATCCTACCATCTGTGAAATCTTCTATTACTTCCACTTCCTTCTCTCTGTGATTCTATATTCCATTTTCATCGACTCCTACTCCATCATAGTCTATACTGATGGAGAATACATTGGGTCCAACTCCACCTATACAGGGTGTTCCATAAATTTTTTCGATCTAGTGGCACCCATTGATCATACTATCAGATTTATTTTGTGAGAACCCCAATAAATTTTAATACAATTATTTATTTTCATTATAATATTATTGATAAATTATATGATTTTCATTAATAAAAGATACATTTATTTATTGTAGGTAGGGTTAAGGGCATAAAAACATGTGTGTGGTGTGGAACCACAACATGAAGATGATGGGTGACTAAAATGAAGAAAATCAAATGATTTAAAAGACATGGATACTATGTCATAGTTTTTTCGCGATGCCTTCCAAATAATACAAAATCATTCATGTCAGCCCGTTCTGATGGATACAGTTTCCAAATGAAGACAAGAATAATTCTTCGGCACAGATATAGGTAAAAAAAATATACGGTATTAACAGATTATATTATTTTTTGTATTTATATGAATTAATATTTTGGTGTCATCTTCTGTCTAATTTCCCTGATGGTAACGGTGCATGACCAGAACGGCTAATGGATTTAAGTGATATATTGAGAGCCTATAAGCATGAGTTCAATATTGGATAGCGATCTAGAGTTGGAATACAGTTAGATATAGTACCTATAATAGATTATTATCTGAAATAACCATATTAGAAAATGATTACTCATTGGATGACTACACAGTTTATGGAATTAATCACATTTCATGTATTTAAATGATAATTTTCATGTATTTCTTTAATACTATAATTGGTATCGTTGAATTTTATGTAGTAAAAATTAAAAAAAATAAAAAACTTTTATTATTAAAAATAACTAATCAAATTGGGATATAATACGATGTAAGATCACGAGAGGTAGCAGGTATGATACTTGATTATAATTTTTCTTTACGACGTACACTTTCTATTGTATCCTCCATAATTTTTTCGACTATTAACGATTTTATATAATTTTAGTTATGAAATTTATAATTTGTGTCTTATTTTTTATTATGTCTTCTTACTCTCAATTTCATTATAGAGGCAAACATTAAATATTTAAGCATGTGTTCCTCAAGGAATATTTTTTTCTCGAGTAGAATTTAAAAAATAGTAGTGCAGTTAACAAACCGACTCAGCAGCACATTGTATGTTTTACATTATTGATTTCAAATTTTAATATATATTTTTTAACTTAATAATCAATTTATATTATTAACACAATACTTTAGATTCCCTTGATTCCTATGAACATGAAAATTTTGATCCAAATAACGACTTACATCTGTTGTTGGGAGGTGAGCACCCTAGAAGAGTACGCTACCGACCTGGGGAGAGAATAGTCCCAATGAGGTATTGTTCCTATTTAGTTATGAGTTATAGTTCTATAGAGTTCCACCAGGTTATGGAACATGCATAACATGTGGAAAAAAGGGCGAAAGAGATGGACGGATAGTCCACTAGGGAAAACCCTGAATTTACGAAACTGATGGATGTTTTACGTCCAACACTTCTACCAGAATCCAACACATATTGAGATGAATATATTTTGCGGAGGAGCAGTATGAGGCAGTGGAGGAGGATGAGTCAGACAAGGAGGTTTAGGAAGTGTCTGAGGCATAGAAGGAGGGAGAGAGGGGGTGTATAGGAGGATGAAGAGGAGTATGAGTGTGAGGATTAGGGCATTGAGGATATTGGGGATAATGATGGGGACGTCGATGTGGATGGGGATGAGGCTGATGATGACAGTGACAATAGAGATGGTGATGAGAGATAGATTGATCTTATACATTTATAAAGATATTTCTAACATTTGATGGTTGATTATATTTTGTACCTAAATATATGTGTGATTAGTTCAGTCACATTATCTACACTTATATATATATATAAATAATAAAACATGAAATTATGATTTTCTGTGACATAGTATAGATTTGACCGAGTCACCCCTCCCCCAGACACCCCCACGCCCTTAGACAGCACCCCACCCCTCGGGAGATCCTCCTACCCCCCTAGACACCCCCATTCCTTGGACACTCCCACACTTAGACACGCCAACCTTAGGATAGCCCCCACCCCCAGAAAACCACCATCCCATAAATACCCCGTTGGGAATCCCCCACCCTTAAAAACCCCAACCCTAATAAACCCCCCATTACACCCCCACCACCCGGGACACCCTCACCCCCTGGACAGGCCCCCACCCCAACCCCTGAATAGACCGACCCCCCTATAAAACCCTCCAAACACTGTGGACACCCCATGCCCCCCCAAATTTGACAACCCCCACACCCCTAAATACTCCTAACCCCTCCAACACACCCCCACCACCACCCCCTGGACACCCCTCACCCTATATGGACATCCCCCACCCCCTAGACCCCACCCCCGTGGATGTCCCACACCCCAACCCAATGGACTCCCCAACCTCATGGACACACAACCCACTAGAGAACCCACCCCCATGGATAGCCCCACCCCCTGGATTGTACCCACCCCTGAACACCCCCACCCCACGTGAATATCCCCCCCTGGACACCACCCCACACCTTGTACACCCCTAACCTCTAGACACCCCCACCCATTTGAAATCCCCATCTCTAGATAGACCTCAAACACATGCCTAGACACCCTAGGCATCCCCCACCTGGACACCCCACGTCTCTAGAAATCCCCCACCACTGGACACCCCAACCCCATTGGACATCCCCTCCCCCTAGAAATCACCACCCCTTGGACAACCCCCCTCACCCACATAGACATCCCCCACACCACGTACACCCCCACTTGGTTGAACAACCCCACCCCTGGAAAGCCCAACCCCCTAGAAAATGATATATTTGAATTCATTTATCCATTTTCATATTTAATTACATTTGATAAGAATTTTTCAATCTTTCATCCCACTAATTTCATCTAAAATCATCCATGAACATGAATTCAATAATGATTTAATATTATATAATACATATTATGAATTCCATATTATTCATATTTTTTCTGCATACTACATATATTCTATTCAATATTCCATATTAGTAATTTGTCAATAATTTGTATTCCATATTATCAACTAAATATTTTATGCCACAGTTTGTATGTGTTATACAAATTTTTTTCCCATGTATTGAATTTTGAATTGAATTCATTGTACATTAATCAGAGTTCTATATGTAATTGAATATTTATTTTATCTTTGTTATTCATTCATAATTTAGAATAGAGTACATAATTCATTCAATATGTATTGAAATGAGAATTAAATTTTGAATTATGTATTATATAGTGTATTTGGGGTTTGAATAGAATAATTAATTCAATTTTATTCTAAATTTTGTATTCTATTTGGTATATATATTATTTTAATTATTGGTTCATAGGGGATTGCTATGTTGGAGTCAAGCCAGCCAGCTACTGAAATTGTAGCAATGCTATACCTGCTATTGTAAACCATTGTATATTTGTGAAAATTGACTTTACACTAACGATTTAAATAAAACCATTTTAAAACTATAGACCAATGTTTAGAGAACCATTGGTATAGAACCTTTAATCATTCATCACCTACAGTTTTATGTTAACCATTGGTAATGGTTTATTCTAACGGATTCAGAACTATTTGAATGGTTTTGATGTTCAATACTTTGTAGTAGTTATGTACTGTTGGAGTAAAGTTATACCAATGGTTAGATGAAACCGTTGGAATAATGTGTATTCTAGATCCATATACCATTGGTTATTCTATACCATTGGTATATGTCTATCCTGATGCTTTTATAGCCAATGGTTTGAACAACCGTTGGTGTAATTTATAGCAACAGTTTTCAGGCCTTTTACAATGGTTTCAAAACATTAGAATAATCCACGTTGCTAATACTATATCGAAAGAAATGAATAGGGAGTGAATGAAATCCACTTTTATATCTGTGGAAATGATCCATGACTATGGTAATTACATTATTGGTTATGTGTAAGGCAAAAACATGGCCATTATTATTAAGATATTATATCATCTATCATGATTGATTATTTATGATTCTTCACACATATTACTTATGAATTTAATTATAATAAATAATTATGTTATGGATTTTTATTGATGACCTTTTCATGATTATATATGATTATTTTAAGTTATAATCATGTTCTTAAACCTTTATGATTATATTATGATCACTTATGATCTTGGATTAATGTCTCTAGTGTTTACCCTTACTGATAAAATAATATAACTATTTTTTATGTTTTCATTTGTCTAATTTATTATTAAATTATAATGTAAGGTATGTCAAAAAAGTGTATAGTGGGAGAATATGTTTTTCCAAGATGTGGATGGTATTTCATGAAATAAGATGATATATATATTTAGAGTCTAAAAATTTACTATTCGAGGGATATTTCACAATCTTGTTAATAAATATTCAACTAAAATGATGTGATATATATTTATAAATTTTTTGTATCATCATAGTTAATATTATATAATGGATTGGTTAATTTTAAAAAAAATTCATCATAACGAATTATGGAAATGATTTAGGATTCTTTTATGTAGAGGATAATATCATTAATTCTTCATAATATCGATATTACATGTTTTCAAAGAAAATAAATCTCACTATAGTAACTTGAATGTGAATGATGATGATGAAAAACTGAACCTAGGGAAAACATTGAGTGGGGTTTATTGAACATCCAATTTATCATCCGTTTTTCTGGATGTGTGGGCCAAAGATTGCACATATGGATATAAACTCCCTGAGAATATGATTCAGCTAATTAAAATTATTCTCATGATCCATTATAATATATTTGAATAAATGAAGACATATAATGAACATTATTATACTTATGGATTCATACATTTAATTAAAGATTTCATGATTTAGTACTTCTAATATTGATTTTTTATTGTTACATGATTAATCACAATGATTATTTTTTATCACTATATGATTTTTTATTAGTAAATTCCTAGATTCTAGAGGATTCATTTTAACACTAAATGTGATGGGAAATTAAATGTATTCTCAATTCTAAAAAACACGAAATTGGGGAAGTAATTCTAAATCATAAATATATAATTTCGCATCTCTCTCAAGAAAAAGACAATAATATGAATCATGATGATTAAAATGGAAAAAGGATGGATGAAATAAATATTCACTATTTTATGTGGGCACAAACTCGTTCATTCAGTGGATTTTCTAATGATGTACTTAGATAGAAATCATTCAATACAATTGGATAGCGAATGTCTATTCACTATCATTCATAAAATCAAAATTTTATAATATTATTATAGAGATTGTTGTTTGTAGTAGATCAATAGTGGACTATTACCCAGAATATGAGGCAATATTAAAAAATTACCTATATGGAATAAAAAGACATTATGAACGTATTTTCCAATATAAAGTTTCCCTATTATATTTACAGGAAGATTAAATAGTTATTTTGGAGACAAAAAAATATTTATGATGAATTCATTAGTACATATAGAAATTATTTGAACCAATGTTAAATTTTTTCTTCTAATATTTTCATTGATCCTGAAATCAATTTTAACTAATTCTTTACTAACATAAAACTAAATCACAAAAAAATTATTATAAGAAAATATTAATCATATGAAGATTTTTTTTATGTAATTCAGGTCCAGAAGTTGGAATTGGATACTATTAGTACTCACATTGTTTCAGGTAAAGAAACAGGAATATAAAATTTCATGGAAATTATTATAGTAAAATCTATGAGTGAAAGATAATTTATTCTTCATAATATCTAAATTGAATGAGGAAGAGTAGAGGAAATTCCATTATGAAATATATAAAATATATCATTATATGAATAGAAGGTTATCGGCCAAAATAACATTGAAATTATTTGAGTAGGCCAATCAATGAACGGAAGGATAAAATGATAAACTGATTCAACATTAAAACTACAATGCAATAATTATAGGGTGTATGGAAATTATTCTAATATATGAACCTATATGAGATTTAATGATGATTATCAGTTATATTATCATCTTATACCCAAGTCGAAAGAGAAAATTCATGTTTTCACAACAGTTAAGGTGGTTCATAAGGACATAGTGTTGAAAGGTATAGATTGAATCCAATATAGAATTGAAAATGACTTATTGGATTTTGTCTCTATAAAATCTTTAATATCTAATGAAATTATAAGGTTATCATAGAACCTCATTAATGAAATTTTTTTGAACCAACAATAAAAACTCATAATGGTAAGATGATCACATATCATATATATAGATCAACTATGATTAATTTTTTTTGTGAGTATTCATCAATAAAATATTTTGATTATCGATCTAGTAGAATTTTATGTGTTCGAAGAATGGATTATCCCTATTTATTTAGACCACATCACAATTTCCATGGAAGGGATGTCATTTTCAATATTTTTAATCATTTTATGATCATCTTTTGGTTTGATGATGTATATGAACATAAAAAATAAGTTACATTTTAATAGGGATAATTATATCGATTGATGATGGATATTTAATACAAATGGTTCATAAGATACTCAACATTAATGAGATACATGTTTGATGAATGAAATACTAGAATACCCACAGATTAGGAAGTTGATTTTTTAAGATAAGACATACCTAGTGATGCACTTACTTTAATGATTACATATATAATGGACATGTTTGAATTATTGGAATTGGATAATATTTTCATAATAATATTGATAAATGATTAATAATCCTTACTGTGACCCTTCTGGAAGAACCTATTAATTTTTTATGAAAATTTGTTTGGTCAATACATAATTTTATTTATTATCTAAATCTTACCAATATTAAAATTAAGAACATATGTCCTCTTCCCATTATAGATGACTTTTTTTTATAAATTATAATGTGTTGAACACTTTTACAAATATTGATATTTGATATGGATCACATCAATTGAGTTTAAATAATGTGTATATAACTAAAAATACCATCTGTATTATTTATAGAAAGTATGAATTTCTACTGATTCTAATTTGATATAACTATTATCCATTTATCTTCATGTATTTAATTAATATTGTCTTTATAGATAAAATTTATCATTATATATTAGCATTTTTCTAATAGATGATAATATATTATATGATCATGGAAGACTAGGAATAAAATTCTATTAATTTGGTAAAGACCATGTTGAATGTGAATCAATATTCAAAATTCAAAATTTTTGAAATCATATTAAAAAAATATTTCAATCTTATATAAAATAATATAATGCCAGTTTATATTTTATAATCCAATAATGATGATAGATATATTGAAATGTACCAGAAAAACCATGGTAATAATGTTCCACATTTTTTTAAATAGGATAGATACTAATGATTAAAAATTAGATATTTCTCCGGACATTATAATCCATAGTCAATGTTTTATTGGAAGGGATACATCTTCCTTTTGTACATATAAGTGCAGGGAAAATTTCAAGGAGATGAAATGAATGTTGGTTAGTACACCTAGATTTATAGAACATTTTTGTGGAGAATCAATGCAAATTTATATTGATGGAATAATGTGTGTACATGATCCATACTCATCAACAATTTTATGATGAATGCATATTTTGCACAGTAATTAAATATTCATGATAAAAATTGACAGAAACATGATTTGGGGTAAGCCATTGTATGTTTTTTCACATACAATATTGAGATCATATGATTATGGTAAAATAGTACAATTATATAATAATATAGAAAAATAAAATTATATATTCACAAGTAAATATTTGAAAATGTACTATATATAATAGGGAGAGTTCACAATATATTTTAATTACTAAATAAATTATAATCTAAGAAATGAAGGCAATGTGGAAGATGCTTGTAGTTGGATATACCATGCTAATTATTTCATTAATATGATTGAATAAGATCCAGTAATAATGGATTTGAATAGTATGGTTATTGAAATCAATGATAAATTGATACAATAATATCATTATAAAATAAATTTTTGGCTATCAATTCATGTGAGGATAAGAGTGGTGCGGAAGAAGGAAGTTGAACTGCAGAAGAAGGATAAAAAATTTATTGATCTCAACCATGGATGTGATAGAATAATAATGTCCAAGAATCATGAATGTGTTCAATAATTACTATATTTGAATAAGAAGATATTTGATGAAGCTCATAGGTAGTAATTCTCTAATAATTATAGAAGTAAGAAGATCTATGGTTATCTAAAATGGTGTTTCATGTGGTACCTCATGAAGAGATATATTTAAGGGTATTTATCATTATGCTTTGTATTTTGGAACATTAAGAAAAAGTGACAAAATTTTAAGGAGATGTTATAACCATTACCAATAAAATAATGCTAATGGGAAAAAATTACAGAAAACATCATCATCGGAAAACGTAAAACATATATATGGAGAAATTATTTTTAGTTCCTAGTGAACAACCATATGAAATAACAATGATTATTTACCATTATAGAATATTTTTCTATTAATCGTCTTTCCATGATATAAATTTATGTTCTGGAATTTCTGTACTAAGTATCACATTCTATTATATCAGATTGCTATTTATGGCTTACCTTGAAGTTATAGAGATGTCATGAAGACTATGTGAATATATTGTTTAGTTTCTATAAAATATTTCATACGTAGAAATATAGTCAGTCTTATAGAATCTTTAAAACACTAGAACAATATATTATATATTTTTATACGTATTTCCATGTTTTTTGGAATAAAAACAATCATTTGGTATATTTTTTGTATAATAGAATCATTCACTGGAGGATTAAAATGGATCCATATAAATAATTAAATAATATGAAGAGAATAAATCCAATAAGATTGGATGAATTATAATTAATAAACCTATTAGAACCTGATATAGTTAAGTGATTATTGGAAAATGTTTGACCTATTGTGAAAAACATTAGAGAAGATCAAAGTTGATAACAAAAATTAATTGATTACATTTAATGAGATATATAGGTAGTATTTTATGATAATATGATGTTATTAATAATTTTTTAATAATGTTATTTGATTGTGAAATAATGTAACATTTATCTCTAGATATATCAATTCAATTAAAATTATTTATTTTATTGTGATGGTTTATTATCCCATATTACTTCCCCCGAATCTATCTCAGGTTAATGTTTTATTTCATGAATCTCCCATAAAAAAATATTGTATAATCTCAATATATTATGATATATTTTTCTTTACATTTTAATTTTTTGTTATCTTTCATTAAAATCAACTATGAGTATAAATGATCTTCGATATATAATTAAAATATTATTATTTAATGTCAAAGTAATTTCAATACCACTATATCTATTATTATGAATAGTACTATATAAATTATGATGATTTGTTTTTCATACATGTATCAAATTAATTCAATGGTTATCAATTGGATATAACAGATAATAAAATCATTATTTTGTAAAAGATAGATGTTTAAAAAAAATTCAATGAAATAATATATTTTTATCATTATAAATTATTTGAATACCTATTTTACATTGATTAAAATAGTATAATTAGATAATATATTCAATAATAAATTTTAAAATTCATCTAATATGTTTCATATTGAACATGACGAATATAAACTCAGTGTTATGCTTAAAAATACAGGTATGAAAATATATATTCTCTATTTTCATTCTTATTTTAAAATGAATTTCTTCCACATATTGATGTTTTTTTGGAAAATTTATTTTACTATTTGGATTACCATTATTTATATTACATAATAAGAATAAATTTATTTTTTTTCATAATGAATTAAAAAAATAGTTCAAATTTGTTAGAATGGTTCATTTGAAAATGACATTATTGGGGGGCTAGGGTAAGTAATGAAATAAATTGAAAATAATAAAAAAATTACATTAATTATATATGATTTTTTATTATTTCCTTATCCTTAATATATTATTGTATTTTAATTTTTATATCCCCTTTTTATGAGAAGTATATTTTTTTTATTTTAATCATTTAAAAAACTATTTGTTCCTTCATTGTCCCTTATAAAAGGATATGACACATCATTTATTCCTAAAAAACATAATCCATAAATATCAGACAATATATACACTTAATGCTAATTTATTTCCTTCCATGAATCCTTGAGGATGTTTTAATTATAATACCATGATTTCAAGAGTATGGTTTAAAAGATGGTGATTTCTCAACGAAGAGGTATTACCCTTATCAGAGTAATTTCAATTTTATTTTTTATTCTACATCCTATTAATATATAGAATATAATAAAAAATAATGGGCGTTTTTTCTTAAATATACTTATTTTTATTATGATGGTGGATTAATAATTACAACCTTACTTCCACCAAATGTGAAATTAAAGAAATGATACAGTATATTGGTGGACTACCACTTCCAAGAAGGGATAAGATTCATTTTACAATACCATAATTCATAGCCGGTAATTAGTATGTATTTAGTTTTTAAAAATTATAATTATGAAATAATTATTATTATTGAATTTTAATATCTTATATATGTTGTATCCATTACATTCATTGGAATATTATAACATTATTCATGTGTTTTTGTGGACACACACCTCAACACAATGATGATAATCAATTCTAATCACATAAATATTTGAATAATTATAATTTTTTGAATATTTAATATACAATATATAAAATTCATTATCAATATTTTTTATCATATTAACCCATTATATGGTGATTATTACATAACTATTGAACTGAAAGATGCAAACAAAACAATCTCCTTGTTTTCAGAATGTTCATTTTAATAAATAATTTTATTAAAAAAAGACACATGGAAATTATAATTTAATTATATATTGTATATTATGTATGTATATGGTCTGTGAGTATATTTATAATATATCAATAAATATTTTATATAAAATTTTATTCTGTTGGAAAAAATAAGGGTCATAAGCTAAGTGGTTTATTATAATATCTCATTTCTTTTTGGGATTGTCTATTATAAAATTTTTAATAAAAATTCTATAGATACTATCCTCTAAAAATATATGTATATTATAATCTTGTATTTATTTTTAATTATTAAATATGTGTACAATTTCATTATCATTACTGAGAAAAATTATTGAAAACCCATCTTAATGAATATTTAACATTTAATCCTCTTAACATGAAAAAACATTTTTTTAATAACATCAAATATCAGGGTCAGAATGAATCAATTGAGTGTACGAACCAGAAATATGGAACTAGGTTTTTGTAAAATAGTTCGACCATGTGGATCTTCCTAGGTGAGTAAAATAGTCTAATGGAAGACTTCCCATTTAATAGAAAACATGGAGTGCCTCATTTTGAATTCACCTAGATAAAATGAGATCTGTAACTATATTTCCTTCATTCCATGTTTTTTGAACAACCACACCATCTAGAATGCATCAGATACACCTTCAAATGTAGTGATCAATCAACCGAGGGGTAGTTTTTATACCTTTTTTGGAACTAAGGATCACTAATGAGTCTTGTTTAATCATGGAAGGTGGTTAATAAAAGTCAAAAAAGAGATTTATCCCATTAAGTAGATCCTTTTCTTTTTCTCTTATACAGTCTACATGACAATATAATCTATTGAAATCAAGGTGACCAAAGCCATTGTTTTCCAAGATTATTACTCTTTTAGGCATCTTACAATGTATTCAAGACCCAAGTATATTAGGCTTAAAACCACTATTCAATGGTTTTCTAAAAAATTTTATTACCTTTTTAGGAATCCCTAGACTAACATGATATGGGAAAAAATCCTTCTAAAAACCAGAAAAAAATACAAGAGGGGATCCTATCCCATTTTTTAGGGAACCCAAATCCACAACTAAACTCTAGGACCCTTTCTACATGGAAACTTATGATCCCAATCTACCCTCATTTCATTATTTATTCATTGTTTTCTATATCATCCATTAACTTGAAACAATCAATACTAATCATGCTTTGTGATCATGATCATTAAATGAAATAAAAAAAGTATCATTCTAGAGGAATTCTAAACCATTAGTGTGTGGAGTATAAAGGCTGATAACATTACCAAAGCTACTCCAAACAACTAAATCCTAGTTTCTAGAATATGTGATGAGGTTCGTTGATTCTAAATTGGTGGTCCAATAATATGCTCATTTCAAAACCTTATACACACCCATCGTACATATCACTTCATTTAAAAGAATTATATTTTGAGAATCATCTATAGCAATATTTTATACTATGATAAAAAATATTTACACAAAGAATCATTTATATAACAGTTATCTACATTGAATTCTTGAAAAAGAATGTCTGCAATTCATTTCTTAAAAAACTCCCATATCTGACATAGTAAGAATTAAAAGATAAGAATTAGAAGTGGTATCGGCAATGTCAATGACCATATTCTTATGTTTATTAAGTATTCAATTGATGAAATATGGCTATTGAATTGCTTAGTTGAAATATAATGTTGGCATTTGAAAACTAGTGAAGTTGAGGGTAGTTCCTACCAAACTTTCTGACAAAAAGTTTAAATATATGTATTCCACCACACAATGTGATTACTAATTGGTGATCAGAATGTGATGAAAATTCGACATGGATAGTTAAGAAATTAGACCCCTCATAGTCTTTAGATTTGAACCTTACTTATTTTTAATAAAATCACCAAAAAATTGAAAACCTTGAAGGATATAGAATTCCATGTTTCTTTTCATAATTTTCAAACATCACCCTACACATCAACTATTAATTCACCAATTACATATTGGTTTGGCCATTTTTTCCAAGATTCTTATTCACACCTACCAAATCCCTGAGAGTATGAGATGAACTATGTTAAAGACATTTTAATATTTCTTAATACATCATTATGAACTAGAAACAATAATAAGATATCTATAGGGATAGATGTGTGAATACAGTTAGTAATGGAAATTCTATCACCGACAGAAATAAAAATACTCGTCACGTTATTCATTTGACTACTGATTTTATTTAAAATATGTCTAAAATTATTTATAAATTGCTTTCCTATAAAAATAATAGCTCCTAGGTATTATAAGGATATCGAAAAAAATAATAATACCTAGCATATTATCTATTTATTATAAAAATTTATAACCATAACTATAGAAAACAATGATTTCTATTTTAATAATTAAAATTTTCCTACTACATTAACAATAATCATGCCACACAATATTAAGGCCACTAATATATGTACACACATAATTTGTTAAAAATATCTTATTGTCAGCATAAAATATTTGGGAGATACCATTTATTTGATTCCAATATTTTAACGGTAGAATGATTCCATTATAATTATTATTCTCTAAGAGTTTAAAAAGGGGACCCAATGTGATGATAGAATTACAATGTAATAGGGGATAACCTTTCCTGAGGTTGTAGACTAATATCTTGAAGTTGACTATCATACATATTAATGATATAAAGAATGAGGGTAAGATAAACCCCAATAAAATTATGTCCCTCACCCACATGAAAAATCCATACATTTTTAGACCTATAGAATGTAACCCCATATCATCCATTCATAAAAATTATCCATATCAATTGTTATAAACACATTTGATCAATGATCCTTCCAGTTGATGTACACTGTTATTTCATAATTAATACCAATAGATTCTAAATTGTACCTTCCATTAATAAAACCTTCCTACTATTTCACCACCCATTTGTGGAGATGTATTGGAAGTCTCCTATTAAGAATACTTCCTAGAATCATATAAGATAAATTATACATGCTTATGGTCAAAAACTGATTAATGGATGATGAGACATTCAATTTTTTGAATCAAAATGATTAAAGATACATTGAACACTCAATATTGAGAATAACGATGAAAAAATCCTAGATAGGTAAAATTTTCTCATATTTGATAAGTTACTGAGAGAAAACATAGAATGATACAGGAAACCCATGTAGATTAGAAGAGATACTATACATGAGTGAATTAATGGCTCAAAAATTTATTTCTCTATGGGTATATCCCTATCAAAATAATTGATATCTTAATAATCCTCCCAAGGAAGATGATAAAAGATCATGGCTTGGTCTGGTAGATTACAACCATGAATACTAGGGTTAATATTAGTCATAAAAGACATAATATAGTTTTTATCCATGAATCTATAAATCACTCAATCATTAGAAGATGACACATATTCTGAAAAAATATTTAGTTTGAATTTATTTTTCTTTTCCTTAATATAGTCTTGAAATAATACGATATTTTTATCTCTTTATTTAAGACATGTGAACCTTTTTTTGTCCCATAATACACACTCTTTTTCATGAAAACCTTTTATAAAATGATTAATCATATTATAATGTTCATAAAATATCTAAATACCAATCATCTGGAAAACCCATTTTAGTACCCTCAATTTCATAGTTGATATTATCCAAGTTCACCAAATTGATATGCTAAGAAAATTTACCACTTATGTAGGTCTTCCTACAAGAAATAAATCATGTTATGAAAACCATTTCAATACCTTAAATGTGGGGTAATAATACAAGAACTCATAGTAAAAAAGGATACCATGTATTTTAAAACAATTACAAGTAATAGAAAATGCGATAACAGTTTTCCCTAATAACAATAATGTATATTTATTATTTGGGAGATCAAATATACCATGAACCATGTTATTTAATCTAACATCTAGTAAAATAGAAACCACATGAATAGTTCTAAGACCTCAATACATCCAATTCAAAGTTTTTCAGGTAGACCCATTCTCCATTCTACTCTAAAACATATAAGATGGTATTAATATCAAAACCAACAAACTAGGAAAATAAAAAACAATTAATGATTATAGGTATGACATAAATTTATCTAATTATATCTCATCTCATTTCTCCTAAAAAAATTGAAATAGATTATTCCATATAAAAATTATCATAGTCATAATAAAACACAATGAAATATTAATTCAATCGACTGTAACAGAGGAATCATTGATGATTCAGATGTTGTGATTAGAATTATACCCCTGAAAATAGAAACACTATCCAATATACTAAGTAGAGAAAACAATTATTGTGTTATTATATTTATTCTAATGAATGGACAATACGTAAATATTGATACTCATAAATTCATTAGATATACAGTTGGTATTAAGCCATGATCCATGGCTATGAGCATTCAATATCATGGTTTTAATCATTTGAAGACATGTAGACAATCATTGGCACCGATAAGGGGAAACACATTGAATGTAGAAATGATATAGACACATAATTTGTTGATCGTGATCTTGTGTAGACTCTACATGAATCCAAAATAGAAATTGGTAGCTACTAGTCTGAAACAATATTCTCTTACATTAGAGTTCAAGAATTATTAGATGTGGGGATGGGTGAAACATCATGATGATTGGGTTCCAAAATGTTATACACAATGAATAATCCTATGAAAGATCCATTGTCTTTCCCAAGATGAAATTAGGCATATCCTTAATATGTGGATACTAATAATTTCTAAATATATTGATGTTCTTCCTCTATCCACTATAAGCATGTGGTATTGTTGAGACATCCATAATAGTAATAGGGGAACATATGAAACATTTATGAGGAGAAGAAGAAACCATTTTTATGTTTCGATAAAATATAACATGATTGTTGGATGATGATGTAGGTGAGATGTTTGAGTGATGAATATAAATAATGGAAGATGACTTGGGTGGGTCCTCAAAATTTAGAGAATCTTCAAGATGAACTATGGTTAATGAGACAAAATCCATGAATAGTTGGTTAGAAGTATTCATCACCCTCAAATATAAAATCCCAAACAGTGTGGGGGACATTATAGAGAGTTATAAGGGAATGTCCTTGGAATAAATGATAGAGTGTAGTCCATGATTAGATTTCTATGAAATGCCTATAATTTTAGACTAAGATTCACTAAAATTGAATACATATTTTACACATAATGTGTATGGATGTCATCAATTATTTTTGTACTCTATAGTGTGACTCATAATACATCAAGATGTAGAGATTTATATATTTAGATGGTAAAACATATCCTAACACCTATCCATCTCTCCTCTAGTGTGAGGAATAACCTTCAATATAGGTGTACATGATTAATCCATGGAAATAAAAAACGTCTCTGATGATGATTCCTTGAGGCTAATGGTATGGTAAACTACTCCATGTTACTCCCCATGTACGGTTCTCATTTTCTAAAAAACACGTAATTTAACGAAAGAGGAGAAGAATGCTTTGTAAATGTACCCAATATACCACATGGGGGGTTCACGTCCTCCATAAACATGCATTAACCATCCCGGGATCTGAAAGTGACACTGACTAATATATCTATGACACTAAGACATGAAATTAACAAAATAATATTGGGAAGCTAGGATAAAAGAAAAATATCATCACTTAATAACAGTAACCATGGATGGGTTCTCTAAACCCCACCAATAATAAATGGGATAAAATATTACCAACATAGGTTTATCCTTGTTAATTGATAAACCATTTTACATCTAAACTACACAACTACATCAACTATGGAGGTGGACTGAAATGCCAGCACTGGAGAACTGTTAAACAACCCTGTGGAAGAGGAATCTAGATGGATCACCAGAATATGTGAAGAGAGATGAGGATGATGAGGAGTATAAATCAGTATAAAATCCATCAATGATGGTGAAAATGTATAATTGTTCCTGTACACAGGATTTTATACCTCTCGAGAAGAAGAATTAATAATATCATTCAATCCCAGAGCAATAAGATGAAACAAAACAGTCACCGGTTCCCTAGGACACCCAGATCCACAATAACAGTTAATTTTTTTTAAATCATTGTGGTCTCTTCTATGTGTTCTGTATCACAGTTTCACATAATTTATTTACTAATTTGTTTCCCATGTTATAGTAAATCTTCATAATTATAATGAAAATTGAAATTGTAAAACTATGAGAGTCATGCAAAAATATTTCCTCTTTGTTGCATGATTTTTTCTTTCCAATTCTATGAAATTGAAGTATTTTTCTTTTTAATTTTCATAAATATAATTTATTTTATTTAGATATATAGTTTTTTTCTGTCTTATATATTTTTTTCAAATAAAATAAATATTTATTAATCCAAAATTTATTTGTAGAATGTCTTCAAATTTGGGAAAGGAATGCTTTCTTTAAACATATATAACTTGAACTGATTTTTCCACCAGCATGTACATCAGTTTCTCTATATCTTACATTATTTTATTCCTAGGTTATGTACAGAAAAATTTATTTTACCAATATTATATAAGAATTATTAGTAAATAATTGTCAAAATTTTATTGTTTTTTCACATGTATTCAGTGAAAACATGGAATGTTCTTCTGATATAATTTTATATGTATTCTAACATACTATATGGTTTTTATGCTTCATTGAGGATACAATACTATGATACCATCCACATTCATTTTCAATATGTGTTATGATGATAAATATTTACATATTATTCTATGAAACATGTTTTTATAAAATGTCTAATTTAGGATATGCTGAAATATTTATGAAACATATGTATTTTACCTGGGTAATGGTATGATGAAATGAAAATGAAAACTATTTCCTTATCACAGGATAACAGATGTTATGATATGATAAATTTATTATGATCTCATGGAACACATATGTTTTTTTAATAATGATACGATTAATTTCAGAATTATATATCCCTTCAATAAATTTTGTAAAGATATATATCTTATTAAATTTCAAAGAATTTAATGGGATGTAAACTAGAATATTTAAGGGAATCTACCCGCTATTTTATTATTGGGGGAGAACGTTGACATATGAAATTGTAAAATGTGTAATGAACTTAATCCACTATAGTATCCATAGAAATGATCTTCGAAAATGAAAATGAATTTAATAATAAATTGAATTCAATATGAATATTCCTTATTTTTATGAAATGATCTCAAAGGACATGATTTATTATTGATGATCCCAAAGACATATGAGTTATGTCACATTAATAAAGATGAAATATTACATGATTAATGATTAATGATCTTCAACTACTTAGGAATGATTATTATTAGTTATGATATTGTGATCACATCAGTATGCTTAAATTATTATCACTGTTAATGAAATACCAAGTTCTTTTAAAATAAGGGAATTATATTCAATAATGTGTATGGCATGCAATACCAAGCTTTAATGAACAATGAAATGTTATTATTCTAAAGTGATCCTTAAAATTAATATATTGAATTTTTTTGTATGAATATGATTAAATACATTTTAATATATATATATATATATATTCTAATCAGTATTAATATATTGTTTAATTATTAGGAAATAATAACTTATTTGTTTGGAAAACCACACAATTCTTCAACATTCTATTTTTAACATAATTGTTTCTGATTTTTTTCAGATTTAAGCATATAATATATTTTTAAAAATATTAGAAATATTTTTTGTTAAATTATCTAACATTTTTCATATCACTATATCTAAATTATACTTTGGTTAATTTTTGGATATTTATTCTGAAAATCATAATTTTTAATTGAATAGTGAAAATAACGATTTTTATTGAAAAATGTGTTTTTAATGTCTATTAATAGTATCATGTGATTTTGATTTATTTATAAAATATAATTATATAATTTTTATTTATATAAAGAGAATAATTTTTTTTCCAGATAAATTATATTTAATAATTTTGTATAAAATCTTTTTATACCTAAATCATGAGTTTTTCAAAAAATATTTTTCATGTCATTATTTCAATTTAATATTCAATTAAATTATTCAAGTTTTGTGTTTTTATATTAAAAAATATATTCCATATTTTTAATTAGGATGTTCAAATTTGGGATATAAATCTATTTGTTATGTCAATATGAGTTGAAACCATGGAGAATTTAATTACCATAGTAAAGGGTAAATAAGTGAATTTAATTTAAAAATATAAGTATAAAGGAATCAAAATTTCTCAAAAAATTAATCAATTATAGATTAAAACACCTTTACATGAATAATCATCCAAATATTTTTAATATGTCTTTATCTCCATATTTATGTTATTATAAAAATTTTAATATTTTATATAATGAAAAAATGAAACACATTTGGTTTTAATAAGTATAATATTTTTAACATGGGAAAAGAAGAAGTAATTTTTTAATTAATATTAATCTAGAATAAAAATTATAATTATTCATATTTGTAATTTATTAATTATTTTATTGAATAAAAACTTTCATTAAATTATTACTCTAAATTGATGTTTTAAATATATATATAAGGAAGACCTAAAATTAATGATAATTAAAATATTAAAAATCATAATTTGAGGGAATTAATGTAAAAAATAAATTATATTGAAGGAAATATCAATATTGGGATTTATTTTAATATTTATTTTGAATATATTGGGTTTTTATCCCATTTTTGGACTAAATATAATGAATAGTTTTAAAAATGCATTAAGGGTATTTTATAATAAATAATATTTCATTAAGTTGTTTACTATAAATAAAAATTAAATATTTTTTGTAATATATTTTATATGTTAATTTACATCAATTGTGATCATTTTATGAGTATTATAATATTCTATATTAACATTATTAACCCTTAATGATTTGAAGATTTTAATATTATGATAATGGTCAAAATGGTTAATACCAGGTACAAAAATTAAGGGTAAACTTTTGATATAAAATAATAAATAATATATTTTATTAGTTTATTTTTACCCATATTAATATTATATTCTAATATTATAATTTTTTATCCATTTGGAAAACAATATTAATTTATATTATATTATATTTTATGAAATAGCAACAGTGCCCCACCACATTCAAATAAAAGAGAATCACGTATCCTCATATATTCACTTTTGAAAATCAATTTTGATTATAACTAATCAACCCCAATTCATTACAAAAATTTTGTACCTAAATCAATATAATTTATTTTTAAAATTGTTCCAATCATAGTGGCCATAGGTTTTCTTGAATAATTGTTTTTTCTATGAAAATGTATACATATTACCACATATTAATGTTTCATTTTTCCATCCATAAACATAATATAAATTTGACCCATGAAAAAAATAATAATATTAGTTATCTTTATATCTTGGGATACTTTTATGTTAATAAAATAACTTATATACATCTTCAGTTCCATAAATTGGTAAATGAAACCAAGAACCATGTGTATAATGGACTGCCACCTCATGAGTTGATGAAATTTTTTTCCATCAACCTCGACCAAGGTCAGATTATAATAACATAAATAATTTTCAATAATTATATTAATAGAAAATTTATCATTCATAAATGATAATGTATTGTTTAGTTTCATACAATTATAATATCTAAAAAAATTATAATGTCAAGAAATGTGATTCATATTTCGTCAACACATCACATGGTTGGTGAATATAAGTGTTTTTGAAATCATAACATGAAATTTATTATTTTATTATAATTATTTAATGATAATATAATAATTACATACTTTAAACATGATATTTTAAAACAATAAATGGTACCCATGCCTAAATATGACCTACCATCTCTATGATTGTAAGGGATTTAATTTTTAAAAACCAAATTTAATGGTTGGATTTTATAGCATACATGATGTATATAAAATTATAATTATTTCATTATTATTATTCGAGAGATGTTCGAATAATGAAATCCTTGACCACAATCATGCTACTAGGGTCATTTTGGGATTATGTATAGAATTTCATCAAGATGTCTCACATGAGCATAACTATTTATGTAATAGAACATGACATAGAACTAAGTTATATAAAAGGAATAATAATATTGAAATTGGATACTCATAGTGTAATTAATTAAAATATTTATAAAAATTAATACTAGGAACATAAATTGTGAGTTATACATGTGGAATGAGATATTATTTTTCAAAATATACTCCTAATATTTCACTTGGATGTTTTTTTCCTTATCGATATAAGTATTGTTAATGTTCTATTTTAATGTATACATTGACACTAACTTTTCATACCACCATAAATATTATTTGATATGTTCATTCATTATTAATTATTGATGTTTGGTTAAAATAAAACCCCCCTTAAATTGATTTGATAGTTTTATCTTATAACTATTATTTTTTAATAGGATGTTCATTTGAATAACATTAATTGTGTTCTTATGGGTGAAAGGAACATTTATATGAAAAAAATGTCTTCTATTTTTTTTGGTTGGGATATGTTTATAATGATAGGTGGATTAATTTTAAACTGAGGGTGGGTGAGATAATTACATTTCTACAATGAATTTGGTATTGATTGGGGATAACTAATTAGTTTTCTCTAATTATATTATGGTAATATACTGATATTTTTCTTCCATGTATATAAATGATGGTTATTTCAATGGTAACTATGATAGTTACTCAATGTATAAAAATGATGGTAATTCCATGTGTAATTGTGATGGTTGATCCATAAGTAAGAGTGATGTTAAAATAATTCCTCAAGAAAAATATATATTTTATCATTTTCTACTATGATTCATAACAAGATACTTATGAATTCTCATGGAAAGGAAATGATCTTATGTTTAAATATGATTATTAGTAGCTTATTATGGGTGAAATTATTAAAATTTTAAAAAATATAATTTGAGATTTCCATGACTTCAAAGAGAAATTTATTTATTTTAATTATCATTAAATATTTATTATGAAATTTATAATGGAATTATATTTGTTGAGTGGTATATTTATTATATACGAAATTTTTATTTAAAATCCAAAACTTTACTATTCTAAAAATAGGAATATTTCATAATTATTCATAAATAATAGTTTATTTATTTATTTTTAAATATATTAAAAGTATATTTGTGATAATAACACAATTATAATTATTTTTTCCATGTTTTGATGATGCTTATGGGAATGTATTAGGTTAATAAAAAACTTGTGAAGTGATGCAATGAATTTAAGTCTTGTTACATTTTTGTTTGTTTTTATTTATAGGAAAATAGTCTAATATGTTGAATTATTTACATGAAATTTATGGGTGTATTATGTAAGATCTATGAAATATTTCATTATAACTATAAACCTAATATATATTTTATAATGAAATAATGAAAATACTTGTTCAAAGTATATAAAATATTTAATGTTTAGGGTTAATTCATTATAGTTTGTATCATAGTAGGGTTTAGATTCATTTTGTGTTTATGATCATAGATGAACAATAGTTAAATACCCTCTATAGCTAAAATAGAAAATAATATAGTTATAATTTGGATTATTTTGAAAAAGAATCATTTCTTTTAAGCTATAAAGATTAAGGATATTATATTTTTTATCTTTATCATAAGATTGATTGTTGAGATTCTATTTATTTTCTCACACCAACCATTTTAGTGTTAGTTAATGTGAATATATAGAAGGAATGAAATGTTAAAATGGAATTTAAAGAAGGAGTGATATTTTATTGAATGAAAAATACCAATTAATGGTGTGATATAGTGAATACTTTTGTGGTTATACTTCCCTTGATATCTTGAGTTATGATTAACCACATAATCATAGTTGAGTTTAATAAATCAACAATTAATAATGAAATGATAATGTATATAATTTGAAGTGATAATGAGCATAAAGGAAAAAATATTCAACAACCATTGTTTAAATTTTTTTTAATAATAACCTAGGGAAATTATTCAATGGATGGAAAGATTATTTTTATATGTAAATGGAGGTAATGAAGTAAAAATCTTCAAAGGAAAATAGAATTTTTCACATAATTCAATGATGTGGATAAATTTATTCCTATGCTTCAAAATGTATTTTTTAAATGTGTATTGAATGGGAATTATGTAAATCAATGTTCTATGGGGGGATCAATTGAATTGGATAATTAATTTCAACTGTCTCAAAATGTCTACTTCCATTATAGTTATGATGAAGGAAAACTAGTCACACATGAATAGAATAGATTATATCTTGTACAATTATTATTATTATTTTTGAATCATGGGTCATGATTAATATATTGTTTATTATATGGAATTATTATGGAATTATTTGGTAATATATGGTTAATGACGAATGATGAATGATTAAGTTATCTACATATATGTTTCACAAGGGTTATGGTGTAATGGTATATTAAATGTTGATTATTTTTTAAAAATAATTGAAAGTAACTTTTTGTAATGATTATAATACATTTGGAATACATTAAATATGTTTTGGTAAATGGTTGAATTAAAAATAACCCTTTGGTTTATCATTTGAAAACGTTATGTTTGTACGAATGTTAATTTTTCATGGAAATAAGTTCAATGGTCTTGATAAACATTGTAGATTATATAATATTTAACAAGTAAGATTATTTTTTAGGGTTTAATCCATATTATTAATTTTTAATATAATTTTAAATATATTTATATTGAATTAGTACATGTTATCCCTTTGGTATAGAGACATCCAATCATATCTACCAAGTCTGTGAGTATTAAACCTAAAACCGATGGGAGATAATGATGTATCATCTATCACTGGACTATGTGGTCAAATTGTTAGTATGACATGTTTTTATAACAAAAATGTTTTGAAAGATATTTAATTATTTCATTTTTCGAATATAAATCATTACATAAACATGGGTTTGAATAGTTATTTAGGGGTTAATTGATTTTAAAAAAATATCAATGTAATTTTGGTGAACATTTTTCGATATTATGGGATTGTAATTGAGGTTTGAATATTGATTTTTTATGTGTATAATCTATATGTGTGTCTTCATGATGATTTAGGTTATTTATAGAAATGATTCCCATATATTTATAATTTTATGATTTTGGCATATATCATATTGGAGGGTGACAATAGGATTTATTTATATTCATTAAGAATGAATGTTAAATTTTTCAATGACAAATGTGTGACCCAATACTTTTAATCCTTGAGTTTAAATTGTATCCCAGAATATTTAAATTAATTTTAAATATATTTATTTATCTAATTATATATCATAATCATTGATTGTTATTATAGAGGATTTGTGAATGATGTTGTCTTTATTCATATGATAGATATTTCAAATTATTATATACCATATCATGGGGAAACCGTTTTTTTGGTTTCATTTTGAATAATAGGGGGAAAAATTTATTATTATTTTACAGTATTATGTTATCAATTTGAATTTTATTTTAGTTCTTCTGGCATGCAATTTTTTCATGAATAGTCATAATTTGGAGAAAGGGATTATATTTTGGTTTAAAATGATCAAAGGATTAAATTAAACATATCATTTAAGAATATTTAATTATGATTTAAGTTTAGAAAATAAATAAATTCATCAATTATACAAAAAATCATGAATAAAGTGTTATTAGTGTACCTTTCACTGTAACATATCAATGTTCTTTTAACAGGACATAGAATTATAGTTTTGTGAGGGATGAGATTATCAAGGACATTTTCCCTCTCAATAACTATGTTTCTATGGGAATTAGTTTCCTTTTTAGTCTATTTACCTTCACATACATAATATTTTTTCAATGTGTTAACATTTTTATATTATATTCTCTATAACCTCATATATTATATTTTTATCATATTTTATGTGTATGTTTTGTTAATCCCTTTTAAGACGTGTGACTATAATAAATGTTTTATGAAAATGCAATCACCTGTGATCAATATAAATTAATATTATGAATATTAAATATTAAATTGGGGAATGAGAATATAATACCTCAAAATTTTCAAAAAAGGACACTATGTTCGATAACATGTATATAAGATAATGCATATTTTAACTAAACCTTGAAATATTATTATTTAATGATGATTGACATAACCTATTAGTTAAATTGGATGGTATGAATATAATTATATTATTCATTATATATATATATATATTATAATTAAAAAACTTTTTTTGACTATTTGTTAAGAAACAAGATCTTTTATTTTTGTAAAAAAAAATTATTCTTCAATGTATGGATTTAATGAATATAGCTTGTGATTTCTTTTTGGAGTAGAATAATATAATAAAAATAAAGGAATCATATAAATTCCAGATGATAAATTTAATATCATTTTATCAATTATCATATAAATATTAGACTATGTTGAAATGTTTTGGTTTTTTTAAAATTATTGATTTTTCAATAAATGTTGAAAAATAATTTTTTTAATAGTAAAAGATTATAATTCTATATTAGTTCTAATGTTAAATTCTATATTTTATTTTTTTAAATTTATTGATATCTGTTATTTTTTTAACTGATACAATTGTTTACCTGAAATGAATTTTATTCATGTATTTGGATTAAAATTATCACTTAAAGTGCATTTATATGAAAGTAGTTTTTAATCATATTTTAGAAATTTAATTATAATATAAATTCGAAAACCATAATGTTTTGAAATGAGAAAAAAATTATTCTATACAAGGATTATTTATGTCTATATTTATTATATAGTGTCCTTTTATATTTTTCACAATATTAGTAGTAACACTATTAAATTTTACTACCATGGTAATGGAAAAATGATGTTATTGATTTTAAAAATAAAATGATATGGATTAGATAATTACTCTAAAATATTTCATATTTCTCAAAGACGGTTAATATTCATATATAGTATTCAAATATTTAGTTATATGGTGTTTTTTCATTTGGTATTGATTATGACTTTAAAAATATTTTATGTAACGAAATATTAATAATTCCACACTCTTATTTTATATAAAAATTTATGTTTTAACATATGGATAATAAGAGGATACGATTGGTTATAATTAGACTTTATAATGAGTACTTACTAATATTTATCATTGTAATTTATTTTTAATTCGTAGTTAAGAAAAAAAAACATCTTCATATCCTTACACAATGATGACTGGATAAATATTCAACTAATGAAATAATAAAACAAAATAAAATAAATAATATTTAAAATAATAAAAATTTAGATAATTAATGATATCATGAATTTTTCAAGAGAGAAATTAATTTTTAGTGATATATTAAAATTCTTTTTTAATTTTTTTCCTAGATATTGTTGATTTTAATGGATTAATAGATCCAAAACTGATATTATTTATATTTTGAAATTAAAAATATTGAATTAAATTATGTATAAATTATTAAAAATTATATTCATTTAATGATTTATTATGTTTTTCACATCAAAATTTGTATTTTTGTGGGGTTTTCAATTTTTTAAAAATTATTTGTTGAGTCAAAATGGTTTCCTTATGAATTTTTAATTTCTTCAGGTTTGGGTAGATTGTTAAGTCATTAAGGTTTCCTAATGAATTTACCATTTTTCGTGTTTTGAAAATCACATTCACCTTATCTTAAGACAAATTTTATTTACCCTATGTTTAACATTCTAAAGGAAAATTATCCATACCCAAGGAAATTTATCATTACCATTATTTTCATTGTTCATTTTTGTGTATGTATAAAATTTCAGTTTCATATCCAAAACCTCATAGTCATATATATACTTAGATATATAAAATTATGTTTTCCAGATCCGAATTCAAGTTTCGAACTATTCTGAGTTCTGACTCCAGGTTATCTAGATTAAGACTCCGAACTTTTTATGTTCAGACTCCAAACTCTTATGAATTCAGAATCTGAACATTGTATGTTCAGACTCTAAACTCTTATGAAATCAGACTCCAAACATTGTATGTTCAGACTCCGAATAGTTATGAATTAAGACTCTGAAAATTGTATGTTCAGACACTGAACTCTTATGAATTCAGACTCAAAAAAATTATATGTTCAGACTCGGAACTCTCTTCAAATCAGACTCCTAATTTTACTGAATTCAAGACAATAAATTCCATTGAAATTCAGACTCCCTAATTCTATATAATTCTAACTCTGAATTCCCTTGATAAAAAGAATACAAATATCAATGTTTTATTGACACCGAATGTGTTTTTGGATAGACTCTGTTCTATTTTTCCTTACACTTCGAAAAATGGTTTTGGTTGTGTAATTATATTTTTTCCTACACCTGTTTTGGTCATAAAATGATTTCATGTATTCAGTTACTAATTAACTGTTTTTTGAGTGACAAATGTACAGGTCCCTTGGAGGGGGGAGCCGACTGTTGGAGTTGTGCCTATAAATAAGAGCTCATTTGAAATAACTCACAAAAATTTGATCAATCAAGAGATTACATGATAATGAAGTGATTTTTAGAGAGAGATAATTTATTTATTTTTATGTACTAAACACCTCTATTAGATTTTCCTTGTGCGATTCTGAATGTTGATGAGTAAATTCGAGGGCTTTCGAGGATAGGAAGGCATAGATGCTTACTAATTTAATGTTTGAGGACTTCCTAACTGAGGATGACAGAATTTATGAAAACCATGAAATTACGGGCATATGGGGATCGCAAGACAGACTCCAATAATCTTATCGAGGTATTACCATGGTGTGGGTAAGAGATACTCATTTGAATGTATAATTCAAGGGACCTTTATCCCAGATTGTTGGATACCTTTATCTTTCAGTTAAAATACTTACTACTTGTTACTTTTTTGTTTCATGTTTTCTACTGTATTTTGATTTTTGAGGAACGTATAACTAAATTATACTTCCTTATACTTGTATACACTGATTTAGTGAGTTTCTATATGCTCTAAGGTAGTATGTTCATTTTTGTAAACATTGGTTAAGTTTCATTTTAGAATTCACTTTTCCCGAATTTCATTGTCGGAATCATGTTTCTGGAATCAAGAAAATGTGTAGAACAAGAGTGTTTGTGAATTAATTTTAATAACCGTTTTAAACATATTCATAATTAAAAGTTTCAAATAATTTTTAAAGTATTCTATCAACCCCCTCCCCACTTTTTTATATTTAGCATCTGTATCATTTCAATCGTCAAGTTGGTATAATTGGAGAATATCACACTCCATACCAACCTAAAAATTTGTATCAGAGGATTGGTCCAATATGAATTAATCTCATGAAGATGTAGAGATGATTATTAAAATATGTTATAATATAATAATTATTAAATATATGTACAAAAATACTATAACTTTATATATCAATTGTTATGGAGTTGATAATTTCTATTGAATTTGTTTTTCAAAAATTCACTCTTTTCAAGAATATATAATTATTATTGAAGAAAGGAATAAAAAATATATTATGAGAAATTTATATGAAACGTTAATATCAATAGATAATATACTAAATTTCATTTTTTAAATAGAAATTTTCTATATTTTAGGATTTTATTAAAAAAATTATAAAATTTAAGTCAACAATTTTTCAAAAGAATCATAATTTTTTGTACTTTTCATGACTATATATATGTTTGATGAAATTTTAAAATATATATAAAATGAACGAAATTTAAGTGAATTTTTATAATACAATTGTTAATAAATACCATGAATTTTAGGAAATTATTTTTGTATAATTATGAATTGATACATTAAAAAACATTTTTAAATAATATTTATTCAACAGGTGAATTTATAAATTTAAAAATATTAGCTTCAATTTACAAATACATATTTAGTATTTTATATATTTTTTATTTTTTTTATAAAAATTAATACTCTATTTATTTTTTATTTTAATGTATTTTTTATCCATTATAAACATTTAATCAAATAAAATATATAAAAATTTGGAATAATTAGGTAAAAATTATATAACATGTTCCATTATATTCACTAAACTAAAGGGGTATATTACCATGGTAAATATAATTTCATTGGTGAAAAACAAAATGGTAAAAATGAATAACCAAATTGGTAATCAGCCAATCATAATTAAAAAATATTTTAACTGAGTGTTTGAATTTTGGATCGAACGTATCCTTTTTTCACTAAACAATTCCTAAAATTTTGAGCCTTATAAATTGAAAATGACACCCCATTATGGAAATTTTTTGGGAATTTTAATCATGCCACTATATTTCGCTTATAAAATTGTCACCCAATTGCTCGCATATCCTCACACCATACCCCTTTATGTTCAACCCAAAATATATTAAAAAAGTATCATCCACACTCATAGAATCATCTAGGATGTTTTATTCCTCCCAAAATACCATCCCTCTATGGTATAATCACATTCAAAAAGGATATTATACCTGATGTGTGGTATATATTCTTAATCACTCTATTTTTTCACTAACATATTTTCATCATCATAATAATAAAATTTAAAAGATTATAATTATAAAATCATTTTAATTATTATACTTTTGTAACATTACAATGATTTTTCAAGAACTAACAACCATCACCTTTTCGATTATGAAAAAAATGATTTCTTGAATCATGTATTGTGTCGACTACAACCTCCATTAATAAACCTATTTAATTTATATTCAGAAAAATAAATAAAATATTTTATTAAATAATTTATGAGAATTTATGATATTTTTATGTAATATATATCTTTATTAAGTTATTTTTTTAAAAAAGAAACATAATGACCGTAATATGTTAATTCATTTATATTAATTAAAAACCCAAAATTATTTTATGATAATTTATATTTTCACAAAATATTTCTAAAAATACAATTTAATGGAATTTTAAAATTATTATATTGTATATAAAAGAAATATATTACATTTAATGGATTTTAAATGAAAAAATGTTTTATAAATGGATTATAGATATCAATTTTAAGGTCCCAATTGTAAAAGAAACTAATTTTTGAAACCTAGTGCATAATTGTTAATAAAAAAAATATAATACATGGGTATAAATTTTATTAATAAAGAAGAAAATTAGAAACTATTGTCTTTAAATATAATAAATAGGTAATTAATGTTTTTATATTTATATTAAAATTGGTTAAAGAACTCATGTGTAAATGAAGGGTAAATGTATATTACATAATAAATTAAAATTATCTCATTGACTTATATATTTTCATATTGAACTACTTTTTCCATGATGTTGCATTTTGATTGATTAACCCTTGTTATTTCTAAGGACTGCATATATTTTTATCTAATTCCATTTCCATGAATTTTTTTCACTTACATAAAAATTGATACCTTTTTAAAAGAGACTCATTACATTTAAATTTATAATAATAGATAGAAACATTTTTTTGAAAAAATATTTTCATTATTTGGTTATCATTATCATAATATTATATATCTCAAATGGAATTATGGATTATGAATCAATATATATTTTATTTTATTAAGGGAATATTTTGGGGCACCATTTTTTCTAAGATGAAAATTTAATTTTATGATATTATTTTATACCGTATGAATGTTTTTTAGAACCCATTTTGATTACTTGGGTTAATTATGAAAACTTAATGATTCCCATTTGGATGATTATTAAACATAGAAATTTTCCATTATTTCATTAAAATAAGATAATTATTTTTTCAATGTGGCACACATATTATTGAATGATAATAGATGAGTTCCAATGTAAATGTCATGTGTATTGGTTTAATATTATATCTCACGAGACAGTCCAGTATGAATAAAATGAGTTTATTCACTTTTTGGTCGGAATGATGGGGTTTCTAAAATTAGTAATTTCAGATATAATGAGTTTGTTCATATGTGTGTGGGTATAATGGTTTCTTTATACATGTTTTCTTATGATTATATTTTTTACACATTTCCATGTTACTTATGAAGTTATACCAAAATATTACGATGCATTTAATTTCCATGAAATGCCATGATTTCATGATTATGCCAAATTTTTTATTTACTATACATTATTATGAATTTCACACCAGTTATATGATTATTGAAATGTGTTTTGATCCATGTAATTAATCTTATGCTTCCTGAATGATATTTATTTGATCTTATGTATCTTAAACATGTTTTTTGATTATCATTGATGATATGTTGATCATTAATTATCATGTTTATGTTACCCTCATGTTAACTTTCATATGATGATATATTTTACCCTTAATAATAATCTGATATCATCCCTTCTAATGTCTCTATTAAATGTGTATTGAAGATGATCATATAATGTGGGATGTTTACAAAAAGAATATAATGGATAATAATTCTAAAAAAATATTTTCACATGTTGTAAAATAAGTTGTTTATGTAGAGAATATCGATTATACTATACCATTTTGTACTTGGGCTATCATATAATTAGTGATACATAATATTTATATCATGAGGTTAAAATAATAATAATGTTTTTAATATCTTGGGCCATTATAGTAGGTATCATAACATGATTTAGTTATTTTTATTGATTAGATTTGATGTATTTTTGGGAAAAACATAATAGAAATTAGTGGATATGTCATGGTGTTTGGTAATTTTATGATGTTTTGGTAAAGATATCTTTGTTTAGTTCTCTAAGATATTACATTTCCTTTGTTCAATAAATGTGGATCTAGGATCTGTATTAGTTTTAAAAATGTTAATAACCCCTAATAGGTGTGGCGGGTATTAAATCAACAGTAAGGTGATGAATGAAAAGATGTCCATACTTAACACATGTTTGAAAAATACATGGGGAATTACATTGGTTAATAAAAATATCATTAAAAACCCTACAAATTTTTTGAGTATATATAAATATTTTACATATTAATCTAACAATGGATAACATAGATTATAATCTATGTATTCATAGGATATTATTTTCACATCATTTATAATTTCCTTATTCTTTGTTTATTGATTACATTTTTTCAATTTCTTTAAAGTAAGTATAATCATTCTAAACATTGCATGTGTCATTGTAAAGGTAAGAACCCAAAAGGACTAAGAATCAATGGGTGTAATCATAGTGGAATTAATTTTCCATATACCATTATTACGTTATAGTTATGAATTCATATGATAGAGTAGTGATGGGATGGGTGATTTAATAGGAAAATAATAATGATTAAAAAAGTGACACTTCCTATGGTATAATTCGATGTAATGTTAGTCGTGAATTTGTTACATATGTTTAAATTACATATCCTTTGTTTAGATAAGGATATATCAATTTGAATTATTGATCATGCTATTTTCATGTATTAATGTTAGGATAATCTATCCGTGTAATTGAATAGTAAAATATGAATTTTGATACCAATTAATGAGGGGTTTATATCATCCATAATTATGGATACTATAATTATAGACGAAATTACCAATGTAAATGAATATATTGATTTATCTTTAGATAATGTTTGTAGTCTTCCCCGAGAACATGAGCATAAATTTTGAATCTAACTGATACACAGAACCTTCCCTCTCTGAAAGGGTCGATATTGAATTAAACTAATTGAAATATAGGATTTTATGGATAAATGGTAAGACAACTTTGAAATAATATTAATATTCCCCAATGCTTCACTATATGAAGAAACCATCCACTTTTTCAAAAAATGATGGATATATGAAATATTGAATTGATCATCTTGAGATTACAAAATCGCAATAAAAAAACTATAACCTATCAAATATTGAGGATTATGTTTAAAATCTAAGCGATATTGATAATTATAAGATATTTTTCAATTTTTTTATATCATCAGCTGAGGGTAAAAGTAATGGATATATCATAGATGAAATTTTAAAAAAGGTTTGAACACTATGTGTTTATAAAAATCCCATTTGGAAATTACAATTCCAACTATATTGTTGTGGATATTATTAATATTGATTTCAGCGATTCTATAGATCTATTTTCTATAGACATTATATAATATATTCTTATATATTCAATGGTAATGTAATATGATAAATATAATTTATAGATTATGATTTAAAAATGATAGTAGAGAATCAATATGCAAAATGTCTAAAATGTGAATTCATGAATAAATAAGTATCGATATTGGGTTATGTAATAAAAATAAAGAGAACATAAATAGATCAATTATTTTAAGAAGTTATTGAAAAATGGAATAGACAGTATCATAATTATATTTTAAAAGAACACATTTTTTGATAGTATATTTGATAGGCACCACCGAGATTAAACGATCCATGAAATATTAATATTTAAAAATCACTATTATAACATATTCTTTGAATTAGTGGATATGAATAAGAGTAAATAATTATAAATTATATATAAATTATCACATAAATATATATTTAATAATTAATTATTATGTAATATGAACTCAATTTGTTGATGAGTAATTTTTTACTTCAAAAATATGATTCCAAAAAAAAAATTGATTATATTGTTTTTTTGTGATAATAATACATTTAATATATTATACCTTTAGTTATTTAATTTGATAATAAGGATATCATTTTTCTGGAACAATGGTGATGGAACAATGGTGAAAGAGTGGGGAAAAACAACATCGTTCTTTTGGAGTTCTAGGGTTTGAGTCCTAGGTGTCCATTCTTGGTTTAATTTATCAATCCCCAAAGGTGCACTAATATTACTATGTCTCCTGGTTTCTAACTAGGTTGGTGAAATGAATCATGGACCACTAGTGGTAATGAATTGTGATGAATAATTATTATAGATCGGGTCGTCACACATCAGGATACTTATCAATATTGGTTGGTAACAGCTCTTTCCCAGCTGGCGATCTCTCTGGAGTTTTCCCATTATAGGGGTGGTCCTATTCTGGAGAGTTGAAAAGGCCACACCTATAGATTCTATATATATAATATAATGATATAAGGATATAATTTTGGAATAAATAATATCAATAATATATTAGGTTGATAATTTTGTTTTTTTAATATTGATTTTAATTGATCATTGAAATATAACAATATTTCAAGAACTATAATTATTCATCAATATGTATAATTATTTTTATGTATTTTATCTTAATGTGAAAATTTTATTTTTTATTTTTATATATTATAATTAATTATATCATAATTTTTTTTATTCATGATTTTTATATAAAACAATTTGTGGGAATCAAGAACATATTATTCTATAAAAAGTGTATCGTTATGTTCTTGAAATTATATTAAAATATATTTATATAATATAGAGTAATTTAATCCAATGTAATTTAATGTATATTTGAAATCATGTGGTCTGATTTATTAATATAGATACCCCTTAAATTTTCTCATTTTGTGTGTTAACCTTAGTAAATGTTTGTGAGCTATATATTAGAAAATGATGATAATCATGATTCAATCTATGGGAGAAGACTTTAAAATCAACCACAAACATTATTTTATCACACTGGATTTTTTTAGATCATAGAACTAATATATTAAAATATTTTTCAATATTTTCCATCATACCATTGATTATAACAATTATAATAATGTATTTAAAACATTACATAAATATGATGCAATATTTTTTTCTACCTAAATTTCTTTTGAATGGGATCTCAATAAGTAATGATAAGTTATAAAGAGTTATATGAATAATGAATGCAATAATTTTATGATGATAATTTATTTTTAATATTTAGTGATTAAGTAATAACCTTAAATCATTAATAACATAGACATTCTTCTTGACCAAGTAATAGGAAAAAACCTAGTAAATGATCTAAAAAATTATTGTAATTAATTTTGTATAGATTTTTATGATCCCATAAATTTTTATATAAATATAATTGATAATTAAAATTTTAAATTTTTTATTTGAATTACGTTTGTATAGTGATGTCATTATAGTCAAACTATATGTATAGATCCTAAAATGATATTAATGGTATCTTTTGATTAATATTATTTTATTAAATTATATAAAATTCATATAATATTATATTTTAATATTTTATTTGAATATGTTTCATAATATCAAAAATTATCCAATTTTTGGACAAGTTTATATTTTTTATATTCCTTGACATATAAATTGTAAAAACAATTATTATCATGATGATCATTAAAGGGGTTATTGAGAGATTACGACTAATAAATAATGGTTGAAAACATATCATACAAATTTTTAAAATTAATTGAATGATTGTATAATAAAAATATAAACATACTGTATTTTAAATATTTCAATTTGGATCAATATGAACTTGGAAATTAATTGGTTTTTATTTTTGAAATTTCATTGATTCCATTGGTGCCGCTCTCCTCTCCTAAATAAGGGCACCACATCTCCTCTCCTCCACTAACTTTTGGAAACACCTTTTTTGTATATAATCTTGAATAACCACATTAAAACATTATCCATTTTCTTATTTATGTATTCTTATTTACAAAATCCATCATATACAATAATTATTTAATTAAAATTTAAATATAATAAGTTCATTATCTATATGCACAAACTATATTGTAAATTTAAAAAATTATTAATCTTCTATTTCCATTAAATATGGAATGTCAACATCCTCTATGCATATGTTTGAAATATAACCATCATGAATTGATGTGTTTAATTTTCAATTATCAACTCTCATAGAAGTTTATAATGGTTGAAATAATCTAAATATGTGATAATAATTAAATATTTATCATATATCATATATTTTCTTACCCATCCAACAGTTGGAATATGATTACATTGTTCACGCGTACATGTGGATTACCAACCCCACAAATTAATGTAGATCATTTTTTATGTACAACATTCAAGGATGATTATAATATCATATTTAACTTTTAAGATGATAATTATTTCACCATTAGAAGTTGATATATTGTGTAACAATTATCTTTTTTTCCACGGTTAACCTACAAATGTAATTTTTCAATTATGAACCAAACAACCACCACATCCACGATGTCAATAATTATTTACGTTGTAATAAAATATTTCATGGAAATAAATTATTTTAAGAGATTAATGATAAGGAAATAGTCAATTTTTTTTTGAAAATTTCATTAATTTATAAATGTTTATTATATTTGATTTAAATATAATACACTACATGTTTCGACATAGGGTAAGGGGTATATTTACTCAGTCACATTCCTCATGTTCTAATTTCTCTACATTGATATTGAAATTCCTAGTTTATTTTGGAAATTAAATATAAATTTATTTCATTTTATATGGATTTTATGATTCCTATTTTGATATTTTATCTTTAATTAATATCTGATCATTATATTTTACTATCTTCTAATGTTATCTCCTTCCGAAATTGATTCAAATTTTATAACAGTTTCTTCGGTTTTAATGGTATCAATTATAATTCCTTGGGATATAATTCATGTTATACAACATGTTTTATTTTATATGTTGTAAATAATTTCCCAAAAATGTATTTTAATATATTATATCTTAGAAATTATGGGTTTTACATATCATGTAACTTTTAAACATTAAATGGATTTTAATTAAAGAATAACCAAGTTTCAAGGGATTCTCATTTACACCTACAATATTAAGAATTTTTTTAATTAAAATATATTAATTTAAATGGTATCCATACTAACACAATAAATATAATTTCATTACATTTTTGATTATTTTTTAATTTTATTTTCCTTGTATATTATTGTTCATTCAAAGGGTTTTTGGTTTTAATAGATCATATATGGTATTTAATTAAAACAATTAAGACAATAAAATAGTTTTAACCAAATTATTCATCTATTTTCATTAACATATTTTATTAATATCTTTATCTAAATTTATATAATTTATTAAATTTATTTTCAATAAACATTAATTTTATTTAAATTTTAAAATATAATTTTTAAAATGTTTTCCAAATTTCCCACATATGAATATCATAAAAATGTATTAACAAATTTTTATTGGTATGATTATGTAATGAATGGATTTTTCATTCTTCATGACTTTTCCCAATATTTAATTTCTATCTATATGTTTATATGGTTATTTTCAAAGAATGTTTTTCACAATCTTATGTGAACTTTTAGTTAAAAGTTTACAATAGAAATATTTAATTTATTTTTTTAATTTTATATTACATTAATATATAAAACCATAAATGATTCATTTTCTTCATAGGGGAAATGATATTATTATACAGTTTAATTTATTTCTCTAACTGTTTTATGATTATGTTTTGAAGACATTTTTAGAAATCATTTTTATTTCATTAGTAATTCAAGAAAATTATATTTTTATAAAATGAAATCATCCCTAATTTTGGTTTAACAATATAGTACTTATGTACTAATTATGAAATACAGATTGGGGAGTGAATCCATATCCATAAGGGACACATTCACATAGTTTATTGGTGGGTACATTATATCCCTAAATTAAATTGGATAATGATAACAAATTAACTAGATGTAATTTACTCATAATAGTGGATAAATTTAATATATTGTTTTTTAATCTTATGATATGATTTAATTCACCAATTATAGGTTAAAAAGGTTTTTTCTTGGAAAATTGGTTTTATTACTCATTTTCAGGGAGCTATATAATTAATTAATTCCACATTTATAATTTATATATAGTAAATATAATTAATATTTTTGAAATTGGTGTATCAAAAATTCCTGAGGGTAAAATTTTGGGTTTAATATGATAATATATATTTTATATTTAATCGTTAAGGTAATAAATTTTTGAAATGATACTTATTATTTTCATTTATTAATCCAATAATTTTTTTGATCTATAATTAACATAATTCTCAGATAATTATATAATGTCTATTTAATTTCAATGTAACCACAATAATAGTTTACTTTTTTAGATGATCATTTTTAGTGTAAATATTAATTAAAACCAATTTTCATACTGTTTTATGAATTTATATTAAAATTGAATTCCCCAAATAGTTGATATTGAGTATAAAGATATTTACCCCATATTTAAATTTTTTGGTTATTATTTTTTTAAATGGATTGATTTTAATTTTTTAAATTTATAAAAGTAACTATAGTAAATATTTGTCACCTATGTAAGATAAAAATATAAAAATCATGAATAATACATTGGGATAAGATTTAAAAACACAGAAATCTTTTTTTACTATTTCATTGGATGTTTTTGAACTATACACATCAAATATTAGAACACGTGGCAATATCATGGAACTCCATTTTAATTATAATTTTTTTTTCCAATTTATGTAATGTTTAAATTAAAAATATCATCTATATACTTTAAAAACTAAAATATTTATTAGGTGGGAAAAAATATTAGTAGTTTTAAATTTTTATTTGGAATACTAAATGATGTGGTTGTCATGAGTTTTTATTTAATTTTTAGTGATGACATAATTACATTACATGATTTTGGAACCCAAACTCAATATGAGTATATGTAATAGAAAAATACTGTAAATTATTTTAAAATCAATAAAATAAATATAATTTGGATGATTTATTATATTCCACTATTTTTTAAGAAAATGTATCATATTTTTTATGCATTATAATTTTATATTAAAAATATATTAGAATTTTTTTTTCAAATAATGTGTATTATTACATATATAGATATATTTTCATATTTGGTTAAAAAATATTTTATTCAAGAATAAAAATGTAGAAAATAAATATATTTTATCATTTAAATGGATTTGGTATACAATATTTGCCATTTTCGAATTACGGGGAACATTTAAATTTATTGTATCCTTCTTGAAACATAAATAATAAAACACATTGTTATAATGGTAGTCCATATAAAGGGATCATATGATATTAAAACAAATTTATAATTATTAAAAAATAACCTAAAATGACAAGAATTTTTTGAAAGAGGTTATTTATCAATGAGGCCCATCAGTTGACAGCTTTAGGCCCCATCGATGTCAACCAACTATGGCAGGACAATTTCCCCTCTTGGCTCTGCTTATGTACGGTTGCTGATATTCTCCATTAATATAATCCTTCTTTATTAAAAAAAATAATATAAAATAATTTATTACATATTTAATTCAATGGATTCCTCAATCATACCTTATATAAGGACCAACAATCTCAAATATTAATCACACTTATTAATCCATTTAGAATAAATATACCCTAACAAAACTCTTATAATAATTATTACATACATTAATGCTGTTTTTGTAATCTTAAAACATATACCTTGATGAGGGATACAAAAGAGGATTTTTAATGATGAGGTAATCATTTTATCAGATATTTTTCATTTAATTAACCATATACCTCCACCAATAATGTCATAACCATTTACATATAAATAAGCATCCATATGAAACCCATATAGTTTATAATTTTTTTATCAAATAAAATTAATTTTTTTGATAACATGGATTACACAAAACACAACGTTTCTACAATCTATGAAATAATCTCAATATGCTAACATAAATGTGTTAGTTATTATGTAGTAATTATATATGAAAAAATTAGGGAAATTAATATATTTAATATTAATGATAATAGATTCATATAATAAGAATATATTGATAAAAACATAAGTGTTCATATTATTTGAAAATTGCCTGTTCCCAAAAAATTTTTATTTATTTTATCTTTTATGACAATATAATATAAATAAAGTTTAATTTTTTTTGAAAATTTATTTTACCCAAATATTTTCATTTCTGGAATCAATATTTAATTTTAATCTTAGGTTAAAATATTAATACCTTTATGAATCGAATATTTCTTGTAAAATATTAATAAATAAATATTTTAACAAAAAATCAATTTCATTTAAATAATTTACAGATCAACATCTTTTGGAAAAAAACATTTAGAAGAAAAATGAGTAAAATTATGTATTGATTAATATGATTTATATATTTTTAGTCACTTTCATATATAAGTATTTATTCAAAAAATTTATACCCCTAAAAATATTCAATGTAGAAAACTAGTTTTTCATCTAATCTGTGAGTTTAATTATAAATATATTTTCTAATATATTGTAAATTGAATATGGAAACACATATTAAATATTTTGAATTAGAATAAGTAAAATTATATAAAGTGTACAAATTAATTTTTCCAAAAATGATTAGTAAAAGTAGTAAAAAAATTACCTATTGTCAATGTTAAAAAGGGTTCATCAAGAGGTTGAACTAACATGATTGGTGTTAAAGTCATGTAAAATATTATCCCATTCCTTTTTTCTAACCATATTTCCACTCACATTAACTTATTATCTCTGTATGTATTTTTTAACACAATTTCATGGAATTGACCAATATCATAATTTATTTACTGAAAAAGAATAAATGTCACCCCTTGGATTTAAAATTACACATATGTCTTCCCAGAGGGAAAGAAAAAACATGAGAATTAATATAAATGGTTAATTTGATAATATAAATTTTTTTGTTAATTTTTATTAACTAAATATTTACATTAAATGAGTGATCCACACTTACGAAGTAATTAATTAATTAACAACAATTTCAATACATTATGCCAAACAAATAAAAATTAAATTAAATGGAATAATAATAGTATTACATGAAATTTATCAAAAATAACAACATTATATATATTTTTTATAATTATATATTCTAATTCCCCTAGTTACATGATGTTTTTACAATCAAATTTAATTAATAGACTCATAATTTTCATTAACACGATTTAATAATAAATAATAATTCAGTGAATAGTTTAATATTTAGAAAAAAAACCCTTTGAAATATTATTGGTATATATTTCCAAATATAAAAAATAGTATAACATTAGGGCGATAGTGCCCTTTCTTTAATATATGTACTTATAAATAATAAAATAATCATCATATGAGAAAAGGGTAAGCCATGATTTTGAGCATTTAATGTGTTTGTGTTAAAATTATTTTTCCACATATAATGAATTTTTATTTAGCAATTTATATAAAATATTTATACAAATTGGGAAAATTTTATTCAATAACACCAATTGTCAAAATAGTTTTAAATAATAATTTTCATAGTTGAAAATTAATGTTACTCTAATGAAAACTAATATGGTAAAAATGAGGAAACTAAGATGTTAATGAAAAACAAGGTAAAAATGTGATTTTTTTTGATTTGTGGATGTTTGGACCAAAAATATGATCCATAAAATACATTATTTATCATATATAATGGTAATTTTAGAGTTATTTAATTCTGTTTATTAAATGATTCAGGTTATTTAAAAAATGAAACTAATATCTCATTTTAAAAGGATACACCCTACCCTCAGTTCTTCATACAAATTACGTCCTTAAGATTGAAAATTTATAAAAAAAACCCATCCCAACATCTATATCCATGTTCTATACCCAATTTTAACTTGAAAATACCAATCCAATGTTCATTATGTGATCCAAAGTGGTTTCTTCAATGGGAAGCTAATTGTTTTCACTAAACTCATTCTTTTTATTTATTCTGATATGAGCATCCTTAATATTATATTAATTAAATAATAATTACCAATTTATCTGACATATAACCATATTATATTAAATTTATTGAATAACCTATATCTATCACCTCTTTCATCAAATTGAAATAAAACCCATCGATCATTTTTACGATGAATTACCACCTCACGAACTAATGAAGTTCATTTTCTTGAAAACCAATAATGAAAATATATAATGACCAATTTACATATTTATATTTTTTTCGGACATAAATATTCTTTTTAAAATATAATATGATAGATAACTTCATAATTTCCATTCCGTGGGAATATATTAATTTATCTCTTACAAACAGAAACTACTACCTCATGGTGTGATGTGATTCATTCTTCACAAATGATTTACCTGAAGTTAATAAGAATAATATTAATGAATGAATGTGATATATATATATATATAAATATTTAATTTATAATATTATTTAATTTTGGTATATTATTTAACATTCATTAATTTCTTCGTTAGATAAAATAGATATAGCATATAGGCATGTGCATAGCCTACTGTCCCCATGAACGGTGTGATATATTATCTATCTCAAAATTTAGTGGGTAAATATAAATAAAAATACAATGAATATATATGATATTTTAATGACGGTTGAAATTATGGAAATCCTAGAACCATGATCATGTAAAATTTACCAAAAATACTAGTCTAATACAAACATTACAAAATGATGCAATTGTTACCCCAAACGTGATTTTAACATGGAATTGTTAATAAATTGGTAAAGAAGGCCATAAGTAAACCATATAAAGTTTTATAAATAGAGAATATTTATTTAAAAGAGTAATAATAAACATATATTTATTATATAGGGGTTTTCAATTTGTATGAAGCATGTACGTACTTATGGTAACAGGGTATTATCTTAAAATTCCTCTTTATGAACTAAGTTATTTTATTGACCTGTGTTTTTTATAAGGTGTACATAATTCAAAATTTTAATATTATTTCATGAGTCTCATTATTATCATGATATTTAAGGTTTCATCTGATTTTAATTTTACATGGATTAATAATCAATTAATACCAAATTGGTAATGGTATTATGATAAATTCTGATTATTTACTATGATAGTTTATGATTATGTTTTAGAATATAAAATATTATTATATACCTCACATGAAATTAAATTATTTTTTGATCCAATGGTTTTTAGAGGATGCTAGTTATCTATTCATTTTATTATCTACAAAATAAAATATTTATATATAATATTATTAATAAATATTGTTTTTCTTAGTTGGTTAAAACTCTTTCTCTAATGTATCAATGTTTTCAAAAAAAATTATAAAAATATTTAAATTAATAATATTATTTGTTAAATAAATTATCACAAAAGTTTCACTTTTTAAAAATTGTGTAAAATAAATCATCATGTCATTTTCCAAACAAGGATCATTTGGATTTCATTGGATATGTAAAAGAATCATAGCATTATCATGCAAAACATGAAAAGAGTTTCTCACCATCATGAACCATATTTCAATTTATGATTCATATATGGTACTCAATGTTATTTGTAATGAAAATAATTTTAAAAATAAATTATAAATTTCAATCATAAAATGTGGGACGTTGAAATATTATTTATTTTCCTAATGAAATGGTCGATTTAATTTTTTGTTCAAATTTTTTTTCCATATAATATGAATGACATTTATGTTATTTGATTTTTACTTGGTATATGATCCAGTTATACAAAAAGTATTCATTCATAGGGTGGTTTATGCTATTGATGCAATGAGATTTATGAAAACATTTTAATTTCAAATGGTATTTCTATGATGTAATTTTTCAAGAAACACATTTATTTTATTAGTTTATTGTATGTTAAATATTTTATAGTCCCCATTTATCTTCTTGGGTTATGATAGAATGAATTTTTTATGATATTATGGTCCTCATATATATATGGTTGTCATTATTTTATGGGCATGGCATACATCTCAATCCAATGAATTAGGTAATGAATTATTATATTATGTGATAACAACAGAAATAATGTCAATGAGCATGATCCACACTAAAAAATATTTTAATCGACATGATCAACATTGGGAAACATTATGATGGGTTTGATTCAAAATGGGAAATCAGTTTTGATTCATGATCTAATATGTTTCATGTCCTTTGTAGTTAACTTTGAAAATTCAAATTGTCTTTATATATATGTGGGGGACACAAATTTATGACTCGAGCTAACAGTTCATAAGTTTTGATGATTTCAAAGTCTTATGAATCAATTCATTTATAATGATAATTATTTATTATATCACCTTTTTTTGTTCTATGACAGGTTGGTTATGAAATTGTTTGTTTATGTTCATTATTTCATACCATTATGTTTCTGTTATGGTTTATCATGATCATAAAATGATATCATTAATGACTAACCCTAATGAGAATATGAGCTCACACATTCTAATATTTAATTTCCACATGTTATGAATGAAGGTATTATGTTGAGTTTATTTAGGGTGATAATAATGTAGAATATCATTATGTAATACTTTTATGATATTTCACTAAATAAGAATATTTTATACCTAGTGTCCAACGATAAGACCACATTAAATTCCCCATACTACAGAATTTGAAATGTATAGAGTGTTCATAAATAGCGATGTCATATTATTGTATATAATTATTTGGTTTCTATAATATCATATAAAAATATATTTTATTATGATAGTGTAATAACCATATTAAACACCACTTCCCATCAAACGGGGGATCAAAAATATTGTTCATGTGTACATGTCGTCTCCCCCATCAATGAAGGGGCTCATTTTTTCCATAACAAGCTATAAAAGATATTTTTAATAAAGAATATATTGTACATATATGATACTAATGAAAAATATAATTATATATAGATATTCTGTCTAATATTATTATACCATTCCATCCATTGGAATATGATAACATCATTCATCTATATGAGTGGATTACAACCTATAAAGAGTGATGCGATTCTTTTTTCATGTAAAACTTTTATTAATTATTGTAAATTCTTTGTTTATGTATAAAGAATAAATTTGTCATGATTCTTATGAATGATATTATGGAATAAGAATTCCTTTTTTCTATGATCAACCAATAACATTTATTATGTAATTATGAGCTAGACATTATCAAAATATGATACATAAACTCAGTAGATTAACATATTAAATATTTCATTGAAATAAATAATATAAATGATTTAATGATAAGGAAATAAAATGTAAAAATGGTCTTGAAAAATTAAATAATCATTTTTGGAAAATTTTAATGGAGATACAATTACATACAACAAATGTTGTGAGTCAAGGTAATGTGTTTCTTAACTCAATTCCCATTTAATTCTACTTCATTGAATATATTGTTACAAGATAATGTTGAAAATGACCAAAAAAATTATATGTAGTTCTTTTAACTTGAAATTTTTGTTTCAAATATTTATACACAGAATGAAATCATAGATTAAATTATATCAGTAATTATATGACCATTGTAATGATTTTTTATCTTAATATTTTATCTTTAGGAATTGTAATGAATTATTTACCTAAATTCTTTTATAAAGGGTACATTTTTCCAATTCTTCAATTCTTCCATGAATGAATATTTTAAAATGACATTTAATGTTCATTTGATTTTATATCTTTCATGAAATATTGTTTCCAATATTATAAATTTTATAATGTCTTGCATGCTCAGGATTTTGATCATTTGGGACATAATTAATAGTATAAAACATGTTCTATTATACATGATGTATATAGAACCGTATAAATGATCATTTTCATATTATTTCCTTGAATGTATAAGGTTTTATAGTATCTGGTTATGTTTCATCATTTAATGCATTTTTTATTAATGTATAGGCTATGTTGGAATGTCTTTTTTCCTCAAATGTTATTCATTAAGGCTTAATTTGATTGACGATCGTATATTTATTTTTATGGTGTATATATGGAATCATGAAATAAAATTTCATGAATATTTTTATTCACATGGTATTATATGTTCCTTTTTTACATTTTATAAAAAAGAATATTTGTTTACAACACTAAAAATGGTATATTTTTTTATTTTTTATTAACGTGTTTCAAGAAATTAGTCCGAACACTTCCATTATTATTTTTAACTTAATAATGATATATAAATTTCTAAAAATAATTTATATTATAAATTTATTTCTCTAGATCATCAATATTAAATTATATTTTTTAATAGAAATTTTCTTATTTTTTAAGGTACATTGTTGATACTCTTTACAATGTTTGAAACGAATTAACATATTTCAAGATCATTAACCCAATATAAAAAATCTCTTTAGAACTAAAGAAGTAGTACATCACTAATTAAATTATAATAATATACTATAGTGGGGAATAGATTTAATTTCCTATTTATTGTTAAATAATGGTTTTTGGTTGATTTATCATGTCAAAAGGAAAAGTAATACCATGGGCTTCATTCTAGAACAATATTCCTTATAAAAACATCTAGATGAATGATTTATAGTTATAATTAATGATCATTGAATGGAATATTTGGATACATAATCTAAAATAATAAAATGATTATACATATATAAAAATAAAAAATCATTTCATATTTATTCATATATAATGAATTTAATATATGGTAATTGAAGTTGTAAGAAATCATATAAGACTAATATATCTAAATACCATACAAAATTCGAGTGGAAAATAATTTGGATGAAGCTATTAGATTGAAATAACATGATAGTCAATAAAAAACGAGTATTAATAATTTTACAATTCTTCCGGATTTAAGAGGATTAATATTTAGGAATTTATGTGATGAACTAATTGTTACCTAAACAATCTGATTGGTAAACCATCCATTCAAATAAATATTAATGTTGACTAGAAATATGATAAATAAATGATGAAAATATAAAAAATATTATAGAGTAAATCATTTATTATGTTAGATTTATAATTTATGGAATGAAGTAATATATACCATGAAAATAAAAGTGATGAATATAGTTTTAGATTAGGCACATAGCTAATTTATCTATATATATCCTTGAATATACATGTTTTTTATATTAATAGATGAACATAAGGTGGGTTAACATGAAAATAGATATCAGAGTGTACATATATCGACACTCCATGTTGCATAATGTTTCGAAAAAAGTAAAACAATTGATATATTGTAACAAAATCCGAAAACATTATAATCAAGAGAAAAAACCACACTGGATAGTGTCTTTGGACTCCGCAAAACATCTAATGTCTACAATGCAAGTTTGGTTGTTGTGATCACCTTACAATATCAAATAATATTATTATCTTCTAATAAGATTCCAACATTATCTGCCACACTATGATTCACATAATCATGGTGTTGAAAATACATGGTGTCTCAATATCCACTGTTTCTGATCAGGGGCCATGGTTTACCATTAGGATTTTGAGAAGTCTTCTAAAAATAGTAGTGAACATATTGATCTTTATCACTCCATATCATAATTATGTAGATAATATTTATAAGTGGATAACTAAAATATGATATGATATTTTGAGATCATTTTTTGGACTTTTATGGATATAAGGATGAGAAACTACTCAAAATAGAGTTATCATATAACAACATTTTATTTAGTATCATTCATACAGAACTATATGATGTTTTATATGTGATGGGATTTTGTTATCCAATATACTATGATAATGATAGTTGTAGGATGATAACATGCCTTTAAATTTTCTACTAAATAATGGAAAAATTTCAAACCAGCCAATAAATTATCAAAGTAACACATGTTAAACAGAAGATTTATACAGATAATCAATGGGGAGATTTGTCATTTAATGTTGGTGATAATTTGTTCTATGGAATATCCCCATGGAAGCGGGTTATGAGGTTTGATAAGAAGGATAAGTATACCAATAAATATATTATTCTCTTTGAGATCCTTGATCTTGATTACGGTGAATCATATCACTTAACACTCTCTTCACAACACTTTCAATTACCCAATATTATCCATGTATTTATTTTATGTGAATGCACATACAATAGTATTCATGTGTGTTATGAAAATAATTTATTTAACGAGAAAATTATAGCTCATATGAGGAACAACCACTAGAAAATATTTATCAAAGTGTTAAGTTACTGATGAGGAAGTAAATTCATATTTTAAATGATCTATAAAAAAATCAGATATTTTACGTTTTTGAAATGGAACTTGATGATGTGATGATAGAAAATTACCCTAACATTGTTTCATCCATGTATAGAATTTTTTAGGTGTGAATTATTTTTAACTGGGGTATATTGTAATGGTCTCTAATTTTTCACCTTAAATAAATACTATGTTTTATCGATGTATCTACATGAAACAACAAAATGAAAAAAATATAGGCAATTATATGTTAGTTGTTGAATTGGAAGGAATAAATAGTTGTATTCGAATTATGGTGCTATGAAAATAAGGAAATAATTTTTTTACAATATTCACCATTTCATGAATAAATTTTTTTCATATAAATTATGGAATAATAATTTTTTTGACTAATTTATACGAAATTGTATGAATACTAGACAATATAATAAAATTTATTTTCCCACAAAATTTACAATTTTTTATGTATTTATTTAAAAATAAAAATTATGTATATTACGATAATAATTAATTAAAACTTCCATCATTTCAATATTGATCACTTACTTATTTTGGTATGTTTACTTTTTTAAATAGTACAAAGAATATTTTTGGTCACTAGTTAGAAATTACATTTTTATAAATAAAAAGGATTTTATGTCGTTATTCATTTATAATTATGAATTGGAACCTTAATTAACCTTTTTAAATACATAATATTTATTTTCCTAGTGAGATTATTAAATTAAAAATATTTGATTCTAATTTATAAACAAATATTTTTCATTTTATATTTTCATTATATTTTCAAAAAGGAATATTTTTTATACTTTCTAGATTTAAGATTCTAATATTTAATTTTAAAATATCTAATAAATTAATAAAAAAAATTATTTCTAATTTGTAAAAAAAATTATAAAATTAAATTATAAGTAACATTTTATAATTGTGATTAATGATAAATTACATAAGTAAATGGTAACAATGGTGGGGGAAAACAAAATTTTAAAACTGAGTAACTTATGATGTATAGGGAATAAAATATTTTAGATTTGTTTTAATTTATGTTGTAGATGATTTGAATACATTATATTATAGAACACTCGTTTTGTGGAATGAAACCATTTTTTATTTCATTTATTGTATTGGAATTGCTTGGGATGAGTGGGGAAGTGGTTGGGAGAGTTTGGAATGGTCTTGAATATGTTTGGAGGCTTTTCTAAGGGCGTACGGTTAGGGGGAACCATGCGTGTTCTCCAATAAACATTTCATGGGGAGATAGTAGGATTCATTTTTTCATCACAGGGTTTTCTAAACCATGAGAGGCTATAATGAAGACATTTCTTCTCGAGACAGTGGCATGCACATAGTTAGCCCATGATTTGCTATACTGTGCAGAATAACTGTGCATCCACTTAATGATGGTGTTTTTAAATCTGGGATCCCTCATTATTGATCAATTTCACTCCAAATCTTCTCACAATCAAACCTCACTCAGGTTTTCAGTTCTCATTTATTGGAGGGGATATTCTACTAATTTTCGAAGCGATTTAAATAGAGTTTAAGGTAGTTTGAAGGAGGTTTCCCCCGAACAAATATAAAATAATGGATTCTCTTTGGATTCCTCTTGATATACACTTCTCCCTTTCTTGTTTTCTTTATCGAAATCTGTGTCATTTAGAACTAGGGTTTCTTTTTTCATTGGGTGTTGATTTTACAGCTTGTTAATGTTAGGAAAGGAAATGTAGAGCATTTTCAGTTGTGCGTTCAGCAGATTTGAGGCACAATTTCTTATGTGTCGATTTCACCAGAACCCAAAAGTTATGTGTCTTCTTGTGTGACTCCACTTTTTGAGAACATGAAACATTGTTACAATTTATTTGGATTGCTTAAATTTAAATATATTTTTTATCTGAGAAATTTGTTTGAAATTACTTTGGTTATGTAATGGGAATTTTAAGGAAAAGGGTTTTTGGTGGTGTAATGCTCTTGTTGCAGATTTTAAAATGTAGATTTTAAAATGGGTTACTAGGATTGATTTGGGAAAATTGTTGATTAAAATGGTTTTCAATAACATTTTTGTTTTATTGAATTATATTTTTAATGGAAAATGATTAAATAGAAATTTCGATAAATAGATGATTTATTAAAGCGAATCGGCATGGGATGGGAATGAAGGTGTGCTTTATTGCAGCCTTGGTGCTTTTGAATATAGGTATATTAAGTGTTATGGATTATGTGGATTTTGTTGAAGTGGGCAAGAAGTGTAACTATAATAAAGGGATGGATAATGGACACAAGGGACACCATCAAAGGTAATTGGGTGGGAATTACCCCTAGTTAGGAATGGATGAATGGGTTAGATGGAAGGTCCACTGTTTTGGTTTCCTTATTGTATGTTATTTGCAATACGAAATTTGTTGTGATAATGTGTAATTGTGAATTTTCTTGTGTAATTGTTGTTATTCATTTCTATTTGTTGTAGGAATTTTGGTGTGAATGGATTGATAAAGAGTGTTTGGATTGTTGTAAGTTATTGAACTGTTATCTTTTATAAATAAAATATTTTATATAAATATTCAAACAGTTTTACCTGAATGGAGTGTGTAGGGAAGTCACTTCTAAAAAATGTACTATTTATTAGTACGCACCCCATGCTTTGGCACTTGGGTTCTTTTACAGATTTTTTATTCTGGAAAAAAGGTAAAGGTAAATCATCTCATGGAATGTGGTTCAAAGTGATTCTCGGGAGATGTGGTGGTGGTTGGAGCATGATGCTTGGTGTGTAGTTGTGGAGTTATGTATTGGTCTATTTTGGTTCACTTGTTCAATCTTCTGCATGATGCTATGATATTTTGTTTGTTTGTTTTAATTCTTGGGAATTCATGTTGAATTTTTGTGGTCTTATGCTAATGTCTTGGTTTGGTTGTTTTGTAGTCATGAATTATGTAGTCATTTATAGTGGATTTCTAGGTTGGTTGGTTTTATCTCAAGGGATAACTATTCCCCATTTTATCCTCAAATCACTTGGAATTTATTTCCAGCCTTTTCAGCCTTGGGAATATCTTTTAAGGATGAGTAGTATTCTACTTCTCTTTCAAGACAATGAAATGGAATGGGATGTTATAAGTGGGTTCAGTTTGTTTGACCCTTTTCTTTCAATAGAGAACACTTGTTCGATCCATTGGACTTAATTATTGGTCTTGGTGTTCAAATTCGTTCATGGACTATTCCTTTATTCGGTACAGTAGCAAGGTGTAGGATTGTTGGAATATAAAATGTATAGCATAAAAGGATGTATCTATCCCTTTTATGCGGATCATCACTTTTCCAGGGAGTAGGGTACTTAAGTGTTTGGAGACACTTATAGGCATTAAATATATAAGTGTCATGGGTATACCCAATAATACATGCATGATGTGTATGGTAGAAATTACTACCCACTAAGATGAAAATTTCATTGGGGGTATTATGAATGTGTTGATTTTGAAAAATTTTATTGGGTTTCAAAATGGAAGGATTGGAAATATGAAAATAGGTGGTATTTTGGAAAGGAATTTATTTTTAAAACATTGAATATTTTTTAAAATAGTTCAATATGGGAAATGATAACTTTTAGAATGTCCGGTTGTGAAAGTATTAGATTAGTTGAAGTATAATTTTTGAATCAAGTGTTTCTAAAATAGAAGGAATTATGGTAGTTTATGTAGTGATTGAAATGGCACCAGGTAGGAATCTTAGAGACAAACACGAGGAAGATAATGAAATTGTGGATGCACCTGATCCCCAAGGGAACCAGAAGCTCGTGCATAGTATAGTGAAAAAATTCAGAGTAATAGGATGTGAAAATAAAGGTGATGATATGAGGAATGTGGATCACATGGTTTAGTTTCAAAGGCTGAATCCACCCATCTATAGGGATGATTCAGAGCCTGAGAGGGATGAATTGTGGTTGAAAAAAATTGATCAAATATTTGACATTTTGGGAACACTTGGAGAGAATAATGTAAAGATAGAAATCTATATGTTGTAAGATATTTCCCTTCTGTGGTGAGATCTGGCGGTCCATGCTGAGACGGAGAAAATTGAGACATTGGAGGGGTTGTGGAATTGTTTAATAAACAATTCAACAATCACACGTTTAGAATTCAGCATACATAAGATTTATTTAGGTTAAAAAAAGTGAACATGGTGGTGACAGAATATGAGACTATATTTATGAACATAGTGTGGTTTTCAACTGAGGTGGCAGGTAGTATATTGTTGAAGGTGCAAATTTTTGATAATGGGATGAACAAGGAAATTATTTCCAAGGTAGTAGTGTTGTATATAGATGATTACACAGAAATGGTGTATCAAGATATGGTGGCTGAGCATGATCTTGTTGGGGCTATATGTGGGGGAAGTATTTTGTTACCCATGGGAAATAGTTGGAACTCGAATGACATGTTATAGCAGAAGAGGGACATATATTTCATTAGTGGAATCATGGATTAGAACCCAAAGACAAGATCCATAAATATTCACCCAAAACCTCAATGAAAGCCAAGATGTTTTTAGTGTGGTTCTACAAGCCACATCAAGATGAATGGTATGACACATCATCAAGCATGTCATAATTTTATGTACATGGTGAATATGTAGTATAATTTTCAGAATTCTCTGAGGTCGGGTGTCCATTAATCTCACCAGGGTTTGTAGGGGACTTATGACTTGAATATATGGGGGAAACATAATACCCCTTGGCTGTAGAGTAATGGGGGTCATGGTGATTCTCAGAATACCACGACACCACAACAGCGTAATAAGGAGAAGAGTGTAGAAAGTAAGCAGTTATTTGGAGCTGAGCAGCCAGTGATGGATGAACAGTCTGGACCATCCACTGAGCGAGGTATGGTTCTTTTAAATTGAACATTGATGTAATATTTGTTTGATATCGCTTCGTCACATTCCTTTATTTCTTCTCGCATCGTTAATTTTTTTGTTATACATGTCCAAATGATGCCTTCAATTTTCAAACTACAAACACCTTAATGTTAAATATATTTTGAGCCTTCTTATGTGAGGGATTTTGTTTAGCTATGGATGGAATGAAATCAATGTGGGATTTGTCAGATCATGATATGGATGCTTATGAAGTAATCCAGGTAATGGATTGGCTGACAATTTTTACTGCCCACGTCAATTACTATGCGTGAATGGTTTGTTTTGTTATGAAGGATGGAATTAGTCATATCATTATAGAGGATATGAGTGAAAATATGTTTGAAAAGGTTTTTTACCACCAACTATTTGCATGATATAGTATTAGGTGGTGTATTTTTCGATATCATCAGTGGAAGGTGTTGAGTATATCATTCTTCCGGCTGTAGTGGATCTATTTATAGATTAATTTCATGAATAATTACCACGGTTTCCACCCATGGGAGAAGTGGATTAAATTATTTATCTCATTCTAATAACAAGTCATATCTCACATTCTTCTGGATGAGTAGAACCAGCACAATTTTAATAATTAATGTTTTTTAGAGAGAGTTATAAACCAAGGGGTTCATCTGGCTGAGAACATATCTGTGGGCAGTGTAAGTTTTTTTTGTAAAAAAGGGGAATTTAACATTGAATATATGTGTTGATTATCATAGATTTAATCAGGATACAATAATGAACTGATTTCCACATTCACACATTGATAATTTATTTTCCCAGTTGAGGGGAGATTAATTGTTCTCTAATATTGACTTGAGGCCATTATATCAACAATTTTGTGTGTGGAAGAAAGATATCCAAATAAATTCTTTTAGATGTTCATATGGCCATTACAATTATGTGGCTATTCCCATTGGTGTAATTAATGCACTAATGGAGTTCATGGAATTGATGAATCATATATTTTAGAGAAATATATATTCTTTATTGGTGGTATTTTTTGATGATAAATCGGTGTATTTGAGGAAAATGGTTGCACTTGGGAAACACATGGAAATAGTGTTGGGGATCTTAAGGGACCTTTGGTTATATTCCAAATTGTCAAAGTGTTACATTAGGATATAGGTGGTTTGTTTCAATGGACATGTTACTTTTGAGAAGGGTGTTTTAGTTGATCCCGAAAATATACAACTTGTTATCTCATGGAAACTGCAATAGAATATTTTCAAGATACAAAGCTTCATTGGTCGAGTTGTTTATCATCAATGTTTTTTTAATTAATTTTCATGATTTTCTTCATTAATGAAAACTTTGACATGGAAGAATAACCCATTTCAAAGGGATGTGTAGGGTGAGAAATGCTTTAATGAGTTAAAGGGTCGCCATATATCCACACTGATCATGGTTTTTCAAGAACAAGGTATAGTTTACATGGTGTATTGGGACACATTGGGATCAAGGTTGGGTTTTTTATCATGTAGGGTCATCATGTTGTTTTATATGGATCTTGGAAGTTGACGGCACATTTTAATATCTACGAAACATGTGATTTGAAGTTGGAAGTAGTGGTTCATTATTTAAAAATGTTGCATCATTATCACTTTAGTGATAAATTTATAGAGTTTTCCAATTAGAGGAGCATAAATCATATCTTTTCACAATGTGATTTTAACGTGAGGCAATGAAGATGAGTATAATATCCAAAAATATTTCATTTCGACTTAATGTACACACTGGGTAAGGGAAATTTGGTGGCTCGTGGATTAAGTAAAAAATCATATTCTCCAATGGTATAACAATCATCAGATCAGTGGCAGTTGATGTTATTTATAGCTGAAATTTGGTAGTAACGTAAGTAATGGGGTGAAATAGTGGTCATCTTTCTGGTTTCAATGGTTCTTAACATGAATGGTTTGGTTAAAGATGTACATATATCTGATTTTAAATTTATGGTGATGAGCTCCAAATTCAATGTTGGGGAGTCCATTGAGATATGGGAAGTGAATGGGAATTCTATCTTGTTTTATCAGACTCGGATGGTCATACTAGTGGCTTGTATGGAGGATATTATAAAGGATTATCATTATTCTAGATGGGATTTCAATCCTGGTAAAAAAATGTATATGGAGTTTAATGTGTAGTTTTTGTGGGCCGATGTGAAAAGGGATGTGGTTGGGTTTGTCTTGAGAAGCTTGACTTGTCAGCAAGTCAAGGTAGAGAATTAGTGTCCAGATGGCATGTCTTATTATTTACCTATTCTAGTGTGGAAATGGTAGCATATATCAATGGATTTCGTGACGGGTCTCCCATGAACGATCTAGAAGCACATTGCCATATGGGTGATTGTGGATCGGCTCACAAAGTCATCCCATTTCATCCAAATTTAAAAACATCATATGGTGGAGGATATATCTAAAATCAATATCCATGTGGTGGTAAAGTGTCATGGTGTTCTATTCTAAATTGTATCAGATATATTTTTTTGGTTCACATCTTGTTTTTGGAAATCTATATAGTAAGTCCTTGGAACACAATTCACTATGAATATGGTGTATCAACCTTAGGCAGATGGCCAATAAAAGATGAAAATACAATCATTGGAGTTTATGTAATGTTTTTTATGACATATTTTTCTAGTACGTGGGAGGATCACTTACAGTTGGTGGAGTTCTACTATAATAACATTTATCAGGATCCAAAACGTATAGCTCCACCTGAGGCTTTTTATAGGCGTCCTTGTCATTCTCCACTATGTTTGGTGGATACAGGCGAGACTTTAATGATTGTACAGAGCATTTGACAAGAGACTATGGATAAATTCAAGTTGATAAGGAAGAGGATGGAGACTACTTAATGCTGTCTGAAATCATACGCAGACCCTCTTCGATGACCATTATCATTCGTGGTGGGTGATCATCTATTTTTAAGATTCACTCTTTGGTTGGGATA